>JACCHX010000001.1:28150000-30775000 GCA_018907135.1 Kradibia gibbosae | reverse complement strand
TCATCGTTAGTTGGAAGTTGTAAGTTAATGAGAAATATTCGGGGCTATTCTTTAATTTTTATCATAAGAGTGAGCAATAATGAGAGATAAAATTGAGTTCCCAAGGTCAAGGGCTTCGTACGTATTTAAAAAGGTATATGTATAAATAAAAAGATGTAGATGGATTATTTGAAGTCAAAAATTTATAGAATGCTAAGGTCAGCCGAACCGTTACGTTCTAGCAAAACGTGCTAAGCTATAAGCAACTTACAAATATATCGATCTTTTCAAGATCGATGTATTTATCCCTAACGGAGGCGGCTGCTGTCAACTGTAAATTCATAGAGAAGCGTAATATCGCGAGGGCGCGACTACAGAATTTTAGAGAGAACGAGAGAAAGAGAGATCAACGTTTGCTAGAAGCTTATAAAAGTGAGGCGGTTAAGCAGGCGACACGAACAAGCATTTTGTGCCAGTGATTACCTATTTAAAAGCTCTCGTTTCCCAGGAATAATCTCCTTTCTCTTTGCCCGTCGCTCAGGGGCCATTCCGCTGCCCCATACTTCCGGGGTTGGTAGGCGATGGGCGTCAACGCCGGCGTAAAGTCACCACGTGCATGTCTACCGCGCTAAGTGGCGTCGTTATAGGCGCGTGCATTTCCTCTTCGCCCTCGCAGTTCAGTATTACCGCAAGGCCGGTGTGGCTCTTGGAGTGTGTACGCGCCCCACTCGAAAACCTTTTTACGGTATGCGCACGAGAGATACTTTAGAGGCCGTCGAATGCTTCCCCGTCACGTTGCTCGAGACAAGGGGATAGGAGACACAGCACTGCGACGATTATACGACTTTAGATAATAACAGGCTAACTGTGTACTCGACTGTACATGTATTCGTTTTCTGAAATGACTGTAAAGACTGCAATTCTATGTATAAGTATAAAGGACGAAAGAACGATGGCAAAGGATAGGCTGGGTACAGGACTGATGTCGGTCGTTATCTTGACGTGTTTTATTATGACGTTAGCGCGAGACGAGACTTTTAAAATTACTTTGTGGTCCGCGTACCTAAAATACGCACTTTTAGCAATACTGGCCTCGAAATTAAGCTAGAAAATACGAATGAAAAATATAAACGAAGGGGACGAAAGCTTGATGTGTGCCTTTGCTCTGGACCATTTCTGAAGAACTATCCCCTTCGTCTAGTATTAAATTAAAAGTGACTCCACGATGTCGCTACGGTGAATACAATTATAAATGCGAATTTTCCTTCAATTAGTCCTTGGAATATTGGCCACTAGAAACAATGGAGCCTCTCCCTATTTATCGTGCATTTACTCCCCTTTCTATTAAGGGAAGTTTAACTTTGTTCTCTCATGCACATGGATAAACTGAAATTACAATCAGTGACTCGCTATGGGAATGCAATTGTCGCCCAGACGTGGCAAGTCACAAAAAGCTTTTCAAACAAGTTCAACGTTTTTTCAAATAACTATGTTTATTGTAAAATTGAATTTAAATTTGTTTTTTGCAAAATTCACATACAGAACGCTGTATACATATGATTTCTCTGCTATCGCATTTATAGTCATTTAGCGCCCAATATAAAAAAAGAAAAGGCACAAAAAACTATAGATTAATTCATTTGACTTCATTTAATATTACATCAATTCTGATACAAAAAAAAAATCGGTATAAAAGTTTATTTGAATTTTGAGATATTTGAATCCAGTAGTAAATTTTCAATACTTAAATAATCTTTCAAATTGAATGTGTCGCCCGAGGGAACTAGAAAGATAAATGAAGTCAAAATGTTCAATTTTTGGTTCTCATCGGCATTTGATAAATATTATTCTAACGATATACTATACATATAGTTGAAATCGATATACACTATACGAAGTTGATTAAATACTGGTATTTTAATTAATTTTTGAACATAATTATATTATATTTACTATTTGGGGCATAAAATTCTTATTAAAAAAATTGTCCGTAATAAGGTTGAATCTATTAAATCAATTAGAATAGAAAATGATAGAATTTGATATTTTTTTGTATTTTCATTTCTAAGCAATTTTACAAGCTTTACAAAATTTCATTTTAGTTTTTATCAACATCGAATTCTACGCAACTGGAGGCATATATCCCCCTTCCCCCAATGGAATTCGGAGTAGATGACTACATTTTCCTTTCTTTTACGCATTTATACTTCTTCTCCTCCCGCATGTTATGCGATACCCTATCTGAAAGCAGCATTGACAAGCCTTTCAGTCATGTATAAATTCATTCATGAATGATGGAAAGCAAACAGCGAAATCGAAAATCTAAAAAAGAAAATTGAGCATTCTAGGATGTGAGACATCAGGGGTTCGAGTGGCCGCATCAAAGGCAACCAATGGCGTGCGAAACGCCTGGAGGAGCATCACCAGAGTGGACCTGTCCGAGACGGCTGCGGAGTATACTGCGTGATGCTACAAGGAGTAAGAATATCTAAAATACATATGATCTTTGGCTTTTTTAGGAACTCAGTTACAATTCACTGACTCTTGTTCCGACAAAAATATCTGATACAGTTTTTCTGCACTTGCATATTACTTCCATATACACCGATTATTAGTCGATTTTTAATTAATACTCGGAGTCAATTTTCTCGCTTAATTAATCGTTGGATTTCGCCTACGTTTTTCTTATATAATACAAAATTTTTTATTCGCTTTGACTTTAATTTTGCTTTGTATTTATTGTAAAAGCGTACAATTAATACAATCGATGAAGATTATTTTAAATATTAAAAGTATATTGGTCTCATGAAATAAATACATCAAAAACATTACATATACAAATGTGTACACATATTAGTACTGGAATACATATTGTAAGGCCATCAATTTATCATTCATTTTATTTATGATACTTATGTTGGAAGTATCGATCGTAATGCGAAAATTGAAGGCATATTTACTTTGGAAATTGATTTTCCCTTGAAACTTACAATCAGTGTGAAAAAAGGTAAAAGCTTGAGAATATATTTATCTTGCTCTCTGAGTCATGAGAACCTCCTCCATCGTTCCACACTTTAGCGAAAAGTAGAATTCGCGATCCCCTTAATACGGCGAGCAATACTCCTGGGCACATAAAACGGTTGAAAAACTTTTCAGATCATTTGAACCCAGTCTCTGTAGTTCTGCTTTGACGCTGCTTCCTTTCAAACCCCCCTCCCTATCTCATCACCCAGAGAAATCCGCTATTAACGGAGCTTAGCCAAACGATTTCGTGTCTTTTAGAACATAAGGCGATGTGTAACAGAGAGGAAACAAGAGCAAGAGGCTCAGGTAACTATAATAAGTGGTCCGTTCGTCCAGCTTCAGAATTGTTAACCTCATTGGAGCAAGGGGTGAGCTACGATGCCTCGTTAACAAAGAGCTTTTTCCGAGATACTAGTTGGTCGTAGGAAAGAAGGTGAAAAAGGGGAAAGTCACTCGAGTACGTGCTATCAAGACAAGGGAAAGCTAAAGGAAAAGCCGTGGCACAGCTGAAAAAGGACTTGGTTCGACTGGTTTGACTTTGTTGAGTGTGCGGCCGGGCCTCGATTAATGCCGGTTTTGTCGTTCGTTTCTCTTCGATTGCTTGCGGTCCTGCTTTTGTTCCGAAAATCTAATAAATTAAGTGAAATCGAGCAGTGCGCACAAAGTCGTCCTGTCTAATTTTCCCGATCGACACTGCCCGATTTATTATTCCTATATAGTCTGTGCTCTGTAAAGAGTTGCGATGCGGTGATTGTATCTCGCGTCGATAACGTCAGTGTCCGATGGAAAATACTTTGTGAGAGCTTACTCGTTTCTCTTTTTGCCTCCGTGTTAAGCCATTACGTACATACCCTATGCGCAGATAAACTCTCACGCATATTTGTAAGATTTTCCATGATTATCCTGGTTTTTATTTTCATCTCGATATAATTTAAATTTATCTTTTCCCGATATATTTTTGTTGTATTACCTATTTTATTATCAATTTTGTAATTTTTTAATCAAATTTTCTCGTTTTTTATAGACTACAAATTATTAACTATAAATTACGAGTTGTATGCACTAACAATTAATTGATTAGAAATTCGTTTATTTTATTTCATCATGCTATATTATTGACCTTGCTATTGGTACTGTTTTTGGTGTCCATTAATTTAGTTATAATAAGTAATCTAGTCTATCAAAAAACCCAGTATTTGAGGATTTCAATTAACATTATACGTTGCAAGGAATATTTAAGAGAATACTAAAATAGTTACAAGTCAGTTATAATGGCTTATTGATTTTGAACAGTTAAAGCAAATATTTTTAATCGTGCTTCAAATTAATTCGTAAAAAGCAAAGAGTAATGAAATTACATCTCATTGAATACGTTTGTCTAATTCCTATTTTTTAACTCTACGCCTTTGTATACTTGATTACTTTTTTAAAGTATTTTAAGAATTCTTTGATGTATAGAGTTTAATCATAATTTTTATCAGACTATTTAGTTCGGGAAGAATCGAAATTTTACACAATTATTATATACGGGTCGCTTAAATTTACCCTCCCAGTACGTACAATCGCCAGCAATCGAGTGAACTCATATAAGTGTTGCGAGAACATAAAGGGGCGTATAACAAAACTACGTGCATTGTATTAATGATGCTTTTCCCTAAATATCGACCATACGCATTAGTTGGTCTATCCTCTATTATAAGGACACGAATTTTACGATACAGTAAATTACACCTATACTTTACCTTTTTTTATTTTCTACATGTTCTCTTTTCTACATCTGACTTTTTTAATGTTTCATTCAATGTGTCTAATAAAATTAATTTTTAGTCCAATATCTTTGAAAATATTCAAACAGCTAGGAACCATTATAAAATTGATTTTTCTAAAATTGAGAATTGATTTAATTTTTTTTAAATTGTTGATTTAAATTATACGAAAGTTATTTGATATTTAAACAATTAATAAAACAATGGAAATTATAAGATAGAAAGGAGAACAAGTTTTCTTTTTATAGTTATTCGCAAAGAAAGTGAAGAATCTAAGTCGCCTTCAGCTCTACGTATATTTGACAAAGGAAGGTAAATTTGAGAGTTATAGTTAAGTAAAATCTCTTTTATAACTTATTCTCTTGCTGCTGTTCAAAAGATGTAATGAGAAAATTGAATACTAACTTCAAAACTGAATATTTTGAAATTTCCATGTTGCCACAAAATTTTACACCAAAACGCTTCAATCATTCTTGAAACTCTCTCAAGAAATTATTACTTTTCTATTAAATAGACAACAATTGTTTCGAAAAAATATACAACAATACTTATAATGGACATCATTATTGATACCATTGAGATTTATTTGTTACTTCTATAGAATCAACCTTTTTAAATTATCTTAATATCTACATGTGTATCTGTAAAAGATAAAAAACAAAGCTGTAAATATTAGTATGTGTAAAGATAATTCCAATTGTTGTGGTTCGATTTAGCGTACACAGGTTATTTTAGCGGATGTTTGAATAAAAAGGATGAAACGAGAAGAGCGAACAAGAAGAGTAAAATTGAATAATGTATAGAACTCTCGGGTTGACTTTGAGTACATACATCCATACATGCATACATACATACATACATACATAAATACATACATACACAAACATGCATACGTACATACACATATACAATACATAAATGCAAGCACACACATCTATGTGCGTGTAGGTATGCAGGCGCATATGTGGAAGTGATTTTCATAAGTATTGGCAGAAATGAAGCATCAGGTTGTCTTTTTGTAAAGGCTGGATGAAAACATAAAACGGAATGTAATGGGCAGGTTTTAAAATTTAGAATCACATCTTATAGACAGCGTTTTTTGATAATTTTTTTATTTAAATCTAACAGTTTGAAACAATTAAATATTAAATTAAACAGTTATTATATAATGAAAATTTTTATAATTCCTTATTGTCACAATATGACTAAATTTTAGCAGTATAATATTATTCAAGTAAATTTAGATTTTTAATAACAATAATTGATTCAATATAGATGTATTAAATTTCAAAAGGGACTAACATTATAATGTATATTGAATTTACTATAACTTTTTGTTAAAAATAAATATTCGACTATTGCTTTCAGAATTAATCACTATAAAAACTTTATAAATTTTTTATAAGCTTCATTTAAAATTTTAAAATATTAATATTTATATATAGTACTTATTTAATTTTGTTAAGTCTTCATTATTATTATTTTTTAATATTTTAATTATAAGATTTAATTATATGATCAATATTATTATTTAATGAAACAAATAAGAAAATTATTTCATTTCATTTATACTTAAAAATAATAAATAATAACTCTTATTGCTTGTTAATATATTAAGGATTATTGAATAAATATAAACAGTGGAAAAGTTAATTTTTATTAATGTAACTATTAAAAAATTTTTATCAGATTCTATTTTAAACCTACTGATTAACTAGTTTAAAATTTATTCAACTTTTAAGCTTTTTTAAATATTAATGTATTCAATTAAGTCGATAAATTTATTTTTTAATTTCAGAATATAAAATGGCACATAAAAAATTATAAATTAAATTTAATTATATATAATTTATAAATTATTAAAAAAGGTATGCGTAATACATTATTTTTCAGAATGCCTACTCAAATTATATCATCTTCGGTTTGTCCAACTTAAATGTTATCCAAGTTAATGTATATTATTTAAAGTCATGGGATTATAAAATCATTAAGAAAAGTTATACAATGAAAAGATATTTATTTTCATCAATAAGTTTGACTTTAAATTTGTGAATGTAAAATTTAAAAATGATTTGATACTTATTTCATTTTTGCATGATATTTAAATTTATTAATTGTTTATATTACATCTTTAAGATTATAATTTTAATTTTATAATTCTATAATTTTATAATTCCATATAATTCTGCTAATTACAAAATGAACACAATATTTAGAATTTTAATCAGAAACTGAAAAATATTCAAAATACAGTATTTTGTGGATCAGAGTCAAGCGTACTCATAATACGAATTTGCTTATCGACATTTTAGTCTACCAAATAACTGGCGCTCATGTCTTTTCGCATGAATTCAAATATTTCTCCTGTATGATGTCTCACGATTTCCGTCTCTATTCATTTTCTATTTTCTCGAATTTGAAAATCGTTTTTCGATATAATGCGTAAATCTTATTTTATGTCTACTTATTGTGAACATTATATACCAAAGCACATATATAATTTAGAAAAAGTAACGCCTAAATCTGTATTATATGATAATGATATATATGATTCATCTGCGTTTATACATATATAATATCTATATATATATATATATATATATATATACATACATATTATATAAAATATACATTCTTTGTATTCATATTTCATATTAGTAATAGATTAACTAATTGAGCTTACATGTTTAAGTTTTTTTCTCCCAGATCTCTTTTTCATTTAAGAATAATATTAGTATAACTTCTTTTGCCATACATTATACATAAGAACGCATTACTGATTGAAAAAGTATTTAATGCGCTGTAAATATCTGACTTCTGATACTAAATATTATGGCTACATAATTTCACTTTTTATTTGTTAATTTAATAATACACATAAAATGTTAAAAATAAGTACTTTGAACGTTATATTTTTTTAGAATTTTTACTGCCTTTTCTCACTTTCTTCATATGGTATTTCATTGTATTTATTATACCGATTTAAGTATTACACGCTATGCAAAATATTTGAAAAAAACTTAAATAATTTAATATTTTTGGTATATTAGATTCCAATTAAATAACTTCATTGCACATTTTATTTTTACTGTCTATCTCATATTATTAAATTGCATGAGATTGAATTAAAAGTTTTTTTAACATTTTATTATTTAATACTAATAAAATTTTCGCGCGATTGATCTTTTATTTTTGTAGTAATTTATAATTTCATTTGTTTTCATTTTATAATAGTAAATTAGTTTAACTAATTCCTTTTTCCTTATCAATATTACAAGACTTTCTTGATACCTCTCTAAAAATCTTTTGTCTCATTTCTATCTGTTTTTACTCTACCGAATCATTCTTTTTTTTTATCTATTACTTTTAAAATTTCGTCCTTTAGTTTCACTGCTTCGAGCTTCCTTCTTTTTATCACAGTTTTTCTTACTTTTTCACTCCTTATCTATTGCGGTTTCTTTTCTTATTCGTTCTTATTCCCTAGTAGAATTTTGTGTCCTATCTCGCTCTGCTTTCACTTACTTTGCTTCTCGTCCATCGTTAGAGTTTCTTCCGTACATTGAGCTCTCCTGGATAGTAGTAGTAAGTCAGGACACTTAAAGGATTTACGGGTCTAAGAACTTGAAACCGTTCTACGAACCCGCTGTTTCTCTTATGGACTGTCTCCCATACTCTCCTATCTCCATTTCTCTTTCACTCTCCCTATCTTACACCCTGTTTCTACGTATTTTCGTCCATGCAGAGTGCAAAACTAATTGCAAGCACACCTCCTTGGACAAGACTCGAATTCTCGATGGTATATGCAAAAAAAGAGCATCATTTCTTTCTACCCTTGCATATTTTCTGAAAAATATACGTACTCATGAAGAGAATGAGTAAAGTTTGTGGTAACTTGAGTTTATCGGATTTTATGTGTGACGGAATATCGACGTTTTTGTCTTATCGTTATATATATATTATCTTATTTTATTTTCATCATTTGCTTCTTTATTTTCTCATTTTCTATGATTGTTTTGTTTTATATAGAAAACTTGATTGCACTCAAAATACTTAAATTTTTTACTTAGTTAAAACAAATTAATTTTTAATTATTTAAGTGTCAAGATGTAAATGTATACAAGCAAACCGATTAGTTTATATATTCATGTATTTAATAGTTTCAAATAATATGTATAGGCTTGTTAAATTAGTATTTATATTGATTTTAATAATATCCTGTTCGTTAATAATTTTTTTAAAATCAATTGTGATACAAAACCATTTTATATCAATACATTTTAATCAGACATTTTCTGTACCGAATTTCTATAAGTGATCGATAAATTAATGTTGTCCTCATTTGTCTTCATTATTCATAATTAATATATAGTGAAATAGTAAAACTCTGAGTAAATAATTTTCACAAAAATAATATTTTGACAATAGTGCCTATATGTTCATATTATTTAGTCTACTACAAATATACTAATTAAATTGCCTTTTATTTAAAAACTGAATACTGAAGTACTGAAACCTAAAATACTGAAAATTTTTTATTTTGGAAAAATAAAATGATTAAAACCTTTACCATTATAAAAATATTTTTTACTCAAAAATTTTAAATTACATAGAATAAACAAATTTTTTTGAAGGTTCACTTTTTACATGGAAATGAGGAAGCTAAAAATATGTATATATAGATACGTTCTCCAGTAGTAAAAAAAAAGCGTTGTTGAGACGTGTTTTAAATTACTCTTGAGGGTAAATAATTATAATGATATAAAAAGCAATGTGTTTGCTTTTGAGGATCTTGTCAAACTCCATAAGTAGATTCGGTCAGAACTGTGCGCGAGAAAAACGATAAACAAAGGTCTGTAGTATCGTTTTTTAGAAAAAATCGCATGTTTGACTGTTGATATGAGTGTGGTGGGCTGTATCTTTTTTAGACGTGATAATAATGTAGGTCAACGTTTACGTAGCAGCTTCGAGTCGGATTTACCGAAGAGCTTTTAATTTTGTGTCATGGAAGGAAACTTTCAAAACTAGGGCGGCAAATATATTTTTTACTTTACGTTTCCATTTACCATCCTTTCTACTGTTTTGGTACATCGCGCGGTTTATGCTGTAACCAAACCCTTAGGCCTTTTAGACTCCGCCTCCCATCCTATTTTTCTATCGCCCATTAGACCATTTTTACGGCGCGGGTGCATTTTTTAAAAGCTCGCTTTGCTTTTTCTATTTCACTTTGCTCGCTTTCGGCTTTGGGCAGAGATCAGAAAATTACGGGAATTGAAATTGCGCTCGAGTGTGCAAAAAATAAGTGAGTGTGAGCATAAAGCGCAGTTCACCGATTGACATCCGACGCTGGCTCGGATGTCGTGGTTGCATTTATCCTATGTCTTTTTCACGTATTTCTTTTTTTATTTTGCTTCACTTTTATGCTCTATGATCTGTGAGCTTGTAATGTAATTTTCCCTTTGAAGAAAATTTCTTAATGCATACACTATTCTTTCATTTTTAATTTTTCTACTACTTTGTGACAAATTATTGTTGCAGCTTTTTTGATGGAGTTACTAAACATTTGCTTTTTAAAAGATTTTAATATTCTCAATATTCAATTTTAACTCTGTATTTTAGGTAGTATAGTTATACTTTGCTGAGTTTATTATAAATGCCGTTATTATTAAATTTGTTTTTGAAAATTTTGAATTTCATTTTTGAAAAATGAATTTTATATTTCTTTGCAATAAGTAATATAATATAATTTAACAATATTTGAAAATTATTTACAATATATAAAATTAGTTTTTTATTTAGAACCAAAGGGTATAATTAATGAAGCCAAAGATAGATAGAAAAAGACAGAGAATGTGAATACAAAATATTCAACCGGTGGCTGGAGCTATAATGATCCTTCTGTAGTCATGGTAACTTTTGACTGTGTCTTTTGCCTAGCCAAGGCAACTCAGAATGACAAAGACGATGGAAACGAAGAGTTCTTAAGGGAGTATATTTAAGAAAAAACGTCAAAAAAATGCAAATGAGAGTATAAAGTTGACTTGGTAGGGAGAAAATATTATTATTAGACGAAGAAACAAAAATATGAATTGGGTGAGTTGAGTGAGGTAAAGAGAGAGAAAGAGAGAACGTGGGAGGTTAGATAGATAATATAATGCTGGAAAGTGGTAAAATAGGTTGAAAAATATCACTGCTTTCAAAGAAATATTTTTGAGAGTAATAGATTTTTAGATACTAGCCATACATCGTTTATAATAAAAAACTCGCATCTGAATTTATGTACTTCACTCATTTTCTTTTTTCTTCATTCATTTTTCTCCAAATATTAGTTGTGTGTGGGAGAGAATAAAAAATAATAAGGAGCAGCAGTGAATGTTCGATGAGTAATATGTTTTGTGATTGCTGAATAGATTCAATAAATTGAAAAATTGAGAGTCCGATGTATGAAAATACTATAATGACTTTTATATTTCCCTTTTTATATTTCCTAATAATGCGTTATAATGATTAAATACACTATCTTTTATAATGTTGATTCAATTTATTCTATAAGAAATTAAAAATTCATAGATATTTTGTTTTTCAATTTTACATTTAAAAAGGATATTCAATTTTTTTACAATGAATTCCATATTTTTCAAACAATTTATTTTTGAATTTGGTTTTAAGAAAAGATTTCATACAAAGATTTCTTTAAAAAAAATCGTTGGTGATGTTGCGGTGCATTCATTCGGGCTTACAGTATTAGGACACACTAGATATATAAATTGCTTATTAATTAAATTTTCTATACCTGTTGTAAAAATCCGCTCATATAGAATACTTATCGAGAGAGAATTCGGTTCGGAAAACGACTCTAAATACACTATTTACTATTGATAAACGGTAGCGTGTAATGTCATGTCTTTTTTAGATGATCTCAAGCCTGTGATTACCGATACAAAACTAAGATACAAACTACGTTAGAAACTATAGTAAAGAAATAATTTAAGCTCCCATATGTATGTGTAAATTTTAATATTTCTATCGATTGCATGTGCGTTGAATAGCTTTTTCTTTCAGGAGCAAGAGATTTTTACGATAAATTAATAAAGAATCTTAATTAATCTGTTTTTATAATAGCCAGTTTTTTTAACTATCCGGCAAGAAGCTCTTTTCCTTTTCAAACTCCTTTCATTAAAATAAATATTTGAAATTCAAATTCTTTCTTTTCTGAACACCTATTGAACGTTTAAATTAAAAAATGATTATTTGATAAAATATGGCAAACTACAAAAGTTATTTATTGAAAAAATATATAGGCAAGGGCTTTTCATACTATTATTTTTAGTATTATATTATGTGTATATATTTTTTAAATTATCTTTTTTTGTTCGCAATTAATTAAATTAGTTTTATTGAATAAAAAGCTTGAAAACAGGAACTTTATCAAAAAAATTTTAAATTAAATTTATTGATTTTTTTTTAACTGATAATGAATATCGTATAATTCATATTTTGAAAATCTTTTTGAGCATTAATATTCGTAATCTTTTATAAGTTAAAAAATCTATTAAATGTTCCTATAGGAAAATTTTTTATATTAAATTTTTATATTTTATTATTAAATTTATACATAAAATGTTAAATTAATGTTCGATCAGATTTTCAATTAGTTAGGGTTATATATTATTTCAAAAGGAGTATGAGTTTGTGATAATCACACCAGAGAAATAGTGCTTTATGAAAATACATAAATAAATTTTCTTTTTTATAAATATCTTTATCAACTGGAAATAAATGTAGCAGTGATAAATATTCGATCTAAATTTTATCCATATTATTTAAGTGTGTTAACAAAACTGAGTACATTTACTCAACATAAATCATATTAATTGCACCTAAATATTTTGTATAATATACTGTTTTCAAGTTAGAAGATATACTTGATATCTGTGTACGTACTGCACATAAGTGTAAACTTTCTTATCAAAGTTTTATCTATAAAGAAAATTATTACACTACTTAATTATTATACTATTGAAATATCATATTTTATAAAAAAAATACGACGATATCAACAAAGCAAAGACTTATAATCGGAGCAACGACTATAGAGTTTTTGTCCGAATCAGTGAGGGTGATTGACTTCATTCAAGCACCATAATTAATTATATTATCTGTCTCTCTCCGTGTTTCTTTTGTTCTAAGAAATAGGATTTCTCGTTTTCTGTTTAGCTCATTCGCTTATTATATAATAAGCAATTTGTATAAGTCATTTTCGATTTGGCTTTAAAAATCATGCCTCGTAAAACAAAAAAACTTTTTTTAATGTCTGACGAAAAGGTAGATTGTGTATATTCTTACTTTCGCTTCTTTGAATGGATAACTGCGAGTAAAAGAGTCGGTCTATGGTTTAAAAAAGGCACGAGGTAACGAGGGAAAAAACGGCCGCCATACAACGGCTCTATACAGTCTTTCCATTGTCCATGGGTTTTTATAATCGAACTCGCGGAAAAGTTTTATACGTTCGAATGAAAAAGCATATAGCCACTGGATTAAGCGATCTACGTAGCCATTCTTTTTGTAATATATGTATATAAGAAAGAAGGGGGTAGTTCATGTTTGGTCGTATCATAAAATATTTGCCGACCGTATGCGAGGGAGTTTCGTCTATTATAAGACGTCTTCCTTTTTACGAGATTTCTTTGTACATATAAGATCTTGTGATAGTATATATATAATATATAATATACGATTATATTACTTCTCTGTAAGAGAATATTATTAAGAGTTTGGCACTCTGTTGTAAGCTTCCTGATCGATTTACATTTATGAGCACATAACATTTTATATTAGCGTAGATGACGCGTTACAAAATCTATATTTATTGTATCTTTTTTATGTATTACAGTAGAAATCTCCTCTATTAAAAAATTACTACTAAATTTCTAAATGTTTCATTTTTTTATTACACTATTTTACACATTATTGTAATTTTACATATTCGGTTAGGATTTTAATGAATTGAGGTATCCTATTTTAATAAAATCGCATAGTTATATATAATATATTAGGTTGACAGAATATATGAAGTAACGACTGAATTCCATGTTGTTGTAAGAAGTTTGTAGTTTTTATTCTATCATAAAGTTGCGAGGTACCGTAATGAAGGACCAGCTGACGTAATTTATACTTTTCACAGTTTTTTACAAGGAGTCTATTGATTACTGTTTGGTTTTTACAAAAAAACTATTTTTTTACAAAAGTTATGATCTGTCAGAATTATAAGCTTTTTAATAATAAGTTTAATAGCTCTTGAAAAAATCGGGTTTTATTGATAATTTTGACATTACATTAAATTTTGCAGATATTATTAGTAGTGTGAGAATATAAAAGTATTAAGCATTATGTATATATGGAAACAATCGTAATTACATATATTATATATTTAGCTGCTGTGTAATATAATAATTAAAATTATTAATATGAACATATGTTACTAAAGTTAATTACACTGTGTCTTCTTTTTTATGAAAATATTTTAATTGCATTTTTTATATTTAACTATATTGAAAATATAAAAAATTTTAAAATATAAAACGATTTTTTCAGTTGTTAACATTTTTTTAAGATGTCGAAAACTTTTTGAGGACTACAAAGACTATTTTAAGTATAAGTAATTCAAAACTTTTTCATTAAAGTAAAAATGCATCATATTGTGATTTTTGAAAAAATTACTCATTTATTATTTTGTTTTTTTTTAAATAAATTTAATTATTATTTTGGTAATAATTTTCTTAATTAATTCTTATCCAATAATGTTTTAAAGGGAATTAAGATTACACTTTCATTAACATTAAAATACATTTAAATACAGTTTTAACAAAGTCATTTTATATCAGAAAAGGCTGTATTTTTAAACCTAATGTATTTTCACATGCATTTTAAAAATATCATTCATAATAAAAAAACCAAATTTAGGCTAGTATTTACGTGAGATTTTTTTTGTATTAATTGAATTTGATTATTTTTATTTAATAAACAATTTTTACAAATAGTTTACGCCTGTAACTTTTTTAATTAATTAAAATTTCAATGTTTTTTAATTTGGTACCCTCAAAGTGAATTCATAAAAATATTTGAATGTTAATCGTGAAAGGGATGATAAATGTTGAAAATAATGCAGAGTCGCCCATCAAATAGCGTTTCAGGAGCTCTTAGTAAAGTATTTACTTTGTTGTTGGTCTTCAAAATGTTCACAGTATTTTTCATGAAAAAAAATCTATGCAATGATTTAAAATTATTATATTTCATGTTCTATTGATACATATTTTATTAAGTGATTTAGGTTTAATGTAAGGTAGCATAAGAGACAAGGAATAACCATCGTTAGCTTTAGAAGGAGTGCGAGAGAAACAATGCGCCATTAAATTAATCAACCCAAAGACATATAGTTAAAGTTCAATAACTGAAAAATGCAGTGATGTAAAAATAAATAAATAAATACATTTTCTTAGATAGAAGATGTAATTATTTAATATGTAACTGCGTAAAATATCAGAAGCTGAAACAAAGTATTTAGGGACCAAAGAAGCATATTTATAAGAAAGAAAAAGATCGATTTTATGCAGCAGAATATACCGTTATTGAATTAAAGATTATATAAAAAATGCTAATCAAACCACAAAAGAATATACCTGGAACCATTGATTGATAATTTTAATTCGAATATATTGATGAAGAGTATCTTGAAATCATTGTTAAAAATACAATGAAAAAAATAAAGAATTGTGAAATGTTAGATTATTGAAGAAAGATTTTTTAAATCATATAATTAATTTTAATTTTAAAAAATTGCAACTCAGTTGATGTTGTATTTAAAATATATTAGTTAAAAAATAAAAGGAAGATCGGCAAGTTGGCATTACTAACGAGTTGAGTAAGTACTAGTTCATTGGAGCAGTATGGATATACTATGTTATATATAAACATGGATAATCCCTTATTGTAAACAAGAACTATGCATATAACTATTACAGTATAAATATTTCATAGAACGTAAAATAATTACTTACAAGTAAATACCATATTAAGAGTAAGGAAAAATTCATCACATTTTGAGATTGAATAATTATGAATGCTTATGATTTCAAAGACGTTTCTTCCATATCATCCATTAGATTATCAAAGACTTTTGCGAGGCTGAACTTTTCTTAACGAACTTTTCTTCCGAACAGAAAAGCAAGAAACGCATTCGATACAAAATCACATGGATCTTAGTTGCCATAGCTCAATGGAAAAGTCTTTTCTCGGTGTACATAACAGAGAATCTAAGAGTCTGGAGCGGTAATCTTCTTACAAAGGTTATAAGAAGGGGACGCATAGACACGAGCTCGTGGTCTATGTCGAAGCCATAAGTGGACTCAAGTTTTGGACCAGGCTTATATCCCAGTCACTATGGGTTACCATGACTTTCGCAACGCAGCATCTTATATGCACTAGACGTTAACGTCTGAGCTAATTTAAGTGGCTGCACCGAGCCTGGAATGCGTATAGTTTCATCAATAGGAAAAAAAATTTTAGTTTTAAAAAATATTTAAATAAATGTATTGGCCTTTGTATCAGTTGTAAAAACAGCTAATAATGCTTGGAGATATTTGACTACCAAACGTAGATTTTGTTTAAGGTGACATTTTTGTATATTAAAATACGTGGGAATAATTTTTAGTTTAAATAGCGCTAGTATCAACATGTTTGAGAATATCCAAATTCTCAAGAATTATTGAAATTGTTATTTGAAATGGAAGAAAACTATTCAAATACATAAGCCAAACGACACTCAATACTACTAAACTAAAACATTCTAGGTTTTACAAGTTATTATATTTATCTATTATGTGGAAATAGTAGAATCTATAATTAGCAACAAAGTAAAGTTTTCTTAATTATAACAGGGACCTACAACGGGCTCCTAGTATTATTCTATTTTGCCATTCAATGCTTAAGATATTTCAAGATGATGTTTTTATTAGACTAGAGAACATACTTGTCCAAAATAAAGACTTGCACAAACAGAAACGCCTTTCCAATGCTATTGGCAAAAGGTTTCAGGATATTACGGCATCTCCACAATTACAACAAAACGTTAGAAGTCCTTGAGGGGTACGTGGAAAAAATATTTCACGAGATACAGGAAACTGTCTGATGATAGGGGTCAAAATGCGAGACAGGTAGCTCTTTACTTAATGAGGCTCTATTTGAAATCCATTCTAGGTAAGAGATTTATTCTGATCTGAGATTTTTTTATACTAAATCTGTTTGTCCTGTTATCAAAGACATTTGTAGAACAAAAATGCCACTTTAATATATCGTCACACTTTTAAAAAGAGATTTTTTTAACAATATCCTTGCGACATTTTTTAATGTAAAAACTGAGATAAACGGTCTTGAATGAGGGTTTACTAAACCTTGAACAAACATGTCATATCGACCTTGGGTCTGATGGGCTAGCAAGACGAAGCGAGGAGATAAAGAAGGATTAAGGTTACACCTTCGAAATGGACTAAATCAACGATATTGAGATTGATTTTAATCTATAATTTTATTTGAAATAAAAAACAGATGAAATGCTGTAATTGAATAATCAACAAGGAAATTTCCATGTGTCCTTCGAAGCATGTCAACCAATGAGCGCATTACAACTTGCATTGCAGAAATAAGAAAGCTGGTTATAGTAAAAAGTAGAATCTTGTTGGTTACTTTTTTTTTGTAGTATAATAATTCTTGTAAATTTTTATCAATATTGACATAATATAATATATAGTAGGAAAGACAAAAACCGTGGTATATGTATTAATCAACTACGTAGGAAGGGCATTCACACTAGTTTTACATTGAACGTGATATGTATGTACTCATCATCCATTAGGAAGCATAATGATGTTCACAAAGTGATTGAGGTAAAGCCAATTGATTGAGAGTTGATGAAAGGACTCGAGTCGGAGGCTTGCCGATTGTTTTTTCAAATACACCTGGGATCGGACGCTCAGATCGGAATAAAGATCCGATGCTTGGAGGAAAACCGCATTCGAATGAAATATAATGGGAATTCAAATCTAATGAAACAAACGAGCCTAAGAAATAAAATGAAAAAATAATAGCAAAAACTATAATACTTGGCTGAGCGACCCCCCAAGAGATTCCCAGATTTCTTTCTCTTATTAATCGACGCCATTTGCCTCTCGTAAATTCGAGCAGGGGGTCTTTAGCCATCCTCATCATTCATTCTTAATAGATGGTTCAGTATTAGTTTCTTTCTCATATATAAAAAACAACTTATTGCAAACAAATATTTAGCATTAATAATATTATTATATTGAACCCAATTGTGTATTCGCTAGTTTCGAACTTTTGTAAGTTCAATGGGTACAACAACAACAACGGGTAAATTCGGTCGACATCTATGGGAAGTGAATATTCTCTGTATTCATGTGATATGCATGTAAATTCACACCTATCGAATATTAATGATCTATAAAAAGAATTCGATTATAATTTTTACAAGATGTATAAGTAAGAACGATACGCTGCTCAAGTGCATCCATAGTCGTGAAATGGATAATGAGATAAGTTATACAGATAATATTACTACAAAAGAGAAGGTAAGATTATTTAAAAAATGGTTTATAAAGGTTTTTTGGCAAAAAATTTTGCTACTGAATACTGTCTGACAATATATTAATTCTATGCAAGGGAATGACTAAAACTTTTTGAAAGTGGATGGTGGGTACTACAGAAACAAAAAGAGGTAGAATGATCCTTAATGGAGACCAGTACTAGCTTTTGATGAGTCAATGGATCCATCTACGTATGTCGGTCACGTATGGCTCTCATGTTTCGTAGTATACGCCGAGTGACGAATAATATCGAGAGTTACCTACATTTGGTATCAGGCACACAACCGTCATTCCTACGTAAGCATTTTGTTTTTTATGTTTTTTATTTTTTCTGTAAGTTATGTTACGACAAATGTTTAATAATATTACGATAAATAACGTTGTAGATTTGTACAAAAATAATTTTTTAATATTTTGTTTAGATAAAATCTAAAGGAATTAAAAGTACTAATAAATGTTTCATTTATAATTAAAAAAATTTTGATATTATATTTCAGCAATATTTTCCTCTTTTTATTGTTAAATAGATATAATATTGTAAAAAAACTTAAAAAATTAGAAAATATTCAATTATGTTTATAATAAGCATATGTATTATAAATGTCTAATTAGTAAATATACGTACAATTGGTAAGCTTAACTTGTTAGATAATAATAATAACCAATCATATAAAATAAATAATTTTAATTTTTTAAATCTTGCACTAGACTGCTTTGATTTTCTTGCCCGTTATGTTAACTCGACGATTACGGGAGATATGTTTTTCTTAATGTTTCAAGGGCCCTCGTATTTAGTCGACAAATAGTATTGACATCTCTTTAATTATCTGACAAATACATGAGTCTTTCAATAAAGAACTTATTCTTCTATTTCCGAGATAGAACCAAGAGACATAAGGAGACAAGTCAAATCGTATGACTTGAAGGTCGCCCTGGATACACTAAGATACATTAAGAAAGAAAGTTAGCGGCTCAATTTTCAGGTCTTCCGTATCATTCACGAGGATTAGGACCCACATTTATCTCCCGGGACGCGGCCTAAGACGGACTTCTAGCCTATGAAAAGGACCCGTTCCAAGGGAAAGCAAGTGTGGTCCCGGGTGGGTACGGGTCGGTACACCTCCAAACGGAGCTTCGGGGAACCACTGACCCCGAAATCAAGATAATGCCAGTAGCGGTAGCAGGAACATCGTGATTAACTACGGACACTTCGGCTGTCGCTGCTCCTACCAAGCCTGACATCCAGTAGGAGGCTAGTCCAGGTTGTGGCCCCGGAACCTCAGGAGGGAGGCGCTCCCCGCCAACAATCGTATGGTCAGCGAACACTACACCGAGGATGTTAGGCCCCGAGAGAGGTAAGGGCAAAGTTTCTTCTTTATATTCGCGTGGAATGCAGGGTGGGGGTACATTAAAGTTACGAGAGAGTCGCCTGGGGATGCTTACCGACGCCACGTGGTGGTCTGGGGAGCTGACACTCTGGCTACGAGGAGGAGAGGCCGCGGAGAGTATCTTCACTGCACAAGGTCTTACATAATTGTACCAGTGTGTGTCGGGCCTACAACTCCGATATTAAGTCACCGACTGTGAGCACGGTGATAAATGAGACGAGACAACGCCATTCTGGGGAGTCGGACGCGACTCGACTCT
Organism: Kradibia gibbosae; assembly: GCA_018907135.1. Taxonomy (NCBI): domain Eukaryota; kingdom Metazoa; phylum Arthropoda; class Insecta; order Hymenoptera; family Agaonidae; genus Kradibia; species Kradibia gibbosae. The sequence goes on along the minus strand of JACCHX010000001.1, from coordinate 30,754,929 downwards.
CTTACGGTGGATTTACTGGCGTGCCCTTGGAGACACCTCCGACCTGACCTGGTGCACCATCTCGCGCTGGACCAAATCGACGAGGTGCACCACACCAGCGTACTCCGTTGTCCTCATCTTGAGGGAACTCGATTGGTTGAATCACCGTTCTTTAATCATCCTGTACTTTAGCCTCGCCCTTAAGACATTCCCCTAGAGTCTGATCAGTTCCTTGTCGTCTGCTTCTAATTAATCGATGTCGGGGAGCGCCACGCCGACATTTTAGCTCAAAATTGGTTTCGTAGAGCAGGTACAATACTGGCGCTCTATAGATCACGGATCACTAAGTAGCCTATTAACTCCCTTCTGACAGTTCGTGGACCGGACGTGTCGACATGACTTGACCTCAATTCTCTCTTCAATCACACGTTCACTCGAATCCAACGTCAGACTTGGCACTAGGGTAACTATTTTGGCGACATGTAAAGATTTTCCTTGCTAAATTATATTTTGTTAATTCATTAATTTATAAAACTAGGGCGTGTTCGGTCGTCGTTGTTCATTACACATCAATTTTTCACTTAAATATGAATATCTCTACTGTGTATTCTAAAACTAAATTACAACGAATTAGATCTACACTAATGGTGTGATGGTCGGGGTGGTGGTTGTTTCGCCGCAGATGGTCTGGTTCATTCAGCAGGGCTAGGGTCTTCACGCGGGTGGTGATGTGAGATCCAGAACACGTCTCAGGGGACAACGCGCCGGTGGACTCACTCTAAGAGAATGAGGAGGAAGAAATTCGATCAGAGTGCGACTGTCTTTTTCGAGGCTGAGTGGTCGCTTTTATTTCCCGAATTCAACGTCGGGGCTTGTTGTCACTCTGATGCGCACGAGCGCATTTACTCGCTCTGGTCTGTGGAGTGTTCACTGCAACCAAACTTCAGTGGCAACTTTTGTTCGATGACGCGGAGCGTTGACCATCTTCATTAAGCTACCTGCTTGGCAGATCTTTACGTCACGCTTACAAAGTAGCTAAGACACTACAACCAATAATATATAATTTAAATTTGTTTCGTGTTATGGTGGTATTGTAGAATGAGCGTAGCATTTGCGTGGAGGAGCAATGAAATTGATTTCGACCATACATTTGATACTCCGAAAACGTATTCTATTCGGTGAGATTCAAAAGGAGAATAAAGTGCATATCTATTTTCGGCTATAACTTTTTTTTAAGGTAAAAACGCTATTTGCGTGTAATTGCTTAGGAGTACAGCCAATTACCACAATTTTTTTCGTGAGTGAATTTAAGTGTTTTTCCGTAGGTAATCTATAGAATAAATTTAGAAAAATCTTCTTTGCATACACTATTTTATTGAAGATAAAGAAAGTTATTTATATAAAAATAAATATTATAGGTACATTTTATGTAATTTTTAATAGATATACATAGAGGTACATTAATTTAAAGTACATTATTTTTTGTCGTTTTAAAAGAAGTAAGAATATCTAATGATAACGAAACTTATAGTGCATGCATATATTAGGGCGAGATAAAGCGCGAGCATAATAATATATAAATGTGTTTATATTTATGGAATCGTGGAGTAATCAATAAACATGGTAAATGGGCTATCTGTGTCAGTATACAACTAATACAGGAAATTGTACAGTGGCTAAAATTGTTCGAACGACCAGCTCGCAATATATGTCCATTTATATATTTATATACGCGCCACATTTTATAGGTGCAACTAAAGCATTGGCTATAGGGTAAAGCGGATTCTGCTAGCACCAGAGATAAAATTGCGCCTCGCTCTACCATTCAAACAATATCGTCGACTGTGCAAAAGTAACTATATACAGCTATAAAGAAAAAATCGAGGAAGTGATCGAAGGATGAACTTGCAACATATAAAATGGCTTCCTTTTCTAGATTATAGGTGTTTATCGAATTCTTTTCATACATTAAAATAAAAAGATTCAATTATTTTTCTTGCTGATTATTTCTTTTTTCTAATCAAATGCTGAATATTTAATAAAACTGAAAGAAAATAACAAAAACAATTCGCACGTGAGTTGATATCTAACATGTAATCGATTATTTACCAAGAATTTGTGGCACCTAGTCACCGATTATCTAATCAGTTATCTAATCGTAAGTAATTAATTTTTATTCAAACTAATTTTTTCAATCACCGTTTTTAAGTTTGAAAAGTTTATAATTTAATTGAAAATTGCTTTTTAATTGCAACTGTAAAATTTTCATGATCTTTTACTACATAATCTGCATGAAATCTTCATATGATTCTCATTAAATAAATGTTTTACTATCGAATAAATATATTTTGAAAAGTATTGAAAAATCTTGATGGTAAAAGCGAATTATATATTAAATACGAAGATCATTTAAAAATTTTTTTGTTTTTAAGAGTTTTCGATGTTTTTTGATAATTGTTTTATAGTAACATAGCTATAAGCTTTGTGCGAGATATTTCACTGAGATAAGCTTGAGCTGAGAGTTGGCTTAGTGAGGTACTCAAGGTAAGAGAACCACAGATCAAATGTAATTTTGGTTAAAGATCATTGTAATTACTCGTAAAATTTGAAGTAATCGGAACGTTTGTGTTAATGATGATGGGCCTTATTAAGAAAACTACAGATTTAGGGAATTATTGTCTTTGTTAAAAACTATTACATCATGCTAGGTAAGGATCTTCTATCAGGAAATCAGCCACGGATAAGACTATAATTTTAAGAATAACACTTTTATTAAATGGTATATTCTTAAAATGAGAAATTAATTAATTAATTTTGTAAAAAATATATTGAGCAATAACTTTATATTACATTCTTTACTTATAAAGTGGATAGTATATTTACTTATGGAACGCTGGTGTTGTAGGATAACATTTACTTCATTGATAAAAACACAATTATATATTGTAGAAAATGATTAAATAAGCATTAGCTGTTTTGTTTAAAAAACGCATGTGACGCGGACAGTTATATCCGTGGTACATTAAGAAGGGGGGGTTGCTACGATGGAGCTCTTTTGCTCCAGGGTTCGGTTGAAAGAGTGGAAACTGGGCGATGGGAGGAGGATAAGGAGACGTAATGAAAATAATTAAAAATTTAATTTTAATTTAATTTTAAAGAAAGTAAATTTTTCGATTCCTCTGTTGCATCGGTGCAATCGGTAATTAAAAAAAATTAAAAAAGACATTTTAATGAAGAATCAGGCTTATATTTAACGTTCGCGCCTCATAAATATATAAAAACTGAAAGAAAAATAAGAAAACAACATGATTTAATTATATTTTATTTAAATAGTTTCAGAATATCAGAGCGCGTACTTTGACCTCGGCTAGCCTGGGTTTTCGCATACCCGTGGCTACGCCCTGTTTGATTTGATTGGGAGTTACATTTAAATTTAAATCGACAACTCCCAAACGTTGCTCGTTAGGGACGAACGCGGAGGTCCGGTTGCTCGCTGATCCGGACGCGCTGGATGCGCTGGACGCGTCAGGAATTGGTTCTTGACGCTCAGTTCGGGACGCTGGACCCGGTTTTCGCGTACTTATCACTTCCCGCCGCCGCTTTCGAGGCGGGACGCATTTTCGCTGTTTCCCCTCGTTACCCCTCATTCCTCCGCTCCGAGTGATTTCATGATTTAGCGTACTTGCATATACTTTTTATATACTGTTTGTATACTGATAAATACTGTTTTTTGCATTAATAATTATTAAATTTACAGTAGTAAACATGTATTAATTTAAATTGTCGATAAGTATACCATCGGCTACTTATATTATCCAAATTGTAACATATAGTCAAATAATAATTTAATCATATTTAATAATTCACCTCGTTGTTTAAAGTTTCTAAACTAAATACTGCAAATAACAGCATTTGACTAATACAATTTTCCACCATTAAAATCTATCTCCTTCCAATAAGTGTACAAGTAACATTCCGAAAAGAACTTACCCTTTTAAATATGTCATGTCTTTATCTCTTTGTTTAATTTTTGCTTTTTTCTTCATCCTTCCTCTTGATTTTTCTCGTTTCCTCTCTTGATTCCAGTTGTACTTTTGCAGCTCCGGTTCCTTTGTGCTATCTGAAAATCAAAGAATACCAAAAAAGAAGATTTAGGGATACACAAATTCTGACTTAAGATCTATAGTTCAGGCTGAATGTAGACAAGTAACATCTTCTCCATCGAAATGGAGCTATAATTTTTTAAAAGTAATACGAAATATAAATGATTTAATTTATTGCTTTGAATTCTATTTTTTTTGCGTACTATTTTACTATTCTAATTTACTATTTAAAAAATTGGGCTGAAACAATGAAAAATAATTCCGTAAAATAATACATAAATGATCTCAATTTTATTTATTAATTTTATTTTTTTAATTTGTTTATTATCTCAATTTTATGTCTTCTATATAAATACGATAGATGATAATTAAATAATTTGAATTTAAAACTAAATAAATTATCTAAACACACAATTTTTAGGTAAACATTAATAAATTTTCTATATAAAGCAATTGCATTATCTTCTATGCGACTATGCATCTTTTTTCTCAAATTTTGAATGTGATTAGTTTCTAATTTATATTCAGTCAAACAAGTTATGTACAACGCCTATTATAGACTACCTTTTATGTTCAGTGATTCAACCAACAACTGTCATTCATTTGTTCATATTCAAGCACATAGACAATTAATATGTTAAAAAGCATAGCAAATTTTAAAAATTATAGTAAAACTATTTATTAAAAAATAGAATTGATAATATAAGTAAAACTTGTTTTATAAATTGTTGATACTTTTAAATGTAAAAGATTTTATCATTATTAATTTTATTAATGAAACTACATTAAAAAATTGAACTGTGAATGTTGTTATTCAATGTTTAGAATTTTTTGTAAATATATTAATTATAACATTGAATAATTTAAAAATAAAAATTTTTTGTTGCACCGTAAAATATTAAAAAAAAAACTAAATGTAAGCAAGTGTGTAATTTTGTTAACATAATAAATTATTGTGTATGTTCAACTGATATTAGCATTTTCGAAAAGGTTTGTTATCAAGCGTGCTTAATCAATGTATCCGCAACATTTGATTTGATGCTGATTTACATATTCAATTGGGTAAAAAAGGTTAAATTTTGAATGTATTAATTAATAAATAAATTTAACAGAAATACATACGTTTAAATCAAAATTTTATATAGTTGCATTTATAAAACAATGTGCATTATTTATAATTAATATGTAATATTAAAATATTGTAAAAATATATATATCTATTGTATATAAAATAATAAATGTTTATATATATATATATATATATATATACATATATTCTTAATTTCATAATTGAGTTATTTGAAATACAATTTGTGGCAAAAATTTTAAGGTAAATTGATGACACGATGTACCTATAAATCATTATCATTTCTCCTTTTCATTAATCAAGCAAAGCATAAATGTTTCTGAAATTAATTAATTATGATAATAATATGTTTTCATCTACTGAAAAATAGTAAGATTAATAAGTATATTAAAAATAATAATAGTAATATAATAATAAAATAATAACAACTATATTTAGAAATGAAGAATTTGTAAAAATTGAATTTATTAAAGAAAAAATATTTTTAAAACATAATATGCTGGTGTTTCTTGATATTCAATGCTAGGCAATGATATAACTGTACAAAGCAAATATAACTTGATGTATAATAGCTAGAGAGCTTTATTTTTCATGAGTGAAACAGTAGCTCGAATAAAAATATCAGTACTATATTGTCGCCCTTCATTTTCGTTCACCTGGAGCGTGTACACCGAGAAGCGGCAGAAAAAATAACAGCTATGAAGCACCGGAAAGCAGATGTTCACAAGTTGTGTAATTCAGAAGGTGTAAGTCTGTGGTGGCAAGAAAAGGGGTGACTCGAGAGGGTTTGAGGGAAGCGGGGAGCGAACGTGCTCTACTGGCGATAATATTTAACAGCCCTCGCGGGAGCAAAAGAGCATGAGCGTAGCTCGAGGACGGTTAGAGAGTTAGCGCGATGGCAATGTGGCTGCAGTTTAGGAGAGGAGGCTAAAGGAAGGAAAGCGATAGAGAGAATAGCATAAGGTTATGGATTGTAGGGTTTGTACGGCCAGACTACGAAGTCTCGACGCGCGAGTAAAAGCCAGCGTCGCGAAGCCCTGCATTGGCGCGTTTTATGCGGCCGCTTGATCTCTCCGCCCCCTTCCTCGCGAATGCGACCTCGTCGAACTCTCGGCGCATAGTTACGTAGTCCGTCGCGAGTTTGGAATGACTTATTTCGCGGCGCATTCGTACAGGCTTACTTCGGAGGATGCGTGGCTCTCCATTCGCTACCGCATATCTGGCATATTTCTGGTATACTTCAGGCGGGGGTTTTACTGCACTCTTTCCCATCAGCATCAGCTACATTGGTCGCACCGGAGCTTGGCCAACATGACGGAATGCCGATGCATGTGTTGAAATGCCTGCTTCGAACAAATTTGTCGCTCGCTGAGCAAAGAATGGAGTTTGCCAGTTAGTAAAAGGGCGTATACTTTTTGCGGTCGGTATATACGTGTTCGGAAATTAGTCTGCATGCGCGGCATATTGTAGTGGCAAGCTAATGACTTATTGTCGATCCCGAAAGACATAATTACAGGTCGATTTAACATTGCTCACTGTCACTTGCAGAGTTAATTAGCACTTCAAAACTTTACACGCTTCTTTGTACCTGCGTTTCAAAAGTTTTATTGGTAAAATAAGATAGAGGTTCCATACGTTTTCACTGCGATCAATAAACATTTTTAAATATTTTTTTGATTGATTTTGTGTTTATTATTATGAATAAAAATTCTGCAAAAGGCTAACGATTTTATTTTACTCTTGCACTGATAAATTATTTGATATTGCTTTGAGTTTTAAGAGAAAAAATACCTTTCCCAAAATCTATTGTCCCAAGATAAATACGTTATCATATGTATCGTATTTCACTGCTAAAAATTCCTTAAGTATAGATAAATAAGGAAAATTTTTTAAAACTATTTTATCACCAGTGGGTCTGTAACTGACTTTTACACACTCTTTCATACTATATATCTGCATTATAAAGTGAGTGCTTTTGACAAATTTTTACAATAAATGTAAATATTAGGCACTTTTAGAGGGACTCTAGTACGTAAGAAATTTTTTGAGTAATAAGCTAAGAAACACTCAAAAGCAATACGTCTGAGTCAGTAATACCAGAAATTAATAATTATTATCTATTTGAAGTAGAATAAGAGGAGATTGAATGAGTTCTTTGAGAGAAGAGGTCGAATCCTCAATCAGCCCATTTTATTTTTGTAAATAAAGGCTCAATCGCAAAAGTAAAAGGGAGCAAAATTACAATGAAATGGTCGAGTAGGATGGCTCAAGGAATATAAATAGCATATAATGAAACTTTTAGCGACAATAGAGTAATTAAAAAATATAATTGTTTATACAATATAGGCTACCCAGTGAACTTGTCGACAACTCAGCATGGCAAAGATATCTTTTCAGTCCTATCTAATAGGTTTTCTCAGGGTTAGGAGATGATGTCGACTAGCTCGGATCAGATAAAAAGGAACGAATAAAGGGAGCTGCGCGAATGGAGCAACGAATGGAGGGAGGTCTATGATCAGTAGAAGTATGGCGAGGAGGAAACAAGTAATCAAATAAGATAGTAAAGTAACTTAAAGCGTGTACGATACCGCCAGGGAAGTAGCTGGGGAAATTTTCGTCGGGATAGGAGGGTTATACAAAGGTAACTCGGTTAATGAGATACGAGCGAAAGGCAGAAATTTATCGGTTGTTGCTCCGCCATATATAACGCAAAGGTACTCTTATAAGCTGCAGATTTTCGAGTAGACACAGCTTGTTCCCTCTAATACATCCTTGCGCGGCATTCATGGTGCTCAAACGCCGAAAAGTCGCTCATCCGGACGTATTTTCCGTATGTGCTTTGCGCGGCCAACATGCAAATATACGTACACCCACGCGAGGGACTTAATGCAGCTCTAGATTACGATTTTGACTTAGTTGCCACTCCTATCTGCTGTCTGTCTTTCCTACTCTCTCGTTAACACCCTCGCCCTCTTTCCTCGAAACGAGTTTACTGCTACGAGCACTCGATCCAACCTGAGTATCCACAACGCATCCACAGCACCTTCTTTGTGTAGTTCCTGTTCTTTTCATCCGTCTATTTCAAACATGTTACATCTGATATCGAACTTCCTGGTATATCTATTTGAATTGCAGAGTTTGTTGTGGGGATTACAGTCTCGAAATCGACGTCTTTTTGATTGACGCTTTAGTCAATGAATTGGCAAAGTTGTCCTTTTGAAACTACTGATATCACATAGTACGTATACAATAGTCTTATCTTCTTCATCCACTCTCTGTACTTGCACACTCGTTGAAATTAATTACTAAACCGAGGAAAATGTTATTTAATAAGAAATTCCGAAATCTGCATTATTAAAAGTTTTATGGCCTTATGATAGTTTTGTTGAAATTTAATGAAAGTGTACACGAATCATTTAAAAGTATATAGTAAAAGAAAGGATAAAATTTTATTTGTTCTAGTTAAATAAACTCAAGCATAGATGTTAAATATAATAAAAATTATACCGCAGTGTTGATTAAATATACAAGGATAATTGTAAATAATATGGTACTACTTTACTAATTTAATTATTGTGTCATTTTTTAATTTAATAGCTATTATTTATCCTATAGATGTGACAGTTAAGACAAATAATATGAAAAAAAAAAATCAAAAATATTTTCTGCAAGAACATATTTTTAAGAAATACAAATTATAACACTGAATTCTTTAATTTTATTTAAATAACGGACACTGATATTATTATGACAAAATCCTCATCATAGTTAGTATCATCAGTTTTTTATGAAAGTATATGCTCAGGTCTTTACTAAGTTGAGAAATAGCATAAAATTGACGTTTATCTATTCAAAGTATATGTGATAATTATTCAAATCAGTTTATCTGATGGATGAATCTACGCATTGATGTAACTTAAATTATTCAATAAAAGTAAAAGTCAAAGAGCACCGACAATCATTGCATCTTATGAACGGCATAGGTAATAATGTAGTCTTCTTTTCATATTCGATTACAGAGGTCCCGTTCTTTTCAAGGCCGTTTTATTCATTATTTCCTTAATATTATTCTATTTGAGGATCTCCCCGATCCCTAGTGGAGAAGATTATACAAATATTTAGGTGTTTCTGCACTGAGTGATGGAGGTTAATCTCAGATTGTCATATTTAAAAAGCAGTATGATATTTGAATTCGAGCGCAAAGATGGCTCCTTTAGAATATATAATAATATGAAAATATTATATTTCAGCTATTTTAAAAAGCATAAAATTCTATTGAATTACCTTACGTACAGAGCGTTATTCAGTAGATCTTTTAGTAATGCTAATAATTCAGATAATTATAAATACAATTATAAATAAAATTAATAAGATATATCAGCTTAGTTAGTCATAATTTGTGTTATCATACTACAAATTATATGCAGTGCAATATAAACGTGTATTATGATGAAGCATGTAATTTGCTCTATCGAAACATCTACATTGTAGAAAAGTATTAAAATTTATAATTTATTTTAAATGATTGAAAATAGTTATTACATCAGTATTGTAACTTTTTTTATTTATATAAACAATTTGTACTTGAATTTCGCTATAATTCATATAAAAATTAAAAAATTATTCCAGATAATATCATTATTTTGCGAAAAATTTTTTTTAAATACAAATGTTACATTCTGTTCAATTATATAGAGAGATTATTTGAAGCTCAATGTTTCATTTAGCAACAATGATATTGAAGTTTATTTATTTTTAATATTGAACATGGTAAAAGCTTGAAATATTGAATATATAAATATTACAGATATAATATAAGGTAGATATCGCTCGGAAATAATAAATTATAGATTGATTTTGAACAAGCATGTAATATCAATTGTATCTTTTATTGTATTTTCATTATTAAATTTGAATTTAATGATTAAACATATTGAATATGTTTTGTGAAAATAGAATTTAATAAAATGTATCAAATTTAACATTGTAATACTACATTTTCTTCAAATTCGTTTTAGATAAATAGATATTTTGTCATTAATAAAAATCACATTGAAATACGTTCGATTTTTTTATTATTTATTGAGTAAAAAAAACTTGATATTATAACACTATATTATAACTTGATATTATAATACAAGCCTTTTATTTTATATTAGCATAAGATTTATTCAGCTTATTGAAGATTAATATTTCGATTAGAAGAATATTTAGGGGAATGTTGACAGGTTCAAATTTCAGAACATTTAAAAATCATTTCTAAATACGTAGAAATGATATACTACTTACATTTTGTTGAAAGCTACAGACACGAAATTTTTTATTGTATAATAAGGACTGTAAGAGCAACCAATACAATGGTTGAATTTGACAGAGCCGTCAGATTATAAAGGTAATGAATATCTTTCTCTCTCTCTCTCTCTCTCTCTCTCTCTCTCTCTCTCTTTCATTCTTGATGAGAGGATTTCTATTATTGTAAATTCCTGTCTTGCTCAGTCTCTTCTCACAATTTTCTCAAACTCACTTCTGTATCTACAATCGAAAACATTAGAAGCAAATTTGGAAGGTTGTTGAGAGGAAGTAAGATCGAAAAAAGAAGACAGAAGGATAGTTGTATAATGTCCTTGGTGTGTGAGGCGCAAAGAAAAAAAGAGATATATTTGGGTGTATTATTTCGCGAGTCTCTGCGAATGAGTGAGTGTGATTGCCGAGGGGGCGTAAAGAAAACGTGGTGGCATTATAAATGGCGTTGTGAGCACAATGCGAATATAAAATCACTTTTTCAAATCTGTGCTATACGTCGTAATACGTTTTCAAGAGTTTTCTTAAGAAAAAAGCAAGCCTCTGTATTTTAGGCGAAGGAAAGCAGTCGTATAAAGACGCAGAGAGTCTAGGCGTACGAATGAAAGATATACATGCAGAGTAAGATATATATATATATAGAGAGAGAGAGAGAGAGAGAGAGAGAGAGCGAAAGTTAGAGCAATTTGATGCGGCCGGGGGGAATGGAAGAAGGGAGCAGCGTCCGGAAGTAGTAGTAAGTATTATCATGAGAGATACGTTAACTTATACTATAGAGAGTTAAAAGAGGGAACTCAAAAGAAAAAGAGATTGAGCGATACTTATTGCATCCCAGTGAACGAAATGCATATCTCATTGCCATGACTTTCCTATTCGATTTTGCATTTCTCTTTCAGACTCTATTGCTTTTCTTTTATTTTCATCTCTATTTATCTATCTGTCTATCTCTATCTTCTGGATTCCCTTCTAGCTTCACAGTCCCGATAGCTTAGAACACGTGCTCGCTTTCTGGGCTTCGTCTCTTCAGAATATCTCGTGAATTCGGTGCGTTGTAAATCAAAGCGTACAGACCATTAGGGCAGCTCATAACTCGTCGATATCTCTAGGACCGCCAGCTTATTATATTCCACATATATAATTCCCTCAAGTGCTGCACGATGCGAACCACCCGGTCAGCAGCCGCTGTTGTCTCTCTCCAATATCTTCTTCGAGTGTTCGCTTTTTCGGACACTGGAGGCGGGGAATTCTCGAGATTTAATTGTACGCATGCTTGCGTTATTTCCTTAGCTATTGAAAATTCGAGGTATTTCCTAAGCATTGTGGCATTTCCCTAACCTTTACCTTCCTATTTTCTGTTTTAAATTATAGATTATACAATATATGTTTTATAAAAATCGAAATAAAGCATTTTTAAGCCTTCTTTAGAATCATTTAAATTTAAATTTGCTTCGATGTTTTGATTAAATTATATTATATTTATTAATTATACAATAATATAGGGCTTTATTTAGATAACATCATAAAAAAAATAATGCTAAATTTAATGAATTTTAGATTTCATAATAAAAATTTTTACACGTTTACTTGTAAAAAATATTCGATAAATGAACAAAAAGTCGATGAATGCACATTAGTAGCTATATTATACATATATAGAATAGTACTTGGGTCAGATTTTGTGCTGGAATTGTGATATGAGGACAACTCAACTGAGAAGTGCAAGCAGGTTTAGTTGTGTAGATACCATTCACTGTAAAAGCAATTCTGCGTTCAATTATTATTGTGGCAATTCCATTTATGCATTATAGTAATTGCAAAAATTATTTTATAAATTGATAAACCAAACAATCTGACGTATATGGTAGTATTTTATATATATTACTTCTTCATAATGCATGTTTTTTTAAAAAATTTTTAATATCCAAATTATGAGAAATTTATTTTAAAAAGTAGGTAATTATAAGATGGAGTGCAATACGAAAGAAATATTTCATCGATAAGTATTATATGTTTATAATGACAAATCTGATAAAGAAAGATTTACTTTAAGTAATTGTTATATTCGATAACTAAAGTAGAATGACAATATAATTATAATATATTTTATCAAATAATAAGGGAAGATAATGAAAAATGCACCTTTTCACTAAAGCAGTAAAAATTGCTAATTTTGTGCAACTATCGAAGATATATCAATTATTATGTTCCAACTCTAAGAAAACTTTAAATTTACGTAATTTTATGTTTTATTATTAAAAAAAACGAAGATTGTAAAATGTAAAGCAATTTCTTCGATCTTTGACAGAATTTAATAAGAGTAGAGTATACTTGAAAATAGTCGACTGAAAATATTTAAAGCCAGAAATTTCCGTTTTCTTCGTAATACACAATATCGTTAAAGATGATGGTAATCTTAAGCTCTTCTTGTATTTTATGTAGCAGTGTGCATCGTTTTTTAGCTCTAGTAAATTTGTTAGATATTTCCTCATCTTTCGTTGACTTTAACTATTCAAATTATTTTTTATGCACAAAATTTTTGCTGTTTTTATAACTTTATAAGTAGAAACAGGTTTACATGTTTAATGAACCACCTTAATAAATATAGTTTTCACAAAATTTTAGTTTATTTTTATTACAGCATATTTTATTACATCGTTCGCTGTTTATATACGCATGCTTTCTTTATTTAGATTTTAAAAATTAATAGAAAAATCAAATATTGTATACTGTTTATAATGTTACATAATGTCAAGTTAGCACCTCTAATTATATATACAATGTAACTTTATTTCAATAATTATTTTAGTAAATATTAGTAGATTTATATTTGCAATTTGATTACTATTTATGATTAATACAGACAATTGAATAATGTTAAAATATTATGATATAAAGTATGTAGAAAAATTCATAAAAATCAATACTTTTCGTAATGAATTTTAAAAACTTTATAAAAACAATTTTGTTTAATATGAAAAACGAAATTCAGTATTTAATTATCTGTTATTTTAGCTAAGTAAAGAGAATAAGTAAGTTATACATTATTTGTAATTGTTTTTGTTTAGCTTTATTGTGTAATTTGAATGACAACTTCGGATGACCTGTTATTTATTCTTACTACTGGGAAACTCAATCGGTTAACTCATGTTTCTAATAATTTTAAAATAAAGTATCAGACATATTAAAAAATAAATAAAAGATTTTTTTAATTTATGTAATTTTTTTTACAAATATCACGTTACTACATACATTGTATAGCTATCTACATATTAAATTTGGGGTTAATAAATTACCTTTAAAAACTGTATCTTGCCCAAAGTAAACTTTATATATTTATTTCATTTTATACCACTAATAATAAGTTGGTGGATTATATTTGATAGTAGAAATTTCATAAATTAAATGTCCTTGTGAAATATATAATATAATTGTGCGAGATTACGATAAAACTTCAAATCGTATTAAAAAACTTCACTATAAATCAAATCGTAGACGTACAAAAGTTATACTATTCGTCGATGCCAATTCAAAAGTCGATCGATAATTTCATGTGTCAGTCCAGTGTTGACGCATGTTATCGACTGTTCTCACCGCGACTCTATGCGTATGCAGGCATGTGCTAGTATACGCACATATGAATAGTTCTCCCTCCTTTCGTCTGTTCCCTTCTGTCTTTTTCTCCCTCATCCGCATATCTCTATCGCTTATTTACCTATTCACTCATTCATTTTCTCCCTCTCTATCTCTCTCACAATCTCTGGTTCTCGCTTCTTATCGAGCCCTGTATTTTTACCCTCGTTTTTATGTACTGCATTTTGCATTCTTTTACATTTTCCTTCGAACTTCTTTTTTTCGTTCATCAAACCACAAGGTCACACCAATCGATTGCTGGCTCGCTCTCGGTTAAAAATGTTGAAGGAAGGAAAGTTTCAAAAGACACTTTGAATAATGTAAAAATTTTTTAATTTTTTTTTGACATTTTCTTCATTATAATTTACTTACCTTTTTTAACATTTATTTTTAAAGCTCACACTATATCATATACATTAAAGATAATCATCGTAAAAAGGTCGTATGATGAAGAACCAAAGCTGCAGCTGCACGTGAACATCTTAGGACACAACTGTGTTTCCTTTTCATTCGTACAATACTTTATAAAAGGTGACGAAGAAACATTTACCACAAGTTATTCAGATTTCGCGTATAAAAAAGCTCTGAAAATACATCCTTTCTTCTCTACATGTATGAATATGTTTTGCTAGTGTAAGATAGCCGCTTATATTTGCGTGTATACAGATGCGCGTGAGCATTAGTGTGGATTTATGCGCTAGAATGCGTGTAAGAAAGCAGACAAACTAAAGGGCTTTTAGTTTAGATGCATTGAAAAATTGACAAATCATTAAAAAAAAATTAAAATATACCTCTGCTATCTCCCTTAATGGTGTAATTCTGTAACTTATATTTGTGCAGTGATGCATTTTAATAAAAAATTTTTAACTAGAAATGGTAAAAGGATGAATTAGTAGAATTAATAAGCTTTCATCAATAAACTGCTTTACGTAAGTCAAACGTAATTTTATTATAAAAAGTTGTAATGTTGTGAAAATAAAATTTTCCTTAATTGGCTTTTGTGCCGACTGAAATTTTTAGAATATATTATTATTTTTAAAGCACATTAAAAATTTTATTTTTTCATGAATTATGCATTCTAAGGCTTTTTTTAAAGTTTAAATAAGTTTAACAATTTTTTTTTAGATATTCTACTATATTATAAATTTACTTACATTGTTTAACCTGTCATGTATCCAAGCTTTTATTTTTGTTTAATTTAAAAATAGAAATTGTCGAACAAATTAATAGAATATTTCATTTGATGTGATAATTGTCCTTGATTAAAATTTATTGAAATTTTTTCAATTTTTTGAAATATTTGAAATACAAAATTAATGTACATTCCTTCAAAAAAAAATTAAATTAAAATTAAATTTTAAATTAAATTTTATTTTTAAAAATGTATGAGTTAATGTCTATGCAAACCTAAATGAAATAATTATATTATTGAACATATTAAAAAAATCTTAAGATGTCGGTATGGATTTGTTCCAATATAACTAGAAGGTCAAAACATTAATCAAGTAATAAATTGCGATTGGTAGAAATTGGCAAATAAGAAACACAGTCAAATTCAAATAGTTAAAACTATTGAATTTAAATTAGAATATATACGTACGTCTGAAGTATCTTCGGTATTAGGAGAATATACAACAGAAATTTTTCGTACCGAAAGAAATATTAATTATGTTAAATTCCTGATTCTATCGATGTGACGTATATATTATATTCTAAAAAATATTAAATTATCACAACACTCTTTACAAAATAATGTAAAGATTATTTAATAAAAACATACATTAATAAAATTTTCTTTATATTTCATTGCAATTATTTAAAAGAATATACAAATTAATAAAAAATGTAATAGTAATGAACTTCTTTTAGTACAAATTGCTAATATGTGTAAATATATATATAGATTATAGATATATATAATATATAATATATATATATATATAATATATAAATATCTAAATTAAAAATTTTGAATACTTTTTTATATACTACATAGTTAAAATTAAAATTATAGCTTGTATGTAATAATTGAAAGGATTATAATGAAAAGTAGGTAAAATGTAAAATCAATCAGAATTAATCATGAAAGTAAACTTTTACATGAATATAAAATGTATTTAATATATATTATCTCTGCTTAAAAAACGATAAACTAAATCTTTCGTTACGGTATTGAATACAAAAATTTATTTTATAAGATTATTTATATATTTTTAATTACTATTTATAAAATAAAAATTTTGCTTCAATTTCTTATACAAAATTAAATTAAAAAACATTAAATTGTTGATTTGTTATTATATATCTAATTACAAAACAACAGCTGGAGATCCATTTCTTGAAACATACTAAATATACACAGGCGCATGCTTGTACATATAAAAACACCAATAAGGGTTATATTGACTATTAGTACGCATAGAATGTAAGAAAAGATAATGCCAATGAAAAGCTAAAAAGACATTAACGTATCCCATAGTAGCAGTCCGCCTCTTCCGGCCCATGCACATGTGCTGAAATTATGTTTTTTTAAAGTTCATACTATAGGTGGCGAGCATAAAATAAAATAGGAAGAAGGCCTGCGGAGAGAAAGTGAGGGAGCCCACGCATACGTAGAGAGGATTGGGACGCACTGCCCCTCCTCACTCACACCGTATTTAAAGAGCCTCGGCGCACGCACGTGAGCTTAGCGTGCACTCGAACACAGCTTTGCTGATAGGTCGATAACGTGCGCATCGCTCCCCCTCTGCTTCGCCAAACCACCGAACTCCCGTACCCCCGCTAATCTAGCCCTCTCGCTCCGTCTCCTGCGTCTGTTCCTCCGTACTCTGGTGCGCGGGTCGTGGCTGCGGAAGCGCACACATCTAATGGGGATGCTGCGACCCTGTATCCGAAGTATTCCTCGTAACGATATATACGTACGCTCGGCTTTATATAAACCCGGAGTTCCACTCATCTCGCATGGCGCGTAAGCTCCCAATCCATGACGTACCACCTGCGCAACAATCGTGACTCCTTCCTCCACCTCGGTATCTTCTGTTGATTCCCGACCTTTTCTTAACCACCCGAGTGGTTGCTTATCCGATTCTTAACGAGCAAAAATCATTTATAATTATAACAATATTATGAATCATTATTTCAACGTACGTGTAAAAGGAAAGCCCCGAATCCTTGGCTATTTGCCAGCTGCATGCAATCTGGAGATGCGACCGAGCTAACTCATTCTTTTTATTTACGAATTGTACCTGGGACAGTTGAGTGCGTCGACGATGGGAACATAGCTCGATAGAAAATTTTAGAATCGAATGTACTTTTCGTTCGATGAATACTTCAAAATACAAAGGACAATTTTGGGGATTGTTGGATTATTTGAATATTAAATTTCTCTGCTCCGGTAATACTCGAGTTACTTATATTTGATGTCTTATTGAACATGGAAAAAGACATTTTCGGCTCCCGTGAAAACATGAATATTATGTAAAAGTGGTAATTGTTGTTAATTAATGCAGAGTATTGTTGTAGAAAGAGCAAAAAACACTTGATTGTTTTTATTCTGTTCTTTATTTTGTTTTTATTTTCATCCTTAGGATTCCCAGTCTTATATATTTCTGTATTTATTTATGATAATGATTAATACGATACATTATGGCCTTCAAGCCATTGTCAAAATTGTGTATTTATTTCATAGTCAGAAAAGGGGTGAGATGAATGAAAAATGCACACTCGACTGGTCATTCCACCCATTGAACGCGGCTGAATATCTTATGTATGTCTGACTGATAAAGCTCCCGCGATTTTTTCCTCAGCACGCGACATACAGTAAAGTAGGAACAGCCGAAGACGATGCGATATTAAGGGAAAAACGGTATCGACTCAGCGAACTAGAAGGGCCGTTAGAAAGGGGCTAGCGTGTCGCTCTTTCGGGGCGAGAACGAGACAGAAAATTCGATTAACAGGTTGCCGCGAGTGCCAACGACGGTTTCTTGTCACCTTCTCAACACGTATCGCATGCGCATACACGTGGGGAAAGGCAAGCCTTTGTCTATGCTCGTTTCGAGGGCGAGATCTCGGATACATCTCTGGGAGTCTCATTTTCTGGGTACTCTGAGTTTGCCAATTGCGAGAAGCGGCTGGCCATCGAGGTTTCGGGCTTCATTGGAATAACTTTCGATGTCGACGGCAACGATGATGACAACAATGAAAAATCATTCATTTGTCACGACGACTTTAGATGGATCCGTACTTTTTTTGTATGAATACCAGTATTGCTGCCAGAGGGAAATGTATCGCATCGTCATATATTTGTATTTACGGTATCGTAATACATGTCTGAATTGTACAATCAGAGTTATTTATAAAAGGCAGGACGGAACGTCTACGATTTATAATCTCGCGAGCAAGTATTCGCGTGAGGAGCGACAGCCATGAGTTTCCGTTGTGGGCGCAGTCGAAAGCTCCGCGTGTATTTTTATCGGTCTCCTCGGATGGAGGTAGGCAGCCCGGATGTATGGGACTCGTAAGTGAAAGAACAACGGGGCACCGGGAGCTCTACCACGAGGGGGCTCGAGACATCCAAAGGTTGACTCTCCTGGTCCAGGTGGCCTGTTGAGCACATCACGTGCTCGGCTGAGTCAGGAGCAAAGAAGTAAGCTGCTTTTTTAGATCAAGAGTGATCCAGAGTGGCGTCCGAAAGCCAAGGTGACGATCCGTGACGATCTGCGAGCTCTCGGCGTTGGCAGTGGCATCGGCGGCCGCGGCGGCGAGTCCCCCACGTCGGCTCCCGGGCGTGCGCAGGGTGGGCGCGCGTTCGGGGTTGGCGGGTGGTGCAGAGCGGCGGCGGCGGCGGCGGCGGCGGGGGAGGCGGGCGGCAGCCACGGGGAGGCGCATGCACACGGGCCACCGGGCCGACGCGCCACGACCGCGCGCGCCACTGTGTGCGCGTCGCCGCGAGAGAGGAGAGATTCGGCCAGACAGCGGCTGGAGTGGCAGCGGCAGCAGTTCTCCCAACATCGGGTTACCGGAGCGCGAGAGCGCAGCCAGAGGGGAAGTTCGCAGCAGCCGGCGGGCGGGGAAGACCCCAGACACCAGGAGGATCGAGTTCGAGCATCTTCCCTCCGTGGCCCCCCCCCGTCCCCCACCGCCGCTATAGCCGCCGCCACCGCCAACCCTCCCACCCCCTCCTCTCCTCGCCCCCCAGCCGGCCCGAGTCAGAGAGAGTCCAGCGGAGGAATCTAGCGGGTCTCGTTACGCCCCGCGCCTAAAGCTCGACTGCCGAGGGACGAAGTCGATGTCGTCGCGGTCGCAGGTGAGTCGCTCCTGCGGCCGGTTGCAGAGACGCTGAGGACGCGACGGGGCATAGTGTTTGCCGACCGGACACTGTGGACATACGCGCGGTCTCGCGTGAGCCGTGCTCTTGAGTGGGCCTGAGGATCGCTCGGGCGGTGCGTGCCTACGGTGGGATCAGCGCTTGGTTATCTTGGCGCGCTGCCTGCGCCCCCCCCTCCGCCCCCCGACACACTGGGTCCGTCGTACCATGATCTCGAGGAGTCCTCCCTGAGTTTCGCGGTCTGGTTAGCCACCCCGCGGGCGGTGGAGGAGAATCTGTCGGCTTGGACGGAGAGATGCCCGGAAGCAGAATTTCGACAATGGGAGCAGCCGAGGCTACGATGCCTCACCAGCGCCTGGCCTGAACAAGTGGCCCTGCGGCTGCTCCTCCCACACAACCAACTTCTCTCTCTTTTGCTCTCTCTCTCTCTCTCTCTCTCTTTATCTATCTCTATTTCTATCTCTATATTACTCTCTCTCTCTCTCTCTCTCTCTGTATCACATTTTCTTCTCTCATTCACTCTGAATTTCTCCGATTCCTCCTCTTTGTCCTCTTATCAGTCACTCGCCAAAACTGTTGATGTCAAAAAGCCACGCTGGTAACGGGTTGGCCTCAACCACCGTACCGCTGGCCCTGATCTACAGCGTCAGATGGTCGGCAGGAGGAACCGGCGATGAGTGAGTGAAGCCGAGCGTGTATGTGCATGAGGTTTACTACTTGTGTAAGTTACGTTCGATTAGTGATTACGAAAAGGTGTGCGTTTGTTGAGTCTGGGCCAACACGCAGGAAACATTAGTGTACCATGGGATAATGAAGAGATCCTCGACTTTCTGCGCATCAAGGTATGTCACACCACACGTGCTTTCTTTTCTTCACGACGCATCGCGAACACGCTACTTTTTGTAACCCAACGATATTTTATACTTGTTTATTTTGTCCCAATAAATTTGACGTGATGAAAGTTTCATGCATTTTGATAAACTATCGTTGATACCTAGTATACAATTTTAGATAGTACTTAATTACTATAAACGTAATTGAAATTTTGATCAAACTTTCAATGAACGAACAGCGCTACACAAACATGTTTTTGTTGATAAAAACAACAATTAGACAACGCTCGTAAACATTGATTAGAAACAAATGCTGCTAAGATCAAAATATAATTATTTTATGATTCTGTATGATATATTTATTATACCTCGCATAGAAATTCATCACAAATCTATAATATAAAACATACCTGGCATACAAAAACTATAGTTTTTGTATGTATATATATTTTTTAATCATTATTATAATAAATTATAAATACAACTGCACTACTCAATTACCGTAAAGGATTTTACCATTTTAAATAAATAAAACCATTGTGTGACATTTAAAATATTACTTATAAGAAAATCAGGTTTTCTAAAATGCAACTGTAAGTAATATGTTCACATCATACACTTTATGGCATTGTAAAGCATCTCTTGAGTAACAAAAAAGTCCCATCCCTTGCTATTAAACTTATAAAGGCTATATAAAGTTCTGAATCCTGTTGTATTTGTACAATAACATTATCACAATTTTTCTACACGCGTCCTTCAATTATATTTATTATTTGCGAGGGAATTAGGAAGCTAGATAAATTACATTTAATACGGCAAAATATGAATAAATTCAAAGATGTTTTTAATAAATATTGGGTTCTTAAATTATATTAATTACTTATATTGACAAACGTAGTAATATTATTTAAAAAATTTCAATCATATTACTTAAAATAGGTGAGTTAAGTTAATTATAAGATTTGAATAATACTCGATGAAAATATACAGGTGGGTGCTGTGAGCACATGCATTAAAGTTTGACTAAAGCAAAATCTGTATAAATAAATGATGAATGTATCATGATAATTATGATTACGAGGATATATCAATTTTAAATCGATCTTAAGATAACAATAAAATCAAGACGTATATTTCTAATTTTTAATTCTATTCACAAAATAAAATTACATCGATGAAATTATTATTATTATAAAATCAAATCCAGCAAAAAGTAGATTAATAAATAAACTTTGCTCTAAAGAAAAAAAGAATAAATTTTTTAAATAAAGGCATCTAAATTTAAAAAAATGCTTAAGCCTTTAGTCATAATCTGATTCATCTCAGATCATTCACCAACAATCTAATGTTATATCTTTACACGATTCAAATTTCTACAAATAAAATTTAATCAAAATTAAAACGCAAACGTCGTGAGAAGCATTATAAGCATGTAAAATTAATTAATCGGCATTTTCATCGTGACTTTTGACAAGATCACTTAAAAGCATAATTACAAGCTCTAGCAAAAACGATTCATTGCAAAGCAAAGAATTTGCTAGCAAAGAATAAGCTAGAATTTGAAGGAAATTCTTTACTTTGCAATGAATCGGTCCAACAAGTATAAATGTTCACAAATTCGGTAGGGATCACCAAGTAGCTGTCGATGAATTCGTGAAAATTTCATCGGGAATTTGGCAGAATTTTCCACCGTCCAGGTGTTATACCTTCTTTATCCCCATATACCTAATTTGCCGTCCTCGCGACCTTCTTGTGAATCTAGTTTCGACATTTTCGATTGATGCGACAGAAGAGGTATGAAAATGTAATGAATCGCAAAGTCGGTGCGCCACGAATCGTCAAAGCTTGGGAAGGATGTGTTTACACGGTTCCGGTCAAAATCATCTAAGTTGAAGGAGTCGGTGATTCGGCCGCATTGCGCGTTGGTTTTAATAGAGTTTCTGCCCCCTCGCTCTTCTTCGATCGTCGAGGGTCTTGATGAGGGTAGGGGCAGAGCACGCGAATTGCAAAAGGTGGTATGCACCAGCACTAAGAGCGCGAAACAAGTGTACCCTGGATTAATCTCCTCAAGTCCAATGGAATGCAAGCGATAAAGTACTTGTGCTTAATCAAGCGTTTTAAGCCCCGTTCAAGTGACGCTTTTTATTATATCACAGGAATATTCTCGAGGCACTTTTCTTAACTTACGTTAAATGTATTTTAAAACATTTTTTCTCTTTTCGTGTAAATCCTTACCACATTTAAGATGTGATCAATATCTTTTATTTGTGCATTGAATTAAAAAGTTTTGACACGTGGTGCTTTTCTAAATTTTTAGTAAAGTTATTATATTATATTATTACCTGTAAAAATATCTTATATTAAATTTATTAAATTTACTTAATTATTAATTCTCCATCGCCGTATTATAAATGTGTTGGTTGATAAAAGGTGGTTACAGAGTTTCGCAATATTAATGTGCTGCCGATCTTAAAAAGCCATGCACTAATATTTTTGCTTATCTGTATTATACGTTTAAATAGTTGATATATTTATTAATTCGCGTAAATTTGTTATTTAAAAGCTGATTAAGCATAAATAAATAATATTCTAAATTAAAAGTTTATAATCCAATGTTAATACAGAATATACTATAATAATTTATTTCTTATGCGTAAGAATTATGAAAATTATTTTAAAGTAAACTATTATTATTATTATTATTATTATTATTATTATCATTGGATTTTAATGAATTGGTTATGAAATAAAATATATTCTTATATGTACTTGTATTTATGAAAATAATTGAATTCATAAGAATGTACTTACCAAAATTAGAATAATTACTAATTATTATTACGATAGTATAAAAGCATTTAGAATGTATTTAAAGATAATCAATTATAATGATTAATTTCCGAATATTTCATTGACCAGTTTCGTTTAATGATATGCGGGAAAAGCTCAATTCATTTCTATTGTAAGCTTCATACACATAACGATCACAGCTGCATTGTATATTTTCATGTAAAGGTGTAAAATTATATTGCCACATTTTCACACATGACCTCAGTTTACTTTTTCGATATCAGTATTGATGTACATGGAGTAAATACATGCAGGATTTAAACCATTTCTGATATACATCGGCAACATATGCGCGCTTCAATATCCCGCTCGTGGATTATCGGGTTTTATATGCGAGCTGGGAGGGTTTTGAATGACGAGAGCATCTGGTGATTTGTTCGATAGATCAGTTTCTTTACAAAGATAATTCATCTATCCATCTCTTGTACATCCGCGTTCGCTTGGGTCCGACTTCATACTCGACTTTAGTGAACGATGGAACTTCGCTCCGATGATGCGCTGTTGTATTTAACTTTTCCGTTGGTTCTTTTTGCTCTTATCTGGCTTACCGGAACTCATTCTATTCCCTTTGGGCGATTTTTTCCGGTAATGACGTCACGTACGTCTCTTCATCGCGATACGATCGAAGAGCGAGGAAGCAAAATGAGACATGCGCACGGAAAGGTTCCGCAGGCACCATTCATACTTTTTAATTTTATTACGTAGTACGGAAAATCCAAACTCGCTTCAGTTTTTCCCAATTTTATTTCTGTTTTTTTAATGAGATCTCGAATATATATAAATATATAAGCTTATGACGACTTTTTTATCTATTGTACTGTGTTACATGCAATAACAAGGATTTTTGTCATTTGTATTTTTTTAATTTAAAAATAAAAATTTACGTATCTAAGATATAAAAAAAATTAAAATTTACTTAAGTAGTAGCGAAATACAATAATTTTTATACAAAAGGGTATGCAGGAAGCATTTAGATTTAACAAGTATCAATATTTCTAGAACAAATAGAAGTATCAAGCGATTGATAATGACGATTTTTTTAACAGTAAATGGAAATCAATTATATAAAAAAAAATAAATTATATTTGACAAAGTATAAAAAGAATAACAAATTATAAGATAACATTTATTATTTAGAAATATATAATCATTACATGCAAAGTAAAAAATTTAATTTATGCAGTAAATAGTATACTTGTATATCGAATAGTATTAACGGTCATAATTTAAATACGATACAAAAAAATACGAAGTCTTACTATTAATACTTCCTGAATTCTTTATATCATTATATAACATATTATAGCATAATAAAACATAATATAACGTAATATCACATAATATAACATTATGTACGTTAAAAAGGACAAAAACTTAATAAAATTATATAACTAAGTTGATTATTCAAGGAATATATTACGATGTAATTAATATTATTTCTAGATAAATAACGTAGTTGATTTACAAATTAAGTCGCTTATGCAGCAACGGTCACGGAATTGTTGGAAATACACTTTGGCGACGAGAGTTCGTACTCTAATTCGTGTACGATTTTAGACACCTGAGCCTTGACGGAGGCCTGGAGATGCCGAGGGAAATTCATTACAGTAAGGCTTATACTATCGAAGAAGACACGGGTTGAATCATCCATTGTTGATGTACTTTTGCTGCAGTTGTTTTGATGCAGAGTTTTAGACCCGGTTGCATTTGCAGTAGTATGTGGTAGTTCTAGTGTGAGACCATTCAAAGTCAAATATCTGGAGTTACTGCGGGGAGTCAACGTCGGTTCGGAAAAGCGAAACATCTTACTATCTTCTGGAATATTTACATCCAAATATCTGGAAAAATATTAAATTGATTTTATTGAGATCAAAATGTTAGTAGCTTATGAACTAAATTTGCAGGGGCACTAATTGCATAATTTTTAGCTTAACGGATCCGCACCGTCTACAACATTATGTGTGTATTTAAAAAAATAAAATTATAAAGTAAAAGGAAAAAAAGCAATGCACCTGAGCGTTCTCTATGCAAGTAATGTATGTTTCGTAAATAATAACCATGCGTAAGAGAATCATTTCTAAGAGTAAACAAGGAGAGTAAAGGGGCTCGCTGAAACCTCTGCTAACAAGAATACAACCCTGTTGACAGCCGTGAATCGCAAGAGCAATTCATAAGGTCCCTCGCACGTTTCATATTGTGTGCATAATTACTTGCTGGTGGATGCGCGCTCGAGTGATTCCTCGTCATCACGAGCTAGGGAGTTGACAAAATTCGGGACGAGTTGGTGATGATGGCCTGACGTAATATTGGTAAAGGCCACGATGGCCTCCCTCGGACTATAGCCATGGTCCTCGGGCTCCAACTCCACCTCCCTGACTTCCTTAGGGCTCTGTTGCTGCTTTATCTCATGCGTAGGCAACCCATCATCGGTAGTTACGTCGACGCTGGCGTCGTTTTCGATAATTGTATCGAGATTTCTGCTGGACTGCTGCTGACTCTGCTGTTGCAGATCATCCTCTGAATTTGGTGATTCACAATTGTTGCTTATGCAACTGCTGTCCGCACAGTCGAAGCTACGGACACGTTTAAAACTATCGTGATGGGGTGCCCCACATTTTTTTGCGTACTTTGGGAATGACATACTCGAGCTATCCCCTTAGGGTACCCAATCTATGAATACTATATTAGTATCGACATCCATAAGCGTTTATTAGCTTTTTATTGCATTGTAATGCTATATTTATTTGTTGCCCATTCACTTAAGACTTGTTAACACAATGTAATAGAGCATTATTTAGCTCGTGCTAGAGACACTGTACCTTGCGGTCATTACATAGAGCTGATAAACTAATCTTGTATTCTCCTTAATAATAATAACAATAGCAATAACAATAAAAAACAATAATTTTACAATTATATAAAATTATTATTGTTATTAATTGCTTTAAGTTAAATAAATATTTTTGTGTTAAATATTTTTCTTGATTTGAATAAATAATTAATAGATTTCTTTTATTAATACAGATTTTGATATTTATAGCAAACTTTATTCATCTAAGAAACTAACAATATTATCGTTGAAAATAATGCTATGATTTCAATTTATTTTTCAATTACTTTATTACAACAAATGTCTTTAAATTAGCTGTAATCGTAACATCCTTAAAAAAATTTTTTTTTACATCGGCTGTTATAAAAAATTTATCAAATACTGGTTATGATTTTTATATTAATTGATCAAATAAAATTATGTTAAGTCGTAGAACTTCTTTCTTTTTGCAGTAATATGATCATTTAACGCGATTTGGTAAGACAATGAATTATAATGATAAAATATTCAGAAAAAGAATAAAGCTTCAGTACGAATGTTTTTCTAAAGAATTCAATATTTTTTAAAAATAAAATAAGATATTTACCTAACAGGAGTCATCCAATTAATTTTTTCCATAGATTGTGATCTTAATGAACGACGACATTCTTTTTGCTCAATGCAACTTGATCTCGTCAATTTTACATGAACATCAGTTAAATCTTTCGTTTTTTCCATGTCATCGTTTGGAAATATTTTTGAAACCGCTTTTTTAATTACATCAACTATAACATTTATTATATTAATTTTGTGATTTAACTTATTTTTATTTTTGTATGTCATATTATTATATCTAAATTATGAGCAATCGTCATTACTAAGACAAAAATCCGATTTCATTAAATGTCTACTTTTTACAAAATATTAAACCATGTCATGGCAATTTTCAGAATTAAAAAAAAAGTGACTTAATAAAATATTAATTTTTGCTTTTATTTATTTATATTTAATAATGTAAAGATAAGCTTATTAATATTAATTTAATTTGATCGAACATGAAACGTAAAAAAGTAAAATATATATATTTATATTAATATTGCCATTTTTTTTGTGAAATGTTCAAGAAATAAATTTTTCCCGGAAATAATTGATGAAAAAAATAATATAAACTGTCAATAGAATTTACATACGAATGAATGCTTAGCAACAAATGATTTGGCTCTATCGCCACAAAAAACATGTCTGCTTCATTTTTTAAGACTGCGAGGCTAGAAGGAAGTAAGTCTCGAGTACCCGTGCAATTCAGGGCGACGGCCATCTTTTCTATATTAGCATGTTTCTTGCGTTCAGAGCCATTGACGATCTTATTGATGAGTTTCGGATCTGATTTGATTATGTTGAATACACGTTCTTCCTCATCGAAAAATTTTTTTCCATTGCAGCGCGATGGAGTTTTTGGCATTGTAACTAGTGAGCTGAAAGAAAATAAAATATTACAGAGATGCTTCCTCTCACAGTATCCTGATGTTTTGCCGACGCGACTTGTGTATGACTCGCGAAACGTGACAAGCCTCAGCGCCCGAAATGAAAACCGGTGACAAGCGAGCATCTTATCCATTATTTCTTTTATTTTGCGAGTTATTTTTATTATTCCTGATTTGTGCGTCTATCTCGCTATGGTAAGATAACAATAATGTGAATATAGGCACTCGAAAAATTGTCAAGTTTTTTTAATTAATTGAGTTTACGTAGACGCAAAACTAATTTATTAGGTTTTATGTAGATTTTATTATTTGATAAGAATAAAAAATTTCTTACTTTTATACAAATTTTTTCAATCGTTGAAATTCTACAATAATATTTTTTAAATTGCACTTTTAACGCTTAAAATAAGTGTGGTAATAGGGAAAGTTTTAGAAAAATTAGAAAAAGCGTTTTGTTATAATTTAAAAAGTGATTTAATAAATTGATATAAAATAATTTTACATTATTTACCTAATACATTTTTTTTAAATTTTTTCAAATTATTTAAAAAAAAAGATTGTTATAACTGTTATTGAGAAGCGCTTTTAATAATTTTTAAATATAAATAAATAATTACAAATGAGTCATTAATTTTAAAGTGAAAGGTGTCTGTATTTCTACCTTTAATTTTAACTCAACTGGTACGTCTTAAGTTTCAAATTTTTGAACTTCGTTTTAATTAAATAATATTATCGTTTGGTATTTTTATAAATTCAATAAGCAGGTAATTATTAATATGTACAATATAGTATCATTTATTTTATGAATTATAATTTATTTGATAAATATACATATATTCTAACAAAGCATATAATTAATAATATAGTAAATACATATTAAAACAGAAATTTCAGTATACCTTTTATTTTTAATATTATTTACATGTTTAAGTTACAACAGTAATTTTTTTTATTTTAAAACGATTTCCTAATATGCAATACATTGTATTACACCTAATGTACAAAACAGTTCATACGTATATATATATATATATATATATATGTGTATGAGCTAAACTAGTTAATTAATACAATATGCGCAGAATTAAAACTTGTGAAATTCCTATTTATTATACTCCAATATAAATTAGATTTTTTGCAATAAGACGAGCAATAAGTAAGAGATTATTCTGGATTAAGAACTGAAATACATTTTACAGATAATAAAAAATGGATCATAGTGTATCGTATTAGTCCAGTAATATTAGTTAATAAATGCAAGTACTATTACGAAATATCCAATTAAAATATCCCTACTAGGTTACACCAGATGAAGATTAATTAGGATAAACAAATTATTTTTATACGACATTTTCCACGTATTTGTGCTTGTTTTGAAAATACTTTACTATTCGACTGACATTTCGTAAAAATATCGTTTTCCAATGATAAAAAATTCGCTCAGATGTAGCCAATTGTACCAGGAGAAGAGTCCTGTATTTCATGTTTTTGTCTCATTCACATGATCCACTGGGAAAAATCAATTTCTTTCGAGTGTGTATGTAATTTCAATATAAATCACACGAGAAACGGTACTCGAGTGGGTATTATTGCATTTTGCAAAAGGTGATCGTATACGAGGACGAGCAAGTGTGGGAACCAGGAGGTTTTTACGAGCACTTTCCGATCGATTATTGGGATTGGATATTGGACGCGAATTTCTGGAAAATAGGTCATTTTGCGATATGGCTGCTGCCAGCATCACCTCCCACCACTGTGACGAGGTGTGGAACGAAATGGTAAAAGGTGGCCCCCAACGAACCAGTGCACGTATATACTGATGGATGGGCGAGCGACTCGCAGTGAGGGGAATGGGAAACGGATGATCCTCCTAGAGGCTCGGGTCCTCCAAGTGTTCGTGCCAGAGCTTTACCGGGGAACATTGCGGGGTTGGATAAGGTGTGGAAGAGGCGTCAGAGGAAAAGCTTCACCCGGCAAATTCTATTTTCTCGGAGTTGAGAAAAATTACTTAATCCCGCGATCCCGTCCGGAAGTGGTGTCATTATCCGAAATGGATGGTCTTCCCCATTCGCCGGTGGGAACGCGAGCTCGCTCCCTTTTCCCCTACTTGGGAATGCTCGACCACAGCACCGTCCTTTGTTTCTTCTTTTTATTCTTTTTCTACTTCTTCATCTTGCTTTGTCGGCTTCTTCCAACTGTTTCTCATCATCAGCATCCAAGTACTCGCTGCGCTTGTATGTCGACATGTTGGGTAGAGGGAAAAGTATCCTTTCATCAGCGCTGCTTGGTTATATTTTCACTTTCGTCATTAAACAAAAAAGCCGACCTAAGCGGGAACTAATGTATGCGCAAATCATTAACGGAATAAATTAGAGGAGCTAAAAGAAAAAACGAGGTTTTTCTCGTTTTTTCTTCTGCACATTGGAGCGAGGCCGAGTTCGAGGATTAATCCAAACAAGTGGAAAAAGAGCGAATGGTCGCTACAAATGCACCAACTTTTCTGCTTTTCCATTCGTTGTGCTCGTCTTCTCAAGTTCTTCATGAATAGATGTACTATCAAATATATACATAAAGAAAGTGCCGACTTTTCTAATTCGAAAACTGGTTGTTATTTTTTCAACTGAATTATAGACCAACACTTGAATGCTTTCGATTAACTTTACTACTGGTGAACTTGATACATACAAATTGTAATTATTTTTTATCATTACAACTGAATAAATTCCGCTTTTATTAATTAATAAGGTATTATATTTGTTTAGGATTTTACTAGATTATATGATATTAATGTTTAAAAATATAGAAATGATGAAAGTTATTCTATATTTTTATATAACTAGTAATTCAAAATTACTAGTTATTAAGTTGATCAAGATTTTTTTTATACCTAAATATATCGTATAATGAACTGATAAAAATAACACATACATAAAAAAAAATTATTTTTTTTTCATCATAAATATTTATCCTTTTTACATTATTAATTTATGCATTTGTGAAAATTATGGAGGAATATGCTTACATTTTGTATACAGATTATTATGTTTTTTTTCAGAGTTGTTACTCCCTTTTACTTGTCTCAACTTCCTTTCTCTGTCTTTAAGGTGACATGAGAAAAAAGCTCTTTTTGTACTTCATTAAAATGTAGCTTAAATCATTTTCATTTCCAAATAAATATGACATTATTTTTTTATTACTATTTTTTATACTATTTTACACTATTTTTGAATTTTTGAATTTATAACTTAATCTTTAATGATTTGTAATTATAGGTTATGTTTTCAAGAAAATTTAATTTAATTTTTAGTTTAGTTTTTAGTCAACCTTTAGTTTATAATCAATTTTAGTTTTTACTGAATCACTAAAATATATTTGCTATTTACCAGGCTTCAATTTTTTTAATATGCAACTCATTAAAATTTAATTTTTTTAGTTATTCTCAGAATAATCTTTTTTATACAAAGTAAGTTTTATTTATCTCATTTTATATTTTAATTAATTCAAAAATATACGTATCTGTTGCTTTGATTAAATAGCACTCGAAAATAAATCTATATTTTTCATAAAATCATTTAATAAAATATTGAATTATGAGAGTAGTTTTTAATAAAGCAATGCAAGTGAATACAAATTAATTAAAAAAAGATTATTTGATTCAGTATTATCAAAAACATTAAATTTATTTTAAAAAATAGTATAAAAGAATTAGTAGATCTGTTTATAATGCAATATTCTGAATCATTAAGAAGTATTTCTTCTATTTAAAAAGTTTACAAAAATTATTATTTAATAAAAATGTGAATAAATTTATTAAAAATTTTGTGCTACATTACGGAATAGATACAAAAGAAATATATTAAGTAATAGAAGATATATTTGAAAGGTAATTTTTGTTTGAAAAATTTCAAAAAATTTCAAAAAATTCACAATTAAATCTTTGAATCAATAAAAAAACTTTAAAAATTTATAAGTAGTTTTAAAAATATAAATTGTTTTACTTTTTCTAGCAATTTTATTTAGTCTATACGTAATATAAATATATATATATATATATATATATATATATATATATATTGATTAAAATTATTATATTTTGGATTTGTTAATTTTATAGGAAAATAATTAGTAAGATTGTTGTTTTTATGTTCATAGAAATGTAACTTTTAAATGCATTTCACCTAGAAAGGACAACACAGGAATAGACATATGTACAAAATACGAGTTATAATGTGAAAATAAGTAGTTAAAGCAAAAATGACAGAATGCGCATTTTTACCGTTTATTAGAATATTCGACAATGTAATGAAAATATATGTTAAGGTCTTCAAGAACATGTACGAGGAAAACAAATATAGTAGCGACATTAATTTAAGATGGTTACACAAGTTTCTATGAAATAGAGAGAGAGCGATAGAAAGTGAACGAGTGAGAGAAAGAGACGGAGAGAGTAAGAGCGCGAATAAGATAGACTACAGGGAATAATGGCCTAACTCGCTGACGAGATTATAATCAAGCAGCGAGGATTAAGCCTTGTTGCTGAACTGTAACATAGGCGGGCTTTCTCGGTGCTCCCTGAGCTATATAACCTATGATGGGGCAGTTTGAAGATACGAGGGTGAAAATACGTATTTGCTTGTATATTATATAAAGAATCATATTCTGCATTATTATTCGCGTAATTCTATGTTTTTTGAGGACGTTGAATATCATATTCCCAAAACATACGTTTATTTTGTATTTTTGTCATGTTTGATACATAATTGTCTAAGATACTCATCTGCAGGAAAGTGTTGAGTGAATATGTACAAATTTTAAATATATATATATATATATGAAAATTTTAATCTCTGTAGGGTAGCTTGTTTGTTATTAGTTTTTCATTCTTAAAACGAACGATAAACAAACGATGTACACATTTGAAAATCGCGTAAAATCTTTCAACGGTTTCCAATTCCCTCCAAGGTAGGGAAAACTTTGTGTATTTCTTGAGTAATTTCTATTTTCTCTCAGCTCTAACAATTAAACGAAAGTAGTTCTCGTTCTCTGTCTATTTTTCCTTTTTACAAGTTTTGATTATTTAAGTACAAAAGCCGAAGTTTACGCAAGGAATTTATAATCTAATCAAAGTTTAATAAACCAGCTTCTTTAAAATTTTATTCATCCTTTTTTATGAATCATACCAGTTCCGACGATGAATTGGATAGGAAACTTGTTACTCGACCTTTCGACAGCCATGAACACACGTGTTTATACGCGTCAAGTGGTGCTTTATTTTTACTTCCCTTTCGTAGATTTGCTTGTTGAAATGATGCTTGCTTTTTTGATAACGCGACGTGTTTTTTATTGTTTCATTAATGAGATATTTATTACGTTACTATGGAATTTTCTTTTAACTGACCATTATTTTGATTAAGTGCAATTAAAATTTGATGAAAACGTCTATTAATAAACATGTAGTAATATTTATATAATAATGATATTACAATTTGATGCGTAAGCCTTTTTTGTAATTAGTATTTAAATTATAATTTATTTGCACAATCCGCAATTAATAAAAAATACATAATACTACGTATTCTGATATTTATGTTATATTTTTTTTAATATTTTTTTTTGTTCTATAAAAATCTAATGCCGAATCCTAATTAATTACTTTAATTCTGTAAAATAATGAAGTCAAATATTTCAATTGTACTTAAATTACAACATTGCATTGTTTGAATAAAAATGGATTAGTTCAAAACTGTAACCATTTAACATAAATTATTAATTATTACTTAATTTATTGACTAAAAACCAAGGAAGAAAATGTAATCTTTGTATCGAATACGGTTCTATCATCAAGACCGTCTAATACAATAATAACATTAAAACTCGCTTTGAAAATATTTTACTGGTTCATCTCTCTTTCTCTAACATAACATTTGAGAAGCCAAAGGATAAGAGCCAAAAGTAGGCTTATCATCTGCCCGCACGTACAGAAGGAGGGAAAGCGTCTTAAAGAGGAGTAGCCTGCTAAGTTATTACATATACTTTCTCAAAAGCATCACTCTAATAGAACAAACTCTACTTCGTATCATCCCGCTGACAAAAGCGCACGCACACAAGCCGCTGCTTATTAAATTGCCGAACTTCCTCGTTGTGAAAATCATTGACGGGGGTGGAAGCGCTGGGGTTGGGTAAGTACTGCTAAGTTCCGATGTGAATATACCGAAGCGCGACAACATCATATTACATTCTATTTGACAAAAGGAACAGTATACGTATTAAATTTATGCCATCAATTACGAAAAATTATTCATATACATCAATCGATCGATCCATACATATATTTTTCGTATACTGAATTGATTAAAATCTGTTTGTACATACCTAAAAAGCCATAACGATGTGCCTATATATGCGCAAATATAGCAAACGAGTGAAGTACTGGGGGACGGGTTTGTTTTCGGGCTCGTAAAAATGAAATCCCTGGCGAAATTAAACGTTGGCAACCTCACTTTATTCCGTGCTATTCTTCTCCTTCCTTGCTTACTATAGCTTTCTTCTTTCACTGTACTGGGGACTGTACCTTTATCGTTGGCATCGTGAGTCTAGTTGAGAAAGATGCCTAGTAAAAAAGGGGAGGATGCAACTGCTCATAGGAGATCGCCAGAATGAAATACGTCTCAAAAATAGAATGAAATAGTGACAGATAGATAGATAAATAAAGAAAGCGAGAGAGAGAGAGGGAGAGATGAAATAGAGAGAGAGAGAGAGACGAAAAAGAGAGAGAGACGAAAGAGAGAGAGATAGAGATAAAGAGAAAGAGAGAGAGAAAGAAGGAGGGAGAGAGAAAGAGAGACGGTATAAATTGTGGTTGGGACGAAAGTAAATAGATGGGAGAGTTGGAAAAGCTCAACAAGAGATAAATTTAAATTCGTGTTGTAGTGCGTTCAGAGCATTAGAGTTGGTCATGGACGTTTGTAAATACTCGGAGATGCTACTTTTTAAAAATTAATTAAGATTTTAGAAGGACCTTAATACTTTTTTCTATGTACAAAAACTCTTCCTTTATTCTTCTGATTCCTTTTTTATGTCATATTTGTTATACTGATTGCGCATTTATTTAGTATAATAAACATTTTATTTCTCTCTCTTTCTTTCTCTCTCTTTCTCTCTCTTTCGTCTCTCTTTCTCTCTCTTTCGTCTCTCTTTCTCTCTCTTTCGTCTCTCTTTCTCTCTCTTTATTTGTTTCTACGCTATCATATGATTTCGATTAGAATGCGTGGAAAGTTTTTGTTCATTTCCAGACGGTTGTTTTCAAGAAATGTAAGACATACTTTCTGGCAAAATTTTTATCTTCTTCAACTCTCTATTTCAATTTTTTCCTATCTTTGTCTCTCTTTATCACTATCACGGCATATTTAAAATGAAATCGCCATAGCCTTGAAAATTTGAAAAAATCACTATGTCATAGAGAGATTTTATCACTTTTGAGAACTCTAAAGTATAATTCAACAGAGAGATTCTACTCTCCATTCTCGTTCGTATTATCAGCCACTTATTTTGGAATTTAACTTATCATTCTTTATTCATATAATAATACATAGTTATCGTTTGTATCCATCATAATTCATGTTAGGTTTGGTCAAATTCTAAAATATTATAATGTAGTATTAAATATAAAAAGTCAATTGTAAGTTTAAACTCTAATTCATTAGAAGGATAACGCATTAAGTAGTCATATTGATAATTTTACACTCAGAAAAGGGTCACGCTTATTATTTTTGTTTATATTCTTTGCAGCCGAATTATGTTATTTATTTATTAATTTTATAATAAAATACATAAAAGCAATTGTAAGTTCTTAAAAGCTTATGCATCTCTATGTACCGAATAAATGTTGAAAACTATAACGCGGTATTTATGTTTGACTCTAACATTTAACAGAAAAAAACATGTGGATTTTTGCATTGGGAAGTAAATGCAGTAAGTCATTGTTCACCCCATTGGTACCCTACAAGTCATAGCAACCCATTCCATGCAAATTTTCCACATTATTCGGGAATTCAGCACCAAGTGCATAGCCGGTGATGAAATTGCATTTTTAGACCCACATCCCATCGACCGCCGCATCAGCCTTTCGCTACCAATGGTAATTGGAACTCGCTGATTCGCGCGCGTCAGCGAAAAATTCAGTGACCAGCGTCAAATTCCGCTACCGTGGCCAAAGGCTTTAACATTGGTTGGGTTGGGAATTCGCTCGCGAATTTTCACGACATGTCTATATGCCCATTTCGTCACCAATTCCACACTCGAAGCACGGAATAGGATGATCACCGGACAGAGACAAGCTCGATAATCCGACCCTCTTCCGCAGCCTTGCCGGGATTTCAGAACTGATGTATGCAAAAACGATTAGCAGCTTTTCTAGTCCGAAAAATTGATCGCGCTCACTTCGTCTTAAAGCAATGAAACACTAGGAGGTGTACGATCGACGTGAGAGACCTGATCATTTTCTAGTTGATTTTTCAATTGTCCATTTTACCGGGATTTTTGGACAATGCATTTAATTTATACTATAAATCATGTGAATGGTGGGATTATTTTTCCTTTGATCAGTTAACATTGAGCAGATTATTTTTTCAATTTTCACCGCAAATGATTTTTTATATAATTCTGACATTCGGATTATTTATGTGGAAAACTTTTATTTAATTTAATTTTTTTAATATTGGGATGATTCTTCTGCTCTATAAATTATTGATTGTTAAATTATCATTTATGACTTTCTACGAAACGAAAAAAAACTAAAATATCAACATCTTCAATTTATATATATATATATATTAATAACTACAATTATTAATTTTTTACAATATGCTTCTTGCGGCTAAAATTGCCAATAAAGAAATTGCAATACCAATGTTTCTATTTTGTTTTATTATATTTTATTGCTTTTCTACGTGCACATAATTTGACAGCGTATAAAAAAACGATGTAGGATATTTAATAAGGATATTTATGTTGTATATTTATGTCAATAATTACTGATGTTATTTAAAAGAAATTCAAATGCACTTTTTTCATTTTTCATTTTATACGGAAAGGTTATAAAAAATACAAGTTGAAGGTCTTCTAGTAATTTAGCATTATACAATTTATATATAAATTAAAAAATATTATTTTTAAAATATGTATCGAACAATTTACATCAATTTTGTGTTTTATTTATTTTAGTCATTGAAACATATATCAAAAGTAGTATTACTAGAGTACATGAAATAAATTCTTTATTTTTTCAGTATCAAAAGAAATTGAGAAAAAGAAGATTGATTGATTTTTAGAGTATAATTGAATATTTAAATTTTAGCTTTTAAACAAAAATTTCCTACTGTTTTATAGACATGATATTCATAAATTATTGTTTTCTAAAGTAAAAAGTGATACCCAATTTAAAAAATGTAAAAACACTATGGAAATGGAGCTGAAATAGATTTTATTTTATGTATTTTTCAATTCGGTCACTAATTTACATTATAATGTTGATAGTGTTGATATATAAAAATGATCAAGTATTTATAATTGATGATTTTTATAGAATAATTATTATGCAAAAATAGACGCGATTAATGGTAATAATCAAATCGATTATAAAAAGAAAAACTGTTTTACTGTTTAATTTTCCACTGAAATTATTAAGAAAATTCTTTTTTAAAAAATTGCTTAAATCTATTTTAAGTATAAAAGTTTTATATGTTATTGATTTTCCTATATAAATATAATCATATTATAAAAAGTCATAAAAAGTTTAATAAACACCAATACCTCACATATTTAAAAGAATTTGTGCAAGGCTACTGTAGGAAAGATGTAAATATTTGATGTTGTATTCAGAACACTGATGCTTTTTTCCCTCATTAAACGAGTCTTTTGTTTCCCAACACTTGGTTTACTTTTTATGAGAACTTTTAGTAATCTTAGCCTATATTAAATATAATACGGACTCGTAATCAAAGCGCTAACACCGATGGACAATAATAATAATCCAGTCTCGTCATAGCGTCTCTGCACCCACCCATGAAAATTCATGCAGTAGTTACAAAATTACTTAATCTATTTACTTATTCCACAGTGGTTCCATCGGTTTCCTTCGCCATATAATTCAGGCTCTCGTTAACGCCGGATTAATCAGTGAACAAGAAGCAGCCTCCTCGTCTTAAAGTATCATTTTCTATCTGTCTCTCTTCCCGCTCGTCGACTATCTTAGTCATAGTGTCATTGGACGAGTGATCACAGGGAGAGAGAAAATCTCGGTACAAATTAATCGACGGATAATAAATTGCGAGAGGCGCGCGTATCGTGGACGCAAATCCTATACGAGGCCACAGTGCATCGGAGAGAAGCGATGCTGGTCGGCTAAGGCAGAAAGAGGAATAGCGACTGTTAGCGTGAGGATGACGAGGGAGCAGGGTAGTGAGGAGGAAGAGATGGAATGAGAGAACTAGCGCGAGCAAGACTGACGGAGGAGGGCGCAAAAAGGGATTGTCAAGAGAGATGGATGTTTCTCACTCTCTGCTTTCTTCAGTGATCTCCGAGCAGGATTCTGTTGGCTCTGACTTCCTTTGCCTCACACCAACCCCAGCGACCCTTTTCCTCCTACTTGTATTGGTGCGACTTGCTCAGCTCTAGTCCACTGCTTTGAAGCGTTTTTAAAATACCTGACTTGGATTCAAGAGGTAAGCGACGTGGACATTATTTACCTACACATTGCCAGTATATAAATTCATAACTGCTCATGCGAATGCAGGTATCGTCGATGAAACAAAACAAATCCTGCGTTGTAACAATTTGTTAAGTTATGAAGTAATATTCCGTAATGTTTATGTTTATATCTTAGTTGTATTGGTTTAATTTTCATAACTGTTATAATATATATTTAATTAAAGATGCATGTTCATGCTTCAATTCATTTTACTATAAAAAATTTATAAAAATATTATCCCGATATAAATATATTATAAATAATCATCTGTATGGGTAAAAGTGTAGGTAATGACGTTAACATTATATAACAAGATAACTTATATTTTATGAATAAATTTATACTAGTGTGTTAAGTCTGTTGTCAATATTGCAACATAGTTACTGTGTTTATTTATGTGTCAAAGCACATGTAGCGGGTGCACATTCTAAATATTTGAATTCATATGCAGCTACGATATCTTTAAATTAAATTGACATTGCAACTGTTAAAAAACAGGCACAACCAGAAATGGACGGTGTGTGATTTGAAATAAATTGATCAAAATCCAGCATATTATAAGAAGAAAGTAATAGTGTTTGAAAATCATATAGAAAAAGAGGTAAAAAATATCTCCTAGATAGAATTGTATTCATTGGCCTGTATAATTTACATGCTGGAGTATTTTTATTCTATGTCAAAGATTATTTTTTTTAAATACAGAATTTAGTCAAACTTGCCATGCGGGTTATATATATATCTGTAAGTTTTTTTTTTTATCTAAGTTGTAAATTTCTTTATTAGTATCAAGCATTTAATATCTTACAGTGCTTTTATAGATCTTAACCTTAAAAATTTCTATTATTGATTGAATTTGATTTTCTGTTGCATGCATATATTCATCATATATATCATATTTATGTATCACCATATACATTTCTAATATATATCTCAAAAACTTTATTCATTGAATAATTCAGATAGTTAATTGTATTTTTTTACAGATTAAACTACTAATGATATTACTATTAAAAATACATTACTGAATAAAGAATATATTGTTTTTAATGAATTTAACTTTTTTCTCGAGTTTTAACTGAATCTTTTCAACAGAGAAATTTTTCTTAATATATCTTAAATATAAATGTAAATGACCTATTATTAAGTAAGAAGTTTTAATTATCTTATTTTAAATCATATCAAATATATATTTTTAACTCTATTATAGCATAAAAATTTAGTTTCTTAAATCAAGAAAGAAAAATATAAAATTCGCTCAATATGAGGAACACGTTATTCGAGTGAAATACGTGACTCTTCGTGATCAGAGGTATCTGAAAGGGAATCGTAGAATACTACCATTCAGAATTAGATATAAAGTTTGGAAAGTTCATAATATAAATTGCTGGAACTTTAAAATTCAAAAAATTAGAAACAATACGATAAATCTTTGAGTAACTTATAATAATGCGATTAATAGATGATAATCATTTAATCTAAAAGTACCACATGAATTTTTTTATGTTATTAATCTGAATTAAATATTGAATTTTTTATATCAAACTTAAAATTCAAATTTACTATAAATTAATAAATAGTTACTAAACTGTACTGAAATTTTCTTCATAGGCCAAGAGGATCTAAAATATTTTATTGTTGACTCTTCCCATTTTATTAACTGCTATCAATCTATTAAGAATGTTTTTAATGCGAATTTTATATATTATGAATTTAGTAATGTTAGTTTATATACATAAGTGTAAATTTTAACTGAAAAAGTCTAAATAAAAAATCACAGCTTATTTAAACATTAATATATATAAATGAATGAGCTTTAATTTTTTACATTTTACAACATGCGAAATGAATCTATACAAATCCTTAAATTTTGCGATAAGTTTATCTTTAATAAAAGTGGATTCTTATGAAATAAAGTGAATGTTATTATTCTTGTAGATTAACCTCTTTAATTTCCTTGAGCTCTTGA
The DNA here is from genome assembly GCA_018907135.1 of Kradibia gibbosae. NCBI lineage: Eukaryota > Metazoa > Arthropoda > Insecta > Hymenoptera > Agaonidae > Kradibia > Kradibia gibbosae. The sequence goes on along the minus strand of JACCHX010000001.1, from coordinate 30,714,814 downwards.
TTTACAGTCTCGAGGGCGGTAAATATTTGTTTGGTTAAGATACATGTTTTTGCATGCAGTAGGACTCAGAATGATTCAAGAAGTAGTTATATATTTCGTTTAAATATATTTATTATTATTTATTTTACAATGTATCTAAAATACCACAGCTGCTAATATAATGGACTATTTATTATATTACAAAATACTTATCAATATTATAATAATATATTTTTCTAAATATAATAATGAAATTAAGGAAGTTATTTTATTAATATTGACATTACAGAATTGTATTTTTCAAAGTATTAATCAACGTATACAAATTCGCTAGGAAAAAAATGACCTGAAAATAATATATAGAATAAAACTTGTATGTACATGCAAATATTATTATTAAGAAAAAAAAGATAATTCAATTTATTAAAGAAAATTACTTTGAAGAATTATACTTATTTTACATTTTAATGAACTAGTTTAAAATTTTCTCATAAATTAATTCATTCTTAATGGAGATCACAGTCAGCTATCTTCATTCCATTATGTTTGATAAAAAAAATAATTTAAGTATATCACAAAAAAGTCTTTTAGGATATGTGAAAAGCGTAGATTCAATTTGTTGAAAATGACGCGGACCTTTTGAATAGAAATTAATTTTTTTCAAAACATATTTTAAAAGTTTCTAGAACAAAAGTATTGTCTTTCTTTTATTTTATAATAGTTGTCTTTTGAAAATGAAAAGTAAACGTACGCATGACTGAATAAAAGTGTATGGTTGGTTTGGTCGCAAGACAAAATCGAGACATTTATTTTGCAAGAAGGACATTAGTTTTTCGTGCACATCGGCATTTTAATAAATCAGTGCTATTGACAGTAAGGCATGCAATAAAAAAAATAATTTCAAGATTTTTAAATAAGATTCCTTTTAGTATCTGTCGGCTAATTAACGAATCAAATGAATATCTATTTTAGCATATGCATAAAAATCTTTATAACCGAAGCTGCAAACAAAGTTGTATTGGCTAAGAAACGCTATTCTTAGTCTTATATGCTAATCCATTTTCAAATCTAAGTACTTCGGATATTGGTAATAGAAAAACAATTCGCTGAAAAAGATCAATTTAGCTGTTTCATCAAGGCTTTTACACATGAAAAGTATTATATTCGCCTTAGGATTATCTTCTTATTTATTGGCTTACTTTAGTTACGTAACTCAATTTGAAATAAATGAAAACAATTTTAAGATCTGTAGAAGGAATCGAATGTATAAAAACTCATTAAATTCAATGCAATTGTCCTACATCTTATATCATTTTTATCATCATGTCTCCCCTATTCAATAATAGAGAAAAAGATTGTAATTATAATGCTTAGTAAATTAATTATTTAGTGTATTAGGAAATTGACAAAAAATTAATATTAAATTTTCATTATTCAAGTAGAAGAAATAGCAATTTTAATATGAAAATTTTTAATTCGATACTAAGGATTGTAATGGAACTCAGAGACATTAGGATATTACTCACAGAAAATAGATTAAGAAGATTAAGAGAATAATTTATTTCTATACAAAATTAAACGAAAATGAACTCATCATAACAATAATTGGCACAAAATGTGAAAGGGTTTGCAATTTATATATTTAAAGGTCCATAACGTAATGTTTGATTTTAGAAACACTAAAAAATCATGATAATTATCTTTTTGATGTACCAAATAGATTATGAATTAACTCTATGTGTTTTTTAGAATAAATCTAATATCAACTTAATCTACAAATCTAAAAATGAATGTTTCTAAAACGTGAAGAAAATGATGAATTATATATAGATCGGTAGATAGTGTAGTAGAGACTGTGGGGAGATCTTAGTCTTACGCAATGAGTATTATTCTTCGAGCAAGACTTATGCGAGGCAGCTGCAATGTACAGGAACATTTATATCGGGGCAGACCTCAATTGAGAAGCTTCTTATCGTCAAGCCTATACCCATTTCAACTCGAGACTACGCAAGTCGAATAAGTAAGCTCGAACTAGGAGCTTAAAACAGTTTGACAAGGGGGTGGTAAGGAAGAAGAGATGAAGATAGGTAAAGTAAGACAGGGAATGAGACATAGAGAAGGATGAGAGAGAGAGAGAGAGAGAGAGAGAGAGAGAGAGAGAGAGAGAAAGAGAGAGATTCCATTGTCTAAATCACGATTTAAAGACAATTGAGTCATAAATAAAACATTAAGTCCATATATAAAAATAGATTATGCTTCTTTGCTCTATCGCAGTTTTTAGTTTTACAATCACTAATTCACAAAGCTGTTTTTTAACTCCAAAATTTTAATCAATTTTATTTTTACTCGTACTTATGCAATAGAAGGCTAATTTTAAATAATTTGGAAATTATATTTATACTATACATATATAATTAAATAATTTAAAATTATTGAATGAATGTATCAACGTTTATTTTAAAATAAGGGAAACATATTAAAAGAAAAATTTTTTAACTCATACTATATAAATCAACAAGAAAAATTGAAAATTATAATGCTACTATTTTGCAGGATTATTATTATATATGAAAGGGAGTACATATGGCTTATAACAAAAAACAATGTAATTATCGGAGAAAGCAGTTCTTATATTATTTTTAATTACGATAAAAGGTTAGGAGATTACACGTACTTAAAAAATACGTTTTTAATTAGTTGATAATATTTATTATATTTCTGTATAAACTAATTAAATATGTATTTTCAATAATTTGTTAATATTAAGGACTAAAGAAAATATAATGTATCCATTATGAAAAATTTTAATATATATATATGAAAGTTAAACGATTATAATAGAATATAAGTATTGGTAATAATACAATTACATATTAATGAGAATGAATTTTCGGTTTAGTTTTTCATTAAAAAATATTCATATAATTATTACATTGTAAGTATTTGTTGATTAAATTTGTAGAATTTTGTGATTTTAAAATAAAAAAAAACATACAGAATATGTTTAAATTATTTAAAAACCCTTCTCAATATAGAAATTCAATGTCATTAAATTAGTAACTAAAAAATAGGCTGAGTAATAAATTAATGTAAGGTGGAAGTATATCGATGGAGCATCATCACTTACTTATACCGTTGATATCGTTAATTGCCATCAGTTGCTGGCTTCTTCTTTCTCATGCCTTTCAGTTACTTTATCTGCGCTATATTAGATTGTATAATGATGTTACATTTATGTTGCTGGAATGCGTTAACTCCTTTATAGCCCGGCTACATTAAGACCCACGACGTCTGAAGTTTCCCGTTTGGCGTAGTTCGGCCTGGCCCAAGAACTTTGAAAATTTGTTAAATTGCCAATTTACCTTCCAAACTGTTACTTTCTTCCCATTACTGCCTCATTGCTCCGCCTGTTTCATTCTGCCTGAACGAAGAATTTCACTTCTATTTTCCTCTCTTATGCAGAGGATCGAACGGTAAACCTGACCTATGCCCTCGTATCCGAGCTTGCCTACTTCATACTAGTGAATAAGGCCGACATCCACAAGTTAACGTAAACTTTGAGGCTTCGTTTCCATGCATCTATGCATTTGTTTTTCTATTACAGATGTTACGCAGCGATTAACCTTTGCCGCGTACATTTCCGTTACTCATTTAGTGTGGATAATGATAAAGTGTGCATTCTTACATATTCAATTAATAATTTAAAGTAAGAGTTTCAAAAAACCTACCTGATACAGTTATTAGAAGAAAATTATTACTGATTATCATTATTTTTTAATAATTATATGCAAAAATTAAGAAAAAAATACATATCCATAATGAACATTTTCTTTTATAATTTCAGAAAAATTTCATTAAAAATTATAAAATACTTTGTGAAATTCTTCAGATGAAAATATTGACACTGTTAGGGATGATGAACTACTTCATTAAAGTAACTTGTAACTGTGATCGAAGTTACAGTCACTTTAATCGAAGAAAATATATTAATAATCATTCACTTCAAGTTGATAAATGTAAACGAAAGTATAACTTTTGATGAAAAAAATTTAAATAAAGAGAAGGGTCCCTCTTGGGATATTCATTTCAGTACTGAGAACTTTGAGTTTTCGTAATATACAAATCAGTTTAATATGAAACATATACTCTAAGAGGTAATAAGAAATAAGTATTAGTAATGTTTTATGAACAGCAGTGGAAAAACATTACTTTTTTATCCTTGATGAGTCGTTGATTATAAAAACTAAATAGGGGTGACTGACTTTCAACGTAATGTTTTATAGTTTATAAAGTCATTTACTAAATATACAATAATAATTTAAGTAATTGTTTCTAAAATTTTCACATGGCAAACACAAATCATTTTTTGCACATGAGAGGAATTAATAGAATTATAAATTGGCAATTTTGAAGTATTTATCAAATTAAAAATATAAGGTCATCATTAAAATATGTTCTCCTTATTAAGTTTTTATTGGCAATTTTATAGAGCAATAAAAATTTATCAGTGTAATTTTTTCAGATTCATAATTTGAAGGATAAGATCAAATACGTCAACTGCGTTAACTCTTGTTTGTAAATAAGCAAACACTTATCGTCAGCTCTGTACTTTAAACTTTTGAAAACTAATCACATTAATCACAATGTTCTTTTCTTATTTGCTATATTACTCTTTGAAATAATAAGAAATATAAAAATAATATGAAAATTATATAAATGATAATAAAATTTGATAATAACATTTGATAATAAAAATGATAATAAAAAGAATATAAATGATAATACCACATATTTTTGAAAATGTAATTAATTAAAAAAAAATTCATTTAAATTTTTAAATCATTTCGTCTGTTTTTTAATAACAAAATTGAACAAAATTCAATAAATTTTATGAATATGTAGTATGCGTTCAACGATATTTAGCGCATGATGAGAACATTATAATTATCTCTCAAAATATGTCATAATTACTTGTAGCTAATAAAATGGCTATTTATTAATTTCAGTACTAATAAATTGGATATTTTTAGTTATGATTGCATGAATACATTGATTAATTTTTCTATATTTCTATGGATATTTATTTTATAAGAAAATCTTCAAAAAATTTATCAGCCAAATTCAACAAAATTGAACTAACTTATTCCTTTCATTATTTTCATCTTGTTTGTAAATGATAAATTCCTTAATAGTTTAACTTTTGTATTCTGTTCTGTGCCTTTCTTTGCAATATTGTAAACATTCATCATTTTTCGCAATCAAGACACTCATTTTAGGAGTGTGCCCTTTGCACTCTCTTTATGCTCTTCGTCTCTTATTGGATAATTATGGAACTTTTTAAATTTAATTTCTGTTCAATTAAGAAGCAGAAGTAATTTTCCTACTTTTTTGCGTGGATTCTCTTTGTGTCGACTCAGTTTCTCGTCTTATATTTTGTCCGCCTGTTTCCTTCCTCACACATTGCTGGTATTTTTCATTTCTCCACTCTCTTTATAATTCTTTATATAGCGTGAGTCTGCTTCATAATGATCTATACACCTTTCATTTATTTACATTTTCATTTGTGTTTAATTTTTTTATTAATGCAAGTAATGTTTGCATTTTAATATTCTGAAATAAAATTTAAGTTAACGTCATGAAATCCATAAACTATTTAATTATTTTGCTTCTTTTTCTTCTGATTATACTGATTTTTTGTGTCCAAAAATCATTACATACACTATAAGTGCATCAGCATATATTTTTTTTTTATTAATTGCCTCAATAAATTATGCAATAACTAAGCCATTAATTTTGGTTTAGATATTTACTTAATTAGTATTCATGAACTGAAAACAATCATAATATACTTGAATAAATATTCCATCTATGGTTTTAAATTAAACAATTTCACCTGCATTTCATCAATAATAATAACATTACATTAAAAATGAATAATATTAGATCAATAAAGTTATTATGAAAAAACTTATGTAGTTGAAAAAATTAGATAAAATAAAATTATTTATGAGATTTTATAAAAAAAAATTTTAATTTAAATTATTTAAATTTCTTCATGGATGCATTTGCGTTTATAGATTAGAAATAATGTTTTTTTTTAAATTGGTTTTAGTATGGTATATACACGATACAAATCTCTTATTCCTTTTGTCTAGAACAGTTTCGTGTTAGTCTTATGATACTTCTAATACGTTCCACTAGAGGACGTTTTAATTACTACCTGTTGATTTTAGAGTAATTGAAGAAAAGGTCTGAAACTGTTAGAACTATGAATTTCAATTAGAGCTAAATACGTCAGCAGATAAAATGCTATCATGAAAAGTACAAAAGTTAGCAAACACAGTGCTTGCAAGAATATCAATTATATAGGGACAATTATTAAGACAAACAGTTATAAATTGAAAATATACTTATATTTAATCAAACTGAAATATTATTATGAAATTTATTACTATCTTTGTTTAAAATTTGTAATAATAAAGACTCCAAGGTTTAACCTTTATTTAATATCAATTAATTTTTTTATTTCAAACCTTAAACGCTACGAAGATAATTAGAAAATTAAAGATAAGTAAAAAAAATCAAATTGCTGCGTCAGTACTAATTAAGTCGAATCATAGCAATAAGAAAATAAAGGAATTTCACTTCTATTTAGATCTTCCAGTGCTATTCATTATAAAAAAATTGAAGCACATAAAATCAGTTTCTTAATAACAGTGAATAATTATCTAACTTTGGCGATGTATGTGCTTACTTTCGTAGTAGTGATGGGATGGAATACGACGTGTGGTAGACATAGCTGTAGGATAAACCTGCTTCCGGTGTAAGAATAAGCGAGGATAAAGCGAGCGAATGAGTCGTAGAGAGATGGATGCTAATATATATGTAAACAGGAAGTATAAAAGATGAGAAGCTAAATAATATTCGTATACTCACTTATACTTCTCTATCAGTCTAATGTAATTCCGGATTCTAACTTAAGCTGATTTATAATTTTGCCAATTATAAAAGTCAGGACTAATAAACAACTGTCCAATATACACCTCTCAATACGTGGAATGTGCGTTCTCTTACAATTCAATGGTCTAATAAAGTTTTGCTTTTGTAGTTAATAATTACCAATACTTACAATACATAATAATGTAATCCTTATAATATGTAGTATAATAATTGCCATTTTGACTAAGCAAATTACAATTGTTGTTTGATTGTAAATCACTGTACTTATACAATCACCGATTAGTCGAGTTGTGTATTGACTTTTGAACTACTCCCCCTCTAGTGTTTACAGTCCGAAGTTTTTGATTTAGTTGTTTTATTTTTATGATATTTTATTGCATTTGCTTACTGGTTAAATATTAATCGTATGTATTTCTTTACTTGATATTTTTTATTTAATAGATTGTCTTGCTATTTTTTTAAATCTACAAATTTTTATCTTGTTTTTACATTTATCTCGTTTGATTTTTACTCCACATAAATCACCTCCCCGTGACCAGGACTCAAAACTGCACATTACTTTTTCCTAGTAATATTTTTGTCTGCAGAAGAGATAAGAAGAGAGAGAGAGAGAGAGAGAGAGAGAGAGAGAGAGAGAGAGAGAGAGAAGCGTTGTTTCAGGACACAATATTATTGATCGCAGCATGCTCAGTTGCTCGTAGTAGGCGTTGGGTATGTGTAATTAAATGCAATCAGGAGTGTGGAGTACTTCGAATTACCAACATTTAGTTCCCTTCCTCTTCATCCCTTATTCCAGTTATTTCCCTTTCCCCTATACTTATGATTACTTTCCCTTAATGACTTGTATTTTTTCATCAACTTATAATCAACACTGCTTACGTAAAGATATTAAAAATTTCATTTTTATCTAATAGTTTAAGCAATGTTTCAGACTTGCATTTAGTATTCATTGATATTCATTAATATTTGTATTAACGCAAATATTAGTATATTATAACTAATTTTATTATAGTATATTACATTTCTACATCATTGTATAACCACATCCAAAAATATCAATATTTTTAAATTACAAATTAAATAAACTATTTGCTGATTTCATGGATAATTATAAAAATTCTATTTATGTATTTATTGCATATTTTATTTAAAAAAGAATTACTTACATATCAAATTTATTTATTTTTATTGATTGCCTGAAAAAGCGTAATATTTACAGTTAGAAAGGCACTGTAGGCTATGTAAGAAATATTACTAGTTTATATAGGTTCAAAACTTACTTTTTTATCTAGTGAAAAGATTTTTAGTATGAAGAGGAAGAAGAAGAAAAAGAAGAAGAAGAGAGAGAGGGAGAGGATGTGTGTTTAAATATAAGGATATAGGGGGTAGTAAGTATTTAGCGAGCGAAAAAATAGACTGAAAAGTAGGGGATTTCTAATATTATTTACTTCATTTGGTTTCTCTCTTCTTTAAGAAAAGATGAAATAATGAATTTCCTGATTATCTATAAGGTAATCTTACGAACACGATTTAACTTCGCTATGTATTACTAATTCATTAATCATATATGTAGAGGAAAATATTATAATTTGTAAAAGGTTTAAGGCCTTGATGAATTCTTACATTTCACAAAAATAGTCTATGAGAAATAGAAAAAAAATTTTATTCCTAAAAATCTTTGAACTTCTTAATAAACATAAATACATTAAATTTACTTGATATAGTAGTTGTTAAAAAATTTTCAATTTTGTTCAGAATTTTACATTGTAGTATTTAATTGTAAAATCTTTTCATTTATGTGTAATCACCATTGCGAAAAACGAAGATCGTAAAGGGATAAAAAATATTACTTTTTCTTAAATTAGTCCTAGTTAATATCAGGGTAAAGAAATAGGGTAAAGAAATAACACATCTATGGTGAAGTTTCATATTATTATTATAAAAAGTTGCGTGAAAAATAAATTGTATTGTTATGATAGGAGATGGAAAAGTGTATATATAAGAATGAAGTAAAATATGTCAAACGATGTGATTTCGAACTGAGGTGCTCCGTGATCCTTAAAATTCTGGCAAGTGCTTCATTCTCTTTTTTGAATCTCGACGAAAGAAAGAATCTCAGTTTCATGTCAGAACAATCGTGAACAAAAATCTCTGCGTGGCCTATAATTCAGTCGTGATGGCTGAATGGTCGCGTACTACCCAACGAAGGATCAACACTACCATTCCGTAAGCTCTAGACTTGGATAGAAAGGAAGAACGAAAAGTGAGGATTGGTTAAAGAGAAAGGGAGAATTACGAGGTCACTTCCTTTGGAGACTGTACAAGCTTCCGCGCCCGGTCGCATTACTGTCCTCATCATTCGTCTCCGCCACTCCCCCACCCCTCATTCACATTTTCATTCTCGACCACAGCCTATGTACACGCTCAAAAACTTTATACAATGGCACAACTTAGGAACATTATTATTCCGACTATCGCTCTCGTGGGGATCCGGACACCCCCGCGGCAGTCCGACTCCCAATCTTCTTGCTTTCATAAGTGCTCACTTTTATAGCTGTGGCACACGTTCGAATGGTGAAAGGAACTACGTTAGATCGAGTGTTACAAAAAGTCAGAGCTCATATTCTAGCATTGGCACAAGCCCCCAGATTTGCGAGTATGCCGTCTCGAGCTTACAGAACATAGCTGACCCTAGGGCCCCCAGGTAATTCCTTTGAACTGTCTCGAATACATTTTCATACCCAGTCATACTTCACATCCTACTAGCTGCCAGTAATGCCACCCGCCTTTGTCTAGCTTTACACGACGCTCCTTTTCTCTCTCATCTCAGCGCTCCGCGTGTATGCGGATGGATAGCCTTGAATTGGTTGCGGGGGCAAGCGTCGGTACGAGGGTAGCAGCGGGAGTTACGGGCCTGCCATAAACCCCTCGTTTGCCCGACGGATTTCTGATTTCAATTAGCTTGTCGCTCAGTGGGGTTAACGGGAGTCGGGCCTCCATTGCGTGCGCACGTGCTATGCGTTCCGCTTTTTATACCCCTTCGGACGAGATGTTAAGAGGGTTCTTGAGGATCACAGAGCCACGCGCGCTCTCGAAGCTTTTAATAGAGATGAGACCCGAGCTCATTCTTCCTTTCCGGGCTCCAGATTATTCTGCTCATACTGATAGTGCTGAGCTTTGCATTCTAGAATTTAATATATTATTAATTATAGTATTTTTATTTCCGCTTATCGTTCAACTTGGCTATCCCTTGGCAGTTCACCCTATAGTGCACTGAATTAATTCAGATAAATAACATTTGGCGCAACGAATTGTAACTGACTTCCGATTTAGAATGGAGTAATTGTGCTCCTTCTATTTTTTTTTAAAAGATAAATCACTTTCAATTTATTATCTGTATTAATAAGCAATTCCTATCAATTTCCATGTTTGACCATTAAATTTTGATTCACTATTATATGATACTGTTAATAAATTCATTTCATTTAAAATTCTTAAACTATTCATTCATTAATTTATTTTAAATGTTTTCATTTGCTTATCAAAAATAACAAAAAAAATTTACATAAAATAATACACAATATGGTAAAGCTTAGCTGGTGATTTTAATAATCAAAAGATACTTCTATTCTCTTAAAATTATTTCAAAATATTTTACTAAATTTAACAAAGAAAACTTTTTTTTTATAAATTGAGGTATTTTTTAAGAACAAAGTTATAAAAAAGTGTTTCCCTTTGAAAATCGATAACGGCCAGTTAATCTTTCTATAAATAAAAATTCCTTTCTTTTTAATAATACCAATTATTAATATTATATATCTAATATCTACATATAATATACATAATATATTAAAAGATTTAACTGTAAAACAAAATTTTTAATTCGGCGTTAGTATTAGGATTAAAAAATCTGAATAATTAAACGCAAGAAACGTAAGTTTTATATGATTAACGTTTTTATCTATATCTTAATAAATCTCTCTATCTTAATAAAAGCTTAAATTGAAATAAAGAATACGAAGGACATATAATATTGAAGATGACAAGGAATATGGTGTCTGAAAGTTTGATTTTTTTTAAGTAGGTTATTTTTAATTACAGCTTGCAATGTTTAAAGTGATAGGCACAGTGCCGTTTAATTGAATTAGGAAAAAGTTAAAGTTTATTTAAGGGAGATTTAACATTATTGAAGTTACTCTAACGAATTTGGTTTTAGTTTTATCATTCATGTTGCCTTTAAAACTTTAACTTTTTCTTTAAGAGGCTGTCCTCTCAAGACTTTCTTGGTTAAACCACAGCTTAAGGAAACTTTATTTTTGAAAGCCGAGACACCCCTCAGAGTGGTCTGCAGCTAATGAAATTCGAAGCTTGATTAGCGGCAAGAATTTCATTACCTTGGGCGGCGGTTCCTTTTATTGCCTTTCAATATACTCTCACACCGATCCATTGGTCCACCCTCGCATATGAGGCCCAGTTATGCAAGTATTCCGATTAAGAATATAATATGGGTCAAGTTGAATTGCAAACAAATGTAATTCTCGCAATAGTCAAGATAGAGAAATCTCAAGTGTTATCAAGATTTGCCGCCTTTTTTCTCCATCTCCTTCACTCACTGATTCTTCCTTCTTAAACGAATAACCGCCGAAGGCAAGTTGCCAACGCGCTGCGGTGCGCGTCTCTCTTAGGCCACGATGAATGCGTAATTCACTTCGTGACGTTCCGCCGCGATTCTCCTTTCCGCTTCATCGTCTCTTCTTTTTCCATCCTTTGTCCTCCTCCACGTCCGTCTCTGCCCGCATCCTCGGCATTGACGGGACCAATGAGGTCTACGTTAACGTTCCGCTGCCTGCAAACGTTTCTTCTTCTGTCTTTATTTGCGAGCGAACGTCCCATACGTCAAATGGATTCTTGTCATTCAAGATATATGTCACGAATTTTAAGCACACGCATTCAGATGCGTGGCCTTATGACCCTCTAAAACTGTACTTCGAGCCTGTTATGATGAGCAAATGGATGTCCCCATGGCCGTTATTGTTACTACTACTACTAGAGCGAGCCGTCGGCTTCATTTTTTGAGGGCGATTCTTATTGATGTCATCACCTAGTCGCATTTTAATTTTTATTATTTTATTAATAACTATGCTAAGCTATTGATAATCACGATTCAGTTCAATATGAGGAATTAACATAAGGAATTGTAGTCTTTTTGCATATGTTAACATATTGTGGCTAAAAACTATGCAATACTAATTCCAGTTACTATTTATTTAAAATGAAATTGGATATTTTGAAGAGTTGTTACTTAACTATATTACTTATCGAGTTTTGCCATATTGACCTACATTCACAAAGAACTCACATAATTTGCGATGTTTTTACATTTTATTGGATGATCAACTATCTAAATCAATGATACTGGAGTATATATGTAAATAAAGAAAAAGAAAAAGAAAATCCGCTCACCTTATGCTAATGGTAACTTGAACAATAAGAACGTTAAATGCAAAATCGAATATAAATATTGTTTAGCTTTAGGAAATTCACAGTTAGCCATTCTCTCGCAGAAACTTTGTTTCCCTGAATTGTATTTATACTTGTAATCAGAAGACATGAGTACCACCGACACATTGTTCTCGGTAAACCAATTGACGGTAAGAACCAAAATATTAAGCCAAAAAGATGCTTATAAGATAATGTATTTATTTATCGAGTGTTGCCTGATAATTTAATTCGCAATTCTCAACTTAAAGCTTATACTAAAAAATGTCTTATCTTAATGAAAGTTTCAATTTATGCATCCAACGTTGCATTTCTATGTGCATGAGTTTTTTGTAATTAAATTCTATCATGGAAAGCCAAATTAAAGCTCTTATTAATTATTACTGAATAAAATAAAATATTACTAAATAAAATATTATATTTTCAAATATAAAATATAAGTAATAGTTATTAATCATAAGCAAGTGAGTGATATAAAGCAATAAAGATAGAAAGCGTTATAATATGCATAGAAATTTTTTCCAATTACTCAAATTTCTATTTTTTTAATGAAAATGATATCATAAATTAATTGGATTTTAATAATTGCTAATATAACGGGTTAATAAACATCAATTTTATAATTATTCCTTAGATTAAAATAATTTCCATTCAAATAGTCAAAATTAAAGATAAATGGCTAAATTAAAATTTTTATTTCTAATAAATTGATACTTTTCTATGTAATTATAAAATTTAATTATTTAATTTAATATCTTCACTTTACTTTCCCCATACCTTTTTTTTAATATCATTGATTTCATAATAAAAATTATAAACTAGTTTCTAATAATATAATAAGAAAATTAATGGTATTTATTTAACATTTGAAAATAATAATTGAATTTTTCACGTTTGAAAATAGCAGTGGAAAGTAGAGATGCCTATATATTTATAAGTTAGTTATTATGTATTCGATGCAGGTAAATTGTTGTTTATACGTTGGTGTTTAATTAATTACCTGGCCTACATGTAATCGTCAGGTGTGAAAGTATGCGTGCGCATGTTTACCGCAGTCACGCTAGGCTAACTTAAGTATAGCGAGTAACTTCGGATGTTTAAAACCGGAATTAATTTGTTCCTACTCAGCTATGGCCTTAGACATTCAGTTTCCTTCTGACGTGTAAATGCGTGTTTTATACCAAGAATTGAGAAAGAGAGTGAATGCTACTGGAAAAGAAAATTATGGAAAGAGATAAAGATACATTCAATCCCTTGAGACTTATCCACGGCATTAACGGATTGCCCTTGGTAGCGTAAGTCGTACATCCGCGAATCGATTCTCCTAACACAACTAGTGTGAAATTCTGAGACAACTGGACTGCAAGATAGAGAAGAAAGACTAGGATGAATGTAAAATTTTAGTGAAATAAAGAAAATGAAAGAAGAAATGGATATAATGTGTATTATCTGAAAGCGGCAGTGTATCATATATACAGCTAGGTCGAAAGTGAAAAATCGTTTTCTTTCACAATGGTGAGCTGACTTTCATGGAACGGCCATTGGCTGCTTACGATCGAGGAAATATTTTCCGATAAGTGATATAACCATATTCCAATAAAATTTCTTTGTTGTAGGTGAATGCGTGAAAGTCATTATTTTTCTACTGTCCGCAATAATGATGTCAAGAATTTATTTAAAGATATTAAAAGACATTATTTACAAAGCTTTACCAATATTTTGTTTGTTTTATGACTACATAATCTATGAGAATACATGGTAAATGTACAGTACATTTTATTAATATCAACTATCGAATATTCCTGGGTAATTTGTAGCTGTTATCGTTTACTAATAAAAATAATCAGAAAAACCTCATGCATCCTTTATTGTTCGGTTTATAATTATCAGGTACATACATTGTTAATATTATTTAAAGAAAACCCACCTGTCGACCACATCTTTAAAAACATCAATCAAGAATGTAATGAGAGAAGACAATGGCTTTGTGGCGGGTTATATGTGAAGTAGCTTGATTACGTTGAGGAAATAACGACGATAGTACAGGATGAGCTTATCGGCCTTGGAGAGCAGCAAAAAATAAAACTCAAAGAAAGAAAAGAATCTTTATTCGGCCTTTATTCTCGAAAGGGCAGTTTGACGTTTACCATCGGAGATATTTTCCAGTTATCCCGTATAAACTTTGTAAAGACTTCAGGATTGTAGGGTTGTGATGCAGCGGCAATAGTCGTAGAAGAGAATCGACTTTTCTGCGAATCGGCCACGTTTATAAGCTCGGCCGCGGGCAATAAATCGCTTGGTTAAAGTAAGGCGCTTTAGTGGAAAAAGTCTGGTCGTTATATCCATTGCGATCGATGCTTGGTACTAAGTCAGTTGTAAAGGGGCTCATTCGTTGAGAGATTTTCTTAATTGCCCGCAGGTTTCTTGACTTTCTTTACAGATGTTCGCATTATTTCATTTGTATATAAAAGTTCGACGTTGAAAAACACATTTAAGAATTTAATATTTATCATAAATTTAAACATCTTGGAACTATAACTTTTTAAAGACGTTAGCGTCAAATAATTCATCCATTATTATCTTTTAAATTTGATCTCGAATTATTCAATAAATCCCATTAGGTAAAAATTGTTCTAATAAATTAAAATTTTTCTAATCAAGACGAGGAATAACGTAAAAATTTAGACATTTACAACGCTTCCTTTATTTATCCGTTAGTTAATTATTTAATCAATTAGGAATTAATATTTTTTTTGTATTTTTAAGAATATGAAGTCCTATCACATGCCCGATAGAAATCGATAATTTTGTAATTAAATCATCTTTTTATACGCGAAGCCCCAAGTAAAACGAAGATGAAAAAAAAAGAACTGTAAGCCATCCTACATTTGCGATCTGTCATTCAATGCACATCTTGCTTTTGGCGAGTGTCGCCGCATTCCTCTCGATTCCTCGAGCTTTCAGAACTAGTAGGGATCGCACGATTATTCGTTTCGGGGGACATATAGAACGAATGAACAAGCATGTGCTAGTAAGAAAACGGGAGTTAAAAAGACAAGGAAGGCGAGAAAGCGAGATAATGTCGAAGTGACGGTAATAACAGAGCTGTCAGTCAAAAACGAATGTTCCGACTTCAGTTTAGAGCACTGGACTGTACCTCTCTTCCCCCCTCTCTGTCTGCCTGTCTGTCTCTCTCTCTCTCTCTCTCCCTCTCTGTCTCTCTCTCTCTCTGTCTCTCTCTCTCTCTGTCTCTCTCTCTCTCTCCCCCTCTTTCTCTCTAACTCTCACTATCTTTCTGTGTAGCTCTGGCCTGCCAACGATCTGTCAGTTATTTTTGCTCTGGTTGATATTCGCTTCCATAATCGTCTCGACGAATGAAGGCTGCCACGTTGAAAGGATGCCCGTTTTCTTTTGAAAAGGGAAAAAAGGAATTTAATGTTGCGACCGTAACTGATGTTAGTTTTTTCGGCTTTTTAATACAGTTTTTCAGTTTTGATATTCCGTCAGCTGTAATTAAATCTTCTTCATCGTATTTCAATACAAACATATTGCAATACTGTCTTTTTTGTCATTTTTAGAACTATTCTCTTCCCTATTTGTGGAAATATAGAGGATCTGTAATGAATCATCGGGTACAACTGAATTTGAGTATTGAAAATACTTTATTAAGCTACTGATGAATTATATAGGTAGGTATCAATCCATATTCAGTACATTTTAAACAAATCTTTTTGATACAATTTTTCATTTTAGAATTAATTAAAATTGAGTTGCCATAATTCTCAAAACTATTTAAATTTTTTTTATTCAAGATACAATTATTTTGTCACAATATTAAATCACAATATATGTTAAATTTATAAAATTTTATTGTTAAAGTATTTTAAAATAAAGTCGTCATCGTGAATGCATACAATTTCGGAGAGTAATGTTCGGCTAAAAAAATTACCTTTACGCAGTGTTTTAACTGTTGTTTTTATAAGATAAAGAAAATATTATTGTACGTCTAATTGATGAAGATATACGAAAATATAGGCATTCATAGGCAAATATAATTCTATTTTAATTATATTATTTATATAATAAATTTAAAACCAATTCATAACTATTTATAACTAAAATAAATGTATGAATTAAATATAGATGTAAATGTATTTTTAAAACTTGAATAGACTACGTAATGATAAAAAGGTGATTTAAGAACAAAATTTTATTACCATTTCAACGATTATTAGTTCATAGAAGAACTAGTAGTATAATAGTAAAATTATATAATGAAATATTAAAGTGCAGTTTTTAAAATCTAATATAAAAATAATAATATAATATTTTTAAATGAAATATTTTATTCAGTATTTATAAAATCGAGAAAATTTGTTTAATTATTTATAAAATTAAGTAGAGTATTGAGCATATTAAAATTCGTACAAATTGTTTTTTTATTCAATATATTTTTTATAAAAATTAATTTTAATGAATAATACGTTTTATTAAAAATTTACCAGTAATGAAAAATAGATAATCTAATTATTGATAATGCCTTTGAGTTTATATTGCTATAAAATATTTCTTATTTACAGCTTAATTTATAAGATAAATTTCAATGCTGATATTATGTACAGATATAAATCAATATTTAGCAATTATTAAATAATGAATGAAGCACTTACTGTTCATTTTATAATTATTATTAATTTCAAATCAGCGCTCCTCTGTACAAAAATAATCACCCATTCAAATTTGATATATTATCACAGGTCACATTTTTACACCTGCTAATGTCTGAATGCAAATGTTCTTACAAGTAGGAATCGTAGTGTTTTATGTGACGTCATTGTCGTCCTATGAATGCTTGCGTAGCTCGGCACACTAATAATTCCGCTAGAATAATCAAGGCATTTTAACGCTCAAGGCTTATGCGCGGACATCCGGATTCGGCTTTACCCCTGCCCTGGTCGACCCTTCGCCAGTGAACCCATGGTAATTAAGTAAATATAACACGGAAATACCGCGGCGAATCAATCTCCCGCATGCCTAGCTTTTAACTCTCACAGCGCGCGCGCATACAGACATACATTTATAAGAAGGTACATCCGGATATTGCGCATTGAGGTGGTCACTTATGTATTTGCGTACGTCCCCGAAATTGAAGGGTCACCAATGGTTGATATAGTAAATAAAAACGACTGCTGAATAAAATTATACAGAGCTGATTGAGTGTCTATGGATAGGCAGATATCGCGCGCAAATCTGGCACGTTGAATGAAAATCTCTAATCACTTACATATAAGCGCGAGTAACAGTGTAGTAATAAATAGGACTCCGCAATCATTCTCTAAAATGGGACTGACCCCGTTGTCCTTTCATTCCCTTTTTTAACTATCTTAATCTGTGTATTTTTAAGATATTCATATGAACATAATCACACGCAAGCCTATCCTTTTATCTTTAGGACGCATGTGAAGTTGGGAGAGGTAGAGGGAGAGAAAAAGATAGTGAGAAATATAGAGAGAGGGAGAGTGAGCGAGTGAGAGAGATAAAGAGACAGAGAAAGATAGAACGATAACCGCTGGTTACTTGCCAAGGGTTTTCCACGACGTTTGGCCAGACAATACCTGCCTGACGTTTTCTCAAAATAACGTGTAATCTCGCGGTCGTTGGATTTTATTATATAGGTATGTGCGCTTTCAGCGCCCTCCCATCGAAATTAGCCACGATGCCAAATGGCCTATGTACAGGGCTAAGACAAGCTGAACGGACTTTTCTATTAAAATTACAAAAATAGCGGTCTAGAGGTGAATTTGTGACACTGATACATACTAAATCCATTGCTCCCATATTTTATCACGAAATGTAAATCCACTCGATATGAGAAACTTTTACTCTACGACTTTTGGCAGGGGTCAACTCTTATGGTGGCTTAGCCTTTGCACATATTGTAAAATGTATTGGAAAAATAAAGCTTTGTTAGCTCCACTGACACTATAAATATTTAACAACATTTGGAACTCCCTTATAATGTAAAATTGCAAGGAAGTCTTTAAGAATTAGTATGCTTAAAATTATTAATATACTGCAGCAAATAATGCACAATGAATTCTTAATGAATTGAAAAATTAATCTAATAACGAATTCGTTATTTCTATATAAGCGAAACGTATATATATTTTCTCTTCTTTAGTAATGATGCATAATTAAATGGCAACATAATATAAGGAATTTTTTTGCTTGATCTTTTTAAGTAATTTGGAATTAAGTACAATTTTTAGTTAAAATTAAGTTTAATATCTTTGGCACACTATAAATTAAAAACAAAATATTAAAAAAAGATCGTATAAAAAAATAATTCTTTTTATAATTTTAATTCTTTGAAAATCTAAATTTTAGGAATTAAATACGCTCAATTGTTAGTGTAAAACAAATTGATAAGAATCAATTACTAAGATGGTGAGAAATCTTTTAGCTGATCGCTGTTGTTTTATCTTGGTAATTATATTATTAATTTTATTAATTATTAATTAGTTACTATTTACTAGTAATTATGCATTATTTAAATGATAATAAATGTTGATATTAACACTTTAAAACGTACTGTTCCTACATTTTACCATAACATTTTGGAAAATCTTGTCATACTTGTCATAGAATTTTTTAGATATTAATTTTCAGTTCATTATTTGAAGTAAATGAAATTTTGTAGTAAAATGTGACGTATCACCTTAATAAAACAATTGAAATGATGAATTTTTAATTAAATTTAGAATGATACGTTTTTATGTTTTAATTAAAAAAAAACTAAAATAATATTAAATTAAAAAAAATCCTATTCTTGGTAAAATAAAATCTTGAGCTGCAATGATGTAACGGTCGATTAATACGCAAGAAGTAATAAAAACCTTGCGTAGACCTTTAAACTATTTCTTCAATTTCGTAGACTAGCGATACGCTTGCGCCTCGCGACAGACTTCGAATGTCTCGCGCGATTCCTGCCGTTGTCCGTCGCGATTATCTTGATGCATATTTTGGAGATGTGGGGACTCACCTACTACGGCGGTGGGAAGATTGATCGGTCGGGAGACTACCGTCATTCAAGGATGGCGCGGACACCTGGAATGGGAAGATGAGGGATGATGAGTTCCTATTTCTCGGGCAATTGATAGTCTGCGAGACATTGTTTGCGTAATCTACGGAGGAAAAACTCGTCGGTTCTTGCGTTATTTGGGGATTGGCGCGCCTTCGTAATTATCGCCGATTGTCGGCAAGGCCGAGTGCAATTGCCGATGACGTGATGGTCATTCATTTTTTCATACTCTCTCTCTCTCTCTCTCTTTCTCTACCTCAACCTTTTTACCTCTCGTTCTCTTTCAATCGCTTCTTCCGTCATACTAATCCTGCGCACGGATTAAGTCTCGATGACGCATTTCGACCAGAGGTAATATGCAAGACTTAGCTACGTATAAAAATTCAAAATACTAATAATCTTAAATAACAGGCGCGCGATTAAAGTGATACTTAAGAACTTCTGTTCAAGTTTTATGCATTTATTTATTGAATTTGAAATTGAGAATTGTTGGAAGAGTTTGACGTTTTCATAAAATGCTTTCACAATGAAGACCTCAACAAAGTATTTTTTATAACCTTTAATTCTTATTATGTAACAACGTATATATTTGCTTACTTGTTTTGACACAAATTTTCAATTGCTTGGAATTTTACTTTATGATGAATCTAAATAATTACTAGTTTACATATCTTGTTTTATACTTCTAAAGAATAGATAAATAAAGTGATGTTTGCAGTAGTTTAATATTGAAATGACTAATACAGAATTCCTAAAAATGAAAACATTTAAAGGTGAAAAGAAATATTACTGGCGCAATTTATGCTGCTCTAAACTCAACAAATATTTTCTATTATTAGGATAGCTATATTTACATACATTGAGATTATTACGTGCTAACTTTGAACTATATATTTCTACGTATCCATTTAATATAAATTATTAATATAACATTTTGAATCTGCACTTTCTAAGAAACTATATTATATTCTACAACAAAATTCAAATGTTTTATAGAAATTAACAATTTCAAAAAATTTAAAATTATTACAATTATTAGTTATTATATTAGAAGTTCTATAAATATCAAATTCTATAAAATCATTAATCATTTAAATTTTAATAACTATTAAATTATAAAACAGGTCATTCGATTTATCGGGTAAAAGATGAAAGTAGAACGTGGAAAACTTGTAAAATTAAGAAAAATCTCGAACCGTTTAAGAAGCTGCGATCGCGTTCTCATTTGGTATAGTCTCATACATAAGAGCACAATTTTTGAGCGTCCGTAGGCGTTGCAGACTGCCAACGTATATGTTTGAATCCCCTCTTAATCTTGCAACGAAGTACATAATTTTTGAGCTAATACTCCCTCTTCGTAAGAACGACTAACCATAAAAAATATGAAATGAGAAATATAAAAGAAGGAGAGAGAGAAGTAGAGAGACAGAAAGAGAGGGAAAGAAAGAATCAGCTTTCCTATCGACTTGTTTTGTCGTCGCCGCCATTGTTGAGTTCAGGAATAGATTTGGTTACTGTTTCTGTCTCTCTCATCTTGCCATCCCTACTCCTAAATGTTTAGATCGGCGTGAAGCGCGCGCCTATAAGCGAGCCAGAAAATTTGCATCGTGCAAGCATTTGTTGATTCGAAAATCGAAATGTGAGAAAAACAGTCGAAGACCTTTTACGGAATATGGCATAAGTGCAACTGAGAAGACAAATAAAGCAGCGATGTCTCAGAAAATGTATGGATCCTTCTAATAATAAATGTACATAAGTAATTAAATACTTACTTTTTTAGTTAGTCAATTTATATATTTGTTTACGTATTGATATATTTGATTATTTATTCGAAATTATTAATGTTGCACTTGTGTATCAGTTAGGAATTGTTGGGCTGACAGAAAGAGAACAGGTTGGCCAATTATTTTTGGAAGTAGAAATGAAATTGTAGATTTAAGTTTAAAAGCTTTCAAATTGAAAAAACCGATATTATAATTTTGCTTGTATATTTGCCATAGTTCTGCAAATTAAAGGATTTTACTAAAAAAAATATAATGAAAAAATACTTTATATTAATTTTATATTTTCATCTTTCTTCATAAGTTTAAGCCGTATAACGAATAGTAAAAGCATGCAGATACAACTCAATAACTTAATTAATTAAAACTTACGTGAAAATCCTTATTTTTATATATAAACATAACGGAAGGAATTTTTATTTTAGTATTAGATTTATATTTAATGTGAGGAGAAATGTCTGAAATATTTGACGTATAGTATTAGTTAGTAAAACGCTGTTGATATTTATGCATGTTCATGTGTATGTGTGTGTGTGTGTTTATGTGTTGATGGGTGGGTGTTGTGTGTACATGCGTGTGTATATATATGCATTTTTGTTATACGCGAGATGATATGACCTACAGGTGGTGGGCGTCTCGATATCGTGCGAGAATTGCGACTACGGTCAGTTCTTCTCTTACGCGCCTATCGTCTCTCTTTCTCTTTCTCTTTCTCACTGTCTCACTATTCCTCTCTTTCTTACTTTATCTATCTCTTTCTCACTCTTCTAAACCGCTGCTCACGATACAGTGCGCTACGACGAGACTCGACGAATCAGTTGAATTTCTTCTTTGTACCAGTGTACTCGCGAGTGCCTTCTCTCTTTCTCTCTCTCTCTCTCTCTCTTTCTCTCTCTCTCTCTCTCTCTTTCTCTCTCTCTCTCTCCTTTGTTTCTCGCTTTCTTTCTATCTCCTCCTGCTCCGACTCTTTTCATTTTCAAACGCTGTCTCTGTTCCTCCTTCTCCCGTCATTCATTCGCTTCCTCTCCTTTTCACGCGCACCCAACTCACGGTTGTAAGCTTTTAATCTGATTCACCCTTATTAATCCGTGTATCTTTTTCACTCGTGTATGCGGGTGTGCTCGTAAAGTGTCGATGAGAGGCGCTCTTGCAATATGCAATGACGGTGTTGGGGTTGAGTGTGTCAGCTGTGATAATTCGGCGTAGCAGTGACGCAGTGCTTGATTGTGCCCGTAAAGTTTTCGGCGAGTACTAGTGATGCTTCTCGCGTGACTTGGTGAAAATGTGACGTAACGGAGCTTTCGTGAGACCGGTACTTCTGCTTCTTACTTTCTTGTACCCGACCGGTAGCACAGCTCTTGGCTTCTATCTGACTTGCAGGTAAATGACAGTGCGTGATTGTCAGGTGACCGCGTACGATATTCATTCGCTGCAGGAACGTTTTACAGTAATTCTGCATGTTTCGTTGGCATTAACGATTCAAACTCAACTTTAAATACCCGCCTGCTTTCCCGTTGATCGCCATGTGCTCGAGAGGTCTAAAATAATTTCTCTCTTCCCCAATTTAGTTTCCTTCGTTATTTTATATAATCGGCATGCCATGTGTCCCATATAAAAGTCACACGCTCATGCGGAAAATCGCAGAGAAAGGAGCCGAGCGAGTTGCAAAAAATCGTCGGTGCATGGCTGAAAATTCACGAACGCGTGAGAAAACGAAATAAATATGAAAAAATGAGGTGCTTCGTTGGCAATAGTTGCCCTTTTTCATCATACCTCTTGTCGTTATTTTTGAAATTAGCGCTCTTACATGCGACGTAGTCGCGTCCGCGTTCCTTCACACTAGAATAATGCCCATTTTGCCGAGCGCTCGCTTTCTTTCGCAATCGGGTCAACCTAGCGGCTAACGAGGAGCGTCGTGTATCTAGTTTCGCTTCATTCAACTGGACGTTTTATCAATTCGGGCCTCGTCCGCGTCGGGTCTGACAAAGTCCTCCGTGCGCTGCATAACCAGGACGAGTGAAATCGAAGACTCCACCGGACTTTGGGATTCTCGAGTTGTGACCTGCACAAATACTGACGTCGCTGCTGACGCTGGACTTGAGACGCAATCTCCACCGTTATAAGTTAATAACAGTCTGCTCGACCGCTACGATAAACCGGATACTGATAAACCGGATTCTGTTTGCTTCGAAACAATTGTTTACTCGCGCTGATTACGTGCCATGAAATAAGAAAGAGGAATCATCTACTGCTGTGGAGAATTGTTGTTTATTGCTGCGAGAGTCGGATCGATTATTAGGACAATAAATTTCTAACCTTTTCGCGCTTGCATTTATAATCATGCTAAGCGTTCAATTGTACATTGGCTGCCCATACACTTCTTCGCTCTTTATTTGTTCTCATAATTTATACTACTTTAACTTAATATTAAGACATTATCCGTCATCAATTTTATTCTAGAAAGACAATAAAAAAAATAGTTTCAGGATTGCATCCAATTCTTTGGATTGACCTTAACCCTGTCAATTCTTTTAAATTTTATAAAAAACTGGTTTTTTTCGGGAAAATAATTTAATATTTATAATTGCTGCATTCAAACACGTTTCACTCGTTTAATTCAAAGCTACTCAACTTATATTCACAAATCATCAGTTTATAATAAAATAACTATTAGATTGTTTTAAATACATCATTGTTTTTTACCGAATGGCTTCATCATCGTACAGATTTCAATTATAGCGTATTCTGCTATTCCGAGAAAGAGCATATTTTTTATGCTCAACATCTATCAAAATCAATCTTCGTTTCTAAAGATGCATCGTTGGGACATGTCAAATTGAACAATAATGATCGATTAATGTGAGTCACAGGGTGGAATCATTCTGAAAATGAACAACATGAATATACTTTTTCGATTCATATAGTTTATGTAAATGCGATGAAAAGAAAGCTGCATTATTATGAAAAGATATATTATGTAGAAAAAAAATTAAAGATAATGGTTTTCAGCTGTTAATAAAAAATTTTGAAAATTTATAACCGTAATTCATTACGTTTGCTCCTGTACAGATTCATTATTCATAATCAGATTCATTATTTATAATCAGATAAAATTATTATGATGTATTATTTGAATATATAATATTAACTCGTATAAACATTATTTTTTTATCAAATGGTTTTAAAATTTAGTTTCCTAATTATCAGTATTTGTAAAATATCAGTATTTGTATTGTTGAGATTGCAAATATAACTTTTTTTTTAAAAAGAATACGAATGAATAGTTAGTAATTCTTGGTAAATGTAAGAAGAAAAAACAAATGATGAAAGCAATACTAATTAGAAGGAAAATAATTATTGTTTCTAACTTTAAATACATTTATTCAGGTGCAAATAAATGTACGCGAAAACAAAGTTAAATTTCGTAAAGACTATTTAAAATTTCAGAAATACTTTTCGAAATTACTTTTAATTTGAATTTGATAATTTCACAAAATCTAAAATGTAAAATAGATAACAATCATTGTGTTTATATTTTATTTAAATATTTATTATATTACTATTTTTTAAAAATAGATATGATAAAT
The DNA here is from genome assembly GCA_018907135.1 of Kradibia gibbosae. Classification (NCBI taxonomy): domain Eukaryota; kingdom Metazoa; phylum Arthropoda; class Insecta; order Hymenoptera; family Agaonidae; genus Kradibia; species Kradibia gibbosae. The sequence continues at coordinate 30,689,927 of JACCHX010000001.1, read as the reverse complement.
GTTCATTTCATAATTTAAACGAATTTTACAGGAATTACTTTTAATACATACCATTTTAATGTACAGATAAAATAAAGATTCTGAACACAGCAAGAAATTCATTTTTACTCAACTAAATTTCGTTTCATCCAAGCCTCTTATAGTAAGAAAAGATTAACTTCAACCTTTTTTTTCTCACGCAGCATAAAGTACAATGCACACGAATTTTAGTGATAACGTTCTTCTTTATTTTAGCTTCGGTTTTACGCACGTAATAATAATAGCAGCTAAGGGTGAAGAAAAGGACGACTTGATAGGTAGGAGTGCAGGACATACAAGAGCTACGAAGTTGAAGAAAGAAGTCACGAGTGAGAATCCTTTCCTACCTCTTTCCTGTATCTTTCCTACCTCTTTCCTTTATCTTTGGCAAACATGTAGTACTCGACGTATTATATTAGAAAATCCTCTCTTCTCGAGGTCTCAAGCTACTCAGCGTTATATCCAGGAAGTGAATCGAAGAAAGGGTATTTCGTAGCTTTGTTCTCGAAGGCAGGAAATTATCCTGCTGGGCTTTTCGTTTTCCCGCAACTTCGCCAGACTAGACGAGGTTCCATTTACGGTCTGACCCTTTACCTCTGTATACACGTACTCCGTTTGAGACTAACTAGGTGGTAGCTCTAATACCGTATCAGAAAGATAATTTCTCTGTTTGTTTTGAAATTTATATACTTGCACACGAACCACATGTCGAATGTTCTATTCAAAGATATTGAAAATTTTAAAACGATTGCAACTACTGATTAAGATAATGTTAATTGGTAGGAAATTTTTGGCGTTGTTCGCTCTATTTATAAGAGGATAGACATACAATATTTTACTACATAGTTTAATTTTGGTTAATTTCATTTTATCTGCTATATTCTAGTAATATTAATATATAACGATTATTCTGATTTTACACATATGAAAGTGCCAGGTGAATTTTTCCAAATTGTATTATAAAATTGAATAAAGAATGTTTGGATTATGATTATAATCCTATTATAAAAAAATTTATTTAATAAAAATCAGGTTTTATTCTGAAACTAAGACTTTTGTCATATTAATTTTATTGCACCATTCACTATTATTTGGACTTCTCTAAATTTCAATTACCTTGTATTTAAAATATTATTAGCATAGAAAACAAGTATCACCTTTTTATTATTATTTCTACAGGTATTAAAATAAGAATATGTATCTTTTATAAACAATTAATTTACCTAGGTAATAAATTTAATGAAATTTAATGATTCTGGTTGATTACTATGATCTAACTGCAGATTATAAATATTTCTTAATTTAAGTTATACATTTTTTAAAATTTATTATTTATTTATATTTTTATACGATTATAAAAGTGGTTAAAATAATTTGATATACAAAAATTACATTCGTCAGCCTAGTAATTATAATTTTTAAATTTCAATACATTTAGCTGTAAGAAAATTTATAGTGTTGTAATTTTCAAAAATCAGTTTAAAATCAGACAATTTTGTTTTTATATCTAATATTTAATTTTTTGAATTATCTATTTGTAAGTTATCACTGCGACATAAAATTATTAAGTTAAATTTTATAATTGAAAATATTTCTATATTAAATATAATTTAATAAACGTATTTTTTTTAATATTGAGGAAAATAATGTAGAAAAGTAAATTGAAAATGGGATTTGTTCTTCCGAAGATTTCCACTATTACCTTAAAATTAGAGACATATTTATATGGATTAAAACATCAGTAATATATAATTTTTTCGATATATTTCTCGTTTAACCTTACTACTTTAGATATGTACGATATATTTAATATATTCTATAAATATATAGATATGTATGTTATTTTTACTTTATGAATCTTTGTAAAAAAATCATTCTTACCGTCTAATATGGTTTATAATAATAAAATAAATCATAATTTTTGTCTTTAGTGTTTTGTATGTATAATATTCTAAAATAATAATATTTTCGTAATATATTGTTTTAAATGATAATATTTTACATACTATAAGCATGAGAGTAAATAAACATTAAAGACGAAGATAAGAAAGTATTTCAATAATGAAGATCAACTAGGAAGATATTAGAATTGGAGATTAATTTGAGTTTTATTTATTTAAATTAATAGAGAATTAATTTGATCTCTAATATTATTAAACTAATTTATTTTACAAGTTTTTTTAAACTCAAAGATAAAGATTGGATTATAATTATTATAGCCATATTTATCAAAATTTTACATGTTTAAATTGTTCTACTGCGTATTGATGTATTATCATAATACACAAATAGATTTATGTTAGTACCTTCACAAAAAAGTAATCCGGTCTATTTTTTAATGGCATTTAAGACATAAGCTATTGTTGATTCTACTAATGTTCTTAGGTGTCATATCTATATACATTGAAATTATTTGCCTTAAGATAAGAAAATTTATAATGATCAGCATTACTTTTTATATGGTCGGCTTAATAATAAAATAGTTGTGTTATTTAGTCATCTAACATGCAAAACAACTTTGATAGATTTCCGTTTCTTATATTCTTTGACATTTTATGACATTCTTTTCTGGGTTGATTTTTCTCTATCTCTTATTATTCATTTGTTTCTCTATCATCCGGCTTCTCGCTCACTTTCACTACTTTGTGGGTTTTGCTATGTTGATAGCTACGGATTTCATTCGAATATTGCCAAAGTCGGTTTAAAGTTGGTACTACGGACCGAAGGGGGTAGTAAAAATTCTATCGAATTATCTTTCGTCAGCAGCTTCCAGTTCTTTTAGAATTTCTTTGATTCCCTTTTCTATTTTTTCATTACATTCTCCCCATTATTAACGGACATATTTTTGCTTTGCTATTCTCCTTTCATCGAATTTGGTGGTAATCTTATGACAAGACTCCACATAAGATGCTTATACTATACGAGAAAGGATTCTGTATCTTAATAAGTATACACTTTTGTCAATAATAATGAAAATTACGAACGTGCCCTTGCTATTTTACTCAATATGGTCTACAGCATGCATGAAGAATTTTACTGTTTTTCTATTAAATAATTAATTTGTGTAGAATACAATTTATTTTGTATACATAAAATTTACGTTTAGAAGTGTATAAAAATTGTTAAAGAAAAGCTTACTAATTACTTTCCCGGAGTGTCCAATAGAATTTATTACAAAACACTTAACCATATAACAATATGTTGCACAAAAGCAAAAACGCAATTCCAAACTCTATACTATAATATAATTTCGTGATAATTAATCTGGTAATTAAAAGCAAAGCTACTTATTTTAACTAAATAGATAAAGTAGTTATAGAATCTCTCAAAAAAAATTAATATTGAAATTTCCTTTTAATTTCCAATAAAAAGTTAACTAAACCTTAAAGAATCTTATCTTTAATATTGCATTAATTTAACTTTTTAGTGAAAAAAATATTCGTTTGGCATAATGATGAACCTTATGTAACTACAATGTATTGTGAGTAGTAGATTACATTTAGTCTGAAAATAGGGCATCAATTTCAATCCAATTGAGGAAGAAAAAAGGAGAAACGAAAGTAATAACTAAATTATGAAAATATTTAAAATAGGCATAATAAAAATATTTTCATATAAATGATTCTTCCGAATACAAGTCTATTCTTGATGTATCGTAGCAGCAATTGTAGCTCGTAAAACGCGCCAATAAAAATCTAATGCAACCGAATAAATCACAGCTTTATTCTTGAAGTTTGTGAAGAAGATAGATTAGTCAATAATCGGGAGTACATAAACAGAAGTGAATTAAAATTTCTTATATACACTCGTGCATTATCTTTACTGTACAATGAATACATTTCCGGTTAGAGAATATAAATAACTACCCGGAGGTCCCAAACCTCGCTGGTGCATCTCATCACTCTCAAGATACCTCGTTATTTTTGAAACTTTAATAGGATTCTTTTTATGACTTCAAACAATCATTAAAATTCTGCAAGGATTTATATTAATGTAGGAATTGGATAGGTAAAAGAAATTTATAAAAATCTTAATCTAAGATTAATTATATATATATAAAAACAATGATGCGACGTATCAAAATGCACATTATTTATTCAACTATTGACCTTATTATTATTAGTAACAATCTAAATATTCTAAAACGCTCTCTTAAATTCAATCTTTTACGTAAAAAGATACAAAATTCATTTTTACGAATGAGATTTCTTTGTATCAGCTTAAAAGGAGAGGCCCAGCTTACAAAAAAATGTGTCTCCCTAGCGGATCAACATTTTTGTTTAAATGAGAATTTGTTTGGTCTAAACGTCCGTCTCATCTCCGTAATTCGAGATCTCGTACACCCCTATTTTTCCGTGCTCGAGGCCATGCGCCAACATCAGTGGCGTCGCCTTCGTGCCCCAACTTGCACATTCGAAACGCATACCACGACCACCGGAACGTCCCAATTCGTCTTGGCTTCAGCGACTTTTCGTTAAAACAATCTGTTCCACATGCTGCTGTTCGTGGTAGTTACTCAGCCTAAAACAACCTCACTCCGGTCTTGATTCATTGTCGGTTAAGTGTAAACTCGCTGCCAGCCTGATTCTACGACCCAGTCCTAACACCTCATACTATCATTTAAATTACGTTCGAATTTTCTTACTACCTGTCATTCATATATTTCACTTGCTGATTCTTAACACTCTGCTTGCTATCATTACTTGAGTTTTTCAATCTCGAAGAGGCTCATCAACTTGCTAAACCAACTGATATGCTAAAAGGGTTGCTATAAGTTTTAATAGCACAGAAAATAATTTATTAAGCATCTGTCAGGAGAAATTAATTTTATGTAATAAAAAAATGCAGCATGTTTTGTGGCATCGCGTCTATCTTTTCAAAATAATTTACAATAATATTTTATCTTGAATCTTCATAAATCTGATTACAAATTTAAATGTCATTTATTATTGCCATCACATAATTATTAAATAGTTCGTAATTGATTATAAAGACCAGCGTCTTTTAACATTAATTATTGTAAAGAAGTAAGAAATACATAATTTAATATAGATTATTAAATGTATAAATAAACCAACATCTTATTTTCTTAAGGTTGTTTAAATCGAAAGTAGAAATAAAACACATAACAATCTATTCATATCTGACTTTATTCCATGTTTCAGTTTTAGTAGTTAATTTTGAGATGTACATTTTTACTAGTGAGTATATAAGATTACGTTACACTTATTTTATAACCTATGCTTTAGAAACATATTAATAAACTATTTTTGATTTAAATCTAAACTTCCGGATTTTCTTAAATGCACTGCTTACTGATACTAATTAGGTCTAAAAGATGATACGCATATATATTACATATATTTAAAAACAATTAATTTAATTTAATATTTCAGACATATAACTTTTCAGAAAATTTACATTTAAAGTAACTTATTAATTACTAGCTTTTATTCGTTGTGTAGATTTATTTTTTCTAATTTAAGTAAATAAATGCATTTTATAAAATAGTCTTTTTAATATAATAAGTTGTAAATGAAAATTCAAAAACATTTAAATTATATAATTGGAATTAAAAAAATAATTTTTTAGTCTTATTTTAATACAGATTAAAAAAGAAAGTTAAATTTCACCTTCTGAACAAAAAATTTCTGTATTATTTTTGAAAGGAATTTTTTTATTATTTTTATTTGTTTGCAAAAAAACTTACATAACATAAAGAAATCATTTTTTAAAGAAACAAACATTAAAAAGGATTTTCAAATAACATTTAATTTTATTGTTTTTTATGTTTCTACTTTAAATAGTGATTTTGTATTTGTTTTGTATGTGTTTCAATATTGAACAAAATTCATATTTAATTTATAATTAAAAGTCATTTTGAAAAATTGTTTCTATAAAATCATTTGTTATATTTATTGTTTATATTAATACAAAAATAAGTAATTTTAATGGTTAAATGCTTAACTACAATATTAATTAATTCCAAAAAAATTAAAAACTAATGTTTAAGCTATGAAATAATTGAATTTCTTATAATCTCCAGTATTGGCAAAAAATTTGCGTAGAAGTTACGATGGTGTAAAATTTATTTGAAATATTATAAATTTTTCTACTATATATTATGTAATAAAAAGGTAATGGAGAAACAATACTTTGTTTATTTCAAATGTAAAATATGGACGACATCCTTACTCTGTAAAACTTCATTTCAGTTTATCTTTATCCTTATTTTTCATTATCTTAAATTCATTTGGATAATGCTGGAATCGAGTAAGGTAGGTGTTATGAAAAAAGCAATATAAATAACTATAACGTGCATAATAATCAAATACTAATTAGCTAGAAATTTCTCTATAAATATGATAACGTTCTATAAAGCTAGTCAAGCACTATATATCTAGTCCTTAATAATGATATGTAAAGTTCATGCTAGAAATTATGCGTGAATTATTAGCGTCTTAAAAATTCTGGAATTACACGCACCATAAGCAAAATTTAACAGAAATGAAATTTACGGATGAAAACAGTGTACAAGTGTGAGCACTATTCGTTGAAATATTATTAAATGAGTGGCGCGAAAACATTATCAATAGCTCCTTTTCCAACTACATACCATCAAATGTAAAATGAGCGGTTGCTGACAAGTTAAGCTGCAGCTGCGTGGCCTTCGATCGCTCAAAATATATTTTCGAATGATATACCTTGGGCTTTTTCTCCGGCTGCGTGCACACACGTGTCTTCGCGCATAAAACTCGAGCGTGTATATCCACGAAGAATGCTAAAGAGACCGATAGGGAATGAGAGAGAGAGAGAGAGACAGAATATACGAGTGGGAATGAGGAAGAGACGATAGGCGTATTCGGTACACTCGAGCAATCTCACGTGGCGGCGTGGAGTTTCTTCGGGGGTACGGCTTTCATTGAATCTCGAGTGGAGCCTAGTTCAAATGTGTTTCAGTTGATGGCGGAGTGTGGTATGGGCGAAGAGGGATGGGAGGCTCGGATACGTGAGCCTGGCAGAGAGGTGATAAGTGGCTGCTCATGCAAGCTCTGCCATTATCCGCAGGTTCTTTAATTTTTCGCCTCAGCCCTCGCCGGTCGCTTCCACGACGGACCCTTAGGATACTCGAGTGGTTGACAAATAAAACCGAGTGGGGACGGGGACGTGGGATGCTTGTAGGATCTTGGTTGGACGTTCGGGAGGCTAGATGGAGAAAAAAGATTAAAGAGTAAAGCTCGGGCGAAAAATTCTACAGCTACTCTGGTGACTCGTTGAGCAACGAACAAGCAATGACTCGGCTATTTCGGATAGATTGTCTGCAGCTGAAGTTATTTATTTTACAACTCTTAAAAAACTGCATTATTTCTTTACTAATCGATCTACCGTCATGGCTAAAAGTTTGTTTATCGGTCCTAATATTAGATCAATCGAAACTAATAAATAAATGACGCCTTTGTTTATTATAAAAAAAACATGATTTTCATTCATACCAGAACTTACTCAATAAACGGTAAATAGATTTTCATTAGCATTTTCAAATATACTTTTTCTAGATATACGTTTCAGTATAATTAGGCGCTATCTTTCGGTACTCGCTATTTTATCGCGGAAAGCGTATGGATTAACGACGATCATTTTCTTAAGGGTAATGAAAGAAGTTTGCATCTAATAGACATCATAGGATTTCAGTACTTAAGAAAGTCAATGTAAAAGCAAGTTAAAGTTCTTCCCGCTTCCTATTCGCCATCAACGAAGCCACTGCCAACAGTCGATAGGTATAGAGCGTGAGAAACACAGAGAGAGAAAGAGAGAGAGAGAGAGAGAGAGAGAGAGAGAGAGAGAGAAATAGTGTGACGAAAGATAGTCGTGATTTAGGGTAAGAGTCGAAGAGGGCAAGGTGAGGTGGGAGGGTAATCGGACACAATTTGCCCGCTTGAAAGATCAGGAGAGAGAAAGGATGATACTTCAATTTCAGTTCGAACTATATTTCCATAATGTCAAGCGCTTTCTGCGCTTTGAGAGAAGAAAGCAAAAAATCGAAAGCGGTGGCAAAGGGCGTGGAAAGACAGGTTGCCTGCAGCGCAAACGCTACACCAACGATAGATAGGGTCGCCGCTAGCTTTTGGCGACATTCCAGTCTCCACATAAATACGGCAGATAGTCACTACCACCACTTTCTCTTAGCCATTCTGACTGAGTCTCTGCTCGTTCCTGCCGTTGATTTTTACTTGCGGCTTCGATCTTTCACTCTTTTATATGTCTCTTTCACTTGCTCTTTTTCACGTAGAATGATTTCCCTTTTTTTCTGCACCCTTCTTCCTCTCTTCTTCCACACTTTATTATTCCTGCACCATGGAGAGAGCCGTTTTCTTTCTTACCTCTTTCCTCGTTTACACGGTGCGTATCTCGTGTACTGTCGCCCTGGGCACGTGGCATGACATATCCTTGTAATGACGTGTTAACAATCCAAATTCAGGCTTAATCGGTATTTTTATGTTGTGGCAGGAAATGGCGTGTGTCAGTTACATAAAAAGAAATTCCATATACTATTATTTCCGTTTCTATATTATTATTGAAACAAGTTCTTTCTATAACTACTGCTATATACCGCTATATATAGAATTTATCGATTTTTCTTCTTCTTTCAATAACAACGAATTCATAATATTATGAGATATTACAAAATCGAGGAATGAATATAGATCTGAAGGAAATAATTCCTAATCGTCGTATTTTTTTGTATACACAGAATCATTTTTTATTTGGATAATTTTCCTACATCATTTATAATAATTTTGTTAAATAGCTTTGTAAAAGCTTCATTATTTTTGCATGAAAAATGAAGGTTTAAAAAAAAAACAAATCGAATTCTTGATTTTGATGTACGTTAACTCGAGTAGTAAAAAGGTTAATATGATTTGTGTCCTTAATAGATTTCTTTTTTTTTAGCATTAGTTTATATAAAGTATATGGCTTATGTTCGGTAAATAAAGTATTGAATAATATTTTGCTTACATCACTAGCATTAGATCAACTTATATTTATTAGTGTATTATAGATGTACGTTTGGCTATATTATTATTTATTTAGCTACAATTGTATATGCTTTTAGTATCTTAAATAATAAAAGTAAATGAAAAAAAAATGTTGACCTGCACTATTCAAATGAACGGAAGCGTGAGATTTAGTCATGGGCGATCTTTATTTGGTTTGCGAATTGAGCAATAAAAGGCGCGTCGACATTTGAATGACAAAAGGGAAGCCTTGCCTCACTATTGCCGAGCTGGAACAGTGCGACAGCGACGCGATGATTACGAGGATGTACGTCGATTCTTCTTCTAAGATTTAGAGGCCACTTAAAGACGCCACTTAACGTCTATTTCGAGCGAAGAGGGAAGTTGAAGTTGTCGCACGTTCTCTTTGAACGAGGAAAGAAAAACTTCCTTACACTCATCTTCTCTTTCCCTCCTCATAATTTATCTCTTTTGATTTACCAAGGATCAGACTTATTTTTCTCCTTTGTAAAACATTTTTCACAGCAAATATTATTGCTTATATATATTGTTATCTTAGTTGAATAAATAATATTTTATTCATGGTAGTCAATAGCCAAGATGCACTGGCCATAGAATTGCAAATAATTTGTATAATTTACGAAGCACTGAATTTTATTTGGTTGTATAATTTGTATTAGTATCGGCAGTCACATATCAATACCAATCACTATCATCTTTATTGATGCAAATCTCAATACCATCTATAGAAATTTATTGCATAGTGAATTTACTATTGATCAATTCAAAATATTTACATACGGTCACATTATTATCGTTATCCAATAAATGCACAATACTATTGTCGTATAAAATTAAAAGTAGGTGACTTTTTCAAATATTGAGATGCATTATTATGCGATTCTAGTGAAAGATCATTTGTAAAAAATATTTTTTATCAAACATTACAAGATATTTCATGATATATCAACATTGTACAGAGCACGATCATTTTTATCGCACTCCACGTCAATTTTTTGTACATTTTTCGATATTTGAAAAAAGCCGTTAATGCCAGGGTCAATCTTGTACAGTAAATGTTCATCGCCTAGTATTTTAGGAAATCGAGATGACATTCAAAAGTTGAACCATGGCGAGGTTTATTGACGAAAATGAAAACGTAAAGCCCACACAATTGAAGCGACACTGGCATTGAAAATTTCGTGGGTAGTGTTGCGTTTTGCTCCGGCGAAATATTTAATTTCTCGGTCACACGATAATTAAGGAAGTTGAGTCGTAACAAATTAGCAAATCGCGGTCAGTTTGTCGGATGGGTCCACATCGCGGTAGCTAAGGTCTATTTAAATGCGAATGCGGTTCGCTGTAACGATATGCAAGGGTCTCAGCTTAAATCGGTATTAAAACGTGTGCACAGACCTCGAGAGACTTATCCGCTCGTAAGCGACGTTCCAGAGTCCGAGCCGAGAGATTTTATGCAAATTGCCTTTATATTAGGGGCGCCTTAACTGAAGATCTGTAGTCTCTCGGTTTGCCTGTTAGTTATATTTATGCAAATATGTACGCGCGTACGTTGTTGAAGCTAAATAAGTACCGTTGATGCCGTAGGGATGCAACTTGCATGATCCTCATACTTCCTGCACTCTTCTGTTTGAGATCATTATTTTTTGTTTTTGTGAAAGGTTATACAAAGGAATTAATTGCGAGTATTTTCTATTTGCAGTAATCTAAATATGCTTTCTCGATTTATACGACATATTTTTGATCTTGCCTTGACCCGACACAATTTATATTGACAAGGACGGACAATTCGTTTCTATAAATGATTTTATAATAATTCTTTATTATTTTTGTTTACAAGTGAATACAGTACAATGAATTACAATATATTAAAGTTATATATATTTTTTATTCAGATCAATTTTTCAAAAAAAAAAAATTTAAAGTCAATAGAGTATCGTGACAGATGCGCTTATTATAAAACTATTTTGTAATCCATAACATTTTTAAAACGTTGACAATATATTGTTAAAATAATTCAAACGTTTATTTTCGGGATCAAAAATTCTTAACTTTGATTGAGAAAAGAAAGATTGCGTCGAATGGAATTCAATATTTGAAGTTGGTGTCTTTTATTCATTTTTTATATGATTTTAAATAAAGTAAAATTTAATTTAAAACTAATTTAGCACTTTTTTAAAAAAATCAAAATTTTATTCTTCAAAACTATAATTCAATATTGATAAGTTCTCTGAGGAAAAATATTGCATGAGCTGGGAGTTAGGAGCTTCTTTTCATGTTCACTTCAGCAGAATTAAATATATTATAATGCGAGCCTTTTTGTATGCCAATAAACGAAATATGAATAAGAAAAGGCCAATAACTTAATGAAACTGAGTTGTTTTCTAGTAGAATATTAAATAGGTGTGTTAAAGTGGATAGAACGGCACTTACATTTTTTGTCAACAATTAGCTTATCGCAAATAATGAAAGTCTTCATAGACAGGAACCTCGCAAACTGCTCAAGCTCTACGCCCGTCTCTGACCGACAGCTCTGGATAGAACATACCCCGGCAGTGACCCTAATTCATAGGGGCTCGTAAAAACTTACCCGCCACACGAATAAATTGAGTGCAGCTGTGCGGCTTTCTCAAGGGGAGGCCGATCAAGGATGGGCGTCGCTCCGTGTAGGAGGCGCATGAATGTCCCTAAGAGCGGCTCGCCGATAATGCATGCTAATCTTATCCGGGTTGCGGTTACTTCTCTCGGCTACCTACGCACACGTCGCATGTCTACGCGCAGCAGCGACGTTAAGAGACGACTAAGATCGTTGCGTATGCGCCGCCATATCCGTGACCTGACTCAGCGCCCGAATCAAATATTGAACTCGGACCTCTCCACCACTCCGCCACCCCGTCACCTCAAGGTCGAGATCGACCTCAAGCTATCGTTCAATTCTTCCCCGATTTTCCGGCCCCCGCAAAACGCGTTGATGCGAATACATGATCGATTGCGTAATAGTACCGCCAAGTCGCGTCGATAAAGTGCGACATGCTAACACGCGTTGTGAGACTGGGCTGTTGACCGATGCGATTAGTTATTAATAGACTTCGAGGGCTCCGTCAATGGAATTATGTTATGTCTCTAGAATTTTCGATCCTGGAGACCAATGGTTGTTTGAATAAAGGTAAATTTGACCCTTTTTATATTATCAAATCAATCTCTTTTAACATTTAGAATATATAAGAGGGCTTTTGAACTTGTATTACAAAAATTATGCTGTCTGTTACGTGAGCTGTTATAGAAAATATTAAGACTTAGCAAGTCTGCTAATTTAAAAAGTTAATGATTTTGTAATTTTGTAAGTTGATTAGTAAAGCTATAACCGAAAAATGCATGTATTATTTGGAAGTGGACAAATTTTTTTTTCTTTAAGTAATGTCTCATATTTAAGCATAAGAAAAACTGTATAGTTTTTTGCAAGATTCTTAAACATAATGTAATTAAAAATGCATAACAAACAACGAGAAAATTTATTTTTTATGTGCCTGAGTCATACTTTTGAAATCATACGTAAATTTTGCTTTAGGTGTAGCTCTTCGAATCTCATGAAATTGAAGGAAACATAACTTTTGAAAGGTAATAAAATTTGTAATAACAATAATAAACAGTTTCTAAGTCTAGAAATATTTATTCTAGTAGACTATGACTGTTTACGTTAGTTTAATACGAATACCTTGAAATAACAACTACATCTCCAAGTGATGAAGTGAAAAATTATTTAACAATCTTGCTTGTTTTATTTTTAATTTTAACAAACATATTTTTGATGTTGATGTATAGGTTCAAAATACATATATTTTGATTAGATGTTAATTATATGTTAAAATAAATTCTGAACAAAATATAGTGTATTTTAAATTTACAGAAAGTAGTTTATGATATTTAATGTTTCTTTTTGAATTTAAAAACATAAATATAAGTAATACGACTATAATTAAGTATATAATTGAAAAATATATTACTAAAATTATAATTGTAAAATGACTTTAGATTTAAGAAAATGAACGTTTTATTTTATTTAAATAAGAATTAAACGTTGTTTTAAGGAACAGATTTATTTGATATGTGATTAGTAATGAAGTACACTTAGGTGGGAATTATTTTTGGATGTTGATTTGTTGTAAGTCTTTTTGTACAGAAATAAATGTTACTCATGTTTACAGATAAATAAATAATGTAATCTGATATTTCAAGGAAGGGTTTTCACAAAAATCATTGTAACGTATAAATATATCCAAATATATATTTCTCCAGGTATGTTATAATCGAATTTGAAGAAAGTGCCTCGAGCTACTTCTTGGAAGCGATAATATCATAAAAGTAATACAGCTTTGTTATTTTTATAAAGAAGAGAAAGAAGAGCTTATAAGAGCTTTGTTACGTAGAATAATTTCTGACTGTGAAGTAAATAGTTTTCACTTCAATTAATATCATTTATTTAAAACCATTAAGGCGCTTTATCAAGGTGCTTTCGTTTAGTCGCGAATTTAACGCGCTAAAGGAGGGGGCTAGAGAGTTTATGAGAAGCACAGCGAGTAAAGTTGAAAACAAAGTAGTTTGGCGAGCTAATTTATAAAGGGCAATGAATTTCTTCATCATTTGTCAAGGGAGGCCGACTCTAGTGTCACCCTAATAAACGCCCGAGGTTGCAATATTCAAACCCACCTAGGTCTGATATAGAGGTGCAAGGAGTGGCGCCTTATAGTAGCGTCTTAAGAGATCAAAGTTGGCCAAAAGTGTACGTACCTGCCAGCAAAATTCTCAATAATACGGCAATGCATCTTTTGCCTGGAAACGTGAATAAAGTCGCAGGTTGTCGACTGTAAAGACGCTGCCTCAGAATCCATCTCATAAGTTGCGCTTTTTGGCGAGTATCGCTGGCGTCGGTAGCTTTTACCCTCCTTTATCAACTATTTTCAGTCGGGGGGACACAATATAAATGCCGGTCGGCCGACGTGCAATAATTAATAAGTTCCTCCCGCAGTCCATAATAATAAATCCTAGAGTCGCGCCGAACTTTTCCGCGCCGGCTGCATTGTCCGGGCTCGGAGGCTCTAAATTAAAATCGCTTGGGCCGAGCGTGCAAAAGGCCCGTGACGGAGGCCATGCGAGCATCACTAGTCCCGTTAATCACAGACGCTTTCCATCCTGCTCACCCTCCATCCCTTTTCGACCTGCCCATCTTAACCAACACGTTTCCGCGTCTCATCCTCGCCTCTCCCTCGACGGAGTCTAACGACTCGGACCTTACCCCAAGCCTTCTTTTTAATTATCCTCCGTTCGTCTTTGCTCACACGCTCGAGACTTCGCGAAGATACGATGAGGCTGTAAGTCGCTGCGTCCAACGGGCTTATTAATAGCGAGTGAGCTATTTTCACCAAGCAACAGTGCGAGACTCCGAGAGCTACAATTATACGCGGTGAAGTCCAGTAGCGCATCAAGTACAATCGGCTCGTCGATCGAGTCCCCTTGCCTTCGGTCACTTGTTCTCGGTCGGATTATGCACTCGCAATCGGGTCTTCATCCCAACGACCAACAGAATGTTGAAGCTCCACGAGAAGGTTAATATTTTTCCGTAGCTCGTCAGAAGCGGAGGTTCTGGGTAGTTTGATATACGAATCGAGGATACGCGATTGCCGAATAAGCCGATTAAGAGAAGAATATGTCGCTCCTTTTGCTTTCTCTATCCGTGTGTGTATGCATATATGTGATTCAAAGATAAAGAGATAGACAGATATACACGTAGATGGATAAAGAAGTAGAGTTAGAAAAAGGAAGGGAAGAGAATTACAGGATATACTCGGATTACAAGTCTGCTCCAAAAATTATTACAAAAATTAAGTAAATAAAATTTTATCGAGAAAGATAGTATTACTTGATAATTTAACCGGGCAAAAAAATTTTAAAGATTCAAATGAACAAATAAATTTATGTTAAATAATCAAGAAAAGCTGCAGTTCTTCAAAAAATAATAAAATTAATTTATTATATTTATCTTCATTAGCATTTGATGTGATGTGGGATTTTATTTTTATTTACAATTAAAATTCATTTATTTATTATAATTCAATTCAAATTTGATTTTTATTTTAGTAGGATAAAATAAAAAAAAAAGTTTAGTTAGAATTATTTTTTGGCTATTATAAAAAAAAATTTATTACATTTCATATTAAATATATCGTTTGGTTTCTTCAATTTATTTGCTGTTGAAAAGATGATACCTATTCAATGCTCTCTTAGATTTAATTTTTTAATATAATATGTTATTTCTTTCTGTTGTATTTTATATTGAAATGATTAATATAATTACACAAGAATACAAAAATAAAGTCAATAAATCAAAGTTTATAAAAATTGAAAAATTTATTAAGTAAAAAAATAATGATGTTAAATTTTAATAATACTGCCTATATTTTGTTACATTTAATGCAAAAGTAATAAATAAAACAATGATTTATAAAGTTTTCATAATCAAATTAAAACCAGGTTTTTAAGTACTTTATGCTTTAAAACGTTAAAAATGTGAAGCTTAATTAAGTACTTTTCAATGAGCATGCCAATAAAAATCTACGAGTATGTTTATTATACTCATTAGATAATATTTTTTATATTAAACAAGCTTATTAAAAATCTGTTTTTATTTAATTATTTAATGCAAATATAAAAAAATTAATTTTGTTTCCTAAATTGCCTTAATAACCGGTTGTGAAATGTTTACATGAATTTATGCTTATATATATATGCTACACATGTTCATAACTTTTGTATTGATCAATTGTATTTTTTTTTTCTTGTCTGTTGTAGGTACGTCCATGAATTTTATCGATTTAACATAATTAAATTGCTACATTTGTAAGTTACAAAAAATTGAACAGCATTATTAATTTAGATTATATTATATATGTATATAAGTTATAATATACAGGAACTTAAATAATAAATATATATTAAGGCAAGAATAATAATCCTGGAATAGTGTGATTTTAATATATATTTACCTCAATCATTAACTATACTGTAGAATATTATAATTTGTAATTTTACAATTACGTATATTTCGGAATAGCAGTTTAGCTTTAAAGAATAATTACAAGAGACAAGTATTTAGATTATTCTTGTAACAAATAAGAACAATTTAATGTATAAATTTATCATAACTTTCACATTAGCGTTACAAGTGAACAGTATCATAGTAGATCAGTACAACAGTATCGTTTTCTTTGATATATACACATTAGTTTGACCTCAATTGCGAAGTTTGCAAACACCTTCTTTGTCACCGTAACTAGTATTTTCTTAACGACTAGTGTTAAATCCTTGTATATCTGTACATATAATCGATGCCACAATCGAAAAAGTACGAGTAATGAAATTAAGAATAATACAAGAAAATTGCAAGCTCGTAATGCCTCCGGTCTTCCACATATCGTTTCGAGCCAACTCCAAGACCACCACTACCTGGTTCGCAGGCAAAAAAAGTCTCTAACGCTGAAACTAAACCACACCATGGAAAATATTATCGAGTTCATTTTTTCTTTATACTTTAAATTCATCGATGATGGTTTCCTGTCCATCATTATCACCCCTACAATTACACAGCAATCTTCTCCGGTATTCTTCTGATCGCGGCTGATGTTTGTAACCACAGGATAGAAAAATATCAACTAGCTTGATGGAGTGTCAGGGAGTTTCGAGTGCTCCCAAAAAAATGTATCGTCGAGGGCCGTAGATGGAAGCTGGAACTTCTCGAGTAAACGACAGGACTGGTGAGTTCTACTGAAAGTTTGCAGTAGATGTAAGGTGACTTATCGTCCCGGAAAGTTGGAGCAGAGCGATCGGACTGTGGATGCTCTCGAGTTTGAGATCCAGTTGCGGAGAAGGAAAAAAGAACGAGCTCGACCGAGAGGACAGTAAGCGAAGTTGCGCTGCTGTGTGACTATATACCAAGATGATAACGTAAATATATCCTAGGATCCAATCCGACGATCAAGCCACCCGTTAACGCCAAGTTTTACTGCGGTACTCTATGCTTACTGTAGTTATATCTCTTTCGCCTACTAGCTATTCGCTGTCCTACACTCTCTTCTATTCAAACTGTTGAATTAGTCTTTCGCCATTCGTCTTTCTTTTTATTCCATTTATACTTGGTTTAAAGCATCTTTAAATAAAAATAACATTGTAGTTCATGTAAATTTGATCACCTTATATACCACAACTCACATAATAAATTAACAGATAAATTTATACGTACCATCACGAAATAGTCTAAGAATACGTAAAAAAATAATACAACGAGCTCAATTAATTCATAATCAATTTTTATGTCATTATATCGATTGATTTATTAAGGTTTATATTAAACAGCAGCTTGCTAATTTCGATTATCTGCATAAATTATATAGTATATGAGTATTAGATAATTAAAAATAGAAAATAAGTAGTATAATAATAATAATTATTGTTATTATTAATTTATATTAATAATATTAATAAAATTACTATTTTAATAATAATTTATATTAACGCTATATTATCAATAAAAAATAAGTAAATTATTTAATTTATGAACAAGAGAAAAATGATTACAAAATTTCAATGCATAAATTTACCATACATATTACGTAAAAGTGACACAAAATAAATACATATTGGAATTTCTCTACGTAATTAAAATAATTAGTGATAAATAAATAAAAAATGTGTTTTAAAATTAAATAATATTCTGCAAATGTACGCTTATAGTAATGTGATATAATAGTAATAGACTATAATATGTTCCTAACAAAATTTACAAAATCGTAGGTTTCGAAATAGTTATGAATAGGCCAAATATTAGTACAATTTTTTTTCCATGTCTCGGAACATTAAGACGAGATAGTATTAGCCATATAAAGTCTAGTCTTCGGTAATATGTTGTACCACCTAACGCAGAATAGATGTATAACAGATTTTCTGTCGAGTTTCGTACACGAAATCGGAATGAAACATCTTTTTATACCTCTCTACAGAATATCCTACATTGTTTTAATTATCAAGAATATTGATTTTTGAGAAGGTTTTTGGAAGTAATTAATTTGGTATTTATTTTTTCTATTCAGTTATGAAGATTGTAATTTTTATAACAATTATTTATTTCAATTACAAAAAATTCATTTTCAATCATTGCTTTAATAAGCTGTTTTAAAATTATGTTCGTAGTTTAAGAGTTTTCGGTAATTGAAATAAAATTTATTGAAATTGTTCTATTTAAGAAAAAATTATTTTTAATCAGAATACACGAAATAAAATTTTTTTTACAAAATTAAGAGGCCTATAATATGAACGATGATTCCAAAAAAGTATCCCTTATAAGAAAAAAAAAATATATATATATATATAGTGATTGTAAATACACATATTATTAAAAAGAACTTTTTTTATAAATATTGAAGAAATGTTACAAATATGTACTGATTAAGAGCAATAGATGGAACTTTATAAGGATGAGTTTCCTTTTAGATATTCTTAATTTAAAAAATTATGATAAGAATGTTAAGATCAGATTAATAATGATTTTAATTATTATACGATCAAAAAATTAAATTATTAAATTAAAAAGAATTTAAAAAAAAAAACCATTATAAAAAATTAATCACTATGATTGTGCAATTATTTTTAACTACTATTCAAAAAGTAATTTTACGAATAATAATTATAATACCATTAGTCATCTTTTGTCACTTTTTATTTCCCATTTAAAATGATTATTAAGGTTTACAATATAAAAAATACATTTTTCATTAGTTCATTTATTTACTTCTTTAAATTTTTAATAATGTAAAAATATTTTCAATTAAGCTCATTTAGGTTTGAAATACATCGAGTTTTGCGATTTCACGTGTGACTAGGCATAACAAGAATTATGAAATGCTAGTTGCTTTTTGGACTTTTTCTGCTACCTTACTTCGAATAAGATAAAACAACTGCGTGAGTAAGCCTGGCAACATGGAGAAAAAGCGGGTGAGAGAAATGCGAAAAAAGATAGGATAGTGTCGGAAATAAAGGGACAGACGCGTTCCCAAGGAGAAGGTTAAGCTGTCGACGACGTTTTCCCATAAATTGAACAAGCAGCAGCGGGGCAGACTTTTAGTACGAGAACAGTGGAGGTCTTTGTCTCATGATTCTTCTTCTCATTCGAGCGCCGCGCTGCCTTATTTAAATCATCCACAAAGCCCTCTTAATATTAAAAAATGTTTCCCTGCCTGCTCAAAGTTTCGGTCTCTTATGCAGACCACCTCACACCGTTGACTATTTCACATATGTATTACATCTATTCTTGAAGGTATTACATTATATTTCTGAAGACCGAGACATTTATCTGTATTATCATTATTCTTTTATATGTGGTCGTATAAGGGCCAGATATTTTTCTTTCTACTATAAGATTATTCGTTTTTCTTCTTTTAGTGTAACTTTCATACTGCACTTAAAAATAATATTTCTATTTCTGAAAAGGATATCTTATCCTTTTTTAAGCATTTCGTTTCTATTTATTTAAATTGCTTATATGTTAGCAAATAACTTTTCTTGTTAACTTCTCTGTTATTCACAGTATTATTCTTCCAAATGTATTACCCGATATGACAAAATATGTATGTTTTTAAATTGACGTACATCTTGTCGTAAAATGAAGTATCTTCATTGAATACTAAGACTTATTATAATATAGGAATTATAATTGGTACTATTTGTATCTTATATATGAAGTATAGAAACATGCATTGAAAAAATCATATAAAAAAATCTAAAATCTACTGTTACAAAGTATACGAATTTTTAAGTTAATAACAATTTTATCTGCTCCAATTTTTATATTCTACGAGTTCTATTAATTTACAACATAAAACTTTAAAAATTCTATCAATGTAATTCAAATAAAAAATATTTAAAATTCACGAATTATCTATATAAAAAGGAATTGAATTTTATGAAAATCAAAAATTCTAATATAATTTATTTAAAAAATAAAAAATCAATTATTACTTTCTGAAGTTATATTTTTTAAAGAGTTGTATATTTTTATATTTAATTGCTTTTATCTATAACTATGATTTACGATAATAAAAATCTTGAGTTACTGTGAAATGAAATTGTAAAATTTCTTATAATATTATATTAATTTTTTGTGTAACAAATAATTAAAATTAAATTACCAGCAGAATTTTAATTGAAATTTTTTGGTTATTATATGCGGGTTATTATTATATGCGAAATATCTGAATTTACGCAAATTAAACGCTGATGTTTTAAAATTTAAATTTATAAGTACATCCGAATCTTGTTATATCTATCAAATTGAAATTCAACAACCTAAGTTCTGGCCGGTTATCAAGAAATTTGAAGTATAATATATACCTTTATACATATAAGCTTACGGAAAATATGGCGCGTTACTACACCTAATAACTTGAAAAGACTTTATTTTATATGTTTGAGATTTTAAACACTTTATTCTTTTAAGTAGATGTATTTGCTATGGGCATAAAACAAAAATGCCAATTAAAACTTAAATGTTTATAAAATTAAAGCTAGTAGTGAGATATAGGTTCAATGTAACATTTCATCACTAATATAAATGGAGTTTGAAAAAAGAGAATGTTTTGAAAGCTTTTAGACGTAGTACATCTTTCAAAGATGTCTTAGGAACACGAGAATGCCCGTGATAAAATTTGATGGTATGGCAATACTCGAAAATTTGAGTTCACCAGGGACAAATTTATGACGGTTTTGTATTGACAATGATTTCAATGGTAGTACGCAAATAGAAAATTAATTGAATTCTATGAAGATTGGCAAAAGGCTGAACAATGTGAAATATTTCTGTTAACATTTCTATATTTCCTGAAAAATTATATGATAAATCATTATTATCAAAATTTGTAATTGGTTACCATCCAATGAGGTGCAAAACGAAGACTTAGTTTGTGAATTAGCCTATAAGTAGCGAATCCTGAAAAGTCACATTTGTAGAAAAATTAGGTATACACAGAACGTATTAAAATATTGAATGAGCTTTAAAATTTATACATTATGCATTTAATAGCATTTTTTTTTTAAGTAAGTAGGTGAAAGTAAATTTCAATTACTTATAACTTAAATATTAATCATTAATATCAAGTGGGGCAAAAGTGGGATTAAAAAACTATGCACTCACATATATGTTGAACGTTTGAGTGCAGAAGTTTATTACACATCTTTACCATGCTTTAGTCAATTTGAGTAAGTTTCAAAATATAGCTGATCAGAAATGAGTATTCAGAAAAAGTATTCTATTGTCTATGTATTGATAAATTAAAATTAAACTCAATTTAAAGCAAATAAGCAAAATTACAATATTAATTTAAATAATGAATAATATTGCATACTAAATAATTTTCGTAATGAATGAGAGAAATTAAATATGTAAAATATGAATACGTAAAATACGAATTGTGCGTTAACTTTTGGTAAAAAGATAGCCCCATACCTTTTACTTAACATCATAGCAACGAGAAAATTATATTATAAATTTCATGTTTTCGTCGGTATCCTCTCTATGATAACCTTTTGACACATCGAAGCAACAGTGCCGAGATCAGATTTTGGTCGATTTGAGTACGCATGTAGTGGTGCTCGCGGTGATTCGTTGCCAATGACGTGGGATTTACAAGTTGTGTATGCCAGGAGAGGAATGGTCCACAAACATGATATCCGTGTCGCTCAGTTGACCGGGGCACCGAGTCGATAAGTTCGCAGCATCCCCTTTCTACGGCTAGGTCAAATCTCGATGTAGAGGAAGGGAGTCCGTACATCAGCCGTAACGTAATTGTCCTAGAATTGCCCCGTTGCTTCATGTCGCCCTTCCACGACTCCGCCAGCGCCGACCCGTCAACCCGACACGGCAACGACATTCCTCCGCGACTGACACTCGCATCAGCGAACAATGCGCATGTAAATTTGACGTTTGAGTACGGCGATGTGGCCGTCCGCTCCATCGTTAGCGCGTAAATTCTTGAAGCCTTGCCACGCGCTCCTCTATTCCCCCACTGCAAAAGCCAAGCCTCTAGCTTGTTCAAGCTATATATACGCATATCAATCGCTTGGTTGGGTTACGTCGACGACTCGCTTTTACAGTGGATTTTTGAAAATTGCCGAGCTGCTTTTACTACTCCTACCGGGAAAGTCGTCGTTATTTCGAGACCTTACGCATGGCGCATCAAAGGGACCATTTAAAGGCGGCAATTAAATTCCATTTTAATGTTATTGATGATGCTGAGAGGAGGTTGCTCATATAAAGCGGAATTTTATAGGTCGGATCCTAATTCTTCGTATTTAACATCATTTTAAACAAACGAAATCACTTTCCACGTCAATGATTAATGCTTGACAGTCCGCTTGTCTGGGCTAGCAAAAATACGCGGACTTGGTTTTTTTCGTCTACTATTTACAAGCTACCCCGATCACTGGTATTGCTAGTACTTTACGTCGAATCATCCAATTCTTTGTATTTATTATACTTTATAGCAGTAATACAAACGTTATTATATACAAAACATCGTAAAGTAATTCATAAAATGAATCCTTAACTCACTTGTGCTGCTCGATAAGCATTTTGAAGCCAAATACTTTTTTTTAAATGAAAATTGTACATACCATTGAAAAAGTTTTATTGATAGACATGTATTATTCTGACAGACAAATTCATTGAATAAAATAATAAAAAAAAAAATTTTTTATATAAAGCTATAGTACATTGTTTTGTAATTAGTTTAATTGATTTTGTTAATATTTAGAAAATTAATCAAAATAACTGATTAGCAGCTAATCAAATAAAAATTGATAAAGTAGTTTTGATTTTACTTTATATTAGTGCATAGCATATATGTATTTACTTAATGTCTGAGCTTAAATAACTACACGCCTGGTAATAGATTTCTAACGTAAATTTTTATTATTAAAAATGATGTCATATTTATTTAAAATTTTTAATTTATTTTACTTAATTTTCGGTTTATAAATACTTAATTTTCATAAAATTGATACAATACACTGTATTACTTATATTATTGCAGGTATTTAATGTAATTAATATACATGTGAAAAATCTAAATATAATATAAATATACCTGGTCATATATATTTTTCTTTGGTTACTATGTGTCACTTTATATTTTTAGCTCATACTTTAATGTCGTAAAAGATTGCCGTCAATGCGAATAAAACAAAACGAATATAAGAGATTGTGAATAAATGTTATTATAAATGTAGGCAATGCATAAAATATTTCTATTTATTTATACAACTTATTTTGGTTTTAAAAAACATATTTTTTAAGACTTATTCAAAAAAAAACAAATTATTTAAATCTCAAATTATTATTGGCTTTATTGTAATTGATAAATAAACCCCTCCATAAAATGTTTTGTGTACATACGACACAGATGATTTAAATCATTTATTTACAATTTTTACGATGACCAATAGATAAATTATAATGGACGAAATGTAATTTTGAATTGTAGATGCTCATTAATTTTGTTTTTATAACGACACAATATAAGATACGTATGAAAATTACTACAATCTCTGATAAACTGTTATTGAAATCAATATATTTTCTATCTTTTAAAGACAAATTTTTGAATGCTCACTTTTTCGTGTCAATGCTAGTGAAAATGATATAAATTATCAATAAATTATGATTCAATTAAACAATACAAATGTAGAATAAAATTAATATATAAAAACACCATTAAATATAAAATTTAATTTATCATTAATTTAATTTTATTCTCATATTATAAAATATTATAAATGTGATAAATTATTTTAATATACGTTGGTAAAAATCGATTGTATAAATTTGTAATATTTACTTTTTACATTAATTTTTACTTTAATGAAATATAATTGATTTACACGTTTAAATGTTAAATAAAAAATTAATATAACAAATGTCATATTCATTTAAACTTTTTTTTATAAGTGTTTTATAACTGCCTCTTTTAAAATATGCTTAGTGATAGCACTTGCTTCGTCATCGTATTTTTTCATGTATTAATTAAATAGTCAAATAAAATTTTTATTAGATTCGTTTTGTTTTAAAATCTAATATTAAAATTGTATCATTTCAGAAGGTTTTATTTTTATCAGAAAGTCTTTTAGATAATTTTTTATTGTATTGTTTCTAAAAAAATGATCTCTAACATACTTTAAAGTTATGTTAGAAGGATTAATATTTATTAATGTGTAATGATAAAATCCAGTAATTCTGCTGGTGTATATTAACAATGACAACAATATTAACAAGTAGATATTTTTTTAACTATTAAATATTTATAGCATAATATGATTATTAATAATAAATGAGTATATTTTACCTTATCACTTAAAATACTGCATATACAGTATACATAAATAATAATACAATTATTTTATTTGATCATGACTATTGAAACTATATTGAAACACGTGAATAATGCATTTTTTATTTATAAATTTAAAAACAGATATGTGAATTTGAGTTCCAATTGCATTCAAATACCACTATTTTCAAAATTAAATGGGATTGTAGATATAAATAACAACCGCTTAAAAAGCTGACCGATATAAAAACTTTAAAGTATAATTGTGTTTTTCGTTTAAAAATTGACATTTTTTTATTTTTAAAATTAGACTAGAATGTTTTGTTTTTTGTAATAAGTGACAGTTTATACTTTTTAAAAGTATTATGTGACTTTAATTTAGATAAAAAAAACGTTATACATTATATATTTATAATGTATATTAATTTTATATACGAAATTACAATACTGCAATATGTTAAGATTTGACTTATATTTCTTTCAATTATCTTGAATTATTCGTGTGACATTATGTAACATAATATTGGCATGTTGAGGAGTGGTAACTTCTCGAAAAGTTTGAAATCGAAAGGCGGCGTTGAAAAACCTTTCATAGTTTCGAAAAGAACCCTTGTCTGGACAATTTTAGTCTTCCGAATCGCTCTCCCTAGTACTATTAGTGCACTGATACACCCGCGAATGCTGTCTGCATAAAATGCATCCAGATAACAATTTCACTTTAAGCGGAAGCGCTAGTTCATTAATGGCCTTACCGAGCGCAGAGATGCGCGAGAAATCGATTCTGACAAAAGCAGGAGCCGTGCTGACGACGTGGCCGTAAAAGGGCTGAGTTTCTCCGGCGCGATACTTTGAATATGCATAACCAGAAATCATGCCAATGGCAGCCTAGACAGTGGTATCGCCAAGTTAAATTGAAAATCCCCTCAATTTTTCAGTGAAAAATTCAGATCTGGAAAGTGATGATGAAATTAATTTCCACCGGTGCGAACTGAATGGCGAGTATTATGTGCGGTTTGCGCATTATGCAAAAAATTGAGTGACTTGCGACAGCTCGAGAAAACTATAGGATTCCCTAGTAATTGGAATCTACTTGAGCACATAAGTATATTTTTAGAAATTAGTCTCTCATCGTAAAAATTGTTATTATAAAACATTTATTATAAATTTATTGGCGATTTTAATGTTATTTTTTTTATAAGTGCAAAAATATATCTACTTATTGAATTGAATGATATTGTTTATCAATATTATGAAAAATACAACTTATGCATCATAAATTTGAAATACAATGGCATAAAATATGAATACTTTAGTAAATGCGATAAAGGGAATAATTGTATTAATCTAATAAACGAAAAGAAATTTTCATGGACATACCGTGCACGCTATTTCAGTTCATCGATATGATTCTATGATTATTTTGAAGTTAGTGAGACATTCATAAGAGAAGCTGCAATACGGAATTTTTAGCTAAATAGATATAACATATTTGGCGGCATTTCAAGAATGATGGACACCGTGTACTTAATTCCCCTTTATCTTACAAATACATTTACTTCTCTATTACGATAGACGTAAAGAAAGGAAAAAAAATATGTTGGTTGTCTCCGCCAATGACGCTTCCATGCTGGTCACAGATAGCATCGTTGTTTTTTCACGCAGTTACGAACAAGTTCACGAGCATTTTAATTTTCTAGTGTTCGGCTGTACACTATTTATACTGTACTTCGAATTCGCTCTACTAACTTGTCTATTCGAAGGACCAAACTCATTCACTAGTTTTCACGTATATGAAACACAATGACTTGCTACTCTTACATTCCATCTGTCATTTTATTTCTTAATTATTTTTCGTAATTTTGTTCTACCTTCATAATCTTTACAAACCATAAATTCCATTACTCATTTTTTTACTTTTCTATTTTTTTATGGAAAATGGCTGAAGTATTATTGTCAACGTATCTACATGAAGTGAAAACTGATCGATATTGAGAGCTTTATAGGTCGAAAAGTTAATTATTTGATCAATTTGATTTCTTTCTACTGGATTTACTGTCTTGCTAAAATTACAAATTAAAACAAATTAAAAATAAACAAAACATCTGTATTACGATTTTAGTTTAGCTTAATAAATAAAGCTCATAGAGTATATATATATATATATATATATATATATAAATAAATATATTATATATATTAGTGTGATTCTGATTGTATACATTTACATATTTAGCATGTAACACATTATTTCTTATTGCTTTATAAAAAAATATTTTAAATATTAATACTTTTTTATTTTAATATTTTGATTATTCTCTATGTTGTAAGCTAATTTTTCGACATTCACGTTTTCAAATAGTACGATTACGATTTCGACAAGTTAATTCGATTAAGACAAGTACTTCATGTGGATGATGCTTTTGAACGTAAGCCGGTCTCATCTAGTTTTACCACAAAACATAAAATGAAAAATGCTTACCTTAAAGTACGAATAAATGTACAAATACATACTAAAATTCGAAAAGAAAAGTTTTTATATGAATGGAACACTTCATGCAGTTTGAAAATTAAACGAATGTAATCAAAGATATTTTTTTTAATATTTGGTATTTTTAAAATGTACTTGAGTAAAGTTTTTTTAAAAATTCAACAAATAATGTATTTAAAATATTTTATATCTATAGACTACGAATAATTACTAGATTTTGTTTTTTTTGGAAACAAGATGACAAAAATTATTATAAAGGAATTTTATAAGTTTTTAAGCAGCATTATAATTGTGAAATAAATGTGAGTAGATATTTTCAATACAGATAAAGACATTATACAGATTTTCTAAAATTAAATTAAATTTTAAAAAATTAAATCCTTA
The DNA here is from genome assembly GCA_018907135.1 of Kradibia gibbosae. Taxonomy (NCBI): domain Eukaryota; kingdom Metazoa; phylum Arthropoda; class Insecta; order Hymenoptera; family Agaonidae; genus Kradibia; species Kradibia gibbosae. The sequence continues at coordinate 30,662,577 of JACCHX010000001.1, read as the reverse complement.
TATACCGAAAATCGTTTCAATTATGCAATTGAAACATTTTGAAATATATTATGTATTAAATCATATATTGAAAATATGTCAAGTCTTTTAAAGATGGAAATATTTGACGTATTCGTGTAACTAACAGTTTATCGTTGTTAATGTTTTTAATGTACATGCGTGAAATCTCAATTTAATCTAGTTTTCTAGAATTTTAATATTTTTATATTTTATTCTACTAATGGATTGTAAAAAAACATAAAGTTTAACATGATTGGGTTAAAAACTTATTGAATGGTTGATATACGTATTTCAATTTCGAAAGATATTAATCAAAATAATTGGAAAATACTGAGTAAATTCTCCAGAAATAGAAACATCAGTGATTTTTTTTATAGATATGTACGTTCATTATTAGTTATTAAAAATGAATGTACCTTATCAACTTTTTTTTTGCGGTTGTTAATAGTATATGTTTCTACGTGATACAAATGTTCATAAGTATGCACCAAATAAAAATCTCTAAGCTTCGTAATTAGTATCAATATTAAAAGCATATATAAATCAAAATGATTTCTCACGATTTCTTGATAAGACTATCATTTTAAAAACTACAATATTAAATTTGGCAAAAAACTTAAAAATGGGTTTTTACAAAATAATCGAATCTAAAATTAAGTCAACTATTCTAATGATTCCACTTGTGCACAGTGAATATTGAGTAAAACTAATGGATACGAATCGAAGTCCTTATTTATTTAATAAAATCAATAATTTTTTTATATTACTTCATTTCCATCTACAAATGTACGCAGATTCGTCAGTGAACAGTCAGTAAACAGTATAAATAAATAATTGATCTTTTGAGAGGCACTTGCAAGGACGAAAAGAAATCTCGGTTTAATAGGGCATTGAAAAATAAGAATAGTCGCCGGTTTTTTAACTTCAACCGCCAACAAAATTTCAGAATTTCATCTTCTGCATCTCCTGCATCATATAATTTTAATTATGTCTACGGACTTTAAAAAAATACTGCGTTACTCTTACAAAACCTCCTGCTTATATGTATGGCTCTCAGCCGCTACCTATACACTCACGTTGTTGAAAGAGAGCCGGAAATTTCTTTTACCATTGGTCCTCCGCCCTGGCGCATTAATAATCAACGTTGCGTGCTTTTGAGTTTTACGGCGTATGGAAGGTCGTTCAAGCGTTAGTCGAACGTAAGTCATTCCACGATTATCTCGGCGTATTTAACTCGAATAAGGAAAAGCGGACGCTTACAGTGGCTTCTTCCTATTAAAACGCCTTTCACTTTGCCTTTTTCAGTCTCTTCCTTGGAAGTTGAATTTCCACGCCCGTCATTTTCTTCCAGCAAATCAGCGTCTTTTCATTTTCTCTCGCGATCACGAAATAAAACTCCTAAACTTCAACTATTGCTCTATAATGTTCCTCTTGATTATAGTGGCTCATAATTCATTGTCATTGGAATTTTCAAAAATAATTGTTTAGTTTGAATTCATTACTTTTGGATTACAAACATACGTTATTTAATACAAGAATTTCTAGTTTTTATTCAATTTATAAATTCATAAAGCATATTTTGATACAAGATATTAGATATTGGCCAATGATATTGTTTTAGAATATTGTCCTAAAATCGTTCTAACTTTTTTCTATAAACTGTTTTCTTCACTATTTATAGGGTCATGTAGAGTAAAAATGCATAGAAGGTAGATAATGGTTTGAGAATGTCTTCCTCACTCACAATTATTTTCAGTCGTAAAATTGGTTTACAATATATACATAAAATTACATAATTTGAGATTTAAATCATTTTTTCATGTTTTAAAAGTCCATAGTCACTAGTGAAGCAATATTATGCAATATACCAACAACGAACATTTCTTATTTTATTTATACAAATAAATGCAAATATTGATGTTGCGTATTACTCGTTGTACAATTAACACTATCACTGTTTAATATATTCAAACAAATAAAATTTATCGCTTTCGCTTAACGCCCTTACTTATATATTAAATGCACTGTTTTAGTTGCACATTGACCCTATTACATAGAGATCGGCGCTCGCCACCTAGTGTTTGTTTGACGAACTTTGTGTTTCCTACTTTTCGCAATGTTTTCTTATCTAATACGTACTATGACGTTTATATGTTTCTTTTAATCCTACTTTTTAAAGCTCTTATACTTATTAGTTATTTTAATTAATTTGCTGTTTTTGTACAACCCACGTGTATTCACCAGCGGGCACCGTCATGTGTTCTACCTACCGGACAACTTTCCTTCAGGCGTCCCGGGGTCCCTAAAACTCCAATTCATCTTTCCAGATGCCTTAATATGAAGAGCTTGCATTCTTATTTTCAGATTAAAATTTCATACTACATTCGATGCGCTTTTATGACTTTTCCTGTCGTTTTATTCTTTCGTAACACTAATGTTTTTGTATACTATGCTTGTTCATTTTTTGATATGCAACCTTATTTTTAATTTTACTTAAATGTACACGATATAAACGTTTAAAAATTATCCCTCTACTTTCGATTTTCTGATTTAGCTTGTATTATTATGTTATGCATTAATAAGTATCATTTATTGGTAAATATTGACTGTTGGATTTTCAGGTCGGCGTTTCAGCTTGCCACATATCCAGGAGTTAAGAGATCCCTGCTTTCTTATATTAGGGAAGGTAGAAAAGCGCTATAGGATATACATGAATCTACATTACTCCCTCGCGTGCCATTCTCTCACAAAATGAGACAGCTTTAACCTGTCTTTCAGACACGTTTCCTTTCATGGTGTCTCCTGAGAACAACTTTAGCTTTATCTTAATGCTGATACAATCAACTGAAACGTATTAAAATGAAAACATTCTTTTCACTCTCACTCACTTCTCTTCGCTCACATTGAAAAAGTTGTGTTACAAATAGTTGTTAAAAAGTTGATCTGATAATTTATTATTGGGATGAAAGACGATTTAATATTCTCTTTTCTATAATCTTCTTTAGCTTAAAATAAGCACTATAAATAATAATATTATGGATTTTATTTTTATTAACTATAACTATTTTGATAAGTAGTCAATCAGTTACATATTTAAATATAAAATGTATCTATAATGTTTTATCATACAAGAGAATACCAATATTATAATAGTGTCATTAAAATGATGATGATTACTTCAAGGTATAGAAAAAAGTACTTTTCAAAAAATATATACTCAAAATATTTATCGATCTAATTATCCTACGTATAATATGTTATTTAAATTTTTTGGCGTAGAATTCCTGTATTAATATGTAATGTCAGGATTTTCAGTAACGCTGGCTGTTACGCATACTATATAATAATTTGCGTTTTCAATATTCAGTGCAATTATGATATACAATGTAACGATAGACACCAGTTGAATTCAATAATAGACAGAAAATCTAGTTCCATTTAAGGAAACAAATTTAATACCTTATGTTACGAGTAAAATTATTCGTTGCAAATTTCGTGATATTGGAAAAATTATATTATTCATAAAACGGTATTTCTATATATATTTTCTTATAGCTTTAAAAAAGCATTTTACTTAATTAATAATACAATATGTATAAAAGAAAAAATCGAATAAAATTTTAATTAGATTTACCATATTTTAGAGTGACAGCGGGCTAACGCAGCCGGATCCAGATCGAACTGGCAACATGACAGCCATTAATTCGGTAAGTTTATTTAACAATATTTAATGTTATAAATTATAAACGTACTCACATGCATTCATGTTATATTGTAATGTAAAGCCATAAAGTAAAGTATATACTCATTCGATGAGTTATAAGAAAATCTAAAGAATCAACGAAGAATGATTTTTGTAGTTTACTTCATCAATTGTTTTTCGCCTCTGCGTTCAGTTTTTTTTTCATGCAGCTTTCTTCAAACTACTTTTCGCATCGCGTATAAAATATACATAGTAAAAATGAGATATAGAAAACATTAGAAACAGAGGAATGAAGAGACATGATATATAGAGAAACGCAGGGAAAGAGGCACAAAGAGAGAACGAAAGGGGAGGAGAAATAGATAAAGAGAGAGAGAGAGAGAGAGAGAGAGAGAGAGAGAGAGGGAAAGAGATAGTAGTTGGCCAGTCAGGCAGTTTCACCACGTGCGTGAACGCCTTGTGAATTTATAAGTGGGTTTCAGGTTGCTGCAAGCACAGTTTCGTTTGGTTTGACGATCGATCTTCTTCCCGAAACCCTATCCTTGCTCACTTACTAGTCTCTATGCGTTTGCCTCTATATTTTTCTCTCTCCGTTGTTGCTTGATTTTAGCACACAGGGTACCATTGGCGACTATTTTTTTATCTGAAATGAAATGGTAGATACTCAAGCATAGATCGATTTCTATGAAAACAAGGCACGTTATACGTTTACAACAAGCTGGAATTATAAATACCGAAACAATGTCAATTGTAATTAAAACTTTGAAGTAGTACTGATTAAAGACATTTTCAACGTTAACTATATTATATTTTTATATTTTAATTATTGGCAATTTCTATATAAAGCTAGTATTGAATATTAATTGAGTATCGATGAGATGTTTATTTTATTTATAAAAAAAAATCTGTAATTTTTTATAGGATTAGTTATTCTTTGCAATTATACATTAATAAAAATATGTTTAAATCAATAATAAAATATCTACATTGATTTAACGAAAGCTGCTTTTATTGTGCAATAATAAAATCATAAATTATGTTTCATATTGATTAATTATTATTGGCCATATGCTTTAGGATAACATTAATTAAATTAAGTTTTTTGTATTTTATATATTTTTATTGATAAAAAAATTTATTTTCTATTTTTGATAAAAACAACTACTACTACAATTAAGTAGTTTTCTTCTTACTAATTAGCTTAAATAATTAAGGAATAAACTGTTATAAGAACTTAGTCATCTGTAAAGATTTTAACGATTGTTATTTAGTTGTATCCTACTTAAAAATACAACTCAGACTCATTAGATTTTTAATTACCTAGTATAAATTATGTATGTTATTTAAGAATTAAATTTGCAAGTAACGAGCCATTCTAGAAGTTGCGCGAATATATTCACGTTTATTTTTAGAAAATATTGGTGAAGTAGGTCATAGGCATTCATCGTTTCTTGTTAAATGCAACAATCTGAAAAATAGTTTAACCCCCGTAAATCTTTTGAATTTAGGACGCCAATGTACCGACGTCCAAATCTTTATTAAGATTATTTAAATTACTCGTCAATAATCAGAGTAAAAACATTTTATGTCATTAAAAGTACATAGCAGGTATATAAAAGCTTTAGAATGCCTTTTTAGGTTAACCATAATGAATCTGCAGTTTCATTTAAATATTGATTGCCGATGAGGTAGCAACAATAAGATACTTTGATTTTTCCTTCTTTACACTGTGACATTTAAAGTCTTGTAATTTCGTGCATCCATGAGTTTTCTTTCTTAGATCGAAGAAACAATCTCCTCTTTTCGAAATATCTGGTCTCTCGCGAGTGTAATTACGAGACAAGGGTGAATCGCTTCTCACTCAGATGCCTGACTGCGTACGTGCAAATGTATGTATATACGAGCAAAAGGATCTGAATTCCTTTTTCTTGAGATAGCAGAACCCTCACGCCTTCTGCAACGCGATTATACGAAAAGAAAACTCGTAACTTTTTCAATTTCACTTCCATACGGGTCACAAACACTCACCCGCTCGTTGCATTCGCTAAATCGGAGTTTGCAAAAACTTTCCATTCTCCTCCTCCATCTCATTCTCTTTTTCCCTGCGTACTCTTTTACGTTTGTATGTAAGCATATTATACGTATGTATGAGAATTTATATGCATTCTAAGATAAGCTACATTTTGTAACTAGGTAAAGTGAAAAACTGAATAACAAAGAAACAGATTTGGATAATTTATTGTTTTTCAAACACTTCTAATACATATGAGATACCTATTTACATTATATAAGAATATATCCCTAAATAAGAAAATTTTTCAATTATTAGTTTTTTTAATTTATGTAAATTCAATTATTTAGACATTACCATTATTAGTATAGTCATATTAATTACTACATTTTCAACTTTTTTTTATATATGCTATCTGAAATTAGTTATATTATATTTGAATTGAAAACAATTAAAGCCTATTTTATTAACACAAATTATTGCTTTAATATAATTATATCATGTTGTTGTGTTAATAAATATACAACGTAATTTATAAGAATATTTATTAATCCGAATTATTATGTATTTCATGAAATTTTTAAAATATAAGTTAATTATTATTGCAATAAAGTAGAGTTTATTAAAATGTTGGGTGTAATTTTATTTTTAAAATAAATTCTATTATAACTTTATTAGTAGCATAAGTTATAAAAAGAATAGTGTCCAATTTATGCCTAATAGCATTTTGAATGTTATCGTATTTTATTTGAATTTTAAAAACTTATTTGAATATTTTCTTTTTTTATGATAATTAAGTAGACATAGTTGATTACACAAAATATTTTTATTATACATTGATAGTTTACAAAATGGTTATTTTCATTCAACATCTATTTACAAAGGAAAATTTTTGAAAGAAAATTAAAGATTCTTTTCATTAAACTTCTTTATACGCAAAAGGTATTACATCTTCAGTTTCTTATCAACAACTAAAGGTACACATCCCATAATCCGAATTTCTCGAACTGTCGAAAAAGGCAGAAAAGCAAATCGTTTCCCGAAGTAAACGGAATAGTCGCACACTGAGTCGACAAAATACCCGGAACTCTGCACGTACTACATAGAGTAAAACGGCGAGAATAAGAGTGAGATAAATAGTCGACAGACTTTTGGTGGAGAAATGCAAGTGAAAGAGAATGATATAGATATATAGAGACAGAAACAGATATATATATATATATATAGAGAGAGAGAGAGAGAGACAGAGAGTGTGAAAGTACCTAGTGCCAAAGACCGTAGAACCAAAGTAGCAGTGAGCAGAATAAGAAAGGTGGAAGGAAGAGAGAGAGGTGTGTAGTACGTGTCTAGTCACATTTCTCGTTCTCACTAGAAAATTCCACTCGACTACCACTTTACAGGTAGGAAGAACCTTCTCTCCCATGGGTCCGAGGGTTAAAACAGAAAGAGAGAGAGAGAGAGAGAGACAAAGAGTAACAGACAGGTCTTTTTTATCCCTTTGCACGTGTGACCTCAAAGAATTCGTTCGTTCTGCAGGCACAGATGCTCGGGGCTGCAAAGAAGAGATATCGATGGAAATCCAGACTCTTCTTTCGCCAGGCGTCTTCTAACTATCCTCTTTCTTCTGTCCCCCCCCCCCCCGATCCGAAACCCGCACTCGTCTCACCCGCAATTCCTAAGAAGAACCTGCTGATGTATTCTTACAGTCTTTAGGGATGAATGTTTTAAAGCTACTGGTTATTGATTGATTTTTGTCGATATGTTTGTTTTTTATATCATAATATGGCAGCTTCATATGTATATTTTATGTAAATAAATTTCTTTTCTATAAACAAATAAATATTCCCGATAAATGAGTTACATTATTCATGAGAATAAAGACGACAGTAATAAAATACATTGTGCATTCCAATTATTAATGACAATAGCCATAGTGTTTTCGTATATAATTATCGATTTAATAAAACTGATATAATGCTTTTATAAAATACTGCGAGTTCGAAATGCTACCGAAATATAGTATACTTTAATCTTATAAATAAATCATGAAAAATGATCGAAGTGAAGGTGTGCAGCGGTAGTGTTAGGATTAATGGAGATACTACCGCAAGAAGCTTTTCGATGCTAATACAGTAATTTAAAAGCAACTTGATGTAAAAACATTAATAACACTGGTGCTTAAATAATCAGAGAACTTTAAGCTTCCGAGCTTATGTTAAAAAGTTCATCGTGACAAAATAAGAGTAATACAGAAGCCTCGCGTCTGTCTTTTATGAATTAATCACATTGAAAACACTTCGGCTCCTTTGTATTAATGTATTTCTTCCTTCCCTAATCTCGCATGCAGTTTAAATTTAATCAGTGCTGCTGGTACTACTTTGAACACGAAACGACACACTTTTCATCAGTGAATTCTCAAAGCGACAACTATGTATGTCAGGCCACGCCAACGAAGCGCCCACCTTCTACGATTCAGAGGCGGTTGAGGTTGATTTAAAAAGACTCTTAAAAGACAAAAAACATAAAAGACCACATTTTTTGAGAGGGTGTTAATGAGGAGGAAGAACCACATAAGTAAGAAAGTAATAAAATAAAAAAGCCGAAATGAGTCATCCATGTATATTCGTTAGACAAAGTTAGATTTTTTTGTACCGATCGTACACAAATACTTCAAAGGGTGAAATAAGCTTATTTCCGGTGGAGGTACTAAGTTCATCATTCATGTTGCCTAATATACATTGACGAGCTGCGACCAAGACGTCGATCAGACTCGTTCTCTCTTCCGCTCCTCTGTCATGTAGCGCTTTTCTCTATATCGCTTCGGCGGTTCCACTACCATACGAAAGTTGAAACTAAAAGCTTGGTAGCGTCGGCGAACGTGAATCCGGTTTAAATAAAGCACATGTATGTGGGTCAGCCGTATAATGGTATATAGCGACATCGCAATCGCGTGCCCTGCACTCATGTACACGATATTACGTAATAGCGTTGTAGCCTTTGTAGGTGTTACTATGAGCGATTCCTCGTCTAAATTTTGTCTCATGGTAAGCGCGACGTGGAAAGCGTACAGCAGATCCAGTGTAGCAGAACAGTGTAGCTCTTGGCTATTTTCTTCATCTGATGTTTTTATCTCTTCTCTTTTTTGGTACCTCGATGTAGCTCCAAATCGATGCGACTAAACGGCTGCTTCCTCTTTTTTGCGTTCTAATATACAAATACGCGTTCGCCCTAGCTTATTTTTTTCTCTTTTGATTTGTGCGCTATACTTTTTGAATTAGCTGCTGTTTCATACTTATTAAGAAGAAAACTTATGTACGAAAAATAGCAGTTGGTTTAAAAAGGGCCTATTCTTCGTTGTTAGAATATACTACTTTATATTGTTGCACATGTATATACTGGAAAAATATTTTTAATCCTATTTTGCATAGGAATATTTATTTTATTTACATTTTACGGTTGTTGTTCAATTAATTCATTTTTCATTGTAGTAATTTAAGTCTTTAAGGATCTTTAATATATGATTGATTTGATTTTCACTACATTTAAAAGACAATGTAGACTATTGTAAACTATGTTCCTTTAAAGTGACTTTTTTAAAAACATTGGTATTTTTTGTAGCAAAGAAAATCAAATGTTTATGTTGTTTATTCGATTTATTAAGAACCTTGTCAAAACAAACCTAGTTTAGCTGAATAGATAGTATTTGTAAAATCAATTTCATGATATATCATCGATTACGGACATATATATACCTGCATATTTCATAAAACTTCGTTATAGATACGAGATAATTTCTGATGATAAATTTTCATTCAACTTCAGAAATCCATACTTAAAGTGTCTCATTTCTTCATTTTTTTTCTCTCCTTCTCTACCAATCTTTTATTCTTTTTCACTCACTTACTCACTCACTCACGTTAAAACTGTATGTCTTTCATCCATTTTACGAGGATAGTCTTAGCGAACAAACGCTCGTAAAAGTCTCGTCGTGGAAAACCGAATATAATGGACTTGTAAATTATCCAGGTCAGTTAAGGATCGTTACTACTCTTGTCTTTTCACTCTTTCTGCCTTCCTCCTTCTTTCTTATTATCATCTTTGCCATAAATACTGTCGTTTGTAAGCATTTTGCAAAAACAAAATGACCAATGCAGTAAACTAAATTCTAGTTTTTTAAGCAATTAGTTAGATATTTTTTTTAATTCTCAAGTAGCTAATTTTATGTATTTATTAAAATATCTATTTATTCATAATAACTTTAATTATATATGTATATATTATAATTACACACAATATATGTATATATTATAATTACATATAATGTTTTCGAAATATACACAAATGCAATAATACAACAAGACAATTTTAAATAATTTAATAATTTTGTTAAATCCAAACATAATAGAAGCTTTCATTAAAAGCTGAAGAAAATATAAGTTTTATGTTTTAGTTAAGGCCTAGAAAATACAAAACCATCGTACATATGTATAATCAAATTCTTTAAAATTACAATTCTCGAAAAATTGTGTTTTTAGTGCAAATAAAAAATAAAGCTTAATTGTAAAAATTTTAGTAATTATTATTCGTTTTATAATTAGCAACAGTAGAATATATCTAATAATACATTGATTCAGAAAGTTGGGTATTAAGAACATATTAATTTTTTACACACTTTATTTGAACTTCATTATAGTGACCATTATAATCAATTAACGGACAAATCGAAGAGATATATAAGCAAATATTTAAGTAAAAAATGAAAATGTATGGAAAAAAGCATTTTTGTGGAGTAGAAATAGTAGTTCAGTAACGAAAAAAATTCATCGATTGTTAGTAGAAGTATTCTTGAAAATTTTTTCATTAAAAAACGACTGATTACTTTTTCCTTGTTCAAGACCTTAGACGTATAAAAAAGAAGATTAAGTTAGATCTGTTAAATAAAAGTTGGCACCCCTTTCTAATTAATAATTTATTCAGGACATGGCGCGTTAATGGATTTTTGTCCGTCTAATTCATTCCTGACTTTATCTTTTTTTTAATTTGATTACACTAACCATTTCTCCGATACTCAATTTATTAACTCCATATCTATAATATTTTATATAAAATCATTTACAATCTAATGGTTATTTTGTACGCTTATAAAAATTTCAAACGAGTTAAATTACAGTTTTATATCCGGATAAGTCAAACATGATCAAGGGATGACGTTACTCGTTTTGTCTCCATCTAGACTTTTGAAGAGCAATCGACAAATACAGAATCGGATTACGAATTACAAGTAGTTGTTAGAATAAGTCCGAGTTTTTCAAAACTTTCAAGATGTTTGCGCTTTCACGGCTCAATCGATTTACCTATACTTGACCATATTGTATTGTTGATTGAGTTGGAAAATCTAGTTTAAATTCAATAGTATGAAATTGATTATAATTTAATTCAACTGTTCATCAATTTCATAATATGAAAAGGCATGAAATAATTCAGAAAATATATGTTAAATTTATATCTAATTTCTTAAAAATTGAACTAGATTAGATTCATATAAAAACGCTAAATATTCTGACAATTACATTATTATAATTATAAATGACTTGCAATGAAACTGAATGAATAATGACAATAAATGTATCAATATTGATAAATGTCTTGAAAAATTTAAATGAAATTTTTTTTTTTATAATATTTCTATTAATTCTATAAATGATATTTTAACAATAATTAAGATTATCTATGGTAATTGAAATATTAATTTCTTTTATTTATTTATTTGTCATTGTCAGCATGATATTAAAATATATTTCTGAAGATTTAAAAACTAAATAAATAAAGGCTACACACACTTGTCTGTTCTTTTCTAACAATTTCTGACTGACTTCGACATGTTGAGCTTTAACGATTATATATATATATATATATATGGTAGTTTTGTCATTGTAAAAAAAACATATGTATTTATATAGTATTTGTATACTTATATACATTAAAGAAAAAAAAAGAAAAAAATTTTTGTTGATCAATAGTTAATTATTGTACAAATTATTATGTCTACACAGTATGAACTATTCAATGTGTTTCCTTTGCTTATATTATTATATATTATAGCGATTCGTATTAGCAAACCTTATTCCTATTTAGAAAAGCATGCTCTTTTATCCGCAATTTTATGAAAATTTTAATTAAGTAAAGTCATAAGCTATAAAAAATAAGCTTACCGCACAACTGCCTTATTAATTTTTTATGTTAAGTGTATAAAGGTCGGAATGTTTTTTGGTTTAAAACCCAAATCCAATAAAACAAATTCAAAAAAAGCATTAGTTTAACTGTGATAAAGTAAATGAAAAAGTTAAAAAAAATTGTTAGCATTGAGCAAATTTTATATTAAAGCAAAATTTGCAAAAATCAAATCAGTTTTCAGACAACATGAATTTAATGTAATAGCAAAGCTCTTTAGAGAACAATAAATCTTATTATATGTGTTTATAATATTTAAAACCCTATATTATTATATTAATATAATTAATTAAAAAAAATAGACTAATAAAAGAAGATGTTTACATTTTAAAGAATGAAAATCTTGTTTAGTATAAAACGTAAAACAATTTATAAAATTATTTAGCAAAAGACTGGGTACTGGGAGTCTGGAGACTGGAAAATCGCACCATACTCCAGATTCGAAATGCCGACTAATTTAGCATTAACAACAGGAGCGACAACACTGAAAATATTCGTTTATTAAAGCGTGCTTTTCAAAATATTAGATTAAGTGAAAGAAATGAGTAAAAAAAAGAAAAAAAACGATAACTTTTAAGATTATTGTATCGAAAAACAAGCAGGTACAATTAAACGTAGATCATTGAGCATCGAATGGGTTCGCATTGCAAATGTGCCCGTCTCACCCACCTTTCGTAATGAATGTCCAATAGAATCCCATAGAAGTCCCCAAGAGAGATTATGGTAGAGTGTGGGTGGCGGTCGCTTTCGGGGAAAGGGCGAGAGGAGATCAAGCCTAAGAAATAACACGTCCCAGAGAGAAGAGAAAAAGGCGATGCCCTACCGTCGACTGTTTTGTATGGGTAGATTGGCGAGGGGAGGATCAGAGTAGGAGGCCCCAAAGCCCAAGCTTCTCGAGCCGAAAAGTTGTCCGCCTGGAAAATGACCTCCGCCAAAACAACTCTCACCCTTCGGAGCTGCCGCTTCCTTATCCCTAACTCATCCGTCCCACACAACTCGGCGATGAGAATTGTCTCTGCTTTATTCCTTGCTCCCTTTTTACGATGCTTATTTTCTCCAATTTTTTCCTCTCTTAGAGGGCATTCACACCGATCAATTCGAAAAGTAAAACGAGACATTCGTTTATTCTAGACACATACTTTTCTCCCTTAAAACAACTTTTGTACTTGTATCTGTAATTGAAAAGTTATAGCGTTTGAAGATAATGATGCTTTGAACTGTTAACTACCAGATACTTTGTACTCGTAGTAAATCGAGATACTATTAATTCAACGTTAATTACGTATTTTGATAATCCACCCTTGCTCGTTATAAATTTTTTTTTGTTGGACGCAAAATATTTATGAACAATTAACACTATTTATTAAAAGTTTAATAAATCACCAATATTTGTTAATGTGACAACTCTATAATACTATAATCAGCATCATGATGTTAAGAAGTAATTTATATAAAAAGAGCAAATTATGAAACTTAGACATATATTGACATTCATTGATATAAATTCAGTTTATTACCATTTTTTTTATATTTTACTAATATATAAGAGGAAACGAAAAATTGTTTACAACAATAGTATACACAAACATTATAAAATAGAAGATACAATAAGAAAGATATGTGTTCATTGGCTTGATGTCAGCAAATAATTATAAATTACTCGTCGTTTCGTATTCTATCCATGCCAAGTTTTCCTCTCCGCCTTTTCTTCATTATACTACTGTATATACAGTTCTTTATTCCTTTTTTTTATAATGTTTATAAGAGAGTTTTGCATATCTAATGACGAGACGCAGCCTATGGTACGCATAAATTTATTCGAATTTTAACTTTTCTTTATATCTAGTTTGAAGATATTGAAGTGTTTGAAATTAATAAATATAAAAAAAAAAATACTAGTAAAAAGATGTGAAGGATGAAATTTGATAATGGTATAGTTATGCTATGTTTATGTACCAGTTAATAATTAACTCTCATTTATAAAGACAAAATGTTCAATTATTACAGTTCTTCAGTGAAATTATTAATACCTTTTTGCATACGATGTAATAAATTCATTTTCATATTCATTTTGTAAAAGTATACGTTTTATTACATATTTATTTTATACGCAGCCTTAAGTCATCAAGTAAGAATGATCTATATAATATGTTCATTTTTATTCTCAAAACAAACAGCTCTATCATATCGGAAACTTAGCCTGAATACAATTATTATATTGATGTAATGTAAATAAAAAAGCTGAAATATTCGTCGTTATCATTTTATCATACAAGTACATAAGAGCATAAATATTCGTCTAGACGGAGCGGAACTTTTGAAATGATTCTTGTCGGTGATCTAGGATCGCCCCGGGCCACCTGTGAATTGCACTAGCTTTTTGCAAAATGTATCTAGCGCGAGCGCGAATCCAAGGCGGAAAACTGGAATTGCTCGACCGAGAGAAACTCTTGTATTCGAGTTCTCGAGTTTCATTTTCTTCTCACATTGAAAGTTGTTGCTACTACTACTATCACTACTTCTACTAATATTCTTCATGCTTTTCGTCCTTTTTCTGCTTCTCCTGTCATCGTTACCATTAATATTACCTCCTGCTGCCTGGTGTATTACCAGTCAAGCAACTATCAATTTAAATAGTTTGTACGAAATACACAAATTTTGAGCCTTGCGCCTACTTTTACACAAACATCTATACTATTATATATATATATATATATATATCTATTCATTTGGTTACCTTTGATTTTTTGCAAGTTTTTGCATATATTTCACAAATTGTATTCAGATTATTAGCTAAAATGTAAACAAGTTACAGTTTCTAGGCATTTTATCTAATTAGTTTAAAGGTAAAAAACGTTTTAATTTTTAAAAAATTCAATCACTAAGTAGCAGATTTGAGACATATAATCTTTATAAACTTAACCGTTCAAAATGTTAACTTATTTGTAAAGCACACCTAAAAAATATCCAACGTTATAATATAATATAAATTTTAGGACAAATTTAAGAAAAGTATTTTTACGTTGAACTCGTATTTGTAGATAAATATATTTCTGAAAAAAGTACTCTTAATATCACTTGTCATCGAATAAAATTTCTTGTAAAGCAAAAAGACTCCCTTGCGTCGGTGGTCGCTCGGCTGAGCCAGTTTTAATATACGCATTGAGAGCTCGCATACGTCATTCGTCAAAGCTCCATCCACTTTTTCTCAGTCTACGTTATACAAGTCTGACTCTCTTCTCTCTTACTCTCACACTCATTCTTTATCTCTCTTGGCTTGTACTTTTCTCTTCTCTTTTGCCTGCGACGCTCGCGCGGTCCAATAGGCCACACTGACGACTAATGGCTTTTTTATTCCGCTCGTAAAATCGTTTTATATTAAACCGATGCTAACGCGAGAATGCATCGGGATGATTCCCCATTCCCCTTCGGTTTCGCGCTCTCGCCCATCCGCTCAATTTTCGCTATTTTTTCATTTTCCATTTGTCTGAGCGTTCGTAAAGCCTCTTTCTTCTTCGTAGTTTTTTTTCTCGTCTTTGCCGTAGATCGTGCTGCAGCGATTTCCACGGCGATTTCACCGCAAGTTATCCATCCGAATGAAATACGACGGAAGCCAAAATCCGGTTTCAAGATGAATTCTTTCTTCACTTATTTCACTTTCTTTTTTATATTGGAATAATTTATTCTAGAGTTCGTTTATTTTTTAAAGCAAATTTTGTAAATTGAAAGGACGCTGACCTGAAAATTCATAAGACTATATCAGAAATTCAATAGTAATGGTTAAAAAGTATTTAAGTTATACGCATGCGCGAAAACCCACCTATACACGCATACTCTCATTTGCTCACTCACTCATTTTTTGCACTGATTGATATATTTCTGCATTAGTACGTACTTTTTTCACAATTGAACGTTTTATACTTTATTTGTACAAGTATTTAATTATTTATATATAACATATTTTATTAGTACTGCATATATATAAATAATTTTATATTATGAATAAAATAAAAATATAAACTAATGGTTAGTAAAATATATATGCAATTCTTAAATTCTTCTGTTTCAGGTACGATTGTAACTTCACTGTAGCATGAGTCTCCATTTTCGAAGGTTTACAATAAAAAAATTCTCTTCAATCAAAATTCTTTATATGATATTATTTATAAATTGTTTATAATTATTGATAAAACATAGCTGATAAGCATAACAATTTTTTTTGTTAATTAGGGATTATTAATTAAAAAATTTAGAATGTTACACATTGAAAAAATTATTAAATATCATAGAAATTAAAAATTGAATTTTTTTGGTTCGTTACATACGCGTATTGGCTTTGTTAGGGGTACTTACTTTTGCATCGTAAAATTTTTATAGCATGGTGTCATTCGATAAATTCATGTACGTACACAACTGGATATAATTCAAAATTCATGACGTCCTACATGCACAAAATCATAAACGCATATTTTATGTCTCTCTCGGATATCCGAACTCTTCATATAAAACAAAATTGGAATGATCACATAAGATCTTCTAAGCAGCGGTAACAGTATCGGTATAATTTAAATAAAATTTATGAATGATACGAGCGAAGTTATAAGGTAAATAGTAACGGTTAGCATCATATTAAAGCAATCATTATAATTGTCCATGAATCAATAATATACATTTTAATGACAAGTAGTTTATGATGTAAATAAATTTATGAGATAGTTAATTAATTGAATATATGTGTGTATAAATTGTATACAATTACATTTTTTTCAATGTTTACCTACGAATGCAATATTTATTAGTATAATTTGCATTATTCGGTATTATATCTTAGCTAATTTTAACTAATCATATAAAAATTCTATGATAATACAGGCCACTGTAGAATGTTTGTCTATTTTTATTTATACATGAAAGCAATATTGTCGAATAGTATTATAAAACGAATCGGTTTTGTAAAAACAATTTTTAAAAAACCTACTTTATCAGCTAAAGTAAAAACGAATGAAGTTTCTGAAGTCGAGCCAAAGGATTATAGAAAGTGAAAATATTACAGGATAATCTAAGAAAGTCACGTATATTCGGGTATATTCGTATTCATAAAGTTTCAATCTTCTTCAACGTACAAATTCAAATTACAACACCATTCGAAAAACTGAAAAACGTGATACCCGAGAAACAAGAGAGTGAGCAAAAAAGCTGCATGCGTAAGATGGAAGAAGCTATAAAAAGCAGACTACCTCCTCCTTCGTGAGAGGATTCGCAATAAGGTGGCCCGTGACTAAAGAGAAATGAAAGTCCCTTACTAACGGAACGTCGAGGAGGATGCACATACGACCGATAAAGCACCTACTCTCCTTTCCATTCTTCTTCTACTCGGCCCAGCTCATTGCCAATGTTCTTGAAAAACATTACCGCGTATCTCTCCGAGTCCGCCTCCTCGTTCTTTGCACGGCTTTATTTACTTGGCCAGGTGAACGTGTGCGTCGTGTAAGTACACCTCCTCGCGCGTGTATACGAAAGCTCGCATCTCCGTTCTCGCGCTTTACTACGATTATGCTCTCTCTTTCCGACTCAATATCCTTCCTCACCCGCTGCCACGCACACTTCGCTCTCCCCACCATCGGCCTACTAGCAGACCGCGTCAGCCGTGCATCTTTCTCGAGCGAGTCGAGTCCGCGCGCAGCTCTGCGATAGGCAGCGGATTGGACGGGGGCAGACTTTTTAAATTTGTTTCTACTCCATTAACCTCGCCTCGTTCCGTCCCTCCGCCTTGTACCTTTTCCAGACGCGTTGCACGCAGTATCTTTGCTACTTCTATGCTGCTTCTTGCTCGATTCCCCGTCCCTGAAGCTCCTGAGATAAAGAAGGGCCGGTGTGCGCGAGAACGTAATATCCATTTGCCCCGAGCTTTGCTTTTTCTCATCTCTTCCCTCTACACACACACACACACACACACACACACACACACACACATATTTGTATGTATATATGCGCGCGCATGCTCGCGCGCGCGTGTGTGTATGCTACATTACAAGTCTTTACTCTTTCAAAAGTATGTGCATTTATATCTAGCTTTCTAAATGAGATTAGTCCAAGCTTGCAATCGCAGCCTTTCTCCTACCTTATTTTGCTTTCCGCCGTTTGATTGTGCATGCGGTCGTAAAAAGAAGATCTTCGAGCAATGTTCGAACATAACATGGAAAAAGAGGAATAGCTGGTCGAGATGGAAGTCTATAAGATTTACATCTAAATTAACAAAGGGAGATGTGATTCTCGCGAGGGAAATCTTCGAGTCAATTAAGTTCAGGAATAAACGGAAAGTCAAATATATAAATAAGACAGATACAGAAAACTGGACTTTCTCTGCATTTCTCTTCATATAATCCTTTACTCAACAGCCTATTCTATTCGATTCTCTGTTCTTTCTTCTTTATAAAGCTGATTCTTTACTCGAACTTGTCCACCCCATTTTCCTCATTTAATTTCATTCGAAGAGAAATGAACGTAATAAATTTAATAACAAAGTGAGCCTATTTTCATAAATTGCGCCCTCTATTAACTTATTATTATTTCAAAGGTTTTAAAATTTAAATTAACTTTAACGACTTGCATGCTTTACCATATAATCAATTATTATATGAATTTCATTAAGTAATAGGATTTATATAATATACAAGGTAGTTAAATTTTATTTTAGGATGCCCAATTGCGAACTACATAGTTTTTGATTAAATATAAAAATTAGGAGGATACATCAGTGAACTTATTACTAAGAATACTATTTGAATATCAGGCCTTTTAAATGTTTTCTTTGCATTTAGTTTGCGTTTTTGTTTATTTCTCAATTAATTAATTTAATCGATTTTTAAATATCACTATTTTTATGAGATAAAGAGTTCATCAATGATATTGTCGTTTAATTGTATAGTATTTTCATTTTATTCATGGATCTATAATTGTATATGATTCGGTTATTCAATTAAGTCAGCATTACGTTTAAATATTTTAATATTTGAATATTACTACCGACGAATTTATATATATATATATATATATATATATATATATTTATATGTAAATGTATATTGTTCATAAATCTGAACATATTATGTTCGTCATATTTAAGGGCCATGAGTCAACTCAATAGATGAATTTTATCGAATGAAGAATAATCATGAGCGAGTTGTTTGATTAGCTTCTGACTTTTTGATTTGTGAAGAGAACAGTGTTGTTTAAAACAAAGTCGAGACGCGCGAAGCTTTGAAACGCGATATGCTTTATGTGTGATGCTTTGCTCGGAGACTTAAGTAGGCTTTGCATCTCCTTTTCTTCCAGCATTGGCAAATGCATGTCGTTGTGTATAGAATACGCGACGATGTTTAGCCTTCTATTTATACAATTAACGTTGCTTGTTTGCTTTTGCTTGGCGCGCTTTTCCTATTTTGCACCGTATAAGCTTATTCATTGATGCTTTCCGTAAAAGGGTAAATTTACAAAAATCTTCCCGACAAACTCGTAAGCACGATATCGTTTTATAAAAGGTACTTTTGTTCGTTTAAAGGAAGCACTATCATGAAAACCAACTTCATTAATAATTATCATTAATTTAGTAATGTGCTTTTCCCATTAAATGCAGTTTATAGTACTTTCAGAAACAAATTAATATTTTTACAATAGATAATTAAAAAGCTTTAAATTATATTTTTGGATGTAACTGTATCTAATAACTACAATTCATATATATTTGTTTAAAAAAATTTTTAATTTATCTGTTATAAAATATTAAATAAATTTATTATTTATTCTTCTGAAAACTTACTTATCAAATAATTACATTTTAAACTTAATAAATTATAATGTATTAATAAAAAAAAAAATTTACGATAACTTAAAGGTACCTCTTGATAAAACATTAAAATTGGCTGTATAAAGTACAGTACTTTTAATTATTGAACTATTCAAACGATTAAAAAATTACCGAATATATTAAAAATAGTAAAAAATTATTTTGGAGAAGTTTTTTTACCTTAATTGTTGTGATAAACATGGTTAAACAGGCAAAAATCTAATTTATACTCAAGCTGGAATAGAGCAGAATCTCTTCACGTTGTAAATCATATGTAAGAATAAAGAATTTTTTTATGTAGTGGGATAATTTTAGTCAATGACGAAGGAGAAAAAATGGTTGAATACAGGAGGCAAAAGCTTTTTAAAAAAAAAAAACAAACGTAAAACAGACATACTCAACAGTTGCAAAAATTTAAGTTGATTTAATGTCGAATAAATAAATCTTCTCTTTTCAATAGGAATCTATTTACAATCATCACAGATCCAAGCACGTAGATGAATTCGCGGACGGACGCTGCACGAGCTTAAGCACATGAGGGGGTATCTCTGATCCAGACCATAAGATATCGCATCTGTACGTCGCTCCGTACTGAGGAGTTCAAGTGCATGGTCCACTGCGCGAATAAAGGCACGCTGAAGTTCGAAGCGCGCGCCTCGGCACCGAAGTTCGGCTGTAGGGGGCGGTATCACATATGTGCCTAAGGCTAGCGGCGAAATATAGCAGATCTTCTGTTCGGAATATCCTAGTGCTCCTTCTACCGGGTATAACAGCCGCTCACCGCTTAAGTGTTCACGTTGAATCTTCACCCACGCATACTTATCATAGTCATTACAGCTCCTTTTCTCTTCACTCTCTCTCTCTCTCTTTAACATGACTTGCAACCCTTTTGGTTAACCACTTGACCTCAGAGGCGACGCTTCCGGTGCCCCTTCCTTGCAGTAATTTCTCTACACTACAATGCTCACGTTTAAGCGTGGGGTTTATTAATCACGTATAACCACAAGGGAATCACGTCCAAACATCATGAATGTATGTAACAGAAGTATTATTCTAAAATTTTTTGCAGCAAAAACTTTGAACAAGCAAATATTTGTCCTTGTAGAAAAAAAAATTTGCTTGTCATTAGAAAAAATTATGCTAGCTCAGTTAACAATATTAGCGGCCTCCCGTGCAATAATCGTGCAATAGTCCGCGGTATAATCATCAACGCATCTTACGATCCAAAGTCATTTCCCTTTTTTATCGTTCACGCATATATTTAATTGTACAAATCTTATTTCATACGTAGAGTTGGACTGTTTGGGTTCGCCAACACGATAAGTCACTTTACGCCGGATGCGCAAGGCATCGTTCATCTGTTCGAAATTACTGCGGAAAAACAGCCAATGGCACGTGAGCTGCATCATTTACCGTCTCTTGTACCATATACATACACAAACAGGGTAGCAAAGATTATACGATACGCACGATTAAGCTATGGATGGCTGCACACTAAGATGGTGCACAACATTGTTCGGATTTTTCAGCTCAGACCCGGTCTTCCTCATCTCGTCCAAGTTCAATTTTTCGTGCTAACGTAATTTCGTTCGAGAACTTTCTGTGAAAATATTATGGCTTTCCCACTTTAATTGTACAAAGAATGTTTTTTATTGAAGGAAATAAATCTATTTTCGTTACTATAGAAATGAACTTTTTGTGCGTTCTTTATCTTTAATATTATTTTTAATTATCAAGTTACTAAAATTCTTTAATTGAATCTAATGTGCAACGATTGTTACTGTAATTGTCTTTTTATGACCAATCAACCTTAATTAATTATTGTTTGTAAAACTAATATAAGATGTTAAAATAATTCTCCTTTCAAAGTTTATTTGTATGCTACTTAAGCTATTGTTGTTTATTATAATTGCAATAATTATTCAAAATTATTCTATATTAAACTAGAAAAAGGCGAAGTAAAATCCACACAGTGATTTTCAACAACACAATGATATACGAGTACAAATACTAATAAATCAAATTCCAAAAAGGTACGTTTTATAAAATCGTACTGCCTAAAATATATATCTACCTCCTTAACATCTTTTCGAACTTTTATGTTTTGTTTACAAATTTTCTATGACTAACGGATAATGCCTTTTCTCTTTCTATATTCTATGATTCTACATCCAAGCAATTATCAAGCAAAGAAATAGGGAAAAACAATATAAATAAAGGCAGAGAGAGGGAGAGAGAGAGAGAGAGAGAGAGAGATAAAATAAAATAAAATTAATAAAAACGATATTAAGAGTAGATTTTTGTGTTTAAACTTTAATTGAAAAAATTTTTTATACACGTTTATTATTTGGTAAACTAATGAAACCATGTATTAATTTATAATAAATTACATATTAATATCATATACAGTCTTAAATCAATAATATTATGTAGAATATATAATCAAAGGAAAACTATACGAATAAAGTATATTATTATAATATAAACATTGTAATTTTAATGAAATTCACTATTAAATAATTTTTATAATGGTATTTCTATAATAATTGTCATTGTAATTTAATTATCTAGAACCACTTTTTTATATTTTGGGATTTATATTGAAACTACGAATATTATTGTTTACATGATTGAAATTCAATATTTCTTTAAAAACTCTTTTTATTATGCAATAATGTAAATATGTAATAAGTTTGCAAAGTTAATCAATCAAAATAATGAAATTATTATAGTCACGAATATATACTCATATATATATATACAAAGTACACGTTATAAAATATTTTCATGAGCATGAACGAGAATAAATTATTCATTATTCTTACACATCCCGAAAAGCTTTAGAGAGTATTTGCATTGATTAAAAGTGATGAAACTCTTGGCATTACTGCCACCATCACCTCAATGCAATTTGCAATATTTTTGGGCAAGATACATAATCTGAGCCGAATCAGTAGTGCTCTGCTTGTAAAAACAATTGTAGTGAATTTAAGGTGAGTACAAAAGTAACTGATAGAAGAATCGGATAAAAGTTATTAATAGATAGTACGTTAAATTTTGTTCTACCTCAAAGGCAGTCAATAAAATACTTTAGTTGAATAAAATACTTTAGTTAACTATCGAAAAAGATTTCGATAGTTAGTCAACTCTTTTATGAAGCTTCACGCAGCTCAAATCATTGATTATTTATAATTTCATTTGTATTTTTAAGTTATCAATTATAAGTAATCACTAAATAATTATCAATTATAAGAATTCTATAATGCATTATATTCACATAATAAAATTCGTTATTAAAAGTTATTTTCTTTATTTGTAATATTTAAAACAGATTCGTTACACTTTGAATTGCATTTTTTATAATATATATATATATATATATATTATATTAATCGTTGATAACTATTTTTTAATATGTATTTTGATTATATTTTCAGAATCATTTTAATTATTATTATTATTATTATTAGCTTGCAAAATATTTACAATGTTTAGACCTGCTTTAACCTATTAACGAAAAATGCATAAGAGAAGAATAATAAGGCAAATTTAATATTTTTAATCCATTTTCATGTTATAATATAGTTTTATATATATTATATATTATGTACAATAAGCTTTAATTCATCAATTCAAAGAATTATAAATTTGAACAAAATATAATGAATTTTTTTTATACTATAATATAAATATTTCTAATTAAAATTGGTTAAAAAATTCCTCAAAGTATTTTTAAAAATTGATGCTACTTTCATGCTTCATATATAAATTGAACTTCCGATTATGAAATATAAATTTGTATAGAAATATTTGAAAAAAAAAGAAAATATAATTATTTATATTTATAATTAATTAGATGCGGTAAATGATATACTTAAATATCAGCAGCTCACAACGATAAATGAAAAATTAAGAAAGTGAGATCTTGTACGTTATATACATCAATACATTGTGAGTATACTTAAACCAAAAAAAACAGTTTGAAAATTGTATTAGTAAGATGTACAAGCATATGTTTGCCTATAATTATTGTGTGTCTCCGTTTTAACATTGATCTGTTTAGTATTTCGCTATTTTTTATTTACAATTCATATTCTTTATCAATTATCGATTTTTTTCTCTGTTATGATTCAGTGATGTAGGATAATCTAAATCAATATGTAGTGTTAAAAGTTATTTTTAATTTATATGTTCATAAATATTAGTAATATAAATATAAAGTTTAACACTCGTATGTAAGATTTTGTAAAGTTAAAGGGAATAATAAAAAATTTATCAAATAAAATTACATAATAAAGTTTTATATTATCTGAAGTTAGACTAGAAAAAAAATTATAATGTATGTTTTTATATATATATTTTAAATTAAGTAGTTCGTAAAGATTGAAAGAGTAGTAGATGATTTGATTCGTAATAATTACAAATGGAATCTGCTCTCACATCATAAAATGGAATTTAGATTGAACAATTCACTTAGTTAGCCTGTATTTCAATTTTAAATACGAAAGACAAGGAAAGTTTATAAAAGCACGATTCATTTTCAATGTAGAAAATTATTTTGAAATTGAAATTATGTAAATTTTTCTGTTCGCCCAGTAAAAGCAAACGTAAAATTATTCTTAACAACATTCGCTGTGAGCGCAGTACGCGTCGACGTCTGTCACTAGTTCGTTATTCAAAACATCGTTCTCCCCTCATTGGATGAAAAAGAAACAATGTGAGATCGTGTATACATGCGAATCCCCTGGCTAATTTTCTGACCTCGACGCTGATAAAAATTCAAACTAACTGCATAGCGCGAGCGCAAAGTCTAATACGAAAAGCAGTGCACTCCTATTATGTTGTGCAGCGACCAAAGAGTAAAAATGAAAGACCGGCGAAAAATGCACCTGTAAAGAGGAGCGAAGGAGCCACATGCATTAGCCTTCCGATATTTCGCGGCTCTGTTTTGCGCATTTTCATGCATATTGCATGGATTCGAATTCGAATTTTGCATATTTTATGATTGCGCTGCCCCGACGATGACGACGGAGCGCATTTTTTCTTTACTATCTTTCCGAATTTCCATTTTTCTCGGCTAAGCCCTCCTGCTCTCAACTTACTCGTTTTTCCTTTTTGCCAGGGTGAGTCAGGTTGAGGCGAATTCTGGATTGATGACACTCGTCAGGTCGGCTAAATGCGAGTATAAAGCGAGTCGCAATGGTCGCAGTTTTCGTTTGTGTGTCGGCTAGGCCGCAGGTACGAGCCAAATAAAATATCCACTAAATCCCTCGCATATAAGTAATGTTCTTGGAAACAGTAGGGAATATTGCGCTTTTATTTTTTATTACAAATGCAGTTTGTAATTTTTGCAATAATTATAACTACTTGAACACCGTAGGGTAATAAAAGTTTATAATTGTAGAAGAAGGAATGCAAATAAAGGGGTTCAGGCACATTAAAAATTCATTTAATATTTTATATTTTCATCCTTTGGAAAATAAGTGCATTTTTAATTTATTGTATTTATTTCTAGCGTGGAAGTATTTTATGCATTGATAATTTTTAAAACTCATGAAAAGTTATCAGTGTTTAAAATACGTCATACATAATTCATTAGGATTGGTAATTGAATGATATAGTTCAGAGCGTTTGAAAGTTTCTGTTACAAAGTATTTATTATATATATATAAATTACATATTATCAGATACATATTTTACTACTGTCTATTGAATTTCATTTGTAAATAAAAATCAATAATTATGTAAGAGACAACCATTAATTTTTATCTATAATCTTTTATTTACTGTAAATTAATTATTTTATTTTTTAATTTTTTTATTTTCATTTAATTATTAATTTATTTTCAAAGTATTTAATAATTATTATTCATTAATGAAATTTTTAAAATCATAATTTTAAATGTTAAATGCTGTTTTAGAGGTACTACATAGATTAATTTACAATATTTTAAATAAATTTTATTGAAGTGTATTTACTTACAATTATATTCCTATGAATTGGAATATGTATTACAGCTATAACAATTAGCGTAAAATAATAGATCAGTTTACACAAAGAAATACTGGTAATAATAATAGTGGTGATAACAACGATGCCCTAAGTTTCCAGCAAACGAAGGCGATTTACTAAACCGAGAGACGCCACTTATGCATGCTATTCCTAGCTTGTATTAAGGAGAACTACTGATTGTACAATTAATGGTTAAGTAAGTAAGGATTGGGCAATGCTAGTATACTTTTTTAATATTCATAATTTAAGAAAACATTTTGTTATTACTAGGAATATCTATTTCACATTAAAATAAATATTTGAAATTTTAATTACAAATTACAATAATAAATCATATTAAATAATAATACTTATAACTAAAAATCACTAGCTACGTCTAAAATGAAAAGTATTTTATGTATCATCATAGCGTTAAAAATTTTTTTATATAAAAAAATTAATTAAAATTAAAATAAAAAGAATTATAACACATGAATTATTTTTACAAAAAGAAAATATTTATACTTTATACTCTGTTAAATACATTCCTATAGAACTACCATTCAAACTAAAATTTTTTTAACGAATAGTCACATATATTGGTAAAAGAGCATTAAATTTCATTTTATTGAGTTAATCTTCGTTATTTATTCATTTATGGAAAATTTATGTCACATAATTATACTATAGAGCAAAATATATCAATGCATTCAATTTTGCATAAGAAATCGTTGTATATAAATCATTTGAAATAGAAATTGTGAAATAAAGTTATAGATTTAAAAAAATAAATATAAAAGGTAATATTTTGACAAACAAAATGCAAATATATTGTATGAAGGCAGAAGAATTGCAAAATTTGTTTTCATGATGTTTAAAAATTTAAGAATTTTTTACTTAAACAGAATAGTAATATTAAAATGTTCCATATTTATTTTATATTTGCTTTTAATATATATAATTTAAGTATAAAAAAGTAAGTATAAAAAAGTAATTTTAAAATTGTGAGGGAAAAATGGATATTAATGCATGACTAACTGCATGTTATACATTTTAATACAGAGCTATGCGACTTAAAATTATTTTGAATATTTTGAAAGGATTTGTGGGAAATTATCAATTAATTGTTTATTCGAATTTATTGCTACATTCTTATTAAATAGTATAAACCACTATTTAAGCTTATGATCGTCACAAAACATTTATCCGAAGTATAATAATAAAGGGGGATATCAATTAAATTTTGCATTTAAACCGTGATTCAAGATTACAACTGATCATTACTGCGATTAGCATGAATTTTTTCCTGGGTAGGTTGACCGCTTCTTAGTGAATCATAATTAAATACAGAGATATTGAAATGGCCATGCAAGTGACAAGGTGTCGCAGCGACAGCTCATTAGATAGTTAGGATTTACAAACGGATCGGATATCAATCATTCGCAATTCGCAGTGAGTTCTTCTTTGTCTTTTTTCTGCTAGCCCATCCCTCTCACCTACACTTATGCATACGGATACAGAGCCGCAATTTTCAGCTCGTTGGCTTTATAATGGACGGCCATTAACTACGCTACGCCAACGACACGTGCCGTCCGCTTGTACAAAATTTTTTATATCGCTATTTCGTTCACCACCCACACGCACCCCACATCTTTTATTAATAATAGTGCACACATCGGTAAGGGGGCCGATTCGACAAACGCACCCTTCTCTGACCGCCCACGTCCAATTATCTTTGTCAACGTTGGTACGCGAGTCTCGAAAGGCTTGTGGAGTAAGACATTTAACACGTTGCCACCCTGAGCCACCTAGAGTCGCGCGACTCTATTGTTTATCAAAGTATCCCGTGGCGAACCTCTGACTTATATATCACGGGATAAGAAAAAACTTCACGTTTCGGCCTCTTTCATTAAATACGTAAGCATCTTGCCCCGTCGAGACGAGAGACGATGCGTGCACTGCTGAATTTTTCAGATTATCGTGGAGCTGCAGCTGACAACTTGATGATTTTCAAACTAGGGCACGCACTCGTAACTCATCCAACTTAAGCTCCCTCGAAGACTCTGCTTCTGCGTGATAGAGAAGAATCGACTTTCAGCGTCCTTAGAAATTTAATACATTTTGTTTTTTTCAAATCAATTTCTTGGGTCGAAATCAATTATTTATTAGTTTTTAAGCTCTCGATTGCTCGGTCTGAATGAATAAGATTTTTACATCGACTGTTTAAAGTTTTTATTTTTGTCAATTTTTTAGTGGTTAATGCAGTGTTGAAAAATAGCATTATTTATATTAGAACACCTTCGTTTAACTTACAAAATTATTTTAATTTAAGAAATGTGTTAAATTTTTTTGTTAATCCGATTCAGTGATTTCTTGATTAAGTTACTATGATAATTTCTATTGATAATAAAGTAATGAGTTAAGAAATGAAGAATAAATTAATGATAAATTGTAAAAGAAGGGTCTTTAACTGAATCACTAAGTAGGCTATACGTTTTATGTATCTTTACTAGTAAAAGTACATAAGCACAGCATAAAGTAATAGTATTTGTTATTTTTTAATATAAATGTTATTCTGTATTTATATCATTGAACATGAGTATTTTTTTAGCAGTTACTTACAGACAGTATTTTTTTTTATACTCAAGATATATATATTATATATATGCATATAAACACGCACAACACATTACTCATTTTACTTACTCACATTACATTATTAATTTCAATATATATAGACTTCATTGACATAATTCATTATTTTTTACAATAAGCTTATATCAGTATCGAATAAATAAAACATGCAAACGCGTTTTGTGTTTTTCCATGAACATTACGGAAATAAATCGCTTATATACGTATATTTCTACTTGTAGGATTAAAACTTGTAGGCATTAATTATGATTACGAGAAACGTTTTTCTTCAGCAGTATATGTCAATAAGCTAATCATTAATGAATCATTATTATTTCTCTATTTGTCTTCAATTCCTTGTTAATAACACTTTCATCTATACAAATTCTCTATCTCAATGTTTATTTCATTTTCGCATCTGTGATATGATTTTTTTTAATAATGTAATAATAGATTTTAAAAATAATATATTATTTTATAACCTGGAGGTATGATTTTTTAAATAATTATATTCATAAAAATGTAGTTGAAAAGTAAATACGAAAATATACATTTATATAAACAAAAGCTTACAATAACTTAAAAACTAAAGATATAAGACTTGTGATGAAGCGTATTTTGTATATTAATTTTACAGAATAAATAAATCAGACTATTTATAAATGTGCTTTTAGTTTATCATTCAAAAATTATAAGTTGAATAAATAATTTAAATACTTAAGTTACTAATTTATTATATAACAATTAAAAAATTACTAATTTACGAATCATAGATGTTATAAAATCTAGTGTAGTATAAAGTAAATTTTAATCCAGAGTTTGACTGCATTGTCATACGATTGATTTATTGGGCCTATAAACGATTTTGTTATTTTTTTTATGCTGAATTTAAGCCACATCTAGACATGTGTAGATTATGATAGAATTAATTATTGATGAATATAACTTTTTGTTTAAACTGCACGAGTTTCATCGTAACATTACATAAGTAACATTGCACTCAACTTATGACCCCTCAATTTCATTATTAAATTCAATAAGTTTATATATTAGCCATAAAAATTAATCAATATCTATTCCTATATTTTATATTTATAAAGCTCCTTTAAACAACTCCTTTAATTTACATGCATTTAAAAAAAATATAATAAAACAATTGCACATAAATTATTAAATTAAATGATTTAAATAAGTTTTAACGTATGCATGAATATTTTAAAGGTATTAAATTTTTTAATTAATAGTACCAAATAATATACAGTCTACAAATTAAAGTTTAGTCACCAAATTTTTTATTTTAAGTTATGACTTAGTAGAAAAACAGATTATTTTCTTTAAATTTACAAATAAAATAGTGACCATGAAAAGTTTTTTTGATATGTTCTTGTACAATGATTAAAGGAAATAAATCATTGCCAAATTATAGATATGGGATTTATAAAAAAATATCAGATCACATTGCATCGTTAAAATTAATTAATCTTAATGAAATATATCCAGAAATGAGGTGTTTATTAAGGTAAGAAATATACTAATGCTATATACAAATAACTTTTTGTTTACTACGAGAGCTTTGTCGAGATAGTGTTAAAACAGGAATATTTTCTTTTATCTAAAACATAACGTACTTTTAATGTTAAAAAGCTGAAGATTAAAAAAGTCATTAAAATTTATTGTTTTTGTATACAAAACTTATTTAGTTCATTCTAAATTAATAAATATTTATAATTATTTAAAATTTATAAAAATAAAAATAAATTATAGTAAGAAAATCGGTTCATATTGCAGAATCATGTGTTCAATAGTAAATTAAATAAATAAATTATTATTTATTCTTTTGAAATTTATAATTTTTTGTTTAATGTACAAGATTATACAATTTATCTTAGAGGATTTAAGGATGTAAATAAGTATAAAAAAGCTTTTTTGCAAGCTAATTCGTTTTATAATATACTACAAAATATTAAAATTACAAACTATTTTTAAAAATTTAGTCATTGTTGTGCTTCATATTTGCACAAATTAACTTAAAAAATAATTTATCAAATAAAAAGAAGAATGGTAACCATGAAAATGCTGTATTAGAAAAAAAGTAATGCTTTATAGTTTGATAATCCTAAAATTTATAATTTCATAACAATTATAAAACAGTAACGATAATTTGTCAATATCAAAGAAAAACTGTCATTAAAATCAAGGAGATTTAAATAATATTTAGCATGTGATAACGTACAAATATTAGAAAAGTTATAAACATGTAGAGAAAAATAACAAAGACAAGGAATTGTAGGCGATAAAATTGCGGTCCTTCCCTGATTTTTCAACGAATTTTCAGTTACTCAGTGTAGCAGCCATAGCAACAGTAGCGGTAACGCCGGGACTCACGGGTAAATTCGTTTTCATAAAGTCTGCAGTGAAATGGTAGTAAAAGGCCGAATTCGCATATCGGCCTGAGGCTGGAAAAGAGGAAGTGGGATCAGGCGAATGAGATAGATATATTGTAAAATTGAGAGACGAAATATGCACAAATGGTAAAAGGGAAATAGAGATGAAAGAAAGAGTTGGATGGGGAGTGAAAGATATAGAGTCGGATAGCGCGGGAGGGATGCAGAGAATGGGGGATAGAGAGAAAGATAGGATGAGTGAGAGTGGAATACGCCGTATCATCGTATAACGTTAATTAAACATACTATATGCTACAGTATGTGGCTTCAACCTACATATCGAATGGTTTTCACATATCCATATTTACGGAATATGTTTGCCTGCATACATACACTATCGCTTGGCCCTGGAAGCTTTACATGTATTTTGGCAGAGAGGAATTTTAAAGATAGGATTTTCAACGATAATTAATCATTGATTTGTTACTGGTCGTTGCTTGTCAGCCGGTTCGCTTATTTGAACATTGGTTATTAAGTTACAGCCGATTTTAGTGTGTTGTGCCTATTGCCAATTGAATTCTATGACTTTCAACGTCTTCCATTTTTTCCATTGTCCTTTTTTACAATTTTTAAACCAAAATTTTGTCATTATTACTTACTTGTTATATGTCTGTAACTTTATCAGACTTTCAATTTTGTTTATATTAGTTTATTAACATTACTTGGAGTTGATCATGTATGTTCGTTAAATTCCATCTGAGAAGGCATTTACATGTAAAAATACATTTTTAATGAGAACTATAAATCTTACACTTTACTTTAAGATTTTTCTATAAGTATAAATAATATTAATAAGTAAAATTATTGAAATTATCAAGTAAGATAATTCGTTTCATAATTTTCATAGAAATTAATATACTCTAATTTTAATAATCTATAATTAGGTTTGTTAGGCTTAACTTATCTAACTGGTCGTTCAATGATAAATCATATTGAAATAAAATAAACATTTTAAAAGTAATTTGTATTTAATGCATAATTATAAATGATAATAAGTAGCGAATGATATTTTTATAATAAAAAATGTATTGTAAATTTCATTAATTAGTACATTATTTCTAATTTTTATTTATAAGTAAAATTAAATACAATTATATTAACAGAACAATTGCATACTGTGAATATATACAGGATATTTTTTTTACTAACAGATATCCAACCATCTATAAAATTGTTCAAATAGAATGTTCAAAGGTCAATACTATTTTAGATTACGGACGATTCCCACCTCTGTTGAAAGCGGGTAGAAATCGGTATATTTTCTCTCTTTATTATAGAGGCTTGGGATTTCAGCTATTGCTTTTATCGATGAACATATATTCAATCGTTATAAATCTTGATCTATGAGAAGCGACAACCTCTCTTTATCATAATAAAAGTAATTTTCTTCGTTTCCGCGCCTCTACGTTTTTCTTTTATCGCCTCACTACCCTCGCGCGTTCTTATATATAATGTACATGAGTGTATAGAAAATGATCTTCTTTTCGACCCTGAGGCGATTCAAAATCAAACGTCAAGAAAGACAAGGTGGATGTGGGATTCTGCGGTGCGTACGCCTTCCGTCTATTCGACTTGATTTTTTTGTCCTTGTTGTTTCTGTTGTACTTTCAGCCTACTCTTCTTCATCTTCACGACCTAGTGAGGGATGACGACCACGAATCGAATATTTTTACATGCATGAGATTCCTATTCTCCAGGCGGAGCATCATCCCCACGTTACTGCAACATCGCGAATAAAAATCTCTTCTGCTCGTAGTGACTCTCTCCTCTTTCCGCGAATTTCTGTTATTTTATTCTCGGTGGCGTTTTCTCGTTCGAGATACTTTTATCATGTACACTTGTTCATTTTGCTTTTTTGGTTGTCTTTCGTACGCTTTATACATACATAGAAGCTTGACTACAATGCTTGACTCGTAAAGTTCAATATAGTTAAACTCCTCGCTTTTGTAGAAATATTATCAATTTAGTTATTTTTCATGAAATTCAGTGATGAAAATAATTTTGATACAAATTATTTAAATACAAACTACCGATAATTGTATTAACTTATATTTTACGATAAATTATTTTCTCCTTGCTATTTTTTCATTACGATACAATTTTCAAATTTTTAAAAAAGTTATAAAACTGCATTAGGTAAGAATAGTTGGTATAGCAGCCATAAAATAAATTTTTATGAAACATGTAAAAATAAATTCGACACAATTCGTTTTTATTCATGCATACCTTTCACTTAAATAATAATATTTCATACTTGGAAAATGAATTTTTTGTCTGATGGAGATTTTTATGTACACTAGTTTTTTAATAATAAAAAGACCTGTAACTCGTTACATTAAATCTACGCAATTTTATTATAATTGATTATTGAATATCGTAAGTATTGTTTATTAATACCAAACGTCTATCTCGAATTGTAATTTTCTGATTAAAAAATATTACTTTATCATTATTTGTGTTTAGATGAATACAAAAGTAGCGTTAACTTATCGCTAATACGGCTCAATATATTCAGTAAAAATTTCAAACAGTAAACATTTTTTAACAACCTCTTTTACGGACTGCTTTATTATCTTAGCTTCCCCTCAGTTTCTATGTCTCTTTGCTTCTTGTCCTCGTTGAAGTTTCTTGTTCACAGAGCTGATCGAGATTTTCGAAAAATATGTACACTCGAGCTAAGGCGACTAGAACGAACTATCTGAAGGAGTAGATGAACTCGGCGTTTTGCTCGATCTAACTTTTTTTCATTGACGACCCACTCGAAAAGCTTCGTTGCTTCTTAAGCGTCCACTCAAACTACTTCTCATTCTCTCCATCTCTCTCTTCTTATCTGTATCTCTGTCTCTCTTTATCTCTGCATCTCGCTTGCACCATTCGTTTCAAGGGTTATTGAGTTTTCTGTCGCTTCCAGAAGAAATACGCTTTATTTACTTTAGGAGAGGGAAACGACAGCCGGCTTCTGCTGTGTAATGCGCGAACAAAATAAAAGATGTAAGAAGGGGAAAACTGCGAGTAGAACGAACATAACGCGAAAAAGCAACGTACTTTAATACACGAGTTGTATATGTTTGCTTATATGAACACACGTAAGCATAATTGTATAAACACACACGTGGGCGCGAGTGCACACACACATAGAGGTATGTAAGCCGTTATGCTTTTCTTTTGCAGGTGTTTTTCAGTTTCCTTTTTCTATTCGACCGCTGCACGATGAGGGAGAAAATCGCACAAACGATATTATGTAAATTCATGTATTGTGTTGAACTTTCAAAAATAACACATTTTTCTTTCTTCTACGCATAAGATTTTACGAAAGATTGTATGTGTGCGTAGTCAAAAAGTGAGGCAGCGCATTGTCGTAAATGGCCAATGTAATCTATTATTTCTGGCTATGTAACATAAGCTTAGACATGCAATACTATAGATTTATCATTGTCGGTAATCAGACAATGGGCTGCGCATAGGATTGTAATTATTTAAAATGCAGTCACGAATTATCTCGATTCTGAGCGACAGGAGATTTGCCGATGGAACTTTATCCGTAACTGTCAATTAAATTAAAGGTTGCGTTTACTACGTGCCCGTATATCGAA
Source organism: Kradibia gibbosae (assembly GCA_018907135.1). Lineage (NCBI taxonomy): Eukaryota > Metazoa > Arthropoda > Insecta > Hymenoptera > Agaonidae > Kradibia > Kradibia gibbosae. The sequence continues at coordinate 30,628,123 of JACCHX010000001.1, read as the reverse complement.
AGCTTCCATTTCACAGTATCATTCAGTTTCGAAATAAAATGTGGTATGAGCAGGCGTGTGTACGGACGATGAAATTTGTTTACATTAGTTTATTGTGATTTATTACGGCGCAAGTGTGCGAAAGAGAAAATTTTTTTTCGGCCGAATATCACATCCCGTTGATTAATTGGAAGGCTATACCAAAGACTCTTGTGTTGAGCGATTCATCATTCTAACGACGTCTACGTACAATAATTAATTAATGCATGCTGGGGATGTCTCATAATTACAGGAAAGACAGGTCTTAATTTGGCACTACAATCGTTACGTTTGAGGTTTTCTATCATTGATTAACTGCATAATATTTTATTTTGACCAATTACTTTATAGCGTACAGGGATAATATCTTTAATAATATTATAATTATCTTTTCTACAACCTTTTTTTTGATAGAACTGATTTTAATAATATATTATATTCGAATTTTTAGTAAATTGTAAGCAGGTCACAGGTATAATTATTATAAAAAATATTTTTTTTTGATTGCATTTAGTAATACATTTTAATGTAAAGTAAAAAATAATTTTTACATTTTAAATCACAAAATAATCATTTTCTTTATTTTAAAATAATTTTCTCTTATGCAAACATTACACTAATAAAGTTTACACATTATATTTTATATTGAATTCTGTAGCTGATTGAAAAGTGTTTTTCAATTTTCCAAATTCCAATATTTTTATTTCTAATATATTTCAAATTTCACGCTTTATCATATGAATTTATATTTTTTATACATATTTTTGTGTGGCTCAACGAAAGAATAAATGCAAGAAATGTAATGGTTTATAAAATAGTTTAGGAATTTATAATTTTCTTCCGCCTACGTCTGTAGACTCTTCAAATGGCGTTGTAAGATTAATGATTATACAAATATTTGAATGGCAAATATATTTTGAAGAAAATTCCTTTTGTACATATTTATGTGTATACTATGTATTGAAATTTTGTTATGATACAAGATATTTATAAAATTTATTACATACAATAGATATCAAAATTTTAATAGATTAATTTAAAAATAATTATCAATATCCGTTTCATTGAAACTTTTTAAACTAATTGCCTAAATAAAAAAAAGGAAAAAGACTTTCAGAGTGTGAATGAAACGATGAAAAACTGATTATACCAAAATAATGTAAATAACTTTTCTATTATTATGATCTTATAATAGAACATCAATCATTTAAAACTTATGACATTGTCATTTTACTAAAAGAGAAACCTTATAATTTAAAAATACAATTATTTTTACATAAAATTAAAAGGAAATTAATTGGATTAAAATAAAGTCGATACAAAATTCGATTATAATAAACATGAATTATAATTAAAAAAACACACACACACACACACCAAAAAAAACTTGTTTTGTCATCCAAGTCTTATACACCCGACCTATATAATTAGAAAATATTTCGCCTGATTCCCAGTGCTATTATATCGATTATTTTTCCATTGTAAGGAAGACACGGCCATGCGTATCTCCATTATCGGAAAATTATCGGTCTAGGAGACAATTAAAGGGAGTTTTCGAATTCCTGAATGCTGGTTTGCGATCCGTGCTACGAGGCTATGAAAAAACCTGCGCTACAAAATCTCCCGAAATACTCGCATTGGAGTTTCAGCCATGGAAGTCCCTTCGCATACCATCGTAGATTGCAATACCTGAAGGTTATCGATTGAATCTTTAGCCTCGGAGCCGCAAGAAGTAATGGGCTAAGCCATCGTCGTAGACTTTACGATAAGCGATCCTCATTCGCCCCTTCTTCAATACTCGGGGTACAGTCGTTGCTCTAGTCCTTTCCATCTTATTTGCACATTTCTTTTTCTTCATCTAAAATAGTATTTTTCTTTCGCTTTGCCTTCTGCAAAGTAAAAAAATTTGTTTTATGAAATGTTTATGCTTGCAAAATGAATTAACAAATTTTTAAACAAATAATTTTCAAACAAATTTTATTAACCAGATACTTAAGATCATAGTAGCGGATACAATTAAATTTTACAATATACAAATACATATACCTACCTTTATACGCAGCTTTATTCATCAAAAAGTTTTGAAACAAAAGCAGCATGTACAAGTTAAAATGTGAACGTAAAAAACCTGTTCAATCTCTGTCTGTTTAAAAAGTTATGCAAACATTCGTTCACTTAATATGATACGTAAATGTTTTATAAATTCCAATCGTATTCTATTAGAAATATGCATCTTACAGTCCATTCCGATCTCTTAATGTAATTCGTATGTGATTCATCTCTATTTGCTTCGTTTAAAAAGGTTGCAATCCGTGTGTACCCGCAAGACAGGTATAGAAGAAATCTTCGCACGTGGAGTAACTAACTAACTCTGAGTCACGTGCATGACTGCAGGGAAAGCAGGAACAAGTGCTAGCAAAGCACCGTAGAACAAAAACTCTACATTTGCCTTTTTCATACTTCCTCACATCCTCGTCCTTTACATACGCATTTAAAATAAATTCTCCTTACGTGCAGTGAATTCGCGGGCAAGGTGTAGTATAACTAGTTTAAGTAGTTTAACTCGTCAGAATAAGAAAATTTGAAGGAATGGATGAGTGAAAATTGGAAAGATGAAGATCAGGGGAGAAAACTGGCTGAGGAAGTAGGCACATGGAGGGAAATATTGCAAAAACTTCAAGCACAGAAGTCCAAAAGTACAAGTTGACGTTATGAAAAGATAGGATTCGTAATTCTCTTACTTTTAAAGAGACATAAGGCTTGCTCTATATGTTCTGCATATTTTTATTCATTGCTCCCTTATATGTATGTTATCCGTAACGACACCAATAAAGAAATTAAGAATTTCCAAAAATGATCTTTTTCTCTCTATTCATTTTAACGCAATTCATCTTTAACTCAAGATTTCTAATTTATATATTGTTTGTGTTTGTATTTCATATTTTTTCTCAAAATTATCCTTAAAATCTTTTTTTTTTAAACTTTTAATTTAATTAAAAAATGCAGATACGAATGAATGATACAATGAAAACTAATATAGTTGATTCAAAACTGAAAATACATTATTTGTAATTAGTAAGAAACTAGATATTTAAAAAAGAGAGAAATTTCTCACATTGTTGAAGGATACTAAATTCTCCATTTTTATTGCATCATCGTAAATTTGATTAATAATTACATGATGTCCATATAAGCACATGAATCATTAAATAGTTTATTAATTTGCATATTAGTAAACTGTAGATCATACATTTTTCAAAGACATTTTAAATTATCGATCGTTATGATTATAAAAGTATTACAAATGTCCTGATTCATAATTTAATATTAACAATACTTTTTTACCTTTGAACTTATTTGTATTAAAGTAATTTAATAAATAAGTAATGTAGTAATGTAAGAAAGAAAGTAATGAAATAAAGAAAGACTTTTTTATAATTGATTTGTTATTTTCAACCCATTTATGTTTATGTTTGCATAAATTACAATAGTTACTTATATCTCGCTTGGGCGTATTGGAATCTGCGTTTATTAATAAATTTATGACTTTGTTTGAAAGTATCTTAATTTTCGCTTTTATTGTACATGTTGTTTCGAGTCGTTATTTTTTAACTAAGAAAACTTTCACTCTAAGATGAATCCACATAAGCTTAACAAGGCATTTCGCACCAAAACATTCAGAATGAAATAGGCGTAATAAATATATTTAATATACATATATACAGATGTATATTTATTTTTTTTAGTTGCGATAAGAACGAATATGAGTGCTAAGGTCAAGCATTCAGATCTACTAGTACTTGCAATCGCTCGGAGAGTCGCTGAGGAACTGCAATACTAAGGATTTCGATCGCGTGGCTAAAATTCTGCGAGCAGTAATAAAATTCACGTTCGGAATATAAAGTAGCATGGGAGTTTTGTCGAGTTACATAACTACAGTAACCGTCTAACTGGTTCTTTATTTCCTGTTTATATACATTTTTTTTTATTCTATTATACTGATTCACACACCCACCCACACACACACATATGTTTGAGTGTTCGGATGTATGAACGTGTGCACGATAAGAACCATCTTGGCAATGTTCGTATAATTTTTTTTAAATGTTATATTTTCTCTTCTAATTACTTCTATAATTCAAATTGCTTATTTTACTTTAATCTCTAATCTATCTTTAAGTTTGTTAATAATTTTACTAAAAAATTAATTTTAGTAGATATTCTTAATTAAGCGTATCAATTACTAAAAAAATATTTTTGAATAAATGCCTATCAAAAGAATTCATTGAATCCGGATAATTTCAAATGAACATAAAAACTCTATTAGAATAGTTTATAAATGCACTTAAGTATTAAAATTAGACATTACTTTGGTAGACTTGAAATTATAAAATATACTTTCTGAATTAATAATTAGACTATGAATTTATGCAGTGCAAATAGGAATTTTTGAATTCTTGACGAACATAAATCCTTTAATATTTGTATTAAAGTGGTAATTTAAAATGAGTTGAACCATGTAACCATAAAAAAATATACTGAACTTTAAAGTCATCGAAGCTTAAATTAAATTAGAAAATTATACTTAATACAAAAATTTTTTTATATAGAACGAACGCAAAAACTAATAGTACTTTGGTATATTAAATTATGCAAATAATCGCCTAGTCTTACTTTTATGTAAGATTATTTAATAAAATTTTAAAGAACAGAAGTGTGAGTTTCTTTTCAAGATTTATGAGCGTTTTTACATAATCTTCAAAAAATTTATTCAATCAATAAAAAATCAATTTTGATTTTTACTGAATATTATTGAAGTTCTTTAATTGTAGAAAACTTTTGACCTTAATCTAAATTTCTCTCCTGAATATCAAGCGTTGAACTAAATGTAGAAAATATGTATTTCAGGCTTAATGGTGGAAACGACGGTGGTCCTTTTGGCGAAGTTTGTGGAATAGTCCGAAATCGGTTAGAACGGGATTTTCATAAATTTATGATATATATAACATAGAACTAAGCTTGGGTAACAAAATGCAATGGCAAACTGCAGACTGGCTTCTCCTCATTTTTACTTGGCTAATTCTACAATATAATAAAAACTTGAGTTAATGTGTAGTTTTTTTTGAACAGTAAGAGTATTTTACAGATTTTCAATTTCAATTGAAATAAATTAAATCGAAAAAATTCTTATAAACATTTGATTTTCAAAACTGAATTAGTTTAGTTTTTTTTAATTATGAAGTATGTGCGTATCAACAATGCGGGGACTCTTCTCGTACCATTTGAACTAGTTACTGAATTCATTTTTAAAATAATACTGTATTGATGCTAAAAAATATTCTATTCATAATTACATGGTCTATTTCAATTGCATGGGATAATTTAATCCGTATCTTAGATTCTTATAGAAAGGTTATTTTTAATAAGCTCAGAGCATCTTGCTTTTAATAAATATAAAGAGAAAGTAAAATTCATAAAAGAATGATTTTATAATTAATTTTTACCAATACATGGATTCACAAGTAGAAAATGCTCATGTTGTATATTTTTGCTGAGAAGATGATACTTAATCTAGTGCCTGAAATAGTTTGTAAAATAATCGTGGTTTCGTGACTTACAGTGATGTAAATAGAAACAGATGCACAGTGCGTGAAGTTGGTTGAAGCAATAAAGAGAATCGTTTGACGGACTTTTGGCTAGTGGGCAGTATGGATATTCTTAAAAGTTGCTTCTATTTACGTATATTTTCAGAGAAATGTTACGTTATCGATATATGTATATTCTCTTCTCTGTACACTACTTTATTCGCATACTTACTCATTCGGTCTCTTAGAAGGAAAATGGAAAATCTTCTGTCCTTCGTTCCCTTTTCGTTTACCAAGTAAAGGCTAGTCTGTCTGTAGACCAAAAGAGGACTGCCATACATTACCATTTATAGTGATTTCTGAGCCACCTTTCTTCTCTTACACTTTAAACGACTTCAACTCTACCCTTTCGATCCATGTAAAATCAGTCCGAAAGCATTGGATTACTGAATTTATATTACCATGCCTATTTCCACTCTATTCTTCAAAGAAATTTCGATTCATTATGTATATAAAATACTGTTATATTTATATTTACTTTAATTGGATTTTTTTACGATAATTGAATGACAAAAAGTATTATTTGGATAGAATACACCCACATAAATTTATGATCTTGCGATAATGCACTGAAAACCAGAACTGCCTTGTATAAAGGAATAAAAATTTAGGAAACCAAATTCTCAGGTTCGAGGTACTGTTAAAGTCTTCAAGGATTTTGTTTTCTAGGATATCGAATTTCCTATTGCGGATTCATGATATTTTTATAGAAATATATTTTTTTGACATTTTCTTGAAAATTACGTATTTAAATATACAACATTATGTAAGGTACGACATTTATATTAGAATTTATTTTTTTAAAGTGTAACTAATACGGAAAGAAGTAGTAAATAATAGTATGTTTAAATAAATGTAGAATGTGGTAATCAGTATTGTATGAATAGTACGTAAAAGTATATTTTGGTACTATTAAACGTGAAACGAAATAAAAGAAGTGAAATGGTTATGACTTAATTATTTATATTTATTCAATAATTCATTTAATTATGACATTCTTATATAAAAAAAATTTACTATAAATAAATTTAAAAATATTACTTATTGTAAACGAAATCGAAGGAATTTAATTATTTAAAAATATACTTAACAGGTAGTTCCTGTATTTTACACTGAAGCTTATCTGCAAGAATTAAATGGTGATATTACCTTTAACGCTGCTGTTCCAAAAAGGATCATTTAATTAAGCGAATTTTAGCATCGGCCCCCTACCTTAAGTATTTGCGTTTTTTGTAGCTTTTTTTTAGTATGCACTTTTATGTATAAAAGAGCTTTTTCAAATTTTGTGTTTATTTCGGTTTCTTTTAATTATAGTTCGAGTATAAATCCACTCTATCTTAAAATACTAAGATAAGGACGTTTATAGTCTGTCGTTGGCTGCAGTATCTTAGTATTATTTTTTGTTATGTAATGGTTACAAAGCATAATTTCCCATATCATATCACCGTATCTTTGCTGAACCGATATTCTGAAAAATTTTTCTGTATTTCAACAGATTTTGGTTCTTTTTCATCAAGTTGTTAAATTTTTTTTTATTACAATTACTATAGTGACAGTATTCAAATACTTAGTGTTTTGAGAAAATAAGGCAAGACAAATCCCTCTTATCTTCTGATTCTGTAATTTCATCTTACTGACATAGGAATTTAACTTGATATGTTGTACTGATAAGAAATATTTTCTGTACTTTAAGGCCGCAAAGAGCTATTTGACAACAGAATAATGTATATCTTATTTTAATCATTCTACCTTTTGTATTAAGGGAAATTAGATGTCATTAAAAATAAAGTCATAGTATATATTTTATATTAATTGTGATTATACAATTTAATAATAAATTTTTTTTTAATTTATTATAATTTATTATAATATTCCTATTAGAAATTGTATATTCGGATTCGGTTAGCATAAATAAAATAACAAAATATAGCCATTTCGACGGTTATGTTTCGAAAACATTTGTAAATGTTGCCAAACGTACAAAAATTTCTAAGCCTTTATTTCATTTTTTTTATATAAGAATACTGTATTAGTACAAGCTATTCAAGATTTACTATATAAATAATTTCCATATACTTACTTTGATAATTACTTAATGTGCTTCTATAATATTATTATGAAAGAATTCAGAACAATGTGGAAAAAAATGTGAAAAATCTTATACAATATCCCTATCTAAATTATTTCTCACTTCCAGGCCATTCTGCAATATTGATACGAATCTAAAAATAATTGACAGAAATGTTTATAAATTTTACGAAAAGATATTTCCAATTACTATTATTTTAATGATTATTATCAGAACAAGGTTCGTTAATAAGATATGATCATACAACTATATTAGCGATTGATTTTTATTTTGTCTACTAAATACTAAATTACTATTTTTAATTAGAATTTATAATAACAATATAATTAGGATCAGTTATAAATGAAAATCAATGAGATATAAACATAAAAAAGTAATGGTTTGTATAAAAAGTAAGCTCATGTTTATAATGTCAAGAAATTACCAACATTTGCATAGTATTTATGGGATTTTGATTGGTTTTAAACGATGTTATTTATAAATTTATTAAATGGTGTTATTTACTTTTCAGGATAATTATAATCATTTTTTTAATGCTTAATAATTTCTTTATGAATAAGGATATTGTGAAGTGACAACAAAATTTTTTGTATTTAAATAAGTTCTAAGCATATTGAAACAGATTATCTCATTTATCTAAAATCTTAAATACCTATTATAAAGCATAAATGCATTATGACAATGTAGAGTGATATGGTTAGAAATTTTTAACAGTTTAACAAGAACTTTTTGAGGTTAGTCATTAATATGCCAATCCTGGCTTTTGTCCAGTACTTATTCATTTGTAAATATCTTTTCCTTTTTATTAGTTTATTATGTAATATCGAATATATCTCTCCTTCTTCACTTTTTTCCGTGTAACTATTTTTCATCTTTTTTTTTCAAAATCTTGTTCATAAAAATCCCAAATTCGATTTAATTACCAAGCGCAATTTATTTCAGCAATATCGAATACGTTCGCATGAAATCATTGGAATGAGGAAATGTCAGAAAAGATTTTTGTGTTTATTTCTTCCAAACAAAAGACGTGTAACCTATTTTTTAAATCACCATATCATTACGTTTTCTCTGACTTTTGCGCCAAATTTAAATTACCGAAGATGTCTTTCGTAATTCAGAACATTTAAGATCGTATTAAAAAAATTAATACCTATAAACAAATATTCATGAAAGCCTTTAATAAAGAAAACATTAAAAATTCATTATAATAATACATCATTTTTATAAATAATTTCTTTAAAGTGTTGAAAGCTTGAAGAGAATTAAATATGCGGTCAAAATCTTAAGCTCACACTGTTGATTTATTATTCATGTACTTAAATTATCGACAGCATGAAATTTTTATAAATTTTCATAAATATTAATAAAAAAATAAACATTAATTAATTAATTTGACCTTGTACTTTAAAAAATTATTGCAATTGAAATGCTTTTTATATAATGGATAACTTTTTTCAGAAATTTTTTAATTAAAAAAATATGCTTGCATTAAGATATTCATATTAAAATATAGGAAATATACTCGTTTTTCATAATAAGTGGAAATTGAAATATTAAAATTAAGATTGCATATTTCATTGGAAAATTTTATTAAAAATGTTGTACCAGTATAAAATTTGATTTAATAGCTTGTGCTCACATTAACGGTATCATGCAAGAAGAGTTTAAAAAATAAATATCAAAAATAAAAGGTGTATATTTCATAATGGTTTTGCCTCGAATAATGTAATACCACGAGGTGGGTGTAAGCAAGAACACTTCATTCGAGTGCAAACTTTTTTTTCATAAAAGCCTCGCACTATAGGCTTGAAAAGGTTGTTAAAATTCCGAGTAGTAGTGCCGCAGGTCAATACGATAAGAGGCAAAGAAGAGATACAGCAATATAGCTAGAGCATAGATATATAAGATCCAGGGCCGATTTACGGGAAGGTAGAGGAATCGCGTGAAGTCTTGAGCGAATTTCTGGTAGTTGGGAGTAATTAAGTTAGAAAAGAATTTTACTCCACCACTGGCAACCGGAGCAGCTCTTTGTTTGCTCGGGACTCGTCTTAGACGTACTGCTGCGGATGCATTTTTCATCGTTTACCCCTAACTGCCGTCACTGACTCACACTTTACTCACTCGCGCCACCAAAACCACTTAGTTCTACTTTATTCCCCAGGAGTGTATGCTTATTCAAAAGACTCGTGGATATTGGAAGCTAACAGATGAATGCGATCCATGTTGGGTGTCGAGAAGAACAGCACCCGTTGAGCTAGTGATTTGCAAAATATCACAGGATCGCCTTTTACGCCACTCCAGACCGACACGTGAGACTAAATCTAGTCGAGCCGTTTTTGTGAGTCATACATTTATGAAGGAACTGAATGTCGTCTTATAGTTAATCTGAATTTATGAGCACTCTTAAAAGTCGAGTCGGACTAACTTGTGACAAATTTGACTCGCGAGCAGCTGTGATTTAGTTTACAAATGATTATAAAGGCCGTTTTAAAGCGGCAATGTGTAACGGAAATCTCGTGCCAGCGTATTATTATTCTTGTACATTCAATTGGCTTTTTTTAGGTGGAAAGGCATTATTCGATTTGAAAGCCTTTAATTAATAAATTAGTAAAAAAGAAGTAAAATCTTGTTCGATTTTTAAAAAAACCACAACCAAATATTCTATCCCTCGATAAATGATATTTATCTGTATAACACAAAAAGATTGTATTAATAAATACTTATTATTTTTATAATATTAATAGTCTTAAAACCAAGTATTGTATATATATATACATGTTTAAAAAGCTTTATTTTTATATAACACATGAAAACGTAGACCAATATCATAGTAAATGTTAAATTGTTTAGGGAAGTAAAATAACGAACTTATAGATTTTTTTAGTATAAAAATTAACGTATTACATTATAAATAAGGGAAGCTTCAATTCGTTCACAAAGGCCCCTTGTACCTTTCATCCGTTGCACGGTCACATGGATAACCGTTTTTGTTATTTATAAAAATCCTTTGGTCACTTGTTGTTTACTTTATTAACTGTTGATAAATTAGTCAATATTTCGTAATAATTATGTAGTTAGATTCTCGAGAAAAAGTTTTATCTTCAAAATAAAGTCATTTTCTTGTAAATAATTAAAACAATGTGATTTCTTAATGTGATTTCGACTGTAAATACATATAGCAATATTATATAATCGAGAATGAGATCAATGTGATTAATAATTATTTATATACATGATTCTTATTTATTTTTTCTTTCTCCTTTTACATCTCTCTGTTTCGTTATATCTGTCTCTCCGACTTTGACTATTTCATTGAAGTTAAAAAGGCGCTAAAGGGATGATGGCGGTCAGCGTCATTCTATCAAACTTTCTTTTACACGGGAATCATTCTGTCAGTGATGGCTTTTCTTTCCTTCGGTCTACTCTTCCCCTCTACTGCCAATCATTCGGTAAGTCCAAATCCAACCTCGATTCCAAACACCAATCAGCCAAACATTTATCCGCTACAGAATAGTAAGACCCCAATAGACCCGTACGCAGTGGCTTGTACACATTTTAACTTCCGGCTGCTTGATAATTAGTTGGTATTAGAGCGAGTCGACACCCGAAGCTACGAAGTGAAGGGGCAGAGGCTGAAGGCCGTGACCGTCGATGGCTATAGCCTATGCGCATGCCCGAACTGACCTCCAAATCTCCACTCTAACACATTGATATTTTCGCTTACGTAACCTATCTGAGAGTGTGTGCTATTTAGGGACATGGAAGTAAATGGAGCTTATTCGCTATCGTGCACAAAAGGCACATGAATATTTGTATTTACGAGAGACAGCCGCAAAGAAATTTTTCGCTTAAGTGCTCCTTTCTTTCTTTTTTTTAAATTTTCTTTTTCTTCAATTTTTTCCTTTTCTTATTCACTACTTTAACGATGATTCATCGCGATAAATATGGAAAAATAAGATAGATTGATTTTTTCGAATAAATCTAAATTATACTAAGGTCCGTGCGAAATACAAATTTTTATTTTTCTGCAGAATAAAGATTAAATTAAAACTGAAATAAGGTCTAAACTTTCACATAGTTGATATAGATCATAAAAATCATATAAATGAAGTACTAATTAATAATATATCTGATATTAATTTTATTATATACTTATTACTCAGTCTTTTCACACAACTATCTTTAAAAAATTGAAAAAGCAAAGTCTAAGAATGAGATTAACAGTATTTTTTTGCATCTTAGACATAATATTTCATTAATAATTCATCATCTAGTCAATACCTTTTTATATGATTAATTATCATTATGCAATAAAATAATAAATAACATAATTGTTTGATAAAATATTTATTATGCATTAATGTCCAACTTTAATAATAATAAAGAATTGCTTGATGAAGTCTTCAAAATTTTAAGGGACGATGTGACTGTCGACATGAGATACTCTATAATAAATATCTTTTTTGAGCTTTTATAAATGCAAAGTAAGCTAGATCCATCTTAATATTCATTACTAGATCTAGATTGAAACCTACTAGCGAATATATGTTAAGTTTGTAGTCCTCGTTTTATGTTCGGAGAACAGAAGCGCTCGGGATACGGAATGGAAAAAGAGGAACCAATTGGTCACAGTTGAAATTGTACTGTGGCCCCACACACATTTCCAATATTGTCATGGACTAAGAGAGATAGGGAAGGGTGCGAGAGAGGGTCAAAGCATAAACTTTGAATGGGACAAGCGTAATTGGAAATTTCGTAAGCTTTCAACCGTAAGCGTAGAGGAAAGAGGTGTGTTTAAGCGTCTTTCATTGGGAAAATTCACAAGGTGGTAATTTTGACTATCGTACTAATGTTTGACATGCGAATATTTAAAAAAATTTTTTTTTTGTTCCTATGATCCTTCTTTAAATCTTATATTTATGTTCATATATTTTAAAAACTAGTGTCAAAAACATGTTGTTACTATCTTTAGAATCTAATTTTTCATTATAAAATATAATTTATATTTATTGCAATGTTTATGTATTTAAGTCCGTTATGTATGTAATTTACTAAATTTGTTGTTATTATGTATACTCTATTATTTCTTATTAATTCATCTATTAATACTTCTATTTTATTAAAATATTTAATAATGATTACTTAAAGTTATATATTAACTTAATTACAATAACTATTAATAAAATTCGAATCAAATACTTATAGTACAACTTTTAATTATGTTTACTCAATTACTCAACTCTGAAATTATGTTTCTATTTTTTATACTTTATTAATTTTGCAAAAAAATTTTAATATTGAAATTAAAAACATATGTAAGTTATTTAAAAATTTAATAAATTAACAATTCTATACCCAAAATAGCACGATCTTTTCAAATAAAATTATAACTTAATATAAAATAAAATATAACTTTCAAATACATTACGCTATCCATGTATAATGTAACATTTCATGCTTTAATATGCTATTTGAATAGCATATTAAATAATAATAATTTATAATTAATAGAATAATAATTTTTAATTAAATAAATTAAATAGAATTCAATTGGAGTTATTAAAAAATGATTTTAAATAACGTATTGGTGAATCTATAACTTTGTTTGAAACTATTTAATCATTATATGGATTAACTAAAAATCTAAAAATAGTCTTCTTTATTATGTTTAATATGATAGTAAATAAAGTTTATACATTAATAAACCAAAAAACATTTGAAAAAATTTTTAATTTTAAGTTCAATTTATAAAAAATAAGAACACAGAATTATCGATTAGAATGTATCGATTTTTTAGTTATTTATAAAATATAAAAAATATCTATACCAGAAAATTTTGAGAAGTTGTAAAAAGTAAATGAATTTTAGAAGATATGACAGATAAATACCTTTAGGAATATCTTTAATAATTTTGAGATCTTTTATCGACCAAACGTATTAAATTATATGTATAGGTGTTATAATAATGTTTTTTTATCAATAGGAGATTCTAGTATGATTAAAACAAATCTTTTTCTTAATTTATTAAGTATAATCAGCAACTAATGCAATCATTGAACTTCGATTACTGTATATAACAATATAGATAGCGATTTACCGATTATATAAAGGAATAATTTATCTTATTTGTATAAATATTTCTTATTAAATATGTTTAGACTTACATATACATGATGCGCAATCCAAGAGAATTTGTATCGAATCGCTCCCTCCTTGCTCCGACAACTAAGTTTGTCTATTATTCCGGACAACGTTAGGAAAGAGGTACAGATGCGAGAGAGAGAGATAGAAAGTGGGAGGGAGAGAAGTATGTTAGGCGACTAATGACATCATATAGGGAGGACGATTATTGGTAACTATTAATTGGTAAAGTTTTCTCACTATAGAGAATATAGAAGTTAGAAGACTAGCAAGAAAATGTAGGTGGTTTATAATACATATGTATATATAGGTCGAGAAGTACGATAAGAATTGAAAAGAAAAATGTAACATGTAGAGTATAAGTTGTAAAAGATAATTGTAAAATTATTTTAATTTGTAATTAATTTTATACTTATTTAATAAAATTAATATAAAGTTGTGTTTAAAAAATGAAAAATCAAGAGGCTTATTTTAAAATTTGAATAAACACTTGTGTTATAGTCACAATAAAATTCAATTTAATTTTTACTTGTCAAATTTACTTATTAATTGCTTATTTTTTAGGAATAGTAAGTTATTTTTGTGATTGTTAATCTCAATATATTTTTTAAACGTATCGTATATACCTTTAAATGTAAACTTGACTTCATATTTTTAAATGTTTCATTTAATTCGTAACTTTTTATATCATAGTTATATAAATATTTAAGATATATATATACATATTAAAATACTAAAATATAGAGAAGAAAGAGAGATGAAGAAGAGATAAAAAGTGATAGTAAGGAGCAGAAGAGCATAGTAGTATTTAATCGACACTGTAGACTGTGCGCTGTTTCAAACACTCTACGTATACATAAACGAAGTAGTTCTCAAACCCATGGGACGGTTGGTAAATTTCACAGCTGACAGGAAACGAGCTCAGCGATTGGTCCGATTTTGCGTTCTCGCATTCAACTTCGTTTATCGTTCGCCACCTCCTTTCCCTTTCTCCTACCATTTGGATGAAAATCCAAATACTCGCACGTTGTTCCTTGTAATATTGCAATGTACTCATAGCTGTGTTTCGCCAATAATAATTGATCGAGAGAAGCATTTTTTCATTGCGTAGATACAATAACTATTAGAGAACTGTATCGCTCATTAAATAAATGACAAATTTCAGCTTTTAACTAATTTAGGACATGTCCAAAGCATCGCTGAATTCAAGTCGTTAAGCGGAAGAATGCGTAGCTCAGATTTGGAACGATTTTAATATGTTCTTTGTAGTGGAACGAAAAACGTTTACTGGACAAATGTATGGAATTTGTAGAATGTGACGTGTAATTATGAGAAGTGTAATTATTTTTATTAGAATAAAAGAAATGAAGCACAAATTTTAGTTAGTATTTTAGAGACACCAATAACCATTTTTCATCCTACACTTGTAGTTTTCGAAACGTAAAATATAAATATTGAAACTTGTTATTTGCATAGTCAATATGAGTTAATAAAAAGGTTGATTAGCTTTTTTTAAACGTTAACTTTTTACAAACCTTGTTCGTATTGAACATTCTATCAAACTATATTGTCTAGTAATTAGTTTACTTAGTGTCTATTAAATTATGATACAAATTTTTTGGTTTGAAACGTATAAACACGAAACTACCGCATTTTTTGTTTTTTACTCTCATACGGGAGAAGCAATCATGAGACTCTCGGGATATTTTTCCAATAAAAGAGAGCATGGAAGTATGATAGAAAATGAATTGATTCTCGAACGCTTTTCGAATGGATAAAGATTTTATATATAGATTATAAAGTGTGTGAAAATTAAAACTGAGAGATGTTACAAGAGATGAACTGAAATGTTCTAATTTTATTTTTTTCGATCAGTTTCACAATAACTTAAATTATTTTGGTTCATAAATTTTGATATGTGTTAATTTCAATTTTCATTATAATAAATTTGTATGTAGACATACATTCTGTAATTAAATATATTATAACTACGTCAGTAGAATATACAATAATCTCTTTTTAATTTATTTATTTTATTCTTTATTAAAAAAAGAAAGAATTTACGTTAGACAACATTTTTAAACACTCTGTGTATATTTATTAATTATAATTTTTTTTTTAATAATTAATATCACTATATTCAATTTATCATATATTTGCAATTGATGACTATTGAATGATAATTTTGATATAATATACATGCATATTATTTTATGTCCAATATTATGTACTCATTTGTAGGTTTTGTAAAACACAAAAAAATTTTGTTTCCAATAATAATCAATTAAATACTTTAATAATATTAATTTCAATTAGAAAAATTTTTTAAATACACTTTTACTTTTAATTTATATATATTTTCTATAATAAAAATAAATTCAGAGTACATTTAGTGAATTTAAAACTCACCTTTTATTTATGCAAATTGCAATAAATCTATGGACGTAACGGATGTGTAATTAAAGCTACAATGAGTATGCTTTATGCAAATTCTAAGGACATTAAAGTTCAGTATCTGTAAAAATAATAGTATAGTTAGATAAAGACAACTAAAGTATAAGAAAGAGAAATAAAGAGAATAAAAGCGTTCTTAAAATATACTAGAAATAATATATTTCTTATTATATATATTGATATGTATATTCGCAGAAATGAGAAATTTAATTCCTTTAAATTATAGAAATTAAATAATTATAAAATTGCTTTCTTTTTTTGTTATAAATATATTTTATAAATAAAATAAGATCTTTGTCCATATTTAATTAACAATTTATAAAATACTATTAAATCATCAAATAATAACATGACATTGATATAATATAATGATTAATTTTGCATACAATGATTTTAAGAAAGAAAAACTACACACAGCACTAATATCTTGCCATTTTGTACAACATTGTTACATATATATATATATATATATATATATATATATATATATTTACAGTACATGAATTGTAATCAATCTTAATTTAACCAGACATTGCTGAAGTGATGGAATGGCGAAATTCCGGTAGCAACGAAATTAGCTGACATTCACTGTTATAGTTGATACAAAAAACTCAAAAGTAAATGCAGATAAAAAAAGAAATAGCAGCGTTTCTATAAACTTGAAGTAAAAATTGCGAGCTTTTCTATTCCTATAACGTCGTTCTAAGTTACAGCTTCCACTGCATACTCACATTACGATCTATGGGCAGTTGTTTACTTATGGCAACCAGGACGAGGTAGTAGCAAATTACGTTTGCTCATTTTCATCTTTTTACCGTGCTGTATATAAAAGTAAAGTGCGAGTACGTGTATATGTGATAAAGCAAAAATTAAAAGAAAAATGTTTAAGTAATCGTATATTTATTTATTTTTAAACAATTTAAAAAAAGGATCTGTAGCGGTATATAAATGAGGTAAATGTAATTATGAGACAGAATAATAAACGAAAATTTAGGATAAATAGTTCAATCAGCTTAAAGAGTTTTATCTGTAGAGTTAAGGAAGGCGTGTTAGGTTGCAAAATTGGAAAACAATACTTTTTTATCTTACAATTACGATCTAATAGATACTAAATATTTCTTTTCTCATTAATTTTATACAATATAGGTTGTCAGTTATTTAATTTTTTCAAACGTTTTTCAATTTTTAAAAGTTGTTTAATTGTAATTTTTTTTGACAATTTTTAAATTTTCGTAAACGACTACATTGAATAAGCTTTATAATTTACTACACATGTACTATATATATTTAATCGAAAATAATTTTTTCACTAAATTTCTTATTTTTTTAGACTTTACTATTTATATTAATTAAAGAGACGCCGTTAACAGAGAATTAAAAATATATAGTAACAAAATTAGATGTACATAAGTACACATGAATACAGCTAATTTCAGAAGAAAAATGACCCAGTATTTTAACTACCAAGGAATTAAAAGTGTTATTTATTAATATTAATTTTTAGATGAAATTATTTTATTAAATTTCATTACAATAAGCTACTGCTATAAATATGACTATCTATGATTATGTCATTTAATATCATGTTCAATCATAGTTTTTCTCTTCTCCATCACAAATTGGCGTGATGCTCAAATAGAATAATATGAAGAAGAGTATTAATAAGACCGACTAAAGTAAAATAAGAGTTTTATCAGATTATTGGATTTTGTTTGCGGTAATCAGAAGAAATGCATTGCATTTCACACCATCATTGAATATTTTGCAGTCTTTATATATTGTATTTTACATCTATTTGTCAGATAAACTTATGTTGGAACTTTCACATATACTTTGAAAATATGAATCTTCAAATTATGCTTCATTACGATAAAAAAATTACCTAAGCATACACTATGGCATATTAATTTTTTTATAAACTTTTTTT
Source organism: Kradibia gibbosae (assembly GCA_018907135.1). Classification (NCBI taxonomy): domain Eukaryota; kingdom Metazoa; phylum Arthropoda; class Insecta; order Hymenoptera; family Agaonidae; genus Kradibia; species Kradibia gibbosae. The sequence goes on along the minus strand of JACCHX010000001.1, from coordinate 30,609,849 downwards.
TATAATGAAAATATAATGGATTATGATTTTTCCATGAAATGATGGTATTAGTCGATTATTCGAGCGAATTTGAGAGAATACAGGATTCGATTGAAAATAGTAGATACAAGGATGAAAGAAATAAGAAAATTAAAAAAATAGGAATTAAAAGTGGCCAACCTGTACTTTTGTTCCAGTGGGTGTAGGAGTTGCTCTACTGGAAAAAATATGTAAATGCCATTCGAGTATCTCGTTTGTTAATCCATCGGAGCGCAGCTACATCGAGAAAATCTCTCGACAGCTCGGGCACACAATTATGCATTAGACGTAGCAGGACGGGTCGACGAGCTATGTAACGCGTGAAAAATTCGAGAAAATGTCAAGTCGCAATAAGAGCAAGTCAGGGGCAGGTATAGAAATGGGCTGGGTGCGACGGTCGGCTCGAAGTTCGGTGAGGGCGGGTGGTGAGAAAAATTAAAGAAGACGACTACGAGGTCGAGGGAAGGAAAAACGAGGTCGGACAAGTGAGTTGAGTTGGCGGCGAATGGCTGTCGTTCTCTCTCTCTTTCTCTCTCTCTCTCTCTCAGAGTTTTCAACGCGCGCGCGGTTCTTCTTCCTTCGCGGAACTATCGCGTAATTACGTCAGAAATGAAGGAAAAGCGCCTCGGGGGTCGACGTGAGCGAGTGAGCACCAACGTTTTTTTACGAGCAGAGGAGACTCGTTATTATAGATACAGAGAGGAGCAGGCGTCGCTCTCGACGGGAAATAACTTTCGAAAAGGCCGAAGTGGGTGGTAGAGGCGGCAGATAAAGAGACTGAAAATGTCGGACTTCCCTCCATTTTCTATGAAATCTGTTTTCAAAAGCTTAGTTATTTTTTTTTATTTTGACGTTCATTCGTTTCTAGCTGCCAAAATGAAATTTTGCCTCTATGTTTAGCAACTCCCCTCCCTTACAATGCAATTATATTGTTTTTATTTAAAAATTTCAGAAAACAGTATTTAATTACATTGTTTATTACGTCATTCAAATAAAAATGAAGTAGTTTTACAAATGCCTTTTTTATTGGTTCCAACGTCTCTATGGAAGCTTAGGCTTCACACTCTGTAATATAATAAAGACGTTTTTTTTAGTAACAGGTATAAGAATGTTTAGTGCTAATTAAAACTAAATTTTCAGTTTTTTTTAAGAAAGAACATATATGTGTATGTATCTATTTACTTTATTATTCTTTATTATTTTTTATAATTGTAATTAATTTCAAGTTTCTCAGCAGTAGGTAAAGACAAAAGAATCATGTATCTCTTTTTTTATTTTATGTTTGCATAAATAATATGATCAGATATATATATATATATATATCTATTCTTCAAATATTAATAATTGATTTTCATGCACAATAAAAAAAAAAATTTCATGAATAAAGTATACACATGGGTTATTATATTATGAAAGAAGATATATGATTTATTTATATATAATTTATTAGCTTTGCTACCGTAAACGTAACTTTCCATGTGACATGAAATGAACTATGGAAAAATTTATACATAGAAAACCTTAAAACTACAAATATTGACAAAATTTTTTTATACTTCCTTTACGGAGTATTAAATACCAGAGTATATTGATTAAAAAATACAAAATATAAGATACTCGTTTTTTTCTAGAGAGAGCTTTATTATTTTATTTCTTTATTATTATATTTAATATTTTACTACTTTGAAAGATTCCATAGATTGTGATTATTATAATACTAATATTAAATTGTATTACTCTGATATTTGTTCATTACAAGTTCTTATGACTAATGTTTGATTCATATTTACTTTACTATGATTCAGTGAATTAAAAATTGGAATTGTTTCTATCTTTTTTTAAATTTACAAAATTCCAAAACAATTAATATTTTTTTAAAATATGAAACTGTTCCTTACGCTTTTAAAAAGCGCCGTTTTACTCTAAAATAAACAAACACAAATATACAGTAACTGTTAAGCGGATAGTTCTAATAAGTTACATGTATTTATATTTCTATGAAATGAAAGTAACGTAGTTCCAATGATTCCATAAATTTTGAAAAATTATCTGATATAAAAGTTTTATTCGGGATAGCGGAGAGAGAAAATCGCCCATAAGGATCGACGTCACAAGTCGTGCTGTATTAATATCGTACAGTGTACATACCTACAAGTGAGATAAAGATGATATTAGATGTTTTAAAACATGCCATATCACCCATACGATATTCATTCGAAGTAGTAGTTGTATACGGATGTTAAGACATGACGTAACACTTCTATATAAAGTGTACATAAAATTTAAAAGGTCAAAACCATATCCAAAAATTAATAAACAAAAACTCTTAAATTCATTATCACGATAAAAATTAGATAATTTATAGAATGTAAATTATTAATGTAAGTCAGCTAAATTGTCATAAAGCATTTTCTATGATAAATACAAATAAAAAAGTGAATAATTTATAGGACAAGAGAGAGTTTCTTACCATTATACCTCTTATTAAAGTATCAAAAATATGCAACTGAATCGAAAAGTTTTCAAAACTTAATAAATACAACGTAAAAATACATTATGAACTAAATAAAAATTTAAATGTAAACGATTTACTAGAAATTAAGATTCGTTAAATCGTACCATTCATCTTGTTAAACAAAATCTTTCAAATTACATAAATTAAATAAAAACATATTTTTATCAAATTTCAGCATAGATGCTTTATATTGATATTTTAGCTTGATATTTTTAATTAAATTAACTGTTAAATTAATTAAACTGTTTTTTAATTTAAAATTAAGTTTTTATATGTAGAAGTCCAATTCTTAAATAATATTAATAATATATAAGAAATATTCAAAATTCAAAAACTTTACTTAACATATAATTACGAGAGACTATTTTTTATATAAAGAGCATTTTATTTTTTTTATCACTGAAAGTTTAAAAATTATTTGTTGTGGAACAAACATATTATTTGCTTCTGTTGTATTTTAAAAGTATTTTAAAGTTTAAGCACACGTTTTACGATTTAAATTATATTCTAAAAATATGTTTTACTATACAAATTAAACTATATCTGATGATATCTACGCTTAAATGTTTGTTCACAATAATTAATGATACATTACATTCATTACATGTTCATTACGTGTTCATTAAATAATGTAGTATTAAAAACTGACTTACAAAATTGATTTCTTGATGTACATCTTAAATGAAATTTATAAGGATAAAAAATTAAAAGAGACGATAGCTTTTTTATACAAATAGATTATTGGTTTTTATGTTTATAAAAGTATAGTGTAAGCAAAATTGTCCATTTTACTATGTAATCACGACAATTTATCAGTAGTGTTTAAATTATATTGTCTATAACTATAATTTTTAAGAAATATTTGAAATGCAATTTAAAAGTATAGAAATTAAAAGATGTAGACAATATACATCTGATTTATTATGCCAGTAAGTCTATTTAATATATTCATATACGATATAATTAATATATAAATGGTTGTACGCAGCTTGTTTTAAAGACAATACGCACGAAGAAAGAAAAAAATGAGCAGGACTATGTAGACAGTAAGCTTTCACTGTAAGAGATACATTCGCACTGTAATTCATATGGTCATTGCCAACTCGTTATAAGATATTCTCCTCATTGCTTTCTCTTTCTCTCTCTTTTTTCCTGTCGCAATAATTCATCACCACATACATAATTGGCTTAACATGCAGCTGCTGTATACTTCGAAAATTTCGTTCGCCATACTTTATCGATTCGCAGCTTTATGCATTTGAAACATGTTTTATTGTTGTGCCTAACCGTGCGTAAATTTCACACAACTCTGGCAAATCCATTTTAAATTCTTCTCACTATTTCGATTACTATTTATTTATCTTCTCTTACAGAAAGCATATATAAAAATATACATATATATTATTGTCATTTTGTACTTCTTTTTTACACTTTTCTCATTTTAACGTTGTTGCTTCTGTTTGCTCTTTTTTTATTTTTGAAATATTTTTGCTCACATTTTCCTCAAACTATAATACTTACTCTCCATAATTCGTGGTATTATCATAGCTACTGAACGAACTTATGAGGTTTATTTGTTTTACACCCCAATGACTATGCCCAATAGTTTATGACTGAAAAAAAAATAAAAGATTGAGTAATTGACAAAAATACTAAAATAAAAAATACGCATAGATCACTGGAATGGTACTTTTGCGATTGATTTTTAATAAGCTACATTTTTTAATAAACTTTTGAGTTATAAAAACTGCTAAATTGTATTATTTTTGACGTTCCTTAATTGATTTTAAAATAAAAACTATTTCAGAAAACAATATTTACGTATTTGGTAAAAATAATATTTGATTAATAATATTCTCTATTGAATTAAAGCAATAGTATTTTGTGTTATATTTAACAAGTTAAAAAAAAAAAATTAATTTCGGAATTTTTACATTGCTTCTTGTTTTTTACCTGATAATTTTAATAGTTTTGTGTTATATGTAAGCTAATAAATTACAATCTTTAATAAGTGATAAGAATATTATATAAAAATATATAAAAATAATACTAAAGCTCTACTAAAACTTGGATATATTTAATTCGATTTTAGTTTATTTTCTTCAGCTTTACCTCTCTTCTGGCATATTCGGTAGGGTTATACTTGTATATCATTGGATGGCGGATATGAAACGGACAAATAAGTAGTGATATAAACGTATCTGAAGAAGGAAAAAAACATTAAAAACGACTGAACAGTATAAGGTTACAACAGCAACGTTTTTGATCCTGATACGTTAGGTCGAGTAGTACCTTCACTTGTATTATCGGTCATGAAACTGAATACATTGGTTTTTCTTTTCCTTCAACTACGTGACAGTATAAGATAGAAGCCGCTTGAAAGATTTTATTTCTTTTAACTATCTAATTCGTTTTTCATGGGATGAGGTACAAGTTCCTTGTCTAGATTTGCACTCAGGATGCTGGAAAAATACTGGGAAATTCTTCCATCGAAGAACGACAAGAAATACTACTTCACCCGTTTCCCATCGAAGCGTATCCATATTTTTGGCATTTTATACAGATAATACAGCATAATACCTTCTTCTGATTTATTTATAGTGGAATTTTCAGATTTTTAAAAGTGTTTTTAAAGCATGTCCTTTTAACACAAATTAAAGCAAAACTATTTACGTACTATATAACTAATGTTATAGGTACACAAAACTTGGAGATTGTATTATTGTATCTAAATTAATATGATACAGCATACGTTTACGAATATCTAGTCAACAATGTTGGTCAAATATATATAAACCCAAAATAAGCAATGAAGATTGTTCATAATGTTATAAAAACCATGATGTATTGTCATAATACATAATTAATATGTACAAACACATGATTAAATCACGTTCTATTTTACGTTCTGTAATTTCATCATGTTGAAAACCGTGAGATAGCGACGTATAGAGAAATCTGTTATTGACACTGACTTTTTTCACTATAATTTAATATTAAATTTAAACTCTTCATAGTTTTAATATTAAAATATTGTTCATTAGTAAACAAGTTGTATATTATTTTTGTGGTATCATAAAGTCGTTTTAAAAATCGTCGAACGCAACCACGGAAATACAATAATACAGCGGTCTTGTCTCCTCTCTTCTCATTTTACTATGTATGAACTTTAACTGGTAAAGTTGAAGCGAAGTTTGAGTATATATATCTATATATGTTGAACTATATATAACAAACGAAATCCAGAGGAGTTGCGCGAACATTGGAGAAAGCTTCGCAAACCGTAAATTTCCAACGAGTCGCGTGCGTCCTTCTGGAATTGCATTTTCACACGCCTTCACCATCGAGAAGCGACGAGCGCGACAACGACGTCGACGACTCTATTCGGATTAAAGTCTCTTAGCATGAACCCGCGTCTTTTCTTACGCACTTCCCATTTCAATAGAGCTTTTTTTTAGTTCCGCAATGACAGCTAGCGTTCCTCCAGTTTGAATTTACCTTCGACTTCTATCCCTCCTTATATTTTTCTTCATTCTTCTTATTCTTTTGTTCGACGTGTTTCTTTTCATGCAAATTTTATAAAAATTCTCGTAAACGTTCCATTTCATTTCATATCCTCAAATTTCTTTATTGAATTTTCTATATACTTACTATCTTCGACAAACTGGTATAATTTCGGAACATTTTGTATTTGATTTTTAAATGAAACCATTCAAATTTATAATGAAAATATCGATATTGCTTCATGAAACTTATTTTGTGATAATTTTTATTAAAAAAATAATTTAAAAGCAATGGCCTATGCGTATACTGAATTTTTTTAGCTTATGACTACTTTTACTTTGAATTTATGAAAAAGATAAAATCTTCAAAACTAATATTTGGTGAAATATGCGTGGCATATTTTTTAGAATACATAATACACTTTGAGCGCTTATATAATTAAGAAATGTATTCTTTACTCGGAATTTCATTTAATTTCATACGGAATTAACTGCCATGTCAACTACTCCACATTATAATTAGTAATTTTCGTGCTATCGAAAAAAAGCGACTGTTACTTCTTCTTAGCTATAATACTGTATTTATATTTAAAAAGAATACATTTTTTTTATATGTATATATCAGTTCATCAATCTCATTTCATTATTCACATTAACAGATCATCGTGTATAAATATGTAAAATTATCTTATCTTTCAAATAAACCACATTGAATTCAGTTGTTTAAAGTAAATAATTTAATTCCGTATATGTTGGTTTCAATGCTAAGTTTTAACAAAATGAATGTAAAGTAAATATAAATAATATTTATAATATTTTTACAATTTTAGACCATAGTCTAATATTAGACTTTACAAATATTTTTTATTTCAAATGATATTGAAGAATGACGTATAATAAGACGTATGATAAAAACATTTTTTGGGAATCAGTATACGTTTAAAAGTAAAATTGAGGAAATTGTAAAAAGAAAATATTTTTTAGTATTAAAAATTATAGTAAATAAATAAAACTTAATAAGCAATGAGACACCGAAGACTTAATTTACGAGACTACAACAATAGTTCCGCCTTATTTGTATTTGACCTGTTCGAGCATTGCATTTGTTTTTAGACAACAGTTTATCTATATCCTTATTTTGAAAAAAACGTTATTAGTTTATGTGTAGACTCTGTAAAAAACGGACATTTTTGCAGTAAAAAATGTAAGTATTGCATTAGTGGTCTTGTAAATTTGAAAGTATAAGCTCAAGAATTTGTCCTTCTGAATTTTGTTAAAAATTAAAGTTGTGTCTGTTGTGTATTAACGTTGGTGTAACCCGTAAAATTTTTGCGAAAGTAAAATGTAAGAAAGGTCATATCTTATCATTTCGCAGTTATGAATAAAATTGCCCAAAGACTTGACTTCTTTAGCATTGCCCGTCCCTTCGGTCAACTATCGCGCCAATTCTTTTCGAAGCTGTTTTGCCGCTATTGGCGCTTGTTTATGACCAGCGCGTGCTCATCTCACCAAGTGAATAAAGGAGAAAAACAGAAGAGAATGAGGGAGTTAAAGGAGGGCGCGCGAAAGAAGTAGTTTGGCGACTCGCTGTCTGGAAACACGAAGGCAGTCGCTTTGTGCTCTTGTGTAGGTAAGTTCATGTGAGCTTCTGTGCTTTGGGATACTTGTCAACAAACTACTCGTAAACTCTCACATCCAGAGACATTCGGAGAAAATATGTGGCTGTGATAAGAAGAACGATGCGATCTGCGAAAATAGCTGCCGTGGTTGTCGCATATGTCATTTATTCGTGACGGCCATCCTTTCCTGCTTCGGCGCCAAGCGCAAAAACACGTGTTTTTTACGAAATTTTGACGGAAATGTAAGAACGAACATAGATAAGAATATAATGGAAAAGTTACAAATCAGTTCTTTATTTATCAGAATCAGTATTTATAAGAATATAATGGAAAACTTACAAATCCGTTCTTTATTTTTTTTTAAATTTCTTCTAATGTTTATTATTAATTAAAACATTATTTTACATACTTCCTTTATAAAAGAATAATACAAATTATTAAATTTTTAATAAGTTTATAATGATAAAATTGTTAATCCAAAAATAATACTAAAAATAAATATCCTTTTCTACAATAATACTACTTAAATCATTTTAGAAAAATTTTAACTTAGAAACTTACAAATTAATCTGACTGAAAGTATTTTTTTTAATAATTTTTTTTTATAATATAAAACAAAAATATAAAGTACAACAATAAATTTTAGGACCCATATTTGAAATGTTTATTACGGAAGAAATATAGATGAATTTTTCTGAACTGCGATATTCAAAGAAAACGCTAGCGAAAATATTTTCGTATTCTTTAAAAAAAAAGCAATTCTTTTTTTATGGTTTATTGTCCATATTTCATTCATTGATATTGATTAAAATACTAATTTTAATTAATTAATATGCATATATATATATATATATTCTTTAAATCAAATGATTTCTAATTCAATTTAAATTCATATAAAATGGGACATAGTGTAACAGATTCCGAATTATGTAATAGGATATTATTTGATGTCCCACGAATGAATAAGGCTGCTGCTATGAATATTTTATTACATAAAATATAAAATTAAATTATAAAAGTACTCTAAAAAAAGGATTTCTTCATTATAGTTTTAATTAGGATGATTTTTAAGCTAATTAACTAATAATTGTTATCAGAAGAATGCATTAATGCATTTAGTTCCAGAAAAATTTTTCTTCTATCAAATTCTTTAATACTGATATTTCTAGTGCGAGTTTCATTAGATAAAATTTATTGCAAAAATAGTCATCATAAAAAATAAAAATATTTTTACAATATCAATTAACATAATATGATTTACTTTTAAGCCTTGTGAATGTAAATTTCCGATGAAGTTTGTCCGATTGTACTGAAAAATTCACCAATCATAGAGGAAAAAGAAACTGCTAATAAGACTGTCTTCATAGATTTGCTAAAATATTACTAGTGAGTCACATGCTGGTGGTTTCATTTAATCCTCGCAACATACATTTTATATTATTTTCAATTATATATATATATATATACATACAAAGAATAATACATTTGTGTGTGTATGTAAAGTATATATAACGCACGCGGTTTCTAAGTTAGAGCGGTAAAGCAGAATACTTGAGATTCAAGGAAAGCTCATTGTTATTTTCTTTTTTCCTCAAACTAACCCTGACTAAATAAGCTAAGATCTGCGTATAAGTGTACAAGCAGGACAGCATACTAACAGGGGCAGTCGTGAAAACATTTTCCTTAAGAGTGTCTGACAACGAGCTTCTCCTGCAGGCTTTTCTAAAAACTTTGTATTGCTTTCTCTTACTCATGCTATTCTTCTTTCTCAGCCACTCTTCTTTTCTCTTATTTTCACATGTTACATTTCTGTAAAAAGAGAAATCCCCCTTGTGCTTGAAGGCATATATATTAAACTTACCGATGAATATGCGGCAACAGGAATTCCAGATTCATGAGTAGATGGACAGCAAGTGTTTGAGAATGAAGGAGCGTAACAGACAGACGGATAAATAGATTTGAGGAAGAATTCCAATTGCATTTTTTTATGTGAGAACAAGCTTAAAGTCTTCTTCTCAAATACATAATTGCAATTTTAAACAATAAAACATTATTTTAATAAAAAATTTCAAAATAGGTTTATTCTTTTGTCAGTTATTCTGATAATTATGGTATTAAAAGACATATTAATGGAAAGGTTCATTAGAATTTTAATATTCATGATTTTATATTTGCAGCGTATTATACCATTTTAATAAGTAGAATGTGATAACTCTTTTTATTTAGTTTTTAATAGCTTTTCCGATAAAATAAGTAATATAATATGTCTGTCTTAAGAGTATATGATCTGTATATTAGCTCCGTTACATAATTACATAAAATGTTTCAATCACCTCATAATAAATATAGAAATTAATATTAAGGTAACATATATATATAACTTAATAATTACAAAATCATTTAAATATATGTTATACAATTTATATTTATATAATATATATTTAAATATATGCTAGAAGTAATCAACTAGCAAATAATAATTTGAAGTTTCCTTAAAATTTTCACTAATATTTTTTATTAAATCATTTATTATTATTAAAATACGTAACCATGAACAAAAATTGTTTTACTATAGAATATTTAAATATATATAATACATTCTACAGATAAGTTAAAATCTAATAATCTTGTAAATAGAGAATATTTATTTTACATGAAAGTGGAACAAAATATATACAAGTCTAACTCTGGAATTGGTCATTCAGAATAATTGTTGCTTAAAATTCTTATTTTATGAAGAGATTCATTGAAGAGATAAGCACAAAATTTATTTTAAAAAAGTAATAGAATTTTTCTGATAAATTGAAATATCGAACATAGTTAAATGATATTTTTCTGTATAAGTAGGCAGTAAAATTTAATATTTTTGAGAGATTTGCGATTCATTATATTTAATATTAATTCAAATATTTTCTTAATATTCCATAATTACATGGTGTTAGCTTTCATTAAAATATTTGAATAATTAAGAAACATATATATTTTAAAAATTTTTTGATAATTCGTATTACCGTATTAAATACTTAGAAACAAGATACTGATATTTTATAGTTAATTTATTTTAAACACAAAATTTTAAACATTGATAACCACCTATAGTTCAGTTATTCCGACAGGTACGTACATATATTACAATCATGTTTTATCAATCCCAATTTCTTGTTACAATAATTCCTGAACTGTAAGAACTTGTTATAAAAAAGTTCTGTAAGTTGTTTGATTATCTAATAATTAGTAGACTTACAACGTGGTGCTTTTTGTAAAGCAGAATAATCGAATTGAATTGAATGTTTACTTATAATTTAACATTTAATATTAGTACAGTGATATATATATATATATATATATATATATTTATTTTATATTATATAATATTAAATATTATTTTAATGCTAGGATCTTCGGCTTAGTTAATCCCTCACATTTCAATGCAAAATGAGGTGAATGAATTTTATTTTTTGTAGCTCTTGTAGAAGGTACAATCATATAAATATTTACACTTCAAATAGCCCTTGTAATTCGCGTGGATCATCTAAGATCTGAAAACAGTATTTTTCGACGACAGTACTTATGTAATATGCACATTAGTTTCGGCATTAGATACTATCAATTATTAAAATATCTTTTTGAGTTATTCATTAGAAAGTCTCAAAGGTCCGTAATCACCGGTTCCTTTTGGGCGAACCCATAGCAATTCTACCAATATGACTGGACTTAGTATTAATCGTACATTTCGAAAATAATAATTTAAATATATTACGAAGCTACTCTGTCGTCCAAAAGCTTTTCTCTCTTCGTATATGTAAATGCGATTGGTGAAATAAAATTCTGAATTTAGGTTTAACTAAACTCAATCTGCACAGATAATTTTATATATACATTTTATTGATTTCTTTTTTTTTTTTATTTCTATTTTTTTGATTTACCAATCCAGTCTTTACTATTTATACTTTCGATAATCATATGTATGTATTTCATTGTATTTTTTTAAAATTTTGTTAGAACTTAATTATAATAACAAAAATTTATTGAAAAAACATAAACTATCAATTGTGACTCATATTGATGTATAATTTAATTCATCGTAATATATTTTTCAGCCTACTACTATTGCTTTTAACATATGCATGTGCAACTGCAATGATATAAAAAAAAATATATTTTATAACGTATGTAGGGTTATTATTATACAACGAAATAGTAATTTTTTTGAAATATTGCACAAACATATAATTTAATAATAAAAAATATGTCTAGTTAAATGGTAATATTTTAGTAAGATTCCCGTTATGAATTTTTAGGATAAATTTGAGAATTTTCCATATGAGATTGAAGAAGTTTTACAAAAAAATATAATAGAATTTTACCTCGCATACTTACATGTCTACTATTAATTATGTAACGTTAATTCAATTTGTTTAATACCGTAAAGTCTTGAATTTCTTGAATGAAAACGTCTCGTTTTGATGCATCCATGTCAATCGCACCGTGAGTAAGTAGTTGGTATACTTAAGGAAAATTTCGTTGAAATTGAGGTATAATACCAACTAAAATAAGAGTTTCACTTCAATTAAAGTTAGTTTTCTCTTCAAGGATTCCTTTTTCGTTCTCAAGGGATTCACAGAACGAACAATTTTACAGCTTAATACGTACATATACGTATTAACACTCACAAATTTGCCATAAACGAAATTATTATTTTTCGCTATATAATGGTACATTTATATATGTATATATATTCTTTTATGATAGGTAGATCGGAGTACCGTATTTTCGAGTGGATAAAATACAATAAATTCCACCATGGTTCGAAAAATCGATCGAAGGCTTAATTTTCTGCTATTTGAACCCGAATGACATGCATCGATACAAATTACAGTTTCATGCAGCACAATACTAACAAGAAATAAAAGGTCTAACAGAAAACTAAGCGACCTTCCGTCGATAGTAGCATGGCAGCAGCAGCAGCAGAAATGGCTTCATCGATACCTCTATTCGCAAAATTGCGACTAGGGTGGAAAGGCTCATATAAAACCAACCACACTTTATTAGCATTAGGGTACAAGGGTTACATAGAAACGATTCCAATTTACTTTGCTACCGACCATTTCATATAAAATGTGAAGTTTAATTAGCAAGAACGTAAGACCGTAGCTTGTCGCGTTCGAATGATTTACGCGATTGGGTTTCAACAGTATTTGAATTTGTTGACATCCAAGAAAACTTTATCGAATGTGACAAATTTTTTTGATACATGAAAACACGTTAATAATTTTCATAAATACATCTGTTATTATTTTAGAACAAAGGTAAATCTGTTTTATGAACGTGTGAGAAGAAATAATATCCATGATCTGATTCGTTAAAAATGCGACATTTGATTCTCACTTTAAAAGTTACAGATTACTTTATCTGATATCAAAATGAATATATGTATAAATGAATATATGTATATATATAATTTATTTATCGTCGTTTTTATGTACATAAAAAAATACAATAGAGCTGTATGGGACCCATAATTTTAATTTTAACAGGAATAAGTAAGTGTACCACGATGTCGAATATTTGATATGCAGTTGAAATTGAATACGGGAGCCAGAACAAAATTTTGTATATCAAAGCAGCAATGTACGCTATAAAGTAAATTTGTAATTTTCTTGTAATTTAAACTCGTAATTTAAGCTGAAGGGTGTAATGTAATTTGATACATTTTGCATCTATTAAACGAAAAAAAAATTAGCTTCATAATATAATGAATTAAACTCATCATTTTGCGTCTGTAAAGTTTGAAGTCTTTTGCAATCGATCGAATGGCAGAATTGATATCTATTAATTAAAAAAAGTCTTTTAAACTCTTATGAAAATTTTATTTAAATGTTATATGTTGGCTTGCAAGGCAATAATTAATGTATTCGAAACTCTTAATATAGATTTTTTAAGTAAAATGTAATATCATTGATGATTTTTTTCTTAATTACTTAATCTAGATTGAACATTTTTATCCATAACTAAGCTATGGATATTAAATTATTATAATTAAATTAATAAATTTTATATTAAAATATATTGTATTTAAATAAGTTTTTTTATACGATAATCTTTTTTTGTATGAAAATTAGTTTCAATGCATATTATTGTTTAAGAGTGTACATTTTTACAAAACAGTTTCAGAAAGAATAAAATCCTATTTCTAAAAAATATTTAGGATAATTATAAAAACTAAGTCGGAATTTAGAAGTAGGTAAATTTATAAAATTATTCTGATGATAATTTTAAAATTGCTGTTATGGATGTAAATAGAGATTTTATTTTTAAAATATAAGATTTTTTGTAAAAATTTAAGGAAATTTAGATCAAGTGTAATATATCAATGTAAGTGTTCAATAAGTAATTGATTAAAAGCCTTTTACTCCCAGAATATATTAAATACTATATTAAATAATTGCAAAATTATATATTTCATAAAATTTAAATAATTTTTATTAAAAGTAAATGTTATAACGTTTTAACAGAAAGTGTATTTTGCTAAACAATTATTCTAAAATATAGATGTCCTTTATTCTTGGTAATAAAAATACTTTTTAGTCTTTGTAAAATTTGTTTTTATTTTTTATAAATTAATTTGAAGTTATGTAAAATTAATGGTAGTGAATACTTTACGTAAATTTTGAATTGTATAATAAAAAATTTTCTAGTAATCTTCTATTTATGAACTACTAAAAATGATCTATGAAATTGTCTATAAAAGATCTTGAAGTCATTCTTTGACAGAATACATTGAAAAGAATTGACTTCTATATAATATATTGAAATTTTTATTCTAATTCATTAAAAAGTTGAAAGAACATAAGCAGCTTCATTAACAATGCATTCCTTAAGAAGCACATGTATCTGTATAGTAGGATAAGTTTTTAAATTAGCTAGATTTGAGCTTGATAATATATAAAGCGATCATTTTACGTTGTTTACAGGGTCCTGTCGGAGAGGTGGGCGGCGTCCGTCTGCCCCTACAGTCCCTTCACGGTTACGGTTCGGTCTTCATGTACTCGGCCTCGACGAGCCCTGGAGGCGGCGGTGGAGGCGGCGGCCATGGCGCTGGGACCTCGAACGAGGTTACGCTGCGTCTACGTGAACCTGAAGACATACCCGAGGAGGTACTTGCGAGGCTGGAGGATACTGCGACGCTCTCCATATCGCTCCAGGGCGATGCCGTCCTTAGACTCGGTGCTGCTACTGCGGGTAAGCTTTTTTAAAGCTTCTGACTCTAGAGGCGATTCGGTCAACTTTTATCAGTTCAGTGGATTAAGTTACCGAATACGTGAATTCGCTGTCTTATTGTTAATTTTCTTACAAGAACAAATATATCTTAGAAAAAAAATTATTACCAGGGTCACTCATTATAAGCATTCGTATGATTTTGGAAATTTACTATTGCTAAAAGAGTACTTAATTTATGTATTACATTTGATTACAACATTAAAGTAATCAGGATATTCTTGCAACTGATTAATTTTTATATACAATGAAACATACTATCATTATTCAACGTAAATCCGTGTTTCGTGGTTTCAAGTATAAAAAAATATAATACAATCGATAAAAACGACCTAAAAAAGCTTAAATACAACAAAGATATAGATCATTTATTCTGTTAAACAAGTATCTATTCTGATGAATCCGGAACTATACATTGTTATTATTTTTAGAAGGACTTAAAATTTTTTATATCTTTTTATTCTAGTAAGATATTTATATACTATAAAAATTATACAACGTAACTTCGCGGATGAATATTTTGACTTTATGTAATTGTATTCAAGTTGCTAACCTTATGTAGATATTTCTTGGAACGTTCAATTTAAATTTTATAACATTCAAAATTTTCTGTAAAAACTTTTTTACATCAATAATTTGCTAATTATTAACTTTACAGTAAGAATTTTATAATTTTTACCAAGCGACTTAAGCTTGAAAGTTATTTAATAAACAATGGATCTATAAATGTCCAATACCATCATGAACATTATTTATTTAGAGGCTAAATTTTTACTTTTTTTATTAGATACAAGTGTTAATATAATTAATTTAAAATTTGATAATGTATTTATTGTCGATGCTATATAAAATAATTTTCAAATATAAAAATTTTAATACATATCATAACTTTTAATATATGTACGAAATTAATTTTTTATTTTTAGTATTATTTTTAATACTATTGTACGTAAAATCCCTTACGTAGATTTAAAATTCATATCCACACCCTAATATATATAATTAATTATTTAAAAACTAAATAAAAACAAATAAATGAAATAGTGAATTATTTATTTTATTATCTAATTTTGACAATTTCTGGAATTTATAAATTTTTTCTGTCACATGTTACAAAAAGCTCTTTTGATACTGTTCTCTTCTAGAAATAATACTTTGATATGATTGTAAATTCTTTTATTATCTGTTGACACAATAATTGAATTCGTCCTTCTTATTTTGTAAAATAGTTCGAAAATAGAAAAATTATAAAAATAGCTCGCGCATAAAGAAAAAATATATGTACATAAAATAATAAATGATATAAATAAAAGCACATTGAAATTAAACAATTATGACGACAAAAAAATTATACAAGTTATTAATATTAATTAAATTATTATAATATAACGTTACTGAATAAAATAAAGATTGCCAAATTTTTTTTCCATATGCTTTAATAGAAATTAGACTTACCAAAAATTTATTGATTATTATTGCATTGATTCGCCAATGTCTGACGAAAGATAATTTTGATAACCCTATATACATCATCATGATAAAAATTAATTTGGAAAATATGTTATTTTCTTTCACTCGCACAAGATTTTAACTATATAGTAGATGTTTTTGCTAGTTTCAAATGAGCTGAATAGAAACAGAGAGTGACGAATGACTATCGTGAGTAGGCAATTTTGAGAAAACTTAAGAATTGATAGACAGCAAAATTTATGGTACTGTTTATGTACTATGAAGGTAATGTGCTTTTATCATTGCAACCTATCTTTATTTTTAAATGTTATCTTTTAAAAGACTTTTCACTTAATACTTTAAAAAGATTTAAGCTATTTTTCGGACGCTTTTTTACTTATTAAGAGGAAATCCTTAATTTCGTTCGATTTTATTAAATGTTGAATTTATATTAGGTTCTAAGATAATAAAAAATATACTTTTTTCATGTTTTAAGAATAAATTAAATTTTAATTGTTTGCATTACAAATAGTACGTAGAAAACTATTGATTTCGTGATAAACTAGGTAACAAAAATTATACCGTGATTAAGAAAGAACGCTTGTTAAGCAATTTAAAAATTAATAATTATCTGATTATAATTTGAATTATTGCGGAAAGAAGAATATATTCTTTAGTCAACGGTAGATATTGAAATTGAAAAATTGGAAGTTTAAAAATAATTTTTTTCCTTTTTTTATTGACGTACTTTATTTATATTACTTTTAGAGTCTTTAAATTCACTTGAATAAAACACACACCTATGCTCCACATTTGTGAAGGGTAAAAGGTCGAAATTGTAGGTGCAATATATACGCGTTGGTTTTCTGTTGAGCAATTTATTTATATATCTAGCATTGCAAGTGTTTCAACGCATCTGTATGCTGTGCATACAGATCTTCGTCTGTTTAGTTTTCGTTTTTAGTGTTTAGTCTTGGTGGAATGAAAAACTTAATTTTTATTTATTATATAGTAAACACTTAACCGTAAATAAGATTCAAGAATTACGAATCGTTGATGTTTAAAAATGGTTAGTAATTAAATTAAAACAATTGCGCATCATTGTAATTTATTTTATAATTTATTTGGTTATTCATTAAAAAGTACTGTTGGAGTAAATTTGTTAAATCAAATTTTCTTTTTAAAATTTAGATAGCGGTTGCTTTATTCTTATTTATTCTTATGTTTTCACACTCCCACCTTACTCTCCCAGTCGTCTATAACTTTCTATCTTTTTTTCATTAATATACCGCTGCACCTCTATTCACCACATTATTTATTGAAAAGAGCTAAGAAGTAGTGTGTAGGCGGTAATAGGTTCTTCCTTGTATATTTCTCATTTCGGTGAAAGGACAGCTTTCTCTCTTCTGTTCGCGGACCCCCGTGGGCAAGATTTATCGGACTCGTCGCTCAGGCGCCGCTTGTTATACGAAGGGTTTTAGACTTTAGTCCGCGAAAGCTCGAATGCTGCCAAAGTTGTTTGTGTTCGTACATTGGGAACGTTGAGGAGTAATGCGGTACAAAGGGACCGAATCTGAGAGTAGACCAGTCAATGAGCGGGAGAACTGAAAGAACGATATAAAAGGGAGAGTTGGAGATATAGGGAGAGAAGCGGAACGATTTTAAAAAAGAGAAGCGCACAAGGCTATAAAGGTAACGGCGATTGATTAAGAGGGTCGTTTGTATCGGCAGAACCCTACTTCAAACGGTTGGACACTTTTCTCTTTTTAACTATGTGCAGATAAAATGTTTCAGAAGACTATTTAGTTGCGTTTACGAAATGTTTAGTCACCTATTTTACCCAGTTGTTTTTAATATTTACGAAATTTTTGTAATTGTCAGATAATTGTATTTTATTGTATATGCCATATTTTAAAATACTCACAATAACTTGTTGTAATTAGTACCTTACTGACTATTTTACTTAAATGTCCATAGAGGGTTTTAGAAAAATAATATGTTTCTTCTATATGTTTAGATCATACACCGAAAACTTTTAATTAGTCATAATATCGTTTATTCCGTAAAGCTTAAATTTACTTATTCACTCGTTCATTTGTTGTTTAAATATGTAAATCGTTATTAAAATAGTTTATTCAAATACAAAATTTACAACTTTTTATGGTTTTTACCTAACATAATGTTCCTTTCTAGGTACAGATTTAATTTTACTGTATATGTAAGCTTGAAAAATTCTAAAATACTATTATTATGCTGTCTGTTTTAAAATTATTCACATGCAATAAATACATTATTCATAAATTCCTTTTATACTCACATCTCTCTCTCTCTCTCTCTCTCTCTCTCTGGGTATAAATAAAAATATTCAATTATAAGTAAAGAAACAAATTCATTGATAATCTCGAATCTGAATAGACTCACAAATTCAATTTAATCAGTATTAAATATGTTCAGTAATCGATATGCATTATAAGTACGATTATTACATCATACGACAATGTATTTCCTGCTACTTTTTTAAATTTAATATTGTAACTTAATACAACAAATACTTGATACTTTTTTGTCGAATGAAAAGTCTAGAAGATTTAGAAAATTTAAATTATAATGGCTTATTTATTAATCTACGAATTTGATAAACTAGTACAAAAATGAGCAGTCGAATAAATCCTTTTTTTTTGAAGAATCCAGTAAATCTTTTATGCATTAAAAAATTTGAAAAAAGTTTAAATTCATTAAGCACTTAAATTTTTTGTATAAATTACGCTATCGTTTCTTTTAGAAAATGTACTTGATTATGTATGAAAAACTTTTAAAACAAATAGAATTTTAAATATAGTAATATAGGTTTGTATACCCTTAGTATACGTTTCCTTACGTTAACGGTTGACGTAGTTATCCTGATACGAAGAAAGAAATCAACTGCTATGTAAAAATACATTAGACAGTGGCACTAAAAGACAATAAATGTATCCAAATAGTATGTAAAGTTAAAACCACAAAATTCATCGTATCGTTTCATTGCTTTTTATAAGATATGTTATATGCTAGTATAGGTGATAAGATGTAGAAAATGAAAATAACAGAGAGAGAGAGAGACAGACAGTGAGACATAGAGAAAAAATTTATAGACATACAGAGACATAGAGAGAGAGAGGGGGGGAAGTGTCAGAATAACTTACCCGAGTAGACAGCAAAGCTTGTCGTAGATACTTAGAGTTTATCAATGATGTTTCAGTTCTATTCGCAAAACCACGTGTTAAAGACACAATTTTATGGACATTATAAGAAGAAAGAGTAAGAAATAGATAGTGACATGGAGGTTGGTAGGCAAGTGAACGAATGTAGGTGGGGTAGAAAAGAAGTGTCAGTCTAGTGTCCTGTTCCTATAGTAACACTGCCCCTCCCTGCGTCTCGGATTTCAGTTGCTTTCAGGGAACATCCTGTAAAACGGGTTTTCTTGTTTTTCCTTTTTTGTCTGTTGGTGTCGTTACGTTTATCTCTATTTTCTATTGTGTGCTCTTTTTAAAAGTCAAACAGAGCATTTTGGTGTTTCAAGAGAACTGAACAGCGTTTCAATTGACACGTGTTGATATTCTTATTGTTTACTTTCTCTATATTACATTCCATCATTTAAGAAGTTTGTCATCCTTTTTATTTATATGCTGATGTAGACAAAAAAATTGATTTTTCCGTATATCAATTATATTTACAGTTCGTGAATTAATTGACTTAAATTATTAAGTTGCTGAGTTAATTTGAGTTAAGCAGAAAATAGTTTTATTAAATTTATTATAAAAAAAACGATAAATATAAATACGTATGTGATAATTTTTATAATTTTTTCGGAATGAAAATTTATCGATTTAGTAAGACCAAAGTAGAAACATTTTATTGTTTACTATTATGTATAATATTTATTTCATAATAATATATGTTTAAATGTGATTGATATGCGTCAATATTAAATGCAAATATACATGGTAAGTGTTTTCTTGGGGATTTACTTATTTATTAAACGAGGTATTGTAGCTATTGTAGTAAGAATGAATTTAAATTATCAATTTCATGACTCATATTAAAGTCCAAATATCCTGTGACTAATTAACTGGCGAAATTTATTTATAGACATATAATAAAATTAAGTGTTACGTATAATTATATTATATATTACATAATTAGCTTAAAACTGCTAATTTGGATTTATATGAACGGATAGAGTTGTAAGTCTGAAATTCTATCTTCTTGTGTGGGTAGATGTTATTATCTGAGCAATAAGTAGGGAAAAATATCTTATCAAGTAATACAAGAAACTTTTTATTCTGATTTAAGAACATAATGAAGGTTAAGAATATGTATATAAAGGTGCGTTTAAGACTAATATCGAAAACTCGTGTTATGCCGCACAGTTGTTCGGATGCTAATGCGATAAAACTAGAAAATAATAAAAAAAAGCTCGATAAAAGTATTTCCTGAAGAAACCTTGCAATAAGTCTGAAATATCCTACGCAAGGTATTACTACTCACTCCTGTCATATGTATTTTATATTTACATAGGTTTGATGCCCTGGTTTATGCGCGTGCGCGTACAAAGCAGCTGAGTGTTCTGATATGCTCTAGAGGTCATGTATTATACAAGAAGTTTGTTTATTTACTGATGAACTTTATTTACCGAATACCTAATTTGTATAAAATGAGATCATAAGCTTCAAAATATGCTGCAAAACATAATCTAATTGACTGTTCTTTACATGAAAGCTTTTTCTGATTGATTATCTTATTTACTTTGTACATTTTAAATAGCTTCTATTGACATACTATGATTGAAGTCGATGTTTTCATTTGAGTAATGAAATCGTTATGAAATTATCAAAACCTATATTAATTTTTAAAAATTATTATTTTTATGCATTAAAAATGTTAATTATATAAATGCATATAGTGTTTTATAGTTGTATTTTACCATATACTTTGTACAGACAATTAGTAAATACAATGTTCAAAATAATTATTTTCAATTAAATAATTAGACAAATTATCCTTAAATGATCCTTAAATTTACCCAAAAGAATAAGCTATACAATAGTTTTCAAACTTTTTGCATGCACACTTATCATTAATAAAATGTACCCGCATTGGTTCACATCTATACATCGGAAAAGCATTTCTACATAAACAGTGATAAACGCTCAAATGGTCAATGAGAAAGTGAGCCCTGAAATTGGATAAGACTCCAAATAATGGCAAAGCAGAATTTGCTATTCGTGGCAGTACTTTGCAGTTAATAATTCTCGTTACAACTTCGACAGTTGTTGATGGCAAAAGGGGAACAACATTCGTCTCTTATACGTGTGCCTCTATATATCGATTAGAATATCAAATAAACTTAAGTCTAAATTATATTTCATTGTAAATATTTTGACTCTTGTAAGCTACTTATAATATTAGCTATTTTTAACTTTGAGCGTTGATAAGCGATCCAATAATGTGTTTACTTTCTTTGTGCGATCATTATGATTTGATGCTTTCATACATGTTCAATGCTCGAATGAATTTCTTTAGCATTCTTGTTTCACTTATCTTCTTAATAAGTATACTTTATGAAGCGTTAAGCCACTCAGTGAATAGAAAAAATCATATATAGAATTAAGCGGGATAGGGATAATTACCAATTCTTACCTATATTCTGAGTGTGTGGATGCACAAATGGTTACTCATTTTCTTATTACCTCTTGCGTGAGATTTTTATACTTCGTACTTCTTTTTTTTTTAATTTAAGTAGAACTTCAAGTCAAAAAGAACAAAAATGAAGTAGGAACTAGAAGTGAGAAATGAAAAAAACTCTTCAAAGTAAACAAGAGTTCAATTAAATATTTGTCTTGGTTTTATTCTATTTATAGGCTTGATTCTTATAATTTCTCTCAATGAAATCAAATTACCACGTTGAGATAATAAATAATTATTATTTTTTCACTAATAATATCAAACAAATTTGAAAATGAATTTATATTGCTTTAATCTATTTTCATAAACAGCTAATATAATAAGATTCTAATAGAATGCATAATTTTATTAAAAAAATATTAATAACAAATTTTATTGAGTATTCCGAGTATGCGATGTTTTTCCAATAAAGCTTAACATTTATTTATTAAAGCATCTGAAGTACGTAAGAACAATAGCTTTGTTACTGATAAGCGAAAAATTTTTTTTAGTGAATAAAAGAACAGAAGATGGGATTCATATAGAAAGCAGTGTGAAAAAAGTATTTGGAAAGAGGGTCGACTCCGTGTAAATAATCTGGGCACGTATACGAACACACACCTCCCTTCCGTAGAAAACACCAGTGGGAAAGTTCGAGCTTGCAGCCTTGCCTTCAGTTTACAGTAGATTTCGAAGGGAAAATAGAAAGCAAAACAGGTACATGTATAGATTGAATGGACAGGTAGGTAGATAAATCGATAGATAGTCAGAGAGGGAAAATGAGAGAGAAGAAGCGCTTTACTGTTACGCGAGAGTCACGTATTTAAGAGTAGGTTTAAGGGACACGTAGTGTTGCGCGTGTGCTTAAAGGCAAACATAAATAGAGGGGACGAAAGAGGCAGACAATTTGCTGTGAGGCAAAAGCAGCACAAGATTAGGAGGCTGAAATCGGTGGATGATTTCGGGCAGCATTGAGGATAGGATACCGCCAAGATCTCGGGTCCGCTTCATTAAGCCCATTCATTTTTAACTTGCTGTCTGATAAATTCTATTACAGAGCCTTTATAGGCATTACTTAGCTAAAAAGACTGCATTCATTGGCTTGTATTACAATAATTTTTTTTACGCAGCTTGTACAGGATTGCCATCATTTGAACAAGCGAAATAGTTATTTTTTACATTGCAGTGACCGTGACGAATGTGGAAGGGACTGAAAGAGTATGCTGTGTGAAATCCATAGTAGCCTGTAGAAAAAGTGAGCAAGGGTGTTTGTAATTTGATTTAGACTACGTATAACGCTGGAATAGATGAGCGATTGTTTTCAATTCCGTATGTATAACCTAGTACGTTATTTCTATCTGGCAAGTAATCAAATATGTCGGACGGGAAATCATATTTTATGCTGTACGCCTAGTTTTCTTTTCGCTTTTACAAAGTGAAATTATTCTGAATAAACGTGAATAGGAAAAAGTTTACTTGTAAAAATTATCAGCTTTTTATAAAATATCATTGTCGACCATATTGATATTTTACATTCTGTAATAAGTTACCATTCAATTTCACAGTTTACCTAGAATCGTCCGATTCCTCATATTTATTGTATTTCAGAAAAATAATTTACACTTTGGGTATTTATTCATTAAGTGCATTTACTTATTTTAAACGATGAATATATATATTGCTACATTTAAAATCACTTTTATATTTTTTTAAATATATAATATGATATAAATTAAATCTGCATCGACGATGCATAGAAACGATTACCGTACAAGTTTTTAGTCACAAGTTAGAAGTAATTAATATTTATTTTAAACAGAAAAAATTAGAAATATTTCTACATAACAACAAAGAAGAATTTTTTCCCATAAATACGTACATTTACGTTGAAAAATTATTTATGAAATTTTTGGTTGCCAATTATACCTTCCATTAATTATTAATCGATTACGTTCAATGATATGATTAAAAAGACGTACAAACATTTCGATCATCAGGAAACTTCACTAATTACCATCTCCATATTTCATGATTCGCATTGTTTCGCTACTCGTTTCGCGTCTCTCACTGTCAGGTCATTCATTATTATTTGAGTCTTTCTCGGCCCAATTCACACACGTACCCCAATCAAGCCTTTTAACGGCACCTAACCCTGTATATCTTAATTGAGGAATATCATTCCAACGCGTTTCCGATGCGTCGACAAAAATTTGCATGCTTACCTCATGAATATGTATGATATAGAAGTTGCACGCGATTCAATTCGATTCGATCCCCTTTGCAGTTTCTATCGCAATGAAATATCGCTTTCAATTAAGCTGCCAAGGCAGATGCTTAAGCAACTCGTGACGAATGAAATCGCAACGCGCGAAATAGAAAATTCAAGTTGCTACGGGCTGTATTCTCTTTCAGTCCGGGAAGCAAAATCGCTTCCGTACAGATACAGTCAAAGTGGATGATGGTGTTCTAATTGATTCTTGAAAGTTTTTTTTGGTATTTTTCTATAATTTTAGAACTCGTCGCAGTTACAGCATTGAGAAACGAATAAAAAATTGAGAATAAAGTAACATTAATGCAAATGATTGGTAAATAAATATCCTATATGGTACCAATCATCGCATTGAAAATACAACTAAAGAAATTTAATTGATTTAGATATTTTTTTACAATTTTATACATTTTCGAGCAGTATAATCATACTTAGTATAATCAATATTTTTTTAACAGAATAGCAAATTAATTTGTAATAATGACAATTATTCAATTTATTTTCAACAAATGATTTTCTGTTAAAGCTCATTCAAGAAAAACTTTTATTATTTTAAAAATTCTTAATTTTTCTTGTTGAAACTCGATGTATTTTTTTATTTATATAATAATAGCACACGTACACTTCTACAACAAACAAACTTTATTAAAAGGTTTCACTTATTTAATCAATTGATTTTTAAAAAAATTTGAAATTACAATTTCAAATACTTATTTAAAAATCTAAAAATAAATACATAGATATATATTTAGAATCCTATAAGAGACAAGAGCGTAATGCATATATTATAATTTTTTTATATACTTTTGATAATGATGTTTGGTGTAATAAAAACAAAAAATTCTTCTATTTTTTATGACCATTATAAATTTATCCTAAATAATATAAAAATTATATTTTGAAAACAAGCATATATTATAATAAAAAAATCATAAAAGATGTTAACATAAAAAAATTCTGTATATTAATCCATTATCGTTTATTATGCTAATAACTAACTTTGAAATTTAACATTTCACTCCCATTTCAAGCCCTCGGAGCTTTGTATTTAGCAGAATATTATAGTTTTTACAATAAAAAAAATATCTACACTTAGCGCCTGTAAGCATATATTTGCATAAGCTAATATATATACGAGTTTTTTAATTTATACTTAAATTATTAAAAATTCGATCTTCTTATTTATAGTTTTAAAATTAACGAAATTTATATACATTTATTTTTTAAATTTTTAAATTTATTTTATTATTTAAGAAATTTGTTTTTTCAAATACTTTTTAAATTATCAGTAATAATAGTTACATATCCATTTATTCATTTCTTGTGGTTTTTATGTGGTTTCATGTTTTTATATTATACGGAACAAAAAAAATAATGTATAATTTCTATGAAAATATAATAAGCTTTTTAAGTAAATAAGCTATTATGGTATAAGTATGGTATAAGCTTACTTGAATTTAATTTTTTTGGTTTTTGTAAATTTTATATCCATATGCAGATAAATTACTAAGAATTACACTTTTAGTGAGTATTATTTATGTAAATAATAAAAAAGAAATTAATTCGAAAATTATTGGTTTATAATACAAAGATCATATTTGAAGATTAGTTCATATGCATTTCATTGTTTACTTAAAAAATATCTCTGGCACTAAAAAATCAAAATTCAATCAAAAGCTTTTATCCAAAACATAAGTATAGATGAGAGTAACTTTTTTCTAGTGAGTTTTAATTTCATAGAATTAGAACTCTGAATCCTTAGATATAGAATCATCCACTGAAAATTATTGATATAAATACATTTTTGAACATATATTCTATTATCTGATATTTTCTTCGGGATTAAATATGTACGCTTGATTTCAAATGAGTCAGTTTAATAACTGCGCATATGTATAAGCACACAGTCACGTATTTTATATGCAGGCGCATTGGAATTAGCTCGATATGGATACCACCAGGATGCGACGTAGAAAAATGATGCGGCGGAGCACCGGACATCGATGATGCTGTGTAAATTATGCATATTATTTAACTTCATGCCGAACACGCACACAAACATAAGTTATGTTACGCTTACTTGCAGATCGACTTTGATATTAAATGGGAAGATGGGATTAGAGAAATTTTTGATAACGAAAGTAGGATGCTGAATCTTCCTTAGCCGATGTCGATATTGTAAAGCAGCTTTGCAATAAATGTATATGTATATCTTTCTACATATATCCTACATACATACCTTTTACTGCGTTAAAGTCTTTTTATATTTTCAGAGCACAGTAGTTACTTGAATATGATTACCTTGGTGAGGTTTCGGACATGAAAATATCAAAACATTTTAATGAATTATAATCAATCATTTGTATTAGTGTGACTTACATCACAACATTTGTATAATAAATTGAAAGTAAAAGTTTGCTTCAATTTAATCATTAAACATATCATTAAAAAATATGTCAGATGGAATTATATCCTTAACAGATTTCTCTAATGGATATTTAATAATTAATTTTGATAAATGAATTAGCTTAGTAATAAAAAATACAAGCATGTTTAAGTTAAAATGGCGTTTATGAAAATGTCATTAATTCATAGAACATATTAAATTGATTTTATATTCAATTTTTTCAAATATCGGGTTCCTATATAATATAAACAAATATATTTATATATTAATCTTATATTTTACAAATTAAATAAAGTAGAAGCTATATAAGTTTAAATAAACTTACTGGTTAATCCTATAATTTAAAATATTAGAATTACAGAAAATCATGTGATAATTGATTGTTAGCATTAAATGTAATTAATTAAAATATCATAATTAATTTCTTTTATAATAATTACTCTTTTTTTACACTCTTTTTTAAAGATTTTGAATGATTTATTATTTTCAATTTGGTAGTAGAACCTTTTTGAAACGCTTATTTTAGACCGTTCTCGATTTCTTATAAACTTTATTTGAGCTCTTCGTTTGTAAATTATATTTTCCATGAAAAACGTATTAAAAGAAACTTAAATGTACATTGCAGATGAAGGGACATCATTTTGAAAAAGGAAAGCCAAAAGGATGATTTTTTATCATCTTTCTTTTAAAGCTTCAGCAAGATTTTACTCCTTCATTAAAAGTAAAGGTTTATAGAAGAAGGATAGAAATACAGACAGGAAAAAACGAATACCCGGCCGTTGAGAAATTAGCCTAGAATATTTCCCTGGAATTTTCTCATAAATTAAATTTTGTCGTGGCATTTACTCTATGTACTCTTTTTATACATTGAGCTTAGTGACTTTTCGTTTCGAAATTTTTTTCCTTTTTTTTAAAGTCTTTTTCTTTTTATATTTGTAATGAATGACGTAAATCTTATGCTTTATCACTGCCTGCATTAGCATTGGCAGCAGCGTAAGACATTTTCAGCTCATACATTAGTTACACGAGGATTATATAAAAATTATGAAAATTAAAGAAAATATGTAATTATAGTAAGCAAACATTATATGCGCAATGATGGTATAAAGTAATTATTGATGCACTTGAATCTAGTGTCTTTATACAACTCTGTTGATTTTGTTTAATTTAATATGTTATAGGAGAATCATACTCAGAAATGTTATTAAAGTATTTTGTGAAGTTCTTATGAGTTACTGTTACCAAGTGAAATTAATAATTGCAAAAAAGTAGGTAATGAGAATGAAAAGAACAGAAAGGTTCAAAGATGGAGAGAAAAATACAAAGAAAGTCGAAATAAATCTATAATATTGTACTATAGATTTTACATTTTGTATAATCAAGTATATATACTATATTTGAAGAAACTTTTTTAATTTTAAAAAAAACGTATTTTATCATTTTTTAAAGCATAAAAATACTTTTAATACATTTAGTATGAAATAATTTTAATTTACAAAAGCAATAAATTTTATTCTGTATTTTTTTGAAAATTAAATAAATTTATTTAATACGTGGATAATAATCATTTAAAAGATTTATACCTGAAGACATTGAAAGCTATGATATCTGCTAATCGTTAAACTAAATGAGAAATTTCTTAGATTCCTTTAGGGAATCAAATCATCGCCCATAACTATTAAATTGATCAGCAAAATAGCAATTTAAGGAAGAACATCAAGATCTTCAATTTAACTAAAATAGTTTTAATTATCAATTTCTATGGTTGTACATTAATAATTTTGCATCATACCTATCACATTCATTAATTTTATGTCTGCAGGTTCCTTTATTGTAAATAGTTATTTTTATTAAAATTATAGCATTAATTAAAACATAATAAAGTATGATACAGAATACCACTGTTGTTGAATATTTAGGAATAACAATTTCAGTCTTCAAAAGTCATTACCTTCAATCCAATTAATATTTTAATAATAATAGTAAAAAGTAATTTTTAAGTTTAAAGTATGCATGCAGTAAATTTTTTTATAAATAATGTATGCATCGTAATAATTTACCTTTTTAAAAGAAAATGTTTACTCCTCGGAAATTAGAGTGTATATTTAATTGCTTAGCAAAATAAATAATCAACAATGTGCACGTAATTAAAGTAGTAAATGTTATACTTATACTACGAAGTGCCTGAATTTGAACAAGTATCATTAAAATTAATGTTACAGAATTTTTGTATTTAGTTAATCGCAGTAGAGAATATATGGATATTCAGAAATTCGATTATTCGTTGGTAAGAGAATATGAGTCATTAAGAACAATTTATAATTAGGGCAACTTTATTAAAACTCTATAACCTTCGAGGGAAGAAATGCTGCAGCCATTTGTAAAAGGAGAAACACTTAATCCAATGCGAAAGAGTAAGAATTCTCGAACGATACTACGCAACCTCTGGAGTGACTTGCAATTGGAACGAGAGCAACGTAGGTATGAGTCGCCTCATAGGATTAAGCCACATCATATAAGCGTGCATTTTCGCATGGGACCACTCGCAAATTTTCGATAATAGACCTTCCGCGCCCCCACCACTATCGCGACAACAATATCATAACGAGAGCTCAGCGGCTCTGTTAACGACGTCGGGGCTTTCTACTAACAATTTACCGAGTGCAGTTTCTTAGTCCACAGGGAGTGGACTAGGATGTAAACGTCAAAAGAGGCAATGGTGACAACGATAGTGAGGACAACAACGAGAATTGAAAGAGGTCCTCGTATACTGATTTTTTCGTCCTAAGCAAAATATTTATTCTTGAAAAGGCGTGAGAAGGATAGAGGGGGAGTGCTACCTTTTCAAGATCAACTTCATTTAAATATGATAGTGGAATTTTAAAACGATCAATTTTGTGCTCTGTTTTTCAAAATGAGCAGATTTTTGGTTAAGATTATTTATGATTGTAGATTTAATTTGTAGTTACTTTAAACATAAATTAACGTGTTTATAAAGGCAATATTTTCATTCGTTATATAAACATATTTATTGATAAAACTGGATATTATATTTTGTAAACAATATGTCTAACAAATAGATATTCTTTCAGGCTTTTATGTTATATTAAATCAAAGGAATTTTGTACATGATTTAGTAGCTGAATGGTTGTTGCGTTGGGTCTTCCCTCGAACTATTATGTGCCTATGCCTGTCTATATATGACAGTACAATAAGTCCAGAATAATATTAAAAACAATAGGTTAACTAAATTATACATATTTATGATCCACGTGTAAGCATGCATGTATATATATGTGTGTGTGGGTGTGTATGTGTGGTATAAATATATGCAGATTTAAAGTGAGAACCTTAGGGGCAGAACGATGAAGAAAAGGTTTAGGGGGGGAGTGCGAGAAAACAAAATGAGGAGAAAGCAGGTTAGGTGCGAGCTCAGTACATATTTACTTTGGGCTAACCGCAATATTGGCATAAGCAGTAGTCAGGTATATTATTATCTATGAAGGCTGAAGAGCAGCGCAAGAGACAGGAACGTAAGGCAGGAATATCCCTTTTCACCTCATATAGTCAATCGATTGAATGCGTTGCCTATCGACCGACGCTTGCGTCCCGAGAATTATTTCAAGATTATCTACGCAGTTGCATTTTATATTCCCTCTTATTAATAATTTTCTACAAATAATTTTTTAATATTCGTATAAATCTCTCTGTTATAGATAACTTGAATATACTGGATAATATTTGGCTTTATTAAGTGATAAATATGCATTTTAATTGTAATTGGTTGTACAATTCAAAATCACAAATTATTTATATGCATTAAATATGAATCTGTATATTAATTTAAATTAAATATTATTATAAAGTTGATAGTAGATTTTATAATTAAAATAAGTAGATCATCCCCATAGGTACCGTTCGGAAAGATAAACGCCTTAAATGCATATTATCTGACAAAGTATAAACTCGAGAACGGAGAAAAATGTGTTATCATTTATGCTACATCTTTGGTCAAAGATTATTATAAAGTGTTATATAATATTATTTTATAAGATAGTTCTTTGGAATAATTACTATTGTATTGAAAAAATATTCCATCAGTTTCACTGTGATAATGGCAAGATATAATTATTATTCAAATCGTCACTTTTATTTTTATCGAAAAATCATTCATCTGAAAATTATTTTAATGTAAAGATAAATTAGTAATTAAAAAAAAACATTCTTAGCAATTTACTCATCTATAAATATAGTGCTAGTATTATCTAAATATATAAAATGTGAATTACTTAAATTTTATATTTTCTTCCCTTTAAATTAATTTGTTTGTCCATTCGATTTTATATTAATTTTAAATCGTATAAATTTAATTACGTAATTTTGGAATTTACTTTACTGCTTTAAATAATTCTAATAGCATTTCATAGATTCATTATATAATATATTTTTAGTTTTATTATATGTATGAAATCATCCATTTAAATAAAAAGTTTTTTTCAATATCAGCAAAATATATTCTCATAACCTTATGTTAATTACGATGGGATACTTTATTAATGATAATTGGTTTCTGTAAAAAAAATTTTTTTAGACAAATATTGTAGTTTGCATTCATTGAATAAATTTTACAAAAACATGTACAACTTCAGAGGAAGAATTAAAATATTTTATTAAAACGTATCGGTTTTAAATATTATATGAAAAAATTAGTTAAGAATCAGTGTCTCGACATGATATTGGTCTGTTAATATAATCTACCAACTAATTATTATACTTGACTGATCAAATCGAAGAAGTTTTTCAAGTTGTTTAAAATTGTTAAAAAATTGTCTATTTCCAAAACATTTCTCTTTTTCATCTTTTCGTAGTCTAAGAAAGAAAAATCTCGCTTACGCGGCGGATATGTATTCCATAGGTTTTTAAATCTATCGCGCTTAATCCTCAAAATGGATCTTGATTTTATCAATTTATATTCAGTAATAACAATTTATTTTTTTCTAATTTTATATTTTTCTTTGGATGGTTTGACTTTGACAATTAATGTTTAAGATGTTCTAGTTTTCAGTTAAGATAAAGAATCGCATGATAATATGAGAAATTGGAAAATTGTAGAATTTAAGCTGAAGAATTAGAAATTATAAAGGGAGATGAATAAAATAAGGTTTAGAGTAGAAAATGATGGAGAACAATAATTCTATATATGTATGTGTGTGAATGTGTACGCGCGTGCGCGCGCGTGTGTGGATAGAGAGAGTAAGAGAGAGAGAGAGAGAGAAAAATTGAGAATGTTATCCGTTTATGAAATTTCGACCTAAACCTTATTACTTATCAGATTTGTACTAAGAATTAAAAGACGACACGTGTATGTAAGTAGCTTTTGATTTGAACAGCGTATTTTTATTCCTACTTTATTGCCGATCATCAAGTGTATTTAATCATGTTTTCGTAATACACAATATGATTGGTGATTATGGCATTATAAAATTTTCATAAAATTTTAATACATATCCCAAATTTTACAATCCTAAAAGAGTTTTAGGAAACAATGTATAGAAAATTTTAAATTCGTTAAAAAACTTTTTTTTACAATATGACAATTTTTTTTATAAATATATGTATTTTATAAATATATGTATGTATAGATGTATTGTAAATAAACTGATTTAACGTTTCAAATATTATCAAAATAATAATAATAAAAGCAACAAAAATGTTAATGATGATGATGATGATAGCTGTTCTTGCGTTTAAAGAGGGAGCAACGTAAACGTAACAAACTTTTGGCTGCATTTAAAGTGCGCTTTGCCCATTGGTTTCTCTTGCCACCAGATGCTACTTCATTCGCATTAACTATACACGCCACACCAACATTTATAGGCGTGAGTGTACTATTTGAATTCGCGTTACGACTTAAGCAGAAGCTATCCTCGGAAAACACCGAAAGTCTAAATTGCCAGTGCTATCCGTTAGTTGTGGAAGGGTATTAAGCTCCTAACGAGCCTTGATCAAGGTAATAGCACGGTGGTGCAACAGCGAAAACGCACTGTGATCAAAGGAAATAAAATGCAAAAAACGTGGCCACGCTGAATAGCGAAAGGGAGGAAAATATTAAAAGGAGAAAACATCGATTTATTTTATCATTAGCACGTACGTGCGAGGGTATGTAAGTACTTCTATCTACGCACATATAATAATGACAATTTATATTGACTACGCTAGTATTCGATTAATTACATTCTAGTATTTAGCGATTCAGCAACGAAGAATTGTTACTTTTATATCCTCATTGAAGCAAATACTCTTGTTCCTACAATTCCGGTTTATTTTTTATATTTTTTCTCTTTATCTTTTCTTGTAGTAATATATAAACACTTTTACTTCTAAGCATATCTTCTATTATAATGTACTAGAAAGTAGGTATTTGAAATTTCTACCTGTAAATTTCTCTGTAAATTTATGATCTTTAATTTTGTATCAGATTTACCTTAAATTAAACACTATTAAATATTATTGAAGAGAACAATGTAATCTATTATAAAATATTATTATAGATTTATAATATCAAATTCCAAGTTTATGCAGTTTAATTCATTCTCTAATTACTTGGTTAGTGGTGTTTTATTCAAGTTATGATTAGTGTTTCTCTTTTCTATTAGAGATTGTCGGGATGCAAAAGTCAGGTACTATTTAAAAGATTTTTCATATGACGGACTGAAATAAAGCGAAGTATTACATTTGATAAGGCTTTGATATTAAAAACAACTTTATTTATTGCAAGCAGTAGCAATATAGATTTACATAAATTCTCCGCGAACATATTTAAAAATGCAAAGAAAAAATTTTTCAAATTAATTTACATTTGAAATTTCACACACTTATGTTATATAGATCGATTATAATGGTTAAATATTTATACCTTATAAAAAATTATATTATATTATATATTTATATTATAAAAAATTTATATAAATTTTTTAATTTTTTCTAATTAATTAAAGTTCCAATAAATGAATCATATTTTTTGGAATTATTTATTTTTATTCTTTAGATTAAATTAAAGCTTCATTAATTTGTTTCGTTTTTGCCGTTATTAGATTTATATATTTATTGAATAAATTGATAATATTAAATCAACTTATTTAATCTAAAAATGATTGGTATATTTTAATTTATATTTTTAATACTAATAAGTTAATATAAATTTTAATAATTAAGGTAACGAAATAGTTACTTAGGTAAGCCAAAAAAAATGTGTAAATGTATAGAAAAAACGTTTATAATATTAATAAAAATACATTATATTTAAATTTAAAAGTGATATATAAATATAAATGAAATATAAATATGAAGAATATTATTTTCATAAACATAATTTTCGTTTCATAAAAATAATTTCTTTCAATAAAATAGTATAAAAAAAATATGATTTTGTATAATTATGTCTATTATTGTAATTTTGTAAAACATTATTAGAAATGAAAAATTTTTGAATTGTGAATAACTAAATTTAAAATCTTATTTACAAATAATATTGAAGCTAGTATAACAAAATTTTCAGTTTTTAAGAGAAACCTGTTTACTTGTAATTATATCACAAAAAGAACATTTTAATATTTTAAATTGTTATTATCTCTGAAAAATGAATATAATGTATACTTAATATACTCCTTAATTATATTGATTACATAAGATACATTAATAATACTATTAATACGTAGTAACTTTCTTATGAAATATTAATTCCACGTTAAGTAGGATAATTTTATCTAAAATTTTAATAAAATAGCTACTTTTGAAAATAAAAATAGCATAGCATATGACATTTTAAATATGATTGAATTTGAGGATTGATGATGCCTAAATATCAATGAGTAACATTATCTAAATTAGTTACGTTTTTTTGGGAAATTTAGTAAGTCATATATAATAACGTATTTGACTTGTATTTAAACTTGAATTTCGGGCGATGCATTAGGATATTTACAAATTTATCAGATTCAAATATTAATCTTTTACCTTTAGTTTTTGTAAGATTTCTCTGTAATTTCTCTTTGCCTTTCTCTGTTGCCTCTGTGAGATGCAAGAAACATTTTTGGCTTTAAATTCAAACATAAAAATATGTGCACATAAATGTGCACTCATACTTTTACACTACATACAATCAGCCTTCTATACTACAAAAACAAACACATTTGGATAGTATTCTACTCGATAGCAATATTTCCATAATATTTGGCATGCATGCTACGATTTTTAAGAATCGAAGTTGCCATATACCCAATTTTCCAAATCATTTACAAATTATGAGTATTTCTATAGATCCAGCATTTCATTCTATTTTTTTTAGTATACTTTTTGTTTTTCTCTTTTAAACATGCATAAGGAAAAAAATTTTTAAATACATATTTGATCGAAATAATCCTTAAAAATTTTTATAAGACTTTATATAAATCAACTATTAACAGTTATTTTCTTTAGATTAATTTTATTTAGATATTTCAAAGCAACAGGAATAAAGTTTATCTCTAACTACATAGTCTTAATTTGTTTTGTGTATAAATAAATACTGAGAAGGAAATGTATTTATTATGTAATATTCGATTTTTCATAAAATTTTCAAGGTTGAATAATTCTATTATTTAATTAGATAAGTGTCATTTGTATAAATATGTAAGAGAGAAATTTGAGAAATATTATAGTTCTTTCTTAGACCATGAGCCACCTATGTGGTTGAGTATTTAAAGTATACAAATTTATGACAAATCCATATTTATGCAAAACTAGGAAATATATAAGAATATAGTCTCCAAGATAAAGGAAGAGAATCTCCAAAACATTACTTTATGTACTGGATAAATTACTTGTTTTTTATATTATCATAAACATAGTAGAAGAATTATAGAAAAAACACGAAGATCATTGATAAAATAATGACAGTGCATGAAAGCAAAAAGAAGATATAAATAATAAAAAGAAAAAATATGCTTACTTTCAATTATAGAAAAAGGCTAGAAATGCTTACATTATCGTAGTTTACGTAAGACCAAGTTACAAAAGAAAATTCAATTTTTGATTATTAATTAATTATATATAATAGTGCTTATCTTTTTACCATTATTGAACTAAGAATACATTAGTTATAGTTCATTATCACAAAAAGCAAAGTAAGTTTTTTTCATCAATTATTTAATTATTAATATATTTTTTTCCTTTGTTTATCTTTTGTAGTTGTTATATACTTGTCCATTAAAAAAAAGTAAGTAAAGAGACTCGTGTAACGATTTCTGAATTTTTCGGGACAGAAAAGGATACAACAATGATTGTATAATTGTATGTATCGTCTGCTCATATATGTCGTAATTTCTCTGAAAACAGGAAACTTGAATTCACCTTTTGGAGTAATATTGATAAAATCGTTGCCTTCGTTATTATATTATCAGAGTTGAAACAATTATACTTTACATTTATTTTAAAATTGTTTTATTTAAATAATTTTATAATCGATCTTATTATTTTGTTTGTTTGCATAGTCCAGTTATTACAATTATATTCAAACACCATATTTATTATTAGTCATTTACTACAAATTTTGTTAAAATTTTCCCTAGATAAATCCCATTTATTTTTAATATTGATTTACGTATCTTTATTTTGTTCCAAGGTTTCTTTATTTAACTCGTATGTACGGAACAATGTGCGGAACAGAATTTTTTAATTTGCGAAAATAATATTTTTAAGTCCTATCGAATAATCAAAGCACATGATTCCCAACTTCAATTTTGTAACATCATCTTAACATATAAATCAATATCTACTATACGCTCTCAAACCTTTCCGACATATAGATCACTCGTTGTTTATATCTATATGCATCATATATCATGTAGATTTTTGTAAATACTTTATACGCACATGCTTGTAGTATAAAATGATATAATGGTTAAAACAGATGCCACCGTAATTGGCAATCACCGAACGATTGTGAAAAAGCATTCGCTCACGCTGTCGATTATTGATCGCCCAGACATCACTTTAATTACGCGACATTAATGAGAAAATTATGATAATTGGTACAAGCATTGATGACCTTCCTTTCCTTACCGATTAAATTATTTTTGTTCCGCGAACGCTTACTTAACTCCTCCACCTATCATCACTAACGTAGACTTCTCTTCCTTTATCATCGTATTTGATTCCTTGTATATTCATTAATTGCGTGTGACAGTAGATTATTTGTAGAATTGTCATAGGTAGCTTCAATTTTGAAGTTAATTGTGTGCATAGACAATCGATTGAATCTAAATTTTGTAATTGTTCCCATAAGGGTATTACTAAAGTATTTTGAATCAGCAAGTCGATTCATCATTTAAGACTATGATTTATGGTTGAATGTATTTAATTATTGGTTGTAATGCTTTAGACAGAGTTTGCTTTTTGATGTAAATAATATGTCATATTCAAATATGAATTATTCGGAATTTATAAATTTTATTGTGTATTTTATACGAATGCATAAACCAATCTTGCCAAAAGTAAATATATTATAATAGAATTCCAATTTATTGTTGATTTTATGAAAATTATTTTAGCACTCCCATTTTTATTTGGGCAAATTTATTAAATAAAAAATATTAAAGACAAGAAAATAAATACATTTAAATCTCATAGATTTTCTCACATATATAATATATATTTCTTGATATCGAATTACTATAAATTTTGATAGCTGTGATATCGATAGCTAACCAAAGTAGGAATGAGACGCAAGTCATGATAGACTGTATTCTACGTACTTTTAGAATCTCATGAAGGTTCCGAATACTGTGATGCAAGGAATTTCTTCTTCTTGTGATCTTATATAGGGATTGACATTGAATGTATAAACTAAAAGGAATTGAGTCTTAGAAAACCATTCCGATGTATTCAGTAACTTACTTTCTATATAAGACGTTATTTGAAGGTATGAATATAATTTTACGTACAGACAAATGTAATAATGGCCCGATTTTTTTAGATAAATATTTTATCGATAAATAGAAAGATTCGAAAATCCGTAAGTGTATATAAAATTTATTTTATATTGGGCATGGTTAATTGTTAAAAATAGTAGAAAAGTATAACGATATAACTTAGGTATATGAAAAAAGATATAAATTACATTTTCATAAAACCATTAAATTGACAGATGATACTTATTGATTAAATTACTTCTTTCAGTTATTTTGTTAAGCTTATAAGTGCACTATTTAAAACATTATAAATTTTTTAAAGTTTTTTTTAACTATTTTATGACCAATTTTTTTTATATCAAAATATTACCCGGCCTATAAGAAGGCGATACAATATATAATAATGTTAATATTTTTGTAAATTTTATATAAGAAAAAGTCATTCATTGTCTTGAGAAGAAAAATATGTGTAATGAAACAAAATTCATAAGAACTTTTATGATAAAATAGGAAATTAAAAAGCTCTTTAATAAACAGAGCAAACGTACGTTGAATATAAGCAGTTTCATGTATTAAAAATAATTACCTTGTATAAAAAGTTATATCTAATGGAAAAGTACTCTATGATGTAAAGAACTGCTAGAATTAAAAACAGTCTTAGACTACTATATAACGAATGTGAAAATATCAGAGTCATTAGTAAATAACCAATCATCAGAAAATAAATATGAATAAAGCCTAAAGTAATTAAGAAAATAAGGCCATACATACATTTTTTCTAATGTAATTGTTAAAGCTTTTAAGAAAGTACATAAGTAGATTTTATTTTTATACAAAACAAAATATTTATCGTAAGAAATTCACTATTATTTATTGAAATTGAGAATAATAACGTTTGAAAAAATGTAGTTTTTAAAAGGACACTATAAGTACATGTAACCTGAAATCAATTTAATTTATCAAATGATGGAATATAAAACCCTAAATATTTCTATATTATTTGCTCATTATTTAATAGTTTTTTTAACGTATATTTTATTAAAACTTTCTGAAAATATACGTAAAGTCTAAAAACCATTTAATATACTTTTCCAAAATCATAATTTTGTTATTAAAATGGTTGTCCTTTAAAAATATTACTTGTTTATTTAAAAAAATAAAATTTTCTCCAAAAATCTATATAAGTACACTTGTTTTATCAAACTGTTTGGAATGTTTTAATTTACGAGGCTTAAATAATTGAAAATAAAATGTAGTTGTTGCGAAACATTAAAAAATAGCAATAGAAATTCGATCAAATTCATATAATATATTTTTAAATTTTCTCTAATTCACTTAGACACTAATGAAATAAAAGTGAGTATACAAAAATTTATGGCAATTATCAGATGACTATTAATAACGTAAATAGATATTTAATAACATAGTCGGAACTTTGTTAAAATCCCTTCAGGAGGACAAGAATGTCAGAAATATTTACCTAATATATTAATAATTATAGGTAAAATGTTATAATAATGTTTTTAAAAAATAGTTTCCCTCAATACTAATAAGAATGGCCATTTATAAACTACTATGTGTAAAAAAATCATTACTTTTATAAATCGTTAACCAATGAGAGTAAAAAATTACATAAAAATATTATATCTTTTTAATGATCTATTGAATGGTAAATGATAAATCGAGCATCCAATTACGATTTCCGCGATTAGATCTATTAGAAGTTACGTTAATTCAAAAGTTCTTCTTATAGATCATCTCTTACATTTATGCGGATAGAGAAATCATGATAAAATCATCTGGAGAAGGATCTTAAAAGAAGAGCTTTATAAATACTAGGATATATTACAACGAAGTTGACTTAAATTTTACACAGTGCTTCAATTGTTCTTGTGCTAAATTGAGTCAACAATTTATAACTTTTCGATAATATATCTAAAATTTAAAAACAAATAGATTACAAATAAAGTAATAGAATAGAAATATAAGAAAAAATTCTACCATTTACTATTTATTGTATTTCTTGACTATTTAATCTATAAGATGCTGTCATTTTTATAAAAATGTAGAGAATGTATATAAATATCTAATTTGTTTTTAGGTTTAACAATAGATTAAAAAAAAGATATTTAAAAAATCTAAAACATATAAGAAGTTGAGAGTAAAAGGCAAACATAAGTATATCAGTTTAATTAACCCTTTTATAGAAACAATGAAATGGAAAATTTAATCAATTAAAATAATTTTTTTGTAATGTTTATCTACATCTTGTTTACAATATTACATTTTTATTGGAAGGTTTAATTCAAATATTTAAAATAATAAAGCCTATACGCGTTGATAAACATCAAGTTAAATAAAAGAATTTTTCTAATGATAATCAACGAATACGCTAAGACTGAGTGGTAAGATGACACATCACTTCGATTGACTTAATTCGATTATAATGACGACTGCTTTAATAAGACGAAAATCTACACGAGAAGTATAATATTTCACAGTGAATACCCATCCACACATGCATGTGTGCACGCACGCACACACACACACCCACACACACACACCCACACACACACACACACACATATATATAGTGGTAGAGAAACAGATAGAGAGAAAACGATATCAGATTCGGATGAGGGTATTGCAGAGATATTGAGATAATGAGCCAGGCTTAAATGAAGTACAAAAGCAAAGGATGGAAGGAGACCCGCCACACAAAGGTGCGCGCCGCTGGTTGGGACTCGTAACGCGACACTTGCGCTCAACGGCTTAACTTTCATAATACCACGAGCAGGAGACTGCAATATGGAAAATATGGAAGACTTAATATAATTTGCATATCGTCGCCCCAGCGGTCGCCGAGGAATCACCCCGCCTTTCTTATTATACGCATAAAGATACGTAGTAGTTCTTTCTTTATTGTTCGCGTTGTTCGTGATATCGCTCTTGTGGCGAGTCGCCCCCAATATTTTTATAAGCTTACTGGCCCGTTGAGTCCTCCTACTTATACGTACAGAGAATCGTTCAACTTTACTCGTTACGACGTTGCATCTTCCGCTGCGGATGCCACCACTCGTTACAGACACTTTATCCACTCTCAAATACTTCCTTTTCTTATAAACTTGCTTATTTTACGAGCAATAAGAATAAGATCCTCGAGCATTCGTTAAAACTATTAAGGTATTCGAAGAATTTTACAATATTTCACAACCAGAGTAATAGATTTATTGATATTTTCATTTAATATTATAAACGATATTCTTTAACCATAGAGCTACGCTTTTTAAAACACTTCTTTAGCATATTGTAAAGAAATGTTTTCTTCAATATACTTATTTATCGTATTAGATTTTTAAAATTGTAATAATAGGTAGACGCACGTATAAGTTTAGAAAAAATATAAAATAATAAAAAAATTCTGTTTTTTTAAATCATGTATAAAAGTATTGATTATTATTTTTAAATTATTAAATCCATATATAAAAAAGAGATTTTAATTAAAAACAAAAATGATTGAAAAAACTGATAATTGAATACGTTTTCATTAAAATATGAAATTGTAATTTACACTAAATTTGTATTACAAAAAAAATAATTTTTTATTTAATTTGACATATTTAATGAATACAATGTGTATTGTTGATTACTTTAAAACGAACAAATTTTATAAATTATTATCAAGAATTTTTTAAAAGTATATGCGGGTTCTTCTATTGCACGGATAATTTAAAAAATCACATGAATTTTATTGTATATAAATTTTTTTTGGGCGATACCATCTTCCAAGTCTTTATTTCAGTTTTTATTTTAGCGCATGCAATTTTATTTTTCAAAATCATTTTCTTTATTATATTGTTTTTTATTTTTATTTCCAAAGTAAAAATGAAGAAATAAGTATCTTATTGATCATTTATTTAAAACATATTTATGATAATCTTTATCAATTATTATTATTATAATTGCGCGAACGGGCCCTAAGATGTGCCCAAATTTGGTCCCATGAGTAGCATGGGTGCCATTGGGCACCTTGCTCCCGTAGAACTTAACCTTACCAATCTCCCCAGAACTAAAGGATCTCAAGGGATTGAGGCCCTCCTCGGTTTCAAGGAGAGATGCAACAAAAAGGCACATCCCTCTCTCTAGTGGTAACAGGCAACTGCACAGCAGATATTTTGGGGCTTCCTCCTCCACACAGACCTAGCTAAAATTTTGTAATTATGGGCTTTGAGGCTTCCTTGAGCTGTCAAGATCTCCTCAAGCCTCTTGGCCTTATGTTGTCTTGACTCAGCAACTTGTGTTTGGTGTAGTCTGGTTTATATGGAACCTCGTGGAAGGTCGGAGGAGTCCCTGAAAAGTACGGAATCCTAAGGATTACCTTCATCCTTACACCGAGTAATGTCTCGCGCGGAAGTCCTGAAACATCTCCAGGCTGATAGCTTAGTTAGGTTTTTGTACCTTTATTACGACTACTTTCAAGGAATTAACCCTTATTTCCAAAA
Organism: Kradibia gibbosae; assembly: GCA_018907135.1. NCBI lineage: Eukaryota > Metazoa > Arthropoda > Insecta > Hymenoptera > Agaonidae > Kradibia > Kradibia gibbosae. The sequence continues at coordinate 30,567,637 of JACCHX010000001.1, read as the reverse complement.
CGGATTTGGCCAACCACCGAAACCTGACCCACTTATTAGGGACGGGCCGACGCGGAGCAACCTCCCTGTCCGTCTTAACTTTCAGCCTCTTCGTCAGCCCAGCCGCCGGTCAGAAGATAGGTTCCTATCCTCCCTCGACCTTCTCTCCTAGTCCGGAGTGGCAGTATTTTTATCCTTCACAGGGGCCGCAGGGACAGTGATGTGATCTACCTCTAGAGCTTTACGCTCCTTGGCGAGCCTCCCTCCCCCCCATCTACTTTTGCGAGGTACCCGTCATTCCTCATCGGCCGTCGTGGTCGCAATCTCCTTGGTTGACACTCCTCCGCTTCGGGGGCGGCTCCTGCTTCTACCTTCTCAAGAGAGAGGGCTCAAGAGAGTCGGAGTAACTACTATCTCCACACCCTGAGCACCGCTTTTTCCCGCGTGCTTTAATTTTGTTTTTATTAATTGTAGAATATATTTGAATTTCCGTGAAAAGCTAGGAAAGGGTTGGTTCACCACCACAGACCCTCTTATATGGTGGTAAGGCTAAAGGTTCTGTTTTATTCCTCCGAGGTTCAGTTTGTGACCACTGGTATCCTGTGACTAACCAGTTCCCTGAACATGTTTACGTGCACCTTGGGCTTAGGGGTTTTATATATTAACCATTACAACTCCTCCTAAAACCTAATAGTAAGTTGTTTGTTAGCTGCGTAAGCAGATGCTGAAGATGATTGGATGAATCGGCCGGGGTTCTTGTCTCAGCGACCTAACCCGCGGTATCCTTCACTCATACTCCATTCTCACTTCCACTCATTGTAGAGTCCCCACTTCAAGAGGATCCCTACATACATAGAGAATACATTTATAGGGTGATCTCTCATCCACTCCTCGATTCAAACGGACCATCCATATTTAGGCTCACTCTTATTTCCACTTAAGCTCCCTCACCATCGAACGGTTATTTAAGCTCTAGAATAAGTTCTTTATCAATACTTTTTAAAACATTTATTGTTTTTAAAAATAGAATTTTGAGAATATTACAAGTATGGAAAATATGGTTTTTCGTTTCGTATTTTATTCAATTTCATATTTATAAGTACTTTCGTGATCTCAATCACAATTTGCCAAAATCAAAGTGATTAACGAACAAATTCAGAAATTAATCAAATGTTTAATAACTTATTATTATTCAATACATCTACAAGATTTTATTTTTTCAAAAAATGCTTAGAAATAAAGGATTTCGAGTAGTATCATTTTTTAAAGAATTTTTATATAATCTTACATGTATGCAAGATTTTTGTTTTAATTATTTGAATTATTATAAATTAGTATATATGGCGTTCGTAAAATTATATATGAATATTAAAAATTACGTTTTTTTGTTTGAATCATCAATTGTATTTCTGTAGATATATTGCTTGATTAATCTACAATAATTGCGTATCTGTACATTTAAAAATAATTATTTTAGATACTTTATTCATCCATTATATTGTTCCAATACTTTATAAAATGCTTAATTTTTTCTATAAACGATAAATTTTATGAAAAAAAAATTTTTCATATGTTGCTTAACTAGTTTGATCAGTTATCAAATCTACATTAAGCCATCATTTTTTGTAAATTTTAGGCTACCAAAAATAAATTATTATCTTAATTATCTATACAAATATGATAAGAATAACATAATATATGTAAAAATAAATAAAATGCGTTTAATAATTTAAAATACGTTAGTCTTAAGACAGATTGGACTTGATACGAAGCAAATACAACAATTATGAATATCGATTGTTTTATATTAATCCTTACATAATTAGCTTAGATTATTGATTATCTTTAGTAAAAAAAACTGTAGCTGATCACATCGCGTAATACTAAATAAATCATTTCCATTGTATCGTTGAACCATTTACTTTGAGAATATCTAACCTTGCCACCTAGTGGTTATTTGGCGAATTTTATTTTTCTCCGTCCTCGCAATGTTGTCTTAAACTAACGCATGTTACAAAATTTTTCTATGTTTCTTTCTATCCAGCGTTTCTGTCTTTTTAAGCCTTTATATTTTACTGCTTATTTTAATTAGTTTGCTCTTCACACACTGCTTACACTTACGTACGACCGCAGGCTCTACACATGCTAGTTTCCTGTGGACTTTGCATTCGTGCATTTATCAGGGCAGTACGACGTTGTGTCACACGGACGACTTTGCCCTGAGCATCCCGGATTCCTAAAGCATTGATTCATCTTTCAGCTCCTTCGCTTTTTAATATCCTTCATTCTCATTTTCAGATTTTCTTTTCACAATTTGTGAGATTTTGCATTAAAAATTTGACTGCATTTCATACGCCTTTACTTTAGTAAACAGTTAGTAATGTATAAATATTTTAATACAATTGAAACAAACTTTAATTAATTTTTTTAAAGATAATTTAAAAGTTGATTACAGTTTATTCCCATGTATTTTCATATCTTTTATATTGTTAGTGTAGTAAACAAAATATTGATTTTAATTCCGAAAATAAGAGATTACGTGTAAATTACGTTTATCCTCGGAATTAGTTAACTTTTTTTCGGCATTGTGTTTTCATATAAGATGATTTCGATTTGAGAAAAATCCGTTTAAAGGGTTTACAAAACTTTTTTAGTACATAAATTTCCCCTCAATCATAGATTGCAACAGAGAATCTACAACCAATTTAGCCTTGAAAATTTATGAACACATATTTCGATCATATATTTCTGAAAAAAGGGAACCTTTTTAAACTTTCTGAACAGCGTGTTAAAAATAAAATAAAATGGTAAATCAATCTATTATTTAAAATTTTTCATTTTATTTTTATGTTTAATTAAAAGATATCATGGTTTTGAAAACATTAATGGTAATAAATATTGAATCATGTGTTAATGTTTAATTGTGTTTGATACATAAATTAGTGAATTATGCATACAATAGTATATATAATAGTTGATAATAAATAATTTAACTCTTGAATTAATAACGAAAATGATATACTTAAATGTCAGAAATCGATAGTAATTTAGTCCTTGAATATGTATATATATTTTTTGCAAATATCTATATATGCTCTATAAACAATCATTTCAATTATCCTTTTTCTTTAGGCAATTTAACAATTTGTATTTTTATCTCATTGCCTAGTAGTAGAGTTTGGTATCTCTCCATTTTTCCGTAATCTGTATTTAGTCCCGTGCTTCTTTATTTAGACGTCGTCTGCTGTATATTTTCCTAATTTTGTTATTCTGTTATGGTATGAGTATAGTTGAAACTCATTCATATACAATTAGGCAAATAAATATATCAAAACTTCTATGATGTTAGACACATGTTAAATAAATTTACCTTTTTATTTTTATTTTACCTTTAGGATTATTTTATTTAAAACATTTGTAATATAACACATTTTTATCACCTTAATATTACAAAAAAAATATATTGTGCAATAATAAACCGAGGGTAAACTGTTATTAACAGTTTACAAAAAAATGAAGTATTTTAAATAATGATAATGTTTTAGTTTAAAAATAGTTTCTACTATTAACTTATATAGACGGAAGGATTTATGATAGTTTTTGTATTATCAAAGCCCATGGTAATGATGACTTAGGGAATAAAAAGAAGGCAATTGTTTCTTTATGAAAAAACGTGTTAGATGAAAATTGTAATAAAACGAAATCAAATAATTGCATCGGTAAATGATGATTACAAATGACATTCAAAGTTTACAGATGACGTAAAATAATTATTTGAGAAAAAAATTTAAATGAGAGAATAAAAAATCATGTAAAGAGGTCAGAAAAAGCATAATGAGCCGTATGATGAACAAGACAGGAAAGAGTAAAAAATAGCTATTACCTATTTGCATCAGAATTTTTGCTAGAACAATTGGAATACATAAGGATTCCTGTACTCTATCCCTTGCACTTTCTTCATTTGCATACTTAACAAACCACGACTCCTGCGATACAATGTGAAACACAATGACATGACTTGGCAACTACTGTCCTTCCACCCTTATGCACTTTAATTCTCTACTTTTATACTTATACATGCACGGAAACTTAAAAACAAAATTAAAAGTAGCGTTATGTCTATCTAAGTGAAAGTTTGTATATTTTCTATTAGTGAGTAAATGAAAAACATAGAAATAACGTTTTTTTTTAGAGAAATGAGGGACAGAATAAAGAAATAGAGAAAAAAATAAGAAGATGAAGGGAAGAATAAAAAAGAGTTAAAAATTTTATGGTGCAACAGATGCTAATATGCGATTACTTGGAAATAACAAGTTTATTATTTTACTATTCACACATTGCATAATATATTATCACACTATGACCATAAAAAAATATTGAATTGAAGTTCTTTATATATTATTCAATCTCTTTCTCTCTTTATTTTAAAAATTGGTTTACAAAAAAAAACATTGGCTACGTTCATTGAATTGTCAGCCTACCAGGTTTAGTCCGTTTACGCCATTTAAGTAACATGATTTACCTGTTGTAATGACTTTAACAGAATATTTTGAAGAAGTTTTTATATATAATTTTTAAATTATAGCTTGTGAAGTACATAATAATGAAATTTTTTACTTTAAATATGAAATCCTGATAAAGAACACGGACCTAAAAGTTTGAAAAAAATGACAATCATTCCAGAATCATATAACCCTGTTTTAAAATTTAAAACTGTATAAATTTAGCAAGTTTCAAAAAAATACTAAGATTCATTCTATTGCGGCAAACGCCAAGTAATTTTATATACTAAATGATGTTTAATAGTAAAAATTTTTTCTTCATTCAATGCTTGCCCGCATCCAATTATTCTACTTACTGATTTTTCTCTTTTAAATACTTTATTTATTATTTAATTATTTACACTATTATTTAATAGTATTAAATATTATTAATATTTATTAATATTAAATATTAAATATTATTAAAAAATTAAATTATATTATTATTCAATTATTAAAAAAATTATAAAATAATAAATATTGAATAAATTGATTATTGAAACAAATTTACCAAATAATAGTCGCTACAATTTTTATTTACTAAGCAATTTAAAAATAATCTAATTTTAATAATAATATTAAAATAATGGTAATTTTGCTTCATTATGGTATCTGGTTTGAGTAAAGAATTTTGTATGTATTTTATGGTAAATTTTTTATGCAGTAAAGTTATCTGTATTATGCTATGTTGTCACATTTTATTGCAGGAGAGTACCTTACTCGAGGACTACCTTACTTTTCTACTATAGAAAAGTTTAGTGGTAGTACTAAAATTTCAGTTGAGTAACGTCCTGCTTTTATGAATATTTTTAAGACTCACTGTTAATTTAAAGTCGCAAAAATTGTTCATTCCACCTCCTTCTACGATAAACGCTTCATACATTCTTAAAGAACACTATATATAGAATAGCTATTTTATTTTTACTATAAGCTTAGTGAAAATTGTTTGCTTTCAACAACTCTACTTTACGTTTGCTCTTTTTTGATCACCTAACATAAAAATTGGTTTAAATACCTTATACGTATGTATCTTTACGTAGAGCTCTAATACATGCAAATATAAAATTGATGATGTGTATAATTTTCACGGTTTTTTTAAGATTCATTTTTAAAATGTACAATTTTTTAATAAATAATATCTAAGTATGTAACTTTTTTACTTTTAAATCCTAAAATCACTAATAGATGGATATTATTTGGTTTGTAAATTAAATAAAAAATCATTCAAATGTGTTTATTATCTAGAATTCTATTCAAAATAATTATTAACATTATTAATTAACAAGTCAAACGTAAAGTTTTAAAATATTTAAAATATTGAATAAAAAATATTTGAAATATTATAATATAGAAGATTTAAAATATTGTAATATGTGTTATAAACAAAATGTTAATTTTTTTTTAAATTATTGAAATTAAAAGTTACTAATTTTTTATTTATTTTGATACGCTTTTTTAAAAATACAAGGTGATAATAATAATAATTATTAAATTAATTTTGCAAATAAAATAAGTCAATTTCGTAATCAATCCTAATATATCAGAATTAATTAAGCTTATTAACATATTGTTACGAAATATAAAATAATTCATTTTAAGTATGAAATTCTATAAAGACCATAAAAAAATTGATAAAAAATTGGAAAAAAATTTTTTGCGTTGGCGTTTAGTATTGTAGTCACATTTACGTGATCTTCTGATGACAAGAAGATATTATGATCTCAACATGAATAGAGATAATATAAAGCAGAGAGAAAAAGATGGAGATGGAGTTTGAGATAGAAAGAATGAGTGAAACAGTGTGAGAAAGAGTAGAATGAGAAAGAGAAGGACGAAGCTGGCAAGTTGAGAACACCTTTCCAGATTCCTCTCACCCGACAAAAGCGACTTTACGTTCGCCATTCGTGTGGCTCGTTGGCTGTTCGCTGTTTCAATTGGAAAGGGAGAAATGTTCGCTCTGATTTCGACCAACACGACACAAAAGACCATTGAAATATCCTAACGAGGGTCTGTGCGCATCTCGTTCAAATCGCGTGGCTTCGTGTTTGTGTCAGGCTTTATTTCTCTCTCTTTCTCTCACTCTCTTATATCATGTTTCTTCTGTTTCTTTTTTTTCTTCTTGATATCGTTTCACCCATTGAACAAATATACCAACTGTACTGATGTACCTCGGAGAAATCGTTTGCTCGATGTTGTAGTCCTTCCGAATTAATATATTTTTTCAATGTTTTCCTTTTAAAGGCTGAGCATTGCTATCCATGGAAAATCATTTATTAATATTAATATTTTATTATTACGTAGTTAGAAAGTAGATGACAGATGCGAAATCTTTATTGTAATCTTGAATTGTTAATAAAATAAAGTTTTAAAGTGAAATTAAAAAACAATATATATATATATATATTTATTTATTCAATTGTTTAAATTAATCTAATGAGATTGGAGAGACTTATATTAATCGAATATATTAAATACATGTATATATTTATAGAAATAAGGCAGTAATTTATGAACTGTTTTTAAACATTCAATTGATGAAAAATGATGTTGTTTATTTAATATTTTTCTATTTATCATAAAATAAGCAATTATTCTTTCACGAATATGCATTCATCACCAATTTACTAAAACTCACTTGAGAAAAAATAGAATTATCCAAGTAACTGTTTTCATATGTTAAAAATAAATAACTTCGTTTCATGGTAAAGATTTGAGCCACTCATCTTTCCACAAATACATATAAGTTGAAGTTAATGCAATATGACAAATCAGGCAGCTCCTTCAATTTATACCATCCGAGTTTCCAACGTGTCAGAAAATATTTGCTCTTCAACATCGTCTAACAAGCGCTTCGGATATATTTCAACATTTCCTTCCCCCGCAATCTTGAGATATTAGTAAAAGTCGATTTTTATAACCGAGGGATCGTTCGAGATCCGGAAATTCCCCGTCCTTCGACCCTCGGTCGGCCTTTCGCCGACAGCATCGTATATAGGTAGCTCAGGCACGGCAGTCAATATCGGAAAAGAGCGATTTCCTTAATGAGCTACTGCGTCACCGATTCGATCGAGAGAAATAAAGAGGGAGAGAGAGAAAATGTGGCTAAATTCGTTCAGCGCTCCGTCAGGACTTATCACCGTCAATGGATTTTCTTCGAGTGACTACGAAAATCGCGTTCCTCCGGGGAAACTTCATTCTCCATCCTCTACCAATATTGTCTTCTGAATTTCTGCATTGGGACGCTGGGGGCGATGAAGACTAGAGGTAGGGATGAGAAGGGGAGATTATGATACTAAACGCCTATATAAACACGAAAATATCGTATTGATGTTGCAGGAAACGGAAATTTGGAGCTGTTCGACAGCGAAAGTGGGCCGGATCTCACGCTATCGCCACAAACCTTCACATCTACGGCGGAGGCCTTTATCAATGACAATAGCGACAGTCTCGGAGTACCGGGTGACAATGACACGGGTGAGTATATAGATAAAGATTATTTATTTTTATTGAGGATCTTACGGTATATTGATTTCTGAAGACCTACGTATCATTAAGGATTTACTATCCTGTTTACCATAATCATTCTGGATAATGTTTTACTACTTTATCGAAAATCAAATCATTTCATGATACCTGTAAAGTTTATCTGTCTATTTCAAACTTTCAAGTCACAGGAAAAAAATATTAATACCGTAAATTGTTGTTCTACTTATTTGCGTATGTATTTTAGAAGTAAATTGATAACCATTTATCAATTTAATTAGTAAACTATTAATGAAAATGCCTTTCAAACATCATAATTTAGGCTGAAAAAATGTTATGACCTACATATAGAATAAGAATGACAATTATTAATGTTGTTTATAAGTTAAATATTAGCACCATTGATTCTTTTTAATTCAAGATAATTTTAATTTAGCTATATGTTATTATTCCTTTATTGTTATTAATATCAAATTTTAATTGAACTAAAATTATAGGGTTCATAAACAAAATATAAATTCATAAGCAAAATAACAGATACCGACGTATAACTCTTTGTACTGTATACATGGCTAAAAATGCTATTATATAAAGTATAATTTTTTTATAAGCTCATTAAAGTAAATAAACTCTTTAATTGAACTGGCGGATGAAGGTAACTATAATTTCGTTAAAGTAGTCTCTGCAGTTTAAGAAAATTATGTTACAAGTACCGCTAGCCTACTTATAATCATTTCATCGAATTCATAATAAGCTAGGATTTTGTCTTAAGCCACAGGATTTTCACATTTCTAAAAGAAAAGATCATCCTATCTATTTAAAAATATATAGAGCACAAGAATTTATAAATAATCGACCAGTAATATGGTGAAAAAAACTAATCAGTTAGTTTTATTTACATTATATAATGTTAGCATAATGTAAAAATTAAAAATTTAATTTATTTCAATGAATATAATAATATGATTTTTTTGATTTCATATAAAATCCCTGTATTTTATCATTTACATATAGAGTTGTTCATTTATTTTTAGTTGACACTGCAGTGTCTTGAATTAAAGAGTACATTAATCAAAGAATTGAGTAATAGAATATAAATAAAAAGTTTTAGACTTTGAAGTATTATATAGTTGAAAATAGTATGTATTTTTTTTAATTAGGAATAAACAAATTCGCTTCTCCATACAGTTTTATATATTCATTTGGGTAGCATTTAATCATTCTTTATCTTAGTTTAAAATAAATGGGTAGAATTGTCGGTAGGGAAATTTAGCTATGGTGAGAGCAAATAATGTGTAATTGAGGAACACGAAGGAAGGAAAGTCATATGAGGGGGGATGGTGCTTTAGTTTCTTTGATAAACACTGACGCAGATACCTCAAGGTTCGGTGCCCTCAGAAAGTCGGATATTACGGAAAGGGCTAACTAGAACTTAGTTTGTTATTATTTCGAGAACGGACGAAAGCGACTTGAGCTCATACACTTACGCCTCATCACTATCAATTTACATATTCTCACTTAATGATTAACGAAACCGAATAAATTTGTATGGTGACCATTTTTTATTATCGATGAATCGGTGCCTTTTAAATTCCCACTCGGTGTCACAGTAGGAAATGATTTTTTTCAAATTGATTTGAGTGCTTCGCCCAAATGTCAAACGAGCATTAAGCTTTATCTCGAAGTATATATACATATATACAGGCTAAATATATATCTCGAAACTATTGACGAAATAATGCGGTCGTTCTATTAATACACAATGTGTATGTGAAAAATTATCATGCTTTACTTTTTATAACATTTTCATACGAGCATACTTAAATTTTCTTTGTGCTTAATAGTTATTAGTTAGTAAATATATAATTTTGCATATATAGTATGCTTTTGTACAATTAAATGTAAAAATTTATTATTTATTTTTTATACCATTGACGAGAGACCCATATTATTTTCAATAAAAATGTATTACCTCATTTAAAACCAACATAAAAATTGATAGATTTAATATTTATAATTAAATGAATATAAATTTTTGTTGACTAATATCAATAAGCTATTTCTTATTTAGCATGTCTTTAAAATACTTTAATTAGAAATATAATATCAAAAATGCTAACAAAAATATTATAATATTCTAAAAATGTTCCAGATTCCCAATTCAAAAACTTTTTTACAATGATAGTAGTTGGGAGAGCAGTGGTGTCTATATGATTTCTATTAATCAATTAATTAGTAGTATCAATAAAAGTAATAAGATCAACAATAAAGATAAAAATCAATGTCGGTGATGAAAACTACAATAATTATTATAATGATAATAATAATATTACGAAGGGTATTAGGAATGATGTGTAATATAATTTTTATTTAGATTTGTTGCGATGCTCGGAGGAAAGCCTTGGTAGAAAAGTCAGACGAATAGACCTGAAGAAATTCACGAAATATATAGCTAACGAATAGGTAGTGAAACGAGGCAAGAGCAAAATATGAGGATTGGAGGCAAGAGAGTGTCAAATAACAAGGGGGATATTGCATTCTCAAGTCGAAGCAATTATTGACAGGAGGTTTCGAGCTTCTACACATTATCGACCCTCCATCCATGCAGAAGGCCTTGGAGTCTTCGAATCTAGCACCACGTCTTGGCCTTTTCTCCCTTTGTCGCGATCGCGAATCTTTATGGCTACGACGTGTTATCACACTGCCCGAGCGAACCACCAGGAGAAAATGAAGAAACGCAGAAAGATGGGAAATGAAGATGGAATGAAGCGATTTCAGTGAATTGTAGGAAGTGATTTACACTTAGCTTTCTTTGCTCTTCTCTTTTCTATCTTCCTCTCTAACTTTTGGCAATTCTTATTTCTTCAAAAACACGCTGCTCAAATATCAATCTATTCTGCAAGAGGTGTATTTGATAAAATAGTTGCTTTCGTCATTTTAGTGCTTTATCTCTCAATTATACTTTGTTCGATCCCCTAAACTCATTTATTACCCTAAGATTTGTCATTTTCCAAATTAAAATAAAAATATTTAGTAAAATTTAATAAACTGTTGCGTATCTAATCTCTAAAATTTAAAAATATAATATATCTCTTAGCAGGAATACTGTTAATTAATGTTATTCAATCACAGTTATATTCAGTTATAGCTCTTCAGAAATGAGTCAGTACGGTTAAAATTAAATAAATTAAAAAATAATTAATAATGCTTTCACTTAGATTTTATTTTTTTAATAATGTAAATAAGTCAATGTGCAAGCAAGCCCATTTTTGCTCATATGTACATTAGTGCTATTTTATTACTTACTATATGTGATTAAAAAATATTATCGAACTTACAAAGGAATAGAAGAAAAGTAATTATATTAATAGGATTATTAATTTATACAAATTAATACTTTATGAACCTATCAATTGAAATTCAGAGATTTTGCATAAAAGAATAAAACACCTTTAATAGAATTTTACATTTATGTTATGGACATAAAGTTAAATTTAATAAGGTTTTTAGAAAATATTCGTTTCAATAACAAAAGAAATAACGCATTATATTCATACACGATACATTCACATAGACAAATATAAAAAATTATAGCAGATTCACTCAATGTTCTCGTTCTTGAATGTAATATGTAATGCAATATATCATGCAACTAAATATAAATGCGTATATATCATGTAACTAAATATTTTTGTGAAGAAAAATTATGAAACTTAAAAGTCTAATAGTTGTTATTTAATGCCTACATAGCTAAATCGTTTTTATAAATTGTGAATTCGATCATTACACCTGACTTGACTTCCTGGAAAGTTGTGAGTGGAATAGAAAAAATGATTTATGACATTATAATAAACAATTTTTCCGAAAATGCTTACAAACAAACAGGACGAGAAAGGTCTAAAACCAACAGTCCATCCGTTTCGACTGATAGACTCGTATTTAGAGAATGCAGGCACATATTCTGGCCTTATTTTCTTTCTCAAATACCGTATACTATATACTATAACTATTTTTGATTTCTTCTGAGTAGCACCTTCTAAGTAAACAGTAAGAATAGATATTGTACGATGAAAATATTTTGATAGGTGAAAAATTTCTTATTTATCCATTCAAAAACTTTTTACACAAATAATCTAGCTATAAAGTAAAAAAAAACTATTAATTTATTTTTATTCTTCAAACAATATAAGTTAAACAGCATTTTTACTTTTTAGGCTAAGCTTGAGTGGTCCTAACAAAAAAATTAGACGAAAAAGTAAAATTTGATTTATACCTCATTTATAACATAAATATAAAATAATTAAATAAAACTGATAATAATGTTTTTAATATCATGAAGTAATATATTCATACATTTACAATGTAAATGTATGGTAAATATTATATCTAAATTTTATAAAATCTAAACTATTACATATACAGTTCATATATTGCAGTCTACTTACACAGTTTGTATTTTATAAAAAGAATATTTTAAAATATGTAATAAATTTAGTGCTATGTGTACTAATACCTAAACTTGCTAGTAATGGATACACGATTTCGAATTTCGTATGTGGCTTTAGAAACTGTTGAAGCTGTTTCGAATTGTTTCATTTGTAATCGGTAGAGTAATCGTTGCAAATATCAAATGTTATGCCCCTACGAAGCAGATTTACCGACACTCATTTATGAATTCAAATTTTAATTCGAAATACATAGGTTTAATATGAAACAATATTTAAGTAAATAATTATATGTTTTATGTTAACCTATATGCGGGTAAATATTGGAGCATGTCAAACATAAGATACTAAATACTAAAATATCCTACATTGTCACCTTTTGTAATGTTTGCATTAGCCTGTCTGGACAGACAATCCATTACCTGTGTATAGTCTAGTCACTTCCAAAGATAACGGGGCAATCGATGATCGGTTATAACTTTGATATTTACGACCATTGTCTATTCAGCATACGAATGGTCCTATTCCTCGACGCACACGATCTATATATATATCTCTTTCTATTTCTCCCTCGACGTACGTATATATGATATATGAAAAATATTTTCTTTCGTTTTGACTTTCAGTTTTTTTCTATACAATGTTGATTCGTTTTCATGAAAATTGATGTATTTTGTGAGAATACGTGTTTAGATCGATTTTTCATCGTTTTTACATAGAAAACTTCATCGCTCGTCGATATTAACCCAATAATTTACTCGTACGTGCGAACTACGGTCATCTCTATGGAGTCTATATAATATCAATCATGTCTAAGTCATGTGATGCGATAAAATTTTTCAGTAAATAGCAGCAACGTGACTGCTGCTGTTGTTCTACGAGTCACCTTTTTGTTTCGTTAATTTCCTTCTTCTCGTTTTAAAATTCTCAATTATGTATACAAGAATATGATTTTCAATTTTTATGATCGATTCTAGAGGTAACTCGATCCTTGAGCAAAATCTTTCAAATTTTAGCAGTACTGTAAAAAATTAATGATGATCTTTCATTTCAATCGATTTAAATATTTCATGCAAAAATGAGAGAGAATCAAGAATTTTATTCTGAAAATACCATACGCACTATGTGTATTCTAGTATGTAGTTGAACTAACAGGTAATTTAGTAATAATTAATAATATGTATATATACTTTTGTGTGAGTGTGTGTGTGTGTGTGTGTTGTGTGCGTGCTTACGAATGCGAATGATTACTGTTTTTGGAGTTCACATACTTTTTCGTTGCAAAATGCTGTAATATAAATCGTTGGCTTAAAACTTTGATATAATTAACATTTCAACTGACATCATAATATTTGCAGCCTATAATTATATTATGGGTGATTGTAAAAATACGTATTTATTTCAATTGTTCATTCACCATATGTACTATACAATATGATATAAATATTAAAAACATTTTACAAATAAAATGAAGCTCCTTAAATTGAGTTTATATACATGGTTAATCATATAAAGAACTTACGTAATCAGCTACTTCATAGGAAAAATTAAAGTTTTATAATAGTAAGTATAGAGAGTATAGATCGTATTTGAGCTAAAAATACAGCTTTGAACTTTAAATTAACTGAATACTATCACAAAATAAAACTGAAAAATTTTAAATTTTAATTTTCTCAACGAATGTATATAATAAAGTGATGTAATATAGAATAGCCGGGCGATAAAGATGATAGACAAAGAAGCATATTTCCTTAGAGAACTAAATGCTAATGGGTACTTAGAAGAGGTTATAAAGCACTTTATGGCATTCAATCAGTATAGTATGTTTAAATCCTATGAATTATTCCCTTCGTCTGTCTTCCACATTGATCTTGCCCAGTCGATCGAATTATGTAACTGACTAATGCTGCAGTCTTGTGCATTAGGATAATTAAGTTGAACAGTGGACCATGAGAGAGTACAAACGCAGAGAGAATGTACGAGACGCGTACTACTAGATCTTACATATCAAGTTATATCAGATTTAAATGTATGTGCTTTCATATTATTATTATAAGCATTAACTTTAAATAGAATATTACAAAATCACGCATAGGAATAGTTTCATTATGAAATGAATAATATTAGAGATAGGAAATGGAAGTGCAGCAATAAAAAACAAAAAGAGTCAGTGGAAGCAGGTAAGTAATTGTGGCGAAACACAATCAATGTACACCTTTGACATAAAGGGCTTGAGCACTGTCTTCTACAATTTGCAGTAAAATTGAATTTGATTTAATTTATAAAATCCAGATTTGATATTTCACTGGCTTATCAGTTGTTTGTAACTTTCTCACCTTTTTGAAATGTTTTTTAACAACAAATTCTATATGTAACTCGATAAAAATTTGTTTATTATTAACAAAATTACTAACTATAAACATAAAATATTGTCGGATGAGCTAAAAAATATAAGAATGGGAAGAAGTTGATGTATAGCAATATAAAAGTATTAAAAGAAGGAATGAAGAATAAAATAATATGACGGCAAAAAAAAGAATGAAGGTTTCGTAAAAAAAAAACAATACAAAGTAGAGCATGAAGGCAGGTAAAACTGCATTTGCTTTAAGGCAGACTATTCAATTTCTTCAATGAGTTAAAAATACAATTTCTCCTTACTATTACCTCTACTTGTTGAAATACTCTATTTACTTTTTTTCTATTGTCATATGTTTCAATCCCTCTAGTTAGGCCCTTCTATTTCTTAAAGTCACGGTTAGAAGCAGATACATAAATACATATAGTATAAATGCAAAAACAAGCTGAAGTAACGAAGTGAATTAAGCCACATCTATATGCAAGTGCACTTGATTTTCTGTGGTCAACAGGAAAATGATTTATAAAGGAATAATTAAAAAATATTGAATTACTCTTGCAAGTACGTATTTTTATCGACATCGGCTTCTCGCATCAATAGCAGTGATGATAAAGTGGAATTTTCCGAGGAAATGAAAACACGAGATTGATTTTTTGATTAAAACATGCATGTGGACTTTTCTTTGATGGATTTTTGAGTAGTCTTACTTTTATGTCTCTGTTAATTCAAATAATTCTTTTTTAAGTCTACCTTTTTCCCCTTCCACAACATTATCTAAATGTTTCTTAAAATACAAGCAAATCTGTTGAAAATTATTAAAAATATTTTGCAAAAATAGATATTAAAAAAAATATTTACAAAAAATTATTTTAAGCTATAATAAATGTCGTTAAAAATTATTTGATAAACACCTCATATATTAAGTAATGTCTTAGATTTAAATATAACGTAACTTTCCACTGTAAAATTTATTTTGCTTATACACAACAAAGATAAAGCATGAAGTGATAAAACTCTAAAGTACAAAAGTTAACAATCTGTCAATCGTCTTGAACGATTCGGGCAACCTTAATGTGACTTGTATAATAAAACGTCAAAAAGACGTTTTGATGACTTTAAGTCCTATGACTAATTAGAATGGCTATAAAATGAAAACGAATTATATATTATTTATTTCTTGACCACTCAATCCAATCACAATTTTCTAATATCATTTGAAATAAAAAAGTTAATCTTACTTAGTAGATAAAATTAAAAATAAATTAATTTTTAATTTAATTGGAGAGACTATTTAATATAATTATGTGACGTATTCATTTAATTTTTACGTTATTATATTTTAAATGTAATATTTAGAATGTATAGTGAGGTACGATTCCACATTTAACGAATATGTTTTATTAAATTTACAAATAAATTTACAAATTTAATTTGCAGGAGCTGATTACTTTTCGAAATTTGTGTTTGAAATTTCATAATTTATTTGTGTATTATCAATAGTAAAATATTAAATAATACGAAAACATTCGTTTATCAAATTATAAAATTGAATTTGAATATTAACATTATCATTTTATAAAATTCTGCATTGAATATCGCGTATATGTATAAATATTATTGTATTAGTAAATGTAACTTTATTAAAAATGTTCTGATAATTGTTTTTAATTTCAATATCTTTAATATGTATTAATGATAGATGAAATTGAATGATAAAATAATGAAATGAAGATTTATGCAAATTTGTTGAAAATATTAACTTACTTTTCAAGATGTTTCAAAAAATAAATATATGAATTAAATGTATAATCAGTATTAAGTACAAACTGTAAGAGATGTAAATAAGAAAATTTTCGGTTTCCTTCTTTTTATAGTCGAGAAAACTAAAACTACTGCTCAATTTAAAAATGATGCTTCTGACCACGATTGAATCAGTAGTAAAAGTTATCGACTTTATACTCAATGTTTTTCAATTCTCGTACAATTTCTTGTTTTACTTTCTTCGTCTATATTTTTTTTCTTTATAACCTCTATGATATCGACTTTCTTTGTCATCCAAAAAGTTTCTATATTGTCTTTATGTACATGCATCAATTTGTTGCGTAAGTACCACGGTCGGTAAAAATTTTACCTTGGTCAATTGAGTGTATTTACAGTGGGATTCTTACAGACAAAGATTCTTTTTTCTTGATTAAAAACTCTATCAGAAAATGGATCAATGAATTAGAATATCACGCGAACTTCAGGTGTTAAGGAAAGGAATTAAAAAAGAAGAATGAATGCGGAACACGTATGACTGAAATGCTAATGTTTATAAACGGGATACGCAGTATTTTACTCTTATAAACATTTACTTTATGTAAGTTGTCATGAATGAAACGACAGCATTTACACATCAAGTATGATAGTTATAAAGGGTAAGAATCGTATTCTGTAACTGTATGAAATCGACACAATAAATACATTTCTAGTAAATTTTTCCATGAATTGAGTTCTACTCTTTTTATTGAGATTATAACTATTATTATCTTCGAAAGCTATTTTTAAATGCAATGAATCTTTAATTAATCGATGACATTTTTTCGCGATTTTTCATTCATACGGTGAAAACTTCAATTTCTATTCTTCATGTTGACTTATTTTCTTTTTTTAACGTTTAATCATCTTTTGAGAAAATTTACATAAATAAAGTTCTACCTAAAATAACATCTAATAGTATTCTAAACTTATTATTTAATAATTTTATCTTCCAATAATTCGAGATTTAGATTATAAATTTTCTACTGATAAATAGAAATGTATTAGAATTTTTTCTTTTATTTCATATATGTCTATACACATTTTTAATATTGAATAATTTATTAATAAAAGTAAATATTATAAAAAGTATAAAATTCTTAATTAGAGCCAAATTAAGATTAGTCGGTGTATCTAGATTAATTATAGGTGTCTTAAAGCATATACAATTGTTTTTTTACAGAAAATAACAAATGACTAATAGACATCATTAGACTTTTATACTATAGACACGCAATGATACACACAAATATGCACATATGCTCCACATTAATTTATTAAAGATTAAAAAAAATTTATTGAAATCTTTGAATCGTCTATGTTTTAAAAAGCTGCAAAATAAAATAATACTAGTAAACTAAATATACTAGTATATATTGAAATTGTTTATCCTTTAATAATTATAAAATATCGCTGAGGAAATTTTACTTTACAGTGAATAAAAATTCATAATTTTTTTATTATTCATAATGTTGTGTCTTCTTCAACAAAAAACAGAAATAGTTAGAAGGAGAGAGTGAGAATAATTACTGCATCGTCTTTTATTTGATTTTTTTCCATTATTCCTTAACCAATTGACAGATAGATTGTGGGAAGTAGTAAGCTATATAGATGAATGTAGAGTGGGAAGAGAAAAGAGTCGAGAACGAAAAGCAACATGAATTACGAATTTACACCGAACCAGTAGCAACGCGTTGGTTGAATTTCAATAAATCCGCTTTTATAACGACACGATGCGATTTATCGACGCGTTCAGTATAACTTTGCAATGGCTCAGGCCATCGCCTCCACCATTTGCGCTCTGTACACATGTACGAACCGTCCACACAGACACACACACATATTTTTTATTATAAAATATCACATATGAGGACAGAGAGAGAGAGAGAGAGAGAGAGAGAGAGAAATCTTCGGGCATGAAAACGAATTGACCGAAGAGTACAGTAGCCGCAGTAGCTGCCGTCCACCATTCAAACGCTCCGCTCAATGAAAAAAAGCTCGGAACAGTCGGTGATGTATGAATATAGCATACGCATGCGCATCTTAGTCATAAATACATATAAACGATATGCGAGAAATAAACTATTTGTCTTTCCACGACTAATTCGATTCTCGTGGGATAAAACGTCTCAGCGCGAACAAATACAACATAGACTCAATTTTCTCGTCTGAATACCGCGATATTACCATGTACTCATTGACCATCTGCCGGCGTTGACTATAAATGTTCGTGATTTTATATCACCCTGTATTTCTCTCTATTCTTCTTACTCTCTATCCATCTATTGACCTGTGTATCTATCTACTAATTTATTTTTCTTTTAATTACCCGAGAATTTAATCTCCTGAGATTTTGGTCTAGTTTCCTACATTGACTTTTCACTTTTTCTAATTTCTTCTTTCACATTTACTATCTATATGTACCGCATTTATAATTAACGCAAATTTCACGTAAGTTTCTAACTTTATTTCTTTCTTCGATCGTTTCAAAGTACTCAAATATTTTTTATAGTCTTTAGTAGTTTTGCATTAACTTCTTTGATGCACATGGCATCATTGTTCTCTTAATACATTTACTACTAGTATATATTCAGCATTATCTTTCGAAATTAATTAAGAACGTTTATTTCGTAAATACATATTTATTTATTTGAGAAACAGATTACAATTGTTATTTTATTATATTTTTATAATGATACTGATAGATTTGTATACATAGCAACAACAAGCAAATATTTTTTATTTTACATTTTAGAAATTCGGTACTTTATAATATTTGGCAATATCCATATACTAAGTATGTATATATAATTATGTAGATATACACACATATATATATATATATATATATATACATACCCACATAAAGCTTTTAATGGAATTTATAAAATAATAAGCATCTGTTTACATTTTTTAATAAATAATAATCTATGTGTATATATTAATAGTTCATTAATATTATCATTTAAGCTTTATTTATCTAGTAATGAAATTATTATTATTTTTGCATGTTAAAATCAATATACAATTTATTGAAATTCATAAAAATTTTGAAAATATTATTCTTGTTCATCCAATAAACTACTCAATTAGCAATATTTAAAAATTATACATTGCTTAGAAAAGATTGCAACTATTTTTACTTAAATCCTATCAATATTTTTTATGCAATTTATAACGCTGTCGAATATTCAACATAGCGAATTCCTTTTCCCTGATAGAAAAGAGTAAGCGAAAATGCAATTTTGCCGATGAGCAATATTTGTTAGAGCTTACTCTTATAAACTTTGCGTTGGTAGATAATACGGCAACTAGCTCCTCTATTCTTGTCGAAATTTGTTGCGAACCTGATGCAGACGCCTTGTCAGGACGCGAGTATTATGTTCCACACGCACTAATTATAGACTAAGCTAACATTAGAGCAGTGATATTGCATTTTTCTCTATGAAACTTGCTTTCTCTGTGCATTTAAAGTAAAATTTTCCTCTAGACAAGAGAAATTATAAATAATGGCTTTGAGCTTTAATTTGACATCGTTGTCCACAAAGGTTTTGTATTTTATCTTAATTATATTTTTATTGTATATTAAATTTTTCTCCACCTTATTTTTTAAATCTTATAGATTGATTAACTGTTTATTAAAATATATATTAGTATTATTATACATCTAATTCAGAGACACAACTGTAGCGAGGGAGGAGAGGGAGAGAAACACCTCACACTTTCGATGTGTAAAATTGTGAGACAAAGTATGAATATATGTCCTTCCACCACTCAAGCTAAAGTCAGTTACTTTCTAATACGATAAAAATTAGAGAAAAAAGAAAAAGATAGAGAAAAAAATGGTCTTATAAGAGTATTGTAAAAGGTGAAAGAAGTATTGTCGTTCTCTAGAATGTAGAACCCCAAGGGAAATAGATCCGACTACCTGCTTTTCATGTAAAGTTGGAAGCTATTGTGCTTAGTAAGTAGATTTTCGAGTTTTTCTCTTCGAATATACATCGAAATGTAGTATAACTATCTAATACGTGCACATAGATGATGGATATTTTAACTAGAAAAATAGCTGTTATATATATATATATATATATATAAATTATATGGGTCAATTTACAATTAAACACATTTAATTATAGCATTACTCATTGATTATATGGATTGAATACGATTATTTTTATTGTTCTCTATATATTATATTTTGAAGAAGAATGTTTTATAAATATTTTATTTTAAAAAAAATTTAATAAATTTCTTATTATTACTAAAATATTAAACAAACGTGTTTGTCACAAAAGTCAATAATGATTTCCGTACGAATTAAACTAAAAAATTAACTAAAAATTCCATTTTCATTTAATTTATAAATGGTATTATATATTTGCACAACGTTATCTAAAATCATGAAAAATATATTTTATTTATTAGAGTATTGATTGAGCCACGGGGTAACATTGAGAATTGGCTCGTGGCCTACAATTGTTTATCAGATAATGAATAAAAGAGAAGGGGGCATTCCTCAGTCTTTGCTTGGTCATGAATCATGCTTTTATTGTTTTGCATCTTGCTGTATGTATCGATGTATGCAATTCTAGCTTTGTTGCATGCTTTACTCGAGGTGGTTTTGTTCTCACTACGATGGAGAGCAGAGAATACCGCAAGAACGACATTGGCTCTTCATGGAGAATGTGAGGATGAAGCGGACTGATTAATTCGAGTTTACACGCTTACAAGGATTCTGTTTTGCAATAATAGCTTAAACTTTGTCTTATCGTTGAATTATTTGTTTCTATATGAATACTGATACTCGGCTTAAGACTAAGGTTCATAAATACGATAGTTTTGTATCATCCATGCTGGTACGATAAAAGCATTAAAATGAATGATCATCTACAATAAAATATATCAATCCAACCCCAGATTTTCATTACTTACACACAAGTGGAAGCACGGCGCTATAATATAATACGTAAAATTAATTATTATTTTGTCATCGAATCAGGCTTAAAATATCATTAACTTAAGTAAAATGGATAGAAATGCGGATTAGAAATTTACGTTAAGACATTCAGATTTGAAATTACACTACTTGGAATTAAACCTTTGGATACCAATTGTGATTATTTTGAAGAAAAACGTAGGTAATTGGAAAATATTGATACATAGGGAGAAGAAATGAAGAAGAAGACGAGAAGGAAAGAGAATATGAGAGAGTAAGAGAGAGAGAGAGAGAGAGAGAGTACGCGTGAGCGCGAGTGTGAGGAGGATTGGAGCAAACGACGACATTTCAGAGCCCGAACGAATGGCACTTCCGTTAACGGGTGAGCCGACAATGAAGCACTCCAGTGCGTTTCAAAAGCCATTCTTGTACCACCGGCTTGGGGCAGGATGTCGGGGCCGAGAGGGTGACTCGAGTGCGGGGCCGCTTTTACCTACGCTTTATGTCCACTATGTCTACAATTGTGCGGCAGCCTTTTTACGCCTCGGCGATATGTACCGTATGAGTCTGGCGTTGTCCTATCGGCTAAAGGCGGGCCAGAGGGACGGTGCTCGGCTGTTGAGGGGGTGGAGATGTGTGGTCTAGCCTTTATATCGCGGTGGCCGTGACAGGATACGGAGAAGGAGTTTATAGGAACTTTCACTGTTAAACGAGCGCCGGCCCTTTTAAATTTGTTAAAAAGTTAGTGTGCTCGGGCAGTTTTTCAGCGAGTAATATTCAGCAGGGTGCGGTTAATTGACCTGGAGCGAAAAGTGTTGAGGCAAGTTTAATATAAAAAATCGTGACTCCTGCATTGTTTATTTACTTAATTTTGAATTTTTCATTTCAATCAACTCAATATTATTCCTATTTTTACATTATGGATAAAGCACTTTGATATCAGCGGGTCAGCTGACGAATTAATGGAGATGAAGCGAAGCTTTATTCATACTGGTTAATTGATTTTAGAAAATACAGTTAAACTATTCTATAGAAATACAGCTATTTAGACAAAAGGTCTTTTTTACAATAACTGTTAAATTTGAGAAGATCTATTAAACTATAGAATTACCAGATAGGTTTCTGAGAGTATGCTTCCAAATTGTTAATATATTTATCGACTATTTAAAATATTAAATATTAAAGCTTTTCTAAAAAATATGGAACGATACAAAAAATTTTATAAAAAAGTATTAACTTTGTTTTAGTAGTAATCATTGTTTCATTCAATTACGATACTGTGATATTTCTATCTAATATAGTTTTTTAACTTTATCATGAACAACATACGATCAAATTATACTTAATATAGACAAATTCAAAAATATATTTTAGTTCAATATTTCAATTTTATCGTTTATTTTATTTTTATTTATTTGTAATTTTTAATAAAATATAAGGAAACTGTCAAGTGTAAGGAAAAATTTGTACCTATTAATTTTTTGGTGTATATAAATTATGATCAAGCATTAAGCAAGTAGATATTTTAAACATCATGTCTTTATGACATGCAAATTTATTATAAAAGGCGCATCTATGTGGTTTCATCACATTGAAACAAAAAAATACTTTTACAAAACTTGGTGAATGACTCAAGTTTCGAAAGATTTTACTTATTCTCATGTTTTGATGAACTGAAGTTTGTGTTCGATTAATTGAAGCAATTGTTGAAATCAGTACAAATCGCAGCTGTGTCTCAGTAATATTAATTATCCATGGGATTAGTATTGTTAATCCAATTTTTTTATATTTGGACTTTAAATTATATGCCTACGTTTGACGCACTGAATTGAAAATTAAAAAAAGAGGAAGGAAGAGAGAAAACTAAAAGTTAGGCAGGCAAGTATTAGAATAAAATAGTAGTAGGAAAAATATGATGAAGAGGGAAAGATATAAAAGGGTTAGATATGAAAGAAAGGTAATGGAATAAATCAAGATTGCTGTTCTGTGTAACGATAGTAGAATTCTGTATCAATTAAAGATTAAATATTTACTAATGTCATGATTGGCGTAAACTACGTTCTAGCTTTCTTCTCAAATTTCTTCTTACACTACTTTTTATTTTTATACAGCATTTTACTTTTATCTTTTACCTATTTCTCTTTATCACACTCCTATCTATTTTCTCACAATCAATAGTTTTCTTTTCGTTCCCCGTCTCGTTCTCTCTTTTCTTCACCTACAATCTCTATGTACCCAACTACAATTCGTAAACTCGATAGACGTGGATAAATCTCTTTGAACAGAAACGACGACACAACAATTCACGATTCGTTCACAGGCTTTTAAGTAGGTCTCGTTGTCCTGACTATGTATATAGAAATAGTAATGAAATAGAGAAACTGGTTTCGTTATACACCGGAAAATTAATTAAATAGTTGGACAGCCGAATTGTCACTCTGCAGCTTTTGTAGATTTAATCGTGGCCGAAACTTGACTAGCTGTTTGAATAATGCATCTTACTCGCCGTATTTGTGATTTGCTTTAATGTTTAATTCAAATTAGTATTTTAAAAATAAATTTAAGGAAAAAGTTGTAGCAAATACAATTATTATTTACTTCTATCAAACTAATAAATTTTTATATTATTTCAAGTAACAAGTGTAACAAAATTTAATAATCCGATAAAATTATAGTAAAAAACTAAAATAATTCATATTTACAATGAAGAGTACATTGAAAATAAAATTATATATTATTTATGTACAAGAATCAATAATCTTTCATTCAAATATAATGTTCATGATATATTTTACCTTTATTCTACAAGAAGTTATTATAGGTAATTAGTTTAGCTCTCTTCGTAATATATCTCCTAAAAGTAATTTAATTAAGTGATGGCATGCTTACAACTAAGGAAAAAAAGTCAAAATATAATATCTACAATTTGCAAATCGCATTTTTATTTTTTCAGCATTGTAATATTGATGTGATGTACTATATATGTCTAAACATATATTGTAACAAATATATGTTTCATTATAATTTTATCATATTTCTAAAAATAATGTTATGAATTATTTTAAATAATTAATAATCTAATAATATATCTTATAGCATGTAGATAATATTGTAAATAGATAAATATGCATTAAAAGTTTTAAAAAATTCTAAATATATATTAGTATGATAGCCTTAGATTCTTTGCTTTTGTCTCTATCTGTACCCCTGCCTGCTTATATGTGCGCACTATACATTGCAAAAACTACTAACTGAAAGGTACTGAAATAAATGCCAATATAACTAATTATAGTATTTCAAATTATTTCAAACGATTATTTCAAACTATTTGGATAGTCATAATGAGCATTAGTATTTGAAGAGAATTCAGACTACTTGACATATGTCTAAGAATTCGTTTCAGGAGCCTTTTAATGGGTCGGTCTTTCATTATGTAACGAGCGTCGATTCTGCCGGTAGACTGCGGAAGCTGAAGAGTAAAAGTGGTGGTAATGGGGTTGAGAGAGGGGGTAGAGGCTTTACGCAAAAGCATCGCAGTTGCCTCTGTAAGCAAGGACGTGCATCTAATGCGCGTAGCTCTCGAGGCGAGCGCTTAAGCCCCCAAGGGCGACAGCTACCACGGTCTCCTGCATCATCTACACAGATCACTACGAGAGCTAATCCTCTATCCCAGCCGACAAAGGCTCATTGAATATCGATCGCTTATATTGTGGCTCAGCATGTGCGTTGTGCTTAGATCCATGGACCCTATCTTCCTTCACGCACTCTCCCAGCTGTGGGAACTATCATTCGGCCCGATAAGGAATAGTCAACCTCGAATTACCCCGGGCACTGGATAAGAAGCGAGTGGAGATATATGTGGTCATCCCTTTACTATTTACGGATCGCACCTGAGACCATTTCGTCCTCTGCTTGCTTTACCGTTCATTGTTCGCAACTCTTCGACTCAATTTCTTTCTTTAGTGTTGCGTGACGACTGATGATTGGCTTATATTGTCCATCTTTGATTGTGCTCAGTATTTTTTCTTTTCTTTTTTTTACATAGACTTTACAAAAAAAAAAGATCTAAAGATTTTCTCCTTATACGGAAGTTGAGCTAAGCCCTCGTATCATAAAAATAAGATCCTACTTAAATACATTGACCATAATGCGTGATCTCTTTAATGGTTATCATATATCAATATTTAAATCATTTTAAAATCATTTTTTATTAAAAAATTTTATTAAAAAGTATTTAATTACTTTAAATAATAATTATATTTCAAGCACATATCAATTTTAGACAGTCAATTTTAATTTGTATACAATTTAGATTTTCTTTACAAAAATTAACTACTCTATTTTAATATTTATCTTATTAATTTATTTTGATAGAATATCATAAAATAACGGCGTTTGTTAGTTTTATTTTTCGGTTTCGATAATAAGCAAGTATTTAGCTACAACGTTTAGTGTAAGAAAATATTCTGATTATTAATTTTATAAAAGTTAAGAAAGGAAAAGATTATAAATATATAAGAATTTTGGAGAATATCTTAAAAGTTATTTGAGTATAAAAAGAAGATATTTCGGTTGTAAGTTGGCCTTTGCCAGATGAAGGAGGCGTGTAAGATAGGAAATACAAAGAGACGTTCGTCGACGTCGATGTTTCTCATCAAAGCTACGTCAAAACA
Organism: Kradibia gibbosae; assembly: GCA_018907135.1. Taxonomy (NCBI): domain Eukaryota; kingdom Metazoa; phylum Arthropoda; class Insecta; order Hymenoptera; family Agaonidae; genus Kradibia; species Kradibia gibbosae. Next base: position 30,541,427 of record JACCHX010000001.1, on the reverse strand, counting down.
GCAGAATTACCGCGATTCAGTATATAGTGAGTAAGAGAGGAGGGAGTTGGGTTGCTGAAACGTTCACCTGCTTCAGGACTCGTGCATAATGAAGCGGCATACATTAATACATAGCCCGAAAATCTCGGAACGAACGAACAAGGTCGAGTTCGCCCGATTCTTCCCCCGTCTCTAACACAATTAAGTGAAGATTAATTAAAGCCATTTCACATTTCACCGAGCTTTCTCATCCTTTTCCAACTTGCCATCTCTCCATACACAGCCCTTACTTTACCCCTTCCTCCCCTCGAAACGTACACAATCAACCCCTCGACATCCTATAGCCACCACTCTCGCCAATATCTCGCGCGCTCGTTTATATCGGATGCATTCGAATGAGAGAAAGGGTATTCGAAAGGGAATAAAACTACAGTTGCCCTGCTACATTACACAGCCCACCATGTATAAGCTTATGAGCCAGCCAATTCGCTTACCATGCTTTATTGTCTTGCGTAAACAATTCTATTGGCTTATTCTGATAGACTTCTGTAGCTTTAATTGATACCATGCTATATTTTTTTTAAATGGTTTGTTGCAGCAAAGCAGAGAATTGTGTAATTTACGTAAAAAACATTTACCAGTATTAAATTTAATATATATGATATATTTTACTTCAAATTCAAATATAAATAGCAGACATGTGGAATATTTACTTTATTGATGCTTTAATTAAATAAATAAAGTTTTAGACAAATATTTTTTATTGGACATTATTATCGAAAATCAGGATAGTTTTAAAAAAGAATTTCCAGAGTTTTTTCTTCGTATTATAATATGAAGAGCATTTTTTAAATTATATATAATGCAATATCGATAATTTGTTATAAAGGTAATTTTATTTATTTAATGAAAATATATTTATTGCTGTTAAAAATCATCCAAAAACTAATCATTTAGAGAAATTTTTCATACAGTCTTGTACATTATTTTTGTATATTTAGTCAGTGTTATTTAAATTTATTTCAAATTTCAAATCTATCGAGGTAAATTCATTGATGTAATATATGAGAACATGATAACATTAATAGTGAAATTACCTTTTTTAAAGCATTATAAATCGCATCGAAGAACTAATCAAAATATTCTTATTGAAATGTAAACTATAAAACTTAAAGATAAATAAATTATAAATCAAAGATCTGAGTCTTCAAGGTAACAGAATGAATTGTTTCTCTAAAATGGAAATAAGTAGTCAATAAATAAGAGTACCAAATATTTAATATTGAAATATTATATAACAAATTAACTATTTAAATATTGAAAATAAGTACGCATTTATTAGTTTTGACTTTTTTATTAATAAATTTTAGTAGATTTGTATATTTTAAATTTATATAGTAATAATAAAATATAGAACGTAAAATAAGGAAACAACGCTTTTCCTGAATGGTTTTCTAATATTATTATTGTCATGTATTAAAATTGTCAGTTTCGGATAACTGATGTAATAACCTCTTTCATTTGAGATAGAGTAATTTGTAAGTTATGATCAGTCTTGAACAGTGAAAATATTTCATTTACTCCTCAAATTATAAAGGGCTAGGTAAAGCAGAAAAAGAAATGAGCCTATGTAAGTGGATGGCTAATGATCTCTCGGCAGCAAAAAGTTTTAGATTCTTAACGAGACTAATACTCTCGCTTCATCGTTCGCTTCATAAACGGGATATTAATTTTGCATCAATTTCTTATTTATATCACTGAATTAATAGGGAAAAGCAAGAAAACGGGTAGAAGATCCTTTTTATTCCAAGCAGCTGTTGTTCATCTGCTAGTGGCATAAGGCCAATCTTCTGAATCTCGCTTCACTCTTTCATCAATGCAATGCTTCTGCAGAAGAGTGTACGAGTAAGAGTAAGCGACAACTTCTTAATTAAAAGTATTGGACATAAGAGAGCGGATAATCTTGGGCTTTTATCATTGCGAAGAAACGATTCGAAAACGTTTCAGTTAGATAGAGAAAAAAAGGTACAAAGGACCGTCGCTTTAAAGCCTTGGGCATCACTTACGTACAGAAGAATTATGATTATATGAGGTTGACTGTTATGTTATTCGCTATTATAGTATGGAAGAGGGTGATTAGTGATTTCTGTAAAGGAGGTTTAAAAAGTATAAATAGAGAGAGAATGGGACGGATGGAGAAAAGTAAGAGAAAGGCTATAAATCGTTCCTAAAACTAAGCTGAGTTATGAGTAAACAATTTAAGTTATCGATAAATTCGCCTTGAACACCAAAACTGTACCAGTATTTTCACTCATTCCCTTCGTTATTAAGCATTCAAATTTGAATAATGATGGTTCTTAAAATGTTTTTTGTCAATGACGAAATGTACAAAAAAATTTGTTTTTAAAATGAAGTGGATGGTGGACTCGTTTTTCGTGAATTCTCATGATTGGTGCGTTCTAAACAATACTTGCAGTTTTTATTAAAAATTTAAACGTCAAATCTGCTTTTTAAATTTACAAACTTCGCAACAAATTAGAATAGAAGATTTACAGAAGAGGATACACAATACAATCAGAGATATTTAATATTTATCAAATATTAATTATTAAATATTAATTTTTATTAATACGTGTGACTTTAATTATTAAAAAAAAGATGTTTTTAGTAGCAGTAATATTAAAAATTCAAAGGTCTGCTGAAAGCATATTTGTGTTTTGTTTTGATGTATATATGTTTATTTATGTGTACGCTCATTCGCGTGTGTATACAAGCAAGATTTTTAGTTAATACTACTAATAAAGTCATATATTAATTTTTTTTAACTATTTCATTACGTTTTTAAATTTCTAAGGCCAGCTATCCATAGTATCTATTGCAAATTCTTGAACTTAAAATAAACCATAAATTTATTGATTTTGGACATTTCCTTTTTACAGAGCTTATAAAATTTATGAAAACTTATAAATTGTATTCTTGCGATTTCTTGTAATTTTTAATGCTTTACGATGCAAAAATTTTTACGTATTTATTTAATTTTAAAGGTACAAAATATATTTAAAGAAAAACTCATAATAAATTACTATTAATAAATTTTTTTTGATAATTAGAAGTTTTAATAAATATTAATTAAAAATATTAAATAAATTTAATACTCATAACTTTATATTTGATCCCGAAATAATCAGATTGTTCGAAGTGCTACAATGTAGGTCGAGACATTCAACTAGTTAAATGACATAATGTAAAAAACCACACGCACATTAATCCGAAAAAATTGGGTTAATCTTATAATATATTTTAACATTATAATATTTAATTATGATACTACAGTAACATTATCAATTGAGATAGCTACGATTTCTCATTGTGCAAATTATCCTATTAGTTCAAACAGATATAAATAAGAGTCTAGGTACCAGGCAATCATAAAATTTAAATAATAAATAAATTTAAATTGTAAAACGTAAATTAATAAGTATTGATTAAAATGTATTGGCAAAATGTATAGCACTAGGAATTTATAGATAAAAAACTGAAAAATAGGAAGAAGATAGCCTGTAACTGAAAGAGTGGCTTTAGAGTTAAATCGTAGTAAGATATCTTTAATTATCCGCTAGGTGAGAGAGCTTTTCTTTAGGTTGATGTTGAAATAGTTACTAACTTGTTTTTTAGTGGTCCGAATAAATTGCGAATATATTAAAACTTTAATTTATATGTTTAATTATATTTTAAAAGAACCAAAATCCAAATGTTTTAACACAATTTAATACTCTTTTTATAATTATCATTTATAATTCTCTTTTTATAATATAATTTATAAGTAGATTAAAGTGTTTAGAAAACTTTTACATAATATAAATTCAAAAAAATGTTGATTCTCATTGTAATAAATATAAAAAGTTACATTAGTATAATAATGCAGTAATACATCTGTAGAGAAATACTTCATAAAAAATTATTCTTTCACATGTTTGAAAAGTATAATATATAGTTATGTATAGCAACGTAATGTGATATATTTTGAAAAAATGTCAAGAAAACGGTAAAAAAGTACTTTATAGTTAAACATTGTAATTACAAATTGCAGGTGTAGAAAAATACATTAACGGATTTGCATCCGACAAAAATTATAATATTGAGTATTCATATAGTTTATTTTCTTAATTCAAACTTTCAAACTTTTGACTTTCATTATCTCAACTTTTTCACATTCCGAGAAATAATTTTTTAAAAAATGATGAGGTTTAAAAATTATAATGATGAAATTTACAAGAACTATAATTGAAATGAATTGTCAGTTTATTTATCTTTACATAATAAAGTATAATACATTATTAAACTTTTTACCACTTAATTATGATACATTTAACAAATTTTTTTTTTTTAATTTATTAATATGTTTTTAATACATAATAAACGTGTAAAGTCAATTCATTTAAAAAATTTTTTCGAATTATTATTGAGCTTTTAGTTTTAATTTTTAACGATACAATTTTGAAATTTTACAAGCCAATACAAACGATATTTAAATTTTTTTTATTAGCACCTATGCTCCACTTCTGATTACAACGATTATGTCGGAAAATATGTTCAAGAATATAGCAAGAGAATTTTTTTATTTTTAGCCAAGTAAAATAATATATATGCATTATTAATAGAAAAGACCAACGCTGAAAAAAAACGTGATTACATATGCAATTTTCGATCAAACATCGACATGCAATTTGACATGCTCTCGAGCTCCTTCGTAATGGCGTATTCTTGTGAACAATTTTGATGGACGTTGTCATCGGACAGAGTAGGACGCGTCGAGCCAGCAATTCTGGAACGGATATATGCGTTCGGAATTTCGGACACGAGATGTATCCAAGAGCCTCATTTTACTCCACGATAATGGATATTCAAGTATTGAAGATAAAGCCAAATTTAGATAGACGATGATTTAAAAGTTATGAGCCGATCATTACGTCGAAAATGCTTGAAATACCTTACTTCGAAATTTCAATATTATATCAAGATTATGATTATATGACGATATTGAAAGCGATAATTCGTAATATTATGTATAAAACTGTCTCTTATAGATATTTTTTGACCTATAAACATTTTTCGCTAGCATGCTAGTAAGCTATTAATAAAAAATACTTTTTTTGTTTTCTTTTACGCGTAAATATTATGCTGGTAAAAATGCAAGTATAATTTTTTTTGATTTTTAGTTTGTATGAGTTTTAGATTTTTACTAATAGTATTTTTAAGTAATTAAATAATGCTGCTTACGTTTAAAGAATGCAATAAAGTTAGCATGTTTTTAAGGACTGATTCAATTTTATTAAATATTGATTATATTATTAATTGATTATTTAAATTTATTGTAACTTCCATTAAATTTTTACAAAATTAGGAAAAAAAAATTATTTTTGTAAATTTACACGACTTAAATAGGTTTTTTAAAAATCGTTTGATATAAAATAAATGTGTATACTGAAAAATACAAAAAATGGTATAATAATCCTTCAGTTATTAAAAGGAAAATAAATAATTCATTTATTTCTATAATGTAAAAAAATACAAACATAAAGTCAATGAATTAAACAAAATCAGCATATCTTATTAAGAAATACCTAAAGATATCTAGCATCCAGTCATATGTAATAAATATAAACTAAATATATTATGTCTAAAAATAATTTTATATATTCTTGAAAGAGCTTCTATCTTTATCTATATCTAAATAATTTATTAAGTTTAATATATAAATATAACTTTATCTTTGATAACACACATTTTTATAATGTAAAGGAAAATATCAACGCAAGACATATACGTAGGTCTTATATATCAATTCTCATTTGATATTAATACAGTGTAAATAATTCTAAAGCATTGTAAATATTTATTTTTTTTAATATTTATTGTTATAAATGTTTTTAATGTTAGCACTTCATTATTATAAATCTTATTAAATCACTTATCCTACATATTTTAAAACTCCTTGAAAAAAGTATTGTGCAAAAATCATTTATTTAACAAAAAATAATTTTTTTTCATAGAACTGCAGATCTGAATTATTAAAAATACTGTATACAATTAAGAAAATTTTATTTAAAAAAAATTAAAAGAAACAGCGGTACGGTAATGTAAGATACTCATTTTCGACTTTTCTGAAGATTAAACGTGCACAAAAAACAAATATATCAGAATGTTGTGTATGCTATTGTCTCTTTTCTCTAGTACTATATATTTCCATTTTCCATCACCTTTTCTATATCCACCTAGACACTAATGTTCATTAAAAAATATTTAATTAAATAATAATATAATTTAATAACATTATATAATAGCTTAAGACCACTCTGACGATCAATTTATATTCACAATTCAAGCAGTAAATATTTTCTATTTATAATTTATTCTTTAACTGCAGAAATAAAGAATAAAATTTTTAAATAATAATTTCTTTTATTATATAATGTAAACTCAAATTTTATCAATATTATAAATTATTTATGAGGACCTAATAAAAGTATTTCAGATTGTCGCACTATGATAATATTTATAAAATTCGTAATTATCTTTTTTATAAAAGCTTTTCTGAAAGGAATGCCTTATATATAATTTTATAAATATATTTATTTATATCTGCTTCTCAAATAACTATTTGAACACATTCAATTAACACATTTTCATTAAATAATGAAATTATTATAACATTGTACTCATAGAATGAAATTATCAGCTAAAATAGTTTTAAAAATAAAATTAGATACCCATTTTACAATCAAATCTACCTTTTAGAAGCTAATTTTATTTTGATATGAATTTCAAATGCTTCATTTTAAGACAAATTAAATAAATTTTATTTATTATAGAGTAATTATTAGATTATTTATAAATCGAATCGAAACTCATTAATTATAAATTATTATTTCAAAACTATTTTATATTTACTAATATTACGAATTTGAATGAACATTAATTTTGTCGAATAAAAATGAAACTTTTAAAAACCAATTTTTTATGAATGATAATTCATGAAAACGTATTAAAATTTTTACTTGATATTACTTTGAAATTTTTTATTAAAAAAAAAAATTAATATTGAAATATTTATTGAATATTTGACGCATTTTATTATTGTGAATTTTTTTCTCTTAGTGATTAATTATTCTAATATTTTGTAATAACTTTTTAAAAAGTTTCATTTCGTTTTGACCCTCAGTTGTGAAATTTTTTTTAGTTAGCTAATATTATAATAAATTTTGAGTAATATGTATTAGTCCATGCGCCTCATTAATTAAAAATTCTGGTTGATAATTTGTATTTACTTACTGACAAATGACAGGCGTCTTAACAATAAATATATTTACATATTGCTTTTAAAGAAGAAACAATTATGATAGAAAAGATGGAAATGGTAAAACCATTCACAAAATAAACAATTGGATTTAATTTAATACGAGCTAAATTAAATAAAATAGCAGTATTTGTGCGATCATTAACTTTCAGAATAAATGGCTTAAGACTCTCGCTCATAAAATGAATGATAACATTTAAAAGAAGAAAGCTACAGTCTAACTCGAATGTCTCGAGCTCTGAGAAGTGAAGGCGAAACATTGAGAAAAGAAGCTTTTGCGCAAGTTGTCTTCCCCCTGAAAATATACATGAAAATTTTCTTTGCCAGCTCACAATACAAGCTCGCGAGCTTTCACCATACTTTCCTCCCCGTCTGACGGCTTTCTACGACCAACTGGCTTACCGAGGCAACAGCGATGGCCCGGGTAATTTTCCGTACTCGCTCGGGGATCGTAAAATTTATGTCGGCATTTTACGAGCTTTATACCTACTTTTTTCACCATACCTGCATACGTTGGAATATATTTTCCATCGTAGAGTTCCTCAGGCTGCTGCTCGCTTTTAGGATCCCACGACTCTTCTGTTTGTCAACGTTTTTAGATACCCCCAGCTACATTATTTTCTTCAAATCTTCGCACCTAAGACTTACGGGGGGAGTTGTACAGTGAAAGGAAATAGCTTCCTCAATATGGCGATTGCATTTAAAATTCGTAACTTGTGCATTTTGACGATTTTCAGGTATGCAGCGAGTTTACGATATTCATACCTACTTTCAGCTTTCCGAAAATTTTGTAAATGATTTTATAAATTAATAATATTAACAAGTAAGAATTAATTTAATATAACAATATTTCATTGCCATTATACATATTACTCTCATTTGTTTAATGCATTTATACATTTTATGATAATATTTTTCATAATAGTAATATTCCTTTTTATTTTGAAGACATAATAATGTACCTACAATATACTCTATAATTTTATTCACTTTTATAATTTTTCTTCAAAATTCTGTTCTCATATAGATTCTTTAAAGAAAAAAATTCTCTAAATAAGATTCTAATATAATTATATAAGTACTATTGTTTAACTTTCTCGTATTTGTCAATTCAAACTTAAAAAACTCAATTTAAACAATCTATATTCAAATTTAACTTAAAAACTGTCATAAAAATTTGTTGTTTAATAATTTTTAGCAGAATACTTTATTTTAATTTTATTATGCAAAAAAAAATTTCTATAGATATTTATAAAATATTTCTATATTATTATTTATTTTGTGTTACGTTTCATAAATTTTCTCTACAAAAATTTGCTAAAATAATGAAGCCACGCTACAGGTGAAATTTTATACAAAAAGAGAAATGTTTAAATTGAGGATGTAAATATTTAGCATAATCGTCTTGACAATTTAGTTTATTTTTTATGATTCCTATTGATGGTTGTCTATTCGTCTGTGATTGATTTTTTCAGCCACGTTATACTTTTACTGGTAAAATAATGCTGTGGATGAAATTCATATTAAACTAAATAAATACAAAAATTACTATCATAAATCATTATTAAAACGAAACATGTGGGTATATCAAAATTATAGATATATTATACGTATTTTATATTTATAGAATTTATTAGAATGAGGTACGGATCTCTAAAGTTTAACTGATCTATAATCGTTTTGTTAATGACAGACTTACTAATTCGTCTGGGTACTTGCTGCTTCAAATTGAGTAAATGGAAGTCTGGAAAGTTTCGACCAACTACGAGCACATTGAAATAATTTGACTTTTGAAAAATAGGAAAATTATTTGGAGGATAGCGTTTGACTATTAAAGTTTTGTATAGGTGTGAAAGGAAAAAAATTATTTAATTGGACTCTCTACAATTACTTTACTATCTGATAAAAACCTGAAAAATAACAAATATATGTGTTTTCGAATTGAGATATTTTCTATTTGTGTCTATAGATCTTTCATTCAAATTGTTACGATATAATTAAATTATTTGAGTATCATAATGCCATTCGTTTATCTCACTTTATTTCAAAATAAAAATTTTATTTTTGTAATATGCAGTTAAAAAATTCATTTCGTCGTTTTGATCATCATTCTGCAATTCAAGCTTTCTTCTTGAGAAGAAGTTGTAAATATTAGGCAAATAACGTAATTCAGTAAAAAATATATTAAATTGGTATTTGTGAGCCTATAGTGAATATATAAATTAACAAAAATGTGACTGAATATTATATGATATAAAAATTTAGAGTGTGTATTAAAAAAAAAATTAAATTTATTATAAGATATTAAGAAAACAAGTTATACTTTAACATTAGCTGTATTATGTATTTTCTAATGGAAAGCTAGCATTCGTTATTATTTTAGGATCCAGTGACATATACGTGATGCAGTAGTAATTAGGGATATAAAGTTAGTAAACATATGTACAACTCTTCCTTATGCTAATGATAATTTTGGTCTAATTCAATCAGAAGGGACTAATATGTAGATCATAATCGATATTTAAAAGGTCATAATGGACCAATTTGTAGATTGCATTTGAGCAACACCTGGGGCACTCCTGTATTAATTTGCAGATTGACAATCAATTTCAGCTTCTAGGTCTCTTATACAAAGACGAATAAGTCTAAAGGCCAGCTCATATTGAGTGTACGCTTGTTGTCTGCTTTATATAGAAGACCTATTGTATCCACAAATGTGATTAGATTTAACGATAGCGCCACATAATTAGACCTCACCGTTAATTTCTCGCTTCCAATCAAGGCTAAAATGTGGCAGCTTGCCCCAGAATTATCAGCGCTAGTAATTACGGTCCGAAATGACCTATTCTCCACAAATATTGACATCTCCGTCTGTTTCTTATCGCCAAAGGTTCTTTACCCACATCTCTCTTGACGACGACTATGGTGCTTCGTTACTTTCGCCCCTCAATCTCTCCTACCTTATTCCAATGAGTTTTAGCTTCGTGAAGCGATTTTATCGCACCGGCTTTATCGCTTCTTTTACGCACCTTAGCTTCTGAAAGGGTATTAACCCAAGATGGTGTGCGAGGTTCATTGGAAATTTCAAAATTTATTCTTAGGGCGTACATCGGTCGATCCAGATATTTCATGTTCTCATCTAAGCAGCAATGCGAAGCAGATGATATGGTTATAATTTGTCCTTCTTGTATATTCTTGAAATAATTGTTGGTTGATAAAACTTGATTAACAATACTCTTCATTTATTTAAAAATTCAAATTTTATTTCAGAATTTAATTTGCTAAATTACTATACTATTTAGCCTGGAACTATTTTATTCGCTATTAATAACTAATAAAAAATCAGAGCATGTAAGTTGTGCAGTTTTTACGTGATAAATTTGAAATAGATTATTAAAACAGCAAATTATATATATGTATTTACAATTATTGTGTACCCTTAAGATGCCGTTGCATTATTACATACATTTAATTACGAATGGTGTTACATTTATTTACTATATCATAATATTGAATGTACACACACACACACACACACACACACACACATCGTATTAATTTATAAGAAATGATTTTTTCTAATTAATAAAATTATATCATTGATTTAAAATTTTTTTTGATTATTATGATAAATTTCTGTAAGCATTGACATGTGAATAGTCCGTATATTTTCACTTACAATGAAGACGAATTTTATCTTCAACAATTAATTTGAGCAAATAGTCAGAAGAAAACAAAAAAAATTTGATTTTTTCAGAGTATATAAATATAGTTAAAAAATTGATTGGCAGTGTAAAAAGTCGTATTATTAATAATGTGCTAAGTTAAAATTTTATGAATTCTAATAATGAACAAGGGAAAAATAATTGCAAAATTCTTAAATTTGATGTTAAGTGATTTAAACGTTACTTTATCCTTACGCAATGCAATTTAAAAATGAATTCTCAGTCATTAATATCCTGAGGATGTAAATGACTTAAATAAAAGCGTAAAATATCAACTAGAATAGTCGGGGTCTTGAAGCTGAAGAACATTTTCTGGCATACTCGCTAGCCCACTCACGTCCTTATCTCCTCTTTCCTTTCGTGCAATCACACACGCACAGCCACGCACGCACACTATGCTCACGCAATCTCGTATTCTCCCCCGTTACCCTTGTCCTCCTCATCACGGTGAACGAGTTTTATTAAGAGCGGCGCGCAGACGCCACTTACGACGTAATTGAATTATAAACGCATCTACGACCTAATCCTCCCGTTACGGTTGACACCCTGCGAAACACTCGTTTCTAAGGCGCAGCCGAGACGCATGCCCGAAGATCGAGAAATTGGAATTTGCAATTATGCGCAATTATCGTTGCGAGAGTAACGCAGGAATGGTTGTGTTCCAGCCCTCGTAATGATCGGCTCGTTATGACGCCCGTAGCCTGAGCCATCGAGGCCTCGACGCACCCGGAGAATATGCTCGCACCCAAGAGATCTAAAATTGTTGGATCGTGCGCGTACCTTAATTGCCCGGAGGCTCACGTCCCACCGACCCCATTCCATCGCCCACATTCACGCACCCGCACAGTCGCACTTTGTCTTTCCGTCTTCGTGACATCGCTGTCGCGGTGTACGACGCACTTTGTGGAACGCCGATTCCGTATGGATGAGGTCGTGCTGTAATTAATCTTTCGAGTTGTTCAATATTGTAGCACGAAACATTGCGGTTAATGGTGGATATGGAACGATTGTCTCTCACACTGCAAAATCACGTTTCATTGGGAATATAATTTTCTACTGGAACGAAAGCGTCATCAATGCTACGAATTGCTATGGATCACATAGTTTCTCATACCAACAATTTTAAGTCAATATTCTCAGATTTCGTTATTCAAAATTTAAAATTCATCTTCTTGTTTTTATCTTACTTCCAATCTTCTTTAAGTCTCGCTTACTTCTTTAATGTATCCTTAATAATTATAATGATCAAAATCTGCTTGACAATCTGCACTGTAGTATATACTTTTAAGCACATTGTACCTTTTCTCAATATTGTAACAATATTGTTATAATCTTTCAATACTATATATTGATAGAAATTCATTATTAATTAGCTACTAATAAATTATAAAATTAAGCTACAATTTTGTTTCACTTCAAAACTGAATTAAAGAATAATAGATCGGTCAAGTAAAAATCATATGTCATTTTTACTCTAAAAAAAAAGCTAACACTGACAATCCACGTACATATTCTGTTTACGTATGATGTACTCTGAAGTTTTATGGATCTTTTATGTCTACTATTTCTCTGAGCCTGTATTTTTCGAAGATAATAAAAATACCATTCATTTTTAATGTTTCCATGAAAATTTTTCCAAAGTTGAAAAGAATTCATTTCTTTTGTTTCTTGCATATTTTTTTTCAATATTGCTAGAAATTTGTTGGTCTTCTTGTCACCGATACTAATTTCTGTTTTAAATTTAAGTTAATAAAGCTAACGACTTTTAAAATGAGATTTATAATTTATGATTCGCGATTTTTAAAAATATTTCATATTTGTTAGTTTAGACAGTTTCAAAATATTATATATATATATACAAATATATATATATATATATATATGTGTGTGTGTGTGTGTGCGTGTGTTTTGAATGCCTAAATTTGTTTTACAGTTTTATTAATATATATAAAATTCATTTTTATTTTTCATATTATCGATTGTTTGATAATATTTCATTAATTATAATTAAAAATCAACGAAATTATTACCTTATGGATATCAATATAAATTTTAATCTATTTGTATTTTAACATGTTTTAAAATTGACGAGTAATTGCCCAACGTTATTAAACATTAAAAATGTAAACAAGTAAATTTGCGTATATTTAATATTGAATACAAGATTTTCTTCAGCTCTATAAACACAATGATTAAACATTGTTTTTTTATTATTATGTTTCTCTCTTTCTCTCTCTCTCTCTCTTTCTCTCTCTCTCTCTCTCTCTCTTTCTCTCTCTTTGAATAAAGGACATATTTTAAATCACTGTTTTTATTAGCGCATTCCTTATGAAGTATATATCGATGCTAAGCACGAATGTCTCTACACGTGTATTGTATGCCAGTATTACGAATTTGAGTTCTGTAAATGCTTGTATTCAAACTTCTCATTCTCTCTATTTATTCCCCTTCTCTCTCTCTATTTCTCTATCTTACTCTATTTATTTCTCTTTCTCTCTTACATTCTCTTCTGATGCTTCTCCAATGCTTCTCGCATCTATCCTCAGGCGTGTTCTCGTCCTTAACTAGTGGAGGCGCTGCACACCGCATTCACAATAATTAATTAACGAACTTGCCATAGTTACGGGCGCTTGAAGAGAAAGTTCGCGAAAGAGGAAGAGAATGTGGGAGCGTTAGAGTGTGGTTCAGCGAGTGAGAGGGGCGGGAGGGACAGTGCATGAGAGCAAGAGAGAAAAGACAAAGCATGAGAACGAAGCATGAATTCACACGCAGGTGCTTTAGATTAGACGTAACATAGCCCACCCTTGTAGAAATCGTATATCTCTTGTTGCTACTGGGAAATTATATTGGTGCAGCATTGCAATTTCACGATAACTCAGAATTTGACATACAGGTCTATAAAATGAAATATGTATGGCTTCGGCAGAAATATATTACTCATCTTTATAAAATATCATAATACTGTATGAAAGTTCATCTAAGAGAAAATAATAAAAATATGAGGCAAGTGATATTATTACATTAACATACGTCCAGTACATTAATACACTAAATTATAAGGAATTTTGTATTACCAACAGTATTTAGATATTTATTTTTTACAACTACAGTATGTATTTTTGAAGCGTATAAAATTCTTTTTATTTGAAATGTTACTGCATTATATTTAAGTTAATATTCTATGCACTTTTGGCTTAAAAATTCATAACACGTAACTTTATTATTAATTATGCATTCTATTTTTCAATACATTTGCTAATGTATTTGTAAAAATAGGTTTCCTTTAGAAATTATATTAAATACGATATGATAATAGCATGATCAAATATTCAACATCTTTTAAAACATGAAGACCTCGCTTTTAAATACAATATACATTTTTCAATAAAGGAGAAACTGACTTCAATTAATAGAATAAACAAGTTACCGTGAAATATAGTGAAAAAATACATTGGCAATGAAGAATTAAAGAGCAATGTTACATTCAAGAGCCGCACATCAATAATCCAGTCGTTGGGCACGACGCATTTATCAAATGAGAAAAAAATAATCAATTACGAGAGCGAACCACGAATCCTTGAGAAAGTAACGAAGGGAATTTTTCACGGTCCCGATAATACGATTTTCCACAAGCCGGAATAATTCCCACCTACTCGTCGCGGAAGCCTCTCGTAAAGTCAACCTTACCATTTTCCATCTCAAAGCAGTAGAGGTTGGGGCGGAGAGGGCATGGGGAAGGAGAGTGGCTCGCAGCTCGTTCCTCAAAGTCAGCTTTTCGAAAAGCATCCGTTATCGCTGGGAGCTCTCTTCGCTCCACAGAACGGATCGACGTCGGGGGCAAGTCGTTCGACCATTAACAAGTCCCTACCGTCGCGTTACGCCCTCTTCCTCTTCCACTTTCTCCTGATGGTACGCCAAGTACGCAAGAAACACCACCGAGCGATCAATCTTCCATAAGTCGAAGTCTCGCACTTCGGGCATTTGACTATCTAGCCGTATCTTGTCTTGTATCTCCTCGTCTATCTGCCTTCTTATTTCTCAATTCATGCTATTATATATATATATAATTCTTCTTTGTTTCGTACCTTACTTTACACTTAAATCCTTTTTAACATTTTATAACTAGCAAAAACGCTAAATAATTATCCTAGACAATGATTTCCAATAAGTGTTCCTAAATTCAAACTCTTCTACTGAGCTTCTCTATATATATTTACACCGAAATCTCTACAACACGATTTACTTAAAGTTTGCTCCATAAAAAGCTATCTATAATATTTTGTATATTTTATAGATTTTTAAATTTTAAAGCTTAGATAATATAGAAATTTAAAGCAAGCTCTGATTTAAAAATTTTTTTTTATTGTATGTACCATTAATTTTATATGTATGAGGAAAAATCCGGTGAAGTATACTTATATTTGTTGTGTGATTAGCTATATCAGCTACTAAAATACTTATATTATAATTATGTTAAGATGATACCAAAAATTCCTAATCTAAGAAAGTGTTAAAAATATACTTTTACATATAAAATAAAAAACATTTTTTGTTTTAAAGTAGTAAAGAAACCTTATTATAATTTGAAACTAAAATAAAGAGAACGTTGATGGACAGACTGCCAATAATATTCTTCAACAAGCCAAAGCAACTATCTTTTACCCAAGTAGTAACTAAAGAAACCTTCAACATTCTTTTTGAATATTCTTCGTTTAACTTCTATCCTCATTATATCTCTGCTACTTTTGACTGTTTTATATTTTTAAAGTTTCTTCAATAATACTGGGAAAGAAAAACAGTACAGTCGGGCATGACTCGTACACATATCCCCGAGAGAATGCTATTCTCAAAGATGGTAACCGTAGAAAATAGTGATCGCCTTCTCATTTCCTCTTTATCTCTGTCTCTCTCTCTCACACTCTCTCTTTTCTCTGTCAATCATATTTATCTTACAGCCAGTGCTCATAGACATTGTTAAATCATCTTTTACACGTTCTCCAAAAGTTTTTGAAATGTTGTAAAAATTTCGGAATACATCTTCTGCCTATAAATATTTTCACCGTTTAAATGTTAAGTATACTGCCTTGTAAATAATACAATTCATATATTTATATATTTCGTTTCACGAATATGTTTCTTACTGATTAATTGATGATAATTAAACCAGTATTGTTAAATATGAACAAAAAATTATTACTATGTCAAAATGCAAAACATAATTTATAATGTACTAATTTATTATTTAAATTACTTACGAAACATTATATTTATTAATAAAAAGCGCATCAATTTGAAATTTCAATCAATTTTTATTTTAAATACTAGTGAAAATTATTATACATAAATTCCATCTTTGTTATATATATATATGATTTATCTTATTAAACACTTTTAACGCATCAAGAAGAATTAAGAATTGATAATTTTTTAAAAAGTAATTAAAATATATTTTGTCACAGGTAGCGGCGAAGAGTCAAGAGCTGGGACAGGGGATCCTAGCAAGTTAGGCGTGAAAAAATCAAGACCAAAAGCCTCTTCGCCCAATCGACAAGGACCTCAGCAGTGTCAGGTAATTTATGTAAAATCAAAATAATAATGATTCTAATAAATGATTGGTCTAGAAAGAATCAAAGTCAAAATAAATTTAAAAGATATGTCAAAAAACTATTAATAATAAAAAATTAATTATCGATGCAATAATTAGTGTATGTTAAGCAGAGACAGACCATAACGTGGAAATTTTTCAATAGAAGCAAAACTGTAATTCTAGGTAAGGCATAATTAATTCAGAAAGGAATTTTTTAACTTTGCTCAATATTCCAGTACAACGCTTTACTTTTACAATTCGAGCTGGCGAAACATCTGCAAAATGGCGCATCAGTAGTAACGGTAGACGAGTAGTCAGCCGAGCGTTCACGTTGCCTTCGCCGAGAGAAAAGGGATCACAAAAAAACAAAAAAAAAAACAAAAAATAAAAAAAACGAGAGAGAAAACGCTGGATGATGAGGTGGTAGAAGGGTGACGGCGAGGTCGTGGGAGGGTGATAGCAAGGCGGGAAAAGGATGAAGGAAAGAGAATAGGGCGTAGGTAGGAAATTAATTTTCCAGTCGGTACGGTCGAGCGAATTACAGGCTCGCACACCGACCGCGGAGTCTGCTTTAAAAATGCGGAAAACCCACAAATTTGGAGTGGCATTTGGAGCCGCTCTCCGACCTCCCTCTTACCCGACCAGCGGGCGCGCGCGCGCACACACATTCTCTCGCCTCCCCCGCGTCTTTCTTTAAATCTTCGGTGGGGGTACGTGCTCGCACGGTCGCACCATGGCCAGTTCTACTTTGTGTGCTACCTTCCTCACCCACACTTTCTCGCTCTCCTATACTCGTTTGCGGATGAACGGGAGGCGACGAGGGTGGGGTGGAGGTGAGCGTAGAGCCATCGGTCGCTAACGAGTCTGACCTACTTTGCGCACCGACTGCGCATTCATTTCGGAGAACTCAGACCTCTGGAAAGTCGTATATTTTCGAAGGAAGAGCTTCTCTCTTAAACTAGTAGTCCTGTCTAATGTATCTTCAAAGCGCATAGGTACTCCGAACCTCTTCTTCATCATTGTAGATCTCTTTCGCTTAGTCCTGAGAATATTATCACGCTTTTTTTGTATTTTAACAAATCCATACATATATAAACTAATAGCTCATTAATTTGCAATTTTATTATTCCTGATTCTTAATTTATACAAATTTATACAAATATAGACCATGATAGTTAATATATTATTTTAATGTTCTACAGCAGAACTATTATATTCAAAATGATTACTATATTTTTTTAATTATAAAAATAATGTATACTATTGAAAGTTCTGATATGAAGAAAATATTTGTAGGATTAACTTGAAACATTATTAAGCTAAATAATATATTTAAGGGAATTTAAAATAAATTGTACCTATTTATAGCGATAAGTTGTTTTGTAAAATAAGCGAAACTCTAGTCTTAAAGTAAAAAATATATTTATTTTAAATTTATTATATGTTTTTTATATATATTTTATTTTACTTTTTTATTTCAATTATTTTTTTATCCTACGTTTCATATATAATGTATCAGGAAAACTGGATAATTTGTATATTTTGAATCGGCATTCATCCATTTAATTTGATTTAGACTATTCAACCTGATTCGCATTAAAAACTTTATAAAGTATATTAAAATAAGTTTAATAAAATGCCATGAATTATCCATTATTATATTATTAGTTATGGCATTATTAAACAAATTACGAAGTTAACTGTGTCCCTATTTATTTATAAATTTTTCTTCATGCTTCTTATAAATTTATAAAATATTAGGGAGTGTTAAAATGTTTTTAAAACTTAAATAAATACAAGTTAAACAACAATTAACTTTAAACCATTATGCTTATACCAACTTGCATCAATACACACATTTATTAAATTAATACTAGTTTCATTTATACATATATTTAAAATAATTTTCGGCTTTTTAGTAAGGCATCTTTCATTTTTTTTTTTAACAATGATAATTTTTCATTAATGAAAGCATTGAAATTATGAAGCACGAAAGCCAAATACCGGGAGTTAAAGGAACTGTTTTAATTATAAGAAACCTGATGTTGCAAAGATCGAGGTAGAAATTTATGAGTACATTGGACAACGGCAAATCACGAATCTTATCCTTCCTCCGCGTAAAGAGGCTCATGGATGTACAACTTATTGTGCGCGCATGTGTTAGTAGATGTCGACATCTATAGGGCGGCTCTAGTCGCACTAAAGTGGATGGAGGTCTAACAATACCTATACAGGTGGCCAACGTGTCGTTCGGGAAAGGCTACTGAATATTCATCCTCGCGTAGGAGCGACCGCACCGCCTCTTAAAGCACATTTCCACCCACCACCCTTCGTCAGCCCTTTTCGCTATGTATATATATATATATGGAGCAACCGGTGTAGCCATGCAAACGTTACATGCCAACGCCATTCCATGTCTTCCCCTACTCGTTCCTCGACAACCGCCCAGCCATCCACTATCGCTCTTCAACTGTGTTTAGACGCTGCTAATGCTCGCTTTGTAAATACGTACCTTGTATTTGTAACTTAAATTTGTGAGCGGATTTGTCTATCTCCCCTTCCTTCAAACTCTCTCAGTTTCTACGGTCTAGGTACCGCTAGGATCTAGTATCTCTTGTCCTGTTATCTTCTTTATATTTTCTGGTAACTGATTAGTAAGAAATATAGCAACTTTTACGGCGTATTCCAGTATTACTTTGTTGCCTATTTCTTACAATATATTTGTATAGATTTTTCTAAATTAAAAAGTGTAAAGTAAATAAATTTATTTCCTAAATAAAGCCTATCCATTAAGACATACCCTCATGTATTGAATTTACCTTGTCTTTATACTCTAAATGCTTTCCTTATAAATATAATATTTATTGTATAACTTATCTACTTATAACGATAATATTATTTAATGAAATAATTTATAGGCTATTTATAAAATACCTAGTTTTCCTAATTTATAAATATTTTTTTTACTATTTTCAAACTTAAACTCTGTCATATTGATTAATTTTTATTCTCTTTATTCTATTTTCTATTTTTGACATTCGAAGAGTCTTAACAACGTCGTACTGACGAAGTGTAAAGTGTGCTATATCCAAAATGTAACTCTTTAAAAGTAAGCCTCTTTATTAGTACAAAATTACTACTGGTCCATATAAATATGTAAAAAAGGAAAGAAAAATTTGCTTAAGGTCGATACATGAATTTTATAATCACACGTACGATAAAACGTGTAGATCAAGGACAGATAGCATGAAAGAAAAAAAGAAAAAGAGAGGGAAAGATAAAGAAAGATAGCATGCGATAAAACAATGATTTTGAGGAAGTGATTAAGGAAAGTAGATACATAGATAGGATTGATGCATGATAAACGACACGGAAAGGTAGAAAGTGTGTGCCATAATATTTAATGATAAACTCAAGTTAAAAGGGCCCTTCTCTCAAAAAAATATAATATATAAAAAATAAGTCGTTCATCTATTATCGTCACTCGAGCCAATGTGAATCTGATTTGTTTTAGTAACTCTATCGTTTTTCCAATATATCTATTACATGAATAATAAATACATAAGGTAGTAGTATCAATACGCATTGTGAATCTCATCTGATTTGCGTAATTGATAAGTTAATTTATCTCTATACGTACATATTATGAAATAGAAAGCATAAAATTGTAAAAATAGAATAAAAACTTAGGAAGATTTAGACTGTAAGCTTTAAACTTAGTACTTTTATGTTATCAATTTACATTATAAATTAAGAATCGTTTTTAGATAGTAGTAATTATCATTTATAGTAAATTTGTAGAACTTAAAAAAAATTTGTTTGTAAATTAAAGAACATCGATAAAGTATATTCGCTTAATGTAAGATTTTGACGTTTGAAATGGTCAAATATATTATCCATTAATTAAATAAAATTTCGAGCAATTTAAATAGTTCAATGACAACTGTTGAAGAACTTGTTCTTTAAACATAGAGCTTTTCCACAGTCTTAATCATTGTATTTACATCTAATCTTTTACTTATACGTTAAAGCGATACAAATTTTCGAATGTTTCCAGTACTGTGTACATATTAAAAAAATCATGAAATTTCGTAGTAGTGCTATAATATCTTATGTTACATGCTAATGTAATCTTATTTTTATGCTAATTTAAAAAAAATATTTTACAAATTACCTTTATTATGTTCATTTGGAATAATAAATAAATTATTATGAAATTTAAAAATGAAATTTACGATGAATAATTGATCTCATTGTTAAGAAATGTGTTTATAAAGTATCTTTTTACTCTATATACGCACGCGCACGCACATATACATACAGATATACGGGTGCGGGTAAATATAACAATTCCCGTAAACCGGTTAAATTAAAAAAATTAATTTTGATAATACCGAACAGAAAACAATATTGTATGAAATATAATACGTGACAGATTAGGATGAAGAACAAACTGAAAGGATTATTTGAATATTTTGAGCGTTGGCAATAGCTAATGACAATAATGATATAAGATAAGCACGGAGCGCCAGCTTAAGAATATTGATGGAAATGTAAATCAGACCCCCCAGGCGTATCTCATTGAGTGTATTATATGCATGGCATTTAGTTTGTAAGGTGCCGGAAGGGCCTCTTAAAATGCCGTGCAAATCTGCCTCATCCCTACGTTTCCTTCGATAAGCAGAGGCCTCTTATCCTCGGCTCGACGACTTTTCCCCGTAAAGGAATTTAGGGGGTGGAAAGTGAACCGGAGCACTGCTTCAGTATCGAGTCGAACATGACTATGTTCAGCACGTACGGAAGCATGTATTCTCTTCGAGTTGCCGAAAGAGACGCACAACGTGAGAGACAGATATTGCCTCACGGCCTTCGACGAGGAGACCCGGCGTTACGTGGGCGGGATCCGAACTGGAACGTTACCAGATTGGACGAGGGCGGGAGTGAAAGTTGCCTTCGGCGGTGGTCGTGGCTGGGCGAGGAGAGGGGATTTGGGAAGGGAAAGGTGTCGAGAGCAAGTCACACTTCAGCTTCTAAGCAGAAAATCTAATTTGCGCGGCTTAACTCCCGACGTAAGAAGCTTCAGATGTACGGACGCCTCTGCTCCACAATCTACGCATACGCCTCCAATTTTTAATTTACAGCTTTAAAGCTCCATTCCCTACTCATCATCATGTCGCTCGCTACTGCCAAAAATTTGAATTCCTACTCGATTCGTAATGCAACTTCCCTTCCTTAGCTCCCTGCATCTGTCACCGACTCACAGTTCTGCTCTTTCTTCGTACTCCCATTCTGCACGATTCCTACTATGCTGACGATTTACTCTAGTGCCGAAGCCTATTCGAAAGCTAAGCAAACATCATTACTCCCATTCTTTAGGTCTGCTCTCTCCCACCCCCAATTCATGCCACCGATTTCTATTAGAAGCATCTCTAAATTCACTAAAGTATTGTTGCTACTCTCTTTTTCCGATTTCGTTTCATTCTGAATTTTCATTTACAAATTTATCATTTCTGTTACTTTTTTTATGATAGAATACATCCCGAGAGATGCGACTATTATTTTAATTTTTAACAAATGGGATCATAAGTGCCTTGGACTTTGGGCAATTTACAGCAGTATTTATTGGTTAAAGTCATTGATAATCATTAAGTAAGAACTACGTAATATTAATTTTATTAAAGTTTTTATTTTATAGAAAGATGCAAATAATCAGAATATCAGTTTTTTTATTTTCTATACGTAAAATTAAATTTTGTATTATTCTAAAACTTGATTGACCTATGATATATATTTTTAATTTTTAAATAACACGGTACATGATGAAATGAAAAGAACGTACTTGCATTTTAATAGTCTATTTAATTCATTTTAGAGTATTTAAATGTTTAAGCATTTTTTATATAATTTATTTTATAATTTTTTACGTTTTTTCGAAAGATATTACATGGTAATTTTTTGTTTTACTGGTTCAACTCCTCCCAGTCTAATACATATGCTATGTTCTGCATTTAAATTCCGCATTTAATAGACAGTCTACTAATTGAAATAAAATTAAAAATTTTTGAAATGTATATATCATGTAATGCTTAACTATATTTGAATTATTTGCATATATTACGTTTGTAATTAAATGATGACTTCGAACCTATGTTTACAAATTTAAAAATAAATCCAAACGCTAAATTAAATAAAGCAATATAGTATTTTTTAGGATAATTAACCCCAAATCTTAAATAGTTTTAATTTAATTATGTAAATCAACACGTGTAACACATTAGTATAAGTGGTATTTTTAACTTTTTGTAGACTGATTTTTCATGGAAAATATACTGTTGTTTGGAAAATATCTAATTATTGTTTTATAAGCCAAGACTTAAAATTCTCGTCTCGGTTTTAAAATGTTTGCATTTATTATTTAAAAATAAATTTTAATGTTTTTTTAATTATTTGTAGCAAAAAATAGAAATAATTAGTAATTTGTAAAAAATCGCAAGTTTAAATGAGTACATTTTAAATGATTTAACAACACACATTGACATAAATATAAATAAAAAAATGCATTTATTTTAAAAAAATTAATTTTTGTATTTTGCAATTTATGTATTTCACTAAAATTTTCGTTTTAATCATATACTGATTTTCATTTTATACTTGCAAAAGTAGATTTCAACAGTACAGATTGCCACTTTGTGAATGTGTAATTTAAGATCGAAAATAAGAATCGATATAGAATATATCGAGACGCGCAGGAATGTCGTCATTCCTCTGTCGTATGAAAGAGCACTGGTGACGTATGTCACATCCGATACGCGTATTTACTTTCTGGCATGTACTTTATGAATATGATGTGCTCTCAATTTTCTTTTTTCATTTAAATTTCAGAATCGTGACGAAACTCCGTTTTCTACATTCTTCTCTACGTATGGGACTTTTTTTTGATAATTGATTACTTACACATAAGTTTACTTGAACGAATTTTGATAAGCCGACTATAAATGCAAAATGAAATTAAAGCAGATATGATTATAGTTGGTCACAATTAAATTTCGTTAAAACGCGTTCAATTCATTACACTCTAAAGTTTTCGGACCAGGATTACTACTACAAATGTAAGGGTGGAGTAAAATTCGAATTGAGATACCACTCTAATTAGCATAAACTCAACCCTGTGTAATCCCACTATAAATTTCAAAGAATATGTGATTTTGTATGATAATGAAAGGATAATAATGATATATAAAGTTAATATAGACCATCCTCTATTTGTTCGCATACTTCTACGTATAGTTAGATTTAATCATGCATGTTTACTAAGTTGGTAGTAAATAAATCCAGGAATTAGAAATAATTTTACACATTAAAATGTAGAATTCAGTTCGATAGTTGTAATATTAATAATCGGACAGAGTATAATTTAATTGCAAACGCCAAAGCTTCTTAAACTCAGTTTATAAATAGTAGCCCCATCTATAAATACTTAATAATGATTATTGAATCGTGTGTTTATTTCTCTAGTTTCGTTGGCAAATAGATTATAAGCAGAGGAACTCGCAATTCAAGCGAACATTTTGCTGTCAAAGCTTTAATTTTACGGGAATGAAAAGAGAGTCGAAGGACGCAGGAGGTTGTAAGAAAAAGCAGAGGGCGCTGCCAATCGATCGATGAAGCAATAGCGATTGTAGCAGCGGCAGCGTCGAAGGCAGTAAAGGCAGCATTACACTTGTGTGCGTAGTCGCATCAAAGATTTTCAATTAAGGAAGGGGAAATGAAAATCATAATAATTGCCGAGAGTTCAGAATTACGTTTTCTTAATGTACTCGTGAGCAGCCTTTGGTAATATAAGATTTTCTGACGATCTTGCTTTTCATCACTAATATAAACAGCCCTATAACTCTTATCCGACCTTTATTTTTTCCTCTAGGCTTTTGTTACTTTCATTCGCAAGTATTTATGTATATAATATATAGTATACGTATATATATATATATATATATATATATATATATATATATACATATATATAGGTGCGTGTGTACATGTGTTTATACGTATATTGACAGGTTAAAAGTCTTGCAGTTAGTAAACCGGTGTACGTTGTGCATCTTTTCCGAAAATCAATTTGAATCCAAAGAGCTCGGTCCAGCGTCTATGAAAATTATGGAAACTATGAGACTTTTCCAATAATGAAAGCACGACGTTCTGTTTTTCTCTCTATCTTTCTCCATTTCTCTAGCCGGAATAGCACGCGTAGTAAAACTGTTTGAACTATGCGTGTATATGCGCGTTTGTGAGACAAAAAGAGAGACAGCAGGAATGAAAGGAAGAGGAACAGAAGGAGAGAGAAAAAGACAGAAAGCGTGAGAGAAATTCTACTTGATAGAGGGTTAGAAAACGAGCGTACCGGGTCACAGGTGCTGTTAAAAATTAATTTCGATTCAACGTTGGTACCTCGTTTATATGAGTACAGTCATGAGAAGGAAAAAACGTTCTGGAGGAGAACGGAAGCAGGATAAAAGTTGCTCTAGGGCTATCGCCTATTTATTCGCGCGAAAAATTTCGTAAACTCGATCTTATACTTGACTGTGTCGCTTATCGTATTATAATGCATTTATGGTTTTTGATTCTAAGAGAATAAAGGAGACTACAATTTTTACTATTTTTTTAAGTGTTCGGATCATTAACATATACCGTAGATTTAAATATGTACTTTAGGGCCGGTTAAAGATACAAATTGTAAATTTAAATTTAATACATATTATAAATGTATTACGTTTGAAACATTTTATAATAAATAATAAGGCCGAATTTATCGAATGGAATCTAACTTCGTTGCAACAAATCAATATACAAGAGCATACAAATATGATTTTTTTTAAATTCAATTAAATGCTATGTAAAGAAATATATCTTAATAATCTATATCATTAATAATAAAATATATAGAATTAATGTATTATAAAATTGAAAAGTGTTTTCTTTTAATAGATAAAGTTTAGATTAAAAATAAAAAAATTTCTAGACATATTTACATTTTTAAAAATCTCAAAAAATTTTTCACCTAGTTTCATAAATTATTTATATAAAAATATTGAACAAATTCGAAATCATTATATATTAGATAAGATCATTCACGATTAAATAGGAGTAAATATTTATTTATATTTTTACTACAAAGTAAAAATGTTTATAATACTCGTTTTCTAGCTTTTATTAAAAATTTACCAAATTTGAGAGCAAAAAATTAATTTTAAAAATAAAGTATTATAAGAAGTAGCCAATCATCAAAGTAATGCAAATCCAATAAAATATTTAATAATTAAATGGAAAGAAAATTAATCAATAGGAAAAACAATGAAGTTTTGAGTCGGAGCGAAATGTATTTTCAAGCCACAGCATAGTAGCGTATAAATTAACAATGCAGTGCTGTCTCCATCTTACACTTATCTTCAGTTCTGAAATCGTGAGTAACGTCCATGGAGAGAAATAAAGGCTAAATGGAATGACAAAGCAAAGCGTGCGCATTTGCTCGCAGATAGCCGAATCAGCACTGCGCCATGGTGGTTTTCGCGTTCTATTAGTTGAGCGCAATGCACTGAAGTAAAACTCAAAATCTCTATCTCTTGCCTATTCCCCATCCCTGCTATTTTCCTACTCATTCCTAACCCTTTTTCGAGCGTGGTTGCTCTGCTGCGAAACTAATCAATTTCAACGATTTGCACCCATTATTTCGCATCGACAATCGTCTAATAAGGATTCGCTCTGTCAAATCAGCTTTAACCGACCGCTGATCAAATCGGCTTCAAAACCTTTTACTTTTATACATTTTATTCTAATATAATGACAAAGTTCAATTTTCGTTTGAATGAATTCATCGTCGGTGATTGTTACAATTCAAGGGATAAAAACAATCAATAGTATGTTTTATAACCGCTAATTTTACATCATTGTATAGAATATTCTTTGATATATTAAATATTATATGGGCTTTTATGTTACTTTATTATCTCTATTAATATATTGTTGAATGTCAGGATGGTTCATGTGATATCTATTTTATCTACTTTTTAGATTATATTTTTTATATTAGTCAAGTGAAAACACAAATAATGTCAACTTCTACTCTAATGTTCAATCACTATTGACTAACAACAATGTTAACAATCCCTTTAAATAGAATAATTCGAATTTATTTCGAAGAATATTGAGTCAATCTTATATTATTTTAATAGACGTCATTCTAATACGTACCTTACAATCGTATACTTTTTAAGTAAGAATAATTTATAGAATTATTTTTGTAAGCTTGTTAAAATATATATAATACATGTTTTATTTGTATTCAATATATTAATACAATTTTTAACTTATTTTTATAAACAAATAAAAATGTTCTCATTATATATTTAAAAATTATAATAATCACACAAAAAGTATTGCAGATACTCACTGAATAATAGAAGATAAAAGTTATATATTCATGCAAACAGAATGTAATAGTTTTAGTTACTAGTTTTCGTAGTAAGATTTTATTATAAAAATTTTTTTCTCAATGAGCTTGCATTATTGCAAAACGCAAAATAGATTGAATGCTAAAGTCCGAGAGTTAGTGAGATAAACAAGGAAAGAAAAAACAGAGCCAGAAAGGGAGAGAGTTATAGAGTGTAAGGTAGGGGAAAAGGATAATGATAAAAGTGAAGAGTCCAACAAAATCTCGCAATAATCCTGGACCTTTATCAGTATCCCCAATGCCATCGTAAATTCACTTTTCTCTAAACCTTGTTTTATGATAGTCATGCATGCTAATTGAAAATTGCTGAACATCGATTTTACAAAGTTTACTGAACAAACGCAGTTTCGTGTAACGATTTATATACGCAAGCAATTCTATCTCTTTCCTTTTTAAGCTGTCATTTTGGTATTTACTAATTTTGCTCTCTATGTGCAGACACTTTAACATCGGTCGGTCTTTACTAACAAAATCCAATAACCATGGATTATTTTCTCCAATATTTCTATGCTTTATATAATGTTTTATATGAAGGGTAAGGGGTATATCATGTAATTTCTAGAAAATGTCGAACCTCCCTATCTTATAATCAGGCAATTTGTTATAAAAATATAAACGACTACGTGTAAGCTTAATGTATGTAAAAATCAATTATATATCTGCTACATTTATATTTATTTAAATAGTACTATTTTAAATAATGCTAAGTAATATGATTTAAAAACATTTTTTTTTTAATTAATATATTTTTAAAAATCCTGATGTGTGAATATTGAATAGCATATTAAAATAGTATACCCGATGGACTAATTATTGGTATTTCAAGCAACGAATAATTAAGGGATAGCAATTAAAACGAGTCAACAGATATGCGAAGGGATAAGTAGTTGTAGTAAAGGATAAACGAGGCAGTGGTCACATCCACGTTATCTCTGGTCTCATATATATGTACATGTATTCTGTTTTTCAGGTATGTGGCAAAGTATTCAACAACGCATCAGCCCTCACGAAGCACAAGCTGACGCACAGCGATGAGCGGAAGTATGTCTGTACGATGTGTGGCAAAGCGTTCAAGCGGCAGGACCACTTGTGAGTTCAACTGAAACATCTGTCTCCATTCCTTTCTGCATCACGTATATGTATTCCACCCACTTCATTTCTTTGACAAGACTGTAGTTGCAGTCCCCGCGTATATCATTTCCGGGCCTCAACGCTCTCTCAGCCGCACGCTCGGATATCTGCATGCACCATCATTGTGATCTCATTCCTAGATAGAAGGGCCTTTCACTTCGCTTCATAAATGTCCTCCCATTATACAAATCGCACACAGTTATTGCACTTGTAATCGCTCAGTCTTATTTTTTGAACTATTAATCCTGCTTGGTAGATGCTTACGTTTTCTAACTATAAATACTAGCTCTCAATCATATTTTTGGAAACTCTGTTTCCAAAAGGCGAGCTGTGAATGCATCATAATTTTAGCGTAGTGAACTGCTTTGAACACATTTTTTATAATAAAATATTTTGATAATGAAATCTGTTCATTATAATAAATGAAAAATATTAAATGGTTATCTATAATTCTTGACAGAATACTTTATGTCTAATTGAAAGAATTTAGATCTTAGCTCTTTCTGAAGTAAGATAACGAAAAATATGGCTATGTAGCAGTTTTGGAGCATATGTCCAAAATCTGACGTAAAAAATATAGAACTACAAGCATTTAGAATACAATGTACATAGAATAGTAATATGAATGAAAAAGACAGTTAATTTTAAAGTATTTAGAACAAAACTGAGGAGAGGCTACTTGAGCATGTGCATGTCTTATAAGCAGATAAAATATAAATATTGGATGAAGAATGATGATAAAGTAAGAACTATCAGTTCGTAGACTAAAGATTCAATTCTTTTGAAGAGTGAAAAGAATAAAAAAATATGAAGGAAGGAAAAGAATCAATAGCTTTGCTGAACACAATGTAAAAGAAGCCAAAGAAAAAATGTAAAGCTAAATAGAGAGCCATAGAAACATAGGCACATAACTAGAAAGGAACAAAGAGCGGAAGAGAGAAAAACAGAGAGGGAGAAAGAGAGAGAGAGAGAGAGAGAGAGAGAGCGAGAGAGATAAATAAAGAAAAGCAACAACAGTATTGACTGGGGAACTACTACCAATACTTCTACTTTCTTGTTTCATCTTTTCCTCATTCTCAGTATATCTATCCCTTGATATTGCCGACTTAGCTTCTGCCTCGACTGACTAGTAGTTGTTGGGTTCTCTTTGTGTATCTCCTTCAAAGAATCTGCGCAAGGCGAATCTCTAAATCTCGCTCGTACTGGACTCTATTTGCGATTCAGTACGGCAATCTACGAGTTGGCCATAGTCGGCAAATGTCTTGTTCCTTATTCATGTAAGTACAAATAAAGGCCAATATTAGGCGCGGGAAAAAAGAGGAAACCTTACACAAAAGAAAAAGCAGGGAAAAGCTAGCGAATTTGAGAGCGAATGAGCTGACACTGCGAACGCGATGAGAGTGACATTTTTACGGGATTAACGGAATCCTCCAAGGAAAAAGTTCGTGTTCTCAATGCTATCAAACGTCTAACTAGGTTGCTCTTTGAAAGATGCACCTGATTGGTCGTATGCGATGGGAATAAATGAATACAATACGGCGCACTCGTTCTCTAATTTCAAACGTAGCGATTGAACAACCAATTAATTACCTCTTACTGTTTGCACTTGCAAAATAATTTAAACGCAATTTATTTTATTGCCCCAAGTAACTCACATAATCTTGAGCTTCTACATTTTCATAATTACTGATAGTTTATTGAGCGGGCATATTTTATAATGCAATAATGGAGTTTAACGTTTTTGAACGTAATATTAAATACATTAAGCTAATTAACTTATATTTTTTACTGCTTATATGAAAAATTGCGCAGAAATTTGAAAAGTTTATCATTCGGTTTATCATCCTCAATGATAAATTATTCAATTATTTATTAATTATTAACACAAGAGTTGATATCGTATATAATTAATTCCGTTTCAAAATTCGAAAATAAAATCGAAATAAAGCCACACACTGCTAATGTAACCGCGTTTTTAAAGAATAAAAGTACGATTTATTTAAATTTATAATCCAGCCCAAATCATTTTATAATCAACATTGCTGAATACTCTCCGATATTATTGATTAGAGAATTAATAGTAAGGGAATTTAATCAGTCTTCAATGGCTGCACCACGCAAGCTGCATTTTCTGGAGCATAAGGAAAGTTCACTTTATATCCGAGTTAGTTGAGGCAATCATCCAGGAATGTATGGAGCACCATAGTGTTGCCTCGTTAACCTTTTCTTTCTTTAATTTTTTGCGAGTCCTCAATCCAAATTCACAGTCGTAAAGACGCTCGTACTTCAAAATCAATTTACCGCACCGACACGCTAACGAGGACGGCTTTCCACTTGAATAAGATTTGCATGCCTCCGACGTCTCCCCTTTCTATTCTCAATACTTTTCTTTGTCAACTGACATCACTTTACTTTCATCTTCGTCTCCTTTGCTCTCTTTATCTTTTTATCTTTCCTTTCCTATCGTTCACTCAGTGCTCCTCTCTCTCGCTCTCTCTTTCTTTTTCCCCTATACTCATTTTTATACTTTTCACGAATTCTTTAACTCCACTTCTATTTTTCTGTCTTTATTTGACTACTTTTTATTTTATTACACCGCAAAAGACATTTCGTTGTTTCACTCTTACCTGTTTTCATGTTATAAAGTGGAGCAGTCGTTTTCGCATCTTGTGCGAGATCTAAAAACTCTTATCAATGTTTTTCATACAATTTAAAAGTTTTTCAGTAGGCGAACCGATTTTATCTTCCCGTCTAGAAGATTTACAGCAAGTGCTTAAGTCCTTGAAACTCAAATTTTTTAAAATGATTATTTCTCGTAAGGGTGTCGATGGTAAAAAAGGAAAGAGAGATATGTAGACTGAGAACGGACAAAAGTACACACACACACACACACACACATATATATATATATATATATATATATGAAGAAAAACAAGAAGAATAATTGCACTTTCTTAGTTTGCTTTTTGTTAATTAGCTGTAAGTATAATGAGATTTATACTACTTGTATTATATTTAATAACAATTTTTCTACTTTATATATCTGTTGTTACTGTTCTGACAACAAATATTGTCTCAATTTATTATATTATTGATAAATTATTAGAAATTTAAAAACAATTATTATATGAAGAAAAAGCATTAGAATAAACTGAAAAAACGAGCCCTTTATAAATAATTAAATTGCCGATTATTCTAAGTGAGCTTAATTAAATTGAATTATGTTTCTTAACAAAAATTTTCTTTTTGAAATTTCTGAAAAATCACTCTTGAAATTTCTTTCTCTAATATTTTAGTTCTCTGTCTCTCTAGTTTGACTCTTCAGGGGAAATCGAGAGCCCAACGACTCCTTCCATTTTCTTTGACAGGTATATAGTATAGGGTAAAAGTTCGGTAAATTAGCTTTTACAAATTAAAGCCGTTCCATCGCGACTAAGGGAAAACTTCGCTGATTTAAGGAGCTCCGTTGGCATTTTGCTCTGCTGTTAAACTTTCACGGATGCCATGCACGCATTCACGCTCGAGCTTGGCAATCGTTCCTTTGGAACTGTTCTACGCTAATGATCAGTTTCACCCTCAACGAGCAAAAACCACATGAATATTGAATAAAAACTCCGTATTCATAAATGAATATCGTCATTAACTCAGCGTGTTCAGAAAAAATAATCATATTATGTAACTTACAGCATACAAGACATTTTTTTGGAAATAAACTCGTGATCGAAGAATAAAAATATTTAAAATAAAATTTTAAATAAAAAAAAGTTCTCCAATTTAAAAAAAAATTATCGAGACATTATATAGACAAATCTTTCAGAAGGTTGAAATATAATTTATAATAAAATCATTGTATAATTTTTATAAATACGTTTAATTTGTAAAGTGCTCCTTAACTTTCTCCATTGAGCTATTATTTATACAGCTTAAAAATCGTAAAAGTAAACGTTCATTTTCTAAATATATAAATTATTTTATTCCAAAAAAAATCAAAATTTTTTATAATGATTATATATTTCAAATCCATAATGTTAAAAGGATTAAAATTTAAAAAAAGTTTAAGGATATTTGACAATATTTATTTATAGGATAATTTACTCGTTGCTAAAGATAGTAAACTAAAAGAAGGGAATATTTTACAATTGAGTTTCATATGTCTGGCTATAAATTATTAAATATGTAAATTTAATTTGAAACTGAAGGTAAAATGCCATGTTATACATTTTTTTCACGTCATTTTGTTTACCAATTGAACATACATTAAAATATATTTTAAGTTTTCGAAAAATTAACGGTTATTACATTACAATATAATTGAACAAACTGTCAAACTATTTTCTTAAAGTCTTCTAGATGAGTTGATTGTATGCGATGAAAGATCTGCAAGATGGGAGTTTTGCACACATCAACGAATTTTAATTATGATTACTTATTTACATATACTACGTTCATATCAGTGATCGGCGGCTTGAAGATATATGGCTCCTAATGCGCCCAACTTTGAGTTGATATCAATCTGTGACACATCGATTGTTACTACACATAATCAGAGTTTCTAACTCAGAAGATCCTGCCCTTACATCTTAACTACATAAAGAATCACAATATTTATAGGAGGTTATCAGTATGTAAAAGCATGAGACTTTTTGCTCATTATATACGGACCAGGTTGGCTCATCGTTAATTCACATCCTCTGTATTATGCACACACGAGTAGCAGAAAATAACGTCACTCGTAATAAACTCGCCAGACCAAGAACGCGCGTCATTGCAGTGACAAGTCACGCGGGATGAAAGAGCGAATTATCGCCTACGGCTGACAGGCACATGCAGCTTCTCTCTTACGAACTGCTTAATCTACTCTTAATCTTGAATTTCCATGTCGCGTGTCGCTCTCATTAACGACGTAATTTTGCTTAGGGCAAAATCTACCTCACAGATAACTGCAATTATGAGAAAATGGTGCCGTATACGAAATTCCGACAGCAGTTGGGTTAGTTGAGTGTTGAGGGTGCGAGGTGGTTCGAACAATCTGAGTGCTGTGGGGAGAGAGGGTCACTCTTTTGCGCTCATTGAGTAAGTTGGGCGATGCTGGGGAGGAGCAGAGGAATGAAAACTTTCGTAGTGCTCAACCCCCCGTTGAAAACGATGGGAGGGTTCCTTTAGTTCCTTCATCTAGATACTATTACGTTCGACGCGTGTCGAAGGCTGCGCTTTCTTAAAGTCGTCAGCGCCGCCCGAGAATTGGTCTTACGGCAACTTGTTGCACGCTGATGAAACTTTATACAGAGTGGCTGTTTATGGAAGGACTGAGCTATTTCATATATTATTTCTTTATCTCTCAAACATAGATTAGGAGATTTCAAGCACTTCATTTTTATTATGAACCAACGTATTCGCAGAGCCGTTTATTTTCTATTCAATTATTCAATATTAAAGTAATGGATTATGTGTTTTATTGTGATGGGTTAAATATTCGTCTGCACAATAACTCGATTTACGTACAATATGAGCGTATTTTATGAGCACATTTATACGCAAAATAAAAACTTAAGAATAATAACAATTATTTCAGTAATAAACAAGGATTTGGTTGACATTAGTTTTCGTTATATTCGTTGAATGCTGTATTAATAAATTTAAATTTTTTATATGATACGATTTAATTCTATAATCATTAATATTACAAATTTAATTTTATAAATTACAATTCATGATAAATATTATTATATAAAATCTTTAATATTAATATTCTAATCGGATTTAACTTACAATAAAATCGTAAAATCGTAACCTGATGAACAGTTGATGACAATTAAGCTGCTTTTTGGATTGAAAATAATATTAATTATAGTTCAATATGAACTATTGATAAAGTTGAATTATTTATTTAAAATCAATTCTACTTTTAGAAAAATTGAAGTTTGTAATCATTTGTGTATGTATATATATATATATAATATTTTCTGTATTTTTATTGTGGTATGAAAAACTTTTATTCATATGGTTCTGATATTATTTGAAAAACTTGTAGAAAACTTATATTATAAACTGGAGTACAAATATTTCAATTAAAATATGGTAAAAATTAAAAAATTACAGTAACAAACAAAAGTATAATAATATATCGATCTTTTACAGTTTTAGACATAAAATCCTTAATAAACATTTTTACTGAACGTAAAAGCCATCATGGCTACAAAAAACCTTAAGATGTTAGGAATAAAATAGAAGTGAGTTAGCACGAAAATGGTGTTCATCTTTGATTTTCAAGACTATTCTTTACTTACTTCTCCAAACTCCTCATCCTTTTTTAGAGATGACGTATCTAGTGGCACAATTCACGTATTTTTAACTTGATCGTCTTTCTTTCACGTTCTTCATATTTTCTCTTTTAAGCACGAATACAAGCAGCTTATATGTGCAAATACTTATACTTTCCTGCTTTATCCATTTTTTTTCATTACTTTGTCTACTGTTATTCTTATTTTACAGCTATAAAGCTGTAAATGTAAATTTAAGCTTCCGTTTCGATATCCTTCTCTTCTAATAAAATTAGAATTTTCGTCTAATAAAATTAGATAAGAAGGATCGTTTCAAATTGTGAAAATTCTGGTTACTGATAAAGGTTAGATATTAGAGATAAAGATAAAAATTAGAATGAAACATTGGAATATACAAAAGGTATTACATAGTAAAATAATAGATACAGCTGAACAGCTTACTTCACGCATTAATGCCTTTACTTAACACTCGATCGATTGAATCATTAAACTATCTATTTATATAGCTATTATTCCCAAGCAAATTGTTTCTAATTATCAAGGTCTGCATTTATATTCAGTATCATTTATAATGTAGGGTTATTATTTTTAAATGTATTTTGAAATGCATCCTTCCCGAATAGACTCTGACTACACATATACCTAGTAACATCCCCTGCGTATTTCCAGAGCGGGTGTAATACTCAGCTCGCACTTTTATACAGTATTTCAGGCAATACAATTTTACCCACTTGTATTGCATGCTGCTTCATGCTCATGGGTTGTCAGGAGATTAGTACTCGCTCGTCATGGGTGTGACATGGAAGCGAGAAGTTTCTCTCTCGACATTTCTCGAGTGCACAGTCGTGTTTCAAAGGTTGTATACAACATTTTTTGAAAGCTTATAAAAACAAATCTTTGAATTTCTCGATTATTAGTAAGCCCTTTAGGAGACATAATTTAATAAATATAAATATTGAATAAGTATCTTAAAATCCATGATCAACTATTATATTATAAAAGAATTAACAACTTCAATGTTTTTAAAGTTATTATCAAACAAATATGAGTTCTTGATATTAGCTGCAAAATTCGAGATATTTTTTAAGACTCTGATTTATTTAAAAAAAAAACGAATATAAATTCTCTACTTCGATTATAATGCGAAGTCAGCCACAACTTTGGTCAAAGCTAGTAAATAAACGTCTAAGTGTGTGTCTTAGTTGCAAAAACTGCATGATTGAGATTGTGCCACCCTGAAATTACCTAGTTGGAAAAAAACCCTAGCTGTGGCTATGCTGTGCTTAAAATTCCCGTAGCTATAGTGCCGCATGCACCCAAGGAGCGAAAATTCCAGTACCGATGGGTAACAATGCACCGCCTTGTCGGCCCCGTGTTGCCCTACTGCCTGAGTCAACTACTAATTACGCCCCTTTCGCACGCCGAAATCCAGGAATGGTCACATGCTGACGCATCGTAACAAGAAGCCCTACGAGTGCAAGGCCGAGGGTTGCGGGAAATCATATTGTGACGCTCGTAGTCTCCGCCGCCATACGGAAAACCATCACGCGGGTAGTAAGGTCAATGAGAGCACGAGTCCCAGCAGCCCGGCGACGGGACCCAATACCCCAAATACGCCCGGGAGCAATCCGAGCACACCGAGTACGCCGGGCCCGATATCGAGTTCCGGACCGCAGAATGGACATGGACATACGGCTCTCAAGCAGCTTCTCGCATCTGAGCCTGCGTCTACTCAGTTGAAGGTATATTTTAACCGTTTTTTAACTGTTCCTCACTTCTCTGACACACGTGACTCCACGTTTTTCAATTTCACCTTTGCTTAGATACGTGACATTACACGATTACACTGCTGCTATTTTTAAACCTTCGAATATTTTTTTGTAATACGAACCCCCACAGTCACCTTCCACCCATTTAAAATCAAATGCTTAAATAATATATCTCACATTGTACCACTGATTAAAGTTTAGCGAACTTGGAGACAAAGAATATCAGGACCTTTTTCTCTTTAAATTTCTCTCTAAATTATTTAACTTTGAAAAGTTACGATTGAAACATAGACTAAAACTCGAAACAGGAGGAACCTAAAATGAAAATGATAGTATTTCATAGTTAACTTTAATTTTTAAATATGTTTTACTTGTAGTAGCGAAATACTTGTACGCGAGTAGACATTTATAAACACGTATGTATAAAAAGAGAGTTTTTTTATCTTTATCATATGCGTTACAATTTTAAAACACCGTCATTCTCCTTATACAAGCTGTCGAATCGTGAAAGAATAAAGGTACTATAACTGTCAGTGAAATGGGCTAAAACAAAGAAACAAAAAGAATCTATGTCAAAAAAAGCCAGAAAATTAGTTTTCTCACAAGTGTCATAAAATTACTCTTCACACAGAAATTCTGTCGGACGTAGAAACAACAATAAGTTAATGTGGAAATGAAAAATCGAAGAAAGGATCAAAATGTCAGAAAAATAAGAAAAGATGATTCTATGGAATAAAATAACGAGAATCAAATAACACAGAATGTAAAAATTGTAAAGATCAAATTCATATATGATAATTCGTATTTATCAAATTCAATAAGAATATTCAATAACAGAAACGATGTATACATTGAAATTAAATTATATTGCAATAGGAGTCCAATGTGAAGGACTTACAGCAATTTTATTATTATATATCTTTTTACTTACTTTCATAATAAACTACAATAATTCTTCTAATCTACTAAATATAAAAAAAATTATTTAATATATTTTATGAACTCAACTTTAATTATACTCTGATAAAAAAAACGGAAAATGTTAAGATGTAACATTATTTTCCCATTTACACTTACCAAAAAAATACATGAGCTATAGCTGAAGGAATATGGCACGCGAATCTACAATATTAAGTTTGAAATGAATACGAGGAAGGCCTCATGACGCTGAATTGGATGGTTAATAAAATTTGATGATCAGGAAGTTGGATAATGAGAAATCGGGGCTTCGCCCATAAGACGCAGCCGTGCAACTTCACTATGAAAACTTTTCAGACGTAGCCGCAATCATGATTTATGGCGCTTCATTCGAGATTACGCACTTGTTTTATCCAGAAGCTCAAGAAGTCATCTCTTATTGTTTAAATTTATCTTAAAAAAAGGAAATTTCTTGATGCATTCTTATTCGCGTAAAATAAATTACAGAAGCTAAAACGGTATATATTTCTAAAAATTTAATTTCAATGAAAAACACTTATTACAAATTTTAAAGTACGGTTATTTAAAAAGTACATGCAAATTAATTATACTCAGCATTTTATATCACGTATTATTATTGAATATTTCAATTTTCATTTCGGATTTAATTAGAGCATATATAATTTTAAAATGCTATTCATGTATTTGGTAAAATAAAAAAATTCAATTTGTAACACGTGTAGCTATATGATTTTTATTGTAGAAAAAATAATAAATTTAAAACTTATCCACAAAAACTTCCGAAAATACTTTTTTCAAAATATTTATCTAGTGTTACTATACAGAAACTTTACTAAACAACCATATAAAACCTTTAATTTAAATATTTAAAAGCATTCCTTTGAAAATATTAGCTACTTATACGTAGATAAAAGCTTTATTATCAACAAAAGATCTCTCAATAGTGTTCTTAATAGTGTCATGAGATTATTATTAAAATGTAAAAACTTTTTTTTACAATATAGATTTATTTATGAATATTTTAATGTATAAAGATAATTTTGTAGAGAAAATTATAGCTCATGATTAATAATAAACAAACATAATAAGTTTTATAGAGAACTACAACTTATTTTTTATTTTTACCAACGAAAATATAAATTTTTTATCGCGACAAAATTAAAAATGTTCATTCAACTATAAAAAATATTTACTCAACCAATAAAACTTTTCTTCTCGAAACTTTTTTAAAATTAGCTACCGGATGCTCTTACTACTTAAAACGAACAAAAAAAGTAACATTGAAAAAGAAGCACTAAATCGAATATGAAATCCTATGCATGTGAGTCAAAAAATGGGCAGCTTTCAAAGAGACAAAAAAAAGGAGTAAATAGTCAAAGTGGTGCAGTAAAACAGAGATTTATAAAGAATTATTTAAATGCACCTCAAATTAAGAAGACTTTATATATATGTACAGACCACTGAACATAAATGTTGTCCTCTATCATTTTCCGATGACATAGTAGAGAGAGAGAGAGAGTGTGTGTGTGTGGGTTTGTATGGGTGTACATGTGTATGTACAAATGTACGTAAAAAAGGCGATGAAATTTTCCTATATATTGTTTTACATAAGCGTATAATACAATCGTTTCAGGCAATTCGAACTTAGAAAATTACGAGTTGGGAAGTGTTTGCCTATTGGATTATACCAAAGAGAGATTAATCTATGTACTTGTCGCTTAATTTCTTCCCGGCATATCTCCTTCCTAAGTATCTACTCTAATGGTTTAGTGTTCTTGAAAATCAACAGCTTCTTTTGTAAATGATATGGGTTTTCTAATTTATTGGATATATTAATATTGTAGAGTGTACTCAAATACGTTTCAATATTTCATTCGAGTTTATTTCAATTAGAATCTAAAAATTTATTGATACTTCAAGCAAATTTTCAAATAGTTATTATAAAAGTAATTAAAATGAGCGATATTTCAATTTTTTATTATTTATTTAATAGAGTAAAAAAATTTTAATTTGAGCTTCTACATAAAAATAAAAAATTAAATAATAATTAAATAAATTAAATAAATAATAATAACAAAAAATTATTATTAGATTATTATTAGATCTCAAATTTAGATACAAGGTCGTGACAATTTGCTGATGGGAGATCATTGCATAATTGCATGTTTGGTAATGAATAATCAAATGCGTGGTATATCGCTTCCGTTATAATGTCTCTATGATAAAGTTAATACTACACATATGAAAAATATGTGTAGTCTTGAACCTGCTGTATCGAAACATTTACTTGGCTGTGCAATGCTCCATTGTTACGCTACTCTCATAAACGGATTCACACAGAGCAAAGCGACAATATGATGAGTGATACGATTCTTAAGAAAAATATCTATATCATAGATTTTTATTGATTGAGCCACCATCTGTACTAAAGCACACGTTGCACTTAACGGACGTATATTCAAAAACTGGAACTGATTTTAAAATAAAAAAAATCAAGTAAAAATATATATTATTTTTTAATTTCTTTATCTACTAGCCATAATATATAAATTTTCGCTGAAATTATTTAAACCTCGAAATTAAAAATAATAATAACAATGATGTTTTCGCTTCAGATTTTATTCTCTATAATTTTAATTAACTGCGATCTTCGATATATTTAATGACTGAAAAAAGTCCATTGTCGTATTTATTTATTTTTTTAAAGTAGTCCACAGGTACTTAAATTTTTAATGAAATTTGCTTTTTAAATATTAAAGATACATTAGAAATTATAATAAAATAGTGATTAGAATACCCAAAATTTAATATAAATGTAAGAATACGTAAGATTTTTTAACTATATAATGGAAACATCGGCATAATTTATATTTACTGATACTCAGGAAAATATTATCAAATCGGTTAAAAATAATATATATCATCATTTCAGGATTAATTGTTTGACTTATCAAAAAATTTACTGAAGTTCTACCTTACTGTATCCAATCTCTATATTTCATTATTTTACAGAATCATTGAAATTTTACTACAATAGTATACTTTTCTTGGAAAATACAAGATTCAGGACATAATTAATCTGCAACGTAAGAGTCATTTATTTCGTTTAATAATCGTGAAAGTTTATTGGTTTTAGTTTCAGTTAGAAGGGAATCGTGTCCCAGCCGTTATATATCTCTGCGTGATTTAATTTTCTCTGCTGTACTTTAGAAATACCTCGAGATCTTAGCGGAGGACGAAATTGGGCCCTGTTGATCATTCCTAGCTCACGGCTTACTACTTCCGATGTTAAATGAAGGCAGGCCAAGGGTACTTGGAAAACGAAGTTTTAACTTGAACCTTTTTCGATTTGTTTTATAATCTTTTTTTATTTATTTCTGCAGAAAACATCTGCTACTACTATCGTAGAATCCAATAGTTTTACAATGACTGGCATTTGTTTTGCGAACCGGAAAAAAATCATTGTTTTAAAATTTTGTATGACATTGCATAAATAACGATAACATGGATATTGTTTAATTTGTATTTCAAACTTTTGAATTATATACTTTAACGAAAACAAAAAATTATTAATAATTTTTTTATTATAAAATTATAAAAAAAATTTTTATAAATAAATGATTCGTTCGTAAAAAATTCATTATAGATCAATTTATTGCATCCAGAACACCTACACGGAAACTTCGTACTAATATGACATTCCATTTCTATCCTTTCCCCTGACTCTCTCTCCTTTTCACTCTCTCTCTCTCTCTCTCTCTCTCTCTCTCTCTCTCATTTTATATCTATATACATTTTTTCTAGTTTATCTGTTTTTCTGCTGTTTTTTTTTTAACTACTTCGCGTATATATTTCTCTACGCTGAAAAAACATTTAAGCAGTTTGAATTCTTAGCTTTTTCTCTTAAAGCCGAAACATATCCAGAAATATAGCTCAGGAAGGCTGAAAGCAATTGAATTGTATCATACGAAACTCTAGTTGGCTAGTTGCCAAATTGAAACCTTTTGGTAAGTTGTTTCTAATTTTTTATATTTGTCGCTGTTCATCTTCTATATTGTAACTTATTCGGCGAATAATCCTTGAGCAGTGTTAGTTAACATTATAATTACACATAATTAGTTAAGTGGTAATCAGAAAATGAATTCTTATTACTTTATATGCAAAACAGATAGTTCAATATTATAAAAAATCAATCGATTTAAAATTCAACAGCAGTTTTTAGTAATAATTATTTATTACGTCACACAGGGTGCACATCGCGGAAATACTTATTGTGAATTGCCAGTCAGAAATTTTTAATGCTATATTTCGATCCGGTAGAGATTGATTTCGATGTATCAATCTAATTTCTGTCAATAGTATTCAAATTATATTATATGGTTATTCAAATGAAACAATGTCGAGAATGAAATATGACAAATTGTATGTAAATTCAGTAATTGCAGATTTCATCATTTATCCATTACATGCTAATATCTTACAATATGTTTAACATATATTTGATTAATAGTATATTTAGGAATATATATATATATATATATATATATATAAATGGTAATGAAATTTAAAGAGTAGTTATATGCACAGAATCTTTACAGTATTATAAATCTAATATTTCACATTTAAATTATAGATTTCTCAAAATACCTATACATATTTTTCATTTTCTTTTTTAATTGTTGTAATACAAATATTTATTAGAAATAATAATAGTATACGTACA
Source organism: Kradibia gibbosae (assembly GCA_018907135.1). Lineage (NCBI taxonomy): Eukaryota > Metazoa > Arthropoda > Insecta > Hymenoptera > Agaonidae > Kradibia > Kradibia gibbosae. The sequence continues at coordinate 30,499,429 of JACCHX010000001.1, read as the reverse complement.
AAACCTTCAATTTTTAAATAAATTACAAAAACTTGTAATTGTAAAATACACACACTCATATATATAAGTATATATATACTCAATAATATTTAAAATTTATTTTTTTAACTTATTTTATCAAACGTATAAACTAATAGATCAATAGTGTTTGATTAAAATTTGTAACAATCAATAATCGCTTCAATTAATTTAATTAAAATACAAGAGAAATGTTATCTTTAATTTTTAACTACATAAATTACTAAATCCAATAAAAAGAATTCAGGTTTTATACTACTTAAATTAAGATATCATATAAAATGGAAATAAAAAAATTCCTCATTTAACAATAAAATAACTTTGTAAAGATGTATTATTTGAAGAAATTCCGTTAACTGAAAATTAATGATTTTATGGATATAATATTTATTAAAAAATTTTCCTGATGGTTTATTTAAAATTGTTGATACTACTATAAAAATAAAATTTTCACAATTTAAGTAGGTAAATATGAAGAGGCGATTGTAATTAGCTAAATGCGCAGTATGAATTTCACCGGTGGAAAGTCAGTCGGATATCCTGCACACATTTGACACTTGGTGTCGCCAGAAAAGTTGCACAAAATCCCTCAATACCCACATTTCCATATTTTTCATTCATATTTTGTACATAAACTTTTCGCATATCGTTGTATTCCAGTGCTTTCAGCTTAATTAAGATTCAAGTTCAACTAACTCAAAATCGGTCTATCTAGATCAGTTGACAATAATTGGCGACTCGCTACCATGTGTAAAATCTCGGAATTTAATAATGGCTGTCGTCATTATAGTATAGGGCAAATTATAGAAATAGGCATCTGGCTTATGGAGGGTCATATTTTTCCCGATGCGGGTGCGTCAATGATGCACGAGATAAGAAAAAATTATGAGCATTGTCGATAGATATTAGGCGACTGATAATTACCATTTACGATTATTCAGCTGTATAAAACTGACGCGATAATAAAGATTCATATTAAAAAATATCCAAGCGCTTACACAATTATTTTTATAATTATTTTATTTTTAAAAAGTTATAAACTTTCCTTAGTTCTAAATATTATATACTTTTAGATTTATATATCACAATTATTAACTTTGTGATTGTAATAGAGGGCAAGTATAGTGTGTTCCCCGATGAACCAAAGGTTCAATTGAAGTTTGTTAGAAATACAAAGCTTCCTTATTACATTAGTGATAATTTTCTAGGTAATAGAATAGCAGTAAATAAATATTTTTCCAGAAGTTTTAATTCAATATCACTTATTAATGAAAGTATTAAATATAAAACTATGGAATAAAGTTTTGTACGGTTTTTTCTGCTGTATGTATTTAATGATTAAATAAATATTTCACATTACCAATTACTGAGAGCTTATCTGAAAAATCAAAATATTTGCACGCCAATTGAGTTGCAAGGTTTTATTAAGTTTATGAAATAATTTTAATCAATTGTATAAATCCATTAATTTCAGTCAATAAATTCTACATAAAATATTATACTACACGGAATATAAGAAATTATGTCTAACCATTTCCTTCATGATTATTATTATAAAAGTTTTTTTTAATTTTTTTACATATCTACATATTTTTAAACATTTCAAAGTTATTTATAGACAATTTAATGCTTACTTGCTTATTGATGGCATTTTATATAAAAATAAATTAATTAAAATTCAATTTTGAACTGCAAATAAAGAGCCTGCTTTCTGTAAATATGTTAATTAACCTAAATATAATCCTTGTATAGAATTACAAAAATATTTTTATAAAAATATTTTTATAGAAAATTTTTATCGAAATAATTTTTAAATTTCATTTTATTATTAATATTTCGTAATTTTTTTTATATTACATTGTAAAAGTTCAATAAAATCGAATCAAATTTTCAGCACGTATTATAATTACCAGTATATTTCGGACTTTTCTGTTTTATTTACACTAGTTTTCTGTACGAAATAAGTAATAACAAAAATATGAATACTTTGAATAATTTATTAAGTAAATTCAATTGTAGTCGATTTATATTGGCATGTTTTGTAAAAGTGATAATAATAGTTTTTAGCAGATGCTTTATTCTCGAAAAGTTTCTCAGTTAATAATGGAAAATAATGATGGACAAGTGCCAATGATGAATCTTCTGAGACAATCTCTGAAATAATATCTTATAAGGCATTCTTTTACGAAGTACGTAGTTTGCGTTCTGATAAAAAATAAAAAATTATAGAATGTTAAGTTTGGGAGGGTTGTCAAGGAAAACAGGGCTAGATATCGGTCAATGCTCTGCTGTCTCGATAAAATGAAACGACGTCCTCTGGAATTTGATAAGGACTAGTGCAGTATCCACATTCAAGATATTTTAGGCTTTTTTCTACTTAGTTTCTACTGTGCTTTCAATGCAGCTCCTTGTTCCCCTTAGCCGTATCACTCGAGTTTTCAAACTATCGATAGACAGAAGGCACTTGACTCGCAGAGCTTTAATCAAACGCATTCCGGAATAGGTTCGAGGTTCAACGAGGCTTGTTATGATTATACAAACTCGTCACTGAAAGCTCGTTCAACGACTTGCGCGGGGGGAGGGGGGATCAAAGACCTTTTCTTTATTTACTACGGTAAAAACTGCGAGAAAAAAAGCAAAACCTATTTTGAATGCTAAAGAAATAATTTATTTACGTACTCAAATAACCGATATTTTTATTTTTATATTTGTACAAGCTTTAGCTAACACAGATAATTTAAACACTCACAGTAAAGTTATTATCTTTTATTACAATAATAATACATGAAATGCTTTAGCTGCGAATCTTTTCATGTATTAGACCATAAACTATTGCCTCATTACTTGCGATTTCTCAACTATAATAATTTTCACGATTAATGACAGAATTGAATTATAATCCGAATTATAACAATTTTCATAAATTAGAAATAAAAAAAGAAATAAATGGAACTTATGAATTTATTTTTAAAATTTGTCATTTTAATATTATCATTAATAAGTGTAAAGCGTTGAAGTAATAGAAATAGTAGATAAATTTGAAATGCTTTGTACGATACATACGAGGGTCTTCGTATACAAGCACAATTGTGGATCTATAGAAATAGTCGTGAGTTCTAATCCAACAGAAACGTGCTTTCAAAGAGTACTAGTGTATACGTACCTATTGTATACCCAGAATGAACAAGTGAACCTTTGCGGACAAATGTCAAGCGTTCAAGGATCACGAGAGATTACCCTCGCAGTTTCTGCAGACTGTACTTGAACAGAAATTGACGAAAGCAAGCGAGTGAGATGCAATAGGTATTCTCAGCAAGGATACTTTTCACCCTAAATTGAATTTGATCTCTTCTGTATCAACGACACCAATGTCGCAAGACTAGCGTGGAAGGTGGAATATTGAGTATTAAGAAGCATCACGCAAGGATGCGTTCCATAACGCATCCGTAAATTCATTAATGAAAAGAAATAAAAGAGTAAATCTTAGTTTCAAAAGACTGTTTGCCAATGAATTTTGAAATTCACTGAATTTATGCTGTGATAAATGTACATAACTTTTTAAAATTTAAAATAAAATTTATGTCAAGTAACTGAGAAATCTAGATAAACTCGTGGAAAAATGTGATACTGACATTTAAGGAATTTTTTTATAGCAATCGAGTTCTGCGTTTTTATTTATGAAAATGTAATAGAAAATAAATAAATGAAATTTAATAGCAATCAGGATTTATATATGGAAAATATTATTACCATGAACAATAATACAATGTTGAAGAAATCATACAACATTTTTAAACGTAGTAAAGTAAAAAAATCAACATTTAAATATCGTTTGTTAAATAACTGTGATTTAATTTTTGAAACAAAGCCTATCTCGTGAACAATGAATAAATATGAGTGGGATATGGTACCAACGAAGGATTAATAAATTTCACTCTTTTTTATAAGAAGTCCTGAATTAATTTCAAGCCCAACTAAATGTATCCGATGAAACGATCATTGACAGTGCAATTTATAAGTACGTAACGTCTTCACTATCATTCAGCGCAAAATAAAGGGACCCGGATATTTAGTGCACGATGCTTATCTGTAATTGCAACGTCGACACGTGAGCACTGTTGGGGAGCAGCATTTTTAACTAAAATCCGTGCTAAAAAAAGATCGGGCAACGAGGGAAGAGAACATAGGAAACGGTTAAAATGTAATCGTGAGTGGGATGCGGGCATCGGTTGAGTTAAACTTCGGTAGTGTTGGTACGAATTCACAACTACGCCAGACTAGCCAAAGGCCGTATTCCCGAGGCTACATCATGGGGGAGATCGGCTTTGTTAGATGTAGCCGACCAAGCGCGCGTTCATTTGATATACAGCTAATTAGAGATCAAAATCTCAGTCCTCTCTCCCTCATTCACTCTTTCTCCTCCTACAACCACCAACACCACTTACAACATTTATCCATTTCTCTATCTCTGCACATGTAGCATCTCATTCTTCTCTCTCTCCCTCTCTCCCTCTATATATATATATATATATATATACACATACGTGAAGAGGATATATATGTTTGTGCGTGGGTGATACGATTCCAATACATACTACGAATGAATATCTCTGCGTGTCGCAGAGCATGGCAACGCCCTTCCCTCTAAGCGTGCACTATATAGACTGGTTATTTATACTTCATTTGCTCACAAGGCTCGTTCCGATAGAACCGATGGCGTTGGGGGAGATGGCTGGTAAAAAGTGGGTGGGAAAACGAAGGGGGGAAATACAGTAGAATTGAATTCGTTTGATAGGACGCGGAAACTACCTAGTATTTAGAATGAATGTATAACGTGTAAATTTATTCGTTGAAATTAAAACTGTTACTATTTTTACTGTTTTCAATTTTAAATTACTGGTTAATTAATTGCATTATTTCTCGAAACTGACTTAAAAATTATAAAATATCTTCGATAAAATGGTGCTTTTTATTATCGTTTTTAATATAATAAACGTTTAAATCATTCTATCGGAACAATCATATTTTATTTATAGAATACACGCTAGGAATTATCAATTAATTTAAAAAATTTAATCTAAATTTTTTCAAATAATATTTTGTCTGTATTAACAATTACAATACAAATTTTGAGACAATTTTGAAACAATTTTGAGACGTATTGACAAACCTACATTGCAATAAAAAATTTATTGTCTATTTATTTATTTAATGGTTAATATTTTGAATAACTATTCAAATACATATTTTCGTCTTCAAGCAATAAGCACAGAAGAATACCTATCTTCCTTTTCCAATATTGTTCTGAAATATAGTATTAATTAAACTATAAAATACCAACAAACCTTAAATAAATGACTAAACAAATCTACAGCGTCCATGTTTCAAAAAGTTTAACGAACTTCTTCGACCAACGAACTTAAAAAAAATAAGCTAATGTAACATAAATGACGTCCTTCTTTTCCTAAGTAAGCAATATTACTTTGGCAAAATGTATACTCGCAAAGCTTTTCTGATCTTTCCATTTTGCACGAATGTCGAGAGTTCACGTCTTTCTAATATTCTACTATCGCTTGTATCGATCGAAGGTATTAACTGAAGGATCTAAATAATAAAAGTATTTAAAAAGTTGCTACTAGAGGAAAAGTTCTTGTTTATTATGTAAACTAAAGAAAAATCGGAAAACTACAACTAAATTTCATATTACCCGAAAACTTTTTTTGTACAGTTTTATAGAAGTATTTCAACAATTCGTAAATAAGCAAAAAAAATTTACAAATAAATCAATACACTTTTGCACTGTATCATCATACGAATTGCTTTTTAGTTTAAGAAAGTTACGTTAACCTTTGTCTCTTGAACATTCATTTAATTCAAAATACTATATGCAGACATATATTCACCTATTTATTAATACATTATAGATATTACGACGTTTACAGTAGAGGTAATAAACTCTTTCACAAAGAAGTAGAGGAACGAATAGAGTTACTTATTGTGATAATTTAAAAATTTATTAAGGATAGAAAAAAATTTCATATCAGTTTAATAAGGCAACGCTTTAATAATGAGTTGCTCCATGTATACATGCATACATACAATGATTCTTAATAAACTTAAAATTTTTGTATAGACTATATATTTTTTAAATTTATTATCATATATAAATATAGAATCAATACTTCTTTTATAAAAAAAATGTTACTGATCGAAATTTTTATATTATACAATTCACAGTTTTTAAATACTGGATATGTTATTTTAATTTTTGTTTTACAAAAAATAATAATTAATTAATTAACAACACCCTATTATAAGCTGTAACAAAAAACAATAATAGATTTAAAAAACATTTTTAAATTTATATAAATATGTATAATACGTAAGTTATTAATACCTACTTAAAATTAAGGCAAATAGATACTATTCACTATGAAGGTATAGTCAAATAGATTAAATACTGTTTTTGTTTCGAGGATAAAGAAGTGAAGCTGAAATACGTTAAAAAATATCAAGATATAGCCAGATAGAATGAAAAAAGAGAAAGAGAAAAACATCAAAAATCAGAAAAATTGTTGGCGAATCTGATTTGTTTGTGAACTAAAGGCTCAACGAAAAGGAATTTTCTGGTGTTATGAACTTCGAAAGCGAGTTAAAATAAAGAAAAAGTTCGTGAGCTGAATCTTGCGCACAAGAGAATCTGGAGACAAAGTTTGCCGAAGTGCTGGGGCACTCTGAACGATCGGTATTAAAGCATTGAACTTAGATTGCGTTCCGTTTGTCGTAGCAAACTAATGCAAGAGTGAGCATCACGCGAAACGAGACGCAATATCGAAAGTCTATATCTGTTACGTTCTTGCAGATGTGAATTTAAAACGCAAATTATTTTAATAAGAAGAAAATGTAAAATAATTGCTAAAGTGAAAATTAAGTACTCTAATTAACAATGCATTTACATTATTCGTGAAATTATTTAGCTTTAATTATACGATTAAACTGAATTATTAAAAAAAATTCTTATAATCGATTTAACTGTGAGCTTAAGCACTGATTAAATTTTGAATACATTTGAGATATGTATAACATTTGCAAAATGTAATAAGTATTGTCATTAATATTAAATTTATAAGAGAAATATTAAATATGAACATCTTTGTTTGCAAAGTATTAGTTTTATTTACTATATTAACTTTACAAATTTTAATATTTACCAAATTTTAATGTTAAGCCGATTTTCATTTTATATTTATTTTACAGAAGAGAAAATTCAAAAATTAAACTTGATCTTTCTCATCCTAATAAATTTTTGCTCGTTTTGTCAAATGTTTCAATTTTTGTAAATTTTAGAAAATTAAAAATTAGATTAAATCATTTGTAAAACAATTTTGATAGTTGCATTATATTATATTCATGTACTTAAGACGTACGTATTTAAAATTAATAATTAAAATAAAATAAGTTTGAATTAAAATTATTTTACTGTGGTAAAAATGAATTTGAAAAAGAGAAAAATGAAATACAAATGATACAAGATATGAGAGTTAGCTATAACAAGAAGGAAGAAAAATGTGACTAAAGTAATCATAAAGTTAATGTGAAAGAAATGGGCTAAGTAAGTAACCTGATAAATGAAAAGTGCATCAAAATTCGCTTCTCACTTGATGAAAAAAATAGAAGAAAAATAAAGTAACGAGTAGATACCCATAAATTTCAAAATGAAAATTGATGCCCCTAATGTAATATAATATGTGGATGGTAAATTCTTCCATATAAGCGTATGTATTATGTTTACTTGACTGATAATAAGTCTTGCGTAATTATGCTCCTATAAAAGAATTAACAATATTAAAAAACATTTTAAAAAGAGAAATAGTAAAGGCTATAGGGAAAAGGTGAAAAAAGTTGCACTCCCCGCAAAAGTTCCATTCTTGGCGTTCATACTCTTGTCAGGGTACTGAAGAAAAGTATAGAACGTGAAAGAGTATTGAAGTTTCTACGCTCTTCGAGATAATCTGGCTTAATTAATTTAACTCTGTAGCGACGTCTTTCTTAGCTCTTTTCATTTTCTTCCTTTTACGTGTACTAGGTTTTTCACGTACTTTGAACAAGTTAGCTAACGTTTAATGTCTGGACGAAGAATGAACAAAATTCTTTACGGCCTGTGTCAAAAAGAGAGACTTTATTTTTGTTTACTATGGTTGAATGAGTCTTCGTGAAAACGAAAAAGTTTTGAAGATTAACAGGATGCTTACTTTGAGAAGTGTACATCCCAATAAATTACATAATACTAATAAAATTTCAAAAAATGTGACTGGACCTATTCTATTCACTATGCACAAAATAAAGGATTTTTTTTAAAGTAATTCAAACAAAGTTCATTTAAATTTAGACGGTTGTATTTACATGCGTCATTATACACGTATATATAAGTTATAAAAACAGTACGAAAAGTGGAAGTATATTTTGTTTATTTAATCGATTTGTAATGTGATATTCTTTAAAGCTTACTCTACTAATTAGTCCAGCGAATGAGACTTAAATTGAAAATATTTTAATTTCTAATCACCGCAAACTTTTATCATACATGATTCTTTGTATATATGTGCGCGCGTGGATGATTTTAAATGTATGTATGCGTATAAGTATATGTAATATATGTATTGATTCGAAATTCTGGCATGAAATCACTGAGCATGCCGATATCGAAAATGTAGTTATCAAAATACTATTAATTAAAAAAATCCTGCGAAGAGCTTCATTAGAGAGTAAAAACTAATCCAAAAGAGTTGAAGAGATATGAGGCACACAAAAATACGAAAATGCAAGGATAAAATACAAAAGTCAGCATGGATAAATTCGTTCATTCGCAAGTCCCTTAGAGCTACGATTTGTCAAAAGTGAGACAAGTTGGGACGATAACGTCAAACTTTTTAAATGATGACGAGATCATAGGAACATATTTTTTTAAGTACGTAGCCGGGGACAAATTTACGTCTTGCAAATTTATGCAGAAGAATAACTTGACGGAGGGAGGGGTTTGAAAATGGAAGATGTTGACTTTTTAAATAAAAGAAAATTTTTAAATACACGATAAATATTTAAAATTTTAAATGTAGAGGAATTTTTGCCTAAATTTACCATTACTTTCATTCAGTATTTTTGATCTAAATTATTTTAAATGGGCAAGCAATTATATTTCGAGAAAATATATTATAAGTAATGAAGATAGGTATTGTAAAGAATAATCAATTACTTATTCCGTGCAAAATTATCTTTATGTATAAAATAAAAAAATTCAATTTGAATATACAGTTATAATTTTAATATATTATTTAACATGTTAATTGATTCAGTGTATATTTGTAAATCATTATATTTTAAATGCATTTTTCTACTATTAAAAATTTTCTATATTAGAGATCTTTTTTAAGAAGCATTTTTACTGATTTTGATCATCCGTTTTCAAAAATTTTATCTCAGTTGTCATGATCGTTTACCAAAACAATAAAATACCACAATAATAAAATTAGAAAAAGCTGGAATCGTAGCAGTTGGTGATTAATAAAACTCAAAAAATCACAAAGCGAATTCAGAAGGTAGCGGTGTGATATAGTACTAAATACTAACTCTTGGATAGATCTTCATTGTAATTAACAAATCAAATTTCAATCGGAAGTTTAATCTGCTTGTTTTACGCATTCTCGCTCACTCTCCTGCACCGAATTCGACACAAACTTTCACTATGTAGAGCTTTATGGGCTAGATAACCATTAAATGTGAACGCTAAACTGATTACCGATGCCTATTTTACGATCAAATTATTTGAAAGTATACGTTTACAATTGAATGAATTTCTATTTGGAATTCAACGACATTCATTTGAGGATAAAGTATTTTTATGGCGATTTTGAAAATGAGACGACGAGTAGTTAAAGTAGTACGGAAATCGCTACAATGAAAATTAATGTCCTTCTGAAGCGCTAAAATAAAAAAAAGAGTGTTTACACTAGTGCAGGACAGCATGTCGTTTTCGTTGAGATAATGCATACAATCAAAAAGTTCTGACTTTTGCGTGAAACATTTTGCGACAACGTGAACCTGAGTAGTCGGGGCTTAAAAGCGTCTACCATTGGACGTACGGTTGAGCATTTTACTGTGATTCATTAAAATAATTATACATACTCGGAATTTTTATGCAAAATATTACGGAGTTTTGTATTAAAAAGTTAAGTGCTTTTTTATTGTAAATTAATTCTTTTTGAAATCTAATTCTGTGCGAATGTAACACAAATTGCCATAAACAATATTATCCTTAATTATAAATATTATGAACATAATGATCTTTTTTTAATATATTATAATTTTTTTTTTAAATTTTTGGTTATTTAGCCATTAAATTTTATTATGTTAAAATTATATAAATTGATGAAATATGGAACTATTTTAACTTTTTAATATTTTTGAAATTCCAATTTTTTAAATCTTTAGATACTTTCTATAAAATAATTTATAGTAAAAAATTTTATGCAGCTAAGTAGTTAAAAAATGTCATTTTTACGTTTATTTTTTAATATTAATGCAAATACTATGCATAAAATTTTAAATATTTTAAATTACTTTAAAGCTCCAAAACTTATTTTTTAACTAATATATATGTATATATATATTCTTAATACATTATAGTATAGAGTATATATATAGCAAAGAGTACAAGAAAACCCATCAAACTGTAAAAATTATTAAATATTTGCATTAAATACAATTCTGAAAAATTTTATTGAACATATTTGAATATAATTTCGATTTTTCACTTTCGTGTTATGTTGCAGCTATTGAATCGTTTATGATCAATCCTAACAAGAACTGTTTTTAAAGCATTAGTCTTGCCACAATGAATTAAGAGAAATATCCATTACCTCTAAAAAATAGAAGTTAAAATGTAGTTTAAACTGCAGGTTCACGTATATTGAGAGCAATAACAAAATAATTTTAATTCCTTGTTGTCGACATAACCCGCAATTAACGTTATATTAAAAGCATTTTTATATAGCATTATATAAGGAATGATAATTGCACATTATTTCATTTATGTAAGCAATGTATATTTTTAATTTCTGGGCAACACCATTGCTTTCGAATATTTTTCTGTAATTTGTTGTAATAAGAATTTCATTAAAATTTATGCTTATGTATTTTCTGAACACAAAGCTTTGTAAATCCATATTGTTAATTAAGCCTTGATTATATTTTTATAGTATTATATAATGCCGATTTTAATTCTTCATGTTTTAGTAGAATTATTTTTAAATCTTTGCGTTTGTATTAAAATTTAGGAATATTTTCATAAAACCTTCTATTATTCAAATATAGACTTATTTATACGAATTTTATAAAAATTAATTTAAAAAATTCAATTTCATTATTTAGAGATAATGTTCGTCACTTTATCAAAAAAGGTTTGTAATTATTTGTATAGTGTTAAATGCAATTGAAATAAATACCAATTAATATTTTATGACTTCAATTCAATTTGAATAGCATCTTTATAGATTATCGTAATATTATTAATAAATAATCTTTTAATTTTGTATTATTACTAAAATGTAATTTTCTCTTGACAAATGAAAACTTTTTAGGCATTAAAAAGTATTAAGAAAAAAAATTCCTTTGTCTCTCGATAAATTTTGTATGCTTCTTTCATGTTATGTGTTTTTTCTATTGGTACAGTATCCTAAACTTTAAATCTAGCACTTTGCTAATCCATTATCTCTTTGCACGCGAAACAAAAAGAGGATAAAAACTAAGCTCGCACGCGCTTACTTTTTCACGTACTGTAGCAAACTGACGCAAGTACATACAAAAGTACACGAGTATGAAAATAAATACATGTTTTTGTAATATGTAACAATTTTAGTACACTGGCTGTACTGCTGGTCACAGTTAAGTGTACATGCACTTTTTTCAACGCTTTTTAACAGATTTGCAGTATATTGATCTTTTTTTTATTCATGATATTGACCCCCTCAAGCAATTTACATAATTTTAGCAAGGATGTCGGATCGCTATTTTGTAAACAGTTTTTAGTGGTAACCTAAAACTTAAATTCAACATATTTTTAAAATAAAACTTCTTTGTATTACATCATCTTTTTTACTAGAAGCATAGTAAGATTTTTGTGATTATTATACGTTTTAAAAAATCATATTAAAATAATTACGAATTAAATTTTTTTAGTTAATAGAATATCATTTTTTTTTTAAAAAGTGTATTATATTTTGTAACTTGTTTGTGAATTTTATTTAATTATAAAGAAAAAAGTTCTACATAATGAGTAATTGTTGGTTTGAAAAAACTGAACATGAATTAAATAATTCGCTTATTATGTTTCATTTGGTAGTACGTTTATGAATAATTATAAAAGTTTAAATGAATCAAATTTTTAGAGGCTTATTTCGATTAGTATTTGCAGTGTATTTAAAATCTATGCTAATACATACAATTTTACTTCATGCATCATTAAACTTAAATATGAATGATAAAAAAGAAATTAAAATATTATTTGTTTATTGTACATAATGATTATTTAAAAAATGCTCGACCGATTCACAATTCACTATTTTAGTAAACGGTTTAAGTTTCAAAGATAAAAAAAAATTAAAGTAGAACTTTAACATTAATTATAATTTTTTTTTATTTTATTGAAAATTTCTTTTAAAAAAAGTTATCGTATAAAGAATGTGTGATAAAATTTGAGTTATTTTATGATTGAATACATATAAAACATATATTTAATTACTATATAAAATAAAATAAAATTTTTATTAAAATATTAAAAATACCAAAGTTTTGATAATAAGTTGTAATAATTTAATTGAGATGTATAAAAAAATATTAAATTATAGTAACTAAAAATTAGCGAAAATATTAGTGTAAAAATTGGACATTAGAAAATGAGCAAATTATTAAATTCCGTTTCATCTTTAATGTTTAATGTACAAATACATTCGTATGAATAAAAGGTATCAATTTCTAGTTATAATGAAGTTTCGTAATTTTAAACTAGTTGAACTTGAACAGTGAATATATGAATTGACTTTGTATAAGTTTGGGTTAAAATCATAAAAAATTAGAAGACAAATATCACGAATTTAGTCGAGGTCTCTGAAACAAGTAATCAATGTAATACGAATTCTACATTTTACAGCTTTGTAAAAGAGAATTTTTTACGATTTAATGCTGCAATAGCTCAGAAATCGTAATTAATTAGTATAATGGAGTAGAGGTTAATTCTATATACATGTCTTATTATGAGCGTTTCCGTTTATGTATAGCTTATAAATTTTATTAGAAAATGTAAATTTTTAATATATACGATTCAAATGAGTAACACATAGTCGCTTTAGATTTCTTCTTACGCTACATTATTATTTGAGGATAGAGAAAATAAATTTGAGAGTTGGCCGAAGTATTTGATTTAGAACAAAATTTATTTCGAAATAGAGTTCTGTTGCATAGAATTAAATATAAAATAAGCTTCTCTTTAAAATTAGTTAAATCCTTTTATCCCATACTGAATTGAAATAAAATTTATAACGATGTATATTTAATATAAATGCTTATAATATTAAGTACTTCGATCAAAGAATCAAAGCAAATTCATTTTGAAATTAATTTAGCCTTTTTTCATTTAATAAACCAAAATATTCATAAAAATAAATAATTTTAATGCCTTAAAACTAGAAAATGAAATTGACACTCTCTTAAAAAATTCAGGGGTCAAATGGCCTAAGCGGTAACAATGACGGTCTAACAAAGCAGCAGCTTGAACTCATCCAGCAGATAATGCAACAAACTCAGCAGCAGCAGCATATCGGTATGCCATCGCAGGGTCAGCAACAGCAAAGTACGAGCGGTGCACCTATTAACGGTCAGGTACAGAAAAACGGATCAAAGCCTATGATGAAATCGACAACGACGGTTTCTGGGACGATTGGTAATAATGTGTCGGGAAGCGTCGTGGTCAACGCCAGGCTAAGTCCGAAGCCCAAAGTCTGGAGTCACGCACAGGTAAGACTGTTTTCTTTTTATAAATTGACATTTATTTTACTATTTTTGAACGCTCGATTTTACCACTCAAGAAGAAGGCGATGACAAGTTCTATTGATGTGACACGATTGAGCATCTGATCTGCAAACATCGTATACTAATATTTAGACGACCATTTGCATTAACTGAAAAATGGTTATCGCAAAATCAGCTAAAGGTAGTAGTATCACGTATATAAAATTAGTTTGTTTGCCCTATAGCTTAAATGAAAAATGGAAAAATGGACTTGTATTATTTATCAATATAGGCTTAATACCCGTTTTCGTTTTCAAATTTATCAAATTCATCTAAAGAAATATTTCCAAACCAAACGGAAATAGAAATTTCACTGGATGCAAGCAATAGCGCTACACAATCAATTTGATCAATTTAGCGAATTTCAACGAATCCATAATTTAAGCATTAATTTTATGCCCATAAAAATCATTTACACGTATAAAAATAATAGTCTAGCTTAGCGCATTTATACACAAACACTTGACATAAATAAAAATAAATAGACATCCGAGTCAGCATCGTAGAAATTATGTATTTGAAGAAAAGAACATTATATAATAATTAAGAATAACGCTCTTGAACTATAAGCGGAATCTTCAATTTTCATTCATTTAATTGAAAAGTCAAGCTGTCTTGCAAAAGATCTTATTCTCTTATTTCAAAGGACACGCAGCAAGTGGCTGCCGCTGCTGATGTTATTGCCGTTCTTTTAGCCTGATAAGAGAATCTCTCGAATAGAAGAAGACGCAAAGAGGAAGCGTTATCGTGAGTTTAGAAGAGGGCCATCGTGGGAATAAAGTTACGATTCTAAAGAGAACTTTTACTCTTTATGCTCTTTCCAAAGATCAAGAAGCAAAAGATATGACGAACTCGCGCGTTTCCCGCTTTCATCATGCTTGATTACTTCTTCTTGCTGCTTTATCGAGACATTATCAATACTACTTTGAAAGATCTCTTTCGTAATGCATAAATTTACATATAGAATTCTAACATTCAGAAATTTATTTGACTTTTTTCATCAAATTAGTGTATACTTTCAGTTCTTTTATAAATAATTCCAAATACAATTACTTTGTTAGCATATTATATTATTGACCTTTACTACAATTACGGAATTATTGTTCAATTTAACAATGTACATATATCGGAATAGGCAAATAACAATTTATTGTCATTGAGTTAATAAAATATCTGCATACAGACAGTTTTGTAACGATCACTGGAAAAATTAGGAATAATAAGAATGCAAAGAATTCTGAGCCCTCTGAGAAGTTAAATCTGACAATTCGCGTTCTATATATGATAGGGTGATGTCACGAAGGTAAGTAATGTGTCAAACATCTGAATGTGACGTGTCAGAGTTACGCATATAACAGCGTACGTAGGAAGAAATAACCACTTTACGTCAATAGTACCGCGTTAACTCTAACTGTTTTTCAACCCGGAACATCTGTAAATAAAACAGATCATATGCAGAAATTTCTTTTTACGATTTAGTTTTGTTTAAATATGATTTATATATATATACTTTATACTTTAAAAATGACTTCAAAGTTTATTTAAAAAGATAAAAATGATTAGCTAATTTATTTTTCTGTGTATTTGAAATAACTATTTTCCAATTTTCCCAAAATGATGAGGCTGAAATTCTTAACTTCTGAATGGATTATCTAAATAAAAAAAGATAAAATATTAATAATAGAATTCAGTATACTAGGGTTTAATAAAAATTACTTACGACAAAGTCTGTTTGTTCTAAATACTTTTGCGATACAGTGAAATTAAAAATATTTAAAACTTTTTTGTATTGAAAATCCTATATCTATAATACATTAAACTTTATTTTAGAATAATAAAATCAGGATATAAAATAATAATACAGAATATTAAAAATGTACTAGACTAGAAGAAATGTAAAAGAGTTATTTATTAGTACGAAGAGAGTCAGAAAAATCTTCAAAGATATTAACGGTTGATCGAGCTATAGCTCGTATTTGTCAATATAGTAAACATTTTTTACTTCTTTTTTCCTTTTTGAAAGAGATTATAAAATCTCCAGCACGTGATTTGCTCTTCCATCCTCACCTACTTATTTAATGGCTAGATTATAAACGGGACGATTGATGAGATTGTATGACTCACTAATTGCTCTCGTTTCCATTATCTATTCGTTCATTTTGGCTCTGAATTTGCTGCTCTCCTTTTTCTCTTTACTCAGCTGTTTTACCTCATTCTCAAAAGCTTTAGATTTCCTTTCCTCACTCTTCATACAATTCTATCTAGTCATCGCTCTCTTGGATGTACTTAGAAAATCCGTTTTAATGAATTTGAAAATCAAGAGTAATATAAACCAAATAATATCTAAAACAATAACTTTCATTGAAACACAGAAAATAAATACAGGGTATTGTTATATTTATGAATTAATAAAAAAAATATGTATAAATATTATAAAAGTGAGAATAGTTTCATTAAGACACATATATATAATATTTAATTAATGGTTTATATCACATATTAACATAATAAACTTAACTAAGTAAGTAATGGTAACTATTATTAGGAGGTTGATAAGTGAGCTTCAATTTTTATGAATGAGAAATATTTCTATTTATAAGCCATTAAGAAAACATTTTATTTATTTTTTATTACTTTAAAATCAGTACTAAAAAATAAATTAGCTTATAAAAATTCTGAGCATAATCTATATATATATATGTGTGTGTGTGTGTGTGTGTGTTGCAGAAAAAAGAAGCATGCGATGTACAATCAGGTATGCATTTGTCGTCAAAACAAAAGTTTTCATAATGTCGCGCTGCACTACTTAAATAAAGGACATGCGTTAACGTATATGTACATGTATGATGCATAAATTAAACACTTTTACGTTAACTATCTCGTAGTACTCCACTTTTCTCCTCCTGTCTCAGCACTCATCCCATCATTTTCATCGAGTATATGTGCGCGCGCATTTTAATAATTTCTCGAGTCCATCCGTATCCTAGTTTCCCTCTGACCTCCCTACTTTTGTGCACTCTTCCACCAACAATCCCTTCGCATCGTTGCCTCTTCTATTCTCTCTATTCTGTACCTAACTTCATTACATTAATGGCATAATAACCACTGCGGGTGGTAGAGAGCTTATGTGCCGAAACGTCGATGTTCCCCAAACAGAGAGGCAATGAACGAGCGCTAGGGGGGGCTGAGGGAGGATCGGCAGGGATGGTGGCTCAGGCAAGCGAGTATACATATATTTAGTGGACAGAGGAGAGGAAATCATATAGAGACGAGTAGTGGCAGATCGATCGATTTGCTTGCATTAATATGTATGAGATCTTCTAGTAGTAGTACCGGCGCTGCTTTGCTTCCCTCGAGAAACTCAACATGGGTCTCACTCACCTCTTCTTGTCTACAAAGTTCTCCAGAGAATCATTGCGCAATTGCTAAACTACTATTGCACTTAGACTCTAGATTTTATACGCCAATCGTTATTCGCTTATTGTCTTTTCCCTTTCTCTCACTTTCACCGCGTACGCTTTTATACACAAATGCTTCATCCTTTTTACGCAATCCTTCCTCCACTAAACATTTCTAAAATGTTGCAATTTTTTTATTATAGCTTCTGGCGAGAACCCACGTCTTATAATATCTGCACTTAAAATTAAAAATATGGAACCACATTTTGATACCTAATGTACGTCTTTATATTGCAGATACATTGTCTATTCTTATTGAATAATTAAAGTCAATGTTTTGAAAGTTCCCTCATTCTTCTTTATTAATACATATTTGTAGCGCAAAATGTTTACATAATTAATCAATATTTGTTCAAATTCTAGTTGGTTACAAATTATCTTTAATGATTTTGTACGTTGTATCGTTTGTACGATAAGACACGTTGTATTGATTTCCTTGTATTAATAGTATTAAATCTTTATCAAATTATATTTATGATTATTCCATTTCATTTTTTAACATTAATTTTTAATGAACATATTAATATTAAAAACAGTGATTTATAAACATTCTGTGAGCATATTTATATTAAAATATTTATATTACGTATAAAAAATGTTGCTAAAAACAAAAAAAATTCTATAAATTATACAAGCTTATGTAAAATAAAAAAAAATTTTTTTATCGATTTTCAATTTTTAAATAGAAATATATCAAAAAACAAATAAAGTTACCTGTAACTAAATTTGCAAAAAAAATTAAGTAAATTTTTAAAGCAAATACAAGTTATAAATAAAAATAATAAAGTAGGAAGTTTTCAAATATTGTATATTATTTTGTAGAAATTTCAATAAATAATTTAACAAATGGTGAAAAATATTGCATTATAATCTACTTATTATTTGCCTATTTTAGTTTGTATGACTAAATTTAAAATTTAAAAACTAAAAAATATTTTATAGTTTTACATATTTTTCATAATCCTTATATTTTTATGAGCATTTTGATTGTATATATTTCTTTTTTAAGTATAAATTTTTTGAAGAAATAAAAACACTCTAATAATGTATGTAAATTATTCGAAGAAACTAATTAAGAAAACAGTAATTGTGGTATCTAGGAATAGTATAATTTTTTCACGAACTAATTAAATGATATTAAATGATATTGTTTATTTTCATTGCTGCAATTTCACTGAAATTAGTTCCACTTGGCGTCGTTCGACTGTACAATACTAATATCATTTCAATTTTCATAACTCACAAACTATATAAAGTTATGAAGCATCACTGTGAATAAATTAAATTTCTGTCTTCTAAATAAGCGTGTACAAACCTGTATATATACTAATAGATAAATCCAATTAATTGGATTCGCAAACAGATTACTTCCTGGAATTCGCAAATGCATTTGTGTATCGTGATCGTTGACAGAACGCAATGGAAAAGATAGAGAAATTATGAGCTAAATCACATTTATTAATATTTTATCTAGTTTCTTTTTTTAGAAATTTTTAATTTACCTTTGTTTCTGTATAACAACTGAATCTTCATTTTATTATTCAGTAAGCAATACCAGTTAGATTTCATACAACCAAACTTAAGGTGGAAGATAAATACGTTGAATGCAAATCTGAGGTTTGGCTAAAACTATAAAACTTTAAATACATTTTTTTGTAATTTATTTTCAAATATAAATACTCCAAAAAAAATATATAAAACAAATTCGGAAAAGTTTAAAGAATAGCTTATAGAAAAAAAAAATCATAATGTCCTAAAATTTCTACAAAATAGTATAAATAATTTATAAAAAAGTCAAAAATTTGGATAATATTAGCAAAAATTGACCATTTTAAAAATTTAATTACTGCTATAATTAATTGTAAAACGCATCACAAAATATATTAGTAAAGTAAATAAAAATATTTTATGTATAAATATATTTATATAAATTTTTTACTAATAATTATTGGCAATGATTTTTAATATTTTTTTTTAATTATTATATTAAATTTGGTAAATATGATGTATAATGTACCAATATTAATCTCAATTCCTATTTAGAGTTTCAGTCATCTCATCTATTATTTGGCTTGAATAATTTATATATTTTATTTCTAAGGTATAAAAAAATGTTTTTATTATTTGAACTTAAAACCATAATACAATTTTATATTAATGAAAATATTTAAACTGAACGCGTTATTAAAAGAATAAACTTATAAAATTGGCATATAATATATTAATGCCATCTAATATATTTCAATAGGAAACTGTAACACAATTTTAAAAATTTTTTTGTCTTCTCAAAATTACGTAATATTATGCATGGTAATACGCTATGATGCAGTAGGCATAATTTTACAATGTTTGAATATACATACACTTGACACTATATATATAATGTACATACTTGAAAAGGTGAAAACTTTAGTATATTTATAACATTACTTATCAAATCTTTTTCTTTTCAGTTGAATACCTTAAAAATGACATTTATAAGCATAAATATTCGATTAAAATGTAAATGTTTATTCTTATAAAAATGTGCACAAATCTTATCGATATATTAAAAAGGAATGTTTTGTATCTTAATAAAATTATAATTAACATAAAAAAATTCAAGTATCTAAAATAAATATAAATATTGATTGTTCACGTATAAAAATAATTATAAATATTTGTTCGAAATTACATTTAGTAAATCTTGTATACTCGTATATATGATTTTTAATTCATAGTTTAAAATATACATGTTTCTTTGGTTTTTAATCTAATATAATCTAACAGATCTAATATTATATTTTATATCATTATTGAAAAAATAATTACAAAAATTAAAAAATTGAAAGAATTTCAAAATAATATACTTTTTAACATTATTTTTAACTTTTAAACAAATAAAGCGTGCACTCATAATTTTTACAGTTTGTCAATAACTTATTTATAGTATTACCTTTCAATCATTATATCCTACTTAAATATAAATACTTCTCAATAATAATACTAATCGATAATATAATTCAGAAGCTTAATATTCATATAATTTCTAAGTACCAATTACTTCTATTCTATACAGTGTCTATTCTTTACATCAATGAAAATTATTTAACAACTTTTCTACAAGAAAAGAATTAGGATAGATAAAAATTAGGAATTAAAAAAAAATTGAATGATATTTAAATTGACATTCTAATATTTCTCTTAGCATTATTTCACTTTTCTGTATTAAGTCAAAAAAAAAATTAGTACACTGTTATATAAGTTGAAGGTCGAGAAAGAGTTTGAATTTTTTTAAGATAATTTGATTGCTGAAGTGAAGAAATACAAAAATTTTTCTTCTCGTTTATTTTCGTTGACGATAGTTTAGTGATAATGAATGTTAGTTTACCGCCATTATTCAAAGGTCTTCTTGACTATGCAACGTATTTGTCACACCTACATCTTTATACTGCGTCATTTAAAATTTCTTATTTCGCATAATAAAAGCCGCCATTCATTTTTACCGTCGTATTCTCAGGGCGTGAAGGGCCTTCAGCACAATGGGCAGAGTAACCCAACAGAGTAATTCGTTTCCCTCTTATTCAACAATGAAATGTTGTACTGTAGACTCCTTTATGAGAAACCAAAAGTATACATTTTCGGGCCTTTACGTTTTATCAACTGAAACAAAAGCGGTCTCTTTTACATGACGTCGCGTAGCGGTACCAACAAAAAGTATTATCGCCCCTGCCAAAAACAATACGTAATTTTGCAGTATGTGTTAGCAGAATATTACTATGATGCGATAGTAGCGGGAGTTTTGGATGTCGAGAAAATAAGAATTATGGAAGACCGTTACCGTACCGTTTAACCGCCCAGTCGTTTGCACTATTCTAAGTTTATGTCGCTGCAAAGCGACAACACAACGTTCGCGCCTTCCAGCGTTCCAGCATGTGTTGCCCTATTATGGGTATAACCTACTGTTTGCTATGTATATTGCTCCTTCTCTCCTCCCCACAGCGCTTTTCTGTTTTATTCTATCGTCTATGGAAACTTTCTCAACGCTAGATTTTCGGCGAGCTGCTAACCTTTGATATTAAAAACTTCCACGTCTTTCCTACATCATCTTTCGAAATTGGCTGCTCACTTCTACAGTCATCGTACATACTGACTATGGGATTCAATTTTCCCTGAAATTGTCCGTTTGAGTGCTGCGAGCTCTTCTATGACCAGACTAGTAACTCCTTATAACAATCCATATTTTTTTATTTCATTCTTTTATTATAGAAAATGCTTGTGTGCTATCCTTCGAAGCCGCTAAGAGTTGGACGGTCAATTCGAACATTCAGAATATTTTTACTGAAGCATACTAGCGTGATAACTTTTTCTTTTTGAGATTGCTTAGTGATCACTAGTACAAGAGAAAACTTAATGAAAAGGTCACGATCGTGATTTTATTATAATAGCTTTAGATAAGGGTATCTTTATTGTCTTGTTTTCATTGTCGAAATATTAAATTATGAGATGAAAAGTACATTATTAGATTTCATAGAAGTCAACACATCTATAAAGCAACTATCGATTTTTTGACGATACAATTCCTTGCGAAAGCTTCTTACTTTTACTGGTACTTCTTTAATTTCTAAATTTTATACTTACTGATATAGTTTTAAAAATTCACAAGACAAATTTGGTCAATCTTATAAAGTACGTTATTAAAATCCATTATTTTTTTAATTTTTAACGAAAAAAATATTTAATACGGTTTATATCATTATTATGCTTTTACTATCCAGAAAACTATATATATATATATATATATATATATTTATATATCTTATATATCATTGTAATTATAACTTCATAAAGTAAGTATTTCGTAATATAATCTACATTAATAATATTCATTTATAAATATAAGAATTTAAGGATATTAACAAATATAAATGCATTCCTTGATTAAATTGAACTGAAAATAAATATTTAACAATGAATATTGATTTTAAATGTGACAAATATTTATGTTTTGAATTTAAAAGAAATAATAAAAATAGTACATTGCAGATTTCTTACTATATTCTTACTGATTTATATACTGTTACGATAATAAACGAAATATATTTATGCAATTATAAAATATAAGAATAATGAGAATTATAATTGTAACGCATTCTAATTTAAGCCAAAAGTAAAGTATAAAAAATGTTTATTAAATTTTTCTTCATATATCTATTATCAAACTGAAAAATTATTTTTGAATGCAATCCACTATAAAATTAACTAATTTAAGCATTTTGCATTCCCATTCTTAAAGTTTTAGTTCTCATGGATGTACGCTTAAATACATTTTTTACGCCAAACGTTAAAAACTTTTGCCTTTTGACACAAAAACGAAAAATATTACCGAACAGAGAAAAGTTATAAAGAGTGTTATTTTTTTTTACTAAAAGTTCAATAAAGTACTGAAAAAACAAAAAAAGTCCTTATACTGTTTTTTTTTTAAATTCTAAGTATAATGATTTAACAGTTTTAGATTGAATTAATTCTTTACTAGTTTCTGATATGGTAATTAAGTCTGGAAAACAGTATATTTATAATCAGCTTATTTTCATTATATTGTAAAATTCAATATTTTATACTTAAAAATAATAAGCCATCGTTTTTCGTGAAAGACAGAAATTATGAAATACGAGTGCATAAGGCTTATGAGTTAATAGTAAAGTATAATTATGGTAATCGTGAGGCTAAAGTACATACTGCAAACAAAGTATTAAATAATGTTCGAAAATACAAAAAATGATCTAGGCCGCTTTTATTAGATCATTAGCTTACGCTTATGCATCGTGAACATATAAAAAAATGTTGATTGTAAATGTATATTCCAATTAAAACTGGTTGAAACCGAGCGTCCTTAATTCTCAATTCATAATCATAACAATCTGAAATCGTAGAAGGTATTAATCGGTGATATTTAATGTTGGCAAGTATCAGTAAATTCCTTCGAGATTGAAATCGTTGGCAGCAAAGTTATAATCTAGTGAAAAACTGACCCAGATAAAATAGTAAAAGTTGGTACGCAATACACGTGTCTACGGTTAACGTCAAAAATCGTCCGGTATTTCGATTCCGTGAGAAAGGCCGAATCCCTAGCTACATTTCCACAATCGCGCAATACAAAAGAAAAGCCTGATGCTCCCGTTACAATCAAGGTCGCCGTAATTTAAATGGCCCTATTAGCGCTCGTCCACGTCGGTCCATCTTCCTGTACGGATAGGCGCGCGTGTGCTGTCCGCGCCGCAAGGGTTGCCGTCTGTCGTACTAAGGCCGCGAGAGGGTCCAGAAAAGGGGCCTTAGGAGAAAAAAACGGCATTCCATTTGGCGGGACCCGCGCCACCGACTCCGGCCTACGTTCGCAGGGGGCCCACCCAGGAGGAAACAGGTTCACCACCACCGGCGCTCAGTATTCCAACGAATCTTCTCACAGTGCCGGAACAGCCGCGGATAACCGGTTCGCGAACCGCTACGAGTGACAGCGTTTCACCGTCACGACAGGTCGACGGTTCCCTGGCCTCTGGATCTCCCCCCCAGCGAAGTGGTAGGCGCGACCCCCAGCGAGCGCCGGAACACCGGTAGCCAATCCTGAATTCGAGAGCCGGAGTTCCGGGAACGGGACTACGCGAGCCTTGGCCAATGGTGCCTCGACGGGCGATTTTTTCCCCGTTTTCCATGCTTTTATTGCTCGTAACGTTGAAAGATCGTGGTACGTTACGTTCGTTACGTTGACCGTAGTTTGTTGTTGCTTAAAGGGAGAGGTTGCGGAAAAAAAGACCGGAACTGGAAATACGGAACCAAAAATAAGGCAGCTGCCCTGTGCTCTCCCGCATTCTCAATGCCCTCAATACAGACTCGCTCGCATATCCATACAAATTGTTATCATTAACTTTCGCGTTCATTCGCTCTCTCTCTTTCTCTCTCTCTCTCTCTCTCTCTCTCTCTCTCTCTCTCTCTCTCTCTTCCACACCCCTGACTTCCCAATTCAACACAGCTGGTCATTCTTCTCCTTTTCCTACTCGTACAATTGCGAAGATTAATGCCTGTCTTATTTTCTTGGCGAACGCGTTTGTTTGCATGTGCGTAAGTATGTATTGGTTGAAAACATCCGTGTTCGTTGACACCGCTGTGCCGTACTAAGCACAGAGCGGAAACTTTTAAAGGAAGGGAAGAGATAGCTGTTCCGCCTTAGGATTTAAGCGACAAAAATGCTAATATACGCGTTTTACTCTCGTTCTTTTCTCTGCTCTTTTTGTTTCCCCCCTCTTCAATTCTTTTATCGCACTAGGTTACGAAGAACCGTCGCAAGCATGTATACCATATACCATATATCATATATACATTGGAAGGATATTCCTAATTCTTCAAGCATTTTCTTTTCTACTTTTTTTTAATTCTTCCCACAAACGTGTTACGTAGTATACATTAAAAACTTATCTTTTTTTACAAATGCATCACTTTAAAATTTCACTGCGAAATTACTTTTACCCCAATGGATACAATGCTGCTGGTCGGCATACTTTCATTCAAACTATTCTGACTTCCGGTATTCAAAAATTTAATTCAAATTTCACATTTTCCCTAATATTATTCGTCATTTTATCTTTCAGCATATATATTTGCAATCACATTCTGCTTAATTTTATTTATTAATATTATAAAAAATAATCATGTTTCATGGTCATGATTTCATTTTTTAAAGGTCAGTTATGAAAATTATTATAATTAATATTTATATATATATATATATGTATATATATATATATATATATATATATATATATATATATATATATATGTATATATATACAATAGTTAACTTGAGATTAAAATATTCATATGTTTCTAATATATAATAATTTTAATTTATGAAAATGAATTATTAGACGTAAAATAGTGATATTCTCAACAAGCCATTTTTAGTGAGATCATCATATAACTGAAATAATATGCTAATGCAACAGAATGTATTAAAAGCTATACCTGATCCTTACACTCAACTGATTTTTACACATTAGTATTTTTGATCATGAAAATTCATACACTTAAGTAAAATAAAACTTTGTAGTAAGTAATGTTTAACTCAATTCTTTGTCTAATTATTTCCATGTTACATAAGTAATTTAATAATACATTTTACTCAAATAGTGTAGGGAGCCTGCTATACTAAAATCAATTAAAACATTATTGTTCCAAGCTTTAATATCGGTAAATTATTCATTGAATAAATTACGATTTATAAAAATATTTAGTTTACTTAAATTTAAAATAAAAAAACTTTTATTGCTTGAATACATGAATAATTGAATTCTTTATACCCAAAAAAATTATATCTTTTTATAATTGTATATTCTTCATCTAAGTTTATGTATCTGGATTCGTCAATAATTATGATCTGAAAACTAAAATATTGGCTTTAATTAAGTATTAATTTATTTTTATAGACGGTTATAAATAATATTAATATAAAATTTTTACATGTAATCCTTTTCAAGTTTGCCAAAAATTTTTAAGCAGAAAACTTTTTATTCAAATTTTTTCTCCTATCCTTATCACTGACTTTCCTAAAAAATTAATTTCATTATTTTTATAATGCTATGTTATAAAAGTTACATAACTTGAGGCTCTCAACACGGATTTATTATTTATAATTCAATGTAATATTTAAATTTAAAATAATTTTTTTTTTAAATTAACATAAGTGTCTATATAGTCATAATTTGTCAATAAATACATCATTATTATTTGTGAAAGTATATTACAAGTTAATTTTTATAATAGATAAAAATTGATGAAATTCATTCGATTGTGTTTACTGAAGTATATAACTCATATATGTAAATATTCATTTGTAGGCCAAAATTCAATACTTATGAAATTGCAATTTTCGTTATAATTATTCGTATTACACAATTAAATTAAAATAATTTGAACATGCAAGAATAACATAATTTTAAAGTGTATTTTTGGTATTTAATTACTAATTCATATTAAAGTTAGCAAGATCTTTAATCAATTAAAAAATTCCTTCTTCTAAAAATGTACTTAAATGAGGAATGTTCACCCTCTTCCACACTCTCTGTTATCGTTATCACGTTTCTTTATGATGTTCTGTTTTCATCTCATTGTAGATATATCTTCACTTATCTATATATCTTTCATATTTTCTCTTCCTCTATCTCTCTCTCTCTCTCTCTCTGTTTCTCTATGCCTATCTGTCTCCATCTCTCCGACTACCCTCTTTGTATTTATGTGAAATTTCCACCTCTCCCGCCGGGTCGTTTCTATGTAGCATGTTCTTGTTGAGTGTTCAGTGACACCGACAATATAATTTTGTCCTGCTTCAGGGTGCCTATATCTGACGTTTACTTGTACGTATAGTACTCACCAGAGTTATTGCAAGAATTCAGGGGCAAAGGCTATATAATTTGTAGATACGCTCTAATACAGACGTAGGGGTCTGCTTTCGCTGCTATGGCAGCGAAAAGCATTTCATAGCTCGTGTCTCCACTTCGTATCAAACTCGCGAAGTATGCGTAAAATATCCTTATAGTGTGCATTCGTCTCTAAGGAACATCAATTCGCAATGTTCTCTGTGCGTTTTTGATAAAAATCCATATTTTCCATTTTTATTTCAGAAAGTATGACTTGAAAATGTGGTAATCTTTCTTTACTCTTCCCTATAAAACTAAAATTTTTGAAGAATCACATTGAATTGTTTCTTCAATATAATCCGACAATGAGTATATAAAATCATATGAAAATATTATCTATAATACATAAATAATAGCATGGTTTTCATTAAACAGCATTAACGTTACTCTTGTATTTATATTATCTACATTTATAACTGATTTTTTCTACACAGAAATGTATATTTGTCAATCTACAGAAAAAGCACTTTCATAACAAATCTATTAATTTTATTTAATTTTATTAATACATGTGTACAAAAAAATAATTAATTAACTTAATTAGTTATGTGATTATTAAATATTAAATATTAAATATTAATATTAAATATTAAAATACAAGCATTATTTTATTCGTAAAACTATAATATTTTACGATAATTTACTTTATATAAAACTGAAAGATTTTTTTATTCTATCACATAATTGTAAAATTGAATAAGATCTCTTTATAAAATAATATCTTTCAAAACTACAATCACGATATATTCATTTTGAAACACTTGAAATTGGATTATTCGGTAAATTGCATTACCTTTTATATGAATACGAATTTATATTATTTAATTTAACCAAGAAAATTTTTTAGCTTTTTATAAAAAATGTAATTTATTTCTTTTATAAAATTAAAAAATAATCTGTCAAACAAGTAAGATAATCTAATAATTCAATACAAGTATTTAAAACATATCGATTTCATGATAATATAGAGACTGTCTCTGTATTGAATGTAGTGAATATAATTATTGACAAAAATGTATTTTTAATTTTAAGGAAATTTAAGAACTTAAATTATTTAGTATTTAAATTTTTCATTAGCTGTTTTCAATATAAAATTTGATGTAATAGTGGATTCCACATGAGTCGCTGTTTATTTATACTTGTTGACCAGTACTTGTCATCCTGGCTTATGATCTGTATTTTCTGATAATCCACGTGTACTATTAATTATTACTACAGCACTCAAATAAAAACTTTATTGCAATAATAACCATCAATCATTATTATTACCTTATGCGGAGTTAAATTAAAAATAATGGTATTTGAAATCACATTTCATGGATTTCTGATTTCATACAAAATCAGAAATTCGTTCGAAAAGAGTTTTTGAAAGACAATTTAACCCATTCAGCATATGAAAATTATTAGTTTCAATCTATATTTTTGAAATAAATTAGTACAATCTACTTATATATAATAGCTTTTAAATACATGTAATAAACATTGACATTTTTAAATAACAAAT
The DNA here is from genome assembly GCA_018907135.1 of Kradibia gibbosae. NCBI lineage: Eukaryota > Metazoa > Arthropoda > Insecta > Hymenoptera > Agaonidae > Kradibia > Kradibia gibbosae. The sequence continues at coordinate 30,470,882 of JACCHX010000001.1, read as the reverse complement.
AATTAGAAACGTAAACAATATTTTAAAATATAATAAGTATAAAAAATACATCTTATTAATAAAGTATTTTTTAATATTATTAATGCTTTGATCGTGAGTGATAATAATGATTGGGCAATAATTGTTAACTGTTATAATTTTTAGGTTACGGTTGCAAAGTAGCTGTTTAGACTTCATAATTGTTTTTGAACGACAACTTTTCTTGAGAGGAAATAATGTCAAGGTAATAGGATAATAAAATTGACGTATGGATCGAAATTTTTATCAAGCTTTGTCCTTAATACTAATACATCCTTCCAGTCTCTAAAAGTTTTCAAAGAATACAATGTCTTATAATATTCGTACGATGATTTTGTGTCGAGTTTTCATTCTACAATATCATACGTAGAATTCAGCACGAAAAGAAAACTGCCAATTAAATGTATTCTCAATCTCTGTCGGTTTACTTTGAACAACGGAAGACCTGCACTTGAGATCACAATTTGCAACAAGACACTCGAATTTCCTTCTAGAGTATTCCTGTAGAGCTGACGGACGACTATAGAGCCGTTACAAAGCCTTTGAAAATTGTTCGCATTTCAATTCATACGATAAATAGGTGAAACAGTTTGACATGTTGTTGATTTGATAATACTTAGATTAGTGAATGAGCAGAAAATTATAGGATGTCTTATAAAATAATTCCTAGACTGATGCGTGATTTTGATGTAATTTGGATGATCGAGACCTACATTATGTTGATATTTAAAATTATATTTTGCTAATGAACGAATATAATTAATGAATCCTTTTCCTATGAAGATAACTTTCGTATAATATTTTTTTTTATATTGTTTTATGTTTGAAAAAAGAATAATGATAGCAATATTCCTCACTATACATTTCATTTTAGATCTATAATGTAATCAATATGTATAATGTAGGTGTGTATATAAGTTTAAAGTATACATGTTAATTCTTTGGCAATAATTTAATCAAGGAACTTCAAAAATGCTATCCAATATTCTCAGTTAAATTTTATTTATAACCACGTATTAATTACACTAAAACTTTAACCATATTACATCAATAAACTTCTGCAGTTATTTATTTCCTATGGTAAAAGAAAATCAAAAAATTATTTAAAAAACAAATGTTAAATCTTTACAAATTATTACAAGAAAACAATATATATATATATATATTAGGAAATAAAAGTGATATCAATAATTTGAAACATCGTAATAATATTAAAAGACTTAAATATAATTTCTTTAAGCGTAGGATCAACAAATGCAAGTCCTTTTTATGATTTTTCTTCTTTAATAAATGATATACATTACTATTTACATATATATATATATATAAATATACATATATATATAATTATTATAATTAATATTATTATGATTTTCATTATCCTATACTTTACGAAAAAGAAACGTAGTAAATCATTTTAATAAATTGGCTTCCGAAAATGCTTTGAAATGATTTTTTATCAAATTCAGCTAATACAAAATATTTATATTAAAATATTATCATAGTATATATAAACAAAATATTAAATTTAATATTACAAACATGACATGCAGTTTCTATAGGGTAAAAATAAATTATTACAAAAGTAATATATTCACTAGAACGTTTAACGAAAACTTTACTTTGTGGAATTTTCGGCTTCATCATAGCACACGACTTCCTCCGTTTAGGACGACCAAGTATAAAGGGCGAGAACGGAAAGTAATTGGAATCACGATAGCTCTATCCTTCTTTCCCCATTATTAAGAAAATTCTCTCTACTCTTCTTTCACTCTATTTTTTACGGGAAAAGGGGAATGAAAGCTTTTATTATTCTTTATAACTTCGTACTATTACATCTTTTTTCAATATTCCAATAACAGTAGAGTGTGTATATATAAATCTCCAGTTGCAAGAAATGTAAGTAAAGAGGAGCTACTGTAATTGCAGTATTTACTGAAAATAAACGACCATAGATATCTCACATTATAGGGCGAATTATATATAAACTATTACGTTTCATAAACGATGTCGTAATGAGTATTTCACTTAAAATTCATGACACTATTAAATTTTTTAATTGTGTTTTTTTATTTTACTTTTTTATTTTTTGAGTATTTTTAAATTCGAAATTTTTGAAATAAAAAATTCTACATTTTATTTTATTATTGTGTAAAAATTCTTATAACATTTTATCATTATCTTTTGATATAAAATTATATTGTATTTAAATAAAAGAATGTATATATTAATGTATTTTACAATGAATATTTTATTGAGAGCTCATTTTCCGATATAGATTTAACCATCATTTAGAAGTATAGTGTATATTTCTATAAGCTTTGGTAACGTAATAAATCTGCATTAAATATCGATACCCAATATCTTGTCTCTGATAGTTTGACATCGCATTTGAAGATGTCATTAAGTCACATTTAATTACAACAAATACATGGTACGAATTGATTATACAGGATTGATAATTTTAATAAAACTAAATTTTTTAAATAAATGTCATGGATCCTGAATAGCTTGCAGCCGCTTGACCCCGACCTGATCAATCGGAACTAGACGATCCTCAACCCTTAATTGAACAAGGGCCGAGGTCGGACCGAAGCTAGCATAATATCGCTGCTCGGCTGAGTTTAGTTTTGCGGTTGCGCAGCTTAGAAGACCCGCCTCTTACGCCCACCACCTCCATCCAGACACTAACTATCTCGTCTTCCCCTCTCCCGACCATAATTATAATTTACGCGGGCGTAGTGTATCCGCGGCAGTCTGCGAATATTAAAGCGCATCCGCTCTCCTTTCGAATTATGCGATTCCATGAGACCGCAAAGGTAGAGTTGGGCGAAAGGATTTTATCAACTGCTGAAATATTACTCTCTCGTATAAAACTCATGGAAAGTCGTTGCAAAAGTACGTTTAATCGTTTCAATATTAAATGTAAGATGCAATGCTCATGGAAGTTTGCATTCCAAAAAACATGTTCGAAACATTTCTAAAAAATCTGTACGATGGAGAAGTTTCATTAAAGTAATATCGGTATTCCTTTACATTTCTGATCTTCAGAACGAGATTCTCTTCTAAAGAACAATTTACAATATTATGGATTATTTGCTACATTTACTGGCATGAATAATAACAGTAAAACAATGTCGGAATGAAAAATTACATATGAATAGTAATCGAATATGTAATACGTCGTTTTTTCGCTACAACGTTATTTTAGTAATGGTCTAAGCATTAAATTAAAAAAACATTTTTAAATTTATTTATATTCATAATTAATTATTTATTATGTTGTAATAAAAACATAAACATAAATATGTAAAAATTTATTAATTTGTTTATAAGTCAATAAATATTTGTGTCTGTAATTTTTATGCATTAAGAGGTAAGTACGAGGTAAGGAAATCTAATGAAGTGTAAATTTTTCCGAGCGAAAATTCTTAAATAAGGTACACGTAATAGTTAAAAGACAAAGTTTAGTATTATCTAGACGCTGAAACTCTCGAATTCTAGATTTGCGAAGCTTAGCTGTATAAAAATTCAATTTTTACTTCAATACGACACTTGTCACTATCACTATTGTGCATTGCTATAGCCAACGAGTTATTATTATTAGATTTACCCTTTCGTCCACGACCTAGAAAACGAGTTTTGAAAAAAGTGACAAAGATAGATAATATTCAACAGATACTTACGCATATATCTATATATATGGAGGGGTAGGACATATGAGGGAATTTGAATCCCCAGAGAAAACCGGATCTTTTTCACTGTGCATTTGTGAAAGTTTTGTATTCGGTGTATGGGAAAACTTGCGGGGGCTTAGCTATTTTGTGCATGAAATTTTTACAATGTTTTTTATATAACGTGAAAATATGTTTATTACTTTCATTTGCTTACAGTACTGTATATTAATGGAATATACACGTAGAATATAATTTAAAACTTCATAGAGATAATGAAATATGTTGAATGATTGTCATACTCAAAAATATATTTAACATAAATCTGTTTGAGATAAAGTATATAGATAAAGTAGATACTCTACATTTTTATTATTTATTTTGTGTTTTTAATAATTTTATTTGTATTATTCAGGACTTCTTTATTTTGAATCAACAATTGTATGGTATTTAATAATAATTATACAAAAAGTTAACCCGTATATGCAAACAAATAAATCCGGTTGGGATCCTGTATAATTAATTCGGAAATTGGTCGAAATTATTCAATTCTCTCTCGCTCTCTATATTTCTATATCTCTTTACTCCAATTTATGTCTTAGTGTCCTTTCAATCCTTGCATTTACAATTGAGGAAGATCAAAAAGTAGGTCTCACTTCTAACGCTATTCATCATCTACTATTATTTCGTTGAAAAAACAAATAGACGTACCAGTAACTGCTTTCCTTCCTGTTCAGGACTTGAGCAAAACGCGAATCACCAAATACACGACCCCCATGAAGAGCTGAGATCCAGTCCAGTTTCTCTCCCTCCGAGAAAAATATCATCTCATATCTACTCTCCACTTCTCTTTTTCCGCCCCTCCAGCGATTCCAAAATGGTACAGAGAAATTAAGAGGGGTGGACGCGAATCAAAAAATACGATGCTACACCAAAGCTACTTTAACTACCGTCGATTTGGCCAAATTCAGTTGCTTGGCGCTCGTCTTCATACATTGTACAATTTGCGCTTGGTAGAAGTAACAAAGTGATATTAAAGTACAGTCTTCATTATCCAGTGACATATAAATGGCCAAGAAAAATTGTGGTGATACGTAAACTCGTGGTCGCATGTTGTTGGAATTTTAAAATAAAAAATTCGTAGCAACCATTTATACAATTTCATGAATTTTATAATTTGGTTGCAGGACTACAATAGGGATTACAAAATAATTTTTCCTTTACTAATGTTAAATTTTGCTGCACAGCGCTAAATAATTAGTTAAGATTATTTTGCTAATTAAGTTGGTGCTGGTAGTTCTTCCAGTAGTCGGGACTGGAAAAGACAATACGTGCACAATTATCGACGTTTAAAATTGGTTATCGTATTCTCTTTCATTTTTTGTCACGCATTTTGCTTTTACTTTTTTATTTCCACTTTGCTCGTTTAACTTTTCTTCTTGTCGCTCATTCACGTTTTATACGTTATTCTTTTTTTACTTTTTTCCCACTTATAGGCTACGTACTAACCGCAAACTTTTAACGAACACACTAGGCGGGCAAAAAAAATTAAAGTGCAGTGAAATCACAATGTGAGTCCTATAATGAGCACGACTTTACAAACTTAAAGTTATAACCATAATTACTATTAGATCGACCACAGCGTTGGCGACAATCTTATACACACTTCTTGAGTTCTCTCCTCTTTCTCTCTCTCTCTCTCTCTCTCTCTCTCTCTCTCTGTCTCATTCGCTCCCTATCTCTCTCTACTTCTCTTCCTGCTTATCCATTTTATTATTTTATTTTTTTAACAACTTTATAAGCTAGCTTATTTTATTGCAAAGAAAGCAAATATATATTTTATTATTTTTTTACATTTAATACTTAGACGTATTTACTTTGCGCATGATTCGTACTATTGGCTACTGAACTAATTGAGTTCCATCCTATTTACTAGTCAAAGTAATACCAATTGTTTGATAATAGTGGTAGAACTAGAATGGTAGGTTAATTGGTATGCTTACCACTCATTCGCCCATGCATTGCTTGACCACGAGTTTCAAAGTGATATTGCTACGAAACTCACAGGTGACATGGATGGTTATAATCAAAGTTGGTATCAGCAGCCACATCATCATTATCATAACCATCATCATCATGACCATCGGAACCATCATAACCATCACAGCCATCATTATTCTCAATATTATCCACCGGATTACCTTTATCGATTTTCTCTACAGGTAATTTTCAGCTTACGTTTCTGCATGGTTTCTCTGTTTTTCAACTAAATATATATTTATGAAAAGTATAAATACTGTCGTTATAATGTTATTATTACTTTTTAAAGTAGACTTAGTTTATATTGAACTTTATTATTGAATAAATGTAATTTATAAACTTAGTTAAGTAAGAGTATTTTAACTGAGGCTTGAAAACCGTTTTTTAATATTATTACTGAAATCTAATAATTAATTTACAACCCAATGGCTGGTTAATGAATAGATGATAAATGTTTTCGTATAATGCCCTCGTGTACAAAGTATTAACTATGACTCTCGTTACAAAGATATAAGAAATTTAAATAGCGAAAATAATAATAGCAAATGATAAAAAGTTAAAATATAGATAATATAAATATTGAATTTCTTGACCGAAAATTGTCAAACAGATTATTATTGGAAATAATGTTGGTGCCGTTATTAGTCGTTATAAAACAACGACCTTTTGGTGAAACTATAATTACTGAAACGCGTGCTACATTATAATAACTGAACGAGTATATTAGGTGATGAAAGGACGTTTCTCCAATGATGAAAAACATTAAAGGCTGGTAGAGACACAACAGGGTGACTAAATAGCAATAGTAATTCATTCATCGAAAGCTTTTTCCGGGACAATGAAGCGCCTTCAGTAAGTTCGGATGCTTCATTTATATTGATCGAAAATGGACTCGACTGCGTGACAACAATTGCCATGATTCTTCCCGTCGTTCTCCGGTGCAATCGTGGATGGAGCCGCGATTCTCGTCCTCCTTCTCGCGCAATTTCATCCCTCACTCGCGGAGCCAGTAGCGAGCGCCAACAGGAAGAGTAGAATTTACCAATGACATTTACCTTTGTTGGTCTTTTAATAGCGTAGCGGCCATTCTTTGAATGTATACACAACGGAAGCAGAGTCCTATACAATGCGTCCTGTATTCTTACTCGTTGCTATTATGTTAGAGCGAAATGCGACGAACTAATGATTCTTCCGGGAGGCTTTATTATTACATTCTTCTCTGCAATTTGTCAATTGTTTCTCCCTTTTTTAAGTTCGCATCTTTTCTTTACACTAAAAGGCTATTAGAGCGAATAATTAGTTAAATCTATACAATCATTACTTTTGACCTTTATGCAATACTTCGCTTATTAAATTATTTCATCGATTATAACTTCTAGTCAATTATTTATTTACCCGTTTTATTGTTATTATCAAAGCGGTAAAAGAGCAATATTAATTTAACACCTTGACATTGAATAATTATTACAAAAATTGTGCTATAAAAATCTCGCGGTACTGATGACATTAATTTTCTGACACTTATAGTGATGATAATTCTGTAGACATAAATAATATAATTCACATCTCGAATTCTGGGACTAAACGCCGTCAACACTCGCCAACTTTATATTTCAACTTTGAAGGGTTACACTGTACCAAAGAATATCTTTCCATCCCGTCAGTTGGCAACAGGCACGTAGTTTCGAATCACGTTTGTTGAAGGTTTTGCGTGGCTGTTGGAGGCGAACTGCGCACGGAGCATTTCGTTTGCTTTGTGTCAAGTAATCAGACACGTCGACGACTTTATGGCCGGACGTAAAATTCAACCTCTTCAGATATATAGATACACGCGGCCACGTTTATGTGCCCATATTTTTTTAAGTGTATCCTCTGTTGGTTGTAGGCTTTGATGTCGCTCTCGTAAATTGTAGGTCCTTCCGAAACTACTGCACACGTACTATGATTATAAACGTGTTCCAGCATGGACTGCACTGCAACTAACCCGTCTTTTCAACTATTTCTATTTTACTTAATACTGTAAATTAAACATACTCCAAGATCTTTATAGATTTCTCACACCAACCCTGCTCTCGCTCTGCCGGTCTCTCTCTCTTCTTTAAATCTCCCTCTACTTCGAATTGATGATTTAAGTATATGTTTTAAGCTGATATTTAATAGTCAAATAAATTATTAAAATTGATTTTCGAAGTATCAAAGTATAAAAGTATTGAAAAATATTAAGTGTAATAACCATCGAAACCATTGATAGTAAAAATACAGATGTGGAGAAATAGAATATAAAGAAACCGATAATTGTTTTTTAAGTGCCTTATCATGTTAGATTCAGTAGATGATTGAAGACAGCTCGCGTAATTTGAATACACCTGGGGTCTCGCTTATCCTAACCACGCTAGGTTAAGGTATGTTAGTCGGATGGAAAATCTGATATTCAGTGCAAAGGCACAAGCTTCTCTTAATACGGTGCTCATGGCATCCATTTTCTCAGCCGAATATGCGGATTATCTGAATCCGCTACATCTGCAGTACCTCGCGCATCATCCTCGTAGCGCTAGGGTCATGTCACAAGCTTCAGATATTGAGATCCTTCCGCTTATATAGGCATGTAGCATTGCATCATTAGCAAATGCAATGAGCTCCAAAGACTCTAAAAGCTTCAAAGATATCTAATATTAAATGACTCGATGCAGTTTAAACGCGTTAACGCAATTTTTTTAATTAAATTCACATTTGTTTGCAATGTGCGTTACATTATTCACAGTTATTTTAAAACCTTTTTTAATTGAATGAATGATAAATTAATTTCCTGCCAATTTTATGAAAAAAAAACCTTCGTTCGTATATTATAGTTTACAGAATGGTTTGAATTAAATAAGCTTGGATTAGGTAGTTTAAATATTTAAATTTAAAAAATTTATAATCTAAATAAAAATTTCCCTTTTTATATTATTTCTTGATTTAAATAAAGATAAAAATTTAATGATTAAAATAATCATCTTATTAATATAAAGATTCGAATACAATTGTGATACGAAAACTTATTCTATTGTCTACGTATAATGTAAAATAGTCATAATTTTCTTTTAGTATTATGATTGTTCATCGCATCAGTATTTAAACGAATAATAACATAAAATATTTCTCTTAATTAATTCAAAGATTTATATTTGACGTTTTGAACTTTAATAGCAAGGACTATTATTTTAATTAACTAAAAATTGCCAATTCGTTCATAAATTATTTGATGAAATTTATTTAGTAATTCTGTAGAGATTATCTAATAAAATAAATTGATAATAAATGTTAAATATTAATAATATCTGCTCTGAACATTAATAATGTATTGAGTGAGGCAATCAATCGAAATGTTATTAATTAATTTTTAGTTACTTGGCATTACTTACAGCCGAAAGCCCAGTCATGAAAGTATAAATGCGATTTACAAATTCAATAAGGTATTGTATCGGCATCTTTTAATAATAGACGCGGAAGTACGTAATTTTGAGATATAATAACTAGTTAGTAAACATGTTGTTAATTGTGACACTATTTGGGCATCGTAAATAGCTAGTATTCGACCGGGGATAAAGGAGACCATCCACATTTATGATCCATCAGTGTAATAGATAAGCATGGCATTTCCATCTATATGATTGTCGATTCGTAGCGAGATACTCTGCCTTGAATGGTTGAGAAGATTAAGAAGATTTCGGATGCAGCTTCGGGCCACTGAAAAACAGGTTGTACAAAGATCTTCTTAACAAGGATAGACATTTCTGCAATCCCCCTCCCCCATCAGCACTTGGTAACCGTCGAGCTTCCGCGAGCCATGGAGAAGGATTCCTGGAATTCTCGGAGTTCGTCTCGCGTGCAAAAGCGAGAACCAACAGTGGTATCGCTTCCGAGGAATTCGTTATTAGCGATTTCCCATCCTACCTCCTCTCACTCCCTCGTGCCTTTTACTTCGTGCGTTCAGCGTGCCCCTCATTAAACTAGATGTTGATTAATTATAGGTGAGCTTTTGTCATCCTTAGTTAACGTTCGTAACGTATATATCGTTAACATATATCCAAGGATTTGAGTGAGTCGTGATTTAAAAAGAAAAAGGCGGTTACGGAGTAAATGCTGGTAGTTCTGGCGACCCATTACTCGAGAACTCCGGATCTTTTAAAATCTTGTTTAAAATCCCTTGCTGAGAAAATTATTTTTCTTCTTTTGAATCTTGTTTGCGCGTTTCAGATTCTTGATAAATTGACACGAATTATATTTTCGTAAAGCAAAGGCTTTATTTGATGAGCTTATACAATTTTTTATTTTTTTATTTTTTTATTAATAGTAATTTCATACGTGTACTGTGTATTTTTATCCTCGCATTATTTTAGAAGCTTTTGTTGTCAAGTTTGCTACTAATAATTTAAATATTTCTTAAACGCAGCAAAAGCTACACATATGTGCATCCTCTTTTTTACGAAGAAAGTCAACCTTTACAACAAAATTATTGATGTATTAATATTCGGTCCATCCAACCTAATAAAAATAATGTCTGTATATTTATAGAATACCATGCGTTACATTTCACGTTTACGTAAAATTTGTCGACAAGCAAATGTCGGTGCGACCTTTCCCAACACTCGTGCCTGAATCTTAATTATACTCGTCATCTTATTATTGCTCATGAGTAATAAAATCTTATGTTTAATAGATAGGGACAAGTCTATCCGTCTCTTACGACACATCAGGGAACGCAACAAGGGATAAAAAAAGTTGTGGAGTGAATGCGAAGACCCTGCGATACACTGTAATTCCGATGGAGGGGGACGGAGAAGATTATCGTTATCTGGGGAGCGCTTAAAACTGTTTTAGATACTCTAGCTGTATCACTCAAATGATAAGATAAAAACAGCATAAGATCACTACAATATGATTTTAAATTATAAATGAAATCACATCTACGCTATAACTCTTAAAGCCTCTAATTTTTGCATGCACGTCACAAAATACATGCTGCAAAATCGTGCAATAATCCATTCAAGTGTATACTTCATCATGACCAGGTCTACCTATCTCTCTGCTTTATCACATTATCATCCAGATCTATAATTGTCTCTATTGTTCTTTATTATTTTATTAGTGACGATACAAAACTCTATGTACACAATTAATACTAAAGATACAACAACAAAATCCTAGTTGTTGAAAAATATACTAATATCTTACTGTCTTTCGGATCAGCCTATGTATACTTGTAATATGAAAACTGGAAAAGCGACCCTTGGTCTTATCAGAAAAAGAAAAGGCAATGAAGCGTAACAAAGGACAAGATAGAACAGTAAATGATAGTACGCACAGCCTGAGAATAATATGGTCATTAAATTCTAGGATTCGTACTTGCTATCTCTTTTTGCAATGATTCTGCAATCTTTGTCTTGTTTCATTTTTATTTTTTGCACGACTTGTTTTACTTAAGGTAGAACATCAAATGTTCTAATTTTTACATGGCTATGCAGTTTTTAAATTTTCGTATTAATTTTAACCTCGTTAATTTTTAAAAGCATATGGAATGCAATATTCAGTAAAAGATTTTATAATAGTATTTCATTTTATAATTCATCAATTTATATGCAAAGTTCCTAAATTGAATTAAACTCAAATAAAATAATTTATCAAGAAAGTATACAATTGTAACTAAAAGTTGTGCTTTATTAACTCGAATAAAGCTTAAAATTTGTGTTTATAATTATATTATTTCTTATCATAAGGCAATACAATATCAATAAGAATTATTATTATCTGCTATATTGTATATTTTTATTAATTTATTATATATAAAACATTCCCGATGTTACTTTATTTTTGTAACTTTAATCGTGTTATAAATGCATCTGGGAGTATTAAAAGATCATCTCTGATCTACAATTCTGAGATTTTAGCTTTTGAACTTTTCTTAGCAGCGACTTTTTTTCCATTACAAGAGATTATCTAGGCTTTATGATAAAATTAAAAATTCGAAATGTAATTTTTTAGGCTTAATGTAGATATTTTTTAAGTATCACTTAGAGTCATATAGATATTGCAGATCTACCAGAAAGCTAAGCATCTTAAAAAAAATTTAATAAAATAATATTAGTATTACTATTTATTAATAAGCAGGTCTAATTACTCACTACAAATTACTTACTTTGCAAAATATTATTTTACCATTAATTAACCAAATGTATATATTTAAAATTTTTAATTAAACAATTTTTTTTAATTAAATTTATTGCTCTGTAATAAATGAAAAAATATGTGTTAAAAAAATTAATGCTTTAAGCAAATGAAAAGAAAGGAGTCAATAAATTACTTTATAATAAAAGAAACTGCATGCGTCGGTTTAATTAATAAGGTAGTCCTTTCAACGTTACCTACATACAAGCACAGGCATTAGATTCATTTGTGTTAGAAGGGCAACTGTGTAAGTAGCTTTTGTTTTTGCCTCCATAACCGAGTTTCTAGTCTCGATTTTTACGAGCTTCCGTTACGCCTATCCTATCATCTCAACGCTCGTTGCTTCGTAATAGCAAAATAAGAGTAAGTCAGGAGGCTATTAAGAGAGTGAGGCAGACGCACATAAGAATAATGAGAGAGATAGAGATTCTTATTTGCTTCGTACACCTCGTTATAAGCCCGCGAAGAACGTTGCAAACATCGGCCCGTCTTTGGTCTGAGCCACATCAACGTGAAGGAGCTTCCGTAAATTGGCAAGTATAATGATATTGTGAATAACGTTCATTTCACCGTGTAGTATCCATGTTTTCTCTCTTCCTTTGCCTTTGCCGTTCACGGTGTATCTGTCAACCTTGCATACCTGGTTCATTTATTCTCCTATCTATTCCCCTTCCCGCAGAACTATCTTATGTGACCTCCTTCCTCAACCCATGTTTTCGTTTTATACGCGCCCCTAGATATGAGATAAGCAAAGAAACCCAAGTATAAATTTTATTTAATACACGATGCGTTAAAACTGATGGCTCTAGCCTACTATTTGTATTGTAGTTGGCATTAGCATCCTACTAATGCTTTCATGTCTATCTCACCGAAGGAATGTACTTACGCAAAAATGTGCGTGCAACTACGAAGGTGGAAATTCATCCAGGAAATTCGATGCAAGTATCTTTGCAGAGGCAACGGAGAAATTGTCCCTTTTTTAATGTATATTAGTTATCTATATGATTTGCATACTATTCATTTAGTAATGAAGAAGATAACAAAGCAATTCTGAAACTGAATCATAATCAGAAGACAAAACATTATAAACAAAATATCCTTGACTGAAATTGAGAGCATTTATAACAAAATTTAACAAATCCTATTATAAATTCTATAATAGGTTGGGATCCGCAGTGCTAAAAAATTATAATTTATTATGCACGAGAGTAATCACATAATTATCCTGTCACTATATAGTATGCACATATTGTATAAAAAACATTGCAAAAATTGTTTAATTATTATATGAATAAAAAGTCAAAATAAATCATCAAGCAGAATCTACAGATTAACAATTGAAACAAAAGATTTCAAATTTGCAAAGGAATAATGATAAAAATAGAATAAAATAAAGGGGTATAGGAGAAGAAGACAAGTTAAAGCACAGCTGTGCAATTAATTAGTACGATTGTCAGATTCAAGATGGTTTGTTTAGTGCATCTTTCTACTCTTCATCTATATCGTTCCTGTTCTCTATTCATTTATTTTCCTTCCAGATTTCCTTATCGTAAGAACTTCTAACATGACGCTGCGTATGTTGAGGAATCAGTAAGTCGTAATTCTAACTTAAGACACATGATGTTTACTACTATTTATGAAGAAGTCCTGAGCGAGCGTTCCTAAAGACTAATGATACTGCTGTCTACTTATTTAGTATCTTACTATTAAAATGTTCGCAATGTGACAAAGAAAATTCGCAATGTGATAAACAAGCTTATATTCAACACCATGATTACACGAGACGGATTGTTGGGTTTATTTTTCATTAAGGTTCGAATTCTCAAGGATATTCTGTATACTGCCAGTCGTATCTATATTATTATGTATATAATATATAGAGCTTTAGTAATGCATATGTACATGCTAACAAATATATCTATGATCAAATTACTCTAGTATAGTAATAGAAATTGCTTACTTTGTTATTCGAATCAAGTATTAACATAAGAACTACAAATAAAGCTAGTTTATTATTTACACTTTTTTATTTCACGGAATATCTATAACACTGTTATTAATAATAATAAAACGTTAAATTAAAGACTTTTATTATAAAGAATGCGTCAAAATTTCCTTGTGGACGCAAGTAAGTTTTTTTTTTTAAATTAGGAGAAATTTTTTACATCAAGTAGTTTTTAGATTTATTATTTTTAGCAAAATATTATTTGATATGTGTAATTAAAATTATATCTTTCTAATATTAACGTTTTTGTGACTCCGGGACTAGTAAAAATACGACATGCTACCTTTGTATAAATAAACTCAGCAATTTGGAGTGCAAGTCCAACATGAGCAGAACGCGCGTATACTCAAAATCGATAAACTCCCCTATTTTCTTGGAACGTGAGGTACTTGCCGAAAGTTTCACGACTTAAATTGGAAGACTGACAAATAGCAATGGAACGTGTAATGAGGTAATATACTTTAAATGTGATTATTATAATATTGCTAGATTGCATATTTAAATAGTCACATGGACATTATCCATATTGCAAATTCAAAAGTCATTTGAGGATTACTTTTTTACACGGGCTATGTTTTTGTTTTTTTTTATATAATTTACAATGTATCTGCTCTATATTTCTTTAGTTCTTGAAAATGACATGGTAAATTATATTCATGTTTTATCGCATTGGTTGACAATTTAATATTATCCTACAATCGTTTGTAATTCACGCGAAAAAAACTATACTGCAATATTGTTTAACAGTTACAAATTAAATAAACCTTACTGACTATTAATACTGGAAACAGACAGAAAATAAACAATAAGATTAAAATGTCCCGAATTTCAATATTTTCAAAAACAACTAAAATAAGGCGAGAATTAAATCAAGATTTGCAGGATTATCCTCGAAATTACATTACAAAAACTAAAAAAGAATTCTCTGTATTTTTTCACCTTTTTCATATCAAGTAGAGTATTTTAACGCGAACACATCACTTTTGAAAAATCAACATAGTTCTTCTCGCTTTCCAATACATAGTTGAAAGGTTTCCTACCCGTCCGCAGAATTGGCTAAATCTGGTTCCTGAATCCCTGGTAAAGAGAGGTAGGAAGGTGAACAGAAGTATAGAGAATAATAATAGAGGGGATACAGAAAAAAATAGAAAGGAATAGAGATAAATAGGTAAACAGATGGATGTATAAGCAGAGAAATAGAAGTTATTCGGTGAGAGCGACTGCGTACGCAGACACGTTAGTGAGAGCGGCTAAATTGCTTGCGTAGAAGCAGATGCCACAATACCAGGTTGCAGCCGACGCGAAAGCCTTCGATGACGGCAAAGATGACGACGTCAGGCGATTTTACATAGACAGCCGACACGAGAGAAGCCGTTGAAGGGAAGTTGGATACCGGTTGAATGATAGAAGCGACAACGTCGACAAAAACGACGATTCGAAGACGATGCAATTATTCGCAATTACCGCTTCGGTCCGCTAGGTTGTGGAATTATCCCATTCTGCTTCTATTACTCTGGGGACTCTCCTATCTATGTCTACTTTTGACGCTTACAACGTAGGCCTCGTATACGAATATCCGCATTCGTCTCTTCGCTCCCTTTAATAAAGCCAGGCTGCAAGCACATAATTTTTACTAAGTCAAATTTTAGATGCCGGCACTTACAATAATCGCCAATAATCCAAGCATTGAATTCATTGAAACATTATACTAATGTTCTTCCTTTGCTTAAATTATAGATTATTAAAAAGCAGAAACAATTTTTTATTAATTATATGTTGAATTTAAATTTTATTAGCTTTTACGGTAAGACTAGATTATTCTGTGATCCATGCATTGAGCATGCCATTAATAAATCAGTTTTTAAATTTATACTATAAGTATTTTAAAATATTCACATCCATTATATAAATTCGCAATTTTTATTTCGAATAATTATATATTACCTAAATGCATTATATTTCTATTCATTCTATTTTGAAAGAATTATGACAGAGGAATTTATGTTTAATGAATAAATTATAATAAAATATTATACTCTATGTGTACACGATGCTATTTTAATTACTATTTGCCAGAATTAAGAGTTACTTAATCTTTCCATTACCATAATAAACAATTTTTGATCGATTTTGCAACATCCTTATTTTTTTCCATTAGTATTATTTAAGCATAAGCTTTATTCACGGATAATCTATTTTCACGAAACACAGAATTATTAATGAAAGATGGCGCAGATAAAATGAGTGAGAGAGATAGACTAAAGGAGGATGTTGTGGTTTTATTAGTTGATGAATGAGAAGGTAAAGACAATTGCGTCGAGGAAAATGACATTGCATATTCAATTTTAGATTATCCCCGGCAAGTAAGTTTCCTCATTTACTGCTATTACGCATTTAGTGGAAATCAATAAAGCTGCCATTAATGACTTAAAAATCAATAAGATTATCCGACACCACATTTTTTCTCACTATGTACTTTTGCTAAATTATTTTCATAACAATAATTCATTGAAATTATGTATTATATAGAAAGTGTCAGCATTGCACTAGGTTTTTTAATATAATATAATACGCTACCGATTAAAGCGCATATATTAATGAAAAAATAACATAAACGAATATGGTTTTGTGAATCGATGTCTTGACAATATTTAGCCTAAAATTTATTATTTTAAATACTTCTCTTTAAATTTAATAATATTGGAAGCCATGAAATTTGACAAAATTTAACAGTTATATACTTTTAAACATAATTAAATTAATAATATTTCAACTACATGAAGCATTTACTTAAGTTTTTTTTTATTGAAAATTAAAAGATTTTGACTTATGATATTTGAAATCCTGCTGAGGTTTTGTATTCTATTTAAAAAGTCGGGCTGTGCATCACGTTGATCTGTTATTGCACTTTTAATGGGTTTTATATTTACCTTAGCAATAATTTTTGTAGATCGGCTTATCTGAAAAGCAACAAACAAAAAGTTATCCTGGACAATTTAGTCAATATTCTCAATTCTAGCAATAGAAACAAAGTTAATTCATTAAAGCAAACTCATCTACTTTTTTCTCTCTAAACTGATAAACTTTAAAATTCAATATACATTAAAAAAGTTTAATTAATATAATTTAATATAATATAATTTTTTACTAAAAAAAGTATTGTAAGTTATATGTTGCTGGATTTAACATATTTACAATTAATGGTAGGTAAAAATTTTATAATGTCAATTTTTTCAAGTATTTATAAGTAATATTGAAAATATGTAAACAATTATTAATATAGAAGTTGTCAAAAATTGATCACAAGTTTACAAAGTAAAAAATAATATTCTTTTAATAACGATATGGTTTCTGTTTTTTTTTTTTATTAAATAAACTAATTTATTTTATTGCCTATGGAGTAATAATGCTTTTAAAAATAGTATTATTAACAAACCATTTTCAATGCCGTAAATTGAAACTTGTTGATATATTGTTATAATGTATATGTAAATGTCTTTTCGAGCTATTTATACATATGAAATAAATTAATTTACACGGGAAAGCATGAGAAAGAAATGGATGAATAAATTAAGAAAGAAAAAAATTGTTAAATATGTTTATAATTAATTAGGAAGTTTAAGATGCTAGTCATGTTGAATGTAAAATAAAATACAATACTGTAGCTTATAATTTAATATAAAGATAGTAATTATAAAATCCTCAAAATGAGAATGTCGATCGAAATACATCTTAATCGACTTTGCTGATATAAATAATTAGTGTAAGCTAAGCTAGTAAATGGAATGCAAGCGTCAAAACGAATAAAGGTTGCAGTAAAAATAGAATCTTTCATCCATTGCACAAAATAGAAGCAATTTAAATCCATAGGGACAAGCGTACTCTAATCTCCAACAGAAAGACGTTAAATAATGAAGCGTATACTGTGTGCATTTGAGATTCGAAGCGTCAGTAGAAGGAGAGAGGGTAAGAGGATGAGTTCCCGTTCGACAAGTATGTTCGGTGGATTCACGATGGCTGCCGAACGAGGGGCAGCTAACGTAACAAAGGGCGACATGGCTTGGCGACCTCCCTGGAAACTTGATTGCGTCTCGCTTTGGACTTGTGTTGCACGCAAAGACACCAATCCAGAAAACGTTTTTCTATTTATCGATGTTCAATTTCTATAATGATAAGCAGCGAGTGACTTCGCGGTTCGCGCTTCTTAGTCAGAAGTCCTAACTGAGCTTTTAGTTATCTATTAAAAAATTCTTCTAATTAATGGAATCGCGCATTTTCGCAGCTCTCGTATAATTTTGAGATATATAGGCTATTTAAATATGTCTTTATTGATATAACAAAATAGAAAATGATAAACAAAAAAGTATTTTTTAATATTTCAATTACTATAATATACAATTACTATAATAGAATTATTTAATTCATACATAAGCTTGAAAATATCAATTGATATTTATTAAATAAGTCCTCATTGATTTGATATAAATTAAAATTTTATTATAAATCAAAAGTTCTTCAATATACCATCATCGTAAAATGACTATTTTGTTTTTATTATGCACAATAATTTATTCCAAACATTTTATTTATTGAATACAAGCTCGTATATCTTCTGTATTTATATACTGCTACTATATTTTAAAACAAAAATTTTGTAATAAATAAGGAATCTCTTTGGAATTTCGTTTAAAAAAATCATTTTAAATTAATAAAAGAACCATTGTAAAATTAAACGAAAATCTTTATATATCTAGGGTTATGGAAATTCGAAAACGAATGCACGAATACTTGAAATATTGATCTATAATCCCTGTCGAACCCTTAACACTTGATACAATCGTATTCCCGCGTAAATTTTTTAGACAATCTCGGGACTTTTTTGTGAGCATGTAGTGTTATCGATTTTTATGTAATAATAAGGTAAATATTATTGCTGTTTTATACTATTTCGAAAATTTTACATATCCTGTTACAAATATTTCCATATTAATTGATACCATATTTTATTTTTATTACGTATCATTTTCAATATAAAAGAAAAGTAGTTTTTTTTTTATAATTTTATCTTCAGTTAAAAATTATTTGAAAAATTAATTATTACATACAAAATTACTAATTATTTTTAAAGATTTATATTTATTTAAAAAATATTGATTTTTTTTTAACATTCAAAGAAAGAGTAATAAGTAAATATGTTGTTTCAGTAAATTGTTTTTTATTTTAGATAAAATTAAATGTGCAAATATTCGATTATATATTATATAGTATATAATTGATACCAACATCGGCCATTTTAGAAATTGAAACACTTTTTATGTATGAAAAAATTCTCTTTCAAATCAAAGAGCAAATAATTTGGTCTGATCGTAGAATGAATCGTTGTTTACAATAATTACTTGTAATAAATCAATTTGATTTTTTTTCAGTAGTTAAATTTGCATACGCTTATCATACTTCACCACAATAAATACTCCATCTATATTTATAATTCAAGACTAGAGCTGGTAACCTTGAAAACCTTTATGTTTATTAGTATCATTTAATCCATCAGAAAATTTAACATGTTTTTCGGATAAATTGTTTTTTAAAAATTGAAATTTTAAATCTAGATACTCTAAGCTTGCCTTAAATAAACCAATCATTTTTATTAAACTTCACAATAAAATTTACCTTGTCTCATCAATGTAAATTCAGGAACGTTATAAAAGAATGAATTGTTAGTAAGAACTATATTTATGCTATGCTCACAAAAAATTTAACAAAAAAATATTTTTATTTAAAATTGAACTGTATTATAGAAAATAATATTTTAAAGTTAATTTTTCTTTTTTAAATTAATGTACGCCTTTGACTGAAAAATATTATTCAAAAGAAATGCTTATTAACAAGGTTTAAGTATTAGTGCATTTTTTATGTTGTAAATGCGAGAGGGTGAAAATATCTACTTAGATAATATATAGATACTGTATACAATAATACTTGTAGGTTACTTAATAATCGGCGAGAAGATTTCTCTTTCTTCCACATTATATAACAATCGATACAACAAAAATTAGAAACTTAACTCCAAAGCAATTTCTTCAGTTTTCATTTTATTAAGTGAAGTTTTCTGTTAATGGACCACTTGTCGCTCTTGGGATTGAAATTAATCTATATGGTCGTCGCTACCCCTAGAACGACAGAGTTCATTACACTATAGTATGAGTGAGCAATACGAAAGATCTTAACCTGCAACGTTGAGCCTACGCTCTTCTCGACGTAGTCTATCATATTAATCCAAAAATTAACGCATATTGTGTAAACCTAATAAATATTTGTTTATAAAAAGTACCACCTCATCGTAGCCCTTCATTTAAAGTCGATAATAAATATCAATCTGAACTCTATTTAAATATGTACATCTGTACATCTCAAAAAACTCTAAGATAAACTTAAAGCACGCATAAAATTTAATATAATTAGAAATGTATAATCTGGGGTTTGGATACGTAGGATTTTATATTTTATACTTCAAATAACAATTTTCAATTCATCGCTCTTTACTGTGCTTGTCGTGGCACATTTTATGCTCAAATCATTCATTAGAAAGAGAAAAGCTTACTTATATACCATCTATAATTATCAATAAAATATTTATTACTAACAATGATAATTATAAAAATTGTAACAAATATAAAAACATTAATATTCATAGTAATGACAAGTATTATATACAAATTTTTTACAAAAGGAATTTCTTAATTTTTTAATGACTATTAAGGTTAATTAAGACATTTTTCAAACATTTATAATTGATAATAATTAATTGTATCAAACTGGATCAATTATGATTTTTTTTTTTTGAACTATTAATTTTTCATGGTACATTCTGTTCTTAATTTTGTTTTCATTCTTCCCTCTTTCTCTCTAATGCAATTAATCTCTATCACTATGTTTCTAACTCAATTCCATACCTTTGATTCATTTTTTTCTATTATAAAATTCCAGTTCGTTTTATCTCTCGTACTCCCTATTTTTTTAATAAAAATTTGTCTTCAAACTCCTAATACCTTTGCGTCAAGGGTTTGTGTAGAAAATATTTTTAAATTCTTTACTAGAATTAAAATAAAAATGATTAAAGTTTACAATACGGAGGGCGGATAAATATTTCCGCTATCGAGGATTTGTCACAGCAGTCTTTATTGTATGTATAAATTGATCTGAAAGTTTTTGAATAAAAATAGGTCGACCTATAAGTTATTTTAATTTTTTGTTACTGTAAAAAAGTAATTTTTTTTTTCATTTTTTATTCAATCATCAAACTAAAGCAAAATAGTTAAATTACTGAACAGATGACTCAACTAGTTATATATTACGCATGCATGTATGTATATATATATATATATATGTATATATGAATTCGTTTAAATTACAAGTTATAAATTCATATATATGTGAAAATCTTCATAAATATATATATATATATATATATATATACATAATAGGGAATTCACAGGGTGTTGTTTGAGAAAGTTTAATCTACTAAGCTTAGTAGTCCTTGTAGCATAGTACTACTTAGCTGTAGTAGTGAACTGACCAGTTGCCTTCACACTGTTTTAATTTAATTATACATGCCAAAAATAACTAACATTGTATCACTTTCACATAAATTAGTAATTACAACTGCGAACAACTAACCTCGATTACCATTTTCTATATAATTGGCAGTAAATAATTTTTTTATTGACTTTGACTTAAATAAATTGATTGAGATGATAGTTTTAATTTTATATACTATGTATCTGTATGACTTAGAATATAAAAGGTACGCGGAAATATGCAACAGTTTTTATCTCAGACCAAAAAAATGACTTAGTCAATAGGTAAAAAAATAACATCCCTTATTAATTCTGCAACGCTTGCAACATACAAATTCTCTTTTTATCTCGAAATGTATCAGCAGAAAAAGGTTCCACAGTAGGCCTAAAATATGTTTTCTTTGTATAAGCTTTTAATTAACTTCTTAGGTTCATATTATCATTTGTAAAAACTTGAATCTAACACCAGCTATGACAAAATTTTTTTTGTGTTTCGTTTATTTCTGTTTACTCCCCGCTCCCGCTCATAAGAGAATGAAGCATTTTTCTATTACTTGAAGTTGTTCAGAAATACTCATAATGAGCAAAATGGTATAAGTATATAAGTATTCATGCATCAAATACAATTTTGAAAAAAATCTCAAATATCTTGATTGCTAACATACTATTTAAATCTGTACACAAAAGCTCAGTGCGAACAGTACAATCTTGTTTCATGCTAATTTCAAATCCTTTAATTTCATTCGGTTAATAAATAAATTTATTATTCATTTATATTACTTTATCTTCTTATATTTGCATTTAATTAATATTCTTAATTATCTCTTCTTCTGTTTTTCTTCTTTTTATAAAATTATGATATGAGTTTTTGTGTAATAATTTCCATTAACGATATAATGTAAAACAAATTATTGATTATTCAAGATTGGTGATATATAAACGCTGAATTATATATTATTATTATTTAGTAATTTTATATCTGAGATAATAACAGGATTTATTTTATAACCTATTTCGTGTAATTGGTTTTTATACATGATTTTAGTGATCATTAGTTTTGCAAAAAATATTCAGAAACTGTCTTTCGTCTTCTACTGTATTTTGTTTATAATTGATATGTTTTTCTATTACACTTATAAGTAGTTAGCGTATTCAATCCAGAAAATAGTTAATTTAATTTTTCTCAATAAAAATTAAATCAATTCACTCTCTTTCTGAATATTTATATAATAATTTAAATGTATGTGTATGTGTGTGTGTGTGTTATGCGGTGCGATCTTTCCTCGTAGTACGTGCAGCTACAGCAAAATATTATGGTAACTCATAAATTTTGCTTACGATCTCGAAAATTTAAAAAATATTCGAGCTTGGTAAGTTTCGAATATTCTAAAAATAGATTATTTGATTATGCTTGAATAATTGCTTGTGCTGCCAATACGCAAATATCAAATATATGCATTATTTACCTTCCTTTTTTTTATTTTTTTATTCGTAGCAACTAACTATATTGTTAATTAGGTCTATTAATTTCAACAGTCTTATAGTTTTTTTTGTATATTCAGTTATTCATATAACTTATTATATCAATTTTACCAAATAATATATGAAAATTGAATTTAATAATTATAAACAAAGTTTACATAATTAATAATTATGCTATATTACTGAATATCACTCTGTTTAATTATGATGATATATATTCATGAATAATATGCAACGAAATTGTATTATTAATTCAGTTGAATTTCGACAAATTAAAGTATATTAATTAATTTAGTTTTATTTTAAAATTAGCTGTACAATCACAGCAATAAAAGTACAAATTTATACATTCATATTAATGAATTTTTATTTAAGATCTTTTGAACTATCTTAAGTATGTAACTGCAATGTAACATTATCACTTAAATAAATATTGACACTAGAGTTACGCTAGAATCATTTTCATTTCGTCTCTTTAGTATGTCTTTTGTATTTGTACGTAAATGTAAAAATAGAGAAAAAAATGTTCTACAAGAAATCATTTTAAAAAATGTGGTGTCATTATTTATATTTTTTATATTAAGTACATAATAAGTATGTGATTCAAAGAGAATTTATGAAGAATGTCAATACCACCACTATTGAATTAACGAAAAAGCAGTTAATAAAATATGGACGGAAGTCAGATTTTTATATATTATTTCAAGCTTTTTAGTTTCACTCTACATTGAATATTCAATCACATCCCAGCTTTCTTATGACGAATGTTCAGAATATAAAACAGTTTTTCTATTGGTTTAACTCCATTCTTCTTGAAAAGGTGACATTTTAAGTTTCAGAATTTATAAATTACGAATAGAATATATTTGAAAGTTTATTATCTTTCCCATTATAATACGAAGGGAATAAGTTAGGATATTTTGATTTGATTACCGTAATTTAATAAAAAAAAACTATTTATAAATGATGGTTTTTATTTGATATTATTAAAAAAATCATAAGCTTAAATAAAATTGTATTTTCAAAAAAAAAAATTTGACAAAAATCAAAAAATAATCAAAAGCTCTTCGTGCACACACCGGAACGGTAGTTAAATTCCATATCCAATTAATAATCCTATGAAGAAGCTAAGAGTAAAACGTGAAATACTCTGAAGTCTTAATTTACAGAAGTGCACAACAGTGCAGAACAGAGAAATGAATAGAAACTAAATGTTAAGAAGCAAAAGAACAAGAAGACGACGGTCACGTGCGGCGTAGTGTTGCCAAGTAGGCTACAAGCAACAATGATAACTTTTATAAGGGTTGGAGAGAGCAGAGCTCACTTGTTCACGTTTGTCTAATTACATAAATAAGAATCAGTGAGCAAAGCATAGTCGTGGAGACGAAGGGTCACGCGACTTGAGGGCTGAGGAGAAACGGGGATCTTGCGTGCGTCCTTTGCAGGCGAGAACGAAAATTGTACGGTGTATGCTGTTACGCTTCTCCAATATACAGTTAGCAGTTTCTGCCAACCTTACCACCCTCGTAGTTGCCCTATGGCATCAACTCATTTTCGTCTTCAATGAAGTTCGCGGATGTTCTTGAGGTTGTATGCTGAGTAAATGAAAATACAAGTAAAGGCGACTTGGAATACTTACCAAATTTACTATCAGCAATATAATTAAACGAGACAAATGTGATAAAAACTCTATGCCGCGTATTATTACTAATACACTAAAAATCTATAATAAATACTAAACTTTTATTTTGAATTATATTATAAATAGCTGATACATTTTTAAAAATTTTTAATTCACAAAATCCTTGATTTTTCTAACACTTAAATTTTGAATATTGTATACTTTAAAAAACTTCTAAAATTATTTCTATACATCAAAGCATGCATATATTAATTAATTTCAAAGGAAATATTTAAATTCATTAACAAATTTTTAATGTAATACAGAATTATAATTATGCTATTTGGAGCTTATTAAGAAATATTTTACATGCACAAAAGTATTTTAAAAGCAGCAGTATTTCAATTAAAACAGTTTTTGAACCACAGCATACTATTTCTATAGTAATAAGCCACCTATTTCATCAGGAATCGTATTTTGATGAAAAACTCATAAAGCCTGGAATTCACTTCTGTGAGAGAGAATATGGTATGCGTGTACAGTAAGAACAGTAAAATACAATAACAGACAAGAATTTATGAAATCCATTTAACATCGAATGCTTCATATAATAATGCACAAAAGGGAGTTATATACATTTACATTTACATACATTCATAAATATATAAATATATTGATATGTGAGAGTGTGTGTGTTCATGTGTGTGTGCGTGTTCGCGTGCGTGTGCGCGTATATAGATATATGCAGGCACGATCACAGAGCTGAAACATGCACGCACGTACGCATCAAGGATCGCAGAAAGGTGTACGTAAAAAAGCTCTGTGAGTTTTCACTCGCATTTCCCTGGTGTATCCTCAAACCCAATGTTTCATTGTCTTATTAGCGATGAAGAATGAAATGTCAAAGAATCTTTACTTTGATTATCATAACACAAGGGTAGGGATTTATGAAAGCGTCTCCTCTTTTTCGCTTCTTCTCTTCCGTATTCATTTTCTAGTTCATTCGGTGAATTCGTAAGAATAAGCATGAGTGAAAATAATAGTTTAACCAAGCTTTAAGAACTCTATCTTTTTACTTATTGTACATATACTCTATAATAAGCAAACTTACAACTCGAGTATCAATTTTAGTGAAGGACTTCAGTAGTACATTAGGATCCATTATAAATATTAAATTTTATAACTACATTCCATTATATACTATCTTTTAAGCTTAAAATTCATTTTTTTACTTTATATTTTATTAGTCAATGAATTTATTGTAGCTAGGTTATAATAATTTAAAATCTTAACATAAAGGAAGTAATTATTTATCTATATTGAATAAAGGAAATGTTCTACCTTTTTTTAAGGTGGAGTTCGTATGAGAGTATTACTAATACAAAATCTTCTTTAAGCTTAATACAATAATGTACGTGATATTATAATGTAATAGTATAATGGATTTATTGGAGTAATCGTCCACTGATGTGGTACCATGTATATTCCAGCAGCAACAAGCTCAGCAACAAGCTCAACAACAGGTACAACAACACCATCCACAGCAGCAACAGCAGTCTCAACAGCAACAGCAGCAGCCGCTGCAACCGCAGGCGCATTCACCCGGAAATGGAAATGGTGCAAAAATCGGGGGAAGCCCATCACCGGGGAACTCCACTTCCCCCGGTGGACTCGTCACAGTCTCCAATAAGCCCCTAGCCGAGCCGAAACCGGTGGAGTGTAATTTGTGCCATCGGAAATTCAAAAATATACCCGCCCTCAATGGCCACATGAGACTGCATGGCGGCTACTTCAAAAAGGTGGGTGATAGCGTTCTCTACATCACATCTTTTTCTTCGCTTGTCTGATATTTTGTTGACAGTTCTAATTATAAATTTTTAAGACGATTCATATAATTATTTTCTAATAAATAAATTTAAAGAAATTAACTTTCATGCCAGTATAAATTATACAGAATATACACAAGTAATTTGCTATCAAACAAATACATATTTTTTCAGTAGCAATTATTAATCAGATATAAACATGTTTATACATTTATAGTATAATATGTGAATCCCTGTTTATTATTATCTAAGAAATATTATAAGTGTCTTTGATTACGTTTTTTTTAAATAATGAGCAAAATGCTTGTTGCTCTAGCCGGTAAACGAAAGCACATAAGTTAACCACTGTACTAAATGCCTCTTGTAGTTTTGTGCTGGGGCCCATTCACTTGTTGTACACATCAAAGTATACCAATAATATGTACTATGCTTATAGCCACGTACCACCACAACCACACACGGTCATGGCAACAATATGTTCAAGTTCATGCACTTGCTGGACCAATGAGGGAGAATTTTCTAGAAAAAACCCTTAATAATCTATACTTCGCCTGCTTCTCTTTTATTGTAATTTTCGTCCAAAAAAGCGTGGATTACATGCACTTACGTTCGGTCTTTAATTTAAATTTTATGTAAGAAGTCAAAGAAGACTCTATATATACAGCTAACCTAAATAATTAATACTTTAGAAACTATCAGTGTAACTTACTTTATGAAACCTTTATTTTCTTACTCTTCCATCTTTCCTCCCACATTCTCTTTATTTAATTATTGATAAATACGATATTCCAAACTTTACAACTAACAACTTGTTTGTTTTATTCCAGTACATGTTAAATAAATAGAATCCTGATTTTTTAAATGTTAATCATGTTTATAATCTGTTTTTAATCTGTCTATTTTGAATTTGTTATATCTGTTCTATTTTGAACATGAAATACCCAAAACATGAAAGGTCATTTGAACGTGAGATAAATTGTAATTTCAGTTAAAACCCATATCTTGGCTAGTATACATAGATGTATAGGCTGAGTAAGAGCGTAAGTCTGACAGGGTGATACATTATAACCTTGAATTTACGAAAATGATGTATTGTAATATAATTAATGTATCATAATTTCATAAAAAAATCAAGTTTCATAAAAAAAATTTTAATTAAGCATTATATATTTTAAAGTTATAATGTGCAGTTTAATATCATCTTTAACATATTACTATTTCAATAATTTGTTAACATTAGTAACAAAATAAAGATTTATAAGGCTGAAATTAATTAAACAAACTTTGTAGATGATTTATTAATTTATCATTTGGTTATATTTATCATGAAATTTAAATGTTTATTAATCGTCGAAACTTTTTCGAATACTTTTACATGTTCGAGATTTATTTATATATTGTACAATATTTTATCGCTAATTAAAAATTTTCCTTATCTTTGAAAACAGGGTAATGTCGGATTAGAATATCAAATTTGTAAAATTTTAATAGTTTCCGAAGTTCCTAAATACGATCTGTTCTTACACGAGTTCGAAATTAATAATTCAATGATATAGTAGTGCATGCTACTTCTAAATAATTAACATATATGTAAAAATAATTTTCATTTAAAAATTGTGTTATTATGATACATGGGTTTCTTATACATAAGCATTATAGAGTCTTGCAATTGATTATTTATTAATAAATTTTTTATAGATTTAATTTGAAATGAAATAGCATATCAACTAGTGTTTTAAAATTAAAAAATTATCATTTATGAAATTTCAAATATAATGAAAAATTTTTTATGTAAAATGCCTTTAACCTACATATGATACTATTAAAATTAAAAACTAAATAGAAACTACTATGTTGCTCTTCGTCTCAAGCAAAAGTATTTACCAAGTATTTACCAGTATCTAACTTATTCAAATAAAGGCATGTATAATAACATTGAAAATCCAACATCTTGTATAATTTTTTGCTCAAATTAACGAAATGTTAACAGAACACAAAAATAGAATCAAGAAAAATCTCGTTACACAATATTAAATCAATTTATCTCCTTTTATTGTTACTCTATAATTTATTACGTGCCTGTGTTGTTAAACTTTTTTAAGAACATTAAAATGAACAGAAAACAACTAAGTAAACCTGTCAATAGAAGATATATGAATCAATAGTCCAAAAGGAAATAAAAGATCAGTGTTTTCAAAAGCTCTTCTTATTATGCCCTTTTTCTACTTTTAACTCTTTTTCCCGCTTTTTCATTTTCGCTCTCTTTCTCTCAATCATTCTCTCTCTGTATCTTCTAATTAAAAATATTTTAACTAGCTTTTGAAAAGCACCGAAACTTTCATCACTTTCTTTGACTTGTTTTTTTTTATTTTAGAATCTCATAAATTATGGTATAATAATAACCATATACGTCGCATCTGCATAGGATGTATTATTTGGTTGATTCTTACACTTATGATGCGAGTTTAAAATTCCATTTATGTGTAGAGAAAAATACATATGTTCCTCCAATCTATCCAGCATCTTCACAATTCTCTATTATTTCTTCGCTTACACGCATATATATAGGCATGCACATGCATAAGTAATTTTGGATTCAAATTTAAAGAATACGAAATGAAGACAAATAGGAGCGAACTATCAAAAAAGTGAGAGAAAAGTGGTGTACAAACATTGTCTCGAGTCTTTCCTCCATTATGCTGATTAAATCTTGGGTGTTCTACGAATCGTGTGTATTTACGTTTTTTAAAACATGAAAACAAAAGATAAGCAAATGAGATAAATAAAGAAAGAGAAGGATAAATATGGAAGGAAGTATTTATGTGTGTTCGCATACGGGACAGATATAAATAAAGAAACAAATATTACATACGAATGTAAGCTCGAACGCCTGAACCACTACGTATGACAGTAGTAACGGAGTGACGTCGCTGTGGGATTTATTGAAAAGTTTAGATAGTCTTCCAGTGGGAAATCTGGATTAATGTACTTTGTATAAGCATACGCCTCAATTCTTTTAAAACCTTACCAAAAAGCAAAAAGTAGTGAAAGGCAAATAGAGAAAGAGTAGAACGGTCTTTAGAATGCAATAATGACATTTAATGTATACCTACGTATACACATAGGTGTGCACATGTGTCTCATTTATTTACGTGAAAGTATATTGGCGAACATGTTGGTATAACTGGATTTGCTATTATTTTCCTTAAACTTTGTTGTGTAAAATTCGTGTAAAAAAGATCGAAAATTACGTAGATTGCGCTGGAGTAATTTTATAAAATAATAACTATTTGTAAAAAAATATTTCTTAATCCTTTGATTTAGCTGTTATTTCATTAATAGATGATTTAATACATTTGATTTTTTTACATTTCTAAGATTTATTTAACATTTATTATTTATTGCTGCCTTTGTATTTAATTAACTTGGATTCAATTATGTGAAATAAAATTTAAAAAATTTTTTATTAACTAACATTTCATTACGCGATTTATGATAATTTATTATTCTTTGCTAGTACATTTATTAAATTACCGTAATATATAAGTTTGTAAATGAAAAAATTTTTTATTTGGGTCGCGAACTTTTAAAAATTTAAGTTCTTTCACAACGTCATGAATTATAAAGTCCTTTGTTTCCACCGTTGCTGTTTAATACCTGATAATTATTTTTTTTCATTAAGTGAAAAATTAATTTATTATTGAACTCTAGCCATTCTAATTCTAAAAGCTGGCTTTATTCATATTATTTTATTATTCGTTGTACAAACGTATGTAAGGAAACATTATGGATAACAAAATAAAATATTAATTCTTTAAATGCTAATTATATCTCGTGTATTTTACCTAAATTAAAAATAATGTTTGAATATGATAATGCAATTATTAACTAAATTTGGTTTCTAAAAACCAGAGCAGAAACTCGAAAGGCATGGACAGGGCGCGCATAGGGAATGAACTTGTACTATGTATAAAAGCTCTTCTCTCGCAATGCACAGTCAGTCCTTTAAACTACCATGCAATAGAAGCCGAAAAAGTGAGGTTTACTTCAATTGTGAATAAATTCAAGATAATTAAAAGAGGATAAAGCGGAAATATCATCAGGCTGAAAAACTTTATCATCACGGCCATATATTCATCTTTGAGGAACAAGGTGCCGTGTGTTGACGGTGAAAACAACATAAATCGCTGTCCGAAATGAAAGGAAGAGAGACGGCCATAACCTCGATATCCGCTGGTAGAGATCAATCGTATTAGGAAACAGAAAGCAGGGTGTATCTATACAAGGTGGGCCCTTTACCTTCACCCGCCTTCAATCAATATTCATGACACGACCGATGTACCACGCGTCAAAGACAGAGTTCAATTTCGGACGTGATGTATATATCGACTTAGGAAGACATCGGGAAATTGAGGTGCCGAGGTCGGAACCGTCCTTGTGAACGGCGGATCGTTCACCAGAAGCAACTTCCAGTCTCTGAATCAGCGTTTAGACGTCGTCGCCCTCTTACCCGTGCTTTATCCAGAGAAGGGCTGCTGAGCCAATTGCACACTCGGCAGTGCGTTACATGGCCCCATCTGACCTGTCTGCATTGCTGATACAGAGCTGGTTTGCTAAATGGGAAAGCCCGGGAGAAGAGATACATTGCAGCTTGAATGAGATAACAGCTATGCGAACGAAGCCGGGCATGTTGACGCTGGAGTAACACGAATCGAGCCAAGGACTTTTATTAGTACTGTTTGCGAACTCCAACGGCTCACATTTTATGAATAATTATTGCTTCTCTAATCACTTATCATGGAAATTACTATTAAATTGTTTCATTCGTTGATCGTTTAGAAAACAAGAATGATGTATTATTTCTAGGATTTCCAACCAGCACTAGCCATGAAGATTTTAAATATTTCCTTCGTTATACAGCACGAAAAAAAAGAAAACATCATGTACATGGACACATAGCCTTTAACATTATTAGCAATACATTATAAATATTATTGTTACATTAATATGTATGAAACGATGTTGGACGATAGATTTTATAATTTTAACACATTTGAATTTTATAATAAACAAAGAGTTGAGTTTCCAGAAGGTACACATGGAAATTTGAACCATTAGATAGCAATACTGGAAAATGAACAATTTTTTACGAAATTAGAAAATTTGAGAAATATGAAGCACAAAAATTTTTTAGTGTTTCTATGGTTACCTAAATATATATGTGTGTATGTATAACGTACCATAGAAGGCGAAGTAAATTAAAAATATTCATAGAATCTGCAATGAAAGAGTAGTATCGAATTAAACTGTTATTATGTTTATTAATGGAAGCATGAGAGATATTCATTAAAATTGCATCTAAAAATTTTAATATAACTTCTCGATCAAAGGAAAATTAGTTTCGAACGAGCTGCGTAAATATGAGTAAATAATTCTCAATTGAAGGCTAATGAGAAATAATTGAAAGTAAAATTTTATACTGAGAATTTAATCCCGGCATTCCTAAAATTTAGAAAAATAATATCGCTGAAAAATCAAGTATTCGCCGCTATATGTTAAATATTAATTAATAGTTCGGTATGACTTCTGAAGGCGTGGCAAGGGGATAGGCGACGAGATTTGTCGCAAATGCTCTCTATCACATTCACCGGACAATCTATCTACGGATAATCGAAAGCTGCTTCAATTAGCCTCGGTCAATAATTAGCCAGGGGACACTCGCCAGTGCTGGGCTCCACTAACTAGGTAGGACACGTCGATGGTGCGGACCAAGCGGCCCATTAATTTGTGACCAAGGTCTTTTAATCTAACGTGAGCACCTCCTTGATTGCCCGGTGATTCCAGTCTTTATATCCGGACGTTTGCTTTTCGGGGATAGAGCCGCAGTCCAAAGTATCGAACAGGAGGAGGCATCGCCTCCAATTAAATGGTCGCTTAAAACTGCGGTAACCACACAATTATGTCCGGACCAATGCCATTTTTCCCATTACTAATTATCAAAAAAAAACTAGAGCCGTTCTCGCTGATAAGCACTTTGTGAGAAAGTGACACATTTGTCCAACAGCTTAGCACAAATAACGAGAAATTTTTATTGACGAATAATTGAGAGTTGCGTAACTTGAGATATGTTTTCATTGGTTCTGTAGAACCGTGACATCTTCACTTTATGTTAACTCGCATTAAATTGAAAAATAAGGTATCAGTCCTTTCTCACACGACCTCAAAAGAATTCTGAATATGCATAATATTTAAATCTTCTATTAAAACAGTTCATGTTACGACCAATGTTCTATTGACACAAAACTATTAATATACATTTATAAATATTGCTTAAATCGGTTCTAAAATTCACTTCTATTAATATATATATATTATTATGCTGATATTGATTGTTTTTTATAGATTTGTTTTTTAATGAGATTTTACACTTTTAAATTATTTGTTATACTAAAGTATTTATATCTCTTTGATCACAACTTGAATCTAAGTAATGTATAATAACTTCTTGGGCATCAAAGTTGGAATCAAATGTATTGTGCAATAATAATTGTACGTAGAAAACCGAACTAGGATTATCCATTTGCAATTAATGTTGAACAAAAATGCATACCGAATTGTACTTTTCTTTGCCTGACGTACCAAGCCTTGGTTACATCGTTAAAGTTCTTCATAAACAACAAGTCGGTTATATAGAACTCACTATTAACCAGAAAGAATTTTCTATCGTTTATTGCATAACATTTTTTTAACGAGTCAAAATTTACAGCACATTAGATAAGTAGTACAACATATGTTTTTATTACCTACGAAGGTATTATAGTGTAGTTTGGGTTCAGGTTCAGGAAGCGTGTTGATGCTCAAAAATTGCATCGGCGAACTTTTGTCAAAACGTCGCGCTATAGTGCCATCAGCACTTGAATTCATAACGCACTTTAATTTTTAAATAAGGAAAATAATTTTACATTAAGAAACTGTTGTTATTTTAATTTAATTATAATAATTATATTGGTATTACTAAAAATAAACAGGATAAATTATGTAGGACGCATGTCTAATTATTCAATTGTAATAAAAGGTCCTTTATAACTATAATTATATTTTTTTAAATAATTAATTTTTAATAAAATAACATAAACATTAGAGTTAAATCATATATGTTATTTTATATGATTTATAATTTTAGGATGCCGAAAATAAAAAAAGTGAAAAAAAGGAAGTTGTTGGGCCACCATTGCAAACAGCTTCCGTTAGTGTCCGAGCTCTTATAGAGGAAAAGATTATACAAAAACGGACGACGGGTAAGTAGTAGCACTTTTTGAAAATAAAATTTTTTTAAAATATGAATCATTCGTTAAAAATTAAAAATTATTATTACACATTTTTTCATTATTTTTTATATGTTTCAATATTCTTGAATTTAATATCCAAGAATCAATGTAATTATATATTTATTTCTTCATAATTTAAATATTAGTAATAAAAACAATCTATAGGTGTAACGAAATTTGAATCTAAAAGTCACAAGACTAAATCTGCGCTATCAAATTTTAAACTCTTTTTCTTTAAAATATATGCTTGTACGTATACATCGTGGAAAATATAAATGAATTTACATAGAAATTAGAAATTTATATATAATAGGAGATCTGTGAAAAGCATTTTAACGAAGATGGAAGCTAAGAGCCGAGACAAAGAATACAAAAGTTAACCTGGATGAGTATCAGTCATAATATATAGCTAGAATATTTCTTGCATTGTCCACGTTAACTCGATAAATCAGCTCGCGTGTCTGAAACTCATTGAATTTAAGCATAGTTATATTTTTAAATAAACTTTACTTGCACCAGTGAGTGTCGTTAGCAATTTATGATTGATACAATAAAGGAAGAAAGAAAAAGAGCAAATCTGCAATAGAAGCAGATAAAACAGGTACCTCAAAAGTACATTTATAAAGAAGCGCCTTTATATTCAGTGATATGTCAACGTTGAGTGCTTTCATTCAGATTATTCCCGCTGAACAAATATTTTTAAAGAATGACTTTTAACTGAGAAAAAAAGACCATTTTTATGTCAAAAATAAACAATGTCGTAAAACATAAGTACTAATATTAAGAGCAGAATTTTTAAAATTATGTAAATGGACGTCCATTTTTTGCGCAATCTGATAATTAAAAAAAAATTAAATATTTAAAAAAATTTTTTTACATACTTAAATGTGGAACATGATACTCAAAATATTATAAATCCCTACATAATATTTGATAAATTCAAAGTATTCTTCAGTAACGTTTTTATCAATGATTATTACTAAAAACTCAAATGCAAAAATTATTTTTTAATTAGCTTCCTAATATCCTAATATTTTAGTATTAGGAGTTAATATCCAATTAATTTTTCATTATATTTTCATTTAGTAGCTTTAGGCATAAACAATTCAAACTAATTAAAAATTTCAAAATTTTAATTATCATATCACAAACAAAATAAATATCCAAAATTAAGAATAAAATATTAAAACTATTTTAAATTGTTTTTTTTTTACTTATAAACAAAGCAATAAATCAAAGTTTAGTATTTGATACTTAAAAATTTTTAGCAATATCATAGATTAAAGTTACATTATGAAGGGAGAAAATGAACCATAAACTGAAGTAAATATGCTGTTGAAGAGTTCAGACACACGTTTCAGAAATTATTCACTGAAATTGCGTTGAAAATATGACAATACTCAATGCCAACGCCAAAGCAAAGACTGTAAACGCAATTAATAGAAATTTATTATATTAAACATTTGACGCATATACTTATGATATTTATAATAAGTATATTAAAATTATGTAAATAAATAGTAATTAAGTAGTTAAGAATTAGATTATTTAAGCATTTAATCCAAACATCATTTATTATAATAATTTTTTAGTTGGAATGATTCTGAATCTATCAGTATTTTGTAGTAAAAAAGAATACAAGAAATAAATTCAACTAGAAGATAAATGCATTTTTTTTTTCAATAGGTATACTTTACAATAAATACCGTAATAAAAAAA
Source organism: Kradibia gibbosae (assembly GCA_018907135.1). NCBI lineage: Eukaryota > Metazoa > Arthropoda > Insecta > Hymenoptera > Agaonidae > Kradibia > Kradibia gibbosae. The sequence continues at coordinate 30,435,385 of JACCHX010000001.1, read as the reverse complement.
CATGATTTTTTATGTATTTTATATATATATTAATATTTTATTAAAAAAAAATAATAATTTTAATTTATTTATAATTTTCTCAGATATTAAATACCTATTCTGGGTATGCAGTAATTTTAATATTATTTATTTATACAAATAAGTATAATATTTGGAATGATGAGAGTCAATGAATCACACTTTTAAATCATTAATTATTATATAATCACATTGAATGTTTTATTAGAAATTCAGTCATTTTCACAATTTTTAAAATTTAAAAAAATTCTGTCTTACAATAATTAGTAAGCAACATTTTCTAACCAGTAAAATAATTAGATAATATGAGAAGATTTAATGAGCTCTTCTTTAATTCTTTTATATTTTACTATTCTCTCTTTCACCCCTTTTCTCCGTCTCTATTTTTCTCTCTATATACTTTTTTCTTTCTCTCTCTAATTCTTTTTCCTTTTCCTGCTTTTTCTGTTGAAGAATGGGTATAAAAATTTTGTAGTAATTAGGAGAAGTACGTAGTCTTTTTCCCTCAACTTTTCAATTCTTTTATTGATCAACGGAGTACGCCTCCCTTCCAACATTAGTGCACATCTACGCACCATAATCCAGATATTCACACATACAGCAATGCAATCACAAACATATGTATGTCCATGCAGTTATGGACCTGTCGTGGTTGGACCAGAACCGCACGTATTCGCTACGGCTTCGAGAGAGTAATTTGCTGGAGTAACAGTAGGTGATTGCCAATTTGTAAAAATTCCAATTCACAATTTACTAGTGAGCAGCGTAATTTATATAACTTTTATGAGGAAACCCATCAAATGTACATTATTCAGAAACTCGAATTTAAAAAAAAACAAAAATATGTTACATAGGTATAATACAACAATCATAAATATTTATATTGTATAATAAACGCCTTTTTGGAATGATTTAAAATAGTAAAATGTAATTGTATTAGTACCTTATACTTTAGATTGTGGTCAAATAAACAAATTGAATAATAAAAAAATGGTTTAGCAAATAGTGCGAATTATACTTTTTACAAATGTCAGACTATACTAATATATTTATGTCAGAATTTAGTTTAAAAAAAATTATTAATTTATATAGCTACAAGATTATAGCTTATCTTTTTTCAATTTTATTCTAAAATAAAAAAATAATTTAATTTATTCATGTAACTGAAGCTATAATTTCAATTAAAAATTAAAAATATTCTTCAAACTAGTATATTTCAAGCATAAATAATACATCATTGTTTTTAATATAGTAGTTTTTGTAACAAATTTTTGTACTGAAATTAAATCAAATTATTTAATTTTATTTATAACAATTTTTATAATTTATGATATTATTCTAGAACGCAACATTAACTAATACTAACTGTGTTAGTTAAATTAAAACCCATCAAATAGATAATATAATTCTTATGAAAAGGAAATGTCTATTTAAAATTAATTTTTAGAAACATTTGACGAAATAATAAATTTTGTTTTGATAAAATCGATGATGAACAATTTATGAATAAAACTAATTCATTTAAGCATATGCGTAAAATAATAATACTTCTATAGTTCTATGTAAGAAATGTAATAACAGGAAGAATGAATTGAAGAAATTAATTATGTATAAATTATTAGAATAAATTTTTAAATTTAAAAATAATACTAATAATAATGGGCAGTTTTCATAAAAAAATAGATCAAATATTTCATTGCTTTTATTCACACATCTGATACATCAGTATATTGATAATGTTTGAAAAATTAATCTTATTTTTTTGTAACGTAAGTACAGATGTAATAAAATAAAGACTGAAAGTAACGCTGAAATAATGGAAATTATTTAAAAAATTATAATAAAATATTATTTAAATTTTAACATTTTCTGACTTTTTAAAAATTATTCATTATTTTATTTTAGCAATGAATTTAAAATCATCATTTAAAATTTTAAATTCTGCGTAGTAAAAAAAAATATTTTATAAAATAAAGGAAAGCTGAGGCAGATTGTCACAGGATATTCTATTTACCTATAAAGTTTGTTACTATGTAAACATGTAAACTAAGAAATTTATGACGCAGGAATATTTATAAGTGTTACCCTTGGTAAGACCAGATCTCTTCTGTTTTACTTAACGCAAAAATCCTGTACGATTTTCATGTCTCTATTCTTCAAGTCTGTAGATGTGTCGTCAGATCGCTATAAATAGAATCAATCGAACAATACTTTTTACCATCTACGACATATGACACAAGACGAAAAAGAACATATCTTAAGCGAGATATTGAAAGAAAAGATATGTCTGGTAGAATAAATTGGACTTTGATTGAATCAATGTATTCTGTACGAAGTTTCCTATACGAGCGTCTTGGATAACTTTACCCGATTTCTTTTTCATATGTATTGTTATTTCAATATTAAACTATCGTTAGTAATAATGATCAATGGTACATTTCTATTATTGAATCGAGTTTACTGAAGGCAAGTAATAGAATGAAATTATTTGCTTAATAAATATATTTAAATTCATCTAAACATAAAAAAGTTTTAATTTTGCTGGATATGACAATTTTTGTGCAATGCATTTTCAACTTAATATTTATTTAAAAAAATCATTTTTCTAAGAACTATTCATGAAGACCTATCATGTACATTGAAATGATATAATTGAATGTAAAGTAATGTTCTAGCAATAAAATTATTAACAATTGAGTAAAATTCTATGAACAATTATATTTCGATTTCCGACTATAAAGTATATTATATTCAAGAAAAACATTTTGTAGAATTCGAAATATTTAAGATTTATTTTATAGATACGGAAAAACTACGATAAGATTTAAATCAGATATGAAATAATTTCTAAAAATATTTGAAACAAAGTATTTTTTCAAATTTTCCACAATTTTAATAATTTTTTTAGAAAGCTAATAATTTTAATATACTAATTCTCACCTTATTTTACACCCGAAATAGATATACTTATACGGCAACTACTGTGTATTCAATATTAATTTATACTATCTCATTGGCCGGTACAATATTTTTGTTCTTATTCTTTTTGCCTAAGTAAATTTAACACTTTAATGTAATAATTGCTCTAATTATTGCATCGTGTCTTCAATTGGTATTATATTTAATTAAATAAATAAATAATCGTTGTTATATAAAGAATCCAACATCATTAATGGCTTTAATTATTTTTTACCTGGCTTCAATATATAGAAATGCGTTTCAAAGAAAAGAGACTAGAAAATATTCAAAAACATTGGTAATACAAGATAAAAAATGGGTTAATATATTCTACAATATGAGGAATTTTAATTTATACCCAATAGTTTATGTATGGTATAAGATCTCACATAGACAAATATAAACACGCCCATTCGCGTACAAGCGCGCAAGTGTTCATGCACAAGCACATACGCACGCTCTAATCCACTCTCTAATTCGCGCGTGCAAAGGCTTACTCACACAAACACACACACATGTAAATGCACTTATACGCATAAATAAAACGCATATTCCCAAAAATAACCCCAATATTTGATACTGTAAACTTATTTAGAAAATCTTAATGTAAAAGATCGGCAGAGCTCGTGCGATTTGAAAGCAATGAAATTTCTATTTAAATATGAAACCTTTTTAATATTTTTAGAGCTAACATTTTTTAAATTCTAATGCAGATGGCATATTGGGAAACATAGGAAATGCGGGCTTCTTGGGAATTTCGGCCACAGGTTTGAATAACATGGCAGGCACTAGTGGCGGTCCCGGCGATGGCTGTAGTTACTTGGGAAATTTGAGAAACCTGGGCAATTTGGGAATCCTGGAAAATTCGAGAAATTTTGAAATCGTAGGAAACTCAGGTAATTTAGGTAACTTGGTAACTTGGCGAATCATTATAAAATTCAGAGATCTTAAGATACTTAAGTAACTCATCAAACTTAGCCAATATGGTTGGGGGTGAATGGCTGGCGCTCCACCATCAAATTTCGAGGATTTTGTCTTGACTAAATGCTTTAAGCAGTTTTGCAACTTGTTTGACTCTATGGATAATCTGAAGATATATATTTCTAAAATCGTAACAAGTACTCGTACACGATTGACTTGTACTTATGCCCTTATTGCCCTATATATACATATAATAGGGTACATATATTATGCATATATTATACAAGTATTTGTTTCAATAGATATATTTATTTACATATTGTGTAGGAATAGTGAATAAAATCAAATTTTAAATTTTCTATTTAATATTTTTGAATAATTTTGCTATTTTTCCTCTATCTGTACTGTTATTATGGTTTGCACTTCCCGTCGTTTTTTCGTTTAAGCATTCCATATAATATTTAAACTATAAGTAAAATCACATTTACTTGGACTAATAACTAATAGGTTCAATTAAAATAAAAATAATTGTCTATAAATGTTTAAGCGCATACATACCTGATCACAAAGACAATAAAACGGAATTAATCGAAAAAATTACGTGTAATTTAATTGTGCACTTATGCTCATAAAGAAATTTTAATTTATCGACAGTATGTTTTTTATTTTTTTTTTCGTTTAGTTACACATCTGATACATATAAAATAATTTCAAGCTCATTTATATTTAGGATAATACTTTTAATTTATGAGAATGTTTCACTCAACCAAAAAGTAAATTAATAAAGTCCTACATAAACTTTCAGTAAACTGATGAATATATAAAACTAATACAATGATAACTAGCTAAAACTTTATTAACTTACTACTTCTTGCATTAAACAATATTTATGAATCAAAAACAATTCTTAAAAAGTATCTTCCAATAACCATAGCGAAGGTTTTTTTTTTTAAGTAGCTTACAATTTTACGATCCATTATGATTACAGCAACGGACGCTAACACAATGCAGCAGCGGGTTAACGCGATATCGTTCGGCAACCAGACAACTACGGTACCAGCTTTAGTGGATGTACAAACGCAGCAGCAGCAGCATCATCATCATCACCATCATCATCAGCAGCAGCAGCAGCAGCAACACATCGTCGGTAAGATGAGCTTCGCCGTGCCTGCACCACCGCCTCTCGCTGGGGGCGAAAAGATACGACGACTCTCGGACAGTGAACATTTTCGGCAACCCAACGTCACTATAACCGGGCACGTCACATCCGTGCAAAAGCAGCTGCAGGAGGCACAGACACAGGCTCAGGCGCAAGCTCTTGCTGACATGATACTGAAGGTATAGAATAGTCCTATAACTTTTCTTTATGTGAAATTCTTCTTATATGAAGAGCATTGAAAAAAATGACCTGTTGGCCAAATTTCAAAAGATTGCAAACCATTGAAGTTTACAAACCTGATTCTTTTTTTTGGAAATTATACACGTATTACTCTTTAATAATGGCGAAATACGTATTTCATTAAATATTATACGCAATAACTTTTTAATTATACTTCATAACGATCTTTTTTCGATCATATCACTTTACAAGCAAGCAAAATTCCTTTTAACACAAAAGAAATAAGCACAAAAGAATAATGAGGAGGAGATAGAACATTAATTGGACTATGAATAATTAAAAAGCACACTCGTGAATGTTGAAGGGTACGACAAAGATGGCAGTGAAGCGGGCAACTCCGGATACCGGGCAGAGGGTTCAGTTGACCTACCAGACTTCCAGTCTAACGAATAATGTTCAGCAGCAGCAGCAACAACAGGCAAATGCACAACAACAGCCTCAGCAGCAGCAGCAGCAGGCGACCATCACCGACAGCTTCGCAATGACTGGGTATCCAGAGGACGGTGGTTACTTCAGTCCAAGTTTGCAGGACGAAGTCTTCCAGCAGGTCACTTCGGTGACCGACAGCGTACTATTGCACGCGACCCAACTCGATGCCATACAAGTGAGAAGTCATTCTCTCGCAACATTACTTTTCTATTAATGGCTAATATAACTAATATCTTATTGATAAAGCTATTCTATATATTTTATTTTCATGTGTGAAATCGGAAAGTGGGAAAAATGGACTCTCACCGGCTATGGTTTAAAAATAAATGATAGAAAAAAAGATACGATCAAAAATTAATTTTTAATTCGTTTATTATATATTAACGCTTACTTCCAGATAGTAAATAATCATATACTAAATAATTTACAAAATAATACTGCATACGCCATACGAAGAAATATTATAAATTATTCAAATATGTCAAAAATTTATTGAAACGGGCATTCAATAATAAAAGACTGTTGATCTTAATGAAGACCCGGTACATATTATTAGATTTTATTTATTCCGTACTAATGCGAGTTCTATTCTTACATGACCTTTGACATAGCCTTACATAGCCTTTGACAATATAATTAGAGTGTGTATTACTCTGGCTTCCGTAAATAAGGACATTCAAAACGTTTTAGTTTTAATTAACGATTGTACAAGATGATAATAAAAACTACTAGTTCCCAAAGTTTATCATGAAAAATATTCAAAATAATATACCTTTTAATCAGATTCGTAGTTTTAAAGATTAAAAATATTAAACAGACATCATTACATTGCATAAATACGAGTATGCAATATGAGCTTTCGTTAAAATTGAAGCGCAGATATTAGGTATTTTGTTAGGTCATTTTGTCTTCTTCGTCTAGTCATAGCCTAACAATATTTTTTTACTTTTTCATAAGCTATTTTTGGTGAAATTAACAAGCTGTAATAATTTGTATTTTCATTATGCAAATTAAATACTAATTATATAAATATTGGTATTAAATAAATTGTTTTAACCCAAATTTTAGAACTTTTAAATTCGTACGGAAGTGTCTAAAAATATCCTCTTTATTTAATACAATTTATATCATTCAAATATTTCCAAGACCTTTACTAATTTTTAACTTTTATATTTAGATATCTGCGAGTCTTATATAATTTATACGATAAATTAGTCTTTCACTTATTTTTTTGGCATCTTTAATATATACACTATTGTTATATATTACATATATATGCATTTGTTAAAAAAAATATGAGAATATCGCTTTGTAGTAAAGATATTACGATTTTAAACAGCATTAGAAACATCATAAACTTATCAAAATTTCTTGCTTAATTCCGTAAAAATTGTATCTACATACGTTATTTTTGTAATTTATATATTATAAGAATATTATTTCCTCTTCCATACACTGATGTACGTGTTAAAATAATCGTATAGTTTTTCTGCAAAAGAGTAATATTTTGTAATGAAATTGGTAATAAAACACAATATTTATTTCAATAGTTTCAGGCAACAAGTTTACTTCAAGATCAAGCGGCAAACGAGGCCCTTCAGGATATAAATTTGGAAGAGCGATTTTCTTCGCAACACACAGTCAATCCAGATCTGCAGGCCCTTGTAAATTCACCTCTGCCGGACTCATTGGCCGAGTTCAGTACTTACGGGGCAAATTACAACGACGGCTCGCATACGCTGCCAAATCAGTCGCCGTTACCCTCGCCTCTAACCCGACACGACAGTCCGAGTTTCACCTATCCGACGCCGCCTGCGAGCCAAGAAGGTCTACTTAGCGGCACGCTCCCCTTGCTCAGTCCCCAGGAGGACCAAGAGGTCCATTCGGTCTCCTCGCCGCTCTCGGCTGCATTTTACAGTACCAGCATGTCCTCGGCGGCGGCGATCGAGGAGGCCTTGAGCGAAGTTCTGCCCGACGAGGCGGACTCCGACAGAGCGGACCTATACGCGGCCGGGTGCCCGAATCCCCACTCGCCACTGCCTAGCCCCTTGTCCGCGACTCCGGCCCCCTCACCGCTCTCCTCCCTGCCGCCGTCCTCGGTGTCTTCGCCGGGTCACAGCTTTACCACCGCCAGTTTTCCTATATCGCCGCATCACGCGCTCCAGAGCCAGATGATGCCCAATTCCGAGGACCCGTTGCTTTCCTCCAGTCCGAAGGACTTTTGCGCTAACAGGCGGAAATTCGAGTTCCAGTCCTATAAGCTCATAACCAATCAGAATCTCGTTGACTTCGGATTGGGGGACGGGAGCGTTGCGGGAATCGTTGTCGACAACAATGGCGAGTTTAAATTAATTCAAACTGCTGGACTGCAGAAGACGAACGTCTACGTCCAGGCGAACGCCATGAGCCCGGCCTTGACATTTAGGAAGGAAGTTTGTCTGGCCGCTTCGAAATCCGAGCAAGGCAACGTCAATATCAATTTAAACGGGGTTAACGATCAAAGCATGAATATGCAGGCTCATATTTATCCGCAGGCACAGCAGATTAATCAGGTAGATAGATTTCTTTCCTAACTTACTCTCGATAACTTACTCACGACAAAATGTTTATACCTTTGACAATCAATAATAGACAACGCCATTATGTACGCTTATAAAATTATTCTATTAATCAACACTACAGGAAAAATACAATAAAAATTTCCAAGTGCAATCGTGACCGGCGTTTGTCTAAAAAAAGTTAATAAATAGTTTAAATTGTGAGGATTAGCTATCGATTCGTATATGTATCCAATATAAGAGTACATAAGAAGTATGCTCGGACTAATAGATGCGTTCGTATAAGGCACAGTTGCAGCCGGCCATTAATCCGTCAAGGTTCCTGATCCATACGAGCCAGCCGGTAAAAGCCAATTTGAAGCACAAATCGGGGAGCGATTTGCCAGTGCCAATCGAACAAATCAAGGAGGAGGAGTCACCGGAGGAGGACGTATTCCTCAGTCCGAGTAATGTGCCACTGACCAGCTCGGGTAGTCCGCTACGCCATTACAAGAAACGACCGCGCCTCGACGTGCCGACGACCACCCTGGACAAGGGCTACATGTATCCTTCGCGGCTACGTCGTGCCTGCGACCGGCACTGGGACAGCAGCTACACGCCACCCCCGATCCTCGACCCCTCGAGGTCGGGATCCGGGCTTTACGCACGGCTCCATCAGTACGAGAGAGACGGCCAGGACTTTAGCTCGGACGACTCGCAGGGGAACGAGGGGCCGCCCCCGAGGATTAATATTGGCACGAAATACCAGGCAACGATACCCCAGCTCTTGGAGATAGAGAACGAAAGACTTGCCGCCGAGCCTGAGGTGGACCATCTCCTCTGGGACCCTGGCATAGATAGTGCGCTCACCGAAACTGAACGTTAGTTTTGCATTGTTTACCGAGCGGGGGGCCGTTACTTCAGATTTCGCAGTTTCACAGTTCATTTTATAAAAATATTCGGTTTAGCTGTACACTTAAGCATTTAAACACAGTTTACCTCGTGATCTTTATTAAAAATACAATAATAACAATAACGCAGATGTAAATGTGTCAGTACGTCATCGTTAAAAAGATCTTAATCGACTGTAGAGATTGTAAAGCTTGTTTACAAAAATTCGCGGATATGTCATAATTATAAAACCATCTTGCTGACTAATTTATTATTTATTACATCTATAATGAATTGATTCCAGTGGAAATGTATCTTCAGTTTGCTTGCTGCGCTGCAGTCCCAGGTGGTGGCAGAAATAAAGAGTACGCTCTTCATCTTCTGCACATGTGCATGGGCAATATCCGAGTGAGTCGTTATTCGACAAAAATATTTACAGCGTACATCTCGAAGTCAAATAACATTAATATTTATCAATATCTTAATAAACTCGATAAATAAAAATAAGTTGCGAATTTCATATTTAATAATTAACTAATAAATGCTTCATAAACATTCGTAAACATTTTTATTAATGTTGCATTAAACACTAACAATTGGAAAAAAAAACTTATCGCATTCCATCATTTTTACTTTGTTTTATAGAAAGCTATGTTAAAATTAATGCGACCCACTCCGACGCTAACGTCAGACCATCCGTTACGTAGCTACGAATGCCAAGAATCCGATCGCTGGACGTCCCACGAGATGGATTCGTTTTATCAAAACCTACTGAAGTACAACAAAAATTTTTCCGCGATAGCACATGAAATTGGAACTAAGAATACGAGGCAATGCATACAGTTCTATTACCTATGGAAACGATTGTGCCCCGATGAATATAAAAGACTACAAATACGCTATGGCAAACCTAAAATCAAATATGAATATGAAAGAGATTCTAAGGATACAAAGGAGTTGTGCGATGCGATAGCTTCGGTTGCTGAATTAGATTTTAGCGAAGGAAAATCAATTCTTCACAGGACATTGGTAAGTTTTTTCTGAAAAAAATTTGTATCACTGTAAATGATTTTTGACGAAAGATTAATCTCATAAAAAACCGTCTAATTGCTCAAATAAAAAACATTTACACAAATTTAAAAAATACTTGTTAAAATATTAAATACAATATTGTTATATATATATATAGAAAATTAGTTACCGGTCTTTAATATACCTAAGAATAGATATTATTGATGTATTATCTCACACTTTTATATATTTTTATGGATGCAGACAACAAACGAAAGGGAAAATTCTGCCACTTTGACAACTAGTGAAGGAGAATTGCGACTTTTCGCTTACGATTGTCAAGAAGTAAGTAAATTAAAAAATATTATCACCAATTTTAAAAATTGTGTCAAATAATGGTGAAATATTAATAAAAAAAAGTATCTGAATAAAGAAATCAATGAAATAGCGCATAGTAGTTGAATAAACAGATTTTGATATAGGAAATATCACATAACAAATGACAAAAACGGAGCGATTATATTTGTCTGTATACACCATACAAACACAAAGCTTATAGGTACAACCAAGCAATTAACACGTCCATTAATTGTCGCATGCACAGAAAACTAATGATTGTGATACTATCCATCCTTCTAAAATATGCTTCATATCAACACTCTAATATCTATTTTCTTATGCATATTTTTATATTTCTTTACTTATTTTGAATAGCTGTTTACTTAATAAGCATTGGCTATGTACACTTCCAAAACTAGTATATAATAATTGCTATTATTATTTTTTTTTTATTGTTGTTGTTGTTATTATTATTATTATTATTATTATTATTATTATTATTATTATTATTATTATTATTATTATTATTACTATTATTATTATCATTATCATTATTATCATTATTTTTTTCTCATTATTAAAGATATTATTGTTGTTATTATTATTGTTGTTAAATCTAATTATTTCCATTATTATTTTTTTATGTTTGTAACGACTATTAGTGCTGTGATGTAAGGGAATACCGTAAAGCGAGCGCTATGAAAGAAAGGTTTGTGTTGTGTTTGTTGTTTATTTTGGCTTTGTGTTTTCTTTGTGTTATCCAGAGCTTTAGTGGGAGCGTAACAGTAACGATGGGTGGGAGCGCCCAAATCGGCCAACCCCTCAGCTGTGCCGGCAAAACCGGTAGTACTGCCGGCTATGCCACAGTCGACCACACCAACTCACAAACTCACACTAGTACCGAGCAACAACTACCCGCGCCCACCCCACTTCACTACCCCTGCAAGATTTGCGGGAAGTAAGTCTCTAAGTCTCTAATCTTAACTCGTCCGTTTATCCGTCTCCGTGGACTCTATGTATGTATGTATGTATGTATCTATGTATCTATGTATGTATGTATGCTTATATACATATATACATACACATATACATTTATATATTTATATATATATATATATATATATACACACATACATACATACATACATACATACACATACACTTATATATACACGTGGGTGTCAATGCACGCGCGCGTTTATATATATATGTATATATACACACACAGACACTTACATTGCATTGTGATATTTGGAAAGTCGACAATCAACGGACTGAAAAAAACGATTACTGATTTGGACCAAAAAAAAAAAACAAACCAAAAAAGAGACGGCAGAAGATACGAGAGATAGAGAAAAGAGAATTGGATCATTATTGGTTTCCTTCTTCTTCTTTCGTTAATTTGCTTTACTTTCTGCATAACTCAAAATCTGTCGAGTTTCTATTCCGAATTAAAATGCACGCTTTCAGATAAACATTACCTTTATTATAATTTTAACTAATACTGTACACTTTTTAACATAAGTAAATGGTGCTAAACTAAATTACTCATCTGTTTTACGTGATATATAAACTATATCAATGTTTTAGTAACATACATGAAACATAAATTTTTAAATTGCTTACACAAAACATGTTTTTAATAATATTTTACACATGCATTTATACTGAACAGCAGGTTCAGAATAATTTATTTCCAGGCCGTTCAAATATTAACATAAATAATTAGTACAAATGATAAACTAATATTTATACTAAATGAGCATAAAATTAGTATTCATTAGTAGATTGAACAGTATTTAAAATCTCAATGAATAAATAATTTTGAATGGCATAATAACGTACATTTAAATACTACATATACATATAAATAGGTATTTTTTAAAACTGATATTAAAACGAAATAAAATACTACTTTTTTTTTAATTAATTAAATCTACATTTGTAATAAATATTAAAACGTCAATCTTCTAAATTTTTTATTCGTATAATTTTAATAACAAATTTTGTCTCTTGTTATTGTATCTCTAAAGTTTTATTTTTTCAGCATTTTTTTTTGTTTATTGAAGACACTGTCGCACATTATCGATCAAATAACAAATGGAAGTATATTTAAGCTTGTAGTATATTATAGTATTTTATTAATACTATCAATTGGATTTAGAGAATTAATATTTGAAAATATTATATTTCAAAGCAAATGCAAATTATTAAGTATTTTCTATAACAATTACTAATTCTGGGCTGTAAATTAACATCTAAGTAGAAAATAAATTACACTCTTCACCGTAATCATAATAAATAACATTGTGTACAAATACAAAAAAAAATGCATACGTTTAATAATAAAACGAAAAAAGAAGTGAAATTAAACGGATTCTACAATAGATTTTCAACAATAAAATTTTTAATAATATGTATTTTCATGCTGTTTATTAAAAATTTAAAAAAAAATTTCAATTTTCTCATATAAAAAAAATATTTTGATAAAAAGTCTGTTTTTAATCTTTGTTTATCTATCCTTATACATTTTAGATATTTATTAATTCTTGTTAATACATATTGAATTTGTGAAAAAATATATTAAAAAATAAATTTAATTAATTAATAAAAGAAAATGATATGATTTAAATGAAAATGTATAAATGAATTAAATGTGGTGATATAAAATTTTTTTATGGAATAATATCTAGTTTGCAGGTTTATAAACATTAATAGTGATATACATAATAAAAATACACAATGCACGAGAAAATTTACATAAAACAGTAATTTTAAGCTATAATTAATAAATTAAATATATTACAACTATGATACATAAATTTATATTTCACATGTTTATATAAATATTCGAAATACAAAAGAGTTTTTTAATATGTGTATAGAGTATTCAACAAAGTGAAAAGCAGAAGTGCACACATGAAGTCTCATCGGCCGATGCCATCCCCCGATTCAACGGGACAAGAATCTAGAAAATTACAACAACAGCAAACGCAGCAACAATTGCATCAATATCAACAGCAACAGCAATATCAGTTGCAACAGCAGCAACAACATCATCATCAGCAACAGCAGCAGCAGCATCATCATCAACAACAACAACAACAGCAGCAGCAGCAGCAACAACAGCAGCAGCAGCAGCAACAGCAGCAGCAGCAGCAGCAGCAACAGCAACAGCAGCATCAGCAGCAACAACAGCCACAAACACAGCAGCATCTGCAGCAACATCATCATCAACAACAGCAACAACAACAGCAACTCCAGAACAGTATTCAGTGTATAATCTCAAATCAGCTGCAACATCAACCGAGCAACGTTCACATACATTATCAACAAAAAAACCACATGTTGAATCATTCACAAGATTATCATTTGCAGCAACAGCAACGTCAAGTCTCTCCGACAAATTGTAATGTTCAAATGAGCCACGTATGGCACAATCCTCCCAGACTTCGACCACCATAGGATGAAATTCGTAGCGCGGCGACACTCAAAATACCTTAACGAAGGCTATTCACTCAGAACGCTCGCGTAGAATTTTTAACGTTGAAAATAACTCGTATGATTCCTTAATGTGGTACGTTAAGGCTTATGAGCCAATAAAATAAATTAAATTTTTCACGAAAACGTAGCCGAAGAAAATAGAGAAGATTACTACGAAGTAATCGCTGATTAAATATTTTACATGATTTTTACGATTGTATATTAGTACATTTATTTTAAGATATTATTAATGTATATTAGTTACCGGGATTACATGGTGACTTATAAAGTTCTATCAAATTATGATAGTATCTCATAAATAATTGATCTTCTGATCGAGAATATCTCGTTGAGATCAATCATTGACTTATTTTTCAATATTTACTCCTATGTCTTCACATCTTAAGCTTCAGATGATAATGAGCTGAGTTGTTATGTTATGGAAAATGCACTTTTTAATGATCTGATACATGCAAATATAATATCGGTCAAGCAAAAAAATGCAAGATAAGATTTTTTTTAAATCGCTCAGAATTGAATCATATTAATAGAATAGTAATTGCGTCGATGCATTAATAGTAATCCTACGCAACATCGATGCTCCTAAGCAATTTAAATGATTAGTTCATTGAAAGACACCAGCATACGTCAAGCTCATTATTACGTTATTTTTTGTTTTTATTCATCTAAATAAGACGCCATAATAACGCATCATTCAAATTATTTGGCATATCGCTTCAATTTTCAAATTTACGGATTATAATTGTAAAATTTACGATGGCACAATTGAAAAATCTCCTACTTCCAAAAATATTACCCATTGTTTTCTAGGCCTTTTGAGATAACTGAGCCACTGAATTTTCAATATAAATAATTTGAAAAGTCAGAGTTAACCGTTCTATTAGAAAATAATAAAATACCATTCGTTTTCGAATAATTTTATAACAATTTATTTTCAGTCATAATTGATCACTAATGCAAATGCAATTTTTTTAAGGTTTTTAAGAAATTTGTCTTAAAAACTATTTTTATTGCATTTAACAAAAACAATACAAAGAATAAATTTATCGAAAAAGCCTATAATTATTCTGACCTTTATATTGTTTATCTTAGAATAAGATTATTAAATTATTTTAATAAATCATAGTCAATGTTTCAAGAACGAATCATCGAGACATCTGGCATTATTTTTTATAGTATAACATATGTATAAAATAAATGGAAATTTCGTCTGAAAAATAGCGCGATAAATGAAAAACTGATTATAAAGTTTAAATTTAAATTCGCAAAATTAATACATGCAATTTTGCAATTGCTCCAAATTCATCGACTAAAATGGCCTAAAAATTATAAACATAACACTGATTAAAATACTTCGTATCTAAATTTAAAGCTTATTGTTCGCATCGTTAAAAATATGTATATACATGTCATATATCATATATATGTCATATTCAGAAATTGCCTGAGACCAAAATTTACACGAAAGAAAGAGATAAGAATACAGTTACAAGATTCAAAAGAGAAGAATGCGTCTTTCTTATTCTAGTACGTATGATTATCTTCAGGAATTGTGCCACGTAAAGATATTGTTGTAACTCATTATGTCTTTCTTGTTCTCAATGTACTATTCAAGTTGAAACCTTTTTAATTATAATATTTATATTATACTTGTAATTACATTAATTTCATCCAATAATATATTGAATATCGCGACTAAAACGTACGTAACTGAATATAGTAAATAATGTGTGGTCAAAGGGAAGGCAGTAGGTATCTAACGTAATGCAAATGTATCAAGGTATCGGTAAATAAATCGATCTATATATATATATATATATATATATTTATATAAATATGTATATCGAACTCGTTAGATTCAGTAACTCCAATGATGACCATTCTATTATTCTTCTCACACTTGTAAATATGGTTGGTCTATCAATATATTTTAGTCGCCTGTTTCAAAATTATTAATGGTTGTTCAGTATGTGAAACTCGCTTGCTGCAATTATTCATCTAAATCTATACATATGTAGAAAAATTTTATTTAAGCCTTTATCTCACAATGTTATGAATACTTCAAAGGTATTTGAAGCAATCAAGTATTTATCGGGGATTATTTACTATCTTGATTAAAATTTCTTTTATAAAATAATAGAATATAAATAAGTTTTATTTAAATTAATTTAATATATTACATGTAGTATGTATATTCGATGTAATATTAATTTCCGATGTATATGTATATAGATCAAACAAATGATTGACTTAGTTAATAAATAATTTATTACTAGAACGGTGACTACTTTGAGGGATAAAGCGTTGTTCATGTTTAATAAAACGTGTGATACATATTTATGAAAATAATATGAGTCATATGCAAAAATAAAAAGCTCTGTATATAAAGCTATATGCAAAATAAATATATTTAATTATAAATAGGCCATTTAAGACAAGCAGGCAGGCAAACATTTGCAACTTACATATAAAGATGAGAATATAATAATTAGATGACGTGTTGGTTCAGTTTGTATAATAATCTTGAAAATTAAATGAAAAATAAACACACTGAATTAAAAATCAATTACTTTGACAAAAGTACGTACAATACACATATAGACAATGAATCATCAATTACGTTCGATATTGATTAAAAATAAAGATTTCGCTCAACTTTGATAAATTATTACATAAATTTAAAATCGTATTAAATTTTTATTGCAATGTGCACGTGCCTAAATTGCAGTGTCGCGGCTCAAGATTATTTTTTTATACCTCACATCGATAATACTTACAAAGTTAGATCTTGCAACGACAATTTCTAGTTATAATATGTTGCTGCTATATTTTTTAATCTCTTTCTCTCTCATAAATGGCTAGCTTTATAATATTTTTATTTCATTTACGGAACATTTTGCAATATTAAATGATAAATTATTATTGAATAGTGACTTTTCTGAATTCTTCGTTGTTTTTTTAAAGTACAATAATCAATTTACTTTAAATACCTTGTCTACAGAATTTGATTTTTATTATTATTATTCATATTAAATCAACACAAATTATTATAGTAATAGTTAATAGAAATAATGAGGTTTGATTTCATCGTAAAAAAATTATAAAATAAATCAAAATTTTTAAAGGCTTTAAATGATTTCTTAATGCAATGAACAGTTTAATGCTTATAAATTTGCAAAACTTTAATTCTATAAAAATATTCAATTATTCAATATTCATTCACTGGATAAAAATTTTTTTCATTTCAAATTTATTTTATATTTCATTAAATGTAGTTTTAAATTCCTATTTTTTAAAATTTTTAATTAAAAAACTGACAACTTTTTTTCTGTGATTTTTAATTTTATTAATAATAAAAAAATAATAATAATAAAATTTTCTTACGGCTATGCTTTCGATCTTCAAGTAGACATAGTTTGAAGGAACTTACATGTAAAGTAAATTAAACCGAATATCCTGTAAAAAGTAAACATTAATGATAAAATAGAAAAGAAGTTTAATTTGGAAATGTGTAGGGTGAAATGAATTCGTATATGAAACAGAGTAATATCAAAGCGATCATGATGCAAAAAAACAAAAAATTACGACTGTGTGTTCGTATAACATGTGATTAAATTTTCAATGTAATGTTAAATGTGCCATAAATCTATACTACATGTACGAAGTTGTAAATGATCGTGATCGGGAGGATAATTGCTACTAAATAAGTTTTCAAATCATATCATAATGAGACACGTAAATAAAGTTTTAAAAATTTTCATGCGATTGTATACAAAATGTACAATTGTAAATTGGCATTGATCGAAGTAAGGATGAATACATTCTCTCCGAAGTACTCGTTTTGAATGTAGAAATTGTATAATCTTGTAGGAGGTTACCTCTTAAAAGAAAAAAATTGTGAAAAATCAAGAAGGCGACAGTCTCCACGCTTCATATAAAACATAGTGTACTTACTATATAGTACATTGCTCGTGGCTCGGTAAAATTACCAGTCTCAGAAAAAGCTGATTCTATTTAGGACGGCATAATAATAGTAAATTGTTATTTATTCCGACCATAGGCTCGGATCACGTGAAATAAAATACAGAAAAAAAAGAAAATGAAATTTAGTAGACATATCATTTAAGGACAATACACTAATTGTTACGGAAACAAAGTTTCTACTGGATATATTATTAATAAAAAGATATCAAGCAAAATAATGTTGATCTATAAGTCAAGTCTTTTTTCTTGTTTTTAAATTGTCAATCGCCAAAGTAAAATTATACAAGTAGTCTGAAAGCTGGAGCGTAATCAAAGATTTATATTAAATAAACGTACGTTAATTTAAGTAAATAAGAAATATCACCAGTACTATTTGATAAACTGCTAAATGTGTACATAGAAAATATTCTTTGAACAAAATAAGTATTTTCAGTCATTCAAGTACCGTTGCATAGATTTTCAGTGAGATTCCTATGAAAATGAGAGATTATAATTTCACATAGCTTTACTCAATACAAGGAAAGACTTATGCACATAAGAATATTCGATTTTAAGAGAATAAATATATAAATACGCGTTGGAGGCTGTATGCATTCAAAATTTATAAAACAAAAAAACTATCTCAATAAATAGAATATATCTTATTTGTGAAGCAGCAAAAAAATGCGGAGGTTCACTAACAAAGCAATGAATCAAGTAACGAAGATATGTATGAATTGTACAAATGAATCCCTCCACATCACAGAAAGAAATGTATATGATAAATATTATATATATATAAAAAAATTGATAAATATGTGATGTAATTTAAACTTATATGATATGAGCTATTATAGTATTGCATATTTGTAAATACGGTACACTTGTGCCATCTAAATCAACTAATAGAGTTGTACCGATGATACAACTGTTACCTGGAATAACTAAACACGTATCCAGACACGTCAGTATAAAAAGTTTCAAGCTGAAAAATAAAATTTAAACTTGACTAAGTACGAGATCAAAATTACAAGATATTTTAGTCAACATTAGGTTAATCGACATAATTTTCATTTTAATATATTTTAGAAGGACGTACAACAATGTCGAGTATTTTCCTCAAAGCAAATTTTTTACGCACTTTCAATTAATTTTACTTAATATATTTGCTTAAAATTCATAAGTTATAAATTAATTAAAATGTATACATTAAAAAACATAATTAACTATCTTGACTTGTGACTTTGTCTCAACAATATTAATACATTTAGAGATATTGTTCACAGAGATTTTTAATATTTTCTTACATCATAATAATGAAACGCACAGGCAAAATGAAACCTAAAGCTAAATGCATTTATACATATTATCGAAAAATCATAAGATCATTGCATTTATGTGTAATGATAAAACTTCATAAGGAAAGATAAGGAAAAATTCAATTTTAAAAAATGCGCTAATAATACTTGTAAAACAATGGACAAAGAATTTACTGAGGAATATTTATAGAAACGAGTAAAAATTATTATGAATCTTGTGCATAAATTGTAATCTATGAAATTTATACCGATTATCTATAATATTTAATGTTAAACTGTCTCTACAACAGCATGAGTCATTAAACTATTTCCATTTGATGTGAATTTCTTATCCATTTTAACTTTAATATTTAACAATCAAAAACTTAATGATGATCAAATAGAGCTTTCCTAGAGTAAAGTGTGTAAACAATCGGCCAGCTGTAGAATGATTACGTATCAACAAGTCATTTTACAAAATAATATCTTAATCTTAATTTTTTATTCGACATTACAGCGATGTCTAAATGTTCGATAATAGGACTAGATGTAAAATTTTTGTTCTTCCAAAGGATAACGGGTGCACTCGGTAATAAAAATAGTATGTGTATAAAGTGTAAAGTAATAATACTTCAATTTTCACGTAATTTATTGTCATGTATTTTTATTAAGGACTTTGTGAGAAATTGAAATAATCAAACTTGTTATAGATTAAGTTGTTTTCAAACTAAACAAAAATAATGATACATACATAATACAATCTATTTCATTACCATTGAAAAATATTCTAGACATCGAAGTAGATACTGTTTTTTGCGGTGTATTAACTTTTTCTTGTATATATATTATAAAAAATTTCATAGCAATATGAATTATATTTATTACAAGGTAAATGTCCTATCATTGTTTATTCAAAAACCTCTTTTGCTCATCGATTTTGAAATCTAAACCGCTACTATCAACATTATTAAGCTCACCTTCAGTCCTAGTATGAACACTTGTAGAGATTAAAATAAGTATCAGCTCAAAATCATATTTAGGCTTCCATTTTAATGAAACGAAATATTTTTTTTTTAAATATTTTACTAATTTAATTTAATATACGCAATGTAAAATAAATTTGTTTACGGATTTACTCACCTTTTTTTATCATAAAAATTATATTATTAAAAATGAAGCATTTAATTGTACCTAATACAAATTGTTTTGATTAATGAAATCATATTTTTAGTTTCTTTTCTGATATGTATTTTGCGGGTTTTTTTAATGATTAATATTTATTTATAATATAATTAATTACTTTGTCGCATTTTAAAAACAGTTGTAATTTTCTAATTTAATATACGTATAATATTAGATAAGGAACAATTAAATATTATAAAAATTAGATTAATTTTTAAAAAATACGAACAATATGTTTTTTAATTTATCTATTGAATCTGCAAATACAATATATATATATATATATATATATATATATCAAATTACTACTGCTGGTATTATTACTTAATTTTATATTTTTACATTTAAATTATATTACTGTACCTATCACAAAAGTTTTTATTTTTCAATTATTCAAAATATTTTGATCCTTAAATGTTTTCGATATTAAATAAAAATCGCTTTATCAATTTTTTTGTTTTCTTAACCTACGCGTAGTTGTACTTATTTCGTATAGTTAATTTTATGAAAATTAATAAAATGTTTTCCGTTGCATAAGTAAACAAAAACATCATTTTCTTTATAATAAATGTTCTCATTTTATAAATATAATTATTAAAATTTTTTTTTATTGTTCTTACTATTATTGCTCATCATACATTAAAGATATTTGTTCCTTATAAATATATGTATAATGTACTATATAAGAAGAACATGTTAGTCAATTCCAAATGCGATATGTTAGAGAGAAGTAAAGTTACGGAACGACTGATATAAAAATAATTATAAAATGATGCCAAAGTCAATGCCCAGCCATTATTCAGTATTTGAAATATGAAAACAATACTAGACAAAAGTCTGAATTCTTAAAAAAGTTTGAATCATTATCATTTTAAATAAAGATATTAGTAAATTAATAATAATTATATTGTTTATATTGTTCTTCTACATGTTTTGTTTTGCAGAATTTAATATATTCGCATTTAGGAAATGAAAATTAAGTTTTTTTTAGGTGAATTAGTCCATGTAATTATAATAAGATCAGTTTATAATGAGAAATCAGTTAGTTAAGAGAATAAACAGAACAATCAAATGGTAATAAAACGCATACTATACAAAAAGAAGTTTGAGAGATTACAGTGATATTAGCACACAAAAAAAATAAACTGATAAGTATAAAATAATTGAAAAGAGAAAAATGATGACCAGTAAAGTTTTAGCCATAATGGCAACACCTTCGCGCATCAGTATTACGTTAAAGCGATAATTATCTATATTACATTAGTACCTATATATTATATTGTGTATTAACATACATACATATACACATACCAATTTATTTCATACAGTGCTTATGAAAGCGATATAATTCTTATATGTATTGATGCAAAAGCTAAGAGTATATTATATATCTACATAAAATGTACAGAAAAAACAGCGGCACGTGAACGATAAAAGTACTTTTAACTCGCTAGATAATCTTGGTGTTATTTATTAATTAGTTAAAAAGCGTGTATAAGAAAAAATAAATATCGTGTTCTCTTGCTATCATGAAAAATTCGACTCTAAAAAAAATGTTGCTTTCCTTATCCCAATGTAATCAATCTAGAAAAATGACTCTTAACTGTGAACAACGCCAAAAAAGAACAATTAATAAAAAGGAAATATATTGTAAACTATGAAATTAATTGTTCTCATAGTTAAAGTAATAACAAGTTTAATTTGGTGCAATAATATAAAACGATAGTGAATGAATCATGATATAAAAATGAAAACAAAAATGAAAAATAAGCGCAAATTTATAAATCAAAATGATGAAAAAACTGATAATCGAATAGAATTTTTTTTAATTTGAACTGGAATATAATGACAAAGGCAAAATAGTTAAAATGATAATAAATTACGATAAAAGTCGGAATATAAAGGAAAATAAAGGTAGTAAATAACTGTGTAAATCTCTCAAAATACAAATTAAAAATTATTAATGTGGAGAAAAGAACATATTAAAATATATTACTACAAGTATAAAAATAGTTAAAAGGGAAATGGTTTTAATACTCACATCTATAAAAATAATCTAATGTCGATTGTAAACTACTATATATACACATGTATATGTATATACTGTATTTGGTGTGTGTGTATACATGTATACATGATATAGTGTATACACATATATATATTTATATATGTATATATATATATATACGTATGTATATATGTATATATGTATGTATATATGTATGTATGTATGTATATATAAATATACTGTATCTGATGTATGATGATAGCTATTTTCTTCTATAGATACCATGAATGACTGATCCGTGTTATATTTCAACGTGTCGGCAGGTTCGTAACATCTTCCTAAACTTAACAGATATTATAAAAGTAATAAATTTTAGTATTCTGAACCGTGATTGAAAAGGAGAGTAATGGAACTGACGACCGATTAGCTATTTGACACCGAGCTATACGAAAAAGCAAAAAAAATTATAACGATGGAAGTGAATATAAAATATATACATATAGAATACATTGAAAAATATGATGTGTAAGCCAAGTGCCTTGTGTTCTGGTAACTAATCGTTGACTTTTAACTACGATATTTAAATAAATAGCATGAGAGAAAATAAGAAAGATTAATGCAAACAGAGAAAATAAGAGAGAAATATGAAAAAAATAGTTTGCATGCATTTGAATATGCATCCAAGAAATAATTTAATAAAATTGCCGAAATCAGCGCAGCAGAACGTAGAGAGTATTAAATGCTTTTTCAACAAAAAAGTAAAACAGAACCAGATTGATTAAGTAAAGAGGCTTCTATATAAAGAACTAAATGATGAATGATATTTGCATTGATAGTATGTATATGTAAAATAAAATAAATGTCTATTGCAACCAAAATAATAAACAAAAAGATCCGGTTGAATCTAATATTAGAACAATGGTGTTTAGCCTCAATTCAAGTGAGTATTTTTCTTCATATAGCTAATTTTTTTAACTTCGAATAATGTATAGATATCATTTCTATACGTACGATATAGTTCGAACATATGAAATATTCAGGAAATGGTGTATTTTCAAAGACACATTGGCATCTGTTGATATACGTAATGTCAGAATAGTCGATGTTTATTTTACACAGAATTAATCGTCTCTATATGACATCAAATATTTTAGAGATATTTTAATAAAGAAAAATAAAATTTGAAAATTCAATGATATAAAATGTTGTTTTTCGTCATCAACAATATTTATTTGAATAAATCATCGCATAAGCTTTAAGTAAACATAAATTTAGTCAAACTAAATGATAAAAAAATTAAAAAAACGAAAGTTTGTATACGCGTGCCAAATTCATTTACCATACTTTCTCACTGCCCATGGAATAGAAGAAACGAAATACGATAATTGAAATGGTCTATCGAGTACTTTTCATAAAAGGGAAGCAATTAACCTTTAATTTGATATTGAATACACGTGCATCTTTAGTGTAATATTATTATCGTTTCATATTTTATTTTAGAAATTCTTGAACTGCAAACTACTCGCAGAAAAATTTATTCGCATATTTTTTAACAATCAATTGATTAATTTAATGTAAAGATTTTCTATGAATTTAAGCAGAAATTGAAAAAGCATAAATACTCAAAGAGTATTTATTGCACTTACTGAGAACAAATAAGAAAAAAATGATGACACATCGATACGAGAAGGATATTTCCCCCGCCATTAGTAAGATCCCATAAGGGTCCTTTTCATTCATTCGATTCATATCGATAAAGTTAAATATAAATTATTGACTGCAATTTATATATTTCAAGTTTTTTTCAAAAATTTCATTGTATACTACTCAGATATATGTATAATCGAAGTACTAAGATACAATCGGTAATTAGGATAAAATTGAGCATGGTATCAATTAATTCTGTACCCATCTATGTATTTGAATGTTATTTTTAATTAATAAAAACATTAAGATTTTGGTTCCTAAAATTAAACTTGTAATCGAATAAGAATGTCATCAATATCAAAGTACTAATTATTTGTAAACTTTGTTATTCGTAAATATTTTTATTTAAATATAAATTGAAAAAATAATTGCCTTCTTATTATGCAGCCTACAGTAGGAAGTGCTGGTCGTATATATTTATGCTTATGCAATTTTTATTATAGATTTCAATGTATTATGTATATACGATCTTTTAATATTGCATTTTTAACTTACCAGCATCATTTTTATTTGTATGATTTATTTTGAGTTTTACATAACATTAGATTATTTAATGATGACTATCGTACAATTAATATTGTAATAAATAATTATTCAGAAAAAAGATAAAACAATCAAGAACAGTTTGAATGAAAAAGACCCCAAGCAGACAATCCTCTTAGATAAGTAGAATTAAAACGTCTTTGTGTGCGTAAGAAATCAAGTGTGCGCTAACGTATAGTAGAAAGTATTAATTTCTAAGTTAAACTTCTTCTGAAAGAGAAAGATAAGTACTGAACGAGTGATTTTCTATAAAATACATATTTCTGGTCGAATTTTTTCGTCACCCCATCTTCCTCTAATCTATAATTCATTGTACGTATTATGCGAATTATAATTGCGTAATTGTTATTACCCATTGTATTGGCCGTAATTATTACCATAGCGTGAAGCGAAATATATGAGCGATAACGATCGTGGTATTTATACTTTTTCGCTTTGAAAGAATAGAAGATACAAACATTCAATGTAGTTGATTGTACTTTATATTTAAGTCTCTCTCACAACTTTCTGCTGACAAAGAAGCATTTTTTCGCTTTCCTGCGATTCATAAAACAAAATGCAAGGAAACTTTCGTGTTGTTCTCGTAACATATTGTTGAATATATAAAAAAATGAACGGGAAGTAATGAAGTAAAATACGATAATTAAAAATGCATGTGAAACAAGATGATTAATTAAAATGATTGATGCTATCGCATGTATTTTTTCATTAAGAAAAAAACGAAAATGGCGGCTATATTTTTTTTTATTTAGTTGGCTAATATATGTAACATACTTTTATGGGGCTATATTATTTTTAGACAATTGGATATATATTTATATGCACGATGGATTATTCTTCTTACGATAAAAGATATTATACTTCATCGTCACAATTTAGCGAATTTCTTCTCTGAATGTGTGATTGTGTATAGCACAATACTTTGTGTGTCTGAAAAGTTGGCTTTCACGATCGGAGGACATGGCTACATAATTTTTAAATTGAAATACAAGGGCAAATAATTGGTAAAGTACACTAATCCCCGATCGTAAGCGTCGAACTTTTATTGCATTGTACAATGGCGTAATTTTTCGACTACGTTATAATACTTCTGTAAATGGTCAGGATCGAATAAATTTGTAAGTCAATTTTCATTGTGTATTTGTTACAACTGTAAAATGAGTACCTTTTTCCCTAATTTTATGCAGTAGTAATTTAAGAAATTTTCTAATATCAAGAAATATAACTAAATATTACATCAATACTTACAATTGTATAATAAAAAATGTTTGATATTATCATTTTGCATCTATTGGAGAAAATTTTTTTTCTAATTTTATTTAAAAATTATTAAATCATTGGTTACATTTTTTTTAAAAGGATGAATATAATACATATTTATAATTGTTTTTGTGATTAATTAACTAAAACTACAATCGTATTTTTATATAAAAAGCATGTTTGATAATAAAAAATATACAATAAGTATATTTTCATTATATAATGTAGAAGATCATTAGAGTTTTCAATTCATAAAAACATACGTGGTCATTATTATCTAAAAATCGAAAACCGTAGTATAGGTAATAGATCTTTTTAAAACCTTTTAGGATCCTATTACAAAAAAATTTCATGATGTTATACCGCAAATAAATCGTCATGAAGTTTTTCAATAAAGTCGACTTACTAAATTAAGCACTAAAAAAAGCAAGGCTTATTCGCAATAACTTTAGAATTTTAAAAATGTAATTTTTAGATACATAATTCATAATAAAAATCGGTACATTAATCGTAATGGTTGTATGGTATTTTATATTTTAGATATTAAATGACATGGTAAGGAAACATGGTATGAGCTATATATAATATAAACTTTATTTTTGTATAGAATTGCTGAATTGATATCGGAAAAATAGTAGATTCCAAACTTACATTACCGAAGAGTCATAGCAAGATACTGAAGAGAAAAACCGAAAAAGATTAATTTTTTATTGGAGACAAAAAGAAAAATTGGCTATCTATTCGGAGAAGTTAACTAATTGGAGATGTCTTTTTCCACGAAGAACAAATCTTAGTTAGGTAGCGGAACAGGGACATCGGACAAAAAACTTCATCTTGGAAAGAGCAGATACAGATTTAAATTCGTGAGCTAGATTGCAAAACAAAATAGGGCAGTCATAAGTTACTAAATTATCGAGCTTTTGTATTCATGAATAACTTCTATCTAGAAATTTTCCCGCTTCCACAAAAATACTCGCGGTGGAACGACTTTTAGTCATGTACTGAAGTTCCAGTTTGCTTGGACAATAACGACAGCATCATAATAGTTGAGTAACTGGTAGCTGAATATTAGCAGCTCTCACACCATAAAGTGTCCACCATAATCATTAATTATCTTTTACTTAGGAGTTCTCACTCGTTGGTTTTCTGTACTACTTGTGCGCTACTGCCCATTTACTTTATCTCACTGCAATCCTTCTCCATCTGATATTGGTCCAATGTCACAAATCATTTTCAAAATAACCTACTAATAAGATGCGCTATGCGTATACTCGTAGAGCATTTTTAGTTGTTACACTTTTTCTCCTAACCGATTTAAGACTTCTGAAAAAATCTCATAAAAAAAATAACGAAAATCTTATTGATCATTAATAAATTAATAAACGAAATCTTTTTGATCTATAATAAATAAATATATATATATATATATATATTTATATACAAATATTGATAATTTTCTTGAACAAAAATCTTTATTTTATTTTTTATTTAGTAATATTCATCTTCGATACCTATTGCCTAATTTCGTAGTATACCATATATATACCACTTAATCCTTTTAACTACATCCTTTTAACAATCAATGATGAACTGAAAACTTATAGCTTAATAAATAGGTTCGTTCGATCTGTACGCGAAATAACTATTCTTATTAAATTTCAATCTCTCCATTAATAACAGGACTGTCAACAATGACAACACTGTCAACTATCAAATCCATTGTATAAAACTACTTGGGTTTAATACTTCTGTACAGTTTTTATCCTAG
Organism: Kradibia gibbosae; assembly: GCA_018907135.1. Lineage (NCBI taxonomy): Eukaryota > Metazoa > Arthropoda > Insecta > Hymenoptera > Agaonidae > Kradibia > Kradibia gibbosae. Next base: position 30,407,649 of record JACCHX010000001.1, on the reverse strand, counting down.
TCGTGGCGCATGCGTCCATTTATGTACGTATTTTGTCGCTTGGACGTTGGTGTTCATTTTCAGAATGCTTAAATAAAACAATCTCTTATTTTTTGGAAAAATATAATTTAACTGAATAAGTTGAAAAAATTATTTTAATGAGAACTAATATAGGGAAAATGCAGTCTTTTTATTATTTAAAAAAAAATTTATAGAAATATAGAACGTAGAAGCTTGTTTAGGTTAGTTTTTCAAATCACTAAAACTAATTGCATTTTTGTTTAAAGTTTTAAAAAGTTGACAATGCACCGATAGAGGAGAGTGTAAATTTTCAAATACATTTCAATCTCATACGCCATGGATTCATCAGAAAGTTCTTCAGAGAATGAGTGTAATATTTACGTTAATGCTGCTTCTAAACTTAATGGTATATTTTTTGTTTTTTAAATTACATGCCTAGACAAATTTTTAGTTATCATTTTTTTTTTGTTATTTGCTCATATTTATTAACATATTTTATATTTAGCATTGAATTGTCAAGCTAAATCGAAGGACTATGATAATGAACCTGATGATCTCATAATTATTAATGATTCAAAAAAGTAAGATATACAAAATTATATTTTTATCGCGTATTATTTATTAATTTTCTTCTTTTCTAGCTCGAACTCACCTCAATTATATGATAATACAAGAAATTATGAAAGAACAAATCCTAACAACTATAGTAAAGATAGTACAAATGAGATTTTTTGTGTTGAAGACAGTACAAATGATAGTTGTGATATAGACAAAGAATTTAGAAAATCTAAAAAACGAGTAAAGAAAAGAAACGTAAAGAAAAATTCCACTACTTATATACCAGATGACGATGCATGTAGTAATTATGGTATTAGTACTCAAAGACCTATGCGTAACTCCAATAAACAGAGAAATCAGGTAAAAATAAATATAATGCTTTTAATATTTGTAGTTATCTTTTTCATGTATGTATATTTGTAAAATCAATACAGGTTCCTGTAACAGCTGAACCTATCATCACCATAAATGACACTATAGAAGAGGAACTTGATATGACTTTCAATATCCAAGAACAGAATGATAGTTATATAGTTATAGGATCACCTTCACCTGTTAAAACAATTGATACTGATAATTATGAAGTTAGTGTCAAAGTTTTGTGGAGATCTAATAAAATGAATCGTTTTGAGATTCGACGAGTACGTACAGAATTAAAAAATTAATGCATAAAATCAATTCTTTTCATATATTTATTCATCATTATTATCTTAATTATGGAAAGTTTGATATACATAAATATTTTATTACTTATTTTTAGTACGAAACTTTTCAAAAAATATTTCAACATTTTGCCAAAACAGAAGGAGTTCCACAAAACCAAATAGTAATTATGAAAAAAGATAAGTGTATAAGTCCTTTTGATTCACCTGCATCTATTGATTGGTCAATTATAGATATTTTAGGTACACTATTTGAAATTCTTTCCAAAATTGAGTTCTCTTTAATTATTTTTATAAAAAAAATTTTAATTTATTGTAGATGGAGGAATTTTAAGTCCTGATATAGCCAAGAAAAAACATGAAAATTCTGATAAAAATAATATTGATGAGAGTATTTGTAAAATCAAAATTCAAATATCGGATAAAAAGTTTATACATGTTACATTAAAACCTAATCAACCATGTATGACTTTATTGCATTGTTGTTCCGAGCAATTAAATATTCCTAAGTCAAAGTTAAAATTATACTTTGATGGAGAATTAATTGATACAGATGAGACTCCTGAATCATTAGATCTTGATGATGAAGCATGTATTGATTTAAAAATAGTTGAATAGATATTCTTGATTTTTTTCTAATTTAATAATTATAAATTGCATGTAAAAGTTTTTGTCTATTGTTAAGAAATTGTTTCTTTCAAATTGTAAGATATAAAATTTTTAAACTATAAGAAAATATAATTAGAGTAATTTAGTGTTTCTACAGAATCAACTTTTTTAAGTCATATTTCAATTCTAAAAAAATATTAATTTGATTGGTTTTAACTGTAGTCAATATTTTAATGAAATTTTTTATTAATTTTTATTTATCGTAAACAGCGTTATTTATCATTTATCATATATACAGTTTTATATGTGCAAGGATATTGGGGAAAATATAAAATATATACTTAACTGTACTTTAGGATTTACAGTTATTATCAAATATGAAATAAATTAAAAAATACCCTCGAATAATATTATGATAATATAATTAGAATTATATTATTTTTACGTACATATTATTTTATTTTATTTTTGTTTTTAATGATTTATGATTTATTAATCGCATATACATTTACAATCAAAACGGTATTTTTTTTTATTTTTTTATTTTTTTTGATGTGTTTGCATATAAATGCACGTTCATGAGTAATTACAAAGTAATTGTATAAGAACGAATTACTTAGCAACAAAAAGTATTTAATTTATATTTTGTTATACTATAGTGAAAGATTTTTTTTATTAATTGATATAAATAATTTGAGTTACCCTTTTATCTAGCTTTTTGCATAATATTTTAACAAAATAATTATTTAATTGATTCGCATCAATTGATTAATATTCTCATTCATCTCATAATATTCTCACTCTGAACCAATTAACCTTTACCTACTACGATTTTTTTAATTTTACAAATATTCTCTAAATGAAGTAAGAATATGGATGTTAAGCTTGTTCATTAGAGAAATTTTGTTTTCAATACAGTATCATTGAAACATTAAATAAGCGTCGCTAATTCATTAGTACATCATTGAAAGTCAAATTTACTTTTTATGACTTCATTTATTGTATCACATGTACTATATAAACTATTTATATTTAATAAGAAAATGTGTAAATATAAAAGAGAATGTACGAAGAAAAATTGCATAAATATGGTTTTCTTAATTTCAAGATGAAAGATATTTTTATAAAAAGAAACGTACACTTTACATCAATTTTGTTTATATTCGTTGTTTTTCACATAAAAAAAACATGTTTTCTAAATATATAAAAAAGACTAAGAGTAGTCACAGATAAAATGTATTTGTAAAAATTAAATTACGATTGATTTTTAATGTGCTTCGACATTTTAATCGCTGCATTGAAATCTATGATCCTTTTTACTACCTTGTGGATCTAAATGTATTTGTATGAAAACAAAAACGAAATCTTTAATGATCTAAATAACAAACTATAATTATTAATAAGAGATTAAAATTTTTACACGCTACTCAAATTAATTTGTAAAATATGGCATCGCAGTTGAATGTATATATTAAAAACTTTTGTATTAATTTAATATTGAATAAAAATATTTATAAATAATTTACAACATATGTGCCAACAAAAATTTGTCACAATAGAAAAGAAACATAAGCCTTTCTATTTGTAACACTTCCACATAATTCTTATGATTCTCGAGGTAATAATGGTACTAAGAATATTTAAAATGCATGTTTCTATATAAATATTATAAATAGTTTAATACATTATGGAATAATAACGTTTAATTAAAAAATACAGCGATTAACGACCTCTTATATATTCCATGTAATTACGCTGTTTTTATCATTCTTTTATTTTTTACTTTCCTCGCATCAGTCTTTATACAAATTATAAACACGTACATTCAGTTTCGTTTGGTTGGTTAATAAATTAGCTCAATACACATTTCTTTTTGACAACCTGTGATTTCACTAAATGTGTGTAATATTATAATATCTGATTCTGCATTAATTTTTGTATAAAAATGATTTAAAGATATTTATGTTGCTTGTGCATAATAACAATGTTAATAACACTTAACACGTCCATTTCGAAGAATCGAAGATAATTTTTAATATATGTGTTAAGGAAGAATTAAGAAAAAATTTGTTTAAATGCTCGCTCTTTTATTTATTTTTCTTTCAATAACAAACCGTAAACTAATATCAATCTTTTCTAAGTTTGATAATTTCATTTTTAGTTTTCAGATTTTTTATTTCGGACGGATCGTAGAATTCATTTCTTTTTTTTAATTTCACGAGATTTTAAATTCATTAATACATTTGCAAACACATTTTATGCTTGCCATTTAAAGCACAGCGTGCATTAAAAAGCTATAATAATTTCCAGATAAAATTATTTTCATAGATTTCTTGAGTCTTTGACAACAATATTATAAAACATTACCAAATGTACCTATGCACTGGCAAAACATAATATTCACCTTTTATTAACGTTCTGTATAAGAGCTATATTTGTAAGCTTTAAACAAGTTCATGTGCTCTATTACATATAAGCCTTCTTGAGAGAAAGAAAATTATGATTTTTATTTTTGTTGAAAAATGTGTGAGTCCTATATCGTTTTTATATATTTTATAACATCATATTTACGAAAAATTATTTTAAATATCAATTAGGTATGCATAAAAAATCATACAATAAGCAGCACACAAATGTACGATTTTCGAGTCAAATAACTTACACAAAGGCAGTAATAAAGACATATATAAAAGAAGAGACGAATAATAATTATAAAATTACATAAGTTGAACGTAAATCGAGCAATTTATTCGACGGCTACGATAAATAAAACTTTGTACAATCCACTCGTAATCACACGCATGCTATTATTCACGGGTGTGCACTTTACGCTCTTACTTTTTTTTTCTTTTATAAACAGTACGTTAGGTCGATGTAAACGTTGCATGGCGCTCACCAACACATTAACTCTCGTCATTCGCATCACTATATATATATATATATATATATATAATTTGTGTGTTTGTGTGCTTATGGGTGAGCGGGCGGGTATGTGCGCGCGACATGTATACAAGTGTTATGTGTTTGGATATATTACACGCAGGATCGCAGGTAGTGTCTCGGCGAAGAACTCGTACAAAATGTTTAAAGAACGCTATTCATAATCTCGGGCACAATGACGCCTGTGGCGTCCTCTAAAAGTCATGTGGACGAGGTGCTCGTCGTCGTCGGTGGATTTGAGGTGTCACCTCGCCAGGAGTTAGCCGCCTCGGTGATGGTCGTTATCTGTGCAAAATAAGCAAGCCATGTAAATTTGATTGAATCCCAGAAGAGCATTGGACAAGGGAGAGGGGCGAAGCTCGGCATGGATCGCAAGCGGCTTAAAATATCCAAAGGTCTTTAACGAACATGCAATAATTTGTGTCAAGTCGCGTCTTCGATTCAGGCATACTTCACCACTTAAATCTGAGGGGTGTGAGTTACGGAGGATAATAATAAACTAACCTGAACGTTCGTTTAATCGATCATTTATAATTAAACTGCTAATCTTTAAAAGCTGTTTATAGAATGGTATTGATAAATTAGGTGTAATATATTATATATATTATATATTATATATTATATATTATATATTATTATTATTATACATATACAAGCTTCGGATGCCAATTTTATTTACAATTCGATCGGTTTGTCTTTCGGTGTTATTTCGACATCCGACAAACGTGCAAGGGTGTTAATTCGGCCCTTCTGCTTGGTTTTTTTTACCAGTTCTTAACCGTAAAATTGATGTCAAATTGAAAGAACAACAAAAGCAAAAAAAAATTAATTAAACGAACAAAACCGGAGTGTAAAAAGACTTTGAAAAATCAGTGCGCGGAAAATGGAAAACGTTGCAGCCATGGGCCCACGCATCGGAGCCTATGTTTATTGAATCGCAGCAGTGCTCGAGCCGGCGAGGGTGCGCGGTACCTTACCGCGAGGTAGCTTACTTTATTGTCGCAGCCGATGAGGGGCGTCTCCGCCGTCGTGTCGTCCGCCGAGCGGCTGCTGGTCATGTACTGATGGGGGGGCGGTATGTAGATCGGCTTGACTGATTGGCTCGGCGCGACCTGGGCGTAAATCGTCGGTTCGCCGATGGGCCCGGAAGAGGACGGCAGCCGCCGGGGGAGCGTCGACATCGGGAGCAGCTGAGGACGCTGGACTCCACCGGTCAGGGGTACGGGCTGGTAGCAATTAGGTGGCACGCGCCGGTTGATCCTGAGCGTGAGGTCGGCGTACTGCATCTTCGGCGCCTGCCGAGAAATCGTTTCGTACAATTCAAGCGCTTGGTGCTAAAACGAGAGAGGGAGAGAGTACGATAGGGTGGCTTCTTAGCCGCCAGCGCGACCCGCCCTCATTTATCGAGCTTGTCTTAGGTCTGTAATTAGTCTTGTCCTGTGTTTGCGAGTGCTCCTTTGTGTCAAAGAGTCTTGCGTCTAGTTTTTTTACCCTGATTTTTCCTGTGCTTCCATGAGTATCTGTTGTGCGAATCCTGCTCTTACAAAATCCATTCCAAAATAGTTGATTATTATTTACATTTCGATTTTACTATTGTCACGAGATTCGCTTTCTAGTTACTGTTCTCTTATAAATTTAAATCAGTGGAAGGGATATCTTTTCTCTTACGTACGAATATTTTATTTCGCTTTTAAACAATGTAAGCCAAACTTATTCTTATTTAATATAATAATTAAGCAATATTTTATTCTTTCTTGTAGAAAGAGTAAAAAAGTGCTACAGCATGTGTCTTATACGCGACAGAAATTTATTGTTAGGATCTTCTTTGGGTAAGTATTAAGATTACTATTCAAATTGGATATATAAAAATTAAAGAAAAAATATTTTGAATACTTTTCATCTAATTTATACATTGTACAAATTTGTAAGATTTTATAACAATATTTTGTTAAAGTTAATAATAAATCGATGCAAGTTGTTATCAATATATATATATATATATATATATATACAAAATTAACATTAAAACTCATTTCTATTATACATAATTTATCAGAAAATATCGCTAATTGAAAATGCTTCATTGATGTACTCAATTAAGAATAATTTTACATTGTAAATTACTATAACAATAGCTTATTTTGTATTTTCATTTAAACCTATTCAATTACAAGTACAATAACAAGACTTTGTAAGTTTGTAGGTAAAATGATTTATATTTGCAGTGGTTGTGTGTTAATTGCTAGATTTTTGTATAAGCCGCAACATGCGTGTGCTTAAACAAATTATTTACGAGTAATACTATTTTATCATTGAATACATTTGTCACGCTTCAAACACTCACGTTGTTCATTGAGCTGAGCGAACCGGGCTCCATTCTAGTTGTCGAGTGTTGCTGTTGATGCTGTAATACGTAGCGCGGTGATGTTCCCTTGCATAATTCGGCATATGAATTATCTGCAATAAATAAAATTCGTAGCACATTTACGATTACTATTCTTTTATTGCCTTGATAACGTAGTATATAAAAATCTTGCTAATTTTATTCTAAGCACTATAATATAATCTGTTAATTTCCGTTTTGTTAAACAAATTTAAAAATAATTAAAAAAAAATACTTATCAACACAAGTACAATTTGCTTTAAATGTCAAAAACTTGTGAATGCATAAAACAATTAAGAACCAGTAAAAAACGTGTTTAATTAGTTCTAGGGATGATTCAATGATTCTACGTTTAATATGGTACAATCGTATTGGGAAAAAAATTCTCTCTCGTGTGGCGCTCACTTGAAAAAGTGCCACGAATGTAGCGAGACGAGGCAGTCTAAAGTTATTTAATCAAGGAATTAAAAAAAGAAGCGTTTGTTTGTTTCACCTGTAGCATGGGGTATAATGTCCGGATCCTTCTCGAAGCTCTCAACACTGTCACTACTGAGGGGCATTGAACCTGCCTTATCACTCGGTGCGGTTAGGGTTGCCATGCCACCATCGTCGTGCTGAGAGTCCTTGTCGTCCTGAGGCCGGCGCCTGTAGCGAAGCTTGACCGCGAGCACGATGAGGAAGATGACGATTAAGAGCCCGGCCGCAGCACCTACGACGACCCCGAGTAGTGGACCAGACAGCGACAGAATCACTGGAGACAGCGCTACGAACAGGATCAATTTACTTACTCCAATTACTAAACCCCCATTCCTCCCCCAAGCTGTTATTAATACGCTTATAATGCTAAGAAAATTTGTCACGTTCCCGAGTGTTTTCTATTTTCTTTTTGTTATAAATGACCCATGAAACAGTGTGCAACATATTAATGGATGTAATGAAAATTGAAGCACTCTATACATTCTCTTCAATATATTTGAAATGTATATTTAAAATGTAAGATATTGATTTCTATCAAGAACTTTCAAGAATATGCTTACATTCCTTTATACTCTTCACTTATTATTAAGAACAATTTAAGGTTACTAAAAATATATCAATGCTTACATTGTTACTTTTATTCAGATACTATTTAATCAATACGACAAGGATTTCATTCACGTGAAACTAATATTGTAAAAAACGAATTGTTACACTTTTCTTATTAACACATCTTTTGTATCTCGTCTGTGCACATTGTGTCAAGTTTAATTACGAAGAATCGTCGATTATAATTTATAAAAAATTAAATATTAATTGTATATTAAAATTAAATATTACTGTATAAGCCATTTTAATTAAAAAAAAACTTTTTATACTACTCATAAAAAATATATAATCAATTTCCAAATATTTCCCCAATAAAATTATTTATTTTTAAGACGTATTTTAAGAATTATTTAGGATGTATTAATATAAATCAGTACTAGTATAATATCGTACTCAGTTAAAAGTAATGAAAAATATTCTACTTTTTCAGTTTCTACTTCGTAATTCTCAACTTTATCGAATGTTTAAAAAATACAAGTCAGTTTTAAATCTAAATAAATAAAAACAAATAAAATGTAAAAATTTAAAAGCAACCAAGATCACCTAACGAATTCCCATACCAATTTTCCTTTTAAAATTTAAATTAATCATTTGATAAATGATATTCAATGAAATTAAACGAAGTATTAACTATTACGATAATAATAATATTTGCTAAAGTTTGTACTAAAGTTATAGCTAATATAATTGTTAATAATAATTCAATAATAGAATTTCACAAAATTCTTGAAATATTTATTATATTATATTATAAAAGTTTTGCATAGTGCAGCTTTAATTTAAATTTAAATCAATAGAATAGTCTTTATTGTTATAAACTGAATCATTATTGCAGTAATTGAACCATTATTAAGAATAGTGAATTTAATATAAATGTACTTAATAGATAAAGTGGTGAAATGAAAAATTGATTTTTTCGACATTCTCTTTATTATATACATTAAAAAAAATAATATATATAAACAAAACATATTTTTAATTTTTTTGTTTTTATGTATGTCAATTTGATCATAATTAAATTTGAATATGAACTTTTATAGTGTATTGTTGATATCATGTTAAAAAAAATACTTCGTGATCGATGATATTACCACTTATTTTAATAATGTATACATGCACACATGTATGAACAGACAAGCATAAATATTAAAATTAAATTATTTATAAAATAAATAGAATTGCTAAAAGAATCACATTAATTATGAAACATGAAATCATAGCGACAAGGAGCCTTTATATTTTTATTAAATTTTTAAAACAGCTTTTTTTATCCTCTATAGAATCTAAAGAATATTTTCTGTTTATCTTCAAATTATAACTTTTGGCGACTAAAATAAGCAATATATATTTTTCTGAATTATTCTACGAACGAGTTAAGTAATTTTAAAATTCATACAGTTTGCTTGATTTAAAATAATAAATTTAGTCAAGTGTACTTTAACGTATACCAAAATTCATTAAATTGATATATATTGTTTTAAAATTACTTTATAGTTTTTAATATACTGAAGGTTAAGCTTATCATTGATGAGTAATATATAATATACAATTCATAGTGTAGATAATTTTGGAATTTCTAATTAATTTTTCTTAGCTTATTTGAATTAAAATTATTTGTTACTATTCTATGATAAATTTCCACGATGAATTATTCTCTCGCTTTCTTTTTATTCTTCTTTCCAGTTCATTGCGAAAACTCCATTGACGCGTCTCGCACGTTCTTTTTTCGACTGCAATACCCTTTCTCGCGATTGAACGGGTTCTTTTATTATCGTTGACGTGTACGAGTATACGTTTTTTTCGTGAATAAGCGAACGAACGATAGTGACGATCGACGTCAGTGATCTAAACAACGTATTGTTCAAGCAAGAAGAAAATAGGCATTACAAAATTGAATGATTGTCAAGTATAATATTGTCCTATTAAAAATCCTACGAAAGTATTAGATTCTAAAACATTTTTTCATTTAATAGTATTTTTTAACAATATTTTTAATTACGTTCTACATTGTTTTTGTTTTTTTAATTTATATATTGTTTAATATATACGCTTTTTTCAATTCTAGTTCTGTCTGCAAGGTTATTGAAATAACATGAAACTAAATAATGATTTTAAATATCTTATAAATATCTATTAATCACCTTTAATGTAAAATAAAAGAAATGAATAAGAACATTAAAATTCACATTATTCAACGAATAATAAATTAATCTTTGACATACTATAAATATTTTTTTGTCAATGATAAAAAAAAATAAATATCTAATATTTCAGGCTATAATATATAATATTTATGCTTTAAAAGCTAGTCAGCAGCTGATAAATATCTACGAATTACAATTACAAAGTAATTATAAGTTAATACTTACATTAATACTTACAATTAGAGATATAATACAGAATTAAATTAATTATATTTCTACATGTTTTTTGATAATTCTATATTTATGTAAACAAACAGTTTGATTACAGACACACAAAGTTTCAGACAAACATGCAAAAATGTATTTTAATATAAAGATGAGGGAAGGTCTAGCCCATATAATTATAATTATAAACTTCATCTTTATATCAAGACATTGTACAATAATTAAACTTTTATAAAATGCAGTAGTGTAAAAGATATATTAAGGGAAGTATAAGATATCACTGGTATCCTTTGTTGCTTCATTAGTAGTGTGAAATGTACAAATAGATTTGTTTGAAGTAGAAATAAAAAACATAAAAAAACTCATTATTAAAAAAATATTATTTTAATAATTCATGTTAATATATATTTATGTTTATTAAAATTATTTAAAATCATATTATAATTTATTGTACTGAGTAACGGGAAAAATGAATAATTTTTTAACTTGGAAATTTTTTAGAAATTCTAATTATTTTTTTACACTATCAGAATATTCCAAGAAATAAAAAATTTCAAATATGAATCATTAGATAGCTTGTGGTAAATAAATCAATATATTATTAATTAATATAATAACTGTATTGTAAATTATATAAAAATTATAAATATTGCCACGTTGAATAATATTTTAATATTATATTATTAAAATAAATAAATATTAAACAGATTTTTAATACTTAATAGAATTATTTATATTATTATTCCGAAGTATTTTTCTTTAACTAAAAATATTTTTTTTTAATTTAAAAAAATATATTAAATTTTTTTTTTAAATTACTTAAAGCGTAAACGTATTTCTGCTAGTTTTTAGATATTCGCAGTTTATTTATTTATAAAATTTTATAAGTAGTTAATTTTGAATTATTCAATATGATTACTAGACTTAATCAAGTATCGCTTAATAAATAAATACATAAAAAATAACTTAAAAAATATTTTAAAGACTGAATTATATCGGCTTTTAATAAAACAAAAAACGAGTTCATAAAATTTGCACATGTAGTTTACGTTTAAACTTTTATCCAAAATATCATTAAATTATATTAGATGTATTTTATTAATTTACAAGTCTCCAAATTTATTTGTTCTATACTTACAAGATAGTATATAATATCAATTCTTTCTTATCTAATTTAAGCATAATATAATTTGAAAAATTCTACATTGTATAATTTATATAAAACATGTGTTGTTATGCGTATATGTATATACACATATCCGTACTGCAGAAAAAATTTTATCATTAATTTTATTTATTTTAATTAATTCTGAATAAAAGGTAAATTTATTTTTATGATGAAGTATTTTATATCTTTTAAAACATCCCCTTTAATCTACGAGGATTCATTTTCACTTAAACTTGAGTGAACATTGAGTTGAGTCAGCATTCAGTTCAATTAAAAAAGTTTCTATACACTTTCTATGCGATCTCATTACAAAAGTTTCGATTCTTAAATTATGTCGAAATTTTAATTCTTTTTGTTACTGACTTTTAAATAAAATAAAATTTATTAGTAAATTAATTAATTTTTAGTATTGCTTTTCAAAAATTATCAGCGATATGTTACATTGTACGTTTACATAATGAAAAAAATTCCTTGAATTAAATATAACAGTTTATCACATAAAATGTCTATTTTAAGCACATGCAATTGCGTTCACATGAAAAAAAATGAGTAAATAAAGTAATTTGATTTCTTAAAGCGTACCCATCTGTATCCATATTTTTCATCTTAAAAAAGAGATATCGAAAAATATAAATTGATCGACTGGAGATAAAAAAGCCGAGTGTTCGTAATATTTCCATAACTACGTTGCGACTCGAGCAGAAATGTTATTTGTCCGAATCGTCCTTAAATGAGATCCAAGGTCGTCGACAGTATTAACATGCGCCTTTCAACCTTAAAGCGCTGAGGCGTTGTAAGGCATCGGGCAACAGAAAAATGACTGCATACAAAGCAGCTATCCTTGATTCTACCTGGGAAGATTTGGTGCTCCGGGTTTTTGCCGTCGCGCAGTAGATGCTGACTGTGAAGGACCGTAGCATCACTAGTCGCGTCGTCGGCTACGACCCTCAGAAATAGAACAAGACCGGATTGGCTGCGCTCCGCGGGCAAATCGGTGACCTCGAGTAAAGACGGCGTCATACTCGAGGCAGAGGCCAGTAATCTGCGAGTCTCCGCGTCGAAGACTTGGAGGACGTAGACGGGGTCGACGTAGCCGCTTTCAGCGCAGCTCACGCGCACCGCCGTACGACTCTCCTCCGTGATCGTGCAGTTCTCCGGCGATGGGGGCCTCGTTGGCTTCTCACCTACGTACACATTCAGTTTTTCTTTTTGCTTCTTCATTTCTCCACTGGATCAAGGCGACATTGCGACTTTTTTAGCTACGATACTGAAGAGTTTGTGCATCTATATTCAGCGATGTGTACCGTAGGCTTACCGCGAACCCGACTACCATTTGAATTTTCGTTTGAAAATATGGCTCGCTTCTCTCGCTAGGTATGCTTAAGCTGCTCAATCCGCATCTCGGAACGAAAATTGATATATAACGATACTGCCTTAACCATAAAAGTTCAATAATCAAAGAATTTCCGTTCCCCGAACTTTCTTCTCTTTATCTTTACAGCTTTTAAGCAATAGTTACACATTTAGATGGACTCCTTATTGTTTGAATGCTTATTATCGTAATAAAGAAGGGTAATCGAAATGAATTATGACTTAATATTCGTTAATAAATGCATATGTATTATTAAGATGTTTTTTGTAATATGCAAAATATTTTAAACCAAAATTAATAACTAATAAAAAATTTGTTTTATTTTTATAAATTTATAAATAATGAGTAAACTTCCTGAAATTGAACGTTTTAATCTAGAGCAAAAATTATGTTGTACCCATGTGTGGAAGAATATAATCGAATTTGATTTATAGCATGAAAGGTGAAGACAAATAATGGAACTACTTGCTACGACGCAAAGCTTTTTAATGTATTAGGGATTACTACAAAAAGTTCTTTTGTAGTTTCACTGAATTCAGTAATACGTACTGAATTACTACATACATAGTTATACTTTCAATAATAAATAATAAGCAATATGCTTTGTCAAAAGTTTTTTTTTGCGCATTTTTGATTTTAACTTTCTTCTTTAATGATAGGTAATTATGGAAATCCGTCACTTGGACTAAAAAATACCTCTAAGCATAAAAGAAAATTTGTAAGTTCTTTATATGTCTTATTATAACGACATTATTTATATATATATATATATATATATATATTATAGCGGGTAATACATTAACTATCGAAATAATACCAGAACTAAATTATTAAAAAATGGAATCCATAGGATTTAAACATATTTGAGTTTTGAAAGGTTTTTTATCGCATTAATATTTAAATAAATAAAACTTTATATCAACATATCTATATAGAATATTGGACTATAGAGAAAAAAAAATCATTTATATGACGAGCAATATATATCCTTTTACTGTAATTAAATTACAAAAAAAAAACAGTTTGAATAAGAAAAGAAGTGAAACATTTCTTAAGATGTAATAACCACAATTTTCATCCTGTAGGTATTTATACAGAAAAAATGGCTTAAAATCACTGATTAATAAATTGCGCATAATAGAATGAATTAAAATAATCTATAAAAATTTTGTGACATTCGATTTCCTTATACCAGCTAAGCTCTATTGCCAAGCGTAATCACTATAAATTGTCGACCTATTACTGATAAAGTAAACTTATAAAGTAAAATCTAGTATATTTAATATAGACATTCATACATATATGTATAAATATGTATAAAAAAAAACACAAAAAAACTATATCTAGTATTATATTTCGATGGATATTATATTGGAAATAGTTATGAGTTAACCATTCATTGTTATTTAATTTTTTATATTTACTATAAAATCATGCAGATAGGTATTACTTTAATCAAATATACTATGAACATGATTTTTATATTCCTTAGTAACGTTGTATTAATATAATATTTTAAAAACGCTATATCAAGTTCTAAAAATAATGCTACTTAAAATATACAATTAGCCTGATTTTTCCTGTATAGATTTAATAATATATAATTAACTACTTCGTATTTAAAAAAAAATGTATATACCAAATAAAAATTTTGATTTGTGCTAAGTAATAGTAATTAAGAACTTCGAATCATTTACTAGTATAATTTTCTTCAATGAAGCATATAATATTATTCAATGTAGGTCAGTGCCATTTTAATTTTTTGCTACTGTAAGTTAACATATTAAAAGAGTCTGAAAACAGCTACAAGCTTTGCATAGAAAGAAAATTTTTAATGAAAAATTTCTTTGTGTACTTTTCAGAAAATATAGAACTAAAGCTTATGAAATGTATCAAAGCAATGTGGTAATGTAATAAATTGTAAAATTTAAGTTATTCTCTTAGCGAGTTATCCACACTCCTAGTAGATCTACGATATTTTAATAAATCTTGGAAACTGTAATAGACACCAGTATATACACATTTGATACTATTGATATAAAAATTTAAATTAAAAATATTCCATACCTTTTTAATAAGTTATTTATTTCTTTAGTAAGAAATAGTGCATAAGTATTTACAGTGCTTAGGATTTTATTTTTGAACTCAAGACTATATTGTTGGAAGGTTGTGAAAATTATACGTCTATAATTATTACCTATAATTAAATAATATATTTTAAATATTTATTCGATTTATAAAATAAGCTTATTTAAGGAAAATTTGTTATCTAACCGTAAGATTTTAACATAGTACAAGATTATACAAAATCTTTGTCACTTACAAATATTTCCGAGTGTAGATGTCGTTCAGAAAGTAGAACACAGTTTTATATTAATAAATAGAGTACTTAATTGAAAAAAAACATTTTCATTTATGTAAAAAAATTAATTGAAAAGATTTTAAATAGAATTTTTCGTAAAATATATTTAATTGGATAAATTAATAGCTTTCCTTAAATTATCATGACATTTTTTACGTAGTGTATCAATAAAAATCATAGTTTTTAAATTTTATAAATTATATCAGTATACATTCATTTAGTGTTAATTGTTTTTAATAATTTTTATGGCATAAATTTATATATCATATGCATAAATATCAATACTTTTAATTAAAAGTAGAGTAAAAATTATAAATAATTGCTTCCCGAAAATATTATTAAAAATAATTATATATGCTTATGTATCCTCTCACTCAATCAAAAAATGCTTACCGGAAAACAAAAACTGCAATACTTCGAAAAAATGGCTTAAGAAAATCAAAACTGTGTAGAAGATTGGGCATTTTAACTTGTTGCAAATTGAACCTGCAAAAATATTTATCATATGTATACACATACAATCTATTTATTTATTTAACTACATATGTATCAAATAAATTAATTAAAAGAGTAAGTTTTCGAACCATTGATTTTTTATTTTGCTATCTTAAAGAAAAGTACCTTTTACGTGATGCATTTAATTTCTTACTTTTATAGTTATTGCAAGATTCGTTGCCTTAGATTAAAAATAATTTCTATAATTATTATTAATTATAGTGTTATTATTTTTAAATTTAAAGATTAAAAAAAAATATTTTCATATAATATAAAATATCTCAAATTTTCATAATCAAGAACTATTTTACGTAAATTATAAATAAAGATAAAAATTTTGAAAAATCTTATAGGTTGATAAAGGATAAATTACAGTTACAATTTTATATAATCATTAGTCGTTTATATAAACAGATATAATTTGAACTTCAATGATTTCTTATATATTTTTAAAGTATAAATTATATGTAGTACATAATTTTTGTTTTTAATAGCTAATATAAATAAAAGAAAAAAAAAATAGAATTGAAGAACTAATTTCATTCAATTATGTAAAATCTGATAGCATTGAGTAAATTTTTAAAAATGCATTAAAATTGAAATCGTATTTATACTATGTTAATACTATTTATTGTTTATCTTTTATATAAATACTTGAAGTAAGTAGAAATATATACTAAAAAAAAATCCTTCACGATAAGAAAATGATTCAATTATCGTTTGATTAACAGTAACGTAACTATAAAGCTTCTAGTTTAGTTTAATAATTATAATCCCCTGTTATATTGAATTTCTCTGATATTAATTCATAAATTCTATATTTTTGTCATAATAGGCATATTCTTCAGTAAAATTTTATTTTATAAGTGTTTATTTTACTAAGACAGGGATTGTGGTTCGCATTTTTATTTGACTTAGAAAATTAAGTCAATTGAAAGCTTTACCACAGACAACTTTAATTATCTCGCTCGCGTTTCATGCAAATTAAGCGATTGAATGCGAAAGATTAGTGTCAGTAACCTAATTTAGTGATACCCCTCTATAAGACTTAATTAGTTTCACTCAATACCTACATTAGAAAAATGCACCAGAGCTCAATTAGTATTATTCGTATCAATATGTATACAGATAATTTATATGCTTGATTAAAAGCAACTATGAAGAAGTGTACATCACATTAAAGAGAATTTAAATATAATTAAAAAATGTAATGTAATACAATTCAATTATCTTTTTATCACATTAAAAAATATTTAATTCTTATTTAAATATGTAAATACAAGCAATGAATTTCAAATAGTTTTCCATAAGGAAATAAACTTGAAGCTAAATTTATAATTATTTTTACTCCAACCAATTTAAGTGCTCTTAAAAGTTAGTCTGATTTCTAAGATTCTTTTTAATATACAAAATAATTAGCTTTAATATTTTTCTAGTCCTAGCTTATATATAAAAATGATATCTATTATAATTATAGGAGAAAATTTACTTTTAAAGCAAGCTTATGCATAGGAAAATGGTTTAACTTAACAAAAGATAATATTTTGTAGATCTTTTGACTTGAAAAGTTAAGCAATCAATCAATGAGAAAATGAAGTTACAAATATTCAAAGAAAACGAGGAATCGCATCATTTCGATTGCAATGGTCTCCATCGAACGAAATTGCGAAAGAATCAAAGTAAAAAAATCATTTGAGAATCAGTGAGAAATAGATTCCTGTCTCTTTTGGCCTCTTATTCTCTCAATATCTCAACGTCCGTATATCTATGCGGACTTTGGTGCTCGCGCCTCTGTTCGATTTCTGTCTTCTATGTCGAGTCTATGGAACTTTGCTAGTAGAGCCACAAGCTCATCCACCCCTTCCTCCTTCAATCGCTCGCGACCATCTATTGCTCTTACTCTCTTCAAAATCTAGAATCACTGGAGCCCCGAAGTGATCAGCTGCAATGTGCGATTTTCCTTTACCGGATAAGGATGGAATGATAAATGAAAAAGAGACAAAGTGAGAGAGAGAGAGAGAGAGAGAGAGAGAGAGAGAGAGAGCGTGTGTTTGTACTAAGAGTAGGAGGAGGGGATGAATCAGCATTGTCGAGTACCCCGTAAACCGTTTGTTTAGTTGGTCGATCGATGCCGCGCTTTCTATCCCATACATGCATATAGACTTATACGTTTGTATATGCACAAGCGAATAATAATGACGGTGTTAGTAGGTACATTAAGAAGGACAATCAGTTTGAATGATGTGAGAGAAACGTTTCTACGGTGCAGAAGACCGTGCATGAAATATATTGGTAGTGGTGATAGAGTCTGCAAAACGAAATTTATCAACGTACACGTTAAAATCACTGTATTACTGACTGGTCCTAGATGTTTGCGATATACAGTATTCATTCGATTTATAATAGACTTAGAGATAGAAAGCGTGTATTCTGAAATGTTTCCATTTTTTCTTGAAATAATTTTATTCTAATAATACGAATATATCTTGAGTCTGCGAATATCTTTTCTTGTTTATTTATGTCAATGGATTGATTATATTTGCATATTAATACTTTAATAAAAGCTATAGGTTTATACGACAACATTAAATTGAATGCTCGTCGACTCATCTAAAATAAAAGTTGCATATATTGTAATTGAATAAAACAGATAAAGTTTTATAATTAATTTATTATTAATTGTAATTAACTATATTTTGTATATTTACAGATAAACTATTTTGAAGTTTAATTCTAACATAAGAATGTATATGTTGAATAAGTGGAAAAACCAAACGATCTTTATTATTGTAAATTATTGTAAAATATTTTGGTGTCCTAAAGTAACTAAAAGCAAGAGATTGAGAGTTTTTTCCTCAATATCTTTTTTTGTTTCAATTAATTATAGTTTTTAAAATTTTCATAACATTCGTACGAAATGTATATTTTGACTTTGTGAACTTGATTAAAATTTCTATAAATAATCATTATTTAACTTATTATAATACATGAAAAAAAAGACAACAAAATATAGCATGTTATAAAAAGTTGAAACTACATAATTTTAAATATACGAAAGCAGACGTACATTCACTGACAATATGTATAACATAATAATACGTTTCGATTTAACTAAAACTGTAATGATAAAATAATTGCACTGATTTAATTTAATTGTAGAAATTTATTTATTTATACAGGATATCTGATCTTAATTTTTTCTTTATAAAATAATATAAATGTATTATTAGTTTTTCCTTTAGACAGAGATTATTTAAGCTCACGATGAAATTAAAAACTGGGAAAGCAATAAAGCAATATTTAACAGTATATTTATAGAGAAAGAAGGAAAATGAAATACAGTACTGAATATTTAATTGTAAAAAAAGGTAATGTTTAAAAAGCACAAAAAATATCAAATAATCGAAGTGAAGAAACTTCTTTGTACAGAATAACTGATAGATAAATTAGATTATAATTGACGTTTAATAAGTATCCATCTAAAGATTATACTACGCCTAAGGATACTAAAGTCTTGAGACATCATTTGAGCCCGTCTCGACTTATTTGCCCTTGATGTTCCACTGCCATTCATGACAATAGAAATGTTGTGGGTAAGTCGCCTGTGTAATCCCTCTTTTTTCCCGCCACCAGGATACGCGATCGCGAAGGCGAATACAAATCTTAGGTTACTCGATATCTCCCACGAGCCTTCACTACGGGTGAAATTCAAATACACACACACACATACACACTCTCTTATACTCATACGTCGATAAAAATAGAAAAATAAATAAATAGATAGATAAGAAAGATAAGAAGAGTGAGAGTGAGAATGAGAGTGAAAGAGAGAATAAGGTGATAAAGAATTGAGAGAACTATATATAGATGTGGAATGTTGAAGCTGTGCAACGTAGCCGAGATGAACAACTCACCAGTTCGGCGCTCGGGCAAATTGAGCGTCGTCGCACGTACGCTGACCGAGTCGCTCCTGCCCTTAGCATTGCTCGCGTAGATGGCGAGGTGGTAGGTTGAGCCGGGCTCCAGGCCCCCGACACCGAAGCTCGGAGACTTGCTCGACACGTTGTGTACGAGGGCGCCCACGGACTTGGGCGAGCTCGGGCTCGACTCCAGCTCCACGAGGAGGGTGAACCTCTGGGGTAGGCCGCCGTCGAAGCTCTCGAGGCACTCGGCATGCAGCGTGTCCGTAGTCGTGTTCTGTACCGTGCAATTATGCGGCGTGTCCGGGCGACCTGCGTAAATTGGGGGGGGGGGCGTCTTTCACTTTTGCGCTCTGGACCAAAGCTACACTTCTCTAACCGCTCATCGTCACTTCTCTCTCTTGAGCAAATATACTTTGCATTGCAGCTTCTAATTTTTCATTTTCAATGCCTTTCACTGTTAACTTTTCTAAAGCTAGCCCGAAAGCGCTTATCTGGTCTTCGATGAAACGCAGTTGTATTTCGGGCGGTGATTTATATGTATATATATTATGTCGATGAAAAAGAATGATTAATAATAATAGACCGGCTCAGTGACAATGTTTTCATTATGTGATTTCATGAACAACAATGGCTCCTGCTTTTTAAACCCTTCTTTGATACGCGCCGCCTTTATTCAGTTATCGGCCATCTTTTTTGCAAAGTCATTGAAAAATCATCGGACCCACGCATTCGGGTTATTGTGCATGGTTATACATAAATTGGCGAGCTTAATTTGATAAAGCGAATGTTTATTATTCGTGTTTATTATTTTACTCAGAAAATGACTTTCATGTGCACATAGACAGATATGTTGAATGAGAGCAGAACAATTATAAAGCACGTTAGATCAGATAGTTTAAATAATGTTAAATCAAATTTAAATAAAATCTAATAAAATGATTGTGGCCAGAAATGTGAAAAAATAATAAACAATTGTGAAACATCTAACTCGTTTTCTATCTAAAATAATTTTACATAATATTAACACGGTATTATTTTTATAAAATGTATTCCAAACATACATTGCATACAATATTCTCGATTTTCGAATATTAACCCTCGTCTCTCAAACTCTTGCTTTTTCTACCATAGTTACATTTACTAAACTTCTGATTAAAATTCCGATCGTATAACTAATTTTTGTCTTACCTTTCCGAAGAAAAGAGGATAGCACGTGAGATTTGGATAGACATGGAATCTCTCGATTATTTCGAGTAGACACGATTATAAGCGAACCAAATGAGAATCGTAATTTTTTAACCATCCGAGCAAAAAAACAACAAGTGCAGTGGCCACTCACCAGCTGGTACAATATGGAAAACGCATGGTTCAACTTGAGTTCCCTGCTCGTTCGCACCCAAGCAAAGTAGAGTACCATAATCCAGTTCCGTTATCGGCGTATAAGATACGACCGAATGGGTGCTTTCACTGCTTACAAGATCAGGAGCTACATCCATTGCTTCCATCGTATTGTTGAATTTCCAGGTGAACATAATATTTCGAGGATTCGCTTCGAGCTCGCAAGGTATCCTCACCGTCTCTTGGCGTGCAACACCGAAAACTTTTGTTTGTCCTGGCCGACAAACGGGTGCGACTATATGGGTTGGTAAATATCGATGGATTAAATAAATGCCTGACATCTTTCCTTACTTAATATCTAATATTTTAGTAAAATATGTTTTTGATTTTATTCGTCATAGATATTCAATTATAGATATTATGGGTATATATAAACGGTTTCGAGTGCTATCGTTAAAAACTAACGTGGCAATTGCAATCTTCTACGATTTGTGTACTTCACAAGTATTAATTTTGGTACATTGATAAAAATACAAAAATGATTAATATCATATATATATATATATATATATATATATATATGTGTGTGTATGTGTGTGTGGGTGTGTGTGGGTGTTAATAGAGACTGTATACTTAATATAAAAATAATATATACTTAAATACATAAGGTATATTTTCAGTACAAAAAAGTTCAACGAAATTTATTATAATGTGCGTGTCAATTTCAATTTTTTCATTGTGTTTACTTTCTACAAATTTTATTTCATTTGTAAAGATTTTCCATTCATACATTACTTTCATTTCCTCACTAAATATAATTTCAGTGGATGAATATGTCATGTTTTAACTTTTACATTTGTTTTATTGGTGTTTACTCTTTGTACTAAATAATATACCGACAAATGAATAAATTATCAATTTACTGTATTCTAAGAAATTTACCGACAAGCAACCATATAAACGTTTTACTTCAATAAGCTATCCACTGTATTATATAAATTGCATAAATTTTCTAAATTATGGTCTTCAATAACTTTTTTTTAATCTTCTAACACAGAAACCTAAGATGAACTGAAAAAAAATAATAAATATCTACATGTACATATAATTATTAAGAATATAATTCTTAATAACCAATGTTAGTCAAATAAAATTAATTTCAAATATATATTTGTGAAAATATGTAAATGACTTTAAGAAAAAATAATAGAAATCGTAAGTATGTGAAAGGAAATACTAAAAGTATTGTTATAATTAATAAGATTATTAGTATATTAATCGTAACACAAGTCTTTTGTTTATGAAAGAGTACGGATAAAAAAAATGTTAACGGAATTGTGATATTAAAATTGCACTTATTTTAAGAAATAGTTATAATGGCTAAATAACTCTGAATACTTTGTTCAATATACTAAGTAACCTTCATCGTTTAAGATACTGTAGTTTCTTGCTCTTCTAACAAGTATACGTTTGAAAGCAAAGTTCCTAAGTATTGCATGCTTACAAAGCACATAAAAGCCATATCTGGTTGTACTTGCACGTGCACATACATCGAACTGGATATAATGAGTAAGTAATAAAAAACTCAATAAACAGAAAAGTTTGCAGACATGCAAAGCTATTTCATTAATAATTGTATTGAAACATATTTTATGAAATATTTAACATCACCGATATACCCACGCAATTTCGAATTCCTTAATAAGTATTTATTATAACCTTTATTTTAGAAATAGTATCCTATTTTGAGGCCATCGAAAACTTTTTTTTCAGCCCTTGACTGGTTTTGGTATTTATTTTATTGCAAAATTCTTATTTTAAAAATCGTATTTGTAATGCAATTTTATACATTTCATTTCATGTTTGTTATATATCACAATTACTTTGTAATTCTATAATGTTAATAATGTACGTTACGATTACGAAGAATGCACTTCAAATGAAAAAAAAATGAATAGTAGGAAATAAAAATCTTTCCACGGGATAAATCGCTAAAATATTTGCAGTTTTTTAATTAAAAATTTAGAGTATTCATGAGGAAGAATAACAATAATAAAAAATTATTAAAACTATTCATTTTAATATGTAACGAGTGTCTGGTATATTGTAACACTAATCAAACTTGTTGAAATGACACTAAACAAAGGTATATTTACAAGGCAAAGTGAAAATTTGACACTACCGTAGAATTTGGTTTTCAAATTTTCGAAATTACGAAGCGCTAGAGTAAAAAAGTAACAAGCAAACAAAAGGAAAAAGAATATTCATAGATGGAAAGAGAAATCCTCCTCCCGCTAGAAAAAAACTTTTTCATCCACAGGATACTTGGGGCTAGATCAGGGGTTCGGCTTGGAGTTATCAGGCAAAAGTTTCATTTCAATTTCAATGCAGTGGCTGATGCCGAGTAGCTTTGCGCGTCGTAGCATTTATTCGATCAATAAGCTCGTAACTTGCGGGCCGCCCGTATACCGGAACTCACACTTTATGTCCAAATTTAGCTGATTGCTCTCCCCGTCGCCTTCTTGATTGCTGCCGATGCAAGTGTAAGCGCCGGCTCTATTTCGCGATACGTTCTGCAGTACCAGGCTCTGATTGCTGACTATCGTGCCGCTGGCCACACTGTGATACAGTGGATTTCCCTGAGGTATTGAGATTTTGGTTTGTCAAGGTCGACACATGAAACAAACAATGTTCAGAAAATGATCAGAGGCTGCGCGGAGTTTTTATTGCGTCTCGCTTTTCATACATCTGTGTTTCATTGTGTGTGTGGCAGGACGTGACGTGCATGGAATTTCAAGAGTGGATGGGGTGGGTGTTTCCGGATAATTTGGTTTGGGAATGTAGATTAGAGATTGTTTTAAAGTATTTTATGAAAGCATTACCGTGAGTACAGATTATAGAATTATGTTGTATACTTTTCAGAAGATGTTAGACTAAAATAATATGATCTAGCTTGTCGCATATGATCAAATTGATTTTAAATTTATGCACTCCTACGTTAACTTTCAGATTAAAAAAACTAATATTACATGTATGTCTTGAAATTTTTATAATAAAATACCTTTCATTTTATCATACATTTATACCCAAATAGTTAAGATGAAATATATGAAAATTTTATATATACACACATTTTTAAATTATATTTGTTCCAAAAGGTTCGTATGAGACATGTTCGCACTGATTTTACGATTATAGATTTTCAAATTTTCCCAAACGAGATTGAATACAAACATTTAAGGAGCTTTCCTGAACATTCAAAATAATAATATTTCCTGAAATATTATACGTAATTCATAACGTATGTACCTTTTACCAAATTATTAAATAAACAAGGGATGAAAAAATGTTTTTTATTCAATATATATATTAACGTTTAAAAATGCAGCAAAAATATTAAATATATGAAATATCATGTAGTATTATTGTTAATTGTATTTAATATCATTTTATAATTTCTACCAGCTTATAAGATTCAGTTTGAATATTTCTTATACACAAAATTTTCTTATACATAACTAAACTTTAATGCGATACATATTTAAACTGTAATATTTTTAAGATGAATTTTATCACTATTACGCAATCAAACGTGCATTATAAATAACAAAATACATTATTTTTTTTGTATGTTGTATATGTTTTATTTCATGTTAATAAATAATATGATAATAATCATAAAGCAAATAATTGATTTCTTGAATTGCATATATTTTTTATGTTTTTTTTTTTTAATTATATGAAATTTTAGAAGTGTGCTGTACAATTTTACATAGTAAAAAAATTTTTCTGGTCTATGCAATATTGTGCTTGATATTTTATTTTAAATTTCAGATTTTTTTTAATTTTTATCTACAATCAATATTTTGAAAAGCATAGCAATATTGCATTTATTAAATCTGAAAGTACTTAATATGCTTAAAATAAAAACTATTTTATTTCAAAATTTTTAATAATATTTGCATAACTTTAATTTATGAATAATTGAATAATAAAATTTACGTAAATCTCCAGAAAAATTAATCAATATATAACATGTCTTCTTAATGAACCTATTATACGTACAAAATATAGGATAAATAAGCGATAGATTGACATGAAAGTATTTATTTTTATTTTTATTAGTAAAATATTTATTTATACGTAATTAAATTAGTTATAAAAAATGAAGGTAGATGATTATTTCAATTATAAAAAAAATAAATATGAGTACTTGAAAACATATAGTTTATAACATAGCAGTAAAAATCATGATATTTTTATGAAAAGAATAGTAATTACAATGAAAACAATTGTCATTCTCGCGCTTGCGAAATAGCCACATGAATTTTCATGGTATGGCCCTTTCCTTTCACTAGATTTTCCAGATTAGATTACTTACCACGAAAAGTATGGCTCACTCACCAGTCAGAAAACGATATAGGAGTTCGACCAACCAACGGAAATATTACTTTAAAGCGATACTTACATTGTGCTTCCAAGAGACTTTGTAGACCCAGGGATTCGATTTAATGTTGCACTCGAAGTAGACATCGAGGCCCTCACGAATGGCGCTCGCATTCAAGTTACTGCCAAGCTCTAACGTGATTACCGGTTCGTCTGCAATGATTACCAACGGAGTGTGAGACTATCCGCGCCAAAAGGAAGGGAAATTCGCACGCGATTTCGCGAACGGCACAGCAAGTAAAGCTCGAGAAATTTCAGAACTTCCACTTTGTAGAACACGTGTCGATTTCTCGTCCGGAAAGAGAGCTAATGCGGGCTTAATGCACTTGGACAGTCAAGCGCTGTTAATTGAAATACCCAACAATGTGTTTGTAATGAAACTTATTTTTTAACTTGAAAACGTATTGACTGCACAACGCCCATTTCGAATAGACACGATATTATTTATGAAGCGTTCTATTTCAGTTAAGTGGAGTAAGTTACGTTTATTGCATATTCCCATTACATACATTTCAAATTTAACATTTAAAAGATGAAATCATAAAAATTAGATATACAGCATCAATAGAGAATGATACATTATTTTACCAATTCCTACAATCCATCAATTTAGAATATGTGAACTCTCATTAGCTTCAAGAACTCATTAATCAATACTATATTTTCTTAAACACCTAAATATTATCTGCGAATTTAAGGTTTCTTTTATGCATCGGAAAATGTAAATGTTTTGCGATAAAAAAAAAACAACTAAAATGTTCGTTAATTTATGAAATATTAATTTTAAAAAAATCAGCAGATAAATAATAATAATATTATAAAAAATTATTTTCTTCGCAACTACAGTTGACTCATAGTATCATAACAAACCCAAAGAAATGTAAGAAATTAATTTTCAATTTGCAAATATTTTTCACATTCCTTTTTTATTTATCATTAAAACTTTTGGATTCATATAGACATCTGCTTGCGTCTTTATTACCATACTACTGATTGCTTTTTTATATTGCCACTGAATGCTACATGTCTTATAAAAGTATAAATTTAAAAAAACAATGAAACAAGCGTATAATAAAAGAGTGTATTCCTACTATAGAAGCCCGTATGCAAAGTAAATGCATGAGGGCTCGCGCACACTTGGCTGCGAATTAATAAACTTTGCATAGACAGCAAGTGCCATGCATAATTCTTATAAACCCCAATTAACGTTAGCCTTCATCGCTTTCCATCTGCAAACATCAATGAAATTTCAATACACTTAAAAAATCACTATCTTTAAAGTTCTTTTTTTGTTTGCCTTTCTATCCCTCCCCAGATCTTCTTTTTTCAAACATACACTCACGGGCACACGCACACCCGCATCCATATTTCCGAGCTTTCTTTCGTTCGCGCATTCTTTGTCTCTGCTTTTCGTTTCCGAGCCCCTTCGCCGCTCTAACTATTTCGTGGCAGAATGTGAGAATCTCGTAGTCGAATTTGCATGACAGTGGTGGCATAAATTATTCAACGCCCCCTCTCACTCTACGTCTACCCCTTCTGCACGAACCCCCACTTACACAGGCACTCATACAAGTCCCACCCCACTGATTTGGACAATCCGTTGGGCGGCGTGGCACGAGTAGAGACATCCAGGAAATACTTACGATGTATATCGAGCTTCCATCCGTCCTCCATTTCAGAATCTGGGATTACGGGGTTGCTGCCGCGGCAGGAGAGAAACTTGCCGGCATCTTCAATGCTCGGGACAAAGGTGAGGATGCTCGTCGTTGTGTTGCCGTCCGGACTGATCTGTATCAAGGATTAATTTATTTTTCTTATTTTTAAGATACTTCGGGGCCGTCTTTTCAGATCCTGCTTAAGTTCATTTTGTACGAAGATAAATAGCTTGGTAAATTCAACGTTATAATTAGTCTCGAGTCTTAATACGTACGTTAGACGAACATCGCCACCTATTATTAATGCGATACAATTAGTTAAGAAAGTGAGTAGAATTTTTTTTACAGTAATTAGAAAATTTAATCAAAGCCTTCTACTTCCGGTAATAGTTATTATTTATTTGAATACATTAATTTCGTTTTTTTTTTAAGAAAAAAAATATTTACCAATACTATATTTGGTTTCTATATTAATTTTAGCTAAACTTTTGTTAACATTGGGTATTCTAAATACTGAAGCAGGAGAACAAATACATCCTTATAAGTATTAAAATAGTTTATTAATGCAATTGATGAATTAATAAGAATTAGATTATATTTTTAAAATTCTTATAAAATAATTGTTAACTAGGTTGTATTTACCTTAAATAATATTTTGATATTTAAAAAAATTAAAACCTATTAATAATTTTATATTAATAAAAGATTAGATGAAAATAACTTTTCAAATTAAAGAAATAATAATAATCATCATCAAAATTTTTAAGTAAAGTAAAAAGAGAGTTTTTATGCCAGAGAAAATTCTGGGCCAACATATAAAACGTATGAAGGCAAGGCTGAAATTTTTAAAAAATATGAAATATTCTATTTTTTTTTTAATTATTTTTAAAATCAAAAATAAAGATTTTCTTTCAAATTATAATAAAAGATAAATAAAAACCCTCGATGTACTAAAAAAATATAAGAAAGGTTAATTGAAGAAAAACAAAAAATGTAATTTAATTTATCTCTGTTACTCGGTAAAAATAAAATTAATTTTGATTTTTTGTAAATAATATTTGTATCAAGTTATGAAGTTACAAAAAATTAAATCTTGTATTCATTATCTTCTGAATACGTGGAAAAATAGTATTTTTAATATTTTAAAGATTTCATGCATTATGTGATTATGTGATTATGTAATATTTCTACTCAAATTAAGTATGTTTAGTATCATATTATTTACATTACTGTATTATTAATTAAATTGTAAAGAGCTTTATTATTATGTATTCAATTGATAAAAAATGTATATAATTATTCATCGCTTTTTATCAAATACCTCAATCTTAATAGATTTATTCTTTGATGGTATGAAATAATTTGGATTAGGTTCATTGATGCCGGACGTTTGGGAAAAGTTAATTTAGAACAGCAAACACATGGGGTACTGTGTAAAGTGGATTATCATCGAGTCTAAAATATAGATATATATATAAATTGGAGTTTAATAAAGAATATAATTAAAAATATAAAGTTTAATTCTATACAATTGTATATTTCAGTATGCAGACTCCTGACAAAAATGAGCCCCCAAAAATTTGAACTACAAAAAAAGCTAGTTATTCTCCAGAATGAGCAACTTTTTCCATGTCACTTCCACAGTTCGGAACTGTTAGTACATGAAAGACGAGTATGCGTGAAAAAATATCTGCACTTTAATCGAAAAGTCCGGGAGGTAAAGAGTTTTCGGCTTCGTAGTTCAGTCCCATGCGACCGAACACAGAAGAGATTATCTCGGGCTATAGTTGAAGAGGAGAAATTTCCGCTTTGGGACCCATTAATGAGTATGCGATTCACGAAAATCGAGGGAGTATAATCCTGGTACACGACCCAATTAGATACGCGTGCAAGGCAACTTTCCCATTACAGAAGCTTAGAACGCAGCGATTGTCGAAGCCGCACAGGTTAAAAGCTGCAATTAAATGTAGACCAAACAGAATTCCAAACAAGACGCATCTATTCATGAAGATAAGAATTAATAGCTTATTGAGTATTTAAGCATGTACTTTTCATCTGTATTGCATATCATAGATTTAACGTATTCTAATCAACGATTTAAAAAAATAGTATTTGTTTAACGAATAAAGAAATTTATCATTAAATAAGGTAAAATAGTAATACATTTTGACGTTGTACTGTGTAAATATGTAGATAAATTTATTATGAGAAATATGGAATAAATCTTCGGCCTCATTAATATTTCTTTAATCTACAGTTGCATACAGTATTACAGAAAATATGTTAGAATGTTAAAGTAATACAAAATGAAACTTTTTGATCAATGAGAACTTTTGTTCATAGTAAAGGCAAATTATTTGAAATGTATCTGTGTAATAATTTATTATTGAATAAAAATGTGTTTCGAAATATGCAATTGTAAGGATACCTCAGAAGTTACATTCATTTGATAAAAATATGAAAACTTAAAACTTATGTACAAGGTAGTATCTAAACGAGTGTATGCGATTTATCGACACATCTTAGTGAAAATGAAAACGGAGCAGCCATAAATCACAGGAAGCTCCCTTGCATAATCGCAAAATTCCAGCTCAAGTTCTGCAAGAAATTGAAGCTTCTGGCGTGGATGGTTCGCGCTCTCGACTATTCTGGCGCATTTTTTGATCGACGTCTACACAAATACGTCTATACGAATACAGAACCGCGAAGTACTCACCGTCTGACGAACGTTACGTAGAGCGACGCCTCCCTTCGTCCATTCGATCGTTGGCGTCGGCTTGGCACCGACGATCTCACATCCTATTTCATAAGTTGTCCCTGCACTCAATGGGCGGTTCTCTCCTTGCAGTTGTACCCACAAAGGCCTCACTATAAAACATAATGCGTTTATTTTTTTCTGGCTTACATAAATACGGTAGGAATTTTCAGTTTTCTCGCTTCTATTATATATATATATATATATATAATATCTATCTATCAATTTATCTATTTATCTCTCTCTCTCTATCTATCTATCTATCTATCTATCCATCTGTCATTCTCTCTCTAGCTCGTTATCGTTGTTTCGTGAAGCAGTTAAATATAGGTATATTATACTCGGAGGAAGATTATATCAAGTTCAGCGATTGAAATCATTCGAATATTCCAGATCTTGATTCATTTTACGTAAATTTCTGACCTAGCTAACGTGAGAGAAGCTTTTATTATTTACACATCCTAAAATTAACAAAATATTTGTTATTTTATCAAACTGATAATACAAAATTCAGTTATTTTCTTATTATTAGTAGACTGCAATAACGTGAATTTCACAATAACATAGTACGTATTTTAATATTAGATAATCTAAATTTAGACAAAAATATCGTAAAAGTCACAATGCCATAGATATTACGTTTAAATTTATATAGAAATTTATATGCGTTTAAGCACACATTATAAAATCAAGCATACAGTAATTTTTTATTGAATTTATTATCTATTCAAATTTATAATTGTGACAATTGTTCTATAATTCTTTTTAAATCTATAAAGTAAAAAAAGGATTAATTTTACTGAAAAACTCATATTTAAAAAGTAAATATATTATGTCATATACTATAAATTCACATAAAATATGAATGGAATTCATTAATTGAGATAATTGACAGATGTACCTTTATTAATGAACCAGCTTTCTTAAAATATAATATGAAAATGAAAATTTGATTTTTTTTATTACTTAACCAAATTTAAAATTCAGAAGTTTATATAAAAAATATTCTCTTAAGCAGCTTTTCGGATTATATGTATAATACTCATACAATTGTATATTATACATATAATATTAAAATATATGTGGGTGATTATTGCTTGTATACTGATGCATTATGCATAATATATATGGGTATATGTATATGTTCATTTTAATGTTATTTATTTAAACTATATAGAATGTATATAACTATGTTAGATAACTCATAATATTTATCCTTTTGATATAGAGAATAAACAATAATTTTCTTGGCCGCAGGTTTATATAACCACATTCAATTCCTCCCATAAAGAATTTATAGCTGACAGTAGGTATATTACAGAGACTTCAATTTACTCTAGAATTAATTTTAGAATATATATTTTCAAGAATACTGTATAATCGGCTCGAAATACCCGTATTACTAATTTTAATGCCTTTTACTAAAAGTTAAATATCCTATAAAGTATACCATTTCTAATTACTTTTTGTACAGTATGATATAATAAAATATTTGAAGAATAAACATTTTAAAGTCATCGATAGTATTTTGTTTAATATTAATCATCATTAATAAATTTAAACTAAAAACTAAAAACAATTGCTTATAAAGACAAAATTCAATTCAAAATAATAGCAAATATATAAATAGAAGGAAAATAAAGTTTTTAATAATTATATTTATAAAAAGACTAGCTTGATTAATGTTAGTCGAGCTGCCCATATAATTCCTGTCGAGGGTCGTACACTCAAAATACGAAAAAGGAATAATCTGCTATAGCTTGTACTTACAGTTCATATCGAGAGATACTGAACTCGATATTGGAGCGACTATGTTGTTGTTTGAGGCCTGACAAGTCAATACAGCATGTAGATGTTTGCGTTCAAGCTTCTCCAATCTCAGGACATTTCGCACCTTTCTTGTCCCGACAACTTCATAGCTGTCGTCAAGCAACGCATTTTCTTGCCACCAGGTTACTCTCGGCTGAGGACGACCTGAACGTGACAATTAAAAAGAAGATCGTTCAGTTTATTGTAATTTTCCGAAACTGATTCATTTGCTAGATTTTTATCCTTTAACTTTAAAGCTCAGAATTGTATCTGAAGTCACTCTATTTTTTTAAGAAAGTTAGTATTAGTTTTAATTTTATGTATTAAAATGCTAAAATAATATTAGTAATAAGCTTAGAAATAAAATATTTAGATGTAAGTATGTTTAAATAATAATGAATAGAAATGATTAAGCATCTATTTTTCAAATAATTTGTATTCTTTCAAGATTCATATTTCATAAGATATTTAAATAAGAAATTTTAATGATGTTTATATTATACATCTTAGTAATTGTTTATTCTAAAATTCACTGTGACTGTATTAACTATGATTATTTTTTAGTTTTTTTTAGTTATTTTTTTTTTAGTTTTTCTATTATTTTATAGCTGTTTAGTTATTATTTTTATTCAATTCTATATCTTGAAAATTTAATAGTTCCTTACACAGGAGTATAGGTTAAGTTTAGTATAGGTTAGTCGACAGTCATAATTTAATCGCGTAGTAAAATTATTTAATAATTTTTTAATAAGATAGCTGTTTATTAAAAAAAATATGAAGTTCAATACGTTTGTATAAAATTAATATTATGTTTAAAAAAATCATTGTTTCACTTAATTATCAAGTACTTTATGTATAAAATAGAAAGAATGACCAATATTGAAAGTTTTCATGTTGAAAATTTTTTAATATGTAATTTAATTACATTCAATAAAATTAATTATTATTTAAATTTATTTATTAAAAAATAATTAATCATCAAAAATGGTTAAAAAATCAAGTTTTTTTTATTTTTAAACAACGATTTATTTGTATAAAAAATTTGTTTGCCTAATTATATTATAATACTGTTAACAATTTCAATGTAGTACGTTCAATTATTTTCTATTACAATAGTTTTTTTAAACATTAAAAAAATATAGTATCAATTATATATGATAGTTATTTTATGTAGACATATTATTATTGCGTTGATTCATCATTTCATGCAGTTAGTTTTTTTTTTAAAGAATAAATGTTCGCTAAATTACAGTGAAGTTTTCATGATAAATTACCAGTTTAAACGTTTTAATCAAGTTGCAATTATTAATTAATTAAAGTAAATTTCGTATTATTAGTTATGTAGAATATTATTAGTTTCATCATTCGTACTACCTAGACATGCTGCATATACATGAGTTCACTTTAGATGAGGTAGTGACTTAAAAGAGGAGTAGAGAAGTGCAAAGGAAAGCTTTGCATTCACAAAATCAAAAGCGTAACTGGAGTTTGTTAGAATCTTCAGATAATTGAATCGTTGAGATGGAACAATATTCAAGGCAAAAATTAAATCAATACAAGCTACAATGAGGAAATGTATCATTTATCTCTCAGATACTTTTTATGAAATGACCGTTAAAATAAGACAAAATGATCCAGAATAAAAATAAAATATTAAATAGAAATATTTGTAGTAAGCCTAGAGACATGTAATCATTAGTGTATCCCCAAGCTCTGTTTTTCATCTTCACCATTATTTAGACGTATATAATAGTATAATATATCATATTTTTCAACTAATTACTTTTTCTTTTTTCTAATATCATTGCTATCGTATTTAAAATTCAACGAGCTATTAAAAATTCGCTTAACATATATACAGTTGATTTCATTGTAATGCACAGGTTCTTCACCTATATGATGAATATATTACCAGCTCCAGAGAATAAAAGAGTCAAGGTTGGAATAGGCAGACAATGGAAAGCGACAAAATATTCAACAAAATTATTATCAAAAGCGGGGAGGTAATGAAACCGATTGGTGTTTATCGAAACAGTATAATAGGAAGGTTCTAGCCCATCAAAACTAACAACAAGTAAAAGATGTTTAAACTCGAATCCGAATTAGCAAACAATAACTTTTCGATTAAAGTTAAGTTCATTGAAGATAACATTGGAATAGCACACTGATTACTGCTTTAGCCATCGCAATTTCGACAGCTAAAGCTGTCAGTGTCATCTCATAAATGACTCTTCTTTCCTCTATAATTAAGGTGTTTTTTTTTACAGTTGTTCACATAGACCGGATTTGGTTACGAAAAATAGTCAGTATTAATTTCACCAATTAAAAGCACAACGAGTATCTCCCGGAATAACCGAACATTAGCAATAGTAATTTTAGATATACGATTAAAATGTTATTAAGCAAAAACAAAAATATGCGTATTTAAGAATTATCATGTATGCTACCGGTTTTTACCCTGCGTTCGAGGCATCTCTCGTACAGCCTACCGATTGTGCCACAAAGTCTTCGAAAATTCTTCTCGAAGGTCAGAACGAGACCGGCGAACAGGAAAGCTCAAGCTCGCCAGCACTCTTTTGCTAGAATCTTCAACTTAGCACGAGCTATTCAATCAACTGCTTTCACGGATATTGTTCCTGTTATTGTTCAGTGATTCATACTCTCGAAGACACTCATATGCTTAGTAAAACGATTTATAAATTACTGTCTAAGCAACAGCTCAACAACAAACATCTCATGAATTTACAACTCAACTTGACCATCTGACGTTCATAAACGTAAGTCGTTACCATCCTTAATTTTTTTTTTCTGACGGTCTTCAGTGCATAGTTTATTTTATCATTCAGAAGTCTCATTTTATTAAACTTAAATATTTTATAAAGTGACTTTTAATTTATAACACGTTGAACTAAAATTATTTGAATAGTTTCAATTTTGTACAGCATAATAAAGCGAATCTAATAAAACTTTTGACTTCTCATCATACTTGTAACTACGCAACAAATCCCATTAAATTAGCACGCCTTCATCACCGATGATACATTTTATAGACATTACATACTACTTTTTACAACCATATCTATATTATTAATTCTTCGGAAAATACTTGATATATAACACTTTTATAGCTTGCTAATTTGTATTACTAGTTTAATATATAACAATTTTATATTAATTAATAAAGTATACGTTATTAATAAAATGGTCATAAATCATAATGTATCATTATAAATTGTACATATCATAAAATAAAAGAATGTTAAGTGCAGGTAATATACAAGTTATTATTGAGTGATAATGTATAATATACACTGAACATGCTAAGTTTTATTCTAAAATATAAAATGTATAAATTAAAATCATTTTTCACGATCAATGGAGTCGTTAAATTTGATCTGAAATTAATTTGTAGATTCTATTTATTAATTAAATATACATTTCCAATTATTAACAATTTTTTTAAACAAATATTTTACAACAAAATAAATTCATATTTAACAAATAAAAAATTATATTTTATTCCTACTAGGAACTATTGAACATATCTGCTCCCTGAGTCATATCTTTATTTGTATGCCCTATACAACTTATAAATTTTTTAAAAAATTATCCTACTTTATTTAACGAAAATATTAACTATTTGTTATAAGAAGAAAGAAACGTTGATGATGGATAAAAGTATACACAGTTTTTCAAATTAAATGTTTAGTTATTTCATAAGAACAATTTTGATGTTCTATACTTCAATTATTAATTTTACTCTATTACATCAAGAAATTTTAAATGAAATTTTATTTATAAAAATGATGTTAATTTTCTACCACCATCACTTTTTGTTATTATGCATATAACTTTATCTTTTTGCACTAGTACAAGATTAGTAGTAATTAATACGTACCATGTGTAGAAATTAAATAATTATAATGACCCAATGAAATATATTTTCCTTAGTGAAGTATAAAAAACCCAAATTATGTATCAATATTACAGTTTTTGTAAAATTATGTATTATATTAACATCAATTTTAGATCGACAACAATAATAGCTGACACCAGTTTTAATAAAATATCTGAAAATTTAAATGTATGTAAAAAATCAAAATTTCATAAACTTACATCAGTAAATAAGTTTCTTTATTAGGGAAGCTTAAAGTATCATTTTTGTATTAACTTAGTTTGTCTTTAAAAATAATTAAAAAAAAATTGTTAATGATTATATCAATTAGGTCATTGAATAAAATATTAAATTTAACGCCCAGGAATTTATTTTTATGAGTGTAATATACGGAATAAGGACATTCATGGGAGAATATTTATGTTTTAATATCGCGAGAATGAGGAAACAGAAAATCATCGCTCATGTGATAAAACTGAAGTCTGAATCTTTTCATTACACAAAAACAGCGACACTTAAATACAGGTGAAAACAAGCACGACTTTGTCTTGAATATCGCATTAATCACCCTTTATTGCCTTTTCTTTTAATCAGAGACGATTCTGACTTACGCTCAAATAGAAAATAAAAAAAAAACGGCAGATATTCAGAAGTTTCAAGTCAAGCGAATTATGTACTACGAAATATGCGATGCCCGGATGAATCTTAACATTATTCGTACGTATGATAAGGAATGATTTAACAAAACATATAACGTTGGGCAACTTTGAAGGTGATAATAAATGATCTCCTGAACTGCCGCATTGTTTTGCGAGGACGAAAAATCAGGGAAATTCCTTAACAAACCATTTTACTCTGATTCGCCCTCATTTGCAACCTGAATTGCGCTTAAGATGCGAACCGCGCAACCTCCTCGTATTCCCTTGTCCTTTCCAGCTAAACCCAATAAATCAAGGAGTATTATGCTAATAATGCTTTTTCTCCCAACATTCTCAAACGGCTGCAGACGTGAAAGAGTCATAGAGACAATGAGCTATAGAATGTAGGATGGACAAAGAAAGAGAGAGAGAGAGAGAGAGAGAGAGAAACAGCGATACGTAAAGATGCTTTTTTGATTAGGGGAGGAGAAAGAATAAGCAACAAGTAAATATGGCATAGTGTTATCCAATGACACGAAATGTAAATTGGGTCTCCAGAATTTGAGCTTCACTGATGTGACGTGGGAAATATTACCTCTGAATGAAATTTTTTTACTATCGATCTCTTTTTTCAATATATATATATATATATATATATATATATATATATATATATATATATATATATGTATGTATGTATGTATGTATGTATGTATGTATATGTATTATATACATAGGTGTTGAATCTTCTTTTCTCTCGCTCTTTCTCCGCTTCGCGATCGCTTTCATAATTCCACTCGAAAGGACTTTTCATCTAGTCGTGCATGGAATGCATTCAACATTTACGGTTCAAATATTGTTATTCTTTAAACGTCATAAAAATCGCGTAATCAGAGCAAAAATTTCTTCAACCTATGCGTTTTTTCTTTATTTTGCGTTAGAGTTAGTCGCTTGAGCCAAAGTAGGGAACCCCATCTTTCACAAACTCTGTTTGACTTGAGATGATGCGGAAGGCTATCGAGAGGATGCACGAACGCGATCTTACCTTCGTATTCACTTTTTGTCTTGAAATTATGTAAGCAAAAGGAATTTTATGCTCGATCTACTTGGAATAAGGTCTATCTATTTAAGATTCCCGAAACAAACTATTTTCCTTATAAGTTTCCACTAAAATATGTACGTACACATATAAACGCATACACAAACATATTATAACATTCTCTATAGAATCATGAAGTTTTTTTGTATCACGCCTAATGCTTTCTTTTTTTAAATCATGTAAAGAAATTCTCCTTGCACATTAATTAACGTAACACAAAGTATTTCTACGTATAAATGCGACCTAATAGTAAATGTGTATATTGTAATTTCATTTAAATTATTTTTTTTTGTAAATAATTTTCAGAATGCATTTTAAAATATATTACAAAAAATTGAAATTTAAACTTAAGCTACGTTGATTATTAACCTATTTTGCTATAGTAATTAACAACAATTAAAAATACTGTACAGTATTTTTTAAAAACATTATAGACAAAAATAAATATTTGGTTAACAATGCTTGAAATAAAACAGCTACAATTTTCATTATAATAGACACTACAGGGTACCATGTTAAACTATTCGATTCATACGATTTCTTTTCGTATAATAGTAGAAAAGAAAATAGTTTCTTATTTATTATATATTTTTAAAAAATGTTTTAAATTTTGTACATAAGTTATTACGTACATGTGATAATTAAGATAAAATTACAAAAAATGTTTTTTTTTTAATGAATTTATTTAATTTTATATTTATGCTTAAAAGTTGTTTATGTAACAAAAACTAATGAACTTTTTAAATTTTATAATTTTATAATTTTTCTAAACGTGTAAAATAATATAAAATAAATAAAAATTACTTTATAATAGTGAACACTAATAAAATGAAAAGTAATAAAAAAAAATTCAAAAATTTTAACCATATATTCTTCTAAAGTGTATTTAGAAATATATTGTAAAAAAATTTTCACTATCTAAGAAGTGGCATAATTGTAATAGTATAGTTGATACGAATTTCATGAGCATAAATAAGTATATATGAAATAATCCATAATTTACATAATTGTAATAATTTTACGGTATAAATAAAAGGTTAAAAAAAATTTTTTGATATAAAATAAAAATTAAAATTTTTTAATTAATATTTAAAAAGCGAATGAATTTCATATTTCGTCCTTAATTATTTCCACAGATCAATTATAAATGTACATTTTTAATGTGATATTTTTAATGTCATATCATGTGTTATTCAAAATCGTTTATATAGTACCCTTCTCATTAAAAACATCTAATCTTGTAAGTTTTTTATGTTAGTATACTCTATCTTTTTTAAATAATAATATTTATAAATTATTAAACAAAATTTATATATTCCTAGAGAAATTTATTCCTCTGGTGAAAAAAAACTTTATAGGAAAAAAAATCAAGATTTTTATTTATATATATTTTTTATAATATATTTTTTCTGTTAAATTTTAAACATTTACTATATTTTAAATGATAATTGAAAATTTGTAATTATTTAAATATCAAATTTATATTACAGATAATTTTTTATGTAAAACATGACTGCCTAAGATTAGTTTTTTTAATGTTTTACTTAATTTCTATCGTGTTCTAAAACTGGAATAGTACACTACATTTAAATGCACTTATTTATGAATCAACGTAAAAAATATAATTTTGATAATACTCTAATAAATATTTAGTTATTACTGTATGTTCATGACTGTTCGTTTGCAATATAATACATTGAATTGGCAATGATTGTTTTTAAACTGTCATTTAGTCGTATTTGCTTGCTAAATAATTCTGTAAAAAAATAATCACATGGCTAGCCGAAAATATTATTCATTATTCTTGTATAGTGATAAATCGTTGTACTCAAATATGTATGTAATGTTGTTTTCACCGACTGTCTTGAATCCGGTGAACTGTTAAATTACATGCAACATTATCACATGCGTACATGATGTTACTGGGTGAAAAAATTAATCTCGCTAGTATATCGGATAGCACATAAAGTGACTGCATATCTAATTAAGTGCTAATTGTATTTACTGACCTCCAGCGGCGACACAGGTGATGTTGAGGGAGGCTCCCTCACTGTATGGGCCGAGTACGTAATAGGGTATATGAGACTCGCCATCCTCATCCAAAATGCTTAGTTGTTCCGGGGGTACTGAAATCATACAAAATTTCATAAGGCCAACATTTCTTGATTGTTGATTTTTACACTGAAAATTTCAAAAGAAACGCCTTTTATGTACTAGTGAACTGCTATTTAAACGTCTCGACGAGTAATGGCTCGTGAATTTATACTCACAAGGTTTTCCAAATTTTTCGCGCATTTAAATATGTACCATAACAGCGGTATTGAGAATGGACTACCCTTACACTGACGTCATAAACAACATTTGCTACTATAAATCAATGCTGTAAATAGAATTTATTGATAAAATAGTTTCTTTAAAGGAAATTTTAATACATTTTCACATAAATACTATATTTATACAATCATTGTATTTCTAATTGTGTATGGATAAGGTCAGCAAGTAGAATTAACCGGAATTAGTCAGACAGAACACAAAATCACTTTTTTTTAATGTAATTTTATAACAGTTAAATTAATATAATGATTCTCATAAAAGTAATATAATATTTTTTTCTAATTTACGTCTTACAGATAAATAATTTATAGATTGAAAAATTTTTTGATAAATTTGTCGTGATCCAATTTCAATTTTTTTAATTTAGCACACAAAATCAATATATTTATAAAAGGAATTTAAAAAGTATTGTATTAATAAAAAATTCTTCTAAAAAATTCTAAATTTTATTTCATAAAATTAAGAATATTGTTTAAAATTATATTAATCTGAGGTAGAACGTTAAGAGCATCTTTACAATTTTATATTACAATTTTATAGTAGTAAAATTGTATTTGTTATTATCTAATTTAGATTGTATTATTATCTGACGTAAAAATAGCCGGTATGTGATATAAAACTGGAAAATTGCAATTACGATTACAATTAAAAAATTCATCAACAGTAATTATATTATTGAACATAATAACAATCTCTTACAATCAAGATATAATTTAAAAAAATTTAAATATCATTTTACTTTAATACGATAACGGCTATCATCTCATTTTTTTATATATTGGCAAACGAGATAAAAAGTTGTTAAAAGAAGCCAGTACAAACTATAATAGTTCTTTGATAGAACATGTCTACTTCATTTGAAATTACTTTATATTTCTGAACTCAATTCAATACGAATTTCTTTCTTCAATTTAAAGATCTATAACTCGCTTTAAATCAGCGATTCTATTGTACGTACATTTTGTAACTTTAATTTACAGAAATTTCCCGGATACTTATTTTACAGGAAAGCCAGTGCATTCTCTCCGGCTGGAAGCAAGTGAGAAGCAGAGATAAGTTACTCTGGATAAGACTCGCAGCGCGGATGGGGGCTGCGCTACAGGAGCTCTTGTGGAAGTTGCGTTATAGTTGCTAGTACTCGACGCCTGACTCGAATTCGATATTAGTGCACACTGGCGTGCTCTCGAACCTAAAATTCGTTGGCGAGCGACTTGGTTGTCGACTGATGCCGCGGGGCGCGGAAGCAGCTTCGCATTCCGATCGTTATGTACGTTAATACCTACCGAGTCCACTAGTAATTTTCAGATGATTGCTATTTCTATAAACCGCTCCATTCTCCTTTGAGTTAATCTCGTTTATAGGTAACTGCGTTTGCTACTCTCACGGGAGCCTTGGCTTTAACCAGTTAAAGTCCGCGACTTGGGTACTCACGAGTCTTAAAGGCTAACGACGGCGTGAACTTGATCTGTTCTTAGTGTTTCTATGTGGATTCTGTCAACTCCCAGCATTTATTGGGTATTTTTTGGGCAACATCGATAAGATTGATTGCGAGATAGAAACGAATGGTAGCCTTGAAAGTGTGTCGGAACTAATGACAAGCTCTAATACCAGATATTCATAAAAATTACGATATTGTAACAGTATCATTCTTTTTCAACATTAACTGTTTCTTCTCTATCTCATTTTTCAGGCACGATTAATGTATGGCATATCAAATTATTTCGTTTCTACGATCAATAAAGTATATTTTCTTTAATGATACTATTTATATTCTATACTTGACAAATATTATAATGAAAAGAACCACTCGATTAATCTTCTTGCAAAAATCTTCAACTTACTAAATTATAGATATTTTATAAATTTAATATTATTATATATCAAACAAAAAAACATTAGTATCAATTTTTACATTGTTTGCATAATTATAGCAAAATATTAACTTTATAATAATTTATTAGTTTTAATCAATGCAATAGAATAATAATAATAAAATGAGTAAAATAATTAAAAAAAAAATTTTACTTTTCGTAACTATGTTGTTATTTATACATATTTATTATAATTTAGACAAAAGCAAAAATTGCATATTTTTATTTTATTAGATTATATTATTAGATCAATTGAACAGAAATCATTCTTTTTCAAAATCAAGTATGCAAATAACAAATCTTAATGTATTATTAGATTTAAGTGCTTTTACATTTACCTAAATTTCTTGAAACATCATCCCTCTAAGCCTATCCAA
The DNA here is from genome assembly GCA_018907135.1 of Kradibia gibbosae. Taxonomy (NCBI): domain Eukaryota; kingdom Metazoa; phylum Arthropoda; class Insecta; order Hymenoptera; family Agaonidae; genus Kradibia; species Kradibia gibbosae. The sequence goes on along the minus strand of JACCHX010000001.1, from coordinate 30,365,505 downwards.
AGTTACTAATTACTTAATATCATAAACTCTGATATAATATAGAAGTATAATTTAGTCGTATCAATGGTCTTAATTTTATAACATTTTCCTAAGTGAATATTTTAGCACAGAAAACTTTTACTAAAAGTTATGATACAATAACCACTTCATAAAACATTGATGTAAGTAATACTGTATTCCATACAAATTTGAATTAATTTATACACTTTATCTTCATTAACAGGTTTATTAAGAAAGAAAATATTGTAATTTAAATTAATATTATTATTTATACTGTTTCATTATTCATGTTTACTATTTTCTCCATTATTTTTATTTTACATTACGTGCGTGCTTCGATTGCGTTAGCTCACAATAAAAAATATTCATTATTCTGTTAAATTCCCTGAAGTTTCAGAAAAAAGCAATATATCTCTATATAATCGGATCTGTACGAAAACTGAAAAAATTATTTACATGTTTATTGTTAATCATTATTTTATAAATAAAAGAATTAGGTGTAAAGTTTTTTAATAAAGAGAATGCTGTTATCTAATACAGTATTGGAGTTATAAGAACTTAGTTACAAGAAAAATATTGCACTTTCAGAAATATATTTTGATTATATTTTGAAAATCATTTTTTTATCTTTGAATTATATGATTCATTAAATTTTGAATATTGATACATTAAATATCATTGAACTTTATTGTAAACGCAATTTTTAATAAAAAAATTTCTTAAACGTTTAAAAGAAGTTTTAATATTGTACTTATTTATTGTACAGATTACGTTCATAAAACAATATTAAATTATACACAGTAAGTTTTTATCCTGAATATGATCTTGAGTTATGCATAACATTCGAATTTATAATTAACATAGCATTAAAGCCTATTGAATGTACTACGTACTCTTTTTTAATACATATTTTTTTAGTAAATAGATACAATTCTTAACTACCATAAAATTAAAACAATACAGTTTATTTGAGAATATAGATTTGTTGAAGTAAAATTGCAAAATTTTCTTTATTAAATATTATCTTAAAGGAATTTAAGTACATCGCTCAAAGTTTGCTTAAAGTTTGATTTTTAAAGGTCATATTCTTAACTACAAAGTTATCGGAAAAAAAATTTCATAAACAGTAAAAAGAATAGCTTCCTTACAAACTAAGCGAAAACAAGTGAATCAATTGAAAAAGCATAGACATAGTTATCTCACTAATGACAGTCAAGTTGACTTTGCTGTTCCTAGTTGGCGATTGCTTGAAATCCACTCGACACCGATAAAGTCCAGCATCCGTCTCCTTCACGGACTCGAGATTTAACTTTGCCGGAGTGTCTGCGTGCTTGAAGAAAGCTCGACCTCCTAGGCTAGGGTCCTGCCAGTGGCTGCCGTGTTCTAAAGTCGATATCCGACGAGAGTCAAAGCTGTACAAAAAATGTAAAGAGAGGTGAATATTATTGTTTTTGATTATTATATTTCATACACTTACACATTATGATACTATTAACGTATTTTCATATATATTCAATCTTATATCTAAACCTTAAATTATTGATATTACAATGTAAATGAATATTAGGTTATGGTTTGTGAAAGTTTAAAACAATTGACAATTACAATTAAAATATATCTATCGTAAAAAAAAGGTTAGTTTTTAAATAAAGATAACAATGTATACTGTTTATTGCTAATGAATTATTTATAAATTGTTATAATTGTTATAATTGTTGTAAAAAATATGTTATTTTTCTTCTTTAATTATACGTAGAAATACAAAAAAACTTTTTAATCGGTTATAAAAATTAAAGGTTTTTTATGTTACAAAGTCAGATGAAAATTAGATAATGATGATATTAAACAATTGTTCAATTAATAATCGGATACAATCAATAGTGATTCGCATGACATGTCGAAAGCTATACGACTACTAACAAAATATCATACCTATTTAGACACTAATTACAAGACTTATCTGTTTTTTCCAAAAAATTTTAACCATTTCCACAGTTTCTGAAACTGTTTTAGAGAATTAAAAAAATAATGAATTTCACGTCCAGATTAATAGAGAGAGATAGCGGTTAACTAAACAAGATAAGACCAAGAATGATTACCTAAAGAAAACAGCAAAAGTCGACTCAATATGTAGGAAACAAAAGAAATCTAGTGATCAAGTATTGCAATTGTGACAAAGCAGATAATTTATGAAAAGATTGCTTGAGTTTTTACAATTGTAGAGTTGAAGTTTTTTCTATAGAAAATGTTACAAAAGGATAATTGATGCCATTTAAATAATATATATAAGAAAAAAACTCGTTATAATGAAACGAAAAAAAGGGCTACTTTTCTAGAATACAGTAAAACGGAAACTCCCGATGCTTCTGAGGCTTTGGTTCATAATTACTAATAAATGTTGCAGATAAATGAGACCAAAAAAATTACATCAACCCTACAAATAACATTAAGTAATATCGATAAAATGTTAGCATTTTGAAAAAGTCTTATTCGTACACAACCATATGTAAAAAGAAAATGGGTTACAGGTATGATGAATGATGTTTTATACATTTGGATTTTTAAACAAAATTTATTTTCTCTTAAAGGCGATTAGATTTTTCGATAACAACGAAATAGAAGACATTTTTAATTTGTAAAAAAAAAGATAAAACAATTGCGGCCCAAATAGATGTTGGTAATTTAAGAAAAGTTAATCTTTATATTTTTACACCACAAGTTTATAAATGAAAAGAATTATAAAAATAAATATAAAGAATTTAAAAAAAAATATTTCAACTTGTAACACCATTTGCAAAGGATGCGCATATCGAAAACAGCATCGATTACCCTTTCATACAAATATAGAGCTTGCTCCAAGTCTTTGAGAAATTAAATACTTTGATACAAGCGGAATAATTGAATATATTTGTTTGGGTGATAAACGATATTTTTTACATTTAAAGGCGATTATTCAAGCTTTTATCAAATAAATTTTTTATGTAGAAAATCATATATTTCAATGAAATTTTATATATATTTTTTAAAGTAAAAAAATTAAAGTGTAAAAAATACAATGCAATAAAAAAACACATTGTAATGAAAGAAAATAATTTTAAAATAGAATCATAAGAATTTTATTAATGTTCAGAGAATTATGCACACTGCAAATACTGCATCTACGCCTACAAAATGAAATTGCTAAATGTTAAAATCGTACGATTCTTAATGCTACTCTATTTAAGATATATCTATTCAAGATACGATATGCCTTCATATTTATAATCTGACATAGCCAATACTGCTATAAATGTTTTAAATAGGACAAGTTTGTTAAAAATGTCTGTAAAACTTCTTTCGAGTTATTGAACAAAAAAATAATATAATTAAAAGGTTTAAAGATTTGAGACTGAATGTATTGGACATATACCAAAAGAAAACTGAAAAAAGTTACAATAAAATTTAAAAATTTGTAATTTTATTGGTTTTTTGAAAAATCATTAAAGATATCGAATTTATATTCAACGACTTGAAAATGTTGAAAAAAATACAATAAAAAGTTGATAGATTTATAATAAAAAACTAATAGAAGATAGTAAAAACAGATATAAAACAAAATTAGTTATAGATAGATATTTCTAAAAATAGTTGGGTTTAAAAGAAATCTTTAGTCCTGCAGCGAGCATTGATAGTCTAAGACTATCTTTAAGTAATATAGCTAATCTAATTTATGCATTTGTAGGATACATTAAACTGCCTACCTTATGTGCTAATTTGAAAGTATATATATTTATATGGAGTAATTTTAAGATTTTAATAATAAAATTTCTATGGTATATACATTATTAAAAAGCTTATATGGTATGAAATAAGTATTGTGATGTTGTACAGAATATTTTTACAATTTTCATATTAATTTTCACTTTAATTAAAGTTCTACAGATACTCCTTATACATTTTTATATCTATAAAGAAATATACTTAGCCACTTATGTAGATAACGATCTTGTAGCAGCTTTACATGAATGTTTAATTGAAAAATTTACTGTATAAATTAAGAACTCAATTTAAAACAACGAATACAAACAGTGTGATAAGTTTTCTTATTTTTTGCATGTTAATATTATTGATATCAAATATTTCACGGATCAATTTAACTATATTATTAATATTTTAGAAAAAATAATTTAAAATAATATTAAAAAAGTAATATTATTAGTACATTATAAAACAATAAATACTAAATAAAATTTTAATATTTTAAAGCAATAATCTTATTATTATAAATACTCAAATGAAATGATCCGTATATATTCGATATTTAATATTTAGACATTCAATAAGTAAATATAATGTTAATTTCGGTTTAAATATAGCTAGAAGAGGACTTATACAACCTACTGATACACATTAGCAATTAGTAAAAAGGGTTTTACGATTCCAGATATGGTCAATAGGCTTAAATTGAATTTATTGCCTTACGACATTTCGCGGCATACAATGATCTTAATTATTATAGTAAAGAAATAACAAGGAAATCAATATCTGGAATTTTATTTAAATATGGGAATGATGCAATAACGTGGCAAAGCAATCGATAGTAATGTGTAGCACTATCGACTATGGAAGCTTAGGACACAAACGCTGCGTCAGGTCTAACATAAATTATTGGATTAAAGAAATTATTTGCACGATGTGAAATAAAATATTTTGGATGTATTTTTATTATAAGATAGCATCAGCTACATAAAACTGATAAATAAATCCATGATACCTTAAGCGTTGTAAATACAGGTAATTAATATATTTTAATTTGTGCTGCGTAAAAATCATAATTAGCATAAATAATGGTAGAAAAAATAAAAATTAGCCCATCTATGTAAAAAAAATCATATCTAACTAAATTTTTTTATTTTGACTTGGAAGCAGAGAAAGACTTAAATTTAAAAATCGAATTACTATTTTATTGTTTTGATTTCCTTTATTTCCTTAAAGTATCAAATTTAGTGCAAGTATTAAAGTAATTAAGCGGCTTTGTAAATTTTTAATATATATAAATGGATTATAATATACTATTTTCTCGTTTGCAGTGAAATTCTTTAATAGTCATAAAATTGCCCTTTTTCAGGTATAAAGTTTTCCCGTTGTACGAACAAATTTATAATAATGATCAATCAGAAATGACTTAACCGTTAGACAATTTTTAAAATTATTCATAAATTTCTACTTTAACAAGCTATATATTTTTTGCAAAAAAAATATTTTTATTCTATACTAATTCAATGTAAAAATTAAAAAAATTTGCTTATTAAATATTATATTTCTTTAAGACGAGGTCACTTATAAATTTCTTTTGTAAAAGTAGAAGCTTCTGCAGATATAAAGAGTTTTGGAGAATACCAAAATATGTTTTCAAAAAGTACAATATTCGTCGTAGATTACATGTGAAATCTACGTTATAAAAACAAGGATTAAAACTTTTTAAAAAATGTATTAGAAAATTGTGTTTCTGTTGCATATATACCGTATATGACCTTTTTTTGCTAAATAATCAAATTTTTTTAAAAATTAATATATAAATTAAATGATATTAACAATTTTATTATTAAAATTCAAAAATAATTTAAGTATTAGTTTTGTTAATTATTAAGTTTATACAACATCAATGTACCGATAATAATCAAATTTCAATGATTAGAAACCGTTATCTAAAGACATTCTTTTTATAATTACTAGATTACGATATGTTATTCATGACAAAGAATTCTCATTAAATAAGTAAACGTTGAAAAAATAACTTTAAAATAAGCACATGGAATTCGAGTAACGTTGTTATGTGCAATCAGAAAATAACTTGGAGTCTTCTACTTTATGATAATAATGAATAATAAAAATTGAATTGGCTTTCAACTTTGTATCATTATTCCTTGGCTCAATTCTCTTCCCGATATCTACAATATTTTTTCTTATTCTTTCATTTACTTTCACTTTTTTTAGCGAATTCCAAGTTAATTTGCATTCCAGAAAAAAATTTCGAGATTGAGCACGAATAAAAGTATATATATACATATATATGTATGTATGAGGATATTCAAGAAAGAGCCGAGTAGTATTGGGATAAAAGATTTTTCTGCGATTATCCGGGAATCAATCATAAAATCTTTTCACAAAAGAATACTTATAACCTCTATTACTAGATATATATATATATAATTATCTATCTTCTCAATAAATAGAGAATATTTTTTATTGAAAATTTTTATTGCTGCTACGAATACATGTTTTTTTTTTAATTTTAAAGCTAAGTATATCATCAGTGCTAGTGTTCGAATTCTCTTTTATAGATTAGTATAAATTAAAACTTGAACGGATAAATATTTAAAACATTTTATAAAATTAAATTACTCAGTTCAACTTGTATGTTTATTAAATTTATACGTCATGCATGGAATACACTACTGTCAAGAAAATAGGTTACAAAATTCATAAGTAGTTAAGTTTAAAATTAAAATATTTTTCACGGTTAAAAATGACAAAAACTCTTATACGTATTTTAAATTAATCATAGATATAATACAATATTATTTAAATATTTCTGCAAAAAAGTTTATGTCTTCAATTAATGCGTGTTATTCACTACACATCACATTTTAGTTTAAAATTTGTTTGAAATATAATATAAGCCTTAGCTTGATTTTTACTTTGACAATATTAAATAAAAAATCATAATATATTATATTTGAAAGTATTTGCGGATTCGTAGATATGTTACATATAATTTGATGAATAATATATTTAGATGATAATTTTCCATGAAAAAATCGCGAGAGGAAGCAAGTTTAAGAGTAATTGCAGAGCTGGTGAACCTCAAGTCTGTGGGTCACCAGTTTCAAAGAGATCGTACCAGTTTGTAGTTGTAACAACTTAGTTATATCGTTATTATTAATTTTACCTGCCATAAAGAGATATATTATAATATAAAATTAAGTAATTGTACATTAATAAATTTATAACTGATTTTATGAATGAAATAGATAATTGTAATTTCGCGTAAAATTATGCACATAGAATAAATTTATTAAATTACCAAAAAAGTGATTTACCAAAAACTGAAAGTTTTTCAAAAAGCATAAAAATATTTTTAAAATGTTTATATATATATATATATATATATATATATATATATATACATATGTGTAAAGAAGATATTAATAGTCTTAAAATTCTACATTTTACATAACTTGTAATAAAACATATAAACTTTTTATATTTCATCAAATAAATACTAAATATTTTAATTATATCAATAATAATATTAGAAACTTTTATAAATCTAATTATTAAAAATAACGATCATAATTTTGAGACAAAGCTATTGAAAGTTTTTTAAAATTCACATGTATTCTTGAAGTTGAATATTGTATGATGAAATACGATTACCATAATTTTTTAAATAAAATTTTTGAAAAATATATTTAATATTTTATATTTGAATAAGTAACAAGTATACTTGAATAAGTACAAGAATAAGTAACTTAAAATTGAAAGACACATCTAATTAATGAAAAATTAAACAGAAATTAAGATTCTAGTAACCTTATAATTAATATAGAAGATAGGAATGCCATTCATAATTAAAGTGATTATTGCGAATAATATAATAAAATGAGGATACGGTGTACTATAAATTTTGACAAATAATTTTAATGAAATGAATTTTAAGATTAATAATTTCTGATCAAAGACGTGTAAATAAAATGCAACTTTTACTATATTGCACTATAATTATGATAAACATGTGAAGCCTCAATGCATTATTTTTTATATTTAAAGTAATGTTACGATAGTAGTATTGGTATTTTTCTGACGCACATGCATAAATACACACATACACACACACTTACACGCACACACACACACACACACACACACACACACACACTACATTTTATTAATATTAATATTTATTTGTTTTCTTTCATTTCAACCTTTTTGGTTTAATAATCTAAATAGCATTTGGAAATATGTAAATTTCTTTATTAAGATATTAGTGCTTTAAAAAAAATTTTAATAGCATTTCATATACCTTATTAATGTAGATTTTCTATATAAATATTTATAATTAAAATTAAAATTACATAAAGTGTTAATAAAAGAAATAATGATTTTTAATATTTCTATTTAAAAGCTCTATACTTTGGTAAATTATACGTGTATATGTATACAATCTATGTTGTAAGAACTTAAATTTTGTAAAATTACGAGATGATGTATTGATTTTTTTGTCTCTTTGAATAATTACGATAAGTACATGAAAAATATTTTACAACTCTTTTAAATATATTAGAAATTGACCTTTTTACGATTCGTATAAATAATAAATAATAATAAAAAATGGAGTTTAATTAATGTTAATATGTACACTATGTTGACAATATAATCAGCATACAGTTGAGTGAGATGCACAAGCCAACAAATAATTTTAATGATTGTAGATTATTTTCACGGAACAAATGATAAATCTCGAGAATACTCAATCCCACTGTTTTTTATCAATTGTAAAGAGACAGAGGAGTATGGGATGTTAAAAAACGCAAACACAGGTTTTAAGTCGATAAATGACACAATAGGCAGTAAATGTATACGCACCTATAAATAGGCGAGTCAGCTGGCTCTTTGTACCAGATGACGAGGTGTACTTTATCTCCGGGTACGGGAGGTTCCACGTCGCATGGCAGTTGAGCAATATTACCAGCGACCGCTTGTGCCTCGCTCATCGTCACTGAAACAATAAAACAAATGGATACCGTCACGCAAATAATTTCAAAGATTGTGGGGCGTCCCGTTATTTTGTTTGATTGCGCGTTCAGGTTTACTTTTTTTTCATTTTTGGCTTTTTTATTATATTGTTATGTTGTTTCACTTTTGTTGACAAGACTTGAGGGACCAGCTTTTTTATATGCAACCAAGTGTATGGACAGATAATTTCATTAGCATACAGACTAAGAGTAATATATAAATTATTGTGACGTATTGTTCAAATGCAATCAAAACGTCGCGATCACTCTTATTATAACCTTAACACTTACTTGTTATATATTACTTATCATTCATTGTTTTCAAAATACATTTTGTATTTTATTCGGCATTATTCCAGAAATGCCTTTTCTAAGTAAAAATCTCGTTTACTCGAAAGAGTTAAATATAAGCTCATTATAAAATTATTATAAATTCATAAATTTGAAAAATTTTATTTGTATTTTAATTTCGTTAATGAGTTTTAGCCATATTTTCTTCAAATTGCATTTATTAGAAATGTACAAATGTATTTTTTAAAGTGAATTATACACTTAGGGCTTACCTTATAAAAGATATTGTAAAGTAAGTCCGAATTATTACGAGATATTTCAAAGATAATAGGATATATTATATATTCTGTTTTTTTACGAATATATTTGTTTAATTTTAATATTCATTTTTTTGTGCTATTAATTATTAGTAAGACAACACTCAAGTCCCCATTAAATATTTTTTAGTTTATTAAACAAGTTAATCTATATTATATATACAATTATAGACAAAAGTCAGTAATCGTTTCACAAAAAATATATACATTTATGTAATAATGAAGTATTTTAACAGGATTCTTATTTTGTATAATATAATTGTAAAGTTAAACAATGCTTACGTTTTCTAGCCTACCAACATTTATGGTTTTTGTTAGTTTTTTTTTATTCTTAAAACAAGCAGTAATTATTTTTTGCAAACAAAATTTAATACTTTTAATTAAATCATTAAGAAAATAAATTTTTACTCAATATATAAGTTCCTTCCCAAAATAATATTAATGATTTGTAATATATGTTAATTCGGTTATGACTACAAACCAATTGTATTTAAAACTAAGTTAATTTACATCCACATTCTACATATTTATTAAGTAATTCGCAGTGAGTGTATTTAATATTTTTAACTATTATTTATATGCAAATTTAATAACAATAATTTGCTAACAATTTATGAAAAACACTTATCATTATCAGTAAAATTATCATTGATATTGCAAATGTAGTTTACAAGGTTGCTTCATGCGTGATAATTAAAAGAAGTAAATAAACAAAAATTTTAGAATATTAATTTTTTTATAATATATAGTTTATCAAAATAACTATATAAACTATACGAATAAAGTTAAATAAATAAAAATGATTAAAATTGACATTATTACATTATTAAAAAAAAAATAAAAAAAACTTTTATTATGTTTAGCCTTCGATCGAAATTATAAAAAAAATATTAAATGGCATTCTCAATAAAAAGTTGTTTTCGTTTTACTAAAATTTATTTCAAAAATTATTTTACTATTGATTATCATAAATTATTAAACTAAGTTTAAACAATATCCGTTAATTTAATACTTTTTCAATTTTGGGTACATTGATAATAGAATGTTAAGATTGCTCGTCCAAACACCTTGATAGTATTCTGTAAAAGTTTTGTAAGACCTATCCTATACATATATATATAAATTTGTAAGACCATTTTCTATGAGTATTTTGTCTATTTTTTTACTCAAAGTCTTCTACAGCTAAAGATTGAAAAGTTACAAAACATGGCACTTAAATTAGCATTAGGATATAGAGCAGGTACTCCCACAAATGTTCTCTTGATTCAAACTAAACTTCCTCTTATAATAAATAGTTCTAAATATTTCTGTAAAATCTCTGCAAACAAAATTTACTTCAATAGTGAGCTTCCTATTAATGATAAAACTACTTTTTCTGAACAGATCAATAACAAATAAAAACAAGAATGGCTGAAAATTTAGCAATAGAATTTTTCTGACATGCATAGTAAATACTTCTCCCTTTAAGAATATTATTTACAGCAAAAATAACATCTGAGTTGCATACAATTAATTATGAAACACAATCATATAGTTCAAACATAAATATTTAAACTGGTATTAAACCTAAAAAAAAGAGAAGGATATTAACACTTCATTGAATGAAATATTTCAAAACAGAAACGTTAATATTATTTATACTGATGGTAGGTAGTAAATCAGTTATTTCAGTATCCGCGGGAAGTGTTTGCTACCACAAAAAAAAATCTATTGTAAAAAGTATAATTAAGGCCGCTGAATGCCTCGCTATCAAAGATACTATGAACATTGCGCTCGCACATATCAATTAAAGTACAAATATTTTCTCTTATTCACTCAGTGCGTTATTATCATAAACAAAATATGAGAATAGTATCATCGTCAATTCCTACTTGTTTAAAATCCGCTCGAAAATCAATGAATTTTATAAAAAGGCAGTAAAAGGATGTGAAATACTTATCTTACGGATTCCGGCTCATGTAGAGATTGAAGTAAATGAAAGAGCAGACCAATTTGCCAAGGAGGCTGCAGACTTTATAGCTACTGATGACATTAAAATCTCTTTCTCCGATTTAAAAAAAATAGTAAAAAAAGAAATTTTAAAAAATACAATAATAAATTATAAAAAAATCAAGCCCTAAATAAAAGTTATAAGTATTTTATAAATATTTTAAAAATTACTACATAGAAGCCTCCAAACGATGGTTCTATAGAATCAATTTACCCCGACAAGTTATAGTTACTGCCAATAGGTGCAGAGCTGGACTCTGTAACCTCGCAGCTTCCTTGTCTGTATCGGTATCAAAGTAAGCTCTTTTTGCAAATGCGAATATGAGAGCCAAAGCATCGATCACATTTTGTGGTACAGTGGTCTGTACGAACAACAACGACGAGAGTTTGTTAAGGAGATACACAGAATTGAACCCCATTTTCTACTATCATGTATTTCTTTATTATCTAATTCTAATTCAAGCCTTATACACTTTACAACTTTATATAAATATCTAATCAGCTGTAAACTTCAAATTTATCTTCCAAATTATGTAAGTGAAATAACTTTCTTATGAAAGTTCATATGCTAATTTTAATCTTTAAGAGTATTCAGGATTACCTAGTTCCTGAACTGAAACAAAATCTTGAGCTTCTCAGTCGGAGTGAGAGCCTAACAGACTAGGCTTTGCCAAAGGGAAAGACTGTTTGGAGTAGTGCACACACGAAAACTAGCATTTGAGGTGAAGTTTTTATTCCTGCGCAGCTTTCATTATTAATAAAGTATTTGTATTACGTGTCGCGAAATTCGGTGTTTCAATTTCCTCAAATCCCAACGAGAAGTCCTTTTCTATTTGTTCAAGCTCCCTTTTTTCTTATCGCGTAGAATTCAGGCCAACAACTAATCACTTTTCAAATTAAAAAATAAATTTTCACCAAAAAAGAGGAAAACATTGTTTTTTTTTTATTAAGAAAAATATATTTAAATATATGTTTCAGTGCATTTGTAATAATAAATAATTTATCAGTTATGTTACTTATAACTGAAAATATTTAAAAAATAAATATTTTATTCATATACATTTATATATATATATAAACTTTATCAACTTTAAAACTTTAAAAATTAAGTTAAATAATGTTTTTAAATTATAACAATTATTACAATTTAGAAAAATGATTTACTAAACCCAAGCGCTATAAAAATTTCAAACAATTTCGTTTGTACTTTAATGTTTTTTTTTACAAAAAAATAATCTAAAAATCCTTAAACTTGCGTAAAAAATAATTTTTATCAAAATTTTTGAGTAATTTCATCGGTTTTTGGTAATAATCGTGCAAGCGCTTAAATAGATATAATCATACTCTACGTATGAAGTACTGTATGATCTATCGATTTTATCTGTATAACGGTTTCATTATACGATGCGGAATTTTACTAAATCGACTAATTATTACCCTGTGATCCTATCGTTGGATTGTAACCGGAGTAAAAGACGAACTTCTAAAAATCGTCTGTGAAATATATATCCACATTTGAACCTTTAATCATTTATATATTAATTATTTATTTTTTATTTATTTTCATTATTTCTATTAATTTATACTCTTTGATTCCTTCTCCTAAATGCTTCTTGATATACATAGAATGATTTCTTCATCTTCACTCAGTATATCGTCAATATATACACGTCAAACCAGTCATGCATACTACAGAACTACCTTTTATTTATTCTTGTACATTCGATTATCTTTAATAGATAGACAGCCATAAGTGTCTTTTTTATCGTATTCTCCTTCTCTCTCTCTCTCTCTCTCTATATATATATATATATATATATATATATATATATATCTTTCTCTTTTACTCTCTCAGGCGATGTGATTCTCTTTCACGACACAATAACGCATTTTCTCTAAGCGGATGTTCTCATTCGCTTCTCGAATCTCAATATTTTTTTTCTACAATAAGTAAGAGCATACGTAATATACTCACATATTCTTGTAGACTACTTATTGCAATTTGGTATAGATTTCTTTCTCACTTTACGTTAGTATAAAGAGAGGGAGATAAAGAAAAATGAAACACTTGTCAACTCTTCGTGCAGTTACCTATTTTTGTTTTATTTTCTTACACGTAAGAAAGGAAAGTAAAGTCTTTGTTATTATTGTTAAGAGCATTACCTTTGTAAATAGCATTATCATTGGAAAAATAAACATCGTAAATAATACTTAACAATACGATTATTTAGAAGATTTCCTTTAATCAAAAAAATTAGTTATTTAATGTGAATATGCCAATATCCTTTAAAGCTTAAAATACATTATATGTGTGCCTGATTAAACATCAAATAAAAAATATGTATAATTTATATAATCAAAAAAAAAAAAAAAATTAATTAAAAGATAAATTTTTTTTGTGGAATCTTATAGTGAAGTATGAACGCACATAATCATCTAAAGCAAATTCCGAAATTATTATTAATACATCAATTTAAAAATTATCTTCTACGAATTAAAGATTAAAGAGAAAGTTTAAAGAGAATTAAAAAAAACATACTATATTACATCAAAATTAGAAAACCCATCTTTTAACAGTAAAAATCTCATTTGAATGAATACATTTAATTTTAATAAATATTAAATTTTTTATTCTTTTATAGTTTGCTCTATTGAGTGTTTAATAAATTTAGGTACATCAAGATAATTAAAGTATTAGTTTTTAAAAGAATTATTATAAAATGGTAAAATTATTAATTACAAATACTTTTCACGAGGATAAAATATATTTATTACATGTGTGCGTAGGTACGCGACCTAATGTTTGTAAAGAGCACTTAAATAAATAAAGTGTAGTTTCAACGAGTTTTAGTAATAATATAAAAAAGTACAAATGTGACTAGAATGGAGGATATGCGTTTCTATAATCATATTCAAGAATCCATCTACACTGGAGTAGATAGGGAAAAGACAAAGAAAATAAGAACGTGTAAACTCACTTGTGTTAATAATTGGCTTATAACTGTAATATATAATTGAAATTGATGGAAATTGTAACTGTGGAGGGCGATATATCGTGATGGCCCCACCTACATTCACAGGCAAGCGGATTGCATAATGCTGTCCCTTCATCTAATAAGAATCTCGCTTCTGGCTCGAAATATAAAATTCAGGAGTATCAGCTAGTATAGGTGATCATCGAAAGCAGTTTTCAGTCATGCCCAATGCGTGGTAGAAATGAAAGAACGCCGGTGCCGTGGTGAAACTGCGTGGGTGCTTTGGTGCAGTCACAAGAATTAATCTGAAATGCATGTCACGGAGGGCAAGAAAACGATAAAGAAGAAGAACAAGGGAGAGAGAGAGAGAGAGAGAGAGAAAGAGCGAGAGGAAAACTGAGAAATATTGCGAGAAAGATATAAGATAAGGAAGAGGTAAAAGAAGAGTGTGGGGTTAAGGAGCAGAAACCAGCGAGTCGATTAAATGGGATTAACCCTCACTCTCGTAGCCAATATTGGTTCGTTTCGCATTTCTGTGCGAGTTTTGTCATGCTCATGACTCGGAACCTTTAATACTCTGGTCTGCCCTTCTTCTTTTCTCTAATTCCACCACATTGACTCATCTGTAAACATGCACGCAGACAGGAGAGAGATGTCGAGGAAACTTCCGGTGTGGGGACTAAAAACGTAGGTAAGTGCTGAGGAGCCTCACTCCTAACTTCTAACTGAACATACTGTTATTTATATTCCATTGAAATCGTTGGAATCAATGACAAAACATTTGTGTCAGTGTTGTGTTCGTATTTACTGACATGTGAGGGGCCACGCTTCTTGTTGACGTCGATTAGTGACTCCGAAATTCCATAATAATTTCATCGTGGTCGACCGCGAGCCTACGTCTAATATACACCAGAGTGTATTCACTCGGTCTTCTTCCACCGTCGACTACCAAGACGAGCAATTTTTTTACATACAAATAGCTCTCGATGGTATTATTAAACGCAAGGTGATTAAATTCTGAGCGGGTGTTTACTTTTGTGCTACCCCTGTAAGCGCTGTTAGAGGCAGAGCGCGTATGTCAACTACGGTAATGGATTTTGTTGAGATGAGAAAGTCTATGTTCAAAATGTTTTTGGAATCAAAATGAGTTCAAACTCAAGGTTTTGGATTTAATGTAATACGCGCTCGCTGCACAAATTTACCTAAAATCTTGATATTAAAAGGCTGGCCGTAAATATTCTTACAAATATCCTGTTTATGCATATTATAAGCTTCCGTTTTTATTTTCATAATTTTATTATGGAATTTACAAAATTAAAAATACGAAAGAAATAGTGTAACAAATATTAAATCGTTTGTTTAATTTAAATATTTCCTTTCAATATATATTTAATTTACTATTTTAGGTAATTTACTATTTTTAAGTAAGTAATGTAAGAAATTAAAAATAATAAACCTTAAAATATCATTTAATAAAAATGTATAAAAAATATATAATATATTCAATAAGATAAAATTAAATGAATTTTTAATTTACAACATTTTTATTTATACTTGTAATTTGTAAATTTGTTGACTGTTTAGTGGATCTATTGTGAGGCAACATTTATTGAAAAATAATTTATTTGTAAAAATATATTGTTCGTTTCTTTCTGTTTTTTCATTTTCTGTCATCTGATTTCATTGGTTTTAATGTATTTGCTCAAACACAGTATGACTGAGGCAAAAAAATATTAAGGCCCGCGCATAAGTTGGATCTTTAATTATATAATAAATATCGATGTAAGAATGTATGCTTTATAGAAACGATATTATACTTATCAGTATAATCAGATTATTAATATAATCAGATTAGCACACATTACTAGTAATGATCATAAAATAAGTAGTTTTTTTTTTTTTAATATTTACTGAAGGGTGATTGTGAATACGGCTGAAGAACAGGTTGTATTTAAATTAAGCATATTGTTATTATTTATGATGATGTATTTCATTTTCATTAAAATGTTGTGTCGCTATTCCTAAATTTTTACATTGGCGCCTGAAAACCAGACTTTAAGACATGCAACTGAATGCAAGAAATAAAAGAGAGAACAGAATAAGTGCAAATAACACAGAGTTGCTCTCCAGACGTATATGACTATGCTTTACACTTTAGTAGTGAAAACATGCCCGCGTACATATATATAGGCACAAACACTTATATGTAATATATGGTATAGGCGTGAGAAGCAAAATTTTTAACGGGAAGCGACAACGTCGACGACGTCTACTTTTTAAACCTGCTGAAGTGCTTTGAACGATCTTTTCTCTTGCCCCAACTTCTATCTAGTCTTTTTCTTTCATTTTACCATTCCGTTCTTCACTCTCTTGTCTCTGACTCTCACTCTTCTCTTCATCCGTCGTTATAACAAGACTTTAATTAGCTAAATTGATTTCATACTATAAAGGTACCAAGAATCTATAATGGCGTACTACTTGAGACCGTTGAAGTCGCACTTTCATCGCATTCTTTTCTTTCATCTGTTATTTTTACTTTTTAACAGTTTTTCTTTCTTTAAAATTCTTTGATTGATTTTTTACCTACGGTTCTATTTAATTTTATTCTATCACTATGACTCGTCAAAACATTTTCATTTTATGAGTATTTTAAATTACAAATTTATTTTATAAAAAAAATTTCTTTACTTCTGGTTAAATAAAATATGCCCTTTTGTAATTAGGCTTAAATCAATATTGTACCGACACATAATACGGTAAGGACATTCTTTTAAGCAATGCAACATAAACTTTAAAATAATTAAAAGATGAAATTTCATTTACATTACTTAAAAAAAAAAATCATTCATTAAATTATCATAGTATATTTATTACTATATCTAATAAAGCTTTCAGTCATTGCGCGGAATGCCAAATGATTATTGAATATAACAAAAATAAAAATATTTTTTATGAACGAAAATATCCAAAAAACTTTATAATATCAGTTCATTAAATTTTGCAGAATTTATTATAGAATAAAATATATTGTTGTAAATAAAAAAATACTACTTCTTAAATTACTAGGGTTTTTAAAAATACATGAAACTTTTTACTTTAAAATATATTTTTACTAGTATTATTTTATTTCAATTATTCAAAATAATGTCAGAGTTTTCATAAACAATATATTATGTAATTTTCAATGTAATTAACAGGAAATTGATTTCTTTGCAACACTACTAATAATAATTGTATCTAAAATAAATTCAAACTATTAAATAATACGAATATATATATTCAACATTATTTGCAATATCAAAAAAATATATACAATTTTGTTTATTTAACATTTAATTTAAAAAAAGCTTTATAGACGAAAAAGTTTTATATCATTGTATATTAAACTATGCATAATGTAAGGTCGACCAAAATATAATAAGATAAAAGAGAAACTGTTGAATATGTATCGAAAAAAAATGTATAAAATTCAAAAGTAACACATAAAGAAAGGTATTCAAAATATATAATGCATCAACGTAAGTTTTGTCGGTTTTTCACTACATGAAAAAGGAAAAGTTAACATGATTTTGGATACATAAAGCTACATCTGTCGAGATGATATGAAACTAGTCGGTAGTATAACATATCAACGCAAAAAATCAAAAAAAATAATCATTGAACTTGACAGATATATTACTACGTAACTTATATCGCGTGTAATATAATAAAACTAAGTTTTGCATATAGTATATGTACAGTAATTTTTAATCTTTTTCTTTTTTTAATCTTTGCATTTAAGTAAATTTTAATATTATGATAGTATATTCTTTTTTGCTTTTATACTTGTTTGAAAATTGCTTAATTATTATTATAATTGTATAATTTTTTTTTCGTAATTTATTGATTTTTACATAAAGCCTTTGAAATTTAAATAGCTACGGAATTGGTACATTATACTAATGATATAAGCCACTGGTTGGTTATTAAGAGATACCAAAAAGAATTTACTTTATACTAAATTTCATACAATCTAACATATATAAGCTTTTTCTTTAATTCTTCATTTACCTTGTAAATTACAAGAATTTTAAACAATTTTTACTCATTTCAAAAAATTATAAATACTAAAAATTTAGGATATTATTTGTAGTGATTATTTAATATAATTATGTGCGAATGTTTTTTAACAAAAATTTATTGACATGGTAAAAAAATTCGTAACTTAAAAAATCTGTGTAATCATTTTTTTTGCATAATCCTAGCTGTGAGAGAAATTCGAAATATCAAATCAACATTGTGGCTATAAAAATCTCTATGTTTACATACGATATACATTTCTGAGAGAAGCAAAATAAAACATTCACAGAATGAATAGCGTTTATTATCAAAATTGGATGAGTGGGAAGGAAAGTCGATCGAAGTCAATCGAAGCACGAAAATTTGGTTGTTAGTGAGATTGGAAAATAAAAAAAGGATTTCTATAACAAAGTCTAATGAAACACGCAGAGAAACATCGAGAAATTAACATACCGTTGTTTCAAGCTAAATTATCATGTTAAATTTTAATGGCAATTAGGTAATTAAAGAACAATAAATTTTGTTTATTTACATTATTTACTTATGTTAAAGAATAAGAACATAAATTGAAAAATGACAAAAAGAGGTTCATTGTGGTTGATACATATAAATAATTTACTTGAATATTTCATTTAATTTTCTTATATCAATTCAGGAAAGATCGCAGTTTAATAGTTAAGTTAATATATATGAATATTATACACAATAAACATCTTCCTTCGAGTTCTTTGGGAATCGAGTGTACTTAATAGTGTCTTATTTCAAAACAAAGCTAAAAGCAAAGAGTTTCGGAAAAGGAAAAAAGTCAAAAAAGAAAACTTCTAAAAGTAAATCCAGGTGACTTACGTGCTCCATCACGCCTCTCGAACTTTAAAAAGCAGAGATATGACCCCTTTCTATCTCTTTTTACCTCTAGATTTTTCTTTTTCACTTGACTTCATAAGAAGAAATACGACAGTGAGAGTTTCCAATGAACGTAACCAATGAAATGGGAAAGGAACTAAGAGAAAGAGAGAACGTATAAATGTAAGCTAAGCTAGGGTTCTCAGGAAGTTTAGAATGACGAAAAGAATCTACAGATTAATAAAAGGTGGGAAACAAAATATGTGGGAAAGCAATACCTATTTTTAAGTTGAAAAAATTGATATTATCAAAAAGTTGATTTGGAATGATTTATCCTACTATGGCTCTGTTTCGAATGCAAGGTCTTCCTAAGCAGGAATAATGGAAAGAAGATACATAAAATAAGTAGCTGGAGTTCAGCATAAGCCATCAATGAGATATGCAAGGTACGGAGGATATGAGAGGGGATCAAGGCTAAAGCTTCAACACAACGCATGTACAAGGACTCGAGAGGGCTGTTAAACGAACGATAATTTCAATCGCGAGATGTCCTTGGGCTTATGAGGAACCCTTCATACTCGATTCAGCAAACAAAAATATTTGGGCGTTATGACGGAAAAGTAGGTAACTCAATAATAAAGCGAGGATCTAGGCTAAGCGAAAGGGATATCAGTTTGCAGTGCGACGTGGAACGAGAGATGTATCGGGAGAAAGGACACTTCGGCCGGGGCGGGCGGTCGGCGAGGGAAGGGGAGATAGTTGCGGCGAACAATCGCCTGCATCGGTTGATGGGCACCAGTGGTCACGCGGGGGGAGAGGATGAGTGCATGCACATACGTACGTAAACGTGCTATCACGCTTGATTGCGGTGAAAACTCCGGGTTGAAATTCGGCTGATGGGAAGGCGCACCTCGGTCGCAACAAGGAACGAAAAGTAGTCCTACATAAAGTTTTCGCGAGACTTACTCAAGTCCTCCTATTATCGAGCGATACGAACCTACAGCCACGCAAGCGCTTGCAAGTACATCAACGTGCACGTGCAAATGTGGGCGAGACATCGCGTAGACGTAAATCGCGCAAGTGCCGATCCCTTCGTGCTCGACGCATAGTCGGACGCGTGTACGCACAAGCGCGTACGTGCGTGGCGCATACGTGAGATCTTCGTAGCTGAATTCGTATTTGACAAGCGCTCGCATGAGCTATTTTTTACGTTGCATCCTCACTGGAAAGTCTCTATGGCCGATGTCCAGTGGCGATACAAGAGAATATCGCTGTATGTGTATTTTTAACAGTCGCTTGTGCATACGTTGCGTGTAGGAAAAACTTGGTTTGAAAGTCCCTTGGATAAAGGGTTAACAAAAATGAGGTAAAGATAAAAAATAAAACACGTGATTATTGATGCTGACGAATATTTAACTAACTGTAACCTTTACGTGATCTCGATGTTTTCGCATTTATTGCAAAATAGAAAAATCAGCGCGTATTCGAAAAGTTTTTTGTTGATGTTTGCTTCAGCATATTGATACTACTTTTACAACATTTCAATAACATTACCTAGTTTTCAAAGTACGTGCTTATTTATATTTTATATTTTATATTTTACATACAATATTTAGTACGCAAATAATATTTTTAAACTACGTCCTTCACGTACACAAACTACCTTATATACCTACAGGCTTTTTATGTAAAGATACATTTATATTTTAATACTATAAAGTTTAAGTTGCTTACGATGCTTAATTTTTTATTCCTTATAACTTTCTTAAAAATACATACAGTTAGAACAAAACACATCATAGTCGTAAAGTTGAAGTAATTTTATAACACATGCAATAACAATATTAATAATATTCATAAAATTAATAGTTTTTACTTTAATATATTTGATTGTAATAGAATCACTTGCAAGTGTATTTTCGAAAAAAATTTTTTATACTTGTCCATTGCTTCTAAGAGAGATGTAGATAAAAAAACAAGCTATTCGTATAATGTTTATTCTCGTAAAGATAACTATGTATATATATATATATATATATATATATACACACATATAAATACATATATAGTGGATAGACACAAAATTTCCATTATCGTTCAATTTAATGTCGTATAAGAAACTTATAACACTGATGCTCGCAGAAAATTCTTAGCTTTTCATGAATCAATATTTAAAAAGTACTGCTTATAAATAAAAAGAGTTTGATTTTAATTTTGCTTGTTGTTGATTATTTGTTTGTCAAATGGTTGTGTATTTTAATGAGTTGATGTTTTAGTACTTCTATCGTGATCGACACGGAGGATACAATTCTAAATCACTAGTTTCTAAAGGAAAAGCCTAATTCTCCTATAAATTCTGCGGAGAATGGTTTCCTCATGAGCATCAGTGGGTGAGGTAGGTACATTAATTACGAAGATGTTACATGCATGTTAATACGTTCTCGCCACCAACGTATACATAAATACACTATGCATGAGCCTCTTCACCCTGTTCATCACTACACAACTTCATTTCTCTCCTACCCCCCCTATATTCACCTTTTCCATCTTCCTATCTGTATCGATCACTCTCACTCTTACTCTCACTCTCTCTCTCTCTCTCTCTCTCTCTCTCTCTCTCTCTCTCAATGGTTCTCCCTATCTCCATCTGTTCTTGTTTCGCCATACTTTTAATATTGTAAATTAGTAATATATATGATTACTATTATGACTTTAGTTTATTATTTGTATAATGTTTCTTTTTCATTTCACTTATATTCGGCCTCTTTTACTGTATCATAATAAAAATACAATTTAAAAAAATTAATATAATAGTTTATCTTAACTTAAATCAATTTTTAGTATTTATATAAAAATTTAAAAAAATAAAATTACACTAATTCTTATTTTTAAGTCAGTTAATATGATTTTAATTATTTTTAAAGAATTTTGTAAAAAATAAAAGTTTAATCTATAATATTTATTTTTAATCGGTAAGTTAGTTTTATAATAGTTACTAATTATTAATAGTTGTAACTTATTAAATTCGTAATAGTTATAGTATAAGAATTATTTATTCATATCCGTTGGATGATTTATTCTATCAAAACGCCTCAAAGACTTCTTAATAAAAAATCAATGAAATTTGTAGGTAATATATTACAAAGTTTTGTGTAAAGTATATATTTATGCAAAGAAAAATCTTCTAATAAAAAAATACTTAAAAAATGTTTATCCAGTCTTCATGCATAAGATATATCTGGTATACGACAACATAATTTTCTCTAATTTGTAAATTCAAAACTTTTGGATTTTGCAATTAGATCGATAAATGAATAAACATTTTGACTTGATTATCATACATCATTCTACATAAATATATAGATCTTGCATGCAAATATTTTTTTTCAATATGCGAAAACTATTCATATTTATACACGCAACAGCATGACATATTTCAGACAAAAATTATTGAAAACTGTTAATGGGTCGTTGTGTTAATCCAAAAAAAAAAAAAAATAAAAAAAATAACAATAATTGCACCAATGAAAAATATTGACATTTTGATATATAAGATTTAAAAAAATGTGTATAGTATTGATACAAAATTTGTTTTCAAAATCCTCCAGCGTATGAAAAGGATCAAATGGAATGCTTTAGTATCCCAAAGGCGAAAACCAATGCATTAAAATCTAAACCAGAATTAAAATTCACATAGGCATCTCTTGCTTGCGCGTGGCCATGTTCCTTTATCTTTCTCTTCGTCCATCCCCCTGGCCTCGGTCGCCTACCCTCTCTCTCTCTCTCTCTCTCTCTCTCTCTCTCTCTCTCTCTCTCTATATATATATATATATCTCTCTCTTTCTCTCTCTCTCTCTCTCTCTCTCTCTCGCGATCTCAGTTTCTTCCTTTCTCTCATGGGCGATGTCCGCATGCTCGGGTGCCTATCCTGGCGCGACGGAGCCAGCAACGAGTCTCCGCTGTGAATAAGCCGATGTGTCGTTGGGTGCCACATGGGGCCAAAGCAACTCCCAACTGATGATGAGACAGAGTTGACTCTGTCGGAGAACCTTTGAATTAGTTTATCATATTTCGCAAAGCGACGGTGTGCGTGGCCGCGGAGATGCGCCGTGCTACGTTGCCATAGTCAAAAACTACATTTACTGAATAAACGCTTCCTCTTCGAAACAACAGGAACGGGAGAAAGAGATAGTGTATTAGAGTACGTACTCGTCGGGGAAGTAAGTCCCAAGAGGATCTTTCATATATAAAACATGAGAACCGAAGCATCGCATGTTTTGCGTACGTTGGAAGACCAGTCCTTCTTCTTATTTTCTTTGCTTTGCCTTTACTAAGTCTTTATTCATTTGAGAGCAACGCGAGGTCTCATTGCTAGTAGGCTCTATTCCCTCCTTTTCTCCATGCCTCTCATCTATAGACTCCGAGCGAAGTGTTTTTAAAACAGACTGGTGAAAACGGGCTGAAGGTATGAATTGCTTCGCGCGTGGCTTTTTCTTCTCGAATTCCCCCCGCAGCATCGCTATTACATACACTAATACACAGCTCCGCTGTGGCTTATTTCAAGCTCGTCATTTTTACTCTGCGTCTTACACGTACGCTGCCTCTTTAATTTATGGAGTAATTCGCCAACGCGCGACTGGCTATTAACGTGATTATTTTGTTCGCTACTGTCCAGTCCTATATACTTCTGTTGTCGTACATCATACTTAAGTTTAATGACTCACTGTATTTTTCTTCCGAAGTATTACATTTTTTACTCGCATCCAACCATTATACTACTCGATGAATGTACTTGATGGTTTCTGACATTCTGATCAAACTCAATTATTAAATTAAAAATGCATCGCACAAACCATATATGTTACCATTACCTACATTATTCGGTCATACATGAATTTTTAATTTTGAAAACTTCGAATTACTATTAGCATTATATTATTTTATGTATATATTTAATTAAGTGTAATACAAACAAAAGTGTATATTATTTACATCGATTAAATTTATAAAATCTTAATTTCATTGCTTGTATATTTTTTAGATATAACTGCATAAGGTTCGCAACAACAAAAAGGAACAATAAATAGCCTTGATAATAAAATTATTTAAATATCGTAAGCAATGATTATTTCATATGAAATCACAATACTAAATTATTCATTTCACCTTTTTTATTCATCATGAATGCATTATTCATAATTTTATAATGTTTATTAGTTTTTTATATAATAAAAGTCTTTATTGCCAATGCTCTGTACTTATAATATCCCTGTATTCAGTTCTCTTAACAAGCTTAATGTATTTTTACAATGCTATAGCATCTAAATAGAAAAGTAAATTAATTAAGCCGATTGTTAAGGTACAAATTACTTTTAGCAATACGAACGAAATTTGTATAATAATTTGTTTAATAAGCGCAAATAAGAAAGTAATTATTGTAATCCATGATTTTTAATTGAAAGGCCGTATAGAAAAAGTAATTTAATCATTAATTGCTATAACCAATACTATTTAAGATATATTTATCAAATTACAGCCTCGCGTATTTTAATGTAAAATACGAAATAACTGACATTGAAATTGACATTTGCATATTCATGTATCGAATATAGCACGTAATATCATTGCATAAATTTTATTTAAATGCATTTATATTATTCATAAAAGTAAGATGAAATTATTTTGAAGTAATTTTCACTTAGAATATAAATTCACGAGGGAGAAATAAAGCGAATAATATAAAAAATGAACAATATAACAATATAAAAAGGAAATATATAAAATTGGCAAGTAATAACAGTCACTCAAGTATCAAAATCAATCGAACGTCAGTTAAAAGTACGTATGAATGCTTTGACCAATGAGTACGGCCATCTTAACCAGGTTGGAATTAAAATAAGCGGGGGGAACCGAATTTAATAACAGCTCGTTGAGAAGTAGTCCGTAAAATGGTGGCGTGAAATTCCAGGCAAAGTCGATAATAATCGTCCTCCCCTCTGCTCTCGCCGCAACACTTACCCAAATCTCCGGCTTCTGAAGCACTTAAAAAAAAGGACGAGTCAAGCCGTGCCACGTGCCCAGTGCTATTTTAATAGCAGAAAACGGTCTAGATGCATAATAATTATAATTTTATCGGCCGGTGTGACGATGAATCAAAAAATCTATGCCGAGGTTGAATAGATTGGAGGCGTGCAGGCACGGGGACACCCTGAGTAACGGTCCTGAATGGCGAGCGCAAATTAATGGCATATGGAGGTCGAATTTTAGGCCAGAAAGTAATTGAGAAAAATAGGTGGAGGTACAAAGAGTTGTCGCGCGTACTTAGGTACGCAATTTTGACGCTGCGGAACGCGCGCCATATGCGTAATTGCAGAAAGCCGAGCTTCGCGAGACAAAGGCTACCAAAGACAATGAGACTATTTTACAACGGAGAGACATGTAGCTGCAGTTTCTCCCATCCGCTTCGTCTCACTTGCTCGCACGAAGGCTCGAGGGCCAAACGGAGAGCATTTCGTTCGTGTTCAGTGAATGCGCTTGAAGCGCACGGGGCGTCGCACGAAAAGTCAAGGGGCAGAGGCAACTCTCGACGCGAAAAATATCTCACTGGTGCGAGGAGAGAAAGCCGCGTCGAGGGACCGGGAGCAAGTCGGAATTGCAGTCCTGGCAAGTCGTTGCCGCCTGCGTTTGGCCCTTTGACGCGAGGGCGGCGGCGACCAACCCTCCTTGCCGATCCCCTCGTCAAGCCCTTCAGTGAGACCCTCGTCGAACCCCGACGCCAAAGCCGTCGCCAAACCCGTCGCCGAACCTGTCGCCAAACCCGTCGGCAAACCCCTCGCCAGGCCGCAGTAGACAACAACGCACCGCTGTCATTTACCCCGGGGGATGACGGGAGGCCATCAGCGTTTGCGATAAAGGGAATCGTTGGGATCGCGCACTTTTATCGCGCTCTCTGCCTCCTCTTTTCGCAGCGGCAGCAGTGCTTCAGTGGCCGACCATTGAATCGGAAGAGTTTACTTTCGCGCAAACTCATCCGGGGAGAATTCGCGAGATTCCGATAGTCGAGACTGGAGTGGATTTTTCCTCCCGAGTTCCCTGCAACATCTTCGAATTATACAGCTGCAATAATTGCTAATTAACTGAGGTCTCGATCGCTGCTACGGTGCCGATATTCCACGAGAATTCATGAATCGAGGAGACTCTTCAGAGACCGATGTCTTTTCTCTTCGGCCTCAGTGCCTAGCAACTGTCACCAGCTACTACACGCTAGGTGTAGTTATTTGATGTAGAAATTGAAAAATCCGAAACTTTTACGCCAATTTTCGATGAACCATGACCGTTTCATAACGCTGTAGAGAAAAGTCCAAGTTCTTTACAAATTTAATCTAGTATCTGCTTTATATATCCTCTTAATTAAAAATTTTCTATAACTCTTATTTTAATTAACTTCGTCCTACATTAAAAATAGCGTAAAAACTTTCGATTTTTCATAAATAAGATGAGAAATGAAATTTTATTTCTTATATACATATACATATATATATATATATACATATATTCACTTATAATTAGGATGATTATGACATTGTCGTTGAGCATGGATAAGTAAAGAGAGTGGATGTCTAAAACTTTTGCCACCTCAACCATCGTGTCGTTAACACAAGAATATCATGTTTTTTCCTAGCTACTTCTTTGACAACTAATATCAATTCGTGAATCCACGGAAAAAAGGGAGCAGCGAAGCCGATATGCGTATATTATAGCTGGCATTATGATTAAAAAAAGCGATTTATTCGAAGAATCTTTAAGGTAAGGGTGAACAAAGGCATCAAACTTCACCGCATTCAAAGCTCCTACTTCACAAATTTTACTACGCACTCCCTAGCAACTAAAATAGAAAAAAGAAAAGGAAGGGTTAGGTAAAAGATCGAGCGACAGATATAAGTCGCAGTGCTTACGTATCTTCCGAAAGCTATAGTAACCTTAATAGTTCTCGCTCTATACTTGATAGGTGTTTTTATAACCTATCTTAAATTGTGGCTCTAACGATAGATATAGAGAGAAAGAGAGAAAGAGAGAGAGAGAGAGAGAGAGAGAGAGAAATATATATAGAATGATATATTTATAAATATAGATCCTAAGATCGGAACAAAAAGGAATATTAAGTAACAAAGAAAAGGAAATCATGAATGAACCTTAAAAGTTCTTTAGTTTATACATATCGTATCATCGTTTATACATATCGTATCATCGTTTATACATATGGTTATGTCTGCATATGTATGATGAAATGGCAGAGATAAGTGTGTAGATGTAAGTAGACTTACAGACATTGCAATGTATTTCGATTCATCCAATCTTTATTTTGCTCGTAAACTATAAGCAATTACAATTATTATTATGCATTATTCAACCTTGTTGAAGAAACATGTCTTTCCAATTAAAAATTAAATCGTTAATCATCAACGAATTTCTGCATCAAATCTATTACAAATGCAGTAATTATGTTCTGCTTGTAATTCTAATTAAGGTTTTTTTGCAAAAATACAATAATTTTAATAAAAAATTACAAATATTGTAATAATTACACTTTGATGCTTTACCTTATTACTTACACGAAGAAACAATAATTTGAACACTTTACAATTGAAAAGAAAAGTCTTTTCAATGTTAAACATATTTTTCAAGCCGATTCTAAACCAATTTGTTTTATTTTACTATAGAACTCGGATTAATTTTATTTTATTTGTTCACATTATGACAAAGAATGTCATATTTAAATCGCTGAAAAAATTTCTGTATTTTTTAATCAGCTACTATTTTTCTATATAACGTGTTATATAATGTTTTCAATTTATTACGAGTTCACAAATATACACCAAAATACTTGATTATATTACTATAGGTTTCAAGAATCTCGTATTAAAATTTTCTCCAAATACGAAATATAGAATTAAAAATATAAAAAATGTATTTTGAAATTTCTTTATAGAAAGGTGCAAAAAATTAAACAAAATTTTTCAAAGTTACATTAATTATATACAAATAATAAAATATCATTATAAGTTGTCAATGAAATATTATTTACTATTCTTATCAAACATAAACTAAATATCAATTTTTATAATGAGTATTTAATACCATACTTTTCATTATTATTTTATTATTTTTGTCATTATTAATACTTTGTTTATGTTACAATTAAATTTATAAAAAAAGTCATAAATAATTGAAATGTTACATGACATTTTCTTTTTTATAATATTAGCTTTTTCCTATGCACCATATATCAAACTTCATGTACAAAAGGATAGTTATAAGAGTAATATCAGCAGTAAAAATTTTCAAAATTTTTTTACATTTTTTTTAATATAATCAACGCAGAAATTTAAATAGAGAAATGAAAAAAAAATTCTCTAAGTTTTAAGGATATTGCTTCATTTCAAATGTGTATTTCGTTTAGTTTATATTACAAGTGCCTGATGTAGTTTATTATCTAAGCTTTTAAAAATACATTAAAGATGTAGACTAGTTTCGTTTGCTTACGATAGTGTAATTATTACCATAGCTTATTATATTATACCATAGTTAAAAAAATTTTAATATTTTAAAAAATTGCAAATATATTATACTAATTGCTATTTACTACATAGAAAATCGTACATGTTGGCAAAAGTGAATTTTCGATAAAAAAAACTTTTATAAAATTTATATTCACATTTAAAGTTTGGCAATGGATTAAACATCCTTATATAGATTTATGTGGTTACATACATTTAGAGTACCTAAACTCAACATGTCTGTTCAGTATCTATAACTTATAAATAGTTACACATATACATACTTTAGTTGAGATTAAACAATGATTTCGATTAGAGGTTTCTACTTGAGCAATTGCTTTGACTAGTCTAATTAAGCTAATTACTTGATTTGAAGAGCTGGATAGAAGCATTCACGGAACGTAGAGAACGCAAGTTAGGTTGGTCAAGAATCTCTTAACATGATTAAGAATTTTTCCACTGTACATCTAAAGTTAAGCTTGTGGTATTAAGTTATTATAAACTAATTAATTGGAGAATATCGTAGTAAAATTTACAGTTTATAAGTAAGTTTCATGTAGCTTTCTTTAAAGTTTCGTGAGGAACAGGTCTGTTTAGTAGAATTACAATTCAGTATCAGTAAGGATATAAAAGAAAAAGTTAACAGTATAATAGTAGGTATCATAAACTCCAATAACAAAATGTTTATCAAGTAATTTATTATATAGTAAGTAAATTTTGTATTAGAAAATTTAATTATCGCGAGAAAATTATAAAAATACTAGACTGTTGCTAATTGTTAATTATTCGTATTTTTCAGTTCAGAATTAATAAATTGATAAATATAAAACCTTCTATAAATTCAATTGTTATTCATAATTATTTGTACAATGATCAACCAATATATATATATATATATATATATACCAATATACATAAATTTCATAATAACGTTTATAATCGCGATTTTACTTTTAAAAGTTCTATGAATAATAAATTACAAAATTTGAAAATTTCTAAAATGTTATTAAAAATATTTTTTATTGAATAAAATAAAAAAAATGGAAAAAACTCTAGTTTTTTTAAATTTACGTATCAACTGCACATTTATTAAAAATATTTTTGAGGATTAAAAGTTAATTAAAATTTTTTTTAATAATCATATAAAAATAATATATAATACAAATTAGAATAACATAAAGATTTTTAATATCTTAATACGTTTAGAAAATATTAATCTTGTGATATAACATAAAATAAAAAAATAATATTTTTTAAGAATAATATTATTTCATTGGTGATATTCGTATATTTCATATCTTTTATTCAAAAATATTTTCTTCGAATGGAATTTTTAGAATTTGAATAATGTACTTTTTGCTCAAAATATTTTATATTTAAAATTTACAAATAAAACTTTGTTTTCATATTCCTTTTTATAATATACTATAATAGAAATAATACTTGATTTAATTAATATTGATTTAAGGCTTTAGTTTTATAGACAAAAATTTTTATCCTGTTTATCAATTTCTCAATGAGAAATTTTTAGTGAAAATTATAAAAAAAAGTTTATGCATGCATATGCGTATGATTTATTCATGTAAAAATAAAACTTAGTATTATGAAGTATTTATTAAAAAAAAAAATTAGAAAATTAAGCTGTTTCTATAATACAAGTAAAATTTTAAAAACTTTGGCTTCTTATCAAACTCCACTACACGCAAAAAATGCAAACAAGGAGTGTCAAATTTGGCTGTAAATGAAAAATGATTAAAAATATTTTCTTTCAAATAATCAAGTGACGTTCATTCATTCTTAAAGAAAAAAAATAATAAAATCATAGTATGACAGATACATAAGATAAAGGAAAGATAGAAGTAAAAATAACGAGGGAGAAACAGAGAAATAGAAAAAAGAATCAGAATAGGAAAAAGAGGTATCGAAGAAAAAAATTGTTTTGCAAGCTTTAAACAAGTAACAGTATGGAGTGACAAAGATAATGTATGTACGTATACAAGTATAATTGTCACAAGTAAAAGTGCATATAATCGGATTTAATTAATGTAGTCCAAAGGGTGGGAGTACTAGGGAGCTTTGTCACGCAGAGATCGTAGATACAAGTAGTATACAAGAGTTTATGCGTTTTTCGCGCCCCTGAATATCACAGCAGGATCGATTATGTGCACTTTCACCCTTCCAGTCTTACAGTTGTAACTTAAAAAAAAAAAAAAAAAAAAAAAAAATTCTATCAAGAAATAATTTCAGGAAGTTCTGCGAATTTTAGCCTTCAATTAAATTATTTAGGTAGTTAAGATTGAATTATATTTTAATACGAAAATTCATAATGTAGCGTAAAATAATATTATGCATCAGTTACGTGAGATACTGTATGTACTGTATATAACTGTGCAAATAAAATTATCTTTATGATTTCGCTAATTCTATCCTTATATTAATATATTACATTTAAAGGATATTAAGAATATGACGGCTATGTAAGGAAAGTTTACGATCCTCTATTTTTGTGTCTTTAATTAGTAATAAAATTCTGTTAAGAGGCCAAATCCACTTTATTCAAGATTTGATCTTTCTAAGACTAGTATATCTGATTAAGATGGATTAGAACAAAAACATCGGCCATGTAACTCAACACAAAAAAATGTTTGTGACTTTTCGTTCAACGATAGATAAGATCTTAATATTGGCTTAATTATGTTTAAGCTACTAGGTTTCAAACATAATTTATGTACATCAAAATCTTAATAACTAATTTACATGAATAAAAATTTTATAAATGAATTAGTATGGTTAATTTACTTTCAAAAATAATTATTTGAGTTAAAATTTCTACTTTTATCACCAGAACAATTGTCATTAAAAATTTCGCTTATTTGAATTTAAGAAATATAAATGTATAACCATCAATAAATGCAGAAGAGAATTTTACTTGTAACAAAGATAATTTTTTTGCAGGTATAAATTAATTTCCATCTTCAGAGATGTAAAGTCTTCACCAATTCATTCTCTATATTATTTTGAATTTATAAAACGATACAAGTAAAACAGCATTATTAAATTTAATGCAATAAATCAAAACTCTTATCCTTCACATTTGTTTCTTATATTTCGCTGACATATTTCTTTTACTATTCTTTCTCCATTGCCATTCTTAGAGCTATTTAATGGAACAGTCGGAGTTGCCCCTGTTTATGCCTACTACAGAGAAAACACATCTCACATTCTGCATCTAATCCTCGAGGTGCCTTATCACGACATCGTGATCGACGACATCTGGAGAAAAAAATGCTCTTAGACCAGTGTTTCGTGCCATCCTCCCCCCTCTATTTCCGCCCTTTATAACGCGTACTTTCAGCTCCCCTCGTGCCATACAGCTGGGGTAGTAGCAATAGCAGCAGTGGCGGCAGTGCCAGCGACTTCTTAGTCCTCCACCTACTCGTCGTATTTTACCTCTTTAAATGCAGACGTTACTTCGCAAATGAGAGAGAAGCGTCGGCCCGACAATCTCGAACCATAATACGAAACTTTCCTTTCCCGAGATGAGGCTTTTGAGGCTTTATCGGGACGCGACAATGCTTCTTTGCTACTTCTGTGTCTCCCTTCAGTACTTGCAAATACATAATACATAATACCCTATTCGAAAATCGAGTTGCCGAGATTGCTTTTGTATTGTATTATATATGGATGTGAAAGTAACCTATGCACTGTAGGTCAGGTGCGTTAAATTCGTTTTGCAAGAATTTGAACTTCTTAGAATGTTTTGATCGACAAAAGCTTTGCATAGTTACTTTAACAACTCAGTCGAATATACATATACTTTAAATACATAATTACTTTACTATCTATTAGGAGGAAAGTTAGATAAATGAAAATAATGAATTTACATTCTGCAAGGGAATTCCTAAGGGTAAGATGCTTATGATCAATTTTTTTAAATAAAATGAACGATTAAATTTAGTAATAATGTTTACTGATTAAGTCGAACAAAGATTGATAAACAATCTGCTTTTGTTACATGGGATAAACAAGCGCAGGCCGCACCTAATAGATGGCACTATAAAATATTAAAAAACAACTTGGCTGTATTGGTAGGCATCTATCGACGTTATTGATATATCACGATCATAGGCCCCGGAATCCTCCCGATGACGGTTATATATGTATCAATTGTACGGAGTAGTGAAAAATACACCTCGAATTGGCTTGGAATTCATCCAGTTAGCGTCCATCGACATAAACGTACATTTCCAATCTATTATGGAGCTGATGGCGAAACATTACACTTGCTTAATTTGGCTAGTTTTCACTCAAAAGACGCACATTCTCGAATTAACAAGAAAGATATCTGCATTGCACCGAGGTCGCAAAAAAAATTGCTTTTTGTAGCTATAAAAATCCGTTGCTCTCCGATTACCATAAAATCCTTACAAATTTAATTCAGAGTGAATGTTCAGAGTGAAATGTTCAGAAGAAATTGTACCATCACTATAATTATTGATCTACTACAGTGGATTTCAGATTATTAAAATAAGTTAAAAAAATAATTAAGAATTGGAAAATATTTATTTTAACTAATGAATCTAATTCTGCTTATCGGAAATCGTCAGGTTTTTTTAAGAAAAATTTTTGGATTAGACCCAGAAAGAAAATTTCTATTGCACCATTTTTTATTACTTGGTTATATATTAAATTACTGTGTTATAAATTATCATTAAAATCTTCTTCTTTAATGTCTGCTATTAAAAACTACTATTTTTTTCGCAAAAAGCTTTTTTTTATAATTAAAGACCGTACTACTAGTAAGATGAAATTTTCATATTATAACTAGTATAATTAATCACGATAAATTTTATTTAAAGATATATATTATTTTTATAATATCGTTTTTGCTCGTAAAAAACTTAAGATTAAGGTAAGCCAATTATTCGGTTATATTTGAACATTCTGATGGAATTTCTAATTCTGACAATATTACATGAAGGCAATATAAATTCAACCAAAGTTCCAAAGACACTTTTTTACAAAGAAGAACTTTAGATTATGTGTAAAAAAATTTAATTTAATAAAAAAACATTTTACATTAACATTAAATACATTTTTTTTAATTTTATTTTGTTTCTTATATTTTATTTTTATAAGATATTGCACAACTGACACCAATAATTTTATACCATTATTTTTAACTGGCAAATAAATTTTCAAATTTCTGAACAGTAATGCATACTAACAAATGTGAATTTCCAAGCAAATAGTAATCGTAGTCATCTAGTAAAATAGTCGTAGTAAAAATAAGGTAACATAAAAATAGGGAGAAGAAAATTAAAAGGAAAAAAGACCATTAAAAATAAATTTAAAATTGTAATAGATAACGAAGAGTTGAAATTATCATAACAATTCAGAATTATGAAGGCTCGCGTGAGCATTCATAGAAGTACATTCGTTCTAAACGAACGATCACACACCGCGAATAATTTTGCGGAGCCCCTTTCACCCCACATCTAGAGACAATCAGATCTTTTCTTATTAGCAAAAAGCATAAGGTCGATAGCATAAGATTTTTACTCTTTACTCAAGCGCACAGTAATAACTCCGTGTTTTCTTTTTATGTCTTTTCGTGCCTGGCAGCATTCGCGGATCTTACTTGACAATTTTTCCACCTTTCGCCCACTGGCCCCGAAAAGTATATACATAGTCGCGTTAGCGCCAAATCTCGAACACAGCTAATATAAACGACTACACCCGATGATGTAGTCGTTCTCGGCCTCTCCGATAACCTCCGCGAGCTTATGTCAGCTCATCAATGTGGTTTCCCTGAAATAATGCCTCCTCCTGATTTAATTTTGGGTTGCGTCCTTTGAAGTTCTCGATCGCTTGGTCTGATCGTAAAACCATAGTCCAAGTTGCGGAGATGCAGAGAATTCAAGGGTTCTTTGCTTATCAGACCTGGTGATGCTACAACTACCCTCACGAGTCCTTGATGCGCCCTCGTTGTTAGTTTGATTTGTATTTAAGCGAACCACCAAAGCCGGAATTTTATACTGGCACTGATGATTAGTAATTCCACGCAGTTCGAGATAGACTCTTAAAAAGGCAAGATTTATCGGTCTGGAAATTCGAGCAACGCTGTAATAATTTTTTGGTTGTAATTATTTTCTTACTTTAACTGAAAATTCAGATGAAAATTATGAATTATTGCATTAACATATGCCAGATAATTTGAAAATTTAAAAATCAGACTGAAGGCTGCTTGCAGGAAACCATCAGAGGAGTCTTCCGCACTCTGCATTAATGACTAATGATTTTGTTTCATTGAACTCTCGTTTCTTTGACATTATGGATGACTCTTTTACGTATAATTTATAAATTTATCGCATAAAATTAATCATAAATTCCATTTTTGCGAACGTATTGCTCTACTTCGCTTTATTTTAGGCCATTAACTTAAATTAGTGGTATAGGCTAGTCTAAACCTAATTATATAAGTCTACTATCCAGATATATTTATCTATATAATTTAAAAATTAAAAAATGTGAAATAAAAAAATTTACATAAATAGATAACTATCGTTATTTTATCAGGACTTATTTGCTTAAATGCATATTTTTTTCTTATTTTTTTACTAATTTAACCTAATTTACAAGGTCATAAAAATACGTAGTTTGTTAAGAGCACGAAATAGTTTGTCATTCTTAATCAAAATGAATAAAATTTCATATGAATTCAATCCATATTGATGAATAATTTAAAGAAAATTCAAAATAAACTACCTCAAAATTACGTTTGTTATTGAAAGCTACAATTAATCCTAAAATACCCCATCGTAAAAAAAAATTGTACATTTGCTGTCGTTTAAAATTAAAAAGTAAAAAACTTTTTTAATCCTTAAATTAATAATCATCGTTTTAGCCCCATCCATTTATCCGTTGTTTCTTCAACGAACTCTTGATGCATCATTCCTCTTGCAGAACGACTGATGGTAACAGACGCATAAATATTGATGAAATACCACAACTCTCAAGTTTTTCTAACTGAAACATACTGAAACAAGTTTTTTTCTTCTTCGTTTTTTCTTTTTCCCTTGTTTTAGAGTGCAAACGTTGCGTATAAAAGAGAACATTTCGATGCTATTGTTTAAAGGGCTGGGACGCGTATCGTACTGGGAGAAATACGTACGCTTTTGAACAGCTGTGTATCGTACTTGAAACGGCTCGGGGGACTTTTTGTAGATTACGTGAATGTTCTGTCAGCGATTTCAGTAAGTTCGGATTGATTTTGGAAAGCTGACTGAGCTTTCATATAGTGTAAAATTTTGTTGTTATTCCCCGTGAACATCGTTAAGAGTTTTACTTTTCGATGAATGGACAAATAGTGAAACCAAAATAGCTTAGGAAGAGAAAAACTGTTTATTTTATATTCGAAAATCATTAACCTAATGATATTTGTATTTAGAATTCTAGTTAAAGTATGATTAGCTATATTTATTAAAATGACAATAATATAGTATTAATATATAATATTATTGTTTATCAATATATACTATAATCTTCAACGAATGAATTATTTAAGTAACGTATGTCAGTATCATACTAAAACAAGTTAGATATGAGAAAGTAAATTAAAGGTCGTTAACATTATATTGTATAAACAATTATGTTATATTTGTTATTAACATAAAATAGATATAATTTCTCTCTTCTCTAATTTCTAAAGAATTTCTCTATTCTATTTGATTTAAATCTTTGTTTGTAATTATTTTATCTGCAAATCAATAGTAAACATTTTATTGCTAAATAAATGTAATTTTGTATAAAATTGAAAATGGAATACTATAATTTTAGATTTAATATTAATTTCACGAAACCCGTAGTATTTGAAAAATTTTTTATAGTTTAATTTCAAATTTTCTTACGTATGCAAAACAAAACTATTATCGTGTCATTTTAAATCTGAGCTTTATGCCAGTAAATTGTCGGTTAGTTATAGTTCATTTTATTTGATTTATGAATTTTGATGGAATCATCGTAACTATTAAGCATTTAGTTAATTGATATAATGTATTGGTAAAATTAAAACACTCAAATTTAAATACGTAGTTGCGTGAGTGAAATTTTCAACTTCGTTTATATTAATGTATGCGTATGAGTAGTTATGCAAAATTTTGTTGGCATCAATGGATGAAAGACGAAATGTACATACACGATGAGAGTAAAATTACTTTAATACTAAATAATTTTCATAGTCTTATAAAGTCTTTATTACTCTCTAAATATTCAAGAATATGTAGTGGGTTAGTATGCTGCCTTCTCGAGGAAACAAAGATGTTCTTACGTAATCAGGGGTATACCTCAAGGTGTCAAATTTCGGTGTAACCTATCCCTACAAGGATTTTAGTATAAATAAATCAAAATCGATGAAGGCTAAACGGCTGCGAGAACCTGTCGCGTTTGTTAACTCGATCCGTAAATTTGATCAGAGATGCACGCTGGTGACTCAATTAGACACGAGTGCGCACAAATTTGGTGATTAAAGCTTCGCTCCTCTGGACCCTCTGCAGTTCTCTTTGCACCAAGTTCAACATTCCGCGACTTCCTTAAGATTCATTTACAGCAGGACTTTATTAGCTTACACAGTTCGACTTTACTTAAAGGCTTGTGGCTGTGCAACTTAACCACGAGTCGCGACTGTAGATGTGAATAAGTATAGAATGATGAGTAACTCCTATTGGCGCGAAGTGAGATAAAATTTGCTCGTTTCTTTTGTGCTTTGCATGGAAAGCTTCAGATAAATTGCCAATAAGAAGAAAGTGCTTTTAAATTTTGACGAATAATACATCATTTGCCTTTGCAAAAATCTCATATTGTAAATTTACAGAAAAATTTTTTTTTTCAAATATTTACATCAATTAATCATTAATAATATTTAATAATAAAAATGTTAATAAATAACGAAGGAAATTTTGTATTATCTCTATTTTTCTTTTGTTATATTTTCAAAAATAATTATTCTATAATATCATTTATATCATAATGATCAGTATAAACTTAAATAAAATCAAGTATAATCGATAAGACTTAATTTTAAAATGACTCGACCATTGAATACAAGAATCTTAGCAGTAGTTTTTATAAAAGGAAAAAAAATTATGCATTATATATTTAACTATACAAAGTAAACACGCTCTTAAAAGATATCTGTGCAGGCAGTTACTGCAGAGTAACTTCCTTTCGTAGATACTTTCAAATACTTGCGCGCCTCACCTTGAAATCTAACCATTCTGACAGCTATAAACTTTACAGCCTTATACAAGAGCAATTTTTGAGAATTGCTTCGATTAAAAAGTTCCTCCATTAGGGTCGGTGAAAAAGGTCAGATATGCTTGAATGTAGATACCGAAGATGATATTTTTGGCAGATTGAAAAATGACTTTAATGACTTCTTTTACGTAAGATTGGAATATTATTAAACTGCTTTAACGCTTGGAGAAAGTATAAAATTAAGAAAAGTATTGTAGAATAAGACTATTTTACAATTAAAATTAAACCAACATTTGCTGCTTTTTTAAATAGTATACTACAAGAAAGTCTTCGCCTAAACATCCTAAGAAAGAAAGAAAAAAGTAAAAGCTTAAAGCACGGTGTGCTAAAATTTACCAATCTTTAGAAGGTCCGCATTGAATGTACCTGTAAATTACAAAGATTCAAAGGTGTCGATGATGTGAGTTTATTCTTATGTAACCGGTTTCTGATGAGCTTTTTCATTGGATTTCCTCGATAGTTTTTGCGGCCTTCGAATCTAAATTGCTATAGCATCCAATCGACGTTATTTTCTATGTGCTTACTAGCAAACATGTGCGTCTACAGTGGCATTTGCAAACGATTAAAATAAATCACTTGATTTTTCCATTATGTATATTAATTAGCAATTATATTGAATGTACCTATGCATGGCTTCATCTATGAAAATGCATCACGTGTCATTTTCAATTTCATCAAAATTCTACGTGGATTCTCTATCGATTTCAAAAGCAAACATTTCAAGATCACCTGGAGAATGAGGTAAAGATTTGATTTTTTATAGATAATCCCGCAGCTACTCGTTTTGTTACTGAGCTTTATTTATGAAAATGCGAATTTCATCCATAGAATAGTTTTTCTGAATTTTTGGTAGTCGTTACACATAGCGTGAATTTACCTTTTTACGTCTGCACTTATGTAAACTCATCACTTTTTGAATTATTTTTATTATTTTCGATGAAAAAAAATACAGATTTACGTAACATACAAATTGTTAATGTACATTTTAATAATTTTTCATAAATACTGAATTAATTATAAAATAAAAGCAACTTAATAGGCTATAAATTTTAATTGTATAAATATTACTATTAAAGAAAATTACATAATAATAGATATAGAATGATGAAAGTGGATATTTCACTAGCTATAAGCATCTAACAACATCTCTGAAGAAGTTACTTCCCTTCTTACGGTTGTTAGAGTCATTAGGTCCTATCTAAGTATATACATAAAGTACTTGTGTGTAGTAATACTGATCTTCTAGAGGTATGCCATATTCCTGTTTGTGTTAGTTCATGTTTGCTCTTCATGCTTGTTCATATTCTCTGTAATTGAATATTATTTAATGACATTGGTAATAAGGCTTTACAGATACATAAAAATATTTATACCCATATATGAGTTTGGTATCTGAAATTATTAGTATTCTGCATTTAATATTGTTGCTAAATAAAGTTATTTTATGTAGTCGTGTGAATTATACAATAAGATTTTGCTTTATTTGATAACAAATTTAATTCATTTAAGCTCTTAAGAAAAAGAAGTTTTTAACGAAATTATCATAAATATTTAATTATAGATTTACTGTAATAATTGATTTCAACGGCAATTCGAACTTCTTCTCTCACTTTTTTATTTTGAACGAGAATAAGACCAGAACAAGAACAACTTGCAGAAAATACATGAGTTTGTTTAGTATATTCATACACTCACAATCTTTATACACAAATTTAAATAACAAGGAGTTCCTTTTAATTTAAAACATATCATTAAATCCTAGAAAATCGGTGAGCAAAAAGAAGAAAAACTGATGTTAAGTCATTGTAAATGCATAGAATAATCCTAAGACGGGAATCAAGTGAGCATTTTGTGAATCCGTGAAGAGGTGATTCGACGACTAGGACGCGACCTTGTATTTGTGAAGCGAGTGTCGGTGATGGTAGTTGTCCAGATTTCAAGCACACCAATTGTACCCTAATAGTAGGAATCTTGTGAGCGGTTTCGTAGTGCTTCTTCTCGACACCCCTCCCTCGGCCCCCGCCGCCCTGACCAACATAAATCTCCACAAATCGCTTAATAGCCGCTCGCTGGGTAGCCACTCTGGGAGTAGTTCAGCTTCAAAGTACGACGGAATGCCCAAGGAGTCCCGAACTTATCATCCAGCGACTAATTAAACACCTCGAAATAACGAGTATATAATAAGAGATAAAGTCCAAAGAGATAAAGATTCTAATTTGTTGTTAAGCCGTTATCAGTAATAATAATTGTAATTAAAAAACATTAATAGAAAGGTTCAAGTACTTTATACTATTGCATTGTTCATCCAATTCAAAGTAAGATTACAGTTTTAAATTATTCGATATAATATGGTTTAAATATGAATTTATAAAGAGATTAGAATCGCATTAAATTAATAACAATAATAATATTAATAATAAATTTCAAGTTAAATCGTATTAAATTTATGACTTATAATATATTATTCACTAGAAATTTCAAAACATTCAACATTTAAAAAAAAAAAATCTATTTTATCATTATATTTTAATGGATTTATTCATAATAATAAATAATCACTAGCTTATTTTTATAAAGACATCAGTTGTATTTTTTTTGTTTTAAATGATGGTGAAATAGAAAAATTATTGCAAATAAATATAAAAACGGTAACTTCATTTCAGGGAATCCTATGATATAATATAAATTACTTACTTATATGACAACGGAATTGATATCGGGATGTGTAATAAATACATTACATTATCCAATAATTGTAAAGATTGTCGAGTAATTTAAAAATATAATGTCATACCTATGAATGCTATCAATTTTAAATCTTATTTTACATGTCCATTATATGAATGTTTTAAATTTCAGGACTACAATATGTTTAATTTTTTTTATTTTATAAGTTACTGAGCTTATAAGAATAAGAAGAATGTTTAATAACCTAAAAGTTTATTAGCTTTAACAAGTTTATATAAAAATAAATACATGATATATATAAATATACTTGTAAAAATGAAAATACAATAACAATAGTTAAACCATTTTAATCGAAAAAAAATTTGTTTGATTAAACTTGCTGCGCTCTAGTTTAAATACTCAGAAAATTACCGAGCATAGAAGACTACAGACCTTCTTTTATTTAACATTTTTTTTTCTTTTAGAATTTAGATTAAAAAGAATCGAAGAAAAATCATGAGTTTCGAGATAAATGCATATACATAATATACTTGTCAGAAATTCATATACAATGCATGAATTCAAATTAATACTTAATTAGTAAAGCTTTTTCATTTTTATTCATTACTAAATAAGTTTTTAAAATCCTTTAAAAATACTCATAATACTAGCTGAAAAGTTATATATATTAAAATTGCTAAATCACAATTATATTCACTCATCGATCTTTTTCTTGAAAAATCATTAAAATAAATTGATGTAATATTTTCGAAATATTAAAATAAAATTTATTTAAATGTATATAATTTAAATATTCATTCTAAAGCAGTGCATTATATTTTAAAAAAGTTTTTTTTTTAATTTCCATTAAGCATAAACTTTACTTATATACTAATATACTTAACATTATAAAAATTAGTTTTCAAAAAATTTAATATAATACACAGTTATAGAGCAATTTTTTTATAAAATTAACATAAATTTATATTTGTAAATCAAATATTGATTGAATTAATCGGTATTTCAGCTTTTTTAAAAATTAAACTATCTTCTTGCCTATATTCTCTATTATATAACTAAACCCATTTATATTGATATATTGTTGATCATACATTTAGCTATAAAAGAATTCACGATTAAACTTCTGGCCGTCATACGCATAGCACATACTTAATAATAATAAGAAGAATAATAAGAATAATAAGCCATTGTTCTTACAAAAATATTATAATTTTCAAACTTAAAAAATTCACGTGATAAAATAGTTCGCATAATAAATGACTTATTATTTTTCGCTACTTTAATTAGTAAATATCACACGAATTTAAAAAATACTAAAAAAATAATACAATGAAACGAGATTACATTTGAAAAGCAATTTTCAATTATGCGAATGATATGGAGTATCGAAAATATCAATTGCTTATTGTAACAGTAAGAACAATAACAGTGAAAATAAAGGGATATCGTCTGTGCAAATTATGAATCAAACGCGTCTGAATTTCTTCTTTTGGGTGGGTACTGGGTATATTATATTTCCGACTTGTTTTGATAAGTTGACGCTATTTCAAAGACTTGCACGTACAGACGCCGATATCAAGCTTCTTGATGCTTCAGAAGACAAACTCAACACGTGGTAAACGAGAGAGAAATATAATAGAGGGGAGATAGAAAGTGTGAATGGCAGATGGCATGCAACAAAAATGTAAGTTGAATCGTTGGTGTGCAGGGAAGAATGTAAAAAGAGTAGGATGGAATGTAACAGTCAGAAAATGTTGGAACGAGGTATGATTATTTGATTCAATCTATTCATAGAATGTCTGTTAAGAGCATACATAT
Organism: Kradibia gibbosae; assembly: GCA_018907135.1. Classification (NCBI taxonomy): domain Eukaryota; kingdom Metazoa; phylum Arthropoda; class Insecta; order Hymenoptera; family Agaonidae; genus Kradibia; species Kradibia gibbosae. The sequence goes on along the minus strand of JACCHX010000001.1, from coordinate 30,322,876 downwards.
CAAAATATTTGCTTACAAGAAAGAACCGCTCTGGCATTTTAAACATTTCTATAGTTGTTGTCGTAAATTGAATAATACAAAAAATTTTTCCCTCACTAAGAAATTTGTATTATCAACTTCAAATCAAATTGAATAATACCATCGAATAAATTGTATATTAAAGTTTATTAAAAAAAAAAAAAATAAGTAAGTAAATAAACCATAAACTATTGGTGTGAAAAATTTATAGAATGTCTAAGTTTTAAAAATACAAGTAAACGTCCTTATTCATTCAACTACAAATTAAATATAATTCAAACATTAATATTATAGTAAAGATAAAAATAACATAACAGATAATTTATATTATTTAATTTATAAATTAAACTATATTCAAAATAAATTTTGAATATCTATTCATATGTTACTTAAAATGCAAATAAGAAATCATCAAACAATACAAAGCAAACAGCAATAGTTTTATAAAATTTATGTCTCTTTATATATAAATTTGTAATAATAAAGACACACATTTTACGACTTCCCCAATAAATTTAATTATTTATAGATTTCAAAAACTTGATGGTGCTCGTATTTAACACCCTTTAAAAACGAATAATTTACTTTATACATAGGTATTTAATTAAATTTACCCGCTTCAAGCCATTTTAAAGATTTTTAATTACGTGTAAAATAAATTTTGTAATATATGAGTTTACAACATATTAATATTATGACGAAAGAATGATAATCATAAAGGGTGCGATGATATTTTCACGCTTCAATTTAGAACGAACATTAAATCGTTATGAAATATATAGCTACATCTATTAAAGAAAATAAAAATATTGATTGATTCATGTAATTTAGTTAACACATTGTTAATAAACAAAATACTACAAAATGATTAAAAATTATGTCACATTAAAATAAATGAGATAGTTAGTTTAACAAATAATTTTTTATACAAAATGGTTTTAACGAGGTAAATACTAAGTCACAGTCGTGTAATTCAATTCTTTATTGAGGCAAGATACAAATTAGATTCTATACTCACAACACCGTATGCGATCGGTTTGTAATGCAACGCTAGAGTAACGAACCGCAACACATAAAAACAGCACGTTTACAAAAATAAAAGAGAGCGCGACAGATTGTCGCCATCCCAAAATGCATACCGATAACTAACAATGGCGCCACAAATCGTAATATAATAATTTACATTTGTATTATGTATAAGCACAGAAGATTGCAAAGCCTGTAACTCATTTATCTTAATAATCCGTTTTTTAAGAGCTTCTGTGCTCATTCTGCACATACCAATCCTTGTTCACAATTATACAATAGTTCTTTACTTAATATTTTACATGGTAACGAATGTCAATAAAATTCTTATCAATAAGTTTACTTTTCTTATGAAACTCGGGATTCTTTACTGGCTTAATTGAGCTTTAATTATCTATATTTATAACGAATTTGCTTACATGCTGATATTCACTGAGCAACAGTTGACATAGCCATAATGCCTTCTGATTCACCTGAGCTTCATCGCATTCAATAAAACAATTCTTTGGCACTGAGCATCTCCAAGTTACTGCTTAATTTGCTAGCGTAAACAGCCGCTTGTGGATCCTCTAGTGTCCAAGTCTTTAGCATAGTTAGCTTCTGAATATCCCTCATGATATGTTTCTTTGTTGGAACCTTTGTATTGAATACCGAAATCCCTAGTATCTTTTAAAAATTATAGAACATTCTTTACAGTTTGCTACATTTGTTACAGTTATTTAAAGTGCCTTTCATAGTGCTAGACACGAATCGACTCAAGTACTTAGCTATATGTATAATATCTGGATGCATTACATGACTACCTAAGAATTGTTGACACATTAAATTAGTATACTTATTAGGTTTTTGCATAATTTTTGCATCCAACATATTAAAACGCCCGAGAACCAATTGAGTATAGCACGCTTGATTTACACAAATTATATTTTCGTTATTGTCTAATATTTTTAATAATAAATAATATAATATTTATCAAATTTATTTTATAAAATAATTTTCTCTATTATATTTATTTGTGTATTAAATACATTTATAGTACAGAATTAACAAATATGTGCGCATAAAATTTGATTTAAAATATATTTGTATATGTATGAATACGGGCTTTGAAAATGTATACATGTGACTACAAAGGTAAAAAGATCCGTTGAAGAACAAAATTAAGAATATGTGCATAGTAAAAATGAGTAAACAGACTTTAAAAAAACAGAGATCTGAAACGCATTAAAAAAGAAATGAACATTAATACATATACGTATGCACTATTAATGTGAAAGGAAAGGAAAGAATGTGCACAAGCGTCAACAACGTGTACTGAATGCAGAAATCGCAATTGTTTGATAGCTCGGTATTGTCCAGAGTCAGTTCAACACCTGGACGAAGAATTGAAAAACAATCTTTTCTCATTCCTGTTGTAAGTATGCCCATGTGTGCAAATTGAATCTGAATCACAAAACCAGAGTTGAGGGCAGAGGCGAGCAACCGATATTCAATACACAGAGGATGACTACACTGTGGCTTAATTTACAGCTTGTTATCTTCATTTATCACATTCGTGAATGTTTCATGATAATTTCTCTTGAACGTGGAATTTCAGATTTGATATACTTCCTTCTTTTATAAAAAATATAATCTCTTATATAAGTATTATGAACGCTCGAAGGATGTTATAAATTAAAAATTCTTTATTTTAAAAAACATCACATAATCCGAATATGACTCGTTTTAATGAGTATAAAGACGTCAATATCAATGAAATTTAGTTGTAATTTTGCATAGTTTTATTATTCAAAGTATATTATCTTGCTAAATTCGTGCATTTAATTCATCCAGATATGAGACCCTAAAATCATAAAATTAGAGAACTCATATCACGATTTTATCATCAATGAGAGCTCCCTAAAGTTTGTTGAATTTGATTCTATAAGCAGTTCTGAAATTAATTATAAAATATTTACCAGTTTTTTTTTTATTTAAAGAATTTAGTTAGATTGGTATTATATATATATAATTTAATTTATTTTTATATTTTTTAATAAATTTTTTTAATATAACTTTTCAATAAAGTAATTCAAAACATTTTAAAAGCACTTTAAGCAAGTAATTATACATAAACGATTAATTTATACGTCATCTTTAGTAGTACATACACAGGTAAAACTATTTTAATGACAGTATTTCATATATTAAGGTAATATTAATTTTTAAAGAATTTAACTAGTTGCAATAAAAATATTGAATTAGAAATTATTTTGTATGTGCATTAAATTATATAACGTATTAATATATTTTAAAAAATTTTATAAGACGGATTTATAAATTATAATTAAATCCACGTGAGCAAATTGGTACTTTATAATGATACAAATCTTCAATAGTTTATGAAAAATATGACCGATGATATAGTTAATAAATACGAACTTTTATAGAAATAATAAAATATTACAAAATTAAGTGAAATGTTTTTAAATATTTTAATTAAAGACTTATTACGTACATGTGTGGTTTTTGTTTATAATATTTTTATTACGATTCTGAATTGAAAACGATTAAAAAAAAATTTTTTTATAGGTATTAGCGGATTAGTGGATAAAAAAATAAAATAATTCGGATAAGTTTCTTCTTAGAATAAAGTTCATTTTTTTTAATTTATGTTTAACTATTATATTAAATTTTTAGCAATTTATTTTAATATATTTATTTAGTCATTATTGTCAAGATCTATGATTTATCCTATAATTAAAAAGAAAATACACATCGCATTGTTTATTAGTAATTCAATGTCGTTTGAACTCTTTATTATATGCTTGTATTTTCATTAGCTATAGCGAATATTTAATTAATTAAATCATATTAATTTTTAATAATTTTTTGTAATATGTAACAGAATAAATATATATTTACAAACTAATAGGACAATATTTACCATATTTATTTTTTGTTTTTTAGTCAAAGATATTGTGAAAATAGATGTAGCTAATGTCCACGTAAGTTTATCTGACAGATAGGAATGAGTCGTAATGTCCGTGACATGTTTAATTAAAGTGTACATTTAAGGGCAGCAGCATAGATATTGCTTCCTCGGGATAACTTTGTTTGCAGTAATATGGGGCCATATGGACTAATAAAGATAACTGGAATTATTTTTGTTAATAATTGTTTTAATTTATTTGAATACTACCCTGATCTAAAGTGTAAGAGAGAATTAAGACCCGGGGAAAAATGATAATCAAAATAAGTATTCAAAATCTTAGTCAAGGGACTAAATCTTAAGATACGACAATACGTTATAGTTAATTTCTTAAAATATATTTTTATTTAAACCGTATGGATACTTTTTTAACAATAGTATAAATATATAAATGTTACCCTCGAAACAAAACTAAAAATTAACAGATTCATTAACAGATTCTCCGGAAAAAATTTTAGAAAGAATGTATACCTACGGATTATATACACTTGCAATTGTAAGTATATCGGCTCTGAACGTAAATTCATGAAAACTCAATGAATGAATTATCGGGGATGCTTCTAGTTAGCTAATCATAAAAAATAATGAAGTGCTCTCCGAGCAATCACTCTTAATCACTCGACTGAATGCATTCACTTTTTTGCTTTTAAAGAATAGATTTAAGGTTCAATAAACTCATAAGCTAAGCGACAAAGTCGATTCGGTCTTTTGAAGTTGAGCGAGCATTAATATATATCATTATATCAATTAATCAATTTTGCACAAAAAACGTCCATATTTAAGGCTTTGTCATACACTACTAAGTATATCATCTGAAAATTGTCACTGATTATTAGTGTTTTATACATTATTAAATATATTGAAATTGTACATTCAAATTATTTTAAATTGATTTATTTTTACTGCACCGTTATAAAATGTGATATTTATAGTATAATGTAACTCGTTAAACATATTAAGCAAAATTTTTTTAACAATTTATACTAATAATAACATTACTATTTTGATGTGAATGTAAAATAATTTTTAGACTTTTTCAATCTTCTTACATTATTTTTTACAACATATAAATATTTTTTTGTTCTACTTAATTTCATAGATACAGAATCTTTCATTATTATTCAATTATATACATTTAATATTATTTAAAATCAGATAAACAGTCTAGTTGTTTATATGAAAAGACGTTAGGTGATATAGATACGTAAAACGAATTTTGTGGCCAACAAAAGCAACTGATCAATGCCAATTAGAGCAAATTAATTTGGAGACATAACCGAGTGAGCCAAATTGATTTTGAAGTTCAATAAAGCACACTTCGGTTAACGGCATTTGCTTTTCACGGCAGATAAAGCATTAAAGATTACTACTGCGTAGCAAATTATACGCATATGGACGGACTATTGGTGTATATACTTATACTGGTTAGCATTATTTGAACTATTTTTTATAACTCAAATTAATCCTGTTTTTAAATTGGAAGCTTCTAAAGCTAACATGTTCTGTCGACAATTGGACTTACATCATTCGTGGTTCAATCTCAATTACGAAAGTAGCTAAAATTTGGATTACATTTACATTAAACGGTCAATATTCTCGAGAGTTAATTTCACTCTTACCTGTGAGTATTTGTTATATTTCCATTACATTCAATTTTTCCATTAAAATTAAAAAATTTGCTCTGACTCACAATATTAAGCGATTGATGCTTTTCTTTTGCTATTTGGATACATTTAAAACGTTTATTGACTTATATAATATTTAAAAATGTAACTAGAATATTTATTATTCTTCCAGAACGTAAATTTAACTACTTATTATTAATAAATGAATACTTTGTATTAACAAAAAAAAATTTAATCGCTTTATTTAAAAAGTACTTAAGATGGAATAAATATTAATATAATTAGCAAGAGTTTTGCTTTTTTCGTCTTATGATTGAATAAAAAGGATTCAACGTTAGTATAAAAGGGCGAACTTATTATTACTAGATAATTGAGATATTAATTAAATTGTGTAAAAAGCAAAAAAAAAGAATGAAGATTAACGGTTTCAGTGAGGTGAATAGTAAACAAATGAAAATACTATTCAAGTATTTGATATTCAAATTCCTTCAAACACATTATCAAAAATAAAAATCAAAGCAGATAAAAATCAGTGCTTGAGATTTGAATAATGCATTGGCCTGCTCGTAGCTGTTTTATAAAAGAGCAGGCATGAGGGAGCGGCAGGAAATAAGAAAGGAAAAAACAAAAAAAAAACAAAAAATGGGCAAATAAAACACATGATTATGCAAAACTTGTGCCAAAGCAAGGGTAAATACGGTAACGGTGACATTAGGAGGACGAAAAGAAGCGAGAAATTCATTTTGAATTTGCGCTTTCTACGCCAGACCCAAGTTGATGCCCCAACGTATATAATTCAAGACCCTCCCACCCTCCTGCCCTGCCGCTCTCCGGCAGTGTGTGCCACCCTTAGAACTCTATTAATGCTCCCACTCGTTTGTTCGCACATGTATATCAGGTTTATTTGACAGGCGATTGAAAGTATAGTTACGCCCATAGTTGAGCGGATATGCGACGCGTGTACCCACAGAGGCGCGACAGTTTGCGCTGCCTCTATTGTTCTCTGACCCGCTGCCCTGGTAAATAGTAATCGCTCGTGCCAGAGAACACGATTCTCTCTCCTCCTCCTCCCCCGTCTACGGAACTCTTGCTGCATAACTTGGCCGGGAACACTTCTTCATAGTCGTTTTTGTGTAATGGTAGCCGCCTGTTTTGCGGTTCTTCGCGGCTACGACGATTGGAACACTGATTGCGACCAACGTTGAAAAATAACAGACTGGCTACGAGGATTTTTTGCAGTTTAAATTATTTTCCTATAATACTGTCTCGCTGTGTTGCGAGCCTCTCTTTACGCAACGTTTATGGGCTTGTAAATTTTCATCCCACTTATGCTCAAGTCATGGGATTGCTGTAAGATTTTCCAGTAACAATAAAAAAAATTATAAATCTGACCTATCAAAGTTTATTACATATTTATTTTAAAAATTTTAACGAATTATCATATCCCATTCTAATCGATTACATGAAAATAATTTACTTGTGTTTAATTTTTTTACATTTCATGTGCAGCCATTCCAAAAAATTTATATTAAAATCTGCATCGATTAATCATCCATTTTTGTTTGACTGTTATCGAAGTTCCTACACTTTTATTAACACTGAGCAGTACATTACTTGATTTTGAATACACAATTTCATATCCTACTTAAAATGAATGACTATGAGATTTCAACTAAATTTCAATAAAATCAAATGAGCGATCACATTTATCAGAATCACACGTATAAGTACAATTAGACGTTTATGTACATTGCGTACATATTTTTGTAGATTTTTATAGTAATTTTTATTGAAAATAATTTTAAAATAAAAAAAAAAATTTTTATGTAATTTGAAGCCAATGTTTTTACCTAACATATATATAATTAAATAAATAATATAAATAATACGTAAATCTTATTTAAATCAGTTATTAAAAACAACAGAGAAATATTTGGTAAATCACTTCATGAATTACAGAAACTCTATGATGTGCTCATTTTTATAATCAACTATAATGATAATGCTATATTTTAATGGATTTTATAAAATAATATTGAAATGAAAACTGCTAATGAAGTAAAATAACATATAATATAGGAAATCGAAATATTGACACCACTTCATCATTTAATATTTCATATACGGAATTACTTATATTATTTGTATTTATTTATAGTATTTACAATTTGTACAACTTTCAATATCATAGTACAATTAAACATATTTAGGGCTCCAAAGTTTATGTTAATAATTAAAAACAATGGATCAGTATTAGTTGTGGTATTTTATTTTCCATTAATACTGTGCTTGATCAAAAACAAAATTGCTATATAATTTTTTTTTTAATTATGTTTTTTGTTATAGCTCATGCAAACCACATAAATAATTCAACATAATAAAGGAATTTATATACATATATGCATGTCAATCTCACCAGACATGTTAAATTGATGTTCTATTCAATTTTTTTGGTCATTGCAGTATTTCTAGTATATACGCGCTTGTAAAACATCATGAGTTCATTATGTTTCTCTGCAATTCCAATGTGTGCATATGTATATATGAAAATTACTTTCATCTGCATTATGCCATCCACATTTAGATGTGGTCAATTTATATTATGTGTCTTTACTTTTCCTTATTTATAAGGGTATTTTAGTTTAACGAAAAATAAACTGTAAAGGTGATTCGCAGTTATTTTTATCAAGTACTTCTACACGAATATATAGGCAACGATACTCTAAAAATTCATTTAATGGTTTTCACATTATAAAAGACTCCATTAAGCATAAAATTATTTTGAAATTTTTTACATGCGTGAAAATTCAGCTACTTTTTCACTCCCGTTAACAACGTATTTTTAACAAAAATGACACTTTTGTCGAAATAAAGTACTCGAAATATAGTATGTAATAATTTTTCAACATTCAGTTTTTAAGAATGAAAATAGTGTAATAAGAAGAGGAAGATGCGCGTATGAGAAAAGGTGAAAAGAAGTTGAAATTGTACAAGCTGCGATAATAATTATCTACGCGGTCTGCTCTTCATGGAAAGTTGCATAACTTTGAAGTTCGTGCAAAATAGAAAAGTTCAAGTACTTCTTTTATCATTAACTTATAGCTTATATGCTCTAAATACTTGTGTTATTATTCGTTCTAAGAAATTCTTTTTAATTTCTGGACTTGTTTGTCTTACATATTTGTTATTGCACTTTTTCTACGTGACTGTAAAACCGAACTGTGTGAAAACTAAACATACTGTACAATGTACACATCATGAGTCACAGACTTAGAATAAATTTATCATGCGTTTAGAATTTATATATAATATTCGAGCCATACAAAAAACTTGTAAGCTAAAAAAGTGTATGATTTTTCTTAAATCAATTGAAGTATAAACATTAATAAAACAATTTTTATTTAAATTAAAGTATTTTAAAAAATTTTAATGTATAAACAATACACTTATACAATTATAATTATTAAACTTTTTAATATACTGTTAAAAAGGAATAGCTAATAAATATAATTTACTGCAATTATTTTTATGTGCACAAGTATATTATTTTTATTCGTCATACTTCAATCGCTTTACAGCATAATATAGCATACTCTCTTTATTATTACTTCTTCAAAAATATGGGATCCAACTAACGATATACCATTCGATAAACATATCTATATATGACATAAAAATATATAAATATATTTCGTCTTTGAAGGTAAACTTATTACACGTATTAACTTCATATTCTAGGACTAATGTAGTTGAACTACTGTAAACTACGCTCAATTAGAATACTTCCTTATCTTAATTTACAACGTACTACTACTCAAGTTTTAAATATGAAAAAGTATAAACGCATTTATCTTAATAATATCAAATATTTGCGCTCTGCTTACTTGGAATAAGTTTAGAGGATAATGCATATAATTATGATTTTAAATTAGTAGTGATAAAGGAAACTGGTTAGTTAGAGAAAAGATAACGTCAAATTATTATCGAGGTTATACGAACTACAAATCGGAACCGAGAAATATTTCATATTAATCGTAGATAATATAATAAGAAATTTATATATGATTAAAACTATAGGATTTACAGAGTTTATAGGATTAAAAGTAGATTATTTATAGCATACTAATTTTTAATATATACGTAAAAATCTCTGAAAGAAAAATCAGAACAATTATAGTTTAACTAATGAAATTGAAGCAACATATTAATAAAATTATCGTATTATATTTATAAATATTTAGTTATAATTAAAAATAGTTTTTGGTAATTAAACATATATAATCAATTAATTATTTATCAGTTTTCAAGGATCGTGATGATTTTTTGGTAAAAGTTGAATTAAAACAATGGAAATAATAAGAATTAAAGACTCCGGAAATCATTATTGAAATAATTAGCTTATTAAGTAGTTTATTTAGTAGTTTAGTAGTTTATATAAGTAGTTTATTCGTTCTTTCCACTTATTTGTCTATTATTTAGTTTAGCAGAAGATAAAAAAAAGGATAGTTTATGCTTCTTCGACTAAACATTACGTCAGATAAACTTCTAAATAAAGATTCTAAATTCCTTATAAAGAAACAGATTTTTTTTTGTTCTTTGGATTTTTCGACATGATCATGAGCTCTTGTTTTATTAAACGGATAAAAAAAAACAAATGAACGAGGGATAAATATATGATTTGTTCGTGAATAAGATATAGATATAAAGAGTAACTATGGTAATGAATAATGATAAAAAGTAGATTAGTTATAAATTAATGTTCTCTTTTTCCTATCCTCGCCAATTTCTTCCTTATATCCAATCCAGTTTTGTTTTTACGCTGCGGCAAACCTCTGATCTGCGAACACGTATAAAACAATTGAACCTCTAAGTAGCAGAAGTACAACGAATTGAAAACTTTTCGCCTTACGCGTGGATTGATTCGGTTAAGTTCTATTAGTGTTTTTTTAACTAGCGTTGGACCCCGTCATTAAATTATGTTTACTATTATTATTTCGCTGTTTAGATGTAGAAATAAAAATAATGAGGAGGCTCGTGTCAAAGCGAATTTTGATCATAGTTGAATGTAAGTGCGGCGGGTATTGGGTTTCTCGGTTGTCGAGACGTGATTTAATTTCTTTTTCAAATGACTAGTCACGGCCTATCTGACAACCATACGTACAGTCTCTTTTCTATAATAACTCTTCTGCTCCCTAGTTTTTCCCGGTATTCCTTTCTGTCGTCCACGTTTAGGCTTCTTCGAACTATGGTACAAACTCAGTAAATTTTACGTGTAATCGTGCAGAATTGTAAAGTGAAGGTGGCATATCTTGAACCTCATGATTGGACAAATTAATTTTCCTATGATTTCAAGTTGACGCTTATGCTGCAATATTATTATCAAAAGCCTACTTTCAACTAGAATTTCCTTTCTATGACTTCCCTCTTCTGTTCTTTTTTTGACATAAATTGACGATTTCATCAATATAAATTGCCGATTATTGAATTCCATCGTATTTATTTTTACAAAGAAAACAATACTTTTATAACTTATATTTTAATCAATTTTTAGATAAAAAATAAGAAATATTTTTTCTTCTACAGTTTCCCTAATATTTTTTGAATAATTAATCATCAATATTTTAATTTGAAAAAATTAGACAACCTTAGCTTTAATTCTCTTTGTCCAGATTTTACTCTAAGTGACTGAAAAGTATGCACAATTACGCATACATATGAACTAATATTTTATATAAATTTCTTTCGTACAATATTTTTTATAAATGCATGTAATACTTACATGCATATAAAGATATGTCAAAATGATTTTTTTTTAATTTTAAGTAGCAATAGTAAATTTGAATTATGTTAAAAAAAATTTTTTTCGATAATAACTATCTTAAATCCCTATTTTTAAACATTTAATTACAAAAAATCGAAACCGATTATACAAATTTTTCACTATTATAAATAATTCAAGAAAAAAAATTTATATTTACAGCTAATATGACACTATTATTATTATAATTATATACATATATGGAAGTATTCATGTGCACTAAAGATGCAGAGATAATTTATTAAAATTAGTTCAATGATTATTCATTGATACAAATTCTGCAAATATTACAAGAAATAGTTTGCAACTTGAAGTAAAGGTATAAAATTGATAAAATTGTTAAAATACTATTGGTTAATAGAATGGAAAAATTATATGAAAGAAATAAATCCATTTTTTTAGAAAAATTCAAAGTATATACATTAAATATTCAAACATCGTAATTTATATGATACAGTCATTTATTAAAAAAAAAAGTTAACAAAGTTCAAAAAGTAATGAACACATATGAAATTAATTATAATTTCATCCATATGATATTACATTACATTAAAATTCACTACGTGTACGAATTTGATCATAGAACAAAAACAATAGTGATAAAATTCAAGTAAAAAATAGACGAGTAAAGTATCACTCACCATCCTTTTGCCGGTTTGTCTGCGAATACTTTGTGGTTGGACGAAAAACGTAAAGTAGTATACGGTAACTTAGTTCTAAAGAAAAAATATGAGAAATGCAAATACTTGAAGCGTAAAATGAAAAACTCATCTCATTCTTTTCTATACGTGTGAGTTCCCTGCTTTATGAAACTATTATCAATTTCCTTGCTTTAAGTAATACACGCAACCTGCGGCTGTCCTTCGCATAAAATAAACGATAATGATGTGCTTATGCGTTTTGTTATGAGAAGCTCAAATCTAAACTATACCATAAATAGATAGACGCAATAATAGTGAGCTGATACAATACTATTGTAAGGATTTTTTCATAAAGTTTTTTTTAATATATATTCCTGCACAATCATCTAGAAAATAAAGAATTGAAATATTTCAGTATGATACTTTTAATAATTTGAATATTTGATTTTTTAAATAATGTTTTGAATATTTAACTGTTATGTATAAGAGTAATTTCTTACGTCGTTAGTATATTTCTGACATTTAGCAATGAAAATATCTTAACGACAAAGTTTTGCCTATTTCAGCAGTATCCATTCATAATATGAAATATTATTCCATTGAAATATTATATTATCAAGAAATATATAATGCAAAATATATAGTGAACCTCAGAATGCAAATATTTGTTTCATTATTTGCATCAGTAAAATTATTTCTTGTTTATAGTCATATTTTAGATGAACGCACTCAATGCCTTGAAGCTCATAAATTTGTTTAATAAATGCCGTTTTTTTATTTAGAAATAATATTTTCATAAAATAAATTGATAGCTTGCTATCAATATTTCGTTCTCTAGTGTAGTTTGTAAAATGTTTGTAATATACTCCCTTATAAAAAAGTGTAAAACTATGAAAAATATGTTATATTTTAAATATTTATGTACATTAAGCAATGATATTGAAACAATTTAAGTTGATAAAAGATAAAATAAGTTTTTCATAAATTGAAACAAATAATTAAAAAAAATGTATATTGTGCAATAAATATAATAGTATAACTTAGATATAAATTACAAATATTATATTATATAAATATTATATATTATATAAATTATATTTAAAAATGTTACATTTTTTATATTCATTACTGTAGAGGTAAAATAAATCAAAAAAATATCTAATTATTATGCGAATTAATTATTAAGATCTAATTATCTAATCTAATTATTATGCGAAAAAGAGCGAAACGAATTAAATTAATTTAAATTGAAAAAATTTGTTTATTAAAGGTTTATTATAACAGATTTTAGATATTTTAATAAAATTTATTAATAAATTTTTATTTTCATTGTATTTTATTATAAAAAAAAATGTTAAATTAGCCTCTTTATATTTTTTAAGCTAAGCACGAATACGGTAAAGCAAACTTTTTAGGAGAGATCAATAAGTATAGTCAGACATCAAGTTTATATCATAACAGGTGCCACTGTAGAAGTTGGGAAATGAAGGAATATCCATTACTCTATTTCCTTGGGATAACTCTCACTAGAAGTGAATATTTATTTACAGAAGTATTAATGTTCAGAATATTTTTGTTTCAATATTTCAAATAATATATAATGAACTGTTATATTGGCATATCGTATAAATAATAATAATAAAGATACTCAGGACACTCAAAGGCATCATTTATTATAAATTATTAGTTAACAAATACAATATTGATATTTATTGTGACTAAAATATATTAGAAAGTGATAAATTTATTTATTTTTTACGCTCTATTTTACTTATGTTTGAAAACTTGAAATTTTGTGTTTTAGCTTTTAAAAACTTTGTCTTTTTATGTTTGTTTCTATTTAAATTTTTTTAGCATTGTATAACAAAATTATGAGAATTAAATTAACATATAATGTAGTATTATCTACAATTTTTTAAATAAATAAAATGCATGACTGTTTAATATAACTAGTGTAAGAATATGCAATTTAGCAGTAGTGGTAGCAACTATGTTTAATATCTGTAGCATGTTATGGTATTATTCAAGGGGGAAAACCAAGTGTAAAAGCGCATTTGTGAATCCTTTGTACTTTAGAAATAAGTGTCTAGGGTATGAAGCTATATAAGACGTAATTGGAATTGGTAGTAAACTCAATTTTATGTTACAAAGATCATAAAAAGATTTGCATTACAAAATATATATTTATTATATAAAAACATAATACATTTCTAAATATTACTTTTAAGTACGTATAAATGTGGCTTATAAAATAAATATTTATAAATTTCTTCTTAGATATTATTATAATGCTATAGCATACATTTATATTATATGTATAAAAAAGTAAGCGCAAGATGTTTTCATATTGTTAAAGTAAATATACTACTCATAGATTGATATAATCAAGACATTAATCTAGTGATTATGTGGCGGCACAGATTCAAATATTTTCAGAGCAGTGAGCAGTAATGAAAATTTAATAAGATGAGCTGAAAAATTCCATACGTGCTTGTGACTGTTTTTTTGAAAAATGTTCTAAGACTGGTAATAACGTACGCGTTATAAACGCTTCGATAGATTTGGAATTCGCTCAATAAGCTATCGATGTAAAAAAAAATTTTCTACGATACTCTATTTAATTCTAAATTATTATGTATCTACTGTTATTAAATAAAATGTATAAAACAAGGAGAGTGTTAATTTTCAATACTATTAAAAAATTAGAAAACTATGACGAACAGAATAATTATTTCAATGTTTTAAAAAAATTAATTTTATGTGTATTCATACATTCAGACCAGTATTCAAATACTGTAATTTTCTAAATTGTTAACTAGAATTTGAATATATTTTTAATAAATGATTCATGAAATATATTTACTAGCCTGTATGCTTTATAATTGTCTAAAAGATGAGAAAACATTTTATTTTTTGAAATGCTCTATCAATTTGAATTAATTTAACTTTATTATGTTTTTATAAATATTTTAAAATTATCATAAATTTGCTTAAGTTTAGTTTTAAAAATTTCGTTTTCTTATAATATTCTGATTTTCTATTTATAGAAAGATATTTAGTTATAAATTTTTATAAAATCACTGTCCATGCGCATATGCAAAAAAACAACTTAATAAATGCAAAAAGAAATCTTTATTTCATTGTGATGAAAAAAAAAATTTTTTTTATCATTTATTAATAAATAAATATAACTATATGAAGGTCTTCAAGACTGTAAAAATATCGAATCGAAATCAATAATAAAAAATCGAATTAACAGGTTTGATAGAAAAAGTAGGGAAAAAATAATACCATATGAATTTAAAAATTCGTTAAAAATATTTTGTGCATAATATATATGAATATATTTTTAATAATAATCAACGTTTATAACTATTTTATTATAAAATTAATTTTACCATAAAATAAATACATTTTTAATTGCTCTGGTAAACAATGATCTACGTCATAGAATATGTATATTTTTATAATTTTAATATTATATGAAACTTAAAATATATTTAAATACGTATATAATATAATTATTTAATTTTATATGTATATACAGTATTGTGGTTCAATATTCGTTATAAACAAAGAAATATGAAATATTTTATACAAAATTTTACACAAAATTTATAATACAATTTCATGCAAAAACCATCTATGCACTGAAATCATGTAGTTTTAAATTAAATAAACAATTAAATATTAAAATTTTTGGTTTTAATTTTGCTCTAATTAAAACTTTTTTAACATTGTATATGAATAAGTAAGTATTAATTATTATAGGATTCCTTTATTCCGAACCCTACATAAAGACTAGATAAACTTTTTATGATAAAATGAATTCAATTACATTATTTAATCATGCTCTAAATCGGATCGGATATCCTAAAGAAAAAATATTTGTTAGGAAAAATCTATATAATATTTCTATTTTTGGAATAAAGATAAAAAAAATTTTCAATTTTTAAATTCTATTGTTTGAGAAATTAACTTAATAAATTTTACGTGTGATTTTTTTGTTATTATATTTTTATTCAATTTATTATTACACATTTTTTAAAGTAAAAAACTATGTTGTATGATTAAAAGTTATATCAAGAATTTTTAAACTTTTATATTAAATTTTTAATCATGTCTACGTAAATTAATATACAAAAACTATTGTGACATTAAATATGTAAAGAAAAGAACCAATTTATTTATTTAAAAAATATGCACTTTTATATATTAGAATGTAATGAGTAAAATTACCGAAAAATATTTTTAAAAAATGTTTTTTTTATATAATAATATAGGTTTAACTAGCATCAGTCGGTAATCATATAAGAAGAATTTTTCTTTTATCCATAAGACAGTTATAAAAGATGATAAAAAGGCTTATTTTAAAACAAAAATGAATATGCACACTTTGTATAACAATTTGTTTATAATTTTTGATGTTTAACAAAATCTAGGATTTTTTATTTGAAAAATATTCTTGATACAATTATAATAAGCTAATAAATTCGGTTATTGTTGTGGAAAAGAAGAAAAATATTTCGCATCGTTGAGTCACCACATTAAAAAAATTAATTCCATCCCTGAAAATGGCCATCAAATGAATAAAAGTGTAAAACAAAAAAATTTCATAAGCATTGAAAAAAAAAGGTTTGGGGAGAAATTTCACAAGCATAAAAAGCGTATCTGCAACGTAGCGACTGAAATACGTCGCATTATAGAAAGCCGAAAACTATCCGCATCAAAAGTCCGGGCTTTAATTCCAGACGCGTGCACATTGTCGGTGTAGACCTCCGTATTTCCGGGAAACACTTTAACAAATCAAATCACAATAAACGGCCATTCGGCGGACTGAAGAACAATGGCTCATTGTGCGCGACTCTGGACACAGTGCGAAAAAGACAGAACAAAATAAAATTATCGCTCCTTGCGAATAAAAATGTCGTTCCTAGAGTCCCTCGCCGGGGCGTCCCTGAGCCCTCGTAAAATTAAGTCGCTCGTCGTATCGGAGCTAGAGTATCCAGTATCCAGTATCTGCCTACAGTCGGAGATCGCAAACTCTGCATAAGCTTTGAATAAGCCGCGTTGAGAAAGTTAGGTAGGTTGCAACCCCCGGAGCGACTTCGCATGCTGTCTACAGCGAGGTCGACGTTGGCCTTACCCGGAGAACAACTGCTCCGGTCGGTGTCCAGAGGTAGAAGGAATTGCGGTCGGACGGAAGACACGACCGGCGAATGCGACATGCGAGAGATGACATTTCATACGATGGCTCTAACTTCTCAACCTGTAATTATAACCGCTTGATGTTAAAGAGGTCTTATCCGACCAACAGAATCGCGTAATCAAGCCTTATGAGGGTTCTTAAGCCATGTCGGGAAATAAACATGGACGTCCAATTGACGATTGCCTTGTTCCCCACGCTCTACAATGGGGCTAAGCTTCAGCCAACTACTCAGCTTGACTACATTTCACATGCACTTTAATTATTTTGGTTTTGGCTTTATTCCTACGCATGACTCCGAGCATTGAGTGATTGGATCCCTTCGACATTTACCAAGCACATCGCAGGCATGTGATTTCGTATACCGGGGTCTCTTCTATCTATATTTTGCATTTTCGGTATGCGTTACATAAACATAAGATTTCTTAGTAACGATGTTAAAAATGAGTGATAGAGATAAAAAAATTAAATACATACATATTAATATTTTTTCAATTAAATATATTTAAAAAAGACAATTCAATGATTTTTTAAAATATTTTAATGTAATAAAACGAATTTATCTACCAAATCTAGTTTCAATTTTCAATTCAATATATTATATAATTTAGAAGGCAAAACATATTCAATGTTAAATTTATCGTCAACAGTCAATAAAGAAATAACAAGAAATTAATATACTGAGAATCTTATATGGTAAACAAAATATAATATTTATTTAATATGTATTACTAATTTTTAAAATGACTATAAATTCGTTTTTTTTATCGTATGTTATTAAAATATTATGGTTTTATTTTTTATTATCAGGCAAAAATATGAAGCAAAGAAGAGATATAGAAAAGTATGCATTAAAAAATAAAATAATGATATGCATGTGTAACTATTAATGTTGATAATAAGTAAAATATTGTTATAACTGCACTTTCGATTATAAATTATCCTTATATATGAGTAATATTTATTCACACCTTTTTCGATGTAGTATCAACTTTTTATAATTAACTTGTGCATAGTTTTATTTTTAGATAAATACTACTCATTACACATTTTGTTAGTTACAGCAGTTATCTAGTTTATTTACTCTTCTATAAAATGATTATTAATTGGTATAATAATAAAGCATAACGTAGATTATAATATATATATTCATAAAAGATGTTTTATTATGAACTTAAGTAATTTATTGTTTATAAATACATTTATTATAATGCATTTTATATATTTAATTTAAAATTGTTTTGAAAAATTTCAGAATTCATTATTGTTATATTATAGCAATCAAATATCTAGTTACATAATAAAAACATCAATAATAAATTTAATTTAATATGATGCAACAATTTAACTAAAAATGTCTGTTTATACTGTTAACTTTCAGTTAATACAGTTTTGCCAAATGATTCTAAAAATAATTACTACTAAAATATCTAGTACCTTATGTAGCCTAATATTAACCTAGTCTATACAGATATTATTTAAGATAAATCTTTTTTGTAAAAATATCATAATCATAAAATAAACATGATAATTTTGTGTCAATTCTTAAAACTAATGAAAAATTAATTAAGCTATCATAAATTTATAAAATCATGTATATTCTGAATAGTGTCCCGTTAATGTATTTTTGTTTACACAATGTTTAAAAGAATAAAAAAAGAATAAAATAGAAACACGTATTGAGTAATAAAGAAAAAAAAACAAATATATATAGCTAAAAAAATTTAAGTTAAGGTTACTTTGCACCAGTTCATATAAAGTTCAAAAGCAAAATGCTTTAGTTAATCGAGCGAATGCCGAGAGAAACTTACTAGAAATATAATGTAAGAGAGAAAATTGCCCATCCTAGCTCACAAGCTTGTCTAGACATTTCTAGGTAGAGAGAAGCGGGTAGAAGTAGGCAAAGAGAAACAGGAAAATAAAAGGGGATAGAGATGGCAAGTAGCTGTTGGGGCTTCCTCGGAGGTTCTCAGATATTTTGAATCTTTAGCGTCATTTGAGTGCCGGAACACGTTCATGTATACTGATGTAAACTTAAGTTTATTTATGTATGTACATGATATTTCATGTGCGTTTATGTATAAAGCGTCTTATGGCATACATAGGAAATGACGAATAATAAAATAATTTATACAAATCTCCAGTTGCGTAAAAATTTATTGAAAATTAGTGAATGAAATTAAAATAGTGATTTGCAAAAAGATAATGAGAAAATAATATTTTCAAACATTTTCAAATATAGTGTCATTATTACATAATATAATTTTTATTTGTATTTAATTACTTAGTAAAGATAAAAATTTATTTAAAAAAAAAATAATTGCATTCTAAAAAGTATAATGCTAAACTACTTGTATTCCAGTTTTATTAATTTGTTTCAAAATATATACGTATATATGTATATTCACATAATAATTAATATATTTTTACATAATGCATAATAATATTAACAACATTTTTATGTTCAACATTTTTATAATTTCGAATATAGCAAAAATTTCGGGTTTTTTTAAATTTTAAATGGTAATAAATTAATTAATATTCTGCATTTTAATCTGCAATCAAAAAATATTTAATACAATTTACGTAAGACAAATTAAACTATTTTATAATGAAATCTGGTTCGAAAAGTTTTTAAAACCATATTCAAAATAATTGATCATCGTAAAGTATATTATTTTATACACGATTAAGTTTATAAATTATACAAATCTATTGATTTTCACACTGAAAATCTCACTTTTTCACCTCTATGAGTGTAGCCGTGTATAAATCAGCAATAGAGAAATTGAAATTAATTGGCTATATTTGCATATCTATGAAAATTAATATTAGATAAAATTTCTATGCGAAAAACAGAATTAGAATTCCGTCAACACAAACAGAGTTATATGTAAATTGATATTATGAAAGCAAATAACAATGAGGAAATGCATAAAAATAAAGTTGAAAAGTGTAGTAAAGCTCATTATGTCGAAAAATTAAGATTTAAATGCTAGAAATACTTTATTTTATAAATATTTTGTGTTAATAAATTTTACTCGTACGTCATTATACTTTTTACATCATAAACATCTCATTATATAACATGACTGAAGTCATCCATGATATTTAGTCAATTTAATTTAATATTATTTTCCTATTCAGTTTCGTCTTTTTAATAACATTTTCCTTTATAATTACCTTAAAACTCTATGCAATGTTCTTTTAAATTTCATTCTAGTTACATGTCGCCAACTATTTATTTTAATCAACTTCGCTTAATTATTCTTGTACTGCATAGGGAAATATAAAGTCTTTGTATCTCATGATTATATCATTTTTTTTTATTCCTTACTTTGCCCTAAATATTTCTTTAGGTGCCATATGAAATTTATAGAATAAAAATATGATCACACAAATTGAAATAAAATAACCAATAAAATGTATAAATGAGTTAATAATCGAGATATAAAATGTAGTAAACAAAATTCATAAGCTTCTAAAAAGTTTTTTTTAAGCATATTCGAAATCGATATTTGGAATTTATTGAAATGTGAAAATCGTATCTTTACGTATTTTTTACATACATATAATACCTGCATAAAACATATAACATATATAATATATGATTTTTTTAAAGAAATAAATTATACTATGTATAAGATTGTGCATAAAAGTAGATGAATTATTATTATTAATTTCAGTATCGCGTGTATATTTTACGTTTGATAGTCTAATACATTAAAATGTAAAAGAATTACATAATTGCATAAAACTAAATATGTAAAAACGTTTTTTGTTGAATAACAAAACCGATCTGATTAATCGGCCTTTATAATTTACTTTTATCAAGGGCTTAATTTTATGGTCAGGAAGTGAGTATTCGATTTTTTTAGCATTAATATTAGATTTTCCAAAAAAATTTGTATTATGTCACTTTGAGTATTTTTATTCTTTTTGAATGTAAATTAAGACCCTGTCTAAAAGTAACTGAAATTATCTAGTCAGCAGTGGAATGTTGCATAATTTTTATTTTAAACGAACGAAACTATTTCAATTAATGATAATTTTATATTAGTTAAATTGAAGTAATATTTAAATGTTAATTTTAATTTTAATACTATAGAAAAAATAAGAATATTGTTAAAAAAAAGTAACAGAAATAATATAAAAAATTATCACTCGAACAATAATGTTTAAAACTTGAAATAAAAATATCAGAATAATGACGTAAACTAAGACAGCCCGCCTCGACATTATACGTACACAGGATAAAGTGAATTTTTCGGAGTTGTCAATATAATGAAGCTGGCAGGTAATAAAACAGGTAGTGCAAGAGGTTATCTCATTGCGTCAAGTTATTCAATTGAGGTATGCGTCATTTACCTCTGAGACTTGATTGTGACACTTGAGTATGCTTTCGTGTACTTCGATACGGATGAAACTTGTCCGTGAGCAGGTGATGAGATATCCGATGCATGTGCATGTGTGACTTTGACATCAAAAGTTCTGGTTTGGTTAACACTTCATTGCTTGCTTACTTATGTTTACTTTAGTTCTGAATGTTAAGGAAAATATAAAATGGAGTTTATTTTTACAATACTATTGTTTAATTATAAATTTATCAGTTGACAATGATACGAACATTTTCATTATTTTATTTATTTAAGCGAGTTCAAATATTATATTTGTATGTTTTTTTACAAAATAATGCATTAAAAATGTACATAAACCAATAAATTATTGATAATTATAACTTCGAGTTGATAATAATTTTATTCAGTTTTTAATATAAAATTTATACAAATAATCTGCTTATTTTAAAATTTTTTTATAACTTTTATTCAATTTTCAACACATAATTTATATTCAGAATTATTCATCTATTATTAATATATGAATGCAAACAATCTTTTTAATTCAAAATGTAATTAAATATAAAGATTATGTAAAAAATCTTCTTTACAATTGAGAATTACTTAAAATTCACTACATTAAACATATAACCTTAAAGGGCTTAAAACTTTAGTTGCAAAATCGGTCATTAATGTGATAATCATCGATCAGACAATTTGTAAAGTGATTTTTGGATTTCGTTTTGACCGGTTGTGACGGCGCATATCGTTAATGTCAACCAGGTGTTATAAGCTGACGACCGATGCATAACTTCATCCTTTGACAATCTATTGCGTCGCATTTTTTTTGCACTGATACGCGTTCATTAAACAAACGAGCTTATAAGGCTTCAAGTGACCAGAAACATCAACACAAATCTTATTTCAAATGTTCCAAACGTGGTACAAAAATAATATTATAAATGAGTTGACCGAGATTGGCAATGAGCTGCGAGAAGATGAATTATAAATATTGAATGGAAGTCCACTGTTTTTAAAAATACATTCATGAGACTATTTGTGCGCATTAATTTTTCACTTGTTGATATTTGAATCTGGATTCAATAATTTTTTCTTTTTTTAAAAATATTAACCTTTGTACATATTGCCATTGATCTTTAAAGGCGTGAAATTAAAATGTTTTTTATGTTAAAACAAAAATTATTTTTCAATTTCTTTCAATAATGAACCGCAATAAAAAATATTATTTATAAGGATTACACAAATATTACAAACATTAAAAATAAAGTGTAATTTGTCCGTATTTTGTATTAAAATCATAAAAATAGTTATTTAGTATAAATACAAATATCAAAAAGATCATTATTCTATTTTCTTTAGAAAATGATATCAATTAAAATTAATGTTATAGATACAAACGTTAGTAATAAATCATAAGATAAATTACATTGATGGACTACCTAATACAAAATAATTGACGGACAATATACATTATTATAATGGAGTATCAACTTATATGTAATTCACTTACATTTAGATCATTTATTGAAGTTACTTATTGATGTTAAAAATGATGTTAAAATAATATTCAAAAAATAAATAAAAAGGAGAAAAGCAGTGTATATTAAGAATAAATATTAGTATACTCAGTAAACTTTTTTTAAATATAAAATCTTATTCGTTCGTATTATAACCAACAAACGTAACTTATAAATAATAGTATAATACGTTTCAGAATACATATTGATTGATATTTTTAAATAATAAAAAGTGAAAAAAGTATTAGTGACGTACAGGAGGTTTCACTTCAGTTATTACTTCTTTACGTAAATTCGTATTTAAAACACGTTTTAAATTTTTACACACTTTAGTTGTTAAAGGGGTAACTTTCATATTGATAAAATAAGGTAATTTATATAACGCAAATAGAAGAAAAAAACGCATATTAGAAACTATATTGTATGTAAATTTAATTCCCGATTTGCAGGTGTATTTATTTATAGCATACAAATTAAATGATAGTGAATCAATAATTAATACATATATTAATACACATTAATACATATTATTACGTTTTGTAACTATTACAAACAAATAAATTAAATAAATTAAATAAGAATAAATTGTTTCAACGTTATTCAGTTTATCAAATTTTTGAAGAATGTTTCCTTTTAGAGAAATAAAATTACTTTATAATTATAATGTATCGATCGAAATGTACTCGATCGAAAGAATTTTAATTAATTTTAATGAATTCAACTTTACAAAAGTATGTAATAAGATTTGTAAACTACAAAGCAAAAAAATATATTCGAGAGTTCGGTAGATATATAAGGGTGCTGCGATTACTTACCTTTTTCATCCTTTGTGTTTTGTTTTCTCGACATCATAACCTCTTTCATTCAAACTTTTGTATTATAATCATAAAAGTACTCATTCTTACAGTGAGTCTACCAATGACAAATAGAATTACAACTCTACTTGTGAGTAAAATGAAGGCAGAGAGTACTCGAAAAAAACTATTTTAGAATGCCGCTAGGCGATTGCAGGAAAAATTAAATAGTACTTGTATAAAATAAACGTATGCAGAAATTTAATAAACAGTATATGAAAACTAATATATATCTAATACATCTTTCAAATACCATAAATTGAATATCTTTGAGCTTGGAAACTATCTTGCAACTACTGAAACGAAGAAAGTGATTATATATATATATAAATGTAAGTATAAAAAAATCGAGAAGAACTTTGTGTGATCCAATGGTTTTATGACTTGAATCAATTTCAAAAGTAAAGAAAAAATCGGAGTTAGTAGCGATCAATTCTTAATTCGAACAGCATGACCTGTTTAAACAATTGACGAGTAATTTTATTTATTTCACTTTAGAGCTTCAAAAGCTTCAAAAACCAATTTGCGATAAGTTTTCTATGCACATAATGAAAGCTGTTTTTATACATACATAAATTTTTTGCTATTTTAAAACCAACAAACCGTGATTAACTGTTCACTAAATACGTATTAGTGTTATTTTATATAAAATAATTTTTATGCTCATTAATCCATAAGAAAAAGTTTTATTAAAGTTATTAAATTACCAATCAATGCACAAAACACTATCTAATATTTTTAAATATGTAATTATGCAACAACAAAGTTTAAGAATTCCATTAATATTATAAAAAAATATGTTTTACACTATTATTGGCATATTTATTATTATCATGATCATTATTATCATTTTTTTGTAATTATAAATAATGATAAAAAATAATGATAATGTCAGAAATTTTGATGATGTTAATAATATTACAAAAAGCATAAGTAAATTTAATTCAATGTGAGTTTTTTTAAAACTATTATGTCGTTTTTAAATTAATCATAATATGTACACTAATATTCCAGTTTTTAATACATTCATTTATATTACAAAAAGTGATAAAAAATAAAAAATCCATTATCAAATACACAAACCAAATTTGTTTTAATTTTTACTAAAGAACAGTAGGATCATGTGAACTTGCGAATGAACGAGCAATTTCCTTGTTTGTTTGAAAATCCTATTTTTCTTCGGCGGTCCTATTCAAAATGTAAAAAATTTTCGCATGCGTAATCATTATTTCAAAGACCTTCATAATTCAATTATGTTTGTAGGAATAATATATGATTTAGTGACTTTTTCACCTGAAAATTTATAATTCTTGAAAACAAATCATTTTTTTAATTAGTATAAAAATTAATAATTCAATAATCATGTATAAAATAATAAATTGAATTTAATAATATTTTCATTATTTTACCCTATGCTATTATGTTAAGAAAAATTTATTATATTAACTGATACGAAAGCTTCTATAATATATTCTATAAAGCTTCTATATATATATTCTTTAAAATTTTTGTTAATGCAATCCATGTGAAGCATTTTTTTACAGTTTAATAAATCATAATCTAACAATTTGTCAGACTACACAATTTAAAATCAATAACAACAATACATTTTTTTAATATTCTTCATTTGAAAGTAATTGTACTTACGGCATTGTTGGAATTTGCAAAATCATTAATAGTATAAAAGCTTACCTGAAACATAAAAATTTTTATTTTTATGTATTTAATTATTTTAATAACATTTGTTAATTTTATTATAGTATTTATTAAATATATTATAGCTTTAAAAAAAATTCTGTAGGAAAATCACATTTAATAATATTTATGATATATTTAAATTAAGTAAATTTTATATTACAACTGCAAAAAATGAGAAAACGCATATTAATCTAATAAATGTTTCCAGTAATATAAAATTCAAAATTTTCCGCAAAACAAAGTTTCAATTCATTATTAACGAATATAAATTTAGTTGTTTAGCAATTTTCTTGAACTTTACTTGTTACATGAAAATCCTAATTAATATAAAAATTATTGAAGTAAATACAATATATTTTATATTATACCACTTTTCAAATAACATATTTCTTTAAAATCTCAAGAGTAACTTTATTATTTCAATAATTTATATAACTATATTGGAATTTTATTATAAAAGCTAAAATATGACAGAATAGAAAAATAGTTATGAAATAAATTAACGTAATATAGAACTAATAAATGGAATAAGTGATGTATGGTAACACTATTAATTATCACTAAACCTCTTAATATAAAATCAGTCAAGGTGAGTGATGTAGTCCATTATATTCTTACGACTTATAGGAAAACCGTAATGGAAAGGCAGATAGTTTAATCAAAGTGTTACTCGTTTTAGACGATCAGCTAAATTGCGAGAATCAATGAATCTATTGCTGTTTTATGCATATTTGTGACTTCTACGTTTGTTTGTTATATGACTTCGTAAGCTCAAAGACAGTTTTTAGCTCTTCTGAAGATAAGCGTTTTTCTATGGAAATTTTATCGTTTATTTCATGTCAAATTTATAAAAAATTCTATAATATTGTAAACAACAATGCATTGTCGTTTTCGCATTTGTGGAGAATTCGTACATATCAATACGCGTAACAATATCTGATGATTAAATTTGCTTCAAATAAGTATGTAAACAAATAGATATTTAATAAACATTGAATATTTCATTTCAAATTCATTTTCGAATTTTAAGAGAATTTTTTCGAAACGAAAATAATTTTGTATTAAATTATATAACTAAATTCTTACGTAAAACGCTCCAAATTGCATTTATACAATGAAGATCAGGTTTTTCTATTTTGGTTCAATAACTACAACTTAAAAGAATCTCCAACAAAGTGCCAGGCGAAAGGAAGGTAGAGGATAAAGAAGAAATTTTCATGTGAAATCGCAGTATCACTTTTTCGACTCTCATTGCTGCTATACTATCTCTCTCTCTATCTCTCTTGACATTCTTCTTACTTAAAATTTTCTTCGATTTCGCATATAGAATGACCTAGAAAGTCTAGAGTAGAGTGGTAAAAGAAGTGTATTATCGCATCGAAGAAGAGAAAGAATGAGCGAGCAAGTGATAAAGCAAATGAGAAAACTGAAGGAGAAGTTTGAAGAAGGTTAAATGAAAGACGATCTATAAAGTGTGCCAAGAGGGATTAAAATATGCCTTGCTTGTTCGATTGGGATTTATTCTCCGTAAGATAGACTAACGTACCTTCACTGTCGAAAACGTACTGCGTGCACGTTAGAAACTGCGTTACTCTTAGCACTAGTAAGGAGGAGGAATGATAAAAAAATAAAGAGAAAAATACCGACCATCGGTAGGAAACGTTGAAGTTGTATTCTTCTGACAAAATATATGGAGTGACCATTTGAATTCTTCATGCATACTACTGTACGTTTGATCTCCATATGTTCAAGTCGTTTTATTTAATGGATGATTGTCGAAGACGCGCTTACACGAGAACACATTTTTCAAGGTAAACAAAAACAGTGGAATAAATGTGCGCGTGAAGTAGATTTTTCACACTTTTTTCGAGAAAGATTCCATTAAAGGCATTTATAAAGGTCATTTCGAGTTTTATCAACGAATTTTATGTACTGAACTGGAACATAACGCATTCCTACCGTCGTATGAGAAAAATGATTTTAATAGCTTTCCAATAATGGAATATCCATGCAAGCTTTATATCATATCACAGATGGTTAAAAATGAAATAGGTGAATTCTTGTGTCTATTAGTTGTACTTAAAATAATAAGTTTTAGAAGAAATTTTAATCATCGATAATGAATGTTTTTCATATCATGATGTAATAAATGATTATTATGAATTAAATAAAACTATTTTTTTAATATGATATTTTAACATGCATTTAGACGTTATCGTTTGCGTAAGAATATGCATTTAATGTAGAAAAACGTAAGCTGATAAAAAAGCGTTTTATTTAGCTGAAGATTAATAATGAGAAAAAAATAATTGTTTCTTCTGAATGAAAATTTAAAAATAAATAAATTTAAAAGGAATGAATGGCTAATTAATTATTAATAATATAATCAATAAATAAAAGTAAGTCTAGCCGGGAGATTAAAACAGAAGTACACTCCAGCAAAGTACAATACTTAAAACTATATTTAGAGCAAGGGATCATCCCTGCATTCAACCGACAAAGATACAGTATCGTACTTGTAGTAGAAACTAAACATGATTTAAACAAAGCGAGGGCAACATCGTAGTTTTCGTAAATACTCTGAAATAGGGGTGACAAGGAGTATTGTATTCAAATAATCCAGCTTTGTGATGATCCACTGATTTATAAAGTGGCGCATAAGATGGATATTATATAGCTTAAGGAAGTTCTTAAGAGAAATGATATATTGCATCGAGGATATATTTTTTATTTATAACTAATTTAAAATATTAAAAAATCTATATTACTTGCAGTGATCATAATTCATTTTTATCATTTATATCTGATATTTCAATAAATGATAATTATGGCCCTTTATTTATTCATCTAAATAAATTAAACTTTATACGGGGAAAAGTAATTCCACGAATAATTCATTATAAATAATCTAATCTCAGCAAGCAACATTTATAAGTCAGAAAAATTTACTCTTAAATTAAATTCGAAAATATTTTAATAATTATATGAACTATACCCATTAATATAATTTCACAATCATTATTATAATTATTTTAGGTTTAATAAAGCATTGCTTTACAATTATGTTCTTTGTGAAAATACTATTCAAGATTAATTGATAGAGATGACTGAATTGCCATTTTTACTTTAGGATTTATATTTCATAATTATGTGTGTATAATTATAATCCAATAAGCCTGAATTTTAATTCGAAGAAGCATTTATCCTTCTAATAAAATTAATAAATAGAAAATTTCAAGACAAGTATATTTTTTGACAATTTAGCTTTACATTTCCTTTTCCTCTTCTCTTTGTTTATACTCTTTACTAACAGATGGGGAAAGTTTTAAAAGAATATCATGATTCAGATTTTCTATCTTTATTTACTTCTCCTCCATCTCCGTCTAATTCACTCGATCATGAGCTTGATCTCACATTTACATTTGCTGCCTCTTATCTCCCTCTACCTTTATTTTTCTCTTCGTATTTTATGTACTCATTATTAATATAGATATATAATTAACTAATTTATTCATGTAAAATAATTTGTTTCCTTCAGTAAAAGGTAAATTATTTATACAATCATAAAAATGTTTGCATAAATGAAAAAATGATTAATGGCTTTTTTTCCTATCGTTTGTACAAACATAAATTACAATAAACGTAAGACTTATATTCCTGTACGTGTAAAATATATGATTTTTGTTGATCGTATTAAAAAACTACATCACATTTTTTTATGAAATACTTGTTACTTTTAACGTATTTAAGAAAATGATTAAATCGATGAGGTGGCTACTTTCACTCTTAATATATTTGTATTATACATGTGTATATTTTACAGTACCAAATATTCTTCAAAAAGTTTTTTATAGTGATAAAGAAAGCATATAATTTACCAATAGAAAAAAATTCAGTATTTCCTT
Source organism: Kradibia gibbosae (assembly GCA_018907135.1). Classification (NCBI taxonomy): domain Eukaryota; kingdom Metazoa; phylum Arthropoda; class Insecta; order Hymenoptera; family Agaonidae; genus Kradibia; species Kradibia gibbosae. The sequence goes on along the minus strand of JACCHX010000001.1, from coordinate 30,293,239 downwards.
AATGGCTGATTCTAAGAATACTTTAAAAATTGATTTTGAACACGACGTTTTAAACAGACTAACATCATGTTTTTTTTTGCGCAATATTTTAGAATTATTCCTGGTATGAAAAAATTTGTAAACAGTATAGGCTATTTGAAGTGTGAATTTATCATCTAGATATATCCTGTTGTTATATTATTTATATCGAACTTATAAAAAAATTACTGTAAAAAAGCATATACTTTTCGGATATGTATTTGAGATCGACATGCACGATTGACTGAATAAAACTTATACGAAACCATTCTGCATGAATTTGTTCAAGCCTCTTAGCATTTCATCGTACCTATTTCGCGTATTTTTTTTTTCCTTTTTTGCTTTTAATAACGATTATAAAAAACATTCACCCAGTAACATTAAACTAGCTTCTAAAGTTCTATTCGTGGTAGCCCTTAAAGAATTTCAATTACGCAAAAGGCAAGGAGTCGTAAAGGGCGAGGGTCGGGTGACCGGGAGAAGGGAGCAGAGAAAATCCAGGATATACTGCAACAGACGATAGTAGGTCGGTGTGGCAGTTGTAGCACAAACGGGAAAAAGGGGAGCAAAGAAGGTAAGAAGGCTCAAAGAGCGCCAGGGCGTCGATCTTCTGGCGTGGGATATCCGGCCAGGATAAGCCGAAAGCCGAGGCCTTCGATGAGATGCTTCGGGAGGAAGAGAGAAGGAGCGCGAGGTTTTTACTCCTAAGCCTCCTCCTTCCGTTCCGCCGAGTAGTCTAGAATTTCGGGAAGAGGACCGAACCTTAGAGTGAGAATTTAACATCGTCTCCTGAGCTTCTAGGTTGTTATTGCTGTGCTTAGCCACTGAAGGAAGAGAGACTCTCGACCCACGCATCGGGCCAGACTTGAAGACTTCTGACAAGATTAGGTGTGCTTCTACGTCCCATCGAAATCTGGGGGTGGCCATAGCATTACGGCGAGCCGCGCCACTTTGCCAAATATTTGCCGAAAATCTATGTCGTATTCCCGAACACATAACGAATTCGTGCTCGTGACTCTTCTTTTGCGTTACTTTACTTTCAAAACTTCTAAGGGGTGACTTGTTCTTGTTGTGATATTTTGCAAATCTCCCCCTGCGAGTTTATTCTTAATTTGCATACGAACCGATTAATGGGAAGACCTCGAGCTTACTTTAAAATAATCTAAATCCCATTCGATGATGAACAATGTTACTCATTCACATATAAAATTTAGTGCTTATTCGGCGAGTCGAGCTTTTCACTTATCTACTTAAATTAAAGATTCATTTTTCAGTGAAATCTTCTTCAAGTCGATCAGACTGCTATTTAATATTATAGAACATTGTTACTTTTCTAATTAAAAGAGTTTTTACGATGATTTTTTTCTATTTAAAAGCTGAGCCATGTTCGGCGCATAAAATAATCACGACGCAATTTAAAAACTGGAGTTAGACTAAAATGTGTCACTAGTAATGAAAGCAATTTGCAATTATTTTTCAGAAATCAGAAAAACCAAAAGGATGCTTAACCAACAGCTTAAAGCGCTCAAATTAATGTGGTCTTAATCTTAATAGTACATTTCACGCAGTTTACATCTGCAGTTGCTTTAATTTTTTATAGGCTGCCTTTAAAAAATGGTTGCCCATCACTTTGTACAAACGAAAATTCTTCGAGAAGAATGTAACATTTCAAAATTGAGACTATGACTTTAAAAACTTCTTTTATTTCTGATTTTTTTAGCATAATTTTTTTGAGAGTTACGTACACTTAAGTATTTCTTTTTTCATCAGAACATAAATTACGTTACCTCGTACACAACTCTATTGAATATGAAAATTTTAAATACAAATTTACATCTCTGAAAGAGCCTTTCAATATTCAATGCTTAAAGTCTGGAAGAGTGTGTCTATTTTTTAGATTTACGGACTATTATAACACTGTTAAAACCTTTTTAAAAATTCATATTAAACTAAGAATAACAGTAATTTATAACATTTTCGTGGTAACATTGTCGAATAAATTTATTACAAAAACTTTTACTTTTAATGATAGTACAAAAAAATTAAATTTTAGGAATTATTAAAAAAGATTATAAAATCGAACGAAAATCGCTGATATTCTTTTACAGTACGCAGTATGTGTACAGTACGCTTAAAACTTTTAATAATTTTAAAATTTATTTATAAAAAAAGGGTGCTTTGTACAAAAATATTTTATGAAAAAGTAATGCTATTCAATTACTTATTAATCTCATACAGGACATTTTTTTATTAAAATTTATTTTCCCAACTAATAACGCATTGTCTAACACTTGAGTAAAATCTAACACAATATAATTATTAAAATTAAATAAAATGTCTCGATGAAATAATTCAGAACATAAATAAACACATGTCTCAACTATTACTTTATAGAGAGATTTTTTGTCAATGTTATTATTAATTTGACCGCGAACATTCACCGTCAATATTATTTCTACATCTGTACCCAAGGCACTTATATTTTATCTACATTTATGCACACAGGTTTTTCCATCCACACGCCCACATCCACAAGCCAATATCCACAAGCACACCCACCCACACACACGTGACCAGACCCAATGTCACGTAATAGTAAGTATGCAGTAAATACGGGAAAACGCCGAAACAAATGAAACGAGTATTGCATAAGAGTGCTCTTGTTTACAGTGAATGAAATGGAGCAGAGGAAGACGGCGACAGGGTAGCGTGTGTACTTCAGCGAGTCGAAAATCCATGTCAGTCTCTGCGGTCACGTAAAAATTATTAATTAATAATTTATAGATGCGGGGACGAGAGCTTATTGTGATTAGTTGTCTGATGCAGCTCTTCTCTGCTAATGATGGGGCCTGCCAATAGCACTTGGCGAATGTACTTTTCCCAGGTCGACGGTTACGTATCCCGTGCCCGTGGAATAAAAGCTCTCCTTCGTCTCTTTCTACCCGAGGCCCGCCGTCCCGCACAATCCGCCCAGCTATGTACACGCGTACAAACTGTCCCCGGAGCTCCGACACGTCGACCGATCCAGGTCGATCCTCCGACACAACGTGCGCCTGGCCTTAAATGTAAATTCTCCATCACCCCCCCAACCCCGATGCCGTCGCCGCCGCGTCCACCCCCGTGCCGATGGCGTCGCCGCGAGACCCGATAAAGCTCATTAATCATCGAGCAGAGTTGATGCGCCTTGTGCACGCGCACGAGCTGCCGCGTGAATCCGCGGACGCGCGTTTTATGAGGCGCGCCGCAGGATCAATGGCCAAGGACTACCACGGATGTCGGGCGAACGAGCTCATTTCGGATTTCCACTCCACCAAAGCTACGTGAGCACATGTGTTTTGCATTACGGGCGGCCGTTATGCCGAACCTATCGCGGTTTCCGCTTTATATCGATCATCTCTTTATCTCTCTCTCTCTCTCTCTCTCTCTCTCTTTCTCTCTCTCTCTCTCTCTCTCTCTCTGCTCCAGATCACCCCCTGATCGTCCCTTGATCGCACCTTTATCACCCCTTCATCGTTCCAAACTACCTCTTTTTAAGTATGTGCATTAAGTATGTGCAGCCACTCAATGTGCCTTCAAGGTCGATTGTATCAATTTCCAACATTAGGCCAAGTGGAGAGCATCGATGGCTTTAGCGATCGTAGCTCACGTCAGAATTAGAAATTCCATTATCATTTTCACAATCCCGATCGACGTACGCGCCACGAGTAAGAGAAAAGAACATTTTTCAATCAACTTAATTTATCGATTGTATTTTAAGGTATTTATGTGCAAAAATTTTAGCTTTACAGGAGATAAAGAAATATATTTAGCCTACATTTCACCGCAAAATGTGAACGGCTAAAATTGTGGAAAATCGTGGAATAAAAAATGGCTTATCAGTGACAACTCGTGATTTATATAATAACGAATGAAAATATTTATTAATTCAGTACAATATATAATCACAAATGACCTATTAACAGAGAAATATTTAATATTTCAAGCTCTATCTATCAAAATTTTTACTAAAGACGTGTTATTTAAATTTTCATATAGATCATCATTTCAAACCTTATTTCTACTGCAAGTATGCTTAGTAAAATAATGAAAAGGCTGATTTTAAATATAATCAGCGTAGCACATAAATACATTTTTGGTTTATAATTAAACTTTTCACGATTGTATACTTTATTATCAACTGAAAAGTTTTATTATTGGAAACAAAAATAGAACCACTAGTAATGAATACTGGTTAAGAAGTTACTAAGCATTAATAAAAAAATGTGATTATAACATTCGATTTAAAAAATATATATTTATAATATTTTGATATCAAATACAGTACGTTTATAATATTATGAAGCGGTTTTCACACAATAAATAGAATCATGACACATCTTCAGCATTAATTGATAAATCTAAGTTTTTTGAAATTCTTAACAAATGTTTTATAAGATAATTCTTAAAATAATATGGATTTTTTCAAATCTGTGTGATGGATTCAAACAATTTACAATACCTTTTTTTCATGTACATTCGAATTAGGCTTAAAAGATTCTTTTCATTTTTTAAAAGTTCATTTTTTTAAATCAATATATTTATTTTATGATTTTCCATTTACTTACGGATATTTTAATTATATATACTTTATCTATACTATAAATTATCGTTAAAAAAAATTGTAAACAAAAGTTAAACACCCTACATATTTAGTAAAAAGTCTTGTTTACTATTTGCCTTATGAAAAATTAATTACATTAATTTTATTCACAAAATTTCTTTTAGTATATGTATATACAATTTATTGAATTGTATATTTATAAATATGTAGAATATTTTAAAGGCCACAATTAATCTAGATCGTGGAAACTTTTGTTAAGATATATGAAACTATCATAAATACATATAGATTCGTGATCTTTTAACTAACAAATTGAATCGACTACTCTCATACTTGATAGGGATAAAAAGAAAAAATATTGAATTAAATCATTAACTGATACGTGGAGTACACATGTATACGAAAACTTATATAAACATGCTCGTACTCATAGAGGAAAGAAACACAGAGGCGCATAATCAAATACACTTCACGCTAAAATAGACATAAAATGTGCGAGTTCTGTGAAAAATACAAACATTTATAATCGATAAGTTTGAATAATTTTCTTTTAATTCACGCTACTTTTGAAGTAAAAATGTTGGCAATAGGTAACTAGATTTGCTAAAGACTATGCTTACTTTATATTTCCAGCACTGCGCATATAACGACAATTTTATCATTTCAGCAATTTAAAAATAGACTCCTGTCCACGCGTAGTTTCATGTACAGCATAATAAAAAGTGTATTATTAAAAAGAAAAGACAAAAAATCGTGTACCAGGAATCGAGGGAAATAACTTAATTTGAGAAAAAGGAGACAGCGAAAGAGAACTGGGAAATAATACATATCGTATAAATCAAGTGCATTTTAGGGGTTGGAAAAGTAGCATTGCACGGTTGCTCCTTGTCTCTTTCTTTCTTTCTTTCTTTCTCTCTCTCTCTCTCTCTCTCTCTCTTTCTCTCATATTCCCTTACTTTTACCCTATCTGGCTTTTCTTTTTACATTTTCTTTTTGCGATTTTTTTTATTTCTCTCCCTTAATTTTCCTATTCTTTTTACCTATCGTACTTTCATCTTTTTAACCCGGTCTGTCTTTTTCATTGCCTTTCTTTTTCCGAGCTAACGCTTCCCCCCTCCCAAGCCATCTCCCGTAACTCCAAGTCGCCAGCAGCTAGCTTTCTACAGTCCGACTTGTACCTTCTTTATTCGTTTCCCTCTTAACACACATGAAGAGCGAGTCCAAAGCGAAGACACGTAAGGTTAGCAGATTAATAGGGTAGGAGGATACGCAGTTAGTGAACAAAAATTTAGAAAGGAAGGAAAGGGACGAAGAATATAAAGATGAATAGAGTAAGAGTAAAAGAAAGTAAGCTGACTATCCATGAAACTCAGAGAGAGGGTTGGCTCAGACACAAGTCTAACACGCGTGTAATTCCGAAAGTAGAAAAACCTAAATATATATATATATATATATATATATATGAATATGGTAGGGCTTATTTAATATCTATGTATATGTATTCGAAATGTAAATTTTCCACCACCGTTCGGTAGCACTGTAGTTTTGCGCATTTCCTGCAGGAATGAATTCGCACACGCTGAAGGGCGATTCCGGGTGTATAGATGTTGCGGGGGCGGTGAAAAGCGAACGAAAGAGCAATGAGACGGACAGAGCCACGGCGGTGGCGTCGGCATTGGAATTGCCATGGGCGGGTTTCCGCGGCTGGGGGTTGGTAAGTGGTGACGTGGAAGGGGCTCGATGGAGGGGGGCGAGAATGAAGGGCAGAGGGGAATTGGTAGGGTTGCGAGGCGCTCAATATAAACATTGTCCAACTTTGGCCAGCACGTTTTCTCGGAGTTGGCAAAAGTGGAGATGGAACTCTTGCATTCTCTGGTGGGCAACGATACAGGGCACGACGGGATACGAGGCGTCTCGCTATATGCCCCCGACCATGGCTCGCTTGCCAACCCCGAACTGACCTCGTCTCTCCCGCGGCCCCGACTCCTCACTCACGCCCCCCGCCCCCTGCTCCCGATTGCCCGCACACTTACTGTGCTCGCGAGAACGGGATATGGTAATTTAGAACAATTTTGTGATTTAAATTAAAACTTCTTTCATTCGGCTGACGTCGCGCCCTGGAGCTGCGTCATCTTCACCGCATGGTGCATTATCAAGAAGTGGGGCGGAAAGCGGATAGCGGGAAATCAGATGACTAAGCGTATGCATTGCGTGCGACAGTATCTTTTTTAGTTAGGGCCTGTGGATGGATGGGTTTCCAACTATTGCAGTTCGGCAGTACCACAGCATTCGATGCAAGCGAAACGTCACAATAATTTGGGCACATCAGTGACCCGGTGTCGGGTTCTTTTCACCAGAGGGAAACATCAATTAGGTAGCAGTATTTGGATAAATTGTATAAGGTTGTAGACTCGAATGTGGAATTCTACACGGATTATACATTAAAATGCATTCAAGCGCGAAGCTTATAACTTGCGCCCGATCTTTTTTCGACGTTATCTTTTTTTTTATACGGTATTTTTTTAAAGGGATCGTTCGTCGCAATAATAACTCGAAAGCATTATTCTGCTCACGGTCAAAATTTCATCGGTTGAAAATTATACGTCCCCTAATGCTAAAGCACGGCCTACCAGAAGTCTTCTATTGTTATATAATAGATGACACTGACCTCGGTTTCACATTGTATATGCTACAATGGCAGAATTGCTGATTTAATATTGAATTCTTATATGAATTCACAATATTTAGTAAAGCCAAATTTTTGATGCTATATAAATAAACTACTGAACCAGTTAATGGAAATTAAATTTACTCATCCTTCCTATTAACATTTTTATAACTGATTAAAATTGTATCGATAGTGTCGATAGTATATAAATAAGAGATTATAAATTTTAGAAAATCAATTTTTAGTCAAAAAATTGGATCTATTCTTAATATATCTTAAATAAATAGAATTATTTATTTCGGAAGTCATCTTGTATCTTCACTATAAATTGCATTGATTAATAAATTTGTTATTATTCAAGAAGTTATATAAATCAGTTGTGCTCTCGCTATCAGATATTCTTATATAATCTTATTTATGTAGTAGAAAATACCCTATATCTTAAGTTGAATTAAAGTTGAAATAAGATACCTTCTTCTTATTTTCATAAGATGTGCATATATGCATGAAAATTGAAGTTGCAAGCTCAATAAGACCAAATTGTTTTATTCAAGGTATACCCGTTTATCTACAACAATTTGGAATTTTTATAAAGATGATAATGAGACTAAATTTAAAAAAGGAACGTTTAGATTCCTTTGCTACGCCATAATAACAATCACAAAAATCATCGTGTACACTTTTTATACAGTCCAAACCGTCAACAGGAACTTATCTTCGCGTATTAACAGCTACTAAGTGCTAAAGCACCTTACAAAGCAGGACTAAGGTATTGCTTAGTAAAAAATTTACGCTGCAATGTATTTATTTATTTTAGAAGCAAAAATATAAAAACCAAAATGAAGCTAAAATTGAATTGATTTTGATAATTTTAATAATACAACACACGCTGCTTGTATACACATATTCGTATTTCGTGAAACTTTTTAAAATCGGCGACTCATGAGTTCCAAAATTGCAAATGTCCCGATCTAATTCCCAAACTTTTAAAAAAGAACTTTTATAAGGCTTATAATATACGATATAACATTTGGTTTAATATAAAGTAACTCATATAAAATAGATCGAAAGACAGTTTCTTTAAATTCTTCATTTTTTCGCAACTTGTTAATAAAGAAGGAAATAATTCGCGAATTCCCAAACCCGGTTAGGAATCCTCTATTTTTCTTCCCGTATACGCGCACACGCCGGAATAACCGTGTCCCTCCGCGAGTCCATGGAGTTCTTCCTGCAGATTTAACTGCGCCATTGGGACCAATGGTAATATCTTCAAACTAAAACGAGCAAAAGCTTTTTCTCCGCGAAATCGTCTGGCTTCTCTTCGCCTCCCGCGTGGCAGTTCTTCGCTTTGCAATTGGTAAGAGGACGGGTCGAAATAAAGGAGAGAATAATAGAGAAGAAAAGAAGTTCGACCCAATGCAACGGGGCACGTGTGGGTGTGGGTGTGGGTGTGGGCGCACAGGCCAGCGGGGCGGGGAAGGGGAGGGGGCGAGACCACTGCCAGGGGAGAGCCGCCGCTGAGAAATCTATACGAAACGGTAGTCGTCGGCTACAGCGTGACTGTGAGCGCGTAATGGCCAAGTCATCTTGGTGCGCATCGCAAAGTGCGGTATTATAAACTCTCGGGCGACCCCTAGGATGCCACAACTTTCAGCTGTCGGACGCCGGCTGCGAACTGAGCCACGTGCGCCTGCTTAGTATATGTGGCCCGAAGAGAATTTTCCTCCTAATTGTGTCCTATCACTTCGGCAAGGAAGCTTCCGTAATGGCACGGTTGAATAACCGAAGGGCCGTCGACTCCTGTACCGAGTGCGAAAAAAGGAGCGAGCAACACCCGCCTGGGAGCATAATTGCAAGATCTCGAAGACAATGCTATTTACCTTGTATTAGTATTTATGCCTGAGTGTATTGGGAGATGTCGGCTGGACAAAGCCCGGTTAGAGCGCGAGAGGCATTCCACGAGAAATTCCGCGATTCTAGCCTGAGCCAGTTATCATTGGAGTCCGTATTCAGCCCCACATTTGCCAAATTACAACTGAGAAGTTACATGCCTAGTAATGAAATCATATATTTACCGAGGTGATATTCACATGCTTGATCCACAATTGAGCTATTATTTTAAATTTAATAACTCGCCTACCTGGTCTTTCATAAGATTCATTTATTACAAGACTTAGTTTCTTCTTTTCGAAGGACTACTATTTTTTTGTACAATTTTTTTGTAAAACAATGAACACGAATTAATCCAACGACTATCCGACTGATTAAATAATGACTAATTAAATAATATTATAATCTTTTTAGATGATCAGAAAAAAAAGGCTTGGCTATAAATTTTCCTCGATATATATCGCGAACCAACAAGGCTGTCATTTCCTACTATTCGTCAGCTTCTGTTTCATTCATCATGTTTAAAAAAATCGAAATCGAAAGTTGAAGTATTAATGGAGAGTACAAATAAAAGTGCAAAATTCATGAAAAAGAATACGTATATAAAATAAGAGTATAAATTTCAGCTTGAGTCAAATTTACTTTGTTTGAAAGCCAATAATACCTTCAGTAATTTGAGTAAATTACTCTATTTATTCGGAATATATGCAAATGTTGGCAATACTATTAACCAGTTAAATCTGAACAAGCAAAAGTATTAGCAGTAAAAGTTCTCAGTTTTTTACTAAATAGGAGGCGAAAAGGCTTCTAACTTTCTTTAACGAGCTCATGACAATGAATTTTCCTTGAAAAAGCTTTAGCATTCAGCCCGGTAAACTTTACGATTCTCAATAACCACCTAAAAGTTCAGTGGGGATATGGAAAATGGGACAAGAGGGCAACGACGTAATCCGCAGTGGCTTTCCAGTCATTCACGATACAATTCTAGTTCGCCAATCGACAGCGAAAACTTTGACACCCACTGCAGCGGTAACGTGGTGAACGATGGGATATTCGGGGGAGGGAGCGAGTAGGAGAAAAACGGTTGGAATTGGAACGAGACAAGGGGTGAAAAGCGGTCTTTTCTCGCAAGCATCGGGAATGAATCTACTGCACGCGTCAGCAACAGCACCAGAGACGACGAATCCTATACGAGCCGATGCGTCATCCGCTGAACGATTTTTGTCATGACCCCTGTTCCCGGATTGCGGGTTCTAGGTGAAGGGGAGAGTTCTATGGTTTGCCGCTACCGACAATTTATAACCCCCGTTATATTATTTACTTCAAGCTCTCCATCTCGCTCCCTCTTTCTTCATCTCTATTTATGTCCCTCAGTTTTGCGGAAGCCCACAGACTGCGAAAATTCTCCTTTATACGCTTCAAGCGCAACGTATAGATCGCTTTTATAGAAGTTAAATAGCCTTTCTGTTGCTTTTCCGTTCGCAACCAGCTGTTACCGAGTAGCCCGCGTTGCTGTTTCGGTGTGGGAAAAAGTTCAGGTTAGTGCGCTCGTAGATGTAATACATTGCCGACGAGGTTCCCGCTGGATGAGGCGTAGGACGTCGTTCCTCGTTCGTGGACCTTCTGGGCTCGACTGGTGCAACATGTAATTGCGTGTAAGCTCCGGGGCGCGTAAATAATAAGAGATAAATTAGCCGTATTGCAAGCGTCCTGTAGTCGAATTTAAATAGGCCGATTGATAGTCAAGATAGCCATTAATTTTTAAAGTACACTGGCACAACTGGTATTTTAATGTCAATGGCATTTCTAAAATTTACAGATGGAAGCGCTTTTAGTCTTTCGCGAGGAATCGATAGAAGTAATTAAGTGAAAAATTAGGTTGCGAAGCATCAAAAACTATCGATGCAATGTGTAAATTATTGTGCTTGCCGCAGTGAAAAATAATAAGCAATATACGATGATTAAAATATCTAACAGTCGATGGTAACGCAGATCCGTCAGCAGCTTGCCAGATACATATTTAATGCACGATCATTGGGACTCTATTCGTTTCAACGTCCCAATCAATTCAACAATCAAGTGGTATATGTAAAACTATTGCACTGAGTCCTCGGTCTGATTTTTTTGGTAAACCTCTGCGCAGTGTGTACACTTGCTAAAACAACTTATGCGAACAAAGAGCGGACGACCTAGTAAATCTGAATCGAGCTATTCGCAATCTATCGGCTTTATACCTATAGCGCAAATCGCTGGCTCGGACGAAAACCGAATGTATAAGAGTAGCGAATTAGTACTATAAATATGATGGAGAGTTCCGGCAGCGACGTGTGCCACTCGTTCCTGGGTTCGGCCGTATGCGCAACACTACTCACGTATCGTTAAAGAGAAGGACTATAATTGGGAAACTCGTAACTTCGTATTACACACGCACGCACACGAGTAAAAGTGCACACGGCCGCATTTTAATGCAGCGTAAAAAAGGGAATCGAGATAACGGCGTACGCGAAATGTTTAATTTCTTTTGTGGAGCGAGTGGTGGAAGAGTGGCGCGATCGAGGCAGATCGGTCGCAGTGGGCGGAGGGGCGGAAGGGGTTGGCGGTCGAGAGACATCCAGGGGTCGGGACGTTGCGGAATGGAAAAAGCGCTCGACAGTATTCGTATCCTAGGGGAATCGCGTGGCGCGTTGCTTATTGCGCACGGAGGTAAAGGACACGGCGATTAATGGATGCACCGTGGGTCTTGCTGCAGTAGCCCCTGCTGTACGCATCGCGTGGCAAATCGTTTTTGAATTAAATCAATAATTAATGTTCAATTATAATGCGGCGAGAGTAAAAGAAAGAGAGAGAGTGAGAGAGAAAGAGAGAGAGAGAGAGAGAGAGAGAGAGAACGTATAGGGAGAAGAGAGAAATTTCCGCACCACTCGCAAACGCAGAGGCGTGGCTTCTCTTCACTCATTGATTAATCGGCACGGTTATTCATTTATTGAAATCGGTAGTAACTTTCCGAGAAGAGTAGCTGCTCCGTGTTTCTTTTTACGAATCAACGACCATAAAATCTGTAACTAATGCTCATTGCATTATATGGTCAACTCCGAAATACTTGTACGAACTTACTGCTCTTTTGGTTCGTTTTGCAAATTCCAAAATTGTAGTGATCTACATTAATGATATATCTGATTTTTCTTAAGCAATTTTTTAATTTATAAGACGCCAAACTTCACTGAACGACGTATTGATCAATAAATAAATGAAAAAAAAATAATTACCCTCTTTATTATTTTTAAAAATTAATAAATCATTTGAGAAAATCATTAAAAGTCAGTTTGCGATATATGGGATGAAAGGCATTATATCAGAAATATTGAGAAACTTCTTTATTGCAAAAGTAATATTGATATTAGTGTTCTATTATTTTTTAAAAAAATGAAAGTGATATTTATCATCTCGACAATAATGTTATGGTGGAAAGAAAGGCAAGATCATAGATTTCCTTCAGATATCTTCTAACTTACTAATTAAATATTGGTAAGAAGAAAAAAAATAGCTATAATTTTGTAAGATATAATTATCTTTCCATAGCAATCTTAAAAAGATCATTCTTCAAAGTAACAGTATTTAGTATGACAGAAATTGAACTATGATTAGGAAAGAATTTACAATTTTATACTATATTTATGTTCCATAAATATTACGCCTAACTTATAGTATAACTTATAGTTACGATTATAGTAAAAAATAATAAAGAGTTCAATTTTAATATTAAAGAATTAATTAAGAATATAATAATTGAATGTGTTTTTAAATACATAACACTTTTATGTATTTTTTTAGTTTTTTTTAAATATATTAAATAATAAGTTTTAAAGTTTTATAAATATGATCTTATATTTTTTTAAATATTTATATTTATATTTAAAAGTAGTAGAATTAAAATTATAGCTCGGCGAACCTTATGTGTTAATTTTTTTTTAAACAAGTCAAGTAATTTTAATTTCAATTATTAGTCATTCTTGCAGCTTATATTCAAAGCAAATAAATATATATGAGTATTATTTAAATAGCTTGAAAATTTATATTATATTATAATTAAAATTTGCATACTATTTATATATATACATATATATATATATATATATATATATATATATATTAAAAAATTATAAATTTTTAAACTTATACGTAATGTATAAAGTATGATGACATACTTATAAAGATATATTATTTGCTTCTAAAATGTTAGTAATAAATTGCATAACGAGAAGAATTATTTAATTATTGCATACTATATTTATCTTTCATTCATGAGTTTCACTTTGATTTATATTTTACTCTACATTGCTTTAATCATTATAATTTTTATAACAATTCTTCATACAAATTATAAACTGAATTTAAAAAATAAATAAGAATATGAGAACAAAATGATTTTCTACTCGTTGATGGAAATACAGTGTAAACATATTTCATTGAATTTATTTTTTAATGTCTTCCATTGGATAATATTGATTTTTAACTATTTCATAAGCATTACAATCATATAAAAATTAATACTACAATTATTTTACTGTCTTAATGCAATTCTAATTTCACTAGTATGAATTGCTGAATTATAAAAAATCCCACTCATCTTATGATTAACATCAATAAAGCATAATAATCTGCTATATTCTATTGCTAAAATTGATTAATGTATTAAGTAAGTAACAGCTAGGAAAAAAAAACTAATCGAATTAGGTATAATTTTGTAAAAATTTATTGATTTTTTCCTAAATAAGTTGGTATATATAGTGAAAATTGGTAGGAATAAAATTAACATGCTCAATAAGTAATTTTAATTTACACACAAATCAGCTAAAAATTTCTTTGATAATGTTAATAATATTTTATATATTTCTGTCACAATCAGACATTTTCTCTCTGACGTAAATCCTTCCATAAAATGATTATATATCAAGTCAATAATAGTCTATAATAATATATTTCCCAATCGTCAGGAACTGTTAAAATGTAACGTTCAGAAGTAAACCTTTGTTAATACCAAACAACTAAACCTTTATCAAATACCTCCGAATGCAACTCCTTTAGTGAGCACACATCTTCACCAAAACTTTACCTTTATCGCTTACTAAGGATGTCTTCTTTTTGTGCCTATACACTCAAGTGCAATAGCACGATACGGAAAACTTGTTTAAAAAATTTAATGTTTTCAAAAAGTAATAGAAATGCAATTTGTAAAATTATTTTCTTGTTAACTTATGTAAAAAGTAACAAATGTCAAATACTAAAATTTGAAAATTTTTATAAAATAGTAAAAATTATCAAAATTAAAAAATTGCAAAATTTTATAATTGTTAACTAATACTGTTTATAAATAATTATATGTTCATAACATATAATAATAATAACAATAGTAACAACAATAATTGTATTTACATTGACTAAGGAATGGATTGATGTATGAAATAGTTATAGAAATATATATATATCTAGGTATCATAACATATGATAAAAAAAAAATTTTTAATTTATTAAATGTAAAGTATAATTTATTAAAGTAGAACAACGATAGTGAAAATATTTCGATGGTATCAGTTGCCGTATCATTAAAGGGAAAGGCTTGTGAGAAAAATATTCTTATTCCGTTTTCGTCTTAACTCTAAGGCCTACGTATTGCGCGTGATTGGTTTATGAAGCATCATAAACGCGGGCCTTATACGCGTGCGGCTTGGACTAAGGATTTTTTCGGCTTGACTTTTCGTGTCAGGCTTATTACCTCAAAATACGATCTTGTTCGTTGTGCTCGTTGTGCCGTGGCTTCCTAACCGGCTGCAAGTGCGCCTAGCATTTGCCAGATGTTAAACTGGCTCGAGTGTCCGCGTTAACTGTTGTACGCACTCGACGCATTGAAACGGACATTTAAATCACGGTAGAAAGAAATGAAGGGAAAAATAAAGAATGAATGAGAGAAGGAAAAAAATTTTTCGTGCGAGCCGTCGCTTCGGCCGTAACAATAAGTAATTTTATTTCAGAATACCGTAAGCGTCTACCGGTACGTAAGTCAATATAAGTCATAAAATGTCCTTCAGTTTCTCGAAAACACTTGCAGCATGTAAATGAAAAGTTTTGCAATCCTGTCGTCATTTTACTCGCGTCCTAGAGACTTTCAATGGCTCTCGAATTTGTTTACGCATTGGCGTCAGGCGTAATTCAATTTTCTCTGCCTTTGTTGCGACTTTTTTCTTATCCTTTACCTTTTGAATCCTTTACCTTCATTACTTTCTTGCAAAGCGAAGCATCCATAAATTGACCACGCTTTTATTAACATATCTATCGCTGTATAGTCTAAAGAAAAATTCATGGCAAGGAAGTCTGTCTAAAATTATGGATGTCGTTATTACTCATCAGTAGGTGCATTAAATATGGTAAATATGTATTATTAATAGAAATAAAACATGTTTACTTAGTAAATTAGTTATCGCGATTACCGCGTTATAAATAAACGTTAATTTATTTTTATAAAATTATGTTCAAATTATTTGTAACCTATTTGCAATGTCGCTTAATTTACATTCGTTTAATTTTGAGTGCAATATAAGACAGTAATAATTATAATATTAAGTACTCAAATAATTGGATTATATTGTAATGGATATATATTGTATATTCTTAGTGCAAAGAAAAACATTTTATAGGGAAATGAAACGAATTACGCGTTTTGGTCGATTAGGTAATAACTAATAAATAAAACAGACAATAAATTCTGGCATTATTTGTGATTATTTCATTATTATATATATATATATATATATATATATACATTACGAAAACTTAATTTACAAAACTGTTGAAAAGAAAGATAATCCCTGTTTCAACATGATGAAATGTCTGCAACTACTCTGCTCTGAAATCTGACCATGAATCAAATACTATCTCTTGAATAGTTTGTACGTTCTCATAACTTTCGTCAGCCTATTGACGTTTGCTTTAGGAAGATTGACGACAGCATCATTTAGTTTGGGCTAAAGTAACAAGTAGTATAAGATTTGTAGCTCCTATTATTAGAGCAAACTTATTAATAATGCGCCCTATTCGGATTCTCTGAGCTGGAGTCAAGCCCTATTAAACGTACACCTAATCTGAGTCGACAAGGGGAGAGTAGATTTTTAAATTTGGTAGCTCGCCTCGAACTGTATAGCGAATGCTTATTGAAAGCTAATAATCATCGGTCATCGTGGCCTTGGATCGAAAACCGGTCCTACCAGATGGGCAATACGATCGGGTCTGGATTCCACTTGTCCAATACCAGCGCCGCCCCTTGATTTCCTGCCACAGCCCGAAATTTAATTTCTTTAATTAGGGCACAGCCGCCAAGTTGACACTAACGGCGAAAGGGCAATTACCGTGAGAAAGTGCGTACCTTTCTGGTAATTATAAGTATGCGTGTCTCAACCTTTTTTATCCTTATTGTTATTTTTCTTTCGTATGTTTCGCTACTACAAGATGCTGATGTTGATGAATTTCGTAGCCATTATGCATACAAATTAATTGGCAGAGTTAAGGGAAGACCCGCGCGTGTCAGCTCTAGTAAATTACCATACCGGCCCAATATTCAGATTCGCCAATTACATTCCATCGGTAAGGTATAAAATACTTGCATACAATTTACATTTAATTTATTAATAAGTGAATAATTATAAAACATAATTTGAATTGATGTTTCAATTATAAAGTTACCTTCGAAGAAAGCTTCATTTATAAAATATTTATTTGATAATAAATAATGACATTCGTAAGAAAAACATTATAAATTAAATAACGGTAATAAACGTAAAATGCCGCGCTTTATGATTAAAATACAATCTAAACTTAATAATAAAATAATAAAAATAAAATAAATGATCATCATTGTTTTAAACTTTGTAGAATATTTGCTTTTCATATTAAATTAAAAATGTTTAAAAATGTTTGATAAAATTGCAAATTATGTGATACATTTTTTATTCATTGTTATTAATTTTATTTTTTAAGTATTGGGCTTATAGTATGTATAAAATTCTAATAAAATCGTATATACGAAGTATTTAATTCAACAATTCCTTTAACTAAATAAGAAATACATTTTATATGGGCACTGGAATGTGTTTTAGTCTATAATTTTCCCAGTTGTGGCATATTGTTAAATTTTAATGATTTCCTATTTAAGTTGTAGACAAAATATGAAAACAAATTTTAAACAAACTTTTAGTCACGTTTTCTTAAAGTACATAATAAAATATTAGCTCTGCACAAAATGTATAGAAAATATTTCCTTACATACATAATGAATCCATTGTATAATACGTACTCCCATATACAATCAAATTTGTATTAATTTCATTAAATTGAAAAATAATGGTATCGTCTCACTAATATTAAATACAAATATGGAATACGGCGGAATAATAATCATTCGCTAAGAAGTAATTGGTAATTATTTTCAGGGTAAAAAATGAAAGTAGCATAAGCTGCTCCATGCTGTCACGGATTCTATACGGGTAATAATACCCTACTATTAGGTCGTAAGCACATGTATTCCCATAGCACACTATACCCTCCCCCGCCCTACGCCGCTAACACACAAACACACTTGCTGATACATAGCACATATAGTAAATAGATCTAAAAATATGAATCTGCAAGGTAATTGTAAAATATCTGCCCTGCTGCTTCTTTAAAACTCCAATCCTTAGTTAAATCCTAAAGGCAACAAGATCAAGGAGAGATTAGAGTTTGACAAACGTCGCCATCCAATTAGACTTTCCTTCGCACGGAAGATTAAAGTCGTAGTATTTCATATATTTATATCGATCAATTTTTTTAAATCCGGTAGTGTTTTTAAGTGATGGCGTAATATTAAAAGAAAAATTTTAAGTTGCATTGATTCTTATTTCCTTACTCAATTTTCAATATACGGTTAATAGAATAAGATACTTTGTCACAATTGTTATTAAGTCTTCGATGGAAGTGGTTAATTTCTTAAGACTCTTCGATTTTCAACAAAGATATTTAATTTCAGGTAATGGAACCTTATTCACAGGGCTTTCGAAAATTACATGTTCGTCTTAATAGCCAACTTTTCATTAGAGTCATTGAAATAGTTTTCATTTAATGATTAAATTATATTTAGAAGGAAACATTTTAAGTAAGAAATTTTTTTAAAAATACTATTTTAGTATGTGTGCAATATTATTTTAGTATACGTAATTGAATCAAGAATATAGTATAGTCGATGATTAAAAATTAACCATGTACAGACATTTTAACTAAATAGTTCATACAAGTTATAAATAGTTTGGATTACAGAGTAAAATTGAATATTTTGCAGTTTTATTATTTAAAATGTAATTCTGCTAATCGGAAGCAAAGTAAATGTATAGTTTTTATTAATGTATTTAGATAAATTAGTAATCTAAATTTGTTTAAAATTAATAGCATTAATACTAATATTAAACAAATATTAAATAAAAATTTTCGTTAATCGCATAAATTTATTAAATACTCTTCCGAACAACAATATGCATTTTGTTAATGAAACTTCAGAATTCGCTAACTTTTTCCACTTAAGTAAAGAGGAAATTACCTATTAGAAGTGGAGGTTTTTATGAAGCAATGAGCGCATACATACCTTACAGTTATTCCCTTTCCATAATTGTACACATTGATTCCCGTTCAATCGCGGTTGAGCCAATATCAGTTTTTTTCATGATTTGCACAAAGTTTGCTGTTATGGCCTCATCAATTATATTCTTAAAATGCATATAATTTATAAAATACTAATATAAAAATTTGTGAATATTATTATATTTAATCATTGTACTTTAATTGTTTTTTATTAAAAAAAAGTATTTAAATTATATTAAAGTGAAGTTTTTTTTATGTAAATGTAAGATTTGGATTTAATCTAACAATTAAAATCAGATAAACGAAATAAATTCATATTAAATTAAATTAAATGATGAAATTGATAGACTGAGCATTATGGATTTGGTAATTATAAAAAAAAATATGCTAATGTTTTAAAAAGTGATGCATACCAAACAAACTTACATTACTGGTCCAACTTCTGTTACCCTTTATATCTTTTCAAAAGCATTTAAATTTATAATGGCCCAGTACCTTGATTAGTTAACTCGATGAATTTAGCCTGTGGAAAACTTATTTAACTAGCACGGTGGATATAATTCGAGTAACGTAAAGAAAAAATTGGCTTGTTCACAGCGTCTGCCCAAGCCATTTTTATTCGTAAATGCAAATGTTCCATGAGCCCCATCTAAGCATGTCACTTTTTTCAACTAATATAGCTTTCGAGTTCCCATGTACCCATTAACTTATGCATCGGCAAATTTGTGCATCTAAAAAAGTAATTTGAATTATGAAACCTACTAGACATACAAAATCATTTACAAGACAATATGATGCATTACTACTTTGCTTATTAAGTATTGAAAATGATTAAAATAATTTTTAGAAAAACCTTACACGTGTCATTTTTTTTTTAATTATTAAAGATTAAAATTAAAGATATACCTACTATATAAAAAATAGTTTCGATGTATGAAAGTAATTTTATATAATTTATTGGTGATTAGTAAATGCTATTAAGTTTTTATTTTTGATTCTTAAATCTCCATTTATAATTAATAAGTTAATAAATTAATAAGAACTCAATTGGTAATTAATCAATAATTCTAGTTCATTTATTTTTTATATTTTTATATAAATTTTTTTCTTTTTAAAATGTTCTCATAAGCATTAGACAAATATTCGCACATAACATTGATAATTTATTACGAATAAATTAATGTACTTATATACTAAACAATTTAGTAGAGCTTCTTAAAACTACTAATTTTGCTAAACCGGAGTATTACATTTAATATTAACTTGTGTAGAAAAATTATGTATTTTCTATAATATTAATCAGTATATATTGTGTAAAATATGTACTAAAATTTCTTCTATTTAAAATCATTATTCATAAATCATACTTGGCAAATATACCCTTAAATATCTTCAAATTAGTTAGTTTATATTTACTGCTATAGATATTACTAAATTTTAAAGCAGGTAGTAATAATTATTAACACTCTACTCAAATTAATATTAAAAATTTGTTTCTGCAATAGAAACATTGTCTTATATTATATATGAGAGGTTAAGTCATAGATTTACCAAAATTCAAGACATTTGATTTTGCTACAATAAGTCTTACAACTTCTGTTTAATCTTTTTCTATCTTCCATTACAAATACATATGCAAGTATACGCTATAATACGAACTTGTCTTGCTTTCATTCCGTGCTCCAGCTTTAATTAATTAGCATTTGCTAGACTAGGAGTCTCGGGCTCCTTTTGTGGATATTAATGGGAAATGTGTGTTTGTGTTTTTGCGGTGCGAAATACGTCGTACAATGCGCGGGAGATATACGTAACGGGAGGCGGGAATAGAGCAATTAATGTCGTGGTAGCATAATTTATGATGTATCAGTAATGTAAATGGCGTGTAAGGAAGATGAGCCGATGGTTCGGGTGTTGAGTTGTTCAGATTGTATGTACACGATTGTATAATTGAGATTATCAAGTTTTTGTTATCCGTGACAAATTTTTTCAAATGGAAGTGTTAAAATTAAAATCAAACGTGAATTTTCATAGACCCTAAGTGCCATGAATAATATTTTACGTTTTAGATAATTTACGAGAAACGTAAATAAATAATCTTATCGATAAAATCATCCGCATCGTTTACGTTGAGTATGAGTTTCATGAGAGCTCGTGTTGTTATTATTAAATGTTCGGTAAAATCAAATAAGTCTATGGCAAGGAATAAAATAAAGCATTATCATTAAATATATTGCTGTCTCTGTATTATATAAGAACAATAATAATATATGCATTCAAAGCGTAAAATTCGAAAATTCGGAAATTTAACATTTAAATTTTTCAAATTTTTAAACATTTTAAATACTGTAGGTATTGTTGTAAAATTGCCTTTTATAAAGTACTAATAAATTTGGAAACAATTAGATTATATAAAGAAAATTAGGCAGGCAGAAATATCTTGCATATTTAATGGTTCAATTTACATGACTAGCAACTGAAGCTTGACTTTAAAGTATATTCAAATTTTCACCAATCAAACGCTGCGGTGCGCCGTACTTTTATGATAAAAGAATCAGGCACGGCAACGAGCTAATATTGATAGTAAAATCTATACGAGGAGAACAGGTACAATTTTTAGCACAAAGAAAATAGCGTTCGCCAGATCAATAAATCTTTATGTTTATTTTTATTTGAAAGAAGCGAGTTTCTAGCCGTTCGTCGCGACGTTGATGAAAGAGGGGTGAAGATGAATGTTAGAGCGAGTTTCACTTTTTCGGTATACGACGGGTTTCGAAACAAAACGCGCCATACAGTCTTTACTGAAAACTACGAGAACTAACCACGAGGGCAAAAACGACACTACACTTGGACTATATTCGATAATACGTTCAAAAAGGGCCTGAGAGGACGCGAAAGAAAATTTCTACAAGAAAATAAAGCGATGCTCTCTCGTTCTCTCTATCTCTCTCTGATTATCTTCTTTCATTCATCTTTTTTAATACATTTGGCATATGTATATTGCTGCTTTTATGTGATGTAGTACAACTGCTGGAAATTTGTAAGAAATCTTCAGCTTTTGTTCGTACTAGATTCATTTGGATTTGAAAATATTTCTTATTAGCTCTTAGATTAAGGATATAAAAGAAGAATAACAGAGTATGGTGCGTGAAAAAATGCTTAGTAGAAACATATCATTGCTATTTAACTAATTGGTTTAACTGGATACTTGGAGTATAAGGATTCATCAGACGATAATTAAATATTTGAGTCAATTGATTTAAAAGTAGCAAGTCTAACATGTACTCCGCCAATATTAAAAGAATACGTGGGATAGCAGTCACTGGTGTACGTGCAATCGTACTACTTATTATATTTAAAGGGAAAAATTGTCTTTGCAAATTTTCTATGATAATATTCAAATATGAGAACAATGTGATTCTTGCAATTTTTTACCACTTTTGCGGCTAAGTTTATTTGTTTGTAAGACGCTCTCATTATTCGAACAGGAAATAAAAATTTAAGATTAAATATGAAAGAAGAATGTGAACTCCATAACATGGAATAATAAGATAAATGCAATAGTAAAATGTCACAGATTGTATTCGTAAAATGAAAAGATAAGAAGATTTAGACGGCTGTAGAGTAGACGTCTAAATGAAAGATAGCCAAAAGTGAAAAAGCTAAATAAATGACTAAAAAATAGGGAAAAAAAGGCAGAAGGAAAACGAAGAGAAAGTGCCACTATATCAGTAGGTGGAAACTTAAAAGACGGCATGTGCCGGCTCCATTCCTCGCGCACGCTGCACTTCAAGTACCTCAAATGCGTCTGAGAGATTGTGGCTGCACCGCGATGCTAATTGCGTCGATTATCTCAATTTCCGGAACCAGAGAAGTGCCGGATAATGGGGCAGCAAGTGAGCTGGAACGAGGAAAGGAGAAGATAGAGCGAAACTGAGAAAAAAAGGGAAGGCTCGTTACGCTTTCATTCAGTTGCAGTGGCGGGGCGAGGCGAGGGACATAATTTTTCTCCCACTTTCTTCTTAAAATGTCCACTTTACTTAAAAACTGAAAGGAAGGAAGCGGCAATAAAGTAGAGAGAAAGGGAGATGGAGTGAGAAATAGAGGTAGAGATCAGTTTATTCTCGCGAACTTTCAGTTATTGAATATGATAAGTAGATTATTTATTTTACAGGAGCCCCTATTGCGATTTCGCTATCCTCCGAATTGGCTTTAAGAAAGAACTCGTTGGTTCTCGCTCGGTCAAAAATTCGCACGATTACACGAAAATTCTTGACCGTAATTGCAGAACGATAAACTATATTTTACTGGCGATGCTTTGGACGGATGATTGGGAAGGGATGCTTCTGCTGATGCGTGAGAAAAGTAAAAGGAGAAGGTAAAACAAAAAGAGGTTTTCTTAAAAATATTCTTCGGCTCGCTTTTTCCCCTCAGCCTGCATTACTGTTGAAAAATGACATTTAACCTTCTCACGAGGATGACTTTTTCCCCGGAGGACCGGGGTGAGCTCCCAACGACCTACAAAAACCGCAGCCCCATGGAGAAAGACGTTTGCGAGAGAATCACCGATCCGCCTTTTCTCTTACACTTACTCTAGCGCTCGTGCCAGCTTCCATTACTTTTCGACGTCGTTATCCAGTCCTCGAGCGATGGCCTCGATCGCTTTATCCCGTAGCCGCTCACCTTTTTTGCCCCTTTCATTTTCACTGAAATACCGTCGCGCGTCTCTAGAACTCGTTATATAAATAAATAGAGAGAGAGAGAGAACAGAATTATTACGAGTTTCAAAGATAGACGTCTATAGAATCCTCGGCCATATTATGGAGAACCTGGACTGTTCAAACATTTCATTATTCAAATAACTAGGTAAATTTTTTTTCCCACAAAACTAAAATTCTTCTATTCGTAGCTGAATTTAATCAAATACACTACTTTTGCAAAACTCCTGGCATCAAAATATTCCCGAAAACTTAAGCATCCATTTACTCAAATAAACGAACTATGATTTTTTTATGAATTCCGCTTAAGTAACCAAAATTTTAGAGAAATACGATGTTATAATTACAATATAAATATTTTTAAATTATTCACAACATTTTTGCAGCTAAATTAATTCTACACAACAATTATAAATCAACCGCCTGACCTAAATTCAACTATAGAATCACTGCTGGGCGTTAAAGATATAAATGATTCAACTGCAGCAATTTTACGATTTTCATCAATAAAAATTAAAAGCAACGAAAATTACAACCTTTTTTAGAAATAGAAATTATTCAATACTTACAAAATTATTTAATAACGTTGTATTAATATATTTAATAACATTGTACAAGGACAATGTTACTGCATAAGGTCTAATTACATTTTAGAAGGGTTAAATCATCCCAATCATCAACTCATCCTATCTTACCTATTCGCTTTTTCGGTGTCAAAGTTACGTTTAGTTTTTCCCACGCTTCGAGACAAATCGCGTATACCGAACTTGTAAGTGACTTACTCTCAAGCGACAGTGAAATCAAATAGAAGATTAGAACGAATCTCAATTCAAAGTTAGTCCTCAGCGGATCCAAGCCAGACGCGAAAGACACAACGACAAGAATTTACTCTGAGGTGGGCGCGCGTCGGTTTATTTCTTAACACAAAGCTCGCACTCAATTTCCGAGCTCTGAATAATTTATCAGTTTTCACTCTTTTAAGCAAAACTTTATGCTAATCTGTATTATTTGTCGCTACTGCGACCTCCAATCTTACCGAGGACTTTGAGCTTTTGGCTTACAAGGAGTAGCGTCACTATTGAAATTGTGTCGTCATTTCTGAAACTTTATATGCTATAAGAGATACAAGGAAGGCATTGGAATTTTCATTCAAAGAATTAAAAATCCCATTATATTCTGAGTTTTCAATTACATTGTATAACGATTTAATATTTATCTAAACCGAATTCACGTATTCAGTTCCCAATGCTGATTTAACGAATATAGTTTTTCTATTACATCTTACGCATTTAAAACTATACGTAGGCCATAAATGTGTGTGTTAAAATATTCAAAAACTGATCCAAATCATTCTAAAATTATATTTATGGATATATTACATATATTTGATAATATCAATTTATATTCATAGACATCAATTCAAAAAAAAAATTTTTACTTTTGGAAAATAACATCATCCAGACCGTTATTTTGATTATTTTATTTTCCCTTTGATATATTCATAAAAATAAGAAACGATATAATAATTAAAGTATAAATTATTCAATAAACTATTTATTAGAAAAGCAAATTAACTAATAATAAAGCATTCAGATATTAGAATACTTCCTTTCTACTATTGGAAATTATTATTATTTTACAAATTCTGTATATTCATACATACATACATATATATATATATATATATTTTTTTTATTTTATTTATCTGTGTTCGCATATACATACATACAACTGCAGACACGATCGTATGTTGCATATATTTATTATTAAAAACATTTTTGAAATGTATCAAAATTCTTAATATTAGTATAATTGTATTTTATAATTAAAAGTTTGTTTAAAAAATTAAATATATCTTAAATGGCTTAAAATTTGATAAATCTAGAAAATCAAAGTAATTATTATTTATTATTATAAAAACCAAATTATTTGATAAATAGTTTAATAGCTAGTAAATAAATAATCAAATTTTAATATTTTAGAATGTTTTCATACAAAACTATAGTATTTGTGGATAGACTATTATAAAAATAGATGTTTTAATGGATCAATTCTAATGTTTTTTCTTACTAAATACGAAATTGGTCTCATTATTAGTATTCTAAATTTGTGTAGCATCTAGTAATATATTTACCTGAAGCATATAGTACTAAATACAACTTAATACTAATTACAGCTTTCATTCATGTAAGCTTTCTCGTAATTATAATCCTCTATTAGAAACCCTTCACTTTAGCTAGTTTGCAACAGTATTCATTAATTCATTCGATTTCTAATGCATGCACTTCTCTTTGTGGCTTATTATTTTTATATTCGATAAATTAGCTAAATATTCGTCGAATTGTACACATTTTTTATATATTAGAATATAATGATAGAATTAACCATTAGAACTTAAATAAATATGTAGCAAATAAACAAAAAAAGGAAAAGAATGATCAGCTACTGAAGATTGAAAGGAAGACATGAGAACTTTAATTAATTTTAATCAGTACCAAAAAAATTGTAGTGAAATTTCGCTCATTCAAGTGGTTTCATAATTTTTAAATATGCATTAATTTTAAAACACGTATCAGAAATAATGTTTTTGGAACTCTATATAAGATTTTAATGTTGTATGACATAATACAATAAATACACAACAATGTTTATTTATTAAAATATACGTGGAAATACTTAAAATATCATAATTAAAATTTTTAAATAATTTATTTTATTTTTAAGTATTTAATTTACATAATATATTTAAAATCTCTATTACAGCTTTTTATATAATGATGAAGTACTTACAACGTGTGGCTATGATTCAACAGTACAGCACTTCAACAGTTTTCGAAGTAGTACGTAAAGAATTAGGTTTGAGTTGTATGCGTGAGTTCGAAAACAAAATTGTGTAAAATTGCAAGCAAGTTTACAGAATTTATTTTTAACTGAGAGCAAACAGTTTTAGGCGAACCGTAAGCTTTTACAATGAACTTCATTATCGAGTGTGGAAAAACGCGATAACGATGACCTAAAACTTTAGTACCTCTTTTTCATAACAATCGACTGAAAAAATTGTGCATTTTTCTAGTACAAATCGTGTACGTGATTCTTAACTCATAATTCTCCACGAATGAAAGTCCTTGTAAGCTTGGGCTAGTTTTAAAAGAAAACATCAAAAAATTGTCGGGTTGAAAACGAATGAGCATAACTTGCTGTAATGTGCCACAAGCGCTTGTGATGTCCATATAACGTCCGTTCTTTTAATTACTCATCTGGCTTTTGCCTTCATCCCGTGGTCTCTTCTCATCTCGCCTGGCTTTCCCTTTCTCTCTCTCTCTCTCTCTCTCTCTCTCTCTCTATTTCTCTCTTTCTGTTTCTCCCTTGGCCTGATCCCTTCCCCGAGCCAACTCGGTTGCCTAACCCCGTCAGACTTCATCATCCCTTTTCTTTTCATTCCATTGGTTTTGCAAATGAAAAAACGAGTATGCACGGCAGCTTTGCGGAAGAGAGCAAGTTAAACGGAGCAGGAAGGGAAGAAGGCAACCTATTCGCAGCCAACTTGTTATTTCCCCATTTGGAGTAATTGCACGCAATTAAGCGCGATTAAAGGAACGCAAGTCGTGCGCGAAGCTCGACTGCAGTAGTGACGACGAGAACAGGACGCGCGTCGACACTTCGTTCAATTGTCGGATCTTCCGTTTTGCGGTGTAGACAGCGGCTCTGCCTCTTTCTCGCTTTGTTCTTCCCTCCCTTCCTATCCTATTGCCGATGCTACAACCCCGTGCCGCTCTCGCTTAACGTCGTTCTCCTCGCGCGCTCTTTCCTAAAATCGAGTCAACTCTATAAGAAGATGAGAACTCGTTTGTGAGTGGAAGAGAGCGAATGAGATAAAGGGAGAGGGAGAGAGAGAGAGAGGGAGAGAGAAAGAGAGAGAGAGAGAGAGAGGGAGAGATAGATGCAGGCAAAGGCAAAATTAAATTAAAGAGTATTTAAGAGATCATATGCACTGCATTAATATACGCAACGTCTATCTAAGCTCCGACTTCTCTGGAATTGGATATTACGTGCTTGCCGGAAAAATTGAATCTCTTATACTTACGACAAGTAAGTTTCTTAATTGACTCAAAGTTTAATTAGTTACATACTTTAATTTAACTCTAAATTATATTACGGTAATCATTTGTTTTTTTTTCATCCACCCTAGTGTGAATAAATTTTATTTTGTTGATTATTAGGAGTAAGTGAACCTAGAAATGTATTAAACATAAAATAAACTACCGGTTAATGAAATCAGTTTAATCAAATTATAAACGTATTTCTTATGGCTTTCGTATTAATGATTGATTGTAAAAAATTGTAAAAATTAATTCTACGATGAATTCATCGTTGAACAGAATCTTGTTCATCGCAACAGGCTATCGCAGGATGAAAATATCATATACATTAATTTCCAGGGCAATTCAAGGAGTGTAGCTCAGTACTAAAATACTATCTTCATATTAGAGCTAATTGATCGGGTGATGTATGAGTCAGGGGGTAAAAGAACGGTAAGATGGAGAATCAAAAAAATTGTGCTGATTGATCCAGCAATGCTTCTTTGCATCTTTCCTTTTTATGGACTTGGCCAGAGCACTCAGATTGCAGAGGTCATGTAATTAACACGCGCAATCGTGGTAAATTGAGAACGGTGTATAATTACTGTTCTGGGAACGCAGCACTCCGACGGGGGTAGTTTTACTGTTTATATTCACGACCCACTCCTCCTGCGGATCGTTTCTTGCACTTGCTTCAAATTTACGTTCTGAAGCCTCGTACGTTACGCCGCACTGACTCCTGATCCTCCTACTCGCCTCTTCACCCATGTTTTTTTTTTATTTCACAATTCCTAACTACGCGCCGCCGTTGTGGTGATTTACAGAAACGTGGGCGGGTCGAACCTCGACTTACTATTGCTACTAGAACATTGTATATTATTACTTACTTTTTCTTTATGCCATTATCTCCCTCTTCTCTCTCTCTCTCTCTCTCTCTCTCTCTCTCTCCCTCGCTATCTTTCATTTTATTTACATGTCTCTCTTTCTCTCTCTCTGTCTATATTTCTTTATTTCCTTTTACATAGCTTTTTATCTTACTTTTTCCTTTGCACCGACTATCGTTTGTATCTTATATGTCGCCAAGATTAAGTTTATCCATTTCTTGGTACACCTTGTAAAATTTACAATCTGCTCAATTTTTATGTGCGCAGAAAAAATCCGTTTCACAAACTTATTAAGCAGAGAGTACTCGGAAAATTGATTTTTTCTTTTGTGCAAACTACGATACTAACATTTTTAAAACATATATATTTTTTTTATTTTCTGTAATAAAAAATTATAGTTTCAATTAAAAAACTTACTCTAGATTTTTATTATGTACGTATATATGTATTAATATTCTTTGTTATCTAAGCTATAATATTTATCTTTTTAAATCCTATATACAGCTAAGATTTATGAGAATGGAATAGTATGTCGAATATAATTATAAGTGAAAAATGGACTACATTACATACATTAAAAATGAGAACAGTTTTTTAGTAATAGAAAAATATATATATATATAAACGGAAAGTAATAAACTATGAGGTAAATACTGCTTATATTTGACTTTGAAAAAAGTATTATATTGTATAATAGCTGTTCACTTATTTTATATATTTTTACACAAATTTCAGCGCAAACTTTCCAAGTGGAAAATACAGAAAAATGAAATATTTTATTTACGCATGTATTATAATGTATCGCATATCCTGAAGATTACATACAACTGTATTGTTTTTGTTAAAAACCGATGTTAATAAATTCATAAATTCTTTCAATTTGATAAAAAGAAACTGATACAAAGTACCTATTAAATTCAAATTTGTTTTCATAATAAACTTAATAATTATCGCTGACTAAAATCTATATTTAATATTAAATCCTATAGCTCTGTTACCCTATTTTTATATTTCCAGATTGTAGGTGAAAATAAAAAAATGCTTCCTGTAAAATATATATTTTTTACAGTAGTTAGTTTATAAAAAAAATCTAGTACACTAAAATACCTGAACCTGAAGTTTTTTTTTCTTTTCAAGTGTTGTATTTTGAAAAAAGCGTAAAAAACTAAGTTAGCTTACGTAATAATCTCCTGACTGAAGTCACTTATTCAATGTAACTTGAATAGTACGTGCAGTAAAATAACTGAACTTTACGATTACAACTGCAAATAATATCTCAATTTGAACAAATAGTACATATCTACTAATCGCTCACTTAATTTCTTTGTCCAGAAGTAATGCCGAACTGTACTAACTTTATATTCTAAACTATTATATTAAAAACTTAAGCAATTGTTATTTTAGCTTATATGTGCAATTAATTTATCTTTTGCCGATCAGAAAACATTTATTAAACATTCATGAAGAACAAATTATCATTTCAAATATTAATAGATATAAACATTTGATTTATTGTTTCAGTTACTTCTACTTGATTATAAAAAATTAGTCTATTTCATATACTCTGTTCGATTGCTAATTAAAAGTTAAAGTAGCCTTGATCATAGTACTCGAAAAAGTAGAGAATTATTTATTATCAATCAATTAGTAAAATGTAAGCGAAATTTATATATAATTTAATTAATGGTATAAAACAAATCAGAATTCATTTAAATTAAGAATGATAAAATTTAACTTAATTAATATAAACGTGGCTGAATGCCAATCAAAATGAAACATGAGTAGAAAATAATTTATCAGAATTACTGCATATCTACAATGAACTAAAGAAGATGTTCTTTTATCTTTTCTGCTAAATATAGTTTTCAAGTATTTCAGGCGAAAAACTTATTTAAGAAGAATGACATGAATTTAAAAGTGCGTAATTAATTAAAATTTTTAGTTGAGTAATATATAAATTTTTGTAATGAATAAATAATTATTAATAAAATTAATTTCTTTGACTAATAATATTATATGCTTTTTTATTTATTTTATAAATAAATATATATATATATATATATATATTGAGATATTAATTTAAATATCTTACCATGTTGTATTCAACATTAAAGAAATAAAAAAAGAGCTAAATATAAAATAATGCAATTTAGTGGTTAATAAAATAAATTTTAGGTTCATTACATCAAAATTAAAAACGATCGATTTTCATACAGAAATTAAGTAATATTACAAATTTATCGAATAGTAAATTACTCTGAAGGCGTAAATACATTTATGTATTTATTACTATTTGTACTTTTATTCATCTGAATGTAATATAGTAAATATTGTCTTATTAAAGACGATTTGATGATATACTACGAGTGTTTTATAAATCTTTTCCATTAATATTTGTCAGTCAATAAATAACTGACATTAAATTAATCAGTAAATTACCGCCAGTCAATATCTGTCAAAAATAAATAAGTAAAAATTATTTATTTACTTTTTTATTTTTTATTTTATTAATTTATAAATAAAAATAATCAACTATAATAATAATAAAGACAAAATATTACTATGACAATGAATGTATTATCAGATTAACTTAGTTTATATTGAAAAAAAATTAATTTTAAAAGTTGTAATATTGCTATATTTTTAGTTTCTCAATTGATTTTATTATTTGGAACGTAAAAAGCAATTTTATATTTGTTATGGTACATAACTTAACTTTATAATACGAGAATGAATTTTATAAAAATGAAATATATTTTTAAGAATTGTACAGCAATAGCTGGAAAATTTGTTTAAAAATAAACAAACAAAATCTCAAGGTTTTCTATTTCAAAATTATACTGACAGATATAGGTATAATTTCATAGCATGTAAAAATGTTATTGAAAAGTATCTATTTTATATATAATTGAAACTTTTGAAGCGAAGTGGTATTATATTTATCAAAGTTAAGAACCATAAAAATAAAACAGAAATATTTGGCAGCTTATTTGATTCAATATAATATTTGTGGAAGAATCGCCATTTATTTAAGCACTTCTTTAGGTTAATAATTAATTGTTAATATTAATAAATACAACTTGTATGAAATTTTTTGCAAATATGAAAATAATATATCTTAATTGGAATTATATGGCAGGGTTGTGATTTGTTTTTAATTAATATTGTTATAAAATGAATTAAAATAAATTTTAGACAGCATGATTAACATCAGTTTCAAATCAATAAGAAAAAAATTTTTAATATCTAATCATTGTTACGTAGTTGTTTGCATTTATATGGAGATAATATCTGTCATCATAAACAAATAAGTTTCAAAGCCTAATAATTAAAATACAGCCGTGTTTTTGCAAGCTCACAGGAAAAATAAAGGCAGGCTATATATTTATGCATCCGGGACAAAACTGCATGAAATATATATAATATAAGGAAAGAAGTGATAGCGCACCCATACGTGGATGTGAACGCCTCTTTCGTAACTCTGCATATTACGAGGATTCGTACATTTGCTCGAGTTCGGTGAGATACGGAGAAGCGAGCGACAAGAATATAATCCAAGCGGGCTTTTTGATTTAAAAGAAGAGTTTTCTCTAGTCCAAAATTTCAGAATGGAAAGGGGGGTAAGAGCGGGTGGCTGTGTCGTACACCTGTTGTAAAAGTTGACGTCGTTTTTCAGGCGACATCTGGTACGGACTTTCAGCGGCCAGCAGGGCAACGTCGCTTCCCTTTTTCTACCCCCCCCCCCGCCGTCGTTGCTCTCTTACGTGAAAATACTATACTATGTGCGCTAACGCATACACGTTATCGTGATTAGTAGCAATTGAATTGTAAATCATATACCAAGTTTTTTATTTTAACAGTGAGCCTGTGAATGCTATTGAGTTTTGCGACACCATACGATTCATGAACACGGAACACTTGTGCTTACAATTATATTAAGTGAGCGTATGAATCACAATAGCTAGGATTTCAAAATATATGTAATTATAGTCGTGTTTTAAAAATGCACGCTATAAACGTTTTTCAAATTAATATATTAAAAAATATTATCATATTTTAAGCATTATAAAAAACAACCGTTCGTATAAAAAAATGTTCATAATAATTTATTTGCATTGTAAAATTTATGTCATTGTTTGTTTCTATGTAGAAAAAAATAATTGTATTTAATTTTTCCGAAAATTAATATTAATATTACACGCTTAGAAAATCAAAGTATTAACAATTTAATTTATTTTTATAATTTTTATTAATTTTAAATGATAAAATCAAGGTAAGTAATAAGAGAAAGCAGTTTAAAGAAAAATAATTGAAAATTCCAACATAACCAGTATTAAATTTTATACTTAAATACTTGGATTTATAGGGAATAAGTATACTGTTGTTGAAGCTTTTTTTTTAATTCGTTTAATTGGTGTTTTTTTAAAGTTCCAAAATGCAATGATTGTCAAAATTAATGTAGTTGCTCAACCTCCATAAACATGTAGAAAAATTAGATAATTTTGATAAATACGAGAAGCTCCTAAATACATTTATCATATTGTTGTATAATACATATATCCTACTACGTATTGAATAATATTTGTATTTAATAATTGTATTATTTGTATTTCTAATATAAAGTTATATTAATTTACCATGTAATATATTAAGCTTTACTATGCAAGTACTGAAAAATACCTCGTAATGTATCAGTTGCATTTGAGATACTTAATACACATTTGGGCAATATCGCGTATTTGTTGAATAAGACAATTTTCTTCGTAACGATATATTATTCTACGTTATTTTATTACCTTGGGGCTTACAAAATATAGGCTCCGCGATCAGCAACCTAGCATAAGCTAATTAAATTTTTTTTAATCTACCACCATCAATACAGATAAAGCAGTATTGCTATAAATTTGATAGATGTGTTATATATATTGCCGTATAAAGTTTCAATGAATATTAATTGAAGAACATCGATATGCAAGTCAATTTTTCTCAGACGCTTCCACAATATTAAGGGTACTTTTCTTGAGCGTTCTAATGCTCCATATCTATCAATATGTCTAGAAGTAAGACTATTACGCGATACAAGTTTGCCGCTCGTTACGGAACTTTTTCAGCGGGTGGCAAGCGTACATGCAGCTTTTATTCAAGTCCCAAAAATCAGACCAGCAACTTAAAGTACAACACCTGTTGAACAGCATTGAAAAGACGAGCGAGAGTCACTATGCGAAAGTTGTTTCGGCTCAGCCACGAATCTGCTTTCTCTCTTTTTTTGTAATTGCCTATCGCTTCTTCGGCTTGACGTCCCTCGCGCCAACTGCATCTTACCCTCTTTCCTTCCAAATCTCGCCCTTAAGCGGTTCAACGAGGAGTAACCTCGATATATACATAAGAGTTCAGAGATAAAAGAAAACTCAATCGCGAAAGGCATACAAATGGATACATGTTTAAAATAGTATACTAGAAGGAATAAACAACCGAGGATGAAGGCGTCCGTTGATTTCGTAGCGGTGCAGTAACTAAATTTGCCACCTCTCAGCTCTTCTCAGTAATCACAGTCCGGCATGTAATTAAAAGACTCGAGCCCTTCACTTCTCAACACCAACAAGTGCCCATGTCATGAAATCACTCTCGGAACAGGAAAGGATCAAGGGTGTGATAACTAAATGAAATTGTGTAACTCGGCCACTTTTTCTTTTTAACGGCAATCAATAAAAGCTGTTTAATGTCCTGTGGAACTTTACTCTAGTTCGCTCGACACCTTCCTTTCGCATTAGCTCGCCATTTATTTATTCGTATAATGTGAACGTCAAAGGGCCTTAAAATTCACATATGCACTAAGTATCCTCGGAACAAAACAAATAATTGATTGGCTTTCTTTAAAAAGAAACTTATGATCATGTGAACGTTGCATTAATTTGTTCTAAGTTTAGCAATTAACACCTAATGATTCAAACATTTTTTCAATTTATTGAGAGACCTCGATGTTTATGATCCTGAGTACTTAATATATTATTGATTTTTTCTATGCGATAACTTATTGATTATTTGTGTAGTAAATTATGTAATTTATGAAAAATAAAACGCAAGAGACTTTACCGCGTGATTCTGTCAGCTGTTTGTGACAGAAAATAAAACAAACATAATGAAAATAAAGTAATTAAAAAAAACTTCCAAAAGTTCATATATTCTGAGATAAATTTATAAGCACATTTTTTCACGTATAATCTGCAGAAAAAGGAAAGTTT
This sequence comes from Kradibia gibbosae, assembly GCA_018907135.1. Taxonomy (NCBI): domain Eukaryota; kingdom Metazoa; phylum Arthropoda; class Insecta; order Hymenoptera; family Agaonidae; genus Kradibia; species Kradibia gibbosae. The sequence continues at coordinate 30,258,483 of JACCHX010000001.1, read as the reverse complement.
TTCACAAAAAATGTTTGCTTGTACAATTTTTGTTGTAAATCTACATTTTTATAAATGGATTTAATAATATAATTTATTGTTAATGGTTTGCTTATATTTTAACTTGATAATATGCACCTCTTTTTTCGAATCAAAAATTACTTGTAATTCAGTAAAAAGATTTGAAACTGTTATCAGCTAATTCATTCACCCACTCTCTGTCTCTCTCCCTTACTCTCATTTATTAATTTTTACCTTTTTATCAGTACTTATTCGTTATTAGCTTTTTTGTTTAATATACTGAAATTTTCACGAAATTAAATTAAAAAGAGATGTTTGATATGTTCATATTTTGTTTCAATTATTCTAGAAGAAAATCTTCTTTAAAAAAACCGCCATTATTTATTTGACCAATTTTTTTATTTTTTTTAGTTTAAATTTTAAAAACATCCTGTATTGAATAAAGGAATTATCCGAATGAATATATATAAAATAGTTTACTTAGCCGATGTTCAAATATAACATTGATTGAATAATATCGTCTGTATAGATTAAATATTAATAAAGCATAAATTAAAATTAAAAGATTCATATTTGCAATAATTCGTCAAATTTAATATGCGCGTTTTTATTTCAATAAAAATTTTACGAATAGTACGTGTGAAATATTTTCCGGTTTTGAAGTATCAATAAAATGAAATTTTGATTAAATTTTGAGTAAGTCATCCTGTAAATATCCATTAGTAATTAATACCTAGCTTATAGTATTCATTTATTTAATATAACAAGCAGAAGAATGTAAATTTTGAAATGCCGTAGCGAAATCATTAAATTAATAAAAGAAATATGTCTAGTGAAATGAATGATCGTTGAAAATGATTTACTTAATGTATGCATAAAGAAGGCCGTAATGCGATCTTAATTCAGAGCTCTGGAATTTAAAATTAAGTGCTCGACGATATTGAATATCACAACACGAATCAAGTAAACACTTAGGACAGTGTTGCAAATAAAAGATCCAATCGCGTTTAGCTGCACGTATAAAAGTGGCCTGGAGGAACGAGGGTAAAAAACGTCAAAGCGTACAATGCGACAATAGCCGAGGGGCTATTCAACCCCAAATACACAGGGCGTCTTTACACGAATATACAGGGAGTCCATAAAGCGATGCTTCATTACTCATGGCATTCACGATCGGGCGAGATCGCTATCTGTCTCCAAGTGGACGACACGGCCCGGGACCCTCGCGGCCTCCATTGAAAAATGCAAAGCGTGGCTTTTTACGCATCGCGGTGCAACAACCCCCCGGCCAGTGATATAACGAGCTCTGCCAGTGACTATTTACGCTCTTGTCGCGCGCGAATAGTTCATAAATATTATCCCTCCTAGACCGTGTGCGTGCCGTTTGCGTGTCCGTGCCTGTGCCCGTGTGTCTGCTTCTGTGCCTGCCTGCGCGCGCTTATATAGGAATGAAGAGAGAGAAGAAGATGCCGATGAGAACAATAAGCCCGGCTGTTCGTTCAATGGACTGTCGCGCGATTCCATTTAGTTCTCTCCCTTTTTTCTGTTTTAAAGAAGCTATGATCTGTCTGTGAACAGCGAAGAAGAGAGAAACATAATAAGAGAGAAACAGAAGTATTTTGCGATAGAGCCAACAGAAGCACCTCATCCCGAGAACAGCCCTCGAGTTTTGTGGCGGTGGTGCTGGTAGTGATGATGGTAGTCGTATCCATCCAGAATAGCCATCAAATAGAGAGAGAGAAGAAAAAGAAGAAGAAACCTACCCGATCAATTGTTTGTCCGGACATTTTTCCGAGAGATCGCGCAACCCGAGTATGTGAAGGTGAGTTCTATTATGTAATTCCATATACACTAATAGTAGATATATGTGTGTGTGTGTGTGTGAGGTATATATATATACTGAGAGGGAGGGAGAGAGAGAATTAAGGAAAGAACGGGAAAAAAGAGCGGGAAGGGAATAATGAAAAAGAGAAGAAGAGAGAAAGCTGGATAGAGTTCTTTATATCGGACTATTCCTTCCTTTTTACCCCTGACCCACGTTTCAAAACACGGAGCTTTATTTCTTCCCAGGCCTTTCAGCCGCTTCAAAATGCTCAGCTCAGAAGAAGCCAGCACTAGGTTAATGTGCTGCAATACTAGTAGATAAATTTACTCTGCCTTTATGTGATGTGAGCTATGGACCTTGCATTCGATAAGATGTCTCGAGCTTATACAATGTTTTTGGCGAATTTTCCGAGTGAGAAGTAGGGCATTTTCAACATTGTTGTAAGACTTTTAATAGAAGAACCTATTACGAAATCATGTTATAACATTGCTAAAATTATCATCCTAAGTACTGATGATATTAAACTGATAATGCTTTGAAACTAGCCGTCTTTTGGAACCTGTCCAGAGGGAATATAATATAAATGTTTTCAAAACAAAATATGCGACATTTTATACGACGAAGATGCTTCCACCAAACGGTAATTACATTGAATATAAACAATTATAACAAAACCCTAATGGCTAATATAAACTTAAAACAAATTATTGGATTAATTAACGATTTACTCTTATTGTAGATATAAGTGGACAGATGTGTTATTTTTATTCTTACTACTACAAGTCGTAATTGCCAATAAATATTGAATAATATTATTCAAATTTACAACTATATTCTTATATATATATTATAACTAAGTCATTCGTGGTTACCTGTTTCACAATTTTATTGACATAAATAAACATTGTGCTCTTTTTAATATTCTATTAACTTTTATCGAAATATGAGTGCTTATAAAATGGGCCTTGTTATGTAAAATTATCCGTCATGTGCGTGTTAAATTTAAAATACCATGTAACGTTCATTCCGATATTACCATATTAACCTTTAGAAAATCGATATCATAATAAAATTTTTAATAATGGTATCAATGGTCAGAATATTTTATATTTTCGATAATTTTGATCGATAGCTCATTTTTAAACATGATAAACACAATTTTTTTCTAACTTTATTTTTTACGAACTTTAACCATTTTTAGTTATTATAATATACTTTATTATAATATAATATTAAAACAATTTAATACTTATTATAAATTATATTATAATTTAGATAATTCCTACTATAATATATATAGATTTAATACTATTTCAATTATCTTTGAAAAATTTATTTTTCCGAATTTCTGTTTACTAATTTCGAAGCGTAAAATGAATAAATAAAATCAAATTCATGTACTACTTTCAAACTTTAATGATTTTGTAAATCATACATGAAATGAACATATCGTGAAATAAATAATACTTTTTAACAGAATGTTAAAATTTTACTATGTAATCTTTGATGAGTACTCGTTGCATTAGAACTTTAATTTAAGAAAATTATTCTTAAATTGAATTAAATTCAATTTAATAAAATAAAGCTCCTTGAATTTAACTAATTAATTAAAATAAGACAGGCAAATGTTACAAATTAATCTAACATATTAAAAATTATGATTCATTATTAATATATATTTAATAAAGATATTTATAAATAATAAATATTTATTTATAATATTAAAAATTGAAATTAAAGTTTGAATAGAAGCCTGTATCTGAAAACGTTTAAAAATGTTAAATTGTGGAAGAAACAAAGATTTATTTAACGATTTAAGTCGCCTATATATAATCAACAGTTTACAGAATGAACGGTAAACCAATTTGTCATTGCAGTTGCTGTAATATTGATCTACACAATTAGGTTCATAAAACTATTAGTAAAATGTAGTTTTTGACTAATCTCTTTATTGGCATGCTTTTTCCCCATTTGGAGCATTCATCCGTTTAGAAGATCGTTCGGATTTGTCATTACTTAGCCATTAATGGGTCGGAAGCACGTGATGTCAAGCACTTGTGCTGAACCAGTGGACGACTAACGGCTTTTTACTTTTTGATGCGAGAGAACTTTTCCTTTTCGGCCGAATTAATTTGTAAGCCGGGTCGTCCTATCCGTCATGCTCTCCGCCTCCTACTCCATCTCACATCAATCCAACGTTTTGTCCCTGTAGTCCGCGGCGCGGTTTTAATTTGCAATTTTGATTGTCCATTTAAAACAAAAGTAATTAGCGAAAACTGCAAAATGATGGATAATTAAATGCTGAGAATTAATGGCACTTCTATTATTCTTAAGCTAATGGCATGTGCAATATTGCACAGTCTATCACACGCAATTTCATTAAATGAACAAAGATGTAATACTTTACGCTAAGGTGTTAAGTAATCGGCTTTCAAAATAATCCTTATATTACGAAATTATTGAATCCATAAATTCTCTCGATTAACTGCTTAACAGAATTCGGATTTAATTGTACTTTACATTTTTTTTAAATTAACGTTTTACCTTAGATTAAATGAAAAGATTACAAAAATTGAACTTAATATTGAAAAATTAAGTTTTCATAATAATATCATTATGCATAAATAAAACTCTACACTCAACGTTGATAAAATTTTACTACAATATTAGCGAGCATTAATTTTAGCCTCGACAATTTCTTACAATTTGTTGTACAAACTATTTTATCAATATTTTATTGTAAAAAAATATTTAATTGTTCAGGAAGTTTTTCTTATAAAACCTATTATAAAATGTATTTAAATAAATATTTTCAATATACTTTAGTGGATGAATGAAAAATTGAAAACTGTATCATCGATATAATTGACGAATAATGCACTATTAGTCATTTGATAATTTACCTATTAGAATATGCCTACTCATAGATTTAAACACGCAGCTATTATAATTTTTATTCTAGCTATACTTATAGCACCTATTACACATTTATCAGTGGATGCCGAAAAAAGTAATACACTGCGCAGGAAATAGTTAATCTTTTAAAGGGTTGCACTATAAATTGTGTTCGAACAAGTAGTAAACATTTCTTAAAGAGGTTTTACAGATCTTAATTTATGGAGATAGATAGGCATTTTTCACGTTTTGTCCATATCTCTTACAAGCATATATTTTTCTTAAATTTCTATTTACTGCTCTAAAATGATACTATCTACGCTTTCGTGAATCGTTTGTATTCCTCGCAAAATGAATTGTTAATTCTGTGTATGTATGTATACATTGTCTTATGTTTTCCCATCTCACATTATTTTACACAATCAATATAAATTCAGAAAATAATGACATTATGAATCAGATTTAGATAACTATTTTTAAGCAATTAATTTAGATAATTAAATTTTAAGTAATTATATTAATAGAAAATAATAAATATATAAAATAATTTGTTATAAAAGCGTTAATGAACATTATATAACGTATAGTACAATACCGCATTTGATTTCAGCCCGATGTTGTCCGGTCGTAACTTCGGTCAAACTGCAATGGATAATACTGCAAGTAATTCGGTTACTTAGTGCTGAGAAAACAATGCTACACTCCCAAGATACCATAGAGATACTTGCATCCTCACAGAGTCTTTGCAGACCTATTCTAATATGTTAAAGCTAGAATTGCCATCCCTGCGGAAATGAAAATACTAGATAAACCCATTGTTTATTTTATCCTCGCTGTCGTAACTTTTCTCTACACTCAGAAAATCGTTCTATTTATTACTTTGATGCATAGTTAATAGCAATTAATTAATTTAAGTAATGTATATTGTTGGGCTGTGCCAAATGATATCCGGTATGCGTAAGCATAGAAAGTTGGGTTAACAGTATCCTAAAAATTGAATAGAAATATTCATATTTTATGCTTCGTGTTATATTATCATATGAATATTATTCAAAGAGACATTTTATTATAACCTTAAACTATTCTGTTTCGTCCATCCTTAACTTCAATTATTGATTATTGTTATTTTCTAAATAAAGCAATATTATTTAATATCAAATCAATTATTTAAAATAGTCGAATACTATAAGCATTTATAATTCATATCTTTTTTAATACCACAGCAAAAATAATAAAATATTGGAATTAATAAGTTAATATAATTTAAAAATTTATATGTCATATATATATTTATTATATAAATATATTAAATTCGTAAACTCCAAATTCATAAAAAGCTATTCAATTTTATTCTCTTCTGTAATCCTTTTTTCATTTGTAATAGAAAATTAAATCGTTAAATTTATTAAAAACTAGTTTACGAATAACGTCATATACCTACACTGTGTAGTTATTATTAATGCATTAAATACTGCGGTCATCAAATTTATTAATAGGAGTTGTTCATCCCTTTCATTTCTGATTTTTATCTCGTTAAATAATTGGTATACAACTAAATCACTTACGCATAAAAAGGCTTCAACAACTTCAACTTTCTTTGTTTGAATTTATAAAAAGTGAAATTTCCGGTTTTTCTATATTACTTTACATTGAAATAACAATAAAAATTCTATTCTTTAATATCGTAAATTAAATTAATAATATTTTTGTTATAATTATAAGACTATTTATCTTATTTTAATATGTTTTTTTTTATATTTTAAAGCTCAGTCCCCTAAAACTGATGCACTGCAATTTTAGTGAATACAACAGGTTCATGATAGTGAAAATCTAATGTAATACGTAGAAATTTAATTACTAGAATACAATTAAATACAGCAAATATTACAATAATTCAAATAATTACAATGTTATTTTATAAGATAATATACAAATAAAATCACTTTTAGACTTTTGCATTTAAAGAAAATTTAATATTTAGTAGTCAGTTAATGGAATCCAGGTACATATTATAATTCAATATACTTTGAAAGCAAATTATTATAATATACTTTTTATAATTATGACATTTTTTAAAAATAATATTTTACCATTAAGTCTAAGTATGTCTTCATTATAACATTGGATATTAATTTAGTATTTAAAAAGTTTTTCTTTATAAATTATCATTAAAAATCTAAATACATAAGAATAAATTAAACGGAACCAAAAACTTTTTTTTCAACAATAATGAGTTCATTCTAATATTTAAGTTTGAAAACTGAAATTGTTACAGCTTACAACAAAATCTACGATCCGTAAATTTTGCCTTACCCTAAGGGCTTGATTTCAGCGACTTCAATGCATGTTTGCTTGTTTTATTTGATCTGTTCAAGATACTAAACTACAGAGGAAAACAAGTTTATTGTACGAGTACTGCGATAGCGATTGTATTTTGTAACAATTTCTACTATAACATGATTAAATGATCTGGTTTTAAGGGATCATCCCATTTAGTGAGTCAAACAATTTATATTCCTCTTTAGTATATAATTAAATAATTCAAAAACATTTATGTAATAATATTTAAAAATCTAATTTAAGATTGTTTGAATCCAGTATAAAGTAAAATAATAGGCAGAAAGAAGAAACTCAATAAATGAAAATTTATCTTAGATTGACATTTTTCTGAAAATGAACCAAAAACATTTTTATAAATTTTCGTACATAAAATCGTACGAAAATCGTATTCATCCAATCGAATTGAGATTATATTCGCTATTGAACACTATTAAAATTTTTTAACGTTAGTGGATAAATTTGATCTAAAAATGGTTACAAATTGATTTTAAATATTTAGATAAAAAGATTTTTGCATACGTAGTTCATTTATAATAGGAATATTATAGTTGTTGAAGACGATTTTATATACGCGTAAATTAAATGTATTAATGAATTGAATACTAATGAAAAAAAAAATTAATAATGGAAAATTTTGCTATACATCTAACAAAAGATTGAGTAAATATCTGAATTACTTTCTTCAATATATATTTTTCTTTTTCTCACAAATACATTTACTTTTTTCATTATATTTCTCTCTAAGACCAGACTTGTTAGGTAAAATTAATTCTAAAATCGAAATAAGCATTCGAAGCTCCGAAGGATGTGCCTAATATCGATCAAGAAGAATTCATGATCGAATCGGATAAGGAAAATTGGTAATCTACAGTTTATTTGCCAACGTAGCTTCTATCGAATTGGAAACATTACCCTTTCACCTTTTTTCCTCAGACTTTTCCCACTTCTATGTTGTGATTAAAGATCCGTAAGTGGGTTGACGAATGAAATGCTGGGGTTGGTGATGTTTTCTTAGGTCACTAGAGCTGCCCATGCAGTTCTAATTATGCAATGTCACCATCATAAGTGAGAATTATTTTTCTTTGAAATTATTTTTACATCCGAAGTATCATTTGTCTTTTAAGCATAACTTGCACTTTGATCAATAAAACTTATTATTTTACTTTCGCATGTCCCTTTCAGAAAATAAATGCTTTTAAACTAGATATTTATGTATAATTTCAATTACTCAGTAAGTCAGTTTACGCTAAATTCAAGATCCGTATTTGATCACACAAAATTTGAATTTTCAATATGCATTAACAATGTGGGCAATTATTATGCTGACCAATGGGCGAATGCGATTCAACGTATTTTATGGAAAACTCATTAGAGTAAACGAGCGAGAGCGTCATTAGCAAAAAATACGGGACCGCACAAACAACTATATTAAATGCATCGGATCTGTGTTAATTACTTCACGCTTAATAATTCTGACTTTTAATATATTCTTTGGTTCGACAGCTGACAAAGAATCAGCTAAAACGAAGCGCAGCAACGAGCGATGCTTGCGTTTGGCAATGTTTGCAGGGATAGGCAGGCAGCCCCTGTTTGATATAGGAAACCCAGAAAGAAACGAAATAGGAAAAGTAGAAAAATAGGAACGCGTACGCGGCAACTTCTCATATCGGGAGAAATGAATTAATAACGGCCGAAGAGTTGTAACGAGAATCCTCAATCGTTCGTGTACGAGAGCTCCGTTATTTATGGGATTCATTTGTACACGGCGGCACCTCGAGAGATATATACTATAACCGAACGTCAGAAAGACAAAATGCCAAGGACGAATAGTCAGAGAAAGATAAAGAGACGGAGAGCCGGGAAGTTAGAGAGACAGAGAGATTGATAGATAGATAGACAGAGAGATAAAACGACACGGAGCCTGAGAGAATGAAAGAGTGAGATAGAGGGGGGGAGGGGGGGAGAGAGAGAAATCCACAGAGAGACAGCAGGAGTACTGTTTACCGTCTGTTTATTGGGCATTTCAATAATTCCTTCAGCGTCAAAGTCTTCTCTAACCAGAGCTGCACTTTAATGAAATGTCAAGCGCACATCCTGTTGGTCAGAAGGAGCATTTATCGACGTAATATAAGTTATCGCGCGCGCTGCTCTTTTCCTGACTTGTCTGACTTTACACTCGAAAGAGCGCAGCAATACTTTTTCTCTTCAGGGCACTGCTTTATCTGTGTCTCTGCCCTCATTTTATGCTTTTCCCTTTACGCTTCTGCAGGGTTACAATTTTTTAATAGACAACAAAGACTTTTAGCTTATGACAAATTTAATAATCGACATTAATTCATGCTTTGGAGTTTATTGACAATGAAGAGCTCTTACAATTGTTAAAAGAAGAGCAGTTTATAATAAAACCATTAACAAATGAAATTAGAAAGAAATGGATATTTTTAGTTTACACATTCATTCGATTAATGTTTGTTATGAAATTTTAAAGGTATAAAATATTTAAATTTACCATATTTTCAATAGATGTATCCAAATTTTTTCGTGAATTATTTCATCTTTAAATATATTTAACATTTTTATTTAAGATGACTTTATTCTGCGTAAATTGAATTAAAATACGTATAAAACAAATTACATAAGTACTTCGTTTGCCACCTAATATGACTTGTAGATTTAAACGTACTATTTTTATTTGCACTTACATATAATAGTGGATTCGGTAAAGCCATAAAATTGCTGAAACTTACCTGAAATAAAAAGAGAAAATAATAGTTACTGAAGTAGATTTATATTAAAAAATTAAATTAAAATAATTTTCATTATGGATCTGATCGTATAACAATAAAATTAATTATTCAATTGTTTTTATAACAATATAACATAAATTAAACAATTTTAATATTTAAAAATTGAAATAAAAACTTGAAAATGAAAATAAAAAGTTTCGTGCAAGTATTCGATATATTTAAAATATATTTTTAAACAGCATATTAATAAAATATTTAAGAAAATTTGTTTTTATATGACGAAGCAAAATATTGCCATGAAGAAAATATGATTAAAAAATGTAAATGGAAGATTATAATGTTTATATTTGCAATTAGGATTGCAACTATTTTATTAATAAGCTATTCATAAGGAATTTATATTTATAAGATTAATATCAATTTAAAATATTTATACTATTATACGTATTATAATATAAGATTTTAACAGTTTATAATTAAAGTATAAAAAAAAAATTACTTTGTGATCTTCATAAAATAATTTAATATAAGAAATTATTATCTGGCAATATAATAATGATAAACTATACTTATATTTTATTATTTTTAATCTAAGACTTTTGAATTTATCAGCCATTTTTAATCCTGAAGAAGATTGAATACATCATCATTATTATTGAATAAATACATACTAATAATATTATTAAATATTTTTTCAATTCGGTGAAAAATATTATTCGTGATAAAGGCTCCTTTTATTTTACTCGATGATGTATGTATATATATATATTATTTATATATATATGTAAACTTTAATTAAACTTATTTTAGACTTATTTAATAAAATCAATACATCATTTCAATCATATTGAATAACTTTTACATATGATATATTAATGATCATTACGCATTAAGTTGAAATATAATTTCTAGATTCTATCTAATTACTAGAAACCTTGATATCCTATTATTTAAGTCAAAGATTATAGTGTAAGATTTCTCACTATAAATATGTTTTTAATAGTGCTTATCATATAGCATAATAATGAAGTGCTTAATGCCATGTATAATATTGAAAGAATAATAATAATTGAAATCCATATTGTCCGTATCAGTGTCGAAGTCCTTAAATTGAACTTCTCACTACTTCATTGGATCAGAACATCGAAAGGCTAGCCTTAGATAAATAAGCTACTGTACAAGTAGCTGCGAGCTTCCGTTTTATATTACCTTCTCAGCAATATGTATTTGACCCAATGATTGCTCGTCATAGACCACGTATTTCTTAAATATTTTGATTGAACGTTATTTTTCCACATTCTAATGACCAAGCAGTGATAACGGATGCTTACATTATGAATATTTGGGTTGAAGCTTCGACTCTGACTAGACACGGTAATAGAATTTCTAAAAATTATTAATTTTATAGCGCTTCGGAGGGACATGGACTTTCCGCAAGCCCTTAATATAACATGCCTTAAGTTTGACAAATTTTGCAAACCAGGAGTGGCTAGAGCGCACACGAGGCTCTAAAGCTGCGTATACACAAGAGCGCGTTTGCCTTCGTCGGCCGTTGCACAACGCTGAGGATTTACAGGTTAGCATCAATTCCACCTCAATGTGTGTGTCCGTGATTACGGGCTAGTGTGCGAGCCGCGCTTGTGCGCGCTCATGCACGAGATATGTGCGCCAGAGAGGCTGTGCGCATGATAAAGAGAAGAGCGCGGAGGAGGGAACTCCTAACGATATTTCCCGGTCGCTCGTCCTTCCATTAATCCGAGGGCCAATGCCTACAGGCCCCTGTGCATGCGCATACTTGTTCGCCTCTTGTGAACCCTTCGTCACCCCCCCCCCCGCGACGGCGGCGGCGGCCCGTTGTCACCGAAGCTCCATCGCCCGCTGACAGCATTCGAAACACAATTACAAGCCGAACGAATTGTTCGCGACAAACCATATCATCTGCTTACTCTGCGCGAAGTCAATTAGGGAACAGCTTGCGATAAGACGTTTTGCCCAGCGCAGGAGAGAATTCACGAAGAGAGCCGATGAATCCTTGACGTTACGCCAAAACCTCGGCTATGATTGTTTCCATTGTATTCGTCTAACGAGATATTTACGTTCTCCTGGCGCGATTCGAGCCATTTCCTCATTTGCCCAACTTTGACAAAAATTATTGGAACAATCAGACTCGCGTGATATCTTGCGCTGTTATTCTATTTTCTTCTTCGCTTAAACGGAACCAATCAAATACTTTCCTCTTCTCTAATTCCCTTCATAATAATATTACTTTTGCAATATTGCCTTAGGTATTTATTGATCACTGGAATTGATATGAGCTTCTCATACTAACTTGAAAATTTTAAAATTACATTACATTATTCGCTTGGTAATACTAGCACCTTACTCATTAATCTGAATATTTGCATTAGAGTATTGAAATATAAATATAGCTATGAATTTGAAGTCGGTGTTTTATAAAAAGAATTTTTTTAATTGATTGACGTCACTTCTACGAAAATTCTTAATATAACATTTTTAAAGCTTTAGTAAAACAACCAATTAATCTATATTTAAAGATTACCTATCACAATGATTATAATTCAAATTGTATTTACAATTAAACAGAAAAAGATTATTAAACTAATTTCATTTTATTAGTTTCTAAGGACGAAAAATGTTTATAATCGATACAAAAAGAAATAAATGAACACTATAGTATAATAAGGAATTTTAAAATCATATAATTACTTTTGTAATTACTTACGTATACAAGTGTGTACAAATTCAATAAATTATTTCCTTGTAATTGAATCAGTATTACAATTTACGATTCCCTCTCACATATATCAATTAATACTATAAGTTGAGCTATCAAAGTTAAAAAAAAATCATAAACAAAATAAATGAGGCTGTGGCAATCGGCTTTCAAATTTGGCTATAAAAATGACAAAAATGCAAAGATAACTTTAAAACAAAATACGTAGTCATTGTAGCTAGGATGAAACTACTAAAAAAATAGTTTTAACAAAATCAATTGTAGATTATACTTGTAAAATAAACAAATGTTTATCACTACTATAGGCTTAAATTTGAAAATTCCATAAAAAAATTAAAAAATAGTAGATTATAAATAATGTACTCTTTTCTAATAATAAAATCAAGTGTTATGTGTGTGGCGTTTCTAATTAATTCAAGTATATGTCATAAATAGTGGTTAATGACAAATGTATTGTTCTTATTAGCTTATATGATAAAAAATTTTAATCACAGAAATATATTATTAAAAAAAATTTAATTAATAGTGTGGTTAATTTATAATCTACGTAACGTAAGAAATTATTTATTGTTATTCTAATATATACATTATTCTAAAGATATATAATTTTTCAATTGACAGGGAATATTTTTGACATATCAGAAAACGTTATGTGCAGATTTGACATTTATTTGATTGATAATTGACCTTGATAATTGAGCAATGCATAAATAAAAATTATGGAGTGTAGACATTAATACACTGATGAAATTAAAAATATTGTTTATTAAATCTGACACTCATAAAAGAAGAAAAAAGTACAGAGGCATAACCTATTATTGCAAACGAGTACGAGTATGCAAACGAAATAAATGAAAAATTCGGTAATCTAGACATCTATCCTTGGTATGTATTCATAAAGCTTTTTTTTAATAAATCAGCCATTTGTTATTCACTTTCTCCAGAGAACTATCTCGAAAGAATTCATTATATTTCATTCGTGACAAAAGATCTGAGAACATGGACGGGTGCGGGTCCGGTGGTAAAACAAGACGGAACGTGAGATGTTTTCATAAAGCGTTGCCCCCGCCATCGTTGCTCTCCCCCCCCCCTCATTCTATCTCCCTCTCTTTCGTCAAAAGCATAAATCTTTAGACAGGCAAATTTTTTATGCCTCGTCTCTTTCACTTGCAGTATCTTTACCACTTCACCCATGAGGTCACACACATACAATTTCATTAAATCCCCCTTCTACAAAAATTTCAAGAGCAGAGCTTCACTTAAGCAGAGGTAAAATTCCAGTGTAATTGAAAAACTAGAATGTAAAGTGATTTGAGTGGATTAGGTAAGCAATAGAATTCTATCTCCTTGATTTAAAAATTTTTTTTACATATTTTAACAAAGCTAATTATGTTGTATGTAACTTCGTAATAATTATAAAAAGTATTTGGTGAAAATTCTAGAGCTTTTTAGAAAACATAAATTTTCAAACTCAAAGAATTCAATGATTTCTTATCCTGAATAGAGAGGAGAAATGATAATCTTTAGTAATGGTTTTCAACGAATTCTTCTATACCTATTAAAATATATGCCAAAATTCTTTAATTTTCAAGTTTACTACAAAATCTGGTACAAAAGTTGCCCTTATTTCTTCAATCCTTTTGCTTTCGATAGTCATCGTGAAGAAGAAGAATAAAAATATCTTTGGTCATATAGTGCAATGATATATGAAAATATAGCTTATTAACCTCGCGGTAAAAGCCTCTGGTTTTGATATAAATTGTAAAAAAATTTTGTTGTTAAATTTTTACATGTAAATATGAATATTTTTACGAGAAGCATTCAAAATATATTCTCGAAGTACATCATATTTTTTTTTTTAATATATTAGTTAACCATTTGAATGGCGTGAAATATATTTCAGTACGATTGGCAATATTTGAAAATTTCAAAGTATGTAAATAACATTTTTTAGGTATGCTAAAGATATTTCTCGTTTAGCTAAGGTATTTAACTTTTAAATTTTTATAAATACTTTATTCATTGAAAATAACATGGTATTGTTGAAATAAAATTACCCTTACATCATATTTACATTTAAATGAAATATACTATTGAAACCATCTTAAAAATAACAAATAATTATTATAAATATTATAATCTGGAACTATTTATACTCTCATAAAAAATTGTATTTTGATAAGGTTAATCAAATTTGTAAAATATTTTAGAATATTCAATTTGATGCTATTTTGATTTGATTGTAATGTAACGAAATTTAATGTCGTAGACAATTTTTTATACGTAAAGAATTCTAAGAAATGAAAAAGGTATAAATGTAATAAATGATAAAAAGTATAATTTATGAACCAAATATTTTATCTATATTTCTATTTATGTAGTTCTATTATATGTTATAATTGATATATTATGTTACTGTTTATTATGTTATAATTTTCAAATGTTATTGCTTTCAAATCTTGACTTTTCATTAAAAAAAGAAGTTAGAAGCGTTTAAAAAAGTCCAACTGTACTACTCCTTATGAAGGGCCGTTAAAAACTTATGAAATATCATAATCAATAAAACCAAATTCTTAACAGGGCTTCCATTAAAATTTCATGAACTTTGTTAACTGATGGATGACATAAATTAATACATTGATGATATATAAATTAAATCTAAAAAATATTTATTGAAATAAAAACATAGGGACTCAATATAAATAAGATGATAGCTTTTTATATGCAATAGCAACTGAACTACATAAAGGTCTATTAAAAGAAGCCTAGTCTATAAATATTAAATGCACATGATAAAAGCAAATTTAAATAAATATCTTGATTAAATAATTTAAAATACATGCGTAATACCACTTACGGCTTAGTTAAAGCTAATTCACTGTAGGTAGATGAAAATGTCCCGGTGACGAGCTAAAAAATTGTGTAACAAACGTACTCAACGAGATGTGGTAAAAGTAATCAAAGATACGGACCTCAAATCTACCGTATTACTAGAACTTAAGTTTTTCCGAAATAAAATAGGTTGCTGGTGCTCACGTTTTGTCCCTTTCGTCCTCTTTAAGAAGGATGCCTCGAATCAAGCATTCAGGGCTTTCTGCTTCGCCCTGACGAGGCGTTTCTACCCACAAATCTTTCTGCTTGCCCAGCTCGAAACAACTGATGAAAATGCTCAAGCCCTCTCCTCGTCCCCCGCCCCCTCGCCGGCCCGTGCCTCGGAGCCCCAGGCAGCGAGACCCCCGCCACCGAAATCCGACGAGCTCTCGCGACTAGACGTGCAAATGCGCGTAAAGGCGTGTGAGCCCATTTTGTGTAACAGAAGCGCCTAAGAGAGAATTCCGTCCTTCTAAGTCCCTTGAATTATACATACACCCACACGCCCATACACGCGTAAGACTTTACGTGCAATAATATAAATATATAAATATAATATGCGCGTGAGCGTGAGCGCGTGTTCGTGGGTGGGTGGGGGTGTAAGTGAATACATGTCTCACCGAGGCGATAAAAATTATGGCTCGAAGCTGGATGACGGCTCGGGTGAAGGGGTCGTGGCAATCGTCGCAGTTGTCGCATAGTGGGACGAGGAGCTCGAGTGATACAGGAGGAGGTGGATGCAGAGGTGGGAAGGATACGCCAGTCGGGAAAACTCAATCCGCGTATAAATCATGCCCGCTATCGATCAGTTCGACTCAGTCGGGCTTCGGCTTTTCCTCTTCTACCCCCCCTCCCGCCCCCACGCGCTACCACGCGAACGCGCCCAGTGCCACTCGCCTTTTTCCCTCATCCCTTCCGGGTCGCCCTTTTTCAGGGTGCATCAAAAATTCATCATCTGAGATGGCAATAAACATGGACGACATAAAAATTCATACTATACATCAAAATGTCATATGGCATAACATAGCATTTGAGCACATCTTGGATTTTCGTGCTGCTGTACGCAAGTGAGATCGCGTCTTTATACATTTTTCGTGCGCCCTTTCATTCCGCCCGTAGCTGCGATTCTCTTCCACCAGCCCTCCCCCCCCCCTTCATAACGCATTCGTTCATTGTATTCGCTCAAAGTCTTTGTTGATGCTAATCGAGCCGAATCCGCACGTGAAAGATCTTTCTCTCGCCTCTATGATTTTGCATCTTCGCTTGGCGTCTATCAATCGCGACGAGGGTCGAGGCTACGTCAGCGATAGTCACGTCCTTTGTAAGTACATGTGGCCGAGTCATCCGAGACTGTTCAGAACTCTCCCTTTCTTTACTCTGAATTATGTGCGGACATCGAGATAAATCTGCTATTCGCTTTCTTGCAGGTGTCTTTCGAGGTTATTCTGCTTTCCACGTTTTCAAATTGTTTGTTATATATCATTTTATTCACACTATCAATGTTTCAAATATTCAGCTGATCCTTTCTATATAATATTAATAAGCTTGCTAATTACTATAAGTTAACTAATCATTTATCTATATTTATTTATATTATCATTTAGAATCTTCCGAGCTTTTCCTTCTAATTCTATTACTTCTTTAAATTTTAATGCCAAGCTTAATGTTTTATAAAATCAAGCAAAAATTATTGTTGAATAATTATAAAGTTCATTGGACTACAATAAAGTATTCAACTTTTCAAAAGTATATCAATGTATTTTTTATATGTTGTATTCCATTTATACACATTACAGACACACCGACTCACAAACACATACACACACACACACACACACACACACACACACATATATATATATATATATAATTAAAATAATTATGAATTTATATTAAACTACGCAATGAAAACGTTATCATAAAAATTCAAATTTATAATATATACAAGCTTTTAAATATATATATATTTAATTTTAAATTTGTCAATTGTTTGCATCACTATCAAAATTTGCTCATTTTTTCTGAGATAAGTAAGCTCATAATTCTTCTTACAAATAGGAACTTAAATGTAAATCATCTATATATTTAGGCTTCTATTATTTTTATTTCACCACAATTTATTTGTATTATCAGATAGATGAAAATTTGTATTAAATATTACCTAAAATCATATTTATTTATTATGAAATTTTATATATAAACGATTTCATATAGATTATTTATAGATTTTCCAAATTAAAGAATAAATATTCCTAATTTTCTGCTTATTTATACTTTTGCAATTCTTTGAAATTTTTATATTATTGACATTATTACGTGAAAACTGCTTATTGTTTATATCGACACTTTAAAAGCTAATCCGAATGTCAAATCTAATAAGCCAAGTTATATTTTTTAATAAGATTTGAAATATCTTAATATATAACGTAATATATGTACTGCATTATAATAAAAGTGATCGTTAAATTTATGTTGCTAGATTTAATTCAATACATTACTCAAACCGTTTTTCGTGAATGATTTATTTATTATTTTGGTACGTCGAATGTCCTTGACTTGTCAATACTCAAATTCTAATTAAGTTCTATTTTTCTTCTTTTCGTATTTAAAGTTTGAACCTAATGTCATTGTAATTCATAAAAATTTCATCTTTAAAAACACTTGTTTACTTACAATGTTTTATTGAAATTGTCCTTTATAAGATAATCTTATTAGTCTGAATAACAAACATTTACAATAGAATTTTATGAATATAAACGTAAGTAGATTTATTTAAAAAACCAACAGTCAGGTAGAAAAGTTTTATAAAAAAGAATGCTCGAAGAAAATGTAAAAAATTTAAATGTGTTTGTCATTCCAGTTTAATAATTTAAAAAGAATATCGTATCTTCGTAATCTCAAATGAAACATTAAAACAAGTTCAATGGAGGTTGAAAAGTCTTGTATTTCATTCTAGTTCTTTTTTGCATCTCAAAGTTTAATAGAGAATAAGAGAATACGTTTGAAAATCAACGAGACTACTATCAAAGAGGAAAAACAATTCTTATCCAATGATTGGCACACGACATTTCGCTACTTGTGGTATGAGGCGCATATTCGGAGGACGCCTTAAATCTGGGTCAAACACTTTCATCGCTCATATTCTGAAGTATAATTTAAGCTCGGGGGTAGCACGCGCGACACCATCCTTCTTTCCTCCACCTCTGCCTGGCAACCCTTTCGCCAACGTCCTGGCCACCTCTACCTTACAGCGTGTCGCATCAAAAGGTGATGCGACGATCCGTCCGGAATTCTTAACAAGCAGGCTTACATACGAGCCCAAACGCCCAGTAGTCGGCATATAACTACGGGCAAAATATTTATATATATATATATATATAAACGAGCAACAAAGTCCAAGTACTGTACAGTCTCACCGGTCTGTTATATGTAAATGAAACGATATGAGTCCCTGAGCCCCGGAGTCTCGTTAATGCCCCTGTTTCACGCCCTACATACACGTCTAACAAACAAACAGGATCTCTTTGCTAAAGTATGGATACACCAGCGAGTGCTGCATGCTACTAAACTTTGGGGAGGGGGGGGGGTTAGCATCACCACTGCGTTGGTAGGGGAAGGAGGGGCTGCTAAAGTTAAGGCATATTTTTTTTTTAAGAGCAACTTGCAGTCGCTGCATTGGTTAGCTTAATTAAAAATAAGTTTTGATTTAGAAGCAAAGGGGCTCATTCCGGACAGTATGCTGATTTCTCCTGTAAGACCATATTTAGAAATGAACATCGAAATATATTTCCATGCCTACTTTACTTCAATTACTACACTAGATAGATCAATTATGCATACTAGGACATAAATGTCATTGTTTAGTTTATAAGCACAAGTTTTCCGACAAAAACAGCAATCTATCAACACCCATAAGTACGAATTCCTTATTATTACATCATATTCATTATTCTTACTATATACATTTACTATACATTCAAAATTCAAATTGACAAAAAAATTTGTTATAATTTGTGATATATGTGAAAACTTAATTCTATAAGTCTGTATAACAATTTATCTTCAATAATAGATTGAGGTTTCGACCTACAATTATGAAGAGTATATGTGATTATACAAATTAACTGTCGTACAAATGAACGTAGAGGGTTAACAGGGATTAGTCGTTGGTATGATAAGTCTAGCGCACTAAATTCAAACCATTTATATAAACAATATTGGTAATATGGTCAATTTCTCAGGAGTAAAACATTTTGAATATGAAATATATCTGGATTAAGATTCACGTGAATCTAATTTTAAACAGATTTACAAATAACGATTAAGTGGTGTCGCCGATCGATTACGTTTTGTATTTGAGAAATATTTATTTTTATGTTTTAATAGAGATCTGCTAATATAAAATAAGTAACAGTGGCCCAATAAGTTTAGAATGAAATAAAAATAATAAAAATAAAAGAGAGAGAAAAAATTGAAAACTTAGAAAGTCAAACTTCAAAAAGCTTCGAAGCTGAGCTTAAAAAATGATGTACTTTGTACTTTAGCGTGAACATAATTAAAATATAGATTAGTACCAATCTGATGCACAAAAAGCTGACACATAAGAAATAAAAGGGAAAAAAATAATATTAGTGTAAAAATTGGTTGTAAAATGGATCGAGTAAAGTCGATTTTTGATTAAATGGTAATCAAGTGATTACAGTATGAACGGAAGGATGTAAATGGAAATACTTATTTGTATAGTTGAATAGATCGATGAATAAAAAATGTGATTTGTTTTTTTTTTAATGCAAGAGAGAAGAAGTCTCGTGCAAGTGCTTTTTATCAGTTAAATAATGCTAAAATATAAATTTTAAGCGAAAAATTGTTGGAGTATCTGCTTTCGAGAATTCAGTTTTAGATGAAGGTTATAATAAGCATATAATGAAATTAGAATAACAATTGGGGAACTTACTGGAAACGTAGTTAGTAGAATAGGGTCCCAGAATGAGCGAGCGAGTAAGATTGTTGGAATAAATTAATGAAGTTGTCTGCTATTATATGTGAGGAATGATGATGTAGAATGGCTTTAGATGGATTAGAAGTGCCGAAGGCTTATAAGGAAGAATAATTGCATAATCGGTTCTGTGCCAAAAGACACGGGCCATTGTATTCGGGCGCAGAGACACGATGGCGGGCATATAAGCCCTGCTCGGCTGGCTAATAGCGCAATCCTCCATTGCCGTAACAAAGCAGAATTATAAAACAAGCTCGAGCCTGGCATAATGGCCGAATCAAGTGGCCCGATTGAGGAGCAGCGAGTCGTCGTAGCCCGAATTTCCTGCGCCAGGGACTGGGCGGTTCGGGGGGAGGGGGGGTAATAAAGCGTAAAATGCAGGTGCACAATTGCCGGGCTCGAGAGGCTGGACTTCCTGGCGGTGAAAGGCCTGGAGGTGCGGCCGCGGTCTCGAGCGCGTCAATGCACAGAGGAAAATTCTCGGAGCGCTCGGGCCGAAGCTATGCAGGAGACACGTATGAAAAACCGGGAGCGCGTAAACGCCGCATTGACGCGGGCGCGTGAATACGTGATTTAGAGATGGATTCTTTGGAGGGATTACGGGTGCCTCGGCATGTAGCCCATACGAGCTCCATCACTCGGCTCTATTGACATACGCGCGCGCCCACCCGCGCGCACCCCTGCACCTCTCCCGAACCCCCTTACGCAACGCCGGCCTCCGGCTCCCCGCGAATCCCGATTAAACCGGACGGACGGACGGACGAACGGACGATAGCTTTTTTTTTTTTTGGCGAATCGCTCGTTTCCTCTATCGCGACTGTATGCAGGTGTGCACACGCGCACACGTTGCCCTCGTTGCGTACGTACACGGGCGCGCGCACGCTCTCTCCCCCCCCCCTAAACCCTATCCCCGCATACGTGTGTACATGTATATACACAGCTAATAACCTATTTTATTAGTTTTCCTTGTCGCATGGATGAAAGGGTCACGGGGTGTGGGTGGGTGCGCGCCTCCGAACGCCTAAATGACAATTTACATTCTACGAGCTTTTTCGAATTTCAACATCTTTTTGATGGGCTTTGCCACTCTCCCTCTGCATTTCATATATATTTTGCACTTTCCCTGACGTACGACATGGCAAATGATGACTGCATTCTTTTGCCGTCTCTTTTGATTTGCTTGAAAAAAATTTTAACCGCGAAACATTAACAATTATGTGGGCTGGCATCCCTTTGTAAAAATAACATGATATCTATCACGATGTCTATTTGTAACATATTTATTACCATCCTGCTAATAGATAAAGCAATCACGGTACTTCATTTACTTTGTTTGATAATTACATATTTCTTGCTATACTTATTTATTGCATACTAGATTATTACAGTTGATAGTTTAGACGAATTTACTTCTCTCTCTCTCTCTCTCTCTCTCTCTCTCTCTCCCTTCTCCCTTCAAAAACTTTCAAAGTTTCAAATAATTATCTTTAATTTTTTTTTTAATTCTACTAACTTAACTAAATAAATAACATGAATAAATTTATTATTATGTTACAATCGCCTAAAGACGCACATGCACAATATTAATCATACGATTACACGAGTCGCACAATAGCTAAAAATAATACTTTATCTATTTAAAAACGTATTAAAATTAAAAACTGTTAAATTAAAACCTGTTATTTTCAATATGGACAATCATTAGTTGGGATAAAATCAGTTTTTAATCCGAAGTAAAAAATTGAATGAAAAGTCGATCAAAGTTAGTACCAATTTATATACATAAAAAAATATTAAACAAGTTTGATAAAAGACTGATTTTTACATTCGAAATGGAATTTTACAAATATGTTCTACACTTCTACTTAGTTAAAAAATTTATATTAATTGAAAGAAAAAAGCATAAGCTTTCAGTATATTTAACTAAGAAAATTTATTATAAATTATAACGTCCTCTTTTGTATTAAAAAAAATGAATATCGAAATTTTCTATTCCCGAATTTCATTTACATTCAAAAAACTTTAACAATATTATATGGAAGTATAGCATCATACTAACGTCATAATCTAATCTAATATAATATTATTGATTTTAAAATGTATTTTATAATAAATTATAAAATAAAATATTAATTATGTCGGATAAATCTCATAAATAAGCTCGGCCATAACAATACAATACAGCATCGAACATTTAAGTTGCATTATCATTTAAAAATTAAAGAGTGCGAATTAACATTTTATGAAAACACTGGTTACTGGTAAGCATCGATTTAAATGATATTTCAACAAATACTCACTGGTTCAATTATATTAATAAAATTAAAAATGATTTTATACAAACTAAAATGCATTTATACAAACAATGATTATAATTGCTCCATACTCTAGCTTTTTAATATTTTCCGATAAACAGAAAGGTTTTTAATCTATTAACTATAAAATAATTTTATAAGTGATAAACAATTTCAAGTACATTCAATAATATCCTATGTATCTATGTGTTTAGTAAGCGCATTATTGAAGATTGAAAATAAACTAATCGAATAAAACAAAATTAGAATTTCGGGTAATTCAACTAAAGGATAGTTTTTGGAAATTTAATAATTCTAATCAATTATTAAGTAATTCTTAGAACTGTTCTTCTTTTTAATTAATTTAATTATTCATTTCTGATTTTACACTTTTTCCTTTTTCCTTTCTTTATCGCGAGTGTTTGCATATCTCTCTGAAGCATTTTACTTTTTATTTCTACCTACATGTGTATTGTTGCATTGTATGTACAAGCGTTTTTTCATTCGTTATCGCAAAATTTATGCCGAGCCGATTCACGCGAAAGCTTGAAAAGAGATCTTATTTTTGCTTGGTGATCACGTGCATGACAATTTTGAATACTTTACTGATGGATTAGGACAATATATTAGATTATTGATACTCAATTTTCATACCTTTTATTTTAATTTTTGTTGCATTATACAGTGCCTACCTCGCTGTTTTTCTTTGCCTTGTGTCAATGGTTCGTTTAGTGTCAATGGGCTCAAACCCCTTATTTCGATGACCTCGTAAATAAATGAGTTAATTACTAGAGAGAACATAAAGCGTACATTTTTTAATACCGCGAAGTAGGTGGCCATTAAAATAGAAGTTGTTAATGTTTTTCACAAAGGCAAAAAGTGCTCTAGAGTCAACGGGAACATAGATTTTTCAATCACAACTTTCAGGGCTGAAAAAATTTTTCTTTCCTCCCTTTTAATTTTATGCTGCAATTCAGAGGGTTCCGTCAAGAGAGAAATAGCTCATTGTTTCTTATTAATGCTACTGTGAATTCAGGTCGATTTATTTGAAGCGAGAGGTTTTGAAGGATGCACTTGTATCGCAGAAAGTCCAACAGTAGTTACTAAACGTGTTTTCAGTCCACAGCAGAATAGCAATGGTTGACTCTATCGATTTTTAATACATCAGTCGATACGTCTCCAACTTATATTCTAAGCAGGCTGTACGTTTTATTCAAAACTAATCCCTTGAAGCCGACGCGTTTATTCGCTTTGGCCTGTTCGCTCCACTCGAAGAAATTAATGCGGGAATGCGCGTTATATGGGTCGCAGTTTAAATTAAGCATGTACCGCAAAGAGTAAAGCAAATAACCCTCTTGCCCTCTGTATAATCTTGAGCCGTCGCAGAAGCTGCAAATGCTATGGTTATCAGATGACGGTCAACGGGCCTCGCTGACCCTTTTTCCGAGAGAGTCTCAAAACGAAAACGAAATGTAAGGTCGGCAGGAGTCGCAGAGCGGGTCGAGCGGATGAGGCTGTCACATAATCCGCCCGATATAATTCGCTGCTTGTGTGCCCCCGCCGCTCGAGGCGGATGTCAATCTGCTCACGGAAACGGCCAACTTAGGGCGCACTCCGGGCTCCACTTCGCCTCGAGTGACTCTCGGCCTGGCAATATCGCATCTCAGAAGCTCTTTCGAGTCGATGTAACTCCACAGGCTCGTAAGACGCGAATAATCTCCGAGCTGGTCTCCTTCCCATCTCACGCTCCCGCGAAGAGAAAGAGTGTGTAGCCAACGCCAGCTGCTCAGCCTCCCCCTGTCGCTCGTCAGCTCGCCCAGGCGGTGTCCCTTTTTATCCGTGGGGTGCGCTGGTCGTCTTCGGGGAGGGCGTTAACCGAAGGAGTTGCTGTCGCAGTCGAGGCGCTGCAAAGGATATATACAATGGCGCCGATTCGTTCGAGACAATGCAATCTTCGAATGGATACGACGGAGAATCCCCAATGAACTGGCTCTGGTATTTGCTCGAGCTGCTCCTTTTTTTCACTTCTACACACGAGGAGCACGTCTACACACGCGAGCGCATACACATTAGCCACCGCTGCACTCGTACAAACGCCCCGGCAGGTTCTCTCACTCGTCTTTAACCCGTTTCGCGGCGTCACTCGCTCCCCCTTTACCCTCTCTGTCTCTTTTGCATTATTAATGATTGCTGAATCGGTCGATTAAACTCCGATTTTAATATTTATACGCAGATCGATCGATAATTGCTCACAAATTTCATAGAAACGCCAAGCGGTAATCAGCATTTCAGATTACTGTACGTGGAAACTTGAAATTTTTATAATAAAAATTCATAGTAATTCATATTTAAATACAGCAACGCTAAAAACAAATACTACCGTAATATATGCGTAAACATTTATATATTTAACATACATTGTAGTTTTTAAGAAAAGAAGGCATCCTGCCAGGAAGATTCTTCAATACACCGTTGAAATGGTTTCCAAACCTTTCAATGGATGAAGTTTAATAATGACCTATACAGCTAAGAGAAAATTAGAGTGAGAGGGAGACATAGTAAAAAGTTGTGCCTTATATAATGTAAAAAATAATCTTCAGTACATAAAACAAATGAAAATGAAAATGAAATTTAAAGTGATAATATTGGATCGAAAATGTAAAAAAAAAAAAGAAGGAAAAGTGAGACAAAGTAAAAATGTTTTCATTTCATGCGCTTTAATATTTCAAATTGGAATACCTGTTAGCATTCGTGCAAAGGCATCTTTGAAAAATTGGAGTGCAGAAGGCAATGTAACGTTGCAACTATTTGTAATAATTCATCTTTCACCCTTCTTAAATACTCCTATCGTAAGTTCCGGCGCTTTCAGCACATTTCGTGTACGTCGAGTGTGCATAATAAGGTCTTTCTCGCCCATTCCCCGGCCCACCGAACTCCCGCCATTCTCACGCACGTAGCAACGTGCTTACACATGCTTGCGACTTATTGGCAGAGGCGCGGCTCGAGGGTCCGCGTCAAGCTCATTCTTCCATATTTATCGTCGGGGTTACAGGTGTACGGGCATGTTTGCACACACCCGCCACCGCAGCCCCCGTAACGCGGCACCAACACATGGGCCGTAAGCGCGCGGAGGGCGACTCATCCGCAGGGGGTCGCAGACAATGCGAGCGAGGCGTAATGGGGTGGCTTTGTTTCCGATGCTGGTGCTACATCCGAGGAGTCTTAGAAAGCGGGAGCGATGGAACTTTTAGCCGATGATGCCGGGGAATCGTTATTAAGCTCATCCGCAATCGCATTGTGAATTGGGGCACTTATCGGTGGGGTTGGTGACCGACTCGAGTCGCGCGATTTTCATTTACCCGCCAAGGGCGACTGCTTCCGAAAATTCAAAGACCTTCAAGTGCATATTAGCGAAGAGCGCTCTGTTCACCATCGACTTCCCAGTCGGATAAATACTCGTAGTTGCAAATTAAGTCGATTATATGGACTTCCTTCCTCGAGGTTGTTGCTAAACATTCTTCTGTATGTATGCCCGACGACGAAAATATCGCGCTCAAGGCTTTTACAGGAAAAAGATGCAAATTTTTTTATCACCTTAATGTTACTTACGGAAAATTCAAAAGTTCACATACATTATAATTATTTTCGCATATTTCCAGGAACATGGGACAAAATAAAAAGGACGAGATTACAAACGCTATTTCTTGTGGCTTTTATACTTATTATCTTCCATGACAAAACTTGGTAGATTATTTTCAACTTTCAAAACTTGCTGTTGTATATAACTATAATAGCCGTCATAATCCGCAGTTATATTTGACTCGGGTATAATGTGTACCAGAATCCGAGCTTACTTTACAGTAATAAAAATAGGATTCTGATAAAAAAAAAGTCTTATGAAAGCCTTAAAGCAATATGATGAGCATTTATTTCGCTTTACATTATAAACATTTTCATTTTCATTATTTTACACTCGGGGATTTATGTCGTCGAGACAAAAAATTAGCTTTATAATAACTTTTTCACCAAAATGCTAATAACTACAAGTTTTTAATCAGAATTTACGTACTTATTCCGAGACTCGAAGAATTCGATAAAATATATTTTAGGGAGACAATTGTACGTGGTATAGCAAAAGCAATTTTAAGAGTAATTTCATAAAAAAATTTCATACGATTTATAATTTTGAATTGATATGAAAAATTTCTAGCAATGCTAATATCGCCCCTTATTTTTTTGTCTCCTTTGTAAACATTCAAATTTATTATACACATAAATAAACTGCACGCTTTTAAACACATTCAATCTTATCTATAAAATATACAAACTTAAAATTCAAAATACCTTTATGAAATTAAAGATATTTGAAGCTACATTTTATGGGTTAAAAATGTTTTACATTGAGTCTCATCAAGATTAAAAGCATGTAAAAATACCATTATAAGGACGTGTTTGTGTTTTAAAAATAAATGGTGTACTTTAAAAAAATTTTATTATTGTAATTTATTTGTCCATTTTCTTTGTATAATTTTTAAAAATCTTACGTTTTGTGGGAATATACTGCCGTAACATAACAACTGACCACAAATTATTATTAAAAGAGGATAGCCCGGATTTAAAGCTCTGTCTAATCCTTTGGTTGGTTCATACAAAAGAGTTCAATAAGTTTTCAAAATAAATAAATTTCCGGTATAATGATACATAACTTCTTGCTCATTTTTTTACACGCGTTTTACTTGTGACCCGGTAACTTTGCAAGCCAGTCAAAAACAAGCTCTATCTAATGAAACAAATTATCGCCGAGCAGCCAGAAAATACTTCTGGTTGGCATACTAGAATTTTAGAGAAAGGCGGGGAAAAAAACTCCAGGCAAAGTCGTGAAGTGTCTCATAAATTCTCAACCACGATAAATGCAAAAAAAGCTCCCACTCGTGCTCGCGTGCACACAGGGAAGTTCTCACGTGCCTTTTCCCGGACTGCACTCTCGTATTTATCCGCGTCAACGCTGCGTATGAATCTCTCGTCAGGCTCGACCGATATTGCGAGTCCCCGAGCGCCTAAAGGCGCCTCGAGCCTCAAGTAAAGCGCGAATATTGAAAACGTAAGGATGGTTTCCGGGGGTGTGGGCGAGCGTAGCTCAGCTCTTGTCACCCGTACTTCTTGTGTGCATCCCTCGCGCGCGAGCTGATATTAAACGCGGCTGCCACCCGTCTCCGCTCTCCAGGCTTTCATTTTATTTACTCGCAAGCCTCGCGCGATCCCCCGACAAGAACCTCCTGCGAAGGAAGTTCCTCGAAACGAGGGAAGCTCACCTGATGCCCTCGGTCACGTCCTCCCGTCCCGCGTAGTTCGCCCCGGAGATACGCGAGAGAAGGGAACTCGAGGCGCGTTATCCGGCTACCGAGGCGGGCTTCCGACAGCGGACGAGTTAACGCGCCTGACGATGTCAGCCATTGAAATGGAATTTCATCGAGACAGGGTCCGAGTGAGAAACGAGTTTTCTCCCCGGCGCCGTCGAGTCCTTCGATCAAACTGCCCTAAATCTCTGCCGACGCTATTCGACGCGGGTAAATGGTCTGCGGAGCGGGTAATGAACCTCGGTCGAGCTCAAGGCTACGGGGGAGGTACAACACGAGGAAGAAGAAAGGACATAGGGGTGCAAGCATTTAAGGCACCACGGTCTAATTGCCTTGAAAATCGCGTACAAAAGCTCCGGTGTTCAGACAAAGTAGTTCAATCTTCCCCAGGCGAAGGCTTGACACAAAGTTTCAGTTGGACCTCGGTTCTTAGCTGGTCGGCGAGCTTCGCCTCAGTCAGGCCAGCTTTTTCCCTCTCCTCGACAAGGTGGAAAGCCTCGCCGAGTCGAGCTGCGATGAAAACCTCCGCTACCGCCGTCCTCGCTGAAACCCCCGGTCCTCGGTGGCGACTTTTCCGATGGAATGTAAATTAACGCTCGTTAGTCGAAAATCAATGAGCGGATTATAAAGAGGAAGCACCGACCCCCGACCCGGCAACTTTTGCTTGCCCAATATAAAGCTTTATAGTGAGCGACTGTTAAGACCTCGAAGAGGGAAATGAGACGAATGGCCGAGAAGCTGCCGAAGAATAAGAAATAACTGCATCAATTGTCCGTGCAGTCGTTCGCATTAGGTGACGAAATAGAATGAATGGAACGGCAAGGAAAAAATATCACGTACTTTACTGAAACTTATTCTTATTTATGTACAAAGTTTGACGCTCTTAACAAAAAAAAGCTTGTTCCGTTGTCTGCAGTGGGAAAACACTGTCTCTTTCGATAAAAATTTTACCGCATTGTAAATTTGCAAATGAGAAGCTCATTTTTTAGACCACTGACTTTTATTCTTCTGAGTAGGAGATATTTTGCTTTTTAAATAGTTTAACTTTTATTAATTTATGTATATCTTCAAAATCTAAACTTTCATAATGACCGTTTTAACTTTTCTTGTTATCCGAGTTCAAGTGCATTTCTTTTATTTTATAATACAACGGGTCTCATACCATATATAATATGAATACAGTAAGTGCCAGTAATGTCAACATTTATTTGGATAAACGAAATTAATTTTCTATGTATAAAATATATCTATATACCCTTCGAACTTTTTAAGACATTTATGAATATTTATAATTTTAACACTATGGAAATTTTACTTATTACATCTATTTTTACTTAACATTTAAAATTAAAAAATCCGACCAAAAATCCAAAAAATTAAGCAAAATTTCTCCTACTTTGCGTTAAATAAATATGAGTCTTAATTAGCGTTTTAAATTGACTTTAAAATTTTCTCTTTTAAGAATTGTTCCTTTCAAACTTATTAATATCTTATTCAAAACGATCGAATTGTGCTGATGAATTTAAGAACAAAAAAATAAATTATAAATATAGTAAACTAATTATAGTTTATTAAAATAAACTTAAAATATATTATTTAAATCAAACAAATCTTCTTTTAAAGAAAGAAATTACATTTAGATGTATAAAAAAATTTGTATAAAAAAAATTGCATATTTTTTTAACTGCATAATTTTTCGAAAATATATATTTTTTAATATGGCCTAGTTTTATTCAATATTATAAACAATCAAACGATAGCGGCTGCTTAAGCTGCTTCATTACGAATACGTTAACTTAAATATGTACCTTTCGTGTTGATGAACTTTACTTCATTGCTAATAACATTTTTATTATAATATAATTGTCAAAATTTATTTATTATTTCACAATCAAACATAATGTCAAATAGTATAAATTAAGTGCTTATATTTAAAAAAAAAAGTTTAGTTTTGTCCTATTTTAGATGGTTTTTATTTCTAAGAAATTTAGCACCCTATATATTATAATTATATTGTATTAGCAATTATACTTAAAAATTAACAATTATTGCCATAGGAGCTTCATAGTCATTCGATTATCCTATAGTAAAAAAGGTAGAAGTTTGTTATGCATTATTAAATTGTAATATTAAATAAAGATTCATTATGCTAGTCTCTGTATATATATATATAATATAATAGTAAGAAAATAAAGACCTTTAAACCACCGAAACGTTTATATTCTAAAAAATAACTACCAAATAAATAATATTTATAAATAATTTTATTTATCAATAGCTTCTAAATAAACTTTAGACATAAAAACTTTAAAAATACTGCCTTTAACATTAAATAAACTGTAGTATATTCGGATGTATCATAAAATCATAATATTTAATTTAGATTGATTAAGGACAGTTAAAAATATGCAATAAATACAGTATTAAAAATATGATTTTGCGCTTCATGTTTCAAAATTGTTAATTTTGCTTAAAATCTCACCTTTATCATATTCCTTACGAATATCGTAGAATTTTGATGTAAGAACTTTTAAATCTTATTCAAATTTAATGCCTACAATAATACATAATATTAATCTTATTTTTAAAAATTACAAGCCATCGTATGAAATTAGCCTCAATGCTCGTACTGACGACTTGCCGTTTTAAAAAATTGGTAACACGCAGAGGCATCCGTAGATCAATCCGAGATATACTAAGAAATCTCGATACGCAGGCAAAGAAAAAAGCAAGCAATTTTTACATATTCCAATTACCGCTTAAGAGAAGCATCGAGATCATCCAGTGCGATAATACGAAGGAGAGGAGATGGGGCAAATTATCGAAAATTACAATAAAACGGAATCGTGTTTATGAAAGTAAGGTTTAATATATCAGAAGCCCCGCATATTGTCAGGGCCCCGGAGCTCTGGCAGGAGTTAAGTAGCAACAATCCCAAGACGCTCGCTAGATCCAAGCAAGAGAACATCCGAATCCTGAGGCGATACATCGGCCACAACTTAGCACCGCAGGAGCTACGAGATCCTCGACGAAGTTGGTTTCCGAGCTACTGGCGATGGTCCGTGGGAATAAAG
This sequence comes from Kradibia gibbosae, assembly GCA_018907135.1. NCBI lineage: Eukaryota > Metazoa > Arthropoda > Insecta > Hymenoptera > Agaonidae > Kradibia > Kradibia gibbosae. The sequence goes on along the minus strand of JACCHX010000001.1, from coordinate 30,227,329 downwards.
AGGGTTCGCGCCAAGTTTACGAGGGGCAAGAGGAAGTGCAGACAAGTACTTACAATCGTGTTTCCAGTCGAGCAAGAGCCTCGCGGAGGGGCGAAGGGAGGAAGGGCGCTCGTAACAGATGGCATTCGGACTCGGTGTCAATGGGCGCCCATTGTCCTTCGAGCCCGTGAAAAACGTGCGGCGCCCGCTGAACTCGCGCTGCGCGTTTCGTTATAGTTATTTAAGAGGGGCGGACGAGCCGCGGGAGGAAGTTCGTGATTCGCGGCCGATAAAAAGCGGGAGAGCGAGCGGAGCTGCCCCCGACTTCTTTCACTTACGGCCGTCGGCGTCGCTTCATCGATGGACGACCGCACGGGCGCCTCTCTTAATCTTCCGCCGCGACGCTATTCCTCCCTTTTCCATAGCCCGACGGGGCCGTGGCCGACCTAAGGGGAGTCAGGAGGTGGCAGGAGGAGGCAAGTGGTAGTGGGGGAGCGGAGCTCAGCAAAGTCTTTCGTATGTGGGTCGTTTGTATCGGGGTCCGTTTCCCCGATGGAATTTCAGCTCGTGCGTAACGAGATGACGTAGGCACTCGCTGTTCGCCCGTAGTGGTTGGGAGGGGCGGGGGGGGGGGGAGAGGCTGGGCAGGGAGCTTTGAGTATTAGGGCATTCTTGCTATTTATCTTTCTTGGACTTTGTAATATACTGTGCGTCCCAGTCGCTTTAACGCTTTTGCTCGAGATTATGATACGGATAACCGGAGACGAGGATTATCTTTTGCACTTTCTCGACGCTTTGATTATTATCTTGGATCAAGACACATGTGAAAAACGTGCACTGAAAACGCTATCATATATTGCGGCGCATTTAAACTAAATAGTGTATCCTATATTATGCAATAAATTCATATTTACAGTTTACTTTATCTAGTCAAATATTATTTCAATAGCATTGCTTTTACAATATTATATGTCAGCTACAGATTTTAGTCTTCAATTCATCCAAATCAACTGCTAAATTACAATTAGCTTACAGGTTATACTATACCATTTCTTAAACGTCGATAATGTTAACCGTGTAGCTTGAATTATTAAAAACGAAAAATTCAATCAACATTGTTTAAATTTTTAATGAATATATATTTTTTTCTGTTGAAAAAATCTGATCTTTAAAAATGTTCAATACCTTAATAACAGAGTTTTTCTAATTTATGAAATGTTTTGTACGTATTATAATTGAATCTATACGTATTGTTACAGAGCAAATTCAGTTTCACGAACTATTTTCTTAAAGGACTCTTGAGTACAAAGGCACTTGTATACTTTACATTATAAATTATATAATAATAATACTGTGTAAGTCGTATTATTATATCAAAATTCATTATCAAATTTAATTTACTGAAGATACCAGAATCGTCCATTTATTTCATAATTTGTATAAAGCAATTCATTTCATTTTGAAAATTCATCATAGTTGACTTGACAATAATATGTATTATACATACATTTAAAAAGTATTTATCTATTCATTTAAATTTTCTATGAATATAATAAACATTCGAATGTGATAAAAGTATGGAAAGCAAACATTATTCTAAATACGAAGACAAATTATTTGTAGTACGAAAGTATTTGTACGAAAGTATGTAGTAATTAATACAATATATTAAATATTCTTTTTACTCTCATATTTCATTATGCGAAGGATTAATTCATAATATTTCATAGTATTACCTGATATGTCAAAGATTATCCTATCATGCAATACGTCGATTATAGTACTATGGATTACAAAAATATAAGATTGTGAAGTGTCAACCTAAACTAAAAGCATTAAAAATATTAGTTACAAAAATTTTTATGCAGATATACATGATGTAAATAAAATAATTATGGTTTGTATTATTTAATGAATAATTTTGTTTATCATGCATTCTATCATTTTTATACAAAATTCTCTGTTAAACTGCTTCTAATAACTCATTAGTATTGTTGCGAGTTTTGAGTATATTACAGGTGTCAGATGTCACACTATGATTAGAATTGTGATTAGGATCAGACAAAAGAATTTTGTCATCAATAGGTTTTAAGAGCAAAAGTATTAAGAAAATGGAAGGCTTTGATGTTATTCCCCAATTATATACCTTATTCGAATCTTTACCTAAAAATTTATCACGTCATCATTTAAATAACAAAGAATCATCTCACATTACATACATTGGAATTTAAAAATTTTTTAATATAAAACAGGAATTATTATAAATGAGAAATTTTTAATTTAGAAAGCATATTACATTAAAAAATAAGAGATGTAAATTTTATGTTTTTAATCATTAAAAAATATTAAGTTAAATTTTTATTTCTGTGAAAAATTTAATAGAACTAGAATTTTTACAATACCAAAATACACATGTACAAAAAATTAAACATTTACATACAATTTTTCTCTATTTTATTATTTACCCTTACAGATATAATATGCTTTATAAATTTTAATTTTAAATCAATTACAAATTTTTTATGAACTTAAATAATTTTAGAATTGTATTGAAGTATTATTATGAAGTTTTAAAAGTACTGAAATTTTATGTAAAATAATAATAAATTCTTTCAGTAATACACTTTGGTCAAATAATGCACTTAACATTAATCTAGGAATTGATAATATTTTTATATTAATATTGATTTCGTAAACAATTAAACTAACAAATTTTTTTTCCATTTGAATATTATAATTATTAATATTATATAATCAAGTATTATATAATAGTTTAAGCTATAAATGCCATAAAAAATTGGGTTACATTTTAGTTATATCTTTTAAATAAAAACTTTTAACTAAACTACTATTTAATTTAAAAACTTTCAAGTTACGTGAGTCATCTTCTAAAATTTTGTGATTCAGTGCGCATCAGCAGTTGAATTCAAGAAGATTTTGATATAAAAATTATACTACTAATGAAAAAGTGTATTATTTTCAAAATTAAAAACTATACTATAAGTTATCTAATAAAACATTAGTATTTACTTGTTTCCATTTATTCATTCCGATAAAATTTTTGACCTAATTAAAAAGTTATATTGTGCTAATAGAAACAGTATTGATGATAAGTAATAACGTACAAAATAGGTAAAAAGTTATTAAAATATTTCAGATTTTCTTGTATATTTTTTCAATACAAAACGTAATATTCAAAAACTGAGGAAAAATTAAAAATATAACGTATTTTTGTTATAAAAGATTAATTTATAACTTAAAATCAATATTATTAAGTTGCGTAAAGTTTATTACAGTCGATGTTTACAAAAATTTAATGCGTGTAAAATAATAATTACTTTCAATAAAACCATATTTAATATCATGAAAATAAAACGCAGACAATATTTAGGTTAAGAATTATAAATATAAAAAAAATTGTATCTATTACGAAATCTAAAACGAAATTTTAAAATTAAAAAATTTTATACCTTCTAATGATGTGAAAATTGTAAAAAACTTTTAATTCAAATATACAAAGAATATTCTTATAATAGATTGATTTATTTCCGATTTTTGAAGACATTGTAAGATATTTATTTATTAATAGAGAATTTTTTCACACGAATACTTTAAATATTAATTGAAACATTAATAATAATTTTAATAATAATAATCGTTATATTACAATATTTTACATATTTTCACGTCGACTCAACGATTATTATAAATGTTTCCTCTTACAATATTATTAAAACAGGGTAATATACAAAAGTTTCTATCTCTTCTCCTGTAATCGTTGCATTAAAATGTTTATAACAATACTATTTGAGTAATATATCAGAAAAAGTAATCAGATGTAATAGGTAATGAAGGCAAAATTAAAATAATAAGAGTTTCAGCCCCTTTCGTTCTCTTCTTAAGAGATCCATGGACAAAAAAGACGCTTCGTCCACACATTTTGCATTATTGTTTCGTGAAAATTATTCTATCAGTATTATTCAGTTACGGATAAGGGACTCAATGCAGGGTCTCGATTAAACAGATCCTTAGTATCAAAATCTCCTCGGGGTACATTGCTTCGCCTACTTTGTTTTAACGGACCCGCTGTATTGAGTAGCAATGTGAGCCGATTTTATCTTGATTGTTGTGACTATCGGAGAAGGAAGTGTCGGGAGGATGCGATCGGGAACCACGGGTGGTGTGTCGAAGAAGTAGCGATGAAAAATAATAAGTATTAGCATGGTTTGGCAATAAAAAGCAATTGGTCTAGTACCGGTGCTGATTATTTAAATTTTAGTGAACTTCGGTGAATGCAATAAAACTTTTTAATTAACTCGGTGAATTAATTTTTAAAAATTCGTTAGTAATATTCAAAAAGCTCCAAGACCCATAGCCTTCCTGCACCGAAGGGTTTTCCACTTTTTCTTGTTCTTTATTCTTCAAGAAAGTCTTGCGATAGCTTTTTGTTCCTCCCTTCGTTATTCCCACATATTCGCGTACAAGAGTTAATGGAGTTGAAACCTTCTCGTATTTTCCAGACGATTACTTATAAAAACCTCGCGATGTAAATTTTTTTTAAGGTTCGACAGTTCCATATTCTTGTAAGAGAATAAAATTTGAAAATTCACAATTGGACGTTTATAAGGATTGGTTCAATCGCTGCTTCCTCTCGTTTAAACGAGCAAGTTATGAATGGCAGTGATTTCTTGCTTTCATATATAATAATTTATCATTGTTCTTGGTAAAAGTGATTAATTATTTTTTTTAACTATTATTTATTTTACGAATCATATCTCACTGTACTGAAATTCAGCAATATTATTATTATATTTTATTATTTATTATTGCGGTACAAATTGTAACTCTCCAACGATTAATTTCCTTGCTAATCATTGGAAACTTATTAACACAAGATTAGTGCGGTACCTGTTTTTATATCAAGTCAGGTATATAGATTCTGTCTGTAAAGCGTTTAACTTTTATTATGAATAAATATTGAATACTTTTATTTTTACTATTTCTTTCGCTAATATCTCTACACTGCACTATTTAAATTGCATTTTATTTTAGTATTCATGCATAGACCAAGTTTGTTTCTTTTATATAGAAACTCATTTTCGTACTTTATAATCTATATTTTCTGAATATTTCAAGAACACCATTTCTAAAATGAATCATTCATATTTAGAAGAATATTATGAAAAGATTTTTTACTTGAAAAAATTCTGAATACTTTTACCGAATTACTTCGCCTGTGTAAAAACAACTTTGCCACTTTTTCGAATTAATTCCGGCTCTCAGACTTCCCGTATTAAAAGAAATCACTAATCCACTGTTATTTTTCTCAAATATGTAGTCGTTTGGAGATCGTTTAGAACTATTCTCGGCGATATAAAAGAAAATCCAAGTGAATCAACGATTATGACAAGCATAGAAGGAAAAACTGGTATTGGTGCAAAAAGTATCACATAAAGTCGACTTTATGAAATTCTGAAAAGGATACATAACATCTCTAGTAAGAGCTGTTAAAAAGCGTACAATCGCAAAATCGTGATTCAGTAGCGTAAGCTCTACTCCATTGGCCAATCGGTGCATATCAATTGAGGTTGGCGACCATACTGGTAAAAAGTAAATAGACCCACGTTCCGTAAGACAGCATTTTTCATGCGCCTTGGTTTTGCTTGGGCGTTGACAACGATTGCAGCGATTTTAAATTTAGCATCGCAGGTGACACGAGAGCTGAAGGACATTGGAAAATCTCAAGAATGGAAATGATGGAAGAAATCTTTAATATTGCCAAGTCTTGCTGATCGAAGTGGACGGCAATGGGACGAAGATACCCGTGCCGAAGGATGGAAGTCATCAGTTTTTGGCTTATACGTTTTCCGTGATGAGTGTCCACGACCATTGTTGGCGATTCTGGCCAGAAGGCAATAACAATGGCGCATGTGACGTGCGACCCGCTTTCTTGGATAGCAGACAGCACGAAACGTGTTCGACCGCGACAAATTGATGGCATGATTGTGCGACTTCCGGCGAGTTCGCATTGCTTAATCGATCGCCGAGCTGTAATTAAATCCCTACTATGAAGAACCCCTTGTCTATGTTTAGAAGCGAATCATCATCTGCCATCGCCATCGCCACCCCCGTCGAACCCCTGCCGAAACACTCCCGGAGTATAGCCGGCCCCAATTCATTTATCCTCTCTCGCTCCTTCTCCGTCCTTCTGACTTCGTTGATACAGGCGCATCCGTCATTTGCTTCCGGGTTGTTGTGTTAGGACTTCCTAACTCCACGTGATTGCGCACCGCAGAGAAATGAAATCTTTATACTATAACGTTTAGAACTTTATTGATTATGTGGAATGGGGAGTCTGTCTCGTTCTTCATGAAAGGGGATGCGATTTATATACTTTGGCATTGCTATCAGCATTCTCCTTTTTTATGTACAACTGAAGCATCTTCGCCAAATTATTCGATCAATACTCACTTATTTGTATATTATTAAGTTGTTAATATACAACCGCTCATCACCGCTAATTGTCAATAGCTTCACGCCAATTATGTTAATTTTTTAATCCATTACACTAATTTAAAATTATTAATTTTTTCTTTTTTCTTAAATTAACTTCTGCACCTTCAATAATTTACTAATGTATATTGAGTACGATGCAGATTTAAAAGCAACAATATTTTTATACAATTTTTTTAATGTAACGACCATTTAAAAGGATGGTTGTAATATTATTCAACATTCTAACTTAATGAGAATCGTTTTTATAATATCTCTGATCTAACCGGTATTTATATTCAAATTTCAAAAAGTAACATCCTTGTGAATTTTTTCCCTACTGTATTGATAACATATGCACAATATATCCCATTAATACAATATGATAATATATAATATTATGGTTTGAATTTATTAAGAAGATGAGCTAAGCAGTCCAAAACGGGCATCAAAAAATTAAAAAATTAAATTTTGAAAATAAAACACAGTCTTTTGTTGATCTTACGGAATGATTAGGAAAAATAAAAAATCTGGAACTTATAAATAAAACTAATTAAGAGTTGATATTATAATTTTAGATTTTAATATTGAATTTATTGAATTGAAATTTGATATTATTTGTTCATACAAACGTAACTAATTTTCATGCTTGTGAGTGAACAATAGAGTATGACAAGCAATCTATTCGAAACTGGCTGGAACAGTAATTAATCATTGAAGATATTATGACTGGGGAAAATCGTACTTTTGCGCGATTCATTGAACCACTAACTAATTGAATGATTTGCAAAGATTCATCGCGTTGAAAAGTTCTCGGGGGCTTGTGCTGGAACTGCCTGAATAAGAAGACTGAAAAATTCTCTTGGAAACGAATAGCCCGTCGAAATGTATAATTGCCCTGAGAACGCGTTCAAGGTTAAGGATTACAAATTTTCTCGGAGTAACTTAATAATAAGCTGGCCGCACGTCTTAAGTGGCTGAAAATAATTATACATGCGTGTCTCGTCAATCTCGATAGCTCGCAAAGCGATATTCGGTCGCACGTGCAGAGCCAAGTCGAGCAAAAACTGAGAACGGGCCGCATTGCGCGAAAATCCCTTCATTTTTTTTAGTGGTGCGGGTCAGACGAGGAGAAGTGAGGAAAAAGTAGGCCTCGTCGCGGATATAAAGCTGTTATTAGAGGTCGTTTTGTGGAGTAGCCGACGAGTTAGCTGGGCAACTCTGTAATCAACTAATCAACGGCCATGGCCGTAGGGCGCGAGCGCGACTTGGAAAAATGCGCGAGGAACCGCGCACATCGATCAGCAGGGATGGTGGAACGGGGATGTAAGACCGGAGGGTGAAGACGATAGCCGGAGAAGTGGTTGGGACTAATTACCGCGTGCAGGGCGAATTTTTCAAGCTCTCGCCAACTCTTTTTCAATTTCGCGTCTTAAAGGCGGTGTTTATGCTCTACAAATTAATGGCCGCGGGCTCGATAAGTACTTCGCGCTGAATAAATCGCTGGGTGCCGACGGCGAGGTGGCCCCCGAAGGTGAGCACTAGGCCGGAGGGGGCGGAGAAGAAGCAAGTAATGTGCGGTTTTCATCCGAGAGTCCGGCAGGGCAGCGCACATGGCTAAGCGCTGGCCCGCAAATGATAACGGATGTCGATAAATGATTATTCGCCGCCAAGGCGTCGAGGCCTCGAAACCGGCGGCGATTATACGTTTGCACCTGTGGCCCTGCCGCAATCGCAATTTGCCCCATTTCAGTCCGGTCGCTTTACGTCGATATTTGCCCGTACGCACTCTTTGCCATTCGACGCGTGAATTATGGCACTATGCATGGACGCCCTTCGTTTAAAAATCCCGAATTATAATTTTCTGACATTCGAAGCTTCAATTATTAATAGCCAACCTGCAATTATCAAAAATATAAATGCACATCAGCTTCGCAATTTCAATTTACACGTTATGCGACCTGCGGATGCGACCTCAACACTCCCACAAGTGTTCTAAAATTTAATCTACCAATTACTTTTTAATATTACCCTTCCTAATTTTAAGGAAATTCTTTAAATTATTATAAGATTCACCATTTACGAAATAATAAAACTAGGTATTTAAACTTTCTTCGAACTTTTATATAGTTTCCAATATTAACTTTTGAACTTGTGTTAGACAAATTTTTATCTTACCACAATTCTTAGTTCTAAAGTAATGTGCCGTAGAAATTTCACCTAAAGAACTTTGAGCAATACTTACAGGAAATACTAGCATACACTATTTAAAGAAAAATATTGATTTTCTTTAATAAGTACAATACTTATAGAATAAAACATAGCATATAAATTGCTGAATCGATCAAATAATATAAACTAAAAATAATATATAAATTATATATGTGTATATATATATATATATATATATATATATATATATATTATATATGTATGTATGTATGTAATATTATATATATTTATAAATATATACACTATAATTTTCTTACTGAATTTATTAAAAATATTTATAGTTTTTAATAAGGTATAAAACATAATATAATATTAAAAATAATAAATACCTACGTGCAAAATTTAATATTTTCTATTGCTTGTCATTTTGATGTAAAAAAAATATTCCAAAATTCATTACCTTTTGTGAAAAGCAATTTCACTGCATTACACGAGAACACTTATGAAAGCCTGCATAAAAAAATATTTACAAAATGTACATATTATGTTTGTAGCTTCTAGAAACAATGTTTTTAAGTTACTCGAATACCTACATTTTACACTTTTTATTTATTTTTAAATTTTATTAAATTTTAATATGTTTAATTAAAAAATTATAACTAAATTGCTTTATTCTTGTTTGTTTGTTTGATCTAAAATACCTTCTATCAATGCATTCAATCAATAAAATTGGTTATCAAGCCACTTTATAACATATTTCTAGTAAAAAATACACATTTGACGCGAATCATTTAGTGGACAAATTTAAAAAATTCCCCTATGGAATATAATAAAAAAACGTCAGAAGAATTATCTCCTCTCTCCCCCCCCCCTTCCCCTCCCACCTGCCCACCGATCTCATTGTAAAAAAGTGATCTTTTGAAAAAGACGGATTTTCGATGCTCGCCACGTGGCTTTTGAACCGTCCCCCTCCGCGGCTCCGACGCTCGGCGAAGATTGAAAAAGGCAGCGATAAAGCCTCGTTCATCCAACTATTATTTCTGGAAAACGGTCGCCTCGAGCCAGCTGTCACCTAGATCGTACGTAACATAAGTTAACGGACGATAAGGCGCCCACTGCAAAGGAAACGAGGAGCTGGAAGAAAGCGAGGGATGAGAAAAAGAAGCCGAAGGCGCGCAACTCGGTTTCGCGTTATTTCCTTGTCGCCGGTCCTCGGGAGAAAATAAAAGTTGGCCGAGAGTGTGGGAGGATTGGAAGGCCAATTGGTTGGCGCAACCAATTTCCCAAGAGGTAGTTGCGTTTCGCGCACCACCGTGAATCCTGGATCCTCGAACACTAGAAGCAATTCTGGCATTCTAGTTCACGTTGCGCGTGCACCGTATACTGCACCGGGTAAGGGAAATTTCCCTGCCATCACGGCAGCTCGACGTTTGTATCTGCGCACCGCTGATAATTTTCTCGAGGGGAGTCGAGTCTGTGATTCCCCGCAGCTCCCCCGTGTGTCATTGAAAATTATCCGTAAGCTCGTTTGCCGTCGCAAAAACTCCTCGGCCTCTCATTTATGCGTGTTCGTACAAGTATAACGTCGAGTCACTGAAACTCCGCTCCAATTAACGACTTCCTCTAGCTTACGTGTCAATTTTTGTTTTATTATTATAAGTAATTGCAGGGAAAATGCTTTTGACTACGAAATATTCTAAATAATTTGTTTACTACTCGTTTCCTCGATCCCTATTTGGAATATTACTAACAACTTACTAACAACTTCGTTTTTCAAACAGCAATAATTTTCATCTGTTGTGCTTAACAATACATTGTTTTCTTTATTTCTCTAACTATCAGCTAAATCAAGAAACGAACATTTAAAGAATAAATACAAACGGAAGTGCCACATTTATCTGTGCTAATGACAGAGTCCGCATTATCTATTAGCTATAAAACTTTTCTCTTTGGTTACCAATACTGTAAAGACCAAGTTAATGTTAGATAGAAAAATACTTGCTATTATTGCAATAAATAAAAGACCATTGCCATGTTCAAAGTATTATTGCATATCAATTGTACTTGAACGTAAAAAGTATTTTACCCACAAATCAATACTCTTTTAAGCAAATACACTATCATAACGGGTTAAAACCCCATATAAAAGTATCAATTTTATTACATTTGGAGGTATCAATTACTTTGCAAAGGAATGAAGTTGATAAATAGGAAAAATGAAAAAAGTGAGATTTTACAAATATAATAGGGGAATAGTGACAAATATAGAATAAATAATCCTAAGCAGAATTAGTTCAACAAAAGCAGATATCTTACGAATAAGCAGAAAAATCGCGAAATACAATACTATCGGCAATCACCTAACAACGTGCCTATAAAAACCCTCTCTCTCTCTCTCTCTCTCTCTCTCTCTCTCTCTCTCTCTCTCTCTTCGACTAAAGACGTAAGAATTAAAAAAATTATCTAATAACTTCATTCGGTAATAAAGCAGTCCTCTAATTGTCTATCATAGTCGTAGGCCGTATTTAAATGCAGCAGAAGCTCTTATGTTCATTTCAACGGAAAGAGAATGTGACAAGACGACGTCGCATTGTTGACATCTGAGGGACTATTAGTGTAATATTAAACATGAAAAGTAAATTGCAGTTGTTCAAGGATAAGCTTTTGAGAGAAAAAAAAATATTAATCATTTTTAACCCGTTTTTCAGACAATAACTTCCATTTCACTAAAATAATATCAAGGCGATTAAATATCAATAATAATATACTTTGATTTCTTTGTGTTTACACAGATTCGTTGGCCTTTTGAAAATCTAGTAGAGCAATCATAATTAACCATGACACTGTACAACTATGACAAATTGAAATTTGATTTATTTCGCATTGTTAAGCTAAATCATACGTTATTTTTTATTTTGTTGAATTGTGTATTTCTTAATAGTCAACAAGTAAATTTGATCCCCCAACAAAATAGTGGTAATACTATAATTTATGTAATTGCATATCTATATTTATATATATATATATTGCAAATGATGTTAAATAAATAATCATATGTAATTTTCATTGTTTATGCAATCGTAATATTGTTAGTATAATATTCACTTGTATTTAATAACTGAGATGTATCAATTTTCGAAACATTTCTGAATTTTGATGTCCATTCGATACGATTGACAAATACGTCATGACATTTAAAGCTTCATTTTTCTCAAAATAAATATGCACTTTCAAACATTACAATATTGCATTTAACATATTATGGGTGAGGAAAATACAAGGGAGACATTCATCAAGGGATCAATTCAAAGGACTATGACACATTGGCCTTGTTAAAGCTACTCACCACGAGTAATGTTTTTCATTCATCTCCTTTTTTTTCATCTTGACGCCGAAATAAACCCTTTCTGTCTCCCTCGCTCTCGCAACTATCAACATATTATCGCATTTATTCGGGAAGACGCAAACACAAAGTCCATCCCTTCACACCCCCCCCCTCCACACTAAGTGCAGCCCCTTCATATTCTTTCTCCACTCCTCTTTTTCTGCACGGCATTCTCTTATTTTAGAAGAGAGAAAAGTTAAGGGAGTACAAATGACGTTATGGGCCCTTAATGCCTCTTCTTTGCAAGATTTTAGGAAAGTAGACCATGCTCTCTAATAATACGTCTACTTCATTTTCCTACGTTTCGCCTCCCCTGTAATTGATCAATGTCACAGAGAAATGGCTCTCCGGCATACGTGTATATGGGGCGTCACTCGTAAGCGAGCACGTTTATGCATGTATATGTAAGTCAGATTAAGAAGGAAACATTTTTGTGAAAGAGTTTCCACCAAGATTTGTGTCTACACATTTATTTATTTATTCGGGAGGCGAGTTACATATTTACGTCGCTACATACGCATGTAAATAATTTGATTTTATTAAAGTGGTTTTTTATATAAAAACAACGTATATGTATACTTCAGAGATCATTTACAGAGAGCTCAATAATAAAAACAGAAAAATAATAGGGAACTATTTTCTTAACAGATCAACAAATTTAAATCATATATTTAACTTACGGATGAATTTAGTTTTTACAGCTGTAATCTTAATTTTATTATTATTATCCTTTTTGTAAAAAAAAAAAATCGTTTGCCTGCATTATTATAATTGATACTTTAAATAATTGAATTTAAATAAAATTTGATACAATAAATAATATTCGATGAAATTAATTTATATTTTCTTCTTGTTAATACTAAAGGCTTCAAATGGCGTCAAATGGCTTCAAATACATACATACAGTTTTTTGTTTTTGATATCCAAATGTTGTGCAATATATTGATTATAGATTTTTCCAGTATTAAGAAAAGTTAAACTGAACTTTAATTGAACGTCACAATTGTACTTACGAGTTTTCATTGCAAGTTATGACAAGTTTTCATTCAGATAGTACTAAAACTGAAAAAAACTCTTATAACTTTTTAAAAATTAATTAGTATGTCCAATAAAAAAATCAAATAACGATAAAAATAATTTTTATAAAGTATTTTCATTTAACCGATTTTTAAATTTAATGGCTGAAAAGAACACGTACAATTTCAAAATTTTATATTTTATGTTTAGAAAATAAATTGGTATGAAAAGAAAGTAAAATTATAATTCTGACAACACAAAAGAAATTATTAAAAAGCTGTGTCGAAATTTTTTTAGAAATAATGCGTGAAAATGTTACAGAAACTCTAAAGATTTTAATAAATTATTTGATATAAAAAAAATTTTATTTTAATCGAAATTATTCTTTTAAAGTAGAGAAATTACTAATTTTTTAAAAAATATTTTAGTTTATACCTTAAAAAGGCAAAATTTTGAAGATATTATCACTAGATTGATTACAAACTCTATAATGAATGTGTAATTAATTAGGCATTTTCTTTATGCAAAATATCGACACAATGTTTATCGACATATCATTAAATATTATGTGTAGTGCAATATAACCAATAAAACTTATTACATAGAAATTATCGAAAATTTTATTAATTCAAAACATAAAGACATTATTAAATAAATAACACGAATAAATAAATGAAAATATAGAAATTATATAAAAAAGATGAAGTTATTAAATTATACTCGTAATAGAAAATTTTCTAAAGCATTTCAATTAAAGCTCCTGTTCTCGCGAACAAAGTGAAGTTAAAACGCTTATAAATCACCTAAAAACACTTCTGTATCGCATAAATATTATTTAGTGGAACTCCCCTAAAGGAATTTTTATACACCGATTTTATCGACTTTACTTCGCTCTTAGCGTAATTATGCCAGCTGACAAATGAACATGTAATCGTATTGTCAATCGATGCCTACGGTAGAAATAGATACTTTTATTCCCGAAGAATAATTAAATGCGCGGGCTTTTCTATAGTTCGCTGCCCAGCTTTTTTAGCTGTTGGCAAGTAATTTCCCTATGTCGAGAATCTCCGTGTTATTTTTCTTCTTTTTTTTTATTGACGCTGCCATTCGCCGCTATTGCGTTGAAATCCGGCATTTGGCAGCGTTTTCGTTTTATAACTCTTGACGGCTATTAGTTGACTATATGCTCTCTCCAGCAATCGCGTGTTTCTACTTACTAACTCGGCGCTCTGTCTTCGTGTTTTTTCTTGTCGTTGCGCTCCCTCGTCTATTATGAGAAAATGATGCCTTCAGGGGCATATCACTAAAACAGTCGTAATAAGTCGACTTGTGATCTGGTGCACTCTTTACCATCGCTTCATAAACATTCTTGAAAAGCATAATTTTCCATCTGGTTGTTGTGAAAAACAAATAGTGTCGAATGCCTTCGGAAGTCAACGTTTAGATCAATACACAATTAAATTATCCTTTTTAGTGTAAGCAATGGGCACTTGAATGACGATTATTTAGTCGTATCAAAGATAAAAAGTATTATTTCTTTGAATTAATAAGCAAAAAATTTCTAAAAAGCCAATTTTGCTGATGTTATTCAAGAACCGGAATAATATCAAGATCAAAATTTTAATTTTTGACACGGTACAGAAGGGGGTTTTAACCTGGGATCGGCTCAGAGGCCTCAGGATTCGTTGTGATGAGGGGCAGCGGGGTGAATGGAGCGAAAAGTGTAGATCTAGAGAATAGGCGAAGTAAATGACGACCGTTGGGGTGGAACGGGGAAACCATTTTATTCCTTAAAAAAAATATTAAAAAAAAAAATAATAAAACAAAAAAATTATCAATCAAGATAAAAAGTGAAAAATTACCATTTGACGCAATTTAACTTCAACTTAATTTTACTCAAATTAATTGAACCTAATACCGCGTTGGTTATTTTTTTTTATGTGTGCAGCTATCAGTGGTGACATTAATATTTAGATTTGCATCAATTGGTAGCGTGCGAAGGAGGTAGCGATGAGACGAGTGAGTTGGCCTCGGCATCAGTTGATGGCCCGTTTTATGAGACGTACTCGCGCGTAATTGGGAACTGCTTCAAAAATTTAATTCACAACTCCGAATTTCCGATAGTTGGCGACTAATGCGAACGTCCCCTTGATCGACGATCGGATTTTGCAGGTAGCGCCAAGGAAGCGAGTCCTGGCGCCAAGCTCGCGCCTTTGCTAATTCCCGCCACCGATCCGGTGACGCAACCCATTCTCGCAGCCTCCGTCATTGTCGTCCTTCCCCTCTGTTATGAATATTTAAACTTATCGAAATAATGTTAAAAGAGAAAGAGCATAATGATAACGCAAAAGCAAACCACTAAGGAAAGAGGGACAAGTATGGCTCCACACGAATACTATATTTTAATTTACAATCAGACTCCCGATCTCATTTGAATTATTTATAATCACACAATATCATAAGACCTAAACGATTTAGATAGTTATAATATAATTGTAACATAATTAAAAGAATAATGAAAAAAATCTGAGAAATACAATATAAATATAGTATCCAGAGAAAATTAAATATAGATTAATTTAGTTAATCAGTAAACAATGACCGTCCGATTTCAGAAAAATATTCCGATATAGTTATAATTTCGAAATTGTATCATTAAACCCTGGAAAAATTTTAATATTTCAAGAATTAATCATTTTATCTGTATTTAAAATTATACGAAATGAAATTTAAAAACTTGAAAAACCTTTTTGAGTTAATGACTTAGTATTTTGTACCACATGTAAACACTATTATTTTTCAATACCCAATTCATAAATACTTATAATTTTATTAGATAACATGATGTTACTGTATAGTATAAATACAAAGCAAATTTCGTCGATATTTTCATTTTAATTCAATACATATTAATATTTCATAATAAAACATTAATGACAAATTAGTAGAATTCAATGTTAAATTTTACTAAAATGTACGTGGTTCGAAGAAAAAAAAAAAAAAAAAAATTTGGCAAAATATTAAACAATGTTAAAGTTTATTTGTCAAATTAGAAAATTTAATAAGTTTTTACGCAAAAAATATTTGCTATATTCCACAAGTGATAAGTATTTAATATTTGAAAAAAAAAATTTCACCATATAGGTTTACAAATTCAGGTATGACAACAGGTTCAATTGATATTTTTGATGCTAAAAAACTACAGCGAACTAACATTATTATTCTACCCCTTATAAATAGTTACCGACTTACGGATCGACGGATCAGTATCACAAAGGAAAATAGCAAAGAGGTAATACGAGTACACTTCACTGAAGCCTGATGCTATAACGACACCGAAAGAAGCAAGAAATTTGACGGAAAAAGTACATGTCCCAACAAGTCCACGAGCTTTAAATATATCTCGGCATTCTACTTCGCCTCATAAACTGTCCGCCGAAGTAAGTAATTCTTTATTTATCGCGGTATTAATATGAAAAATAGCCGAGCCCTCACGAATCCCGAGGGTCTGACTACAGGGGCAGCTAACTTGGAAACTTCAGATGGAGCGTTGCAAGTTCAAGCATCTTTACGTCCCTCGGCCAAAACGCGATTTTTCCGAGGCATGGGCGTCTTGTCTCAAATTAATTTTTTGTGATGCTCCACCAGATAAAACTTTCTACGAGATAGAAAGAAAGAGAGGAGGTGATAGATAGCGAGAAAACGAGGGAAGGTGGAAGATAGTGGGCGAGAGAGAGGAGAATCAAATAGACAAAGAGAGAAAGCGCTAATACACCTAGTTTACACACGATATGCCGAGTTTGTGCACGCGTCAGACAAAAGAAAGAGAAAGAGAGAAGAGAGAAGAGAATCTTTTGAGTTTAGTACGTGAGGAGAAGCTGCTTTGCAAGTTTTCGTGAAGCACTGTCATTATCACGGAGGGAGTGAAAAAAAAGACTTTGAGAGGCAGAGCGGGAGAAGTAGTGTACTCCGAAAGAGAGATGTAGAGTAGAGTAGGGAGTAAGAGAGCAAGAATAAGACAGTGATAATGAGAGAGAGAGAGAGAGAGAGAGAGAGAGAGAGAGAGAGAGAGGCAGAGAGAGAGAGAGAGAGAGAGAGAATGTGAGAGTGAGAGGACAAAGTGAAAAGGACAGTGGTAAGAAAAAAGAGAAAAAGTAACTGGGGAGCGTGGCGTGGGAAAAAGAAAGAAATGAAATGAAGAGCGAGCAAAGAAGCTTGTTCGCGAGTTAAGGGGCTAAACTAAGGCGAAAAGAATTTGCGACCTGTGAAAAAGATTCGCCTTTTCCCTTAGCGCCACTCGCGTCGCCTGAGGACCGACGCAACGCTAACTTTTCATAATGAAATGAAGACAGGATTAACTTTTGAGCCCTTCAGAATAAAAAGGAGCGAAAGATGTACTCGTCGTAGTTTTCGAGGAAAGACTTCTTTTATTTTTTCATTCATTCTCTCGCTCTCTCTCTCTCTCTCTCTCTCTTTATTCTTCATCATCATCGTATTCTTCTTCTTCATCTATGTCTCTATCTATCTATGTCCTCCTCTCCATTTTCCTCTCTATTATTATCTCTGTCTTCAAACTGCTTATGTTTTATCATATACTTGGTTGAGTCCAGAATCTTGTTCATTAAAGATGTATGTCGAGTAAAAAAAAAGGGAAGCAAATTGGTGTATCTCATGGAAACCCGAGATGTCTCATGCGTGCTTTTTTGCATTCGCCGAATAGGATATAGTTGCTTTTATACTCATTATCTGCAATTTCCTTTATTTACTGAATTCAAAATATAAAGGCTCCGTATATGGACACTTCCTTTTCATATTGAACTTACGTAGAAATAAGTCGTTAGCTCCTATAATGATACTCTTTTCCTTCTTGGCTTAAATTCAACTATAGAATTTTTACAATTTTACCCTTGCATACTTGAACAAATTATTTTCTTTAGTCAACTTCTGTAGGATTTCATTTCAATGCATATAAACTTCATTTATAGGTATAATACAAAACATCCATTTGTTCAATTCAAACGTACATCAACTGAAATTGAAATTTAGTTAAACCTAGTGCTATTATCTTTTATAATATATTGATAATAGCCAGTGTAAAATTGATTTTATTATAGATATATTACTCCAATTGATAAATATACAAGTTTTTCTATTAAAATTTATCTCTACGATCTAGATATTACTGCCAGTGAAACTCTGAAGAAACATTTTATTCATAAATAAATAATTTATCTCAGTAAGTCTAATGTTATAATAACTGAATTTTATTAAATAAAAAATATAATAAGATAAAAGTTTTACAATAATACAAAAACAATTTTACATAATCTTAGCTGTGGATTGAAAAATTATACAAATATGAGGAAAACTTTCAATCTAATTCTTCAAACGCAATCAACTCAATTAGCGGGATCAGAATTAAAAAAACATTTAGCTCTTTGAAATTAGTTTAATATTATTTCCCAAAGTATAATCCTTATGATTAAAATGACAATTATAAATTATTTTTTAAACAAAAGTTCTCTCTAAAATTCATCAATAACTTTCTTAAATTACGAATCAGTAGATAAATCTGATATAAATATTAATTATTATATATCATAGCTGCTATCTAGTTCATTATATTATATTATACATTTCATTACCACATAGAATAAATTTAAGAGTACAGTATAATCAATTAACAAGACTTTTTATTATTTAGCTATCAGATTTATAAACCTCTTTGTTGTTTATAATATACGTTTGAACAAAAAATGTAAAACACCAATAAGTATTTTTGAATATTAACGGAATTTAAAATTAAACAAATGGTTGAATCCGACACAATTTTTAATTACACATCTAATTTATTACTTTAAACTACACAAGTGTATTAATATACAAGTAAGTAATGCATTTATTGTAAGATTAATGCAATTTTCAAGCAATGAAAAAACTTTACTCTAGACAAAGATTATCATGTAAAAAATAAAACCTAACACTAAGATTGAAATCGTCGAACTATGAAGAATCACGGGGTTTTTTTTATTAAAACGCCATTTTCTAAAATTACTTAAACATAATATATATATTAAGTATTATATAAGTAAAAAAAATCGATCAAATATTCATTGATATTTTGTATATATAAATCTTATTATAATTTAATTTTTTATAATTTAATACCTTAAATTTACATTTATATTAGTTTTAGATAAAAATAAACAAAAAATTAAAATATTTCCTTTTATATGGAAAACCTGTTTAAAAATTAATTTATTGTTCTTAAATGTATTTAAATTGTTATTAGAACTTTAAAATTAATTCTTAACGGAGAAGCTTTTATGTACATAAACTCAATTCTGAAAAAATTTCTGTAATAGAAAGTAAGTGGTAAGAATAATTATTTAGCAGGGAAATCCATAAAGAAGTAATAATATAAATTACATTTTAAATAAAAATAAAGGCTTAATAAGTATTTTCAATTCACAGATTAAAAAAAATTAATAAAATAATATTTTAAAAGTCGCACTTACAAAGTTTGTAATGACATTATAAAATTACAGCTAATTTAATTTTATAACATTTAAAATAGAATAACGAATTTTTCGTAACGAGGGAATTCTAATTCTACGTAATTCATAAGATGCCAACCAAAACTTTAAAGGAGAGCGAAGTTTCAAAATTGATAGTTTTCAAGATACGAAGAGTCTAATATTTATATATACAGATACGGCAACGTAAAATTAAATATAACACTCTGCATGTGCTTGAAAATGGTAATTTATCGATGTCATATTCATAAGCCTTTTTAATCCAATTCCCATAAGTTACATAAACAAATTTTTTATAAATTGAAATACTTTTCCAACAAAAAATACAAATGAAATAATATATGAGCTGAGGATACGTGATAATAACAATAATGTAAGAAACGAAATATAAATAGTTATGATTTAATTTAATATATCATTTATTTAATATACTTACTACACAAAACGAACACAAGGTCGCTATCCTTGAGTAGATCATTGAAAAGAGCGACAAACTGGCAATTATTGGATGACAGTCGAAAAGAGCAAGAGGTTGATCAAGAAGCTTTTGAGGTTTCGCGTGAAAATTAACGAAATCTTTTATTGGGAATTAATTACAAGAGCAGATAATAAAAGCTACTAGGGGATCCATCCTTAGATTATAATAAGCTCCGACACTCATCGGTATCCACCTACCCATCATTTGGGCGTTATTTTTTCTCCTATACCACCTGAATGGGGCGTATTTTTTTACGTCGGCCGTCGAAAGCGCCTTAGAGCGTAGCCTAGCACCCGATTCGCAATGCCGACGGGTAGCGTCGCGACTCCTATGTGCGAGCGTACGAACACGCGCGCGCAGGCAGGCACGCACACGCACGCACGCACACACACACACGCGCGCGGGAACAAACAAAGCAACCACATCATGCGTCACGCGTCTCTGGACGGCGCTAAGATAAATCGTCCGCGCTTACGTATTCGTCTTGAATGCTATATTCCGGCCGGAAGAAAACAGCATGTGCAAGAGCAAGATAGAGGTTGAAGGGAGGAGAAGACCGAGGTTAGGGAAGTTGAAATGGCGGCTCCATGAAAAATTACGGCCCCATGCAAAAATACCATTCGGCTGCTTTTCGCTTCGAGTTTTTGGATTGAGTTCACGGAACGAATTGCCGGGAGCGCGAGAGGGGAAGGGAGAACGTGGACAGCTGAGGCCTGTATTGCCTTGGCGAGGCCTAGAATTGATCCCTCATCGACTGAAAGCCTGGCCTTACACCACGTTGTAGACCGGAAAATTGCATTTTCATTCAAATTATTAATTCATATTTTTTATTTAATGCATTCTTAAAAGTTTAAACTCCTTCTAATAAAGATTGCCAAAGCTTATTGCAACAACGATAATAACAATTAGATTTACAAGCTATGCTATAAAATCCAATACTTTGGCGCAAAAACATCGATGTTGTTGATCAATTCATTAATTAAAAAACTGTTTTATCAGTTGACTTTTGTAACACTTAAATAAACTTGGAATGCTTGTAAAATCTCCATTAAAATCTGAATGTTACTTAAAGATTCAGGTTCGCATAATCTATAAACAGCTTTTTGAATTATTATATTTCTACATAATTTATGAATGTTTTACTGGTATGCCTAACGTTTGTAACTCACTTAATGTAAGAAGAGGAATTTTCGATAAACTCCAAACTATTTACAAAATACTTTTCAAATAAAAGTATGCTTGTCACACACACACACAGTAAATCTAAATTTAATTTGGAATGTTTAATCAAAGTTTTACATTTTTTAAAATATTTACTATTATATATATTTTAAATATTAAATTTATATATTTCACATTGAATTAAAATTAAAATTAATTAGTAATCATAATAATAAGATAATACTTTGTATTCCTTAATGGAAAAAAATCGGATATACTTACACTATTTTTAATACTTATAAAATTTACAACATCCATTACATATCATATAATTTAAACAAGTTTTAAATATTAAATGTACATTATTAGAGAAAAATGAATATTTAATTAGAACTCATTTAGAATAGATAACATTTTTCTATGAAACAATACATATCTTATATATTAATGTGTAATATTAATTTATTATATATTAATGAATTTCATAGAAAACTTTTCTAGTGTCGACAAAAACTTTATCCAAAAATTTTCTAATAGCGATAAACTTCAATTTATTGAGTTTTTTTGAAAATGTAATAATCTGGTGAAACTATTATACTATAAAATTTAATTCTAGCAGGTAAATTCTTTAATAAAAAAGGTTATAAATTATATAAAATTATTGGAAACAGAAGTAGCGTATATATAATATTAAATTATTTCATGCATTCAATATAACATTATTTATTTCTTAACTTTAATAAATACTATGATTTTTTATTATAAAAAAGATAATATATATTTATTTAATATTTTAGTAATGATACAATCTTTATTATAATTATTAACAAATTAATTAAAGTCAACTGATTAAGATAAATTCAACAATAAATCAAAATCCTTTATTATTATTATTCTATTACATTTTCATATTTACATATAAATTTAAAAAAATTTTTTTTCAAAGTAAATAAAAATTCTATTTTAATAATGGAAGCGAAAAATACTTATGCACTATAATCAAAAATTGTTTCGCGTATTAAAAAAAATCTTCAAATGATAAAAAATGCCTGTTCAAATTTTATTTTGAACAAAAAATTTTATTTTTATGTTTTTTTATATGCTTTCGTGATAATATGCTTTCGTTATATAAATTTTATGTATTTTAGTTTTTGTTTTCTGGTAAAATAAGTTAAATCAAAATTAAAATTTTTTTAAAATTTAATTAGTTTCCACACGATTGGTATTTTTAATAAAATTAACAAAAAAATTATAATAGAAAAGTATCAAAAATAAATACATATATATTTTTTTTATTTTGGAATAAAATCGATCAAATTTCACTTAGAGAAAGTTTAGTACGAAACATTACTGCAATATAATTAATTTAACTATTAAGAAAATCCATTTTTTTTAAATCATATAGACTTACAATAATATTTAAGTTAATTAAGCTAATTATGTCCTATAAATAATTTTTTAGTTTTTATGCATACAAATGAAAATACTGCATAATATTTTTAATTTCTTAAACAAATATGTATATATTTTATAAAAATTTATATATTATATATATAAACTAAACGGAGGTGAAAACTGTTTATCTATTCTGATTTCTAATAATACGAGATTGAGCCATCTTTGATATCAAACCGACCAACCTACTGTATGTAAGTGTTGATGTATCACGTACGACAATTAAACAACGAGGATCGAAGTAATAAAAGTCCAAGCACGATATAATTCCATCAAATTCATTATTCCCTTCCTGTGTTCCATGAGATTAAGCATTACAATATATCAATCTCCAATAGAGACAAACTTGGGCTTGCATCATCGATTTGAGGGGTTGAGAGCGTATACAACTGGCATCAAAGGGATTTTCTCATGCCAACAACTATTCAATCAGACAAATGCCTGTCGATTTCGACCATCACATGCCCTACAATGCGACAATATATTCACGCGTTTTACAACACCTGTAAACGGTAAAAATTAGCTTTCAACGCATTTGCTTCACGCTCGATTTGACCTCTGGATACGAACACTCGGTATAACATAGGCTCGGGAACGTCCAGATTTTGAACTCTGTAATAAATTTTTCGATTTCACGCTCACTTTCTCGCCCTCAACTTTTCCTTCACTATTTCTTTTCGTAATATTTAATAAAATTTTCGATATCTGTCTTAATAATGGAAACATACTGTTCATATCAGCTGACATTGCTGAATAAACGAAACATAAGAGAAGAAAATAGTCATAATATAAGATAGGCTAAAAATTTACATATTTACGCTTATAATGTTAAAGTTCAATTATAAAAATAATATTCAGCTGTGGGATTGTTATGGAATTTAATAAATATTAAATAATATTAAATAATTTATTGATTCATTAATTAACAGTACATTAGATAGATTACAGTTCCTTAAGTCACTACAACTTTTGGAAGTTAATTTGTAGCCTGCAGAAACAGAAATTCTGACATTACCTATGTAGGTATACAAAAAGTTAACTTGATAACTTTATGTAAGGTTAAATTTATAATTAGTTCAGTTATTAAGTATGAACGCTTCATCTACCAAAAAAAGAAACTATTTCGGTGATTAAAATAAAAATGAACACATCTATATAGTTTTAGCGATTTTTGTGCGTTGAAAATAGTTTGCCTTTTTATTGTAATTTTGTTGTTAGAGTCGCATAAATAATAGTTAATACGATCAGCTGTTAAAATAACATTAAAAAATTTGAGCCTAAATTACACATCATAATGTCATTTTATATATAAAATACTTTCCGATATTTTCCATTTGCTCACATAGCTCGTTAATGGAATTTTACAAAGACATTTTTCCTATTTGACGATAACTTCCCTTGCTCTGAGTGTACGTACGCAAGCATTTGACCGGTAGTCATTGTAATCTGGAGAGTTTCGACAAGCACTTTAATCAATTCTAACCGGCCCAGAATGCGGTATTTTTGGATCAATTGTATGGTGATTTTTCCATTTCCCGCGTGGGGTTAAATGCAAAGCTTCCACTCCGCCACGACGCCAGGCAAAGAATCAATCGATGCAAACGTAGAATCGCTCACGTCGAACGAATGGTTACAGGAGCGCTACTTTATTCGTAGCGACCAAAAAATGCTTGCTTTCGGCCGCTAAACGCGATTCGGTCCGTATATCCCAGGCCACTGGCTTCTTTTTTCAAGACCTCACTCCTTCCTAGGCCACTCCAGTTTCACACAGTCACGTATTTTTAATTGCGCGCGAGGCACTTGGGCTCGTACTTTCGGATGAGAGCTAAATTAGGCTCGTTGTTTCCGTAGGGCGGAGGAATGATTTTAGTACAGGACGGGCTTAATTGCACCAGCGTTTTACTACTAAATTACAAACAAAGGCTCATGCCGATAGAGACGTTTATTAGGATATGATAATTAACTTTACTCCTACCTTGACTCCTACCTGCCCTTTATATGTTTTTTTTTCCTCATACTGCTGCACTACACTCGATTCTATGTAAAGATAATCGCAGTAACTAAAGTTGAAGAATTTAGTATTTAATACTTCGTTAAGTTAGATGTAGGTGTCACTTAAGTGCTTGGTTAATTTGTAATTTTATGTTCAGCAATTTCACGGACTTTCTCTTAAACATTAATTCTTTTGAAATTGAATAATTGTGTTTGCGTGCTCGTAAATTCTTCATATCTTAGATAATATTTGAGAAACATTATTCCGACATCAGCTATTTTTATCCTTAGGCAATGTTTGAAGAAAGTTTTTTTTTCAATAAATACACGAAATTATGTAAAAAATACATATTTTCATTGCGTATAATAAGTTTGTATCCTTGAAACTTATCTTTATAAAAGGCAAGAAAGCCATACTTCGCTCTTATTGTGACAATAGAGTTATAACTTTAACGACATTGTTGATTCTCGTTTTAACGACTTTAATATAGTGAATCAAATGGTATAAAACTTGATACAAAGCGCTTGATATTCTCAGCATGTCAGAAGCAAGACTCATTCCTTCTTCTTAGTATGAAATCGGATGTAACGTCGAGTTTAATGACGTCTGGACTGTTATCTCTTTGTTCCCTCATAATACAGAACTCAATTCAAACATCTTTTTCTACTTTCACTTTAATTCATAAAAAAAGAAATTTTTTCATTTGCTTCGAACACATTCTTAAAAACGTCAGAAGAAATTTTTTAAATGCATTTCTATTAATAAAAAATTTATCAGAAGTTCATCTGCTTTAAGTATGAGATTCAATCTTCTACCTTACTGGCAAACTTTAGATTAAATATGGTATATCGTTTATCAATTATAAAACTTTCTTTAGTTAAAATTGGCTTTTATTATAATGTTAATTTTTTCCAGGTTGCAAAAAATTTTTTACCCATATAAAAAGTATAATTAATAGTATTAAATAAGCTATTAATTTATTTCTGTTGTTTGTAACTATTATATTTTAATTTTTTTTTCTATAATAATGTATACATCTAATATTATATACATAAATTATTTATTTCAATATAAAATAAAAAAATTCCTCTATTAATTATTATTAGTATATTAATATTATTCAATAAGAAAGAAAAGTCAGTTTCAAATATGAATAAAGGGTGTAAGGTTATATCACATACTACAGGTACTAATGAATATATAATTTTTTTTATAAAATTAAGGACAGAAATTTTATAATTTTTATATTGTCAGATTCATTACTATATTATTGTTATTAAAATTTTCATACCGACTTTAAAAATTTAATAAAAGTGTTGAAAAATTCAGTTACTTGATGAGAAAATTACTTTTTTAAATTGCACCATATAAATGAAAGCGAATAATTTGTTATTATCTGTATTATTAATTCATATTATACCAACTGTACTTAACAATGTTTCACTTTGTAAGTCAAAGTTAATATTTTTTTCCATTACGGGTCGCCTAAGTTCCCTAACTAATTAAACTATTTAATGCTCTATTATGCTCGTCGTGCCATTCGCAATAATTATAAATAACGAGCCGTTGCGACTAGTAGATTAATAATTTATGTCGCAAGCAGGTAATAATAAAAAAAAAAAAAAAAAAAAAAAAAATGTAAGGAAGATTTAAATTTCAGAAGCCCAGAGTAAAATAAATGTTCCAAATATAGCTTGACTTATTGCCGAAAAAGCCGAATTTTCATCAAGTCCGATAATCGAATTCGGGGAAAAATAGACGCCCAAGCGAGGCAATTTGATTAAACAACGCACAACGTCAAAATTCCATTGACCGTAATGAAATTGAAAGAGCGACTCGCGCGCAAACCCCGTTAAAACCTCGGAAAGGACAGGACATCGTACTCAGGAATTGACGCTGACTCCCAAGCGACCGAATTTGCCGCATGCGGTAGAAGGTCGTTAATAGCGGGTGGGCGCGGATCCGATAGAGAGACGGCGAGGAAGAAGGAGAAGGACTCGCGGTACGCGCAGCGCGATCGCATACGTCTCGAGAATCTCCGCAGCGGGCTTCTGCGAATTCCACAGTCTTCGCATTATCCATTCTCGCGGATTGCCTTGAAGCAACGTCCGCCAAGCAGAAGAGGAAAAAGGGACGAGCGCCGCTCGTATTATTTATACCCGCTCGCTCTACTTGCATAATGCGCATCGATATATCATAACGATAGCCGCGAGCGACGGTTTGGCAAAGCTTCTTCCTTCCACTCCAGGACGTCGTTGTGGCACCAGCGTTACGACTTTTTCGAGCTCTCAGCACTTTGATAACCCGTCTGCTCACACTATGCCTCTGTCCCGTGCTCTCGGCTTAGCATATGTTGGAATTTTCTCTCCGGCGTAACGACGGCGAAGTCGCCCATCCACGGACCTTATAACAAGCGAGACATTTTCAAATAAAACCCATGTGCGGTAACGACGAACTCGAGTACCGAATGAGACGAGAGAGCTTAATTTGTTCTACGCGTGCTTTCTCCCTAATTCCCTGTCACAGTGTCCTCCTCCTCCTCCTCCTCCTCCTGCCGCCGCTTTCCTTTCACCTTTAGCAGGACTCCCCTGCCTCCAGTCCTACTTAGCGGCGGAGAGCCTTGCGCGCGATGACGCTGGATATTATGCGCGGGTGATCCTGAATTTTCGAGAGAGGACCGAGTCGAGCGAGCCTGGGTGTAAATGCGCCCTCAAGCGCTTCTTTTGTAGAATTATTTGATTTTTATGCGGCAGCTCTGCCGCTTTCCCGAAGTTATTATAGTTTTCGCTTTTCTTTTGCCTTTCGACGAGTTCCTTCTTCTCTCTCAGTCCTGCTTCCGAAGTCTGCCGCGATCTGCGCGAATACGCGCCTCCTTTATTATAACAACCGCAGCATCGAGAAGTGCTCGATTTTTCGGAATGTCCTAGAGATGTGTTCCTTTTTCTCCAACTAGTACTGTATTTGCATACATATTAATAACAGTGTAACGTAAGCCGATACTCATGAGATAGGCTGTCCCTTTCTAATTATATCCTTCTTTTTTCAGGTGCTTTTTTCTACAAAAATATATGGAACTCTCTTCTTTTTTTCCGCGTGTTCGAGGCGAAACTCCTATTATCTATTATGAATCTTTTCTTTTTTTACTCAATCTTCGTTATATTATACGAAAAAGTACAAGATAAAAACGAGGACTAATTAATGACTTCTGTTTTTATTAGGGGTGGCTAATCAAGATTGTTGTTAAGCATTACTCATTGAACTGTACAATATCATTATTAATGCAAATTCATATGTACGTATATTAATGTATACTTGACTATATTAAATGTATACAAGCGAAAAGTTAAGAAAATTTCAAACTTGTCACGGCAATATGTAGTATGCATACATACGTACACACATGTATTATCAATATTATCAGACACGCATTAGCTTTCTCGACACTCAACCAGAGCTTACAGATGTTCACTGCACGATATTTTACATTATTTAATCGTTTTACAAATCTCATTAAAAAATACCATTAAGCACTTATTAAAGAAAAGTATTTTAATATACATATTATTATTGCATTTATTGCAAAACTTTCAACGCACGTAACTAAAAGTATTAATTTACAATTAGTAGCTCCAAGAGTTTCGCGTTCAAAACACTCGTAATAGTTATAATTGCTTGTGAATAAGTAAAAAAATAAATTCTACTTCAGATTTAACGCATACTAATTACTAAAATTGATGCATACAAAACAAAATATTAAATGTAAACATTGGCAACGCTACGATTATTCTATTGAACTTGGTAATAATACTATTTTTTTGAATGACCAATTTTATTGAAACATCTATTTTTATTAGCATATTTACAAACTGAAGGTCATCAAATATCACTTATATCTATTTACAATCCGGCATTCATAAAATTGTACAAATTAAAAATCTTTTTAATTCGTAAAGGTTGCTATTCAAATAAATTGCTTAAACTTTCGGAAACCGTACTTTAACGAAAAATTTTTATTTCAGAAAAAACCCAATTGAATATTCTTTCTTTTTTTTCTTTTAAACAAACCTGAAAAAAATATCAATGGATAATAATACAAAAGTGAGTCCATGAAAGGAATACCAATTAGTTATTGTAATATTGGCAAAACTATTACGATGCTTTACAATAAAACTACCATTACCATATAAAACACGACTTGATAGTATGTAAGAAAGATAGATATAGTTTTATAAAATTAATAAACCTTTCTCAAACAAACGATTGAGCCGATTGAAAAATAATTCCGACACATTTTTTATTCATCAATTAAAAGACCTATAGTGTAAGAAGAAGCAATTATTCGACATGAGATTTTTCATATTATTGACATTGTTTTCTTCTAGTAGCCCAAAGCGACAGTTATTTACAAAAAAGTAATACTTTTTAGCGGAATCTGGCTTAGAGAATTTAGAGTAATTTAGCGAACGCAGACTATTTATTATTGCTTAAGTTATGGAAGTAGCGACTTACTTAAGGGCATATATCAGAAATGGTCGCTCGTCACCTTATCGCTGAGTGGGAAAGTAGATGTGATAGCAGCTCGTAATGGGGTAAACTAGATGTGGACTGGGGTGCAAAATATTCAGCAAGCAGCACTAAGGTCGGAAGAAAATTATATCCGGGACCGTAACATTAACGTGGCTTCTGGTTATGCAGTACTACACCGCGCACTGGCAGTGAAAGTCGTGAAGTCGCTGAAATCCTTATCCTCGCGGAGTCCCGCTCCCGAGGGGCTAATTAAATTTGCGATGAGCAGCTCACAGCCGCAGACAGTCGGCGAATATCACAAGGGCGTAAAACGCTGATTCTCGCGGTCCTAGTGTGGTTGACGGACCCGCGAATATACGCAGAGGGCGGGCGGGGGCGGGCGGGGTTGAGGGTGCCGATGAAGAATATGGTAAACATTCAAAGTGAGTGAATTTCAATTAATGCCCTCGATGCCAATTCACTAGTGAGCCTCGGATCGCGAAGATCCGAGAAGTAGCGCCCGGAGAACAGATGCGGCCGAGGAGGTGGACACCGGCTGCACCGCGTATCGACTACGACTGAGAACTGATGAGAACTTCGTGCTTTACGCGCGGCTCGCTTCTATTCCCCGAGTGAACGACGTTTCAAGAGCCGAGATATCGACGTCTGAATGCGCTCTGACCTCCTGAAACTCGGGCTGCGTACGAGGGACTTGGCTCGCTTACCGAATCCCTCCAAAGTTTACCGCGTGAAAAAATTGACGAGCTCTGGATGTTGGTGTCTCGCAAATTCGCCCGTCAATTCTACTCGTGTCGCGCTGTCCGATCGTCTTTGATGAATAAATTACGTTGGCCGGCGCACGTAACTTAAATCATGGTCTTATGTTCCTAGACTTACGGCCATCGCTGCACTCACCTTTAATAGATTTTATGGAATTTTACATTACCACTTTATTTATGGATTCTTTTTACGATCGTACTTTTAAAGCGCCACTCTCATGGTAGTCTATTCATTTTACGAAAGTATTGCTGTGTTAGATAGAAGCCACTTTTTTACTTACTATGCTGGTTTCGCAAGCTGAGCTTGTGTATCCCATCCATATTTATATTACACTAACAAAGTGAGTTAAGGTAACCTTTGGGAATTACCGTGTAATTAGAATCTCACATGGCGCATATCGAAATACTCAATACATCATAAATAATGCATGCTGATAGTTTTCATGTATGCATTCATTACACGAAATTAAATAAAATTATACTTGTGAGTTTAATGAAAATCGAATAAGAGTAAAGGAAATACATTTGTAAATGGATATCGTTATTTACCGAAGTTTAAACAGTTTCAATATAATGGAAAGCGTAATTTAAAAAATTAGTAGAGCTTTTGGTATACCCAAAATACTATATTTGTCAAAAAACATTATGTATGACAATTAAAACTACACGTGAATTGCTCTATCTTGAAAGGTTTCGCATTTAATTTCTTTGGGATGTAAGATATCCCTCAAGTTGTCAAAAAAATTGAAGGTACACCAAGTTATAGAAGCTTCTGCAAGCTAATGAAACCAACATGATTCAGCTACAATTTTCTTGAAAGGCCGTGATTATAGATGACTACCCTTTAAAAATGATATACCGATGTAATGACAGGAGCTCAGCGATAGTCATAAATAATTTACTTATCCCTAAAGATCGTACATAAATCTAAAACTAATATACTTAGCTGTACCTTTAATAATATAGTAAAAAGGAGCCTATTGTACAGAAGCTCAAAGCGAAAGGGAGTCACATTAGCAAATATGGTCGAAGTAATGGGAGCAAGTGAAAGCCGCGGTGGCATTTATTTATTTAACTCGCTAATTACTTAATTGCCAGTAGTACTGATGCAACGCTTAAAATATCGAAGTCGAAGAGGTAAGAGCGCTAGATGGGATCCCGTAAAACAAAGCCGTTATAAAACACATCCAACACAAAGAGCTTGGAGGACATCCTCAGGATATGCAATCAGGACGGCAAATGCAGGCCTGAGGGGCAACATTGGACGCTCGATTGGAGCGAGCAAGTGCCGAGCGCATCGGCCGTCAGTGGCCATGGCAGGAGCTCGAGCCCGAGAGGAGCCTCGAGTTGTCGGAGTGTGCAGCCACTCGCGCCCTGCACTCGAGGCACGGGGGCGTGTGTGCGCGAGGGCGGCAGTCGACAGCCCAGTCGTGCGTGGAGGGGGCTGGAGGGAGGGAGGGATCCCTAAGGATAAAGAGTCGGGCAATTTATCGCAGGACTTACCTATCTCTTGATTGGTGATCCTCGCCCCGACGAGCGTGGCCGAGCCGAGGCCCAGGACCGCTACCAGAAGCCGAAGAATCAAGGAGTCCGACGGGCTTGGAGGGAGCGAGCGTCGCCCCCGCGGTGCGCCCCCGCGTCCCATCATTGCCGAGCCCCGGTTGCGTCACCGGCACTGAGCACTTGGGCCGCGACGTCTCGCCGACCCGACGACGCCCCGGCGCGTTACTTCACGTCACCGTCACGTCACCTCGTCGAGCTCCTCCCCCGGTCGGTCGAAGCCCCCGCCGTTGTTTTCGTGCTCCTTCTCCCGGGCGCAGCGTCGCGTACCTCCACCCCCAGCACCGGCCCCGCGTCCTCGCCCGCGACCCTCCTTATTATTTTGCCCTCGTGGCACCCGCGCCCCTCGTCCCGCCCCTCCGCACCCTTCCCGGCTGCGGCACTCGAGCCGCCCTCTAGCCTCCCCGTCTCGCCTCCTCTGCTCAGCGACTAATGTCCGGGTGAGCTCGGGACGCCCTACGTCGTCTCGGAGAATCCTCCGGCGCGTCTGCCCCCGGATTTCTCGCGCCCCTCGACGATTCACCCCCGGGCGCCGCCTCTAGATTCACACTTGACTAGCTGCGCGACGTCGCCCCCCTCTGCCCTTCCCACCCGTCACTTGACATCACCGGCAACTCCCTCGCCGTACGAAATGTTTTTACTTTTACGCCACTGCCCTCTTCCCTTTTATCTTTGCTCCCGCGTATTCTTTCGCCTCTCTTTACTCCTCCTCCTCTTCTTTTTTATCTTCTTTACTCGCTCGCACTTCCGATCGACTGTTCCCTCGACTCTGCTCCTGCCGCGAGTCGCGAGGTCTCCCGCACCCCGACTCCTCGCGATTAACGGATAAAGATTTTTTTTTGCTCAGCTCGAGTGCACGGCAACACTCGTGCCTTCCCTCCTTCCCTTTCTTCTTCCAGCAGTCCTCCGCGCAACTTCCTTCACTGACTGGAGTCTACTCCGAGACAGTCCGCGTCAGTCAGCTCGAAATTCTTTTAGTTTATCCGAACAACTGATTAGGGACGAGCTTCGGTAAAATTCCGCGGCAAGAGTACCGCAACCTGCATGAGAAGCATCTGCGGTCGTGTATTATTGTCCAACTCCCATACGAAAACAGTCGAGCAATAACGTGATGAGAAATGCTCCAGAGTCGGATTTAATAGGCAGGTCCGACAGCACTTTTAGCCTCGCTCCGCTTCTGCCTTCGTTCGCCCTGGGCCTACGATTCAGGCACCTCCTTCTCTTCTCCGAGTCCAATCTAGAACAGATAATTGCAAGTACTTTAATTTTAGGTTCCTTTTAGTTTGTCTAAGCCCTCGCCACCAACCCTATCCCCTCGCCCATGAGGAATGCCCGTGCTCGAGTCTGTCCCTCGATTTCTCTTCTCCAGATTTGTTGCTCGTACGTGTGCGACGAGCACAAACATCCGCCCGTTCGCGCATATCCATACACCACTACACTGCGCGAAGCTAACATCGCTCACGATTTACTGCTTTTGTCGGACAGCTATCTCGCCGATTCATCCCTGCGCATCTACGTTTCTCTTTTTTCTTTTTTCTTTATTCCAACTATTAGAGGCTTATACACTCCCGCTTTATCTTCTTTCTTTCTCTGCATATTTCTTTCGGCCCTTTTTTAGCACTGCGTTCCTTCTCTCGATTGCTACCAATATTCCAATAGGAGCTTTTTGTTAAGCTGTACTTCTTTTCTTTCAACTCACTATCTCCTCTATCTCTCTCTCTCTCTCTCTATCTCTGTCACATGTACATTTCTTATTCTTCTCCTAGCTTGTTTCAATCACCTTTTTTTAACTAATAGTTTATGGTCACTTTTTCATTTAGATAAAGAGAAATGGAACAATAAGAAAAATCCAGATGCCTACTAAATAAGATAAATTATTTATAATTTTTGGCATAAAAATATACACTGATGATGAATTCAGTATAGTAAGTTTTAATATAAAATTCTGTCTAAATTACTATAACCTAGTACAAAGAAGAATAACTAATATACATGTTTCGATACCATGGAATATAACTAAATTAAAATCGTATGTAACAAAATAACATCCATATGATTATACCAAATGCGGATACCAATATATAAAACAAATGTTCCTAGTTAATTATTGTTTATTTGCCGAAAATAGTAATAAAACCAGTTCCAGTATAATATCAAATCTATGTTATTTGATCGATTATTATTAACAATTTAATAAAAAGAAATAGTTAAAACTTTTTAAGAGTAAAGAACGCGAATGAAAAAAACCAATGGACTTTAAAAAAAGATAATATTAGAAAATAAAAAAGATGCATGTGCCAGAAGTACTCTCAGTTTGCACAAAAAATGTTATTTCAATATATTTCAATATAATAATAATGAAGCTGCCCTTTTATGTAGACCTTCTTTTTTTCTCTCTCTTTCTCGATTTTTTCTCTCAAATTCGCTAAGCCATTGATTCTTTCGCTCATTCTTTTGCCTAGCTCAGGTCTTATTAAGTACCTTCCTTCGTTTCGCTCCCACTTCTCATTCCTCTATTTTCTTTTTGCTTCGCTATTTTCGTATTTTTTATTTCATCTCACGCTTCGTCGCCTCATGCTTTAAACTACTACTGTACTTGGAAACAATTTATACTGCTCGGGGCAAAAATTACAGCGTAATGAATAGTGGCATTATTGGATATTCCAGTTAATATGCACTTTCTTTCCTCGAATATTTTTGTAGAAACCTTATTTATAAATAATTCAAGATACTTGATTAAACAAAAAAGACCTCTGCTTTAATCGAATATTCACTTTGGAAAGCAAAGTAAAGATTTTTTTTGTCTAACATAAATTATTCATTTATAAATTCGTTTTAAAAAAATCGAAAGCCAGAAAGGGAGTAAGAAAAATACATTCTTGAGCCCATAATTTCCTAGCGCATTATTTTCAATCATAAACTGAACAAGATAATTTACACACCGTAAAACACACCCTCAAGTATCCATCCCATATCAACTCGATTCGTAGTATCAATTATCCTTTCACCAGCAGCCTACAAAGCAGTAATGGCCCTTAGGATTGCGATCATCCGATAGTACCAGTGACGTGGCACAAATTCCTGAAATTAGCTCAAAGCTCAGGCCACAACTAAGCTTTTAACGTTGTTGTTTGATATATGTACGTATCTGCATATGAACCACTGCGGGCGTGCGCGTGTGTGGGTTGCGCGTGTGCACCCTTACACGCGTCTGTTCTATCCCCACAAGTTTGCGCATTTCTCTCTGCTTCTGTTTGCATGAATGCCTTCCCATGTACGTGAATGATTGGACGATGTTTTATAGTATTTCGGTGCATTTTCAGCGAATAAAAGCGTTGATACATTATTTCTAATACGTGATTTGGTACTGCATTAACAGGAGCTCAATTAATTTTCAGCACATGTGCTTTTTATTTAGGATTGTTTATTATAAAATGTAAGCTATTGTAATATGTTAATTAAATTTGATGATTAAAATTGTTGTCGATAGGTAAAATTTGTAAAAAAAAAATGAAACACTTTACATGTTATTTCAAAACAGTTAATTTAGCTAAGATGTTAAACACATGACGTTCTAACAAATTTTAAAATGAAAGCTGCTACTTTCTTCGGTTAATTGTCGCAATTGTCATCAGTCTGTTCAGTATACTTGATATTACTGCAACAATTAGGAGCTCAATAGTTCGATTATTTAAGTCGCAAAACGAGTGCGTTTTCTCGAAAGACTCTAGAGAAGTTGAAAAAAATACGAATTCACCGCCAGCAGCGGATCATTAATCTTCGCTTGTGAAAGATTTTTCTAATTTACCACGTAGCCTCTACAGGACTGCTACCGGTATAGTAAACGTAACCACTCTAACAGTCAATATCTTATTATCAGTTTTTATCTATACTATTGTAGAGATGCGAGAGAATCGGAGAACGCACACAGAATGGCAAGTGTTGGCCGCTCGATAAGCTCCAAGGCCAAACAATAGACTTTGTGCCATGATACAATTTATGCAGTCTATTTCATGAGCCATCGTTTACGCGATTTCTCCTCGCCGAGGACGTCTTCATCTCTCATCCATGCAACCCCTTCTCTCTTATCCTTACTCCTTGAAGTCAAGGAAGAGTGAAAGCCGCTCACGTTCAACGTAGTGTACGACAACATTGAAGAACGCGGGACTGAGGAAGTGCTTTTACACCTGCGACATTTTATCGCTCGATAGCATTTTTATAAAGCTCTCTGTCTTATATTTGCACTTACATCTCCGTATTTTTTTGAATTCTTTGTACCCGTATCACACTCGTACGCACATGTATATTACCTACATACGTGCACATGGATGTATTCATAAGACGACCCGGCAAAGTAGGGACTACCTATGTCGGTCAGAAAATGTGATCGTTTGTAAAAAGGAAGGTAAGTAAAATAGAGAACTGAAATAGAAAAAACGAAGGAGTAAAATGAAAAGGCACGGGGAAAGTGTATCAAGAAACTGAGTACGTCTCAACAGCGTTGATATCTTACGTGTAGCTTTCTTTCTTTTTGCGAATAGAGAAATAAAAAATTGCCATCCCGTTATAGAAAGATACATCATTGATTAAACCAAGTGGAACATGAATTATTGAATGATGCATAAGATGCTTCAAGGAGTCCAACATGAATCAGAGAAACATGAAGTAGACGATGAAAAGATGTGAAATTGCCGTATTTGTACCAACCGTTGTCCAATAACTTTGTGCACAGAAAAATTCATTTTTCACGAAAATTTCATATTTCTTTTCTTCTCATTCCTTTATTCCTCGCTACTTTCTTCTTTTATATGATCTGTCAATGATTAATTAGTTGATATTTTTTCTATATCATTTGCGGTATTCTCTAAATTGTGTATACATATTGACACGAGCTTTTGTCATTTGCTTTAATAAATCTATTCATGCGCTTTAATAAATAAATGAAATTATGGACATTGTATAAAAATTACACTTATTTTCCAAAAAATTTTATCATAAATTCTCAAGTGAAGATGAGCATGCTGATTCTAAATTCCTATCGCACTTGATCTAGTTTTTAAATTTTTTTATGAATGAATTTGAAAAAACAACTTTTTGTGGACTATTTATTAACAAAAAAAGTTAATAATTTTAACAACATTTTTAGAATATTCAAAATTTTGTTTTAATCGAAAAATTTTTTATAAACTTTTTTAAAAACTCTAATTTTTTTTTTAATATGTATAAAAAATGGACCAAATGAATAACAAATATATTGTTTAAGTATATAATAAGTCGTGATTCGATAAATTTTAAATTCTTAAGAAATAGCATTCTAAATCCCGTATCTTAAATTTCCATAAATTAGTCCGGCAGTCGGGATTATTTAGAAAAGAACAACACTACATTAAATATATTTGATCGAATACTTCAACATATTGATCGAAACCATTCGAAATTGAACAAGTATTCATTCCATTTCTAAAAATTTAATTAAATTCTTCGCACCAAGTCAGTATAATTTACGTTGATGCTTCCTACGGCAATAGAAAGTATAAACGACATGGTGGTACCTAGAGATATCTCGAATATGAAGATAGAGATAATATAACGTTAGTAATGAAATAGAACTGATTGTCTTGTCATAAGACAAGAAGTTTTTTATAATTATATGTTTTTTTATAAACTACTTCTGCATTAATATTAACAGTTGAAAAATTCGTTAAAATATATATTTATCGTAAAGGTAATTATTATTCAGAAACACTATACTGACTTGTTATTATATTTAGTAATATACATTGTTTCATCTTCAATTTTTTAGGCAGATACTTTAGTGCTCTATAAATCAATGGATTCTCATACTATTAATGTAATTCCTTTCAAATTAAAATTGCACTGCGATATTCAATAATTAGACCAGGAATATCAATGATAGTTTTATATTCTAAATAAACTCAATTCATCGTAAAAATATCAAATAAAAAAGCTCCGAATTGATAAATTATTCGGACGTGTAACATACGTCACTCTAATAATACTCGTTACTAAAATGACATTGGCATTAGGAAAGTAAAAAAATTGGCGCAAAATTCGATAAGTAATTACCCCCTAACTCCTGCCCCTTCTCGAACGCTCTCTCACTCACTCTCTCTCTCTCTCACTCTCTCTCTCTCTATCTCTCTCTCTCTCTCTCACTCTCTCTCTCTCTCTCTCTCTCTCTCTCTCTCTCTCTCTCTCTCTCTCTCTCTCTCTCTCTCTGTCACCCTCCTCCCCACCCTTGCGCTCCAAAGTCCCTTAATAATTCCTTGAACTTCTTCCCAAGAAAAATACGAGCCTCGTAGTTATGGGTAGGTTAAGAGAGCTTGAGTTACTTGGAAGCACATGCTCATTACAAACAGAAAGGGGGAGGGTATCTGGCTTAAATACAGGTGCACGCGATAAGGACATTTTTCAAATTTCTCCTCCACGGAACGAATTTACAGCTATGAAGCAATAGCGATTAGGACATGCGTTAGCCTTATACTATGACTGACAGAACTTATTCTATAAAGTGCGAGGCTTTAATGGATACTCGAATCTTCTACCGCCGGCCAACGTGTACATCGCTTCCTATTTATGCTGAACAAACGCGGAAAATTGTGGATTCAAATTGATTGTAGCAGGCAGCAGTAGTGGAGTTCTCACCTATCGTCATTCATTAAGCGTAATGCCGGTACTTTTAGCTCATTTGATTAAGTAAGCTTGTATTGCTTTTTATTTCATGCTATTTTAACTCATTTTATTACTTTTAATATTTACGAAGAGACAATGAAAAACATTTATGATAGCATTTTATAAAATCCGAAGCAAACATAAATTCTTATTATGGTGTCGGTCTACTTTTTTAAAGAAAAGAAAATATGTTACGGTATTTCGACGTACATCAGTTAATAATGGTTGATTTGGCGGGATTTTCATTTCTAAATTAACGCACCCGATAGCTTAATAACATGACCGAAATACTGATGGATAGCAGAAAATAAACTTAATTGATCAATTCAAAGATAGAAATCACCCATTTTTTTATGATTTAAAATATTAACTAAAAAAATGTTTAAATAAATAAATTATCAATATCATTCACAATCCTTATATGTGCCATTAACTAAATAATACTTAGGTTATTTTGGAAATTAAATTAAATTTAATTTAAATTTAATTAGAATTAAATTTAATTAATTCTTGTGCAAAATAATTCTTTCACCGAAGAATTTTATATTATAAATATTTTATAGATTTAAAAACTTTTCTAATCGTGCATATTTAATAAAAACACCGTTAAAGAATCATTTTCAAACATTTCATTTTTAACTTTTAATTATGTAACTATACTGTCTTATACTGTCTAATAGATAATCAAGAAAATGTTTAATATTATCATTCATTTTCATATGAATCAAAAAAAAAATTAATTTTAATTAGTTATAAAATTAAACACTATTTTTAAAAATTTGTAAAAAGCTCTTTCGTTTACTTCTTCCGTTAATATATTTTAAACTACATATAGATCTGGTTTGAAAATATTGAATAATTAATTGTTTAAATTTTTTGCACTTCATAAATCAAAATTTATAATTTTAAACATTTAAAAATAATATTTTACATTATTTTAAAGTTCTTCCGTTCAAATGATAAAATCAGTGTTTCTAAAATCGTATAAACTAAAATTACTATTTTTTATAATAAATAAACAAATATAATATTTATATAATAAACTAATTTTATTTAAATAAAATTTATATATTTATAATATATAAACAAATCGTTGATTTTGTTTATTAATAATGCATATTAATAATAAATTAATAATTCATTTATAGTTTCAAGTATAAAGGATGACATTTACTTTGACCATATTCTTAGTAAAATGTCTATATTTGATCTACAATTAAACAATTTTGATCGATTTTAAATCACTTTGAAACATTACGAAGCATATTTTAAAAGTTTTTTTTTAAGTAATATATTAATTAAAATTGTAATACATATTGTTATATATAATTAAAATGTTTTTGATATATTTAGATACACGTTAAAAAGTTATATATTCATTCAAGATTAGAAACTTACGAAGTGAATTTGAAATTCATTTTTATTTTTTAATTGTTTTTATTTTCAGGTGTAATGTGCATTTTAATATTGGTAATAATTAAACGTGGGAAGTTATATATACATACAAATAATTATTTATAGATAACAAAGGGCAAGAATAAATTCAACAAATATATGTTGAAATACAAAAAACAAATCATGAATTAAAATAAAAATATATGGCTAAAAACATTTTTAAGAAAAGCTAATTATTATATATATATCTACAATTTGTATGCATAAATAATTATTACACTGAACGATTATAAGAAGAATTAATTGAGGGTATTTTATCGCAGGGCTTTTGTATTTAATATATTAAATCAACGTAAGTAAAACTAAAAGTAGCTGCTATATTTCATTATTATTTAAACGAGATTGTGTATAATCATGCAAAACATAACTTCTATATCTCAAATTTTGTATAAAGCCTACAAAAGTTTCCAGGAGAAAGTAGATTTTATGTATGAAACATTGTTAAATTACTTTAATAGCACAAAAAGGTGCAATATTTGGAGACACAACATCCCTTTTCTCTGTTTCTATGTCTCTCTCTCTCTCTCTCTCTCTCTCTCTCTCTCTCTCTCTCTCTCTCTCTCTCTCTCTCTGTCTTTCATTTTCAATCGGTTGCTTTTTCTTTAGTCTCTTTTGCCGTCTCTGTTTCTCTTTGCTGTTGTCTTTCTTCCTCGTTTTACGACAGAAGACGTGCTTATTGAACCAATCTTCTAAAAGGTGGTAGCTAAATTCACAGTCTTCTATTAGAATGCAAAGCTCCTGGGATCAGTTTGGCAATGATTTAGACACATTTTTCAATAGGTGTGGATTTTTACCCTTATGAAGATTAATAGTAATGAAATAAATAAGTATTAATCTCTGACGAAATAAGAAATTTTATTTATTTTATACAATTCATGACTATGTTTTTGTAAAGCATTTATTACAAGTATTATATTTAAGTTCTTATACATTAAAACTAACTGGGTATCCAATTATTTTAAAAAATCACCAATTAGTATGATTTATCTAACAATGATACACACCTACAGCGATTTTATTAGCAAATGAGAACTTCTCATAAATACGAAAATTTCTCGCATCTCCTTACTCTTCATTTGATACGAAGACGCGTGAAAACCTCTGTTCAAACTACTGAAATCTACTGGAAGTCAACGGATCAATGCCAATCACTGTTTACTTTATATTTGAAACGAACTCTATTTTTCTCTGATTATTTATTTTTTTTTTTTTAATTTATTGACAACTTGATATTTCAATGTTAGGACATTGATTATAAAAATTTCAGGACAACTTAATCTTATCACGCAAAATTTCAATCATATTAAAAATTTCTTTTTATTCAATGGCATTAAGAAATAATGTTAGTGTTATTACTTTATGTTATATTACGAATGGTGTAAGTACATTTGTTCGTAGTCCTGGCATAAAATATTGATAAAATTTACATTATTATGTATAAAAGCTTTTCTTAATAAATCAAGTTAACTCATTCATTTGTTTGAAATTTGACATTCTAATCCATGATAGTAATAACAAATATACGCATATGCTATACCCGAAAGTGAAACTGCAACTTTTAGATCTACGTTATTTCACCGAACTTTGTACTTTGAGAAAGGCAAATTTAAGAGAACCCAAGACTTCGTATTTTAAAAGTTTTTGTTGGAACAGACGGGAAAGCAAAGATCGTAAGATTTTAATAATTATTGGTATTTTAATGTAAAAAATTTTAAATTTCTTATAATCTGAAATTTTACTCTAATTAGAAATATCAGTCAGATTGAAACAAGTTTTACTAAATGACCTTCATGGTCAAAAGGTATATGCTTTTGATATTTATCACTATTGGATGGCTTGCACGTGAAATATTTGGATTGAATTACTATTAAATAAATAAAAAACCAACTCGTCTTATTAAAAACCTAACGAATCCACAAAGTTTATCAAGTCTTTCATCCCCTGAAAAAATACTATATGATTTTTTTTCATCTCACTGAGAATTCGTAACTCTAAACAACCTCACGTCAATAGTGTTACTTTGCTATTGGAATGAAAATTGATATAAGCCACAGGGATTAAATGATTATTGGAGTCTGGGTCCGGTACCACACCCTGATCCAATGCATGTAAGATTGGCAGCTCGCGAATAAAACGGCGCTTTCCGACATGAAAGAGCTTTCGCTCCTCGTAAGAAAGTCGTTTAGCTTGGGACTCGACTGGTCTGCAAGAGTCTAGGCGAAGACTGTCCTATTGTTTCCGGGAAATCCTACGATTCCTCAAAGCACCGGCACTCACATTTACATTTATATTCGTGTTTTCTCGCGGGAGAGCGCCGAGGGCACTTGGTCAAGGAGCTACTCGCCCAGCTGCACTACAGCTCCCCTATCCTCTCTTTATCACTCTCTCTCTCTCTCTCTCTCTCCCTCTACCTCCCCACCCATCCCCATTCCCCTCTCCGTGATTCCTCTCCCCCTCACTCTGCCGCTCTATCCCCCTCTCACTCTCTTGGTGCCCTTGCGCATGCATCTCGGAAATGGCTGATAAGAGCCCTCCCCCCGACTGCCCCACTCGACAAGCCGAGGGCTTTTGTGCCGCTGGTGCATCGCGCCCCCCCCCTCTTGCGCCGCCTGTCGTCGCACCCCACCGAGTCATCGTGTTCCTGACGC
The DNA here is from genome assembly GCA_018907135.1 of Kradibia gibbosae. Taxonomy (NCBI): domain Eukaryota; kingdom Metazoa; phylum Arthropoda; class Insecta; order Hymenoptera; family Agaonidae; genus Kradibia; species Kradibia gibbosae. Next base: position 30,185,020 of record JACCHX010000001.1, on the reverse strand, counting down.
CGTCGCAGAGTCGGATATTGTTGCAAAACCTTGCCGGCGCGCTTCGTTTCGATTGCTAGTGATGAGGTCATCGATACGGAGCCAACGAGGCCCTTGGATATTTCGCAATAATGGAGTCCCTCGAGGCTTACGCGTGTGCACGCCTAGTGCTGGTGAGACGGAGCTGCTGTTGCATAACAGCGAGTTCTGCCGTCGTACCTGCCGACGCCAATCAAAGGGTTAATTAAAGCTGCGTGAGCTCGATGCCAAGGCTTTTCGAACGACACTCGCACGCACTTTGTCATTCGACGCGAGTCTTTCGCAGCCCTGCCCAGCAATTTAAGTTCCCTTTTATTACCTCGTCAACCTTATCCCCTCGTATTTACTAATCACTCTTCTAATATAGCTAGCAGCGGTTTATCTATATTGCGGCTCGTTGTTTTTCAAGGATAAGTGTACGCATTGCGTGTAAGCATCCGAACGCATGGAGATCCTCGAGCGTTCAACCTCGTTGTCTGCTATTTCACTATCCGAAAACGATCCACAAACAGACTTAAGCAGCTGATCCAAGATTTTTGACATACCAACATCATTTTTTCATACGAGAAAAATTTTACATTAATTTTTGCAATGCAATTTTTATAATATTCAATGCAAACGCCGCTTGAAAATAACTTGTTATAATATAATGTAAAACTGCATTTATTTATTCATCCTGCATAAAAAAATTAATTTGATGTATGTTTACTTTTTATTAGCATACAATTTTTTGACTTTTTATATTTCTTTATATATCAAACATTTATTCATATTCAATAATACAATCCTTGAAACAAAATATTTGAAAAGTAAAATTTTATTGAATTTTCCTAATCATTAATCAACCTTTTTTTTAATTGTCGAAAAATTTACGTTTTTTCAAGCATTTTAACGAATAAAAACATACATTAAAAAAAATATTGTTTAAATGACTTTAAATAAATCAATTTTTTAACCTATTGAATGGGATATGCTAAATAATTGGCCAAACCATATTTAATTAATATTTGATTGTTAAAAAGATATAAAATTTGTCAAAGAAATAATTTTTAGAAAAAAAATTACTTAATCTTCAATCTTAAATAAGTTTTATGAAAATTCTAATAAATAATTAGAGATAAATTATTAAATAATTTTAAAAATGAATTTATATTTATTTAGAATTAATCTACTTTTGACGATTATAAAATTAATATTAAGAAAAGTATATATAAAGTAATATTTTGTTTTTATACTCAGCCTTCAATATGCTATTTACTATGACAACATTTTTCTGGACTTCAAGCTTCGTTTACCTAGAAATCTTATGTACGAAAATAATGTTTTGATATTATTTACCAGAAATTATTGATGATAAAATCAATATCAATTTTTTTCTCTGCAGTATTATAATATTCTCGTATTTCAGAACTTAATAAACGGTCATGAATTATAAGCCTTTTTTGTTGTTTAAATGAAGGTATAATACAACTGGATATAGGTTAACTATAAAAGGAAAAAAATTAGAGTATTTATAATAAGTTTAATATTAAATAATACTTATAATTATTACTATTGAACTCATTTCTTAAATTTTTTTTGTATTATTAAAAATATTATTATTTAATTTTTTTGTTTTCAATATAATTTATTTATTTAGGATTATCAATATTAAAAGTAAATTCGATTGTATTTACTCATAAATTATTCGTAATTCTTTTAAACAAGGACTAACTAATTCATAAAATATTAGTTCAACTAAATCTACTAGGGAAAATTTTATTTCAACTATTTGTTTTTCATTAAGATATAACAATCTAATAAACAACAAAAATGTAATCCATAACAATCGATGAATAACAATTACCATGAGTCAATCTTCTCATTCGTTTCATCTCTATGTACGCATAATTTTCATAAAAGTCTTCAACTTATAAAACTAAAAATAAACGTTGCAAAATTTTCATTTTTAAACAACCTAAACAGTTATGAAAGTTAAAAATTTGCGTCACAACCGTTCTTCACTCTGACAAAGAAAAAATCTCCCCAAGTCAAAAAGCAGAGAAGCCCTCAAGAAATACAGGGAATGAAGGCAGTCGACATAACAAAAAGAAAAGGAAGTAAGTATTCGTAGAGAAACATGGGGGGATGCATTGTACGGAGATAATAGCAGAAACGAGGAAAACCTGGACATCATGCGCGGAATAATAAAAGTTTAACGGGGAATCTCGCGTCGCAATATAATTTAAATAAACACAAGTTAAACGAAACCCGCGTTTCGTCAACTTTATACCACAGCCATTATTCGTTAGTTCATCAGCATCTACCTCTCTCTCTCGCTCTCTCTCTTTCTTTCTATTTTGCTCGCTCTCTTTCTCTCTCTCTCACTCTCCTGCCGTTCTCCCTCTTCCTCCACTTCTCTCTGGTATTCCTTCTCTCCTTATACAGTACTTTTATTATGATGCTATTTTCATGCTCGCTTGGAAATTTTGACGAATTAACGAGAGCAGCTGAGAATCCAAAATTAAAAAAAGAAGTAGAGATGTAAAAGATATAAATATGTTTAAATGACTACAGCGTTAATGTAGAACACGATATTCTTTCTTTTATTTAAAAATGCACATGTAGCATTTCTGCCCCTCCATTTTCAATTCCATGTACTCACATTTTTTGTCGACAAACCATTCCTTAAAACCATTTCTACTACTACTGTACTTCTTTATTGTGTTGAAATTGCCACCACCATAAAATTAAATATGACCAATATACTTGGGATTTTTTCTTTTTCGTATTGCTTGATTTTTATTTATACTATTTAATGAAAAAAATGAACAATACTTCACATGTATTTTAATGATTCATAAAGAAAACAGTATATTTTATAGACATTATAATAAGATGAAAACATATTGAAGGACTGTGTAATATACTTATATCTAAAGAATTGTACATATGCTTCGTATAAATGATTGGCTATTGAAATTTTAACATGAACAGAGCCAATTTCAGATTTTTATAATATGAAATTAAATTATACCTGAAATAAGATAAAAAAACTTTTTTGCTGTGATTTAGATTTAAAAATTTTAAAGAAATAATTCTCGGTGTAATATATAATTTTTAAACACAAATTTACTAACTAAAATTAGTTTTTTTAAATAATTGACATTACATAGTATAAAATCAATAGAAACTATATTAAAGTTTATTATAATATGTAGGCTTGTATTAAATGAAATCATATAAGCTATAATTTTTAGAAATAAATCAATAAAAATGGAATATTATCGTTTTTGGATGAATTAAAAAACTCTTCTTAAAAGTTATAAGAACTTATTAAATTAAGAGTCATATACTTTTTACGTAATCCTGTAACACAAAAATATTGTCATATTTTCCATCAATTATATTAATATTATAATATAATATGACAATATCATCTTACTTCAGGCTCAACTGCAATTGCTGCGCGTAGAGTTGATTTCAACTTTAAAAAGTATCTTTTTTACATCGTTATATATTTATTATAATTTTCATTAAAGTTAAAAAGCTTATTAAATCGATCCTATTAAACATTTTTCCTTTCATCTATATAATCGGCTCTATTTATTTACATTTAAATAAGTTCCGAAAGATAGATTTCTCAACGGCTGAGTCTCTGGTGATTTGAAGTTTATGATATAATGAATAGTAGCACAAAGCATGTTTTAATGATGATGCTAATAATAAGCATGTGCATTTATAAAGTATTTAATGCAAGCTAATTGGAATATGTGAAATGTAATAATTTATTAACTGCTTTTTAAGATAAAAAATATAAGATGTATCTCATTAAATAAGTATATTCTTATTAAGTATCCTTTAGATTTTTTATTTTTAATTCATTGTAATCTACGTCAGATGTAATGTTATACAATATTCAAAGAACATTTTTAATTTAAATCTTTACGCAGTTTTCTGAATTATTATATAGTTGAAATTTGAAGTTTAAATAAGTTTTTTTATTAATACCGTGTTAATTTATTTATAAATTATATGATATGTACTAAATTTTTAAGAATTATATAATACAACATAATGTTCAATGAAATGAAAAACATCAATTTATTTAATTAATGTCTAATCCTAATTCAAAAACACCATTGAAATTGTAAAACGTCTTAAATATATAAAATCCTAAATGCTTTGAATTAATTGTATCTATAAATATTTCTTCGACTGCAAAATTAACATGATCTTGTATATTTTTTTAAAAATTTTACAAAAGTCATTTATAAATATTAAATAAAAATTAACTCTTCGTATTCTTTAAAATAACTATTACTCTGCTGAAAGGGTCATACATTATTTCAAAAGCAATGATACGCTTTCACGTTCGCGATGTTATATGATAGTAAAGAATTATTTTTCCTCTTTGTTTAAAAGTATCCATTTATACTAAAAGGATATTGGGGCGAGGCTCTAACTGAACAGTACTATAAAGTTCGCATGAGTGACATGCACTACTTGGAATAGTGCTAGCAAAATGGCCATAACTAAAATATCATTGAAGATCTTGCCTTAATATTTAAATTTCTCTGATCGTGTATTATATTATTAAATTAAATATGTCTTGGTATAAATTATTATATATTTTTTTATTATTGAACATTTATTTAAAATTGTGGCTTTTAAAACTTGTGAAAAATTGAATTTCAAGAATTTTCAACAAGATTTAAATTAAAATATATAAGTGGAATTTATAATTATAAAATATTTTGCAGTAAGTTTTCCTACTTTTATTAAAAACACTGTATATAATATAAAGTTGTAAATTAGAAAATATCTTCTAAAATTAATAGAAAGCACTATGAATGTATAATCAGTAATAATAAGATTTAATGTTCTGAGAGTTGGTTCAAAAACAAATAGCTATATTTGATTTTAATTTTTTTTTATAAAATATAACAGTTCGTATAATATTTTTATTCAGAAACAAATAAAGTGTTCTTACTGTTAACAGAAGTTTTAATTTTACAATAAATATATGTAGCCCTAATATAAGAGTAAATTTTTTAAAAAACAAATTTAAAAATTTACACTTTTTTATATACAATAAAATTGTGTGAAAAATTAGTAAAAATTTTTAATAAGATATTATGTTAAAAATACTATATTTATTGATAATTCAATATAAATAAGTACGTAATATCATAAATATATGTGAGCTTAAACGGTAAATAAATGAAAAGATTAAAAAAATCAATCAAATAAAGTTTTATTAATTCTTTAGCAAAGTGAAAAACTAATGGGAATGTTTTTAATTTTCAGAATTTACATTTATATCTTGCAATAAAATTCGTTGTCTTAAGTTATTGTTAAAATCAAAAATTTTTGACGGTGAATTGAATTTGTGTTACAACGAAAATGAGTAAATATTAAAAAGGAAAAATTTTTATATATATACATACAAATTCAAAGTTTAAGCTTATGTAAAAATATATACAATTAAATGTGACCGGACATGATACGCTTATTAACAAATCTCCGACTTTTTTAAGAAAAATTAAATATGAATTTTTACTTAATTTTAACAGGATATATCAGCTTCCAAACCGGACCATGATTTGGTGAAATTCAAGTATTTAATGGATACAGGTACTATGAAATAATTGTAGATAGAATCTCAGAGCTTCTTAGAACAGCTTTTACTAGAGTAGAAAAATAAGGAATTTCTAGGAATTTATAAAATTTTAATACGCATTCTAAAAAAGATTACATTCCATAGTCTTACAGCTACGACTTATAGCTTCAATAATTATAATGATACCAACAACAACAACAACAACAACAACGATAAAAATAATAATAATAATAAGAAGAAGAAGAAGAAGAAGAAGAAGAAGAAGAAGTAGAAGAATGGAAGCCAAGATTGAATGTACCGAGAAATATAATCTGTGCATGATCTCTGAATTGTAGATATCTCGATTTTAAATCTAATTTATAAGCATAAATGAATTTAAAAGAAAATCAAGTTAAAAAAATATAAAATGTCGAATTCTTATAAAGGACCTGAAACTCAAATACAAAAGACACAAAATGCCTGAAGGCAGCATCGAGCTTCCGAGAACTTTCAGCATCCGTAATCTCGATGTCTGACGCGCTGATCCATGCGACGAAATCAGAGAATTCTATCAGGTACCGCAGAGATGCACTAATAGAAATGTTCCATGAAAAATAAAGAAAGAGAAATATAAAGATAAACAGGGAGGCTGAGGCAAACAGAGGGGGGGGGGAGCGATCGTGAAGGGGCGGGGCGGGGAGAGGGAAGGAAGTGGAAAGAGAAACAGAAGGAGATAGGAAGAGTAAAGAAGCATGAAACACTAGCTATTCCAAACTAATGCTATACATGAAAAAACTAAATACGAATTACATTTTCTTCAAAAATTTTACCTAATACATTAGTAATAATTATAAATGGTCATTATTACATAATTTATTTAAATCCATCAGAATTGCAGCAATACATTGCAAAACATTTTCTCATTTCATTTGTAATTACATGACGATAGAAGCGGTCTGTTTACGTTATTTCCAATTTCATAATTAATATTCAAATATAATTATCTAACGGTTTACAGCCAAAATGTACTTTTTCTAATGAAAAAGATTTTGGATAGAAGAAATAATATTTTACGCTAATAATAATGTTTTTTGACAATACCTAAATATTAACAGTATGTTGAAAAAAAGAAATCCGAGTACACTTGTTTCAAACAATTCATCCGAATACATTATTTTTTTTTTAAATCATGGAAATATTAATTCGATAAAAACTTACGATGCATATGGACAACTGCCTGACTCTCTTACTTCGGTTCTGCACCAATGGAATGTATCCCACTGGATAAAATCGAACATAAACGTACATCGGAATTTTATCGCCTTATCCATAGCTTCCTAACTCGCTGCGTTCCTAATTTATTTTCGTATTCATTACGCAAACGCATGGCATACTCACCGTAAGATATTATAGAATCACGTAAAGCTACTATTTTCAACAATATATGCGCAAGCGCGTGAATGCAATTTTTTTCAAAAATTTATCAAAAATTTATAATAACCTTGGCTCAAAACAATCGAGTAAATTATATTAAATATGATTTTTTGTTACTTTGACAATTTTCAATCCTCTTAATATAATTTTGCTTTTAGTAGTACCGGCTGCAACAGTGAAATAATAATAAATAGCTGCACAAAAGCGTAAGAAAGAGAAAATTATTTTGTGCGTACAAAAACTTTCCGTCCAAGAAACATCTTCATTTAAGTATTTTATAGGTACATTATAATATTCCTGATTTATACTGACATTATATGAACAGATATTTCAAGCTATACATTTGTATGAAAGTTTTGGACTGGACTTTTTATGACACTTTTCCGCAGCTAAATAACTCGCGGAAGAAGGAAGGTACAGTGAGGTACATTGGCCCAAGTACTCGAGGGTACAGTGCTAGAGTTTTTTAAATATCTATAATATTTTTTCATGCATTTAATATTTATAAATTTTTTACGATTCACTAAAATTTTATACGCACGAATAGAAAGTTCTATTTTTTTATCGGAAATTATTTTTAGTTTTGAGAAATTCAAAACAATTAAAAAATGTAATAAAATTCAATGAATTTCCATAAAACGTGTGTATGTGTACAGCGTATTTATACATTTCTTAAAATTTCATATATTAAAGTAATTATTTCATTCAAACGCTTGTCAAAAAATATGCATGTAAACTGACATTATAAGAAATGCGTAATGCATTTCTAAATACCATCTTATACTCTTACACGAGCAAAAAATAATGGTTGTAAATGTAGCATGAATACGTATTTAAATAATAGCTTATACATTTAATGTGAAAAAAAGGAAATAATATTCACACAGAGAAAATATATGAGTAGGAATGTAAAGAAACTTGTTAAAGATGAAAATTATGGTGCAGAAGAGTCGCGCGATCGTACGAGCCTAAAAAAGTTGTATTCCATAACTCGGAGTCACCAAGGTAAGCAGATAATTTCCCAAAAAAAAAACTTTTATGATTTTCACAAATTAAGAATAAAATATTATTATAGCATAAAATGTTTGCATTGTAGGCAAAAACCAAAAATTTAGAAGAATAGAGTGGCATTTGATCTGGTCTTTCCTCGCTACGAGAGAGTTGAGAATGTAAAAACAAAAAAAAAAAAAAAAAAACAAGAGAAAAGCAGGTCAAAGAAATTGGGGCAAAGGGATTTTTATAAGGTAATGTAAAAGGGCATATGTAAACTAGTAAAGGCAATGGATGGCGGGATTTTTCCAATTAGCTATAGACGCTCAATAACATGTATTTGTGTTCTTTATTAAAGAATGAAAAAATTCTGAAATTTAAAAAAATATACCCCTTTTGATGGCAAGAACGTTTCAATAACTCATTTTAATCACTTCCATTGTATAAATGTGTCTCCTATTGGAGAGGTTAAAAAATCCTGCTCCAATAATTGTTGCATCGTATTCGCAGAATTTGTTATCATCGTTATTACTAGCAGCGAAGGCCATTTAACAATTCGTTAAATTTAATAACCTTGGCCGGGAATTCATTTTGGTGCGAAATTAAAAATTCTTACAAAATACAGAATGTAAATAGCTGAACGATATAAAATACTAAACTGATAACATTGTGGCAATTTAATAGCCTCCGTAAAGCTTTAGAGGATAAAAGAATCAATGATTTGTTCGGCACACCTTAACGCATTGGTCTTTTATAAAATTGATAATGAAGAATGATAATGGACAGCGACGGGGTGAAATGGCGTGGACCGAATGAGCAGCAGAGCGCTCCCATAAAATTAGGAAATTGTTCGTTTCCGCGGGAAGGGTAAATAAGTCGTGGAGGGTCACTCGACGAGTCTCGAAGAGTCTCGTCCCCCGGGTAAAATTCAGCAGAGCATTCAGTTGGTGAGAAGGCTCGATAAGAGGCGGGCAAAAATATCGGCTCGAACTCTGGCCCCGAAAGGAAGACGCGCGCTAGCCGCAAACGGCGTCTCCAGAATTACTCGAAAAAGCCCCGCACTCGTGGCAGATGCGTAAGCCCGAGATAAAAAGGAGACGCGTGAATCGTAAAGTTTTCGTCCCAAGGTGATCCTTGGGGATCGAGGTGGCCCCGCTCGGTCCCTTTGTCGCAGGTAGCGATCGAGCGCCTCGGGACAGAGCCAAGACGATCGCCGCACGCCGATACTCCCTAGGGCCGCGCTCCCCCGCCTCTTGTCTTCCGCGTCGGCGCACTTGGCCCGGAGCCGCTGCTGCCCGGGGAATTCTATCTCGGATATATCTCGCGGCTGCTGCACGCGCCTCGGCAGGAATAACGAATTACGGCCAGCCGAGCGATTATTCGAAATTTACGGCGGGCATTAACGTTGCCTTTTTGTTGTTAAATTTTTATGCCCGGCCCGAGGTGCGCGGATGAGATAACGAGTATCGCCATCGAGATTGCCAAGGTGTTCGGCCGTTTTTCGTGTCCGGCTCATCGACTTCCACATTACCTCGCTGGACCCCCTGACGGTTGAGCTTCATCTCGATACAAGGCGCATCGCATCCCCTATTAACCGACTGCTCCGTCCACCGCCTCTGTCCGGTCTGAGGATCCTCGCTTCCCCTGTGCATTTTACCATACCTCGCGTAGGAGGCGGCCTGTTTGTCTTTCATTGCCAGCGATAAATGAGGACGAGCTTTTCACATGCTATGCAACATTATTTAGCCATTCTGGACTTGTAAGCGAGGGAGGCCGATACGATCTAACTATCGGAAACAACTCATTTTGCTGTTCTCACTTGTCCTTACGCACAAAGTTACGTTCTTATAATCTAAAGAGAATATCTACAGACTCGACCAATTATCCAACGGTAGATTTTACACTCGGCTGATTAAGTGAATCTCTATTATTCCCCATTTTTCACTTTAGTAAGCGATGTTTGGCGGAAATTACAGTAGGGTTACAAGGCACGCAAACAAAATTAACCACATGTATTATAGGTTTTATATCCACTTAACTAAGCACCATTAATCATTTTGGCCCCGAAGCAATGGTTACTCAGAATTTTAGCCTACTATAGTTTTAAAATATAGGTCAAATAATTCTTCAAGAAATGGATTACCAATAAAGTTCATCAATAATATTAATTAACCATTTCTCCTGGAATAATATTAAAGAATGATTTATTCATTTAACAAAGAAAAGCTTAAAAACTTAGTAGCGAATTTTCATTGCGAACGCATAACACAGATGAATTCTTTAAGTGAGGCGGTGAGAAAAGTTACAAGCTTAGCGTGAAAGCATTACTTCACGAGCAATTGTTGTCGAAAAAAAAACACATGTCTTTAACCTCATTCGAATGAATTTACGATACGAAGATGCGAAGGATATTTAAAAATAATAATAGCACCATAATCACAGCTACTATAGTAACATTGATAAAATTACGATAAAAATAATAGGAAAGATTATGGAAAAGGAAACCTCGATAGCAATAATGCATTTGCAGACGCTATATTATTATACTGTGTAAAAGTGACTCAAGTGTGAAATTTAAGAGAGTTCGGAAAGGTCCATGAAAAAGCTTAACTAAATCCAAGTGTATTTCATTTAGGCTGCACGTGTCTCTAGGCGCGCCTCCGAGCGCCACGTATCGAAGTAGAGAAACTGCCTTTCAGCAGTAAGGATAATGGAGGCTCTTCCGGAAGAAGGATGCGGCGCCGAAGTTTCGGTCCGCGGCTGTATATCGGCACGAAGCTATCGCATCCCTAATAAACGGCGTGCTGAGCTTCTCACGTAGACAAGTGTACTCCGTGTCGCGGGAGTGGCTCCGGATATAGGCTTATCACTCACGGAACAACTGCGACGATCGCGCTTTCCTCTCTCGCTTTCCGAGTCCCGTAGCGTCGGCAGCTCTCCGCCCCCTCATTATTGGCTTAAGATGGACTGCTCGGCGAGAAGGGGCTTTTAACAAAGACGAGTACGAATAAAATCCGAATCATCGCTCCAAGTAGTCGTCTTGCGGTGGCCAGACGTGTTGGGAAACCGAAGCAAGGAGCCAACGATTGATGGGCATCGACTAATTATTCGGTGGGTATTTCGCGAAGTTCGAACCGTTCGTAAAAGCAGCCATAAAAAAGTGTCCTGGAAGCTTCTAATCCGGCACCCAGGATATTGGCCCATTTCACGGCGCCCCAGTGAATTACCCAGGGCTATCCCCTCTCCACGAGCCCTTCGTCCCGAGTCCCCGCATATATGCACATGTGTACGTACATGTTTATATGTCTCCCTTCCTCGGGTTTCTTGGCCAGCAGCGCAGGTCTGGACGCCGCTGTCCCGGTCGCTACTTTATGAATTTATAACCACCTGTCGACCTCGGAATAATCGAACATCTACGGGGAGTACGACAGACACTCATCCATGTACGTCACGTAACGCCCGGCCGTGCGGCCCGTGACCGAACATTGATTTCGCGGTCGCCTCCTACCGTAGAACGTCGAGCCAGGGCACCCTAAGAATATACCTCGTCTCATTGTGCCTGACTCGTTCGGTCGGTCGGTCGGTCGGCCAGACGGGCGGATGGGGGGGGGGGTAGAAGGGGGAGATATTTCTCCGGCTCAGCTTTTCGAACTGCCGTCTCGGGTTGCGCGATTAATTGAAATTGGCGCGCGAGCCGCTCGGCTGTTGAGGCCGAGAACGGGAATTATTGGAGCGCCTTCTCCGAGGCGATAAATAATAGCGCGGGCCACTGCGGAAGAATCTTAATGAGGAGTAAGGCTTTGGATTCGGATTAATGTATCAATAAAGCTACCTTACGTACGGCCCCCGCACGGAAAAAGAATGTGATGCTCCTTGGACAATTGGCAAATACAGCCAATTGAGTGGGTGAGATTAATCGTATTAAAGCAGACATTTAAAAGAGAATTGCGAGAAATTCGTTAAGTATCCAGTAAGCCGCGCTAAAAGTAATTTTCGTTAAAATTATAAAACAACACCTCAAAAGCAGCAGAATTCCTAATAATATTACCAACAGGTACTCAAAGCTTGTCATAATGAGTTGCATTTTCATGAGTTGCTAGCGAACCTTTTAAAACTAATTATTAATTAATTAATAATTAATTAGAAAGCTTTTTGTATTTAAATATACTAAACGCGCGAATTTATTTTAAAATTAATTGAGTGCATCTGAAATTTGAATTAAATAAATCTACCAAGTTACTTACAATTTATTTAACTTTTTCCTCTCAATAATACAAATATATTTTGTCAAGTATGTAAGCTTATAAGTACAATATTTCAAAAGCATAATATTCATTTTTAATTTCATAAAAAATAGATGTTTATGATACGTATATCATTGATAAAGTAAGGAAACACACGGTCTGATATGTTTTTATAATTTTGCATGTTGGAACGTCGACTAATTCTCCTTAATATATGTATTTTCAAATTAGAAAATGCTAAATTTTGGCGTAGAATCTATTACCAAGATAATATTACCAAGATATAAAACAAAATTATGGCATTACAATATTTTGGAAAATATTTCTAAGTATTCTTAATTTATTCCAATGATATTATCAAATCAATAGATTTCTTCAATTAACTTATTATATTTCGTAACGAGACATACTTGTGATACACCAAACGCGGCATGAAACGCAAAACGCGGTTTTCTCACACATGCAGCACTATGAATTTTCATGCTACAATCGTATGACTTTAATTAACGGAAATGTTTTAAGACTAAGTAAATGAGTTTCAGATAAATCGTTAACTGAAGGAAACAAAAAAATTCATCACGCTCAAGCCGGTTAAAATAGCTTTCGAGGTAACTAAATACGCAAGCATGAAATGTTTCACTTTACATTCGGCATTATCGTTGAAAGGTAATTTTGATCTCAGGAATAGTTTCAACACGTTGCAGTTGATACGCTAACTCCTGTTTTTGAGGTGAAACTATAAATTTCATTAAGGCAGCGGTGCCGAACACAATAATCCGATAGGAGAAGAGTAGCGAGGCGACAAGCATCCGTAAAAATGCAAGACTCGCTCACAATTCGTACCTTTAAAGTAATTCGTATTCTTAAAACGCGTTTTGCCCTCTATGCATCATACACAATTTCATGCGATGTCAGCCACCGAAATTTCCATCAAAAAACAAATGTCCCCTTGCGCGTCGAAAAAGGTCTCCAAATTGTACAACGAGGACGATATTCACGGAGCAGGCGAACAATTAATCATCTCAGAGCGAGCAATGATCGGAAATGATGAAGTAGAAAGGGGGAAGAAGGGCAAAGGCTAGTCATCACGATCGATCATCGTCCGATCATCGCTCTGATTCTCGAGCGTCTCCGGAGTCTCAGAAGCGACTGACGAGGCGCGAAGCTGTCCTCCATATTCCCGCACGACGCTAAACTGGGCGCATTAAACGCACTCGACACGCACGTGCCCCTTCGTACCTCGGCTAGGGACCTACAATGAGGCTACGTTTCCACCCCAATCGGTAACGCGTGCGTGCCTGCTTGTCTGCCTGCGTGCAGACTAGTCCCAACCACCCCCGATCGGCCTTCGCCCGTAAAGGTAATCTTCTCGTGACAAGCTCGCGTTAACTCGATCCGTTAATTTTGTTTATCACTCCGCTCTCCCGGCGGACTCTACCCTCCTCCGCGTAGTCGCCGAGCCCCTGCCGTGATTCTGTCGGCCCGGGTAATCTACGTTGGTTTAAGCGATAATTTTTCCTCCACCCTCTCCATCTGCCGGCCACATAGCGGCATTGCAATTGCGAGAAGGCCGCACGGGTTGCGTCGCTGACCTGCCGTAGCCCCGGATTTATCGGACGAAATGAGAAAAGCTGCGACTATCGGACCGTTGGAGTTTCCCTCAGTCGTTCCTTTGGCTCACTTCACTCAGACTGGGAATCGACCTTAATTTTGCGTGAGCAAGTTGGCTTTCAATTTCGCGTGAGAATCCTCCCTCTGTTTGGCATCACGAACGCTCGCAGTGCGTTCTTGTAGTGCCCCTTAATTCATTTCTCAATCTCGGGAAATAAATTTCATACGGATGTAATAATGAGCTCGAGCGAATTGAATTAAAAATTCAATTGGCTTTGAATAATTGCATGCATTTGTCGGAAGCCTACGGAAAGACGACGAGGTGGAGATTTAATTATGTTTCATAATCATCCATTCTTACGTTCTCTTCTGCGCATATTCAAATGATCAAATGTAAATGTATTTATTATTCGAACGGTGGTACCCTTGTCCGAACATTCGGTTCGCCATGCGGGTTAATTGGTTTCGTAAACCGATTGGATAAAAATTCATAACTTCCGAACGATGGGTGATATTTTTGTTGATAGAGCAATTAATAAAAAGAGAAGATGCAAAAAGAGGGCAAAACGAGAGAGAGAGAGAGAGAGAGAGAGAGAGTTAGAGAGAGGCAGGGAGAAATAAGGGTTTCGCTCGGGCGGAGAGCGGATAAAGAATAAAAAAGGGAAAGCCAGAGTGATTAACGATGGGACGCCGAAGGGCTCCCAATTTCGAAGAGTCCTGCCAGAATGTCGAGAGATAACTGTAGACGACTAACGACTCGAGTGTAACTCCATTATCAAAGGCGAATGTAAATGTAAATATAATGCATGCAATATTCACCGTGAAAATGGATTCCCAATTCGGGATTAAGGAGGAAGGGTCCCTCGATCCCACATAACAATTCGACTCATTCCCGGCAGCGAACACAAGCACGACGCGTAGGCACGGCCGCTAATCCTCGGCCCACCGCCCGGTGGAGCCCATCAGGGCTGTCGGCACCAGGACCCCCCGCGCCCACCGACTGCCAGGGTCGTTTCAGGATCACTGGATCGCGGCACTGCGCGACCGAGCTTCGCCCCCGTGGACGACCGCTTCGACCGGCTCGGGGCCCGACTCGGCCCACCCCCCGCACGCCAACTGGGCACGTGTCCGCGTTCGTGCTCGCGCGCGCTCTACTCCGGGCACCGCGGGCTGAGGCTGCGCCGTAACCACTGACGATCTCGGGACCCTCGGGCCGGCGGCTCCCGAAGTCCGAGGCGGGCGCACGTCCGACGCCAGCCGAGCGCGCCCGAGAGTACCCGAGGCTCCCGTCGGCGCGCGCCTCGAGCGCCTCTCCGCCCCCACCTCCGGCTCCACCGCCGCCGCCTCCTCCTCAACCTCCTCCTCCAGGGCCGCGATGTCTTCCTTCGCGGCGGTGCCGATGGTTTGCCGCCCCCAGCGGCGGCGGCGGCGGCGGCTTAGGTGCGTCGCACGCAGCGGGCAGACGATGGACCCATCCCGCGTTCCGAACCCCCCAGCCCCCCACCCCGCCCTTAGCTGCCAGCTCACCGACGCCTTTTTGTCCGCCACCTTTTTCGACGTGACCTGCCGGCTCGAGCCCACCCGTTGGACCACCGCCGCCTCGGACGATTCTTCTATTTTCCTTCCCGGCGCTTCGTCATTCCGAGTCGAGTATGCTAACGCGCTTTTCCTTCCGCTTTGCCCCTTTTTCACGCCCTTCCCTTCCCTTTCCTGTCCCTGCTTACTCCCCCGCCCAACCCCCCTCCCACCAATACCGCCGCTTGCTGCACTTTGTTTCGGAATATTTATACTGGAGGAACCTTCGGCTCTCGAGCTTCAACTAATCGATCACCCACTTTGAGAATAATAATGGAATCGGAAGGGAAAAGAGTCGTTACCCGTAGCCTTTTCGCACTGGATACCCATCCACTTGATTTTTTTAAACATAGGCTTCTTTTCACTTTTGAACTTACAAAGTCGACATCTTCTTCAATTATTGCAAATGTAAGCTACTACAAAGTTTACTCTAATGCAATAGGACCATAGCTCCCTCAGATTTCTCATAATTTCATCCAAAAAGCAACTTACCTAAATGGAAATTGATAAGTTAAACTTCTCGCATTTGATTAAGAAAATGTATGCACTTACTACTTATGCTTGCGACCATTAAATTGTCTCCTTCCCTCCTCACTCAATTATACTTAGCCAATACGGCAATGTTTTTTCACGCCTATGATAACAGGACTTACATTGCGATGAAGAGAAGCTTCGTTTTCCATCTACGATATTTTCTTAAGATTCACCAGCTTAGAATTGTTTTCCCTTAAAATATCCAACATTCAATAAGGCTTCTTGAATTCATTAGATCTCGCCTTGTGCCCTAAAACTTGATGGCTTATAAAAATATGCCAAACTTAAGGTGGGCTTGTACAAACAAATAATCGTTAAAAAATGTTTTTCCAATAGGCCACAATATAATGATCTGTCTCCCGCATATCTTATTCGAGCTGCATGTGAGATGCATAATCATCTCATTTCAATCTCTTATCCAGATTTACAAGAGTAGCTTGCAATTCACTTTTTATTAGTTTCAATGGGGTTGCAACATTTTCACGGTGTTAAAACTTATAGTAAGCGCCGGAGCAGGAGAAACATTTACAGAAAGAGCAGTTTTATTTTTTTTACTATCGGTACTTATGTTGCTTAAGCCACAATAAGCCATTTAAGCTTAAATTGGTATTTCCCCGAATGCCATAAGATAGAAGGGCTTCCTTCGCCCTGGTATAGAATGTAAAATGTAATGACTCTCATAAAGCAATATCATGATCCCGAAGAAGATAAAAAACTCACTTGTTCTGCTTCTGGCTTTCTTTTATTTTATTTGCCTCACGGACTCTTTCCTGTTTTACCCTTACACATACCTGACTCTTCTTTTCCGCCCCATTGCCACTAACTCTCGTCTCCAGCGCTCACAGTGCCAGGTATACAAGACACATGGTCACAACTTTAAATCTCCAATTTCGTCAACATTCTACCTTCATTACCGTTGCAAAAAATGTCTCCAGCGTCAATGTAATACGGCTGCTAGATTATTTATAGATACTTGTGAGTTCTTTGCCGAAGAGGCAATAATTTATATCGAATAGAGGTAGACATTCGCAGTAAATTACAAGCTGAGTGTAACGGGCAGGAGAACTACTAAACGGTTTTCCCTTTAATTATCATCATTATATATATATATATATATATATATATATATATATATATGTATGTATATACATACATATATGTACATATGCATATTATACATATATTATTTTGTACAAAAATAATAAGTAACGTTGAGCAAGGAGGAGCTTTATAATAAATGTTGGGCGAAACCAAAGTGGGCCAGATGCACAGGAGGTGCCTAACCCATTATTGTTATTGGCAATACAAGGGAAATCGGCAATGCTGTAGGATGCGAGCGATATTTACGCGTTTGTTGTATGAAGTAGTTGCCGGCATTAATACAGGAGCCAGGGAAAAAACAGCAATCAAGTTAAGTACGAGTTTAGAAATTTATCGCTCGCCCGTCGGGTAAGAGCAATCCGAGAGTGCGTTAAGACTGACTTTTATTTCGCTTGCGCAAAGCACACGTCGAAGACCGGCCGCGATGAAATGGCGCGCGGCTAAAGTCGACGAGGCAATTAATCCCGGACAGTCGGAACGAGCTCGAAGCCGACGAAGCGCCGAGGCTGTGCCGGCGGCGGTGCAGGCGGGGGTTGCCGGTAATAACGCGGGACCCCGCGGGTCGGGACACGCGCCCCGACAAAGGCAATTCGCAACGCCGGCCACCGATGCCGTGCGGGGGCGTGGAGCCCGGCGCCCGAAGGATCGATTGGTACGCTGATTTCAGCGGGAGCCGAGCTGCGACGATCGCTTTGAGCGCTCGGCTGCGAAGCTGCTTATAAGCTCGGCCGGCTCATTTATTTTTAATGGGCTTTGTAAGTTTCTTTCCGATTTTCCGCCCCCGAGTTTTCTAGCCTGCCAGCCAAGCTCCCATAACTATCTTACTGGAAAATCAGCTTTTAACTCCAGCCGAGGATCGTGGGCTGCTCCAATGAAAATGAGATTATAATATTAAGCAAATACGTGATTTTCGTTGCAAGACGCCTCGTCCGTACTTGCCCCTATATTGAAAATGAATTACACCTTCATACTAACTTTTCCGCCTTATACATTTAATCGTTCATTTTTGTAAATATATCCCTCCATCTCGGCCCACTCTTATTTCCACTCGACTTCGATAGCCGTTAAATTCCTTTGCAATAAATTTATATTTTACCCCTCGATCGCCCAATAAACTGGATGTGCTGATACCTGCTTGTGTATGCATGTGGGCGCGCATGCGCTCGTTAATTTTTCTTCTCCCTTTATATCCTGTGTTTACCAAATAAACATTTCGCAACATTATTGACTGTATTCGTTTCGGAAATATATAAGATATAAACTGAATACTTAAATTGTGATGATTATTTAAGATCCGTATCGTCGAGTCAGCAAGTGAGAATGTCGTAAAAAAAGTTCGATAATGATACGTAATTATCAATATAAAAGCAAACGATGCAATATAGTATTTTAACGTTTGAAATACCCAATTAATTGATCCTATTTCCATCGCGCGCATCGTATGCAAAGCTTTAAAGTTGGTAAGATTGCTTCGATAATTCGATTATCTGCTTATCATATCCTATTACGCTCGATAATAAAATGACGAGCTACAGTATTCCTTCACTAAACTGAATAGATCTAACGCCAAACTAGAAAAATTGATAACAGTATCAAAATATTACGCAGTAAGCATCATGAAATAAATCATTTTCATTTCTCCTTGTTTGGCATTTTTACAAATTTATCGCACACGAGTACTATAGATCCACCATAGATACCAGTGACAAGCTCTCCAATTAATATCCTCCTCGGGAAATCATCGTCCCTGTCACTCGCGTGGCCATCGAGTAAACATCGAAAGTAAAGGAGAGATGGCATTGGAGAAAAATATAAAGGGCGATTGATTGGGTGGGAATCTGTCGGGAATTCAATTAAGATCATTGCTTTCGGAGCTGAGTTTGTTTTTATAAATAAAGATAAATGAATAAGTAAAGCACTGGATTCGTTAGAGACGGCCCAGGAGCAAAAGGTAAAGAGATCGAGAGGGAGTACGAGATATTTTGGGTTTGGCGGGATGTGTGCATAAAATAGGCGTTCCATGAGCAACGAAAGAGCCCAATAGAAACACGCGAGCTCAGTGGAGAAGCAGACGCCTATCTTTTATATTTCGTACGCTGGAGGCTTGGTCCACCTGAATTTTAAATGTATGTGAAACGCGTGCATTTTGGACAAATTATCTCAACTTTTTGTGCAAGAGGGTTAAATAGTGACATCGCAACAGCAGCTAGCTTTAGCTAGCTTCATAAGCTTTATGTTCATTTGCATTCGAAAATTATATTTTCTACTGCTTTTTCAACAAAGAGTACATTAGGTATTACACGGACCTCGGTAGCACTTTTATACGCTCCTGTCACTTCTGCTTGAATATTTACCCCCATCATTACCCCATCAGGCTGGGCTCTATTTTTTCCTGCCTTGCACTTTTTTCTTTCATCTAGAGCTAACCAACACCTTATCCTTGCTAATTAATTTAGAGACTTATTATTCCAGAATGATAGTATTACGGCTGTGTCGGCAATAACTAAATTTTAGCCCAATTTTGTTGCATTCGAATAATCCAGTTTTCAGAGGATAATCAATTTATTACGTGCAAGAGATACTTTATGCGAAATACATGCGAACTAACGAGTTAAGTACTTAGTTTAGCTTATAAGCAATTAGAGTATACCTAATCATTGATATAGTAAAATTGATTTTCTAATGGCAGTAAACAACTTTTAACCTTTATTTATACAAATCTTATTGCAATGTACTGCAATTACCGATTTGATAGATAGCATTCAAGAGGTGACAAAACGTTAAAATGTTATTAAAAGTATAGAACTTTTGACTAGAAAGCTTGATTTCCGTATGGATGACTTTATTAAAATCATAATTGAGCAAGCCTGATGATTTAATTATTATTATGTTGTACGTATTACGTATACGTTAACTTTATATAAAGTCGTGTTTTATTAGATTCCATTATTAACTTAAGTCGATCAATCATATAGTTTACATTCCCAAAGTATGGAATAATAGTACATTTGTCATTTCCTTTTGCATATATATATATATATATATATATATATATATCACCAACAAATTCACATGAAAATGCAATCAAATTTTGCAAGCATTAATTAAAACCAAATACTTTTAGTTATTAAATAATAAAATCGTAATCGAATAATGAAGACAAAAGAGAGAAAAATTACAGAAGTCACTGTTAAAAGTTCAAGACAAAACGTTAATACGTAGCGGACAATTACAATTTTTGCAATAATGTGGCACAAGTCATGTTGTAAAAATACTCTTGATGAAAATATTCTTGAAAAGTAAGTTATCCTTCCAATAGACAAGATGTGCATACAGATAAAAAAGTTAAATAAAAATTTCAATTTACAACTTGATCGTAGCACTGCAAGTGCAAGTCAAGCAAAAAATAGAAATGGAGTTTTTTTTAAATTGCTATGACTGTGGCGATATTCGAAGATACTTAGTATATACTAGAGAGCTATTAGTTAACGGAGCTTTGAGCCATGTGTCGGTTACAAGAGTGGAGGTGTCGGTAATTAATAAAGTTTTACCTCGTTCGCTTTTGCCCTCGTGCACGTTTCTCGGACAAGTGCCGACCTCGGCTTCTCCCACCCCATTTATTTATCTATCTATCCATCTCACTCCCGATAGACTGGAATAATGTATAGGCATACTCACCCCTGTTACTCGACGTCCTCGTCGTCCTCTCTCTCTCTCTCTCTCTCTCCCTCCGTGCCTCTCTCGATTTCTCAGTGGCTATCCAACATCTATAGGTAAGCCGACCCCCCGTGTCGAGAACCCTGTCGGACCCTCGAGCAGCCGCTGACTTTCTTTAGCTCTTACAGCTCCACGCGTCTGACTGTTTGACAATATATTAAAAGGCCCCGACAATCCATACAATTTTACATGCATTCTCATCTACGGACACGCCTGAGAGTAAGGATGTCTGGCACATATGTGTATGGTTCCCTCGCGGGTAAAAGAAAATGTGCGATGGAGACGTTCCTCCTTCCTTAAAATATTTCTCCCTCTGAAATATTTTCTCTGCAACTTGTAACTGGGATATTTTAATAGACCCCGATACAGTGGCCGCGTAACAGATTTTCGTTTCTATAAAAAAATTTTATGGTTCGTTATGTTATATAAATGCGTTGTGGCATTCGAGTTGAGCGTGGCCCATAACATATATACTTAATTACAGGTTTTAGTGAATTTCAATAGTGCTGACTATACTTTTTATCTTACATTTAATGGAAAATTTATTGCGAAGTATTGATGCTGCCCTTAAATATGCACATTTATTTTATTGTAAAATATTTATCATGTATTTTTTGAATTTTTAATATACTGCATTACTAGAATAATGTATAATAACGTAAAAGTAACTTCCTTTTAGATAAATATTTAATAAGCGTACTGTTCTACCTCAGTTTATAACCTTTACAATATTTATCATATTTTAGAAATTTTGCTACTGTATACATTAAATGCGAATTATAAATGCGCCTAGCTACTTTAAATTTGAAGTTTTTTAACACGTTGTAAATGCTGTTAAACATTCTTGTACTTAAGCATTTACCAACACAATCGGATGAAAACACCTTAAATTACAATTAATTTTAGACCTGAAGAAGTTTCAATTTGAAAAAAACTACTACAATATTAAAAATACTGTCAATTACTTGATTTATAATCATTATCTACCTATTCTTTGTTTTGTCTTATACATTTAGTTAAATTTACTTGTAATTATAATTACAGCTATTGACTAAAAAATGTTAAAAAATATTGTCTGATATTTTATAATTGTAATAAAAGAACTTTACTTAATCTCATGTATTTTATCGACGTATCCCCACTCAATCCTGCTTATAAAACAATATTGTATTATATTTATATAATTTTCTTAATAAATGTTAATAATAATTTTAGTAATAAGTTTTATCAATTAATTTTATGCTATACTTAGATGTTAAATTAAATTGCCACATACGCAGGCATCCATATAAACATTAACTCAATCTAATTATTCAATTATCTATAAATATATAATTAAGGCCCTAAAAATCCTTCTGCACCGAAAATAATGTTTAAGTATGCTAAATAGCATTAATAAATTAATATAAAATGAAATTATGTTTATTAACAATTTATCTATCAATTAATGGTATTAAAAATATCTGATTTATAAATGCTGAGAGAGAATCTACTTCTTATTCAATTAAATTACAAAAAATATGATTTAATTTTAATAACATTAAAGTTGTATTACGTAGTGCATTTTATTCTCAGCAAATCTGTAGCTTTTAAACTTCTGATAATATTCCTTTATTTGCATAATTAATCTATTTTTTGTTTGATACTTTACATTATATACAATATTATAAGACTCATACAGGTATGGCAATTAAAATGAATAGTGTTTGATACAAAATAGCTTTATCTAATTAAAAGTTAAATCCTTTCCCAATCAAGATGGGCTAAACAGATTAATACAAATGATGAACTAAAATGAATGGAAAATAAAATAACGCTGTTCTTTATCTGTATTATATACATACGTATATATTTATATGTATACGGTATGTGTGTGTGTGTGTATATATATATAGCCAGACCAGTAATTAATTGCCTCGTTCTTTAATTCTCTTGAAAGATTCTGATGGACTCGTATAATACGAGTAGCCACGTTTTCTTTCAATTAAGTAGTTTCCTATAAGCAATCGAACTGATTGCTCACTAAGAGGTACCACGAAACTCCGAGAAAAGAATGTTAAAATATTTCCGCCTTACGCGCAGTCAACAAGAAACAAAAATGAACTGGAAACGAAAGCGATCGAGCATCGCGTCTATAGACTCGTAAGTAATAGAGTAAAAGAGCCGACTAATGTTTTTGGTCGGCGCTCGTGTTGGTGTCGGCTCTGCCGAGGGGTGGGAGAGGGACGCCGGCGATGGCACGGCGAAAGCCGTCGGGGCCAAGCGGACGAGGATCACGAAGGCGCACCACTGCAAGATTAGTAGGCAGCGATAAAAGGTATAAATTATAACGACGCGTAAGTGTCCCTTTATCATGGCTACCTTTGTTCGGGGCACGAGCGTTTCCAGCTCCACGGATTCTTCTTTATTTTGATTTCTAATGAGGGAGCGCTAAATTAGCGGGACGCTTTATAAGCCCGGCGTCGCCTCAGACCGAGTCACCTCTCGCATGCCATCTGCCTCCACCCTCCCTCCCTCCCCCCTGCCGCGCCCGACCGCGTCTTCCGGGCCCCATTACAACCACCCGCAGCGTGTATTCGTCTATTCTTCCTACTCGCCTAAATTCTCGCATTCCTTTTTCCTGTTTGCTCTCCTTTTATCTTATTCTATCCCCCCCCCCACCTCCACCGACGCCGCCGCCGTTTCACCTTTTTCCCTTTCCCCCTCCGATCGCTTTTTCCTTTTTCCGCACGCCTCTGATAAATATGCAATGGGCGAGAGAGCACGATCCGAAGATTATGCGATTAACATCGGGTGATTGAAATGTTTTTTAATTCAGAGGCTTAGATCTGTAGGACGGATATTCCTCGAACAGCGTGTCTTTATAGCCGCTTTGATTTTGTAGATATTTTTCAGAAGTAACTTTGCTATGGGGATGAAGCGCGATTAACTGCTTGCGACAATTCATCTTTTGTGTTACGTTTGTTATTCGCATTATGCTTTATTGGATTACACTTTGAATATTCCACGTCGATATGTTAATGCGATCATAAACAGGCCACTGAAATCATTCTCTCGTCGTTTGTAAATCATTTTTTATCGACTATCAAACGATGATCAATTGCATTTGTTAAGCCAGTTAGTTGAATCGACACATGCTAATTATTATTAAATGTATGATAATAGTTGAAAGTCTCGATTCGATCTCTCGTTAGACATAATGTACTGATAACAAGTAACACATAACTTTTTTCGTATCTTATTCAATCGCCTCAGCTTTAATCTGGAGTATTATTTTTTTATAAAAAATAAAAAATTCTTTTAGTAACATTAGTCATCTTGAAATATAACTTTTAATGAAGCTACAAGGCACGCATTTTGTGTCTGCTCCTCATAATCAGTCTTTATTAAGATTCTATTTAGAAATTAAATTACATTGTCTTCCAAAAATTTACGTACAAAATATGTTTATGTATTTGTGTATATGTATATGTTATATATATTGTATATATATGTGTGTATATATATATATATATATATATATATATATCCATATATATAATATGTTTAAGCTCTATTCGTAATATTTCATGGATAGTTAAGCTAATTCAAATACACAATCAACATTATTTAATTTAGTATATGTTGAACTAGAAATTAAATAACCTTCCGTAAATACGTTAAGTATTTAAAATTCAGTCATTGTTGTTTCTTAATATTTTACTTTTTTATTATTGTTTTCTTTCAATAATAGAATGCAAATGTAATATTTAAGTTAATTTAAAAGATGAATTCTAGTGAATTGTACTTAATGCAAATGACACATTTCTATTTATTTATAGAATTCGAGTTTATCTAATGGAAATATGTATTTGTTTATCGATAAAAATATTACTGAATTTCATATTGGGTATGTATTAACATAATTGTATTATATTTCTTTTTACTCGTAACAAAATAAAGCTTGAATACAAATTTTAACAATTCATAGTTACCATGCTGTTTTCTTAGTATGCATTGTATTACAACTGATATTAAAGTTGACATTAAAAAGTGCCTTAATAACAATATATAGTATTTCGAACATTCACTTTATAAATTAAATTCATTTATTCATGAGAGACATCAAACGCATAGTATATTAGTACAGAAAACTTTTGTTAATACATCATCTTAACGGATACGTGAATAAAAACAAAGACAATAAAAAAGTTAATTATTATTTCACAAAAAAATTACTTTAATATGGATTACTATGGATGACAATAGATTGTAGCTTTACGCTTTAGTCTTCAGCTGTCTCACTGGAACAAACCACAATCGTATAACTTGAATAGGCATCAATAATCAGACTATACGTCTCTAGTTGACCTGCTCGTATACAAGACAATATATATTACACGTAGAAGCTCAAATGTATCAACCTGACCGATTGAGGTTAATCACCGCGGAACACTCGCTAACTGTCATAAATAACATGTATGGTATAGTGGTCAATTTCAATATTATAGTCACGAGGAATTTGTTTACAGTGTTTCGATTTGGCCATAACAATACGCGATTGTATGCAAATTAGAAAAAAATATTTCACACGACTTTGTTTTATTGGAGAAGAAAACTAATTTCTTGATATTGATTGATCTGCAGATGAAATTCTAGCTTAAGCATACATAGTCAAGTATCATTGTACAATTGTAGGTATTGTACAATTGCGAGGATCTTATATAGAATACGAATTGCCAAAAGGATATAATTAAGCTTCGACTTAAGAATCGAGACATAATAAGCGCAGTATTTTTTTCTCTTGCCACTGTTGCTTGAATGTTTTAACGTCATAAAGAGAGGATACTAATTACATAAGCATGATTTTTATATAAGTATTTTATATATAAGTATAAGAATTTAGATTAAAGTGAAACTGAACGAATTACGAAAAATTCTATTAGAATCTATGCCTTTATCAAGTATTCAGCATTTTCGTGAATGCTTCCGCCAGCAATTGCGAATACATTTATCCGTAGACACTTGATTTATTTTACAATTTTTTTTCCTCAAATGAATCCACTATTGTAAAACGAAAAGTCATTATTCACCACAAGACCATAATCGAATCGCATAATTAATGTCCAAAAAGTGAGGCGCAGGCACTATAACCATATTCCAATGATTGATTATTCATTGTTATAGTCGAGCCCGCAGCCGTGCACGGACCAGTGGCCGACTGTGCAGGAGACACGGACCATAGTAACGAGGCATCGGTGGGTGGTGCGCTCGGATGGCACCGGCGTCCTCGACTTCCTCGATTAGGTGGAAGACCTGCAACGCGATCTGCAACTCGATCGAAGGCTCCAGGGACTGGCGCTACTTTTACAAAGCGAGGATAAATACTTCTCCAGTGGCGGTACGAAGAGGACATTCGTTCCAGGCGGGATTTCGAGCTGGAGCTTAGTACTCGGCTACTAAGACTGGAAGAGGCAACGCATTAGTTGAGCGTCCACGCGAGCGCTTAGCCAAAAGCTCGCCCCTGAGTGGCCGCTCCCAGTTTCCAAAGTTGTCGACGAGAATCCAGTGGCATGGTCCTCGACTCCTACAGTCCACGGTCGCACGCTCTTTTTCTTTATTTAAATTTATTATTTCATCACCTTTTCAAGTAGTAGCAGAGCTCACCGGGAACGTATCAAGCTCGTGACAATTCAACAATAAATTCAACAATAAAGCATCCTTACTAAGAATGCTACGGAAAAAAAAGTCAAATTTTACCCAATATCCATAAGATAATTTCAATCGATTTAAAAGACGAGGCATGCTCGCCGAATAAAGTTTAAGGAGCAGAGCCCTTAGACACCTGCTAGACGCGATCGTTTCTTATTATTTGAGGGCGGGGTAAATGGATCGGGCGCAAGGGCGTGAGGGTTTTGCACAGATGGAAGCCTGCACTATCGAGTGCATCATACAGCGGTTCCGTTTAAAATTTATAAATATTGCGCAAGAGGCGCAACGAGTCGCCTAATTTCTGATCGAGCGAACGCTTCCTCGACGACGCGTGCCATATCGAATTCACTTAAGGTCTCGGATGGATAGCGCAGCTGTGCAGAGGCTCGTGCTCGGGGGTAACGAGAGCCTCCGCGTGCGATCGTCAAGATGTAAATTAATATGACGCGCGCTTTTAGGGTGGTAAATTAATACGTCGTCTGTGGTGGTACGTGAAAATGCGGCCGAGCCACGGGCACGGAGGTGACAGAGTATCGCTGCGCGATCAGTGGCACAGAGTTGCGGGAAAGTCTCCATTAGTGGATCCCAGCCGATGTCCGGGTGCGCGGGCCAAGGGAAGCCAGATGCAATTTGCGTGTCGGTGAGCTTTAAGCGCACAGGAGATGCGCTTCATAATAGGATGAACCGCGGACAAATCCGCCGCGCCACAATATTGAATTTTAAGGTAGCCAGCAGGAGCTCGAATATCTATCATTCGCCCCCCCCCCACCCCCGGTTAGTGCTTCAGGGGTCGACGGGTCGAGGCGGGCTTGAGGGGCCGCGGGGCGGGGGACTTCAACAGAGATGACGAAGTGGACGCTAGTTAGGACAGGAGTGGATGCGGGAAGTATTCTTCTCTCGATCCTCCATTCGAGATTTCTTCTTCCTGCTTCACGAGATCCATGCTTCTCCCTACGCATCTGGTCATATGAATTCCGGGCGCAAATATTGAGTGTCGTAGGCATACTGCAATACTCTGCCAACATGGGAATAATATTATGCTCGAGTTCTAAAAATTCCAGATGTTTAACAATAATTTGAAACAATATTTTTACGAATGTATTTTTTAAATTGTTTTTCTTCGAACCGCCTCAACTTTGTTTAATATTTATCGTGTTTAATATTGGGCACGATTTTTACCTTTTACATTCATGGTAGAGATTATATTAAAACTAACGTAATAAATTATCAATCATTTTATTTCTAACAATAACAAGGCGTATTATATTTCATATGCATATTGTATTTTGTATAAGCATATACATTTATTCTTATGTAAAAATTACATAAATCATAAGTTATAGAATTAGGTCTCATTGACTATTGACTATTTCAGTACACAACATAATGATTGCTTTTAGAATAATTCAATAATCATATTAAATCCATTAATACAGCTCGAAATAGTTATTCAATGAAATACTTTTACATATAAGTAAAAGATAGCGCAAAAAGTAGTAAATATTAATAAACAGTATTGCTCATTTACAGATTTCATATTTATAATAATAACACACTTACTTTGTTTGTGAGTGAGAGACAAAAAATTGTATAAGTATAAATAGATTAATTTCACATTAAATTGAGAATTAACTGTACAATTTCAATGAAATTAAAGATAATATTATAATTCTGTATTCATTAAGTAGACTTATGAGAAGGATTTAGTAAATATTATGTATATTTAATATAAGTACAGTGAATTGAAACAGTTTCGTTAGATTGTGCGTATTTTATTGGATTAAAATATATTAAATAAAAAACATTTACAAAAGAGACAAGTTACGAAATTATTCCGCTTGTATTGTCGCTTCGCGTGCAATAGTAATTCTTGATTATAGCACATTTTTTATTCAACGAACGAAATTTCGTTCAATTGGCTGCGATTGTTCGAGAATGGAGAGAATCGTGGATCGGTTTCCATGCGAAGAAATAGTGAAGCGCTTTTGTACAATATACATGTGATCATATGGATACAATATACAGGTATCATGGATATACGTCCAATGAGTCGAACAATCGGGTGTAGTCAAGTACCCGAGGGCACAGTCGGACCTTCTAAGCCCACCTTTCAGAGCATATTCTTATAAAGCCGCCGCGGCGGTGTCATTGAATCGGTATCGCGCATTCGTGCCGAGGCTGACGTTGGACCAGACATCGTTAAATTTTTAGCCGGAGACCGACAGATGGTCCATTGGTGGAGATTGGCTCTTAATAAAATAAAAATGAATTATGCTGCCAGAGGCTCTTGCTGGCTTTTCAGGATCAATAGCCACGTGAGCTGTGCGAAAGATGAACTGCTGAATGAATTAGTTAACGAGTTATTATCCATACGATTCTTGATGACTCGCACGTCTTCTCAAACCGTTAAAATAGACTTGCTCAAACTTGGCCTATTTTGGTGCTCTCCTCGTATCTCGTCTCGCTCCTATCTCTACAATTTCACGCTTCACACTTTCTTCAACTTATACGCATAACGAAAAGTGTATCTTATATATTCATATATGTGTACATGCTGTGTAATTCATGTTACGTATATTATATATATATATATATATATATGCGTTTGCAAGAGACAAGTACTCTTTTAGTAATTATTATCATAAAAGAGATACTTTATTATTAAACTAGGTTTATATCTCTAAGCAGAAGCAAAACTTGAAACACAAAAATGCCAGTAATTTAAAGATAAAGACAACTACTGACAACGAATGTATTTTAACGATATATTTTTAAAGCATACCCTTCGTTTGAAGTACAAACTCGTAAAATATATGGAAATTTCAATATCAATATTAAATATATATATATACATACATATACATAAGTAGTTTCTCCTTTATCAATTATTTAATTCATTATAAGAGGCACAGCATCGTTTCATCTCACTAAATTCTATATTAATCGATGAATGTCAGTCTTACAGCATCGTAATATTTTTTATTCAATTTCCTAATGGAAAGACTTCATTGGTTTGCTCTAGCCTAAAACCTCATTAAATCGCTAATAAGATTACGCGCAATTTTCAAATTCATTTGGCTCCGTTATATGTTTTCATTCGCGTGTTTTTCCAGACCCATTCGCAGCCCCTCACATTCGAAAACAGCTGCGGGCGCTTTTCGATGTATCCGTTGACTGTCGCTTCACATACAAGTATGCGTGTCCGTGCGTGTGCGTGTGCTTGTAGTCGCCTGGAATTTTGGTGATTTTTAGGGCGAACCAGCAAATTTCGCACGTGTGTGCGAAATCACCCGGATAGGTTGTCAATTAAGAGGGAGACGAGAGCCAAGTGGATCTCAAAGTTCTACTCGACTTCCAGGCGAATCGTTAATCGCGCGTATTTATGCAAGACGCACTACGACGGCGAAGGCGGTAAAAGAAGAGGCATAAAGTCTCGAAGAGTATGTGATAAGATGACCATTATAGGCAGCTGGTGTAATGGGGCCATTTCAGCTGCTGCGCATCGATAAAATGACAAATCCAAATTGTTGCCTAATGAGGGTAATGAAAACAAGAGAGAAAAGCATGGCGTAAAGTGATGTAGTTCTAAAAGTTCTCAAACATGGAACATGCCGACAATCAGGCGTGTACCAACCCTATGCATATAGTTTTGTAATTGGCTATGTGTTCCTATGGAAAGAGTAATCGAACTTCCTAAAGACCATTACAAATATCTTTTGCTATTTACGAAATTAGGGTGTCCTATTTACAACATCGATCGGCGATATGCAACAATGTTCACTTAACGCTTCGTATAGATAAATTGAAAGAAAAAATTATGATCCTCTTCAAAGCTAACTAATTATGTCATATGTCCGAAGCCTGAAGTTATTATATAAACATGAAGTCAATTCTTTTCGATAAAATGTTATCGAATTCAAAATAGCAAAATAGTACGACTGTTCATAGCGTTAAAAATCAATTAAAATATTTTGGTCAAAATCATTAAGATGCCACTACATTTTAAAGCAGAGTACTTATACATAAGACTCTCATTAATTATTTTACCAGGTAAGCCATTATAAACATTTAATTCAAAAGAAAATTCCTACAGTTCAACGTTCTATCAAATCACCTGGGAATTGCAGAATTAATACAAGTTGGAAAATTTCCTCTAGAAAATTAATTATAAACTAATTACATGTTGATTAAAAAAATTTAAGTACATTATTAAATCAACATACTTAATATAAATAAATATTTTACTTTAAGCCTTTAATTACAAATCAAGTCATTCATAAAATTTGTGTATATCTAATATTGTTGTTCCATTTAACGTAAGTTTTTTGTATAAATTATTTAAAAAATAAATTAGTAACATAAATATGAGAACAATTTTTATATTTATAATTTCAATAGGCGAAAATCTTTTAATAATATTTTTATTTTCACCTTTCCAGGTAATTAAACAATGTCTAACTGAAAAATCGCACTAGAATAAAATTAAAAAAAAAATCAGTATAAAAGAATAATAATTATATCAGAATCTATTTTGCTTTTGCTACTTGAATCAATGTCTTGAGCTTAGTAAAAAACACTATGTCAGGATTTTTTTTTTAATTGAAATAAAAGAAAAATACAAAAAGGGAACATCAATAATATACGCATTATATATCAACGATAGAATAAAAGGGCGAGAGAGTAGATATTATTTATATTCGGAAAGTATAGAATAAAACGTATATGTCCATTATTCGAACTGACGATACTAACTTCGCTCTTTCATACATGGCCGGTTGATAGACGAACGGAAATAATCATATTATTACGGGGTCCAGAGATGATCTCTGTAAACGAAACGTAACGAAATGGAAAGCGACGCATTTTATGCCTTACGGAGATGTTAAATATCTCGACTGGATACGAGGGTAGTGCAATGACGTTCCCTAATTCTGGATTGCGGATTTATACGAGAAGGGGAGTGACTTACGTTAGATGGAGCAATACGAGGCTGGGGATTCGAGCGCTTGTACAACACGTGTACGTATCGTTTTATACGTAATTACGTGGTGCGCAATCACTTGGTACTGACTTCAGTGCCATTGTCATGAATGCAGCTAAGCCGAAATTTCCAGCGATGTTATCGAAGATGTTGTTTTAAATAATTGGATAAGATTTAATCTGGTTAAGGCCACGGCTTATTCTGATTTACTTTTCAAGCTTGTTTATTATCTCTACGGGTTTTGCTAAGGCGCTTTTCAAAAATCGCTCCATATTTCAACCGTCTAAATTTTAATTTAAAGTTGATTTTTTTCAATGATTGTCAATCCCTTTCAGCCGCAAGCACACATATCTTGAAGTAGATTAATCACTTCACTTTATTTTCGAAAAACAATAAAATTACAAATGCACAAATCAACAGTCAGCGGATCAGTAACTTCGATAAACAGATTGCAAAACAATTATTCAACTTTTTCCACCTTCTGCGCGATTCCTCTAAATATGTACTTATTCTTGAAGTAGAATTTGACTTTGAATTAATGAAATTTTAATTTAAAATATTCAGCTAGTAGTTTTATAAAAAAAAATTTATGTTAATAAAAAGCGAAATATTCAAAAGTTTGAAATTGAAAAATTTACGATTGAAACTTCAAAAATTAAAATTTGAACAGCTAAGAGAGCTAAAAATCAATTTACCGAAATATTAGTAAATAAAAACTCTAAAAAAACTTAATTTTTCAAAATCCAACCCCCTTGGAAAAATAAGTAGAGCCATTTAAAATGAGTTTTATCTTGACTTACATTTAATGTTAATTTTCGTTTTAATATCGTTGTATTTTTTAAATTACGCACTATCGAACCTTTTATGTTGTTAAATTGATTTTTTATAATATTTACTGTCTGATTTTTGTGTTTTTCATTGTTCGCTGTTTTGTGAAATTAAGTTTCAAATTTGCGTCCCTTCTAAGCTTATGTAAATCATGAACTACTAAGAGCCTAAAATTATTTTTATGGAAAATTAAGAATTCTTCCGTGAGACACTAATTTTTTTTTTACTTTTAAGCAAGCAACGCCGAGTAGAAGTATTAATTTACGAAATTGATAACGTTGGCTAATTAATAAATGATAAACGTGCGAAAATGTAATCTTATATTGAGTGATGGCTCAGTTTCGTGTTTCTTAAGTGTATCAATGGAATCAGAAAAGTACTTTATCTGCAACAATATTAAGACCACATAGTTATCAGCTTAATTTATTTTTTTTCTTGCTTTCCTCCTTTTGATCAGTACGATTAAATGCTAGCACATATACCAGTTAGTTCTTATTTTCATTATTTTTATCTTCCTATATCGCATTCTTTTCCCTCTTGGCCTATACATCTTTTAATTCGCTCACTTCTCCCCATTTGTTTGTCTTTCCTTTTTTTCCCTCTCATTTACCGTCTGACCGCCATCTCTCTTGTTCTATCTTCCGCTGACCGGATTCAAGTTAGACAAAGTGAAAGATCAACTCTCGTATAATAGGTCATGAGGTTGAAAAGAGAGAAGATACGGAGTAAGAAGAGGAAAAGGAAAATGAGAAGTAGTATATTGTTCACCAGTGCCAAGATATCGATGGATCGCGTTACTGCTTCGGATTATCCGCGTGCGCTTTCTCTCTGCTAGCTGATAAGGCTTTGACTAAAGTACCTTGGGTCGAAGAACCGCAACGATATACGAGAGAAGCAGGGAATGGAAGAGAGAGAGAGAGAGAGAGAGAGAGAGAGAGAGAGATAGTTAGATAGACAGGCAGACATATTGAGAGAGTGAGAGAGAGAGAGAGAGAGATAGTTAGATAGACAGGCAGACATATTGAGAGAGTGAGAGAGAGACTGAGAAAGAGTGAGAGAGAGAGAGAGAGAGAAAGAGAGAGAAAGATAGAGTAAATAATAGGAAGAAGGGGCGGTTATAACACAAAGATCGAGAGAGTATGATTCGCGTAACTCTTGTAATCTCTTCGGGTTGAAACATGAAATTCGTATGCAATTGAGAAGATGTAAAAAATTTGCGCCTGAAATATGTTAATTTTTGATAATGTTGAGCGATAACAATATTAATTATTATAATCAACTTCAAGTTGGAATTGATAAAAGTTTGGATGAAAATAATGATGATGGAATATAGTTATTACAAATTTCAATAATTTTTCGCTTTTAATTATTCAATAATTAAAAATATTAATTCAAATTTTATGTAAAATTTTTGTTTATTTACTTTATTTATTTTTTGTTTTTTGATTTTTTTTAGTCTCTAGATAAATAATATAAAATTGTCGCTAGAAGATTCATCTAAAAATAATAAAATATTTATATATTTGTCGATTTGAAGTATGAGATACGAACTGTGTGTTATGTCACTGTTTTATTTACAACTAGAAAAAAAATAAAACATTAAAAGGGTTCTGATCTATATTTTCAAGTGATTTTTAAAACGAAATTCCAAAATTTTTTATTTTCATCATACGTACGCTATTGTTATTTTTGTACTCGAATGAGTGAAATTAGTTATAAGGTTCGTTGCTCCATCAAATTCCGAAAAACAATTAAAAGCAAATTTAATCAAATTTAATCAAATGCATCATATTCCCATTAGGCACCTAAAAACTGTTTACTATTAAAATATACTCCATAATGTTAAGCAAGTAAATTTTTTTAACCGAGATCGGGACGAATCGGGAAAATGGACTTGTATTAATACAGACGCGAAGAACTTATTAAAAATTTCAATACACTGAGCTACAAATATTAGTGTATGAAGGAAGTGGTTATAAAACTATAAAATCGAAAAAATGCACAGCCAAATACATATAGATTGAAGGGTATTCATAAATGAATTGATAAATAAATGGAGAGAGAGAGAGAGAGGAAGTGAGAGAGGAAGAGAGAGAGGGAGATAGAGAGAAGGGGAAATGAAGTAGACGATAGTGAGTAGAAACAGATCCTATGTAACGCGCTTTTCGACATTCGGTGGGGCAAGTACAGGATCCAAATGTCGCATCGTTCCAGCACTGAACAGCTCGTGACGCACGAGGCTCGGCCGTCCAGATTGCTGAGATTTACCGATGGGGCTTCCTTTTTCTCGTCATCTCCCTCTTCCCCCCTCTCTCTCATTCTCTCGATATATATATATATATATATATAACATGCTTTCACATACAAGTATAGACTATCCTCTAGCTGGAAAATTAACCTTGGGATGCTGAACACGTCGCCCCAGAGACAGAATCGTTAAATCTACCGCTCGCCCACTCGTGCGAATTTATCGCGCGCGCGAAATCTCGTCGCTCGACGCTCCGTACAAATCTTGCTTTTGATAAAAAGAAAAAGAGCAAGATGAACTAGAAGAGTGAGGAGAAAAAGAAAGTGTTGACTCTGACAAAGAAGAAGCTCTTAGCGAGGAAAAATTAAAATTGCATTGGCATGCGGCTTACATTGAACGCTCCTCGTTTTACGGCAATCCATAAAGTGGATAAAAAGACTAGAGTTACGAGACGAATTGTAACGATCCTGCAAAAAGTTTCAACGTGAATTATCTAAGATTCGCGAATCAATCAGAATATCTTTTTTCTGCTCGTCTGAATTTTACGAGGCGTATGTCGTGCTGAATTAAATTAAACGTAATTTACGATATCTCCTACCCCTAATCTCGCTCTTCTCTCTCGCACTCTCTCCCGGTCTTTTTACCCATCCAGTAATACTGATTTTAGGCCCCCTAACAAGCTAATATCAATAAATTAAATTACAACAAGTTTATCTACAATAACCTAATTATTTATATCCACCGTTTTGAAAATAGTTCCGCTAACAAATTTAAATTTAGAACTCCGTTTTCCCAATAACAAAATCATTTAAATTAAAAATATTTATTATGAATTTTATTAATAAACGTAACTACTATAACATACAAAAACTTATAAGATCATAAGTTATTTAATCAAAATTAATACCTTTCATTTAATCACAACATTATAAATAAATACAAAAAAACATATTTATTCGCAGTGTATTTGAAATAATTACACGAAGTCTCTAGATTTTCAAACGTTAATAATTTGAAAAAAGGATAATTCTCAATTTAAATAAATATAATGTAATATGTAATATGTTGTAGTGTAAAAAATCTAAAAAGTAGCAGTATTTAAAGTCAGTTACTGCAACTACACTTTTGAAATCAGTTTTATAATGAATTTAATAGCTCTGAATAATTAATTGTCAATTAAAAAAATTGTAATAACTACTACACTAGTTATTAATGCCCAAAAAAGATTATTTATTAACCTAGAAAACTAATTATAAAGTATTCTTAACTTACATTACATTCATATGTCGAAAAGACTTCATTTTAAATTTTAAAAGAAAAATTGGTATTTTTCATGAACTTTCTATCATTATACATGTGTTATAAAAAATGCCAAACTTTAATCATACAGATTGTGAATTCTTTACTTTCTACGTATATGAATTAATTACGTATAATATTAAGATAATTTTATTGATGATATACATTTATTGACTTTCAACTTGTAATTTACATTTTTATTTGTTAAAGCATAATAAATTGTAATAGTTTAATAAACTTATAAAAAAAACAATTATAATTAAAATTCTATAAATTTTTATGCTTAATTTGTTAAAAAAACATTTGTTCATTTATTTAAGTAATTGAAAAATTATTAAAATATATATTCTATAGGTTTTATTAATATTAATCAACTATAAAGGAAAAAAAAAGTTCACATTTATCTCCAACCTCCATTAACTTTTGTTACTTGTTTTACACATTTTTATAGTTTTTAAAAAAACTTTATATTCTAAAAATAAAATAGAACAGAAATAGAAATATAAAATTATAAGTGATACGGAAAAATTTTACAGTAATTTTACAGTAATTCTGCTTCATTTACTGTTTATAAGATCAAATCTGAATAGAACCGACAAAGACGAGGGTAAAATCATTAGGATGTCGGATCCGTGAATGGGAATCACCTCAAAAGAAAATTTTTTTTCATTATACATTTTCTTTTTATATAAATTAGTTATCGATGATTATATGTTCTACTGTTTAAAATATATTATAAAAGCAACAATACCTAATCTTTTCTATGTAAATAAAATATAAAATAGAATTTCTTTATAAAAAGGAATTTAATAATTCATTTTCATTTAATATTCCGCTTTTGAAAAAATAATTAATAAAGCTGCTTATATATTTACCATTGCTTATATATTATACCATTTTCAAAACTTTTTAATGAAAGTTGTTAAATATAATCTTCAGTTAATTGTTATATATTGGCAATGACTGTGATCACAAAAATATATATAAGCATAAAACATGTATCAACGCATTAAAATTATACATAACGTGATATTTAATAAACCATTATTTATATATATATATATATATATATATATATACATTTTTGTAATATTTATAATTTTTTGTTGTTTCTTTAATATTATATTTAAAAAAATGAAATCGAAGCCTAAGACAAAAAAGGAAGTATCGGAGAAAAATTTTTCTAGAACTTCAATTTTTGAAATACGTTATTGTCAGCTAACTGTGATTCATTAAATGATCGTTCTTTTGCCATCCAGTACTTATATAACTAAATAATCAATTGTAACATCAATCGTAAAGCTATATTGTATCGCAATAATGTTTATTCCAGAGTGATCGAGAACGATAAATCAAAAAACACAGGTACTTTCTCTTTAGGGTATGCTTTTGCCCATTATTTTTCAATAATTCTTTCGGTCGAGTGTGCAAAAGCTTCATTAGCTCTGGTGCTCATTTTTATTACGCGGGTGCCCACTGACGTGGGTCTCCGTGTGTTCCCGATAGGCGAAAATTAGTCCATTTCACTAATGATCCTCGAGCTGTCCTACCAAAATATTCCTTGACCCCTTCTCGCGAGCTGACTTTTTCCCCTCCGGTCGTCAATTTGGATCCCCGACCAACGACGGCTCCTTATTGCAGCGAGGAGCAGCGGGCAACTCGAGCAAGATGGAGAAAACTCGGAAAAAAGATGAGTCGGAGACAACCGTAAAATGTTCTACGCGGAGTTCTTATCTTAGTAAGGAGAGGGCCCCCCCCCCACCGAGAGAAATAACAGGAATTGGTTCTAGGAGGCTAGGTGATTATTAACCAGTGTCAGAAATTCAAGGCTGATATTCGGCGAGGCTTCACTAGGGCTCACGAGGCTCCGAAGGGGGTGTGAGCGCCCCACCCCCTCTCCCGTCTCTCAGGCTTCGACGTGACGCGGCGCTAATGAGTGCGGGTGACGACGGCACGCGGCCCCCGCTGTCTTGCCCGAGCCCGGATTGTCACCTGTAAACCTGTGTGCTATACGTGTAATCCGGTGTTCGATCAATCTCCTCCGCGTTTCCA
Source organism: Kradibia gibbosae (assembly GCA_018907135.1). Lineage (NCBI taxonomy): Eukaryota > Metazoa > Arthropoda > Insecta > Hymenoptera > Agaonidae > Kradibia > Kradibia gibbosae. The sequence goes on along the minus strand of JACCHX010000001.1, from coordinate 30,147,116 downwards.
TCGGTCTCCCTTCAAAATTAATTATCAATGGAGCACCTGTACGATGATACGTACATTGATTATGAATTTTTGCGGCTGACGGGTACCGAGTTGTTATCCGAAAATCGAGGATTTTGTAAAAGACATTAGCGGGCCGAGAGAGGCGACTTAACTTAAACGCTACCGTATTAAATATCGATTAATTATTTATGATGATTAATTATTATCATTATTTCTAAAATATTCCCGATAATGTAAAGCGTTACTTTGAAATTGTGTTTCTTACGGACAGCGTATAATTCCGACGGCACGAGAATTAGAAAACTTTATATAAATTAAGGAAACATAATAATTATCGTCCTCTTTTCGATAAGGAAGTACCACTATAAGAAAGCTTAATTTTTTTTAGGAAAACATAGAATCATACGAGGACGTTAAAAGAAATATATATATATGTGTGTGTGTGTGTGTGTGGATATATATATTTTTAAAAAGAGAAAGAAACAAAGAGATACGGAGATGAAAAGCAATTTTAAATTTAAAGTTGGAATAGATTATTTATCAGAAAAGCAGTTTTACCTATGGCCAGTATTGAATTGCAATTTAAAACTATAATTTAAAATATAAATAAAGAAACTTTTTACGAAAAAAGAAGCGAAAAAAAATTTACAATAAACATTCGAGAAACTTATAGTAGTTTAAGTTCTGCTACGGATGGTGTCTAGTCACAAAACTAATGTTTTGATTGAAAATTAATCGAAGATATCAACATTCGAAGGCTAGAAAAATGATGGTTTAGCGACTTACGTAGATTGGCTAGCAGAAACGCAGGAAGTGGGGGTAAAAGGAAAAGAAACGAGGTCAAACAGGGTATTCTAAAAATGAGAGAAAGATATACATGACTTAGCCAGCAACAAAGTTTTATATTTTCATTTAGGGAATAGAACGGTGCGAAATTGATCAAAAGCGCGCAGGTCCTGAACGTCCTCTGCATAAAGTTTAGTTAAATTTTCAAGCTTCTTTGATTTTCGTAGTAAGAACTCTGACGGACTTATCGACCGAGAGAGAAAAGAGTTTTGTTAAAGAAATAGTAGTATGCGAAATATACAACTTGGATGGACTGGTTCGGTTAAATTCTTACATAATAGATATGGTTGAAAAAATTGAGCGTACCGGATTATTTTTATTATAAAAAATAGCGGTTTTTCCAATCTTTTTAAAAATTCCAATAACGATTCAAGTGCTCAGTCCTTAAAAATGTACATTAATATAATTTACATGAATATACATATAATCTTTATTCATTCATAGTCATGCTCATTGTCCGTCACTATTTAACTCCCTTGTTCTTTCTACATTTCTCCCCTCCCCGTTGAAACGCTGTCCTACAATAATTTCTCTCTCTCTCTCTATCTATCTATCTATCTATCTATCTCTTTTTCTTCCGGGCATCTATATATCAGTAGGCATATTAATTATTGGTCACTGTTCGCAACTATTAGTGCCTCTGTATCTATTTACAATTGACGCCCTGCCCGCTTCCGGCCGTTCAGAAGTCGAGATCCTGCGCACACCCACGCGTGTACGTAAGCATAGGCAGGTGGTGGTGAGCGGCTGGATATCAAGACGATGCATCACGGGGAGGGCTGCACGCGGCCGATATCCATGGCGAGCAGCAGCGTGTTGATCGAGCCACTGTTATGGGACGGAAGCCGATAGGAATCACTTATTGTTTGGTAATATTCGAACGCTCACCCCCCCCCCTCCGGCTTATCCAATACATCTTGAGCCAACACCTCGCCTCGGTATACCTATGTACCAGCTATCCCTCCTTCCTTTTATTGGATATTCCTCGGTATCCGTCACATGTCTGAAATACAACGAGGCGCAGCGGGAGGAGGAGCCCGTAGGAGGATTTCCTATCCGAGCTACGCACGGCCGTGTACACGCGCTCCTAGAAATTCATCTAGATACACGCGGGGACGAGGCGCGCCTTTCATTGTTCGAGGAACTATTGTTTACATATGCTGATTAGATTTGTAACTTTCCTACTTTTGCCTGTTGTGAAGATCAATGAATAATCTCTGTGTTTGAACTTGTAAGGGTTCCCTTCATAAATGTGCAAACGAAGCCACCCACGTCATCGATGCGAGCGAGCGCAAGTTGCTCTTAAACCTCAAATTTAAAGTTTAATGACTGGTGTGAACGCTCCTTGAGGTGATTGAATATTTGAAAAGTTTATCGAACAGAGGCATTCTAACGTTGAAACAAGGGTCCGCATGGAAGTTGAGCTTTGTTATTTTATACGCGTAATACTTCATCTAAGTAGCCTATCGATAAGTCGTGGCAATTCCGTTTAATAGAAAGGTGAAAGTATTTCAGACGGGTTCCAAGCAGTGTGTATGCACATCGTGTTCGGACATATTTTACTCTGGACTTTAATCGCTGTGTTTTTAATGAATATTCGCATCGTTCTCTTAGGGACTGTGGTAGAATACGAAATTACCATGATCATCGTTATTACACTTATTTCGCAGTAATGGCTAATGGCAAGGGAAAGTCGAGGATGACAAGACGTAGACGTTGTAATAAACGGTTGCTCACTTGCCTAATGCCAGAATCATTAAACCTCGACATCGATTAAAGCTGCGTACGTATGCCGATTATCACGGGCTAGAAAGAGGAGCTCGGCGCTCTCCGCCAAGAGGAGAGCACACGTATGTTCTCGAGGCGTCGCGCATTACTTTCCGAAAAGTGAGTATAATTTACGAGGAACATTGCGGGACTGGAAGATCAACGCCGGGCTCTCATAATATTGTCACATCAATAATATTCCAGCCGCGAAGCGAGCATTTCCATAACTCGGTAATTCTACCGCTTTCTTCCTCGAGTTCCTCCCCTCCTAAGGTGTCGCCAGCCCTGCTGCCGCTGCTCGTTCATCTCGCAGAAGAGCCGCGGTAATTGAATACATCCCGCCCCATCGATGGCGAAGGAGCATCGCCTCGATATTCCGCGCTCATCCGCCAACGAAAGAAAAGTCGAAATAACAGAATATTCCGATGCCGCGGACCTTGTAGCCAAGCGAGCGACGAAAGGAAAAAGAAGGAATTGACCGACGCTGGGGAGGGGCGGAGAGAGAGAGAGAGAGAGAGAGAGAGAGAGAGACTCGGAGAGGGAGGCTCGCGCGCCTCGAGGCTTGATTTTCTCTCTCGCTCCCGTAAGCTCGGAACCGCCGAAGCCAAGGAAGCGTAATATCTCCGACGGAATATCCCCGAGCTGCACGTTCGTGAGGGGGAGTGCATTTGTATGCAATGCGTTGGGAATAATATCAATGTCTGCGAAGTGGCACCTCACCTTAGGGGTGAGGGAGCGCGCGGCAAAAAGAGAGATAGTCCTTGAGTTGGAGATAGAGCGAGTAGGGGAACGTTGGGCGCGAAACCCGAACAAAACGTGACCACCGCAATGCGTTGCGGCGAACTCTTGGGTCTTCCTCCTTTCTTTCTCTTTCCTTGCCTCGCTCACTTTTTGTTCACACGCGTGAGGAGGAGGAAAGGCAAGGAAAACGAGAAAAGCAGTGGCAGCAGCCGCCTGGATAAAGAGAGAAGGAGAGAAGGAGAGAAAGCGAGAAAGGGAAAAGCGGGGAGATTTAGCGCGAGGCAGCTCGTATCTTACACTCGGCAATACGAGCGACAAATTAAAGATTTATGATAGGCAAATATAACTTTTGTCTCTACAGCTCGAGCTACTGCTGTGCGCCGTTGCGGCGAACCAGAAGTACAGTAGTCATCCCCTCGCAGCCCTCCCACCCCCTCGCGATCCCTCTCAGACTCCGAGTCGGCTTCGCCCCGTTCGCGCCTTCCTCGCTCGCGGATATACGTACGGGCATTGCATTTCAAACTTTAATGCTCCCTGGTGATACTTTGAATCCAGGGTAGCTGCGCCAACGATCCGCTCCTTGCAGCTATCGCCCCCCCCCCGCCGCCGCCGCCGCCCGCCCACCCGATTCCCCGATTCCCGTCACTGCGCGACGAGTCGTCATAAAGCCTTTTTTCCCAGAGCCGGGAAGCGTGCGCGCGCGCGCACAACCCGCGGCCCTCTCCCCCCCTCAAAGTCGGCCACCTCCTCGCCCCGGTGCGATCCCCCGCGTCTCTTTAACCTTTGGCCCGAGCTTTGTAGGACACGGATGCTGGCGTCGGGTAAACAAGCGCCCCAAGGATCGCGAGCCCGCCCTCCCCACCCCGTCTGCGCCAACTTTCTCCCCGTCGACTGACGGACGCATCGAAATACCGCTGAGATTACCCGAATTTTTCAAGATTTTCCGCAGTAAGCGACTCGAGTTACCAACCTCCGGCCCCTTCAAAACCATCGATATTTAGTATTGGCTCTTATATTTATGCATTTTACGATAAGCAGTTAGATGAATGATTTTTCCTCCGGTGAGTAATCTCAAGTAGCTTCTTTGATTTTGAATTTATCGTGAATTTGTAGAATTTATATCGCGATTTTATTTTGGCCACGGCCCGGCGGGGTGGCAACTCGGCTGACTCTTACACGCGCTATAAGTTATTTATGCCTTGCTACAACCAATGCCTGCTCTTACTTTCATGTATGATGCTTAAAGAAATTCATTCTTACTAATTCATGGGAATTCCTATATTGTTGATATGGTAATTGAGTGGCTTCGAACCTCTTACTCAACTTGCAATTAAGCCAATTTTCCAAATAATACTACTTATACTTCACGTGCAATCTCACATTTACCTTTAAATTTATTTCACAAATAGTTTTATATATATATATTTTAATAAAATGCATGACATTGTATAAATCATCTTCCTTAATATAATCTTAGGAAGTATTTTATTAAGCGTCGTAAAAACATCTCATGCGAGTTATATCATGTTTTTATGCTCGAGAAAATTTTACTTGTCAAATTAGAGAATTTCTAATTGCAAGCTTTATATTATTAGGCTTCAAATGCATGGTACTTTATGTGCCATGCAAGAAAATCAATCAATAATTTTTATTTTGTATGTAAAATGATTCTTCCTCGATAGAGCATCAAACAAATGCAACGAAGCGCTTTTTATTATACTTGATTCTAACACAACATTTTTCTTACTTAAAATACCACGTGTGACTGTGCATCAAAACGTCGTTTTATTTTCAGGTTGGATTTTTTACTTTAATATTCTTCTAAAGCGAATTCTAACTTTAATTTATAAACAATGAAAAATATTCTTTTCGACGTCGTGCATCAGACTAATTTTTATTATCACAATACCAATAATCTATACATAGTAATTTTTATCCCATTACTCGGTAATTTAAGGAGAAATCGTTATTCTGGTTGAGCGATAATGATAGCCAATAAAAGACTTGAAATGTCAAAATTAGTACATTAATCCTTCTGACCAGAATAACTTCTACCCTTACCTCACCAATATTCATCCAGGGCATCAGATAAAACTTTTAATCTTAACTATAATTTTGTATAAATTGAATCTAACAAATTTGGTCATATGGAACCTCAATGAGTTATAGCTTTTTTCAACCACCAAGCAAAACGATACATCAGTGTATGCGCACATTTTTTGGTCAGAGTTCGCTCTCGCATTTTAAACAAACAATACCCTTCACACGCAGAAGCGTGAAAACACAAAATCGCACACCGCTCGTCCATAAAAAGACAATACTAATAAACGCACGTAACGTTATATACGTATTGTCTGGAAAATTCACATATGGTCCTTTCCATGTACCTTTCGCAAAATAAATTAATTTCATCTCTCTCGCTCGCTCTCTCTCTCTCTCTCTCTCTCTTTCTTTCTCTCTTTCTATATATATATATATACATATATGCACACATATCTTGCTTTCTATCTAAGTCAATCTTTATCGTTTCCTCAAAATCTACACTACGCTTATGTTATATAAATCACCTCTAGATATTCGCGGCGTACTCGTTCACTATAACATATTTACTTCCTCCGTGTATACGTTTTCCTGAAGTATTTTGCGTTGACTTTGGGCTACAAGTTTCTCAATTACCAATACTTTAGATAAACACTAAATTTTCGAAATACTTTCGCTCCATCCGATATTGATTTTTTTTTGTTTTTTATTAAACTATCATTTTTTACGGTATGCGTAACTGAATACTGCGAAAACTTCACTCATTTGGTGTATAACAACTCTTTAAATTGTATAAGTGGTGTAGATAAGTTTTAAAATTTTTATTAACTGTATGCATAACGTATTTTCACGAACAGATCAATGATTTACAGTTTGAAACTATCGCTTTATAATATCGCCTAACGAGTAATACTTATATGCCTGTCCAGTTTCATGTACTGAATGTTTTCGGATAAGTGTCGTGACTGGGTCAGATACCATTAATAGTTGTAAAAGAAATGCCTCCCATTTCAAAGTTTCGTCTTTTTAGCGTCGAATGCGTTCTAGATATTTCAAATTTCTCCACTTTGGCCTAAATTAGCTTGGAATTCAAGCGAAATTTTGCGTCGCAAAAATTGAATGTTCACCGAGGAATTAGTCGGGATCGCGTAGAAGGCATCCGACTTAAAATTATTTCGATATTCTAGTCTTATTGCATAATAGTTTAAAATATAAGGGAATAAAGAATTGAATGGGAAAAGAACTCGTAACGAGCCGTTAAATACAAGAGACGTAAAGCTAGTGCAGGGAATTTCATTCGACTCGTTAAAAGCATGCTATGTTCTTCAGGTTCTGAAGAAGCGTCGAATCCAATATGTGGGACGTAAATATATAATATTAACACGCATCTGAGGAGGATGTGTTCAAATTTTAATTTAATATAAAGGTAAATAATTTTTATAGTTCATTGGTATATGTAGCAGCACAGCGTCAAATTATTTAATAGTTTAGCATTCAATGCTTCGACGGTTATTTTTCCTTCAATTGAAAAAGGAAATCTAGAATAATTTGCTCGATTAAAATACTATTTTAAAAATATTTCAATAAGTGTTAAATTAATCTTTATTTTTTAATAATCGGAACAAGTTTTATGAAAGCCTCAAAAACATGGTAAATTTATATATTGCTGTATAATATAAATATTTATGAATTAATTAGCACACGTCCGTGGTCGCGTTACCACCGCAAAGAGTAATAAGCTTTCAGATTTTTTTCCTTTGTAGTTTATAAACAGATATATATATATATTAGCACCAAATGCAATCATAGATTAGCGTTAAAAGGCAATCGTATATTAGCGTTAACTTATAATGCTCTAGTATAAATTTAAAAATTAATTTGTATTGCGCTAATCATAAAAAAATTACGTTCCACAAAGAAGTAGAGCTTTAAAATTCTGTTAACAATGTCACTTACATATATATATATATTGATAGGAGTTAAGGTACCCGAAAAATGTTGAAAGATTGTTGAGAAGTACGGAGAAAAATGAAAACAGAAACTTATAAGTCGAGTCATAAATTTTCGTGAATATAAAAGACAATTCGTTCAAGTCTCAGTACAGTAGCACTTTTATATTACCAGCAACCCTAATAATATTATTTCGTACGTGCAAGACATTTAATTTTCCAATGCAACAACAATCTTCCACCCCAAATCTCTATACAAACTAAAATATTTTTGCCGCTTGAACTATAAAATGAAATTAAGTTTTCATACATGTCATCCTCATAAACTTTAAGCATTGTCCGTATTGATTTTTCGTTTACAGTCTCTACAATCGCCTTCAATTCTGGAAGAAATTTGATGCGACTGACTTACTCGTTGGCCTATTTTTTAGGAGCAGCGACAACATACGATGGTCCCTTCATAATGAAATCGAAGAAACTTTGGCCTGAAGGCTGTCGCGCAAAAACAGCGCATGATTGCGATCGTCGATAAAATTAAGAGGGGGCAAAACAAGAAGCCCAGGGTCTCGACCGAAAACTAGTCCCACAATGGTCCTCGCGTCCAAGGATCCTCGAGCGACGAATGACAGATTTACACGTGTTCGCACAAGGAGGGCAAAAAAGCCGCTACCGCTGGCAGAGCCGAGGTGCAAGAGGTCGCCGAGCCCTCGTAAATTCACCGCATCAAGGAGCCGTTCCAAAGCTTGTAATCCAGCCGCGTCTCCCACATGCCGGTATTGGGGAACTTTACGAGCCGGAGGATATGCGAGGCCTCGCATCCAATTGGCTTCCGCTGGGGTTACGCGCGAGTTAGCAGCCGGAAAACTGTTACGGTGCGAGTTACGTGACGGCGTAGGTGGTGGCGGCGATTAAGTCCCGCTGAGTTTTCTGCATCGCGACGCGCCATTGAATGTACACTCGGGGGACGGGATGAAAAGCGTCTGCAGCGAATGGCTTTCGGATGGGACGCGGGCTCAAGGTTATGGTTTTAAGTTGTCCCGGCAAGACGCTTGAGCGACAAATGCAAATAGATGCGGATATGCAGCTCCAAAGTCACACCCGAATGGCCCCTTAATAATTTACGGCGCCTCTTTTGTGCAGAGCCAAGCAATACGCAGATTAAAATTGAAACTCTCTGACCCAGTTGCCGACAAACTTTACTTCTCAATGCCCCTATGCCAACCTTCGGCTCTGCTTATTTATTTATTTTTTTATTTTAATAAATGCAACGAATCGCCCGACGTGACCATAATTTTTGCCGCGTCAACTCATTATTGTTTTATTCTTTTTTTTCTTTCTTTTTTTTTTTTTTTTTTTTTGCACACCTTTTCATCTTTGCATTGCGCGCACTTTTATTCTGAATATTAAAACTTCAATGTCTCGTCATTTTCATGCTGTCACTAATTACTTGCATATGACTAACGCTTTGCTCGAAAACCTGACACTTATCATTGTCACAGATTTAAAAACCTTACTAACCCATTATATCAATCATTTTGCTCCACAAGACTTCTTTTATAATAAATATCTACACTGCTGTTTCCCAAATTATGAATTTACAGAGTTATATTGACTACTTGTTTTATTTTTATTTTGAAAATGAGTCTTGAGCATTTTTTTTAAGTTTGCTAGATAATTTATAGATTGTTACTTTTATAATTTGTATCTGGTAAACAACGCAAGTGTTTTTGCCTTTTAATTGTAAACATCTTATTTTTTAATACCTTTTAATGTAATTATTATGCCTTCTTTTTCATAGCTACTTACTTCGCATTATACCTATAAGTAGATTAAATTGTGCAATTAAATAAACCAAATAATTTTTTTCTACGAAAATTTAGTTAAAAAATTTTAAATATGCTTTAAATTTGATATGTGCTGAAATTTAAATCTAAAAAGTGTTACTATTTGTCTTGTACGTAATAATTGATTGATATTATTTAACTGATTTTAAAAAATGAAAGATAATAATTTATTTCTTGTAGAAAAACTATAGGCACGCGATTCTTTCATTAAATGCTTTTTTCTATTAATATTGAAAATACAGAATAAATTAATTTAAACTTATAAAACTAATATTGGATTTAATAACATAGTAAAAGTGCTTTTTTCAGTTGAATCATAATTGTTGCTTAAATACTTTGACCCATAAAGTTATAAAGAATGTTTTTAATTACTCGTATTCCATGTCCTGAATGTAACAAACAAGTAAAAGTTGTACAATAAGCAATAAAAACAATTATATACAAAATTACATTTAATTTGAATGATAATAGAATAAGTTTCTATGGTGTTTACTTATTAAACATCTATTACATTATACAAAGGTAATGATTTGTTGAAATACAGAAAGTTTAAATTAAAATTCATTTTATATTTAAGAAATTTTAATAATATTCGTTAAAATTGATAAGAATTGTTGAATAACTGTTTTATTACAAAGTACGTATTAAAATATAAAATAAAATTAACATTAATTTAATCTTAAAGTATTTAATATTATATAAAATTTTTATTAATATAAGATCATCAGTTTTTTAATTAATTTTTACAATAATTCTAAAGAATTTCTAAGGTAGTTTATATTAAATATCAGTTGAAACTTTTTTTAAATTTGCAAAAATTGCAAATATAATTTTTGATGCTAAGTTTTTCACTTCTACTATAAATCCAATAATAAATTATTAAAAATTTAATAAAAAATATATTATTTATTCAACCTCGAAGATTTTATTTATAAAATCCTTTTATTTTTGCATAAAAATTTATACATTCCATTATAAAGGTAATGGTGATAAAGTATTTAATATTTTAAGTACAGCTTATATATTTTATGAAAAGTATGATTTCAAGTTCCAAAATTTAATAAACTCTGATATTAAGTATTAGTTAATTTTTTTTAATAGTATTAGTACAGGTTAATATTAATTAATAATACATTCAGTACCATATAGATTTTTTTATTCAAAAACTGCATTAGAAAATCTTGTTTCGTAAATTAAAAAAATTAACTTTTTATTGCAATATACAATTTTTTTAAGCTTTATTAAATTAACTGATAATTGCCTAATAAATTGTATAAATACAAATTTATTAATTTTTGTAATTCACTTTTAATGTAATGATATTACTAATAAATCTATATATCCAAATAAATGAAATACAGGTACGAAACATAATTTATACTTCAAAATTGTTGTTTTAAAAATTACGCAATAATATCAAGTTTTGAAAATATCAAATATCTCAATAAGTCGAGCATACTTGATACCACTAATACTTTAAATATTAAAATCCAACCAATAAAAGTAAATACCGTACAAAAATTCGTGATTGAAAATGCATTTTAAATCGTCTTTGAATATATGATATTTAAATTTTGTAGCAAATATTTTCAAAACATAAATAAACAAAAAAATTCCTCAATATATCAAATAATAATCGTGTCTTGCGTGGTTTAAAATGGCTAATTTTTGAAGTATTAAACCGATGACTAACTTTTTCCGATAGTGAAAACTAATTAATAAATTCCTTCGAATTTTTATGTACAATGAAATATTGACACAAAAAATTGCTTTCTTTTATTCTTTTTCTCTATCTCTTTCTCTGCATATCCATGCCTCTTTTATCTTGAATCTGACTTATTTTATTTTGTTCTCACTTTACTACATGTTTCTCCCTTTAATATCTTTAATACCCATATTACTGGGTAACTCATTCGGGAAAATATCTGAAAGAGCTACAGTGAGGCTTCATATTTCTTTGAGTAACATAAGTATTTTAATGTAGTACTACAGGCACATAAGCCACTGAATGAAAGTTTTACTTAGATTAAAATCATAGACGAATACTAAGCTATCGAGAATCAATGAATTAAAATGAAAAAAGGTATTAAAATGTTTGCCTACATTTTCGATCAAGCTCATACGTTTTCAACACATACCCACAGCATCGATGAATCGAGCATCGATTTGTCCAAACACTTTCTGTGAATTTTTCCGTCAGTCTCTCTCTCTCTCTCTCTCTCTCTTTGTCTATTTGTCTTGCTGTTTCTATCCCTCACTCTCTTATACGTATAATGAAATGCACTTATACGTACGCATGATATCCCAGCTAGTGAGACTCGAGTCAGAAAAACACAATTCAATTAAGCAAATATAATCCTTCGACTTTCTTCTGCTTTTCCATTCGCTCGTGCAGATCTCTCTCTCTCTCTCTCTCTCTCTCTATGCATATGTCTTTCTCTCTGAATTTATCTTAGCGATAGTTAAATCGACAAAAGTCCTTGCAAAACCAAGAGACCACGCTGACTAGATTTTTCTCTTCGTATCGATTCCACGCCTTTTCCCTAAGTCCTGTTTCACGCACTAATTGCTAGTGCTTAAATTTATTGTGTACCTAAAAGCATTGAAGAAGCCATTCACACCCGTGCGTCGATAAAAAGTCGTATGCAAGCACAATGCTACGCGGTGGGCGCACTCCGGTGACTCGGAAAAAACCCTTTCACGCGCGACGATGTGCGCGCGCAAGCGAGCAATAGGAAGACGACGGGAGAAACAAACGAGGAGTTGCGGCTTTTATCCCTTTCACCCAGTTGTACATCCACGAACAACCGCAAACAACTTCTCGAGAATTCGTCGCCAACACTTCTATGCGCGCGTACGGACGCACGAGCGCGCATTTTATAGGCCATACTTATATGCATTGGTAAATATGCATTCAAATACGTGCATCTGCGTATAGAATCAATCGCGCCAACGTTCGCGGTAACATTGCGTGCACTCTTTGTTTATGGCTTCGAGGCTCGGAGAAGACCGCAAAACCAACATTTTTTTTTCTATTCCATTGGTTAACACATTTTCTTCTTGCCGAAGATCAACGACACTCGCTCACTGATACTGCAAACTCAGTTGTGTTCTATTTCTGGTTGTTGAACGATCCCTTCTTTTTATAGACATTCAATTAGAGTCCACAACCTCAACCATCCTCCTTACACCTCACAATTAAAATCGATATAGCACATAATATATAATATTACTCCTTAATTTAATGAGATAATAAGGGAAAAATCGATTCACTTAATTATAATTAGGTACGCACAGGCCCGAATTGGAAATAATTTCGCGAGGACGTTACCTTGTTAAAGCATTTAAATATTGAAAAAGCGAAAACGCATTTACTTTTTGAAAAAAACGGAAGATCTCATTTTTTTTATTAACCACGCTTATATAATTCGACGCTCTACGCTTGATAATTCGAATACTTTTTTATTGATTGACGCATTGACAACGTATTATTACGCCTGGGATACGTTTTACGCAAAGGAAATAAACAAAAAATGGAAATATTTTTCAGTTGTCACTTCTGTAATGTCATATATGGTATGTACGCATTCAACTTAAACCACAAAATATCTTAAAACAATATACCATTTTATCTGCGGTATGGGAACTTGGCTTCGATTTCCCGCTTTGACGCTGCACTGGTACTTAAATATTTTTATTGGTTCTTAATTTTTTCGAAGGCTTCGCTTTATAAAATAAAAGTTTAGTCACGAATCAAAGAAACGTATTTTATAAGAAAAAATAATATAAAATAATTGTATACATTTTAAGAACTCGTGCAGAATTGAATTAACGATTTCACTTCAGCTTTGTGAATTTTATTTGTATCTTTGTGATAAATTTATAAGAAACTTTGTGTACAACTGCATTAGGCCTCCTGTCTTATCATGACTAATCCTTTACTAAAGGTAAAATCTGTTATTAATTATGTATTGATCAAATTTATATATATATATATGTGTGTGCGTGTGTGTGTGCGTGTGCGTGCGTGTGTGTGTGTGTGTGTGTGGGTATGCATGTACGTATGTACGTATGTATGTACGTATATATGTATTTTGCAAGATATTAGCTTTAGACCATTTTAGAGGAGAAATTTTTGCCTTGGCATAACTTTTTGAATGTGCCGTAAGTAATGTAGTTAAGTAATGAAAGGATTTGTTTACCAAGCGAACGATACCGAATAATAATTAGAGTCCTCAATGTTCTTCCACTCAATCAAAATCGATAGTTTATATTCGCGTAATGCTGCTTCGGCAAGCGAAATTAAGGGATATTAAGAAAAGGCGTTCTCAACATCGTCAGATCTCCGCTCTCGAGAGCTATTTCATAGCCCCACGCGTATTAAGCTGAAAACGTATAAATTCTGCAAATCGTAGGAAAAAGCACGCGCCGATTAATTTGCATAGCCTCTCTTAAGACAATCGGTGCGTAGCTCTCGGATCCTTTAATTGCAATAAAAATGCCGGTCCAATACTCCTCAGTAATTTTCCAGTTCCATTCGCAACTTCTTTCTGTTCGCGTGCATAGGCTGTGCCCGGCAGCACATCGTATTCAAATTTAGGTGCGCGCACGCAGTCTCTCGTTGCTCTTATTAAAATAGCGAGCTTTGGCTCATGACTTCTCGCCTGTTTACCGCATTGCAACCTGCAACAACTCGCCCAAGCATATGCATTTCCATTCGTAATCTAGCTTGACTCACGTTGCCCTCCTCTTTTGCACGAGCGCATACACGCACACTTCCATTCTCTCTCTCTCTCTCTCTCTCTCTCTCTCTTTCTCTCTGCATTCGCGGAAAATCTCTACTTAACAGTTTTGCACTATCGTACTACTCTTTTATACGCCTCTACTTTCTCAGTCGCTCGCGCTTTCTATCTGCCTCTCCCCCTCCCCGCCTCTCTCTCTTTCTCCCTCCACCCCCTCCTCGCGGGTATATGGCTCTTTCTCTAACCCTCCTCTCTCTCTCCCTCACTCGCCCAACCCACCCTCTCTCTATCTCTTTATCTCTTTATCTCTCTCTTCATATCTCTCTGCCACTCTAACCCTTACTCGCTCATTCGATTTTTTTATGTTTTCTCTTGCCATTTGCGCCATTTTTCTTATTTCCTGCCTTTTTTCAATGTTTTACGAGGCGATTTTTTGTTCTATTTTTCTTCTTTCGGTTTGGCTTTCAAGTTGGCTTTACTTGCGGCGCCTTAAGCTTTGTTGTAAATACGTTATTTTTTATTACCTTGCTTAAACTACATTCTTTTAATTGATCGGAAAAACGTGACAAAAATACAAAGTCATACTTTCTTAGAACATTATTGATTCTTTAAAAGTTTTGCAATAAAATAATAATACTCATATTTCAATTTTTACTAATACTTTCACTGTTCCAATAAATTTTCATCTGCATTGTATAAAATTTATGAGGATATTAATATTAAATTTATAAGATAACTTTTCCCAACTATACTTGACTGTATTTATTTTATTATTATTTTTTTTTATATGAAATAAAAATATTAAATTTTTACCAAACATATTCAACGCAATTGTCTTTACTATTAAGAAACATAATAGAAATTACTCTATTGAGAACATTCGAGGTTCATTTACCGTTAAGTAGCGATTAATTTTGTGAAGGACTCTTTGGAAATGTAATTAAATCAAAATGATTTTGTAGATTATTACGAATTTCCTTCGTTTTAGGGTTGATAAATAGTTATTAGATAAACAAAATTTATAATATTATATTAAGGACATTGTACGGTAAATACTTTATTTGAATAATATTAGTAAATATGTTATGTTAATTTATTTTTTATTTTAGATTGGTCCAAGTACTATAAATTATTATAAACGTGTACTTAGGAGAAAAAATAATTTATTTAAGGCAAACTCATGATTGATTCGACTATTAGAATGAAATTTGATCCTAAATTTGTCAATTTATCAAATATGGATAGATACGAAATTTTTGAATATTGTTTGAATTCCGAATTTTTTAACATTTATAAATTTATAGGTTACGTATGGTGATAGATGAAAAAGGTCCACACTTCCGTGAATATTTTTTTGGAAAATTAGTTGTCTATATAAAAGCTTTTATGATCAGATTTATACGCTGGCTTTGAAGTTACTTTGAAAAATGTGCTATGAACATATATATGATATTCTTTTCGAATAACCTACATTTCAATTGAACATGTTGGAATTTTCAAAAATATAAATTTACTATAAATTGGTAGACTTTTGAATGTATGTTTTCGGAAAATTGGAAAAGATGCTCAGCGTTTTATATATATTTTGAAAGCTTTTTTCTCGCTTAAAATATCTGTCCTTAAATTAATAAGTGAAATTTAGGAGATGCGGTAAGCAGAAATGGAATGTTTTGAAAACACAATTTATGTGTTCTATCAAATTTCAATAATTCTTTTTTAAAATAAATTTTGAAAAATCAAATTGTTATCAGGTAATTATTTAATGATAAAAAGTTGAATAATTGAACTGAAGCTTTCGAAGAGTAAAAAAAATCAAATGTGTATTAATTACGTTTTACGCCTACTAAGAATATAACTGCAGAAACTGAACATTTGAAAAGAATTGATAAAAGCCATAAGTGTAATTTGTATACACAGAGCGCAGCAATTGAATATTATACCGGCTAAAAAGCGCTAATAAAAATGATACTCGAACCGAATGACCTGCATTATAGTCCAAATGTATACATTTTTTAAAGTTTCATGTTTAAAGACGTGTTTTCTAAAGTAGGAATTGCTAATCGATTTAATAAACAAAATTTATAAAAATATATCAATAAGTTAACTAGGATTTGAAGTGCAAATGAAGAGAAGTTTGATTATTCCATTGTTAAATGAGACTACTATATTAGATCCCCTTCTCGCAGCGCTTGCAGAAAGTCGATTTACGAATCTTCAACAATTACAAACAACTTTCCAACTTGACTCAGCTCAGCGCTCGGCATCCGCAAATTCCAATCAGCCTTTGCCCCACGAGCCCCACCCCAGTGATCCAGGAATTTTCGCCGCGTCTTTTGCGAATCAAGAATCGGTTCTTCGTCCTGACCCTGCCAACGACACACTTCACCGGGGAATGAACGACTCCTGGCACAGGCCTACGTTCCCCTTCCCCGAGCCTCCAACCGCCGACCGTTAATTAGCCTTTATCGTAGGTTGCACTCGACTATTGGCGGCGACCCCCGCGGGAGAGGGAGGCTACGCGATATTGGCTAAGGTTATCGCTTAAGACGAACGAGGGGCTTCGCCCTGATGAAGGTCGTCACCACCGAGTATCTCGGGCAGGCTCGCGAAGTCGGCGCCGTTACTCCGAGCGCTCGAGGCGACTTTCATCCTCGCTTTTTCTCAGGAAGCTGGCAAAATCACTGGCAGTTAAATAGTTATATGAGCTTTTTACTCGAGGAAAGCGATTTCTTTTCACTCCGCTCCGGCCGATAAAGTATCACTTTTCTAAACGTCCGGCTTAATTGCATCGTTTTTTTACTTAAGGTAATCCCCTATGGAATTATCGATAAGTACTTCATAATTTTTCGCGATCGCAGAATATTTTACAGTATCTCAAACCTATCTGTTCAACAATGAAATGTTCTACGGTGAATCATTGTTGCAATTAAGGGAAACATACTGAGGCTAAAAAAATTCATGTAACGAAGAAATCTCTACGGATCTTGAAAATAAATATCTTATTCAATTTTATACTCGAGGCATAAACGACGATCGATGCAGTCTAAATTTCGATCTTAGCGGGTAAATACCCTACTGTATCTAAACAATATTGTTGGAAAGAAAGTAATATTGTTCTTCATAATCGACGCGAAACCGTGAGCGTGGATCATTGTAATAAAGCGTTAGTGAAAATGAGAGTCGTAAATTAATCTAATTGAAAAAGTTGGCGTAAGAAAGCAACAATTTTCCCAGGTGAAGGGAAAAAATTGGTTATCAACCGACCCTGAAAGTAGTTCTAGGAGTACTTTCAAGATTAGTAGTTCGTTACGACCTTTGCACTAACTGTACTATTAACGTAGCTACTTGGCCTTTACCACCTTACGGATACCTTCTCCATGTAAGTGTACCTGTAATTGTGAGCTTGAAACTGACGTAAACACATTATTATACAATAGATTAGCCCACTGAGGATTTATTTCTTAACGAATAAAGGCACACCTCGCGTTCCATTTCTTATCTATATTTTGCCGATAAAATCTTATTACTTCAATAACTTGGTTTGTTTACTCCGAACTACTGAGATGCATCTATAGCTACGTAGAGTCGTATTTATATATTTTGTTTCCAAATCCACAGGAGTTTGGAAACAGAGGAGAGACAGAAATCCCGCTAATGGACATAATCGCCACTTTGAACGAATCGATTTTTCACTCGAGCGAACCCGATATGCCCGTTCCAACTTTCCCTGAGGAGTAAAAGATGCGCGGACGCCCGAGCACGCGGTCCAAACAAGTTTGCCTCTGGTAACGGAGAAATTTAGAACGCGCCGTGGAGAATATTAGAATTTTCTGGGAGATATCGCAAGAAATGGCGACTGAAAAGTCTTTAAAAAGCAATCGACATCCTTCTTCGGAGGTGAATCGTTCCGGGTGTGAGAGCAGAAGTGTACTACATATGCATCTTATAAAGATGATCGGCTAGATGATATATGGCGATCGACTGTACTTAAAGAATCGCTGGCAATTCATGTAATAGACGAGGCTTCAGTTTTGCGCGTTACGCCAACCCCCGCAAAAGTGCAGCGTAGCCAAGCTGATCTTTTTCTGCATCTCGATTTATTTATGCATTTCGCAAAAGTACATCGGTTTGTATCAAGCACACGTCGAAGCGAAATAAATCATAGCTTCATTGCGTATGAATCTAATTATTCTTATGAATAAGAGTACGTTTAGATCATTAATGTATGTGTTACAATACTTTTCGGCTACTATGCCCCCCCACCCCGACTAGTATTCCGGTTCCTTAGCTAGATAAGTAAGTAATTAATCATTTTTCGTCATAAATCAATGCTCCAGAGCTCTAACCGAGTAATTTTACTTAAAAAACGTAAAAGGCATTAAGATTGACTGTAAATACCGTTGAGAAATTTTAATTCTCGTATTTTAATAAATATTATAAATATCGAATTTATGTTTGAGTAAGTGTACTTGTGCCTGTGCAAATGTGTAATATTAATACAAAATTTTTGTTGATTTTATTAAAACATATCTTAGTTTAAAATCTATTTTTTTATTCAAGCCTGAGAAACTTTTTCAATATTCTTCCTCTTTTTTATATCTTTATATGCCTACGTATGCGCACCTGTATATAAAACAAATTTTGTGATAAAAATGATATTTTTATTTTTTTTTTAAACGATCTTATCATGTAAATATTTTCCATGCAATTTAATATAATTTTCTTGCAAATTGTTGTTTGAATCTTATTTTTGAATGATTTGTCATTTATCAGCACGACATTGACAAGTACATGTAATCATGTTAAACAGATTGTAAATAAATTAAACGAGATTCATAGTAATGTGCACTTTTCGAATTTAAGTTTTGAAACTTGTTAAATTAAGTATTTTTATAATAATAACTTACCTGTAATAAATTCAATAATACATAATTGAACATACATATTTCTTTTATAATTAACGAATATATCAAATTAAACAGCAAATATGTTGTAATACAACATTGAGAGCATTCGTAGAATTTTCTTAGTTTATTAATACGTATAAATATTTTGATTGCACCTACGTTCAACGTGTAAATTTAAGAATAGGTAAAATTACAAAAATGCAAATTCATATTATAATGATTTCTCAAGAACTCTAGTACCAAAGGTTGTTAAAAAAGTTTAATTTTACCTACATTTTGTGAATAAAATCATTATCAATTAATTAAAATAATAAAACATTTTTACTGTAATAGTAAATATGGTAAATGATAGATGATTTGTACAATATATATAAAGATTTCTATGTAATAGATGTCTCGATATATATTACCAAATATATATATTGCCAAAATTGTATATCGTTTAAATTATAATATTTATAATTATAATAAATTTATAATATCATTAAAAGTAAACTAATTTGCTCTTAATGATAAACTTTAGAAATGCTTTAAAATATCTTTTGTATGAAATAATTTGAGCTTGAAATTAAATTACTTTACAAGTTTTAATATGATTAATTATTGATGTGTATTATAATCTACTAATAAATACATATATTTTCAAAACTATTTAAAAAGTATAATATGACTAAGAGAATTATTAACTATATCCGATTATAAAAGTAAAACAAGAATATTTTGAATTTAATAGTCACCAACCAAATTAATAATTTATTTTTTCCTTCTCCAATAATTATTAATAAACACAAATAATATACATTTGATAACATTGGTCTGACATTGATAGAAATACTATAGAAAAGCATTAAATTTAATGCAATTAATATATCCATATTTTATATTTACATTTAATTTTTAAAACGTAATTTTAAAATAAATTAAAACAATGCTGCAAATTTTTATTGAATTGCTTTTTATAATTCTCTGAAACCTAAGAATAATTTTAAAATTACCTTTAAATAAGAATGCTTTATATAAATATATTTATATACATATATATATTATTGTAGATATACGAGTTATAAATGGAATGGAATCTTTAAAAACTCAAAATAATAAGATATGAAAAACTTACTTTCAAAAAATGAAAAAAACAAAATAATAATCACGGCATAGTTTACTACAGAATAGTTAATATTAAAATATTTATGCAAAAAAAATTATTCAAAGACTGTAACAATATTATAAGAATGATTGTGATTAATTTCATTCAACTAAGGTTTCATATATAAATTAATCTCTAACTATAAAAAAAATGAGAGTTTATTATTCTACACAAATGGCTGAGAAAAAGAAAATATTGATGACTATCTACCTAAAATGATTTATGCTCGAAAGGCATTTTATTTGGATTAATAAAAAATGAAATGAAATGTGAATATATGTATTTAAAAAAAAACTAATCCGACTGTCGTTTACTGT
Organism: Kradibia gibbosae; assembly: GCA_018907135.1. Lineage (NCBI taxonomy): Eukaryota > Metazoa > Arthropoda > Insecta > Hymenoptera > Agaonidae > Kradibia > Kradibia gibbosae. Next base: position 30,126,816 of record JACCHX010000001.1, on the reverse strand, counting down.
AACCAAGACGTTATTTTTTTATTTCTCAATAATGAAAGTAATGTATGCCTTCGGTACAAGTTGCTAAAGTATAATAAAACTTTGACAATAAATAGTTACAACGTAGTCAATCGGTTGCAGTAACGAAGTAGACGCGTATTTGCATAAAGAAGCATAATTCCGAATAAAAGAAAAAATTACGTTTGGATGCACTCGCAGCGACGTGCGCGTGATACTTAGCGCATATTTTAAAAGAGACGAGGAGCGGAGGTAGGATAATGTATATGCTTTAATTAGCCAAATTATCATGGAGCAGGAGGCACTCGACTATCGGATGTACATAAAACTATCCGGCATAATAAGGAGGATAAAAAAGTGTCTAGTGGCTAATTAAAAACCAATAAGAAGCGAGAAAAAGCGCGAGACGAAACAAAACTCGTAACGCCGATGCTGCCGAGGGTCGGCCGAGAAAGCTTGTAACTTTTCTCAGCCTTAATTTATTCAGAGAAACATCGAGCTGTAGTACTCACAACAAGAGCCACCCTCGAGCTTCCCGACCAGACGGAGGAAGACCGAGGCCACGCATTCGCGAGGCTCCCTGCCTTTTCCGAAGGAGAAATAAGAAATTCCGCGAGTGTCGTGGGCGTGCCACCAGCCGCCAGCACCGCAAATACGTACGCACACGCATGCATAAATGAATAAGTGGGTCGGAGGGGGTGACGGAGGTGGCTCGCAGCTAACACATTTACACTTTTCGTTGGGTGAGTAGCTTCGCGCTGTAGCTCCGGAAGCTCTCGCCTCCGGCCGACTCGGCCTCGAGCTCGTCGCCGAGCCGCTTATCGGATTAGCGCCGAGATACAGCTGGAGGGAAAAGAGTCCGGGGAGTACGTACGTGGAGGCTTACGACACGGGGCGCTCGCACCCCTGTGGCCGCCATTGATCTCGTTTACGAGTCTCGCGACGTTTGGCCGGCGGGGGGAGGGAGCACCCGAACCCGTGGAAAATTTACTGCGAAATTAAGCCCATTGTCGCTGAGGTAGCTACGTAAGCCCTTCCAATGATCTGGAATTGAGGCTGCGAAATAAATGTGGCGCGCGTGGGCCATTTCAAATGCTCTTTTTTTTCTTCCTTTTTTTCCACCCGGCCTCGCCGGCGAAACTATTGACGAGGGCCAGAGCCTCGGACGGGCACCGAGCTCCTGCAGCCCTGTTAAACCGATGGACTTGTCAGGCCAGGACAACAAGCCGGACAATGAGCCAGGAAATTTTATCTTTTTCCGAGGTCGACTCTCTGCTAATAGATCGGAATCAAAATTACAATTTTAATGGCATTCAATTGTGCGTGAGCCCACGTCGTTTCAAACAACATTTTTAAGATCTATGGCCGAAGACAATTTTTCTCGCTTCGAGCGTGTAGTCGTGTGGCTTTTTTTCCATTTAATGCCTTTGCGGGCTTTTTCCGCAGAGCTTCATGCGTAAAACACCAGCTTTTCAGCTATTGAATGTAAATCGCGTAACCGATTTATAATTAATACGATTTAAATCGCAACTCCATGGCTCTCGCATAAAAGTCCTATATATTTCGCATTTCTTACAAATTGCATACACTAAAGTGAAAATTTGTTCTCAAATATTTCAAAAACCACGAATTTAGTTAAGCGATAATCAGCCTGGTAAACCATGTAAAATTTTTCAGGCCACATAATTCCATGACTTCTCTTTTGAATTCGCTCCTCTCAATTTAATTAGCCTAATTAAATAAATTACATAGCATTTGTAATAATGTTTGTAATACATTATTATTGGTACACGATAATTAAAACTTTTTGCCGTACGTAACATCTTGACAAATACTAATATCCACCATTTTAAGTACAATGTTTTATTTAAATATAATTTGTTAAATATGCCAAGAGATCATAATTCATCGTAACAGAATTCTTTTAAACTTAATGAGATAAGAAGGAAAATAATGGAAGAGGTCGAAGAAAAATAAGAAAGATAAAGGAGATACAGCGGTCGGAAAGCGTAGACGAATATAAAAGAAAGAGAAATCAAGAGCCACTTTCAGTCGGCATGTATGTGTATCTGCATACCCCGCCAGCACTTTAATATTATCCGTAAACGCTAAGTCGGCGTATACCAGTAATGATGACGACACATTTTTTCTTTATCTTAAAGACAGATAAAAACTGTACGTGCAGGTCTTCAATTTTCTATTTGCTACTGAATAAATTTAAATGATCGTCAAAAGTATATTTCAGTGGGGCGTCAAATTTTTCAGCAGAATGATCGCCTCGCTACTTTTGTGAACAGCTTATAGTAAAAATAAGAATTTAACGAACTTTGAGAGTGATAATAATAGTCTAATAATTTAATAGTCTGACACATTAATCAATTGTTATGACAATAATTTAAGAGGCTTTAATCGAATGTATTGGCATAATATTGATTTTTTCAACTATAATTATCACAATTCAATAATAACTATGCTAATGGAGTGAGTAAAGGTAAACTCGTAAAGACTTTGCCTCCGGTCAATTGCTGTGGCATTTAAAATTTCTGTCAGAAATAGTAAATATTTTTTCCTTGACGTTTTTTAAATGCTCCGTCGTAGACAAATTTGCTAATCTTGTCATATTCGTTATTACGTCGATGCATACGATGGTCATGCATGCATATATTAAACATCCCCATTCATCGCGTGTATTTTGCTGAAAGTACCATTAACGTTTCAAAGATTTTAAAAAATTCTTGACTCTCCGAGAAAATTATCCTTGAACTTGGACTTAACACGTAAAACACGTTCATTACAATTTTTTGCCTTTACAATATATTTTTTTTTGTACAATATATACGATTTAAAATTTTACAATATAATTGCCCTCTACGGGTAATTTATTTTCTATTAGGCAGTTTTGATATGTTGCGCATACATGTATAATGTAGATCTTATATTATTACTATATGAATGGGTATTAGGAATGAAAATTTACTTTCTACAAAAAGCAAGCATTATAAACATTGTAATACAAACACAATACCTGTAATCATAAATTAATTTAGAAATTAACTTATGAATGACATAACTTCGCAATGTATGTTTATGTAGTAGCTATTTTACAAATACTTGATATCTCGGCATCGATGATTTTTAATATAGTAGGCTTACAGAACTAATCGGACTGAACAAAAAAGCAAAGTTTTACAATAGTTTGACTCGATTAGCTTCGCCAGACCTTATTTTATACTGTAAACCATGGTCATGATGCTTACTAAGCATGGGAAATATAAATTATTTATAACTTTCTGAAAATCATTGATTAAAAAATATGATGATAATTAATAATAAATTAATAATAACTTAATTAAATTATATAAATGTAAATTCAAAAAATTAATTCAAAACTAACCTGTAACATCAGTACTCGATCATTCACGGGAATACGGGAAAAAATGTATATATATATATATTTTATTATATAAGACTATGTAATCTTATTACAAGTAAATAATTATGTTTAGATATTCCTATAGCTATTAATCACTATTTGACTGCTATTTTTACAAGACGTTCTTTTTTTTAAATATCTGTTATATTAAATTATTACAGGATAAAATGTTTACATTTTTATGATTTATCTGTTTTATACATTTCATATTTATCTCAATTTTCCTGTTTCTTATTTCCAATATTCATTTATCAAAAATGTATCCTATAATGACGATGAACTTACTGTAACAAATTATTTATTATAGCATCCACCTGCTTTCTTGGCTTTATTTTTACCTTATTCCTATTATTTTTTGTAGAATTCCAAAAATTTACTTTTGTTTTACTTGTTATATAAATAAAGTAACATCATAATTATTTTAATTAGAATAATAGCAATGATTTAGATAACGTGAATTTTTGATAATTAGACACACAAATTAAAAGTGTTTAATTAAAGTGAGGATCGTAGATTTTCATTTCAATTTTATATATTATTAATTAGTCATTTTGCATTATTAAATAGTATATTAAAATAATAGCACATTACCATAAAATGCCATAATGTGCCGTTTAAAAATTTGTTCATTCAGTTTACTTGATGGAATATCAAAATTTACGCATTAAAAAGGAATTAAAATTAATCAAATATTTTAAATGAATTTTTTAAAATTTACTTAAATATTATAGCATTATTCATGTTAAAGGTTTAAGCATGATAAATATAAGTTTTTCGAATAATATAAGTTACTAATAAATTGTAATCCACACATTATTCACTCAGGTAAATTTGTAACTACATACGAATAATCTTTGAATTCATCCTTTATGAAGCAGAGATAAATAAATTAAATATTATTAATAATAGCTAGCGAGTCGAAAATTATTTTCGGCTATTTTTACTCGCTTAATTTACCATAAAAAAGTGAGATTAATTTTTCCACATAAATTTGTATAAGTTCAACGTGGATATATCGTTTATAATTGAGTCAACTTAAAAAGTTCCTCGAGTGTAGCAACTGCATCCCAGCAATGATCGACTTTTTACATATCATCAGCTTAGAATTATTCATGAGTAGTAGGCAAAAAGTAGCTTCGATACGTCCTAGTAATTGAAAGTGGTGCGGCTTGCGAAGCATCTGTTTTTCAAGTACGATCTCATTTTGACGGATCGCACTCATCGAAAACGATTACTGGGTCTTCGGTGCGCGAGATTATAATATAAGAGTCCCATCCCGGCAGGCTTGCGGTAACCCGCGCATTAAATATCCCGTTCATGAAGCATCGCGATAAGAATACTAGTTTGCAGTCGTCGGTTGGCCACTTGATGGACGAAAGAAATTATTTATAACCCCTACCGGAACCCTTGACAACTACGGTGGCCGTGGCCACATCCTATAGCCTGGCATAATACGCCACTCTGGAACTTACGAAGGCATCGGGCCACGTGTGTGGACCAACCGAAGGCAAAGAGACTAAATTCATGTATACTTGCGTATATAAATAGAGAGAGAGAGAGAGAGTGAGAATTAGAGAGTGCGAGCGAGGGCGTGTTCGAGGGATGCGCGCTCTGCCACATAATTATCAGTATTCTTAACAATAAACTTGCCGACTCCTATTTTTTTATCCTACTTTCAAAGAACTTCACGTTTTTCTTCGCAGTCTCATCAACGCGTCGCTTCCAAAGGAAAACTATTGTGGTTTGTGTGTGTGTGTGTGTGCGCGCGCGCGCGCGCTTGCATTCACACAAAACTAAAGACACTATATACGTGTAAAAAGGAAGGAATAGGAGATAGGCCGGAGGGGCGGTTGAGTGGAGGGACGAAGATGAAGCTAGGTAGTAAAGTCATAGTCCCTCCTAATCTAATTTCTGCTAAGGACGTTCGAGTGTCCGTAATCTGCTCGCGCAGCTAAGAAAAACCTCTTCCTTCTCTTCCAAAAGTGACGGAGTTTTCTGGCCTTCGCCAGCCCCTCAGATCCCCAATCCACAGGCCCCCTTTATTCGATGCTCTCTTCGCTTTTTTCTGTCTATGCGGACATCTTATAGTTCTCGAGTGAGCGGATCGAGACGGAAAAGACGCGTATCCCCATTATAAGACCCCTCCGCGTCTTTATCACTAATTCTCTTCTACTCCAGTCGGTGAATAATCCTGAGTTGATATTACGCGGCTTATGCGTCGTCCTGCATTCAAGAGGATTATCGATGTCAAGACTCCTCAAATGGATTGTGCCATTTTTTCCACACTAGTCTTACAACCACTTTTATAAATCGTAGACGCACACGTGCTAGTGGGCTTTACATCGATCCGTACGTGCTTTCACGTACTCTGCACAAGCATTACACCCATCCAAAAATTTTTCTCCACTACCGATCAACTTTTACGATACCTTTATTATTTAACATTACGTAGTGGCTTTGATGACTTAGGTTAAAAACTGCTCAATGAATGCGTAATTACAAATTTTAATAAGAGCCCGTAAATTTAGTATTTAAAATTTCATTCCTATTCGTCTAATTCAACGTAAATTTATATTCAATAATGCACCAAAGCTTTACATATAGTAGCAGACCAGTATATCTACAAATGTAAGCTTGGCCTTAATCTAAATCCTTAATCTCTATTGTGTATTTTATATTTATTCGTAATAAATACGACGTTGCGTAAATAGAAAAATAATTTATTTTTCCAAATAACCTTCTCGACAGCCCTTACATCGCTGCCTATACTTGGAATGAACTCGATTCAATGTTTATCCAGTAACCATACCTTCAGCACCTGTTTGCACGCGCAGAACCAACGCATTTGCACTTGTCGCTGCACTTATGCATTCGGAAATCTACGTACTTTTCTTATTCCGCTCTCAACACGAAGACATTGGCTTCAAGATTCGGATCGTATTTGTAATCGGCGCTATCGATAGACTTATTTATTATTTACATTTCATTCAAATCCAAGACTCATCCTTATGATTGAATATAAATTTTACAAGGACAAATCCGTAGTCCTGCGCTAAGTACGCGATGTGCGCTAATCACGAAGTCCAATTTATGAAACTGTGTGCACCGCAATAATTCCTGCATATCTTTTAAAGATATTTATTTAACATTCTCATCACACATTCGCGTTAACCAAAAATCCTAATAATTATATAGATAATAGTATATCATAATAAATATTTGTGTAAATAAACAAAAGTCGATTTGAAAAATGAAATGATCTTTAAGAGTTGAATTAAAACCTATTTTCAATGCAACCTAATTAAATTAAATTATAATAAACTGCGATTAGAAGCTGCTCTAAGCTTTCTTAAGTAAGATTATTTTTCTGTGCCTTATAATTTCAGAAGCAAGTTAGAAGTAAAGCGAAATCTTAATCCTACGGTAGATGTGTTCCTAACTTTACTGTCTTGTGAAATTAGAGTAAGGTAGTGTAAAAATCTTATTTTGAGATTTAGAAATAAAATAAAAATAAAAGGACACAATACCCAAAATGTTCATAAAAAAAAGAAAGAAGAAGATTAAAAAGCAACGCGACCCTTTTATTTTATCAAAAAACACACATTAAATTCAGTTGCCGATCGGGTAATTTGCCTCTCCCATCCTCTTTAAGAGTCTCGACTGCAGAATACTGCAAGCGGCGTTACTTCGAGGGCCAGGAGAGCTTACCTCTCCCTCAGCCAGGGCTCGAGAGTTCTCGTCAACGGCCGACAAAAGTCCCTTCCGAAGAGTGGCCCCCCCCCTATCTTCCGCCGCGACTCCTTTTAACTGAGTGCGCCATTCACGCGCGGAGACTCTTATCGCAGGGATAATGGCAGGGCGTTCCGCGTCCCGCCGGCTTATTCCAGCCCGAAGACCGGAGAGAAAGGAAGGCCCTCGCCTAGGCGACGCGGGGCCGCAGCGGGGCGGGGCAGCGAAGCAGTCGGCGGGGTCGGGCCCGGGATCGACAGGCGCTAACCGGACAAGTGGAGCGAAGCGCGCGGCGCGTCGTCGTCCTTCCTCTAGACTCCGTCTAGACGAGCCTTCCTCGGCTCGCTATTGCACCGCCGCTCGCCGGGCGACGAGAGGCGCCTTTGCGTATCGCGTGCGCGTAAATGGCCGCTGGACCGGCCGCGACGGGATGAGTGTGGGGCCGAGCGGCAGGAAGGCCGGGGGAGCGGGGGGCCGGCTCGTGGTGTCTCGGACCGCCGCGAGCCGTGGCCGCCGCCCGAGATGGCAAAAACCGGCTAATTGGAGTTATTCGAGGCCGTGGGTTTCGTTGATTCGGTTTAATTTCTTTTGAGGCGGCGGACGGCCGACGGCTGCGGCCGGCGTACTGGTGAATGAATGGTTTCGAAGGGTCAGGAGCAGCGAGGGAAGAGGCTGCCGTTTTTTGCGTAGCTCGGCTCTTCGGTTCCTGGCGACGAATCAGTTTGATTAATTATATCAATTACAGCCCGCACGAGCCTCCCTCCCTTTTGCCGAGACACCCGCAACTTTCTATAAGGGGCGCGTGTGCGCGTACTCCTCCGTAACGAGACTTTTTCCTACTTCTTACTTATGCCCTCCTCTAGCCATTCTCCTATTCTCCGACTCCTCATTCGGGTCCGTTTCTTCTTTTATCCACGGTAGCGAGGAAGGAAAACGGGCGAATTCTCCACCCGAGAAGGCACGCGGCACTTTTGTTTTCACGATTGATGCAAGCAGCGCTTACTCGAGACAAGACGCCGAAACGATAAGGGGAGCCGGTTGCTAAAGCAGGTGCACAATGGCGGCTGTTTTTTTGGCTGAGAATTTTTTTTTCGAATATTTTAGTGATCTGCTGACTCTCGGATTGCAAATCGAGATGCCCCAGGACGTCCCTCTCATTCAACGACGAAATCACTTATCGAGCTCTAGTCGGTGCATCGAATCTTATCATCGGTCTAAAATCATTACAGTCCCCCTCAAGCTATTCGCAGGTACGCCAAGTCCGGCAGCGTCAGCGAAAATAATTCAATATGGGTAGAGGGGCACGAGTGATAATCGAGGAGGCGTCAGAGGTGAGCAATTTCCTAAAGCGTTGATTAAGCTCCAATGCAGGCAAGATCTTCGTGGCTGGCGCCCGTCGCGACCGAGTGAACCCAGTGGCCGAAGGGGAAAAGTTGGCCGGGGGTAGGGTTAGAAGAGCCGCGGAAAACAGGGCCCGACTGAGCTCGTCGAGGGAGCAGCGGCTGCTCCTTTTCTCTTTCTCACGGTTCGGCGCAGCCTCGGCCCCACCCCCGCGGCCGCGATAAATCAGGCTCCCGGGCTCGGGGACGGGAGGGAGGGCCTCGTACGTGTCGGCGATAGGAGGCTCCCCCGGCCGAGGGGGCAGGGAGCGGAGGAGCAGGTGCGCCCGTGCGAAGGAACGCGCTCGAGGCATTTTTACGCGCGAATCCGGCTCGAGTCGGGCGACCGGCCGGCGGATGATTATGCGGAGTGCGTGCGAGAGGAGGAGCCCGGTGGTCGCGGCCGATCGGGGCCCCGGCACGGGATCCCCCGGCTCGGCCGCCTCCGAAGCTTCGACGCGTCGCCCGAGCCATTTCGTTATCGCGGGACGTGCTGCCGCGGCCCTCGCACGTGTTACCCCTGGACGCGGCTCGACTTTGCCTCGGCTGAGTCGGTGCACGGGGGCCCCCCCCCCCGTAAACCCAGCGACCTTCGGTCCTTCCTTCCGAAAACTGCAGCCGCTCGAGAGAGCGCATCGCATTAGGAGTCCGCGCGTTTTAGGAATTTTGCCGAGCTCGCGTCAACCGGGCTCCCCTGCCATTATTATGCCGGGTAATTTATACCTTTGCGGGCGAGCAAATTAACTCGATACAGCGCACTCAGGTATTTTATTAAAACATCTCCGAGTGCTGGAAGACTGGGTTGAGTGAGAACACTTGACGTAAGCCGACGCGAATTAATGGGCTTCAAAGTCATTGACATAGTATCAAGTTTAATTGAAGATATTTTCGGAGCCACGCAGCCATCCGCCAAGCAATGCGCACAGTTATTTCAAATATTACGGCTCAACGTTAGCACGCCTTAAATCTCGCATCGCCTTATTTTAGGATTACTGATTAATAGACCAATATATTTGACAAATTTAATATTGAAACGCGTGCTAATGCCCCTTACATTTATATTGAGGTGACCATTATTGTTGTTGCGAGAGCCTCGTACAAAACTATTTTCAACAATAACATTGTTCTAATCGCGTACCGCCTATTCCTCCTCCTGCGCTACAAAAATTAATAACCATTGTACGTCGTAACTCATTGCTGTCGCTTGTAGATCGTTTAATACCGTTATAAATAGCCTTGCCATTACACACAAGATGTGGAAGAATGCCGTCTCTAACTTACTATTTTATATCCACGTACATTCATTTTTCTTTCTCTATTTGTTTTGCATTTTTATCTTGTAAATGCAGTTTGTATTTACATTTTTATCGCGACCACTTTATTTTCAAATTCTCTGTAATAATTATTTTGCAAAATTAATGCTAATTAAATGAAATACATCCGTTGAATTAAAGGACTGAAATAATTTTAAAAACATAAATTAAATTTTATTTAACTTTAATGACAAAATTATATAATCTATAACATTTCCATTATAAAAAATTAAGGACACGATAAATTTTTTCTTACTTTAATATTTTACGTGTTTTAATTTTCTAACCTTTAGCATTTGAATTTCTGCACAAACGCACACGCGCGCGCGCGCACACACATACAGAGGATATATAAAAATTAAAATCTTAAATTTTTTTTAATAATAAGAGTAATATTAACTGTAACAAACTTTTACAACGAGTTATTAGCATATATGGTAATTCACTGAATATTCACCTTTATTTGACTTGTTCGAAAATAAATTTTGTATAAATTTATAGTTGGCTGCAAAGAACGTGCAAACGTGTTTGAAGATTAGATTAAAATTGTAATATTTATTGTATAAATTGCAATTATATTCTTCCGAAAATCAGCCAATTCGTCTACGCTAATTCATATTGATTTTAAAATTGCAGTATATATTATTAGTTTGCATTTTAATTGACTTCTATCTGCTTCATATTGTACATTTAACTTTATAATACGAGAAATGGTATTATAAGCATTTATAATAAATAATTGCTATTGTTTATTCCATATATTTCTGTATTATTAATTCACGATTCATAGCTGTTTTTTCTTAAAACATTTCTTTTGTCAGTATGAATACATATGCAAATGAGAAGTTAATATCGATTATTGTAGCAGAAGAAAGAATTTCTTTAAATTTTTTGTACAATGAGCGACGAAAAGTAATAGTAAAACGTCTTGATATTCTGAGACTAAAGAAGTCACGCATTGAACAAAGAACGAAAAATAGCTACATAAGTATATGACTGCCTCAGGCAGAAAGCCAAGCCACAGCGATACGAACTCTTTGAATCAGATTTGCTTTACACTTTAACAATCGATAACAACTTGATAATATCTATATAAGAGAAGCGAACATAAATATTACCAATAGCATATATCAAAGGATGTGCTTGAATAATTGTAAGGCACGTTTCGATAATTTTTTATGTTAAGCAAGATGCATATTACGTCTTCCAGCAATTCATTGAAAAAATTTTCTTTAAAGATAGCCAATGTCATTTTACTAATAACTATATTATAAAACATTCTAATTTCACTAATGTAATACTTCATTAGAGCAAAAGTTTACAGTAATGATTTTCTTTATCACGACCTAAATTAATGATTGTCTTGCAGGATAACAAACTTTAGCATAGAAAATAACTGATTTAGTTAATCGCTTAATTCAATCAGTTATTGAATAGATTACGAAATCTCTTCTTTTAATAATTTCTGACATTCATTATATAACCTCATTATAGGCAATCAAGTAAATCGTCGTCTTTCTTTAATAGTATCACTCATCGTACAGATTCTTCCCTAATAAATAAATCTTTCCTAATAAACGGTCTCTTGTATAATTATTATTTTCACACCTTCTGATGGTATTCATGATTTTTAATAAGAATTCATCTGCCTCTAATGCACAATAAATATTCTAGTAACATGACAATCTTAGTTGCTTGTATTTCAATATATATATAATAATTATTAAGTATCATAATAATAAAAATTTTACTTTTAATAAAAAGAAAATAGTTTAATAAAAAGAACGAAACAAGGCCTTTTTGACATTGTCTTTAATTTTTTATACATTTATTTTCTGTTTGTGTTTTGGGTAAATAGATCTATTCAAGATTGGCAATAAGAAAAATTTACAGGATGAGGTAGAAATGTTATTTGCATAATTTTACGCGAGTGCATTGTGATATAATGCAGAAATATCTGATCGTGTACGCCCTTTTCGCATTTAATTTAATTACAGCTAAATATATTGAGTTTCCTGAATAATGCAATAAATAATATAGATAAAAGTGTACGCGTAATGCAATATAAAAAATGCAGTATAAAATAAATCAGCTATAAAGTATACGCAATTAAAAACGCAAAATTAATCTTGCCCAGTCAAATCAGCTTAAAGTCTCGCGAAAAGTTTTGATTACGCGAATTCGTAAATCAAGCCAGAGCTTAAATGAAATTGAGAACGTATAATCAAAAAATGTGCGGTAGGAAAGTATCAGCGAGTCGTCCTTGTGAGCTTTGGCTACGAGTAAGCATCATGCCCATGTTCCCCGTTGAGGCTTGTCAATACAGGGATATAATATTTTTTCTTTTATAAAGAAAGAAAAAGATGAAAGAAGAGAAAAACACACTTGGACGGCTTTAAAATTTCGACTGGGATGTAGGGTACTGGTTTTTAGCAACTGTATGAAGACCTCGTACAGCAGCAGCAGCAGCAGCGGATGCGCAAGTGCTCGGACGTCGGTAGAAACTGGTTTAAAAATAATAACCTGTTTTACTGCACTAAGAGCGTTATAATTGGATGTATATTGAGATTGGGAAATTGAAATTTCATATATGAAATTGTGAAGGCTCGCGCTCGTTAGGTCCGTGTCTAAGGGCTTATAGAATAAGAATGTATTCAATTTTGGACAGACACATCTAATCCGTAAATTACGTAGTTACATTGCCGACGAATAAGATATTTCCGATCACCGGCTGCGTGAAACTGGTTTCATGACAACCAAGATAAGTACTTACACCATGTAGCTTCAAAATACATCGTTTTTCATTTCTAATATCGACTCGATGAACATGAATTACGTAATACTTTTCATTACATCAATCTTCATTTATCGATCCATTTTATTATTTCTTACAAATTAATAATAATAAATTTACAGTGTTTTCTTTGCTTTGGAAGGTTCTGTCAAAATACGAGCTTCATAAGGCTACAAGTAATCATGATAAAACTTTATTTTATTGGAGTTTTTTAGAAAACATCTCTTGATTTAAATAATTGCCAATTGTTTGTGAAAACCATATAAATAACTTTGAATGTATAGTTGAAACAATTCATAAACACACTTATAAATGCTAACAACGATCTATTTGAATTACTGCTATCAAATAAAATACTTCAATATATGATGTACGGGCTGAAGTATCGTAGTGAATATAATAATCGATATAATTTAAAGTGTGTCGATAATTTTCAAATACCAATTATCAAAGATATAAAAAAAAAGTTACCCGGATTGATCATTGAATTTCAAAGTACTTGTAACATTATCTAAACAGGAACACTAAAAAGTATATAAATTTTTCATTTGAACTCGAAACCGAGTAAATATTTCATTACAGAATTGATTTTATTTTTCTCTTGCAAAAGACAAACGTATAAAGCATTAGCATGAAAAAAAAAATGAAATAGAAGATGTCTCCCAAGAAACATCTCTTTATACACTGTGGAAAAGCGATATTATCCACGGGAAAACACGAGCTCGTATCGACTAAGTAAATAACCGAGTTAAAAGAGCTCAAGGGGGAATGGAATAAGAAGTAAAAATAAAAAGCAGAAAAATGCCGGGAAAGTCACGTTCATCGAAAAATGTAGTATTGCGATGTGTTAAAGATGTATAGACACTGTCAGACAAGTAGAGAAAAAATTGTCAAAATTTCTGAGATGAATGAATTTGTAGAACATCAAAAGAATGAAATAATCTTTTTAGAAATCAGGGAAAATCCTTAAGTACCCGAATAAAATGGAGATATTTTTACATTGCATAATTCTTTCCACAATTGTTTGCTATACAAAAGTTAGACTTTCATTATGACGGAAACACATTGATTTATTATCCCATAAAATTAAACTTTCTATAAAAAATTGTACAACTTTATTTTATCATTGATTTAAAATAATTGCAAATATTCTATTATAACACTAAAATCACGATAAAAAACATTTTTTACTTAATCTACAAGTGGTTTAATTTTAGTTTCCAATACATAGTTTGTATTTAGATCATTTGTAAGATACTTATGCAAAAATACCTTGAATATAACATATTTATAAATAAATTCAATTTATTATACGAAATCATATATTTTATTGTATTGATAAATTTTTTTATAGTTGAAAGGCAGTACTTTAATAATGAACGGAATAAACTAAATGCAACTTGTGTTTGAATAGCGATGAAAATTGTATCGAGTGTCTCCTTTTCCATTAGTATTATCGAAATTCTACCGTTGGCACAGGCCATTTTCTTAGATATATTGCAAAATATTTTTCTTTACCTTCAACTAAAGCTAACTATAGTTGCGTTATAGCAAAAGATGGATCAAGAAAAATACCTTACATATAAGGGCTGCTTCACTTCCGTAAAGTGAAGGTATTCTGTGCAGGTATACTCGAGCATAAAGTAAAAGAAAACGTGTATGAAGGAAACGAATCTACTAAGGATACACTGACCATGACAGCCATGACAGGAAACGGTTCTTTGCATAAGAATATAAAATTTAACTCTATCGTACGTGCAGGAAAAGATTTGAAATTAATGTTTCTCCCTTATTCGTTTAATTTAAAGTAACGTTTGTAAAATATTCGTATATAGGATGATATTTAGAAAAACAGATTGATATCAAAATTCCTTTTATAAGTTTTACTTATAATTTGTATTTTAATCTTTTTTCAAAACTCAAAAATTAATTGCCTTATCTGTAGATTAATTCAGTTTTCTACATATGACGCAAAATCTATCCTTTTTATATTAAGGATTATTACACCTTTTTATTATATAATTTCAAATTATCTGTCTACCTTTATTCTCCGACAAATATGGAATTTATCTTTTACGTACATTATTTAACATTTTATATTTATAACATTCACTATTGAAATAATATTGTATATTCGTTATTTATCATAGATAAATTTTTTATCAATAATATTCTATTCACATTCTTAGTCAACTATAAATTTAGAGGGACTTTTAACGTTTATGAAGTTATACATGATACTTTATTTTCTTATAGTTCTTTGAAAAATTTCTCAAAAAAGTCTCAAATATATTGCATTATAATTTCAGTGATACTTTTTAATTAATTTTTAGTAAAAATTTTACATTTTCAAGTGTTCGCGCTGTCTTATCGCATCCTACTAAATTCATTCAGCAGCTTAAAAAAATTTTTTTGTTAATCATTCTAAGATTAAATCATCTTTTACTCCTTATGCTTAAATTGTACTATTTATTGTTAATTTCTCTCTAATAGAAAATTTTAAATTAATTTGCACAAATGTTCACATCATATTGTATCATCTGTTTCAATTCCATATCCGTCTGCAATACTTTACATTGCCAATAATCTATAAATTTTAACAATAAATTATTTAATTATATTTTATTATTTGTCTAATTATATAAAAATAGATAATAATACTGATGCTAGTTTTTACTTATTTTCATTTCGGTTCATTATAATTAATTTTAAAAAATGACTTTCGAAGAAAATATCTTAATATTTATGAATAACGCTATTAATGAAATTTTTAATTTTAAATAAAATAGATATGAAAATATATAAAGCACATCTACTCAATTTTTTCTAATCAATAAATTCTACTGGCACTTATTTAATTTTTGTTGGTAAATTATATAAACAACGTCATCAACTTAAAATGACAAAACTAAATCAAATAAAAATGAAAATAATATAAATTAAATTTATAGTATTTTTATATTTTAATTTTTTAAGAGACTTACAATTATTAGAAAGGATCAATCTTAAAAGATTTTCTTCTAAATTTGAATTATTGGTTTTTTATTCGAATTTTTTCTATTAATTTCTAAAACTTTATACATGAATAATAAATTTATTCCCGTTATATTTTATAAGCTTCCAAACTAAAACATAGGATAGTCAACCAAGTATTACTGGTACATGGTTAATATACTCATTAGCTTAGATCGATTAAAAAAATGCATGAAAAATAAAGGAAGATTGTGAAATCAAAGGAGACTTGGAAAAAAAGACGTAAATAATTCAATGACAATACGTTCATATGCTGTTTAGTATTTAAAGCCGTTTGAGGCAGCGAAGAACTTACTTCTATACATTAACCGAAACCCTTACTCTTGGTGCACGAACAATTTAATTTAAACTTCTGGCTACTCATTGGCTCTAATCCTGCACTGATGCAAGCACAGCCAAGCGCACGAGATTTTCAGTAGTTATTACATAATCTTATCTTAAAGTGTCGGTTAATGAATAAAATTTGAAATTTCGAGCGCGAATTTTATAATTCATTTGCGAAGTAGAATTTTTTAAAACATCCATCTCATCAGGATAGTCGGCCAGGGGGATGGCAGCTCAATAAATCATGGCCTGCAATCGCGACCCTAATGAAAATATAAAAACAGTCTCCCTGACATTCAAGAACAATAACTTGAGACTCCGCTGCGCCGTTCACTGGCATTCCACTGAACCGGGTCGCGAAGCTCTTGCTTTGCCGGTGGCGGGGGCGGAGGGAGTCCGGGTTTCGAGGGGCGATACGCGGTGGAGAAATAAAATCGCGCGTAGTCGCTCGGGCGGGCGACGCGGCTCTCTTTTAAAGAGGGATGCTCAAAGGAGCGCAGCGCGCCGGAGGGTGGCCTGGAGCAGGAGGCCGGCAAGGCCGCGAGGAAGTTCGGACGGGAGGCTGCGAGGCGGCGGAGGGGCCGGGGGAAGGCCTCGGAACGAGACGCAGCGAGTGACTCGGGAGCGACTCCTCTCGCGTGCCCTTGAGCTGCTCGCCACAGGTTCGACCGAGTGACGGGCAATCGAACGCGCCACTTTAGAAGAATGGACCTCTCGAGCGGGCGTCGCTCCTCTCCCCTCTGCCCGCCCCGGCCCCCCGCCGGCGCGCGAGCCCGGTCGGGCCGAGCGCCACACCCGAGTAATGCGATCGCTCGGAAGAATGAAATAAAGCCCGGGACGAGCCATGATTTCGAGTGCCGAGTGCTCTTGCACTCCGGCTCCTCCGTCGGCGCCACTGACCCTACCCCCCCTGCCCCTGCCCCGCGCCGCCAGGCCCGACCAACAGCCCGACCACCGGCCACCGATCACCGGCGTGACATCGACGCCCAGGCGATTCTTGGCCCCGGAAAAATTCCTGATTCGATCTAGTGAATCGGGGAAGCTCCGACGACTATATGATGTCTTTAGTAGTGTTAAATTGGCCTCCTTCGCCGCTCCTCGATCTAATTCTCCATCAAATGAAACATAAATCATTAGCTGCGCTGTGTAGCTTCAGAACAGGAGGACTTTCAATACGTTCGGCTATCGATGAGGGTGAGACACTGCTAAAAAACGGTGCCGAGGAAAAATGAAAATTTCTTCTTTTAAAATAAGAGCTCGTCTTTCCAAGCGCTACCTTAATGTAATCCAATTAGAAAATTGAGTTTTATGGGTTTTTTTCGCTGAGGAAGTGGTTTTATAATTAGATGGCTAAAACAAACTTTCTCATAAGCTAGAAATGACGTGCTTTCGTGTAGGTTTTCGCTTTAATGCTTTTCCATCTGGCCATACAACTTTATATCTTAATTATCCATTAAATTTCCAGATAAACACACATATCTTGTCTGCCGATGAAATTAAAGCTACGAAATACGTCTAAAAGAAACACGACTTTTGAATATCCGAACCTGCGTGATATATTATTTACAATTTATATATTTTATTCGGACCCTCGATATCCAACTGATTGTTTCTTCAACTAACTATCAATGATGGATAAAGGCTATTATTCTTAAGCCTCTTGCCCGTACATTCCCATTAATATAAAAACGTATTCTAATGTACCTTGCCCACAACTGCAATGTAAAACATCAAACGCTTAGATTAGACACACCTAATTTTAATTTGACATGACAAGTTTCACAAAGATTTACTACCGACAAAACGAATAGTTGTAATGGACGAGTGGTATTAAAGAAAAAGTTAAAAATTAATTGTCTTATTGAGGAAAAGGAAAAAAACGCTCGCAACGACGATTTATCACGAGAAAGTAATTTTGGATTTTGGTTCTCGGTCAAGTATTAAAAAAATTTTCTCGAATATTCCTTCCTGCTTATAAAGTTAATGTCATTAACATAAATACATTTGTGCCGATCTTGTTTCTAATTATAACTAGAATTAACTTTTCTAAAGTAGATTGCCCTGTTTTTTTTTCTGGTGCCGAGTACTGGTAGCGAATATTTAAAGAGCGCACAGCGACATATTAAAACAATGACTCATTTTAGGATCCTCCAACAATGGAGCGTCGGTTGGAATTATAAGGCTGCGATAGTCGTGCCCTTCGGGAATAAAATTTTACTATTTCATAAAAATGCTCGTATCATCAAAATCCAGTTATTCCACATAAATCATTAATTATCTCGAATGAAACAATAGGTCGGCTTCGCAACCCGAGCCCTCGTTGTACATTTGCCTTTAATCTCGAATCCTCTTTTTCTCGGCCCTCTCGATATCTCCCCGCTGGGCCCGCGCACCTCGCCGCCAACACCACCCGCCCCCCGCCCGCCCGGCGCTCCTTGTTCTCCGTATTTTTCGAAAGCTTTCCCCGTCCGCTATTATTCTCTCGGCCGGGTCCTCCGGGCCATTCCGAATCCTCCGAGCTGGCGCGCCCCTCCCGCGCAGCCCCCGGCCGTGGCTAACGACCGAGCTAACGGCCGAGGCAGCCACCGGCGCGTCAAGGAGACGAGATCTGTGCATCTGATAGGAGGTTCGGCAGTGGCAGTGGTGGTGGGGGCCTACTTTAGCGATGTAGCTGTCAGGTCGTTTAATTAAGGAATCTTAAGAGTATCGCCGCGCTTCCTCGGCCGAGCCTGATGGCAATGATAGAGTGACGTCTACTCGTCCCGATTAAAGATAAATGGAATGCTCGTAGAGCGCCACCGGCTCCCTTCGTTCCCACATGGGCTCCCGTCTCTCCGCTTCGATTATCCGGAATCTCATTATTCTCGTCTATTAACTACTCGTCGAGCCCCGTCGGCGGCGTCGCAGCGCGGCGGAGGTGGCGTCGGGGGCCCGGATGGGCAAATTTTTACCTCTAGCTCGTCTTCCTATTGCCGGCCCGCCGTTATCCATTCGATTAAATTTCGCGCAGCACTCGGGGCTACGGGACAACGGCAGCCTCGAAAATCGGAATGCAGTTGCGCGCGGGCTTTGCATTTTTCAGCCCCGGAGAATGCGCTTTATGCGACACGTTGTTAAAAAGGTTATGGAATCCAAAACAATGTTAATAGATGATTTCGTTTCTTCGGCTTTATTGCGACGCCTGATGCACGGTTGGCCTCCTCGCTTAATTGTTTTTCAAGATAATGAATAGGTTTTAATTTGAAAGCGAGAGTTGTGATTTTAAAACTGCGCGAGCTGCTTAAACGCACCGTAATTACTTTGCCGTTTCGCCAACAGCAGTGACAGGGACCAGTTTCAAGCGCTCGCGCTTTTTAAATCGACTTACTTTATCGTATTTCAAAAACCTTTATTGTCCACCAAGCCTTAAATTCCATTGCCATCCAATATTTCCATTTATAATTGAAAATCCGACCGGATCCGGTATTCCGGCAGCAGTGCGAATTCTTAACAAGTTATCATGGCTTCGAGTGTCCCTTATATTTCAAATCGTAGAAATGCTAAGTAATCCATCATGCGAAATAAAAAATCCGAAATAATAGCTGTAAATAAAAACGCCTAGCAAATTTGTTTTTCACGGCGGAAATAGCTTCATCCCTCGGAACGCCGACCAACATCGATGGCTCAGAATCCAGTATAGAAGCTTTTTAAGAAAATATTAAAATAATAAAATAAAATACACCGGATAATTGTCAAAGAGTCATTGCTTTTGGTATATTTACGAATAATCGCAACGAAATGTGGAGCAAAGTGTGGAGAATTTTAGAAGAAACGGACTTTCCGAACGGTCTGACCGTAAGTGAGGGACCTTGGCATCTGACCACTATTTTCGCGAACGTGTAATTTAAGCCCGTGTTGCGCGCCTATAACTTTTATATGCAGAAAAATGACAGCGAAATGTCGTATATCACGCGAGCATAATGAAGTCAGGCGTAATGTAATTATAGTAGAAATTATCTAGTCGCGGCGGTAGAGGGCTGCTTCCTTTGAATAATATATCGCTGAAGTGCCAGTAATGAAGCCGGCGGAGGGAAGTCCGGCAACCTTTGATAGCCAGGGCAACGGCAAAAGAACGAAGGCTCGAATGCGGACGTGAAATGGAAGCGCCGACTCAACCATCCGACTGTGATTTACAGAGCGTGAAATACACGAGCTGCGGCACTTGTCGATGAGCCGAACGCGATTAGCACGCAACAACATTGCGAGGGCCATCCAAACGCTGAACATCTCCTTGATGAATGGAATTAATAAATCATGCGGCACCTCTTGGCAGAGCTCACCCCCGATAGCGAAGCCGACGCCGGCGCGCCTTACGCATTCAAGATGATAAATATGCGTGGTAAATACGTCCGCGCTCCGAGGTGCACCGGAGGATCGCGACTCCGAAGCTAGCTTTTAAAAAAGACTTTTTTAATTGCACGAGGGACGCGACGCGCCACTAAGAACGAAGCAGAGCCTGAGCCGGGCCGAACCCAAGGGTATCGGGAGGAGATAATGAGCCATTATCATCGCCCTCGGATCGTTCGACCGGCACGAGTACGCACGAAGAAGCCTCCACGACCTGTCCACGACTATTTCGGCACTCACAGCCAGACTCCCTCGAACTATCTGCATTTTTCCCCGTCTTATCAGCGCACTTATCATCCTTTGTCGGCACGAGCCGTCTTCGAGTCGTCAAATTCGCCAAGTTTTTTTTTAAAGGATGTACAGAGGTGCAAGAGATTAGGATTGCTCTTGCGTCAACTCTAAATTTTATGTCAATTAACACTTTAATTGTGGTATTTGTGAAATGGAAGAAAAGCAGTGCTTCTGAGCCGTGCAACTCTTTTGCCAAATAAGTACTCGTAATTTACAATGATTATTATAAGAGTTTTATTATTCCTTCGATCATCGAAAGCTACCAATTCTTGAACTCTGTTTTCAAAATACAGACTTAAATACGGCTCTTGTACTAAAAATATTTAATTTTTAATTAAGCCCCGGCATATTTTCGTCTATTCTTTGCGCAAATTTTTGTTTTCCTTTTACTAGTATCTTAATAAGGTATAAGCACGAGCTAACGATACACTCCGAATACTAATTTCGTTAAAGCATTTTATAATGGAGATAATTTCCATAAAATGCGTTTATTATTAAAAAAAAATTTCAAGTATTTTTAGCTAGTTAATTATTTTTTGTTTAATGCTGTTAATATGTCGTATATGATGTACCTTTTCTCAAAATAATTAAAAGCTTAACAGGAAAGGAGTTTTTGTAACACGCCATAAGGAAATAAAAATATTTAAATTTATAATATTTGTAAACTACGACAAAAAAGGAAGCTTACGGAACTTAATCATTCTCTGAGAAAAATGATTCTATGGAAAAAAAAAAAGAAAAAGAAAATTTAAGCGTAAATAAAGTAACATTAAACCATTAATTTATGAAACGCTAATGAAATGGCTTTAGCAGCATTAAAATTATTTTGAATAATCGCAATTTAATTTCATATACTTATTTTCTTCATCGTCATTTTTCCATAAAATAATATTGTACGTTACTAAAACTTCCCAATCTATTTAAATATCTTTGTTGAGGAAAAATGTCATGAAAGCAGAGCTTTTATAAGCCTTTGTTTCGTCGAAATTTCCTCTCTAAAGAAACAAGCACAAAATACCGACAAGGTAAATCTAATCTACGTTGTAGTAACGGCAAGCCCGTAAACGACTGTTCATTGACAAAAAGTACTCCGCACATAAATATATAGTTAAATGCATTTATTTGAATAATACGTTTTCCAATGTATGAAGTAATTATTCCGAACTGCAATTCGCATATCTCGGTCATGAATACTGTTATTGCCCAGGCCTCGCTCGCTCGTCGTATCCGCGCAGATGCGAGTCCTTTTAATCGAAGTAATTTCTTTCCCCGATGTACGAGTGTGACTCGTCAGGTCCACCTCTTCCGGCCCTCCTAGGCCCCACCTCCCCGCGCCGCCCGCGGCCACTTACGCACCTAACCGCATATCAGGTCGGGCGCTCGAGGCAATGATCAGTTCTCGTTTCGCGATGCTTTTATCGGCAGCCTCGTCGTCGGGAGTTACCTTCTACCGGTCGCTCTCCTCCCATTTCCCCTCCCCCAGTGCCGTTAACTCTTCTCTCGTTTTAATATCTCAACAGAAGCGCGTAATTCCAGCCCTTTAACTACCTTAATAAAGGGTTTGAGGGCCGAGAATCCTCCGCCGATTTTAACGGGCGGGCGCGGCTTTAATTTCCCGGGCGTCCGCGAGTTACCGGCTTTATCGGCTCTACTCCTCGCGCTGCTCGGCCCGCGTACGGGCCCGGGGATGATCGCGATCGATGATTCGGATAACGACCGGCATTCGTATAATTCTGCCCATTGTCGCATCGTGCAGATAAACAGGAATTTAGCCGCCCCTTTGACGAGGTTCGCTCTCAACAGCCTCTCCCGTCACCGACGACGCCGTGATTATATTGGTTTTCCAGAGAAACCTACAATCGACGTGGCCAGTGGCGAAGAAGGTTTGCTTGACACGCAAGCCGAGGCACGAGAGATTAAGGCGAGGAGGCGTTTGAGAAAAAATTGGCCCGTGTGTGACGATTGTCCTTTTGCTAAAGTAGCTCCAAGGTGAGAGAGACCGAACTGTCAGCTTCGAAGCAGCGGCAGAATGAAAAGGAGTGAAAGAGAAAGAGGGAGAGAGAGAGAGGGGGGGAGGCAAAAAACCAAGGGCTAGAGAAAAAAGTTATCGGGAATTATTCGGCCCTGTGCTTTCCTTTTAAATTTGGTAATACGGATTTCAAAATTTTTAACAGATTCTGCCTGTTGCTGCCCAGGTGTACGAATAAAATGATAGTTTTCGGATTATATCGTTTTAAATTAATAATGGATATTTAACGATATTTGATGTTTTCATATTCCTTGCTGAAAATTTTTAAGAACATTTTTACTTTTCCAATGGACAGTTCCAAAAAATTCAGTTTTTATTCAATTTGAAAGTGAAATATTACGATTTTACATTTCGATCATTTAGTTTTTATACGAACACTTTATTTCAGCAAAATTGATTATTAAGTTTAATAGCATTGGTAAAATATTTAAAAATATTATTAACTATTAAACTTTATAGCGCCGTAACGATTTTAAGATTTAGTTTGTTAAGTACATTATTTTAATAAATATGTTAAATGTATCAATTTACAAAGGACTTTTTTTCCCCTTTTCTTTTCCTTGTAAGCTGTGCTATATTGATATAGCATATAATTTTTAGATGCAGTTTAAAAGCATACTGTGAAATTAAAAACATGAATTTTGATTATAAACATTTAATATTATTTCAAATAGAATGCAGTATGCTATGGCATTGTAATTTAAAAATAATATATAATGGTAATTTATCATTAGGGTGCTGATGGCTCCTGACCAAGCAATTATTCTAAAAATGATAAAATTCGTGGTCTTGAATGAGTTGAAGATGCCATCTAAACTTATAAGATTTATATTGCATTCGATAAAGATCACCAGGTGTCTGAGTAACTTATCGCCCCCTCTTTGGAAAAATTATAGCATTACAGCTTTCTGCGAAAGCAAAGAGGACGTAAAATTGGGAAGAACGAAACCTTGAGTTGTGAGCTTTTTCGTCGAATAAGCTGTAACGTATTGCGCTTTGCGGCCAAAATTTTCGCTTTTTAAGCCATATTTTGTACTGGCCAAGTGATCGTTTCTCTCACTAAGAACTAGCCTCGCCACTTTCCTGGGGGATCACAGCCAAGCTTCTCTCCAATCCGATAAAGTTTTACAAGGATTTTCAAGCCCTCGTGACCGCTCCCGTACTTTTCTGTAATATTTAATTTTTCGAGAGGCCGATACGACAAAACATCTTGCCTGCTATTTATTTATTTTTCACCTAGATCAGGGTTATGTATTCGGCCACTTAGCTTTAACATTTCCAGCGCAATGTTTCATCCATTGAGCCCAATGGATAGCCGCGTTATTTAATTAAAACAGCCTGCGGAGAAATAATCAGCGCTGAAATAAAAATATAGAGAAATTGAAGCGTATTTATGCGCAAAGCGATAAGGCGAGAAAATGACCGAATCACAAAAAAAAAAGAAGAAAAAAAAAGAAATAAAGCATCGAACGCAACGAGAGCAAGTGCGAAAGAGAAAGAGAATTAAAGAATGAAGAAAGGATATAGGGGTAGAGAGACAAGCAGACAGACCAAAGTAGGAGTATGTGGCATGCGGTTCGGAAAGATATTTTATTGCCTTGGGATATCAATGTCCTTTACGAACACAAAAATTCATTACGTATTGTAGGAAAAACAAAAGGATAGGACAGAAGGAAGAATTGGAATTTCTGAACTGGAAATAGTTCGCATTCGATCAGTGACAAACGAAAAATTTTATCTTTCTTATTCACAGGAGTACTAATGCTGATAGTCAAAATTTTCATAATTGACTACAGTATCGTAATAATAATGACAACAACAACAGTAATAGGAGAAAGTATCTAGAAATATATAAAGAGATACATAAACAAAAGTCTTTTGTCAGTAAATTCGAGTACTTATGTTAATAGTTAAGGACACAAAAAAGCTTGGAGACAATTGATATTAGAAGAAAGAGCTTTTATTTGCGGGTAATATTTAATTATAAAAAAACCCATTAAGATAAAAGATTGTATATTTTTTTGTAACCTTATTTGCTATATTAATATTAATATCTCCAAGAATGAAATTTTTACAAATTATTTTAGTAAAAAAAATAAATTCTATTCTGATTCGGCTTCTATAATTTTAAAGATAATTCATATATACATTGTAAAATAATTTACACAATATTCATCTGCAACACGTTATAACAATAAAGATTTTAATTTTATTAATTTTAAAAAATAATATGTTGCAATATTCAGCTTGACTGTAAATTAATGAAATTGAAAATCTCAACTATGTAACAAAAATTATTAAAATTTTGTTGATTTATATGCAATTTAATTAAAAAAATGACATTTTTTTTAGAAAGAAACGAAAAATTAAAATGAAATTTCCTTAGCTCTACAAATACGATAATAAAAATAATATCAACAATTTCATGAAGAAATATTAGCCACAAAATATCTGTATTTTAAAGTAAATTTTGGTCTACAACTTCAGATACAAAGAGTGTGAGAATTATATTGGGCGAAAAATTAATTAAAAGCTCCCAAGAGAATTGAATCAAATAGGAGCATATCTAGGGTAGTTTCGAATTTATACTAGATGAGAACTCAAAATATCTTTCTGCTTTTTCACAGATTATCAAGTAAGAATTTCGTTAGTGTTCGCTAGCTTTGTACGAGCCTTTTTCTATTACTTGCAAATGAACGATACCGGCTTGATTCAAATGGCAGAAGAGCTTAAAAAAGTGGATAATGTATACAATTTACAACATTGTAACAGGATAGAGATTCGCGAAGCTTTTGAAGAACACATAAAATTAATAAAATTATTTAATCCGAAAGCTTCTTCAATGCGTAATATTAATTTATAAGTACTTTATAATAATTTTAATTTAACGTTACGCATTCTCAAAAGACTGAGAATAAAGTAGATGCAAATTTTTTTAATTTGAATCTCTTGCACGGTGTTAAGTCTTAAATATCCACATTTTAATATATTTATAAAATTTCATTTGGCATAATAACGGCAAATATTATATTAAAAGAGTCATCTCGCTTAGACTGTATTATTTTATTTAAGCAAAAATTAAAATGAAAATTATCTAAAAATGACCGGTTCTTCTTAAGCCTTTATTTTAACTGCCAAAATAAATCACCAAGCGGACCGAATCATATCAATGTTTTTTTTTAATGTCTTAAGCAACAAATTAAAAAAAATTAAAAAAAACCTTGCATTGAATTGTAATTAAGACGCGCCGAATATTCAAAGCATATTTTCTTTAATAACTGAATTCAGATTATTTCGCCATAAATAATTACTGCCAATAGTTATAATTGCTATGCAAATACCCAATAAGGTATAACTTAAGCTTTAGCTTACGAGCAATATAATTTCAGTCTTCTTGTACACTCCGCTCCGCTTATGCAGTGAAAAAACAAATAATCGTCCACGAAACACGTTCGATTCGGGCATAAAGTAACCCAAATATAACGCATTATACCCATTTCATTAAAAAGCACTCCCCGAGATGGTATAAACGTGGGCCTGTCAACAAAACTAACGGTGACAGAAACGCGCAGCGATGCACACACAAGTTCACGCAAGATATAAATCGAATTTTCGGGAATCGGTGCATTGGATGCTCAAATAAATTCCAATAAGCCATACTCTGTTCGAATTTCTCCGACGCTCTTGTCCACCGATTACACACGCGCTGCGTATATGTTGAACATGAACACGCCAAAAGCCCACTTAAGTTAATCATCTATCGTCGATTCGTGGAACCAACAAACCGGCAAGTAGCGTTGCCCCTTGCATCCATATGTAACCGTGCATATGCACACGTGCAAACACCCGCATAGAACGCTGAATCGTGCAAAGAGATGTAAAATTAAAAGTGAGCGGGGTCGAAATGATGAATGCATTCCATAACAAAAATACGTCGGCTGGTAATGTTAGCTCATTCATTATAAAATTTCAAGCATAAACGCTTAACTTTTCTTTTATTGTTGTTACTATAAGCCACTCGACTCTCTGATAAGCTTCCGCGGCACTTAAACTTTATATTTAGCTCACAAATGCTAATTCATCGGCCATAAAGTATTCTCCTTCGGTATTTAGAATAATTTTTCTCTAATAATAGTCCGATTTCGTTTCCGTCAGTATAGAACGCTTCACAATACGCTTTCACGAAAATCTACCAATGTATGTGCAGCGTATAATCGAGCATCAGCAGATGTTCTAAAGCAACTAAACTCCCTCGACGCCGAATCAGCGTATTCGCATGTTGATTACAGATCGGTTACCAGAAGTATATCGACAGAATGAAACAAAATGAAGAACGGGGAGATTAAAAAGCCGAAATAATGTAAAAGATTATTTTATTCTTAATCCATACGAAACTTATGAAACTAACGGCTACTTTGATACATTTATTTAAATAAATGATTTTATTTCTAAGAAATTCGCATTGTTCAGAGACAAATAAAATCCGATTTTGATGCGGTCGGGAAAGTGACGTCGAAGCATTAGTAAACAAACTGACAGTAGGCCACATCGTCGAGAGCGACACCAATGCTTTTGAATTAAGGCAGACGTATGCAACCAACTTAAGTTGTTATTCAATTTTAAGATCAAAATTAAAAAAAAAAAATAAATATCTGCACGCCTTTCCTATTCTACGATTGCTTATGATATAATAATCAGAGTTTTGTTGTAAACAAAATCATCACAAAGCTAATCCTAATAATTTTAAGTTCTTTTTATTTTCTTGTGTATAAATAAGAGATTCCAAATTCGCATTTTTATAATGTAATATTTTTTTTATCTTTTTATGACCTCAACCTACTCTAATATAATATAATAAAATAACTAATATAATAAGACTTTGTCTAATGGACGCGTCCAAAAAGAGCCTCCTAATTTACTAAATTTTTTAAACTAATTTTAAAAAACATTTTATATCCAAATGATGGAATCACTATATGTTTAGGTCACTCAAACATAAGAATATTCTTAAGAATTAAAAAAAAAATTTCTCATGAAGACTAATATAATAATATAAAATTTTGTGCCTGTGCATAATTAAGATGCTCAATTTAGTTTAAATTTAAATTACACCATCAAAGCTGTTTAAAAACGAATACAATTATTTATTTATTTTCAAAACTTTTAAAGATTAAATAAATTTTCAGTATTTTAGATATTGTAGGCACTTTTTTTATTAATGAAATTTTTATTAAATAAGGTCTTAATAATTATTTATCATGTAGATCCTATCTATATCTATCCTATCTATCCTATATATGTAGATGTCACGTAGATTCTATTTTTATTGTACAAAAATCTCAATGGAATTGCACAACAGAATAATCGATCTAATGATAGACTCTCTTAAAAAAGAAAAGCCATAGAAAAAATGTTATATTAAAAGAAATCCTCACCAAAATATAGCTCTGTATGTACTTAAATTTTCATTGTTTTTATAAATAATAACTCTGTGCAAATAAAATTTAGATCATAGCAGCCTTTACATGATGTATTCCAGAATATTTCTTTGTCGGAGCAAAAAAGCTTTACTTACATAAATACAAAAGCAGATATATTAGTCTTTGATGCACAAAGCACTTAAATAAGATCCTTATTTGAATTATTTATAGAATTTGTAAATACAGAAATAATTCGTAAGTAACAATAAATAATCTGAATTAATAGTTTAATACATAGTTTAAGTTTGCAAGAAGCTCAGTGACCCAAATCAGTACTGTATAAACTGTTTCGAAAGATTTTAATGCGATTAACGCCTGTGGCTATTGATCAGTACCTAAATATTCATTTGATGATTGAGCCTATGTCGAATATGTTTTACATTTACAGAGTATATTCTAACCATATAATAATAAAATATGCTATCTATTTTAAAAATAAATCTTTATTAAAATTTACCATTCGACAGAAATCGATAGTAATGTTTATTAGTAATAAATTTGTTTGAGCTTGTTTACAATTCAAGAACAAAAGCTGCTGTCATTATTAATCAAAGCATCACATAATGCTTTCGAATTTTTAATAATTGCATTATTCCTGGTTAATATATACTTTACGTTTCAATAAATAATTGAATAGTGCGTGATAATCATATAAAATAAAAATAAAAAACCATATTCCATATTATGTAATCTCTTTTTTTAGATTATTACAATTAATCCATTATGAAAACTTACTTCTACATGGTCAACTATTCATTCTACTATGTTCACTAATAACAATTTTTTTTTTAATTCTTATGAACGTTTCATTTCAGAGCTGCATATAATTTTAGATGTATTTTCATTTATTGAATACGATTTAAACTAGTGTTTCTTATAGCTATAAATTATATATAAATTTAAAAACTAATGCAAGTTTGTAGGTCACAGCTATGTATCATTTACATGTAATTTGATAAATCAATGGCAATTTTCAAAACGAATATTTATTTTTACATGATAATTTCTACGCATGCTTTAAAGAAGAATTTGATTATAGTTTAATACATTTCAATATCTGATAATCAGATTTCATTTAAATTTCAATAATTCAATTACTTTTAATTTAAAGTTATTTATTTGTACTACATAAATAAATGTACTAAAATTTTATGTTTCATTATATTAATAACAAATGCTTTTAAAAAAGCAGTATATCATAAATTTTTATATATTATTTTTAATGCTTATTGATTGGATTCGATTTTTTATTAAATTCTAATTTAATAAAGTTTATTTCGAAAAATCCTTAAATTACTTACTTACAAACACTATTGATTATTTTATGATTACCTTTTTGTTTTTTAATCAGTTTTTTAATCAAAGCATAATCGATTTATTTAACTCTATATACATCTTTTACATTGATTAATATTGGCAGGAACAATTTGCTTCAGCTTAATATGTATCTATTTTTTTTAATTTATTTATTTCGTTTCTATAACTACTTTTGTTTAGATGTCTTTTTACATAAGAAAATTTTTTAAATTATGATACCTTTGTGTATAACCTCAACTTTCTTCTACCAACCTACTTTAATCTCAATAAAGGAGTACTTATTACGTGCAATTGCTATCTAACTACTGGTCATATTAATATTTTGAACTCATCACCGGATTCTGACGCATAAGCTGTTCACGTTATGTAATTAAAAATATATTTTGAAATAACTTACGTACGGACATTTGAGTGTGATGAAATAGAGAGGCACATTAGTTTTTCAGAGCAACGAGTGATTATAAACGGTACTTCGACTAAAGGTTGTAAGATTTCCTTGAGATAGGAATGCTAATACATATTTACGTCAAGAGAAACCATCACGATTTTCAAAATCGAGCTGATGAAACTCGGCGGGGTGTCATAGATTTGGAGCCACGGTTACGCCATAGACCAGATCGAACAGCCAGTAGATAGTGACAAGTGGCCAGAAATTTCGTCGAGTAATGGCCGAGTATAAAAATGTGACAAAAATGTTCGCTATTTCCTTGTTAAACTCGTCTACGCAAGTTTGTCTAGAAAAGTAAAACCTCTTTCGAAACTTTTAAAGAGTGTATAAATTTTTACGACTTGCTTGACTTTGCTTGTCTCCTGCCGATAACTTTCAAAATGCATTTAGACTCGTCGCGACACAAAAAATAGGTACAAAGGGGTCATAAAATCCCACAGGGAGACAAAAATGCGCTGTAAAGGTGACAAGTACAACTTTCAACTAACAAAAGATGTTAGGCACTCTTTGTTTACAATCTCGATTTAATCCAACCGTACAAACGCTAGAATATGTTTATGAATATTTCATGACATACATGAAATTATATATGCAGCTATAATTCATGATAAAAATGTCACTTTTATACACTGTATACACGCACGAGCATACGCACCCACGCGCGCGCACACACACACACACGCACACATATATATTTTATATATATTTATCTAATCCTAATAGAGCTTCTAATATTTATTATTTTTCCTTACTATTCATTGATAGTAAATATTACATTAAACTCAAAATAATATAAAATATTAATTTATAAAGAAATGCAATTAGCTTTATCTATAATTACAGTAAAAAGATACTTTTCTTATTCATATTATTCTTATTGTAACATAAATTATTCATCAACATAGCAGTTAATTAATTGAAAAGCATTGAAATATTAAAAATTCAATTATTATAGACCAATAAATTCGTATTTAATATGAAAAACAAAATGTTTTGAAAAAAAATTATATATTCTCAATTCATTTGAAATAAATAGTTACATAGAAAAACAATACTACACAAAAATACACGAGACAAATGTACTTCCTTAGTTTCACAAAACATTTATTTTTTTAATCTAGGGAAAAAACATTTTATACTAGATCATAAATAGTATAAACGTGAATACTGAGAACAAAAAAATTTATATTAATAATGACATATTAATAATAACCTGTAACAAGCTGTCATATTATTAACGTAGTCATATTTTATTGCCATCGACAAGAATTATATCAACACATAAAATGGAAAAAGATATGATATACATAACCGAGTTCAACAAACTGAGATGATAGACTATCCAATAATTGCAAGTATTGATTTTAATTATATTCACTAAAATATAAAAAAAAAAAATTATTTGAGAGCAAAGTTAATTTTATCAAAACAGTTCGTTATCAATCTAACATTTCTTATTTTTAATCGCCATTTAGTCGAATAGTAACACTTTAAATGTTACGGTGAAATAGCTTTTAAAATTTGTTAGAATGTGTTTTTTTAATATTGGAATTGAAATTTTTTGAGAAACATCAGGATAGGGTAATTTAGTGAATTATAAGTAGTCCTTTCGTAAAGGGGTTGTCAAAAAACTGGGAATATTAAGCTTATTTAATTTTAGAAGAGATCGCATACTTCTTCATTACATATATAATTTGAACTAGACTTGAACCAATTTTTAAAATTATTACTTCGATGTAATAAATAATAAATTAAATTGTTTAACTAATCTATAAATTCATACGTGACAAAAATATGTAACTGAAATTTTCAGAATTTTCAAACAATCTAACAAAAGAAGGGACAATTATATTTTTAAAAATTGTAACTTAATTAAATTTGATAGAAGAGCATACATTTTCGAAAATTGACGATAAATTTTTATTGTTATTTTAATAACAGCAGATGTAAACAACAATAAAGAATTTTTAGAATAGTGGCGGATGTATTTTAATAATTTATGCAAAAATTAGTTACGTCGTATTGATTATTATGAAGATAATTATTGAATATTGGAAACGTCATTAAAGTAAATAATTCTTTTAAATAATGAAAGTATTAAGTAAATACTGAAATTTTAATACATTGACAAGTAGCTGACATTGCGATTAATAAACAATAGATGGATGAAGAAGAATATGATTTAAGATTTGCATTAGAAAAAAAATCGATTCGTTATATTATTATTTTTATTTAAAATACAAAAAGGGCTTAACTTTTTTAACAATGCCAATATAGGTTGAAGTACAAATAACAAAATTGAATGCTATGCATTAATATGGAGATTACGAGAGCCGAAAATTAGAACACAGAAATGTACGAAGATAGAGTTTGAATGGAGATAATAGCAAATATTCGACTGTTTGATTTGCCTCGTCATTTAATCTAATGGTGTGAAATTCAACAGTTTCCGGGCACTGCCGCCGAATGGTAGACACAATACAGCCGACACCCTAGTGGACTCAAACATGAAAGATTGCGTGCCCATTTCACAGCTCGCCGAGGCTTGAGATCTTGGTCGAGCCGTCGTCCTGTCTCCTCCCGCACCTGCCGCGACATCCTCTGATTCCACTTCGCTCTTCTCTCGGGCTCCTGGACCGCCCCTTCTCTCGCCGTCACCCTGCCCTCGTGCCCTCGCACCCTCGGACTCATCGTCGCGGGCGTTTCCGACACGCACGCGTAGCGCCAGCCGCGAGCCCTCAAATCCGATATTCCGATCCTGGAGGCTCACCCGAACACTTCTTGCCCTCGTCTCCCATTGCCAATAATATCCCTTTTGCTCAACTTCCCTCTCGAGCCCCGGCGCACATAATCCCAGCCTCTATATTTTTATACGAGCGCCAGCCCGACATCTCTTCTGCTCTTGGCTCTATGCTCTTCTCCTTTTCTACCATTTTAATTCTGCTGATTTACTTTATCAGCAAGTTCCCGCGTGTCAAAGACAACCAGTCCCCTCGCGTAGCTCCTAAGCACTTATACTTATATACGCGTAATTATCGTCGACGATTAGAAATTTAAAACTTTAAATAATAGGCCTCGCTAAGTTGTATGAAATAACTCCCGACGTGTTCCATTCCCGCCTAGACTACAATCATCTATTGTGCCATTATAAAATAATGGTATAAAATGATCCTTAAATTTAGGACGCTTACAATTCGTTGCTTCTTATTCGATACTTCGTGCATCTTACGCGAGTATTTGGAATTTTGGAGAATAAGGCTTTGAACTGGAAAAGCGAACTGAAATAGCTTTGACCGAATAAGCGGGAGCCATTTTTTAATATGTTGTGATTACTTGAAACTATATTCGTATCAAAACTCTATGCATAGATATTACAAATGCCAAGCAATTGTAAAGGTAAATACAGAAAAAATAATTTTTAAACTACAAAACTAATTTCATAACTGTAGAACTTAATAATATTTAAATGCGTTATACATTCAACAATATTACAAATTATCAGACTTTATAATTTTACAAATGTAGTTTCTGATAAATATTTTTAAACCTCAAAATTTCCATTTTCTTACAATTTTCCATTCCTATGTCAACTTTTATTTTTAGTACCACCATTATTATTTTTATATACCTTTGAGCACTGAGGTGTATTTAATCACAATAATATTTAATAAAAAATTACCTTTTACGACAATTGTAAAAATAAGGAAAATTCTCTATGTATGAATATTATAAAAAATTTTTTTCTAATTTTAAAGGTGTATTAATGTATTATTTATAAAAAGAGA
Source organism: Kradibia gibbosae (assembly GCA_018907135.1). Lineage (NCBI taxonomy): Eukaryota > Metazoa > Arthropoda > Insecta > Hymenoptera > Agaonidae > Kradibia > Kradibia gibbosae. The sequence continues at coordinate 30,093,078 of JACCHX010000001.1, read as the reverse complement.
ATGAAAAAAAAAGATAAAGAAAACGCAAAAACTTCTACGACACTGAAAAGAAGTGTAAAATCTACAGATTAGCAAAGAATCATATTTTTGGAAAATGGCTTTGTTAATACAATGAATGAGTTTGTTTAATATGCAATTCTAAAACATAACTCCTGTATTTTAATATACTCTATTTTCAATTCCAAAATTAAATACAACTGTTATATCATATATGTTACATTAATGACATATGGTGCTGTCATTAAAATAAAAAAAAACATTGTAAAGAGATAATTTACTGATTATATATTGTAGTATCGCATAAAAAAATTTCTGTTATTCTACTTCAAATCACAAAATTCATTGTTTTGTTTATATTTTATTATAATTTTATATTAAAAAAGTAAAAAAAAACCTTTAACGTAGCTTATAATTGCTAAATATTTATCTGTAGTATTAAAACCCCAATTTTCAAATGCAATATTCGCAATATAAAATTAATTTAATATATTTTTTTGACATTACTAAAATTCTTAAAATAATCTAACTATTTTATTATGAAATGAACTTCATTTATTATTTTTTATATAAGTAAATAATTCCTCTAAATTAACCTGAACCCTTATAAAACATTTTAAATAATTCATTGCCTTTGATAAAGCTTTTGAAATAGAATATTTTATCTGTTAATGGAATAAAATGTAATTAAAATTTTAATGTCAAAAAAAAAAAAAAAATAATTTAATAACTCTATAATTGCAAAATTTTCATATTTATTTTTGAAATTATGTAAAATATAAAAATCAATATGGAATAATTTGGTGTTTCAGATAAATTTCTAAATAAACGAAAAATTTCAGATAAATAGTTATTAGAAAAACAAATAAAGGTAATTCATTATCATTATAAATCATTGTGAATTGATAATATATTAGTCGCTTTAAGTCATGCAATCTGCATTAATAAAATCTAGATTCTAGGTTTGAGTTTTAGATACCAGAAAATTGCCCTTATAATGTAAGAAGATTCATTAATCGGTAGAAAACATTATATTGCATCAACTTCTTTGTAAGTTAAGGATATAGAAAACCTGTATAACTCCTATATAAACTTTTTTTTATATTAATACCTTGAAAAGAGCTACTGTAATAGAGGACTTTTAAAATCCTTTAAAAACTCTTGAATATATAGGATTGTTTGTAACTATATGTTGAATATATCATTTATATTTTCAAACTAATAAAAAGATAGCTTAAAAGCATAGTCATAATTAAAATTAAAGTAATTTACATTAAAAATTATTTAATATAGGCTCGTATCGAAATGTAAAAAAAAATTCTTGAAAGTACATAAAATGTTGATATTTAGGTAGATAGAAAGTTTTAAAATATCAAAATAATAATAAACGCTAATGAAACTTCATTCATTTAAACTTACCATGAGTACACATTTCTAAAACTATTAAAATTCAATTACGAAAAAATTCCATCATAACAAAAAATTTCAGTCCACGCATGGAATAAATATATTACAAAATTGTCACATAACCAAATTATTTAACTAATATACTAGCTAAAAGGAAAAACATTTAAATATCTACTGGTTTGCGTTCCATAATATTTTCTTTTTTCAAGCAAAGATGATATTTAAGGACGATTAAATTTCCTATAATTAATATTAACATAACATTGGGTAGTGAATTTTGATCAGTATTGTTTCAATAGTAAATCGATACAACAGAAATACTACACAAAAATAAAATGACTAAATGGTCTTTTTAAACTTTTTATTACATTGTAATTATAAATAATTATCCATAGCTTTGCTATAAAAGGCAAATTACTTGGATATTTCAGATATTTAAGCATTTATTAATAAGATCGGAAATGATTCTTTTTTAATATTCTCCCGAGGGTTATTAATAAATTTACCGATCGTTTCGATATATAATATAGTTTAATAATTTTTAGTAAAAAACTCCTTCGGTGCGCTTATATCATGCGATTTGGAGTTTAGAGTTCAATTTGTAAAAATAAGACCAATTAGCAAAAATAAAAAACGTAAAAAATGTAAAAAGCCTCTTTTTTCAAGTACTCGTTCCGAGGACAAATGACAAGAAAATGATTCATTTCTAATATAGAATTCAATTATTGCAGCTGCCTGTAATTACAGTTTCGCTGCTCCGACATTAATGCACCACTGAAAGTCCAAGGCACTTAATAATTTCTCATTACAGATTAATTCTAGCCGCTTATAGCTTCATCCTGATACCTTCCAACGCCGGCTCCAATAACAACCTCGGCACTATCCCGATTGCGAGCTACCTCGGCAAGGGCTGGATATTTGCAAGTAAGGTTTCGAACGCCACTCGGAGCAGCCATAAACAATCCGAAAGTGGGAAGGAGTCAATTTGGGAAATGAGGAAAGCCAGTGGCGCGGCTCGATTCCCCGCGAGCCGGGGGCGGAGGCTGCACGGAGAGTATCGCCGGCTCAGCACCGTCTCCGCGCTCGGGGGGCTGAGTCGCGTCTCGGCGAGCACGAAACCCACGAAACCCACGCCCCAGCCGAATTATCCGCGGCTGCGGCTAGGAGCTTCGGGCCTGGCTTTAGGCCCCAGCCCTCCCAGGCAACTGCGAATCCCCTTCCGCGAGTGTGTACGCGTTACGGAGGCGAAGGTGTTCAGAGCTCCGGTGGACCGGAATGGTCGGTCGATGCTGGACTTTTTCGACGAGCACCGGCGCTAATTATTTGACCTCGAGCAGACGATACGGGAATCTCGGCCGCCGTCTGCGTTGCTTTTCAATGGGCAGTGCCCGCGCGGAAACGCCGTTCGACGGAACTGACCAAAGTCTCTCCCGGCCTGTCGAGGACTGCGACACGCTCCTGATTTCGGGACCTAGATGGGCCTTTATTAAAGAATGGGAGAATGCGAAATTTCAAAATAATAATTTATGGGCAATGGCCATTTGCAAAATTGAATTCCCTCGTTGAATTGTAATTTATTCCGGCCGAATAACAAGAATTACAATCAATAGGGCAAATAGTGGAGATAAAATTGTAAATCTCTTGATATTTTTAGTAACCAACGAATCAAGCATTGCGACAATTTCCAACGAAACTATTTGCTACACGTGCTGCGATTTTTTAAATAATGAATGAAAAGAGAAATTGAAATTTGCTCTCACGGAAAAATACCTCGATTCGGCAAATTATATCTGCCTCTATTGGGAATGTAATAAAATTCTCTTTGATTATAGTATTCCATTACGCGCTAAAAATTTTATAATAATTTCTTCGAAAAATAAAGGTCCATATCACTTGACTGTTATAAGGATAAACTTCATTCTTTCTTACACTTGAACCATAGCGATAAAAGTAGGGTATTTTTCATATTTTATTAATATCTTACTTATATTCAAATGTAATTTTATTATTGAAATAGAAAAGTATAAGGATATATTAAAACTTCGCGATAAATAAAAAAAAATTGTAAAATGAAAAATATTGTACTTAAGAAGATAAATATCTCTTTGTAAGCGTAAGTAATTATTCTCTTATCTACGATCAAATTCTTGACTTTTAAAAAAATCAAATAAACGTTCTCCGATATGTTACACGCGTCGGTTAAATAGTTGTAATCTTACTATAAAGATTTCACATTCGAAATTACAATTCCAGTCGTCAGTGTCGTTTCTATTCAAATTTTAGTAGACTGAATATATAGACGCATAAATGCACATCAAAATATACTTAAATATTCGAGAATAATATGGCTAGCCGGCACATTTTACATATAATATAATGGCACCAAATATGTATATGCATTTACTAGTACCACTAGTACATGGATTTTTTAATTCGGGTTTATTTTACGCTTTTTTTTGCGAACTTTGCTTGTTGCATGCAAATGATTTTTAGATTAACATGTTATAGATGGAGTTCGTCGAGATTATTTATATTTACACAATGCCAACATGCGATAACATTTAAAAAGCCGTAATGATTTCATTTGATCGACTTTAGTTGAAAATTATTATATCATGAATTACGTTTTGAAATTTACTTCGACATTCCCTTTCATTGATATCGTTAACTCGCCTTTCATAAAAATTCATTTTTTAATTTAAAAAAAAAATTATGAAAAATATAAATATTTAAAGGAAAATTCGTATCACTATTCATATATCTTATCAATTTTACAAGATCATGGGCTTAAAAAAATTTTGAAGATCGCGATTTTTAAACAGAATATATGTATTATAATTTTAAAATAATGATCAATGATTTAAATATAATATTTCCAATCTAAAATTATAAATAATTTTCTTGCAATAACTTCATCGTGTTAGATAACATTTTCTGATTAAAAATGACCATCGTGCTTTTTATTTGTATAAAATGGTTTTGAATTCGGGAAAGAACCAGTTTAATTTTGTCCGGAATAAGGGATTTAAATTGAATTTCAATTTAACAATCTACTAAATGCTTATAAACCTTTAGCATTAAAATGAATGAAACATTCATGTACAGATTTTTAGATTGCCACGTAATAATTTTTGTATAATTATATACCGCTTGTAAAATCCATTTGCATGTGACAGTGTAGGAATTTCTTATTGTATGAATATATTTACAACCAATTTTGAACGATAACATAGTTGCTTGTTTAATTTTAATTGCTCGCACTTTAATTTTATGTGAATCCAATTGCAATATGATATTGCGTTATACGTTAGCTTATCTCTCCTTTGACGGTCACAAAAATAAGATAAAAAAAGTCTTACACGTGTGAATGATTTTTCCATTATAAATCCACTCCCACGTGAATAATAACTTATTTTCGTTATAAAGAGAGTCTAACGTTAAAAATAAATAACAAAGGAAATACTGCCAGTATATTCACCAAACCTTTACTCATTATACTTTTTTTACAAATGTACTAGCATGCGGGCAATGGAATACATATAAGTGCACTGCCTCTCTTTTTATCATCGTGCCAGAACAAATTTCTGTCGCATAAGTACCTCTGACAACTTATCTATATACACCTATAATTACGAACAGCTTGTAGGAGAAAATTCTTTAACAAGGTAAAAATCGCTGAGTGATATATTCAAGTACACTCGAGCAGCTTAATTGTTTTACTGTACTCTGTAAAATATCGTGAGAAAACGGCTGAAGATTGCTGGATAAAAATAAAGTCTTGCGTTAATACAATGACGGCTTGGTACCGAGAATATCGTTTCTCCCAGTAAAATTTCATAGTCTAGGAAATAAATGTAATAAAAAAAGGAACAGGTTGAATATACCAGCACAATACCACGACTGCAATCTTCCCAATAATATTTACGTCTTACTCGAAAATGGTATACGTGCAGACCGAGTAATGAATTTGAGAAGGGTTAGAAGGTTATTGGAGATACACGTAGGTAGTAGAAAAAAGATACTAAACACTAACGAGACAAAGCAACAAAATAGCTCCGTTGATTCAAGTGCGTAAGGGTACAAATTTCGAGAAGTCCACAACATAAAAGAACTCTCCAAGCTAAGGCTAATAAAGAATACAATTCGGATATTGTGCCTGGCCTCAAAAGATCCACAAAAGCAATAGTGCTCGCATTTATTTTTAATTTAAATGAAATCCATAATTATTATTTTTTACTCACGCGATTCGATTTTATCAATTCACTATGGATAAGCTATTCAAGATTGTGGTTTTATTCAATGCTGCTTATAATGTGAAAATCATCTAGTGCTTTATTGACAGGTAACGCATATCGAACAATATCGATATGAAAATCAAACACATTATAAAGTAATAGTTCTCGCATCATTACGAACTATTCACAATGTCTGATTCTGTATAAAAAAAATCAAGCATTCGAATTGTGTAACGTAATTGAATATCGATCTCTTTCCATAGTTATAATAATGTATTTATTATTTAAAAAATCTTACTTATTTCGTATATGCCTGTTGCTCTAGTACACAGAAATTAATGCTAGAATTCGTGCTAGGAACTCTTGACGTCATCGATAAATAGTTTGTTTTTGTAAAGGTATCCTAAGCCCTTCAGCGCTCGAAGCGTTAAATAAAATTAAACGTCAAATTTTACGAATCAATATAAAAAGTCATAAAAGAGTATATATTCAGTTATTCAATCGTATAATACTAATTAAAAATAAGGTATAAAAGTGAAAATAGTATGCTAATGAAATTAAAGGCAATGGAAGATCGAAAATTTCAACTACTATAAAATGTCACACAATTTATACCCATGTATTTTTATGTCTTATTTTCAGACTTTCCCTTTAGGCCGTAAAAGTAGATAAAATATTTTCCGAATGCCTGTTTTCTTAGCGGTATTCTTTGAGATTATATCGGCAACATACCTTTACCCAGATACAGAAGAGGGTATGACATCCTTCAGGTGTTAGCATGAGAACAAAACTAAACCACTGAGGTGTTCCTTCTATCGTATCGTGTAACGTATTCAAATGTAGATATTAAAAGCCGATCCTACAGGTAAAGCCGCGTACGTATAATAATAGCCTGCGTAAATGTGTGAAGGTGCATGCTTATGTGGCACCGCACCTACAGCCTGGAAGCAGAACGAAGAGGCCCCTTTCATAAAAATTGTTTTTATTTATGGTCCGCGGTGGCCACTCGCGGACACTCGTTCGACGCAATGAATTCCAGTGAAAATGTATGGGTACCGAAAGCACGGGTGAAAGAGAAGGATAAATTGACAAATGGATTAGGCGGAACGAGGAGAGGGGGGCGGCGGCGAGGAGGAGGAGGAATCGCCGTATGAATATCAGCTCGTGCGCGTTTCGAAAGCAAACACGTGATTCTTCGGGCGTGTGTAGTCCTCTAGCTCAGGACACTCGAAGGAAAAAAAGAAGGATTACGGCGGATGAGAAGGGTAAAGGGACAAGACCGAGGGATATCTATCTATGTGTGTATAAAAGCATCCGAGAGGGGAAGAAAGAGGCGGCCGTGAGGATAGGAGGACCTATTCCCGTTCGGAAGGTTATAATTCTTCATCGGCTATTTGCGCAGCACTCGCGGGAGTTAGGAGAGATGGGGGTTTTTTTTTTATTTTGTTCGCTTCGGTCACGTGCTAGGGCACAGCAAAAAGCTTTATTCATAGACAAAAGTGATGAATAAGACAAACAGGGAAAAAGTCGAAAGACAGCGAACGAAAGGGATGACGTGAATTAGATTTATTTTATTTTACTGTTTAAGAGCCGTGTATGCCCGTACACATATATTTATTAATGTCACCTTCTATGCTGCGCACGTATGAGTCGGAATCATAAATATTGCCATTTGCTGTTAATCGTTTAAATTTTAAACTCGAAAGGATTAATAATTTCCTTTTTTTGCCCCTGAAGATTTGTCATAATTATTTCGCAGAATGTTGAGCTAACTATTATGAGCCAGTGAATGAGATAAGATTACTAATCATTTAAACTCTCGTATTTATAATGGATTTATTTGTTTTTTTTTTAATTTTCGTTCGGCATATTAAATGCATTTATTTTTTAAAACTCTTATCTATAAAAAACGCAGACTTAATGCTGTATTGTATTCCTCTTGATTAAAATTCTGTTCATTTCAAATTATTATGTAAGATAATTATTCCTGATACGGATAGATTTTTATGTTTTACTTTTGTACTTCCACTTTTAATGCAAAAGCTTTTAAATAATATATATCATTTATATATATATATATATATATATATGAAATAATAATTAACCAAACAATAGATAGCAGATTTATAATAGAGAGATTGTTCTTAAGAAAACAATAATAAATTTGAAACTCTTTTCAAACTTCCTGAACTAAACCATGGCTTTTTACGTAACTAATTGCCATGAACATAAAATACAGCGAGTTGAAAGATTTTTTGAAATAATTTGAAAATAAGGGTACAGAAACTTAATAATAAACAAAGTAAATAAATAATACAGTTTCTTTAAATCTAATTACATCGAGTGATTAAATTCATAGGAATTTTTTTCATTTAATCGAGTGTATATTAAAAATTAAATAATAATCAGGATACAAAATGGCTATATATTCAGTTTTCTTTAATAAAATTACACGATTTTAATTTTAAATTTAATTAGTTTTAGATAATTGTTTCAAAGTTCGTTATATGGATTGGTTTCAGAAGCGCATTGAAATTGCATAGTCTGCTGCTACAGTATTAAAAAAATAAATGAAAAGATATACTGTAATTACTACTGCAAATTTAATACAAAATAGCATTTTCATAATATTCTTCGAGCAAAATTCAAAGTTATTTGTTAATTGAATCTTTATTATACATTGCATTTTTATAAATCCTGGGGCCTTAGCAAAAAATGTAAAATGTCGCACTAAAATTTGTTAAACTTTTTTACCTATATTGAAAAAAGTAATATTAAATAAAATTTTTCTATTACATTTCTCTGTGCTTAAGAAAATTCGTTTAAAAGTTTGTGTATCCTGTGAAAAGCATGCAAGACTTATGAATAAATGATGCAATTTTTGGACTTAATCCAATAATAATAATTGTAGGCTTTCCAGTAATAAAACTTATCCAGCAATAAAATTGAAATTTACCTACCCTTTAATGCAACAAATGAGAATGATTTTTTTTTTCGAGGAAAAATTTCATATTAAAACTAATTAACTCAAAAAAATACTTACAATTTTTCTCGACTTGTATTAATTGATAATAATAGGTATTAGTGAAAATATAAATTTTGTTTTAATAATGGAGAAAAAAACACCTCTCCTCTCTATTTGCAGAATATTAAAAAAATGCACTGCCTTAAGAATGTTCCTCTTTTTTTTCCCTAATGTTTTTGATAAAAGCTGATATTGTAAGTATTAGCGTACCTTATCATAGAAATAAAATGAAATAAATATTTTCAATGTTGATGATAAAGGCATTTTATTTATAATAAAATTAATTCGCACTTGTCGCTTTCAATTTCTCCCTCGTATGTTTGGTTTATATATAGCGACACTTAAATCTAAATGAAAAATCGGTTTCTTTAGCCTCGAAAAATAGTAGCACATAATACCATTGGATAAAAGGTATCCTTTCAATCTTTTCCATTCACATGCTAGACTCAAAAAACACGCCAGCAGATGCGCAACTAAAGTTTGCATTAGACACGAGGGAAAGCTTAACCATCGGCGAGCTTCCAGTTAGAAAGAAGACATAAAGTCTGCTTTGTAACCTACAACCCACGTCGCTCGGACTTCATTGTTTTCTCGATTTACACTACGTGTGTTAGGTGTTGGCACATAAAAGCCAGAGTAAAATATCACCGGAAAAATAAGGAGGGTGGAGAGAAGTCGTCGCGCGTGGCAGAGTAGGGGGCCTATGCAGGAGGAGGAGTCGGAGGAGGAGTTGGAGGAGACAAAGTCCGCGGAGCCTCGGGGCTCGACTCCAAGTCAAATCGACGGCGGTTACGCGCAAGCGAGGAGAAGGGGAGAACGATGGGTGCCCGAGGTACACTCCTCCTCCTCCCCCCCCTTTTTCCGGCGCGTATATTGCGCGATATGCCGATAATCGGGCTGCTAGGCTCATGCACGTTGTTATACGGCGAACGTTAGCTCGCTCGTTCCATTCGCTCGCCGAAATCGCCTAATTACGCAAATTGATGATCAGTAAGATAATAACGTGTAATCAACGATGCGCGGCCCTGCGGTGGTACCCACTTAGCATATTCATGGAATGCCTATGACAAATGATTGCTCCACTATTTACTTAAAGCTGAGCCAAGCCTCGAAAGTCTCGCGTGTATGCATAAATATGCAGGATCTTAAATTAGATAGTAGAGCAGCGGCACGCTTTGAATTAACCTAAACATTACTAATTCGGACCGGCTGAACTACAACGCCAGAGCCCAAAGTCCTTCCCCCCCCCCCCAAATGCGCGACCTCTTCCTGCCGCCCCCGCCCCCGATAACCAGCGATTCAATCACCACCAGAGGTGTGCTGAGGCCTGGCCCTCCTCGAGAACGAGCCTATCTCCATCGGGAACGATCAAACGAGCCTCTTAATTTATTTAATTAACAACGACATTATCAGAGGCACCGGGGATCTTTTTTCCCCCACCCCCTCGAAGGTGTTTGATGGTGCCCGAAAAATTGTATTTTAGTAGCTAATTGACACAGACGTATTTATCACTGCGTGCAACCTTAACAGATGTTCTTTAAGCTATTTGCATTCGGAGTCGATATTTCTTCCATTTCCTTTCCTTTAACTCAATTTATACTTCCTGGCCAAGTCTTAATGCAACTTCTTCCTTTGCCTCGACTTAATTAAATATTCCTTCGTGTATACATTTCCATGAAAAAGCCACCTCCAGTACCATATCAAGTTTTACCTCAAAATCCTCCTTTCAAACTATTATTCAACTACCAATACTTTTCGTTCAATTAAATAATTATTCGAGGCTTTTACCCTGACTTGTACGTTTGCAAAATAAATATCCCCAACTGTTTACGGCTCAGGAAAGTTAACCTTATATTTGAACTGAGTCTATTCGAAAGTTTAAATTAATTAATTTTCTAAACGTATTCATGATAAAAAGCCTTTTTTATGCTCGTCAATGTGAATTTCAGGTGATTCGATAGTATCTAATTCTTGTTTTTTTTCTAAACATTTTTCTTTTTCGGCTAACCAAACAATGCAATTGAGGTAGCTTACCAGTAGTAAGGCTTTTATTCTACAAAACGTTCTCATAGCAAAAGATTTGTACTGGAATAGGCAAGAATAGACAATGAAAGGTTACCGAAGCCATTAAGAAAAATTTGATCTACCGATATCCATATCATACATATTAACCACATTGGCTGGTTCTTAGTGATACGTACTAGAAATCAGATATAATCGAATTCTAAGGCGCAGGTCTATTCAAAGGGTCTTTCAAAGTATTTTTTACAGAATTTTTGCCTACTACCGAAATCTAATTTCGCTAAAAATCTTAACAGTTAGACTTTTTTTTTAATTTTAAGGAATAGTTATTACACACGTATGTATATATATATCTGACGTAAAAATGGAACTTAGAGCAAGTGTAAATTAATCTACAAATTATATATTACAAATTATTACATTATTATATACAAATACACAAGCATCTATATGCAAGTGCATGTATAGAATGAATAATAAATTATGAGTATCATATTATAAATTTTAATTAAAAATCAGTCGAAACAAAATATCATATAATGCATCTGAAATTAAGATTCCTTATTATTCTACATAAGCAAAAATTATTCTGATTCAACGAAATTTAACAGTTCTGTTATAATATTCTTATTTATTTTATCTTTTTTATTTAATAGTGCATATTTAAATCTGTTTTCAAGTTAACGTTTAAACAATGCTATGGAAGAAAATTCGAAAACAAAAAGTAAATAATGACTATCGGCAATTTAATGTTTAAATAATGGTACGCAATAGACAGTTTTTCGCTACAATAAGAAGTACAGCTTATGTTTATAGAGAACATTTTACTATAAGGGATCTAAAGGAGATCAAGTAAACGTACAAGGAGAACAAAGCAGAAGAATAATCTTTAGGACAACGGAAATTACTATATTAAAAGAGATGTCTTAAAACGAGCAAACTAGCATAACTTTTAGGCATAAAAAGTGTTAATTACTCTGAAAGATGTGCTTCGCGTTACAAGAAGTTGATTAAAAGGGGCAATTTTTTAGTGTATTACTTCGAAAATAAACAAGCAGAAAAAAGATGAATAATATTTTTATGCTGGCCGTAATTAACTTTTAATTTTAAATCACTGATACCCATAGTTACGTAGATTAAACCCCCTTTAAAATTTATGAAGCAATGCTGTATCTCAGTTTAAATATGATTTTAATTTCAGTTCTGTTTCATAAACAGAGAGAGGAGACTCTTGCGTACGAGTCAGATAAAATCACAATGATAGGCAAATTTACAGGAGCTGTCGATGTATGGACAACAGATGCGTAAGCTCGATAAAAATGGAAAGTTCGTCGGTGGGTAAGCTCTCGTAATAATCGTAATAAGGGTCAAGGCTAATCCGCGCTGATTTCCGAAGCGATTCTTCAATAATAACTCGCAGAATGTCTTCCTTCCACCCGACAGCCCGAGGCTTTTAATTAGTTAGCGCGCATCTCGTACGGAGCGCATCGATTTTTCATCAAGTCTCATTAGCACACCTTGACGCTTCCTTGTGGATCCTCGGCTGACAAACTCCACGTAGAGTCAGAAGTGACTACTCGCCCCGTCGCCCCCATCGACGCGCACCCATCGCCTCTTTCGTTCCGCCCTCCCGTCTCTGTCCGCCCCCTGCCCCGCCCCGCCCCCGTCGCCGTGCGTCAACGACGCAACCTAAGCCCCGACCGATCCCCCGACACTCCCTACCGTAGTAGAGCCCCTCGTGATCCTCGTGGACTTTGCGCTGCCGACGAGCTCGTCCTCTTCTCCGCGGCCGGTCACGGGCTCCTCTCCCCGATGACCTGCCCCGGAATAGCCGTCCCCCCCCCTCCCGGCCCCTTCGGCCCTAGCTCAATACTCTACATAATTGATCCAGTCAACTCGGTGCCGAATGCGGAGGCCCGGAGCTCGAGGTGGTCGCGCGCCCCTGGCGGTGGGCGACGCATCGAATCATTAGCTTACCCCTCGGCAATCCTCCTTCTCCCCGCAGACGTGCGCCTCCCGATCGCCGCAGTCCAGCCGCATCCCTTACGTCCTCCACGACTTCGATAGAGCCGATACGCTCGCACCCGCCTTTTTTCCAGTCGCCGTCGCTCGATCCCTCGATGTCTTGCGGTCTCCTCGTTTTGCGGCTTTTTCTGCGTCCGACGCGCTCAACTTTCTCAAATGACACCCTCGTGGCCACTCGAAATACTCAGCGAATTATATCGTAAGCGCTGCTCTTGATGGACACTAACAGCTGCTCGTGAAGCGAATGCGGCTTTTTTGAAAACATTATTATTGATGACGTCTATGAGCTAATGTCATACCGCCAACAAACATTTTGATACTATCCTTACATCTAAACTAATAGATTTTAATTCAATGTTGAAACCTTCTCTAAATCAGAATATACATGTGTATATTTATATATATATATTTATTTATATATATATATATATTTATATAATGTATATTGTGATTTAGAGAAGGTTTCAACGTTGTACGTATATATATATATATATATATATATATATATAACTGTTGTTTAAAATAACCAGCAATCGTAGAGAAAAATTTCATAATGATTTAATGCTACTGTATAGAAATAGTAGCAACGAAATTTTCAAACGTATGTTTTAATTAAAATAAGCTTCTCTCAATACTTTATCCAAATATAAAACAAAGTTTAATCCTTATTTACCGATATTTACCATTATTGTGTTTTAAAACTTTTTGAAATATCTTTATCCGCAATCTAAACATTCTATTAATATTTTTTGTAACGTAATCGTAACTAATTGCCTCCTTACCTTTTCTAATTTGACGCTTATCCTTATTAAGAGAAATTGATTGTAAATAAATATAAAACGTCTTTAATGTTGTATTTAAAATTTTTATATACCAAAATATTATTCTTTTGTAACAGATTATAATATTGTAACTGCCACTATCGTACATAACCGTAAAGATGATTAATTCGCCTAGACAAAACTCATTAAAATCATAGTTCTTACCTTTATTTTCACAAACTTTCATTATATGTACATAGGTCCTTTAAAATCATTCTTATCATTATTCTTGTAATTCTTACACGAAAAAATACGAGTATTTTCATTTCTTTTTAATATGAAAAGAGATAGTGAGTTACAATATGCAAAGATGCTTATAAAACATTACAGTATCTCGATGTTACGTAATTGGATACGTTTAGTTACAGGTATACGGAACATTATTTATTTTTATACAAGTCTAAGAAATCAAACGAGGGTATGCAAATATTGAAAAAACTTTGTTTTGTATAAATAAAATACTTACAATTGACCTAAAATAATTATACTTAGTAAAATACGCGTGGAAGATCTCTAGCATTTCATAAATCTATTTGTTAAAAAAAATTCGGCAGCCAATAATATTTCATCGAAGATAAAAGAACTCGACGGAACAAACTGAAAGTCGTTTTTAGAAAAAAAAATTGTTTTAAAAAAAAAACCATCAATCAAAAAAACTTTTTTAAATTTCATATCTCTTATGAAAGAAGAAATAAAAATAAACTACTGTAGATCAGCATCAAGATCTGAGTGGTAGCACGTACAAATGTATATTGTATTCACACATCGATGCTTGCACTCGCATGCATAGGTGTACTCGCGGACAATCCGTGTACACATGAATATATGCACACATCGCACACAAGCACGCACACACGCGCACACACACACACACATATATATATACACCCAGCAATACAGTTTGTTGCATTCACACCTACAGACATAAGTAGCCACCCATGAAAGCATACAATCATTTAAATTTTCAAGCATTCGTATACGGATAGTCGGCGTCTCGGTTCGCAATTTTTTTTATTTTCAAATATTAATAAAATATCCGACTGCATTAAAAGGATGTGGGTGAGCTTTTTAGTTACTCCTAGTTAAGCTAGCTTTTGAGTCGTAATACAAATATTTCAAAAATCGTTCATACATGTTTTCTAACTGAGAGTTAATAATTTTCTCGTAAACTTATAAGCTATTGAATACAAGAATCAGTCGCAAAGAATAATTCTGCCCCTATGTATTTATTTAAATATTGATATGTATCAGTTTTTTTTTAGTATCGGTAGCCAAATTGTGCAATTTTAGTATCGACAATATTGATTCCCAGAGCCTGATAAATTGTTTAATTCATCCTTTATTAAAAATACAAATCCTACAATATTTGTAGACGTTAATTAAATGATGAATTAGAAAAAAATCTTTTAAAATGTTGTTATTCATGTGTCTTATGCATTATGGATTATCAATATCAATTCAAATGCACGATGTTACAAAAGACGCTCCAAGCGACTGTTCGATAAGCCAATGAAAATAAATTAATCCAGCTTATAATTTACATCAGTCGCAGAATCTTTCATTTAATGTATCGAGTAATTTGCGCTCGGCAATCCAATCATATTATAGAGCCCCAGTCGGTTTTCCATCTACCGGGAGCTTGATTCAACATTGCTGATCGCCGCTGATACAAGCAGCATATAAAAGCGACTTCACACGTCGCCAAGGGTCATTTCTCTAAATCTACTCTTCCGGATGCTGGTGGAATGTCTCTAGGAGCTGCGATATCGCTCTATACAGAGTCAATATAGACAGAAGTCAATACTATAAAATTTCACGAGATCAGTCCGGTTGGTTCCTCTCAGCTGAATACACAACACTACTGAACTCCTCTGTGTGCTCGCCTAACGAAGAAAGCACTGCAGCTTCGAATCGCGAGTCTTGGCCCGACTCCGTACCTAAATGGTGGTCTAAGCTTTCCATTCAAAGCGCTCGGAATTTTTCCGCGAACACTCGAACGGCGGCAATTCGGTACTTTCTATTATTATTTACGAGAGTTATGCACAGGGAGTACGCTTAAGGCATTAGCTGTTACCTGTGGTCAGATTAGCTATCGGCCAAAGTTTTTAATCTACATCAAATGTAACAAACTTTCTTCATCTTAAACGAATCTTCATCTTGATGTAAAGATCAACCTTCGTGCTTGCATTCAATTTGTTGAAATATTAATAGCATTAACCAATAAGGTACCCTGCATTCCTCTAATCTCTTCATCGATATTAAGTAACGTATTGCGTTTAGAATGATTCGAACGGTATAATATCTACTTTTTCATCATACATTTTAAAAGTATATTAAAAACTTTTAACGAAAGCTTATAAATAAAATCAGGCATGCTTGCAATAAAGTGCCAATCTTTATATAAAATTTATATTCTTATTGCGGGAATCTACATCTATAAAAGAAATTCGTATCCTACATTTAAAAAAAAAGGTTTCCGAAGACAGTTCTTATAACCACAGCTATTTTTATTTAGACTACCGGCATTTTCTCGGTGCAAATTTCATTCTAAATATCCTACATTCCAATTTAAACTTGATATTATGCAAAATTATTCATCTACATTTCAAGTACAGAATCCATAAAATATATTCAAGTCTTAAAATAAAGTTATTGCTGCCCGATGTAAGCCTTTAATATATCAAGAGAATCACTTTTTGCCAGCTTATCAGATTTTTTTTAAAAGTCCGGCATTATTAAGGACCTTTAAAAGAAGATATCTTCGCAAATTAAAGTGTTTATTATCTAAATTAAACTATTTTAATATCATCTATCATATAACATTATTCAGGTATTGTAAATGCATAAAAATATAATTGGTTTTCGAACCGATTTCAAATAAAGTGTTTTGCGGAAGAATTTAAGCTCGAAGAACTCAACTTCAAAATGCTTTATCGAATCTGCTAAATGTGGTCCTTAGAAAAATAGTTATATAAAGTATCCTATTTTATGAGATTTGGCTCTCCATAAAAATACGCTTTGCATATTACAAGGTTACATTTTTAACAAATCAACTCATAAATATCAAGCTAAAACATGCCTTAAAATGCACGTAAGAGGTTTTAAAGCTTCAAGAACGAGACCAATCGTTCTTTTTCGGCTATGTGTGTCCTGCAATAATTTCACGATCATGCTAATAACCAAGGTTCTTATTAAATAGAAACGGAAATATAATTAATGAAGAGAAATTCTTCACCTCGTGACAGAGTAGGCAGAAAATCCGGCCAAAGTGGCGCAAGTAATAATTCGAAAAGCGGCCAAATGAAAGGGTTGGCTTAAAAATAAAAGTTTAAAAATAAAAGCCCTTAAAAGCCAAAGGGAATTAAAATTTTAAATAATTTTTCAAAGGGCCCTTGGATCGGCAACAGTGAATTACTGAAACGCGATCGATCAGTGCAGTATCACAAGCCGTTTCGGATTACGTTAGCCATCTAATATTGTTTACGAGGGCCTTTGTGCGGCAGGAAAACGAAGGCAGAGCC
Source organism: Kradibia gibbosae (assembly GCA_018907135.1). Taxonomy (NCBI): domain Eukaryota; kingdom Metazoa; phylum Arthropoda; class Insecta; order Hymenoptera; family Agaonidae; genus Kradibia; species Kradibia gibbosae. Next base: position 30,076,025 of record JACCHX010000001.1, on the reverse strand, counting down.
GGTGAGAGAGCCAAGGCAGTGCCTCGAGTAAGATGCGGCGTAATAATCACTCCTTTAGCTTTATCTCTTTCGGTCCATGTGCAGATAGCGGCTGCGGAGAGGAGGGTTGGGGGAGGGGGGGGGGAAGGGGGATTGGGAGGTAGGAGTCATCGTCGAAGACCGGTGAAACGAATAATTGGATCTGATGGTTTGCGGGCAGGAGGTAAGAGGCGAAGCTCTTGTGGAGGGGGCCGGCTCCGCGTACATTGTGCCATAACGATTGCAAAGGAGAAAAAAGGAAAAAGAGGTGAAGCACCGCGCATGGGAATGGAATTGGAGGGGATGAGTGGGGGAGGGAAGGGCCGCGCAGCAGGCGAGAGCGAGAGGGTGAAATCAAACGAGAGTCTTGATTTCATCCGACGCAAAGTAACGGCCGGACGGAGCCCAGAAGAAAGGCGGTGGGCGAGCGCGACTTTTTTCTCTCCTCCTTGGGGAGCGCGGCCCGATGTACGCGTGCACGCGCAGGAAAAGGCAAGCGGCGGCAGAAAATCGAGGAGTCACTGCAGGAGAGGCCGAGGGGAGGTTCGAAGTAAAAAGCGATGGACGCGCGATTGCAGTGCGCGAGGCGGGGCAGCGCCTACGGTCAGGAAGAACTCGGATCCTGCCCCGGAGGACTGCTTCGCTTCATTCAACTGTCGTTTGTTTTCTCCCGCCGAGGTCGCTACCGGCCGGACCTCCTCCTCCTCCTCCTCCTCCTCCTCGTCCAGCTCCACCGGCACCCCGGCCCAAGCCACTTCTCCTACTCGCCGGTGTTCGTGCCGCGCAAACCCCCTACTTTCCTCCTCCTGCCGCTCGCCCCGACACTTTGAGCGAGATTTCCTTCAAGGCAAATAAAAGGGACAGCACGGAATTTATAGCGTGTTTTTGTCCCACTCCACGGAGCGAACTCTGTTTACAAAATGGAGCAGTCGCCTCAGTATTCATCTTCCGCTTCCTTTGCGACCCGACGCTTATTGCTCGAGCGGCGGAGGACAACTTTGCGATTATCGAAGACATTTTTATAAACATCCCGGTTCCGGGATAACCGACTAATTTGCCAGTTCGTTCATTAGACGTCTGGTCACTTAATATCAAATTACTTGCGGCGTCTCTCGCCTGGCACATAAATACCATTGTCGACGTCGCTTAATTATATTATTTGGCTCGTCTTCAATTTGCCGATAAAACACTTAAGTCCAAAAGTGGGTGTGCGTTTAGTCGAAAAATTCTAAAGAAAAATGAGTATTCTCAGGAGCATAGGAATATATCGGACTACAGCCCACGGCACTCGTATTGTACCTGTAAAAAAAGAATATATCCATCCCTCGGGAAAGATAAGGGAACACGTTGAAAATATGACCCATTATTGGATCTATTATTTTTTTATATTTATTGCTTGGTTCTACATCGCCATTTATTAGAGTTCGTTAACATTTTCTTAACTTTTTAGATGCGAGCTAATTTTTTTTCACATCCGCACGTAGAATTTATTTTCAAATTTTTTATTTCTAATTCCCACGCATTGTTCCGCCTTTTCATCCAACTAATTGCTCAAAATTATACACTAAATATTAACTTCGAATATTCGCAATTAGCTGACGCGAAAGAAATATATTGACTTCGCTAATGACATTTGATTATATTAAAAAATGGAAACTTGAAATATCAATATATTTTTATACTTTTAAAAAAACAATGAAACTCGTACAATATGAAAGATTCATATTTTTCAGCAATACCGAGCAGCAGATGTTTACAATTGTATTAACTTTTTCGACATATCGCCATCGTGTTTTTCTACTAGTTTCACTGTCTTATTTAAAATATGAATTTTCTTGCAAACGTGAGTTTATTTTTAGAAAAATCAAGCGCTCCAACTGCTGTACACTTTTAGTATTAGCCCTCACTCAAAGACGCCGATAATTGTTAAATGCAGTATAAAACAGGTGAAAAAACATGTAGTTTACGAGTACCCACTTAATATCCATAATTATTTAGAGCTTATTCGACGAAACGGGTAGCTGGCAATAGATATTGAAATTGAAATACAGTGTGACAGTGGCTCTAAAGACAGGTTCAAAATTAGAATTAATTCGTTTCCTTGTTTCCGGCTTAGATTTGAAAAAATTCGAAAACTTACTCGCGCTCTGAATTCAATGCTTCTAAATGTTTGTAACGCTTAGAGCCCCGCGCCCCTGCAGCTCGCGCCATTAAAGGCTTTTGTCACTATGGGGTTAAAAACAAAAAAAAAACTATCGTCCGCAATTTATCGTCAGCGGAAAGCAAACTTTGCCAATAAGCGCAAAAAATATCGTGCTAAAAATTGCCATTACGTGCACTTCAAAAGGTTACACGATGTAAAAGTTAAGCTCGATTTTCGGCTTAAGGTAATAACTCAAAAATCAAGTACCCCCGACCGCTATTACCGGTCAGGCAAATACGCGATACGCAGGCACGCAGGCAGACACGCAGGCAGGCACGCACGCGCATAACGAGCTGAGAAAGGACGGAGGAGAGTCCAGGGTGTCGGGAGCGATCGCGAGGAGGAGGAGAATAAAAAGCCGGAGCTGCTGCCGAGGGGCACAACCGGTAGCTCGTGATATCTCATTACTCGCGGGCAAGGGCCGCACCGAGTGGGGGCACGACTCGGTGCGGTCATCCCGATGATAAACATTTATTCATGGATCCCGCTCGGAGTTAACAACCAGGTTTAATGAAGACACCGGCGCGGACTTTTAGTGCCGGAGGCGGCTCTCTGTCACTTAATCCTCGTCGATCGTCCCTACAAGCGCGTTACCTCCGATACACGATTTTCCATGCGGCTCGTTTTATTTCACGCCCACGCTCGGGCTCGCGCCCCGTACCCAACGTCCCTTCGGTAATGCCCTCGTTGTCTGTCAATCATTAGGCCATCATTACTTTCTAACGCCGGTGGCCACTCGATTTTGGCCTTATCGCATTTTCAAATCGGCCATGCTTTAGTGGTGATACAATCGTTAAATTGGCCCCCTAAAGGCGATTGCACGATTCAAAGAGAACAATATTATCAGCCCGTTCGCAAAATAAATATCAAAGTACGCTCTCAAGCCCGGCGGAATAATGCAGTACCAGTTTCTCGGTCTCTCAGTCTTCCTTCCTTCTATCAAGACTTTTTACCTCGAAATTGCAGACGTAAGAAGAGTACGAATAAACCTCGGAATATAATACGCGGTTTATTAAGTGATTGTTAGTTATTAAACGAGATCCTACCTGTTCTTAATTAAATGTAAGGAAGTTCATCTAGCACACCGAGAAAGTACATGAAGTGGTATTCGAAAAAGCTCCACTGCTACTAACTAGCTGGCTTATTAAACTACTATCCAACGATAAAAATGTATCGGAATACCTAAGGAAACCATTCGCGATTACTGTTACAATAATCTTACCTGATACAGGGAAGAAATTTAATATTTAAATTCAGCTAAAAATTCAATCCAAAAAGGCGATTTCTTTATAAAAAAAAATCTCGAGAAACAAAATCTTATATCTCACTCCGCTCAATTGCACTCTTGTCTTATGCAAGTTCTTGTAATCTCCTCGACTGTTGACGAATAAACATTTTACAAACATCAGTTTAAAAATTTTCTATATTGACAAAAAATTAACTGCAGAAATTTTACAATAAATAAAAGTTTTCAACACTATTTTCCGTAAGCCACTAGGGAATCTTGTTCCGTTATACGAAAGTAATTACTTTCGAAGTTGCAACAGCTAAGTTAGATTACGGCATTGCTTTTATCCTTAGTCGATCTTAACACTCCGATGTAAATATATTGTTTTAGAACTTTATTTCCTACAAGTTTTCGTCTTGAAATTCTCATTAACACTATCATGCAACAGACTACATATTTAATATAAAATATGAATATCAAATAAAATTTTCAATGAAAACTGAGCAAGCGGCGATTTAAAGAAAACGAAATTTAAGACCGAATCAAAAATTCTCTATGCGTATAGTTTTAAATATAGTTTACGCAGGTGATTTTATCGACGCCTCGGGGAAGCGTATAAATATATACATATATGGTACTTATGAATGTAATTAATATTCGTAAATTATCGATTTACGAAGATTTTTCCAAAGATCTTACATCACTTGAAATTTTGTTCTCAGCAAAAAATCAATCGTACGTAAATTAGAACATTGAAAAAGTAACATGGCCCTAATTAGTAATCCTGTTATTCTTATTCGGTAGATGGGTTCGAGTAAAATTTCCCTCTATGGAGAAAAAATTTGAAAATAATTAAGCTTGAGTGAAAGAATCATAATGTAAAAATCGACGTGCTCGTAAAAACAAATACATACATCGAAATTAAATATAAAATTACTTATTTAATGTTTTAATTAACTGCATTTGTAATTTGCGACGCTCCTTTTTATTTGTAGTAATAAGATATTTATTTCGGCTTGATCCTAATTCTGTGCAAGTAAATGAATAAAAATGCATCTATCTGCAATGTAACGAGCCATTATATCTAAAGCAAGATGTTCCAAAATTATAGGGCTTTGAATAGAAAAGTTTTTATGCTCCTAAGACCAGTATCAATTTAAGTAGAGAATAAGTTTTAATTGACAAAAAAACTACTTCGCCCTTGCCCTTAGAAGGGAAAAATTGAAGATTGATAAATGCCTATGAAAGACTAAATATCTTGACGTAGATAGGGCGGTGAGTCTCGGTGATGTACTCATTTTAAAATTAAGTTTAATTGGTTAATTTTTTATTTTCCGTTTGAGCCTTTTGCTTTTTTGAAATTTCATACTCGTTACGCTTTAATGGATATCAGGCTTAACGGCGCTCTTTTAAAGGCAAAAAACGTATTTTGCATCAGCAATGTTTGCTTCGCGAATTCAAATCAACACTATAATTATTTTTCAGTATTATTTTATTTTTGAATTCAGTTGCCTCTGCATTCCAAAAAAGAGATTCACTCCTAATGGCAGTTTGAAACTGTTCGGTCGTTAGAAAAATCGGTGGCGTAAGTGTTGCCGTTCAACTGGGCCGGCTCTAAGGGCAGGAATTAATGTTTGCATTTCTCGGTTCAACGGTTTGCAACGATGTTCCATTAACCGTTAATAGGCCTCGTTTTACACAGTGAGCTATAAGGAGTAAGAAGACAAGCGTAGTGGCCAGTGGTAAAAATCGTGGACGTAATACAAGGTCGTGAGGTAGAGTAAAAGACGTGCGTCGACTCATCTGTACAGCTGCTTTTTGCCATTCCTCCCTTGACCTCGAGGACAACTTAAGTGTCGCCTTCAAGTGGCGATAGGCTATCGTGTAAGCGCGCAGAGGCTCGCCAATCGATGTCTCCCGCGCCTTCTGGATCAGCGATCTAATGCTCGAGTATTACGTCTCGGCGGCATAACGAAAGGCCGATGTCTCGTTCCGCTTCTTCTCCCTCGTTCCGTCGTCCGACCGCGCCCCCGCTGCTCGTCCCCGGCATGAAAAACCAGTCAAATGGGAAGGTCGGGCGCGGCTCGATCAATCAACTTGCTCGAGTAGTTCGTTAACTTGCTTCAATTGCAAAAAAGCCCGGCCCTCATTAAACCCGATCGAGAAAAATGCGCCGCGGTGCCGCCATTGGCGTTGCAGATGCTACTGTCCTCGTGTTCCCGAGGCCGCGGATTTATCACGGGCCCTCGACCCACCCTCCCGAGCCAGGCCTGACTTTTCCTCTAATTGCAAAGGGAAGGCCGACCAGAGGAAAAACGAATTTGGGAATAAGCCCCCGCCAATTTGTTGTATTGGGGAATTATATCTTACTTTCCTTTTCTCCTCTGTGCTCGAGTCCTTCGCCCGCCTAAAGCCCTACTTTTCTGCGCTTTATTCTTAATGCTGAAAGCGTGTACGACGCTCCAACCCGCCCGGCTTATCCCGCCTACACATGAATCTGAATCAGCCTTGATTCAGAAAGCGCGAACAGTGAATTTCGCTTGATACGCGCAAGAGCCACAAGCACTTCTTTGATTCTTTCCTCTCCCCTCGGATTAGATTCTGGCCTCCTTTCTGTATGTCTGTACAAGTCGTACCCGGCCAAACTGTTTCTGTCATCTACGAATATCACACTTTGTTGCACGTTTTGTTTGAAGAGCCATAAATGCGGATTGTACTTATTTATATGGTATTCGCATGAGATAAAGGAACCAATTTTTCTTACAATGATTATATACACAACAGACTTACTGTACAAATTCGATATTTATACCATAAATAACCTCGCTAGCCTTGTGTCACATATATTTATCAAGTATTGACAAACTTACTTTATAAAATCGTAAAAATTAGTTTATAGCTTTTGCTTCGTAATAGAATCAAGCGTTCGGTTGACATTTCTCTATTTAAAAATTAACTGCCTTACCCAAAGGAGTATAAGTAGTAAAATTAAGGAAAGCAATAATACAAATACAAAAGCATAATAGAATGCGACAATTAATAATAATATGAAACATTATGCGAGGTTGTAAAATACGGTACTACCTAATGGATTACAGAATACATACTATTGCTGAACATATCTGTTATAAACTGTTATGAAAACTTTACGACACTATAAATTTATGAAAATATATTACGATTTAAGTATTTGAAATCCTTAATTAAGAAAATTTATACAAAAACAAATTAACGACGTATTAAAATTTTTTATATGACCTTTAGAAGTAACCGAAGACCATTCAATGTTTTAAGTTTTCCAATTACTAAATGTTTGTTCACAATATGCTAATGGCGGATATACATTTACATGTACACAAACATATATATAGATAGATAGATAGATAGACAGATATATAGATATATATGTATGTATAATATTTATATATAATCAATATTTGTTAAAGTTTTGTGCATTGCGCAGTCGTATGCATAATTTATTAAACCATAGTACAAACTAAATTTTTTCTTCAAAGTAAATGAAAACAAACTTTTTAATAATAACGTTACGTGAAACTAATCAAATTTTATGTAAAACAGTTTTAGTGAATAAGGGGATATTAAATAATAAATGCTGCGCATTACCAATTTATTGGTCTTCAAAGTACGATAATATGATTTCTTTCGGGTAAATACATCAAGCAACCTGACTTTAGCTATTAAAAAAGAGCTGGATGAAGTAAGGAAAGAGTCAAAACGAAAGGCAGAATGAAAAGTGGAAAATTGTAAGTTCTGATGCCCGAATTACCTTTGTACGTAATTCAATTTCTATATCCGTACATGACCCTTATGCCTTGTCGCTATTAAGTTTCTACTCCTTTTCCCAACGTGTCCATTTTCTGATTTTTATAAATAGCTTGTGCGAATTAATTTGAGTATTTAACCTAGATGCTAAATCCCCTTTTATAATCCTCTTATGGCGCTTTTAAATCCTATAGATATTATGATGCACGCAAATCCACAAGACCAAAAGAGATGGTATTCCCTTATTAAGAGTTTGACATTCAAATGTAAGCCAATATACACTTTCTTAAAGAATAATGTGCGTCAATCCCTTTTAACGTGAGCTCATCATGCTATTCCCTACGTAATAAGGCATGCCTTTTTTCCTACTTTTTTTGAAACAAAAAAAAGAAATAAAAGAAACAAATTATCTATTCTGCACAAATAAAGCTCTCTAGCTTTGAAAAGCTAAAATAATTGAATAAAATTTATAATGAAAAAAGATTTTGTAATGATTTTATAATGATTTGGAGATCGCTTTCTATCTCATTCATGAATAATCTTCCAACGCATAACTTAATTAATACCATAAAAATTTACATTTAATAGAATAATTCTTTATTCTCATAGATTGAAAATTATATACGTGCATTTTTACCCTTAAATGGGGCCATTAGCCATGCCTTTTGATATATACTAATGCATAAAAGTGCAAAAGTGCAAAAGGAATAATGTATAAAGTTTTATGACACAGAGCTGCTTAATTGAATGTTCTTTTAATTAACATTTTTTTGTCATTTCGAGCTAATTGTTCGTAACCGATGGCTATGAAAATACGAAAGACTAATAGATTGTAGACAGCATTTATTTAAGCGTACTCTCCATTCGAAAGGCGAAGGTGTTGTTTATCAACATAAATCGATTTAACGATGCCCTTTTCCGATAAAGACGTGTATTTGAAAAAAAATTACAGGAATGTCTAAATACAAAGCTTTCTCTGTCAAAGCAAGCACGCCAGTAAATGCTTGAAATAATGCGAAGCGACGTAACCGCGTTACAAAGCTGTCGCCCTTATATAAAAGGGAATTTTGTACAGGTGCATGTTGCACAATAGTGGCAACTCTGCCAAACTCTGGGACTAAGGGCTTTCGAGTAATTTTCTTAAATACGCACAGCGGACCAGATCAGTCATCGGCTACGACAAATAAGCCGTCGTCGCAGGAATAATTGGCTCCAGAATTGGACCAGGGGCGGAGTATCTAGAAGTCCAACTGACGCATTAGAACTTCCTTGTGCAAGCGATAGGGAGTAGATTAACAGCCGACTACATGGCAATCGGCGGTTGTATCACGAATGAAAGGTACGCGATCTGTAGAGATCACTTGAAATCACATGCTAAAGAGATACCGAATCCCTGTGAAATTGTAGATTTGGCAGTGGGGCAGGGGGGATGCCGTTAGTCGAAGACTCGGCCGAGTTACAAAGAGGAAATAAACGGAACATCGTCCGCTGGCAATGTGTCTTTCGCAGGATACGCGCGATATCCGAGCAGCCTAATGTAATCTTTTCCTTTGCCAATGTTGCATTGTAGCGTCCGTCGGAACGAACTAATCCCTCGGTCTCTTCCGGATGATTTCGCGCCACACCCATCGCGTTACGCTTCGTAATTACGTAAGCCCTTGTTAATTTTCTGATCTCGTACCATCTGCATAAATGAGGATGACGCAGGAAACGGACTTTGGCTGCGCGAATCACTCGAGTAACATTGACTGTGGCTTAGGCTATAATGACGAGGCATTACATATGAATGAACCTGCACGGATGGACGACTTTGTGCTAACGCCTTGCAATGATTTCGACAGCTAATCATTACCAACCTTCTCGTCTCGCTCCATCAAAATTAAAATCCTCAGCAAATTCGAATAATGGCCTTCTGCTCCTTTCCATTTGTACACAGGAATAAAAAGTCCTTTATAATAAGCGACTATTACCAATGAATCTTTTTGCCGCTCTTTAGCCATTAAATATTGAATAAACGTCGAAAAATATATTATTCATCTTCAAGAGAAATGTAATTTATAATTGAGCGAACTTGCAGATGAAACGTGCGATATATCAAGTTTAAAGCTTTGAATAACTCATATATTCTATACATTCACAAGTCAAGGAAAAGAACGCGTGTAAATATAACATTTACAATACTCGTAGTTCATTATTATAGTTTAACGATGATTTACACAATATTTTATTACACATTTTATAGAACGTATGAATGATAGTATGTCAATTTTCGAATCACTGCTCTACCTTTTTGATATCCTTATTGATTGCAAAGTTACAAGAAATACTCATTCGTAAAAATCTCAATAATATATATATATATATACATACATATATATATTGAATACGATTCATGGGCACGATTTGAATAGAGTTTTTATGTATAGCTACGTGAAAGATGATGAAAATGACTGAAGCATTAACAACGGTTCAAGAAAGCAAATACAAATTTTGATTAATAAATCGAAATTTCGCGTAGGAAATTCAAATTTAAATTCTTCGAAAAATATGACATATGTATTTTAAAACCAATTTTCTTATGAAAGATTATTTAAGAAAATCATTTTCTTGTTAAATCCTTCGTTGCGTCATGAACTTTCATCGGACTACATGAAAAATTCCATATAAAACAAAAATTTATTCAATTTAATTTAATTTTGAAAAAAAATTGAAAAAAAATTAAGCGTTTTAGGTTAATTTTTTTTTTCAATTTTCTCCCCCCGCGTGTAATAATTATTAATGATAATTTAGTTATAATTGTCATGTGTATCAGGTGGTTGTAAAAAAATCTTTTTTCAAACAAAAAATCTATTGTGAGTACTAACGGTCGAAACGCAATCCTGTAAGCCGACTAAAATCTGCAGCTTACATCAATATATAAAGAACTCCCGGGCTTGGTCTCTCGAATTCAATTTTGTTTGAAAAACGAAACCGGCGCTTCTTGCGTTTGCATCTTTTAAGCGTACGCGCACACAGGAGTGCAAAGGCATACCAGCGGCTCAGTGTGGAAGTCATCCTTTATTTTTATAGGATGCATTCTAGTAAATTTTTTATCCACCCCTCCAGATATCATTTACAAAGACTTTACCTCCGCAGTTGTAAGAGAGGCTTGAACGTTTTGCCTATTCAAGCGTCGCGTGCAGCAGCGGCGTCAGAAAGCAGGAGAAAACATTCCAACCCCATGATTGCGCAGTGTAAGTCAGGATAAAAAAATAATGTAAACTGCCCACAATTTTTTCCCCCTTACCTTTTGATATTTACGAATGAAAATTCAACAATGCGGGTTTTTTTTGTATAAACCCCTTTATATTATTTTTCATGAAAAAAAAACATTATAATTCTCAGCATCCGCCCAACCAATTATTACAAAGGCATTGCGTAACTCATCGAATGCCGGTGACATGCCAAGTACAGTAACTTGCCAATACTGGAAACTTTCTGCTTTCTATTGATATTCACTATGCTTACGTATAATTGTTAGAATTTAGTAATCGCATAACAATTTATATTTATTTAAAGGTTTCGTGCTATTTTATTGCAGAAATATTGTATTGATTATGCAGAAAATATTAAACTTGATATCAAATATGTTCCGGTAAACATGTCGTCGAGTTATATATACAGAAATTCTTAATCTACGTGATATTTGTAAGACAAGAACATATTCATACGCATTATTCATTCGGCTCCTAAATTATTCGATCAATTTTGACGATGCATGCAAAGAACGCACATTAGCGATTAAAATAATACGATAAATATATTCATTATATAATCGGAAAAAAATTTGCTCCTCGTGTCGAATGTAAATTTATCATTTTCCGTTTATTGACAAATTAACTAGTGATTCAAAAGCTGAATTAACATTCCATCAGTAAAATTTCTTACCCTCAGAAATTATGTAGCCTATATATATATATATATATATATATATATATATACTACTAAAAAAATTAACCGGTTGATTAATAGTAGTATTTTAACAAAGGAGCATACTGATTTTATAAAAACAAAATTAATTGGATGCGATAAATAGTCACTCTATAAAAATCTTTCATTTTCGTTAAAAAATGTTTTTAAAAATGTTCAAAAAATACTAGCTAAACAGTTATTTCTTAAAATTAAAAATTAGATCTTAATTGTAACAACGATGCTAATTAAAAAAATCAATTAAAAAAAATATAAATATATAATTAATTAATAATTGCCTTTCAACTCTAAGGTAAGTTTCAGAAAATTCTTAATTATGAATATCACTTTTATTTATCAACTATGATTATTTTCTTATTTAATTCACTATCATCATGTCTTTATAAATACTGTTATTAATTAGGTAGTTTTCGGTATTTTTAAATTTATCACTTTATAAGAACTTTTCTCAGTTTCCCACCAATCCTAGCTAAAATATATATCTCATGTTCTTCTCCTCTTAACTCTAATTTGATATTATCTTTTCATTTACTTTTTAGTCTATCTAAAAGTCTTATATTTTCCAGTTTCTCACTAAAATCCCACATAGTTTTCTTTTATTCTGACTCTAGCTAGAGACAATACATCTTAATCTGTGTGATTTAATTACTCGTGCAATATTGAGTGAAGTATTATCTTCTTTTATTTCATTATTAATTAATACGCTGCATTTGTTTTTCGGTTTTTTAAAATTTTTCGAATTACGTTTTTGCAAAAAAAAAAAAAGAAACATTTTAATTGTCCATATATAAACATCTTCCACGAATTACATTTTATTCAACAAAACAAATGGAGAATATCGAGAGTAGCTATGAATGAGTAAGAGGTTTTTTAAATTTTATTCCCTATAAAAGTCTCCCCTTGAAACTGAGAAAATAATGCGTTTGTAAAATAATGAAATTAATCACAACGTTTTTTAAATGTAATTAATTAAAAATGTAGCAACACATTTTCGAACTTAATCTTTTTCTTGGGGTCAGGAACAAAGACATTTTTTGTATGGAATACTGTGAAAGGATTTCCTATTAGAAAGAAAATAAGCACTGCAACGTAAGGGCAGGGAGGTTTTTTCTTAATTTAAACCGTATTGAAATTCTATATTACAACATTTTAAACTTTACGTGCTCGATATTTACAGCAATTCAATTATCAGGCACAATTTTTCTAACGAACCGCGGAGCGCATCCCTGTAGAAGTTATTGCACGAACAATGTCCAGTAAATTGCATAGTGAAGCAGACGTGGAAAAAGATATTGGAACAGCAGTGAAAACGACCTAATTGCATGTAGGAAGAGCGAATAAGCGAAACTTAGGCATTATTCAGGCCCAGAGTATTTTAAATGACCTGCCGGCGTTTCAGTATCCGGTATTAGTTATTCCCGGATGAAAATACGAGACAGGAGTCGGCGGAACTGTTGTTGGCTTATAAAAGATGCAAGCTCAGAGCGTGTTAATCGTTGGAAAATGCGAGCGATCGTAGCCGCTGGAGAAGATGCCCGAAGAATCCCAGAATCACAGGGCGTGAGCAGGGGCTAAAAAATTAATGGTCGATTGATCGGCAAAGCCGCGGCGGCCGCGTTCTCCCGTTGAAAGGCAGACTAGATTATTAATCGCGTAAACAGGGTCTCGGGCTAAGTGCGCTCGATTGACGTTGAGCAGCGTCGATTCAGAAACGTCAATATTCGCCCTCACATGAGGTGGAAGGCGCGCCTGCGCTCCTCTCCCGGCCATCCTCCCGATAAGCCGCTGAAAAATCGCGGCGCCGACGGCCCGTGGCCGACCTACGCAGTCAGCGGGCCCTCGGCCACTCGGGGGCCAGGTTCGGTCGGCCTCTTAACGGGCTGCGCCCCAGAGCCCGGCCTTAGCTCCAGGACGGCGGCCCAGAGCGGAGGCCCTCCACGCCGCTTCCGCGATAATCCGACGATCGCGCGAGCCCCGCCATCCAAGATTTACGATCAGCGGCCGTCGCCTGCTTTTCGACGGGCTCGAGAGGCTTCCAGCGGCCCTCCCGAGCTCGTCCCGGGATTTCCGCGCGGCGCTGGTGCCCGACCCTGCCCTCCCTCCCGCCCACTGCCGGCCGGTGTCTGCTCGGCTTTGGCGCTTTCGCTCGCGACTCTTCCTATTTTCACTTATCGAAACTAATGCCACCTGCGGTGGAATTTAACAGCTGTCCGACCTCGTTACGTCTAACGAGCCGAGTATTTTATCACTTTGGACTTCGGCACTACCGCGATACTCGCCTCTATTACGCCTGCCTACAATTTTCCGATAATATATTGAATGTCGCATTACCATTAGTACTTCAACGACTATTTCACTTTAAAGCGCAACTTCTATTACTACCCTGCCTAAAATCCACTGCACCCTCTCGCATTGTCAAGTTATATAATCATCAAAGTAAACGTTCTGCAGCGGCTGTGCTCATGTTTTCCGATCAATTTTCCTTATTAATCTCGTGTCTCGTCCTGATAATTTCTCCGATGCCAGGTTTTCCCCTTATTTTCGACAAACTCGCTTACACAACTATACGATTTCATTGCCTATCAATTCACGTCAATTAAACGCATACACGTATAATCGTTTATTCTTAATACTCATTACCTCACTTTGGCCATGGATACAAAAAATTCCTAAAAAATATATACTTTACGGAATATGTCAAGGAACTCGTTAATTAATTTCTTTAAAACGTAATAAATGTTTTGTTGGATAAAAACATTTTTCATCCAATATCAACTTAATACTACGGGGAGTTTAAAGAAATTCCTTTTTTTAATTCAGAAACGGAAGGAAAAAACTATTAACGCGTTCGATATATTTTATAGCCATCATTACCATAATAATTAAATTATGTTAGAATTTAAGGCTAAATTCAATGTTGTGGTACATACTTGAACGTCTACCTGCTTAATTTTTTAGAGCTACGAAAAACGAATACAGGATATTTGCAAAAAATATGGGAGAATAAAAATTTGCGATTTAAAACACTTTTTTTTAATTAAGGACTGCAAATAGAAGTAACATATTTTAACTATAAAAATTTGACTCGTGTGAAAAAACATTATCCCTTCACAACAGTTGGAGATGAACATTGGTGCATTACACGCAATTTCGTCACTTTCTACTTTAAGTAGCTTACTGCAGAACATTATTTATCTTGTAAGAATTCGACAAATAAATTATATCTATGCTATTTACAATATTAAACAAAAAAAATTAAATGATTTGTTCAGCTAAAGCAAAAATTTAAACACTAGTACAAAAAAAAAAAAGTTTTTCGACATTTCAATAACTTTTCTGATAATTTTGATATGACATAATAAAATTTAATTGGATATTCAATATTTTTGTGTATATTTGTAACATTATGTTTAATAGATCAGAATAAACAGAATTTTAAATATTATATATATTTTTACTAATATTTTATATATCAGATTACTTAGACTTTTATTAAACAAAATCAAACGTAGCACTTTTTATAATAAATATAATTTCAGTATTCTGTAAGCCGAATGAAAATATGCTAATTAATAATAAGGAAAAAATACTCTGTGTGTAATATTTTAAAGTAGCACGTTATTTTTGAATCTCCTGACAGTCAATAGACAAGTGCATAACTTTCCAGAGTTTAAGGAAAGCTTTTTGTAGACATGAATTACGAGATATTTTTGTTATATGTGTTTCGTTCGTCACAAAATATAAAATATTTCATAACTTTAGAAATACCATATAGCTTATATATATATGTATGTAATCTACATGTGCGTGTGAAATCTCAGTTTGAAGCTTCCAAGTTACTACTTTCATCATAGAATATTTATACCATAGTCAACAATCAGCTATTACTGAATATATAAGCATATTTTCGTTTCTGTTTGATAATGCAAATTCGATGCTATGAATGCAGTACTTAAATACATTTCTTATTTGGCTTTAAGGTATTATTAATAAATGTTCAAATAATGAACATTTTTAAAGTGTACTGTGATATTTTAATAAATGTATGCAATTGGAAAAAAATTTATTAATTATCTGCTGCACTTTTTATGTTTTCTGTAATTAACAAACCAAAAATTTGTACATTTTCATACTGAACGCGTAACTAATGATTAGTAACTGTAATGCAATATCATTGAAATTTTATATATATATACATATACATCAAATATGGAATGTAATTAATTAAAAATTTGCAAATTTACATTATATATGCACAGGCTATTATCTTATTACATATTTATAAATATGTATACAAGTTGACCAGAAAAAATTAGATATTTATAATTTAATAATGTAACTCATGGATGAATTAATATTTTTAAAAACATTTCATAAAACAAATTAGACTATAATATTTCGTTGAATAATTTTTCTATTTAAAGAAATTATGATTAAAGGGTCTGCATAATTTTGTGCAATTACCTAACAATTTTAAAAAATATTTAATCCTTTATTTGAAAGATGCCGGTGAATTAATCATTCATTCAAGATTGAAATGTTTTAAGTATTATATAAATATTACATTACGCACCTTAAGGCACATGAGGGCATATGAGATTCATGCTTAAATCAGGCATCGTTATTTTTAAGGAGTTGTGAGCTTAAAAGGCTTCCCACATATATTTTGCTAGTTGAATATTTTATAAAATACGAACAATTGATTGCATCGAATTTTCTTTTAATTTGAAACACGTATTATTATTGTAAAAAAATATTGAATATTTAAATATTATTTTCATTATAAATGTTTTTACAATTATTGATATAATTTAAAAAAATGAAAATAATGAAGAAAATAACTTAGAATAGTATTTTATTTTCAAATATACAATGCAGTGATAATTTCACATAGATACATTGATAAAATATATTATTAAAAATAAGTATCAATGTCAGTGTACACAATTAACTTATTTCAATTGCAAAAAATCATCAGCCAAAAGGAATACATGTTGTATATCTACTCTCAATACTGTTTACCTAAATATCTTTGTACAAGGCGAGTGCGTACTGCCAAAATGCGGATAAAAATATCATCGGGAGGAATCGAAATCTCAATACTACAATTCTATTTTAAAAAATTATCATTTATTTATTTAATATCTATTGACGAAGAGTCATATCATTTTTGTACGTAGAAAAGTAGAAAATGGGAAAATGATTTAAACAATGAATCAATAGTATCAATTAATAAATATTTAACCATATGAAGAATAAAATATTCATATGATACAATTGTTTATTAATTTTATGAATAATAAATTCTTGTGTATATATACATATTAATGTGTATTAATATGCGTGTGTACGCATACTGACTTACACGTGACTGAAACAAAGAATTTCCCATTGAGGAGAAAAACTATTTTTGCAGTCCTCGTTACATTTTCGTCATTCAAAATTATTGGAGCAGTAATTATACAATTAATTAGACAGTTATTAGATTAGATCAGTAATTAGTACAATATTAATATACATTATAATATTAATAATAAATACTAATAATAATTAATAATAACGGTAAGATATTTAAAATAATTTTACGTTTAAGTATATAATCGTAGTATATAGTATATAGATATTGCAATTTATTAGAGGTTTATTCCTTATTTTTGATATTATTTAAAATTTAAAAAAATTGGAAAATGGTTCTCCAATAAAACAATATATATTTTTATATAAATTCTCAATGAAATGTATAGTTACTGTGTTGATCTACAGTGGCGTAATGTCAAAAATAAATTGGCACGTACAAAATCGTATTTTACTGTAGGAGATAATTTGTTTTATTTGTATCATAGTATTTTTAGATTGTTATATCTTCATCCATCATTAAATGAAACGACTGACTGACTATTAATCTTAAATATCAATCTTATGTTATGAAAATATGCTTTTACGCGTCATCCTTTCCATTCAAAAAAGAGTTGGGTATTGGTGCCAAAGTACAAACGAACATTGATGGCACATGGCTATACAAATAGGTGCTACTATTCATTATTCAATTTTTTTTTTATATCCCCTCTGATACTTTATGACTATTTTCACATTTACAAAGTAATTTACACGCAGCGTGACAAATGTAGCATAATTAGCAAAAAGTACATTTTGAGTTACGCTAGTTTTATAAGAGCCTTAAAATTGTACGTAATAAGCGTTAATAATTCAGAATTATTAGCGTTGAATTTTATGAAAAATACTGGTAATATCGCGGCTGTCTCGAGACGGTCAGCCAAGTATTTTTCGAAGAATATTTAAGTTCAGCAATATGTTGGAATATCTCAGAGATTTATCTATAAGTGTCTCTAATTAAAAAAGTGCTTCAAATTCTATGAAATTAAAATGCGCGTGATCCCCTTTAAGGGACGGATGTAGGATGGTGGAAAGCCATACGCAAACAGTGGAGTGATTCTGGAAATGGGATTGCAAAAAAAGTTTTTAAAACTCTCGTCACGAGTTTCGTTTTCTCAGACCATTTCAGAAAACTTTGCTCCGGTCGTTTTTAAAAAATCATTAAAGCATTCAATTGGAACTTGATGCAATACTTAATCGGGGTCCTCGGGAAAATGTGAGCGATCGCGGGTAAGTAACTATAAGCAACGGGAGGCCGCACAGGGCGTCTAATCTAATTAGGGCTCTCAAATATGAGGCTCGCCTAGCTCGACTATCCAGGGCCAGCCGCCGTCCTTTTTCAGAATCCTCAAATTGTCCCTCGCGCTCAAGCTCGCTGATTGGCCGAGCTTATCTTCTCCCGGGAAATCCCTCAGGTCCACGAGCATCCCTCTAACCAGCAAAAACATAATTCCCCTTATCCGAGCATCAACGAATTAAGCCGGCGAAGGCGGCAGAGATATGCGCGAGACTTTTAACGGGTGACTCAGCGCCACCGAGAAAAGTCAGGAGGAGAGTCTCCAGATTCATCGGGCGCAGAGCCCCGCATCCTTCCCCGGCTGGGTTGCAGCCGAGGCACCGATGCCCGGTCGCCCAGAGCCAGTCCGGGACGCGTACCTGGAAGTCCGCGCGGCCACGCGTCCTTGATGCGGGACCGGGAAATCGATGAGTCCGGAAGGCGATCGCCTGGAGCCCGCTTAATGTAGATTGAACGACTCCCGGATTCACGGAACAGTGATGCTCGTCGACATTGCTAAATAATGAGAGGGACAGAGAGAGACAGAGAGACAGAGAGAGAGAGAGAGACAGAGAGAGAGAGACAGAGAGAGAGAGAGACGAAGCTACGTTCGGTCTTGTCGGAACTCGGCGCCGCACATCCCTTTGTCCTCGTACCTCCTGCTCCATGTTGCTCGAGTCTAGAGCTCGCATTCGTAGATCCTAAATTCCATTTGCTTAGAGCATACAAGACCTCGTTGCGCTCGGCTTTTTCCTACCGCCGCCCATCTACCCTCTGAATTGTTGGGCTCGTTTAAATTGATCTGTTGCTGAGTTACCAATTATACGACCAACGCGCGTCGAATCGAAATTGATGTTTTCCCAGTCTCTCTCTCTCTCACTTTCTACCGACCTTACTTGCAACCTCCTGCCTTGTTAATGGAACACTGACTTAATGGAACCTCAGATATTATGATTTTGCGATCGAAGCATCGACGCTTTTCAAAATCGCCATCTGGTTTCGACCGTACTTTCGAATCTTTCTCTAGAGATTTTTTAAGGCCTTTAATGCACAAACTTAACTTTGCAAGAGCTGCAAAAATTTCGAGCTTGGAGGCTTGAACTTCCAAAAACTTTTACGAGGCCTTGAATGTTGAGTATAAGCTCATTTTCATCAGCTACTAAGTATCTATTTTTATCATGCCGGTCTGTGCATAATCAACTTACTCCATTCATTTTTCATGGGACGTACCAATCACAACTACTATCGATCATTATACTTTAAATTATCGATGGGGCTGAATTATCTCTTTAGCTGCAAGTTAATCGAAAAGCATAAATGTCAAAACGATGCATTATTTTCTAATTTTACGACCTGTCGCTTTTCGAAATTTATTTCCGTAGTAAGAAAACAAAAAGAAATAAATCCTTTTTAAAAGAACTGCTCTACTTACCTTTGAGATAAGTTTATAAAGTAACTTATACAATACTACATTGAATTGATTGAAACTTAAAACAATACGGCAGCGATATTTTTCCGCGCCATGAGCATGAAGTACGAAGTTATCGGTGTAGAAACATTTAGATGCATGTCTTAACTTTACGCGAATAACTGATTAAAAATTTAATTTTCGTTTCCAGTGCCAAATATTTCATGCTGCAATTTTATGCGTATGCCGCGATCTAAAGATAGGACCACAAAAGCCTGAGCATTTTGTTGAGTGTTAAACACAATAATAACGGTGGACTTCCAGATTCCCTAATCGCTCATATGAGAATCATAATCGAAGTAAATCTATAAAAATGTCTTGTCTTGAAATTCTACACAAATTATGATCTATGGTGGGAAAAGTGGGAAAAGAAAATTATAAATTTCCGCATAATATTATCACATCGCGTTTTTAACGCCTACTGAGCAGAAGCTTTCGGCTACTACGAGAGAACCAACATTAGGACAGACTGTATCGCTGCTGATATTCATTACGGCCAACTGTCGTTACCGCTGCTAACCTTACTAGTGTGCCTTCTCTCTTCCTTTGCCATCAGGACAATTGTCACCAACAGTGGAGAACCGCAACAGTAATGCCCCAACGACTTTGAGATCCTCCCACCGTCCCTTCCTTGTTCATTACACTTGTCTCGTATTTACAGATGAAGCAGTAATTAGTATTTTATAATTTCCGCTTGTCCCTCAGTCTCTAAAATCATTCGGAAGGTTAATCATTGTAGTTCAGCTCACAAACATCGTGACAAATTGTACTACGTCGACAAGAAGTAAGATTTAAAAATGTGACCGGATTATACGAGCCGCCTATTAATTCAGTATAAAGTATTTGGTTTATAGTAAACAATGAATTTCTATACTTTGTTCAATATTTGTACAACCAAAATTAATAACTTTATTAAAAGTCTTATTCTAACATTACTCTCCGTAATTATAATATATATATTTATGCTCGGCTAAAATTTACACAACTCAGAATTCGACATTTCAAGTCAAATATTACATTTAATAAAAACAGCAACTAATTAAAAATACGTGGCTTATTTACATTAGTTGAATTCATAATACCCTGTAGTATTTAAATCGTCATTTTATCTAATATACATTTAAAATACTCAAAAGCCCAACGAAGTTCTAATTTTATTTTCCGAGCATTTTAGAGTGACTTAACGCAGAATGGAATTCAAAATTTTCTACGTATAAATTTCTTGGTCTTTTTTTAAAGTAAAATAGGTGTGCAATTATATAAACGTGCGAATAATCGAGACAAGCGGGTACGTGAGTTTCAAGTTCATGACTAATTCAGCAGTCAACACTCAATGCTCCACCAAAGAAAATAAATACACAAAATCGAAACTCATTTATTAGTTAAGGTAATATCAAACTGGATCGCGAGGAATTCACACAATTATCCAATGCCCTGTAGAGTAAACACCATATATTCAAAATTAGATGTAACGTGTTATAATAACATAAAGTAATAAATTACCTTTCTCTAGATATTCGTAAATATAATTTAACATTCATTTTTGTAAAATACCTCCCCATCAATAATTCATTTTAATTTAAAAGAACTTTTTATCGATGCGATAAATATATCGGAAATATTATAGAAATAACAGTATTCATATTTGTAATATAAAAGCATAAAAGATTTGCAATAAGTTTCGGCAAAATTTGGATTAATATTTTTTTCCCGAAAATTACTTCCCTCCCTTCTCAAAAAAGAGAAGATTTTTAACATGATTTCTCAAGTTCTTAATTTATGCTGTCTCGATAAAAAAATTATTTTAACCGAGGCAATAAAAAATAATTTACGCATTTATCAATTATTTTGTTTTTGAAACTGATGAACTGGTTTAAAATAGATCGAAATTAGTGATAATTTAAATTAATTTAGTTTGGTAAATAAGCTCTCCGTACAAGAACGGTTTAATAAAAAATTTGTTTGATCCTTGAAAACTTCCAACGTGCATGAATATATTTATTAAGTACATAATTACAAAATTTAATGACCTGTTTTATAAATGCATTTAAATTTTAAACATAATGTCAAATTACATAGATTATAGTAAATAAAGACGTATTTTTTCATGTATCTACAATAAATTAATTATTATCTCATGGATAGCTACGCTACTGTATTTTAAAAGCAAAGCAATATTCACAATTCTAATTTAAAGTATGAACCTTTTCTTTTTCTACGCTATCTACGCTAATATTATATTGAAATAAAGTATATAATTAAAATACAAAATATCAGTAATACGTTATTTTATAAATAATGCTTTTGAAATATTTTGTATTGATTTCTCAAACTATTATCACCCAATAACATTGAATTATACAAAACTACTTTACTGCAAATATTGGCTTTTCGAATTGTAGTTTCACGGGTAAAACATGCAAATTCAAAATAATGTAATTATTGATAACCATGTTGATGAACTATGAAATAAATAAATAGCTTACAATAAGACATATACTTCAGAATAAGTTTTCATTGTACAAAGAAAAATGAAAATTTTATATTTTAAATATATACACTTACAAATAGTTGTATACTAGTAGTAAATATTACGTTTTTTAAAAACATTAGTGGAATGACTTATATAAATTAGAGAGCTCAAATAGGGATAAAATTTTTTAAAAATCATGCATACTTTCAATAAAATCATCTCAATTTTTGCAATAATCGAAAGGATCCTATGGCTTAAAATTAAACTATTATGCATAATCACGTACATAAGTACAAGTGTCAAGTAAAAATGTCGCGAAAATTATTACGCATCTTCCGCTATTCCTATTATTCATGCGCAATGAAACAACATGGCATCATCATCGCGAGGATAATAAAAAAGAGGTGGTAAAAAATAAAGGTATAAGGCTGCAGAAAAAGTGGCTCATGGTTTACACTGCTTAAATTATAAAAGCCATTATGATTGTGTCAGTGTCTGAATAGATGCAACCATGGAATTGCTCGTACAAAAGAGGAAGGAGCTAAAAATTGTTTAAAAAAATAGAAATAAAAATTCAAAATGAAAAAGGCGAAAATCATAAAAGTTGAAATGTTTTTGTAATTAAAAGTACCAACCTCAGATTCGATTTAAATAATTCTATGAATCGACTAATTTAAAATACATATTTTTTAATTTACTCCTCCTTGACCATATAATGTAGCCAATAATACGCTGTAAATTAGTAATTATTCGACCTACTGCAAAAAAATTCTTCATTCACTCGGATAACAATGAGTAATGGTTTTATTTAGTTTTGCACGGCCACTACATAATGTAGAATCTTACAAGTAAAACTTTTTTAAAAATATTGCTGGAATTACAAGATTTAAATTACATATTGATACCGACAGAATATATTACAGTTATAAGAGTGTAATACTAAACTACAGTAAAAAATATCGCAACAACAAATTTTTTATTTCGTCTGAATATTTGAAATAGTTGCATCGAATATCAATAGCTATCAAACAAAAAGAATAAAAAATCGAGACAATCATGAAAATGTAAGATGTAATATTTTACGTGTTTATAAATAGTTTTGAATAAAGTATTCTTTGTATAAGAAAAAAGAAATTTCATACAACATATAATACGTGTTAAAGTATATCAATTAGTTTTCATAAAGAAGCCTCGTAATATATGCTCACTTGCTCGAATATTATCCGTTAAATTTACTATATCCGTTTGGTGCTCAAATTACGGCTTACAAAAAATTAATTACTCGTGTTTTTCCTGGAAGCAGTAATTTTTATTTTAAACAGGCGGACTTCAATAAACAGTGCTTGGGAATTTCTCTCCGAGTTATTTTCATTGTTCCATATAAAAGTCCTTTCCAAAGATATGCTTGTTTCAAAAATATAGTTTCACAAGAGAATACAAAACTAAATTCTTCATGATATCCCACGAACTCTTAATTTAAAAACCTAAAGTATCCATCTAAAAATATGCCTCTAAAAATTTAATAAATCGGACTGCAAAATCCCTCTAAAATTCTCTCAGTGCATAATGGTCACGAATGAGGTACTAAGAGCGTGGAAGAGGGAATGTACGAGAGAGAGAGAGAGACAGAGAGAGAGAGAGAGAGAGAGAGAGGGAGGATGACAAGGATAAAGAAATCTCAACATTCAGGAGCCTCGGCTGGAAAATATCACGCGCGCGCCGTGAGTTGTTGGGGGTAAGAGATGTGCGCGTTTACGAGCAGGTGCGCGCGTGTGCCTGTGTGGGTGGGTGAGTGCTCGTGCGTGTAAGCCAATAACGTGCGAAGCGCAGGTGAGAAAGTAGTGCAAAAAGGAAGACGAAGGATACGGAGAAGGTCGAAAAAAGGAATGAAGCTACTGATAGCAGTACGAGTGTTCTCCGATGAAAACGACGTACGAGGATTTCAGCAAGGGCAACCAACTGCCTAAGGAAAGCGCTTTTTTGCCACGAGGATCAAGAAACAGACGAAAAAAAGAGGAGAGAGGCAAGCAAAAGAAAACAGAAGGGCCTATCGCGATAAAAAGCGGACTTTCGAGAGGATGGAAATGCGTTCCGACTCCTTCCCTTATCGATCCACGTAGCAAAGTAAGTTTCTTCGCTTTCGCTTTTCCGTTTTTCATTTGCTTTTTCTTTCCTTCCTTTGTTCTATGGCTATTTCTATGGCTTTTTTTTATAGCACAAAAAGTAAAAGATGACCCGAAGTTTTGCAAAACTAGGATTAAACTTGGAGGAACTCGTGCGACAGGGCCAACCTTTGAAATTTTCCTTAATGTTTTGTTCATGAAATACTCCTAACTAGTTTAATAGTACTAAATGTCCGTGGAGATAATATTTATAAAAACTTGTAAAAACGAATAATAATAATTATACTGACGTAATTGTATTTTACTTTGCATTTTTAATTAAAGCACTGTCAACGCTAAGCATTTAAGAGTTAAATTTCGTCTAATACATCATGTAACTTTCTATTTTATTAGTCCAAGTTGTCTCGAAGCTGAAGTGGCTGAAAACTTCTTTAATCGATTTAAAATTAAAGATGATTTGTTATAAAATCATTAATTTTTACATAAACAATTACTTAACAGTGCGCTCCCTCATGCTTTTGTTGAAAATTAAATAATCTAGCGATACAAAATTAATGCTGAATAAGTGCTTCGTGTAAAAATGTTTATCAAATCAAAAGCATTATCCATAATTTGTGAGATTACTTACATCCTTTGATGGTCAATGAAAAGTCCCGTCCAAAATTCATTACACCCAAAATATTTTATCACCTACATTGCTAAATTTTATAAACAAATATCATCCTTAAATTACAAGGCTTTAATATCATATATACTTTAATTACAGTTGTAATTATAACCATTTTTGAAACGTACTAAACTTAAGATTAATATTTAATTATATAATACATATTAAACTTTGTCCAAATATTATTCATATTAAAATAACATACCCAAGATGACCGTAATTTAAGGACTCAAATGAATTTCAGCTTAAGACAAGTAATTTAATGACATTCACGTTTCAATTAAACATTCTAAATTTATCGAATCAATTTCTAAGCTGCTTTAAAGACAACATTGACATTATTTAGTCTTAAAACTCGATCGATTATAGTTTCAGCTTTCGAATTTCTAATTATTAAGTCGGAATTATTTGCATAAACACGTTACAATAAAATTTTGCATACCTGGATTAAAAAAATCTTTTAATAATATATTCGTTTATGTTCTTAAAAAGAAAATATAGCTGCTTATGCTTATACACGCGTATTCTTAATATATTGTAAAATTACAGATTTACCCTTAAAGATATCCGTAATGAAAATATGAAGTAGGCAATAATTTAAGCGGATTAACAAAGTTAGGATACAAAAATTGTGTAATTGAAAGTCTAGATTTTAAAATCGAGAAAAATATTGTGAAGCTGAGAAAATGAGCATTAAACTAATGAAACATATTAATATATAAATTAATCAATGGAGGTTTACATTGTTTTCGGAGCAGCATACAAATGAAATTGAATTTTCAGTGAAAACATGCATAAAATATGCTGGCCAAGTTCCATTTTATGAATTAGATTAAACCTAACTGATAATTATTCCGAGAGCGTAGCCGTATACATGGAATTTGAAGGGAATTTCGTGAGCAATGTGATGGAGTTGGCAGTAAAAATAATAAGAACAATTAGTTGGGAGAATCTGCCACTTCTTATATAGTTTTATAGCTCAAAGAGAGAGAGAGAGAGAGAGAGAGGGAGGAAAAAGTTATTAGCCCGGGATCGTTTCGGCAATCGGTTGCAGTTATTGTACGAGCGAGCTATAAAAAATCACGAAGCGTCTCTGGAAAGTTATTTTCCTCGGGGAAGCAGCGTTGCCCAGAAAATCCTCCATCAATAAGAAGGAGAGCGCTCGGTCTGGATGGATGTCTCGGAGTCTGTCAAATCGAGAGACACATGCGTCAAGAAGTAAAGCGTCAGGCGCGCCTCCGAGTATTCGGAATGGAAGTTGACGCAGTGGCTTGGTGCCGGCGGGTCGTGGGTCGGGGGTCGGCGGGGCGCTCTTCAAGACTGACGCGGGCACGCGCCATTCAAAGTCCTCGAGGCAGAAGGCATCCGAAATGAGGTAAGAAATTCCGAGTCCCAAAGAATCCCGCCGTCCCGTATCGTCACGCGGCAGATCCCTCCTCGGGAGTCGGGATCGCGTGGGCGGGCGCGAGTACGCAAAACTTTTGGAGAAAGGACAGGGCGAATAAAGCTGAGCGAAAGAAAGGGCATAAATTCCGCGTGCAATCGAGTCTCCATTCAGCCGTGGGAGCGGAGCCGCGAGCCAGAGTCCGGCGAAAACGGGGGAGCAGTGGGAAGGGACCGCGAAAAGAGAGAGCGGGGGTGTCGGAAGGGGATGGGCCGGCGACGGCGGAAAGGAGAGGGCGACCCAGCCCGGGTCCGGGAGGCGACGCCGCAGCGCTCGCGAAACTTTTCCCGGGGCCGAGGCGCACGAAGGCGAGAGGCTCGGGCCTTTGTCGTAACCGCGCTTGATTGGCGCCTGTCCAGGCTATCGATAAATTTCCCGGCCACCCCGGTGGGGATCAGATCCCGCGCATCCCAGCCGACCGCATTCGACCCGGGCGGATGCGGTCGCCTCGACAATGCCCTCGAGCACCCCCCGACGCCGACGGCGCAGCGGGGCGGCAGAGCTAACCTTGTCTTCTTTGTCCGGCCTCGTCGCCCCTCGCGATCAGCGCCCGAGCCCGCGGGCCCAAGGCCGGACCCGGCGAAATCCGCGGCAGCGCCGATGCCCCAACTGACGATGACGAGCCTCCGACCGGGCCTTCCTAACTGGGACGGGGGGGGGTGGGACCGCGGCGAAGGGTTCCGCCGAGTCTCCGAGCCCTCGACGCCGCCAGGGAAGACGCGGGGAGTCGCGGCCGATGGTGGAGCGGCTGCTTGTGCCCCTCTACGACGCCCCCCTTTGAAGTCCTCGACTTTATTTCGTTTCGACGGATTCCTCGGCCGGCCCGATCGGCTCCTGCGTGAAATACACTCCTTGTTTCGCCGAACTAGAAAACTCTATTCGCCATGCCTCGACCAAGTTACACGAGATCAAGACATCGGACGGACTCCGTAGCCGACCGAGTTATTTTTTTTATTAGCTCTAATCATTAAATATTCAAAGGTGCCGTAAATCCGTCACTTTTTATCGGACCTCGCTTTCCGGCCGGTATTTCTTTGCGGTGAGGTTGAATCTTCGAGTCTATCTTATTTTACATGAGAAAAGATTTATCAAAGCCATAACCATCTACTTGGCCTTTATGGTAGTTACTTTGAACGTTTCTTAACTTTATTATTAGCTCGCGCGATTGTCTATGGAGCAGAGAAAGCTCAGCTGAACAGCTATTAAGTCAAATATTATATTAAATTTTAGCCTTGTTATAAGTATTAATATGCTGTTGTCAATCCAATCAAAACTACTCCGTTGCCTTCGACGACCCTTTGAACTTTTGTTACGATGCCGCTGTTCGAATTGTAATCGACGTTCAATTTCGTTAACCTTTCTCTAACTTTATTAAATTCACGTGAGAAAATAAGCAATCCCACGAGTTATAAATCATAATGATTGATGAGAAATTATTTTATTATTTAAGCCATCGCAATTCATTTGTGGATATTTTAATTTTGTAAATACATTCGCCCTCTTTTAAAACAAACCTCCATGTTTGAGAATGTCAAAATAAATACTAGTTGCCCTAAAATTCTCTCTATAAAAATTTGCTCTTTACTTTTTGCATATTTTATAATTAAAGCTTATACATTTTTTTTTTGGAATTATATTAAACACCTAAAAGAAACAACTAATTCACATTTTATACGCATACGTTTAAGTAGGTAATTTATACAAGTAAGCGAAAATATTTATACATAATTAAATTATATATAATAACGTCCGAAATTAATTTTAGATGAATTAATTAGTTTTCGTACTCTTACAGTCTGAATACAAAATTTTACGAAGAAATGGATGTACGCAGTTCTTACGTGCATCGTACGATATAAACCTATGTTTAAGTTTTTCGTTTAAATTAACATTAAATATAACAAAATACTTCTGTGTGCCTGTTAGGTAAACATTTTCTGCGTAAAAATAGAATTTTACTCTTAACGGTAATTCATTTGTAGAAAGGTTTATAGGTTATTTTATGATGCTGATAAATTTTAAGGCACAATAATCCATAAAATTAAATTTCTCTTATATACAAAAGGAATTTTGGCTACGAAAAAATAAATTCATTTACCAAGAATAATTTATGCCAAAATATCATTATTAAAATCGTAAATAGCCTTTAATTAAAAAAAAAATAATAATAAATACCGTTACTTTTATATTATTACGTAACTTTCTTTCTGCCTCCAAGTATTAACAAATTTTAGTTATTTTACATCAGAAAAGCGTTCATTGTTAGTTAAACGTATATTTAACGCATTTAACGCATAATAGTTGAATATCAATAAATATACCCGATTCCTATCTCAGGGTCATTTAGGAAAAAGTATTATCGTTAGTTCAGATTTCATAGCTATAAAAATAAGTGTAGATTCTACATCTCAAATTAGAATCTCTATCCAACGAATTCAATTTCACATATAATGATGGCTTCATTATTTATAAGGGTGCGCGTGCATAGGTGTGTGTTGGCTTTTTTAAAACATTTAAATTTATTTAAAAAAACAAGAATGTTGGGATTAAAAAATACGTTGGAAAATGAACTACAAAACAGATTACAATGAGCAAAAAAAAAAAAAAAAAATCAAAATTCAGCCCTTTTGAAATAAAATATAAATATTTGAACGTGAATTTTTAATGCTATTTATCAAGGCATGCAAAAATGTTATAGCGGTATTATTTATCGAGCCCCAAAAAGGACAATAAGTTTATTGTACGTACAAAATGAATTTTGTATGTGGGTATTAATATAAAACGAGGCTAAATTATCGAGGTTAATTAATAAAGCTGTAATAGAATAACAGGCCGGGACGAAACAGGCGCCGGGTGTTAATCCTTGACTAACGTGCCATCACACCTCCAATATAAATAAAAAAAGGGAAACGCGGCTCCAGTGCGAGCGAAGGGTGAAGTCGAAGGCAGAGCGACCTTGGGCGAATTTACGAGCGAGCTAATTGACGGGAGGGAGGTTGTTTTGCGTCGCAGTGCTTTGGCTCGTTCGCAGACTGGGCCGCGCTCGAAATGAATTAAGAACCCTAAATAAAGCACCGGTTATGGAGGGACGTGACGCGCACACGGGCGCACCACCGAGCGATTCGAATCCGGTTCTCCATTATCCGCGAGCCTGGCTGTGGCCCGTCCTGCTGCAGCTGTCCCCTCCCGCGTCCGCGTCAGGCCTCCGTGTCATCGAAAACGCAGCGGCGGCCGTGAGTCGTGGCGCGAGCAGACGGGCGGAGCGAGGCCGAAATAATCGTCCCGAGGGAGACAAAGCCCCGGGCAAGCTTTTCCTCCTCGGCGGTGCCGTCTCCGGCGCCTCGTTTCCCCCTCCGCAACCCGCCAGTCCAGGCCGAAGCCGGGGTGGCGAGCCCGCCCTGGCGAAACATCGGCTCGGGGATTCGCGGCGGGGCACGGGGCCGCGTGCTAGTGCTCGGTGAGGGGGAGGGAGGGGGGGGGGCACGTGCGAGGTTGGAAGTGGGCGCGCACCAGGTGGGGCGTAGAAGTGCGGCCGTCGTACAATGAGCCCCGGTGACAATGGCCCGGCCGGCTTTGAATCGGGACGTCATGAAAATAATCACATCCAGCCACTTGGATTGGTCGGGCTTTGGAGCGGCGGCGGCGTTGGGGGAGGGGCGGGTGGTGGCCGGGCGTACGGTCGAGAGCCGATCGCCGATTACCGTGCTCAAAATTTAACGGGCAAAGTTACGGGCGCCGCTTCCGCGGGAAGGCGGGACGTCGGGGGCCAGGAAGTAGACGGGGGGAGGGGCGGGGAGAGGGGGGAAAGAGGAGACAGATTCGAGAGGTGCGGCGGCCGCTCGATCAGCCGCGACAAAGGCAAATACGCGGCCCGCTGCGTGTGCATGCACCAAGCGCCACTACTGGAAAATTAATTGTCTCCCTTGCATTCCCAATGAAGCCACTGGCTCCTGTCAGATTCCCGCCGCGTACGCTCTCGAGGCCCTCGCCGACGCCTTCCGGGTCCTCCGCGGGAGCCCCGGCGCACATCCTACCCGCTCTCTCCTCTGATTTCCTCTTTGATTTCGCCTCCGACTCGACCTGCGAACTCTCCTCCAAATTTATAAGCTCGATCCTTCGAGCTGGAGCCCCATTGCCCGTGCGTCTGAGCTTCCCTATTGCTCCTGCGCTTGCTTTGCACTTTGAGACTGGCCACGACCCGATCCCAATCCCCCGCCACCACCGGCTACACGAAGCTGCACTGTCGAGAATTGCATTCTGGGCTCCTGGCAAAGGGCAAAGTGCCAATAGGACCTTTTTTACTGCCTTTTCTCTCGTCGCTATTGCAGCAATGTTATTTTATCGTCTTCTTTACAGCAGCGATTGCCTGCTTCTCGTTTTTGTTTCGTTCCCCCTTCTCTCTCTCTCTCTCTCTCTCTCTCTATCTCTCTCTCGAAACTTCCGTCGGACATGCAATTCCAGCATCTCCGAAGCACGGTCGAGCCTCGCCACACTTAGCCCCGCGTACACGTACAACGTCTCTCTCGCTGCAGTCGTTGCACTCGTTGTGGAAAAATTAATCTTATTAGGGAACAAAAAGTATTGCCAGTTGGAAGTTAGGCTCGTTAAAAAGCTGATTTAAATACGGGAAACAGCGATACGATCGGAGCTCGCGAATAATTTCAGGCAGCTAAGCTTTATTGGTCTTTCTTTTTCGTTTTATCAGTAGCTATTCAGTGACTAGCGACATTATCTTAAGTTTCAATGCATAGTTTATGGGTCAGCGCTGAAACTTTTGCCGAACGCCAAGTTCAAGAGAGCATCAAATGAATGGCTCTTGTGACACATCGGTCCAACTATATTTACGAGGATATTTTTTTGAAACCTCTGATGAAGATATACTAAACTAAGTTATGATACATATATTTTTAGACGATTCTACAGGTGCCATTTCCCAGAAGACTTGTGCAGAGTCCTTTCATTTAGTTTCATATTGACCTAATGTCTCGTGGGAGCTATATTCTCAATTGAGTGTTAAATTGCAATGTACACCTGCTCGAGTGAGAGTTAATGAAGTAGACAATTTATCTGCTTCAATCATAAACGACTCATTCATTCCAGTATATTCACGTTAATAAAATGTCTTAACGTTATTACTTCTTGCCCTAAAAAATCAAAGTTTCATTGCGAATTCTCACTTAATTCATTGGATTTTAAAATAAGTAATTTGTAGATATTAAGTGATTTAATTGATGTCTGCAATTATATAAAAGTAATCATGCGAGATGCCACTCCAGTTAAACCTGAAGTACTTACTTGAATGTTTCACTGAAAAATTACAGCGTCATTGATATCAAATGTAAGTTCTTGTTAATTCTCGTGTTAAATTATACAAAATTTATATACTTATTTTTTTCAAACAGCTTCATAACTTCTCCATTTTTATCCAATCGATTAAAAGATACTGCTGCCATCTTACAATTAAAAATACAATGCATAATTTATATATTTTGTTATGTATCTTGTTAGGGTATAAAATTTTTTCATTAACATAAAATGATCATTTTTAATTGAAGAGCTTATTTACATTTTAAAAACTTTATAATTATTGTAAATGTACAATTTTTTACCAACTTAGCATTCTTACCTCGTATTATCTAAAATATTTTCATTATCTTTGTTTATTCAA
The DNA here is from genome assembly GCA_018907135.1 of Kradibia gibbosae. Classification (NCBI taxonomy): domain Eukaryota; kingdom Metazoa; phylum Arthropoda; class Insecta; order Hymenoptera; family Agaonidae; genus Kradibia; species Kradibia gibbosae. The sequence goes on along the minus strand of JACCHX010000001.1, from coordinate 30,044,311 downwards.
CAACTTTTAATGTTTTTTCTCTTTTACTTAGAATTTTTTGTGCACATAAAACTGCAGTGTAAAATTTTAAGTGAAACTTGCGTGAACTGCAGATTTTTTATTTTACGGATATTCTCTGTAAAATCCTTAAAACATTTTCGGTAAATATTTAAGACATATATTTAATTTGATAATAGGATGTAATTATCTTTTATAGAAAATTTTAAAAAAAGCAAAAAATTTTACTTTCAACTGAATTAAGTTAAAAGCTACTCGATATTTAATAAAAAACTAAATAAATATGCAGTGTATTGATTTAACGTCATCAACTTATTGAAAAGTATACTTAGATTTTATAATAATTACAGCCTAGTGGATTATAGTTTAAAAATTTTTGTTTTATGAGATTTTACAAGTTACATTCCGTGTTTTATTATGTATTATCATAATCTTGAATAAGATCGAACACCTTTGTGAAGCTTTCAATAGATGTATAGTCTGATGAATCGAGATACGAATGTAATATTAAACAATTGTCAATATTATTCATTATTTACCAATGTCAAATGAATTTTGCTACTTTATGAATGTGTGTAATTAATACATTTGACTGCAAATATATTTATTTATTATTATTATTATTATATTTATTGTTAGTATTAAAAACTTTGACATTTTATTATAATATTTAAAAAATAATAATAATAATAATTCTGAACTACAAATAACGTAAGTATAAGTATGAATCATCACTTACAGTTATTTTGTCATAAAAATCTTATAGATTTTTAAACTAATTTACGTGATGTCTAAATATGATGAACTTGTACATGAAAGCAGACTCTCAAAAGAAAAAAGAAAAAATTTTAACGTAAAAAGACATTGGAAAGCATTGTAAAATTACATTCAGATGAATAATCGAAACATCAGCATCATTACTGGCAATGTTAAATTTATAGAAGGTATTTTTCAAGAGGCAGAATATTCAATATCGTGGCAGGATATTCAAAAAAATTAGAATAAGGAATGAAATAAGAAAGAAAGTTTGGCCAACTATTGGGCGTGGGAACAAATGTATAAAGATAACAGAATAGAGTCGAGCTAAGTTTCCTGTAGACACTTTATAAGTAAAATTGAATTACAGAATCTTAAAAAGTCAGCAAAAAATAGGAACTTTCGAGGAGGCAGTCACTTTATACGCAGGGGTGCGATACTATCGGTACTGAATTGGCTTAAAATCAAGTAGTTTGTGCCATCTGCATGGTAAAGAGGGAAACTTTTAACCACATGTTATGTTACTGGCTGCTCTGATCAACTGCCAGAAGCAGGGCTGCTACCTGGATTAGGGTAATTTTCATGTATAAGGGATTTTGGACCGACAGTCAGGTAGATAGCAAAGGGATTACCAACCAGCCACTAAACTCGTCTGCTTTTTTGAAAACTTTTTTCACAGATATTAAAAATGAAAAATGTATCGAATGGCTAATACTTATTAAGCCGCTTATAGATCATGAAAAAAATATCGTGAAAATCATCGTGAAAAACTGTCAAAGAGTGTGACGTGATTTAGATTGACAATACTGATACTAATGAAGACCACATTTGTACAACCTCTAATAAATATTCAACATTGTTTATTTAATTGCCAAATATAATAAGAAACTGTGCATACAGATTTTAATTAGTATATATATATATATACTACTTTATATATATATAAAACTACTTTATAAGAATTATTTAATTAGGCTTAAGCTTATAATGAATTTAAATTTCTCATTGAATAATTATATCTACATATATATATATTATATATATATATATATATATATATATATATATATATTACTCAGTGATATATCAATGAAATATATGTCAGCGATATTGTTACATCCTTATTTAAAGTTGAATGCAATTGAAAATTAATTTAATTTTGACAAAAACATAAAACGAAATACGTGTTAATGGCATTGTGAATCACTTGAATTTTCCATCTAACAATATATTCACACGTTACGACAATACATTATTCAACAATTTCATCCTTTTATAGGCAAAGTTTTGTTCTAGTAACGGTATCATATTGAAAAATGGCCTAAAAGAAGAGCGAAATAATACGCACAGAGCCTTAAAAGTAAAAAACCAATAAATCAATAAAAACATTGAAAGTATGAAAGTAGAGGTAGGCGCGGAGAGAGTGAAAATGACGGGGCTGTATTAAATTTAAAATAAAATTCCACTTAATTAATGCATATGAAGTTACATATTCATTTCCTTATTTCAATAAGCGGAATTTTGATGCTCGGAATTGCTTTACGCATATATGCGATTTCGCGTACATACTGTGCGCTCACATTTATACGCACACCCATAAGCACTCGTACATGTTATTTCCTCACTGGGTGCAACATCCTTAATGACGCAATAGTTTAATGGTGCTGCCTAGTTTGGAGATTAGAGTACGGTACAATAAAGCCACTGGATTCGCATTCGAAATTTGGTATCGTATTGTGAGCCCCGGTATCATTTACAATGGTCACGTTCGTTTGTATCGGAATGTGAGCAATCGCTAAGGTGTAAAATTCATACGATGTAGACATCAAATACAATATTATTGATTACTAAAAGCATTTGTTTTGGGATTTGCAATAGCGTCGATAATGACTTTGTATGGAATACCTACATTAGATTGGTGTTCCATTCTTTTATGTTTTCATCAAATAAAGTAAGGCACTCATTGTTGTGCAAATGATAAATGAATGTGCAGAATATTGATCGATTCTTTAGCATGAGCTTCGATATGAAAAAAAATTTTACATCAATCTTAAGGAGTATCATCAATCGATGCGATATTAGATGAGAGCATGAAATATAATCATTTCGGTGAAATAATAAATTTTCTCTTTGAGTTATTAATGTAGCGATAATTTTTTTGCGAAACAAGGAATAGGTATTCGAAGATATTTTTTTTAAAAATTTCTGCGTTAAACTATAATTTAATCAAAGTTTATTTGAGCGATACGTACTCAGTTATTATAATATAAAAGTCTTCGCTTATTTTCATAATTAATCAAATAAAAATTCATTATTAAAGTATAAAAAATAAATCGCATAAAAGAGAAGCAATTATAATGTATAAATTCTATTTTATAAAAATATTAATGATTGAATAATGCATTTTGTATAATCTTTCTAAAGTTCAAAAAGTTTTAAGCAACAATTTTAAAGTGAAATTATTTTATAAATTAAAAAAGTAATTTAACTTTATGGATACAATCTCGTTTAATTTAAAATGTAAATAATATGTCTTATTTTCAAAACAGTTTAACACTTCAACTAAAAAACAAATACAAAATACAAAATTCTGTATAAATACAAATACCAAATTATAATGCAATAAATAGTAATAATAATAAAGTAATCGTGGTCCAAAAAAATAAAAATTTTAACATAATGCAACTGTATTTTTTAAGAAGTTTTTTTGTAACATATACACGTATATAAATGTATGCACGTTTGTGTATGCGAGCATCGGTATATACACAATATAATATTTATGCACTTTAATACTTCAATTAACGAAAAAATCTACATTTGTTGTATTATCAGAACATTTTAAATGATACTTATAATTGAAAAATTAATATCTGCACGTAATCGAATAACAGTTCTTCAAGAAAAAATTGTTTATATTTATTTTACTTGGACACTTTTCTTAGAAATATACGAGAATATAATAAAGTTAAAAAACTTCATATATTTATCTATGTGAATAAAGTTTATTTTGCCAATTAAGAAAATCATTTAATTGTATATAATACTGCGATATAAAAACTAAATTATATAATTTTTTATCATATTAAATTAAAATACATTTTTACTGTTAATTTATGAATTCACAAAAAGGGAATAAAAAAAAATATTTTTACACAACAACCGGATAATCGTTTTAGTAAAAAAATTTGCTTTTATTACTTCATTGCAAATACATTTTCTAAACATAAAAAAAAAATAATTTTATTGATTTATAATAAGAATTTTAATAAAAGTTAATAAAAGAAATAATAAATATGCTGTCGTATAAATAAATTATAATTTTTTCTTGAAAATTGACGACATTTATCATAAATTGTACAATAAGCTTTATAAGTATATTGATAAAAGGTAGAAAATACGATAGACGTATTTTTTATGTGTGCATTAGAGAATCCGTTTTAAAATATTAATTTCAAAAATTTTGATCAAACAAATAATCATGAACTTAATAATCAAATATGGTCTGTACGAAAACACTATAGGTAAAGTATGATATAATAAAAATGATATTATATTTCTAATAATTTTTGTCGATTTCCTAATAAATGGATCATCGATAAACGCTTTAATGACTATTGTAATCGTGGTTTTGTCATTTGAATTACATACATAACATAAATAACTGGGGGGGGGGGGGAATGGAAAATTATATTAAATTCCATTCGTAATATGTAAAAACCAAAATTTTGATTAAATTGCAATAATTGCATGAGTTTAAGAGAATACGAATCAAAGCGACGATTTTGGCCGGCTGAATTTTTATCAAGCTTGATAAATGTACTTATTAATGTAGGCTTAGTCGGGGAAGACAAAAATCAGACGGATAAAGGCATCATCCTTTATCCATGCTCCCGTGCAAATGCGGGGAATAAGAGTTATCAAGTAGAACGCTTTACATACGCATGCATGGAGCCGATGGGCTAGACTCGTCATCGAAGCTGTTATGGCCAATAATAAATTGCGCTGTTATGAGAGAGCAGGAAGGATTCATCTATAGCGTAATACTTTTCAAACTGCTTGTGGGAGACACCTGTAAAATACCGGACAGAAATACAGCCACTAGTGGTTTAGTCCCACATATTTCCTCTCCAGTCACGTACATTCCTCCTCCCCTGACCCTGCCCCCGCACCCGGCACCACCGCCGTTCGAAGTCCCCCTAGCAAATATCTAGCCCCACATATTTGTAAACACATGCGCGCATATATGTCGTACGTTAGAGTAGAAATTATTGCATTATTATTAGATTATCTATGCTTAATTTGTTTCGATTAACTAGAGAATCCGAGAGAAAGATCATATTGTAGAACATTTGCGTTCAATGTAAATATCCAATTGGTATTATATATATACACGCACACGCACACGCACATACCCGTCTATATTCACTGGATAAGCTTTATTATTTCTTAAAGTTTACCTTTATATTAAAAATTAGCATAGATCTTATACAAAAAAAAAAAAAAATATTGTATTATTTGTGAAAAATGATGTTTCTTAAAATGGACGGCCTTAATAGGAGAAATTTATTAACACGACTAGCGATATTTCAAGACAAGAACAAGATACAGATATACGAGATGCCCAAAATATTTCTTACGGACAGTTCATTTTCAAAACAAAGCACTATTTTCATTATATAATTCATCCGCAGCTTTTAGTGCAGCCACGATGACTGGCTTATATTTGAATGGAGTAGTCGAGCTATCTCGCAACGTCTAATACTGCCATCTGCTTCTGGAGCCCAAGGAAAAGAACCGTCTGTCGTCAAACGTAAAAAATTATCATTATGCTGCTGTAAAACAGTATAGCTGTAGTATTTTCGATTTTCATCCTTGCTCGTTTCATCTTCCTCGATCGACCAGAAACGGGGCAGTCAATTATTATGCGTGACCGCATCGAGCTCATGCGCATAATGCGCATGTGTCGGGTCGGAAGCCGATACTAACGGAGAGTTGCCGGACGAATCCCGCAGCTTCTTACGAACTAAATAGTTCAATGTCGAGGAAATGAGCCACACACAAAAATACCCACTTGGTTGAGTGGTCCTTGTCGAGCCATGCCAATTCCCCTTCCTCCCGGACCCTATATTTATGGAAAAATTATTCCACGAGGACTTTTATATATTGAGGGAGCTGTTTTGGAGACGACGTACAGTCGCTCGCGTTATGTACCAGCCGCTCCCTCCTTCTCCCGGGACATTTTCATCCATTCTTGATTTTAAAAAATCTCCCCAATAAACTACCGCTTCGAAATTTTACTGCTGAGAATCAAGAAGAAGTCGTCCGTAGTCGTGAAACAAAAGGCTTCGCGGGAATATTGCTCAGGTTAGCTGTATTATAAGCACAATACCTTGGGTCGCTTATTTTACTCGATTATGTCGTACTTTTAATAATTAATCGATTATTGGCATTTTCCTGGAAATCCGTCAAAGGTAGAGCAAATTTTCTTAAATTTCGTCGACACTACGTTTGTTCTAAACATTATAAAGCTCAAAGCTGCTAATCCACTAACACTGCTAATTTAAATTTATACTTACAAAGCTTCCTTTACATATTTTCTCCACTCGCATCAATATTTTACAAAATACATTTTCTTCTTAAAGTTATATTTTGGATAATACCCAAAAAGCACAAGGCATTTCAGTGAGTCACTTAAGGGCTAACAGTCGAAATACAATCTTGCATTACAATAGACATATCATTTTCTATTAATAAAAACATTCTAATTTAAGAATCATTGAGCGACTTTTCCTCGATAAGCATATAAAGTAAATTTTATTTTTAAATTAGCCAAATTACAAACTAATGATTATTCAAGATATTATCCACTCGATTGTTTTCGCTATCATTGGTAAATAAATTTTATATTGATCGATAAAAATCAATGAGTAATCAAAATTAATAAGCCTTATTTATAGAACGGAATTGTGTACAATCTAATATTTTTATCTTTTTGTGACAAACATTTTTTTATTTTTAATTTTAGTTTTAATGCAAATTTCAATATAAATAGGATTAAAATATATTCAAGTAGATTTCAATTGATTCATATATATATTCTTCCTGTAATTTAGAGAAAACAACGAATGATGTGTACTTTAATTGACTTTCTTATAAAATTCACTCCCCCCTACGATAAAATACAATACACGAATATCATTAGATTAATTTATTACAAAGTTCTTATTGTACCTTGATTACGGAAAAAAAAATTTTTTTGAATTGAAATATACGCATTCATAAAAATAATCCTCATTCTGTATATTATTATTTTATGAAAACTTTCATTATCTAAGCTTAAACAGTGTTGAAGTTTTTAAAATTTACCATCTCATCAATAACAAAATGATGTTGTTTTGTATTTTACATGAAGTTCATTTAAGAAACTTGGCCGTACTTTCCTTATGTGAACTCAATAAAACATTTTTAACAATTTCCATTTATTCAAAGAAGTTTTGCTCCATATTATTCCGTTTAAATTGAATGTATTATCGTAAGATTTTACTAATTTTTCAGTAAACTTACTATTGTTAAACAATTTTGATTAGTTAATTACCACTTGAAAAAAATCATTAGTTGAATAATTTATGCATATTTTAAAAATAATTTAAAAAGAAACGAATAAATCATCTTAATAAATGATAATAATAAAGCGATAAAACATTGGAACCCTGTATTGGATATAACAACAAAGCCGTTAAACGATTAATAAATGATTTTCCCGAATCGCAACGCGAAATTGAATGTAATTATCCAAACATGCCAATCTTCCAAGATATAAACTAAAAATATTATTTCCTAAATAGGTCATATTCCTTCGATCACTTCTCCGAAAGCGATGAAAAAGTTTCTCTTTTCGCGCATGTCATATTTCTCGTAATCTGTTATCCGAATTACACTCGATCCTATCAAGTATCTTTTGTTACATAATAAGTGCGCACATGCACCTGATATGTCAAAATGTAAAATAGACGTACTTACTCTTGGTTAGTTGTTCTTTTCTCATGGAAACTGTATCTACGTAATGCATAATTAGCGATATTCTTGAATATGCCTCTCTCGCTCTTTCCTTCTTAGTATTCGTTTCCCTTTATAAAAACTATAATGAACGTATCTGTTTCACAGCCGCCTAACGAGTTTGTTTCCAAGTTATAAGTTTTAAATTCACTCTATATCAAAATTTACTCGTGAAATACGAATAGGTATTTTTATTTAATATTAAAATTTTTATTTTTTAACTATTACTTACTATTAACAATTTATTTTAACTTGCATTTCAATATTAAAAGAGTATATATATATATATATATATATATAAATATATACAATACACAATAAAAAAATCAATAATAAACAATACATTTTAATAAAAATACATGTTAACAATAAATCAATTACTAACATTTCAAATTAATATTTTTATGTCATCTTGACTATTAATGTAGTATTAGAATACATTACAATAGCATTACTCATTTATAGTGAAACGTCCATCGATAAAAGTTTTGAGCAGGAAAGCATTTTTCTCGTTGAACAAATCAGTTTTATTTTATTTACATAACATTTACTCATCGTGTATTGAATAATTAGTTAGGTGACAAACTCCATAATGTCAATATAGTATATATTTTCCATTTTTAAAGGAAGATCTCTTTTTCTGCGAACATTCCATGAAATTTGAAAGATCCTCACCTTTAAATTGACGACCAATAATACTTTCAAACAAAAAACAGAAACATATCACTATTGAATGTCGCTTGTAGCTCTAATAAATTTTAGAATGCACATCATTTGCTAGTAAACAATCAGCGAGTCAAAAGGATAGACCAATTTCATTGTTATGCCACATAAAAACTCACGCCGTATAAATAATAAAATTTCTCACTTTGTATAACGCAAAACCTATTATTTTTTTTGCATTTTAAGGTTATACGTTCTTCTGCATGGATAACATGGACATGCAGGAAACCACTGAATTTGTTTTTTATTTTTTCAAATTATTACACAATTGGAAAAATAATGTTCAGTATACACATACATAATAAGCAAAATGTGTAGATTTTAAAATAAACACGATCACAAATAGTGTAAAATGAAAATTTTAATATTCATTAACGAATTAAACAAAATCTTCAAGTTACTAAAGCATAAAATATAATTTATTTTAAATAATTTATGCGCTTTGTAATAGCATTTAGATTTATCTTAATTTCTAATTTTAATACATCAAAAAGTTTAATAAATTTCAAATCTTTTAATAAAATCGTATAAGCTAATAAAGTCAATAAATATGAAATATATTACTTTAGGAAACTCATATTTTCTTTTAAGTACTTAGCTTCTTATCTATAAAAATTTTATTACTTATCTAAAGTACCTAAAAATACATTGATATTCTGTAGCAGTATATTTTATGCATCACTTTTAAAGTAAATATTGTATAGAAAAATGTTAGTCATAAAAAATTGCTAACTGCCTTTCTCAAATCTGAGACCTTATTTTGAATAATGAAGATATTTTATAAAGTTTAGTAACGAAAACTGCAAGGAAAGAGAAATTGTTTGTTTTTTTGAGGAAAATATTAACTAATTAACCTCGTAAGCTCCAGTAATGATGGCCGTAGTTAAAAAAAATATGCCGAAGGTCAAAATAATTTGAGTGTCAAAACAAGGAATTTATTATCGGTCGTCTTATCGGTTAAATTTTAATAAATTTTCTTCAATTCAAAAAAAGGAAATTATTGATATTTCAATTAAATAATTTCTTATGCCAACAAATAACAAAATTTAAATTTAAACAAATTAACAATTTTTTATGATCCATGTTTTTTATTTGTTTGTTGCTTTTTTCATATTTTTTTAAAATTTTGCATTATAAATTCTATGAATTCCCTATTTACAAACATATCATACTAAGCATTAATGCTATCTCTGTTTTAACCCTTGAATATTAATAAAAAGCCATTATTAGATGAAAAAGTTTTGTTTATTTAATAAAAGTAAAATGTTTTAATACAAAAATTTTTAATTAACATATTAAAATTTCTCTCTACCTCTCGTAGTCTATCCACTTACTACATCTACTAACTCATGTCTCCGTCCTCACTGTCCACCCTACATTTTTACATGTATTTTGGCAGGTATGTGTACGTTCGTGTGTACATATATAATACTGTATATATTTTTATTTGTAAATAAATTGTTAAATAAATTTGTCGTTGAAGTAATTATTTCCTTAGAAAGCTCCTCCATTTTGGCAATTTTAGAAGCCGCAATTTTTTATGAACAACGAGGCTGAATTAAAAAAAAAAATTTAATAACTGAAATTATATTCTAAAATTTTAAATATAAACTCATATTAATAACGTTGAACTTATTTTTTTATATAATTAAATAGCACAAACACAAATTTTTCTTCTGTATTTTCATTTGTACATATGATAAATTGGCTTTGGTAGTAATTTATAGTTATAAATTTGTTTTCTGTGAAAATATTCGAAAGTAAAAGAACTTTAAGTACACCTACTTCCAGTTACTTTACCATGGTACCAATTAAGCACAGATTTAAGCATCATTCATCTTCCATGCGAAAAAAATAAAATGAATTATTTTCACCTTAGCTTACAAAAGCATGAAGACTTCAAAATGTAGGTTAAATTAAGTGGCATCTCTTTAGACCGTATTAAAACTCTTTATCGAAAATCAAATTTAATGTGTTAGCTTACATATTTAAAAAAATGTCCATAATTCGCTTAATGATATTATAAATATTATAATATTGAGAATATTAATATGGAAGATTCCGTGCAATTTAACATTATTAGATGGTGAATTATAGAAATTAGCATGCGGCGTTTACCGATGCTAAAAATGCGTCTTAACATATAACAGCAGAAGAAAATTAAGCGCACCTTTAACTTTAAGTTTAAGATTGATGTGACATTGGCTTCTGTAATAATAAATATTTTATTTTCGGCTATACTGATAATTCAGAATTCTCTTGTAACTATTATATACGGCAATGTATTAGTATAGAAGCAATATTAGCCCTGCACTCGCGTGCCATTCGTCGAGCTACACACAAAAGTCTTAATATACGATAATAGTACTATGAATAACTTATGAACGTCATGTAGAAATACTATGAATTATCATGTAGCTTTCACATGATGATTACACTGAAATAACATGACGAAGGATAATATTGAAGCGATCTTCATTTACATACATATTTCGCATAAATTCATAATCTTTGCATCCTTTTCTTCAAAGGCTTCATTACTACAGAATCCATTATACAGCTTTGTAGATTATTAATTATGCACTCCTAATTTTTTATCTATGGTGCAACGAAGGTTATAAATACAAATTTTAACGAAATAGCTGTAAACAACAATAATTGTAATAATAATGTGTGGGTATAAAAAAGAACAAGATATGAATAGACAATGTAGATTTTTTTGCTTAGATTGATTTTATACTAATTATAGCAATGTATAAGATGTAAGCCATGCCATTAATAAGTTTCTATTAATATTAAATCTATTAATTAAATTCCTAAAAATGCTAAATCTTAGTTAAACACGATAAATGATTATTGATAAAAAATATCGCTACTGTACAGAGAGTGAAGGATGCGCTATATATATATATATATATATATATATTTATTTATTTACATGATAAACAAGTGACAAAACAAGACGCCTGAAGTTTACTTCCAATTCTCCAATCGCTTATATTTAAGTTGCAGCACGAGGACATTCACGTGGACTTGTTGATAAAGCCAGTATTGCACCAGTAATATACACACAGGGCTAAGAAGCAATTTATCATTGCTCCTAGTTGCGAAGAGGTTTCAGCAGTGATCAAAATCCCAGGGTAAAGGAAAATTCAATCCGCGTAAATCGTTGAGTAGCGCGTGTCGCCTTGGTCTCCGCATTCCGAAGTTAGCAAGCGTCAAACCAGGGGACGCGTAAAATCCACAATTGGACCAATATCGAAGAGTTAGACGATCTTGTAAGACCGGGACGAATTCGACTGGTGCAAGTGTTATTTACATATAAGTTCCGCGACGATCTCGCCTCACTGCCAGCATTGATGGAGGTAGAAGGCCGATTGCCTGGGCCGGGATGAGATAAAAAGCGTATTCGTCGGGAAGAGAGGCCGAAATAAAGAGGGAAAAAGATAGACGAGCACGAAAGGGTGGCACGGGTTTACGAGGAGCTCGATGTAAACCAGTTTTATAGTAGCGGCGGGAGATTTTAACTTTGGATCGCGACTCGCTTTCCCGTGAGTGCGCGCACACCACCGAGGTCGCTAACAATAAAAGCAGTGGCTCGCGCTTTTCAGTTAAAATCAAACCTCCGCGTTCGCTCCTCGGAGAACCGGCAATTCTTGCTATTATTGCTCTGCGTACGCTTATGAGTTTAACTGTACGTGTGGCCGCCTATCAGATCGATAGCTCGGCCGCGCAGAGCCGGCAAATATTGGAGACAATTAAGTTTCTTCCAGCTGCCAAGTTTCCGCGTCGAACGTCAGTCGCGTAAACGCGTATTGCTCAGCGAGATCGTAAGACTTGCTTTACGACAAATACGCTGAAATTCTGCCTTATAACTTAATGCGACGCCGCTTGGATTGCCGAGCTTTCATATATCGTGAATACCATAATAATTAAAAATAATGATCCTCTAATTAAGTCTTTGTAAAATAAAAACAACTATAAAGCAAATTCCACGTACGAGAGGAATATAACGATATACAGTTGTACTGAATTTTATCGGTCAGTAGATTCAGAGTTCATTAATAGCACAATCGATCGTTCGGAACTTAAATAATTAAAATAGAAGAATTCTATTTTCAACGAACATTTTAATTTAAGAAAGATATTATTTATAGCGTGCTAATGAGCAAAACGTTCATTTAATTAAAAATTCACGAAATTTACGATCCGCTTGTTGTAATTGCAATCTACCTTCATTCATAACAGTACGTGCTAAAGGAAAATTCATTTTTAGTCATAGGTACGATATAGAAATCGTACTGTGAGTTGATTTCAATAAGTTTGAATGTATACAATCATATGTTACGTGCGAAAAAATGAGCTCAATATATCATAAAGTTACAAAACTAGTAGATATTATACTATATTATCCAATCTATAAAAACGATCATTTATTTCAGAGCTATTTTTCTAAGTTTTTAGAAAAACTTCTTTGAAATTTATTTTTTTTTAGGTAAAGTAGCTAAAAGTACTCGATACGGTTAATCATTTTCTTTATATCAAAATATTATCTACCTTTTACACTAGCAAAGATAAAAATAGTTATCGCCTGGCATTTAAAAGCATTTAATAACAAAACTCTTAAAAATATGTTTAAATTTATGCCAGAGGTATCCCCTTACTACGTGTTGTTGTTTTTGAAAAGCTACAATTTTGTATTTAAAATTCAAAATTAATTCCAGACATTCGCTTACTCATCCATTATATACAAGTATACCAAAGCTCATGGATCCTCTCACAAAAGCTGCAATTATAAACTAAAACCAATTACTTCGTATAAAGATAAAAATAAAATAAAATACAAGATTAGAAGTTTTTTATTTGTATATCAATGCGCGATTTATGTAGATATCCCATAATTTACAATCATGTTTCAATGTAACAATTATTATTATTTTTAATGAAAGTGATTATAATTCTACTATTAATGTGAATTAAGTGAAATTTTCTTCTCCAGTAAACATAAGCATAATTAACAAAATAAAGAATAGTGTCAAGGTTTTGCAACATAAAGGAAAAAAATGTAAAAAAAATGTGTATAATACATATGAAATAAAAGTATTTTAAAAAGCTACAAAAATTTAACGTAAAAATTAAAATTTGTTTGTTTACTGTTATGTTTAAGTGTACATCGTAATAAATATTAGAAAAGTCAAGATATTTGGAAAAATAAGAAAAGACTATGATAAAATAAAAATAAGTTAGTACACTTATCGGATTAAACGTTGTTTCAATCACACATTTTTTACGCGAATTTTAGCTGTTTGGATTACTTTCAGAAATTTGCGAACAAATTTATGTGTTATCCAAAATTTCAAATAGAATACACGAATAAAGAAAAATTTTATCCAAAATTTATTAGAAAATCCATATAAAAAGAATACTTTTATATTTACTGTAAAAATATAATATATATGTATGCTATTTATTTGGTCGCATAGTTTCTCTACTTTTCAAATATGAAATAAAATGACAATGATTTTCTACAGGCTTCTTTCTCTAAATGAATACTACAGTATAAATAGGTAACTCGGAAATTTGTCAAAAAAATGATTTCTATATAGCTTACAGTATAAGGAAAATCAAAGATATATTTACTGTTAAATAAAAAGTAACGTTGAATCAAACCTTATTTTTATTAAGTAGGTATCAAATGTTTATGTTTTTATCAATAAATAATACGTCTTTATTTCTTTAGCTATGTTTATACTCATAAAATATGTATACTTAATGTGCTTGATTCAAAACGTATCTTAAGATAAGACTTTGAAAAAGAAAGGCTTACATATAGAATGAAGGAATTTTTATTTTTATTTTATAATTTAATTTATAGTAAGATTTTAATTACCGAACAAACAGTTTTTCATATAATTTCTTGCAATAGTGCAGTTATAAAAATTATCTTATTCGTACAAAACGTAAATGAAATATAAGTACCCGTATCTTCGAGAAGCTCCATTCTATTTCACACTTCACAGTATTTGAAATTTTACACTTTTATAATACGGTATCTAGCAGATTTATGAATGAGCATAACGTAAATGTATATATTAATACATATATATATATATATCATTAACTAACAATGTTGCCGAATAATTATTTGAAATTTGAGTTTTTATTAACTTTAGTGGTTTCAGTAATAAAAGAAAAAACTTTTCATTTTGAAATGCGAAACCATGATTAAATTCAGCATTTAATTTTTTCATACGTCAAAAGAAAAGTTATTATACCGCTTAGTTGCACCTCGCCATACTCAAAGCTACATAAAGCCTTAGCCAAGAAATGTCACTTTCATGTTAATAGTATATTTAACTTTTTGTATCATCAATTATGTGTATTTGAAATATTCTTGAAATTTTTTAAGTGCACTAAATTAAGCGTTAAAAAAAAATCTTTAGGTTATGAGAAAAATTCATGACCACTTGTTATTACTCGAGCCGCGGGTACTGCAAGGCGATGATTGCATTTTTTTGTATTAAGAGAAAGCAACGATAGCGGCTGAAGCCGTTGTTTAAACTCAAAGATGTGGGCATATATCAAAAGATGAACGGCCACGGAGAAACAGCGTTTCTACCGTTGGCTGAATAATATAAACTCCGAGTTTAATTCAAGGGGTCCAGTATTAGCGAGCATCCTCTTTCATCAAGAAGCCGTAAGCCAGGTGAGGATTTCCGCTCTAGTCCTTGCATCGATCAACGTCTGCATAAATTTCTCATTTGCGGGACGGTGCGCATTTATTACGTCGGCACTCGAGGGCCCGACTCCCACCCACAGCAATCAACAATAATCAGTAGCAATAGCAGCAACGTCCATCGGAACCGCGGCATTTCTCAATCCGATCCCTCGCGATCCCTCGCTCCCCGACGCGCGACGAGGGCTTCGTCCTTGGTCGAGCGCCTCCGGGTCCGCGTCCTCGGAGCGAACGGCCTCCGACAGCTCGGGAGGGTCGCAGGCCGAGGACTATGGCACCGAGGGGCTCGTCCTTAAAGATAATCGGAGCCGCGACCCTGATCGGCTCGCGGGCGCCCCGAGGCTGACGCGCCCATTTGCGAGTACTGCCCGTGGCCGGGGAGGGAGGGACAGCAGCAGGGCGGCGGGCGACAGCCGGGGAAGGAGACGCCGGGGGCCGGTGGCACCGAGTCTGACGGGATTATTCAGCGGCTAATGCATCGCCCGACTGCGCCCCTAGCGCATAAAGACACATGGAGAGAAAAGTGACCTTTTCTGCGCGCGCAAACCGCCTGACAGCGAGATTTATCGTGCTCTCTCCTCCTGTTTTGTCCGCTTCCTTGTCCCAAACAGAAGCTGCCCTCGCCCGGGCAAATGCGCGCGCTCGCGCCCCCGCACACGAGACAGAGAGAGAGAGAGAGAGAGAGAGAGCAAGACAAGTGGATAAATTTAGAGCGAGAGGCGTGAAGCATTCGGGAGGCCGGAGCAGGTCGCGCGAGCAAAATATTCATTCGTCACGTCTGTCCGGAGTCTTAACTAAGCGCGCTAAGAGCCAAAGGCCGCGCGCGATCCGTTCCTGGGAGGGCGGGGGCTGAAAATTCAGGGTCGACGACATCCAATCTGCCGAGATATAAATATCGGGCGATTTTTATCCCGACGGCTGCTCGCGCAAAAGAAGATATAGGGTCTGACCACTTGGACAATCCGGGCGCGTGGGGCTGCTGCTGCCGCTCCTGCACCCCCCCCCCTTCACCCTGCTCCTGCTAGTCGTGTATTACTCCGTGATATGGGGAAAAGGAGGATAACGCGTTAGAGAACAGCTTAGCCGCTGCGCGTCCCGTGACATAATGGCTGTCGAAAAACAAAGCGGTAAGTTCGGGGGTTAGCGTGTAAAATGGGGTGTTATTTTCTTCTGCTTCTGCACTTCTCCCGCCCTCGCCCGCTTCTTCTTCTTCTTTTTTACGTTCTTTTATCTAGCGCCGAGAACTTTATGACGCGTCGTAAAAACCGCGGGATCGTGTATTGCCAATGTCGGACGATCACGTTTGCTGAACATAATTACGTAAAAAATCACGATGAATTTATTTAATGCCGAAATGCTGGGACATTACTAATACACACGGCCCTTATTTTACATTGCCCCGTCCTTCCATTCGATAGTTTCCCATGCTTTTTATGGTGACTTTTTTATTTTTATTTTTTTTTTTCTCCTTTTTTTTCTTTTTTTTATTATTTTTTTTTTTTTTACTTTTTTTACTTTTTTTCTGTTTTGGAGATAGTTTAGCTAACGGTATTCGTAGGGAGGTATTATGGAAATCCTGAGAGGTCATAAATATCCTGTTAACAATGCGGCGCCGTGCGATATATCGAGACTTAATTCCGCATAATTATATTTCGCGTTAAATAAATAATAACGACGATTGTTTAAAAAGTATTTTTTAATAATAATATGGAAATCTGTGAGATAATAAGCTTAAAGAATAATAACAGCAACGTGACTGAAATATACCTCGGTGAATTGTTATTTTTGCACATTTTATCCTGGCTAACAACTGGACGGGTGATAGGCTGTGGCTTTTTCTTACAAAGAAAAGCTAAGAGCAAAAACGTCCAGCTTTTTAACTAGCATTATTATGTTAAAAAGTCCCAACCCTATTCTATCCTATTCTTCGATAAAAGTAAAAAAGAAGACTGACCATAAACGTAAGTCATAATTAATTATGTATATATAAATACTGTAAGATAAGTATTTATCAAATTAAACCAATTTTTTTTAACAATATTATTTAGTTTGCAATATGTTAATGCCGATTAAACCATTTAGTATTACTTTCCTTATTAAAAATAACATTAATAAATACAAAAAAAATTCATTATATATATATATATATATATATATATATATATATATTATAAACTTTAATTTTATAACATATAATGAATAATAAAATAACAGTACATGATATGCAATCAGAGTGGCTCATGGCATAGCTATAATATACATTACTTAAACATTTTATAACATTACTTTATCACAAATTACGGACACTTATTTTACAAAAAATGATTTTGTATTAGATAAAATTCTATGTGATAATCAAAAAAAATTAATAATTAAAATTCATTTTTTGAAATGTTAAAAAATTTTTTTAATGTAATATCAAGAAAAATAGATAACAAACGATTGTGAAAAGCATATGGGGTAATTAGGTAAATTATTTTAAAAAATGGTATCAATAAAAAATGATAACTATTAATAATAATAACAAATTTTAAGGACTTTTTGTTGATGCTATTATTATTATTATTATTATTATTATTATTATTATTATTATTATTATTATATATATAATAAGAATATGTAAAGTTCAAAATAGCATTTAAAAAAAACTTTTCAAAGTAAAGAAATTTTCTCAATTGGCAAAATTTTAAAAACTTCAGATTCAGATTACGATTCTTTTGTGATGATCTTATTATTTTTTTTTTTTGTAAATAAGACTTGAATAAAAAAAATACATTTAAAAAAACAACGTCGATCACTATACCTATTTTACTAAATCTGTGGATAACTTATTTATACAGAAAAATACACACAAGCCCGTAGAAACAAATCCCAGTCTTTATCGTTTTATCTGCTTGGCAAATCCATTCGTATTTTATACTAATATATTTATAATGTTGTCATGTTCTTGTTAAACAATGTACCATTGCAAATATGTAGTTGCATATGAAGCAATCAAATGATTATACTGAAGACATATGCCAATACACTATGTAAAGGTAAACTATAATTCATCATCTGATTATACCGCTTATAACCGATTTGGTTTATACATGATTAATATGATATATATATATATATATATATATATATATATATATCATACATAATAAAGCTGTTAAACATTTACAAATCGTACTGATTTTAATTCATTCTGAAAAAAAAGAAACATGATAAGTGGCTGAGTTAGTGGCTTTATTAAATTATCACACAATTTGCATACTAATTTGAAACTGAGCTCTTTCTATATTTAAAGACATTTTGAATAATTAAATTAGCAAAAAAGAATCTGACTCGCGTTCAATGACGAAGAAAAAAAAGGCTGAGCTTAATAGACGCACAAAGCTGATATACAGTTAATTACAAGCAACGATAAGGGATCTGTAATCGTTAAGAAAATAAGGGGAAAAAAATGTTGGCAATAAAAGTCATCGGACTCGACTATTACCTTAAATTGAACGAAAATTAATAGTCCTGCGCGCGCTAGATCCAATTTAGCGCTATCATCTCATCGTCATATTTATGGGCGCCTCTGTCCCAAGGGATCGATAGTAACAATAATAGTTGCAGCAATCGCGAGAAAATAAATATTTGTCTTGCTGTCCAGGGGAGAAAAAGCACGTAACAAAATAATAAGGTAGTCCTGCTATCTTTACTTTAGCAAACTATAATTTACCAAATAAACCGTCAAATCGATGCGACTACGAAAATGAATGGGGGCACATTGCTAATTATGACTAATAAAATTATATAGTTATTGTACTATGCATCACTTAAGCTCAGCTTCATCGGGTAAAATTAAAATATTTTAGTTGATATAAATTGTGCGGCACATCCAATTTATATAACGCGTTGTAAGGAGTTATGCTTCTTTAACTGTTTACTTCTTGTTATTACAGAATTACATCTTCAACGTAATTGTATTTTCTAATATGATGCTGTCATAGTTTAATAATTAATTGTGAAATTACATAATAACCGGCTCATAATTACACCGACTTATAATGTGGGAGTAATGCGTATAATCAGTTAACAAGAATTGAATTTTCGTAAAATATATTCAAATGCAGAGCAATGGCGATTACTTATAAATTACTTAGTTTTCAATTGCTGTATTACTCTCGGCATGCTTTACTAGAGTAGAGCTACAATATATAGGCCTTTCTCTATGTAAATACGATAACGATATAAGAAAAAAAAAGTTGAAGGTTATCAATTAGCGTAGCTTCGTTGCAAATTTTACTATTATCAAGTCATGATCGTAAGACTTTTAACGCTACATTTCTTACCCGGAGTCTTGAAAAAGTTCATAAATTTAAGTCTACTAATTTGAGTGTTTACGGTGGTGCTTTACATTTTTTAACGCATAAATGTATGCCCTGTTGCTTATTATGAAAAAAAGTGAGAATCCAGCTCCAAGGTATTACGATTTAAGACTCGAAAGTTTTTTCCAGCTAAGTCTAGATTTCTGACACATTTTGAATAAAACGAGCAAGTATAAAGTCCTGTTTGCATTACACGACTCACGTGCCGTTTTACTATATAATTTCGCTAAACATTTAATGAAATTATACGCAAACCTCTTTACAGAATTTAACTGCAGGTTAAATTCAGGCCGATAATCAAGCTGACACGTGCGCGATATTCTTCGCAAAGTAAAACGCGCTTTCCGCCCGTCTCTAAATTTAATAATTAACGAAAATCTCAAGAGCCTCTTGCCTTAGAATGGAAGTAATAAGCGAAAAAAGGCGCCTACCTCTATACGATAATGACATATAATTGCGGGCCATAGTCCTTGAAACAAAATGCAAATGAGTCGGCGTGCGGGAGGTAGAGGCTCGAGTCCGCCTCCCGCTACGTCGGTAGGAAACGGGCGCGAGCGACTCCCGCATAAATCGGACGATTTCTCAAATGGGAGGGAATTATTCAGCGGCCGCCAGCGTCCAAAGCCGGCACGTCGATAAATAAGACTTACACGAGTCCGGTAACAATGCCGACGGCCATAAAACTCGTCTCTCCTGTCCCGTCGCGCGGACGATCCGCGTTTTACCGCAGATCCACAACTCGACGCACTGCGGAACACTCAATGGCGTATTATCTAATCGGGGACAAAGTACAGGAGCCTTTTGCGCGCGATTACTCCTCTGCAATCGAGGACCCCGAGCTCCGGCCAATGGCTGGCAATGGCTTCTCTCGATTTTTTGCCTCTACCTACCGAGGATATTAATGTAATTGTGCGGCTCCCCCCTCGAGCAGCCAACCCGGCCGGCGGAGGAGGACAGTCGCTTTCCCGGCACGGGATAAAACTTGAATAATTAAATTCAAGCCAACTGTAGCTCCCTGTTGTTGCCCTGCATTTTATCTTTTTTAATTAAGTCAAATTTACTTTTGCGCCCAAGCGAGTATACTCTTCGTCAAGAAAATAATTTTCAAAATATCATTAACGAATCTTTACGCTTTAATGGACTTCTAGCGATTTGCCTCGGAATCCAGATCTTCCGTACTTTGTCGCATTCAAAACGCATCGCAATGCTTAATTCGTCTTGATTACAAAGTCCTGCAAACGTGTACTTTTAATGCTGTTTCGCACTTTAATACTGACGATATAAATAGGAAATTAAAAGTACCTTAACCCACCATCGTTATTACATGAGTAAATGTATGGCGTCCTAAATAAATTCGAATCTTCTAATCAGTAAGCTTAGCCGAAACTAAGCAACAATCTCTATAATTATAAACAATACAATATAAACTACATTTAAAAGCTCAGAGGATAATAAAAGAGCTACAGTTGTATAGAGATTTTATTACAACCTCGATTAATTACAATGACCGAAAATTACATATAACGATTACGTAAATTGAGCATTACTATTATTTTCTCTTTTCAAAATTTAAATCGAAATTTATAATAAATATTTCATCTAAAAAAATAACAACTACATTTATGAAGGCGGGTATATACTTTGACACATATATAATTAATTCTACTTTAGATTCTAAGCAAATTACTATGAATTAAGAAAATTACTTTTCAGAATAATAATACTATGTGATTAAGATTATTATTAGTATTTTGTAGAAGTTATTTAAAAACATTGGAGAATATGGTTATGCAAAATTAATTTACAGAATATAAATTTCTTCGTTTAAATTCTAGATTAAATACTAGATATCGAGCAGTCCAAATAGTAATTCATTCTGTTAATAATAAATTATGTTTAACAATTAAAGAGTTTATATAGTCATCAACATGGCTTGAGAAAATTTTCATTAGCTAACATTATTCTTCAAAAAGTAAATGCAGCTTTAGTAAGGGTTAGTTTTAATACGCATGTTAAAAATTCTTTATAATAATATTTATAATATATATATATATATATATATATATATGCTAGTTCAAGAAAGTTTAAGCGCTCATAGCAATTATACCGTTTCAGGCTTTTAAGACCATTATCGGCAAATATTTATATCAATAATCAAAAAAGAATTCTGGACGAATACTCGTATCGATATTATAAAACGACTGTACTACACGTATCTTGCGACACATCATTTACTAAAACCATTTATATCACGTAATCTTATAATAATTTAAAAATCTATCAAAAGTTGCATAGACTTTCGGTTCGATTTTATAATCCATACACAAACTTTACAAAAAAATCCAGCGTACGAAAGTTTTTATATTCCTGGAACGTATGAAGCACTTTTTTCTTTGTTAGATTCGCAACTAGTATGAAAAAACTAGAAGAAGGTAAAAAATCTGAAGTTACGAAAGCTTTAAAAAAATGTAATCCACAAAAGTTCAATTACTGTTATGAAACATTTCTGGAGAAAATTCATTTCCGAAGGCGAAAACAGGCTCCAAAATTTACAGCTAAATAAAACGAAAGAACGGAGTGGGGGGGGGGTGAATTAAGGGAAGAGCGGGGTTTCTCTATCCTAATAATCTTGTGCAAAATTTTTAATTCCCACCAGCAGCAGCAGCAGCCCCTCGGCCCGCGCCAAGTTTCAACAAGCATTCATGCAGGTTATACACGCACAAGCACAAGCCCGACGCGTGCGCGGGTCTGCACTTGAAATGACGGGAACGTGCTGAAAAGTTTTTACCGGCGTAAAACGAGAATTTTGTGCGCTGGGGTTGTGCGAACCAGTATCTTGCTCGAATAAACGACGAAAAGGCCGGAAAGTTGAAAAACCGAAAGCACGAGAAAGTGAGTCGGAGAGCGTGGGATAAAGACCAGACAATGACTGTGACAGAGAGAGAGAGAGAGAGAGAGAGAGAGAGAGAGAGAGAGAGAGAGACAACAGTAGGGGGTGGCGAACAGTAGGGGACGGTGAACCGGTTGACGGTTGAGGGGTTTGTGGGGTTGAGGAAAGGTTCAAGGGAGAGAGAGAGAGAGAGAGAGAGAGATGTCACGCGAGAGCGAGGCAATGAGCAAGAGAAATAAGCAGAAAGAGTAAAAAGGCAAAAACCTAAACTTACAACGGTGCTTACGTCTAAAAGAAGGTAATAAGTTTGCGAACGAAAGAGAAAAATCGAAGAAAGGCAAAGCTATAGCGGTGTCTTTTAGCAAAAGGAAAAACTATAGAAGTGGAGAACAACGAGAAGCAAAAGAAGAGAAAATATCGTGAGTGGCTCCAAATTCGATCGTATCCTGTTATTTTCTATAAATAAAAAGGCTAAATGTCAATGCCGCTAATAAACTGGCTTTTATATAATTATTTACATTTAGTCAGTGAGAATAGTTTCGAAAAATATATAAAAAAAACCTCTGAAAGAAGCTTTTGTACCAGTAAGTTATAATTTTATAATGTAGCTACGTAAAGTTAAAGTATTTTTGAAGGATTTTTTTAACAACGTTAAATAACACAAAATTAACTTTCAAAGAATATTTAAATAATCATTGGATGCAATTACAATGGATCCTTTGAATTTAAGTATACATATAACATACATTAGACATATTTAAATAGACGCATCACCTGATATAAATGTAGGTCAGAGTTATTTCGAGTTTATAAGAAGATTTACAGGTAATAAATTGCCGTCAGAACCATACGCGTAAGATTCCTTTGTTATTAAACTTTTACGCTTGCCTCGTGCGTAGCTCAGCTATCTCGCTTCTGATTATTCACCACTGGCTTCTTTGTCAATCAGTGATTTGCTTAAAGCACACCCAAATGTCCTAATGTCGCACACTGATCCAGCTTCTACGTGATAATTGATCTACATTTAATTACCGACTCGGCGTATTCGTCTTTAGTCATCTGATTATACGTCGTTATTTCCCAATCCATCCCATTAAGTTTACATTCGCAAGTCTTTGACCTATTATACTCAATAATAGAACAGCCAAATTTCAACCATATTTACATCTAATCATTTGTTTATAACAGCCTTTTCTGTAAATAGGCAATTTATATATGTAATGTATAATACGTAGAAAATTAAAAAATCGTTGTTTTTTTAATTGGAAATTCAAAATGTATTAGCTGCTTTGATCAATTTTTGTTGGGTCATTCAGTGAGCATCGATTAATTCGAAATTTGTCAATAAGCACTTATTTAAATTGTTTTCTAAGATTCCCCTTTAAACTGTGACGTACTAACAAGCATAAACAATGTAACATTAACGGTATAAAATTTTTTAATTAATATTTAATAATTAAGCCCATTCAACTGACTTACTGTTTATCACATTTTTATTTTTATTTGCATTCATTATATAAAAACGAAATAAAATTACTTGTTTTATTTGTACGGTAATATTAATCAAAAGACTTTGATGTTTTAATTTTAAAATATAATGAGAAAAATTATAAATCAAAACATTATCATACATTTAAGTAAACAAAATTTCATCTGATTTACGCAACATAATCTTATTTAAGGCAAATTATTTAATGCTATTATGCAAACATAAATAAAAACCGTTTAATTTTCCAAATATTGTACGGCTGAATTTCTATTTGTTGTTAAATATATTTACTCAATGCGTGTATCTCATTATTCCATAATTATGAAGAAATTTTGTTTTATTATGATTATTCTATGCACTAATTTGATATAAAAATAAACTAAATTAGTAATATGACTTCTCAAAATTGACTTTGTATTTAATAATTTTTTTTTCAACTTAAGGAGGAAACACGAGCTAAACTAAACTCTTTAACAAACGGAATTTCATTATTGAACGTAATTTTTGTTTATTACCTTATAAAATTACGGTAACACTTTACTTTAATTTAATGTACAGAATATGAATAATGCGTGTGAAGTATCAAAACAAGCATGATGATTCTTTAAATGTCCAAGTGTATCAAGCTCTATGATCATTCTGATTCAATAGCAGCAGCAACTTAATATAATTAAACGTAATTTTTCGTATATGTCGTTTTGATTTAATTCAAACCATTAAAAATCATGTTTTCACTTGCTTAAACTAAAGAATAACAATGGCTCTTCAAAAGATTAAAACCAAAAAATAATTTATTTAGAATCACATTTAAGTGATTATTGGGATTTTATGCTAGTGGATGACAACAATACTACAAGTAAAACGACTATTTAGCCAAGAGTTCTTAACAAAAGCCCCGTGTCCAAGAGTGTGCTGATGAGAAAAGAAATAAATAATGTCATGTTTGTAAATAAGCACATAAATAGATGATTACGTCGTCAAGGATGGATCCAATGGATTGAATCTGACAAGCCGAAGTGATCTCTCCGTTACAACAGGAGGACAACCGAACAGACGAAGCGAACGATGACACTCGACAGAGTGACACGGAACGAGAGTGAGAGCAATCCTGTGTATATTTACGTGAGATATGCCTTTATTCATATGGGCGTGTGTGCGCGTGTGCGTGTTAGGGAAAAAAACGCAAAGGAATAGAATAGAGAAGCGGTCGTCATATAGTCGCGGTACCCATAATCGTAATTCACTCAAACGAGCTGACAAATTTATTTACGCCGGCATCCGCCGCTTCCTTTACGGCCGCGTATACGTATCCGTGAGTTTTTTACGTATTTTTTATTTTTCATCTACGTCCGACATTGGCAATTAAATAAAGTATTATGGCGGTCAGGCGATCCGGCGCTCAATTCAATAAGTACTGTGGATAAGGCCAAAACTAGTTTCTTTATTGCGGAGATGATACGATTGAATTTTGTGTGCGCGCTGATACGGAAGATGTGAGAGGGTCTCCGACTTTTGCCGCGGCTGATTATAACTTATATGTTTATCAACATTTTTGACTTAGACGGATATCTTTTAATGTCCCAACAGCGGTACAATCAATTTGTTGAAAGGGTATTAAAAGTTTTGCTATAGATTTTTCATGAGAAAAACGCTGCTTACCACCGCATCCTTTACTACATCGATGTAAAATTTTCCGATAAATCAAAGCTTATAAATTCTTCGGATACAATTGATGATTAAATTAATCATTTAACAGTAGCGATTCATTTTATTGCAAATGCAATTTAAAATGCATTATAAAATTCAGCATTGCAATTAATTCAAACAAAGTTTATTATTCAACTTCATTTTGGAACTCAACTGCATTATTTGATTTTTACGCGATGCGTTAAAAAATGAACGGAAAGTATTTTCTACTTTAACTGGTAATAACTGTTCCGAAATCAGTAGTACTAAAATATACTTTGACAAAATTTAATAAATAACCAATTATTGTCAGCGTTGATTCAATGTATAACAACGTACTAAATAAAAGGTCATTACTAATACATCAGGAAACGATTGAATATGTATTTTGCAATTAAGCAATCAATAAAATAATTATCAAAATATAATTTACGTAAAACCCATATTAAAATATAAATACAATTTATATGTAATAAACGAACGAGGGCATCGCCAATAGAAAATTTTATAAAAATAGTTTATAACAATTGCTAGTAAGCGAAATTAATAATTGAACAAGCAAATAATTTTAAATGTTCATTTTTTGATTTTTAAAAGTATTTTGACATCGCACTCTACCCACTTATTACAACCCCATAAAATCATTATAATAAAAGTACTTCGATTAGACATTATAATATAGACTTAGATGAATATACATGGATGGCAATTGTAATCACAGCTTTGATAAATACAATCATTTCGATTCTCTAAATTGGTAATTAAAAATACAATCGTGCATTTATAAAAAATTTTCAATATCAAAAAGACGCTTTCATTGAATACCGAACAATCGAAAAGATTGATTAGTTTTACAAAAAATCAAATTAACCATTCATCACATTTAAATATAAAAATATATGAATAGATTTTAATTTTCACAGATTATCACAAATTTATGTAGCATTCAAAAATATTCTTTACAATAAAATATGTATTTGAACAGGTTGAAAGCTTTCCTTAACTTATTCGAATAGACTAAGCAAATTGCAATTACGTAGCAATTTCACTGCATCGATTCTTTGACGGTATTCACTTACTTCCTGGAAAAAAATAAATGTAATTGATGCGCTAAATACGATTTAGAGTACAAAGTAGTCTTCGGCTTGCAATAAATTAAATTTCGTTTTTACATGGTTTCGCGCGTAGGCTAAAATTTCCATTACAAAGCTCTTATTCTCGTGCACGCTGATTCGTTGATCGAATCGTGAAAAATCGGCCTTCAAAATACTGTAACGGCATTCAATATAATATAACGGAGTGTTTCATACTGTTCAAAAGTGTATATCCCCTTCGTTTTCTCCGCCTCCCACCTCCCCTCTACCCCCCCCCCACCCCGCTTTATCCCCCACTTTATCTCCCACCCCTTCTTACTGCTGTCTCCACCTCTTTGCTCATTATTTTTGTAATGCGCACACGTACGGAGCGATACATCCAGTAAATGATCAACTCAAGCATCACAAACTGCACAAATTTCAAATTCCTTCGCATGAAACACTCACCTACACCACCACCCATATCTCCTAATCCGATTATGTAGCTTGTAACGAGATTAGAGAGCTGAGAGCTAAGGCTGTACACACCTGCAGCTCTGCATGTGCGCGTATGTTTGCGTACACAGGTAAGCAACGAAAGAAGGAAAATAAATAGGAAAAGCGAGAGAAAAAGCAATAAGAAATAGGTTGAAAGGAATCGTATTACGAAGCAATTGAAATATCAATTTATAGAAAGTTTCATGTGTTAGTAATTGAGTTTGGTTATAGCTCACCTTCTTATAGCTAAAGTGTATTTTATTGGGTATAAGTATACTTCAATTATAGTATATAACTTGTATCGGCACACTGTCGGCATCTTTTTAAAATTAAAAATGAATTACCATTGCGGATATTCTATACCGAATTTCCCAAATTGCTTTCATTTTTTTCCTAGAAATTTGAGCGTCGATAGGCTAGATTGATGGAAATGTTTCTCATGACTATAAGATTGTAGGAAAGAAATCAGGTATCATTTTCCACGGTAAAGTAAATCCAGGGTGCGAGATGGAATTCCATACAGAACGTAGTCAATAAAAGTCTTATCAGAAAACGAGCTAGCTTTAAATCTACCTTCCAATGATAGACCGGTGTATTAATTTGTATTCAGTGCACATTATAATCATCCCCTGCCCCTCTTTAACTCCACATTTGCAACAAGCTCTGCTTTATTATCCTTATTATTATCATTAGTAGTTTGTTCTCGATCTCGGAGGTTGCGGGACTGGCGGTAATTTAGTTTTCACGAGGACCGCCATTGAACGAATGATAGGTTAAAAGGGGACTGGAGTAGCGTCTAGGGTTGTAGTGGAGCTTCCTCGGGAGTTGGCGAGCTCTGCACAGGATCGTCCGCTCGAGCAAAGCTACTGCAAAGTACGAGGCTTTGAAAATGATTAGTGCCAACTTTGGCTGCTCATAAATGCGCATACGTATGTGTGGATGTATTTGTTTGAGGAGTGTAAACACGGCACCGCGTGACACGAATGCTTGTGCTTTTTAAACATAAAAGCCGTGTTTTGTTTTCAGTCTAATGCACGAGCACTTTCCTATGACAATCTACAAAACAGCGCTTGAGTTGCTTTTAAATTCGTTATTGGAATCAATTTTAACATTTTTACTCCCGTGATGGATTATCTTGAAGGTGAAAGAAGAAGGAAGAAAAAAAATACAAAGAAGTGACCGGTCTCTCGACATTAAAAAAAAAGTTCCACTCTACTTAACTAATTAACTAATGACGGATCTCTCGAATGATAATATATATATATATATATATATATTTATTTTTATTCGAATTACACGTTATTTTTAATGTCCGACTCGGAGCATCGAGACACAGGCTCACAAGGGATTGTCCACATAGAGTTTATTTATTTTTGTTTGCCCTTTAACAGACCGTTACAATAATTTAGAATATGTATTACAGAGCAATCCCTTCGTAAGGTATTAGCTTTTTGTATTAGCTTAATTAGAAGACACGCTCTGGACGATGATTATCGCGTACGGTGTTATTTTGTGCGCCCTGCCAGTGAAAAATGCCATTGCCGCGAACGCAAACAAAGAGGCTTTTTTACACAGCGCACAAGTGTGCGCTTAAGTTTGAGGGTAAAATAGTAAAATCAATGTCAGGCAAATAAAGTTAAGCGAGTAAATAAATAAGTAAATAAATAAATGAATGAGAGGCAAAAGGTGATTAATTCGGCCGGCTTTGCGTAGCGCACTCGTCTGGAGCATGTAAAATTTATTTATCCGCGTATATGAAAATCATAAAGCGAGCGAATCTGTCCGGTACCGGGGAGAACGTTAGCCCCGCTCGTATCGCCCTACATAATAAATACGCGAGCGAACGCACTTTCGGGTGTTCCGCAGACGGGAGACCCGCGGAGAATCCTAACGACCGTAGGCAGGGCCTCGGCCATGATGGGCCACACTTACCCGGAAACGACAAGGAATCACATTTCCCAATGGGCAGCGCGCGGCAAGAAGGAGCTTAATCCTTAAGCGAAAAGTCCGCAGCGAAAGCGCGCATTTGTGTCGGTGGTGCGTGAATATCCGCAAGGGCCACTTTCGCAAATTACTCCCACGAGCAATTAGAGGGGCCGGCGAGCGGTTGCGCGAACTCCTGGGGCTCGCCGACGATAAATGATCGCGAGCCGACGTCGCATTCGAATGGACACTGACGGCCAGTGGCTTCTTTTGTGGAAAATAGCCAGCGAGCCCTTGGCCGAGTCGGACTGTTTTTGCCCTTCTTGCTGGCTCTGGCCGACCGAGCTGACTGGACGGTATTACTTACGAGCCAGTGACATTGAGAGCCGACCGATTGAAATCTACCGCATTGAGTCAATTAGTGTTCTTATTGACGCGCCTATAAATGTACTACTCCGCGCTGATCGCTTAAATGACTTAGACGTTCGTGAACGAGTGAGTCTCTCACTTAAAACTTGATAAATGCATCGACACTTGTCTGATTGCTCTCAGGCTCATCTATACACACACGCGCGCGCACATAAAATACTCGAGTAACATTTCTTCTTCTTTTATTTTTATTTCAATTTTCTAATTTACTTTATCAAACCATTTATTTACAAATGCAAGCTAAAAATTTTAGAAAAAGTAAGAAAATTTTAAACAATGAATAATCTCTCCATAAAGTATGAATGCAAATAAGAGAATTAATTTAATCGTATTGATAATATTTTTAAAAATTTGTTAACCCCAGAAATACATAATCAACTATTAAATGAAAAAGCCCAACATTTCTTTGTTTTATGCTAATTCTATTCGGAATATTTGTTCCTATTCTACTATCATTAGTTTGGCCTGGTATTATTTTCCCATTTCCATCTATGTCTACATAAAGATCTTTTTACTATCCCAGCTTCCTATTAAGATCTTATATACTGCTCTATTACTATCTATTCTAACTACTTGCTTCGCCCATTTTAATCTACGCAAATTAAGTACTATTACAATACTAGATGAAGCACGAAATATCTTAAATATCATAATCGAGTAATTCTCCATAATCTCGGCTCTTATCCTCTTCAGCGTAAGTCCATTTTTCCGTTTTCTAATGTATTTAAAAATGAATTAGCATTTCTAAATAAGAGCCGAACAACATAATTACTCGTTAAGATTTTTTATTATTTAGCTTCAGGATAAAATTATATACTATAGTCGTTGAAAAACTTTCTGCAAAGAATCATAATTCGTAATCTTCTATTACTGTGTAATTCAGACAACAAACATGGCTAAAATTTCAAGAAAATAAATGATAATTTTTTAAACGACTAGTTTTTCAATGCGCAAGACAATTAAATAAACACCCATAAGACTTCCGAATGACTTATAGTCATAATAAAGTACTTGCATGTGAGTCGCAATACAAGATCCGAAAAATTTTCCCTCATTTCCTGTACGCCCTTGGATTTATCTTAAACCAAGAATAAAATCGATTTTTTCGAAAATTTCGAAAACATATTATCCATTTAATTGTAAATAGTTTTATGTGTATATTTAACCTACATGACCTGACGTTTTACTTAAACGAACGTTTTTCATTTACTTTGAATTATGCATCTGCTATACTTACATTACAAAGCCGTGGTTAATACAAATACTTTACACGTTTTGAAAGTGTATTTTTATATAAGGCGATCGGTGATAATTTTTCATAGTTTTTTTTTTTTTTTTGTTAAGTCTAAAGTAACGCATTAATTTTTATGTGCCTCATAAAGACTCGTGCAACATATATTTTTGAAAATGTTTAACGTAGAATTTCTACATAAATTACTTAAAAATGGCAGGTCGTGCGTTGTAAAGTTATAAGCGAGGCTCCTCCCAGTTTTGATACTCACTTCTTTCCAAATATATAAAATAAATAAAAATAATAAATTCGCGAACCGTGACATTAGAATTGGCACGAACTTCCGAGCGAAAGCAATCGATAAACAAAGATAAAAGCATAGAGGACGTACATTCAACTGTAGTGGTCGTTCATATATGACGTAGCGCAGGTGTCCGATTTCGATCGGTGGTTTTAGTTATGAGGTTTGCATCAATCGCGAAAACCAAGGATCCGGCTTTGTACTCCAGACGAGCAAAAGTTTTTTTTTTCCGAGAGTCTTCTTTCTTTAAAATAATATCCTCTTTATTCTCAATGTCGTTATGAATGTTGTTATTATTATTATTATTATTATTAAGTGTAATAATTTAGTTTTTTCAAAGTTTTTATAATTATAGTGTAAAAAATATAAAAAATTTTCTTTTAATGCATAATTTAACGTGCAACTTCATATTGGAACCTAAGATTACCTCTCTTACACATATATGACAAGACAGCAAGCGAATTTATGTCATTCCACAAAAAGGTGAATCTCGTATTTTTCCTGACACTCCTTGCTAGAAAAATACATTCATTTCTCAACATATAAGATTTTTAAGATATTTCCAATACAAATTGTGAACGAGAAGTGTTTTCAAAAATGGAAGAATCATTTTGAAAAAAAAAAAAAAAATTAAAAAAATCCAAAACATCAAAAAAGTAAGTTTTCGTTGAACTTCTTAAAGGATTTCGCCTCGTTGATATACATTACAGCTCAAAAATTAGGCCTAACTAATTATAAATAAGATTCACTTATTAGAAAGCTTATATGCTTTTGAGAGTGCAAAAGCAGTGGATAAAGTTTAACAAGGATAACAGTCGCCTCAGCGCTTAGCCAGATTATCTCGTCACATCCTTTAAGATCATGATAAATGTTATTCGTTCTTTACGAGAACATAGATCTGCATAATTTATTGCGTACATTAGTAGCTTCCCCCCTTCCATCAAAGTATTTACTTACTGACCAGATGTATAGGAAATCACAAGTTTTATCAAAAAGCGAAATTTGAAAAAATTCACCCTCTTTTCTAAAGGGTAAACATTTAATAACTGTTTATGTTACACAATTATGTTACATATTATTTGATTTCAAAACTAAGATTCCCATCAATAACTTACTAAGTTAAAAAGCATTAATAATGTAATAAGTAATATTGCCAAAATCAAATGTATAGCAAAGTAATAGCGCTTGATAATTGATTTTTTTTAAATTATTATTATTATTATTGAATTTGCGAGTGGGCCCATGACGAACGTTCGAGGCCCCCAGGCGCATGGGTATTCCCCTTGGCGTCCCATTTTTTTTTATATAATAACCTATAAATTCAATGTACAAATATTGTAATAATGATACGGAAGTTTGACTGAAGAAGTTTTTTTTTAGATAAGATTTAAGTTTAAAATATTTGCTCAGTCAGCTTCCAATATACATTGAAGCTGACCTAACTTTCAACATTTATCGATAAAAAAGATAAATTTTTTTCTATATTACAAAATTTGAAAGTCGCTAAAAACTTTTGCGCACAGTATTTGAATGAAATATATTTTTTTGAATTTTGAACTTCATGATTTTGTTCAATTGTAAGATTATTGACGTTAATAAAATTTCTTCTTATTTTAATAATTATGCATTAAACAAGTTCAAAAATATTTTAAGAGAAATTATTTAATTATTTAGTTTTATTCGAAGGGTTAAAATATTTTTGTTTTGTTATGTTAATGGCGTAACATAAAAATTTGATTGTTATGTATATAAGATTAGCTTGGTAATATAATTATAAAATGACGTAGCATATTTAGTTGTAGTCCCTAATCCTACCTTATTTACCTGCACTTTTAAATTGATTTTATAATTCCGAAGAGGTCCGTATCGTCAGTGTATCCTCTTTCAAAGTGCTTCTCAACCGTTGTGCCTGCGTTATGCAGTCAGCATTTTCTACCCCGAGAAGTGCAAACGCACTCTCTCTGCTCTATTGAATGAGCTTCGGCTCATTGCAGAATGGAATGGAGATTTTCGGGTACATCCACTTAGGGGACGCATCTTAGTGACGCAAAGCAAACGCCCAAGTCATTCGTGGACAAGAGAAGCTGTCGACGTTCGTCAATGTATTGTAGAACAAGGTTAATAATAATCTATTGTCATTGAGGACACTAAGTTCTCCTTGTAAAATTTCATACAAAAACTCTGCAATGTGTATGCTTAACAATAATCTTAATCTTGATACGATGGACAAGTAAGACGAATACGTCTTTGCATTTTTTATTTTTGTCGAAGCTAAAAGAGTTACTATTTCAAATCATATAAAAAGTTGATTTTACATAATGAATATACAGAAGCTTTTTCTTGAATATAAATGTAAACGCAATATTAAACAATTCCGATCAAAAATATTTTGATAAAAACCTTACTTATACATTAAGAAGCAAATCCGAAACGATTTAAATGTTTACCGAAAACTGCAATTAATAGATAATTTATTGAACTCTTGTACTTAAAAATTGATTTATACTAATTTTTTTTTTGCATTATGATTTCTTTTATTACAGAATTAATTCTGAACAGTTCTTTTAAGATCACTTCAAATATATTATCCAATCTTCCAATAATAACGTCTACTCCCTCGTAAATTTAAAAGATACAATAAAAAGTACATATTTTACGTTCGTATATATTTCAGTAAATATATTAGTTTTTCTTATATAGTTTGCCTCATCTAGTTAAACTGAATAAAAATGAATAAAATTAATAAGACTTCTCAGTTATATTAGCCGATCGGGGTAAATTTAAAGTTAATTATTTATTATTATGTCATATTCGGGACCCGTAACAGCTTTCCGCAAATTAAATTTTATTATTAAGATGCAAATATTTCCTTTCCATGTTTAAAATAATTTTTTAAAAAAGATGTTAGCGCATAACATTACAGGGTATATTTAGTGGCCGAGCTCTGTCCTTTGCGAAGACAGCTAAAGTGTGAGTTTGCCTTTGATTAATCATAAAAAAAATTAAATAAGATATCTTTAAGCCCAGCGCAACCCCTTGCCGTGATTTACGAGACCATAAAATATCTACGAGAAGCTATAATCATCTATAGTTTTGATCTACGTAGCAATTACTGACAAATACTTTTTGTCGAACAGCAAAGCAGTTCATTGCATTTCTCATGCTGACTAATACGCTTGCAAGGTCATGTAATTTCCAACGAAATACTAAAGAAAGCACATCTTTTTAAGTAAGAATTTAATCAAAACAAATGAATTTTTCTATTAAAACAAGTAATTTTTTCTGAATATTTACTGAATTTTTTTTTTATTTAAGTGCTAATTCAATCTATCAAATTTCTGTAATTTGCATTTTTCATGTGTAATACAATTAAATAATTATTGATTTATAAGATTAATATCAACGTAATTTAAAAATCAAATTCTTCAAGATATAAAAATGCTAAAGTTTCAATAGTAAATTAATAATAGCTGTCATAAATATTTAATTGTGACGTGTAAAATAAATTTTTATAAAATTTTTATCATTTTTTAATTCTATCAATAAATAAAAAATTTTTTTACATTCTTCGATTATGCTTACATATTTGTTTTTTTTTTTTTTTTTGAAAGTCTAAGCTTATATTAGAAACTTGCTTGAAGTGAGCAGTAACCATGAAGATTTAGAATTTAAACTACGATGGAATAAAATACTTAGAAAAATAAAACAAAATCCTAAAACACTGTTTTAAATTATAAAAATTAATAGTTATTTACAAGTTCTTTTTACTCGATTATTCTCAATTTATAATTACGTCACGAAATAATACACAAAGAACAGTTTAAAAACAGAAAGTACGATATTCCGTAAATAGACGTACTTTAAATATTAAGGAATTCTTTATTAAAACAATTATTATTCAATTAGGATAAAATTTCCATAAAAAATGCATTACGTTGAAAAATTACTGGCCTTTTTATATGTACACATAAAATATCGATAACTTCGCAGAGACGTTAGTAAAATTCTGATGAGCGTCGCAGTGCTCGCATATCTTACCTACCGTTTATTTTAGAAATAGAGCGTCAAGGTCCATTTAGATAATTGCTTTTTGAATGAACTTGGATGGTGGAATAAAAAGCTTCACAACTACAAAATTGTTTCAAATACAATCGAAGCACTTATTAAGTGTGCGAAAATGACATACGGCTTATGCACCATCTGTCACACACGGTTAAAAGAGATGGCAAGGGGCCAATGGACGCTTGAGTTCGCACAAAAACTTGCAGATATAATACGACTTAATTCGTCAACTACGCCCGAACAAAGATGGAACATTACCATTGCTTTACTGTTTCTCGGCAAATGTTAATGTTCGCTTTGCTAAACAGTACAATCAGTTTTATGACACCAATGGTCAAGCACAAGATGTGCTTGCTTATTATAAGGAGCTACAACCTAGTATTTGTAAAATCAACTCGGCTGCCAGACAAATTAACCGCATGATTTGTTTATTCGAGATAAGCAATTACACCCAATACATGAAAACAGAGTGCTCATATAAATATAAGACACGTCAGTAGTATTATATAGCGCAAATTGAAGGTAGCCAATTAAAACAGTACAATGTCCCCATTATATATTCAGTTCGAGATCCTGAATGATAATTTCGAACCTAAATTTTATCCCATTTTATCGGTTGAAGGTTCGCGCGTGTCGATTGTCTAAATTGGGAAACAATTTTTTGTCGAAATGATTGAAATGTACATATTCGTTCTTCTAGAACAACTAAGGTCATCAATCCACACTTCTAAAGGATTGAAATAACTATCCGCCTATTTCAAGAGTTTGCATCAAATATTTAAGCCCGCCCTTTCCAGGTCGCCACGCCGGGTATTACGCTAGACTAGATTAACGCAAACAAGAAAGTATTTTTCATAGTGACAATTAAGCCGCCTATTGCCATTAAAATTGTATTAATTTAAAATCGCATTAATAATACAGTAAGAAATATGCTCTTATCTGAGATATTTATTCAATCTTCTCCCATAGCACAAACAAATTAATTGCTAGAGGTACCATTTCTTATTTTGATACTATTCGACCGATCGTTTGCTCATTTTTTTTATATCAAACAGTAGAAATTGTAGAACTGTTTCAAATGACTTTTTCAAAAACAATAATATAAAGCTTCTGCAAATAAAACATTAGTTACGATACTCTGAATTCGTGCTCCCCTTACATTTTCTACGAATGCAAGCACTTATCTGCACAAAATACAAAACATAATCAGATTTTTAACAAAAACAATCATTGACAATAAAAATAACCGTGTTTTTTTTAATAAAAAGTCAACCTATTATATTTATAGTGTGTATTCAAATTAAAGTGCATTTAATTAAATCAACAAAGTTGTGTGGGTGTGGTACGCCAAACTCGACATTTTAGTAAATGTTTCACCTCAATTATCATTTTAAAAGCGCACAAAAACATATGTAATTAAATATAAATAATAGCGCTCTTGAATACATTGTTGCTGTATAGGTATAACATTTTGATATAAATTATGTAAACTTCTTGATAAAGAATGAAAGGCGAAAACAAAATACAAAGGCATAAAAAAATTGTCACTCCACTGTGCAATACGTACAATCATATTTACTTTTTAATAAGCATAAATCCTTTACCTAATACGATTTCTCTCGTAGCTTGTGAAAAATCCCCTACAGATTCTTCGTTTACCAAAAAAACAGTGAATAAGAAAAAAAAAAGAGGAGCAAACAACTATTAACTTTACGGTGATCAAAAGAACTAATTAATTTCTTCAGCGAATTGTATTAAACCGCTAAGACATTGTTTTCAATTATTGTTCATCTAAACATTTTAAAATTCATAATTGAATTTACAAAACTATATATATATTGAAGTGTTCAATGCGTACGATAATTACACGACAATGCTTCGAATTATAATTTTGAATGAAAAATAATTATAAAAATAATGGTGACTTTGTTGTACAAATTATGGTATGGAATAAGATTAAAAATTGTCCTGCTTATGTTAAATTAACGATGAAAAATTGAATTTCTTAACCGTGCAAGTTCCCAACTCCATGCCTTAAAATAAAAAATAGTAAAACATTTTAACGGCAGGTCTATAATCATTACATTGTCCCTGCACGTTGCGGGTTGCAAAGTGAAACGCTGGACTATCGAAGATTCATCGATAAGACGAGGAATGGTTTGGTCGCGAGTAGGCGAATAATTTGCTCGCCGGCGCGAGGCTTGGAGGAATTAAAAAAAGCAATTCAGTAGTCTTGTAATTCGGGAGGAAAACCGAGCTCATGATCAATGTGCGGTAGCCAGTGCTGATTACGCGTGCGAAGGTTTATTTTTCATTGGCTAGCCATTTATCCGCGGCTGTGACTCCTTTTTCATTTCGGACATCGCAGGCGCACCGCAGATAGAATTGATGCGCCTGCCAGTACGCGGTTAATTAATTTGAATTAGAGACTGGATACGCGCGTCAGCGATTAGTGCTGCCGCGTATATGGCCAAACCGTGAAAAAGTTGTCGGTGGTCGGGAGTGAAAATTTTTGGGGAAACGGCCATGAAATGCTCGCAACAAAGTGCGCTGCGGAAAATCGGCAAATGCGCCTCGCCTGATTGATAATCGCGGGTGGTGCGCTTAATTGACTTTAGAAGCACATGCGTAACAACCGCTGCTGTGTGAGTGAGGAAATAACGATGAAACATGTAATTTAGTATATAAATTAATAGTAATTTCTCATTAACGGCATATAGAACGGACGTCGTTAGTCTTTATGGCCAAATTCGCATCTCTACTTTTATATAGTGTCAAGTGCCAATGCCATATTAATCATTATTCTTGAGCATATAAATAATGAAAAATGCTTAATAATCCAATCGAAACGATAAATTAATGTTAATTACTTTAAGATAATTAACTAACCTACAACATTTCAATAATCATTTTTTGAATATTTATTGGATTCTTGTACATCCATCAATTCATTTTACAATACTATTGTTGTTTTTATTCTCGTTATTGTTATTGCTATTGCTTTTTTTTACATTGTTTTCGACCGTTATGATTTTTCGTTATAATTAATTATCATTATTATCATTATTATCATTATTGTTGTTGTTGTTGTTGTTGTTGTTGTTGTTGTTATGTTCTTGCCATTATTTTCATTAATATTATTATGAGAATTTAAATTAAAATTTTTTAAAAAATGTCATTTTGAATGTGCCTAGGGTAAATTTATATAATTAACGATGAAAATGATTTATTTAATCACCTTACTTTAAAGAAAAAAAATTTCAAATTGATTCATTCTTTCACTTTAAAAATAATTCAAGCCTGAATATTAATAACCTAAGTAATGTAGGCTATTGACAATAAATCATAATCAATGATCTAAAAAAATTAATTATATAAAAAATGTTTTCCAATATGAGCAGCGAATAACTGACATAATCATAATCCTTTCTCTATTCCAATAATCACCGCGTATAATTATTATTTCCTTTTGAAACATAATGTCAGATCTAAAGGTTCAAAGAATGTTTTGTGGAGAAAAAATTGAAACATTCATTACACTAATGGGACGGCTAAAATCAAAATAAAGCATTCTGTTAATAGATCGTGAATGTGTACGCAAAAGTTTTAAATAACGCAAACGTAACAAAGTAAAAATGACAAAAAATGATTAAAATGACACATAATAATGATAAAATTTGTTTATTGATAAATAATTGTTATTATTGTGATTTAACAATTATTTATTATTAGCTACTTGCTACACTACCGATAATAATGAAAAATATAATAATAATAATAAGTAGTAATGATAATAATAGTAATAATAATACAGTGTCGTAAGAGCACCGTAAGCCGATCCTCAGCCAGAATGACATTCATAAAAGGTGTCTATACTATAATTGTGAGAATGAAATAAAGAGCTCGACGTTTGGGTTGCCAGAAAATTGCGCGATCACAACCTAGCAAATGATATTCCTGCGACTGCAGTTCCGAATTTTCCTCCAGCAGTTGAATTTCGATGAGTACACTCGGCGTGAGATTGACGGCGAAGGCTTGACGCTGCGAACAAAGGAACGAGGAAATCATTACAAAAAGAGATAGGAAGTGCTGTTAAAAGAGTAAAATGGATAAATGGATGATTTTGGTAATTCACTAATGCTGGCATATAAAATTCATAGAGTAATTGTAAATCTTAATGGTCCGGTAGCCTCGTTTTCCGTTCCCTCCTCGGCGTCTCTTATCGCACTTGCGTCATAAAACAGCATTCGGCTACGCGACGAGGACGGGGGCCAGATGAGGGGCGGTGACGACGACAGAAGCCGAATATATCGAAATCTGGGGGACAATTATTCTGCAGCTCGGGACTCTCGTTAATTAATAAAGTATCGACGTTCGACCAGACGGAAGATGAGACGGAGGCCGATTCAGAGAAATTCAACAGGATGTGCTTTCGGGGGTGAGCGGCCGACCTGGGGAGATCGATGGGCAGCAGGAGCCGAGGGCCGTCGAAAAGCCAGAGGCCGAGCATCTTCCGGACGGCCGAACGGAGCGCGCGGTCCAGACGCGACGCACCTCGGGGATCCAACTCGCCGCGCTGCCGGTAACGTACCCGTATAGGCGGTCAACGTCGTGACGAACGACCCCTGCTGGAGCCTCGACTACCCACGGCCCGGCCCGTGGGCTTTCAGACTGAGTCCCTCTACCGAGCGAGCGACGTTATTCCACTGCCCCCGGCTAAACGAATTGCCCGGCAAGGGACCCACGAGCCGGCCCCGGCAGGTACAGCATCGAGGCTGGCCGTCTCTGCGCAGCAAAGGCATTTTAAGGCACTTTCGCAGCCGGCCACCCGGACGTTCGGCCATCCGCGGCACAGGAGCCGCAGCAGCAGAGCCGTCAGAGGAGTGCGCGTCCTCCCCAGGCGAAGGCTCGTCGCGAGCCCTACAAACGGACAAGAGGCCGCTTTCCCTTCGGTTAAGCGAGCGGACGTGTATCGGGGGCTTTTTTACGGCAGCCTCGACGGGCCAGGAATCGCTCCGCTATTGCTCCCGACACCTACGCTTGCATTTGCAACTTGCGCCTTCGTAGCCCCGACCAATGCCAGCCTGGGCCTCTGGCCACCCTCCTCTATTTCGCTCCTCTATTTCACTCCTCTATTTCGCTCCTCTATTTCGCTCCTCTATTTCGCTCCTCTTTCCACCTCGACTCGTTACCTTGAAAACTGTAAAACGCTTCGTTTCGCCTTCGCCCTCCCCGCCGCGGTTTGAAATACGATTCGAATTACGCCGCGAGAGAAAGCTCGCCGTGGATTCATCGCTCTGCGCTTTCCCGGCAAGAAGTATTTGTTAATCGTGACCGCGCACCCAATGCAATTCATTAACCTCGCCGTTGAAATTAGAAGCTGTCAACGACCCTGCATTAGTTGGAAAGTACAATGCTCCGCAGGTTAAATATTCCCGGTGTTTCGCTTTCGCTTTTTCCACCCGAAAGCTAGAGATGTTAGTTTGCTTTTTTCTCTGCTTTTAATTTTCGTGCTGGTGCGTTGGTGCGTGCGCTAGTGTGGATCATTGTTTTGAAGGTATCGAAATTTTGAGACCGATGATGTGCTGCCTCGTCAAACATTGTATTCGTAATAAAGAGCCAGAGGCGTCCGACTAAAATCCGCAATTAAACTTATGCACGCTACAAAAACGCATAATCATTCGATCCTCGCGCGATTGAAAGGACTTTGGCAGCCTCCCTCTGCAGCCATTGTTCGACGCTCTACTCTCGTGCGATTCTCGTTTCCAATTTCGTGCTGATGGAGCACTTGCGCGCGGGGCGGGGCGGCGGGGCGGGAGGGAGGAGCGCGCCCGCTAATTTTCCCGTTATCCGGCAAATGCGCCGCGTCCCTCGAACGCGGCCATTCACACGAGCTCGGGAGCCGTGCGTCACCTACCTCGAAATCGCAA
The DNA here is from genome assembly GCA_018907135.1 of Kradibia gibbosae. Classification (NCBI taxonomy): domain Eukaryota; kingdom Metazoa; phylum Arthropoda; class Insecta; order Hymenoptera; family Agaonidae; genus Kradibia; species Kradibia gibbosae. Next base: position 30,003,164 of record JACCHX010000001.1, on the reverse strand, counting down.
TTGAAGCACTTGCGCGTCTTGCAATTACTCACAATAAAGGCCTTCTTTATTAGGCGTGAGCTACGTATCGAGCTGCGCCTAAGTAAGTTTCGCGATCAACTTTTATTGCGTTAGACAAATGCACGGCTTGGATGCCTATAGGCTGGCTGCGAGGCAGACGCTTTTGCGACATTTACATCTACTTAGGACTGACGATGTCGAGATCGAGATAGTATTTGTGATTGGATATCTGAACGTTGGTTGAGCAATACAATGTCGCGAGTGTCATTAGCTTGACGAATCGTTAAAATATGACAACTGGCTTTGACAAGGACCACAGAGCTATCTATAGTTCTCTATTGCCGATATTTTATGCGTAATACTATTTTATATTATTACGTACTTGATCGTTTTTTGAAACTTAATTAATCTTTATCCCCTTTAGAGATCTTTATCTCCGTAGAGTTTGCAGTAAATATGAACCAAACGCGTAGTCATTGTACAATTTCTGCTCTATGATTATTACATAGCTTCGCTAACTTTACTTTTATTAATTCGCAATTTCTTCTTATTATTCCAGATTAATTGCATAAATAATGCCTCTTCTTTAAGTATAATGAAATAATAAATATTCTCGATAATTCTCGTTAATTCTCGATGATTTTCGATAATTCAATTTTAATCTATTCACCGAGGAAAATACATTTCTAATTTTTCCTTTATCAATTATTTTTCATTGCAGGCTTTTAATTTTCATATTTCAACAACAATAATAATAGTCCAATTAGCCAATTAATAATTTATATCTAACGTGCAGAGACGGTCAATAATTTTCACACCTCGATTGCATTATATTAAATTAATAAGTTAATTTAAAAATCGCACATTTCTGACATCGTTCGCCAATAAATATTAAAACATAATACACTGTCGCCATAGCATGAAAGCAGCAGCAAATTTACGAGAATCAATGCGATGATGTATACCAGTTGCACGTACAAGAAATTCCTCGGTTCATAGTTATAGTACTAGCATTATAAGACAACATCTAAGGTAATTTGTAATAAATTATTCTTGGTATACAGAAATAGACTTTGCTAATGGAAGAAATTTACTTACGATTTACACTCTACGTCATTTCTCATAAAGTACATATGTTTTGATACGCGTACAATGAAATTAGTAATTATTCGTTGTAATTACTTATAACTGAGAAACTACTTTGCTGCTAATGCATTAAACAAATTCATACGTGCACATAGTTGACGAACTTAAAATTATTTATTCACAGCTTATTATTGACTAGTGGTAAAATCCAAATAACCCGCATATAAAAATTTTCCATCTTACCTATTCCCTGCAAATGATGGCGAACACTTAATAATAATGACCCTCGGTCGAATTAGAAACTAGACGCTTTAACGTTAACCAAAGTCGTTGACAATATATTGAAGAAAAAAAGTTTCAAAAACACGATTTGACAAATGCAAGGCAAGTTCGGGAACAACTTGAATGTGTTCCACAAACGAGTTCGATTCGCTCGCATGAGCCAGTCATTGGCTTCCATGATTGTCTTGCAAGGAATACGAGGAGATACGAACGGGGAGCACAACCACAGAGATTGTATATTCCTTAAACTCGAAACTTCTCCCTCATACGGCTTATTCGCAAAGTCAAGCTCGTTCATATTATTATTCATTCCACCGAGTTCGGCATCGCTTGATCGATACTCAATTTACAATATCCGAAGAGGTCAAATTATATTGTGTGGATTATACTAACTCGAACTTAACATTCTTACCAATGGTACTATTATATTACTAATTTACCAACTTGCTAAGCTAAATGCGCGCGACTAAATAATTGTATAGGCCATAAATTTAAAATTTGCACTCCCTGTTCAATGGTCAGCATTACCATACTTGCTGTATTCGGTTGCTCTAAATTCTTCTGTTTCTAGGAAGTCGACTCGAAGGCGAAAGTTACCGATTGCACAAGGATTATAATTTCCGCGATAAAATTAATGATCTTTCGTTTAGCACAGCCCGATATCATCATACAAGAGTTTAATCTAGAATATGAATTATAGGTGATGCGGCCATCGTATCAGAATCGAAAAATCGAACATTAATACAAGCATTTAATCTCTCGATTTATTAACTATTCTTCGTCGCTGATTTAGGGTTGATCTTTTAATACATATCATCATTATTTTATAATTTTATTACGTGGGCAATGATCGCTGAATAGGTATAATGATGAAAACTAATGGAATATCAAGAGTTAAATTACTTAGCAAATGGCCAATGCTTCTGACAGACTTCTAACGGGCCAAAGTAATAATGATGGCTTTTCGGCACAAAGTCGCCTTCTCCTGTCTCAGCATCTCCGTAACAAAGCACAAATCACAGATCAAATCCCTAAGCCATTCGAATGCGGCATTGACGTATAATTCACGAGCTCTTGTTATAGACCGATTGTTATAGACATGTGCGCGATTTCGTGAAAGGAAGATGACATCTTCGATTCCCAAATGGGTAGGCCTGTAAAACACGTCCGGCATTGGAACGTACTTTAGAATCATGAAATAGCAATTCGATATATAGTTCTCCAACAATCGGCCGAATGATATTCTAGAACTGATTTCCCCTTCGAGTGGGAGATCGCAATCGAAAAGTGGGTATATTGCAAGGAGGCTAATTATTCTTGAGAAATATTTCTAGCGCAGAATGGCCAGTCTGCGAACTTGAGAAATAGACTCGACAACTTTTGCTCGGAGACAAAAGCCAGGCGTTGCAGGAGTGAAAAGGCCCAAGAGTTTGCAGGTGACGCGAAATTGGGAAGTTCGGAGAGAAGAGCAGAAGAGCAACGAGGTACATTAATCTTTGTACTGGGTACCTGATGAAGTAGCAATTTCCGTTTGATAGTGAACGGAAATAGGATCGATATACCAATTGACCGATCTCTGCTCTGTCACTCTTGTCGCTCTTCCATTTTCTCTCGCTCTCCGATCCTCGCCTGCTCACTCCCACTCGCTCCGCCCCTCCCGCCTCACCCGCCCTCCTCCGCCGTCCTCCAGCCTAGCCGACGTCGGCCACCCGCTCCATAACCATCTCGCCCTATCACTCTTTCCATCCGTCTCGCTCGTTTTCCCAGCCGCGCTACTGTTCTTGTTCACTGTCTGTATGCACAGAAAGAGGGGACAAGTTCGTTCGGACGAAAGATGAGGTCATCAATGGAGTTAATTGAATTGCGATGTGGAGGTGCAAATTTAAAATGGAAAAAGTTGCGCGAGCGGGTTAAGCCCGATAGAGAAGTTTGAGTCGTTAAATGAGTCGAACTTTGAACGTCGCATGAATTGTGCAAGATTCATGAGATTGTTGGAAAAAGTTATTTGTGTTCCCGTAACTGTCGGAGAAGTGTGTGACCACACGCTTTTCTTGATAATGTTTTTCCAAAACTTAACCATTGTACTACTTAGGGATTTTTCAACGGCCGCTGGGGATTCTCTGACAAAATTAGCACCGCCATTTCATGTGATAATTAACAATTGATATTTCAATCAAATACCATCAGCATATTATTTGCATAAAATTGTAAGTCATCCATTATTGCAATGAACAATAAAAACCCTTTTTGTATTTAATTAGCTTTTATTTCTTTGGAATGCACTTTAGACGGGGAGAAATTTATTCTCTAATAATGACCCTTTTATTACTAAAAATAAAGACTTCTGTGGCAATAAGAAATTTGGTTAAGTAACATTGTTCGCGCGATCTAAGCTTCGACAGGCAGATCAGGCGCGATTAAGATGAAGGAGCGGGAATCGGGGCAGAAATCAACAACACAATTTGAGCTTAGTACATTCGTTTATTCGCCCACGCGATTTACATAAGGCATAAAAAAACCCCGGATAGGGGGGAAAAGCCTCGTCAGTTACAATATTTACACAAGTGCATACGGAACACACATTCCACGCGCATCGCATCCCTCTACCTTTCGGCTGGCCAACCGCTCGCTCTTCGCGTCCGCCGTTCCCCGTGGACAGAACACCTGGGGATCGCCACCGACCAAACCTCATCCGTCGTTGCTCGTCGTGGGCCGATCGCAGAGATCGCCACGCACCGAGTTTTTCGTTGCCAGGCCTCTTGGCGGTGTCTCGCGCACTCTTCTCCCTTTCTCTTCTCGGGCACTTCCACTCGCTGCACTTGGCTCTCCTTCCACTTTGCACTTGTGTCACTCTGCACTCTCCCGTTCATGGCGTCGGAGGTCAATATCTTCCTCTCTTGTGGGCCCGATGGTACGAGACTGACCTCCCAAGCATCCCCGGACTCTTCCGGCTTCCGCAATTTCCAAATTTTCCTCCCACTACTTTCCTTCGCCGCGTATCTCGGGACATTTATGCCCGAACAAACATTATCACAAACAACTGCTACGTGCATCTACTACATTAGGGGAAAAAATTGAAATTGTTAAAACAATATTTTTAATTATTTATTAGAAAGATTTGTATAAGAAATTGTACAAGAAATACTATTATACAATTAAAACATACGATTATATAATCACGTTAAAGTTGCACTGCTTGCCTCAAAACAACATCGTAAATTTTCTTTTAAATTTTTTCGTGAAAAATTGTAAACCATTCTTTGTTGATAACTTTTTAATATTTAGAACATTTTAGGAGTTTAAGAAACCGGCTTTTATTATTGGTAGATAAGCTTGTAATATCTTCACTGTTAAAAGGACTATTTAATTATATACAGCTTGTACAGATTCGAATAGATATGAATGTTCAAAACTCAAATATATAATATTAATTTTTTTGCCAAATATAAAATCTTAAGTAAAAAGACAAGCTTATTCAATACGTACTTCCCTCGATAAATTTATGAAGTAAAAAAACGAATTTAATAATAAATGAAAAGTATTTAAAAAAAAGCATACATTATAACTCGATAATATTTTAGTACAGTTGTCAAAGGATCATAATTGAGTATTTTTTCGATGAAAGCTTTTTCCACTTTACTAAACAAGTGGCAGGCAAAACATACCTTTAACAATATCACTTCATTTTTTATAACAGAGCATACGCTCCGTGCTTAAATAATCATTAAATAGAGTAACAATTAGTTTGTTCGGAATAAAGCTTTTCATGAAAATATAAGGTTTATCACTAAAGTAAATAAGTAATGAAAATTGATATATATTATGATTGATGCTATTTACTGCTATAACGTTATTTTTCAGTAACGTTAAATTATAGTTTGCACGAAAAACGTGTATTTTCCTCTTTTAATAAAATGTCTGTTTATATTTATTTTGAAAATGTACTCGTATAATATTGTGTATTTACTCGTTACATTAATTGAATATATTTAAGTAGCTTTTCGTAATGCATATCAAGAATCAAGCTTAGACGTGTTTTACACATACATGCGTGAACGCACATGTACATATATGTATAGGTGTGTGTGTGTATATATAATATATATATATATATATATATGTATGTACGTAAGTGCCAGCTTCGCAATATATAAAGGAATAGTAGGAATCCTCGATTGACTTGTCCGTAATTCTCCATTTTAATCAATCCAATTTTAGCAATTAGGAGCATTATATTTATAATTTATCGGTAGAATATTAAGGCAAATGTAGAATAAGATAATCCACGTAAACCATTCTGAATTCCAATATATTCTCATTACGTTCGCAACTGCAATGCTTGCAGCTTTTAAAAGTTTTTTTCAAACGCATTTAATGCATTACTATTCGGTATCGAGATAGTGCATTAATCATTTTTCAAACGGAAATGAAATAGAGATACGTTTATTTTGTCTCCCCTGAAAAGGCAGTTACATTGATAGCGTGCATACGCCGGAGGTGTGCGATCGCGGGAGCACCGGCTAAATTACGAATATCTTTGTAAAATCATCGAAACTCTAGACTCAGTCTCCCTGTACTAGAATTGACCTGAATTGCACGGGTATGAATATCAATCACCGGCAAAAAAGGTCTTTGGAAAATCCTGTTCACTCGTGACGCAAGCTGACTGCGGGTAAGCTAGCGCACCCCCTAATAACCAGCAAAAAGGGGGAGAAATCGAGGCGACAGGGAGGAACGAATGACTCTCACTGAAAAGGAGCTTCGTGAACGACACCTGCGGAAGATGCAGCCGTCGCTCGCGTTTCCCTCTTGCCGCCGGGGCAAGAGTAGCCGAGACTCGGGGGGCAATTGATCAGACGACCGTTGAGCCGCTGAATCTTGACCCACCGGCTCTCGGCCGAAGTTTCCCTTCTCGGGGATCATAGTCCCCGAGCGACTAGAAAAGAGAAAATCGCGAGCAGCGGCTGCACGTGTATCGGCCAGATACGCGGAAAACTTCGACTGACCCCCACCAATTAGCCCGTAAATTTGCATTGTGCGCTCGGCGTTCGGAGATTAAAGCAGAGCTCGTTATCGCTCAAAGCGGTGACATTTGTAATCGTCAGGGCGCTCAGTGACGCCTCGCCGACAGCAGCGGCCCGAAACGGAGAATACGAAAAGGATAAGATAAGCTGCTAAACAATTTCTAGCTTATTTCGTAACCGGACATTCGAAGCGAGAGACATTTAGAAGGATTGAGGACGGCGCTATTGTTGCTGACCTAGCTTCTTTTAAACCTTCGACTTTAAAGTCCTCAGCCTCGAAAACTTGTACTTCCTGTACTTGGACTCCTATGTACTTTAGCTATAATTTAAATGAAAAGGCTAAGGAAAAGAGTTCCCTTTAAATATTTTCCCTTGAAACAGAGCAGCCTACGTGTTAATAGCTTGATAATTAAATAACCCGTTTGATCAACTGAATACTTTAATAATAATATTATTTTAAGGAATGTGAAATTGTACTTTCATAATGTTACCTTAATTAAATTTAATCTGTGCGCACTTCTTGCATCAACTTCTATTGCTGCTTATCGCAAGGTCTCAACAATATTATAAAAGTTGCATCGATACGGATGCCTGACTGATTGATTAATAGATCCATCTTATAAATAAAACTCCCTACAATATCCTTGAGCAACCAATGAATTTATCAATGAAAATGTTATTCTACAAGCTTATCCTGCAGTACTCGAATGCGCATTGTATGAAATTTTAAATCTACTTTACTTTGCAATTAATTATTACGCAGCTCTATTTTCAGTATTATTGTACAACTGTTTACTGCATCTTATTACAAAGTATACACGATTTTTTCGTAAATAGAATTGTGTTTTCGTTGCATTAAAATATCCTCTTGACGGCAATTAAAAGTATGTACATTTAAAAAAGTTTTCTCTGTTATATTTAAAAGATTTAAAAGATAATTTTATCTTGTTGCTAAACAAACTTAATAGTAAAGGTTGAAGTAGAGGCATGTCATTTAGTGCTAGTTCATTTAATGAAAATGAAAGTGGCACAAATCAAAATATTACATACGTAGATACATGTGTGTGTTCGTGTGGGTGTATCTATTCTGAAGGTCAGTGTACATCACAGGTCTTAGACTTCTAGAAATTTAAAATTCTTTTATTTCTACAAACATTGTTGTATATTACAACGCACCACCAACCCTTCGCCTTTTGCTCGCCCTATCGCTTTCTCTCTCTCTCTCTCTCTCTCTCTCTCTCTCTTTCTTTCTCACTCACTCTCTCGTTCTTTCCTTCTTTCTCTCTTGCGTCATATAAATTAGAGCGTCAGAATGACACTTGATAGTATCTGCTTCCCAGTTTTTCTCTCGCTCTTACACTTTTTAACCCTGTCTTTTTCTCTCACACTCACGCGCGCGCGCACACACACACTCCTTTTTCCTAGTCCAACAAAGGGAATGCGGATGACACTGCAGAGTACTCATATCCAAGCGTTCATCTCTTCTTTTCTTTTGAAATACAGCCCTCTTAACAAAATCCGACGTGGTTTAATTACTCCAACTTCGGTCTAATGCATCTCTTACTGAAACATCAGAATATTTGTATCTACACGAGTGAAGTAGGTGGCTTATGTGATGCAAAAATCTTGCATCAAATTAATGAAAAATAGAGGTTGGCAGACACTCGTCCATATCATATAGTCTAAGAAAATGTAAAAATGTAAGGACATCGGTTAAATCTGGTTGTTGATGGTAAATTCAAAAAATTGATTTGCTTAAATACAAAATTTAACATAACAAATGAATTTCTATTTCTTCTTTAATCGTTCAATTATGATGACTTACTAATTAATTTCGATTAACGCTCGAAATAATATTTACTCTGAATTCATATAAGGCCACATAATTTTCTATTTTCTGAAAAAATTATCCTTTTTTTCTGTTGAGCCTAAACTTCCAATTTCCGGACTACGATCTTGTCAGACTCGTGACTCTGTATAAATCCCATAGTTCAGAACTCTTCTGTCTAATAAGTACCTTTAAATGTTTTCATGGTTGTTTTTTTTATTATTTATTTACAATGATCAAAATAATTCTATAATTCTCAATGAACCCTAATAATCATATCGATTTATTAATATTAATCGTAATTTACAATTAAATGAAAATTTCAATAAATGTTTGCTATAAAATATGATTTTAAATAATTTATAAATTTACTAAAATTTTGAATAAAATACTTTTTATTATATTTTTTTACAATTATTGGACGATTCTACGATTTATGGCTCTAAAGGAATATTTCATGAAATTAGAATAAGCTAAAAATGTAAATTGTTAGAAATGTTATTTAAATTAAATCGGTTGAAGAGTATAGTTGATAAAATTCTTCGAAGATAATAATGAGATATTTTGTACAAGATCAAAAAATGTACGAAAAAAAAGTTATTAAATTTTAATTTAAAGTACTTATTGAAATAAGCATGCTAAATATTGAACCTGAATTAACATAAATATTACTAAATGCAAGAACTTCTAAAATAGATTTTTTTGTTTCTTGTTATAAATAAATTTTATCAATTATTAAACTATAATATCAAATTAATTTGTGAAATAAAAATATTTGATTGATAAATATGCTTATACATATTTCAATTAAGCGTCAAATTCAGAATAACAAAAAATACGAATTCATCCTCTGCTTCATTTAGTCTTAAATGTTTAATTTTTTAGTATATCAATACTATTTTTAATCACTGTTATCGTATCTAGCAAGGTTAACAATCAAAAGAAGGAGAAGGCGTTCCAAATTTTAAATAAATAAAAATCAGGAAATAAACTTTAATTTGTGCGAGCTCTGACTTACATTACCATCCAGTGTGCAATTAAAAAGTTTTTAAATAACAAAAAAGAAATCGCATTTACGTCTTCTTTCTTTAGAAATACTTGAACTAAGAAGCCCTTACGAAGGTAATTATTGCATTAAATTTAGAGAAAATTCTTATCTGCGTGAATAGAAGCTTCTGACGTTATATGAACGGATACAAATAATTATAACAGCAAGCCTAACAAATACTGGAAATAAGAATTGAAACGCAGCCAATTTGCTTTATGAATGATATCTGCAGCAAAATATCGTAAGATTAAAAAAGCAATACTGAGATGCGTATCGTGAAACAACCGTTAAATATAATTTCCAAAGAATTAGATATAGAAGGCATTGCGAGTAATCGATCCGCATGTTTCGAATTGAGATAGTTTGGAGTTGGAATTGGGAGGATTTCCGATACCGACTGAGATATTCTCGTGTATCTTTGAAAACGTATGGTACAAACGTACCATGTACACTTTTTTAAAAACAAATTGCTTTGTATAAATACAGAAATTCCAATTTTTAAAATGGACTCCTTTCCAAGGATAATTAACAAATAACTTGCCATTATTTAATATTTTAAAAGAGCATTAATATTTTATTTGGAAACAAGAGACTTATCTTTCTATAAGAAATAGAGCTTAAATTACTTCATTAGTGTTAAATTTGATAAAAGTTGCGGGAGCCAACGTGAATGTATCTCTTAACTAAGCATGATTATTAAGATAATAAGCTGCTCGTACATAAAGATGCAAATTGCACAAATTATTGTAATAACATAAATTATATAGAATTATTAATAGTGAGAACGCATTTTAAGCAATCTATTTGGGTAAAGAGGCTTACAATGTACAACGTTAAATAATACTCAAAGTTTTATGTATTTTTATCGGTTGAAAATTTGTTTTGTTTTACGTGACGCGATTTTTAATATGTTTGTGAAGCATTTGCTAAAAATATTTCAACTGAATAATATCGAAATTCCAAGTGTGTAAAATCTTTGCTCGCTTTTCCCTTTTTTCTCAAGATGTTTGCCAAAGCTTATCATGAAAACAGTTCTTGTTATTAATAATTACTTCTACTCCATATGGATATTAAATAAAAACTTTTGAAAAAATAAAATATTTATCGTCGCTTGGTTTTGAGAATTACTTTTCGCGCATTATTTTATTGCAATAAATAATTAGCCCTGGCAAGAAATTTATCGCACATTTGAGATTTTCAATTAGTTTCTAGAGTACCAGTATTGTAAAAAGGAAGATTACAACCTGCATAATTATTGTAGGTAGGGAAAAAATGTTGTTTACGGCTCGAAAGATTATAAAGATTTTAACGATTGAATAGATGCGTTTTGTTTGTACCTTTTGGGATGATGTAATTTTTAAGCTTAACATAAAAATGGCATATATACTTTAATTGATGTCCATGTAATAAAGACATAATAATTAATTGGAGGAGCTTCCTTTTTTAACGATAAAAATGAAGGAAGGGTATTCAGGAATTAGTATTGTCACAGTAATTTATGACCCGGCAGAGATTGGCGTGAAATTTCATACAATGGGTAAAATGCTGCCGGTAAAATTCGAGTCAGCGAGTGAATTTGATCGGGTAAAGCGCCTGGAATAAAAATCAGCCATAGATGGCCAATATAGTATAGGGAGGAAAGAGCCCATAGTGGAGATAGGGAGTCCCGAAAGAAGGCAGAGTTGGGCAGAGCTGGGGAAAAAAAAGCCTTGGCTGGCGGGGCGGTAGGCAGAGGCCGAAGCCCGTCAGGCCAACCAGGGCTCGCTTCGGGGGCTGCCCCGACGAGCAGTAAGAGCGAGCGGTAGCCACCCTCGGTAAAGGGGAGCCTGCTGCTTACCCTTGGGCGATGCGGGGTAGAGACCGACGCGGGCTTCGGCCAGGAGGCTGGAGAGGTCGCGAGGCTCGACGGGAGCCGGGGTTGGTATCGGCGCTGATGTCGCCTTCATCGATCGCGGGGCTCCCGGGGGATGCTGAGCCACTGGGGCGACGCCTCGGCGACTGGCCGCAGTCGGTTATCTCGTGTCTGAGAAGCCCGTGGAGCCGCCCAGGAAGTGGCCGCAGGAATGCGCGAGGCCCTGCTGCTCCTCGTCTACGTCCAGCTCGTCGTCGCCGACGGTAAGGAAGTCCCCCCGGCTCGAGTCGCGTCCGGCTGCTCCGATGAGGCATCTCCCGCTTGTGTGTGCGCGACAATCTGGAGGGGGAGGCTCGGGCGTGATCTCGGAGGCGCCTCCCGCCATTCGACTCATGTAAACATTAGGTGTCGATCAGCAGTATCGGGACCTGATTGTAAATGCCTCACCGACGTTTTCTGCTCCTCAATCGTTACTTGACTCAAGCTTGTAAGAGTCCTCCTCTCATTAAATATCGTTGAACTGACACAAAAGCACACATTTGATTGCCAATGATTTTCGGCTGCTCTCAGCTGCGTTAGCGTTACATTCTTTAATTAAACCGATTATGCAAAGCTCCGTTCGCCATAAAACAGAATGATAATAGCACGACGATACCATATTAGCCTTACTGTATCTTATTACTAATGTGAAATAATGTAACTCACTTTCACTTTCAGGTTTTCATCCGGAAGCAAAAACCTTCGAGGCGAATCCCGACACAAAGCGCCTTTACGATGATTTATTATCCAATTATAACAGGCTCATTCGCCCGGTTATTAACAATACCGAAACACTCACGGTATGGCTCGGGTTGAAGCTATCTCAATTAATTGAAATGGTAATTCACAATTTGTTCTGTAATTTGTCATTCTTAAAGTTGCGTTACGCAGCACTAAAATATCAAGACGCGAAAGGAGTCATGGGTCGTTAATTTTTTTGATATTCGTAGAACTTGAAGAATCAAGTGATGACAACGAACGTCTGGGTCGAGCAGGTAATACTAATTTAATATAGAATTAAAAACTCCTCTTTAAGCTGCTTAATCCTAAATTATTGTTCGATTTGATGAGGCATAATTAATTAGCAGCAGTCGAGAGTAGCAGTCGATTCCTCGCTTGTACGTTACAACGAGAAGCAGTTTTTTAACGCAATAAGCAATAAACATGTGCTCTTGAAACTAAATTTAATATAATAGAAGCCATTAAATTTGATTACAAATTTCAAAAAGACCTGAAAAAAATTTACGCGTCGTAATAAGTGTAAGCATACAAAATCTCGCGTTTACACCTTTTCAAGCGTGACTTAAAGTAAAAGAAAAACGGGCGGTACATATTTATCATTCGGACTTTTGGTCCAAAATTACACTCGAGCCTGGTTATTGCAACTACTTTTTTTACCATTTTCTCCAATGCGGTAAATACTTGTCTTTCAAACAGGAATCCCTCGTGTCTCGGTCCGTGCTCGGGCAAAGTTTCCCTTCTCTCCTTACCTCGTCTGCTCTCTCGTCTCTTTCCTCATTCTTCCTCTCTTATTTTGCTCTCTTCTCTCTCTCTCTCTCTCTCTCTCTCTCTCTCTCTCTAAGTCGGTCTCTCGTTCTTCTTACGTCTTTCTTTTTATCTCTCAAATGCAAATAATAATTAGTTCTTTCTCTGCGGGCGTCATAACAACCATCGCGCAGAAATGGTTCGATTACAAGTTACGCTGGGACCCGGAGGAATACGGCGGTGTGGAGATGCTCTACGTGCCCTCGGAAAATATATGGTTACCAGACATCGTCATGTATAATAAGTGAGTTTCTTTATATCTGTCTCGTACTGTCTTTCTCTTTCAATTTCCTATTACATTATGTATCCCGCATATTATTTTAACATTTATTCATATGTATAAATACACGCGCGCACACACACACAGAGAGGCACGTAAATTTGTGTTTGTGTGCGCCTGTGCACCATAGCATTAATTATTTGCATGATAAAAGTCCTATATTTCATGCGGAACAATTACCGTATCAATTTGCATCAACAGTATATTTTCTGCAATATATACATGTATCGTTCAGCAATAAACTCTTCGAAAAATAGAGTATTTATAAAATTATTCTGCAATTTGAAAAAATCTGAACGCTTCAATTGCGTTTTCGTATTATATTATTGTCTTTCGAAAGATACCGTAATAAGTTGAAATTCAAGTGTAGGATTAATGTTTACCTAACGCGCATTTGAAAGAATTTTTTATAATAAAAAGGATAAATTTTACTAAAAATTGATGTAAACACAGAAATTTGCTAAAAAAATCCCGGCCATAAAAATAAAGGAGATTTTTAAATAACATAAGCAATATTAAGAATTCAATGTGAAACTTTGTCGTTGGATGACTAGTGCAATATTGAGCGAATTTCTCCGAGGAAGACGAAAGTTTTCCAACGGGTATCAAGTTTCTGTGTACTTATAGAAAATTTAAAGCATAAAATAAACTTTAAAAGGCAGCGCTACTCAAATATGCAGCAGCACTTACTTTTGGCCTCGGTCTAAATTCCGTTGGGGGGGGGGGAATTACTTGCGATCATTGTCCATAAACAAAGGTAAACAAAAAATAAGACTCCGAGCACAGAATTCCGTAAGTAAGAGTAATAAGATTGTAAAAGAGCGCATCAAACAGCCCGAACAATTGGGCATCACCCGTCGTACAGGGCCTGATTAATCATTGATCCCCGGTAATTACAAGCTCTTCGCAAGAAGGTGTAAAACACCAAATTGCATGTAATATCCGGCTCTTAAGTTGCCCGACGTAAGAATTCAATCAAAGTTACGGCGAAACGATTCTCTGTCACGCAGCGCTGACGGTAACTACGAGGTGACTCTCATGACCAAAGCCACGCTGAAATACACGGGCGAGGTTTACTGGAAACCGCCGGCAATTTACAAGTCCTCCTGCGAGATCAACGTCGAATATTTCCCCTTCGACGAGCAGTCCTGCAACATGAAGTTCGGCTCCTGGACCTATAATGGCGCGCAGGTATATGCACACACACACACGCGGACAGACAGCCGCTTACAGGACCTTATTTATCCTATTAATAAAGTCGCTCGAGAGCGAAGGTACGGGGGGCATCGCCCAGGGGATTCGAGAGACAAATGCTTTCCGCTCTCGGTGCGGCTCGACTTTCCTCAGAGAGCATCGTTTCTATTCTGCAGGTGGACTTGAAGCACATGGAACAGGAGCCCGGGAGCAATTTGGTAGCGACGGGAATTGATTTAAGCGACTTTTACTTGTCTGTCGAATGGGACATACTCGAAGTGCCGGCCTCGAGAAATGAGGAGTATTATCCTTGCTGCACGGAACCTTATTCAGGTACCGTACGCGTACTCCGTTTCCCTCGAATTTGCTTCAGAAAATATTACCCACATGCTTTCTTACGAATCCTTACCCACCGCTAAGCCTCTCCTACTCAATAATACAAATGCTTGAATAAATTATCTGCAAACTAACTTCGCAACCTTGCAAATATAAATTTTCCTAATACATATTAATACTTACAACATATGAATTCATAAATACGGCAATTATTGCCATCGATTGTTGCTTTATAGCTATCCTTTTTTTTAAAAAAAAAAAAATTAGTGAGCAATGTTTTGGTTTTTCTTGCTTTTACTACTAACAATTTCAAATTACTTTAACGCTACTTGAACTATTTCAATCGTTATTTTTATGAGCCACGTATTTATTTATAATATGAAAAATATTCAATTCGTCAAATAAATAATATATCTTATTTTTATGCAGCTTTCAAACCCACTAAATTCTAAGTAGATTTATTCCTCGTAAATATATTAATTTTTATGCGATACTTAATTTATTTTTCTTTAACTAAGACCTCTCGAGGTAATTCGTTTTAATTAAATCGTTAGCACGGGAATATTGATATACTGTGATTCCTAATTTTGGCTTTAAGATGGACGACATCTGACTAAAGATTCGTTCAATTTTTCTTCCAAGGAATATCCTCCCAAATTACATTAAACTCCGAATTAAGATGCTGTATATAACAAGAGCCTTACGTTTTTTTCAGCTTTTCATAATAAAGATATCGCTAATGCTTTAAATCTTTTTAAAAACTTTACAAATTACTCATCAAATATGTAATGGATATAAATGACTGGGGAAAAGTTTGATTTTTTATTTTAATGCCCTATTTGTACCGTTCGTATAAATGCATAGAAATCTACGAAATAATAATTTTATTATTTGTTTCAATCTAAGAAAAACTTACCTTTACCTTTAGCCTTATCCTACCTTAGGTAAGGCCTTTAGCTTTACCTTAAGCCAAGAACTAATATTCATAACGGATTTTTAAAAAATTTGCTAGTTTTATATATATATCCAATACTTTTAACATATATTTCAATTTATGTAAATACATTCCAGATATTACATTTAATATTAAAATGAGAAGAAAAACGTTGTTTTATACCGTCAATCTTATAATACCTTGCGTTGGTATTACATTCTTAACGGTTTTAGTATTTTATTTACCGAGCGATTCCGGTGAAAAAGTAAGTAATAATCTTATCGGTTAATAAGACATAGAATAAAGGATTGAAATAAAACATTATTTACCCTGCTAACAGGTTTCACTGTGCTCTTCGATTCTTCTGTCACTGACTGTGTTCTTCCTATTACTGGCAGAAATTATCCCGCCAACTTCATTGGCAATTCCTCTACTCGGAAAGTATCTCTTATTTACTATGATTCTAGTCACTTTATCAATATGGATAACCGTATGTGTCCTTAACGTTCACTTCCGGTAAGTATGGAATTTTATTTCCATTGAAAATATTAATACAACTAAGAACATAATTTTATGTATATACATATATATATAAACTTATTTTTATCGCGATAAAAAATTAATACCTAAGAATTGGGAATGTAAAAAATTATTCTTTTTATTTTAACTTAAAATCTAAATGTACGTTAGATTTTAATTTAATTATATTTAATTATTTAGCACTTTTATCCAATTTATCGAGACCAATAGAATACAAATATATCTGTTACATGGGTAAGGTCAAGGAAAGGCTTCTGATTTAAGTAACATATCATTTACAGTTCTCCAACCACGCACAATATGTCGCCATGGGTCAGAGAGGTATTTTTACATTGGATGCCTCGTCTTCTTATGATGCGACGAACACCCTATTCTACGCCAGAATACGACGATACGTACTTAGATAGTGGATACACTAATGAAATGGATTTTAGGTATACAGCATGCGATTGATAAAAATAATTCCATATTAGATTCAGGTGATTACATTCGAACAAACTCTTTTTCATGCAAGCTTTTCAATTATTATAAGAAAAAAACGCGCACAAATGGTAATACTATTAATGAGACATTATTTTTTTATATTTATTTTATTTTTAATTAATTGCTGAATCAAATACTTTTTCAGCTCAAACTCTTATCTTTGCTATCTAACAAACTAATTTTACTTAAGAACTCAATGTAACTTGAACGCTATTCATGAATATTTCAATTAAACAGATAATAATTGCAAATCATTTAACGATGAATGACTATGTGCAAGTTGTGAAAATTTTAATTGCGAAAATAAACGTATTCCTATTAGTTTTTTTTATAAACATCCGCCTATCGACAAGCGGCAACATTAATCTCGAAAGACTATTCGCCCCATGAATCAGTAACTGATATTTTTTTAATTAGCTCTTGTTTTTCATGTTTGACACTCATTGTTAACAATATTTTTCCCTTGACTAAACCAGTTTCCGCGACAGTATTAGTGATTATCCGTCCGAGTCCAAGGATAGTCCGGATGGCTTCGAAAGCATTACATCCGCGTACAAGAACATACGCGATGAAGAAATACGTCAAATACCACATGCCTCCGGTGAGTTTCTTATGTATATACATTGTTCCAATAGCGAAAAGCAGCTTGCGCAATCACGACCGAGAATGAAATATTCGCATAGTTTGATACGTAGCGGTACATTAATGTGTATTTAATGAGGGATTAAACATTAGATTAAACGTGAAATTGGAATAAAATTTTTCTTAAATAAAAGTAAACTAGATAAATGCCAAATAAATTAATAACGCTAACCTAATTACAAATTAAAGTATGTAAAATGGCCTGTATTATTGCCCCGTCATTCACGATAAATTTGTTTCCGAGGATAGATTAAATTAAAAAACGTTAAAAGTTGGTGTACATTTTTTTTAGAAACAGAAATATTTGTCCAGGCGTGGTGCAAAACACTCACACACACACACACACGCTCTCTCTCTCTCTCTCTCTCTCTCTTTCTCTCTCAATAAGTGATAAAAAACATTTAAGGTCTTGTCGTAATAAATTATTTGTCAAAGGAACAAATTAACAATGCATAAGAGCGAGAGAAGACAGTCGAATAAGCTAAAGAGATTTATATTAGGTAAATAATGAAAATGTAAAGTGAGCAATCGGTATTAATTTGGGAGGATTAATTTTTCACAAGGATTATAGATATTTAACTTTTTAATATAAATCTAATATTGAACTCAAAAATTTTTTGTAACATATTGCATTATATTCAATATGCTCAGTATCTATTAATCTCTAACGATTAATGTTACTTATTTATGAGTTATTTCTTGACTTTAATAATCAAAATTGTAAATTACCATACCTATTATGAAAGGCAAAAATGGTATGCTTTATCTTTACTAATTTATGGTTGTTAATGTTAATTATTACATCGTCCGATTGAGGAATATAATTATATTTTGAAAAAAGTTACTTGCTTATTTACACTTTGATAAAGTAAGAAGGTAAATAAGAAACAAGCTGTAAAATTTCAAAGGATTTTGTAACAAGTGTTGAAGCTCAACTATGGAATTTCATCAATCCATGTAAAACAATGTTACATTATTAATTTTTTTTTTGCTGTGCTTGATGCTGCAGCTGAGCATGTTTGGCTTCAACATGAATAAACCCACGATTATTGTTTGGTACTGACACTTTCGATAAAATTGCTGCAAAGATAAGAAGAAAATGTAAAACAGCTAAAGACTCTCTTGCGACATCAAACCCACATAAAAAGTCAATGATCAGGCTCATCGCGATAAAGCATCAAAAGCACGTTCTCACCTGTTAATGTGCCCATGTCATCAAAGTGTATAATAACAGTTCAAACAATAAGATCAGAATGTCTTAAGAGCGCAAATTGACCGACACGACTTACTACTCACTTTGCTCGTATATTTAATATTATCACGCTTAAAAAAATTAAATTCAACTTTCTTTAAGTCATAATTTTTACAAAATTTTGAGAATTAGTAAATGTTACTTTTACCTCATTTTATCAATCCTATTTCAAAGAAAATACTTACGAGCTCAAAATGAACGTGTAAATTGAGCTGTTGAATATTATTGATATATTTTATATGCACTTATAGAGTGAAATTAAAAGTCAGTACTGTAATTATACTTAATGAACAATTATGAAGTTGATAATTTTCATAGACAGATCACTAAAACATTTCAGTTACATTACTGCTTAAGATTAGATTAAAATAAAAATTGAAGGTTTATCGTGCAGGTTAAAAAGAATGTTTTTGTAATAAGTAGTCATCGTATTTGTCTTTCGAAAGCTATTTTTACCAGGTTTTCTTTATCCATTCATCTTACTCCTATATGCATGGATAAAACACGAGTGTATTAATTGAAGTATTGATTTTATTTTGTACATGCAGTAACAGACAGCGAGAATACGATGCCGAGACATCTATCCCCGGATATTATCACGGCTTTACAAGGAGTCAGATTCATTGCTCAACACATAAAGGACGCGGACAAAGACAATGAAGTAAGAATTTTATTTATTTAGGCGTGTACTGTGTAAACTGTGTAAGAACACTTTAACGATAATTTTTATTTTTTTTATTTTTTATACCAATTTAGATAATTTTCATAATGTGGGTAATATAAATTGAAACGGTTTTCGTATGTTTTTAGTAAACGAAGTACGAATCTAGGAAACTGCTTCGGAAACCTATTTGTGTTTGCTATTACGTATTGAAGAAAAAAAATTAAAACATATACGTAAAACATATATTTTTTATTTAATTGGCTCGTAATTAAACCATTGAACGACTGTTAAACATTTCGAAATTCGGTGTGCAATACATAAAAGTTACCGTTTGGTATATAATTCACCAAGCTCACTCCAAAGTGTTAGCCATTAATGCATTGGAAAATACATGCTTCAAAATATATAATTTTCAAAAGAAGTTTGTTTACTTAGAAAATAACACATTTTATTATAACTAATTACACAGAAATTAAAAAAAAAAAAAATTAAACAGTTTTTAATTAGATTCAAGTCTTCTTTCAGCTCTAAGTTTTAAAATTATCTATAAATAAATTTTTTGTATTCAAGTTTGGTAATTCATTATGATTCATTTGGATTTCGTGTTTATTGATATTATATTAAAAATACTATAGGTCATTGAAGATTGGAAATTCGTAGCAATGGTGTTGGATAGACTATTCTGTGGATTTTTACATTGGCTTGTATTGTTGGAACAGCAGGCATAATTTGCCAAGCACCAAGTTTATACGATACACGCGAGCCGCTAGATCGTCAGATCTCGAGTATTCCCCTTCGAAAGGGTAACTACATGCTTCCACCACAGCCTTTCTTCGATTATGAATAAGGAACTTGAATGATCAACAATAATAAAATGCACCAAAATGAATTGAGATGTTCATTGTGGAATTTTATGTATACCATTCTTACTAAAAGCAAAATTTCATTGATAAATAATAATTAGTAATTACCTCCGATAGTGTTAATTTTTTTCCTTTTATAACCATCAAAAATATAAGGTAATTCTACATATAAAAAAACATTAAATAATAATTAAAAAAAAGGTTATATTTTGTCATAAACATATCTTAATCCAATTAAAAAGATTGTTTAAGTAATTATATATTTTTACTACTACTGATTAAAAAATAGTTTGTGAATTTAAATATACGTAAAATTAAAAACTAAAAAAATCTAAAGTTATAGCTAAAACTATAATAGACTTCCGTTTCATACCAGATTTTTACATAAATTATACATGATGATACACGGCATTTGTACCGTTTGTATAGCTTTTACGTGTATCTTTCATTCGTAAACTTAATGTTTCACGAAAGTTAAAACAAAGTGCACCTTATTCTAAATCAATTATCATTAACTCTGGAGAATCGCTCGTACTGCTTATAGCACTATGTGCACTAGCCTGTTGCTTTGACGGTACAGAAACAGCCTGCTTCTTACTGGAGCTCTGAGTTATGCTTGTATCGTCATCTTCGTCACTACTGTCAGATATTAGATCGATAACGACTGCGCGTTTTTTCTCTTTTGGTGCAGTAGGTGTTGAAGGAGTATGATTACTTTCATCTGTAAATAAAATTTTTAGTTCAAAAATCATGTACAAAATAACAAATTGTCTGATTTCACATTTAATTACTGTTTATCTAGGTTTAGATAAGTATTTCTAGATATCACTTGACCGGAATGTAATCTCAATATTTTTTATAAAAAATTCTTGTTTTGAAACACACTTATCTTATTACTTAAATATAAGTTTACATATGAGTTTTTTTTTAATTTGAATATTAAAGTAGAGCATTATGAAAACTTTCTATGCGTAAAATTTAATTAAAATTTATAGTTACTTGTATTTTATTATTAGTTATCTATATTACGATAAATAATTATTCCTTACCAAGATCTACTGTAACATCAACATCAAGTTTAGAATGACTTGGACTAACTTCGACCTTATCACTCTTGTCTTTGTCCTTTTCTTTTTTAAGTACTAAGTTTTCCCATGAACCATCTTGAAGTAATTGTATTTCATTTACATCTGGTAACAACTTATTTGAATTCAGAACTTCTTGAAAATAACCATCTATTGTTAAATTATCGTATAAAGCGGATTTGTCGCAAACAGGACAATTCCAGGTCGGCTTCCTTTCATTCATTTGCAAAAATAATGATGCATCGAAACATTGCAAGTGAAAACAAGTCGAAGCACGACACGGCGTACTCATACGCATTTTTCCTAAAGGGCATGCTAAGGACACTCTTAATGATGTTGTCGCAATTTCACTGTCTGCATCTTCATTTAGTTTTTCCTTAACTAAAAAATTAAAATTGAATTAAATATATGTAACGAATCAATACTGTAACGATAGTTGCGTTAAAATTATTTTTAACACTCACTTAATCCTCTTGTATAATCAGAATGCTTGACCCCTCTATTCTTTAATCTGGTAAGAAGTTCTGAGCTTGTTAATTTCCTTACAAGATAAACAGCGATTGCATATCTTCTACCATAATCAGCAGACCACGAAACATTTATTTGATTCCCTACCGTTGGAGATAATTTAACTAATGGACTAATATTTACTGGCCTTGGTGGCCTCTTTGGTTCAACCCCAGGTTTGTTAGTAGGAATTGGATTCTAAAAATTAAAGTAAATACTAAAAAAATTCTTGGGTACCTTTTAAAAAGTAAATTTTACTTACTGGTAAGGGACATAGTTTACCATTGACTTTAACGTTTATACTAGGAGGAAAATAATCTTCCTGTTCACATGAAGTTTCTTGCAAACAGAATCGCATTTGTACCTTTGTAAATTTTAAAAGATGTTAGTTTTTATTAATACTTTTATCAGAATTATATTTAACATTTTGGAAACTTACCTGTACAGTATAATCCATTTTACTACCTTGACGACAATCACGAGAACTGGCAATGTCTGTTGACTGTTGCGGGGTTAAATGGAAAACAAATGAATTATCTTGTAATCGCATCGAACCTTGTGGCATCAAGCTTGATGGCTTCAACAATTCCCCAAGCATGTCAAAAAATGGTAGTTTCTTTAACTTGACATCTGGATGAACTGGATATTGATTCGGTTGAATTTGTATCGGTGTTGGTATTGGTAAGACTTTTTGCTGTCCAAAGCCACCATAATTGGGAAAGAGAGGATTAGTCGATCGTGTCTGCAAGTGAATCAGTGGTATAAACATTATAAGGCCTACTTAAGTTTCAATATTGCTTAGAATTGAAACAACGATAAAATGATATTTACATTTAAATCTGTTACCTGTGGTGTTACACTTGTATAACCAGGGTTTTGATAAACCGATGCCGACCTCTGAGCTACTTGCGACTGTGGTATCGATGCCTGATGCGCAGGTGGCAAATCTTTATTAGCAGATACCGACTGTTGCGACTGCTGCTGTTGGCTCATGGCTTGGGCATGGCCCTGCCTATAAAAATGTTCAAAAATTATGTTAAATACTACCTAGTGCTAAGGACCTCGCATCACTTTGAAATAAACGTATTAAAACATAGTTCACTGATTATGATTTAGCATATGATATAGGAAAATAAGGAATAAATTTAATCAATGTAAAAGCTTAATACTTTTACAATCCTTAAATACAATGAGTTTTTACAATCAACAAGAAAATAAATTGTAAAGAATTATAAAATTAATAATATAAAAATCTACCTTGTAAAATAATTTCGAGACATTAGATTCCGTTCAAGTTGCTGTTCAGAAACACTTTCGTTTTGTCCATACATTTGATGAGCAGCAAGTTGATCTGCCCTGTAAAATTAGTTAATGGTGTTGCTTAAATAGATTTTCGGTCATTTTTAATATGTAGTAGAAAAATGTTGTTCTTACTGTATGGTCTTGTACAGTTCGCGTATCTTCACTTGAACTTGATGTGTCCTAAGGCGTAAAAGTTCCAAGGCACGTGCTTGAAGTTCGTTTTTTCTACCAGATTTATTTCTTCCAGCATAACCCAATAGCATCTGCAGTTCAGAAACTCGAAAACTCAATACCATATTCTGCAAAAAATCGAACAAGCCATCACGATCTTCGTAGAAGCCTTGCTTTACGAACAACGGCAGTGAAGTTGGTCGATCGGCGAATTTAAATGATAAAAAGTATAATTTTGTAGATCTACAATTTCGAAAATCGTGCGAGCGTAAATTTAAAACTCGTCTATGAGAAGGTGCGGCTTATCCGACCAAAGGTCAGCGCCACGATAAGAAAAAGAAAACAAAAAAAAATCATGAGCTCGGGAACGAAGGCATTCCGAGGGTTAACGGTAAAATTTGCACGCGAAATGTGTACATGTGCCGTAGTCCCGCGCTAAAGCCAAGGTACCTGCAATTAGCGAGAATAGTACAAAAAGCACGAGCTTGCTTTTAGGTTAACGAGAATTCCGACTCTAACGCCTCCTCCATCCTCCATCCCACGCGCGCCCCTACCTCAAACTTCTCCCTCTCGCGCTCGGGGCAGAACCTTCGCAATCAACGATTTTCACGAGTGCCTTGTCACAAAGTAGAGGCAAGAAACGTGCCGAAAATTCAAAGAGAGAAGAAAGAAGGCGGCGAGGAACAAAGAGGCTCGGGGGCTGAGCCTCGCTCGGGGGGTTGGGTCGAGCTGCCCGTGGCCGAGGGTCAGCCGTGGCAGCGAGCCCGGCCGCCCAGGAAGGCCCCGAGGAGTCGCCGGAGCTGCGAGCCGAGTCGAGTCTACGTTCGCGGCTCCCTCGAGCGCCCCCCCCCCTCACCCCGACCGGTCAGCAGCCCTGACCAGCCAAAGCCAGACTCACCTCCAGCTCGTCGGCCTCCGACATCTTTTCCTCGGATGTCCGCTGAACACGGGGATCCTCGAACTCCTCGAGCCTCTCCTGCCCGAGTCCCGGCCGATGCGCGCGGAGTCCTCGTCCCTGCGCGCGCTCCTCCTCGTCCACCGTTCCACGGTTTCGGCGAGTCGGGAACTGTTGCAGTCTCGCAGCCGTTGTTGCAGGACTGCAGCCGACTCTCCTCCCGCGCGCGCGCGCGCACTAGCTCCTACCGCCCCGATTCCGATGGTCACCGCCTCGCCGGGCGCGCGGCGAATCTCTCCTTTTTAAAAACCGACCATTCACGAGGCTGCTCTCTCTCTCTCTCTCTCTCTCGGCACTCCACCGCACGGCCGAAGAGACTCGGTCTGCTCTCGGTGAAGGGGGGGACTTCTCGGTCCGACCCGCGGTATTTTACTCAACGGAGGCTCTCGCGCCGCCTCTCCCTCTCGCCACGCTCACCCCCAGCCGAGTCGGTTAGAGCACTTCCAAGTATCGAACACCTCCGCTCGTTTGTTTTCTATTCTGCCAATGACCGACGTTCGGCTACTCGACCGCACTTATGTCTCTCTTACCCTAGGCTTCTTTAACGTGTTCACCATTCTTTCGACAAGTTACGACTGCTGCGAGTCGGCCGAGGACTCGATGCGGCGGCCCTTCCTCCTCCACTAGGCAAGCATTGCTATCCACGGCCTCCACCGCCAACCTCTAACCTTAGGCGCGGTAAGGCAGGACGAAAAAGGGACTTTTCAAAATGGCCGGATACTGATTCTCCGACGAGTTTATTATTTACTCTACCTCCCGGAGACGCAACGGTCCTTTAACGAAGATGCGTCTCATTGGATTTTCAGAAGTTCGGACAGATTTTTTAAGCTCCTTTTCCTCTTTCCTCGGCTATTGCATCGCCCGGACGATCCCGGGATTTTCCTTCAATATTCAAGTACTGTCGGGCAGTGTCGAAAAAAATCGTTCGAACGTTTACGACTTGGGGAAAAGAAATTTTTCCCCGCAAACTAATTGTCCAATAAGCTTTTCTATTTTCCTCGATTTTCTTCGCGCGCTTAAACCGTTCGCATGAATCTATCCGACAGTGTGAAAGAGTTTCACACATAAATTGTCCAATATTGGGATTTTCAAATACGCTATTCGATGTTCAAATCAACATTCAGAAACTCAAATGCCGTTTAAAAATTAATATATTATGTCTAACGTAAGCTATGATTAATTTTTTTTAATACAATTCTTAAAGAATGTTTAAGATTTCTTACCTGGTAGAAGATACATAAATACCGGAGTTCATTCGTCTTCAAAGTTCATTTCGCTCGGATCTTGTTTATGTGAGCAATAAATCAAATATACATCTTACCGTCTGTGTTACACTTCTACATTACAATTTTTTGTAATTTAAAAATCTGCTGACTCGTAACTGGAATTCTAAAAAAACCCGTTACATTTTCATGAGAAATTTGGACAACTTTATTTGCTTGACATTCGATCCGAATTCAAATTGCCTAAAAATATTACTTTTGTATAAAGCATTACCAAGGCAATGTGTAAATTACTGTGAATACTTCTGTAGTACAATTGAAAGGGATCAAGAAAGCTTCAAAAAATTCAAAATATTACACTCCTTAATTTCAAATGTTACATTCATTTGATTTATTAATTATAAATATGCATATTAATTACAATAGACAATTCAAACATTACATAAAAAATGAGTTAAACTCGAGTAAAATATTGGATGCAGATGCTAAACAACGGATAATAAATATAAAGTATGAAATTTACTTTAAGAAATAAAAAAAAATTTAAATAATTATCTTTTAATACTAAACACTTTATAAATTTTGGAAACTAAATACACGCACATACATACATACATACACATATATATATATATATATATATATATATAATATTACAATTAACGGAATAAAATCACAACTTTGATTAACGAATAAAACTCGGTTTAAAAATACTATAAATGGTGGATGTTTTGTAAAAAAATTTATGCTTTTGCATTGTCAGTCTTCATAATTTCAGTATAAACGCTTCACTGAAATAGTATCATAATTTTGCCAAAGCTAAAACTATCTGCGATAAATGCAATTAAATAAATACTTCAATAATCTTCCTCTTCATAACTGTATCCGTAATCGCCATCTTCGCTTTGTCGTCCTAGTAATTGACCAACAGACATTTCGGATGGATCTGGTTCTGCGTCAACTTCGTCGTCCAAATAATCATCAGCTTCGTCTGCAATAGATTGAAGGCTTAGCTCAAGAGTTATAATACAAACATATCGTCTTAGTCATTTTAAAAAATAGTTTTTCAATATGATTACATATTTTCGGTTAATAGAAACATACTTATTTTTTGTTGATGTTAACAAATAAATATAATTATAGTTTATCAATTTAATTACATTGGAAAACCTATTCTTAAAGATGATTTTTAAAGGCATGCAAAAGTGTTTTACCAGTTTCATTATTAACGTCATAATACGGTAATGACAAAGGCTCTTCTGTGGCTTGAGAAGACTCGGCATCTGACTGAGATAATTTCCTTTTCCTCGGTGTAGTAAATTTCAAATTTGGTACTTTCCTACTTGTTTCTGTTATTTTAGGTTGTACCTTTTTAGGGCTGGATTTTTTAACGAACAAAACTTCTTATAAGCATGGAATATGATTACAAAACATGGTTATCATAAAATAATATAAACAATACTTACGATATAAGGGCATTAACTGAAGGGATTTGACTTTTCTCAACTTTCTTCGGAGAAGCAAATGATACATCATCTGATCGTTGCTGCGATTGAGTATTAGACACAACATTTAAACTTTTTAGCACTTCATAATTTATTTTCGATGATATTCGCTTTTCTTGAAGCATTTTTTCTATTGCTTCTCCTATTATAAAATTGAATATTTCAGACATTTACGTGAGTACATGATGGATAGAATTTATAGAAGAATATATTTATATTTACCGGCACTGTTAGCTGGACCTTGATTTTTGTTTTTTTTAGAGGTGGTTCTTCTTCTTTTTTTTTCTGGCTTACCTTCTTCTTTTTCTTTTTGCCTTTTTTCTTCTTTTTCTATACGAAAACATTAAATATGCTTAACTTATGCCTTGTTTCAATCAGTGACGCAACAACCAAATGAAATATAATTTATACCTTTTTGTTCCAACAAATACTTTTCGTTTACTTTATTCCATAGTTTGCTTTTAAATTGTGCTTCCTTTTCAGACATAATATAACTATCTAATTCTTCGTCATCCAAATCAGTGATATCAATCTCTCCAGTCATCTGTATATTCATATAAAATGTTGTTGAGATTTACCGAACTATAAATATATATTAAATCTGAAAAGGAAATTTTCTTACATTTTCAAACGACATTGTAGGGGCTTCTTTGTTTGAATTATCTTTATTATGAAAAGTCGTCGTTAACCCCATCGATGCAATGTCAGGTCCTATTTTGAAAATTACATTTACTTTTATTATAAGTATTGAAATAATTTTTCGTATGCATTATAAATAATACATTAAAAAATATAAAATAATAATTAAGATATACAAAGAAATAAAAAAATATTTTTTTAGCATTTTTAAATGATTAATTTATTTACCTAATCCAGTGACTAAAGAACTTTCACTTTGTCGTATATCGGAAATTAGTAACTCATCTGGATCATCAGGGTCTCTTCCAACGCACTGCTCAATAATATTTAAATTTGATTCTCTAATAAATCTGTCAGCATCTAATTCTTCTACACTGGCTGTAATTTAAAAATACACAACATTATATTTTTTCACGTAATTTTAAGATTCTAAAAAACAATTGTCATATCTTACTATTTCTCATTTTTCCTTTTATCGATTTTTGCTCCTCTAATTGGCGATCTATTTCAGACTGAAGTTCGGTGAATTCATTTGCTATATTTTCTAACTGAAAAAAAATATTTTTACAAAAATACCTCACTATGAGATAAGCTATAAAAAAAATTCTTAATGTATAAAAAATTTATATTTAATTATTTTTGAAAAATGTAATGAATACTTTATTTCAATGTTATTTTTTAAAAAACGTAAAATTAATCATTAATTATCTTAAAATACATGAAAAATAAAATTTTTATTATGTGATAAAAGATATTTCTTATTGTGAAAAAAGATTATCATTTTGGAATAAGTATATATTTAATAATTTATGGCTTCGTTCACTTTCTTTAACTTTATTATATAAGCAAGAAGCAAACGATAATATTATTAATTTGACAATTATCTATTGTGTAAAAAACTTTAATTGATTAAAGCATAATATAATGAATATCGCATTAAAAGAAGCAGTAATTAAAATCAAAATGATAATTGAATACAATAAGAACGTGCAAAAATATTATAGATATTGTGGAAAAGAGAATAAAAATTAACTTGGAAATAAATACTTTTTGTAATCTTTCTCTATCTTTTTTTCGAGCAGCTTTGAAGGCTGGAGGATCTTGTTCTTCTTCTAAATCGACAGTCATGAATTCATCCAAAGTTAATGCGCTCGATGGAGTGTCGCCGAATTCTATTAATCTATCAATAAAAATGAACGAATGAATTACATTAAAAATATTTTTTTGATAAAAATATGCTACAACATTGCAATCTATAGACAATAAACCTTTTTCGTAAAGTGGATTCGTGGACTTTTACAATTTTAATAATGTCGCTGGGTGACCTGTTAAATTCATGCAACCTGGCAGCCATCAAAAGGGCTGAAAAAAGGACATTATTAAAATATACTTCCATTGCAATATGAAAATATAATTTTTCTCAATTAATAAATAATTGAAATATCGAACATACCAGCTCCACATAAGCCAGATGGTCTACGGCCGCTATGAATACTATCTCTTTTCATTCGTTGAACAACACGTAATGCGGTCATGGATACTTCATGCGTTTTTTCTCCAAATTCAAGCTTATTCGCGAAACGCATTATATACAGACACGGATCTGCAATGGTCATGGATGACTAATTAGGACTGGATTTATGAATATATCTCATTTATAAAAAAAAAAAAGAAATATTTGCTTTAATGCTTTTTGAAAATTAAAAAAATCGCAATGTAAAACTTGACAGGCATTCGAAAATACTTTCAATATTAGAATACTTTAAAATAACGATAATAAATTATTTTAAGATAAAAATGCCTATAGCGCAAATAAAAAGTTATCTTTGAAATAATTTATTAAATCAATATGTCTGCTATGGGCAAACGAAAATAAATGATTTCGAAAACCTTCTTTAGTTCAATTTAAATTATATTTTAAACAATGTAAAAATTCTGTAAAATTGTAATTCGTCTATAATGTATTGTATTTCTATTAAAAAATGTGATCTGCATTTAAGAAGCATTAATATTAATAGTTATAGTTAAAGACAAACCCATTGCATTTTTATAAAAACGTTACACTTAAATTGAATAGGAATGTTCACTATAGTTACATAAAAATAACGAAATCATTATTTTATACTTTATTTAAAAAAATGTTATATCTAGATTTTTACAGGTATTAAAAGTACAAGAAAGATCATGTTAAGACTTTCCAAGATTATCCCAAGCACAATGATGGGAAACGAGGGAAAAGGCCGTCATTAGCGAGGTTACTTCAAAGAGGCGTCAACCATTGTAATTAT
The DNA here is from genome assembly GCA_018907135.1 of Kradibia gibbosae. Classification (NCBI taxonomy): domain Eukaryota; kingdom Metazoa; phylum Arthropoda; class Insecta; order Hymenoptera; family Agaonidae; genus Kradibia; species Kradibia gibbosae. The sequence continues at coordinate 29,973,597 of JACCHX010000001.1, read as the reverse complement.
TATAAATTATTTACACAACAGTTTACGATGTAACAAAAGATTTCATTTTAGATATGCGGAGGAAAAGTTGACCAAGGACATGAAAAATTACGGAAATTTCTTTTCTACGAAAGGCTTACATTTAATACTTGTAATCGGATTCATTTCATTTGAATTGAATAAGCGCCTAGAGTATGAAGTTTGATTATTTATATAAAATAATGGATTATTAAAATTACCCCTCAACTTTTCGATTTCGATTCATATTTATACGCGTGTGTGCTACGTCAATTTAAAAAAAGCCTCATCTTTGCATAATGTAGTACGTATTTTTAATAAATGCACATATTCAAATTAGAAAATAAAGCGCCTGAGAGAGAAACCATTAATTTGATATTTAATATTTCTTGAACATTAAGTACTGAGTACTGAGATGTTAAGGCTGCCTGGATAATTCTTTACTATAATATCCTTTAAGAGTGCAGTTGATCTAAGAAAAGAAGAAGAAGAAGAAGAAGAAGAAGAAGAAGAAAAATGAATACGTTGCCTTAACGGTAAGCAGACGCTCGCTCCGAAGTGGCAAATAAATAAATGCGTAAAATAACCGAGTGGAAAAAGGCGAAAAAAGAATGGTAAGAACAAGTAGAAAGGGTCTGCAGCGTTGGGCGAGAGCAACGGTTGCCGCTGCGGCGCGGCAAACCACTGCAATCAATCGCAAGTTGTCTGCTGCAGCTGCACATCCGCAATGAACTATTCGCTTACTATCTTTGATCGTCGTGTGCGCGCGCGCGAGCGCACAACATAGATTAGTTGAGAATTAATGCCTACTTCGCGGCAGGCTCTCAGCGCTGCTATCTGCGAAAGAGATCCGTAAATAATTAATACACTTTCAAATCTAAATTACCTAGTCTCCTTTAGGTGACGTTTTTAATCACTCTCCTTGCTTTCGTTAAATATGCCTTTTAACACGATTTTTGATGAAACGGCATTCTTCTTTTACAAGCACGCATGGAAGATGACGGTAAGAGGAGTTACTTAATCAAATGGTAAACATTATAAATTACTTAACGCTTTCTCGTGCAGTCTCTTAATCCGCACAATCACACAACATTCGCTTTATAAATCTACAATAATTGCAGTTTTTGAGGCCATAGCTCATACTTATCTACTGATACATTGTCTCCTAATTTTAAGAACGATTACAACAAGCTGTAGATATTTTGTGTTTCTTGTTTTATCATTAATGTAATTTGTTATTCGCAGTTGCATTTTTAGATCAAAATATCATTGAAATATTTTGGTCGTTTCCATATCGGACGGTCTGAATAAATTCAACTTTTTAATCAGACATTAATGCAAAGATGCGCACATACAAAATTCAATCTTTTAATAATCCTTTTCATTTATTAAAAATATTATTGTATTTTAAGGATTCGTATACTGAAAAGTAGCCACCTATTATATTCAATTAAATCACACGGAACATCGTTTCTAAAATTCCATATAGTTTTTGTTCGTCTAAATTTGGTTTTACGAGTAACTCATCACTAAATGCTTGCAGTTGATGTAAGTACTCAAAGAACAGCTTGAGTACAATCATTGTTCAATGTTATTAGCATAATATTTTGTAAAATATTATTTAATATATATTATAAATATTATCACCTATTGAAATGAATTGCATCATTATTACAGTTAGATTATTGGTTATTCTAATGATTGTAAAATATGATGTCTAACAGTTTGCCAATTAAAGATGTAATTTTCAAGTTACAGTTCGGTAAAATTCACTCAACTGAAGGCTTCGCGTCTTCATTTAAATATATTAGCCCATAGCCAATAGTTTTTATCAATATCCTGACTTCCTTTTGAATTAAAAACAAGTTTTTACATTATAACGGCCTTTTACCATAAGTATTGCTTAACAAAATTCAATTTAAAAAAAAAGAAGAAAAAAAAAGACATTCTTAATAATCGAAAAATTAGGACTGTCTGAGCACGATACTCTGCATATTGTAATTTAAAAAAACAGGTGCTTTAAAATCCATCTAACTTTAAACAGAATTTAACTGAAAAGTTATTTTTAAAAATAACCGAACTTCTGCGTGCTTTGACAAAGTTTTATTGAATATGTGAAGACTAACGTCATTGTTCGTTATCGACCGCAATACGTATTAATACGTAGAAAAATTATGCAGAAAACATCGTTGAGAGTAACGATTTTAAAAAATCAAAAATTTGGATTTTACAATCGTAAAGGAAATAAATGATGTGCTTAATCATTGAAGCAAAATATTTGCTAAGAAAGAATGCGGACATTAATTATTTCTTAGAAATTCCATGAATTCTATCAATAAACTTTTACAATCGGAATAATAAGTGTTTATTCATATTTTCTACGGATTTTAACAAGTTATAATAAATATATAGTGATAAAGATCTGATCAGTGGTGGGTTTTTATATCATTATAATGTAAATTAAAAAATGCATTCTCAATGGTTTATTAAAAAAAATTATGCGTAATAAAATTCTCATAATAAATCGTCGTGTATACAAACAAAAAATTTTGTATCAGTTTAATATAAATAATAATTTGTAGCTCCGTAGTGAATATTCAAAAGCTAGTTTATAGATGTATTGGCATCTTTCAATAGTACAAAAATTTATAGATCGTACGTACGGATAAATAGGGCATTAGTTGGATATTTGCATAGGGAAGTAATTCGAAGTGGTCTGTTTTAAAATTGAAAAGGCCAACGTGTGATTATATTTGTAAATGTGCATTTGAATGAAAATTACATCTTACTCGAGCGTTTCTGGTGTATAATATTTGCTTACCGAAATTTTTAATGTTACAAGGTGTTGTAAGGTGTGCTGGAAATAGAAAATAACGAAGTGAAAGCAGAAACGCGTTACGTCGATGACTTCTCGAGTAACCGACAATGATATTTCACCGAGTTTCGCTAATGGATTTTTTAATATTCTTAGGATGCAGTGAAAAAGCTGCTAGGGCTTAATGAAAAAAGCCATTTAGGTGCTGCAGAAGACAGACAATTGCGTTGGCACGGAGTTCAATGTCGGTGGGGGGGGGGGAGCAGGCGGTTCGACGAATGGCAAAGCCGTTTCTAACAAAACCAATAATTTCATTTTTTATGTCAGCGTCATTTACGCGTCTAGCGATTTGGCTTTGAGGAACACATGCAAACACAGCGCATAAATGAAGCTCGTAAATAATATGTCGAATATGTCGATGGGCGGGAGGATGGGGGGAGGGGGGGGTGGCGGGGAGGTGAATCGGGCAAAAGGGCCGAGCCATTACGAACAATCGACGAATGAAGTCTTCCTTTGCTTTCTCGCGAAAGGGAACTGCTGAGCTTTTGAGAAAAGTAAACATAATGGAAGCGTAATGGAAGCGTAATGGAAGTGACTCGTGCGGATGGAATGGGCCGACGCTGGCCGCTGCACAGCAGAGTAGAGGCCACGTAGGAAAATGTCGCGCCAACGCTGTCCTGTCTATGCTTTCGCTTTCGTCGGTGAATGGTTCGCTCGATCTGCGGGGGAGTTGGGGGGGGCGGAGGGGAGAGATACCGGTGGCAGTTTGGGACGCTCGCGCCTCCAGACGAGGGCGACATGCAGGATAGCGGAGATGTGGTGCTCCAGTTGTGGGGGGAGAGAGTGAGAGAGGTGGCGCGTTGGGGGGGGGGCGAAGAAGAGTGGGAGAGCGAGGCAGCGATCGCACGATGCCGAGAGGCAGAGAGAGGCAGCGAGAGAGAGAGAGAGAGTGAGAGAGCAGCCGAAGCGAAGAGCGCGCGCAGATCGTTGAAAATGGCGAGGCGAGTTCGGCGAGACTAGTGGTCTAGTCATAGGTGGACAGCAGCGAGCGACGCTCCAGACAAGACGACATCGCGAGGGAGCCCGTGACTGGACGGAATAAAGACGGCGCCACTCCGAGGATCGCTGGCTCGCTGCTCGCGGGCCCACAGCAGAGCGTAGAGGGGCTGCGGCCCCAGGGCCATGGCCATGTCCAACCTCTACTCCAAGATCGCAACCAAGCCGGTGAAGCGCTTCCAAGAGAACATCGCCGTCACCCAGACGAACGCCTGGGTAAACGGTAAGCCGTCCCCCCCCCCCGTCGCGACTCGACACCTTGGCTACCCTTGTCCGCCGCCTCCTCCAGCTCGCTGCTCTCGGTCTACCTGCCCCCTTCCTCCGCGCGGCGGCGAGAAGGCGGTTCATCGCTCGACCGCAGAGTTCGTTCACACCTCTGGCGAAGCCGCCGATACAAATATTTTTCTCGGGCCCGGCTTTCCTCGTGTACGTCCTCGGCTTTCAACGACGTGCCCCGACCAATGGAGCCCCGTTGGACGAGGACAAACAAGACCAGTCCAGGATAGGATTAAAGAGCCCAAGGCGAATGGCGGGTGAAGGAACGTCAGGAGCCTGCGAGGATAATCGACGAAGAATCTTGGCGAGGTTCCGGCGGAGGGGCGGAGGGAGGGCGAGTGGGTGGCCGGCGGTGCGATCAGGGGCCGGAGAGCTGCGAAAGCAAAAACGACGAGCCTAATGGCTCGAGGGGAGTTCAGAAGAGGGCGAGCGGAGCGCCGATTTTCCGTAGTCACGCCCGCCCCAGGGGAGAAAATCTTTAGCGCGCATAGTCGCGGAGTGGCGCGGCTCGCACCCCGCGGGGGCCGCCCTGCAGTGGACAGAGGGCGCGGCCGTGTGCGCGGGCACGGGAATACACTCGTTACGCGGATATTACGGATAACGGGACGATGGCGCAAGCGCGCGCCTCTCCTCCGTTCCCCCAGCAGCAGCAGCAGCAGCAGCAGCAGTCTCGACACTTTGTAGCGACGGTCGGCCGCGCGAAGGGCTCTTGACACTCGAGACGCGAAGTTCTTTGCGGTGGCTGTGAAGGTGCGCGCGTCCCTAGGAGTGTCATCGCGCGCGGCAAGGGGGCCGATGCTGCCCTCGTCGAGAGCCGTCGCGGGCAGGACCTAGAGGGGCCCCGCCGGTGTCGCGGCCTAGCCGACCATGTCCGCGTCCTCCTCCGCGTCGCTCTCGTCCTCGCCGTCGTCGTCCTCCTCCTCCTCCTCCTCGCAGCCGTCGCAGCTGCTGCAGCGGCAGCATCGGCAGCTCCAGCAATTGCTGAGGAAGGGGCCGAGGCGGGCCGAGGGCCGACAGCGGGAGACATGCGCCGCTAGCCGGAGCCCGAGTGCAGCGATGTACACCAACGGTAGAGCGGCGAGAGGAGCCTTTTTTAATAAGCGTATTAACCTACATTGGGCTAATTGGCTCGAGTCGCCCCAGCCCCGGGGGCTCTTCGCACCTCGAGCCTCGGCATGGGGGCCGAGCCCCAGCGCGAGGAAGCTCCCTTCCTTCGATGGAGCCCCCTCGACCTCTTAGCCGCTCTCCTGCGCCCACATGCTGGCGCTCGCCCACTCCCCGCGCCCCCGGATGACACACCCGCCCGCGCGTGCAGTGCGCGAGCGATTCGAGTGGGAAGGCTCGTGTCGAGGGGGCTCTCGGGACCTCTCCATTATCCCGGGGGCTGCGAGTGGCCCCGTTTCCCAACGAGTGTCCTCTTGACTCGATCGGATGGCTTCGCTCGACGCCACCCACCCTCCGCACCGCCCCTCCCCGGCCTCCTTTAAGAAGAGAGAGAGAGAGAGAGAGAGAGAGAGAGAAAGAGAGAAAGCCAAAGCCAAACGCCGAATCGACTTGATGCCTCCCGCTGCCACCGCCCCGCCCCGCCCCGTCGCCCCTCGAAGAACCGCGAGTCCCTCGTCCTGGCGAGTGGGTGGCCGCGGCAGCGCCAGTCGCGCGGTCGAGTCCCGCCCGCTGCTCCTCGGCCGAGCGATCGATCAAAACGTGGCCCCTCTGTCTCTCTTTGCAGCTGAGTCGCCGAGCACGGTGTCGGGGTCGCCGCCGTCCATCAGCCCGATCTCCTCGTCGATCGTCCTGCAGCGCGAGGGAGCGATCAGTCAGCCGCTGAGTACCCCGGCCTCGCCCCTCTCCTCGGTCTCCTCTCCCATAGTTCAGACCTTCAATCTCCTGTCCCTGGAGGACTGCACCCAGGACCCCAATTGGCAGGCGACGAAGCCCACCATAAGGGAGCGCAATGCGGCGATGTTCAACAATCCCCTGATGGCCGACATCCAATTCATCGTCGGCAGTCCAGGTAAGCCAAGGAGTAAGCCAATGGAGGCGATCCTACCCCCGCGCCGCCCCGAGACTTGGGAGACACAACTTGTCGGACTGTTGCAGGCCACACGCAGACCATTCCAGCCCACAAGTACGTCCTGGCCACGGGGAGCTCCGTCTTCTACGCCATGTTCTACGGGGGCCTGGCGGAGAACAAGAACGAGATCGAGGTCCCGGACGTGGAGCCCGCCGCGTTCCTGGCGCTGCTCAGGTAAGTGTCGGGCATTCGGCTGCGCGTCGGCCGAGCGCCTGGACCGGTCGGAGGAGGAGGAGGAGGTTCGACGATGGCGCGAGGATTGACGAGGCATCGATGATTTTTCAGGTACATGTACTGCGACGACGTGAAGCTCGAGGCCGACACCGTATTGGCTACCCTGTACGTAGCGAAGAAGTACATCGTTCCCCATTTAGCCCGCGCCTGCGTTACTTTTTTAGAAACGAGTTTAAACGCCAAAAACGCGTGTCTACTACTGAGCCAATCCCGACTGTTCGAAGAGCCTGATCTAATGCAACGCTGCTGGGAGGTTATTGACGCCCAAGTAAGTCCACCTATAAAATCAATTTCGTTTGGGAAGCGCCAGGTCCCGTACTCGGAGAACCAATGTATATATCGCGCTCTGAGCTGGAACTCCGAGGAAGACTCCCTCTCGGAGAATAATTTGCAAAGGTGGCCCGGCCAGCGGATTGACGAGGAGGTCCTGGGCTCGAGCTACGACGACGCGCAGGGCTCGCGTTGCAGCAAGCTCCTGTTCGCATCCTATCCTCTCAGTCTCTCCGAGAGCAATTGCTTCTTTGACGTTAAGTTGAACAATGCGCCGAGGCAGTTCGGGCTCAGCCGCACGAGGAGCGAGCCCTATTTCCTATACGGCAGGCTCGACGCCGAGGTCATTCAGAATATCATTTATAAAGATAGCTTTACGGAGGAGGATTGCAAAGATAGCGAGAATAATTTCGACGCTCGGGCTTACTGCGATAACAATTGCGAGCAGCTGGCCAACCTGGCCAGGGCTACCAATAATTGTAAGACTCGATGAATATTATTCAGCCACTCTCGTCTCAACTGGCTCGGCAACCCACCGATCTACGGTTCGGTGTGTGCTTCGATTATCGCGCACGCTTATACACCTATATGAGATGCACACCCGCACATTTCATGTATATTTATTCATTTGGGGATTACTACTGGGGAGCCTTGTGTACTTTTCTCAATTGGAGAACCGCAAGCCGTTTCGCAATATCATTGATATCATTGATATGGCCAGATTATTTAAACGATAGCACGATACAGCGTCATTGCTATAATTTACGTAAATAAGACGCCATTCCTGTAGCGTTGAATCTGCTTCACTGTCTACTCGTTCTACGAAACTTATTCTTAAATCCGAAGAAGCGCGTCTATAACGGGCTCATGTTAATCTTAAGTAACGAATTATTTGTTCTTTGGATCGATCTATATTATTTATATATGTAAATATATATATATATATAAATTAATATTATAGTACACACGCACTTGCAGTACGTAAGTGTGTAATATTTTCTAATCAGGCAAAGTATTCTTTACGCGTATGTTTCTGTGAATTAAGTTTTGTTAACTTTAAGAATTCACAAAATTCTGTATAATTTATATTATCATTATCATCATCATCATCATCATCATCATTATTATTATTATAAATTGTACATAAAATGTTTCACCGATAAATTGATAATAGTATAATTTGAAGTGTTTGTGATTTGTATTATAAGGCTGTGTTCAATTTATGGAATTCTGAAATTGCAATTATATGGTGAAGTGTTATTAAGATGTTACAAAGTAAAATATAAAAATATAGTAACTTTTGTAAACAAAATGCCTTTACGTCATTTTCATTCCTAGGATACTATTTCAATTAAGCTACGTTCTTACATTTATTTTTATTAGGCACTTTTCAAAACTTTTATCCCGAAATTTCTTTTTTTTTTTTTTAAATATTTTTTTTCGATATCAAATCCAAAAAACCAGCTCCGCTAAACGTTATAATTTCATTCAAGCAACTTATTAAAGCCATTTATATTAGCAATCGAGCTAACGAGTAGAAGCACAACGAGTCAACTGCATTGCTATTGAATCCTTAACATCGACGTGCTGATGGAGTTAAAAAAAAATCCCTTTCTTTAAATCTTAGCGTCATTTTTTCCCCTTTGTTTGTACGAGAGCCCTCCAATTGGCGCAACAGCGCGAACGTACGAGGGGTTTTAATTTCGACATTTTCCACAGGCAGAGATGGCTTTGCGCTCGGAAGGTTTCGTTGAAATTGATATTCACACGCTGGAGTCGGTGCTGTCTCGGGAAACCCTTAATTGTAAGGAGATACACTTGTGGAACGCAGCTTTGAGATGGGCGCACGCGGAGTGCCTGAGAGAGGACCTCGAGCCGACCCCGAGCAATCAGAGACGACTATTGGGTAAGCATCCCAAGGGAATTTACTAGAGATGGAAAAGCGATTGCTCTTCATCGACCATCATTGATAATGGCTGCACGGCTATAAAACACATTGTCGTCGACTTAATTACAGGATCTGCTTTGAATTTAATTAGACTTCCTGCCATGAGTTTGGAAGAATTTGCCAATAGTGCAGCGCAAACTGGTATACTCACGCAACAGGAAACCATCGACATATTTCTCCACTTCATTGCCAGTACGAAGCCACTGCTCTGTTTTCCAACCAAGCCACGCCAGGGATTAAAGACTCAGGTAAGAAGATGAAAAAGGAGACGCGCTATCGGCTCTTGAAAGCTCTTTTAAAGGCTCCGTTTTAAGCTCCCTCCAAAGCTCCCTTCAAAGCTTTCATTTGCCGCCCGCAGCTCATGATGACCGCATTTTTAAAAGCCATTGTTCGAGCTGAGCCTTAGCTTCCCTTCCGAACGAGTAGATCGAGCGCGAGAAGCTTCAAGGAAAGTTCGCCGATTAAAAATTGCATAAACAACTGTTGCTTCGTTTCGCAGGCCTGCCATAGATTCCAGTCGTGCGCTTACAGATCGAACCAGTGGCGCTATCGGGGTCGTTGCGACTCCATACAATTCAGCGTCGACAAGAGGATCTTCGTCGTGGGCTTCGGCCTCTACGGCAGCTCTTCCGGGGCGGCCGATTACAACGTCCGCATCGAGCTCAAGAGGCTCGGCCGCGTCCTCTCCGAGAACAACACCAAGTTCTTCAGCGACGGCTCGAGCAACACCTTCCACGTGTACTTCGAGAACCCCATACAGATCGAGCCGGAGAACTTTTACACGGCGAGCGCGATACTCGACGGGGGTGAGCTCAGCTACTTCGGCCAGGAAGGCATGTCCGAGGCGACGGTAGGCAGCGTCAACTTCCAGTTCCAGTGCAGCTCCGAGAGCACGAACGGCACCGGCGTCCAGGGCGGACAGATACCCGAGCTCATTTTTTACGGGCCCCCCTCGGACGAATGACGCAACTTCCTCGGCGAGATTATGGTTTGAGGGGCTGTCACTCGCCCCTTGGACCGCGCCAAGAATAATTAGATTCTATTTTTGAGAGGAAGGATGCGCTTGTAAATTTGAAGCTTCTGAGCGAAGCTAACTTTCGAGGCAAAGGGCAGAACTTCGTCCTTCCCAGCAAATGCTCTGGCATTTAGTAGCAATGGAATATTATTAACGCGTACAATGGCTTATGGCATAGAGCAAAGTATTTTGCCGATTTTATCGTGAATTTTGCCCAATGATTCCGTCAAAGTCTTGAGCAAATTTCACCACGACTTAGACCGACGTTCGCGTCGAAGCTTCCCACCCGATTGTACCGAGATACATAAATGCGCGAAACACCTTTTCGGAATATTGTAAAATCAATTGGCTGATATTAATTGTTGGTATGTATACTTGCTGTTTGAAACACAGCACTGTTAAGCGTTCTTAGCTTACGTTGTATTTTTATCGAAACTCTCTTTCGAGTGCTATTATTCTTTCTCAGCGGCAGCTTTCGTTCTTCTCGCTTATCCGAGTATAGGAAATGCTTTCGATTCGAATTTAAAAATGTAATCATTAATGACATTCTATAAAAATTGTCTCTTATGCACCACAAGCGGCGTTGAACGTAGCAATGTGAGAGTCTTAAAAAAATTGTAAATTAACGCGATAAATAACTTTTGTAAGGACACGATACTGAGTGGAAATGTAGTAGCATACGACGTGTATAATAAATTAAAAATTGCGTACTGAAAGTAACAAAACGGTCAAGTATAGTTGATGATTGAGAGCACATTATATAATACTGCCTAATTTTAAATAAGAAAACTGTTTACGAATGCTTTACAATTAAACGCGCTGCATAATTATATATTAATATTAAAACATACCCAGTTACTAAGGTCCCTTCATTTGGGTTTCTACTAACTTAAATTTACGTCAATATTATAACTTTGACAAAAATTCATAAAATCGATTTCGTTTAATAATTTAATCGAATACAAAATTACTCTAGGATTATTTTAGAAATATAGTACTTTGAAATCTCTATAATCAGTGGCATTTATAATCACATCGTATTACTCTGTACTTAAAGGGAAATCATTAACAAGTTTTTTTCAAGTCTTACCAAATTTTACTATTTTAGATTAAGTTATGAATAATACTATGCAATGACTGTTACTATATCCACCTCATTGAGTTTGTAGTTAAGTAAGTCAATTTGTTTGTTGAATAAAGCCTCGTTATTTTAAGCTTAAAAGTAATACCACTATATTGAAAAAATTTGTGCCAAAAATTTGTATGTGGAGTGCTGTTGCGTATTAACGATTTTGATGGCTATATATTTTCACATTGTCAGCAAACGTACTTTTTACCAAATTATGTATATTATACGTTTTTGTTAATATAAAAAGAGAATATCTTAGTCTTTTAATATAAGCTTTCACAGTTGTAGAATTTATAAATATCATTATGGTATTGCTTAATGACTTATCCTTAAAAAACAAAATCTACTTTTAGAAAATACCAAATATTTTTTACAAAAATATATTTTAATTTATAAACTAAAAATTCCTAAATAAAAATTTCTAATTAAAATAGAAATCTATAAACATTAAAAAACTATGTATTATAGTACAAAAAGTACTTTTACATATAAAAACAAATATCTGGAAGTACTGAAAGATATATGAGCAATTATATTATTTGAACTGGCTCACTTTTGTTTGAAGTGCTTCTTCATTGCCTCTGTCTATTAGTTTTTTTTTTTACAAAATTTATCGTTATTCCTATTATATAATGTATATGCTTTAGTTATGCAGACATACATGCATTATAAAGGTTTCACGTTATTAAAATCAATTAAAAATTTTAAAGAATGAGCATTGAGCTTTCTTAACCTACTTTCCCTCATTGTCCTTTCAGATTCTATATCATAAAGAAGTACTTAGACCAAAATTATATACATTAATGAAGAATATATCTTTGATGAGTTGAATCTATTCAAAATAAATATATATATTACACTGACTGAATGAAATGAATAAAAAAAATATATAATATATTTACATATATATGCATCCTATCTATATATCCTAATGACTTGATAAAAGATTAAAATTCTTTTAAAATCAAGATTTGTTCATTTGTAATCATTATTATGTAAGATAGAAAGATAAATTTTACAATTGAAACTTACCCATGGAAGGTATATTAATACATAATGCTTGAGTAAATCTCAGATATGTTCTTCCAAGTTCATGCACACATATTTGCAATACATCGCTAATGTCAATAAGCATATCTGTAAAAAGTATTCCATTACAATGATAATATTAATGCCTGATTAATAAGCACAATAAAGAAAATACATACGTGCTGTGCCTTCGGTTCGACATGTAATATAAACACAAGCAGCATGATTATGAGCCTGTTTTCGTCCTCGGGTTAAATGTCGATTAAGAGCCATTTTATAAAAATTTACCGATGTATCTATGCAATGTTGATTTAGTCTAAAAGGATGAATCGATAACTTAAAGCACATCGTGCATTGAATAAATCATAATTCATACTTAGGAACTTACTGTAATTGTCTGCACAAATGTGTTATACCCTTTCTGGCATTTTGTAGAGTAATTTCCCTGGATTCCTTGCCACTGACAAGATACCCTAAAGATGAAAATTCGTTTCAATACTTGTATTAAAACTAACCAGTTTTTTAAAAAAATTGATAAATTTACCTGCTCCAAATCCAGTGGCACCACCAGAACTTTCATTTGAAACAAATTGACCAAGCATCATCATGTTACCTGCAGCAGTTTCTTCAAACGTTGTTTCACTGACAATAATTTGATCTTCCAAAACAAAGCCACATTCTGTACAAACTGCATCACCACGAGCTGGATCAGTTTCAATGTTGGTCGAGCCACAGTTTTTACATTTTCCACCCGACATCTGCAAGGTATTTAAAGAATAAAATGTTTATATCGAATACTTTTGTTTGCTTCAAAGCCTCCAGTACTCTTAATTAAACTACTTTCAAAATAAATAAAAAGGGTAAACAGAAGCTCTTTTATTTAAATAATCATACAAAAGAATTTGAAAGAATACGTTCGAGCATAGGTAGAGTTACGCGTTTCAAAAATAATTGACGGGAAATTATAAGGGAAAGTACAAACAATTATGATCCCTTGCCGCGATATCGTCTCAAATATTAATATTAAAAAATTAAGCCTAAGCCCTTATTTACAGTCGGTAATAGTTCCTCTAACCCTAATAGATTTATTCGCGAATGGCTTAAATCTGGTTAACGCGTAAGGACATTAACCATACCTTGAAACCTTTCGTATATAGTCAGCTTATAAAATACTCTTGGCCCGGCGCCGTGAATTGAGAGTAAAGAACACAATTATTTAAATCTCCTTAAAAGACAAATGGAGCAGCAGCAGCGACGCAGCACCGACACCATAGGCAATATGCAGACATTGCAGACACATACTGTACACAATCGACTTTGCACTTCGCACTTTGCAGGACGATACTGTGCAGTGCAAATGAACTACCGAAACTCAGTCCTACTGTACAGCGCATTCGTACTGTAGCGAGTCTTGATCCTCGGGCATGACATCGGCCTGTATTTTTTATCAGCTCTCTTTCAGTATCGCAAATCGAAGCTACCGAACGATGCGTCAGTCGGCTTCGGTCCTCGCGACACAACGAACACTACAATGGCATGGTCGTATCAACGATCGGAGCGATCAAAGGATGCTTATAATTTAGAGGAGACGCTTCAAAACTTTTTAAGAATACGATTTGTGTAGTTTTCAAGTATTTATTATTAAATATTTTTGCCAAAAATTTGTATAAATTAAAAATTTTCGAATAAGCAATCGAATGGTTGATCGAGCATTGATTGAAAATAAAAAAAAAAAACGCAAACAGATAATTTATTATATGTGTTTGTAGTTTTTATCTTTAATGGGAAAACAATATATCTATAACATTTCTTTTACTTTCTAATCGCACAACTTTTAAATGAATTACATAAAAGTCAATAGTCTCAGCCTTGTACAGTGCATCGAGCAATTAGAGCGCCTTCTTGTTACATACATCAGCGTAATCTATAAGTTTAGTTATCGCTATCCTAATTAACTACTCGTCCAATTTTGGAGGTAAATAGTTGAAATTTATCAATTCGAATTTCAAAATCTGAAATGTACAAAGGGATCATCGATAATTCAATCGTCGATTACTTTTAATAAAAAGAATTTTCAATTACTTGGCAATTTAACAATACTCACAGCTGCATAAGTTAAAGAAGCACCAGCTATACCGATTGCTAAAACAGTATTATATTTTTTCTGGCGTTTGGCATTGTGTTCTTTCCAAGAGCCTTCTGGATGACAAATATCATCTAGCGTTGGATGATTAAATTGAGCTTTGTTGTAAGATCGTGTTCCTGCGTACAAAAGCATTTTTTATATTTTTTTTACAAATTAATTTTTTATAAGAAGCGTAGGGGCAAGGTAATAATTAATTATGTAATAACTGTAGTGATTTTATTGTTGCAGCAACTTTGGAATAAAATATTGCTGTAATATTATTATAACCTACTGTTAACGAAAAAGGAAGAGAGAGACCAAACTGCGATTGGAAAGTGGAAAATACACGATAAATTATGATTGTATCTCGGGGTATTATAAACGTATGAGAGAATCTTTTGGAAATTAGATAACCGGGTTGAAGACGCTAGGACGAATTACATAACTTGCAGATCGCCGTTACCTCTTGTAAATGCACATCGGGCGACGGGTCGCAATATTTGATTAAGCATGTTTAATTTTAATCGAGTATAAGACAGAAAGTCTAAATAGCAGTACTGGTTTCAATAAAATTAAAATCACGGGAAACTGGTCGCACACTATCAATGAACATACGGTAATGTGATTGAAAAATTGTAATTTAAAGCAGGGCTGGCTTTCGATTAGGGACATCTAGTGGCGAAAAGTCGAACACCGAGGAAAAATTGTTGAATTCTGAAGGAGGCGTAGAAATGCGCCTAGCATAACGTAAATGGGCGAGGAACAGTGGGAATAAGCCAGAGAGAATTGATAATATTGAGAAATGAGGTAAATTCGTAGAGGCAGATTTTAAAGAGAAGCGGATCGCGTCGATAGAGGATGAGGAGTGGAAGTGGCGAACGCCGAGGCACGGCCAACAGGGGTAACGACGAAAGCTAGAAACAGCTGTCGACCTATGCAGCGAGTCTCGGTCTCGCTTCGAGCTTGTAATCCTTGGCGGTAGCAGAAGAACGCTCCTCGGCTTCGGCCGTCCGCCGTCTGCCACGAGGCGAGCCGCCGTCGGGTCGCAGAGCGCACCGCTCGCGATGCTCCTGTCCTTACACTACGTTTAAAAATAGTTGAATACTGCGGGCATGCGGACGTGCAGCGAGTGTGATGCGTTACCTTGAATTTCGGAATTCTTTCGAAAGCTTTGCGGTCTTCGGGGAGAGCATCTGCATCTTAAAAGTGCATCGGTTCGCCCTCGATTGTTAGGTTTGCGCCCGCAAGGGAGAGAGCGAATGAGACAGAGGGAGAGAGAGAGAGAGAGAGAGCAGCAGCAGCAGCAGCAAGAAACGGGATAAACGAACGAGTGCGAGTGCGGATCGGAGAGGAGAGTGAAGAGGACACCATGAGCTCGAGAGTCACGTTGCAGCAGGCCCTCGGTACCGATGGCAGCGATTTTCACCACAGACAGAGAATCGCGACACATTATCAAATTAGGTGGGCTATGGCAATGAAAGCAAACGCAGTCGACCTGCCGCACATTACCTTATTGCAGTGATTGTGTCGCGAAACTATTCGCCCTATGATTCACGCATTTATTGTTATATACTCGTGCAAGCGCTTTTCGCCTTGAGCAGCACTTTCTTTAATTATATATTTCCTCGCCGAAACGACAATTTCGATAGCGATCCGATCATGCTTGCTTAATTTAAAATCCTAATTATGTTGATTTATTTCGTTTCAGTGCTATGAACAAGTCAAGACTGAAATACTGTATATTTTTTCATTACATCCTATTCTTTGTTATGCTCGCCAAATTGTCAGCTGATATTTTAGACCGTTTAAACATATTTATTTTAGAAATAGAAGAGCTTCAAGTACCACAGGTATAGCATTTATCGAAGAGACTGTCTGTCTTGGTACACGCAATTTTGAGATAAATTTAATCTTGATTTATTATTTTCAGCCCTTGTGGTGGGAGTACATATGGTGCACAAGCTTATTCTTATCATTCCTTGGTTTGTCAGCAGTTAAGAAAAATAAAATTAAGACGCTACGACAATACATGATTGGTATTACATTTTTGGGCTTTGGGTCTGTCTTATTTGGATTTATGTACTATTTTAAGGACGTTTATGAATATCTTTCTACTGGAAATACCCAAGATATTCAAATGTGGCAGGTAAAAATATTTACCATTTCTTAATCCATTTACTAATAAAAACCTTTATTAATCTTTTGCATTATAATTTTTATGGTACACATGGCAATTATAAATCTAGAATAATTTTTTTTTCTTATTACAGGATCTTCCGTACGGTGTATTATGGTACGGATTTATTCTCGCAGCGTCTCAAGTTCATGGCTTTACTTTGTACTTTTCTTACAATCTTTTGGTTGCGTGGCAAACCAAAAGAGCCCTCTAATTACTATCATTAGCATGTGTAAATAGAAGCGATTTCCAATTATCAATAGTGGAAGATACAAACAAAAATAAAAACACTGTTATTGTTATATGCATGCAGGTACATAATTAATACACGCGCATACGTAAATACATATGTGTGATATGTTTGTTGAGAGAGAGAGATTGAGAGAGAGAGAGAGAGAGAGAGAGAGAGAGAGCGTGTGTGTGTGTGTGTTAAGCCAAACATTAACGTGCAATCATTCACATGATTAACGACCGCCTTCTACGAATTTTAATGATAAAATATTAGCATGTAAGAAAATATATTTTATTTTATAATAAAAAATAGCAAAGGACAGTTGAAATTTTTAAAAAAAAATAAAATATTTGTAAATAAGTTGTTTTATATGCTCACAATTAGAAAACCCAGCTATACAAAAAAATTATGCTACTGATATTGGGAAATTTTTCATCCACCCTTTAAATTTCCCTTTTATACTTATTTTAATAGTGCGCTACTCGTGCTTGGGTTAAACGTACTACGAACAATCGAAATAACGAGGATAAAGCTTCGAAGAAGCGAAGTTCCGATGTTAAAGCGGTTGAATCGTCGAATTAAAGTTCCGAAGCCTGAACCGACGTCCAAAAGAAACGAGCCCGAAACCTGGTTTAGTTCGTAAGTTCCCGGGCATGACCAGAGTATCGAAGCTTTCCCTCGTCAACTCGCGCAACTCTGAATGTTTCAAAACTAGGGAAAGCTACCAGAAATACTCGCATTTTCTCGACAATTTCATTAGGGAATGCGTCTTGCCTTCGAATCGCCCGTGGACTCTGTTTGCATCCAGAAAGAAAAAATAAAAACAATTGCACTCTCGGGCTCAGCCCATTACGCAGCTAAGTCGGACGGACGAGACGAGGACCGAGGGAGAAGAATCTCGAGTCTGACCCGGCAGTGCGCGTCGTCCCCGTCGTTAATTCCAAAAACTTTCTCACCTCTGATTCGGATACGCTTGCATTGACTCAACTCGCATTCGTTAGCTTAGCTTATTAGAATTTTTCCTACCTGCGTGTCTTCCTGGCTATGGCCGCTCCGCATTCGCATATTTTTCGACGCATCGTCAAGGTGAAGAACACTTAACCAGAGCCCGTGCACAGGATCTTCCAGTCGCTATTGCAAGTTAGGAAAAGTTTGGCGGGTTCAATTTTATGTGACAGCTTTTCCAATTCTATATAAGACTATCGAGGATTGACGATGAAAACGAAAAAGTCGTAATTGATCAGACAACGGACTTAACAACATGTATAATTACAGAGCTGATTGGTTTTTACTAGTTTCATTTTGTGCATTCGAGACCAAAGTCTCGCCCATGAAATACATATTAATTGAATAGCATTTATTGTACAGAATTATCTGTTAAATTTATTTACCCGTAAAATAATAATATCACCCACGACCAACTGCTTACATCCAACTTAACTCCAATGGCAAAAATTATTGGCCAATGTATTCGTTTAATTCTTACCACTTACATAAGCTACTGAAAATTTAGGTTGAAAAAGTAATAATCAATGTAAATGCTATATATGCATCTTATATATATTATCTGCATTAAGTAGCAAATAAAAAAAAACTATAAAACCAGTTTTATACGGATTTTTTGTACAGATTTTCATCGCGAACAATATTCACTATCATTACATGTACAGGGCATATTTGAAAGAATCAGATTAAAAAACTATTTTACATAAATTAATTCTTTTCTACATATGATGAATTAGGTTTTAACATTAATAGAGTGTTACAATGAAACTTTTTAAAAATTAAACATTTCTCTCTATAGAGGGTCATTTTATTCAAAACAATTTATGTTTTCGAAATTGATACTTTTTAACGCACTAAATTATTTAAGCAGACAAGCATTATTTAATGGCCATCTCTCATGGCTAATTTTCTTAGATGCATTATCAAAATTGCACTTCTTTAATATTTTTTAATATATTTTTAATTTCATGAGAAAAGGATTTCATAAAAACAAATATTTTAACAGAAAAACATCATTATTCGTCGCTATTAATAAAATTATTGAAAATATTAAGGAGCAGCTTTAACAAATTTTTCAAAAACTTTTTTAGCTGTAAAATAAAGATTTTAATAACTTGATATAAATTTATTTATTTAAAATTTACAAATATTTGTTTTATTGAAAATTGATCTTATATTTATAGTAGAGAAATATCTTAATTCACAGCTGATAAAACGAATTATTTCAATTAAATTTTAATTACACTTCATATCTATTAATCACAACTCACAACTGATTTCAATTATATTTCAACCTATATTTGAATTTCATTAATTACATCATAATTTTTTCTACGTCTATAAAATCAGATTTTAGCTCCATTTTGAATAAATGTTATCATTCGCTTGTTGCTTAATAATTTTAATCCAAATTATTTTTCATTTATATCCCATTTAAAAATAGCCATTGGAACACTATTTGACTGAGTCGAACCAAAATATATAAATATATAGGTGCCTTTTACAAATGTTCTTGTCTCCAACATTCGTAGCAGAGAGTCTTAAACATTTATAAATAATGACATAATTTATTATTGAATATGATATTTCACAAAGCGGAAAATTTTTTTATTTTAATGTAGGTTACAATTCAGAGTGATTTTTTCTTTGTAATTTCTTTTAAAGCGAAAGCATATGTATTAAATTTAGAGTTTACACATATAGATCAAGGTGTAAAATTTTTTTAATAGGCCCCTTACGCATTTTTAAAAACTAACATAGCACTTTAACGTCTTTTCCATTATGTTCATTTAAATACAATAAATTACAGATATTAAATTGGAAAATCAAAATGTATGTACAAATATATTGCATAAGAAAACTAAGACTTAAAAATTAATTTTCTTCGACATATTCAAAATTTTTTAAAAATATTTATGAATGTTATATTAATAATACTGCGGTATATTTTACGATAATAATGGCTAAAAGCATATTTAGACAATGCGATATATTAATAATCTAATTATATTTTTAAAATATTACTAATATTTTTTTCAAAGGTATTTTGTAATTGTATATTGTCATACTGTACTATCATAGTAATAGTTTAAGCTTAGATGAAGTATAATTTAATATGGGTCTTTTATGCACACTATAACTGGATGTATATTAAAAAAAAAATTCATTAAAAATTCATTGCCTTCGCTGCAACTGAACATATAATCTTATCAGAATTATACACAAAAAATACTTATACATTATGATCGTTAATATATTAATATGAAAAAAGTAGATATTAAAACATTATAATTTGTAACATTAAGAAAAAAAAAATTTTCGTTGATTTACAGATTGTGTCTATTAGTACAATTTATATTTGCAAAAAGAAGAAAATCTAAAATTGAGTTGCCAAATTATGAGCTATAAGCATCATTGCATAATCAATGACTCAAAATCTCAACAAAATTCTTGAATCATCCAGACTTCAAACTATTTTTGTTGATAAGATCCCTTATAATTAACAAAAATAATATCAAAGATTAAAATTTATTTCGGATATAACATGTATGACAACAATACGTAAAAATTATACTAGACTTATAAAAAATTAAATAATGTGAAGTGAAAGTAATTATTGAATGAAAGTCAAAATTATTTTAATAGAGAGGGGGGTTGACCGTACAGGGAGTATAACGATTGTAAAATGTAAATTAAAAGTAATCGAAAATAAAAATGTGGTTTTGGACCGATTAGGAACAACCGTCATGCTTCTATTGCAACATGGCCATCCATTAAGGTAGGGACAACTATTTCTTCACGAATAAAAGATATAACGATCCGCAAAGTGGACATAAATAGCTTAATTATACTGCTTGTTAAATAAGAATAATTTAAACGTGATCAATTAATAATAATGGTAAATTAATTACAAGTTTATGCATGTAAAAAATATGCTGCTGCATACTTCATGTAAATGCTTATAATGCAAAATAATTAACTATACGCCGCATCTTTGTCAATTCAATTTGCAGATAAATACCAATTGCGTTAAATAAATATATGATCTACAACCGGCAATTAATTATTTGAAATAAAAAAAAAAATTTTTTTTTAAACAAATTTTATAACGTCATGTATATATTTATATAATTCGTGATATGGCAGTTTAATGTTTTCCAACAATTTATTAAACTGTGCTATTCAAGTAAAAATATAAATAAAATTAGCGCAAATTCAAAAAAATATTTTTAATACAAATTAGCAGAATTTTACTTATGAATTACTTACTATGCAAGTAATTATCATTTGAATAAAAATTAACTAATACAAATTCTCCAACTAAAAAGAAAGCGAACTATAAATAATAAATGTATATCAAATTGACCTTTTCGTTTATCTTTTAAATATTTGAATAAAGTGAAAAAAAGGAAAGAAATATTTTTAAGTGAAAAATCATTGTCGATTGTTATTTTTTTATTTAATTTCTTTCAAAAATTAATAATGTCAAGTTATTAAAAACAAATTTTTTTTTTAAGGAAAATTTTCTATACTTTATAAACCATATATTCTAATGCTTCATTATTAATAAAAAGAAAGTAGTTAATTAAAGACAAAATTATAAAAAAAAATTTTTATATTTATAAATCAATTAGAGGATTTTAAAATTATAAATTCGTAATAATTTTTTACCAGCATTTTCGATCATTGTATTTAAAAAACAATATCATTAAGTACTATCTTAATCACATGTCGTCTAATAAGTTGTAAATGTTGTTGATAATAACAGCAACGGTGCTACGATTAAAAGCGCACCTTATTTACGAACATTCAACTCATTTCAATTTGTTCTTAAAAGAATTTTAACTTAATTAGCATTAAATCGAATGTCGATGACAATTACCAAAATATTTAAAACAATATTACACTGTTAACGCTGTTTTTTTCTTAAAAAGAAAAAAAAAACAATATTTGTTGACATTACAACGTTTATCAGCTTATACAATAAAAAGGAAGAGTGCCAGATAAGAAATCATTCTGTATTTGTACACAACACTCTCACCGATTTTTTCTTACCTAACATTTTAAACACTATATTTAACGATTCCTGAAATTTTGATTTCAATAAATATCATATTACTAAACTATAATTAAAAATTTGAAAAATAAGTACAACATAAATTACATCAACAATGTTAATGCACATTATTTTATTTTATTGCTTGACAGGAGAGTTGAAAATAGTTGGCGAAGGGTACTATACTTAGAAAATTATTAATTTTATTATTATAAAATGCAAAAAAATTATCTGTAATTTATAATTAATTTACTAATTTATTTACTATATTATAGTAAAAGTATAGTAAAGTTAGTAAAAAAATTACATTGATGAATATTTACTTCAGGTAGCTATAAACCATTTGCTTTAACCCTAATGCTCGGCCTTGTTACTCCTACAATCTCGTACTATATTTGTTTTCGACACCTACCATCGAAATAACACTACATTATCACAATTCAACGACACATAAAGTCACTAGATAATGTATCGGAAATCGAAATTCTAGCTACTACGATCAATTCCCAAAAGATAATGAAAAGGTTATGTTTACGTTATACTGATCAGGATTGGTGTCGGATATGGGTCTCATAATGTTATGTGTATTTAGTTTAGTAATCACTTCGATGGTTCTTCAATAGTCAATCGAAGCCGATGCTATTGTAAATTTAAAGCGAAACAATCAGGTTTATTCGTCATTTCGAGGCCAGTCGTTTCAGCAGGGAATTAAAAGTCGCTTTTATATAGCGAAGCTCTAGGAAAGAAATATCACAAGAATTTAATTCTAACGGTTGACAAAATCACAGTGAGGGCAAAATGTCCGGTCCAATGGTGCTATGCCAATTATGGATGGGCGGGGTAAGCGATTTAATTTTACGATAACCGAGGTCCATTGTTAACAATGCAATACGTGTTTTTATCGCCAACAAAGAGTTACGCCTGTTATTTGACAATTGGAAAGAAGTGCGACCTAACCTCGAATCGAATATGATCTAATCTGACATTAACGAACAGACATGTTTCAGTTGCATTTTTCAATCATTGAATTTAACGGTCGAAATGCGCCTCGACAAGCGATAAGAACAATGTTTAAAAATCGAGACATAAAAGTTACGATGTTTGTATTTTTAGCTCGAACCGTACATGACGGAAAGTTTTATTATGAATGCGTTTCATAAGATGGGTGAACAACCGCAAACAGTAAAAGTTATGAGAAATAGGTATACCGGTGAACCAGCTGGGTACTGTTTTGTTCACTTTCCAACTGATGAAATGGCACTCGATGCTATGCATAAATTAAACGGAAAAATTATACCAGGATCTAGTCCGGTAAGTTTCAAGACGAAGAGAAGATTGACCTTGTTTGATGCATGTTTTAATTTCGTGCGTGCGCCTCCGTTTAACTGTAAGACGCTGTAAAGATCTGGCATCCGTAAAACAGTTTTATCCATCTTATTCTCATACTTGTGTGCAAAGACCTCCTAACGTTGGGCAGCATTGCATTAGAATAGGATTGATTGCATTCTTTGCAGAAGTTTGGTTACTTAGAGCTTGTAATTGCTTTGATTGTAGCAAGTCAGATTTCGGCTGAACCATGCAAGTACAACAGGAAAACCTGCAGCTGAAAGAGAGTACAGCATATGGGTAGGAGACCTTTCGACCGACGTTGACGATTACTCATTGTACAGAACGTTTGCTGCAAAGTACAATTCCATTAGGACAGCCAAGGTAATATTGGATAGTTCGAGTTTTAGTAAAGGTTACGGCTTTGTTAGATTTGCCAACGAAGATGAACAAAAGGACAGCTTGGTCACGATGAATGGGTACAGAGGCCTTGGAACGAGATCGCTGAAGATTTGTAACGCTGTCCCTCGGCCTTGGAACAAAGTCACAGAGTAAGGCAGGCTTATGATTATACGACGATGTTCAGATGGAGAAATGACTCTAGCGGGACGTTCGAACTTAGAAATAACTGACGCTTATTACTTTATTAGATTTTCGCGTTGCGTAAGGAAATTCGAGCGTAAGAGTGAAAAATGAAACGTATTAGAATTCAATTTTTGTGTATTACTTTATACATTTACAAAAGTTTTGTTTAATTATAATATATTCCTATTTATTATTTCTATCTTATAAGCAAAATATTAAATAATTTCAATTCTGTAATGTTAATTGTAGTACTTTTAAAATTAAAGTATTCTGGAATCGGTATAGTTCCTCTTTACATCATTTTTCTTATAATTACAATAATTTTACAGTTCAAATTCTGCTCCATCGTCCTCAGACTATTCGTCAGGTATGTCTTCCGATGCTTACAACTACTATGACACATCCTCTTATTGGAACAGTTATAGTGCTTGGCAACAAGGTTATTACGAAAGCGAACCAACATCTGACGGATATGGTAATTACGTGTCTGATCGCAAACCTGAAGAGGATGAATTAGAACTTATCGGTAAATACCGTGCACTTATCTTTAATAAACTGTACAGGTTGCTTTACGACAATGATATTTCAGATGTCAATCTGATCCTTAAATATAGTACGTTCGTTAAATCATAGATAAAAATATTAGCAAATAATAAAATGGCGCTGTTGTATCCTACAAACGTTTTTAAATCATCGATCACTGTCCCCTATAGATGTGAATCTTGCTTCTCATAAATGCCTCTTATCGTTAATTTTAAAAATAGTTTTTTATAAAAATCAGTTCAAAAATTAATTCAACATTAATTTAATAATTTCAGACCACTCAATTCCAGTAGACGTCGATAAGTTAAACAGGGAAGTCATTGAACAAGATTACAACTTGTGGGATGCTTTGGAGAGTTCAAAGTGGATTCCCTGCGATACTCTAGAACTATGCTATTGATATTGGGACGCCACGTTAACTTAATATACTTATCGTATTTATTACTCTAAATATAAGCGAACGGGAGAAATACTTTACGACGGAAATACAAAGACAAAAAATATCGCTTTTATCGTGTATATTTTTCGCCCTTAAAAATATAATTGCCGCTGTACATAAAATAAAAAAAAAAAAAAAACACACACACCAAACAAAAAACAAAAAAAATGAACCTTGCTACTTATTTCATTATTGTTATCGTCAGTCTCTACGTGTTATAATGTACAATTCCCTGATGATGGATATTTACCTCCAGCTTCGATCTACTTATTGTTACGCATTGTTGTATTTGACATAAATGCTTATTGACGTCCCGATCTGTGCTGTACGTCACGTTTGCACGAGAAAAGTACAAAATATTATTACAGAACATTAATTTTAAGATTCGTCGCTATGAGATTATGGTTTTAGAATTAGTATACTTTAAGTAATATCATTGCATACAAAGGATGAATATGGTACCAAATAAAGAACTTGTTTAAATAACAAACAATTTATTTCTCTCTCTCTCTCTCTCTCTCTCTCTCTTTCTCGCGACATCATCTCGTAATTTGCAATAAAATCATATATATAAATGATATAGTGTATGTAGTTTCAGTGGAATGCAAATATGCAAAATATACATCCTGGAAGTTGTAAATAATTGAAGTCTTTGGCTAAGAGATTATTCGAAGCCCATCAGGTTATTGTAAGAACACAGCTTCTTTGTACATATATTGATAATTATTTTTCAAATAAATCTTCGATTTAAGGCTGCTACCCAGTCAGCACCGAAGGCGCGTCAACAAAAAATTTTCCTAACAAAATCAATCGTTACCAGTATTGCTAACTAATGAGAAATAATTACGTTAAAAAAAAAGAAAGAAAAAAAAACCTTAAGCAATACAATTAAAAAGTAATTAACGAATTAAAATCATTAATATTACTATCGTTAAGGGTTAATGCGTTTGCGCAAATAATTATTTTTAACGTAAAAGCTGATGCTTCGTATCAAAAAATATGGTTATTGTAACGACACATTTGTTAAAAAAATTTTTCTTCCATTTGCCGTAATTATTTTATTCGAGTTCCATTTTTATCCGTCGAAAGATTCTTCAGTCAATGGCTGAGAGAACAAAAATTTGGTTCAAAAAGGTCTTTATGGCAGACGTAACTCGACAGTAGCCTTAGTGGAAAATAATCTGTAAATGCTAATTGAAAAAAACTAAGCGCTTTAATAATCTGTGGCACTCTACTACTTAACGGCAAAATTCGAAAAATTTATTTTACTAGCTTACGCACGATAAGGCTCTAGTATTACCTTAACTAAAAAAAGCTTAGTTAAGGTAAAAAAATAATTACTTCTGTACAGAGCTTTTTCACGAGCTCACGGCACGTATAAATCTTTAATCTACGTGATCTTGGAATATAAGCTTCACATATCCTGGTGAACCTTCCAATGGTACTGCGCAAAAAGGACAAATTGCAATGTAGCCGTTTGTACCATGCGGTATTGCAACTTTTTCCCAATATCTGTGAAGCAAAAACAAGCATCGATTAAAATTCAATCTCAAACGTTTGTTGTTGTTTGCGACAAACAAAATTAATGCCACCGTAAACAAATGGGTACAATGCACTGGATTTCAAGCTGTAACGAATCATTTTTCTATCGATACGGTCAAAATGGTTTGTGCAAAGTTATTCGTTTAATATCCGATGAATGCATAAAAAGTTTGCATGACAATGACATCAATAAGCAAATCGCAATATGTATTCATCTAACGATGCTTCTGTCGTAATTTGGTGGGGTTTTTTTTTTTTTTTTTTTTTTTTTTTTATTTAGCAGAAGTAGTTTCATCAATCGAAAAGAGCTGTGGAATCGATCTTTTTTTAAACGTCGAAAAGACGGACGCTTCACAGTTTTCCCGAAATTTAAGAGAAAAATTTTACTTTTGCCTTATTTATTATCCTCGCATTTTTAATATTTAAATTTACGATCGTATGAATAAACTGTTCGTTATTAAGCGTTTCAACGCTATTCGGCAACCTCGCTACAAATAAATTATACCGATTTTGTGAAGGATAACGAGTGATGGTAGAGCGACATTTTTTTTTTTTTAATAACGCAAACATAAGAAATAGTATTTTTCAGGTGTTGATACAGAACGTTAAGAAGTTTTAATTGCGTATCACAGTGCAGCCGTTGACGAATTAATTACAATCATTGCTCTTTCGGTTTGGGGTGGCGAATGAAATGTGCAGTATCTTTAAAAACTTAGTATTCAACATTACACGTATTAAAATCTTGCTTAAGCGCTACAGCAATAAAACTATTTTTATTCCTTCACGGTGTAGCGTATAGAAATTTCGCCTCTTGATTATTGCACAAACTTCTAATAACGAGTGCCTGTTGTATCCGATGCTGCTGTTTTTCATTCCGACAATTACTGTTATTTTGCGATAAAAAAAATGCACGCATTGCAACATTTCTCATGATGCTCAGCCTGTTGACATTGAAGCTAATAACGTGAGTTCTTAACAAATGGCTTGCTCAATACGAGTGGCGGATTAACATAGGTACACGCGTTAGCTTGGGTAGAAATGAAAGGTTGTCAACGTTTTTAATCAATGGCATTAAAGCGACGCTTCGTTCGACGCGTCGCTCAAGTGCGGCTAGAGGCAAGCAACGATTATTCGTAACGACATTTATACGCCACGAGAAACTAATTTACGATTCGGCAGAGCCTTTTATTGGGAAAACAAAAGCCAAGGAGCACTACTCACTTTACAGTTTTTTCGGTGGCCATGTGCCCACACGGACTAAATGCATATGTCGGCGGTCCGCTGTCGACGTAAAACGCAGGCTCGATTCCCATGCAGAGCTTAACGATCGGACCCGCGACTAAACACATAGGGCATCTCCTCGTCGCTTTGTCCTTTTCCTGGCCCCAGTCGTGGTGACCCTGAACGTGGCCGCACTTGAGGTAAACGTAGGGCTGCTGCTGGGCGGACTCCGAGGCAGCCTTCCGCGGTATTACGAGAGTATTGAGGCCAACGGGACATTGCGGTCGACCGGCATTTATGGCATCCACCAGCTCTTCTAAGTCGTGCTTCGTCTGGAAAAATGGCAAAGCACTCTCTCTCAGTACTCGGTTTCTCATCGCGACCTTTCTACTTGCCTCTGCTTTCCAATCGTGCATTTGAATTTTCGCGGCATATTTAACATCGAAGAGTATAAAAATGGCTCTCCTACTAGTGCCGAGTGGTCGCGTCTTATTACCATTACCGCTACTGTCATTCATTATTATTATTATTATTATTGTTGTTGTTCTTTTTATTATTGGGCTCGCGGGGCTGCGTTTAATTTGAATTCGTACATTGAAAAAGGGGCGTACGCGCCTCTCGAAATGGCTAAAAAATGAATCCAACGTTCGCTTGCATTTAGAGAGACTCCTTCGAATAAACTTTATCGAAAGTATTTTAAAAATGACGCGAGCGCAGTACAAGAGCACACGAAAGGCGAATTACGAGTCGGGGGCTGTTTTTACGTAAATGTAAATATTCGAGCGTAAATTTCAGCGATAACGAAGCAGCTGATTATTTACTATTGAGCCTAATTAAAGTATTAGCCGCTAGAGGATGGCCGTGAAAGACGTTAATTCGCGAACAAGAGGATAGGTACAACCAAATAATTGCCCTTGCGATTTCGCAGACACTTACGGGAGATTTCGCGAGTCCCTCGGCGGACCTCCACAGCAAAGTTGCTCCGCACAAGTCTATGAGGGTACCATCCTGAAGGATATTATTCTCGTCCTCGACGACGTTGCCTTTCTGTTGGGCACTCCGACTCTCTCGCAGTGAAAAAACTCCTCCGCCCACGCTGACCTCCCGCCAGTAGCCGCATTGCGCCTCTCCTCCGCAAAACTGCCCGCGCGGGTGCATAATTAAAACGCCATTGGTCGTCAGTCCGTCGATCTCTCTGTTCTCTTGCCACTTGGTGGCCTTTTCCTGAAACGCCATTGCAGCCATTAGAACGTCGTTCATTTTTAATCGTTTAATTTCCTCTCGATAAGACGACGCTTTTGCGTCCACTTACTCCTAAGAAAATATTCCTTGAGCTGTCGAAGCCAGCCGCGTAGATCCTGGCTATTTTCGGGTCCGAGCGATCCGCGAGGATCCGACAGGCGAACCTGCTGATGGTACTTTGAGCGACTCTTCCTTCACTCGTAGCAACAACTTCGTTACCTCCGGGATAGGTGTCCATTACGACGAAGTCGATGGGTGACTCCGATGATCTTCCAATCTGTTTTTAATTTTTAGTTAATTAACCATTGGCGGATAAGCAGCTTCGACTTAGGCGATGATAAAGTACGTAAGTACGTAAGCGCATCTATTACTCGCGCAGAGCAATTCATGCAAGCCTAACACCTTTAAAAATGTCTTACCTGAAACATGTCTGTATCCTCGTCTTCTGTGTACTCCACGATCACAGCTTGTGTTCTTGATAACGTGTAGGAGATAGAATGTTGTTTTGTATTTAAAATCGCTTGAGAGCAGTGAGGCGTTTTGACAACATAATGTTTACTACGTTTAACACCGTTAGCCATGGGTCGCTTATACAAAACAAATTTACTTCTTCTTCTCCCGCGATCGCCTGGTGGAAGGTATCCATTATATCTGCACAAATGGTCAATCGTTCGTTAATAAATTTCGTTTTCTTCACTCGCAAGCTTCGAAAGCATTACTCAATACCTCGTTTATATAATATTTAAGTCAGATACCTATAAATGCCTTTCCCGCTGTATAATTCCGCCGGACAACATTCGGTACACTTTCTTACGGTATTTCGTTACGTATAACGAACTTTCAACGTTTGCCGATGCTACTTGTACGGTTTTGGTACGTTTTTAGCTCACTCGATGCTCGCGGGCGTCATTTATTAATATGCATATACATATACGCATACGCGCGCGCGCGCGTGTGTATTACGAAAGAAAAGACCGCAATCCTATCTTGACTATTAAAAATGAAATAAGATAGGTTTCTTACTATGTTCGTGTGCATACTTCACACCATTCTGAGTAATCGTTTTAAGTGAAGCAAATTAGATTTCTGATCCTATTTACTCGCTACACGTATATCTAATCCATGCTTGGCAAATTTTACTTATGATGGCACTGACCACGAGTGAAAAAGAGATTTCTTCTTTTTATAATTAATTGTAAATTCAGATAAGGCATTTGTACAAAATTAAGCAAAAAAGTATTCAAATTTACGGTATATATTACACTTTACGAATTATGTTTCATACCAAAAGTAAAATAAGAAAAACATGAGTTTTCGTTTGTTTGTTTTCTGATAAATATAATTTAGTATGTTAAAATAATGTTAAAATGTAACCGTACACTTTGCACCTGATATGATGGTTGTCACTGATAACAAATCCTATATATCAGTATCATTTTGAGATAAGAAACCATTGACCTTTTTCTTCCACGTGAAGATAGAAACACAACAAGACTCGATTTAAAAAAGTAAATACCCCTGCTTTTACCAATTTATTCTTTCTATTTCAAACTCTTACCCAAGAATGACTAGTTCTCCATATTTAACTGCTTGTTTGGGCTTATCATGGTGATGACTCTGTGCTCCATGGGGATGAGTGTGACTATGATTATGACTGTGTTTGTTATGTGGGCTGTGTGGTTGGCCAACAGCCTCGCCCTCTTCTACAACAAGTGGGCTTTCGCTGCTGCCACCGTCTGACCTGAAATTACAAGACAGGAAACGATAATTCATCTTTATACCCGGGTTCCTTTAATGTTTAAACGTAAAATTGCATCTAATCGCTTCTACTGCAAATGGACTTGTACCAAGATTTACAAATACCAGGAATCAAACGTTCATCAAAATTAGTTAATATTGATAATTCAGACCAAGTTTTTAAAAAATGATACAGCTGTATTAAATGAAATTTTTAATGTAAGATGAAAAAATATTTTATTAAAATAGATGGGTATAAATAGATATTTTTAATCAGATCTTGTTTCATAATTTCAAAGGGCAATGTACTAATTAAAAATGTCAGATAAAACAAATCATATTCCTATCATTATAAGTGAATGTAAATTTTCTTAGCTCAATGAAGTTATGGAGTAAGATGAAAATTACATTTTTTGTAGAACAGAACCAAGTATGAACAATGCAACATTTAGATAATTCAGTATTAAATTTATATCTGTTTACCATAAGATCAAAAAATGAAAAACTTCATTCATTTGCAAAGTGTATTATTGTTACAGAGCTTATGGGAATTAAAAAATGCATTGTCTATGTTTTTAAAGATTCATGTATGATTTGTAAGTATTTATATAATAATCTTATAGTTAACAAAGGCCCGAGAAATAATATTTTTTAAGATGTGTATAGTTAATTATTTATTTACTCAAATAATTTGTAGTGGTAATAAATTTAAAGAAAAGAATCTTATGGAATTACCAGTAGTTATTATAAAAATAATTAATCTTATGAGTAAATGAAATTTCTTCGTACCGTTTAAGTCGGTATATGAAATTGTATTTTATTAAAATACCAACTCAAATAATTAATCATTAATTTTGAGAATATAATTTCGTAACAGGTACGTACACAGGCACGGGCGTGTTTAGAGACAAGCCTTAGAGCATTTGTTGTTCATGTGTGCGCGCGCGTGTATTGTAAGCGCGGATGTGGGTTGTGCGAAAAAAGAAAAAGAGAAAGATGAAGAATGAGGACGAGTGGACTAGCCATCACTAGGGGGGGGGGGAATAGGGGGAGAGTGAGAGATTGTGTGCGAGGGAGCGAGAGAGAATGAAGCAGTGATTAAGAAAGAACTGCAGGCACAAGCATGTAAAGCGTCTCGTACAGTAAACAAAAAAAAAAACAAAAAAAAACAAAAAAAAAAAAAACAAACAAACAATAAACAAAGTAACGAGTCAAAGAGATGGTTGACGGGAGGAGAAGGGAAAAGGAGGAGAATAAATAAATAGAGGGAAACAGGTACGAGCTGTATATAAATGAGATTAGTATGGAGGTTTTCTGAATGGCATTAGTCGAACGGTAATGAAAAATTACGAGGGAGATAAAGGAAACCGAGAGAAAAAAGGCAGAAGGATCGAAAATAGAAGCGAACAAGAGCAAAACAGAGAGCGTTAGAATACGTTATTTATTTTCATCCTACCGTATGACCATTGCGGGATCCGTGTTAGAGCCAATTTTGCCGTGACAATCGATGCACTCCGCGGGAGCCACTTTGATCGTCGTCGACAGCAATCGAAGCCCTCGTAAGCGTTCGGCGATGATGTACTCGATTCACTTATTGTTTAGCCTAGCGCTAAAGACGCACAACCAAAAATATCAGCAATGATATTCTTCGCGTCAACGCAGTGATGCTATATCGACAAGACAACTTACGCCTGCGCACTCGGAGCTCGGCTATCATTCGCCCAGTGGCTCGCGCGTACTACGAAATCGAGCAATGGTGGAGGAGCGAGGCTCGCCCCGTCCCAAAGAGAGCACGAGCATCGATGCTGAATTAATCAGTGCACACGCCATGCACACATATTCAATAACCGACACAATTGCCTCGGAAGATAACGGACTCGAGATCGTGCGCAATAGCGGTCGCGACGTTTTTTTTTAGACCGCGCTATTCAAATTTTAACAGCTTAGGGAATAGCTTAAGAATAGCCTGGAGGCGCGTAAAGCCAAGCTGCGGTATTTAAAATTATCCAACCTCTTTCATAATGATTCAAGGTCTATCTCCTGATCTATTACTTAATGTGTGTTTTATTTATTAGCCTGCACAAGAAAACGTATAATCGGTAATCAATTCGATGGTGCTTTAATAGTGATTAGTGCCGAAGCTATTGTTAATTTATAAAAAAGTTCATTATTTCCAAGCCAGTCGTTGCGACAGAGAATTAAAAGTCCCATTTATGCAACGAAACTCTGGCGAAGAAATATTGCCAGCATTTAATTCGTTAAACAGTTAAAGTTATGAGAAATAGGTATGTACCGGTAAACCAGCCCTCCTAACGTTGGGCAGCATTGCATTAGAATAGGATTGATCGCATTTGATTAAGAACAAATAGTATTCAGCGCCAAAAGTTACCTTCGAGTACAGGATGAGGAATTATCGGTTGCGTTGTTTTGACAGCCAGCTCGGGGGCCGATTAGAGCAAACGGGGATTGCGGAGCATGCGGCGTGGATGTTTTGGCTAAAGGATATAATATTTACGTATAATTTGTTGTAAGGACAGGTGAGAGAAATTGGCAATCATCGAGCTACAATCTATTCTCTTTTTGCTATAGCCCTTACGCTGTAACTTTAAATGCTTCCTTACTAAAATCTCACTGCGCACACTCTGAAATCCTGGCATCAAAAATCGCTAGGCTGGAATCTATAGAAGAATTTTTGCGCGAGCACGAAGAACACAATAAAGTCATTCGTACGCGATGAAAGAGTGAACTCGATTGTGATAACTAAATAATAAAAATTGTACGAGAAAACACTTGGTTAAAGAACAGAGACACAAAGAACTGTCTATCAACCACCAGGATGTGTCTAATGTACCCCGATCTGCAAAAATATCCTGGTGTCCGACTGCTAGTACCGAGTTTTCAAAATGCTGAAGAAAGCGAAGTAAAAACTAACAGGTTAAGAAAATAATAAACCAGACAATGACGTTGCTAAGCAACTCACATTCCATCCGATGAACTCCACAATGACATTACAAACCACAGAAGGGATGATAAAAAACAAATTCAAAATATTTTTCAACTGCTTCATATATCATTCGCGTAAAAAATAAATAAATTACTTTTAAATAATGATATATGAAATTAAACCAGATATTGCCAATTTACAAATTAAAAAGGTTTTGTATAAATAAATCGTGCTATAGGAAAGCCTCTTGGTACAAGTCCATTTGCAGTAGAAGCGATTAGATGCAATTTTACGTTTAAACATTAAAGGAACCCGGGTATAAAGATGAATTATCGTTTCCTGTCTTGTAATTTCAGGTCAGACGGTGGCAGCAGCGAAAGCCCACTTGTTGTAGAAGAGGGCGAGGCTGTTGGCCAACCACACAGCCCACATAACAAACACAGTCATAATCATAGTCACACTCATCCCCATGGAGCACAGAGTCATCACCATGATAAGCCCAAACAAGCAGTTAAATATGGAGAACTAGTCATTCTTGGGTAAGAGTTTGAAATAGAAAGAATAAATTGGTAAAAGCAGGGGTATTTACTTTTTTAAATCGAGTCTTGTTGTGTTTCTATCTTCACGTGGAAGAAAAAGGTCAATGGTTTCTTATCTCAAAATGATACTGATATATAGGATTTGTTATCAGTGACAACCATCATATCAGGTGCAAAGTGTACGGTTACATTTTAACATTATTTTAACATACTAAATTATATTTATCAGAAAACAAACAAACGAAAACTCATGTTTTTCTTATTTTACTTTTGGTATGAAACATAATTCGTAAAGTGTAATATATACCGTAAATTTGAATACTTTTTTGCTTAATTTTGTACAAATGCCTTATCTGAATTTACAATTAATTATAAAAAGAAGAAATCTCTTTTTCACTCGTGGTCAGTGCCATCATAAGTAAAATTTGCCAAGCATGGATTAGATATACGTGTAGCGAGTAAATAGGATCAGAAATCTAATTTGCTTCACTTAAAACGATTACTCAGAATGGTGTGAAGTATGCACACGAACATAGTAAGAAACCTATCTTATTTCATTTTTAATAGTCAAGATAGGATTGCGGTCTTTTCTTTCGTAATACACACGCGCGCGCGCGCGTATGCGTATATGTATATGCATATTAATAAATGACGCCCGCGAGCATCGAGTGAGCTAAAAACGTACCAAAACCGTACAAGTAGCATCGGCAAACGTTGAAAGTTCGTTATACGTAACGAAATACCGTAAGAAAGTGTACCGAATGTTGTCCGGCGGAATTATACAGCGGGAAAGGCATTTATAGGTATCTGACTTAAATATTATATAAACGAGGTATTGAGTAATGCTTTCGAAGCTTGCGAGTGAAGAAAACGAAATTTATTAACGAACGATTGACCATTTGTGCAGATATAATGGATACCTTCCACCAGGCGATCGCGGGAGAAGAAGAAGTAAATTTGTTTTGTATAAGCGACCCATGGCTAACGGTGTTAAACGTAGTAAACATTATGTTGTCAAAACGCCTCACTGCTCTCAAGCGATTTTAAATACAAAACAACATTCTATCTCCTACACGTTATCAAGAACACAAGCTGTGATCGTGGAGTACACAGAAGACGAGGATACAGACATGTTTCAGGTAAGACATTTTTAAAGGTGTTAGGCTTGCATGAATTGCTCTGCGCGAGTAATAGATGCGCTTACGTACTTACGTACTTTATCATCGCCTAAGTCGAAGCTGCTTATCCGCCAATGGTTAATTAACTAAAAATTAAAAACAGATTGGAAGATCATCGGAGTCACCCATCGACTTCGTCGTAATGGACACCTATCCCGGAGGTAACGAAGTTGTTGCTACGAGTGAAGGAAGAGTCGCTCAAAGTACCATCAGCAGGTTCGCCTGTCGGATCCTCGCGGATCGCTCGGACCCGAAAATAGCCAGGATCTACGCGGCTGGCTTCGACAGCTCAAGGAATATTTTCTTAGGAGTAAGTGGACGCAAAAGCGTCGTCTTATCGAGAGGAAATTAAACGATTAAAAATGAACGACGTTCTAATGGCTGCAATGGCGTTTCAGGAAAAGGCCACCAAGTGGCAAGAGAACAGAGAGATCGA
This sequence comes from Kradibia gibbosae, assembly GCA_018907135.1. Taxonomy (NCBI): domain Eukaryota; kingdom Metazoa; phylum Arthropoda; class Insecta; order Hymenoptera; family Agaonidae; genus Kradibia; species Kradibia gibbosae. The sequence continues at coordinate 29,938,427 of JACCHX010000001.1, read as the reverse complement.
CGGACTGACGACCAATGGCGTTTTAATTATGCACCCGCGCGGGCAGTTTTGCGGAGGAGAGGCGCAATGCGGCTACTGGCGGGAGGTCAGCGTGGGCGGAGGAGTTTTTTCACTGCGAGAGAGTCGGAGTGCCCAACAGAAAGGCAACGTCGTCGAGGACGAGAATAATATCCTTCAGGATGGTACCCTCATAGACTTGTGCGGAGCAACTTTGCTGTGGAGGTCCGCCGAGGGACTCGCGAAATCTCCCGTAAGTGTCTGCGAAATCGCAAGGGCAATTATTTGGTTGTACCTATCCTCTTGTTCGCGAATTAACGTCTTTCACGGCCATCCTCTAGCGGCTAATACTTTAATTAGGCTCAATAGTAAATAATCAGCTGCTTCGTTATCGCTGAAATTTACGCTCGAATATTTACATTTACGTAAAAACAGCCCCCGACTCGTAATTCGCCTTTCGTGTGCTCTTGTACTGCGCTCGCGTCATTTTTAAAATACTTTCGATAAAGTTTATTCGAAGGAGTCTCTCTAAATGCAAGCGAACGTTGGATTCATTTTTTAGCCATTTCGAGAGGCGCGTACGCCCCTTTTTCAATGTACGAATTCAAATTAAACGCAGCCCCGCGAGCCCAATAATAAAAAGAACAACAACAATAATAATAATAATAATAATGAATGACAGTAGCGGTAATGGTAATAAGACGCGACCACTCGGCACTAGTAGGAGAGCCATTTTTATACTCTTCGATGTTAAATATGCCGCGAAAATTCAAATGCACGATTGGAAAGCAGAGGCAAGTAGAAAGGTCGCGATGAGAAACCGAGTACTGAGAGAGAGTGCTTTGCCATTTTTCCAGACGAAGCACGACTTAGAAGAGCTGGTGGATGCCATAAATGCCGGTCGACCGCAATGTCCCGTTGGCCTCAATACTCTCGTAATACCGCGGAAGGCTGCCTCGGAGTCCGCCCAGCAGCAGCCCTACGTTTACCTCAAGTGCGGCCACGTTCAGGGTCACCACGACTGGGGCCAGGAAAAGGACAAAGCGACGAGGAGATGCCCTATGTGTTTAGTCGCGGGTCCGATCGTTAAGCTCTGCATGGGAATCGAGCCTGCGTTTTACGTCGACAGCGGACCGCCGACATATGCATTTAGTCCGTGTGGGCACATGGCCACCGAAAAAACTGTAAAGTGAGTAGTGCTCCTTGGCTTTTGTTTTCCCAATAAAAGGCTCTGCCGAATCGTAAATTAGTTTCTCGTGGCGTATAAATGTCGTTACGAATAATCGTTGCTTGCCTCTAGCCGCACTTGAGCGACGCGTCGAACGAAGCGTCGCTTTAATGCCATTGATTAAAAACGTTGACAACCTTTCATTTCTACCCAAGCTAACGCGTGTACCTATGTTAATCCGCCACTCGTATTGAGCAAGCCATTTGTTAAGAACTCACGTTATTAGCTTCAATGTCAACAGGCTGAGCATCATGAGAAATGTTGCAATGCGTGCATTTTTTTTATCGCAAAATAACAGTAATTGTCGGAATGAAAAACAGCAGCATCGGATACAACAGGCACTCGTTATTAGAAGTTTGTGCAATAATCAAGAGGCGAAATTTCTATACGCTACACCGTGAAGGAATAAAAATAGTTTTATTGCTGTAGCGCTTAAGCAAGATTTTAATACGTGTAATGTTGAATACTAAGTTTTTAAAGATACTGCACATTTCATTCGCCACCCCAAACCGAAAGAGCAATGATTGTAATTAATTCGTCAACGGCTGCACTGTGATACGCAATTAAAACTTCTTAACGTTCTGTATCAACACCTGAAAAATACTATTTCTTATGTTTGCGTTATTAAAAAAAAAAAAATGTCGCTCTACCATCACTCGTTATCCTTCACAAAATCGGTATAATTTATTTGTAGCGAGGTTGCCGAATAGCGTTGAAACGCTTAATAACGAACAGTTTATTCATACGATCGTAAATTTAAATATTAAAAATGCGAGGATAATAAATAAGGCAAAAGTAAAATTTTTCTCTTAAATTTCGGGAAAACTGTGAAGCGTCCGTCTTTTCGACGTTTAAAAAAAGATCGATTCCACAGCTCTTTTCGATTGATGAAACTACTTCTGCTAAATAAAAAAAAAAAAAAAAAAAAAAAAAACCCCACCAAATTACGACAGAAGCATCGTTAGATGAATACATATTGCGATTTGCTTATTGATGTCATTGTCATGCAAACTTTTTATGCATTCATCGGATATTAAACGAATAACTTTGCACAAACCATTTTGACCGTATCGATAGAAAAATGATTCGTTACAGCTTGAAATCCAGTGCATTGTACCCATTTGTTTACGGTGGCATTAATTTTGTTTGTCGCAAACAACAACAAACGTTTGAGATTGAATTTTAATCGATGCTTGTTTTTGCTTCACAGATATTGGGAAAAAGTTGCAATACCGCATGGTACAAACGGCTACATTGCAATTTGTCCTTTTTGCGCAGTACCATTGGAAGGTTCACCAGGATATGTGAAGCTTATATTCCAAGATCACGTAGATTAAAGATTTATACGTGCCGTGAGCTCGTGAAAAAGCTCTGTACAGAAGTAATTATTTTTTTACCTTAACTAAGCTTTTTTTAGTTAAGGTAATACTAGAGCCTTATCGTGCGTAAGCTAGTAAAATAAATTTTTCGAATTTTGCCGTTAAGTAGTAGAGTGCCACAGATTATTAAAGCGCTTAGTTTTTTTCAATTAGCATTTACAGATTATTTTCCACTAAGGCTACTGTCGAGTTACGTCTGCCATAAAGACCTTTTTGAACCAAATTTTTGTTCTCTCAGCCATTGACTGAAGAATCTTTCGACGGATAAAAATGGAACTCGAATAAAATAATTACGGCAAATGGAAGAAAAATTTTTTTAACAAATGTGTCGTTACAATAACCATATTTTTTGATACGAAGCATCAGCTTTTACGTTAAAAATAATTATTTGCGCAAACGCATTAACCCTTAACGATAGTAATATTAATGATTTTAATTCGTTAATTACTTTTTAATTGTATTGCTTAAGGTTTTTTTTTCTTTCTTTTTTTTTAACGTAATTATTTCTCATTAGTTAGCAATACTGGTAACGATTGATTTTGTTAGGAAAATTTTTTGTTGACGCGCCTTCGGTGCTGACTGGGTAGCAGCCTTAAATCGAAGATTTATTTGAAAAATAATTATCAATATATGTACAAAGAAGCTGTGTTCTTACAATAACCTGATGGGCTTCGAATAATCTCTTAGCCAAAGACTTCAATTATTTACAACTTCCAGGATGTATATTTTGCATATTTGCATTCCACTGAAACTACATACACTATATCATTTATATATATGATTTTATTGCAAATTACGAGATGATGTCGCGAGAAAGAGAGAGAGAGAGAGAGAGAGAGAGAGAAATAAATTGTTTGTTATTTAAACAAGTTCTTTATTTGGTACCATATTCATCCTTTGTATGCAATGATATTACTTAAAGTATACTAATTCTAAAACCATAATCTCATAGCGACGAATCTTAAAATTAATGTTCTGTAATAATATTTTGTACTTTTCTCGTGCAAACGTGACGTACAGCACAGATCGGGACGTCAATAAGCATTTATGTCAAATACAACAATGCGTAACAATAAGTAGATCGAAGCTGGAGGTAAATATCCATCATCAGGGAATTGTACATTATAACACGTAGAGACTGACGATAACAATAATGAAATAAGTAGCAAGGTTCATTTTTTTTGTTTTTTTGTTTGGTGTGTGTGTTTTTTTTTTTTTTTTATTTTATGTACAGCGGCAATTATATTTTTAAGGGCGAAAAATATACACGATAAAAGCGATATTTTTTGTCTTTGTATTTCCGTCGTAAAGTATTTCTCCCGTTCGCTTATATTTAGAGTAATAAATACGATAAGTATATTAAGTTAACGTGGCGTCCCAATATCAATAGCATAGTTCTAGAGTATCGCAGGGAATCCACTTTGAACTCTCCAAAGCATCCCACAAGTTGTAATCTTGTTCAATGACTTCCCTGTTTAACTTATCGACGTCTACTGGAATTGAGTGGTCTGAAATTATTAAATTAATGTTGAATTAATTTTTGAACTGATTTTTATAAAAAACTATTTTTAAAATTAACGATAAGAGGCATTTATGAGAAGCAAGATTCACATCTATAGGGGACAGTGATCGATGATTTAAAAACGTTTGTAGGATACAACAGCGCCATTTTATTATTTGCTAATATTTTTATCTATGATTTAACGAACGTACTATATTTAAGGATCAGATTGACATCTGAAATATCATTGTCGTAAAGCAACCTGTACAGTTTATTAAAGATAAGTGCACGGTATTTACCGATAAGTTCTAATTCATCCTCTTCAGGTTTGCGATCAGACACGTAATTACCATATCCGTCAGATGTTGGTTCGCTTTCGTAATAACCTTGTTGCCAAGCACTATAACTGTTCCAATAAGAGGATGTGTCATAGTAGTTGTAAGCATCGGAAGACATACCTGACGAATAGTCTGAGGACGATGGAGCAGAATTTGAACTGTAAAATTATTGTAATTATAAGAAAAATGATGTAAAGAGGAACTATACCGATTCCAGAATACTTTAATTTTAAAAGTACTACAATTAACATTACAGAATTGAAATTATTTAATATTTTGCTTATAAGATAGAAATAATAAATAGGAATATATTATAATTAAACAAAACTTTTGTAAATGTATAAAGTAATACACAAAAATTGAATTCTAATACGTTTCATTTTTCACTCTTACGCTCGAATTTCCTTACGCAACGCGAAAATCTAATAAAGTAATAAGCGTCAGTTATTTCTAAGTTCGAACGTCCCGCTAGAGTCATTTCTCCATCTGAACATCGTCGTATAATCATAAGCCTGCCTTACTCTGTGACTTTGTTCCAAGGCCGAGGGACAGCGTTACAAATCTTCAGCGATCTCGTTCCAAGGCCTCTGTACCCATTCATCGTGACCAAGCTGTCCTTTTGTTCATCTTCGTTGGCAAATCTAACAAAGCCGTAACCTTTACTAAAACTCGAACTATCCAATATTACCTTGGCTGTCCTAATGGAATTGTACTTTGCAGCAAACGTTCTGTACAATGAGTAATCGTCAACGTCGGTCGAAAGGTCTCCTACCCATATGCTGTACTCTCTTTCAGCTGCAGGTTTTCCTGTTGTACTTGCATGGTTCAGCCGAAATCTGACTTGCTACAATCAAAGCAATTACAAGCTCTAAGTAACCAAACTTCTGCAAAGAATGCAATCAATCCTATTCTAATGCAATGCTGCCCAACGTTAGGAGGTCTTTGCACACAAGTATGAGAATAAGATGGATAAAACTGTTTTACGGATGCCAGATCTTTACAGCGTCTTACAGTTAAACGGAGGCGCACGCACGAAATTAAAACATGCATCAAACAAGGTCAATCTTCTCTTCGTCTTGAAACTTACCGGACTAGATCCTGGTATAATTTTTCCGTTTAATTTATGCATAGCATCGAGTGCCATTTCATCAGTTGGAAAGTGAACAAAACAGTACCCAGCTGGTTCACCGGTATACCTATTTCTCATAACTTTTACTGTTTGCGGTTGTTCACCCATCTTATGAAACGCATTCATAATAAAACTTTCCGTCATGTACGGTTCGAGCTAAAAATACAAACATCGTAACTTTTATGTCTCGATTTTTAAACATTGTTCTTATCGCTTGTCGAGGCGCATTTCGACCGTTAAATTCAATGATTGAAAAATGCAACTGAAACATGTCTGTTCGTTAATGTCAGATTAGATCATATTCGATTCGAGGTTAGGTCGCACTTCTTTCCAATTGTCAAATAACAGGCGTAACTCTTTGTTGGCGATAAAAACACGTATTGCATTGTTAACAATGGACCTCGGTTATCGTAAAATTAAATCGCTTACCCCGCCCATCCATAATTGGCATAGCACCATTGGACCGGACATTTTGCCCTCACTGTGATTTTGTCAACCGTTAGAATTAAATTCTTGTGATATTTCTTTCCTAGAGCTTCGCTATATAAAAGCGACTTTTAATTCCCTGCTGAAACGACTGGCCTCGAAATGACGAATAAACCTGATTGTTTCGCTTTAAATTTACAATAGCATCGGCTTCGATTGACTATTGAAGAACCATCGAAGTGATTACTAAACTAAATACACATAACATTATGAGACCCATATCCGACACCAATCCTGATCAGTATAACGTAAACATAACCTTTTCATTATCTTTTGGGAATTGATCGTAAGTAGCTAGAATTTCGATTTCCGATACATTATCTAGTGACTTTATGTGTCGTTGAATTGTGATAATGTAGTGTTATTTCGATGGTAGGTGTCGAAAACAAATATAGTACGAGATTGTAGGAGTAACAAGGCCGAGCATTAGGGTTAAAGCAAATGGTTTATAGCTACCTGAAGTAAATATTCATCAATGTAATTTTTTTACTAACTTTACTATACTTTTACTATAATATAGTAAATAAATTAGTAAATTAATTATAAATTACAGATAATTTTTTTGCATTTTATAATAATAAAATTAATAATTTTCTAAGTATAGTACCCTTCGCCAACTATTTTCAACTCTCCTGTCAAGCAATAAAATAAAATAATGTGCATTAACATTGTTGATGTAATTTATGTTGTACTTATTTTTCAAATTTTTAATTATAGTTTAGTAATATGATATTTATTGAAATCAAAATTTCAGGAATCGTTAAATATAGTGTTTAAAATGTTAGGTAAGAAAAAATCGGTGAGAGTGTTGTGTACAAATACAGAATGATTTCTTATCTGGCACTCTTCCTTTTTATTGTATAAGCTGATAAACGTTGTAATGTCAACAAATATTGTTTTTTTTTTCTTTTTAAGAAAAAAACAGCGTTAACAGTGTAATATTGTTTTAAATATTTTGGTAATTGTCATCGACATTCGATTTAATGCTAATTAAGTTAAAATTCTTTTAAGAACAAATTGAAATGAGTTGAATGTTCGTAAATAAGGTGCGCTTTTAATCGTAGCACCGTTGCTGTTATTATCAACAACATTTACAACTTATTAGACGACATGTGATTAAGATATAGTACTTAATGATATTGTTTTTTAAATACAATGATCGAAAATGCTGGTAAAAAATTATTACGAATTTATAATTTTAAAATCCTCTAATTGATTTATAAATATAAAAAATTTTTTTTTATAATTTTGTCTTTAATTAACTACTTTCTTTTTATTAATAATGAAGCATTAGAATATATGGTTTATAAAGTATAGAAAATTTTCCTTAAAAAAAAAATTTGTTTTTAATAACTTGACATTATTAATTTTTGAAAGAAATTAAATAAAAAAATAACAATCGACAATGATTTTTCACTTAAAAATATTTCTTTCCTTTTTTTCACTTTATTCAAATATTTAAAAGATAAACGAAAAGGTCAATTTGATATACATTTATTATTTATAGTTCGCTTTCTTTTTAGTTGGAGAATTTGTATTAGTTAATTTTTATTCAAATGATAATTACTTGCATAGTAAGTAATTCATAAGTAAAATTCTGCTAATTTGTATTAAAAATATTTTTTTGAATTTGCGCTAATTTTATTTATATTTTTACTTGAATAGCACAGTTTAATAAATTGTTGGAAAACATTAAACTGCCATATCACGAATTATATAAATATATACATGACGTTATAAAATTTGTTTAAAAAAAAATTTTTTTTTTTATTTCAAATAATTAATTGCCGGTTGTAGATCATATATTTATTTAACGCAATTGGTATTTATCTGCAAATTGAATTGACAAAGATGCGGCGTATAGTTAATTATTTTGCATTATAAGCATTTACATGAAGTATGCAGCAGCATATTTTTTACATGCATAAACTTGTAATTAATTTACCATTATTATTAATTGATCACGTTTAAATTATTCTTATTTAACAAGCAGTATAATTAAGCTATTTATGTCCACTTTGCGGATCGTTATATCTTTTATTCGTGAAGAAATAGTTGTCCCTACCTTAATGGATGGCCATGTTGCAATAGAAGCATGACGGTTGTTCCTAATCGGTCCAAAACCACATTTTTATTTTCGATTACTTTTAATTTACATTTTACAATCGTTATACTCCCTGTACGGTCAACCCCCCTCTCTATTAAAATAATTTTGACTTTCATTCAATAATTACTTTCACTTCACATTATTTAATTTTTTATAAGTCTAGTATAATTTTTACGTATTGTTGTCATACATGTTATATCCGAAATAAATTTTAATCTTTGATATTATTTTTGTTAATTATAAGGGATCTTATCAACAAAAATAGTTTGAAGTCTGGATGATTCAAGAATTTTGTTGAGATTTTGAGTCATTGATTATGCAATGATGCTTATAGCTCATAATTTGGCAACTCAATTTTAGATTTTCTTCTTTTTGCAAATATAAATTGTACTAATAGACACAATCTGTAAATCAACGAAAATTTTTTTTTTCTTAATGTTACAAATTATAATGTTTTAATATCTACTTTTTTCATATTAATATATTAACGATCATAATGTATAAGTATTTTTTGTGTATAATTCTGATAAGATTATATGTTCAGTTGCAGCGAAGGCAATGAATTTTTAATGAATTTTTTTTTTAATATACATCCAGTTATAGTGTGCATAAAAGACCCATATTAAATTATACTTCATCTAAGCTTAAACTATTACTATGATAGTACAGTATGACAATATACAATTACAAAATACCTTTGAAAAAAATATTAGTAATATTTTAAAAATATAATTAGATTATTAATATATCGCATTGTCTAAATATGCTTTTAGCCATTATTATCGTAAAATATACCGCAGTATTATTAATATAACATTCATAAATATTTTTAAAAAATTTTGAATATGTCGAAGAAAATTAATTTTTAAGTCTTAGTTTTCTTATGCAATATATTTGTACATACATTTTGATTTTCCAATTTAATATCTGTAATTTATTGTATTTAAATGAACATAATGGAAAAGACGTTAAAGTGCTATGTTAGTTTTTAAAAATGCGTAAGGGGCCTATTAAAAAAATTTTACACCTTGATCTATATGTGTAAACTCTAAATTTAATACATATGCTTTCGCTTTAAAAGAAATTACAAAGAAAAAATCACTCTGAATTGTAACCTACATTAAAATAAAAAAATTTTCCGCTTTGTGAAATATCATATTCAATAATAAATTATGTCATTATTTATAAATGTTTAAGACTCTCTGCTACGAATGTTGGAGACAAGAACATTTGTAAAAGGCACCTATATATTTATATATTTTGGTTCGACTCAGTCAAATAGTGTTCCAATGGCTATTTTTAAATGGGATATAAATGAAAAATAATTTGGATTAAAATTATTAAGCAACAAGCGAATGATAACATTTATTCAAAATGGAGCTAAAATCTGATTTTATAGACGTAGAAAAAATTATGATGTAATTAATGAAATTCAAATATAGGTTGAAATATAATTGAAATCAGTTGTGAGTTGTGATTAATAGATATGAAGTGTAATTAAAATTTAATTGAAATAATTCGTTTTATCAGCTGTGAATTAAGATATTTCTCTACTATAAATATAAGATCAATTTTCAATAAAACAAATATTTGTAAATTTTAAATAAATAAATTTATATCAAGTTATTAAAATCTTTATTTTACAGCTAAAAAAGTTTTTGAAAAATTTGTTAAAGCTGCTCCTTAATATTTTCAATAATTTTATTAATAGCGACGAATAATGATGTTTTTCTGTTAAAATATTTGTTTTTATGAAATCCTTTTCTCATGAAATTAAAAATATATTAAAAAATATTAAAGAAGTGCAATTTTGATAATGCATCTAAGAAAATTAGCCATGAGAGATGGCCATTAAATAATGCTTGTCTGCTTAAATAATTTAGTGCGTTAAAAAGTATCAATTTCGAAAACATAAATTGTTTTGAATAAAATGACCCTCTATAGAGAGAAATGTTTAATTTTTAAAAAGTTTCATTGTAACACTCTATTAATGTTAAAACCTAATTCATCATATGTAGAAAAGAATTAATTTATGTAAAATAGTTTTTTAATCTGATTCTTTCAAATATGCCCTGTACATGTAATGATAGTGAATATTGTTCGCGATGAAAATCTGTACAAAAAATCCGTATAAAACTGGTTTTATAGTTTTTTTTTATTTGCTACTTAATGCAGATAATATATATAAGATGCATATATAGCATTTACATTGATTATTACTTTTTCAACCTAAATTTTCAGTAGCTTATGTAAGTGGTAAGAATTAAACGAATACATTGGCCAATAATTTTTGCCATTGGAGTTAAGTTGGATGTAAGCAGTTGGTCGTGGGTGATATTATTATTTTACGGGTAAATAAATTTAACAGATAATTCTGTACAATAAATGCTATTCAATTAATATGTATTTGATCGGCGAGACTCTGCTCTCTAATGCGAAATCGTCAGCGATTTCGTTCCAAGGCCTCTGTACCCATTCATCGTGACCAAGCTGTCCTTTTGTTCATCTTCGTTGGCAAAACTAACATAGCCGTGATGACCTTTATTAAATTAAACATGACCTTTATTAATACTCGAACTATTCAATATTACCTTGGCTGTCCTAATGGAATTGTACTTTTCAGCAAACGTTCTGTACAATGAGTAATCGTCAACGTCGGTCGAAAGGTCTCCTACCCATATGCTGTACTCTCTTTCAGCTGCATGTTTTCCTGGTGTATTTGCATGGTTCAGCTGAAATCTGACGTGCTACAATCAAAGCAATTACAAGCTCTAAGTAACCAAACTTCTGCAAAGAATGCAATCAATCCTATTCTAATGCAATGCTGCCCAACGTTAGGAGGTCTTTGCACACAAGTATGAGAATAAGATGGATAAAACTGTTTTACGGATGCCAGATCTTTACAGCGTCTTACAGTTAAACGGAGGCGCACGCACGAAATTAAAACATGCATCAAACAAGGTCAATCTTCTCTTCGTCTTGAAACTTACCGGACTAGATCCTGGTATAATTTTTCCGTTTAATTTATGCATAACATCGAGTGCCATTTCATTAGTTGGAAAGTGAACAAAACAGTACCCAGGTAGTTCACCGGTATACCTATTTTTCATAACTTTTACTGTTTGCGGTTGTTCACCCATCATATGAAACGCATTCATAATAAAACTTTCCGTCATGTACGGTTCGAGCTAAAAATACAAACATCGTAACTTTTATGTCTCGATTTTTAAACATTGTTCTTATCGCTTGTCGAGGCGCATTTCGGCCGTTAAATTCAATGATTGAAAAATGCAACTGAAACATGTCTGTTCGTTAATGTCAGATTAGATCATATTCGATTCGAGGTTAGGTCGCACTTCTTTCCAATTGTCAAATAACAGGCGTAACTCTTTGTTGTCGATAAAAACACGTATTGCATTGTTAACAATGGACCTCGGTTATCGTAAAATTAAATCGCTTACCCCGCCCATCCATAATTGGCATAGCACCATTGGACCGGACATTTTGTCCTCACTGTGATTTTGTCAACCGTTAGAATTAAATTCTTGTGATATTTCTTTCCTAGAGCTTCGCTATATAAAAGTGACTTTTAATTCCCTGCTGAAACGACTGGCCTCGAAATGACGAATAAACCTGATTGTTTCGCTTTAAATTTACAATAGCATCGGCTTCGATTGACTTTTGAAGAACCATCGAAGTGATTACTAAACTAAATACACATAACATTATGAGACCCATATCTGACACCAATCCCGATCAATTCAATGTTTAGCAATTTTGAATGTTAGCGGTTTGTTTATTGTACTACTTGAATGATAAGTGTCCATTTGACGTGAAGTTTTATGTTTCTATCTATGGTAATTATTCCTAACTATATTGTATGATTAAAATTGAATTTTTGAAATGTGTAATTGTTCAAAGCGCCCCCTTTCGGGAATCAGTTAATATTAATTCGAATAATTATTTTTCCTTAAAATTACAATCAAACGTTTGTAATCATGATTTGTATGTTTTTCTGATCTTTAACAAAATAGAAATGAAATTTGTTATCTAATAAATAAGACCTTTTTTAATTTATGATTTCATTGGATTTAACGTATTGTAAACGTTTATGTCAGATTCGGTGTTTGGTTATTTAAAATTTTTTGAGTGTAAAAAAAAACAAATTCCTTAGTCTTGGAATTTGTGCTTTTAAGCATAGTTTTTACATTGAGAAAAAAAGTTTCAGATGGGCTTATTAATAACAATTTATTTATCAAAAGCATCTGTATATTTTTTTTAAATTTAGATTAGTCTTATAGTTAAAACTTACATATTAAACAAATTTACAGTTTTCTCCAATTACAAGAATGCAACTGACTGCGAATAACTATATTACGTGCTAAGATTCTGATAAAATATCTTCTAATGTTTTATCATCATGAAGAGGTGAATGACCTAACGTTGGGTCACTTTCTAAAAACTCTCGAAGTTCAGATTCCAAATCGGTAACTCCAGACGTTTCTGTTGAGTTCATCATCGATGCTGTTTGATTCTGTCCTAATACCATTTGCATTGGTAATTGCCCTTGCCTTACGTTATTCATATCTAATGTCATAGGAATCGGCAATATATTATTTGATTCTTGATTGGAGTTATTTTCTTGAATAAGCGAATTATCTGAAACGATCGAGGGATTGTGTGTTATTGGTTCGACTTCCATAGGCTCTGGTCCACCGAGTGGTGCTATTCCCATAGCTTTCCTCAGTCCGTCTACAGGTGCGATCGACGATGGCGGTAGTTTTTTCGCTATGCTTGTTAAATTTTCTGTAATTTTTTCAGCGAGTATTACTTCCGATTCCGAGGGCTTGGGTACATTTGATAAATGTTGTGGAGGCGGAGCAGAAAGACGATCGTGCTGGGCTTGCCTGAGATTATTTAACATACTAGACGTATCATCAAGACGGCTTTGTAGTGTTATACGTTCTTCATTCGATTTTATATCGTCCTCTGAAATATTACAATTGAATTTAAAATTTTTTATTACAAAATAGCTTTATTACATGTTACAATATTGCCATTAATAAAATTAACAAAAATAATAAGCACAAACGAGTAATGTACTATTGAAAATAAAGCCATTTTAAATATTGCACTAGATGTGTTTAAGTGGTACAATTTTTTTTTTAAGAAGCTAGGATTACTTTATAATGATAAAATTTTTATAAAGCTTACCTAAGTTTTCTAAGAAATTCACATCGATTCCAATGTCAGATAAAGTTTTCAATTGACCTATGTCTACTTTTACTTTATCAACTGCAGGAATGTTACGATTTACATCTTGGATCGGCTTTTCTAATAAATGCTTAATTTTCTCTTCTTCTTCCTTTAGCCTTCGCTTTTCTTCAAGGAAATTCTTCGTTTGTCTGTGATCTCCGTTTGTTAATATATCTAGCAAATCGTCAACCATAGTCAATGTATAATCGCAGTCTTTGGCAAAGTCAAGAATGGATTCAGCATACTGAACAGCAGTTTCGTCGCCATATGTCTGATACACTAAGTCTGACTCTTCCTTCGTAAGGTTGGCAAACGTAGAATCGTAACTTGGGGCGTAGGATCCGAAAGCTCCGTAATACAATGGTTTCACTGGTTTCGACATGTTCCTCCTATCTTCCCTGAATCCAGCTAAGGCACCTGTACCGTGACTTAGTTTCCCTATCAGTTGTCCGAGGGAAACAGGCCTTTGATTCGTACCAGGAATAACTCCGTCCCCGGGTACAATGATTTGCAAACTCGTCGTTCCGTCCTTTTTTTGCCTTAGAAATCCCATTTTCGAACTCACCCGCTTGAGGCTCAATTTCTCTGCTGCTGATTTAGCAGCGCTGCGAGCCTGTTTTAATATTTCGTCAGGAGTTAGATCATCGGGAATGGCTTCGAATTTCCCCAAATTGGCCAATCGCATTTTCCTCTGGTTTTCTTTTCTCAATTCTTCGGCTTCCTCAATTTGCTCCTCGTGCTCTCGTTCTTTTTCTATTTGCTCCTCGGTTATGTGGATGTCAGGATTGTTTGGATCCTCGGTGCCCAATTCGAAACCGAGTTCATCCTTGGTCAAATCCTGCATGTATACTAAAACCGATCGCAGTTGCTTTAACTTATCGGGGGTCACCATCTTTAAGCCGACGTGTAACAGCTTTTTCGCTGCTTTAAAATAAATAGTATCCGGATGGTTGTAAACCGTCGCATTATCACACATTAATTTAAAATCATCTATAAAGTCGTTGAGACTTTGATAATTGTTATCATCTATTTTTTGCTTAATTGTACTGAAATCCATAGGATTTGTAATAATTTGTGAATAGCCTGGAGCAATATTGTCTGTGACAGGCCACGCGAAAAACTGTTGAGGATCTCGTTTTTCCATTGACCTATTATGATGAAGGATAATTCTTAATTCATAATATTCATATCATAAAATTGGTAGATGTAAGGCTTAATTTTCTTTCTTAATTAATCAAAGAAGAAAACAGCTCGTTACCTAAGTAAGTGCTCCAGTAATCGCTGTAGGGGAGTTCTCTCTGCAATTTTCCTCAGGACGCACGTCCGAGGCTCTCTGTGCGGTGAAAGGCCACTAGCTGTCGAATGATTAGCTGCTCTAGGTTCGGCATTGGGAGGGATCACAGGCCTTGCTGGTATGGGCTGGTGATTGAGCGTAATTTTCTTTGGTGCTTCCACCATACTTTCATCTCCATCCCCAACTGACTCTTGACTCGATTCTTCTCTTTTCCTCTTTTTGTCTTTGTGATGATGTTTGTGTCGTTTGTCTTTCTTCTTCTTCTTCTTTTTTAATTTCTTGTGTCCCAAGTACCTGTCGAACTCTTGTTCACCGCCGGTCACTGAGTAGTTGAAGCCCAGCTGTTGCTGGTAATGTTGAGACAGCATCGTTGTTTGGTTTGGTGATTCAACACCAATGTGCTCAGGCGTACCACAGTTTCCACCAACTTTCAATATTAATTTTAAAGCTGGGGGTTTATCCGGTATGGGGTAAAGATCCTCGGCTAAAGCAAATAAAAAGTTGCAAATCAGATATAATGCCCACTCGTTATTACCAAAGTTTTTTTAACAAAAGTTCTATATGCAGCAATTGCTGATCGAAAGATTCAAGTTCAAAGTACTTTAACTGCCCAGTAAGGCTGTAATCTAAACTGTTATTCATATGAAAATGATTTGAGGATGCGATCAAGGGTAAGTACGACGAAAGAAAGATTTTTTGCTCCAACAGCTTAAAGACATTAATAAAAGTATTTTTACATTGAACACTACCTGTAAGCTGATGCATTACAACATAAATTGCAAGGATAAGCTCTGAAGCCAAGTCTAGTAATCGGCAAGACAAGCCAGAACATCCATTTTAGAAGGGCATCTTTAAAGGGGGGCTTTTGAAAAAAACAACTTTTTTAATGGAGCAATGTACGAGTAATCCTAATATGAAAGCGAAATTCGAGATGAAACGGAGATCGTGAAGTTTTTTAGTAGGAAACAAGTCATTGAGGGAAAGTCAATGGACGACGTGGAGTTACGGGTAAGAGATGGCTCTTTCGGACCAGACACTGGCCGACGCGACACGACGCTTCTGGATTGGGGGTTAGGGGCTTGTAAAGCTAGTGTACGAAGCTCGTGAATGGGAAGGTTTGTTGAAACTCGTGACGGCCCGGAACTCGAGTACGCCTCTGTCAGAGAGTAGCGCGAGGAGGGTAGGACGCAGCAGCGCGAGGGGAGGGGCGGTGGCGGCTGCGGCTGCGGCTGCGGCGGCGGGACGGGGATGCCGAGGGGCCGCTACGGCGTCAGTCGTCGCGCGTCTATCAAGGCTTGGCCGGGAGAGAGGGAGGAAGCGCACGGATGGACGGAAGGAAGGAAGAAAGGAAGAAACGGGAGGAGAAAAAAGGCACTGGACTCGCCGCTCTCCCCCTCCGGCGGAGTGCGCGTGCTCGCCTGTCGCACCCCCCCCGCCCGCCGGGCTATCGCTTCTCACCTTCTTGTCTCTCGCGCTTATGCTTCTTGTGCTTCTTCGAGCCCATGCTCCGGGGCCTGGCTCGCGAGCGCGAACCAAGAGGCCACGCGGCTACGGTCTTAACCGACGAACGCCCGAGAAGGCGCGAGACCGCGGACCAAGAGACGGCTCTCCTCCTGCTCCTCCTACTGCTTCACCAGTTGCCTACTACCACTACTAAGGCTATTACTACTCGAGTACTCGGTATTACTACTACGCCTACTCCTACTCCTACTACTTTTACTGCTAACTGCTCAGTGCTACTACTACGCTACTGGTGCTGCTGCTGCTGCTGTTGCTACTACTGCTGCTGCTGCTGCTGCTGCTGCTGCTGCTGTTGCTGCTGCTGTTGCTGCTGCTGCTGCTGTTGGCTGATGATGTTGATGCTGATACTGATACTGATACTGATACTGATACTGTTGGCCGCTTCTTATGCACGACTCAGCCCTCGATTTAATTAATTATTTTAAATGATAAATTTTAGAGAGAGAGAGAGTGAGAGAGAGCGAGGAAGGAGGGGGGGGGAAGGAGCGAAGAAAAATCAAGGATTAGAAAAAGAGGGAAACTGAGTCGAGTACTGATCGCAGGTCCCGTTACTTCCCTCCCTGGTCCTCCCCCGCAGCACAGGATCACAGGCTCTTCCGCGACACAACCCCTCCGAAGCAGCTCGAGGTCTCGAGTTTCCGCACCCCACCAATGTGTACGTGTGTCGCGTTGTTTTGCTATCCCTCCCACGGCCACTGGATTATCGCGCGCGGGCCGCGC
Source organism: Kradibia gibbosae (assembly GCA_018907135.1). NCBI lineage: Eukaryota > Metazoa > Arthropoda > Insecta > Hymenoptera > Agaonidae > Kradibia > Kradibia gibbosae. Next base: position 29,921,471 of record JACCHX010000001.1, on the reverse strand, counting down.
GTGAGACGGCCATTGATGACGTCAGGCGCCCTCGTTCCCACCCGCGGCTGCGGCCCGCGCTCTCCTCTACGCCGTCCAGCCACCTCCTCCTCTCCGGCATCCGAGGCGGCTGCAGCCCCGATCTCGAAAGCGGCTTGCCTCAGCCCCTCTCTTGGTAACCCCTGCGACATACGCACCGAGTCGACGGGGCTGGACTCGATGCAGCCAGGACCTGTGACATGTACGCGGAATTGCGGCCGTTATGTGGCACCCGACTCCGCGCTGAGCGCCGTTGACGTGTTGGATGACCGTCATTAGTGAACACCAGCGACGGCTTCCTTTCCCGGACGTTATTGTTGACATTGCCGATTTAGCCGTGGACCAACACCGTCCTCCATTTATCATTATCATGTCGTTTCGGCTTATTTCCATTCAGTGCTATATAGCATTTACGGACAGGGGACCACCTCGAGTTCGTCACTCAAGCCAAACTCCTCATTGTCCGTAGGATATTGTTTGATTGCTCTTACATTTTTTGCCCTTTCATTTCGTTCGTCTTTCACTATCATCGATCGACTCCCCTACTCTTTTATTGCATGTTTTTTCGGAAACTCGTCGATTATTTCCCAACAATCTCAAAACTGCTGGTGTCCTTTATCGTCGCTATCATCTTCCTTTCGGTTAAATGCGCTTACGCCCGTAATTATTGCTGTTATTGACCATCATTTGCGTCATTACGAGAACGTTGCATACAATTACTTGTTTTTTTCTCAATATGGAGTCGTGTCCTTTAATCAAAAGCGCCAACATTTAAAAGACCTTTTCCGCAAATGAACATTGCCTATGCTAAGCAAGGAGTGTGCTTTTGAATAAGCGAATGCAAACGATTTGTATTTGGCTATGCAGAGAAACAAGCGAAACGTACAACCAATTATCTCTCGATTTATACATTTTGACAGATAGCTTTACATTACCATGAAGGGTGGGGTAGTGGAGGAGGTTTGATAAAAAAAATTACTGAAAATTCCAAAGGAGGAAGGAACGGGTCACATTTTTCAGAGAATGTGCAATTTTTAATTTTCACAACACTTATGGCACAGTACTTCTCACGAATAACCTTAATACATAGACCCTTTTGAAAATATTCGCATGTTTTTAAGCAAGTTTTAAGCACCATGCACAATCCTTAACGTATTAAAAATACTATAAGAATTACGTAATAAATATCGGCAATTAGCAGGTATCCTTTTTAAATTGTAAAAATAAAAATAAAAATAAAAATAAAAAATAAAAAATAAAAGGAAAAGTTGAGAGCCAATGCAGTAAGAATCGGAGCACAATGAAATAAAAACAAAAATACAATTACCACCACCACCACCATAACCCTATCACACTAACAGCAACAAAAACGAAAACGAAAGCAATAACAACAACAACGAGGAGGAGGAGGAGGAGGTCGAGAAAGAGAGGGATGATGAGATAAGGTAAAAAGCAGAATAAAAAGGTAGCGAGAAGATGATTGCCCTGTGAAGAAGGAATCTGATAAGAGTCGAAAAATGTTGGAAGCTCGTAGTAAGAGATGAAAGAGCGACTACATGCCTTAAAAAGATGCACGAATTTCCTTCTGTGTTTCGCCGCGTCCTTTGGCCCCGAGTTGCAGCGGCGGTCGTGCAGGTCCGTGCCCTCCTGCATCCACTTGGCACACGAGAATGGGAAAGAAATTTAAAGATAGGAGGCGAGCCAGGCCCTTGAGCAAGAGACGTGAAAACGGGGAACGCGAGGCCTCCAACGTACGCGAAAAAGAAGGCAAAAAAGCCTCCCAATATAGCCTCGGCTCACCGTCACTTTTCAGAGCAGCTCTGCCCTTTCCTCGTCATTTCCCCCGGTTCCTCCGTGTCGACATATTACAATATAACGTCGCCCCTCTCGTACCCTCTCTTTCTTTCTTTCTCGCTCCTTCTCTCACTCACTCGCTCTCTCCCTCTCTCTCTCGATCTCTTTCTCGATCTCTCTCTCTCTCTTATATTCACTCAGTCAGTCGCTCACTCATTCACGGGCACTGATACAAGCTCGCGCTACACACACGCACGCGCACGAGTGACACAAGCAAGCGAGCATAAGTCGTGCAGGTGCCCTCGCGCGCAGGCTCGGTATGCCGGGTGCCGACATACACACGCGCGCGGCTTACACACACACTCGCGCGCACCGAGCCTCGCGTGCAATCGAATGTTCGCACACGGGACGGTACGGAGTCGTCGCGGGGCGAAGGGGCAATTATGGGCGTCGCGAAGCCCGGCAAAGGGCGAGGAGGGGAGTTGTAACGACGACGTAGAGGGAGAGAGACGCGCGGTAGCGGGTACACACCGGCAGAAAGAGAGAGAGAAAGAGAGATCGTATATATGAATGCGTAACTTGCTGCCAAGAGCCGAAACTGCCAAAGTCGACAAGTAGATGGACGAGAGACCGTTGCACAGATTCTCTGTTTTTCCTCTCTCTCTCTCTCTCTCTCTCTCTCTCTCTATGTGTGTCTTCGCCACTAGTTCAATCTCCTCCTCTAGTCCTTTCCGTAATGAAGATTCATTGTAATGCACGTCAAAGGTCGTAATGTCCTACCGGTGCTTCCCTCGCCTTCTCTTGCAGCGAGAACAAAGGGCCAACGGAGCCGGATAGTACTAAACCGGCGGGGACTAGCAGCGCGGCAAAGGGCGCTGGGGGACAGGACTTTGACGGGGTAGTCCAGTGGGGACACGCACGGGAGAAAAAGCGACCGTCGGGGCTGATGTCACCTCAACGCACTTACAATTCCAAAGTGCGGCGCCTATCACCATCAGCATTACTCTCGCCCTGGATGTGGATGTACTTCTACCGTTGTCCGGTTTTTCCCCTACCTCCCAGCCGCCCTTTCCCGCACACTATCTCTCTCTCTCTCTCTCTCTCTCTCTCTCTCTCTCTCTCTCTCCTTCTCTTTATCCATCGTTCACGTTCCTCGCCCACTCCCGCCTCTCCACGCTTTCGACAGAGGTATCGCACGTCGAGGTCCGTTGGCGAAGGGCGTTAAGTTCGGCGGGGGAGAGCCGCCCACGACCTCTGGCCGGTCGCAGTACCTTTGTATGTAAGGCCCCTCGTGTCTCCACACGCATACGCTATACCGCGTAAATTGGGCTCAGCGTCTACCGCTGCCCTCGATGCCCTTCCTTTGGCATCTCGCACCGACTGACGGCTTAGCTTCTCGAGCCAACGGCACTGCAGAAGCCGAACGAGGGCCGCAAATTCAGTTAGTATCCCAATTCCAGTTTATCTAATCTCCAACTTATCCAATGATACCAATTCGTTTGAGCGAGGGGTCATGGCCCCGTCCATTGCCCGAGGACGATCGTGTTGGGCTTGGGAGGAAATATTCGCGATACCCTGGATGCGGGAGGCCTCTCCGAGTCCCGTCCCCCCTAGGACAGAGTCCGAATACTGCACGAGGGAGAAGGACGCACCTAACCTACCTCCAGAAGACTCTCCGTGGTCGATAGAGTCCGTCGGCCAGCAGCAGCAGCAGCAGCAGCAGCAGTAGTTGGAGGTGCCCTCGGCTCCGTTTCTCCTCTCCGCTGGTTCACGGCCAGGACGCGGAGCCTCGACTCGTCGGACTCTCCGTCCGACTGCGGCCGAGCCTCAGAGACACGACGACGTCTTCCTGCCGAGGGCCGATCGAAGGTGTGCGCACGGGAGCGGGGAGGGGCGTGCGTCCGCCCCGTCGCGGCACTGGTGTGAAAGGGGTGGCGCCCGATCAGCTGGTCAGCTTGCGCGCACACGCACACGCGCGCACACCGATGGAATGCTCCCCTCTCGTGGGGGCCGCGCGACCGGCTGCTCGGACTCGCGCGTCTCTCTCCGCACCGCCGGCTCGCCCCCACCCCCTCCGCCGCTCGCCGGGCATGTGCACGGGCTCGCCACTCTCGGGGAGGGTTCGCCGAGCGGACAGCTCGAAGCGCCTCGGCAAGCGCCCGCTGCAGGGGCGCCTTACCCGCGAAAAACGGCAGTTGTGGACACGCGTGGGAACCGCCGCCGTTGAGCACCACTTCGGGAACTCTGCTCCTCTCGCCTCGAGCGGTGCCGGTTCCTCCTCCCTCCTACGTCGATGCCAACCGTAGTGCCGGTCTCGGTGCCGAACTAGGCCTTGTTATGGTGCTCAATGGTGCTTACTGGTGCTGCTCGAGATTCTTCAGGATTCCCCCTGCAACGCTTATACACCGGCAAATGCCTCTTTCACTCAAATGGAAACGTTAGCCCGAACTCGGCTCCGTCTCGCCTCCTCCGCGGACTACTCCGAGATCTGCTAAGGATCCAGCGGGCGATAGAGCGAAGGGAGGATCGGTCGATTCGAGCGTGTCCGAATACGATGTTTACCTTTCCTCCCAACCATCCACCAACTTTGTATTTATTTTTGGCGCTCCGGCACGTCAATTGCTATTGCCGAGCTCGCAACCCTTGTCGCATTCCCCCTCCCCCAACACTCCCCGCTCGCCGTAGTCGCGGGAAATACACACTCGCGTATAGAGGCATAGGCCCAGAGTTGGTGGCGAGGCTCTAACAAACGGCAGTCGCTGTGGTGTCGTTACGAGGATTTATCGTTTGGTAAGGTTCGCTCGAGACGGGGACCACTACCGACCGCAAGGGAAGGCAAAAGATAAAGGAGGGCAAGTGCATTTCCGGATGAATGGGGAGACCGCGTCGTAAGGTCGAGCCACGATTATGTACGACGACCTCAAGGACGATAGTCATTGGAGTCTAGTCTTACTTATTGGGTGGCTAGCGGCAGAGTCTCGATGGGCAGGAATTTTCGGTAGCGGATCGCGAGCGACGAATGCACTTGGGCCCGATTCCTTGAAAACGATGCGGCGCTCGGGACTGAAGCCGCGCGTCACATTGCAACTGTGAAACGGGAGAAACACTCGCGTACGGCCAGGCGTGCGAGTGCTGGACGGAGTGAGAAAATAAAAAATCGTTTCGGCTGTGTCGCGAGCTCTGCGGGGGAGGGGAGAATCGGCTGGTTGGCTGAGGACGCGAGGCACAGTATGAGGGAAAGAGAGAGAGAGAGAGAGAGAGAGAGAGAGAGGGACAGACATAAAGAGAGAGAGAGAGAGAGAGAGAGAGAGAGAGGGACAGACATAAAGAGGGAGAGAGAGAGAGAACGAGCAGACGCTAATAATTTTCTGCTCGATTATTCTCGTAGTCTGAAACGCTCGCAGGTCGCGATATAGCGGTGACGTAAGGAAGACGGCACGTACAAAGGAAAGCCTTGTGTGCGATTCGAAGGCACATTCTGTTTGCTCGTTCTTTTGCAGCCTTGTCTCGAAATCAGAAGCGTATGCACTTTTTACGCATTCCCATTCCTTTTGACGTCGATGCTCTAGTTATCCTTGTGCCTTCAGTTTTCCTTACTCATCGGTTTATTTACGAAATTCATTTACCTTGCACATGTTGATCTCTCAACAGGACAATAAAGCTTTCCATAATTACAATAAGCAGTGCACAATATTCTTTTGTAGCAATATCAGTTTTCTTAAAATGACACATTATTTCATGTTTGCAAATCAAGTACGTTATTATATTTAACATGCCTGTCAAACATGTATTTTTTATACTTTTGTACGTTTCGGCACAAAATGAATATTAAAACTTAATTACGCTTACCGGAAACTAAAGAATTATTACTTAGTGCGGTTCTTCTTATCTGAACATTAGTCATGACTTATCAAGAAATAAAAGGACAACTCACAAGCGCACAAGCCGTATTTACTCTACAATATATATATACACACACATAAAAAATTGCATTCACTAAACTGATATTTTTTTGCAAAAGTAGGCATTCTTACAATAATATTTTTAAACCTAATAGATTATTAAGATCAAAATATTGTATTTTCTTACGGTCATACGTAGAAAATTGAGTTCTCATATCTGGGATCAATAGTCTTATTTTATGATATCCAAAAAATAGAAAATTTCATAACAATTTCTTACGTTAAATAAAAAACTAAGAATTGTAATTACTGACTCACCCGGGTATTATTAAGTATTTCAACGTGCACGCAGTATTATAGAAGCCTGCTTTGTTTTTCAGAGTTTGAAACAAAAAACTGTTCGTAAAATATAGGTTAAATGCAAAAATTCATACGTGTTTGTTATTCTAACATGAATTAATGATAAAATGTGGCATTATAACAATCATCAAGGTATATAAATAATTTATTATTTCATCAAATAATGTTTATAGGCGACTTTTTTATTTATGAAATAGCACTAACACCTATCATTATTCTATTACAGCCGCATGTGAGGTATTTTAGATTAGATTAGGTTCTAACAATAAATTTATGCAAAGAGTTATCAATTTTACAGTATGAATTATTGGTGTACATTTCACGTTCGATTTAAGTAAAGAAATTATTTTATGAATTTACGTACAGTGTAATAACAATATCAAGAAGGCTGAGGATAAGAATAATAAAAAAAAAACGATCAAAAACGAGAGCCGAGTCAAAAAAAATTATACTATGTGTTATATCCGCAATCCCGTTATTACACTAAAACAGTGATTTATGAATTCTTTCAACCTTTGCTGCAATTAATTTAGTCAATGCATCACTAATTTAGAAGATTTTCGATAAACTTGTAACTCAATTACTCAATCAAAAGGAAGCTTGTGTAGTTGATAAATGGGAAAAACAATGTTCTTGCGTGGATGCATGGATTTTGGCACTAGAGAAAATCGAACGAATGCTTCAGCTACTTTTAAAATAAAAAGCTGCACGCACCATGTGTGTGGCTAAATGTACAAATAGCTTTGAGAATGAATTATCATTGAGCAAAACTTAGGGTGAGCGTGAATTAATCATTAACTTACGTATAACAATATTCCAGTCGAATTTTCAAATGGGCTCTTCACTTTCAATCATGGTGGTACTTATCACGCTTAAAATAAAGATCATTCGGCGAGGGAGCGATGACCTTTCCTCGAACGTCCTAAGGCTTATTTCCTTCCAGGAGACTAATAGAAATCATCCCTGCAATCTGTCCAGTCAATAATCCTATTGCCCGCTTAGCACGTTTCTTCATACTCAATAATGGAAGAGTGCTGGAACTCGTAAACGACTGCGCTTTGAGCCGCGCTCAATCGACAGGGGCGTGAGAGAATGGCTCTGCCTCTTCATTTCTCTCTCTCTCTCTCTCTCTCTCTGTCTCTCTCTTGCTCAAATACGCTTATGCGCGCGCGCGCGTACCCACACGCCCACCCACACCCACACGCGCGGGCTCTCTCTCTCTCTCTCTCTCTCTCTCTCTCTCACTATCTCTCTATCTATCTCTATCTCCGTCTCTCGCACCCTTTCTCCCCCCGGTTTCGCGTGCCAGTGGGTGGGTGAGCGTGGGTGCGGTTGGTGTGCGCGGCGCGATAAGGAGGGGCGCCAGATTTCGCCCCGTGGCCGGTCTCACTGATCCCCGCGGGCATCCGACGTGTCCGGGTCATCGACCCACCCCGTGCCGCCGAGAGCCCCTTCCGCTTTGCCCCCCCCCTTCCGCGGGAGGATCGATTCCACAGCTAGCTCTACGTTTCCGGCGGAGCTTGCGCCGAAAGCTTCGAATCCTGCTGCCATCTCGAGTCGATGCGACCGGGGCCGCGTGGCGCCTACGCGACCCGCAACTGCCCTGCACGCGTGTACGCCTCGGATATTCGTGACGTACTGAGATCCGAGAGAACGTTCGCCTTCGATGGAGGAGGACGGTGCGCACCTTTTTATCGTGCCCTCGGTATGCTGCCACTGTCTGTCGATTATTGATTTTTTAACAGAGGGACTGATCCCCGCGAACTTTCGCTTAAGCCGCTTCTGTATTACTTGGACTTTTATTTTATCTCTCGGTGAAAGAGCAGCCTTCCCTTGCTTTTGTCTGTGCCGCGTAAAAAAAGAACGGTCGCCTTATAATCTTTAATTTGCGCGGTTGTACGTCCGTTAAGGAACTTACAACCAAATACCAAGAACCCTGGTTATACACGCGCGCGCACGCACACGTGCATGCAAAATCCTATTTTTCTTATTTTTGTTCATATTTTTGGTGCACCCGATTCTTGCTGAAGATGATTACTTTAGATAGAAATGTGAAATTATTTTAAAAATATATGTATCTTTTTTCCTGCTGCCTATATTTTTCATAACAAATTACATTATGAATTGAAATCACGTATTTGTGGACTATCTGCAATTTTGATAATACAGACTTCCCCGAACACTAAGTATTTAACATAAACTTATATTCTTCTCCAAACTAAATATTCTACTACTTTTAAATTTGCATGGGTCAATGTCAGTAATGTAATAAAGGTCTTATTAACGAAATGAACCATTGTAATCAATACTTCCATAGTGTGTTAATCGATCTATCGATATTTTGAAAATAAAATTTATGTAGATACGATATTAATTTAAAGCTACAACTTATTCAATTTAACATTTAACTAGAATTTCATGGATACAGTTATATATATATATAAAGACAATGAGTGCTGGTTTTAATATGACAAGTAATTAGTATTTATTTATTAAAAACAGCAATGGTTATATGAATACATAAAACAAATACAATATTTATATACTTTTACATATGCAACAATTTTTTAACAATTTTTCTATAGAAATTGAGATTGGAAAAAATATATAAGCTAAGTTTTTTATATTTTTTGTATTCCGATTACATAAAAATTTTTTTTTTTTAAAACACTTAAAAACATCGAATTATCTAAATTCATTTGATATTATAATATTATATAATAATATTATTAATATGCATAATATACTACGATAACAAAAGTACTTCGAACTTTTTGTGATTCATCTAATATTCCAATTTCTATATTTTATGTGATTCATACATTTTGTAGCATATCCAATTAGTTTTATAATATAAATATGATGTATAATACAAAGATTACAAGTTAAAGTGTAATGTATTAATAATACTGATACGAGTAATAGTTTTATCAATACACTAATGAAACTAATAATTTAAAATGTTTATATTATTTAATTATAATAATAATTATGTTGTATTGTATAATTAAAAAATAAAGTGATAATAATATAACAAAAAAACCTAGAAATACGTTTTAAGCATACGTAACAAAATGTCAATTGCAATTAATGTTGATTATGATAATTTAGTTACATTATTTCATACATTCAATTTGTTAAGGTAATAATGCATTTGCATTCCAGATGATTTAAAGAATAATTTTTTATTAATTTTTTTTAATATTTTTAAATTATAAATTAAGATGTGAAGACAAAAAAGAAATTTTTTAATCCTATACGAAAAGCAATATATTCATTTATTTAAAATTTCATACATCACGATTACATATATCATAATGTAAAAAAATTTATTTTTTATAAAAAATGTACAGTTAATTTTTTTTATAAAAAAGAAATTATTGTTTAAATTATACTGGAAAACGTTATTTTTTTACGAAAAGTGATTAAGTAATTTTCTTTAATTTTCTTCTTGTTGGTGGCCACAAAATAAAAAAGCCAATATACGAATATAATTAAAATTAAACAATGCATAAGATTAATACTATTTTTTTTATTCCTTGAAGATTTTGATAGAAATATGATATTTCTTTGCTATTCCGAAATTGAAGTTAATTTATGAAATTTTTTTACTAGATAGCAATGTAATCGATGATATCCTACTAAAACATTATATCATTTTTGTATGTTAAAAATAGCGTGTATATTCAAATAACGTGCATTGATATTCTAAAAAAGAATTTTAAGAAGCATAAGCCCGATAAATAGGTATTAGTGAATATATTATGGAAGGGCAAGCCGAGATTGTGTGAATGTATGAGAGATAGAGAGTAGGCGAGTGAAATAATTTTCGAGTCCATATTAATCACATGGATAGCATTCTTATTCAGATCATTTAAATCTAAGGTGGCTTTTTTCTTCTACCCTTACTCTTTGCAAGTATCTGCTTACAAGATATTAAAATTTGTTATCCCTACCATATACACATTACATAGATCGTATTAGTAAGTCGTTATTTTTCTGTATAAATACATTGTCTTTATTAAAAATAACTTCATTATATATTAATTTTCATTTTGATTTTTATATCTCTCTATTCGTGCGTGCACGATCTCGCGTGTTTGTATGATATTAAATTAATTAACATACAGTAAATAAGACGTATTCTCTCTTTTCTTCGAAGCGATTCGATCTATTTTTATTGGAAAATAATATTACTAAAATTTTCTTTTGAATTCGAATTAATTATAAATTAAATTCGTATTGTTCATTAGATTAACTCTTATACTTATAAGTTGTTGTGCATATTAATAAAGATTTCATTTGTTTCTCTGTTTTCACAATTTTGAAATTGCTTTAAATCTTTATTGCTTGATAATAATACAACAGTAAGATGATCAAATGGTTTGAACATATGTATTTGAGCTTTAGCAAAAAGAAGCGAAATTTTCAAGATTCATTCTACGATGAATGAGCTTTTGTCGTTACGAGTCACGCAAATACAGCTTGCGATGCGGTAAAGAAACCTTTAGATCATATGTGCGACGACGATTCCCATTAAGCGTAAGCTTTCAATCCTCACAAAACTTCTATTAGTAACGTTAAGGCGCACCAAACCATCATCGTCCCATTCTATTCCTGGGTCGCTAAGAGGCGAGTGCTGCTACTTGTTTAAGACTAAGCGATCAATCGATTAAACTTGTCTGGTATATTATCAGTACTGTAATTTGTACCTCGATCATTTTCAACTGAACGAACCTTGACACATAACCTCAAACTCCAGCCGCTGGAGGCTGTTATTGAAAAAAAGTAACAAATAACGGGGACGCGCTCTTGCAACGGGGGAGGCTACAGGAATTAACAGAGCAACCCTCGACCGGACACACGGTTGCGAGGTAACGAGGAACGAGGATTGCCGTGATATCAGCGCCAGACATCGGTGTGGACGAGCCTTGGGGGATCGATATGTCGGCTCGGGAAAATCGTGCGCCCTAAAGAACGTAGGGTCGGTCAGTCGACGTCCGCGGTTGCCCACCAGTCCCGGGCACTTGCGTACGTAGATGCTTCAGGACACGTGCTTCAAGTATGGCAGCGGCAACTCATTTTGAGAAGGAGGCATGTTTTCATTGGGGACAGCGTGAATGAGAGGGAGAGAGAGAAAGAGCGCGAGATTAGGAGTCGCGAGCGGGGGAGAAAAGCCGAGGGGAGCACCGCTGGTCACACCAACGCCGACGCCGCCGCACCTAAAACACGCACACATGCTCCCACGTCTGTCGCTCCGCGTACACGTGCCTGTGAATGCCAGAGAGAGAGAGAGAGAGAGAGAGCGCGCGCGAGAGAGAGAGAGAGAGAGAGAGAGAGAGAGAAAGCGGAGAAAAGCTGTGCGGTATCACCTGGTGGAGGTTCTGGACCGCGGTTTCACTGGGCCTCCGGTGGAACCGGGATCCGTCCAGCTTCGATTAAGAGCCGCGACTCGACCGCCGCCGCGCTCGTGGTAGGGGACACACGAAGGGACGTCGTCCGACGCTCGTCCCGCCTCCAGTAGCAGTTGCGGCTTCCGCCGAATGGAGAACGCGCGAGACGACGACGCCGATCGCGGGGCCCCGAGCGTCGGGAGCTAGTGCGTGACCCAGCCGGATATATATATATATATATATATATATATATATATAACTCTCTCTCTATATATACATATATATATAAAGAGAGAGAGAGAGAGAGAGAGAGAGAGAGAGAGAAGAATAAAAGGCTCGGAGATGCCGGAACGTTTCAAGGTGACGCCGTCGAGCGGTGCCGATCAGTATCAGTTGTATACACAGCAGACACCGGGTAAGTTCGATTAAGTCCCGGGTGATTTTGAAATCGTTTTGACGCAGGGCCAGTCGGAAGTGCTTTGGGCCCTCGGCCGGAAATCGTCTCCGACTCCCCGTCGTCACCCTTACCATTATTCGACGCTCGCGCTGGTGACGGCACTCGCCTGACCCTCCGCCTCCCTACCTCGACCCTCCCCCCGGCCCGAATTCTTTATCGTTACAACGCGGTGCGGTTTTCCTCCCCGTTTCGCAGATACGCAAGCCAGTCGCGTTTGCTCGGGAAGGCCTCCTAACGAGTTGGCGATCGTTAGGAAATCCCCTCGCCAAATATCGAAGTATTTCTTACTTCAATGAAACTGTGGAATCGCTTACAAGACGCAGTGCTGCAAGAACGAAAATCCAACATAGCGCGGTGCCGAGCAGTGATGTAATTAATCGTCGCGTCCCTGCATTGGTTTTACGGCTTTTTTTACCAAGAAAGTCAGAATTAATACACACGAGAGCGACTTTATCGCCTCCCTTGCTCTACAACTGTCTCGCATACGCCCCAACTTTCCCCTCAAAACAAACATCAGAACTTTATTCTTGTACGATATCTGCCCTTTTATCAGAAAACCTTTTTCCCACACTTCTAATTTTAACTCCTCCAAAGAGAATCAATTCGAATACGTTCGAAACATTGCCTTTCAATTTAATTCGAATCCACTCGCGCAAGACAATAGCAATAATACTCTTATTATTGTTCTTTTTCCTTTCGTCAATACAACGACTCATCGCTATATTTAATATTTAAAAATACTATGTTAGAAATTTTTATAAGGATTAGTGGCAATTGCGACAAAGCTTTTTATCATACCAATCCTATTACAATAATAAGGACAATAATTATGCCCCTTTTGAATAATACAATTTACAAAGTCATTCAATGCAATATTTGCAATATAAAACATAAAAAATCTCCATTCTAAAGTAAACAAAACCCGTTAAAAGTAATTTCCGTATATTTTGCGCTGCTTTGGTCCGTATTGTGTTGAAATCAAGCATATTTGCTACACAAGGACTTGTTGTCAGTTTTTGAAAATTTCTTAGAATTTACAAAATGGCGAGGGCTTATTATCATATGTACATATTTATGTTCAAAAATTTAAAAAAAAAACATCTTTTTTTAATTTGCACGTACCTACTATGTATTAAAGTTTTTTAAAAATATATAAAAAATTTATAAAATTTTTGTTTTTATTGGAAATTAATAGCAGTTTACTTTTAGATTTCATTAGATTGGCTATTTTTCGAACGTGATGATGCAGATCAATTTATGCACATTCCTTCATTATTTATATGAATTCGATTTTTAAATTAAATATTGTTTATATTCAGTAGTTAACTAATATGAACGGAAAGTACTTTTTAAGAAACACGGAAGTAATTTTCTACTTTAAAAAAATGTCTTTGAACGTTCCATTATTTCTTTCATTTACGCTGCTTATATTTATTGCTTACAGCTTTTTTATATTATGTATACAATGGAAATACATTTTCTTTAAAAATTAAATTTCAACTTATGTTACTATACTCCAGTTTACTTCTAGAATTAGTTTCGTAAGTATTTAAAACTATTTCAAATAATGCACCAAAGATAAAAATTAACATCATTAGCATACAACAAAATCTTCTAAAATCATATTAAAAATATGTAAAATCGTAGAAACGTCAATTCGTTTGTAAAATTAGCTTCAAATATTATTTTTTTTTGTCCTAAAAAATTGTTTATTTTAACTTATTATATGTACGTACTAAGTTTTATTTTGCAATATTAAAAATTTAAAACAACCTACAGGTTTCAATAAATAATTAAAGTTTAGAAAGGTTTTTTAAATTACAGTTAAGTCTTTTAAATTTATAATTAAATTGATTAGATTATTTTGCTTATTAAAATTTTAATTCTTATTTTATTATAATTAACATTTTGAAAATTTTTTAAATTCCAAAGTAATTTTTTTTATTCGATTTTAGAAAAACATGCAATAGATTTTGATAATTTAATAATAAAGTTTCTTTAAGCACTTCTGAATTGTTAGAAATATTATTAAGATATTGAAAATAAAGAAATTGTGTGAATTTCTCAACAAGTTGGAGCCGATTTTTTATCTATTAGAAATAAATAAATAACTTCATTTTTTAAACAGAGAGTTAATAGATCTAGTTGATGTAAATGTATTTTTTGTTTCGGCGCCAAAGCCGAGGGACGGCAGGAGAGAGAAAAATAGGCAACTCTGAGGTTGAATTTTATCAGAAATATCTTTGTTGTAAATTTTTTTTTGTTTGTACACTTTTAATTTGTAGTTTGAACTTTCAGTTGAAGTATATACATCATTTTCGAATGAAATGCGAGATTAGAGACGCACACGGTATACTAAAATTTAGTGCATGGAAAACATTTTTTAATTATAATGTATATTATTATGATAAGCAGAGAATTATCGATTATTATAAAGCAACTATTTGTTATTTTTTAATACGTATCTTAAAAGTATTGAATTTTGATGGGTACTTGTATATACATTTTTTTTAAAAGTACCTGCATTATAAAATGTTATGACAAATAAATCAAGTTAGCAAGTTAGCAATGTGCAAGTTAGCAATAATAAACTTGTTTTTATATTTTGATTTTTCAGGCGCATAATGTTTAAAAATGTATAAAACGTTTGTCTTGTTTTATGTGAATTGGTTTAATATAAGTTATACGATTCTTTATTGATATCACTTCTTGACATTTACTTTTTTAAATTACTGAGTCATTTTTTAATTTTTTATATTTTACATATTTTTTTACATTACATTTGCAATATTGTTTGAATCTCATGACTTCCTAGATGTTTTAACGGTTTAAAATTTTAGCAAATTGAGGAAAATTCTATTTATTTGTAGTCTTGTTCTAACTACGTTTCAATTGAGGAGTGGATGACGCCTTAATATAACTTAATGTATACCATAATAGATGAATAATATAAGTAAGCGTTAAAAAATTATATCAGATCTTTTACTCAATTAAGTAAAATAAAAACTGCTGTATATATTCGTAAAATATATCCTAAAGTATTTTGATATGACAGACTTATTTCGTTATCTCTTCCACAAACTTATTCCTGTAGTTGAATTTATTCGTAGATGAAGTAAGCTTGAAAAGGAAGAATAGGTTAAATATGAAATATAATAAAAAAAAAACCTAGTTCAGTTCTATCATAGAAACAAGAGCCATCTTTTTAATTATTTTTTAAGAAAATAATATCAAGCAATTTTTGTTTAACTTGAACTCTTTACTGTTGAATGCGTATTTATATTATCATTATCATAATTTTTCAACAAATTGAATGTTTGCTGACCAATAAAATGGGAAATAATTAATTCTTTAAAAAAAAATTATTGGAAAAAATTCCATATTAAGTTTTCAAATCATATGAAAACTTAACTAGAATTTCATTTAAATATTAAGAAACAACTGGTGTTTTGTTGTAATTTATAAGAAAAATATTTTTTTATAAATAAAAGAAGATAAAAATATAATTAACGTATAATATGTAATGAAGAGCTACATAAATGTATAGATATATATAAATATTATAAATTTTTTATTTGAAATTTATTTCTAGTAATTTTTTATTTTAAGTAAATGATTTTAAGAATCTTGATTAAATATAAAATATATTACAAACTTTTTTTAAAATTTAGTCTTGAAAAAAAACTTACATTTTTTATCAATACTTTAAATACTCTTTTATTTTCATCTTAAAATGTTATAAAATTAGTTTTTTAGTTGGTTAACCATTTAGTCTTAATTCTCAAGTAGAGATTTAAAACATGGACATCTAATATTATTTTTGTAAAATAATTGTAATTTGATATTAGGTACAAATATTTTGTTTATTCTGCATAATATTATGAAATACTTTACATTAAATATCATATTTATTGTGTATAGGAAACAAAAATTAAATTTAATTGAAATGTATTTTAGAAAGATATATATGGTTTTTGGTAATAACCTTAACATAAGTGAATTTCATCCTATGAAGATTATTTGAATGGAGATAATTTATAAATAAACAACTTCAAAAATATATGAATATACTGAAAATGCATCAACTTTGTATTCAAACTTTATTTGAAATCTTGCTTAAATGCTCTATAGAGTAGCTTCTGTAGAGAACAAAATAAAAATATCCATTTCGAAATTGTTCACAAGACAAGGAGATATAACCGATAGTAGTGCGTACATAGTAAAGAGGCCCATATGGATTGAATTGTGAGTTTCTTGAAATTCCTCATGCGTGTAATCTTTCGTTCTAGCAAATCGTATATTGTTACGTGTTCTACAACCGATGCATTTTTTTACTAACTGTATTATCGTGCCTAAGCCAGTGATGAGCTCACTTGGTCCGGACGACCTCGTTATCCGAAAACAGGTTTCTTTTCTCTCTCCTAGCTCTTCTTTATCACTTTATAATTTTCTCGAACTTAAATGTATATCCGGAAATGATTTACAGACATTCTTCCTGCATTTATTTTTAAGACCGCCTTCTGACTCGTTATTATGAATTAAAAACCAAAGATTTTATTAAACTTTTAATTCTTCCAGAAACATTTTCAATCGGTCAGATTTATAAAAGTTTCTTTCTCGTATGAAAGTAATGAAATCGCTTAAAAATGTAATTAGTTTTTGATATTTAATGAATTGGTATTGTTCCTAATATCGTGTCATTCAGCTCAGCATCTCAGGCCTGCTAAGAAGTTATATATGTTATATATGTTATATCATCAATGTTATCTCATGAACATTTTGAAAAAAAAATTAAATATCTGTGAAAACACTTTTAATCTTATTACCGTAATATTAACTAAAAGTAATATGTTGTTAGTATATTACAAAATTGCTGAACATAACCTTCGCCTAATGAAATAATAACGCCGCAAGAAACTCTAAGTATATCATTATACCTTTGAAGATAAAATACAAACTTAAAGAGACTCAAAAAGGCTTTCTTGACGTCCCATCATGATCGTTTGATAACCTTTTGACAAAACAATCTGCACAAAAATACTGCATAGGAATTATTGATTCACCTATTTACATTGTTTTCATTTAATTTTGTAATATTTTTTATTTAATAACTTTTTCGTAAATGTCTTTTATCGTTGTATAAATTACAAAGTCATTTTCATAAGCATACCATATGCGAGTGTGTTTTAGCAGACGAATAGTTTAAAAAAAATTAGGTTTCAAATAGGGTCAATTATTTTTCTCCTCTTTCATCTCTTTCTTATACCTTGGTCACAAAAATTGCGAAAAGTATTTTTTAAAGATAATTTGAAGTTTGTATAAACATAGGGCATTTTAAAGTTAAAAACGTGGGAAAATTTATTTAGTTTTGTGACGTAGACATTGCGATACTTGTCATATAATTATATAATGAAACTGCATGTACTTGAAGTAGCTTTAGCTTTCATCGAATTTAATTAATTCCTAGTTTAATATACATATATTTTGAAAGTTATTATAGTATAAGTTACGCATATATCTTTGAACTTCATAAATTATTGTTAATTATTTTGAAAAATTCAGCAAATTTATAAAAAATTAGCCAATTTAATATATTACCAATCAGTTTTTATTAAAACATAAAACATTAAAGCGGAAAACATTGTACCTTGTGATGAAAATCAGCTTATTAATTAAATTTAAAATAATGTCTTGTATATGTTAAAAAATGTTTTTTGTCTTATTACCAAAAAGTTAAATTATTTAAAGCTTAAAATATTTGTAATTTTACACATTTCTAATATAATAAGTTTGTTAATAATATTAATAATAATAATGATAACGACGATGATGATAATGGTGATAAATATATGTACTTATACGTACTTCATGGTATAGTATTATTACTATATTATTACTATATTACTACATAGTATTGTTATAGTTCGTAGTATATACTTTAGTCCTATTTAGAGTCCGGGTCCTATTATATGTATAATTAATACTATTGAAATTACATTATAAAATACATTAAAAATGAATGGGATTATCGGAAAGTCATTTTTAATTAAATTGAAAAAGAAAAAAAATTTTAGCTCGAGTTAAAACCACCCTAATCATTTACAAAATTTCATTTTCGTTATTTTCAGATTACATTTATACGAGAGTCTGAGCACGTGTAAAGCGAAGATTGCAAAATTGTTGATACTGATAATAAAGAAAGTGTATAATGAAAAAAAAATTTGGTTAATGGAAGATCTCTGTCATTTAATTATAATTTTTTTAATTAGTAAATTTACCATGGGACTCTAAGTATTAGATTATAGCGGCGCATAGTACTTTTAAATCAACGACTTTTCTGAAAGACCAATGGAGGCAAAGATTCCTTTAGTATGGAACCTAAAGTTTACTAGAAAAGTTTAGTTCACTCATTTGATTGAAAGTCGACCTCGTTTCTAGATTTTTCTAGACTCGAAAAGCTTTATTACTATTTTAGAATATAAGACAATATGAGTATGCTTTTACCGAATTCCCCATAGTTGGAGGTTTCGATCTCGTGTACATCGGCTCTTCTTTCAACGTATTGACTCATTAATCTAGTTCGACCTTAATAGTGCTTATTTATAATTTTCAAAGGAGTATTACTGATTTGAACTTTCTTATATAAAAACCAAATGATTAAGAGCAGTGGATACTTGAAGTATCCAGTTTCTTTACACTTGAACAGTCTAGCCTTTGCACAACAATTAACGTGAATTTTTGTTATCGTTACGATGGTATTCATAGTCTTGAGAACTAATACATTTAGTCAATTTTAAAACAGTGTCCAGGATGGTTGTAAAAAGATTTAATTAGCGAGAAGAGTTAATAAAAAAAAAAAAATATTCAACTTTTACTGGAAGAAGTTGAGAGGTCCAGAGCAATATCAACAGTTACCTTTAGTAACAACGCGATACGGCATAGAATTAAGAGACAAGTTGCAGTAAGCTGAATTAAAACTACTGTACAGTAAAATGATGATACGTGAATAATCAAAATTGTTAGGCTAAATATGAAGGCTTTCATTACATCATTATAAAGATGTTTTTAATATAGTTTGTTTGTTCGTGTAAAAAGCAAAAGGCATATTCGAAGCAGTTTGCCACCTATTGGTGGAACGAAGACCCCAATTGCTATAATAGAATGTACGTACTTTAAGCGAATCCTCAACAATTTCTTTATGCAAATACTTCATATAAAAGATTCCGTAACAATCATCGAATGCTTTATTTAAATACCATTATTCAGTTCAGTTTATAAAGATAATAGTAGAATACAAATTGAATGTTTTTAATAATTACCAGGACAATTCAGTATTTTTTACTACGATTCAATAAATATTATAAATATAGTTATAAAAAATAGGATAAGCATATTTAACTTTGTAAAAAAATTGAAATATATATATTTAACGATCATCTGGATTCTTATGAGAAAAAGTGTATAAAATTATATTCAGTGAAAGATAAACAAATTTAAATGATATAAAATCCTTCGTATGGATGTCAGGAATAGGATGGAGTGCTGAAGATCAATTTTCAATTGTAACTCAAAGAAGTTGAAAACTTCTCTCAATTTATTCTCTTTAAGAGTATGCAATAATCAATATTTGGCTGAGTTACGGTTCCCAGGAAATATATGTGGTGCTGGCTAATTTTAGTAAACGTTTACTTATGTTTGATGAGAATTTATTAAAAGCATCAATTTGCTAATTCAAACATCCCTGTACTCTTCTCCTCTCTAATTCACTTCTTGCTACTCCATTTCCATCAACTCTATTTACTTTATCACATTTTTATTCTTTCTCGGTCTATCATTTGAAATTCAATTTATAACAAATCGCTAGATATAATTTATATCTATCGTACTGGTTTTATAGGATAACGAACTGAACAATCAAAATGTAATTCTAATGGTTCTTTGAAATAAAATTTATATAACTCCTCTATGTTGGTAAAAGTTAATTAATACGTATTCAGTATTATCCAAAGGCCTATTTAGAAATTATTATAATTAGTTTGAATACTTCAAAAAAGTTAAGATTGAAATATAATTAAGTTAAGATTAATTTAAGATTTTAAAATAACCTTCTATATTTACTTAATGAAAAATTGAAGATGAACTTTTTTAAAACTTTGAAAAGATATTGCGCTAAAAATTTGATTTGAAATGGGGTTCATTGAAGAAAACAAAAAATGAAATAAGATTTTAGTTTTATTTAAAGTAAAATATAAAGTTAATTCTGAAGTTATTGGCACAATGTGCTAAAAATAAAAACATTTTTTTATAGATTAAAAATTTTTTCAACTATAAAGAGATTTGAAATGTATAAAAAACATGTTTTTTTAAGTCTAAACATTTTTATTACAATGGATATACATTATTACGTTTTGTGAATGTTTTTACTTTATAGACTATTGGTTCCAGAAAATATAGATTCATGAACTATTATATGGAAATTAGTATTAACTGCTAAAGTATCAACTGAGTACTAACTGATGCTTATATAACTGTTATATATGCTTATGTAACATATATAACTGTTTTTAATACCTAAATGCAATTCTTAATTACTACAGCATCCGAAATTGAACATACATAATGCCATAATATTCAAAAAGAATTAGTAATATGATAATTACTGAAACATAAAAAAATATAAAAAATTTAAAAGAAATTATTTAAAATTGATCATATTAACATTTAACGTAAAAAAGTTTCATAAATATTTTTAAATGCAATTAAAATTAAAGTTCTGGATAAACAAAAAAATTTTATCAGTTAACAGAAATGGTTTATTACTAGTAAATGAATAAAAAAGATAATCTCATGTTATGTTATTGTTATACATTAATTTATCATTATATTTAGCACAAAACATTTGAATTTTTACAATCAATTTTTTAAAATAAGCACAATTTGCCTATTTCTTAAAAAAATTTTTAAATTTAGCACTCTTTCGTTTTCTTTTAATAAGTTTGCACTATAATTGAGTTAACTTATCGTTTAAATATTTTATTTGATCGATAATAATACTATCTCCCTTACCAACTCGATACCGCCATTTATTCAAACAAGAGTTTTATCAACTATCCTAAAGATGGCGCATAAACATTAAGAAAATGAAAATTATTTTCCTGAAATGTATTTTAATTTTTTTGATAAAGAAACAAATTTTCTTAGGGTTACAAATTTAATCTACGTCAATATAAATTCCATGTATTATAACTTAAATAAAAAAAACTTATTTGATTAGTGTTATCGATTACCTTTTAAGCAATAGAAATCGTTATGAACAATAACAAAAATTGATTAAATTGAAATAAAAATCCTTTTCTGGGTTAGATTCTCCCGAATTATGCATCTAAGAACTGAAAGGTACAGTAAGTAAATATTTATTCAATTGGACCTAATAAATTCAGTAATTATATTTAATACTTGAGCTGATTATATTTATAAGTAAATGTTTGGCTTTCACAATGTGATTGATTTATTTCAGTAGCGAAATATTGTAGGTACATTTTACGAAAATGATTTATCCCACAATTTAATGAGGGGAAAAATCTTGAATATAGACTACAAATAAAAAAACTTAGTTGCTGCTTTCAAATATGTGACTTTCGTTATAAAAATTTATGCTTCCCTGTTTTCTAAAAAATATCATACAGGAAATTTGATTTAAGAAATTCATGGACACATACAGTTGTTTAATTAAAGTGTATCAAACAAATTTCGGTTATGATTCAGGATAATTCAGAAACTTTAAACGAATCGCGTTGTGACGGCATGTACATGTGCTTCTGGGACTATAGTTTCGTTTGCTTCTGCTTTTGTTTCTACGTCGCCAGACGCTTTTATTCTTAATGAAACGTCTGTCAGGCCATACGTCATCCAGTTCTTCATCGTGGACGTCCGTGTCAACATTTCTGTATACCAATGAATCATACTCTTTACGGTGGAAACGTGGACGCTTATTCAACACCATGCATTTAATTAATACATTCCGCACCCATGGTTCAGTGCACTGTTGCGTATGCATACAAATTTGCAGCAGGGGTGTTAAGGTCAATAATAGGTAGCAGCAGTGGAGGTTGACCAAACGGTTTGACGCCAGGACACAATCGCATCAAGAGGGCGGGGAGTCCGATATGGTATCGGGCATCGGGGATGAGAATAAATGACAATGCACTTTCGACGATACACGATTGATTGTCGGGCTCGCACATGCAACGAGCCTTGTTGTAGTTGGGAAAAAGCCGACGTTGTCACTAGCTGAGCTGTCTTGTCCACGGGGGTCGATCAAAACATCTGCTCTCGGCCTTTCCGAAACACCCCCTCCCGCCGCCCATTCCTCCTCCTCCTCCTCCTGCCCACGCCTTGCTAACATTGTATACTAGACCGTAAAACGCGAATACTGCCTCGTAAGGGAACTTATTATCTTGGGTGTGTATAATAATATAACGATCCGGCTCAAGAACCAACTGGGAACACACAAATTTCTAGATATTGACTATTGGGTTTGTAATATCGCAATCCTTGTGCAATTTCACTGCCTCCCAACACTTCGCGGCGCTTCATCTGCAAATTTTAAGAGCACCGAGTTTAAACGTGATCTATTGTTTGTATAGAAATTGGAATCGCAGCTGCATAAGTCGAATTGATATACGGCTAGATTTTTAATCCGCAGACGTATGAATTACGGAAGAGTTATAATTCACTTGAATGAATGAGAGAAAGAGACCTCGGAATAATGGACAAGTACTTCATGCTCGGGTCCACATTGTGGAATTGATGCACTTTAATAGTGCAGTAAGGTTTAGGTAATTTTCTAGAAAGGTTATCAAATATTGAATACGTATAGTCGTAAATACTGTTACCAAAGGTCAATAAAGAAGTTTTAAAATATCGACTGAGGCTTATACTTTACCATATCTCATTAATAATTTAGCCGTTGATTAGTAATTTTTGCATCCATATTACTCATTACTTCAATTTTATGAATTTACTCATGTTACGTTTTTGTTTAAAAATATGTTTAAACATTATATACTCAAATGGTTTTTATGTACAATCGAATCGGAAACATATTCATTGTGTATCTTCGTCAGGTTTTCCATTATTTTAATTTCTAATAATGTAGTAATTATTTATTAATAGTTTGATTCTCAATAATTTATAACAAAGTTATAAGAGATAGGATAATTACAATAAGGCTTTGATGTACAGGAATAATAAAAGTGTCCAGTGAGTCAATACGATGCATATTGTAAATATCGATAAGATAAAAAATCAAGAAAATATTATTTTATCTTCATATGAATCTTCAATACTAAATTGTGTATATATTTTTAATATTTCATAAAAAAAGTAATACATTATTTTAATTATGTTTAAGCATTATTTACTAAAAATAGATATTCCTTCCCTCTTAATATATTGAGATACATTCAAAATAATTAATGCTACGCGTTATTACATCGAGTATGAAAACATAAAGACATAATAATAGAAAAAGTTGACTATTTACTGTTGAATATTTTCTTTTATATTTTTAATAGTTAAGACAACTTTATTATGTTATTCATTTATAACCATGATGATTACTAATATTTTGTATAAAAGCTTTAAATTAACAATGCATGTCCCTTTTCACTAATAATAATTTTAATATTATTGCAGATTTTTGTTTCTTAAAAAAGTATTAACTAAACGCAAATTAAATGAATAGAAATAGCCAAATTGAAAACATTGAACAAATTTACAATATATATATAACAAAATATTTATCAAGATAGTTTAGTCGCCCTTTTTGCATTCATATCAAAATGAAAAATAAAAAAAAAAACATGAAATGTAAAACAGTTTTTTATGAAAAAAGAATATGGTAAAACGTAATGCATTGTATGAACAATTTCGTTCAACTGCAAGTTATGTAAGAACAGTTTAATAAAGTTTTTTTTTCAATGTATTTAAGTAACATACATACATAAGAGGTGGTTCTGATGGATATCTGTTGTTTAAATACACATTGGTGTTTACGATGAAATTCGCTGGGCGAAGTGTGAGAGTAAAGTACGACAGTATATGGCGTCCACAGACAATTAATGACTTAAAGCAATATTGGACATGCGATTCGGTATTTTTTCTGACACTATTCATAATTTGCTACTGTGTATACAAGTTTCAACGAAATTTCAGATGGCAAGACCAAAACATTAAATAAATAAATAAGTCTAAGATTATCGTAGACAGACCTACTGATAAATTGCAATACTGCGCGCATTTTTCCGTAGTATTTTATCTTATTTTATTTTATTTTAATTAGAAATGCTTAATTGAAAATTAGTCTTCTTATTATTACAAGCCAAACTACCATAAAGCGTATAATTAAATATTTGTTGATCGTTTTATCGTAAAAGTTTTTCAATTTCATAAATATCTAAGCAACTCTAGACGCCATTAAATTTTAAAGTTTTCTATTTTTAGATAGTTGCCTAAATATAGATCTTCTCATATTTTTAAAAGAATTTGATTTTTACTCTGTATACAACGTAGAAACAATTAATTATTTAACTAAAAGTTTCACACTGCTTTATCATAGTCACTATTAATTTAAAAAATGTCATAATATTATGCGAATAAGATTCTTGTTATTTATTATTTATATAAATAACAATTTTGTACTTCTTATATTTTTGATCAACAAAAACAAGTGTATCAGAAATTTATAGTTATCAAAATTTCGGGTGCATCCATTACTTAAAACAATGTTCTTTGTCTTACGAATTACAAAATAAGTTTAATAAGATATTAATCAGTGAACTCTACAAAGTTGAGAATATGTTATAATTGTTCGATTTTACATGAGTAATACCATAAGTAATGCTGTCTAAGTAATAAAAAAATACTTTTATATTAGATTTACCTTTCAGAGCATAATACAATGTATCGTGACATTTTTATCATTGTTTATTTTACAAAAATAGAGAAATATAATTTTCTGATTTAAAATATTCACCTTTAAAATATTGAACTAACTAACTTAATTATTTCTCATGCATAAATAAATTATTATTGTACAGAGTCGATATTTATTTTTTTTTTACATAACAAAAAATTTAGAAGTAAAATAATTAAAGGAAATACTATTTTAACGTTAATTTGTATAAATTGTATTCTGTTAATATTAATGTACATTAGATAATCTTTATATTACAAAATATATAATTTTAAAGCCTTTATTTTAGTACGATTTATAACATATTCTATATTTAAACATTTTTTCACTGATGTCGTTAGTTTCTTTAATTTGCGAATGTATTGATCCTAGAATACAGAAAACATGTTTGGTTTTCAAAACAGAGTTTATAGGTCAAATAATATTTGAAGAAAATTCTTTAGCTCTATAATAATGCATTTATTAAAAATCTTTTATTGTATATTTAAAAAAAAATCTTAAATATAATGTAACGTATATTAATAAATAGAAATTTAATGATTTATTATTATCCTTTTTTACTTAAAAGTATGTTTATAAAATTACGTTTATAGTTGAAAATTAAATTTAGTAAAATTTATTATGTTTATTAAACGCTCAAAGTAATATAGAAGTAATAATTGATATTTTTAACAGGTATTATAAGATAATTTTTTTTAATTAAATTTATGCTTAATATGGCATAAACATCTTAATTTTAATTATAGTTAGTCTTTTTAGCACGAAATTTAAATCTTAAAATTGTTGTCATAAAATAAAAAGTCAATAATTATATTTTTCGTACATATACTTTAAGAAGAATTTATTATGATCTCGTTTAAAAATATATTATCTATTAACCATGAAGAAATATTTTTAGGAAACTTTTGTATCAATATTAATTTTTGTCGTAAATTCAAAGTATAATTTATTCTTCTTCAATTTAAATATTCAGTGAGCTAAATTTACGATTTAAATGTTATTTAAAAGCTAAAATGAAAAAAATGAAGTTCTCAAACAAATACAATAAAACAATAAAGTTAAAAGTAGAAACAAACATTAAACCTCAGAAGGAAAGTTTTTTAATAAATATGTGAATATTAAAAGAAAAGTAAAGAATTTATTAATTCAACAAAAATTTATTTATAACTGGTTTTAAAGATAATTTCTCATTCAATTCTGTTTCCAATGAAAATTAAAATTTTTCGTACTCAATATTAAATATGGTCTGAAAACACTTGTAATGTTATTAATAAAATATAGATCAAATCTGATAACCAATTTGTTTTATATTCTTATATTTTTATTTTGGTTTTATTTTAATGAATGAATGTAGATAGCTTATTCCAAAGATAGAATTGAAATGGGCGAAGTCAATTAAAATTGATAAATGAGAAAAGAATAAGCAATAAAATGATTTTAGTTATGGGACTTTCTGAAATGTTTGTTGACGTAAGTATTGAAATTGCCGATCGAACATTAATAGCTTACACGCGCGCACATGGACGCTGAAAAATGCATCAATACATCTGCATAATGTTGAGAAACGAATTAAAACAGTTTCGCAGCCAGTTGAGACATTATATAAATACGCAATATCATCACTTGAATTATTCATACAAATTTACATCTCAATGCACCAATCACGCGTATACATATCAGCGATACGGAGTAGCACAAATGTAAATGAATCCCCTTCGTCAAATATTGGTTGGTCTGCCTGTACGCGTGAAGGCACTCATGTGGCAAATTGCCAGGTAGCGCAAAGGTACGAATAGCGAGTCAGAGTCAGATTGGCGGATCACGAGTTCACCGAACAGTCGCCCTTCGTCAAAAAGGTCGGAGACTTTTCTTAATTCGACATGGCGACGCCTCGTTTTTGTGGGATTCTTCAAAGTGAATTTTACGAGGCGACGTCGCGGCTTGCTTCAAAAATCGCCACTTACATTAGTGAGTGAGCTGTGCCAAAAAACGAACTTGACACATTATCTGAAATGTAAAAATAAGGCTTAGAGAGAAATTAGTGATGTGGTCGGTACGTTGCAATGTGGCTTTCAATAATTTTGCCGAGTTTCTGTTTTTGATTACAGAATACCAATTGATCTTCGTAAACGAGAACAATTGATCAACGTTTATTTTTTGTGCGGGGTGCCGACTAGTATGTTAAATAAATTTTAAAAAATATTCGAAAGCAGTTAAAACCTTTTTCTACATTACGTAAAATATGGAAAAGTAATCATTTTTTATTTACTTTACACATGATGTATTGTATAATATATATACTAATTTTACTGTAGCATGTACTGTTTATCATTGTTTCATAAAAGTATTATTAAGAGACTGCAGACAAAAAAGGCTATGCTATAAAATATGTTTATTGACATTCGATTAGAATTTAAAAATTCTTGCATATTATAAATTATTGATACTAGAAGTTAACTTTTTTTCTCTTTTTATTAATGCTCGTACATTTATATTTTGTGTACAGTAATATTCTCTCCTTTATATGTTAAACTAAATATTTGCATCTTCTCAAGCACCAAAGCCCTTTGATACTTAATAAATTTTTAAAATTACAATTATAGAAACTTATATTTTATTACAATGCTATTTATGTAACTTTTATTCATGTAAATCAATTTCCTCGTTCCAATCATGTTTGTCTGCATACGTCACACTTATTGCGTATTTCTGCATATTTATGGGTTCGAAAGCACATTTCTTATATATATATATATATATACTCAATTGTTATGCTCAATTATAAAAGAAACTTTTTACAGCTTATGCCTCAATTTTTAATACATCATTGTAGAATTGTTACTCATAGAATTCATGTATGGAATTTTAAATTGTTGAGATAGCTATCATATATTTTCACAAACTTTTCAGTAATAACAGCAGTCACCAATTGAATTTATTATTCACTTTAAGGATACTAATCTTCACAATCTTCAGTTGTTTAAAATTTAATTGGATTTTCCGAGATATTGTATTTTTTTAAAAAAAATTAATCTGAAAAATTACTTTCAGAAGTCCTAAGATCTATTCGTGTACTTATAGGCTACTGCAGAGAGTGAGAGAGAAAGAGAAAGAGATATATGATAAGGGAAATAAAAACACATATTTTTAAACTTATTGCGAGATAAAAATCGATATATTTTTTTTAGTTACATTTCTAAATTTATTATCACCGTACATGCGCTTATACATTTTTTGTGAAATTTTTTTTCAAACTTATAATTGAATATACTTGTAAGGATCGGGAATTATTTTAACATAGATGTAATTAAAAAAAAATTATGATATCGATTATTAAATAACCATTTATATTATAGCTTATTTAATTTAAGTAATTATAAATAGGAAATACAATTAATGTAAAAAGAGGTTACTTATTAAGAGCAACATAAAATGTTATTCAAAATACAGTTTTTTATGATTATAATTATATAGAGCACAAAACTTTTCATTAAAGTTAAGTAAATTTTATTTTAATTTTTTCAAAATCTGCTATAACTTTTAAAAATTTTAGAACAAATTTTTTTTATTAGTTTGTATATTTCAGTTTTTGTAAGAATACTAAAAATAATTACTTTATAAAATATTATAAAAATATAAATTATTATATATAAACAATTATATAAATTATTATTCAAATTATATATAGTTTATTTGAGAAAAAAATAGACTACTATAAACATTGTAAACAAATGAATTTGCATATCTTTATAATCTCATAAAATATTTCTTGTAGTTGTTTAAACTATTTTTAAATATAATTAAATTAAAGATCCTTTATTTGTTATTTTTTTAAATCTTGAACCTGTATGACTTTTCTTGTTGTTTTTATAAAAAATTTTATTATTTCTTTAATTAAAATAAAGGGTTTTTTATTATTACAAACAATTGTTTTAAATATTCAATAAGAGATGTTTTTGTATAAAATTTTACATATTAACAGTATTTCATTTTGAGTTTTTGATTTTGCGACTGTTAGTAGACACGTTTTTATGACTATACACTTTATAAACAAAAAAACATATCGCATATGTAAAATTGATTATAAATACAATATAATGTACAATTTAAAATATTATAATTTTTTAAATTGACTAAAATATTTGAAATTTATTCATTATATTAATACGCTACTTTATGCTTCTAAATGCTACTATGCTACTAAAGCTACTAAATGCTACTTATTTAGTAGCTTATGTTATGCTACTTATTTAGTAGTAGTATCTTATGCTACTAAAAATTTATATAATTGATAGTCTAGAAATGTTATTTATAATTTAAAAAAATATTTAAATCATTAATCGTAACAATAAGAGTTTTAATTTTTGTAATATATATTTAATATTGTATGCATCGGACAATCAAACAACCTATTTTATTTGATCTATTAGCCTTCTTAATTAGTAATCAATAAAAGCAGATTTGTCACTACAGTCACTGTAGAAAATTTAATAGAAAGAAGAAGCTTTAAATTTTAAAAGATTTTGATTGAATGGAAAAGAATTAATTTAGTTAATTCATTGATTATGAAAACTAATAAACTCCACGTATATTCATGCAATATTGAAGCTGTTATTTAAAAAAACAATATAAAATGTTTGTACGCATATAATCAACGCTTATTTTTAGCTTTTCTAGACTAGTAAAAAAAATTTAATATCTTATTTGTTTCTTATTTGCTGTTTGATTTTATTATAAACAGTTCTCTGTATCAAATTTTAAAATCTAAAATATACTGTTTTATTAATGTTATAAACAATTATAATACTATTTTTATATTTTCGTCTTATATGTAAATGATTTTAATAACTGAATATGTGTTACATCTAATGCAAAGTAATATTTCATTGTGTATTATAGACAACTAGTTTGTCTTTGAAGGGGTGTGAAATTACTATATCGTTTTCACTTAAATCCTTTAGAAATATGTTTTCTCTTATGTCCTACTTTTTATCTCTATTTTCCTCTATTTGTCTACCTGATTCTGTTGTTCTTTTTTTTTTGAGGCGTTATGCTCAAGGTAACTGTATAAATATGGACATCTATCCTAATTACACGGTTGCTTAAAACTAAGTGAAAAATGATTAAGAGAGTCAGTCAAATCTAATTACGAATCTAATTATGAATTAAATAAGGAAGGAAAGATATAATGATTTCGATGAAGAAAAATGAAAATGAAGAACGAAAGGATAAGGGATGAACTTCATTAGGAAATTAAGATTGCTAAATTACGTGGCAATCGATAGGTTGATTCGTGACCTGGAAAATGGAAAATTCGATACAGAACAATGAGAGAATGAAAAGAAATAAGACAAAAAGGGAATGCGATAGGGGCACGATGGAAGGGGAGGTGGAATATAGATGAAAAAAAGGACCTGAGTCAATTAAAGATTTTGTCAACAAATGTGGGTCTCTTCACATATCTTATATTATTTCACCATAGTCCTAGGATATTGTAATTTATAAAAGCTTATTTGCAAAAACGAACATATTACGAAATATTATTAAGTATTACATTATATAAAAAAATCTAGCTTTGATATTTCGTTTATTCTTATAAATTATTCATATATAAATTATGTAAAATATATTCGTAAAATCCGTATGATGTATATTTAATGTTATTTAATCAAAAGCTCTTGAAAATGTTTTACTATTTTTTAATTATATATATCTATATATATATATATTATAATTGACTTGGTATTTCAGTATATGTTTAATTCATTTTATTAACGAATTCTATTAATGGTAAAGGATATTTAAAAATTTAGTAATTTAACCATAATATAATTAACTGTGTGGTATTATTATTCATTTACAATATCAATAAAAAAAAATTGTATTCTGCACTCATGATGTAAAGTGTTGCGCTTAGAAAAAGTGTTTGTCAAAAAAAATTATTTCAGAATTTATATTAATTAATTTTGTTTCAATTAAGTTGAGAATATTAATGAAAAAATTTTTTGCTTAAAAAATTATTGATTTTCTAAAAGTTAAACAGCATTTTAAAATTGACCTTCCACATTTAACCGAAAATTTATACTTTTCTGTTTTATCTAAATTTAAAAAAAAATTACATTAGTTCTTAACAATATTGGTGAATATTGTAGTTTGAAATAAGATCCTATATAATATAAGGATATAAAAATATTATTTTATTAGATTTATGAAATAAAAAGTACAGATGGAAAACTTTGAACTATTTATTAGAATACGTAGTGTTAGCTTATTAAAATTTAATTTTTTCTATATTTATACTTTCTATATTTTCTACATTCATAATTAATATACATATATATATATTAATATACATATACATATATATATATATATATATATATATATATATATATTGCATATGCAATCCCCCTGTACTTAGATAATGGAAAAATCAATATTATTTTAGAGCAGTATTTTACAAAAGTAGTGAAATTTAAATATATATGATGTGTCTCTACAATAATTTCCAATTGCCTAATATTTATAATAATACCTTTCAATTTCTTATTATTATCATACAAGATTTTATTCACATTCTCATCGGTTCGATAAATTTGTTTTGAAGCCATCTAATTCTTTAATGTAATTCTTTAATGTATTGCATATAAAGGAGATTTATACTTATATTATTAAAAATTAAGTAAAATTTTGAAATAAAATAAATTTTTTTAATAGAAAAATTAATGTTTTATAGTTATATTTTTAACTTGATGTAAGTGATTCAAATACAGACGTTTTTAATTATAATAAAGCCTTCTATTTATAGCAGTTGTAGTTTTCAGGTAGTGTAGTGAATGGGCTGAATGTATTTTGTTTTATTATCTTTAAGACGGATGCACTACGATATTATATTATGTAGCTTGTCAACCCACCCTTTATCATCTCTTGCAATTTCTTCGACGTTTTCATTTAACTTCTATCATTCTCACTAAGACTTTCTGGTAATTTTAGATCAAGATTACCCAATGCCACATGCTACTGGATGTGATTCTGATTTGAAATCCCGAATACTTTCGCCTACTAGAATTTCTTTCAATATATTTATGTGAAGAATTTTTTCTTCGCCTTATTTCATAAATTATTCATATGTTCTTCATATTTTCACCCAATCTCTCATAATATTGGTAATATCCAATGTTATTAAACATAGACTTCCCAACGCATTAAAAACTATATTATTAAATATTTTAACTTTCATTTACCTTTATTTTTTGTAACTATTGAGTTATGCCGAGTACGTTTACTTTTTTTTCATATTTGTTTGAGTAGATTTACAATTAAATTTGAAACACTACATACATAAGTTTGAAAATAATATATATTAAAGTTGTATATACTTATGTCATAAAATTTATACACATTAAAACTTTAATATTAGTTATAGCTTATAACATTAAAAATAGATAAATAACAATTTATATTTTAAAGTAAATTTTGTTTGATACTTGTGCGAATAGAAGCATTTACAATTTAATAAATTAGTTAATCTTCGGAATCCTAATAATAAATATGAAGAATTTAAAATAACTTATTTTAAAAACCTTAATCGGCTAGAATTAGTTTATTAAAAAAATTAACTTTTCATTCATTCCATAGATACTAAAATAATATGGTTGTGCACCTAATAATACAATTTACATAGTTGGTAATTTACTATAAATTGAAAACTTTGAAATAAAAAAAAATGTTTTTTTTTTTCAATCGATTTTTAAACTATAAGTATTAACAATGATTTTGGTTTTAAAATATTATTTTTCAATTGGTTGAAGCAATGAATACTTGATTAGCTAGCTAGTTATTGCTTATAGTATATTCATTTACGAATGAGTAATTCTCAATAGATGGTTAAGTTCACTACAAAAAGATAAAATTGATTGTTGACAACTAAAATGTGGTATTTATGCATTGTTCCTTTTCGCTTATAATTAAAATTTTTAATATGGTATCGTTATTTTTTATTTTTAGTATAAAAATTAATTTTTTTTAAGTTTATTTTTTAGTTTTTAAGTCAGAATAATAGTGCCTGCAAACACGGGCCTGCTCGTTTAATTTAAAAAAAGTTTTTAAATACACTGTCTTATTATTTTTTTTATATGTAGATATTTTGTTTCTATAGAAAATATAGATCTTCAAAATGTAAAATTTTATTTGGATATAAATTTATAAAATATCTTAAACTAATACATAACTACGTTTATTGGAATTATTTTAAATACATAGATTTTAAATAAATTTTAATTACATAAAGCTAAATACAGTTTCTTGAATTTAATTATATAAGAACTAAAACATTTTATGGAATATTAAAAATTTATAGAAACGTTAAAACAATATTAAAATTGAAGTAATATTTCGGAATATGTCAGTCCTATTAATAAAAATTTTTTGTTTTATCTGACGATAATATTCAGTTGCTTGAGCAATATTTTATTTACTTGGTGAATATTTTTCTTACTTTCATATTTTCTTGACACTTCATGCTTCGTAATAATTACTCTTTGCTGACATTCATTAAAAGATGCCCACATGCACATATATATTATGTATGCATCATATCATATTAATTTTATAGTAGACAATTTATTTGTATCGTACCCTTTTAATTGTTTAATCAGCTTGATCGTCGAGAATAATGCATAACTGACAACATTTATACGTGGTAGGGTCAGTTCTTTTTCAATTAATCTCATACTGTCGAACTCCATAAGCGATGTGGTCATATTCAAATTTTAACTATTGTAATTTTAGAATATTTATTAACACCATATTTTTCAATGATTTATCGAAAAATTTTGGTTAGAAATTCACTAAGCATTTTACGCTTAATTTAAAAAAAACTATTTCCATAATTTTTCAATTAAAAAAGCTTTGAATTTGATTTTTATTTTACTATTTTCTATTCCAATTATACATATAAATTAACAATTTAATTCATTTTTAACAATGATACATATGTTTTAAATAAAATTAATCGACAAGTATCAGCGTTGTAATTTAGTTTTATTTTAGAAACTATTAATTTGTTATATGCCACTGGGAAACGAATAATGCTTTATCAAATCTTTATAAATAATGAGTGCGATGTATTATTATATATGGATGTTTAAAGACTAATTAAATTATACGCAGAAAGAAAGTGCATAGATTAGTTTCTTTAATCCAAGATATATGCTGCAATCCTTGTATCGGGATTTTAGTTATAAGCAAAGCTTAAAATGTAAACGCATACCTAAAATAAATTATTAATATATATTATATACTGGATTTATTGCAAACATTTTTTAACTTAATGAATACTGGAAACTTTATTTTTTATTTTATCAAGCAGATTAATATATATAAGAATTCTTTTAATAAAGCTTATTGTCTCTTTTGTAGTACTTAAAATTTGCAAAGATAACTTTTTTAATTTAATTTTCAATCAATTAATTTAATAATAAGTAACTTATTTTTATGCTTTACAAATTTATTATGTATCGTTTAAATTCCAAATAATGTGATTTATATTACAAATATTTAATTCGAGATAGATATATCGAAAACTGATAAAATACATTTATAAATTTTAGTAATTATTACAAATCTTTTGTACGACTGGATTGTCCAACAATTAGTTGAAACAATTAAACTATTAATTCTTCAATGTGTACTGTTATTATTGTATTTATAAAAATTTTTGTAAATAATTTAAAATGTATTACAATTATTGTATATTGAAAAGCACAAATAATAATGTAAAAGGTGTCACAATAGATTAAATAGAAGTTAACACGTATTTTTCAAGTGTTTCAGCTAAACTTACAATTTTTATTTAGTATTAAATTAAAATTTATAATTTATGGTTCTCACAGATTTATTATATATTTTACCTACATTATTTTTAATTAAATTTTAGTTGTGTTCCATGAATGGATCAAAAGATTATAAGGCTTTGGAAAATCAATTTTTCATTTTAGATCTTTTAATACTATGCTAACTGAAAACTATTTTATTAAATTTTCAAGAGTACCTAAAACTATTACAGCATTAGACGAAACGAAGGTTGACTTTTTTGAGCATAGCCGACTGTCACCTTTGTAGATACTTGAGCTGTTTATTGAAAAAATTTAATTTTTCTTCAACATAATTAGCAGCAATTTTATTGTATAAAAAATTATATTCTTAAATTAAATATTAAAAAGTATAACGTATTTTCTGTGCGATTTGATAGAATTGAATTGTCAATAGAACCTTGAAATACCAAATTTTAATATGAGAATAGAAATTGACGTAAATCAGGAATAGATTATGTGTCAGTTTTAAATTATCCTTTTGCCTACAAAATGTTTAAAAATTTATAGCGATTTGCATAAAATGTCGGTTGCAAAGACGTTATTAAGACAAAATACTGGTCGACCTTAAAGTTTGTAGACTTTTTTCTAATGAGGTTTTATGTGTTTTCCTTCAATTTGAAGGAAATTTTTTATTAAAGTGCAAAAAATTGAAGCGAAAATTTTTTGGTTCTTATCTGTTATATTATCAACCTTTATTTTTAAGTTTATATATATATATGTATGTGTGTGTATGTATGTATATATTGTATCCACTACACATCTTTAATTTTCAATATTTTTTGGGTATTATTCTGGTGTCTCTGACGGAATATCGAACTATTGATTACAAATGTAAATGTAATTAAAAAAAAATACTAATATCCAATATTTTTTCTAAGTTTTTATGTTGTTAATGTTCTAAAAATGATATTTTTACTATGTACCTTGAAAAGCATTATAATCACTCCTGCTGACAAGCTAATCGCCTGATTAGATTGATAAAAAAACTATTAGGAACTATTTCCAGTTTTTTATAGTGCAGTAATTTCATTCCCCTAAATAAAAAATAGTATGAATTACATTTACACATTAATATTGATTTGAGTCTTCTTTATAAATCATTTATGACTGCTAAATTTATGTTAGTTATTGTTTAAAAATACGTAGTTTTTATAAACTTTTTGTAAATAATTATTTCATAAATAATAATTTTAATTGTAATTTTATATTCTAAAAATCCTATGCAATAATAAATAGAGCATTTTACTGATGACGTATATTCCGAAATTTTTATAGCCAAAAAATTTATATCATCAACTTTAAATGCATTTTTTCATTGTAAAGTTTTTAATACTTATTTATAAAATTTAAATTATTTAAAGTTCGAATATATAAAATAATATACAACAATGAAATTATCGAGTTTTATGAGAATAATATTAAAATAATAATACATTACATTACATAACGATTATATGCCAGTATTACAAACAAGAATATTATATTTCATAATCATTATTAATATTGTATGAAAAAATGATCAATTCGTCATATTATAAATTAAACTTTGAATTTATTAAAAAGGAGCCAAAAGCATATTAATAATTATTATTACTTAACAAGGTACATCTATTTCATAGTCGCATACATTAATTTATGATTTAAATCTTTCATAATAATTCTTATTATTAATTTCAAATTTTAACTTAATTAATGCAAAGGTAAGTTAATTAGCTATTGAAAATTAGTAAGAAAAATTTAATTGGAGAAAATTTTTATACTCTGCTATGAAACCTTAGAAAGACAATTAAAGATTTCATAAAAAAAAATTTGAAAACTAATTTGAGAATGCTGATTAAGAAAACGAAATAATGCAGTCTTGCAACACGTGCTCTTCGCTATGTCTGAAATATCTCGTGGAAGCCTTTTAAATGTTCTGTGATTGGAAATTCGAGAGTAGCGGACATGAAATGCTTCTACGGAAGAGACGCCTTCCGATTCGAGGATCTACCTAGTGGAGTTCAGATATTTCGCAATACGAAAATGGTAGAGCCTCTAGCACCAGATGAGGGACAAATGCATTTTCTAACGCATCGCATGCTTACCTCCTCTTTTTTGTCATCTTCTGATTTGCGTGAGCTTCAAAAATTTTTTCACATACATAGTTCGTGCGCTGATTCGGAAGATTATAAAGAACGATTCGAGTGAGCGAATGCAAGAGGCCAGAGCTTAAGTAGAGCCTGCGGGGCTTCTCTTCTTCGAAAGTCAATTGATTAATTTTACTTTATTCGTTTACTCTCTCTCTCTCTCTCTCTTTTCATACAACACTTCGTATTTTTCTCTTCGTGGATGTATTAGTTAGTATTAAAGAGTGGCTGCACTGATATTCTATTCGACGCTTTTGGTAAAGGATATTATAAAACACAATAAAATGTGCGAGCAAGGGAATGAACCTTATTACATAATCGATGTTTTGAAATTTCGTACTATAACTCAATTAATTTTTAGTTGAGCGACAGTATAAAAAAATATACTAAATTTTGGCCTTTCTTCACTTATGTATTTTCAAAGTAAAATAATTTATGACCAAATTCAATCATTTTTATGGTTTACGGATAACATGATGAACGATTAATAATAGTATACTGAGATGATAAAGTTTCAATTTTAGTTTTTTAATATTACAAAAAATCAATAATAATTAGATAAAAATTAATGTTCAGAGCACTGTTGGAGAACTGAATAATTTGTTCCGTAATTGAAACAGTTGGATTTTTGGAGTACTTTCTTCCGCTCCAAATATTGCTCGAACAAGAATTTTTCTAAACGATCAATAAGATCTGAATCTTTATAAGATACCTATATCTCAAGTAATCCCTTTTTTTAATAAATGAGAATTTGTGCTCAAAATTCTAACGAGATATATCAGATTATTTTTAACCTGATCTCGTTGTAAATTTTTTTTTATAAAATACTATAATACAAAAAAGGAACAAAGTAAAAAAAATTTTCTTGTTAGATATTTTTAGAAATTTTTACAAGGTCGGCTTATTAACTTATATAAAGTATTTAATCACGCATATATTCTTCATACCTTTTAGTTTATTCCGTATTTATGTAGCTTTCATAGTGTACAATAAGCTTTAAGTTGATTCTCACCAATATTTTCAAGGGTAGGTAAATTATAAGCTTTTTTTAAATCTTATAAGTTATTTGTTTGTATCGTATTCTAAATGCTTATATAGCTTATTTATTGTAAGTATTTTATATACATTATATATTGTGATTTATATTACTTCAAATAATTGTTGTAGAAATTTTGATATTAAATAATAATTAATTAAATCTTCTTATGTATTTACAACTAATGGACGATAATTTTAAGAATCAGTAATAATGAATAAATATAAGACATTGTAAAGCATTAAATTATAGACCACCTGTGCAACGAAATTGAATTTTGAAAATTATCTGTTTTTCCAATTATTGCAATTTAAAATGTAATATTTAAAAAAAATATTAAAAAAATGTATCTAAAACTTTCTTCATTATATTCAAATCTATTTAATGAGTTTATTCAAAAATATTATTAATGGCAATGTTTACTTTAAACTCTTGCATAAGCTTAAAATGTACATAATTTATTAAAGAACACAGATTTTATTATACTATGATGCTTAAACAAACCATATTTATATTTACTAAAAATTAATTATAGAAAAATATGCTCTAATTTTTGTATACGTAGCTTTTAAGGTACATTTGATAGAAGGCTATAATTTTGTAAGGAAAAATTGCTTTCATGTATTAGAAAATGATGCAGATATTATTATGAAATATTATCAGAAGTAATACATTAAAAGTTTATGCTGGTATTAATGCTAGCGTAATAAAATTCAACGGAATTTCTTAGTTAGTATCAATTTATCAATTATTTTCGAGTAAACCGAAGTTTCAAAACTCAAGTCAATTCATTAATAAAGGGGTTATAGTTTTTCATTAATCAAAAGGATAAAATTTCATTAATTTCGAATTTCTGTATTAAAAATATATTAATAATATATATTATTGTGAATAGATTAATCAAATCCTAATCATTAACAATTAAAAAAAGAAACGGGAATAATATCAATCCGGCGTTAGTCGCTTTTTTACCGAGCTGCAAAATAAGTAAGATTCCCATAAAGTGGAAGAAAGTTTTCGTTAAAAAATAGAAACGTTAAGTATTATAAAAATTTTACGAAAGAAAAACTTTGTCATAATTAAAAATATAACGTAAAATGTGAAGCGGTAACATTTTTTGCGTATATTGTCGCGTCTCGAATCCAAAAATGAATCATTGTTTAAAGGTCCAGTTCTTGTAAATGAGTCCTATATTAAAAATCACTATTCCCTTGTTTAACAATAAAGTTAAGTTCCGTCATAGGTGACAATAAAGCTTGGATAAAGTGTGGTAAAATGTAATAAATGCAGAATAAAACAAAATTAGGTTATATCGAAATTTAGTATCAAGTAGTGGGACTATTTTGGCATTTCAATATTCATATAACGTATCCCATCGCAGCCTGATTTTCCGCCTGATTGCTTCAAAAGTTAACGACGGCCTTAGTATTTAATTTAGTCCGACGAAAGGCACTCGTCGATTGCAATTAAATTCCCTTCGGCTCATTAATTTTCTTCCGAGCGGCTTCTGGCTTTTTCTCTATCGAGCGACGAGGGCATTTCTGCCAGATCCTCGGTCAGACGCAGCAGTAATGGGACGGAAGATCGAGAGAATCCACAATGGGAGGCGATGAGAGCGCATTTCTGTAATGTTCGCAAGTCTGGATTTGCTCGTGTGCGCGACTGCACTCCTGGATTAGATCGGGCTTCCGGCTGGGCAACCTCCGAACGAGGTGTCAGTTTGCGAAATAAGCGCGATTTTATCCCTGACCTTGGAGGCCGCGGCGATACGCGGAAGGGGCAAGAGATCGCGGGGAGGTCAAAGTTTCGCTAGGGTATCTAGGCCGTTGCATAACCAGCGGAGGGGAATCGCGTCTCGATCCGAAGCCGAGTTCTCATCGACCTACTGACGGGCTGGAGCTTAAGAAGACACACGAGCAACTCTTTCTGGTGTGCGAGTCTGCCCGAGTCTCAAGGCCACTCAGCTCAAGAATCGCAAAATGCCGCGGTATTAGCGAACAGCGCAGAGGGTGGAGAAGGCGCGGTTGCCGGTGGCGGCAGGGGGGGGATCGGGGGGGAGCGTCGATGCAATTAATAGGTATCACCTCGCGACCCAATCTATCAATTTTCCCTTCTTTCCTTTACCTCTCTCGCGCTCTCTCGATATGCCGCCAGCCAAACACACTTACGAACAACTTCCCAACTTCTAAGTTTATCGATTGTTGTTGTCTGCATTGTGCACTTGTGCACGTATCCGAATATAGAACATTTTCTGTACTTTCAGGCACTCTTTTATCTCTATCTCTCTCTCTCTCTCATGGTCTCTCTTGCTCTACCTGTCACCTTTCATCATTTACCCGGCTCGATTGTCTAAG
Source organism: Kradibia gibbosae (assembly GCA_018907135.1). Taxonomy (NCBI): domain Eukaryota; kingdom Metazoa; phylum Arthropoda; class Insecta; order Hymenoptera; family Agaonidae; genus Kradibia; species Kradibia gibbosae. The sequence continues at coordinate 29,881,180 of JACCHX010000001.1, read as the reverse complement.
GAACTTGGGCCAGTCATTCGCGTGTACTTCACCCTTATCTCACTCTCGGATTCGTTGATAATCATTGTGGTTATTAAATCGTTATCCTCCGTCAATTTTTCAGTACTCTTGCGCCTCAAAATGTAGCTCAAACCGTGTCTAAGTTATGTCTGCTGTTTCCGTGAAAAGAGGACTAAAAGAACAAAGCGTTATTCAAGTAGTTACGCCTAATCAAAGGCTTTGTTTTAAATACATTGAATTTCAATAATTCAGTAAATTTCAGGATTTCTTGAAAAGACGTCAGTTGTTATACGACTGAAAATGCTTTTTAAAACACTTTTTTAAATAGTTTTTTTTTATAATATTATGAAAGCTGCATCAATAAAAAAAGTAGAAAACAAATTTTATCACACATAGCAATGCAAGTTATAATATTGAAATGCATTTATACATATTTTTTTGCTATATATATTAATACAAGTAAGGCAATCCTTTCGAAATAGGATTTCATGCTAAAAACAATAATTGTATTAATTTTAGTAAAAATGAAATATTCTAGTAAAAAACTAATCCATTACAGATAAATTGATCTTAAGTCTAAGATTTTTTTTGATAAACTATAAATTTAAAACCTCTTCTATATAAAAACTTTTATTTCTCATATTAGGTGGTTATCGATACCTATTTATAAATATTAGAAGTAATTTTCAAATAATTTAAATATATATATAATAAATAAATATTTGTATATAATGTAGATAATCAAAATTAAAAAGTTTGTAATAAGTTAAGAAACGCTAATCCTATAAATATTAAATTTTAGTATGCAATTAAGATAAGTTTTAATTATCGAAAATTAAATAACAAAATGTTTATATAAATTAATCATGAAGTAAATTTCTTGATTTATTTGTAGAAATACTGTATACTATTTTACAGTGAAAGTATATATCTGTTTACACACACACACACACACACACACACACACACACACACACATACAAAATTTACAATTACAAAGATCATAATTTTGTATTACGCCACAATCTAAAGTATTTTGGATCTATAAAAACTTACTAATGATTTAAGTAAATCAATTTATTTGCACTTTTCACTGTCTCTTTCTAATTAACCTTCAGTACAACAATTATTATACTAGACCACTATAAAGTCGATTTTCATTCTTTTTTATTTTTTAAATATCAATAATCTAATTAGATGTTTCAATTCGAATAGAAACAGTCATAAATAATTCTTTTGTTTATGAAAACATTTTTTAAATAAACGTATAATAGTTTGACGTTCTCGGTATTACGCAGAAGAGGTTTTGTACATTTTCCAATAAATCAATTTTAAGCAGCTTTTATTACAAAAGAACCCGTGATTTGTACGTTTTTTTTATAATTATAATAATGACGACGATGATGATAATAATAATAATAACAGTTCTATTAATCATTGCGTTGACATTTTGACAGATGGCACGCAGCAACCGTCGAACGGAACGCAGTTGGAACACTTTGTTGATCTTAACTCCAGTTCATGTAAGCCAAATATTGATCATTTTCTCTATTTACTTTTTATGTTGATATTAAAAAAACATTTATTTTACGAATTAGGAATTTTAATTTTATTAATTTAGTAGCCTTCAATATGAGTATATTGAGTTTCATAACAGTGTTAAAAGTATCGAAGTTCGATCTCAGAGTCAAAAATATCATTACCATTAATAGCCATAGTATTAATAATATCATTATTTCGGTAATCTCATGGAATAATTTTATGAGCAGCTATGGTAGTACAAATGCTTCTTCGGAATATTCACAATCTCGGCACATAGAAGTGTTGGATAAATTTCGTTGGTCGCTTCCAACGCTTCCTTTTTATAGAGGCAGGTTTGTGGCATATTCTCGAGGATTGACTAATAATATGATGAAACGTGGTTGAATTTCTACGGCGATGGTAGAGAGATTTTCGACGAGGATAGGCGCATGGTGGTGTGGAACTTCGAACCTGACATACTGCCGACTGTTTCCTGTATATTCTGAATATCTAATGATAATGCTTTCCTGTAGCCAAGTATTCTGGGGGTGAAGTCTCACTGCTAAATTACTATTTTGAGTTGACAACGTTTAAACAGAAATCCCTGTGACGAAATGTCCCATTTTCTACTTCAAAGTCTGCAACGCCTAAACTTTAGATAGCCTTCAAATACCATAAATTTTAATTAAAATTACCAAAAGTATTATTCACGATCAGCTTCGTGGATATTTACTTATTGTAAGAAAAAATTGGTGCAATATTGAATGTTTTCTACAACTAGAGGTCACGTATATTTAAAAGTCTTTGCACAAGCTTGTATAGATTAAATTATAAATCACAGTTCTATCTTTAAATGAATCTTTAATTAGTAATAGGGTTCGACTAGGGTAGGATTTTTACGAAAAACACTTTCTTGCTATTAATAAAATAATAAACATACAGAACATTATTTTAAATTAATGGTTTATAAAAAATGAACGTTATTTTACAATTCCTAAAAATATAATATGACTTTAAATATTTAACGCTTAAGAAAAATGATAATAAAATTTGGTGATTTTGAAATGTGAAAGCGATAAACGTAAATATTTTACGCGACGCAAACATAAATTCTTAAATTCAGAAAAGTATAACTACAAATAAGATTTAAAAAATTTATGTAAGATACCTATCAGAATCCTTTTTTGAAGTATTCAAATCTTTATTTAAATTTTTGTTGGGCTAAGCATGTATGCATAATTAAAATGTTTTCCTACTTAATCAATCAACTTACCAATTTATTTTACTATTATTAATAATAAAAAGAACGTATTTTAAAATTATTTCACCTATTTTGGCAACATCGTAAATGCATTTCCGTGAAAGAGGATGAAGATTGTATTTTATTTTTGGATGAAATCGATGCACTTCCATTATACTCATTCAACTCTGGTTCCTGACTTATCTTATAAAATAATTCACACAAATTACTTACATATTGAGTGAGCAATTTTTGTTTTACTCATTATTAACAGGATCATCATTTTTATTATTTATACAAAAATTTGTTTATTTAACGTACTTTTGTAAAATGTGTAAATACAAATACAGATATTATATTGGTAAGAGGTAAAACAGTTATGAATAAGCAAATTTATTAGTATTTAAATAATAATGATAATCATAAAGAAAATTTTTATTCAATAAAAACTTTTTTTATTTATCGGAAAAATTTATAAATAAATTAACAACTCTTTTGATATTTTTTCAAATAAATATTAAGAAATACTGATATTCAAATAGAAAGAGTAGAAAAGGAAGCATTCAAACAGAAAATTAATACGGGATTCGTCAAATAATATTAGATTTCATACTTTGTTTCATTCTTGATATAATTTTCTTTTATACATGTCAGAATAAAATTAAACTACCACAGTCATTGTCCATCACGCTAAATAGTTCATTACCTTTAGTAAACAAAACCAAATGATGTTATAAATATTAATATTGAAAAAGCAAATAATCTAATAGAGACTAAACTTATATTATAGATCATTCATGTCAAAGGAAGAACAAATGTGAATTATTGTTCTTTGTAAATTTATAAAATATTATTCCATTGTTAATTGATTGTCAGAAGTCTATCAATGAAATATTTTCTTCATACTGATGTAGACACATTTTTTAAAATTATTTAACTCTAATAATTTATGTACAAATTTTTAAATCTAATTTTGATTTTCCGACATTTGTATTCTATTAGAGGACTAATTAGTTGTACTCTTATAAAATGTGTTATATTGAGATTATCCAATATTGAGCTATTTTTTTATAATATGCACTTAAATGAGCAATATACTATGTTCAATTTTCTCTTAAATGTTGATAAAATTTTTTCACTATTATGTTTCAACAACTATGATCATTGCCGCATATTTACTATTTAAATCTTATCGAAATTTTATAAGAGCTGTAATTTATGCATTTGTTTTTAACAATGCTTCTAATTAATTATCTTTTCAGTTTTGTGTTTGGGGAAACTCAAATCTTAACAACAAATCTTATGCAGATTACTTTTTAAACTTCATAAAATCTACGTTTACTTAATTTTAATTAACTGAAACAACTTTTGTGTACGTAATTACTGTATTTTATAAATGAGAATTATTTAGTTGTACAAATATTTGTAATTGAATAATTTTTTGAATTATTTTTAATGAAATGTTACTTAATTAGCATACATTGAAAATAATATGGTTATTTTTATATTATTTAGTTTATTTATTATCGCAATTTTGTTTATGTTTATAAAATACATTAGTTATACATATATTATCTATTTTTTATGGATCAAAGACATTTTACATTCAGAATATAAAAAAACGCCTTTTAATCAATTATAAATAAGAATATTGGTCGGGAAAATGTTTTCAATAAACATAAAATTTAAGAATAAAGAATATATTAGATCAATATGAATTTGTGTTTTTTTTAGAATAACTCATGATTATTTTTATTTGAGGATAATATATATGTTACATAATTTAAAAAATATTTTACTTAATTCATATCAGAGAGTGTTTGTTAAAAAAAGGAATACTATTTTCAGACAATAACAAAGCGTATAGGAAGCTTTTGTTTATAGAAAAACTGGCCAATATTTTTTTATGGAAAAAATTATTTCCATTATTAAATTTAACGGTTCATTTAATGAATTCGTTTTGATTTGATTTAATTTGATTAAAAAATAATAATAAATTTATGATAGATTCCTAATTAATATTTTAATATTTAAACAATTGCAGAAAAAAGTGCTTTACCTAGTTTTTAGAAATCTTTGAAACTGTATATTTATATAAAAGCTTTACATGTTTCAGAAAATACACCTACTAAGAGTTCAATATACATTTTTTTATCCTACAATAAAAAATATTTGCTTAAAATAATCATCTTCGTATCGTAAAGAGATAGTAGGGGCCTGTATATTTTTGCGTTATATTTGCACTCGACGTTTATGGACGTAAACGATGAATCATCTCATTGTCGATAAGGTGTCTACACTACTAAAGCCTAATGTGGAATGTAATTTATTGGAATGAAATTCCTATAAAACCTTCATTGAAGATGGGTAGTATTTACTCCTCTCCTCCCAGTTTCTCCTTCTCTTACTTCTTCGGGACAGTAACGTTAAAGTACGTTTTGCTTGTACACTCGCAATGTGTCAGATCGCGCGATAAGTGTCAAGCGACTCTGATATAAACGTTTTGAAATTTGGTGGTACCTTATTATACTCCCCCCAGGATTTTGTTTAGCATCAAAAAGCACTTTAGTAGGTTTGCATTTTTTCCTGAATGTTAATAGACGAGGAAAAGCTTACTTTTCTTTAGACAAAGTATAACATTGCAATACCCCCCCTCCCCAGTTATATCATACAATGGCTAAATTATTTAGTACACTTCTGCTACTGCTACACTTCTGTATTATTTTTTCCCAATAGAATTAAATGCATGCGTATAAGTATGAGAAATTAAATAAAACTAATTGTTCGTGTAATAATATATTCCAAGGTATTAAATGATAAATTAAAAAAATAAAATAAATGTAAAATGTCAAAAAAGGAGCCGTCAATATTGTTAACAAATTTGTTATAAAAAATTATATCTGTTTATTCAATAATTTTACATTATAATTAAATCAACACTAAGGTTCTTTTTTTCATTTAGCTTTTAACTTTTCATTTAGCTACAATACTTTGATTATTGATGATCAACTCGTTAAATTTATTTTACCATTTCTGAGTTTGGCTCTTGATATTCAAATCGTCAGTGACAGGAAGCAATATTTCGTTTTATTAATCAGAAATTGAAAGCAAATAATATCTAAAATTGAAGTAACTTTAAAGATATTTTTACGAGATTATTTCTGTTTCTGTGATTTGTACTGCCGGGAATTTTAGTTCATTCCACCCCTGTGTACTCGCAGTTGTTTTCTTTACCCCTTCTACTGATAGAAACGGATACTGACAATGAGTTTGGATAAGCTCCATTTCCAATTGTAGCATGTATTATCTGGAGAAGGCAGTTGCACTAACGTTCTCAAGAATTCTTGTCCGTGTGCTGATTTTCGCTCGTGTGAGTTCTGTTGTATCCCATGTCAACTTGATAACCCAATGATTTAATTCCTTGGCTTGGAAACAATGACACACTTTACGACGGCGATTTGAAGATTGTTTTATCGCAATTCATTTAATTTGAGAACGCAGTCCTTTGTACTTCTTAATGGTTAAATTCTTTTAATACCGAATGTTTTAAAATCAAAACTGAAAAACCATTAAACATAAGACTTCATAAAGATATGACAATTGTAAACTCACTAAAAATGAATAAATATAAATATTCAATAAGATGCAGAATAATTACCAATCAACCAAATTTAAGTTAAAGTTTTCGCTTTCGAAATGTTAGTTGTAAAACTTTTGTACAGTTTTTGCTTGCGTTTTGACAAAAAAAATTGTTTAATTCTTTAAATTACACCCATTGTTTTTATTTACAATTTTTTACTTCGAATTAATATTTTCAAATAAGAAATTAATTAGAGAAATAAGAAAACTTGAAGGCAATTATAATTATCATCCTCTTTTAAAAGTAGTAAACTGTTAACCTTGCGTATCATAAAATTTGGTATATTAATTAATCGCAAGTATTATAAATTATAATATTTTATACATAATAAAATTTTCAACATATTCATATAATTCATCATCATAATTAATATCATAATTCCAATCGACGCAAAGAATTGTTAATAACCTCGCCTGTCTATTCTTTTTCATTTCAAGTAAAAAATTGATAAAGTGAGGATTTATTCTATAGAAATATACGTATACAGCATATTTATACGCATGGGATAATTTGTGTGCGCGTATATGCGTGAGATAGATAGAGTGTGTGTGTGTGTGAGAGAGAGAGAGAGAGAGAGAAAGGAATTATACATTGATCCGTATCCGACCTAATTCGGTGAGGATGCAACTGCTCAATCTACATTGATCTTATGCATTTAAAAGTCAAATCTATATACATTTTTATTGCTTAAAATCCTATTAATGTATAATGATAACTACTATTAAGTCAGAGGCTTAAGATAATTAGAACTTCAAAAATAATAAATTATTTCCAATATATTTATAAATTCATAAAAATTTTATGAACACAAACAATTTTGTTAATCGTTTTTTACAATTTTATGCTTTTTATAGGTTATGTTTTTTAAGATATTTGATTAATATTTGAAAATTATTAACAAAATTATAAATTATAAGGGTTTCGCATTATCTTGAAATTTAAATATCTATACTATTGGTAAGATTTGTTAGCATTAGAAATGTACATAAGTATTAAAACAATAGTATAAAAATGATTATGAGTATATGATGTAGGGAAAAAACAACGGCTGGTTTGGTAGTTAAATTTTTAATTAATATCAAGAATGTACATTATGTTATAATAGCAGAGTATGAAAAACTTTTTCGTTTTTAGTAATATTTGTCAGAAATTTTAATAAAATTGTAAAGAAATTGTATTGTTTTGAACGTTCGATGTAGAAAATTATTAGTTGCAATATTGGAAATTTTTTCATAACATTTATTTTATAAACGCTCAATATTAATCGCTTGTATGATTATTGAAAATTATAAAGCTTATTTGATGAAGTATCCTTTTGAATGCTTAAATATTAAAAATCTCCACTACATCAAGAAAAAGTCATTTACCAAATTTCTTCAAAGAAATTTAAATTACATATTACTAATATAATTAGAACAAATAGGAGGATTTAACGTCAAGCGGAAGAAATCGCATATTGCTTATTTACGCATAGTATATGAGCACTCTCAAGGATAATTAAAACAAGTGGTACTTTTGACATACAAACAATATTCATTTTTATAATAAAAAAAAAGTATAATCGTTAATTGTTATAGAACAATACTTTCATTCGAGGACATTATTACTCTACCTTGACATCAATAATAACGCATGGGCTTGTACGAGTACTATCACCTTTCAATTTTCACTTAGGCATTAATAACAGGAGTACCGGAGTTGAATAACAACAGAATATCTATTTCGTTATACTAGAATTTCACTGGTAGCTGTAATGTAAACACGTCCCGTTTCCCAAATAAATGACCCCCGCTCGATCCTGATGGCTCTCAACAACCGCACGAAAATCCTGACAGCATTCAAATATGAGTAATTTGTTTACAGTTTCGAGCAGCAGCGTTGCAGTGTACTTCTAAACGAACTGTCGACCGCTCATATGTTTCTGATGTACAGGTGCAAGTGCGGCTTAAAGTTACGAGGCACCCGAAATAAAGGCCGTAGACACTAGAGTTACATGGTTGGTGTCGTGTTCCCCATACATCCTCGATAGTGTCCCTGGTCAATCTCCGCCCTTTTCTCTTACTAACGCTCGCATTCATCTAACGTGCGAATATCTAGTCGAGCTACATACGAAGGCTTTTAAGCGGGTATTTCAAATGCACTCGTGATATTTTGTAATTGTAGGCTCGTGGAAAGAGGAATCGATTAATGGAAAATCTCAATCCTTGGTCGCTTTCTCCCCTGTTCATCGGATTTTTCGCAGCTTCAATGACCTTTAATTAAGATATTGATCCGATAATACCTGAGTTTTCAAATATGACATTTGTATTATATTATTTTGCCTTTCAGTGATTACTTGTTTTGAAGCTTATATTTGTAAAGCTCATTTAAAATATGTAAGCAATTTAAGAATTTAAAGTAAGGCTTCCTTTGGATGTAATTGTATTGTAAGCGTAACTCAATGTGTTACTTTCTATCTGAATATAATTATTACTATTTTTTGTATTTATTACACAAAACTAATAATAATACAATGAATAATTTTTTATCTTGTATTTGTTTAGCAGCATTGAACATCCTTGTGTAAATCTAATCTTCTAAGAATTGTATTTTTTTCAGCACCTGCCTTTTTTCGTTTATTTAATATTTCTAAAGTACCTCTTATTAGGAAATTTTATTCCTTTATATAACATTCGATTATAATATAAATAGAAATTTTTTTACCAACACTCAAATCACATTATGCTACTAGAAATTTACACTTTAGATACATTGCAACAGAAAAGTTTTACGTACCCAAACGCGCATTGTCATTCATAAGTTTATTTAATTTGAATAGATAAATCCAATCATCGGTTAAACAAGTTTCGTTGTAGGGGCAAAAATATTTGGTAAATATAATAGCATATTAGAGCTGGAGATAATAAATGGTATTGAGGTGGAAGATGACAAGTAATGGGATCATCATACTAACTGATTACTTGAACACAGGTATTCGTATTAATGAAATATTACATAAGCATTAAAAAAAAATTAAAAATTGTTTGTAATACATGACAAAGCTTTTTTATACGGAATAAACTGAGTATTATTTTTAATCTAGTTTTAGTATTTAATAATTGCTTAAATTTAACTTCTACTAAAATGATAAGTGTTAATAGCGGTGTTGCTGTTTATTTACACATACATTTTCAATCTAAAAAAAGGATTCGAATTGAGTCAATTGAAACCAAGAATTATCTTCATATTTACACATATATGTTACTGCACGTATTTACGTAAATCGTATACAGAATTTGGAAAGAGTGACAATTTTTTTTATAACAATTTTATTTTAACTTAATTTATATTCTTAGTATTTTTGAATAATGAATAACGATAAGTATTGGATCAAGAGGTAAATTTCATTACTGAAGGTAACATTAATTTACAATTTTTATAGAATTGAGGAACATTTTTTGTGCAGGTATTTAAACAAAAAATGTTGGCTTAATTTTAAGCATGGGGAAAATTTTTTTTTTTAAATAAGTTTTCTAGGGCCTTTAGAATTTCCTTAAAAACAGCATAAGGCTAGGATTATTGTACAGTTAAAATTATCTTGCGAAAATTAATGAGCCAAAAATTACAAATGCTTAAAAAACATACATAACTATTTAAATTCACTTGTCTACTGAATAATTTAGCTTCATGCGATCTCTGCTTGGTTGATATTCTATTTGCTTCTAATTTTTATAATATCGAGTAAAATATTCAGTTCTGTTTAATTTTTTTTTTTTTTTTTTACGAAATGTGCATTTAATTATCTTCGAGGGTAAAATTATAGTTATGCCGAAAATAAAAAAATTGCGACAAAATTGACTTATACGGCCTGCGGACAAGGAAAATGTGTGAGCAGTGAGAGTAAGGGGAAAAAAGAAAGTAAGTGGAGCGCGCACTTGAACGATCAATATAGACGCATGTACAGAGGGACGTGTGAGATGTTCGTAAGCGAATAAAAAAGACAACGCGCGAGGTGTCAAGGCTGCATCGTCGATAAGCATTCGGCATTACTCTAGCCTTTATGATATCGTGGGTGCAAGTTATCAAATGAATGCCCCTATACTTGTACGCTTTTGCTAGAATGGGCTTGTTTGGAGAATCGAGAGCTCGGTGCCCGTATCAAAAACGCACACGTATGATAATACACGCAGTGCGTATTCACCCATTTAAGCTGCGCCGCACTTAATATCAAGAGGTAGGGTTCGCGTAATTTCCTTGCTCTCTTTTAAACAATGCATTGCGTTAAGGCCGTTGTAATTAGCACATAATGACGCCATCGATTATTTTCTGCAGTTAAAAAACATTTGCGAATGATTGTCTTGTAAAATATGTCATCCTATTGATCACCTTATGCTTGCTGGCTATTTCAAACTTATCTCTTATCTAGAGCAGCAATCGATAAATCTAAAGCATTCGATAAATGGCAATGAGCAATAAATACTTAATAATTTATGCTGTAGTTTCAAGTTTTAATTTTAAAGTGAAGCAGGCTCTTTTTATACATTCACGTATAAATTACATTTAATCGGAGTTTGATCATTGTTACAATTATTTTCATCTTGTTGGTTAAACATGAAACTGTTTATTATAAAAAAGCAAAGCCTGGTTTAAAAAATTCATTATTGTAATTCATCAAGCATCTACACGACGCTTATTCCGATTATTGTTTAAAATTGATCCCCTCGGTATTGATAATTAAATAAAATTGCGCCAACACAAATACATTATCGTATAAATATTTATAATTACTTTGTGGAATCTTGGATTAAAAATCATAGAAGTTTATTTTTGATCTGTTTACAGATTTATCGTACAATCGAATACAATGTAAAAAAAAGCTTCTTAAGTTAATGCAGTATTCTAATTGTTTATTCTGTGCCGTTCAAAAATGAAAACACAAACAGAAAGATAAATGAAGAAGCGCAATAGTAAACATGACTGATTTTTATTTTCAAAATTGTAATCAACGCTCTGAATGTTTTATACATTCAGAAATAATTGTTTTTGTAAAAACAAGTGTCTGAAAAATTACAAGCGTTATTCATTCAAATTTTCGCAGATTACGTGACGCGAAATCGATCACCGCGACAGAGCCAAGGTCTTCCCTTCTCACATAATTACTGTAAAATATTTACTGCACAAACTGCAGTGGTGAAAGTCCCCACGCTCCATTATCGATTATGTGAAATTCCACCGGTGGAGGAGTCCGTTATTCGACGTTAACTTCATGGAAGAATTCCAGGGGCTAACGGTCTTGGAACGTCTACCTCGATCATAGTCAGCAAAGGCCCTGAACTGGAGCGAGGTTCATTGTCTGTGACCTTAGCTCTGACTAGGGAGACCGAAGTTTATTCATAAATGCAGGCCTCGGTAGCTAAATGGCTCGCGTCATGCAAGCACTGCCTTCACCGTATCTCTCTCTCTCTCTCTATCTATCTATATAATTCCCTTCCTTGCTTGTGACAGAGTTTGAAGAGACGGAGGGGGGGGGGAAGTGACTGGCGATGGAGGACGGGCATGTGTGGGTGCGTTTTGTGCGCGTGCAGACCTTCGATTCCGTCTCAACGACTGGCTGACTAAACGATGATCACCTCCCCTTACTTCTTGTGCGAGCCTTCGTCCTTGAAATTATTCGTTGATCGTTATCATAAGCTCTGCTTATTGCCGATTTCCGCGACGCTTCCGTGTTGCTTTATGCGTTACTTTTCGCGTTTTTTAAAAACCTGTTTTGATCGTTGCTCTATTTCTTAAAAAATTGCGACAAAACTGTTTTTAATCCTCTCTCTCTCTCTCTCTCTCTCTCTCTCTCTCTCTGTGCATGCGTGCGTGAATGCGTGTGCGCGCGCGTACTACTTTAGCTGAGAGTTTTTTGTGCTTGAAACCATATTTTCTTGCAAAAAAATTTTTTTTTCAACTTTCCATGCTATGTAGTCGAAAAAGATATGATAAATTATCGCATCATTTTATTAGCTTTCTTTTAAAAGAATTTCTATTAAAAAAAATACTTCTTTTGCATAGAAGATGAAAGCGTCAATTTATTTAATTAAAGTATTTTATATAATTTTATGAAGTTTTTATATTTCTATAATGTCAAACTTTTTAATTTAATTTTCAAATTTTTTCCCATCGTATATTATAAGAGTAAATGTATTAAAATCATAATTCAAGTATGTAGTAATTACTAATAAGCCAGAACATATTATAATTGGAATTTGGGATTGGTAGATACATACTTATATAATTAGTAAAATATTTAAAATTTTTATTCTTTATGGCTAAAATAGATTATTTAAAAAATATATTTTTGAAGCGTAATCAAATATTAATCAAGGTGGCAAATTATTACAATAATTATTAAGTTGAATTTAATTTCTAAAAGTTGATTAAATAAGGAACAGTTATATTTATCTTCAATAATGTTTACTCAAAGTAATCAGAATTTTAGATTCCGTAGAAAGCGTGTAAAGTTTGCAAAATGAAATTTAAAAAAGTGTAATGTATAGGTATACAAACGGGTAAAACTTAAAAATTATTATATTATGGAATACATGACAGAACTCAACATGGTAAATATTATCAAAGGGTCTTAAGGAGTTATTATATAATTTTAACACAGTTAAACGGATAATAAGTTCAAAATGCATCAAATTGTTTTTAAAAATTAGGAGGACTTTATTATATATTTTTTATATATTGTTGTGCATGCACGGTAATTAAAATATTTAATATATTTAATATATTTAATATATTTAAACGTATTTTATAATACAAATGCATAGATATCCGATTGAAAACTTGTTTATTTTCCCTAAAGTTAGCTTTTAATGAAACTCAATTTAAGTGATGCTTATAACAAAATAAGAATAAGATACTCATTGCTTTTTAGTAATTGATCAATAATTTCTTTCTACATTGAGTTTTTGAATATAATATTTTTTAAGCACAATTTTAAAAAGTTATATAATTTTAGCCAGTTGCAATAATCTAGTTAAAGAAAAAAATAAAAAGTCTTGAGAAGCATAAGTAGTTATTCAAATTTTTTATATGTAAATAGATATAAGTAAGGAAAATCACAGTAAAAGTAGAAAAGAGGACATTCGAAAGGTAGCTAGGTTCCGACATATTGGAACGATTGAACAGGTGAGCTTGTTTAGATAATGTCATAAGGTATGAGCTCTTCTAATACCATTCTGCCTAAGTAATTATAAAGCAATTTTAATTTACCTTTAGTGACATCTAATTCTCTTTCTGCTCAATAATTATCTTTTATAATTCTCACCATTCCCTCTAATGCATTATTTTCTCATCTTAAAGCAAATATGCGTAGTAATCTGACCCACAGTCTTCATTCAATGTCAGTAAGCTTTATAAATAAGTCTAGCAATCTTACTGAAAGTACTCTCAAAGGACAGATATAAAAGTTTCGAAACATGAATACATGTATATATAGTATATATATATATATATATTATACGTAAATAACTATATACACTATATATCGTTATTTCTACGAGGATCAAAGCAGTTGTTAAAGATTTTAATATTATTAATTGTAGCCTTAATTAAAGCCGAAAAAAATTATACTAATTTTTGTAGGAATTTTAAAAAAGCAATCAATAAATATAAAATGAGTTCGGTATGGAAAAAATGGTAATAAAAAGTGATAGAAATCTTTATGTAAAAAATTGTATTATACGTAAGAGATATAAAAAAATATTATATTAGATTAGCATTTTTATCATTTTTTAAAATCTGTACACTTAACTCTGTAATTTTAACAAAAAATTTTATACTTACGATACATAAATTGTCTATTATTAATTATAAGATTTTTATTGTGTGTATATGTATATATATATATATATATATATATATATATATATAGAGAGAGAGAGAGAGAGAGAGAGAAAGAATAAAACTGCATTTGAATTTTCAGCTTTATAAATTTAGTTATAAGATCCATTTCATCTTCTTTAAAAGTTTTTTCAATCTATGATACGAAGTCGAGATATACTACTCAAATAAAAATTCCTTATTGTATATGAGCTTACAGTATTTTATGATACAGTTATTTTTTTTTCACTTTGAGTGCTAAAAATACGTAACGTCTCATTAAAATACTTATTGCTGTATAATATAAAGAAAACGATTAGAGATGAAATATATCGAATCTATTTGATAAAATTAGCGAACAACATTCGAGAAGTAAGGTAATTGTTACTACTTTTTTTTTTACTTTTACATTTCATTAAAACTTATCAAATAAAAGGTAACGAAGACTCTTTAACCCTCATAGTGTATAAATTGATTAACTTGTATCAATAATTCAGTATGAATAGTTATGAATGAAGTAATTAATGTAAATTTATCTAAAAAATGAACTCAGAGGTAGGCACCGTACACACACACACACACACACACACACACATATATATATATATATAGAGTCAAAACTGTACCACTAACACTCTTTCAAGATTTATCCATCCGGGAGGATGGAGGGCTATTTGCAAACGGTGGATCCTCGAACAAGATTTTCCTATGAAAGCATCAGCCGTTTAAGAGCGGTTGAAAATTCAAATTTAAAAATGGCACATTTTCAGCCAGCCCCATCATTTTCCGTTCGCGCGAAAATGGATTTCCATAATATGCTTGCTCGCAAGGTCGATCGTCAAATTAAATCTTGAATGGGTCGAAGCGTAAGGTCGACGTTGAAGAAGCTCGTTTGAAATATAGTTTGGAGTCGTTTGCATTAGCGGACGATTTTTATGAACTTCGTCCCGCCAACTCGCCAGATGCATATCATCCACGTATTTCTGGATATGCTAAAATAAACGTTGGCGCTCTCTGAAGAAATATTTTATAGAAAAATGCATTAAATTATATACGGCACCTACCGAGAAATATGCTTTACTTATTTATTTTTTTACACTCTTCCAATTGAATCAATTGGAAATCAAATTTCACGTATGATGAAATATACACATGTCGGTAAATACAATTATTCAACTTTTTCATTTGAAATATTTTAAAAATCGAATCCATGTAAGCAATTATAGCAAAACTAATAGCTTATAAAATGCTTGTATTTTTTTCCAAAATTATAATTTTGTACCATGCTATTTCATTAGATATGAATGTATCGATAGATATTATATTTAAAACATTTTTGAAATATTATTTAGATTTTAATCTATATCCGACTTAGCTTTAATATCAATTATTAAAGCTAATAAATAAATGCACTACGATTAAAGATGTTTTTGTGGACGTAATTGATTTTGTGATAAAGTAAATTCTATTGAATATTTAATCTACACGTCTGTAGTTACAAAACGTTAGAGTTTCAATATTCGAAAGCCTTAGTCAATCATAGATTTAATGACAAGGCCATAAAGTCGACTTAATGCGAAGACGACGCTTCCATATTTTATTTGTCTTCAACATCCTTTAAAAGCGTTGTAAAATATAAAATATTTTAAATCGAAGAGAATAATAAAAATGAACGACGTAATTATTTTACGTAAAATATTTACGTAATGTAAAAAATATTTTTTTAAATACAATCATTTATTTGCAATATAACTACTATCACATAATTATTAGAATAAAATTTTTTTTTAAAAAGCATACTGTTTGAATTCAATTATATTTTAGCAATAATTAAAATTTTTTATGATACAATTTATGATATATCTACATAAATATTGTATTTTCTATATTTATTTACATTTCGCCTTCCTTGCTCGTGCATTAATCGAATTAATGTTCTACCTCTAACCTCGTAGTTTAATATTTGTTTAATGGCTTTATCATTAATCTTTTGGATTAATTTATCAAATAATGATTGCAAATAGAAAGATAACCATATTAAAATAACAAATCGTCTTTCTGAAAACAAATCATTTTTTTATTAATAATAAAAATTTTATTACAAAAAATTACTTACTAAAAGCATTTTTACTATAATAAGATGGACTTAATTGTTTTAGCTATTTGATGAAAACGTAATGTTAATCGTCGTTAAATCAAAAAGATAAATATTTAAAGTATAATTTATTATATAAAAAGTCAACCAATACCTGAGATGAAGATAATTTAAAAAATTTTCAAACATCTTGTTTTCTTTATTTACTACCATGAATTAAAAGAAGAATGGTAAAAATTAATAATTGTAAAACAGTAAAAGAAATATTAATATACAGTAAAGATATTTAACTTCATTTTCTGACTACCTTTTTTCCAGGTGCTATACAATACTCAAACTTATTTGTATCCATTACGAAATCTCAATGTTTGCTCTCAAAAAGTTATGTAAATGCAAATCTTCAGGCATGTTTTACGGTAGCAGAACTTTAATGTTCAAAATAAACATTGTTGTATTGTAAATTTAATTTACTAGTTAAGTGAATTAATTATTCAGTTTTGTTAAATATTTATTTAATTGAATCGATATTATACAATAATTTTTCTATATAAATTTTAAGTATAATTGTTCGTAGATTATAATTATAGTTTAGTTATGCAGTCAAATTAAGATTTGTGGGGAAAAAAGTGTTTTTAATAAACCATAAAGTAACTTTAATAATGATAATTTACTACTATTTTTGTGGAATAGAAGTGAATATTATAAAAATTGGTCGATTTGAAATTAGATACAACTAAAAGAGTAAATTCAATGAATACTTTAAAAGTATAGCAGCAATGAAGAAACACAGAGTGAAAAACTTGCTCTCGGTTGAAATTGGCGATTCAATGACACTACTCGCATCCAAAAACAATCACCCCACGAACTAAAGCAGAAGCTATTCGATTCAATTCAACTCTTCTCCGTGTGTATCTTCTCTTTCGCTACCTTAATGAGTCTAATAATCAAACAGTTGAAGAAAGGCCGTATTTGTTGAATAAAGTGAGTCCTTGTAATCTTTATTTTTAAGGATATGTAGAAAAATACAAATTGACTGATGAAATTAGAGAGAGAGAGAGAGAGAGAGAGAAAGAGGAGGCAAGGGGCATAAAAAAGCTGAAATGAATTGCTGCTTTTGATACTAAATTTGAAGGTGTACAATTGTTTGAGATCTTGGCAAGTGTGTTCAATTGATAGCTGTATTACGTAAAAGCTATGAGCTTCAAAATAAAGAAAAAATTTCTAAAGGACACGTTTAAGAGATAAATTTTTATCCACTGAAATATGTAAGTATAAATTTATAGGTACATGAACATATACTGCAATATTTCTTTACTAACTGATTTCTTTTTTTTACGCATATATTTTTATCAGTATAGTTTATATTGCTTTTATCTTTAGCGATGTACAAAAATAGGATTGAATGTTGTAAAATTTATATTAGGTTTGCTGCAAATATTAATTATTGTTTTGTTTATATATGTATATATTTGATCAAAATCTAATAAATTTAATTTAATTATGTAATAATTTTTCATGTATAACAGAATATGTCTTATTTAAACGTCATGAATAGTTCAAATTCTTAAAATTAATTAAAATATTGTATATTGGAAGAAAAGGCTTAAATTATTATGTATTCGTTAATTAAAGAGTTGTCGATATCAAGAACGGAAAAAGTGATAAGTGTTCTTTAAATACACTCTTCAAATTCTACAAATTAATATGAAATATTATATCTCTTTTTGTGTGCAGTTAAAGTTTGCATTGCGTTGAAAATATTTTAGCGATGAGACATTGTTTTATTAACATCCGAGAAGGCTTAGATTTATTTCGGAGTATTACATAAAATCAGACGAATGCGAGTAAATTTACAGAACGAATGAAAAGTGAAGCATGCAACAAAACCAGCAAGCGAAACAAAATTATAGGTAGGAAAAGTCTTGTTCCCGGAGTCGATAATATCAAACCTAACGTCAGCTAATCGGACGCTGGATTTGTAAACGCACATCGACGATATCTTCAACGTAATTATATTATAAATTATAAGATGTGCAGAAGGGTTTCAAGGCATGAAGGAGAGGTGAAAAAGAGGCGAACAGTGGGAGGAGGTGGCGCAAGAGGGAGGGCGGTTGTTAGGGGGGAGGGGATCAGGGGATGATAACACACACACACACACACACATTCCGCGTAAAAATGCTAGATGAACCGGAAGGGGCCATTATTCGCGGCTCTGTGTAGGCGCCGGAAGGAGGACGCGGCATTTATTCGCGAAGGAAGCCTATATAGTCAGGGCTGGATTCTTTCTTATGCGATAGAAGAGTCAGCGAAATCCCACAAGCACACGCTCTCTATATCAAAATACTCGGACGCAGCAAAGCCTCGGAAAGCCCGCGCCCGAGTCCACGCGCCGGCGTGCAAATCTTTCCTTTCTCGTTATTCATAAAATGCGCCCTCACCCGCGTCACGCGTGGCGCACCCTCTTGTCGGCAGTGGGGGCGGCTCGAGTCCGCTCGCTGGACCACGGGGAGTCTGGAATTTTCGTCCTCTGCCAGCCGGAGTCTAGCCGCGTTCGGCCCTCGCGTGCACTCCTACGCGCCTGTTCCCCGAACTTCCAGGAGAATGGGGGGGGGGAGGAAGGACTCCGCGAGGAACCTTCAAACCTGGAGCTCAAAGGGAGCAGTAATTCCGCGAGGAGTCCGCCCTTTGTCCAGGCCTCTTAAGCGAGCAGACTCTACATTTTCTTTTTCATGCATGCGAGCACCTGCCACGACAAGGCCTTTAGCTCTGCCGCACTTTCGGCGCCTCTGCGATTCTAATTGTGATAATTCAAAGCTCGCAGGTTCAGCAGCCCAAGGCGGCTTTCCGCCCCTTCACGGTTGGCGTCGAATTCGCGAAAGCCACTTATCTCTGACCCAAGTCATCTCTGCATTTTACCCAATATCCTGGCACTGTCGCTCTGCACAGAGTATCAAAAATAATACATTTCGTTTGCTGGTTAGATCATACTCTCGATACAGATAGCTATATTGCCAAGCTCTTTCGAGTAATTGAGCAGTCGATCTATCGCAGTTCGTAATTTCGTGAGTAGTCAAGTTTTAATCAGCTTTTTCCCCGACTTCGTATAATTGCAAAACGAATTATGCGTCCCATTAGCCCGGACTTTTCATGAAAATTAACGATCTCTGAACTAATATTGCTCGATGCAATAACGGTCCTCTTCGCGTGTATCTCAACGCACTGATTGGAAACTATGGTTTCTATGTAACTGCGTATACATTGTCAGCATGGCAACAGGGAGATAGCGAACGAGTGGCAGCTCATTGTCGGAATAAATGCTATCTAGCATTGTTGATAAGCTCTTTAAAAGAAATTAATGACAATCTTATCGGATTTCTTGAGGTTGAGAATGGAGTCATTCACGAAATCGGACATCGATCGTGACGATGGATAAAAAATTAAACCTTTGTCGACTTTCGTCGAGTTACGCAGTTGTGCGAGTCGAAATTTAAAAAAAAATTTGCAAACGCCCAAGTGATTGTATAAGCATAAGTGTTTGCGCGGGTGTAAAATAATATGCGCCAAGTGTCATTTGTGGATAATCGCAAAAGAATAATCTACATGGGATTCGAAAGGATAATTAAGTTTGACTAATTTTGCCGTTGATTGGGCCGAAGGGTTTTAGCGGGCTGAACATTGTACAGAATGCCCAGGGACCATATCAATAATTCATCGTCCATCAAAGTGATCAATCAGAAGGTGGCTGGCTAAGTGTAGAGGCGGAGAGTAGGAGGGGCAGGGCTAGCCGAGAAACGGCTGGCTCAAGGATGCTGGAGGAGCGTGAGAGCCGGGCTCCGTATGGGTTTAGGCGCTGGGGGTCCGCTGCGAGCGAGCCCCGCGTTCCCTTCGCGCGTGGAAGGCAAAGCCGGCGGCGGCGGCGGCGGCGACGGCGTCGACTTGGTCTGATCGATGCGCATCGACCCACGTCAGCTCCTTCGCGAAAACGCACACAGGACTCGGTTGCACGTGCCGGCGGCCCCCACCAGCTCCGGGGGCCTCGACGGCTCGGGCCGAGGGCTCTCGCGGGGCTGGCGGGGCTGGCGGGGACGGAGTCGACGTAACGCCGGCGCGACCCTCCGGCTCCGAGAGGGCGGCTTCGGTGGGAGCGCGGAGAGCCCCGTCATCGGCACAGGTACGCGCGAAAGGGAGCGAGCGCCAGCCGAGCAGTGCCGCAGGGTAGGGTAGGGTCGGCTCCGGGCTCGCGGGCAGGGGCAGGGAGCGTGGCGTGCGCGTCGGTGCCTGGCCGCCAGCACGACCGAGAGCACTTGTCTGCCTTGGCTCTGTCTCGCCGGTCAAGTCAAGCTCGCGCTCGCGAAGGCCTCGCCGCCCTGGCCGGGCACCAGCGACACTTGTTGTTGTTCTCGGGCCGAAGCCAGCGAGCCTCTCCCGGGCAAAGTCGAGGCTGGGACTCGTTGGGCCCGGTCGATCGGGATCCGCCAGCCGCCAGTGGACTCGCGCTCGCCTCCAGTGAGTTCTTACCCGATCCCTCGGCTCGCCCGAGTCCACCCTCCCTCCCCCCCCCTGCCCTGCCCCGGCCCTCCAGACCCTGGCCAGAGGGGCCCGCTCTCCGTCCCATCGGCCGGCTCGAATCTCCCCGAGGAGGCCCCGCCGCGAGGGACGCTCCTCGGGCGCCTCACCACCTCGCTGTGCAGGCTTAAGGGAGGTTTCGCGCAGTGCTCCCCCACCCCCCCCCACCCGAGACCCATTCGAATCCAAGCGCTCGCGCCATCCTCGCTTCTATGGCTATTGGCTCGGGCGCCTCCCGATCCTTCCCCATCCTTATTCCCCATCCCTATTCGCCATCCTTCTCAGCCCTCGTCAGTCGCCATCGTTATTGCCCGCTACCCTTACTCGCTTAACAGGGCCATTTAATTACTTCACCTCAAATCAAATCAATTACTCGATATCGTACGTGCGAGGAGGCCCTGCCCCAACAGTTGTAGTCCATAAATAACGATTGCCAATTAATTCCACGAAGCTCCGAGTCTCCGATATTAATAGCCTACTTACATCTCCCAGCACGTGGATTCTCATTTGTTTACACTGCAACGAGCAAAAAAGTTTTTTCGAAGACTCTAAGAAGCTGCTGTGAAAATTTATTGCCGCGTAAATAACTTGACCATTCCCCGTCTATTATTGTAATTGGTCAACGCAACTGTGGACACCGTATCTACTATATACAGAGGCACTGCCGCTCTTCGACTAAACACTTTACCTATAACATTGATTTTTTCCCGTTGCGTTCTTTACTCTGTTCACTCTCTTATTCAACTATTGCAGATATTAGCGTGCCCGATAATACTCGATTTCATTTTGTTTTCATCGGCTCGTTCATCCGCATTTTATTAGCCTTGCCTATACCTTCCTCGTAACCGAGATCACATAATACACATTTCAACTCTCTAAATTCCGCGTTACATTATTTCAGTAGCTTCTGAGTCTCTTGCTCACACTCGATTTCTAAACTCTCCTTCCTTTATACTCGCAGCTTTCCGGCTTATCGTAATGACCAGTTTAACCTTAATTATACGATTTTAAGTTAACTGCGGTTATATTCTCCAAATATTGACGTTGCCACTTCCTCTATCAATACTTTCACAAGATGAGCACAGAATTTAAACATTATTTTCAAATACGCTTTAAAATGATTGTACTTTTATTGGATGAGAATTTCAAATTCAAATTATTTGCTCGTCACTTGAGATCTTTTATTCACTGCAAACTTGTAATTATCGAGTGAATTAATTACGCAAACTGGCCAATAATATTTAGAAAAATCTTAAGATCAAAATGTCCAATCGTAAAAATGAAAAATATTTCCTTTTTTCATTAAAAAAGAAGCAATTGATTGTCCTGCATTTTTATTTATAAATTCAATTAATTCTTCGATACTTTAGAAGTAATTGAATTTCATGAGCGAAGAATATTCAACGATTTTGCCGCGTAGAAAATTCTTTGAAAGCTTAAAATTTATCGCTGTATACACGCTGGAAAGAGCAATAAGCATTCTAATATTAGATTAGCTAAATCTTTTCCGGAACTTACAAAAGTCACTATCGATCACTACCTGCTGCATTTCGTAATTTGTTTAAGTATGAGAAATTCGAAACAATAATCATCAAATTTTATTAAAACGTCCGAGGAAATCATCGAAAAAAGTTTTCAATTCAAACATTAGAATTAAAATCCGTTAATAATGTACCCGGTCCAGTAGCTTAAAAATCATCAATACTTCTAAATTGTATTAGAAATAAATATTCAGGCTTACAATCGTGTGCTGATCCTTAATATTAAAACGATTTGAATGAATATTTACCCTCGCTGAGCAGAAAGTGTAAGAGAATCGCAAGCTTGTAAATGAAGACTATTAGTATTTGGAGTGACGACTTTTCTAGGCTTCTGCAAATCCTCTTTAACAGTCTCACAAGCTGTTCAATGATTGCTAGTCAATATTTGAGAATATCACTGCAGTGACTCTTGTGATTGCTCATGTCGATACCTTCAAATTTAGTACCTTGCGCTGGGAGATTTTTTCAATTATTATGGCATTGTATTATGCGCGCGCTCTATATTACAATCAGAAAATGGCTTCCGTCTTGCACTTCTTTTATAGGCTGCGATCAGTCGACGGATAATTTTGAAATTTATATTTATATTTAACCTTAGTTGGATTCTATCTTACTTGGATATTGCCACAATATCATTGATCGAATTAAATAATAAAATTTACTCATAAAGCATCGAAGGAGTTATAACCCAATGTGGCGTAATATTTTAGTAATATTTACAAAAGATAATGGTATTTGAAAAGATAACGCGAGGTTTGGTTCTTCGCGACTGCTTTTAATGCCACAAAGTGCCTTCAATTAGAAAAGTAAAAGAAATACGAAAAACGCAAACGGAAGAAATACAATCATTCTTCGGGTCGGAGATAATTTTCCTTAACAGCCGTCACAAAGATGAATGTTGGAATTTGATTGCAGAATGTTAGTTGTGGAAATTTTAATCCGGCAAGCTTAGCAGGTACATTAGAGACCGAGTGAAAATAGCGCAGAGTTAAAGGGTTAAAGGGACAAAGTTGAGATATCGATGGGAGCCGAATCGCAGGAGCGAGAGGAGGAATTGGGTGTAATGAAAAAGACCTGCATCGCTAATGAAATGGCTCTTGATCGTTTGCAATCCAGAGTTATAGGGCGCGGAAGCGCAGCAATTGGCCATTGGGGCGAGCCTTAGAGCATCGACGGGGGAGAGGAAAAAGTGCGCCTGGGCCGGCTGGGGAGGACTTGCCCCCGCCCCCGGCGACCCGGAGATTTCCGCCTCTTCCGCTCAATCGGCGAATCGATTAACGGCCGGCCGAGTCGCAGGGCCTCGGGCCACCCCCGAGCTCGAATCGGACATTGGTAATTTCGATGCCGTGCGCGCCCCGGCAGGGAGGCGATGAGAGCCGAGCTCGCGGACTCGCTCGAGACCGGAGCCTCGCCTGAACCCAGAGCCGCTTCGTCCCGGAGCCGCTAGTGTGCGCGAGTGCGCCGGACGCCGCCAGCTCGAACATCGGGTGCCTCGCTTACCAGCCGCCGAGGAGATGAGCAACTCGGGGGCGATACCACTGCTGCCGGTGAAGAAGGGCCAGATCGTCGAGGGCCTAGGCAAGTATGCGAACACGAGCCGCTTTTTTCGACCGCCGTCTCGGCCTGCCCGACCTTTTCACGGCCGGGCCCTTTAACCGAGCCCTTAAAACCGAGCCCCCTTTTACCGAGCCGCTCACGCCACGGGCTCGATTCGGCTCTAGACCGCAGCCTCGAGTTTACCTTATCGATCAGCCAAAGTTCGTGCAAAGTGGCTCCGATTCTATAAGAGCCCCGCTACTTTCACAGCCTGACTTTCCATTAACAATTTGAGCCTATTGTAAATGTCGAGTGGCTCTCTCACTCTTTATCCATTTGTACCTTTGGCGAAAGCACACCCTTCCCCCTTACCCCCCGGTCCAAAAATTCGCCCCCGCGAGTATTTTATCCAGCTGCGAATCAACGAGGTCTCGAGTCGTCGTACTCCTTAATCTTCCTTGCGCGCTGCTTTTTTTCATCCTCTCGCAACGCAGGCGTGCGCGCATTGTCAGAAGGGCTAGTCGACTCATCTCGACGGATAATAACAACCACCGAAGAGTTCACCGATATCGGGGCTCTTTCCTAGCGCGCCTCGGAGACCCTCGACTTTTTGAAATATTTATTAAAAGCTCGCTTCTACCCCCGTAGACTGTCGGTCACGGCGCGCAGTACTCGCAGCGTCACAAATCCGTTACAGAGTCTATTCGTATCTCGAGTGTCATTGTAGTTTAAATTGAGGACGTCATAAAACTCTATCAGCCTCTATAATCCAATCGCCGCTCGAGAAACGGAAAAAAGCTTCTTCTTCGGTAAACTCAGCGGCGCCGCTACCGTGAGCATAAATAACATTAGTTGGCCAAAGCTGTGCGCCATCCTCGCGACGAGGAGAAAGGCGTGACCTCGTGAATCGATCACGAGCCCCGAGGGCACAATCGGCTGTCGGTCGTCGAGCGCCGCGACCGACCGCCTGATCCTTGTCCTTCGGCCTGAGGCCCGACCGGGATTGGCCGTCGACATTTAACCAAATTGCTCCCGAAGCTAAATCCCCGCCTTTTCTCTCGCTTCTGCCCGTCCGTCATCGGGATCTCATTGATTTCCATAGCCGGTGGCACAACGGATGCGATCGTGCTTTTCCACGACTACCCCCGACCCACACACCAGCCGGCTTTTCCAACTCCAAGCGTTTTTTTGACGCAGCCTCACTTTTCACTTCAAGAGAACGACCCACGGTCCGCCGCCCAATGTTAAGAGCTTCTGACGGTCGTTATTGTTTCTCCTAATGCTTCCATTATGAATATCGTATTAATATCGTAAGAATATCGTAGTTTACTTGCAGCTCCATTCTCATTCTTTAAAGCTCAGTCTATAAATTTCGTTCACTATTTAAATTTTTTATTTTAAAACTACTCCTCCACTTTTTGTCCTCTTCTTACTATCTTATTTAACGTAAATAGTCTGGCATCATTTAAGAATTTATTCGAACTCGCATTTTTTATTTATGCGATTGTCGACGGGTCTTCTGGTCTTATCTTCTATATTGCGTAATTGTGTGTTTCAGTTCTGAAAAGTCGATATCACCCATCTAATATTTTATATATACTAAGGATGTTGTAGTAATAAATAAAAGGTTTTTTGAATTTTAAAAGCATATGCTTTTTGCCCCTTCCTTTTATAAAGCCACATAAATATAAATACTCAAACAAAACATATTGAACTATATACAGAGATGGTTTGCCAATAATTTTCCCTTTTTCAAACCAATCAATGGTTTGCATTTATGCATTAAATTTTACTTTGCAACAACTTTGAAAAAAGACTCGCATACCAATCTTGTATTAATAATAAATGTGTATGCATAGATTTTTAAACCATGCCAACAAAATTAAAGAAACATATGAATTTAGTCGGTCATTTGTTGGAGTAAATTACTTCGATAATTACTGAAATATGTAAGCGCGCAATTTTTATTTTACTTGATATTAGAATAAAAAGTATCAATTGTGTCACTCAAATTAAACGCTAAATAAGCAAATAAGTTATTTTAAAACTAATTGTTTATTAATTGGCTTGTCTATTTATAGCCCGGTGTCAGTTTCATGAAGTCGATAAGAAAGGTCTTTATTCGCAAATGAATTACACGCGTATTTATTTCAGCAGGAGAATAAAAATAATTCCTCAAATTTTAAATTTATCAGTAAAAGCTTGTGAAAAAATTTAAATGCGCGTACACACGCCCGCCCACTACCATTTATGCGTATGAACACAAATTTTCGCGGTAAATCTGCTGTAATATACCCAACATTCGCCACACGTGTTAAAAGCTATCTCCATTCTGAGAAATAAAAGTTTGTTACGAGGCATCGCACGAAATATAAATCGCCAGGATGTTAACTTGAGAGTTCATCCGCGCAGCTTAAAATCACCACTTCTGAGCATTGTTATGCACAAGCGCTCGTATTTGATGTCGCAGTTTATTCCGGTTTATTCCGGTGTCTTGCCATGTACCTAAGCATTTCTAGCACTGGCCACACGCATAAGAGACCATAAAGATAGACCCTTTTTAAAAGAA
Organism: Kradibia gibbosae; assembly: GCA_018907135.1. Lineage (NCBI taxonomy): Eukaryota > Metazoa > Arthropoda > Insecta > Hymenoptera > Agaonidae > Kradibia > Kradibia gibbosae. The sequence continues at coordinate 29,854,621 of JACCHX010000001.1, read as the reverse complement.
GGATTCTTAGCAAGCCTAGCTAATTATTATTATTAAGAACCCTTACATAAACTAATTATATAATTACCATATATTTTCCGTAGGAGGTTATGTTGGCGATTATAAATTTCTCAATCGATAGATAAACCTATTACTGAGTCACTCTGATTTTTCCTAGTCTAGCAATAAAAAATTACACATTTATACTAGAGTAAAATAATATATACGTATCCGAAAAAAAGATTATTATCGTTAATGAATAGTAGGTAAAAAGGAAGGAAGTAATTATTTCAAATTGCATGTTTAAGAAATTAAAATTTTAGTTAACTGCTTTTGAATTACTTAAATTCAAAATTTTGGAAATTGGAGGGCTCACCTTGATTACATTTTAGGTCATCTTACACATCTTGCAAGAATAAAAGCATTCATAATTATTAAAGCTAAAAGTATGTAGACTTTATTTAAAATGTGTAATTAAAATCTTTTTTTGTAAACGATTTATAAATATACTAATAAAAATTAAGAAACTTAATTGAAAATTTTATATATACCGAATTTCGATAATTAACCAAAGTTTAGAAACAGTTATCGTATAATGTTATAATTTTGTTACTTTCATATTTTATTTGCCATTACAATGTGATTATATTACTAGTCAATAAAATCCCTAATATGCAACAACAAATTTGATAAGTTATGAAAAGCATTAAGAAATAAAATAGTGAATTTAATAGTGATATACTAAATATAAATATAAATATGATAGTAGTTTAACAAAATACAGCAATATTAAAAGATCGAATGATAATTAAAAGAATATTAAAATTTTTAAATATATACATACATATATATATATATATATATATATATATATATAATCAATAATTAAAGTAAGTCTCATTTTATTAGTCTTTAAGTAAAGTTAAAAATTTTATTGCAAAATATCGTTTACAATCTACGTAAACAAGTGAAATAAACGTTCTTCTATTTACGTCCAGTTTGTTTGCTTATTGCATTAATTTCAGAATCGAATTAAAATATCATTAATATTGAATCTTACTTATATGCATAATAATGTCATAAAGGTAAAATGTTATACAAATGGGTACGATATCATATATCGACATGGATCAATAAAATTTCAATTCATGAGCTTTTGATTTGATAGAACGTTAATAATTTAAATGCAATGAATGTAAAATTAACTAATTAAAATAATAAAAACTTTAAGTTAGTATAAAAGAGTACTGATCATGACTTAGTCTCGCAAAGTTGTAGATAAAAGAAACGACTTAAAACGTGAAAGGTGCTTTAACACACAAATTTCTTACATCTTTTTAAACTTTCACAAGCTGTGACGGTAACATAACGGTTTTTACAAATTTAAAAGTAATTAAGTAGTTTTTATATAACTGTGCAGTATATGTAAATATAAATGTATTTGTGAAAAAGCACAGACTTTATTGTCAACGTTGTGATATGATTGATGCATTTGTTTATTCGTATTTGTTGAAAATTATTATTTCAGTAGTATGTAAATCTAAAAAAAAATTTGAGACGTTATTATTTATAATAATATTTACTATAAGTAGGTAAATAAAATTTTAAATTTTAAAAATATTATCTTAATAGTTTTATACTTTTTATACATAAATGACAAAGGTTGAGTTTTATATCCCTGCAGTCTACATATTATTCATTTTATGAGAATATATTATTATTATACATAATATAAACGTTTTATACAAACTATGTGATAAAAACTAAACTTTAAAAAATTTTAAATTAAAGCAGTAGTTTTAAAAATTTTCATATCTACTTAATTTAAATGGGTAAAAAAATATTTTTAAATGTAAACAAATTTTGGTATAGGAAAATATTCTAAAAATATAAAAAATTCATACTGTATAAAGTCCATTATTGAATTTTTATGCGTCTTTGGATAAATATATAATGATTTGTATAAAAATATTAAATGTATAAAATATTAAAATCTAATAATTTGAGATCTTGCGTAACAAATATTTATTTATTTATTTCATTTAGGAAATTACCTTTTTTTGCTTAAGAAGACTTTTGTTTTTTAGGTTTTTTTATTTAAATATCCTACCTTTTTTGTGAACAAATTATTATAAGTAGGAGGATAAAGCTGAGTGGTCTGTATTAATACATTATAGGATTTATCAATTCTCAATACTCGAGAAAAATTATTATTTCATTTTAGTAAATGTGTCGAATAGAGAATATGATAATAATTTAATATTACTACTTTAATATTAATGTTGATTAATTTGTACGGGAACTATCTATTTTTAATAAAAGATACTATAATATAAATATTATCTATCATTATTATCGTTCTAACATCGTCTTGACAAAAAAAACTTTCTGAGAATGAATTTTATATATATCAGTAGAAATATTGCTTAATTTCAATTGCTTATTTATATGAAAAATACTTGACGCAATACTTAAAAGGTGGAATATAGAAAGAAAGGTAACAGTGAAATAAATAGATACAAAGTTAGCAGAATCAATTTTAGCTATATTTTTTTGCACTTTTGGATACATTATTAATTTCTCTGTAGAAATCATATTTCACTATAATTATAAACAAAATTTTTACATTACCGCTTAGCATTTATTTTAGTTTCTATTTTAAAACGATTTATTTTCAATATAGTACGTTTAAAAACACTCTAAATAAAAAAGCAAAGCCTTCTTCAAGCTAAAGTATTTTTCTTTCAATTATGAATATACAATACAATTGAAAAAAAATGTAAGAAATTCTTTCATTAGTAAATTTTGTTTTTACGCAATATAATTAGGAAATAAATCAATAAGCATTGCAGAAGAATTTAAAGTAAAACATAGATTTGTGTATATGTATATTATATATATATATATGGATACAAGACGACATTTATACATTTATATACTTGGGTCGTTGTTTTTCACATAATTTTAACTATTCTACAAAAGCTAGTATGAATTCTCGTTTGAAAGGTCGGCTTTTATGGTTCTGTATTCGAATGTTTCCGCTAGTCGTTTGACTAAATTCAAGGTACTTTTCTTACTCTTTTCTTTGTTAAGAATATATAACTTGCTGTATTTTACTGGCCGAAGGCACAAATCTGCAAACACGCTTACTAGAACAAACATTTATATACGAGTAAAATCCTCTACGGATATGTAAATATAAGTTTACTATTATAAATAAAGTCGAATTGAAAATTACTTTGGTAATCAAAGCATCAATTCATTAGAAATTTTCCTTAGATTTTTTAGAATAAATTATAAAGGAAAACAATACAATAATTTACATATAATATATTATAATATATATTTTATTATTTATTCAATTGCTTTTATTTTAAGTCATTATCTGTTTTACTCTTTTCAGCTAATTCAGGTCTGTGCATTTCTTAAATTCTTATTTTTTAGATTCTTTCTGGAGTGAATTTTATTATTGTATATTTATTTTCAAAAAATCGTATTTACTCATAATTATTCTGAGAAAAGGAAGTTTAAAGAGTTAATAAATAGTAGTTCTGTTTCTAATGGTAATTATTTTTATCTTTTTACGATTCTGTACTGCCGATTGAAAATTTATTTATGTTAAATGGTTGGTACATGATAAGGGTTATATGAAATTTTTTAAATTGAATGAAATAGTCTTAATTCTATAAATAATGTGTTTTCTTATTTTATTATTAATATTAACCGTACATAGGATTAAAACTTAATTGATATTATCGATACAAGATGATTAAAGTTCGAAAGCATTGACAACAGTAAAATAAACAATGATATATATTGTATTCATACAACAGTTGTCTTGTTAAATTAAACTTAAATGGGTATTATATTAGTATAGATATTAAATAGGTGTAAATGTAAAAAGTTTTTTAAGAACCTGCGATATAGAATAAATTATAGTTTAAAGTTAGGGACAATAATTTTGAATATATGTATTTAATTAATTTTTTTATTAGAATAATTTATGTGTAAAATAAATGTATTTTAGTACATAACTTATAGTTGATATCATTTACATATCCTAGTAAATAGATTTAAGTTAAAATAATTATGAAAAAAATGTTTAAATTATTAAATTTTGTTTACACTATAATGTAATTTAATGTTTTAATATTAGTAGCATATCTAAAATTGTAAAATTACATCTATAATATTTAACTTCAACGTTTCTTCTTTTTTTCTCTATTCCATTATTTGCAATTCTTAAGTAAATAATCAATTGTAGCTACGTTTTTTAATTCACTGATTAATTCAGTTATCAGAGTTACCTTTTATAATTTTTAAGAATTACTGTATAATTTATTAAGATGATCACAATGTCTGTATTAGAATTAATTTTAATTTGAAATATAATTTGACTAATTAGTAAATGTTTTCAAATGTTAGATATTTGAGCTTGTTAGATAGATATTATTTCAAAATTCAATGACTTGCTTAATTATTACGTTATTTAAATTACTTTAATTGAAAATCGAGTTTTTTAAAATCTTTTTTTTTAAAGTTTTCAGATCCTACTATTTCAAGTAAGGAACAATATTATGACAAAAATAAAAAAAAACTAAATGAAACTAATAATCATCGTATAAAAATTAAACCAAAATTTATTAAAATGTATTTTCTGATTAAGTATTTTATTAATAGTAATAAGTGTGTGTGTGTGTGTGTGTGTGTGTGTGTGTACGTGCGTGTGTGCGTGTGTACGTGTGTACTATTGGTAATAACTTCTGTCCAATAATATAATGATTAAGTTTATAAAAAAAATTAAGAAAGTGATAAATTTTTTATTTTGGAATAGATAATCTGAAGTAGTATAGCTAAATAATTTAAAATCTGTATTAATAATTTTTAGTAAAAAGTCTCTTGGTATTTTTCTGTTTATTTAGAAGTCTTGTAATGCTGAAATATTAGTTTCTATTCATGTCAACAAGAATCTGTTATTCTTTTTTGTAACGAATGATTTTCCGAAAAACAGACAATATTGTGGTCGAAAAGACTTATAATATTTCTACTCCGTTTATGTTTTGTTGTGAATTTGTCCGTTCACATCACCAATTACTACATTAATTAATATTAAATTTATTACTACACAAATATAACTCTTTGATTCTGTAGTTATTAGTGACATTATCACATAATTATCTCTATTGGAATATTATTAAAAAATATTTTAGTCAATGTCGAATTCTGAATATTGTAATAGTTATAAACAAAAAAAGTAAGTTGGAATATAGGAGTCGTCGAAGCACATAATTTTTTATTAGCGATACAAATGACTTATCTTGTGTTCCTAGCGGCGCGGTGAGTCCGTATTGTTAATTCACATCATCGCTAAGTAACATGAATCGTAAATTATCCTCTAAGGCCGTACCCATTAGTCTACCGTGGCATTACATTGCCGCCATCCATTCAATAACTGAATTCATGTCGCTAATGTCGGCCTGTCTCGACATCTTCAAAGTTAATGCTTCTCGACTCTCTAATGCAAAATGAACATGTGCCGAGTGTACTTTTCGACATCGTGTCCGCTTCGTGTACGCATTTATTGCACTCTTTACGCAAATTATGAAAGCACGAATGTAGACTGTACATTTAGTCGGTAATCAATTATTCATAACTCCAGAGTTTGCAAGAAATCAATTATACTAACTTGATGAAAATTATGATCCTCTCATAATATATACTTGCGTTTCGCTCTTTTACCGAGCAAGGCTTACGTAAATGTATCGAACTTCCTGATGTAAATTCATGATTTCTATGCTACATTGATTACATTGTAATTAAATGTAGTAAGTAGATTGACAAATTTAAGGTTCAGCATTAGACTAACTCACTACGATTACTATTTTCTTTTTTATGAAATTTTTTTCGAAAAAAAATATAACGTTTTAAAATAAATCGCTTGTATATCAGTCATTTAGGCTAAATTTTATGGTTGACACATTTACAAGTTTCTTGATATATTTAAATAAAAATCTAAGCCTGATGCTTCTTAGATTAAAAAAAAATCAATTAGGATTTAAGAATTTAAATTTGAACATCAATAAATGCATTTAACGCTACGATATAAATAATATTTGTTTTTTTATTACGTATGTTACGGAGCTTTATTAAAAAAAGTAAAAAAAATGCTGCTTTTTAAGTCGGAAACAAAGCAATTATAAGGTTTATTTTTTATTCACATTTTAGCTCCACACAAGAATATAAAAATTATAATAATTGTTAAAAAACGTTAAAAAAATAAGCCGTTAAAATTGAGCTTTAAGTTATCTCTTTTAAACGACATTAATAATGAACCAATTGTTTTTAATGTTACAAGTAAAATATTTTCTCAATAATGAAAATAGAAAACTATGCAGTACTAAAAAAATGGCGATAGCCGTTAAAATGTGAGTGTGCACAAATCAAACTATTTTTCTAATTAGAATCACATATTTTTAAGTTTCACTCCTTTTGACAGTTTCCCTTTGACGCAGCTGAATGTTTGATTCTGGTCTTAACCGGATAAAACCAGTAAACCGAACCTGTCGCAAAGTCTTTTAAACACCATCAACCTAATGAACGCTCGTTTCAATTACATTAAATTTGTACAGCGTTCGAAGTGTTATAAAATCGTGGCAATGGTAATTCATGTGTATACTCCCTCGAATTCCAGTTCAAGGTTTCCCGCCGCCCTTTTACTGCTGGTTATTATGAGAAAAATCGAACCACTGTATTTTCGTGTCACCTTGAATAATTCTGTGGAAAAAACAGACTGTGCCTTTATACGTACACCCACTTTATCACATGTGTGGATTGAATTAGAGTCCATGTGCGAGTCTCTAGATTCTACTGTCGACGTGATATTATCTTTGCTCGTGTACATTGGAGTATAGCCTGCCTGTGCGGAGCTACATATGAAATTAAAGCTGGTGTTTTCCTTTAATCATGATCTGTCATTTTTGTTTTTTTTTTGTTTCATTTCAAGAACGTTCTTTATTTACTTTCTCTTTTTTCTTTTTCTTATCTTGACTCCGATATCCATATAAAACCTTACGTTTTTAAAAAAGAAATATATAAATTGAAATAAGATTGATTATATTTCAAGTCTACGCATAAAGAAATTCATTACAAGGAAATGTTAAACAACTCGCCATCATAAGAACTTTTTTAACCAGAGAAGCTTTGTTATCGTGAAACGTCTAATTTAATTGTTTTTGCCAACTTTGACTTTTATTTACTATGATTGAAAGACTCACTAATTATTATCAGAAAAGTCATAGTTAAAATTTATTACTACTCAATTGCTTCTCTTTATTTTTCTTACGTCTTACAATGTACTTTTCTAAATATTTAAACACCTTGAATGTTATTAAAAGTCCATTGCATTGCGTTAATAATGAAATATTACGTGAATTTAAATAATGGAGCTTTATTGAATTAATTTACGACCTAATTCAATGACTTGCTGCTTTGATAAAATAATAAAGTTAATAAATAAACACAGGCCAAAATAAGAAATTTATGTTATCATTTATTATATAGCGTTTTTAAATGGGAATATTTGTTTTTATATTTAAGGGTTTCCATTATCATGAAGAGTGTGCCCATGAAATTCAGGATTATAAACGTGTTTATCGTGATGCTCCATTTTATACCTTATTACAATATAGCATCAATTTAATATTATTATTTACTTGTTAAAATGTATAATACTACAGTTACTCTACTATACATAAAATTAAAGAAGCTTTAATTTGTAATCATAAAATGAATTCACGATGTGAAAATAATCCTCCGAGAAAATATGTAAAAACAAAATACACGTTTTAATTATCCTATACACTTTTATTTAAATCCTGTATGTATGAGTTATTTTTTGTATTTAAGATGTGGAGTTTTCAATTATAAATTACATATTTACGCACGTGTAAAAATGTTATATAACTTATTAATTATATTTGCAATTTGCAATTAATAATTATACAAATTTCTTTTTATTTATTTCATTAAAGATTTAAAGATCTTAAGATAAGTTTTATATGAACATAGAAAAATGAATAAAAACAAGAATGAATATCTGTTAAAATTCATTTGGAGGGCCAAAATTTTTTTGTTACGGTGTACCTCCATGGATTCTAACGTTCTCAAGTGCCAAGTATTTAGTACAATTTTATGCTAGATAAAATTTCGAAAAGAATACGTACGAGTTAGCTCTTTTAGCTTCTAAACCTATGCATTAGGATAAGTGAGTCACAAAAGAACTGTAGAAATAAAAAATCTTGCTTTTTAATAAGTATTTAGAACATTAAGTATACTTGTCATGAAAATATGTTCATAATTTTCAAATGTAGAAGTGCAAATAAAACCGAATAATTAGAAGTACAATATGTACAACAAGAATAATTCTTTGAAATTTGGCTTTTCATTAAAAAGAAAGAGATATATTGTGAAGGGAAAAGGCTAGAGGACGAGTGTAATACATAATATATTAATTTGTATAATAAAATTACCATTTGATGAATATGAATATTCGTTAATTAAAGTTATTTAAAACATAGTCTGTTAATAATTAATTAATGTATTCAATATTTTTTGTACACAGAATAATGGTTTGATATCAAATTTACAATTTCAAATTTTTGTCTTTGATTAAAATCGTATTAAAAATTCTAAGGTTCAAAATGTTCTATATTTAGTATAGACTTCATTATAAATTCATAAAGCAATTTATTTGATTAAATTTCTGATTTATATATACATTGGTACTGATTGATTTGAATTTTAATTGAAATTCAAGTATTATATAGTATTATTATGAGGTATTCTCAAATAAATATTTATTCTTATTTTATAATTTTTTTAATCATTTCATAACTTAATTTTGTAATTAACCTTTTCAATACTCTATATTTCTAAAATTAAAATGAAGTTTTTCTAATTTTATTATAAATGTTTAATATGTAAATGTAATCTCTGTAATATAATATCAGATCATTAAAATCCAGTATATTGTTAGTATTATAACCAATATAAAATATATTATTATTTAATAATATAAAAACGATTATATAATAATTTATAATTATCACATATATTATTATGTACAAATTGTATTTATTATGTTCTTCTTAAAATAATTCAAAAATAAGTAAATTTTACCAGTATTAAATATTTTTTAACTGAATTTAAAATTTTTATATATATATATATCGTTGTCCATCATTGTTTAATCCAATAATTTTATGAAAGATATTTCATTAGGAGATAATATATAATACAATATTTTATTTTTATATAATTTAAAAAATTACGATACATAAATTATGTTCCATAGATACTGACAGTATAAAAATTGATATCTATTCATCGTGCATAATTGAAAGATTGATTTTATAGCTTAGCTCAATATTAAGTGCACCATTTTGAAAAAGGACAAAACACTTTTATGAAGTAAGTTTGAAAGATATTCTTATAAATAATTTAAGACTTGTGTACTAAACTATATTTTATACTTTTTAATAGTTATAAGATACATTGTCAAACGTAAAATATCTCAGTTACAGTTTAAGTAACATTAACTGAAAAATGTTTAAAACCGTAATGGTGTTAACCTTAATGGTACTCTTTACTGGGGGTAATAATGTATAATTATCGCAATGGCAGCACGAAGGCATTGATTATAAAAACATTTTCTATATTAGGTAAAAGAACAACGATGAAAATTAAACGCAATAGAGGCTCAAATGTTAAACTGTACTAGAAATTTATCATTAGGGTATACTCGAACTTATTCTATAACAAATGTACGCACGATGAATCGTTGATAGCTGGGTAAAGCGCAAAGATATGCATTACAATTTTACCTGGAAATCGGTAGAAAATAAAGGGGATCAGCGATGTGGCCCCCACAGTAGCTCTGGTAAAAAGCCGACAGCTCTTAAAAGCAGCGGCTCCTGTGACTTTGCCGTTGTAGGAAATTCAGGGAGGATGCAACTAACTATTTTAGGGAGGAAAGAATCGTTGGCGTTCGCGCGAGAGTCGCGGCCTTCCGGTAAATTTGCCGTGAATTTTCCGAGAAGACGAGGCGCTGCCAATCCTTCAATCCGGTCGACCGGAGCCGCGCCTCCCGACCACCGCAATAGAGAATCTAGCTTGAATCGCGGTATCCCTTTTCCTTTTGTCATATCGATCCTTCCATAGCCACGCGGCGCTTTCGCTTATTCCTTCTAGGCGGCAATTAACTGGATGCGACTGCGGCCGACAGCGGCTACCCCACGATTATTACTCGTCGCACGTCTCTGTCTCCCTCAGTCAGGGCTCGGGAGGAAGCTTTTTCGATATAGGCTAATTTAAAAAATAAATATAAAGGAATAGCTTTGTGTAATGTGTATTTTATTCGATGCTAAGATAAAATGTTAGCAACGCTGAGGCAGACGAAGGTGAAATATTCCAATATTGATTCGTGACTACTAACATACTGATAAAGTTCGGCTGCTGCATTACAAGGAAATACTTCATGTAATCGAACTTTTCACTTTTCCTGTGCTTCCTTGTCGTGATTCAAAGCTAAAAAATGTAAGAAAAAGTGATCTTTTACAATTGAAGCATTGAAATTATTCCAGCATCTAGATTCTTCATACAATTGAATGAAGTTTTGCCTTAATTTTAACATAAAACAATTAATACAACAAATAATTTTAACAGGCCTTTTATTAAAAATATCATGCTGAGGTTGAAGCATTCAAAATGACGACTTAGTTTCATCGATTAAGTATAGCAAAATAATACAAATCAGTAATAATAAAAATCAATAAAATAAGAAAAAATATACTAGAAAATATTACTTTTGTAAATTAAATTCAAAATTTTTAATCAGTTCGACAACTTTAAACATTTAAACATTTTTATATTGATTTTAAAAGAAAAAATTTAAAAAATATCAACATATACACAATTTCATATTTATGACATACATTTTATATAAGATGAATTGATTCTAGCATCGAATGATGATAATTGTTCGGGTAAAGGAAAAGTAAGTAACTATAAATCATTGCTCACATAATTCTTCGGTATCAATTGCACTAGTATTTGGTAAATTTTTCAGTAATAAAAAAAAGTGCGCCAAGCTCGTATAGAGATTTTCTCGTTATTACAAGAGAAGTAAATCAGAATAAATATTTGATTTTGCTTTCACCGTTTTTTTTAAATTGCGTGGGCTGTAAAGTTGGCATTTCAAGCTTGTAGAATCGCTCATTTTCATTTGTACGTGTTTTTTTACCTGAAGATTTTTACAGCTCCAGAACGCAGCTCATAGATAATCTCGTAATCTGGTGGTGCCCGTACGCGGGATGATTGATAGTTGTCAATTTTTCAAGCTGATAGGTTAAAGACGAAATGAAAGAAAGAAAAGATACAAGAAAAGTAGATGACATATTGGTGCCGGAGAATTTGCTTTGGAAACTAGTGACAAGAAAAGAAGCTCGACATCGTAAAAACAGTTTCGAGATAATCGTTTGTCGCTATCGCATCGCAGGATCGTACTCTGAGAATAAGGGATAACATAATTGTTTTCTGATAAATCCCGGGACGGGACTACAAATTTAATCATTAGGTCGAGCTCAACGTCCCCGGGCGACGCACTAAGTTCGAAATACGCTTTCTATGCGCTTCATCCCCCCACAAAGCTAAAGCCGTTCGATGTTTTACGTCGTTATCTTGTGACCGACAATACAGAGTAAAGTTCACTCCTGACGGCAATTAGAAAATACGCGGCATTGATGATTGTTCGCCCAATCTATGCATTAATAATACCACGTATTTATATTATATTACAATTTTTATTTTTTAAATGTCTGCAATTTTAATTGATCACATTAACATAATAACTACATTGTTTTAAACTCTGTTTGTGGTTATTAAAATTGTTCGTCGTTATGAAATAAAGAAACTTGCATAAAAACATACTTTTACACATGCTTGAAGTATATTAAAATAATTAAGATTGAGATAATAATTCAAAAACTACGATTTTTTTTATTTTCAGAAGCATATTGAATATTATAAATAATATCAGAAGAGCTGGAGAAAAATCAATAATATTATTTTGAAAAATTTTTATTTTATCGGGTGATTTGTTTTTTTACCTACTTGACTGAATTATAAATTACAATAAATTAAAATATTTGAATAATATAAGCGACAGTTGAAGTATCCGATGTGGGAAGTATGAGTAGAGGATTCTTAGATAGCAGCGGTGTATGGTTGCTCTAATATATAATAGCACTAGGGCTTATGATGAAATAACAATGGACCTTTTATGGTGATGAATTATCGTTTTATTCGATCCTTGCTGGGCTTTTATCAAACGCATAGCTTAATTTATGGCTAAAATTAATTTGCTTTGCTGTTTAAAAGTTATTGACCTTTTTGAAAAATTTATCATCATTGGAAGGATAGTAACGCTTTAATATTATTTAATTATATTTTATTTAAGATAGCATCGTTTCATTTATATGCAATTATAATAAGAAACGTTTGTAACTAATTTCTTATTTAAACCGTACAGAAAAGATCATTTCATAATAGAGTAGAGCACTTTATTTAATCAAGTTGAAGTTTCTAGATCATTAATACCTCATATAATAGTTATAATTTTCATATATCTTAGAGAGCTTAAAAATTCAAATATTTACCTCTAAAATTGTTTTATTAAAAGAATAAACATTTACTTGGCAAATATTTTTACTGGCCACGAGTCTCTGGTAATTTGCCATCAATATCAAAATTTAAAGATTCTGTGCTTCAAAATACCATATTTACATTCGCAATCTTTTCTATCATAACCTAGTAATTGTCATTTAAATGTTTAAATATAGCAAATATGAACAGTTAAATATAATTCATATTACCGATTCATTTCCTTAGGAGTTTGATTTAGAGCATTAAATAAAATGTGTGTACAACAGGAAGAAAAAATTTGTCATTTTAATCTTATTATTTTGTCCTAAAATACTTGAAAAAATTTTGGTAAAACGAAAATTAGATTGTCGTTGAAAATAACATTATTGATAATATTCAGTTATACCTATGACGTCAATGACGTTAAATAGAAGGCTGCTGCATTATAAATATAAACGTTTTACTCAGTATGAGTATTATATGAAACGTAATTAAAAGAAAATGAAAAAACCACAAAATTATCATCATTAGTTTAACAATGTTATGTATAATCTTTAACATTTTATAACGTTTGATCGTCGTATCGTCCTCATATAATTAGCTTAATGGAAACTAAATGCACCAGCATTAGAGTATCACATATTGCATAAATGTTATATACATTAGACGAGGAAATAGTTTAAAATAGGAATTATGTACCTTTTATCGAAATAAAAAAAGGTATCGTTGTAGATGAACATTGAAATTGATAACTAAGGTCTAAAGTATAAATTGCCTATTATTTTCTGATCACCCTGAGCATCTATCGACTGTTGATATTCTCGTATCTCTGCGCCTACAATCAGTTAAGTTCTATACCTAATGATTGAAAAAACGCTGTTATTTTTTTTATATTAGTATTATATTATATATATATATATATATATATATATATATTAGTATTAGTATTATATATACAAAGATTAAACATGGGGAGTTTATTGGCAACATTACGGGTGTTTTCCTAGTATAATCTGGTTAATAATTGAAAAGATGTCGAAGAAAATATAAAAAATATAACTTTTCCCAGAACAATATTTTAAATATTAAAAATTGTTCTTTATGTTAACTTTTATTCATAATATGCCGCCAAATTTATTTAGCATCTATTGCAGGTAATGATACCATAATCGAGATGAGCTCGTCACCATGCACTGAGAAAATATCGATAGAAATTCCTACGGAAAACGTCGTACTTCTGTTTTTAGAAGGGAGTACTAACTTCAGCGTTAGATATAACTGCCGCAGTATTATGTACTTATACCACACGCAAGAAGCCAGAGAATTCGGAAACCTGCTATGACCTCGACGTCAGCAACGTCGCGTTAACAAAATTTTCCTTCGATATTGAAATGCTTTAGTTAAAGGGCTCGATTTCTTATTATACAAAATACGCCTAATTATTGCTGATTTTTATTACATAAAGCTTGTAACAAATTTTCTGTAATAACTAGCGGTCGAGTAATCAATAGAACATTAATTGATCCGGCCAACATGTATTTGTTTGTAGGCAGAGTAGTTTTTTATGTCTGTAAAATCCCTTATATCCTAATGTCAAAAGTTGGCAATATCGATAGGTCAAACATATACATTACAGAATTACAATTTTAGTTGTAGCACACCCTTTATGAGTTCGTCATTAAACAAAAATTAACAAGTTGTAAAATTTTAATTATAAAGAAATTTCGGTATAGGTTCTTTTAGTAATATGAAGAATTAGCTAAGATGCGTGAGCTTCGTTTTATTTTTATACTTTATTTAGAAAAAAATTTTAACCAATAATAAGTACTAACAACAAACGAATGATATAGTTTATAAAAGTGGAATCTGATTACATTAAATATTTTACAAAGTCCATTATACATATATGATTGAAACTTATAAAGAAACTTTAGCACGGACTTCGCTTCAAAATTTTATTAGAAGTCAGTACTGTTGATTTCAAAATGCACTTGTTTGTACCAACTGATTTTATACTTTTTACTTTTACTGAAACTATGAAAAGTTTATTATTTATGCTTTAATAGAAATCTGTCCAGACAAAAATTCGTTAATTCTTAGATGTAATTATTTATAAAGATTTTTATTTAGAATATTTTTGATCAAATATAATATGTATGAAATTTAAGATTTGGATACGGAATTAAATAAATTACAAATTGATGGATTTTTCTATTTTATTGTTTTATACATTTCATTATAAATACATATGTCGTAGTAATAGAAAAATTCATAAAATTATTGCTGATGATATTTAGGACAATAATATAATACTAGCTGATAATATTTGTGTTTCTCTGATTATAAATTACTATTCTTTTAAATTAGTACGAATAATTTATTAAGTGTTATCATTAAATAAAACATAATCGATAGTGAAATTATAATGGAAACAAATGTCATTTAAAGGATCAGAATATATATATATATATATATATATATATGTATATATATATTATAATATATCCCATTACTTGTAGCTCTAAATTCTAATTTTTATTACTTTATAGTATTATTTATTAGTCGCGGCTCTCAATTTTTGAATGAAAAGTTATATTAAACTCTTTATAAAAAACTTACATTTCATATATGGCTTTATGTTTAATTAGATACAAAAAAGCTGATAAAAATTCGTAAACATAAGTTGCTTATTTCTTATATTTATATAAAAATAAATTCAATGTTAAATTTTTTTCATCTACTATTTTAATAATTCAAGTTTAAGTTTACTAAGTACTATATGAATTTCTGTTATAATAAAAACAATTTTTTTAAAACTTGCAACTAAAAAGTTCTATGTAGAATAAGAGCAACTTAAATTTATGATAAATTATTGTTTAAAAAAATAAATAAATAAAAGTGAAAATTCTTATCTCAAATCTGGAATAAATTAATAAATTATTTTGTCGAGAAATTTGAATACTTCGCTATCATTAATCGCTATTATTATTAACTATATTACATTTTGTCATGGTCATTTTTTATAAAGCATGTAGAAGTCTGATATTTAAAATACAAATATAGACATAACAAGTACTTAAATTAAAGTCTTAGGCATAAAAATATTTAATAAAATATGGTATGTAAGTTAGAACATAATCAACTAGTTTGTATAATTTTAGTAAACGTATATTAATGTTTGTTTATGATTATATTATATACTTATTAAATAATTATTATTGTAAGATTTAAAAAAAATATGCTTTTGTTATGAAAATTTGACTTTTTAATAAAAACTTTATATTTTTATAATGAATTTTAAATGGATAACACTTTATTTTTTAATCGCTTTTAATTAAATTTACTATAAAGAATCTTTAAATGTTTCGGTTTTGATATTGAAATACTGTTGATATTTTATTATATACTCTGGCTTAGTTGTTATATATTTATTAATATGAATACATTAAAATCTACATTATTGAGATATTTCTTAAAAACATAACTGTTAAGTAATTTTATAATTTCGAAGGCAATATTACAAATAGTAGTGCATTTTAATTTTGTAGATTGATCATTTATCATAATCCTATCCATTTTGTGCCACTAAAAACACATTGGAAGTTTGAAGGCATTATCAATATAGGAATGCATGTAGAAAAAAGAGAAAAACAGTAAAGAGTTTCGTCAAGAGGGAAAGAGCAAGAATGAAATCAAGCTCAGTGATTGGGGCTTTGAAAATTGGGCTAATCGATTTGTCCAATTTCTATGGGCGCCAAGAATTCCGCTGACCCACATAATCTAGACGCGTTTTCTTCCATATTTATATCTTGTATACTCATTACTAATAATATTTACGTATATTATAAGTACGGTATTTTATGAAAATTCCATCTTATCATCTTTACATGCTTTTTTTATGCAAACCAATAAAAATTTCTGCGTTCAAAATTGCATTTACAAAGTTTTTGGAATATATTTATATGGATTTAAATTTTTTTATTACAGTAATCTTATAAATTACTTTTTCCAAGAAAAGCTAAAATATTAGATAAGCCTTTCAATAAATTTATTAAGTATATACTTATATTCATACAAAAAACTGCATTCATTCTGAAATTTTGTATAATAAGTGAATTAAAATTATTGTCTTAATTTACAATATAGTTTATAATATATAAAAAAATATATATTTATTAAGCATTATTATTCAATTTTTCTAATGGATGGGTATAAAATGAAAATTTTTTAATGTATAATATTACACGATATTTAAAAAAAATTATATAATTTAAGTTAATCATTATATAAGATAGCAGTAAGTTATTGCTTATTAAGCACATTTAAAATCGGGCTCGACGTTATATTTTTATAACGATATTTTTAATGATTCTAGGTTTGCCTTGAATCATGATTCTTTTTCTCGAAGTCAGGGTGGAAGTTATTCGATGAGTTTCAGTATAAATCCGAAAAATGAATAAAGCTTCTTGAAAATATTAATATGACGACGGTTCATAAATCTTGTCACTTTGTCTACGATGCATCCACTTTATTATTGAAATTTATAATGCCAGTAATGTGCGAATCTACTATATATTTGTTTTTAGTGGATTTTTGGATACCATTATTGTAAAAAATGTCTCAACATCCATCATCAGACTGTTTGTCGATTTTAATGCTCCTGAACGTTATTTAAACTGAAAATGACAAACAACTTTCAAAAGTCGCATTATTTATTTTAATAACAATTTTTTTACGCCAACTGCGTCGAATAATAAAATTATAATTTTAATTCCTTTTTTCCACAGCAGACTCATCGTGTAAAATAAGACTATCGGCCTCCGTTCGATACGAAACCGCCTTCCCCGAGCCGGAGACTTGGCATAAATCGTTTTCCATATATCATTCTTCTGAAATGTAATACACTATGAGATCGGTGGAGTGTGAAAGCTTTATAATCATAAGTTATAATAAGGGGTTACTCTCACATACGTTTTAAATTCGATATTTTGCACATATTTTCAATATTAGTGTTATAATAAGTCACTAATTTATGTAACGGCATGCAACTTTTTTCGCGCATATCATACAATTTTTTTTCATCTGATTTTAGTTTGCATTTAGGCATGACAGTATTATTTATCTAAGGATGAACTTAAATTAAGAAGAATGTTTGAAATGCTAACAACAAGCAAATTTATTAGAATAGGTCTGTTTTGCATTCGGCAAAACCGTAAATGTTCTGTGGCTACCGATAGATACCAAGAAAAAGAGGCAATTGTTATTTTCTGTAACTGCTAGTTTAGTAATTAATCTACCTAATTTTCAAATAATCAATACATTTTCTTTTATCAACATATTATATTCTTCGTATTGTTTTATAAGAAAACATTATATATTTATCAATATATTGCATAATAAAAAAAAAGAAGGTTAAAAAAATGTAATAATTATGTATTATTATAATATTTTTTTGATTTTCATAATTTTCATTACCAATAAAACTCTTGACAATTCATTAGTCTAAAACTTCAAACAATATTCGGATAGTGTAAATAACTTTTAAAAAATATCTTTCATTCTCAAAATTTCTGTAGCTATTTGTTTATTACCTATTTGTTAATTTACTCTATTGTATTATTTGCGTATTGATTGAAAGTCTCTAATGTTATTGAAAGCTGTGTAAATATTCAATGATTCGAAATTAGAGTTATTAAATAATCGAAACAACGAAATATAATGTTTTCAAATAAACAATTTAATTTCGTAAATTACTTTGCAAATATAATCGTGCACTTGTTAGAATATCGCTTAAATGAATATTGAGCTTTTGTTTACGGAATTCTCTAAATTTGAGCTTTGAAAAATTTAATACGAATCTACGAGCAGCAAATATCACGAACCTATCGATGCTCTTATACAATTTAATGGAAACTTATATTTTAACAAGCATTTTATATGACATATTTATAAACAAATCCGAATTCATAAAAATAATAAATATCACTTCTAGACACGATTCAAATATAATGCAGCTGAAGAGAAGTTAAATTCACAGTTAGCAGTGTATAACTTAGAATGGTACAATTAATCATTCGTTAATTTAAGTGGATTTTATACATTTAAGAAAGGGTAAAAGCTGTTTCTCATTTTCATGTGAATGCAAAATTTACATGAAGGTGATAGTCGAGTCATGAACAATGTCAAGTCTCGCAACAAAGAAAGGTTGAGGTTACAAACATAAAAGAGCAAAATCGCCTGGATGAATGTTAGATTATAAAAGATGGAAGAAGTTTAAAGAATTTTCGAAAATACCTTATATACGCATAAAGAATTATATTCATACACATGAATAAGCGCACGCGTTTGCATGTAGGAAATTGGATTTGAAGGAGATCGGCGAGTGATAGCTTGAAGGTTTCAGTGCTTTTTCCCTTGACAACGATGTTTTTTTGCAACGTCAGCCAACACTTCGTCAATGTCCGCGCACTGCTCGTGTACGTATACACGCGGGCGGGCAGGGGGCGGGGTGAGGATAGAGAATCGCACTTACAGTCGCTTATCCCGACTTATAATACCTGTGATTTCTCGATAAGACCTCGAAAATTTTTAGACAAGCTCCGCTACCTACACTCGTTAACTAACCAGTGCTCAAGTCCACGACTGCAGTGGAATTCAGCCCTCGGCGGTCAAATTGTTGCTCGCCCAACTTCTTTGCACCCTTTCACGCACGAGGCACTTCGAAAACGTGGCTTTATTTCATTAAATGAGCAATAGCCAAAAAATAAGCCTCGGACTTGCCTAACGGCTCATTAAATTGCCAGTCCTTAATCCTGGCGCAGAATGTTTTTACGAAGCTTGTCTGATTTTTTCTTATATCAATGATACGTATCGATTACGTCGTAAGCTCCGCTCATAAGCGGATGCCTGTAATTGACCAGATAATATTTATCCTTGGTTCGTTAATTGTACAGCCTGTCACGAGCTAATAGTTGCATTTTATTCAAAGTTATTTTAAACCTCTTCTGCGTGCTTTGTTCGATTTCACTTTTTTGTTCTTCATTCGACACTCATTCTACGTGGAAAAGCATCTTTTTACTAGAAATAGATTATGATCTTATCAAAAGGCTTTTTTAATATTAACAGATGAGAGCATAGGTAGTACATTTTATACTAATTTTTATAAAAACTTTTAAAAATTTTGTCAATGAGTTAATTGCATTTTTAGTATCATTTTATAATTTTTAAATAATAAGTTTCATTTGTACATGAGTAGATTAAGTATCGTAAAAGTAATCTTCTTTTTTTTTAGCTTATTGATTTTTTAAAAATTCAGTCAATTTTGCTTTGTAATTTGTTATTTAGTTGCAATACCATATTTTTTTAATTTATCAAAATTTACCACGACGGACGATGTAAATCGTTATTACTGTATAATGCATAATTTACTCAAATTCTATCGATTTACACAATGAATTTATTTATTTGTTAAAGAAAAGTAACATTTTTGTACAAATTCTCAAAATAAAATTCATTGTCTTTTGCAGCCTAAATATACCTACACTAGCCCGTACTCTCTCTCTCTCTCTCTCTCTCTCTGTATATACGCATAAGTCTGAATGAATTTCGAGTGCTTTGAATATTCATGAATCGAGTGGCTTTAACATATATTTCTATTCACTTTATATGTTATATTTGTACACGTGACAACAAATATGAAAGAATAGAGTAGTGGCAGTATATTATATTGTGCTAGTTTCATAACCCTTGACTTATCATTATTTTTATTCTTGTTACAATGGAATCTCCAACCATTATTCTGTTAAAATACCTTTTATTATTTTCATTTTATCTATTCTACTTTTATATGTTAACAAAAAAAATTTTTTTTAAATGTTACTTTACTCAGTTATAAATAAAAGAATGTATTTAAAGCAATCAGATTTCAAATTTATTCTTGGGTCAGACAACGTCGTGTTCGTTATTTTAACCACTTTTTCTTCTAATATTCATTTTTTCCCCATTTTTCTGTGTCTCTATCTATTTTAATAGTGATTTTGATTATAAAAAATATACGGAGGTTAAATTCTTCTAGAAATGCTTTAATAATGAACCAAGATGTTTTTCTCAATAATTTGTTTTTTAAACTTTACGCTTAAGTCTGATATTGTTTCATTGAAATAAAAAAGATTTAACTAAATGAAAAATGTTTACTCCAATGGATTTTTGAGTCGAGAAAGTTTTTGTTTATATTAGTTTTGTTGAGTATTATAAATACTAAACAAGTTTTATAAACTCCATTAACCCACATAAATATAATTTTTATTATAGTTAGCGCACGGTTTTAGAAAGTAGTTAGGATTATTATTTGTATTTTAAATAATTTAAATTAAAGTTATTTTTTCAAAAAAAGAAGGGAACAAATTTAATGTTATCAACGGTAGATAATGTCGATCGAGGTCAGTCTTAAATTCATAGCCTTCGCGTTCACGCCTAAAGGAGTTTAAAATCGATTTATTTTCAATTCACCGATGTTTCAGTTAACAATACATGAAAACCGAAGCATCGTAATCTTTCTGTATGAATGTATAGGTTCACTTTAATTTTTTTAATGGATGTAAAGGGTGAACATTGAAGTCGAGATTATCATCTGTCAATTTTATTTTCAATTAATATTAAAAATCAACGGAAAAAAATATTCATACATTTTCCGCGATAATGTAGAAACATCTTTTTCGTATTTTTAATCAGATAGAAATTTCTCTCTCTCTCTCTCTCTCTCTCTCTCTCTCTCTCTCTATACATATATACCTTTGCCATTCTCTCTTTCTCTCACATCTTAAAACGCATAGAATTCTCTAACATACGTCAACAAATGGAATTAATTTTCTTAGATTATTATCAGTTGAATTCGAAAGAGCTGTTTTAATTAAATTAAATAATTGCATAATGGGTAGAATTTAATTTAAAAATGAGAGAGCATGCTTCGAGGGGGCTTGGGTTAATGTTTTATGCAAATTGAAAAATCGCGAGGCCACTCGAAAGTCCATCTGGCGTCTGTGTTCCAGGTGAAATTAAGAATTGCAATTCCCTTTGAAGCAGATAAAGAGCAGTCAAAATTAAAAAGCCCACAAATTCGCTAGAAAGCTGTAAATTTCCCGCGTCGCCATTATTGCGGGGACTCAAGCCGAAGGCCGAGCACATCATCTACAGGAGAGGCGCTTGCAGGTGGAAGAGGAGCAACCCGAGCAATGGCCGTAGCCCCCCAGCAATGCACGATCGATCGGGTTTGCTCGGTGCCGACGGATGGCGTTACCGTCCTCGCGAATTCCTGGACCGCCGAACTGAGCCGTCAGTGGCTTTTGCCCAGAGAGGATGGACCTTCGAAAAACCAAACACGGGTTCTCTCTGCTCGGCTAATCTGCAGCCTTCTCTCCTCGACCATAGACTATTTGGCGATAGCACCACCGCAGGCCTATTTCAAATAGGTTGTCTCTTCTCTTTTATACGCGAGCCATTCCAATGAAAAATCCTCCGATAATTAATCAAACCTACGTGTCGCGCTCCTTTATCGCGGTTACTTTTCACTCCAGTAAGCATTTACACGTGATTAATGAAAAATTTGATTAATTTTCATTGGCACATTTAGTATAAATTTAGCATAAGATGAGGCGTAAGCTCTATGCTGTCGACCGCTGTCTATTATACTCCCCAGGGTTATTTTTAATTTTTTATCCACTGTTAATTTGGGCCCCGACGAAGCTACGGAAAAAATAGCGCAATGAGAAGAAGGTTCATCGACTAGACGGTCTAATTAATATACCGCGAAGTAAAATCATCAGTATGGTGAAATGTTCCGAACCGACGGTCGCCTGCTGCGTCGCTGCGATAAGAAAATCAGTCCCTGCAAAACTTTCCATCGTGATTCACGGAGAAGAAAAAATTGTTCAATTGAATTGAGAACAATAGCCGGATTTAGCCGGTGGCTAAATTTCATCTTGCAGTTTTGCAGTTGCTGCGAAGTATATTCTAGCAAAGCCAGTCGAGCCTGGATTTTCCATCTGCGTATCGTCAACGGCTCGACCATAATAAGCACCTCGATACGAGTGATTGATTCGACATCGGTGTTGCCGAAAATTAATATTAGCGAGCGGTGCTTTGATCAAGGAATTAGTGTTTACAGCGCCTAATGTGTGCTTTTAATGCATCTAGTTATATGCAAATGATCGGGAGTCTCTTTGCGGGTTTGCATACGCAAGTAAAATCATTGCCGTTCGTTCTTGGTAACTCTTGCCAGGCTGAAAAGTCAGAGAATTCGGGTTGTTAGCAAGGCGTCTAATATTGAATTCTGTGGCACCACGCAAACGATGACTCGCTCAGCCATGAGCTGCCGAGCTCTTCATCAACTCTACTTAGAAACTCGTCTTCTTAGGCCAGTTATTTGTTCTTAAAATTTCTTCAACCGAGAGGCTTATCTTCGAAGCTGAATTGAGCAATTACTCTAATGGACTTATTTCTTATTCCTGTCCTATTGGAATTCGATTGAAATAAAGCGAAATCTTCGTGCTCTGTGTGCATAAAAATAACCATTAACTTCATAAACTTTGTAAATAATCTGTAGCTGTGTTAGGGCTGGTAACACGAGGAGTCGTGATTATTCGTGAAAGCGCTGTAAAAGATCGACTGTTCGGATTGAATTGTTTGGGAATACATTTCACCGGCGTCAAATTACTTGGGATAATAAAATTGTTTATGAAAGTTATTCCTTTTAAACCTGTCTCAAGAATTTGTAGAAACTTTGATATTAAAGGATATAAGATATATCTGTGTTTGCGTAATTCAATTTATCTCTACACATTTTGTACAGATTCATATTTATTTTGAATAGGATCAATTAGATTTTTTATTACGGGTAAATTCTTACGGCCACAAAACCGTTGGAATTCTTATTTTACAACTTCATTTAACTTTTGTATACTTTTAAACAATAACAAATAGATTTTTTTATCTTAAACTTTTTATTACTTCTCGGATTTTTAGGTAATATAAAATTAATGAACTACTTATTCAAATAAATAAAAAACAATTTTTTACTTTTTCCTCTTACTTGTTTTTTTACACATTATTTTTGGACAATTTAAGAACCAATAACAATTAATTAAAAATGATAAATTTTCAGTATTTTTTTTATCATATATCTCCGTTATAGAATTGCGGGAAAGGTTTAATATCCATTAGAGAACAAATAATTTGCTTGTATAATTTACAAATTCAAAAGTAAATTGAAATATGACTTTTAATAAAAACAATTTATAATGCTTTATTAACTAAACATTGGGCCATGTGTTATGATTTTAATTTATTATCGATAAAAGTTATTATTGTATGTTATTTTTAGACATCTATTTATTTGTACGATATTTTTCATATAAATATATATAATATTCAATTCTGTATATAAATATTAAGCAGAAATACAATGAAATCCTCGTTTGCACTTTATTTACAATTTGTTATTATCGATTTTTTTTTAATATAGAATTCGATAATATATTCTTAAGTAAGTATATAACTTATTACATTAAAAAGTAGAAAACATATTGTCAACATTCTAAAAAGGTACACGTTTAAAAGAAATTTTTTCTTTCTTGAATTTGTTAAATGTTTGTTTATTTTTATTTAAGCATTTTTCATGTACCCTTAATTGAAATCGCTTATTCGTATCATGATATTGAAATGATAAACTATAAACAAGCTGATCGTTAACAATTCATTTACATAACTTGTCATGTAATTAAATTTAAACGATTTTGTTATTTTTCAATAGTATTCATGAATTTATGCAAAAGGAAGCTTTTATCAGCAAGGTCACAGAAGCTTTTTAATCATTAAAATGATAAAGATATTTTTACGACGGAATTTTTGTTATCGCGATTACACAATTATGTAAAATCACTTTCAATTATTCGTAATAATATTCTATTTTGATAAAAAAAAAAAACTTATTTTTATAGGGTCAATATACAGGGTTCATTCATAAACATATAGCTTATTTTGTTTTCAATTTTAAAACACAGGACGGAGTTTATTATTTTTTATTTGCAGTGAACTAGTTTTAAGTGGATAATATTTGTAAATAGATAGAAAGTAAAAAATATATTCTTATATGAAATTTATTATAAGAGATACCAGTAGACACGTACTAGTCACTTCTAATAAATTATTAAAAAATATGCGAATAAACTGATCGAGTTAAATGCATTAGCAATACTGAATGCGCAAAATCTTACGAAGAGGATCGAGTTGCTCGAACATTAATTTGGGTCGTGAATGCGCAGGTATGAAATTATATAACGAGTCTGTGTAAGGCATGGAAATCGTGGCATTTGATTTCGTGGATAAAATAATGGCAGGTGTAACGCTTCGGAAAGTGTAACCGTGGATTAGTAGGGTATCAATAATAGAGTGGCAGGTCCAACCGCTTGAATGCCTGGATGGCGACCTTCGGGGACACTCCTCCTTACCCGGGGATCTCGTATCCGTACTTTTATCGTGTCCGCGTGACTTGTCGTACTCGCCCCATGCGCTATATAACTTCTCTCATCTGGCGAATTTCCAAGCCGAAGGAGGATGTCGAGCTCACCTCTCGTCGTGACCCAGACAGTTCTTTCTGAATTTTCGGTAGTTACTACGAATCGACTCTGATAACGGTTCATTCGTTTCGTGAGATTTGCACACTATCGAGTGACGCGATGGAAAAGCCGACTCTATATCTTGCTGGACGAGGAAATTCGCCGTTACGGATACTGCCCGAGCAGCTCTTCGATACAATCGAAATTGGAAAAATAGTGAAATCCTTCATTATTTGATTTCGATTATTTAAAATGTTACCTATTGTATAAAAAGCATTGCATTAAAGCGTAATAATAATGCATCCCGAAAATTTTATAAACGTGAATTTTTTAATTCTCGACTCACATTTCCATTAAATTTCAATTAGAAGTAGGCTCCAAATTACAAGCGTTTTTATCCCGTACTTTCCAGCAATTGAAATATTTCATAGCTCGAGCCCGCGAGATAATATGTGACGAAACATTGCGAAGCAATGCGAATTGGAGTATTCACTCCAACGTAAAAGCCTCTCGAGTGGAAACGGGCCCGTCGTCGTCACCCCTTCGGCTCAAGACTACGCGTCGACTGAAATATCCCCCGCCCCACCGCCGCCGCCGCCGCCCCCGCGGTGCCGGAGGAGCCGAGGCCTTCGGATGGAGCGGGATGCGCGTTCGTCAAGGGGGGGGGGCGTGCAGGCGAAAGGGAGTAGGCTGGAAGAAAGCCCGGTGGCTTAGCACGAGAAGGTCGAGCATTGCTCTTCGGGGTCGGATTTTCGCAATGTGCGTTTGTATAAAATTGCGCGGCAACGCGTTTCGATTCTCGGAGTGATCCGGCCAAGCAAGCGCCGCGACAAGAAGCGAGGCTGACGAGAAACCCGAGTCCCTTCGAGGACGAGATCCCGTCGTCTTCGGAGGATCCTTGGGCGCATTCGCTAGGCCCAGGGCACTCCTCTTCGCCGGGGTCCAGCGGCAGCGCTAAGCATTTGCGAAAAGTCCTGCCTCCCCCTCCTGCCTCCTGGCCTCTGACCGACAAAAACCGGCGGTAAGCTCATTTCTTGCAGTACATTCAAATTGCACTGCGCGAAGCCCAATTTTAATTTGCGTTCTTGGCATTCGTCTTTCCTTCTCCAGTGGGAGGCTTCTTAATGCCGTGCGACGCGCATTTTCGATAAATTAATCGAGTCAAAGCTATTTTATTTCCTAGTCGTCATCCGTTCGGAAGCTCTCCTCCCTCTCTGATTGAACTGCTAGTAGTCTTCCTCCCCGTCGATCCATTGAAATTAAATAACTATCCGTTATTATTAACGTTTTTATTATTAAGAAATTTATGTCCCCCCCCCCCAACAGCACAAGTCAAGAATTTCTTTGCAATAATTCCAAAAATAAGCTGGCATCGCTAATTATCGTTAGACTTCGCATTTACAACATTTCCAAGACCCGTGTAAATTCTTTTTCATTTATAACAAATAATGTATTCGCGCTTTTCTCACAGTAACCTCTTATATGCATTACAACATTTGAAATACTAAAACTTTGCCCAATCATTTCCCTGTCCTTAAGATCATCGGCAGTTAATAATAAATTAAACCGAGAAGTGTACGCGACTTCAAGAAATATCCCATCGGCAGATATAATTATTGGAGAAAATCGTATATATGAAATGTATATGACCCTGGGAACCATCCAATTCATTTCAATGAATGGAAATAACATTATAGTTAAGTTAGTTAAGCCGACTGACCAATGAGAGCTAGAAAATTCTTTAACTCATAAGTCATCTCGATTAATTTCAAGTATATTATTATTCAGTTGTTCTTTGAAAGCGCAATATTCATTATAGGCTTCGAAACTTTCCACGAACTCAATGCAGTTTTATAACTAATTAACATAACTTTAGCATGAAATCTGGTTTAAGTCATTACGCGTAACATCATCTCGTCTTACAATTAGTAAATAATATTCTAGTCAGCAGATGACTGTCAGTGTTCGTTTAGGGTTAAAATTTACGGTTTACCTTACCTTCCAAGGTATATAATTCCAAGTGCATAGTGAACTTGGAAATGAATCGCGGACACTTCTTGAACTGTTTATTCCAGGAATTTTTTAGGAGAAAAAAAAGAAGAAAGTAAACAAGCCAAACGAAGGAGAAAAAATGTCGGATACTTTAGAATTTTTTTTAACAAGCTAAGCGTAATAAGTTAACTAGTATTCGAATGCTGCTGCTGATTTTATTAAAGAGCGAGTTTAGAGCAGTTGAGAAAACGATTTTGTAAATGTTATAAAGTTTCATAATGGAATTTAGTAAAGTTCAGGATAGCTAAATCCACTTCGGGAGAGTTCTGTAACTTTTGTTAAACCTTTTTCTCTACTATGTTTCCGTCTGATTCAATCAAGGTAATCGCATAGATTTCCCTAATGCACACACACGCGCGGCCACCATACTTAAAGACCAAGACATACACTGCAGCCGGTGGTTTAAGCTCGTGATTACGGTAAACGTTCAAGAGTTTGCATTCAAGGGGCAAAAGGGAGGGCGAAACCGCGTGAACTATGCAGGTCGGGTCCGCGATCCAAATCAATTTCTCTCTCTCTCTCTCTCTCTCTCTCTCTCTAACTCTGAATCTCCCTTCTATACACAGCCTAGTTGGGCTCTGCTACAGTCAAGTTTAAGCTCAATCTCATGCAAGGATTTGCAAACGTGGGTGTAAAATTTCTAGTGACACCTGGAAACTTCATTGTAGCCAATTCTTTGGACACTTTGATAGTTTGATGTAAACCAGGAGGAAGATGGACAGGAGGTTGCAGAATTTCGTGGAAACAATGAGAAACTCTTGGCCTGTATGCGCTTGACTTATCGGCTCGTGAATTGGCAAGTTACAACACCTGCCTAGGCAATTACGGCCAATCTCATTTGTATCAAGTCTTACTCCGTTAAAAAACATCCATATGATTAACAAATACAATCGCTAATAAAATGTAAAACTACAAATAAGTCAACTTATTTATTCTTAAAAGTGAAATTTCCTTGCGAATTTATAAGTTAAAAAATTTGTGAAAAAGCTGAAATAAAATTATAAGAATAAACTTATTTCTATGGATTTTTGGAGAAAATTTTCAGCTCAATTTTACTACCATAAATTGTTTTTTTTTTTTTTTTTTTTTTTTTTTTTTTTTTTTTTTATTATTTAATCATAAGTCTAAAGTCTGTGCAATGTATGCATTTAGATTATTCATTCGAAATATGCTTTCATAAATTTCAATAAAACATTAAATCATTTCAGAAATAGTCAAATATATTAACTTTGTTTTATGTTCAAAGTCATCTGTCGCATTTGAATAAAATTTATGACACAAAATGAAAATTAGCTTATCAAGCGTGTATACATCATTTCTGAAATCTTCGTATTAGCATAAGATTATACATATTTATTCAAAGAAAATTTTTAAATAAAAAGTAATTTTTTGGTATGGTACAGGTTCATTAAGATATGTATACTGAATAAAAAAAACTTGCAAATAGAAATAGAAATGTGACAGATTTGTCTTATTATCATAAATACATATCCTTTGAACACTAGTATTTAAAGTAAATAATTACAGGCGGTCAAATTTCCAGAAGACGCTTTTTTACAATTATAAGTTCACAAAAATCAAGATATCTTATGATTTGTAACATTTTTAAAATAAAAGGAATTATAGCGTTATAGAATAAAGGAAAATTTATAAAAAAGCAACTATATTAAAAATTATAATAAAAATTTTTATTGGCAGTACAAGATATAAATTATATTCCGAAATAATAAATAAAATCGAAATTTGATGATCAAGATCAGATGATATGGCAATAAATTATACAATGTAATTGAGATGTAAGTAAAAAGTATTTTTTTCGGATTGAAAATTTGCTAATTTAATCAATCAAAACATCCAAGACAAAGTCCATTATTTACTAAAGTAAAATTGACGTTAGTATTTTAGCTTGGCTTTCGTAGAATTTATTCTTCTGTGAAATATTTTTAAATCATTCGAAAACGGTTTTTAAATACCCTAATATTTACTGAGAAACTTCAATTTTCGTCAAATTATTCAGATCTGTTAGCTAGAATATAACGTTTATGCGTTAACATCTTCAACGTTTTTCTACCAAAAATATTATTTTTTTCCTTATAAAAATTGTGAAATATTTTTTATTTTATAATATTTTTCTCGATTTCATGCTTTTTCTACACACACACACACAAAACTTCTCTCTCTCTCTCTCTCTCTCTTTCTCTCTTTCTATAATAAATAGTATACTTTCTTAACACTTTTAAAAAGATACTTTTTCTTTAAATTTGTACTTTTCAGAAGTTTATGTTGAAAAAGTTGCTATAAATCCAAAGCAAAAGTTTGTGCGTTTGAAATGGTGAATTCAATACAAGTTTTTAAGGCGTAGAATTGATATGTTACAATTAAATGAATATGTTGCAAGACCAGTGATTCTTAGCCATGAAAAACCAATCGTTTGTTCAGCTTGTCAAATGATTGATTAATAAAAAAAACCAACGAATATAAATTTAGTATGTAAAGCTGAAATAATAAAATTCAGGAACAATGCACGGAATTTGTGGGTCACCCCACAAGCCTCAAGTTCTTCATGTGCGTGATCGAAAAAAAAGTCGAGCCCCGCCTCTTACACATTTATCGCGCAACGGCATTTTATCTCTTAAGCTTTTCAATATTTTTCTGCCTCTATTATCTGTCCATCGTCGCGATATGTGACTGAGGGACGAAGAGCTTGATCGTCAGGACGCACGAATTGATTTCCTGTGGATGCTGTTAACAATGCGACGAATGAGGAGTGAGGGCAGAGACATTCTGTACCATTTTATTCGAGAGAGGATTCTGCTTTAAATGCTTTTTTTCATACTAACTCCTGCCTCTATATGCTTTTGCGTTTCTATCTCTCTCTCTCTCTCACGGTAGTTCATAAAAATAATACAAATTCTGCGCCTCTACTTTTTATGATATATTTATAGATTTTTATTTTAAAGAATTTAAAAATCACTATCAATGCCTATTACTAAAAACAATTCTTTAAATAATTCCGAATCCTTAATTAATTTATAGCATTTTAATTGCAAAAAGTACTTGTGATGGTAAAAAGTATTGAAGCAATTGATGGTAAAATACTATTATAATCAGACTCATCGTTGAGGAATAAAAAAAAACAATTTTTTTCTTCATTGTCACATCATCCAAAGCCTGCAATAGAAAGTGAGATCATGTCTTTTAACGAATTATCAATCAGTGGGAAAATCATACTGCGAATCATTGTTTAAAATGTATATCCCGGGACATTATCCCGTTAGCTGTACCTCGACTCTAATTCGTCCAATTTGCTTTTCGTTTTAATACAAATTGACCGATACGTTTCTACTATTGTACAAGCAAAGAAATATAATAATTCCGAGAATATTCTCATGAACCTTTTTTATAAAACAAACAACTAAGACTTCAAATAGTATATTTATGATTATGTAGTTTTCCACCAGCCTTCATAATTTCAATTCGTCATTATATTCTCAAGTTAACAGCAGTCTGATGCCCGCATTACTGTTTGTAACGAGTAGCACTTGTGTTTCATAAATTTTGACCTCAAATACATTAAAGTAGTTACGCCATAATTAGTAACGCAGCTCAGTTTGTCGCGATAATACACAGGCAAGCACAACGAGGACAATGACGTAGAGCCAATTAAAAATTAAGTGCTTCGCTTTGTCACTATTGTCTCGCTTATTTTTTCTCCCTCGCCTTTTTCTTATTTTCATTTTGCTTTGCTCATTGTTTATCTATCTGCCTATCAAAGTATTTTTTATCGGATTTTGTAATTATAATTTTTATCCGTAGGTGTTTACATGCCTATTATTATTAAAAAATGGAAAGCATTAATTCATTCCTGTCACGCTTGATCCTGCAGACGTATTAGAAAAGATTATCCAAAAGCTAAAAGTAAATTATGTATTTTCTTATTTTGAATTTAAAATTTTGCTAGTTACAAATTTGTTAGGGATTATTATAATAGCAATGAAGATTATCTAGTTAAACGAGAAAAAGTTAGTGATATGCGAATTTATACATAAAAATTTTTGTAATTCGTAATAAATTTACAAGTAGCAGATTCCTAACAAAAAACTACATCAGATATACTATATAAGTTTACGATTATGTTCTTGTATATGTTTAAGCGATATCAGTTTTTAATAATTATGATATAATAATTATACTATTCTGAGAAGTTTTTTTTTTCAAATTATATTTTCATTTGTTTCAGGTGAGTAAGCGATATTCATAAGAGATTCTGTTTCAAAAATAGTAAGTTAAATAATCCTTACGAGTTAGTTATATGTATATAAATAATGTTTAATAATACCATAAATATATTTTTCCACCATAAATGTATTTGTCCAAGCCATGGAAAATCTTGTTCTACTTGCATATGTTTACGATAAAAATTTATTCTTTCGCTTATTTAGTAAAAAAATGTGATTAAATCATGTGATGCATCATGTGATGGTATTTTTGTATTTTTTTTTTTTTAATAATAGTAGATGTATAAATCGATTATATTAATTGCTTATAATATCATTGCTATTCAAATATTCAAATTTATACATTAAATGCAAAAGATTTAAAGTATAAATCTATTTAAAAGCTTTAGTAAATTATTTTCTCATCTTAATTTTATAAGATTTAATTATCATATTTTCATTAACTTAATTGAGGGTTCTTAAAAGTATTATATATTTATGCTACTTTAATGTATAGAATTTGTATTATAAATTGGGTCTTAATTCAATATTGAACACAAATTAAATTTTATAATAACACGTTTTGAGTTATATATAAGCTCAACGGTTAACTATGAAAAATACTCTATCTATAATTTTGAGTTTTGTTTATTTATCAAAAAATAAATATACATTTATTTATAAAACAGACGTAGAATTGTTTGGAGAGAGAGAATTATGAGAGGTAATTTCTTTTTTGTGAGTGAAATTTGAAATTTGAAATTCAAGTTGGTTAGCTCAAAAAACTGTCATTTTATCATATTCTTAATGGGATATTTTAGCCTTGGGCGAGTATTTGGAATAATCACGAGTCGAGCCATTATTATTCATCTAATCAGCGATAAATCAACCTATCGGCGAACTCATCCACAGGCATTACCATAAAATTAGGCTCGAAAGTTCAGGAGCTGGATGCTCGGCCTTCGAGATCGCGAAGGGGTTATATTATACTCCTGCTCTTGTCTCTCTTCCCTTGCTCCCCCTGCTTCTCCCATTGACCCAGTCGTGGCAATCGGACCAGTTCACAACTACATCGCGGAACAATCGTGCGATCCGTCTCGCTGCGGCAGATATCCACAAGCGTATCTCTTCTTCGTTATCGGGCACTACTGAATCACCCGCAGACATCAGGCCGCAGGGGTCGGGGACAAGTGCGAGCTCGATTCGCTTAAAACAGAATGCGACCAAAGTCGCGGTCTTGTACGCGTGGCTGTGGCTTGTCATCGGCCCGATAACACCAGAGGCCATCGAGGAATGAAGTGAGCAATTGCGCGATGATCTACCGACGCCGGCAACCCCCCGATAAAGGCTGGAAGCTGATGCGAGAACTGATCCTCCATCTCGTCGCTCCGGAAGGCCAAGACTTTTCGATCTTTCGCGGCCTCTCGATGTCTTCTTCCACTCTTTTTTGCTCCCACGCCCCGTAGCTATTTGTGGTGCTTTTGTATGTTGCGTACTGATCGAAAGCACCATTGATTCGTCGATCGGGTCCAAAGTGATGCCTGCAATTTTATCCCGGGAAGATATTATGAAGATTATAAATACCCTTACATATTTATTAAGATACCCTCAAACAAGATTTAGCCTTAAATGGCTAAGTTAGTTAAACTAATTCAACGTTAACCAATTTAACGCCTTTATATTTCTAATATACGCATATATAAAGTAGTTTTATATTTTAAATAAAAGAAAAAATCCTTAATTACAAACTTACATGCAATTATTATTGCTTTTCGTTCTTCAACTGCAGTATGTTAATTATGATGACATGCTTTAAATAAGATTATTAAAAGGAAGACAGCTGAAATTACTGGATAAAAAATATAAAATAGATCTCTTCAAATTATTATTGTCTCATTATGTTAATCCATTACTCCTAATACAATTGTGATAATAAATTAAAAGATTGCGCTACCTCTTAAAAGGTAGTTGTGCGTAAAGCTGTAAAAGTCATAAAAATGCAATTTTATTGTCGCTACAAATTTTCAACTTGGAAATAATTTTTTTTGAAAAAATTTCTTTTACACTTTGTACCAAAGTTAGATTTTAAAAATAATTGTTTTGCATAAAATCTCAAAAACATTACAATTGTCAATGATACCATATTTTATAACGTAGATTTTAAGAGATATTGATATATTTTATTTCAGTATTATTATCAGGGCATTAAAAAATTTTTCTTGACCAATGAAGCATTGTCTCGCTAATTTGTAATGCTAAGTGTTGAAAAATTAGTCACAAAAAGAGCACAATTACATAAACAAGCACATAAATGCTTTTTGAGACTACGCTATAAATGCAAGCAATTCGCTTGGTAATGGTTCTGCGCCACGTAAAAGATTCTACTTATTGATCTCCCTTGTGTAAATCAAACTGAAATACATTGGGCGAGAATTTCGATTTTGCTGCGCATTATAATCCTCCGAAGGGCTTAATCGTTTATTCCATCGCACTTTGAAAGTACGGGGATGCTGGTACACAGTGTCGACACCAGTACAAATCAAAGAACCCTTACCCTTCCGACCCTTTCATTAATAACGACGCGAAGCAGCCGCGGTGGGGAATGTGGTTCTCCACTTGAAACCTGCCTCTAGAGATGGAGGGTGAAAGAAGATGAAATAGGGTGAAATAGGGTGAAGTTGCGAGAGAGAGAGAGAGAGAGAGAGAGAGAGAGAGAGAGAGTGAGTGACTGACTGACTAAAGTACAGCGTTCAGAGTAGCTCCTGGCACAAGCTGCATTGAAAGCATATAGATCTGATTTGGGTAGTTCGGTAATTGCACTTTCACCTCTGCCGCGCTATTTTGCCTTCTCTTGTGTATCTATTATTGTACTTCGCTTCTTGCTGCGCTCCCCCGATCTCGTGGACCCGTCACGCACATTTTCAAATGAAAGTCGAAAATCGGGTCGTAGGGTCACCAACTCTGTGTTGACAATCGAGTGCTTTGCAATGGAAGGGGGAATAAACTGGAAGGATGTACTTATTTACGTCGTGCTGGATGTACTGTGACTTGAACTCAATGCCATCTATTTCGCAATTAATTTATTTTCCATCTAAATGTGCCATTTAAATAATTATCTTTCTCAAAGCCCATCCGATTAAATTTTCAATTTTTGTTTAGCATGATCATAGATGAATGACATTTTTTATACATTATCCAGATTATACAGTTCAATTTTCTAACAGCTACTTGCATAGGGTTTTTAAACGCATTTCAATTCTGTTAAAATTAACTTGTTTCTGTACGCATGTTTAATCAAATGTTTCAACTCAAATGTTTTACACACCAGTCTGATCCTTTTTAACATATTTAGGACATATATTCAGAATTTGGCAGCGGTATATTCTAATGTATACATTTCACGGTTTAAGGAATGTTTAATTTTTTACTATTTTAAATAGATTTTAATAATTACAATTGTTTCGAATATATAATTAAAATCATTCGAATTTATCATTCACCATTATGATATATCTTATCGGGATTTTTTGTTTTTAAATAATTTAATTGGTTCTAATCTACTTATAACGAAATTATCAGAATAGATTATCAATTATTCTAAGAAAGAAATTACTTCAATACCGTCTAAAAAAACGTTCTATAATTGATGAGCATCTTTTCGTCGCATCATTATTTAATTAAAAAATTATAAAGTCTATGAAAAACAATTAAATTATTCCATTTGTTCATTTCGATCTTAGAAATAAAAATAATATTTTGAAATTTATTCTATTTTATAAATACAGACGTAACGTTGAAATGTAAAATAAAGAAATAAATAGAGCTTAAAATATCAAGATTGCACATGATTGTTCATCATGAGCTCGATAAGTGCCTTTTCCTGAAATTCATATGCACTAATTGGATTTCGTTTGAATGAATCCGCGAATGTTTTTTTATAAAATTGGACGTTAGTTCCTCGCGCAATTAATTACGAACATTAGTTATAAATACAAGCTTTCAAAATTGTTGCAATTTATTTGCAGGAACACTTAGTTTTTTAAGACTTATTAATGCATATGCATGTCCCTGAGTTCATTAATTATAAATATTCAATAATATTTAACGTTTATTTCCCTTTCATTCCTGATCAATGTATTCCAAAATATTTTATAGTGATATAATGTCACATGAAAATTAAGTACCGAGAATCAAAATATTATTTATACCTTTTAACAAGGAAAAGAATTATTATTAATGTTAATAGTTTTAAGACTGTTAAATATCCTTAAATATTCAAGCATTCAAATTATTTTAAAATAGAACTTTAATTTTGTTTAAATAAGTAAGTAGGTTAGAAGGAGATATGATTTCATTTTTATTCCAATATAAAACGGTTTATGTTTAAAAACATTTTTTATAAGCTTAGATATTGAAGAAGATTTTACATGAGATGTCGTATGAACATAAGCAGCTTTATAATGAGAAAAAATTGGATTCATTTGAATACCATGTAATAAAGTTTCCCAAATGCGTGCAAAAATTTGAAATATTTAATCTAATTTTAAATATTATAATATTTAATTTTAAACATTTATAAATTTTGCAATATAAATTTCGTCGTAGCATTTAAATAAAAAATTTTGAACCTATCCTAAATAGAAAAATGTATCTCTTTGATGCGTTGTTTTAAAAAATTTTTTTGCAATTTATCTATTTATCTATTATAAATTCTTATTATATTATTTTGTTATTATATTATTATAATATATTAATATATTATAAATTATTTATCTATTAATAAATTTTGAATGATAGATCAAATAAGTATTTGTGAGGACTTTTTTGCAATAAAATTGACCTAATCCTAGTTTTTTAGTAAGCTTATCGATGTTTTAAAGGGTTTTATGTTATTTTAATAGTTGCAAATAAAATGTTTTTATGAAATAAATAGATAAATACGTATGCAATAAACCAATTATATTTAAATTTATATTTGACTTTCGAACATTTTATTAAAAATGATAAAAGTTCATTTCATATTTATTCTACTTATAAATTTAGGGCAAATAATTGATTTAGATAATATTTAAATATTCAGTGATTACTTAATACTGTTGATGCTTCAAAAGTAATTGGTTGTAGCCAAATTTAATTAACGATAACACTATTTATTTAATTAAACTGAAAAACTTAATAGACACCTTCCACTTAAAATTTCTGTCAGTTTTTCAACATTTTCAAAAGATATTGGTATTTTTTTATTTGTTTTTTCTTTGGACTTAAGTTTTGAGTAAAATTATATTACATAAAAAATTAAATATTTTATTTATATTTTGACGCTATTTATTCGTCTATATTTTTGCTAATTAAGTAAATGCAAAATCAAATATAATTTAAAAAAAAATACTTCTTATAAATTTGTATAAATTAAGTAATAAATAAATATAAATGAAACATAAAAGTTTTTTTTTAATATTATATTTTTAATATTTTACAGAAATATAACTATTTAAAAGTAACAATAATATTATTAATTTCATCTTAAAATATATTTTTTATGACTTAAATAGTAGATAGTACTTAAATTTTAATAACATGCTTGATAGACATGTAATACCTATAAAATTTGAAATTGCCAATTTAAATTGCAGTTTTAAGATTGTGCTGTACAAGTATTTTATGAAGATCTAGTAAAATTACATATAATCTAATATTATAATTGTATGTATTTTTTCTTTGTAACCACAAATGAAATAATTGTCCCTATTAGGTTCCTATTTGGTTCTATTAGGTTTTCCTGTTATATCTGTGCTAATTTTGATAGTCTTAAAATTTTATTCTTCTATCCAAGCATGATAAAATTAAAAGAAAACTTATCATAGAATAGTAGGCTAAATATAATAGAAAAAAGTATGAGTGAAATTATGAATATTGTGTTACTATTAGATTTATACATTTTAGTAATGATCCAACCATTATATTTATCGATAATACCCTCAAACTTAGAAATAATAGCATCGCTTCGAGCGATTAACACTATTTTTTAATTCAAATATATATATATATATATATATATATATCATGTTACAAAGAACAAATTAAAATACCATTAATTAAGAATTTCGGAAAGCACTTTCAAAACAAATAATGATACTTTTGTATTAACGAAAGATAAAGTTTTATTAATTCAACATTATCTAAACAATTTACTGCTTACGTTAAATATATCATAATTAAATAATTTGATAATTACTATATGATAATGTTGAGAGATTACAACTACCTGTGCAATTAAAATCTAGTAGTTTTTGTTAGATGCGAAATAAATTATCTCATCCTTAGTAGGCTTTAGTTCAGGCTCATAATTAGTGAATTATTGTAATTAAACACTAATTAAATGCTAAGCTCGCACTGATCGTACATATGTAAATATACTAAATAAACTTAACTTCTATTTTTTCTAATTTCAAACGTAAATTATACATCTTGCGTAAGTGCCGACAAATGGCACTTCCTCACTCTACTACTATTAATAATGTAGTGAAATTCGGATTTGCCAATCAACGTCTGCTTTTGTTCTTTAGAATAGTGGATGTGTTTCGTGTAACGCTTCTCGCCGTGAATACAATGGAGTTGTCCTAGAAAAGCACACGACTCCCGTCAGATTATCCTACACGATAACGAGGAGGAGTCGCGCGCAAAGGAGTTGGCGTTTTCCTACTGTGCAGTTACTTCCTTTGCCACTGGTTATCCGCAGGCATTTGAACATGGGTGGGGCTCATCGGGCGAACCCGCGAGATACCAGCAGTCGGTTCGACTGCGGCCGACGGATGGGTGTCGGGTCAGCGGGATATGAGAGACAGAGAGACAGACAGAGAGAGAGAGAGAGGAGAGAGAGGGGTGGGGGCGCGCGCGCGAACTAAGGAGGAGACACGACGACAATGGGCGAAAAAGAAGACAGCCTGTATCGCGTCGTCTCCGGGGAATATGCATAACGTATCGGGCACATCAAGTGCACATCCCAGTTTTGCGCACGAACACGTCCGAATGCTCCAAATATGTGCGGGCTGCGTATGCGCCTAATGTAAGTGTGGGTACACGGGGGCGTTTTGGAGACGCAGACTCTGCTCTATCGATCGAGGAGCTGCGCCGAGTAGTGCGCGCGCGAATATGTGCGAGAGAAATGGAGCGACCGAGCGGGCGGAGCAGTTTTTACCTATGTGTACGAAGAGGGAGAAGGAGTACGCCGATAATACCTCCCAGTGCCACCAAAGCAGAATAGGAATATAGAAAGAAACGAGCGGCAGAATGGCAGAGATAATAAAGATACTGCGAATTAAGGGAGCGAATAACTTAGAAGGAACTGGTTAATGAAAAACTATTGCATAAAAGGAGGTTTGCACGCGTGCTTTAAAATAAATAAATACGTATCAATGGACAAAAGTCAAGGGCTGGAAATTAAAGGATCGACTGTTTTTTTTTTTTGTTTTTATACAAAATTATTAATGTGTTGACTTCAGGGTATCCTATTGCATGTTAAATCGTACTGAATTCATACAACTATCATTGTACACTTTTAATTATTGTATTCTATTTAATACATCGCGAATTACATTAGCGTTTAAATACAAATCATTGTTAAATATTTTAATGGTTTTCATTAAAAATAACATTCTGAATGATGATAAATTCTCGAGGAAAATCTATTTATTCCATCAATGCATTACAAAATATTTACAAATATTTAAAAACTGTATACGATGCTTTTTTTGTGTAAAATCATGCAAAAGGGTGTGTTCCTAACAAAGGAAAATTTTTTTTATCATATCTATTGAAAAAGATTCAAATGACGTAAAGTTAATTTTTTTAAAAGAAGTTCAGCTCAGAAACAGCAGACGTTTTCAAATAATAGGCAAAAACATTCTTAATGACATGTAATTGTCAAATTTAATGTCATTTAGTTATAAAACATTTAAATTTTATTACATAGGGAGGAGCATTTGTACAAAAGAAAATATATGTTTTGAGATAAAAGCAATAGAGTAGAATTGAAAAATTACTTGACATACTTCTTATGAGTTATAACTCATCTGTCTTAGCAATTGAAAATATAAATAAATAATGATATCAGAAAAATTATTTTTTAAATCTACTTTAGTATTTACTTTAATATTTAAATTTAAAAAAAAAACAAATCTTATACTTTTTAAAAATATTTTTTACGCTTTATATATTTTTAAAAAATAGTAAACTTTTCAGAAATTAGTAAATAAACAAAAGTTTTTTTCAATGATTCATTTATATCTATGAAGGGACAAAAATTTTTGAAAATCAATATTTTTAGGAATAGAAATTATTATCTAAAAAAAATCTTTGAAATGTATAAGGGAAGATTTATAGATAAGAATTTCAGTCGCAGACTTAAAACGAATAGATGAAACATTAAAGGGAATTGGTGTAAAGAAAAAGTAAACAAAAAAGGAAAAACAAGGAATACGGCAATATACCGTATAGAACATAACGTATAAAGAGCTTTCAAAATGTTAGAATGCGAAACATTGAAAATGAGAGATTGAAGAAAATAACAAAGAATATTAATGTAATTGAAAAAAGGACTCTAGATACTACAGCTGTACGAACGGAAAAAATAAATATAACAATTTGCACAGCACAAAATCTGAATAATTAAATATAAACTTTGTATTTACTTTTTGATAAATTTTTGTTTTTACATAAATATATTGTACGTGTACGTCATTGTACGTCACAAGTGAGTTAAAAAAAAGTACCAGTATTGTCAATCGTTGATTCAAATATACATAGAAAGTGAGAATTTATTAATCTACTATTTTTTAAAAATTAGGCAATTCAATAACTATTACTTTAAAACCTCTAGCCTTATTCAAAAAAACAAACAAAAAAAACAAATAAATTTTGCCTCGTGTATTTTATTTTCAGCGGCCTTTTCCGGTATTTTCAAATTGTATTCAATACGAAATCTTTAAGACCGTCACGATTCCGACGCATCGTAAAAATTTAATTTTTTTTTTTATAATTTTGATATATGTTACGTATGGAAAGCGTAGAAGTCTGCCCACCAGTGCTTTTCGAGCTGACATGCAGTTCCCTCCTTTCTGACATGATGAATCTTGAAAGCTTCGATTTTGTTCATAAAATATTCATAAAGAATTTTTTACTCAAGCGATCGCAGTAAGTACATGATGTAAGCAAACATGTCAATTTACATTTTTGCCAACGTAAGTTCATGACAAATATGTAAGGATGTTGTAAGGGCTTTGACCTTTTCGGAAAATTGAATTACTTAAGTCCTTGATATTCTGTATACTTTCGTTAAAAATATATTTCATCTTTACAATTATTAAAGTAAACAAATGGTAAAGGCACATTTGTTTTCTAAAATAGCGTAGCTAATTATGTATAATAAAGATCATACAGTATCGTTCGTATCTACTTTATATGTCTCTTAAAAAATTATGAAATTGTCAAACTTGAAAAATCAAAATATGATCAGTTACGTATAAAGTGTTTTTATATTGAATTAATCGGTAATAGTGAAGTTCATAATATTATTTCATAAAGTTAGTTAGAGAAAATAATGTTCAATAAGAGAATAATATAATTCGTAATTTTCAGTTTAAGTATTATAAATGATAGCTTTGTAATAAATTATAAATACAATAAGTTAGTATAGTATTGTCATTTATACACTGATTACTTTGCAGACTCATGCAGAAACATTAGATACGTTGAATTGTTATAATGTTTGCTGTTATCACAAGCACATAGTATTTTTACAGTTACGTAGACAATTGGGAGATAGCATTTTCATCCAGGCACTCGATATAACTCGATATATTTTTCAGCTTTCCTCTCGTCGACTTCTCTCATAGAATTTAAACTTCAGGTCCCTTACAACTAAGTCAGATTATTTGTTGTAGGGTGGAACTATTCTCCAAAACTCATTAAAAAATGGAGTGATTCATGAATATATGTATTTTACTACTCAGCATTTCACCACTGCATAATTAGAGCATTCAGGACTTTATAAAGTTATTTTAAATGCTTATTATTACTTTGATATTATAGGCAATTGATAAATGATTGTTCACTAGCTGCGAATTTTCATTAGTTTAAAAGATCTCGTGCAATAAATGCTTACAGAACCCTGGTATATAACATATATATGAACTGAAATATATTCATATAGTTAATTAATGTACAACTGTTACTAAAATCGTTTAAAATATTGTAACAATGGTAATAAAAATGTTGAAGTAATGCATAAAGTTTCTATGTAATTTTTTTTTAACTTTAGTATGCAAAAATTCTATAATTAATTGATACATTTTGAATACTGAATATTGTCTTAAAAATATTTTGGTTAATTACTAAGTAGTTTTTATATTCCATATGCCGAAAAATTGAGAAAAAGGTTAAAAATAAAAATTTACTACCGTAAATTTGTAAAAGTTACTTATTATTGCAAATACAATCAGCTAGTTATTTGATATATATGTATGTATAATCTTAAAAATGTTATGATTTTTTTTTAAACAAAATTTTTAAATAAATTGATAATTGCTTTATGTAATAAAAAAAATCACAAACAGGAACTTAGGAATAGAAAAACAAAAAAAAAAACAGATTACATTCAACGAAAAGTTACTATAAAAATTCTTTTAGAGATGAAAAAAAAGTCGGTTTTCTTGATAGTTACTTACATATTCATATTTAAAACAACTATACATATTTAGAACAGAAAATAAAATCTGATATTGTAAACTTTACTTTGCACCTCATTATTCTATCGTTCTTTGCATTTTCCATTCTATAATTAATAGTGAATAAGAAAAGCCAATATAAAACAGTTTAAAAATCATGTTTAAAAGTTACAAATAGACAAAATTTAAATTGTTTATAGATTGCATATGTTTATGTAACAAAAAGTTCTACTCATAATAAAAAGAAAACGAAATGAATATTTACAATATATACAATATATTTTTCAGTAATGTATAATAAAATTAAATTTTAATTCGCAAGATACTATTGGTTTTATGAATTAAATGAAAAAGACGAATATATTTAGAAAGATGTAGGTTAATATGCAGTAAAATTGAGTTATAAAATAATTAGAGTCAATAAAAAAACTTTTAAAATGAAAAATTTGAAGCGAAACAATTTGTAAGGTTGAAATTAATTCTTTATCGAGTAATTCAAAATGAAATATTACATTCAACATATTTTACAATTAATATATACATATACACTAATGCTGCCTTCTTAAAGGTTCTTCTTTAGCCCATAACAAACTCATCTGCATTTAAATCCAAATGACTTAGTTTAACATTTTTCTTTCTCATCTGCAATGCAACTTTATTATTCGATTAATGGAATTTTTCATTCTTATATTTACGACTGCGCTTTTATAAGTAAAGCAATGAAATTGTTAAAAAAATTTATATTCAATGAAAATACTTTTAGGGCTTTTTATTTAAAAAAACATAAATTAAATAATTACAGTTAAACGTAAAATAAAACGTTGAAAATAATTAATCAGGAAATTTTCTCAAAAAAGTATAAACAAAGGCGCTTTTTTAATAACTGTTTAAATAACCAGATAAAAAGTAGCAAGCAAAAGAGTGCGTCGTATGATAAAAGAAGAGCTCATTGATCATCGTTAAATTTAATAATATAAAATATAAATTAAAAAATCTATTTAAAAATAATAAGCAGGTTGTAGGGGTATCCTTCTAATGTGTATAACACACATCAATCTTTCACACAACATAATACCATGAGACAATGGATTTACGTATATAATATATTAGATTTTGTACGGTAAAGTATTATTACAAGGGAAATGGGCAGAGAGAGAGATAGAGAGTCTTGACTATATCCGTTAATTGAAAAGGTCATTTTACACGTGCTCAGATATTAAAGGGGCTCTATTTGTTTATTTATTTTATTTTAAAACATAGATTGGTGGAAATTTCTATGAAAAATGTGCAAGCCACTATGTGCGCTCGTACTGCAGTTATCGTCAAGGTCAGTCGAAGTTACATTATAAAATTGGTTTCAATTTTGATAATTATATTTTACTTTACTCGCAACGATACAATCTAACAAACGCATTCATACACATAAACTAAGAAAATAGAAATTAGATAAAAGACCGACAGATAATTTTTTTTGCTTTAACAAATTGTGGTTTAGAAACTTGTAGTGCAAGATTAAAGTATTCGTATGTAATACTTTTACTACCTGCGTTTCAGGTTCGAAAGACTTATGCAAGCAGGTCATCACAGATTTTTGAACGCTAAATTCAAGCTTTACTCGGTTTCTTTAACAACTTTAATTTCAGTTGCGCTTTTTAGATTCCATTTTTTCAGATGAGGTTTGGTATAACTTCTAAATACATTTCATCTCGAGTACTTGAAGCCACAAGCATTTTATAGTAATCTAAGTAAGTTCGTATCGTAAACATACCTGAAAACCAATACAGTATGGTAATAAGTTGTCCTTGTCCTTCTAAAGAATCCTTTATAATTATTACGATATCATGAAAACAGGTAAAAATAAAATGATATATCCTTCGTGTATGTCAAAGTATATGCATTCTCAACTAACTTTGTAATGCAGAAGTCATCAAGTTGAAGAAAACTTATAAGTGTTTTCAAGTTTCGTGTGCAAGAGTCGTCGCTTTATGTATGTCTGAGCAATGTATGAAAATGTAATGAATTTTTCAGAAATAATGAGCACATTACTGTTATTAAATTATTATTCTGCATGTTTCAACATTTTTTCTTCTGTTCTGTTTCTGAAAAGTACACCTTAATGATTATGTTTCTTTCAAAAATTTTATTATAATATGCAATAAATTAAAGATATATATATATCACAGTCGTACAATGCATATAAAGTTTCGTAATATTTGCTAGAATAAGGAATTTCTGAAATAACTTAAATATGATATATAGCACTTTTTCTTATTTTGTATTCAAATGAACAATCATACAGAAATACATTCAAATTTAGGTGTAACTCATTTTACAATAAGAATGAAGTTCAATATATTTCAATCAGGAGAAACATTTTTTGAAAGCCCACTT
Organism: Kradibia gibbosae; assembly: GCA_018907135.1. Classification (NCBI taxonomy): domain Eukaryota; kingdom Metazoa; phylum Arthropoda; class Insecta; order Hymenoptera; family Agaonidae; genus Kradibia; species Kradibia gibbosae. Next base: position 29,809,948 of record JACCHX010000001.1, on the reverse strand, counting down.
AAAATTTCGATTCGAAATAGATCATTTATTATTTCAATGCATGATTTCAAGTACGCGTATATGTTTATATTTTATTATTTTCAAAAAAAATATAAATGAGCTAAATATTTTGAAAAGAATGAAATTTAAGTTCAAAAGATGAGAAAGAACCGACTTAATACAGTCATGCAGTTAGGATGGAGAATGAGACGGATAGATACATAATGAATAAATGTCAGACAGGGCGAGAGTGTGGGTGGAGGTGGCCATGGCAAATAAGAAAAAAATAAGGAATATTTGATTTGCCAGTTTGAGCGTTGAGTCGGCTCTATGTGATTTCAGTTGCGAGAATTCCCTTACCGAGGGCTGTCGCGCAAAGTCCTAAAGATTTTATTAGCCACCCGTAAAATTAGCTCGCATAACGTGTCAGCTTTGCTTTCCCTTGCTTTCTAGCCCCCCCCCCTCCGCCCCGCACAGATCGCGTCAGTCAACCAGGTCTCATTTGTCGCTCACACGCGCCCTCCCCCTTCATTCGAGCGTCATCTCTTGTTTTTCGCGTCTCTTTGTCTTAGCTTTGGTATCCCCTCGCTTCGCGACGATCAACGCAGGCTCGCCTCGCAACACAATCGACTTAATTGAGCAATTTAATCGTCATTCAAATGCGCTCGTTAGCTTCTCCTGCCCTCCAACCCTGGAGCCAGCAGACTCACAGCGCCGACAGAGCGATCCGATGTCTTATTCGCTCATCGACTCAGCTCGCGATGCGACCCTTCAATAACGGAAGGCGCGGCGCCGCGACTTCGAAGCTTCGCCGACCTTTCGGACCGATTGCTCGTTGAGAATAAGGAGGCTCGCGCGACTCCGAATAATCAGCCTTCTATAGCTTTATTGCTTGCCCATACATTGCCGCCGATCGGAGTTGATGAAACAAGAGGTCGATTAATGGGACGGGGGCACATTGACCTTCTTTTCAATCGTGCGTCGAGTCCAACTCCTCTGGGCCTCCTTTCAGACGTAGGAAATTGTTTTATCATTCGTACGACAAGTGTTGTTCAATCTCATTAACAATATTCTTACGTGACTTTTAATTTGAAGAAAAATTTCTTTACGATGCTTATCAATTTATCGTTTTTGCCATTGTCGGAAAAACAGGGACTCGAACTCGAAGTCGAGCCAACGCCATTGAGATTTTTTTCTCCTGATTTTTCAAATCCCCATTTGATCGCCTTGGGTTTTCAATTGTTGCATCTTCATTATTGCTAACTTTAAACGATGTTTGCTAATAAATATCGAAATTCAGAAGCGCTAGTTTAAGCTGCTCGAGTAATAATTTCGTCTACTAAATGCGTAAATATAATCAGATCGCTTATTATTTTGCTGGTATTTCAATGTATCTTTTATAATAGTTAGGAATTCAATTGTGTGGCTTTTTATACATGAATTCGTTCTTGCGTCATAAATTCAATAATAATAAAAGTGTTAATAATGCTTTTCTGATATAGTTACTGTGAGTGATGACGTTACACTGCATGAAGCCGTCTTAAATTTAAAATTAATTTATGACTAAGTAGCGCAGTGTAGTTTTGCCGCCGGATTCAGTACTCGTGCGTTAGTGACAATATAATTCATAATTCACGGAGAATCGTATCGCATACCATTGAATTGATACTCGAGCAGACTTCTTCTTGCAGCAAATAAATTTCACGTTACTATAATTTATGTAAAAACATGAAAAATAGAAATCAATCACTTTTATTGGCACATTTGAGCACTCTGAAATGGATTAATAAAAAGGGGACTTGAAATTTTTTCAATGACTTTTAAAAGATTTGATAGTCAAACATTGATTTTTATTAATTATGGATATTACCTAACTACGTTATAAGTGTAAAACATTTTCTTACGAGATTTCTGTTTGACTTGCCAAACATATAATTAAAAGTGGCAATTCTCGTGTACGAGACTAAACTTAAAATTAAACAAGTTCTATTAAACAAGTTCTATTATAAATTATATTCTATTATAAACAGTATGATTAATTTCAACGGTGACAAGGCAGAAGCCACTCAAATGATATCTTCTGCTCCGAAAAAAGGCACGCGTACGAAATGGATAATGAGACCTTAAGGCAAAACTGTGTTTAAAAATCAGCGGAAAAGAGGATTGTAGGTATTATAATTATTTTGACGTGTTAAACGTCAGGAGGTATTCTCAAAATGCGCCTACTCCTGCAAGCATTTACAGCTTATTAAAATATTGAATATTGTAGTATAAATATGAGCTAATTGAGATTGAGTGTCTTGAGGAAGTTTAGGTTTGGCTTAAAATAGCGGCACATACAAAGCGCGACCCCTAATCCCAACCCCGACCTGCCGTCACCACCGCGCGCACACACCCGCCAACTTACCCACACCCGCGCACGCACACACACATACACACACACACACACCCACAAAGGTTGACAGATACGCCGATAGAGCAGAACTTTAATTTGCAGGTCCAAGAGCATCGCTCCCTCGAGCCTCCCTCGAGATGGTCGTGAAATGTCCCGCGAGGCGTTCCGCCCTCCCTCGCAGTTTCCCTTCGAACTTCCACGGCTAATTGCCGCACTGGTTCGCTCCCGTTCACACCGTTCATCCACCCACCAAATCCACCCGCACACATACACGCGGAGGCGCGGAGACGCACAGCCCCGTCGCTCGTGAAGATTTCGCCGTCGCGCTTGGATCGATGAATTTTTAAAGAAACGCGCCGCAAAGTTTCCAGATGCATCGCGAGTCAGTATCGTGGGGCGAGGCACGAACTTATTCTCCTCCGGCTCCTCCTTCTCCTCCTCTTCCTCCTCCAGCTTCTCGAGGGCATTTTCAAAATCCAGCCTCTCGCGCAAACTCGATATTCGAACTGAATATAAATTTTTTCCCATTTACTCTGCGCTTTTATACACTACAGTTGCCTCTTCTAACGTCGTCTGGATATAGTTTCTGCGTTTGTCTTAAATTTTTAGCTGAATTCGCGAGTGAAGGGAAAAATGACCTACTTACAGCTGGTCAGGCTCTGTTTTATGTTTTTATCAATTCATTCTCTCTTTTCCCGAGCTATACGCATATATGCGTTCTCAAAATCCTCTCTCTCTCTCTCTCTCTCTCTCTCTCTCTCTCTCTCTCTCACTCTCTCTCTCTCTCTCTCTTTCTCTTTTTTCCTCTTTTTCATTGTCGATCTCATTTAATATTATCATGGATATTTTCATCGACGATTCTTACGGCCATTTTATTAACATTCCAAAATTATTCTAAAAAATTTACACATATAATACACGTATAATGACTTTTACTCAGATATACGAATATTATAAATATTAATCTTTTTACTGTTAAAGATAATAATTAGTTACAAAAAATAATGCGGAAACTATTTTTTCTTTAAGATCATAAACAAAAAAAAATTCTTGTTCTAAGCGGTTGAAGGCTTAAAAAGAAATACCTTAAAAAAACTGTTGAAGATAGTTTTTTGAGTGCTCAGGCCAAATGAATCTAGAACTATCAGTAAAATCTTGTCATCTTTTTAAATTTTTAAAAAAATGTATGCCACTAATTTTCAATTTCTGGGTTTGAACTGTTGGGTTTCCATAAAGGTCTACAATTACAATCGATGCTTACTGAAAAAACTCTTTAAATACGAAACGAATTGAAACGCCGAGTGAGGAGGAGGATTATAAATATACATCTCATTTTCGTTTTGTATTCTCTTTTTTAAATTATGTAGGGATGAGCCCCTTTAGTATTGACTAAATCCTACACGGTTTTTTCTCTTGTTTGGCTTAAAAACCAGGACATTGTTCCATTTCCTTGCTCCATCGACTCTGCTTACGGTGTAAGCAACAGCGAGGTTCGCTCATTGGAGTTTCGGTCTTTTCTTGGTCATTTTTTAAGCTAATCCTTGTCACTCTGACTTGCTATTGATAGGCTCTTTCGAGAGCAAACCTACAAGAACAAAAAAGGAATAATTTAAGCGAACACGAATTTTAGATTCTTCGGAGCATTCTTCAAAGCATGGCATTTTTTCGGGGTAAAAGCTCTCTAACCTTAACTGCACTTATAAAACTTATGATAATTATAAAAAGTTTAAGTAATGGAGTTTGTGCTTTAAAAAAAAACATCTTTAATCAGTAAGTACTGCTCAAAGCTATAAAATGAGTCGAACTTTCATTGTATGGAGTGAAAAATTATTATTAAAATGAGCAGAGAAAAACGTGATTTTATTTTTTTTTTTTTTAAACATTTAAAATCGCCTGCATAAAACATTACGTTACATTATATACTAATTTGTATCTTTCAACTAGACCAGTATAAAAACAGTATGATAAAGTAAGATAAATATTACCAATTATATGAAAATATTATTTATAAAAATATAATGTAAAGCTGGAGAAATTACTTTTTCAATATATATATATATATATATATATACAGATACGAAATAATATGGCATACTATCAACTAATTATACGTTATTTATGTACTTATTATGCGTTCGATTTGATGATTAAATACGGTTCTCTTATATTTTTATTCGATATTTTTTTGAGATTATACTACATATATTACATTATCATATTTTATAATATATATCCTCTATGTGTTGAGTCTTTGTGTGCGCATGTCTGTGCGTGCAAGCAATGTAATTATAATGAGGTTATTTTTAATTTTGTATGATCTTGCTATTTTTCATTGGCTTATAAATTTCTTTGAAAACATATAAGTACATCGTTTTACTTTCTGATAATAGAGATGTATATTTAAATTTGAAATATTAAAAAATATACATATATACACACCCACACACACACGTATATATATATATATATATATCATCTTTGTCGTATAAAGAATGGATTTTAAAGTAAGACAATGTATCATTTATTAGCATATGTGATATTCTGATTTATTGTACATAAAATATTACGACTTTAATTTGAACTTTTTTATTGAATTTTGTAAAAGAATTTAATCTTTTAAAATGACTGACACATGGTCGATGAATAGAAAAATGTATTTGAAATTTCAGTTCAAAAGGGTCTAGATTTGAAAGCCAAGAGACGTTCTTATTAAAATTTGGTGGTATGTCATTGCAAATACTATTGTAAATATTTATTAATCGAATTTTTTTATTTATTAAGTCAGAATTATCAAAACAAATAGTAGTAGTAGTTTTAACAAATAGTAACTGTGATATTAACAAAAATTATGTCATTTAGTTTAATTTGTGTCAACAAAAAGCACATGTAAAATAAATATTATAGGTCCTTGAAATCGGAAACTCGATTATCATTTTAACTGACGATAAATTTCTTCAATTTCAAACATAATATATAGATTTATATAATTATTATTTATCTTTTATATAATCTATTAGAAGCTTTATTTCTAATCTATTGCATTTTCTTCTAAAAGGTATAAATACATTCGTTTATTATGAATAAAACATATGACATTCTTATGGATAACAAATAATACTATGTTTTAAAAATATTATATGTAATTTTATTGCTCAATCGTCGTGTGGGAAAATACATACCATAGGTATTATCTGGCATTTAGATCAAACTTCTATAATTTCTTTGAAAGGTAATTGTAAATAGTGAAATTGATGTGTAATTTTTTTTTACATTTTTTTACCTTAAAAATGGTATTTAAAAAATGGTTAATTGTGAAAGTATGGATAGAAATGTGAAATGCTCATCTAGCGATGAAGATGAGTAGGTATGTAATTTTTCTGCTGCGGAATGTAATTGCGCACAAAAAAATGTTCTGAAACTGAGTAGAGCTTTAATTCTGATTATTCACATATTTTCAGGGAAATTACGAAAGGTCACAAATTAAAGTAGTGGCTATTCCTATTTCTTCCGACGTGGCCCAGATAAGAGTTGTGTCATAATGACGTGGCATAAGGGGGATTCTCCTGTACAGTTTCGACAGGAAGTTGTTTTCTTGACGTTACATAAATCACTGAGAAAATACACTTACCACACATTCTATTGAGTCTACTTCAAATGCAATGCTTGGCCGTGGTGTTTTTACCCTCCCACTTATCTTACTTCAACTATAGCTATTCATTTCTTTAACATCAAATATTTTTCATAATAATAACTGCCCGCCAAATTTCAGAATGTACAGCTGGTGCAGAGTTCTTATACGTCATCAAATGAATCGTGATTTAGCAGTAACAGTAACGCAACGCTACAAAATTGATGATTGTATTTCTTTTGTATTGAGTATTGTATCATATTGAAAAATGCCTAATAAAGGTAGATTTAAAATCGACATCCTTCCCCTGCGCTTGATTTTGATTGGTTTTGATTTGTTTTCGGACGCAACCTTGTAACTTAAAAACACAATATGCTATTACATTTCAGGTATTAATAATATTTCTTCAAAATTTGAATGTGATTTCATACATCGAATTCGTTCGTTTATCATGTATTCGTTTTATGTATTTTATAAGTACACAGTATCAAATGCATAATTATAAGATGTCGAGAATCCGATAAATAAAGTAAGGATTGAAAGCTCCTTTCAAAGTAACGAACGACTGATGGCGGAAAATAAAATTTTGCAACATCTTTTCCAAGAAAAGTATTAAGAAGAAATAATTAAAAGGAGATTTTATTTCATCATTAGAAAACCTGTCAATAAAATAGGTTTTCTAGTGAAAAAATATTTTGAAATCATTGACATGCAACATTCGCATAATTTTTTAGTATTGCGAGCTTCATTATTGGTCTGATATATAATTGATATATAATCTTGTGTATATAATTGTGTACGGTTGTTCACCAAGAGCATAAATTTGTAATGCAACGTGACGGCTGTTCAACACTTAATGAATGATTGATATTTACAAAGGCGTTTATAATGATAATCAAAGCAAAACAAAACAAAAGATATTTGTTGATGTGTTTGTTGGATTGCGTTGAGTGTAGACATAAAGCAAATGCGTCTTTCGAGGGGTATTTGAGCTAAGGTCGCTCGTGTGGATAGAGGCGCGATATAAAGCATGGCCAATGCAAGGATAAACAAGGATAATCTCAGGTGCGGGCAGGTTAAGCACTGCCTTGGACAGGGGGGGGGGTGAGTGATTGCCCTCGAGTTCGCGAGGGCAGGTATAGCGTCCGGGCGTGTCGAGCGTCGTCGGCCCCTCCGTTCAGTGCCGCTGCCCGAAATCAGGCAGCCCGACGACTGCCGCCGCGGTGGCGTGCGCCGATAAATCGAGGGGTTGGCTGCCCCCGGGTGACGTCACTCCGCGGGATCGTGACGTAAAAGCTCGCAGAACGAGAAAGAAGATAGGCCGCTGCACCCCGATCACCCACTGACCTACTTTCCTCCTCCTCCTCCTCCTCCTCCTCCTCTGCTAAAGACCCTCTTGTCGCCCTCGCTCTTTTTCTCTCCCCCCTACCCCAGGCCAGCCTCTTGCTTAGCACATCGACGCCGCGGCTACGAGGGGCCGAGGCGGATCCGCGAGGAGAGCCTCGAGGGAAGTCGACCTCAACGAGCGCACGAGTTCCTTTTAGCCCTTCCCTCCTACGGGCAAGGCGCCCGCTAATGTTGCTACCCTTGTGTGTGAAAAGCTCAGAGACCGACTTATCTCCCGGCCTTTCGAGCGGCTTTCCCGCGCCACAGCCCCAGATGCACCAAAGGGTTACCCACCACCTGCGCGCTTCCTCTCTCCCCCCCCTCCCCCACCTCCACAACTTCTCATCCCCTCCACCTCCTCCTCCTCCTCCTTCCTCTTATTCTTTTTGTTGTTTTATCGCTAACCTCTTATGGGGGAGTTCCAGGAGAACGAGGGGGTGGAGAGGGAGTATTTTTATGAGCACAAAGGGCAATGCAAGCCATGCCGTAAAACGCGATTACCGGCCCTTCCACTCTCGGCTCGAAGCAAATATTCGTCTAAGTGAACGAATCAGAGCCGCTGACAATTTTGCGAGGACAATCGATACGCATTGATGTTTCTCGCATTTCGGCGATCACTTTTTCATTCACGTGCCCCTGATCAGTTACTCAAGGCAATAACATATTTCGAGGATAATTTTACCGAGGTGTATAGATATATTATATATACATATACGCTTATTGTCAAGCAGCTAATTTCTACTTATACCACTTCCAACCCTTCTTTTTACCTAATACTTTTCACTAGTCCACAAATACTTTTCTAATCGTATTTCAGTCATACGTCGTACAATTATAACTTTACCTCATAATGTTTATACTTAAAAGGTACTATGACCATTTACTTAGATTATCCGTTTTAACAAAGAAGTACATGCTTTTAATAAACATTTTGACTTATCTACTTGTATAAAATGCATTTGTGAAAGAATATTTGTGACCCCATTAATACAAAATAAAATATTGGTAGAAATCAGTGACACTTGCTTAGCTATGTGCAAAATTTATCATAGAAAGATCATCTAACAAAGTTTATTTGCTTTACTATCATGTATACATGAAAATCATTCGACTCTCGATTTTTTAAATACTCTCTTATAAATCGAAATTATGTGTCCAACATAACGTGCATCATATTTTTAAAAATATATATAATATAGTAAGTTAGATTACAAAATTTCGAACAACCGTACTCATATTATCCAATCAATATTTTTAAATTTGTTCGCATTTTCGCAACATATGCGAGTATTGTTGAAGTTTTGCACAAAGTATGAAATCACTTAAGCTATATAAACATTAAATATAAAAATATTCTTGAAAAAGAATTAAAAAAAGAATCTCTAACTATTTATGAACATTGTTTTATATTGATTGTTAATGGTTAAATGAATAATATAATTACTTTAATATTATTAATTTTATTTACCTTTTTAATTTTTAATTTTATTTTAATATTGTTAAAAACGTAGAATTTTATTAATGATATTAAATGATTTTATAACCAACAATAATAGCAAACATTTATAATAATGTACACCTTTACTTAGTTCCTTGAAGAACCAGGATAATTATGTTAATCGTCCTTTTTCAATTTTTACGCAATTTTAGAATACTTTTCAGCATCCAAATATGTCATGTCCCGTGGTTGTCATATTAAATTTGAAAAACGGCAATCTACTGTCGTTGATAATTTTATCATTCATGTTGTACAAAAAACATTTTAATATATAAAAATATCTTAATTTAATGTTCCGTAATAAATGAGAATGATTCGTATATTTTACAATAATGAAAAAATATAAATAATTTATTCTACTACGCTGTTAAAAATCTAAAATATTAAAAAAATTTTCACGCAATAAAAAGATAAAATGGAAATGATGAAGAAGCTTTAGATGAGCATCCAGGATAGTCATGTAAAATTAAAAATCGCTGCTCCAAACAGTCTGATGTATAACACTATTTATAATAACAATAGTATCATAGTATAATAATAAAAATGGTGGATTTTTTAAATTAAAACATCCTTAAATGCGTATTTAAGTGTACCTATAGGTATACAAAAATTACGAGTAAAAATATATCTAACTGTCGACTGCTATCGAATCTTTTTAATTGTAATATATTATTAATTGTACTTAATTTTAACGAAAAATTTATATTTTTTAAGATTTTTATCACGCTTTGCATCCCCTCTTAATTTGAAAATAATTGGTTGTTTAAAATGATTTAAAATTATGGTCTTAAAAAATAGGGTTTAACGCGCTTAATAAGGATTTAATTGAAAAATACGTTTAAATGTCAATAAATAGATTTAATCCAAATTTTCATCATGTAATCAAATTACTCTAACCAATCTTCCTCATTTCATTTTAATTACATGAAATAAAATATGAAAATTGAATGAAGTAAAATACGAGAGCACAAGAAGTGATCAAATTCGATATAATTCAATGGTCTAAATTATGTAATTTTACTGCCCTCTAACGATGTAGTAATTGCCCAGCATACGGTATAATTACTTATGCAAACGGTATTTGGGGGGAAAAAGCATGGGAAAATTTTGGTAGGACAGAAACATTGGTCGTGCACATATTGGATTGAATAAAAAATACGACTAATATCGCAATGGCAGTTCCGAAAAAAGTATCAAATGTTTAAGTGCACCACTGCGGAACTTCTCTAATCGATACAATCAACCAAAATCAATCCTCGAGTAAGTCTAATTATCTTTTTCGTTACGCTGGCAAAGCTGAGTCAAATTCGATTTAATCTATATATTAGAATAGTGCACTGTGGGTATAATTTGAAAACCTAGAAAGTCTTGAAAAGGTCGCGTTTTTTGCCTCAGTGCTTTATGAAGAATCAAAAGAGTAACGATGACCATAGAATCTCGATGAGATTCCATCCGTCATTTACGAGCAATTAATCGTTGGGATATAGGCATAGAAAATGGAAGGACCCTTGTAGAGAGGCTGGAGGATCGGGGATGAGTCTTAGATAGGAACGAAGGCAGTCCTTTCTTACAGAAGATACGACGTCATATTGATGGGGCTCAGTCAGGAGCGAGCATTCGAGTATATGATCGGCTTGTCCTGGAAATTCCCGGATTCCTGTCATTTGTTCATCCGGCCTCTGTTTATTTATTTGCTCTCGCATTTACGACGTCCCTCGTCTTCGGGGATTCTAGCGTAGTCTGTGTAGGTCAACTGGCTTTTGGTAAAGTGTGCAATGCAAACAATTCGAGGAAGAAGAACTTGCGGTAGAATTTTTTCTTCTTTAAATGAGCATTGCTGTTGTCCCTTATGCGCTACCGAATACAAAACTTCTTCGACATTTCAATTGTTAAAGAAACTCAGAATATATGAGAAAAGTACAGTCGAAATCGAAATCATAAAAGATGATTGTTTAAAAGTGTCATTACTTCTTTTTTGAGAAATTAATCATTTTCATTATTGCTTTTGTTTATAAAGATCAAAATTTTAATACAAAATGGTTAAGTATTTTAATAATTAGCGGATAACAATCGAATATTGTTTTCAACTATATATTTAGTACTAAGATTGTATGCTATGCCCTGTATTATGTAGTGCAGACTACCCTTTAACTATCTTCATCAGAGTTATCGGAAAAAGTTTTGCCCGCTTTTATATTCTTATTCTTACACTTTAACTTCCAATTTCCGCATTTTGCTTGATAACTTTGAGTTTCATTTCTAGCCATTCTAATCATTATTGCGCAAAGACTCTTACGAAACATTTAACCAGTAATGTCACGTGTAACTACATAGTTTTGAACCAGATTCATAAACAAAAGAATTTAAAGTAAAATTTTTTTTACTTTGTTTTGTAAAATATGTGAAAAACATTATTGAAATTAATAAAAGGAACACATTGCTATAAGTGTAAATAAATTGTATTATAACTAAAAAACTCCGTTTACAAGAAAACAACCTATATAACTAAAAATATAAAATTATAAAGTTATAGAAGAATATAAATATCGAAAAGTAGTAGTATTATTAAGTTATTTTTCTGCAAGATCTATTTTGCTTCATTTTTTTCAACAACATGATACATTACTGAAAGTCTTAGACACGTTTATTGCTTTTAACAAAATCATTTTATACGTTCTTATGCGTAATACGTATACAAGATGGGCTTTTGTGCATTGTATATTTGGTTGCAGTTAAATACATAAACAAAATTACGTATAATCTATATTTAAGAATTTTGAATTAAGTAAGAAAGTCTTTCGAAAGCCGTCTTTTTGTTTTAAAGAATTCTTTTTTTACATTTTTTGATTTTATTCGAATTCTCTTGTTACTATGTATACATAAACAAACTTCTATCGTAGTTTTTCTTCGTTTTGATTACTTTGTTTATTTAATCTAAAACAATTTAATTCGTCATGGAGATCAATCTTAAATACAAATAATACATTTAATAATCATTTTCTAATTAATGTAAACGAAGAATCTTTTGCATTGGAAGAATTAAGAGTTATAATTAATTGAAATACAATTCAAGAATAAATATCAAAGTAATACATATCAAAAACGGCATTAAAGTTCTGCAACCACCGATTGAGTGATCAAAATAAAATTTCCACTTTTCTGGATTTGTGCTTGTGTTAGTTCCTGGGTTTTGATAATAATGTAGTCACTCTCATGGTCGATTAAGAATCCGGGAGTAAATTGATTCGTTATACGAAAAAGTCAAAAGAGTATTGACTGAATATTGCGTTACCATTTAAGACAAATAATACATGTAAGAAATTTATCAAGTATTTCACATCTTATGAATGGAAAAATACGTTTTTATCAATAACTAATGTGAATGCTCAATTGTTTTTAGTAGAATACAAATATTTGTCTACTTATGAGTATATTTTATCAGCTTATATGCTTCTGTTGATTTCAAACTATTTTCTGTATCATTCTTCGAAAATTTTGAGCCACAAGTTCATATTCTAGCTTTTTATTCAGTCAAATTACTTAAACTATTCGCAAAACTCCAGAATATTTATTATCTTAAAATATCCGATGCTCTGTAATTTGTAAGGAATTTATGTAATGTAAAGAAACTATAGAGCTACATTGTAAAATTATAATACCATAAAAACGAAACTTTTTTAATATAATTTCAAATGAAGTGTAATATACTGTCTCAATTAAGTTTAAATTTTTTATCAAGAATAATCCTCATCATTAACGCTTAATTAATCCTTAACGATTAATCTACTGGTAGTATAAATAGTGATTTTGGAAGTTGTTACATGAGGTTCCGACATCGGTACAAACAAGTAATTACTAAACTCGTAACTGGTGTCAGTCTCCTTCCTCGTATGAGGCCCTTAGAGAAAGATAATATCCCTTGAGATCTCAAAGGGATAACTGCATAGTTTTGATCTTCGCTCAAGATTCATGCTTTAGCTTTTATCATTCTCTGGGGCAACTCTGTGCAACCCTGAGTATCAGAGTAGATCCGTTTTACAGATTTAGGTTAGCTATTTTTTGTTTATAAACTGCTGATGAGTTGTCCACTATAGGGTAAAAATCGCTTTTTTTCCACGATAGAAAATTATTATTTGAAGCCATAAACTTACTAAAACTTGATGAGTCTGTTGTTAAATAATCATCTTGACGTGTTATATTTCACGAGCAGCTTTGCCATGTCCCGCATCTCCATTCATCAAGATAAATTGATCGATAATCTGCATTAATGTAAGGCCAAAGTAATAAAATTGCTTATAAAAATAATATAAGCAAACTATTTTCGTTAATAAGCACATTTTTATTACAAATTGTACGTAAAAAATTTTCGCGTTTTTATATTAATCCTATCCAAAGCATGTACTGTAAAATAAATTAGGCCAATGAAGAAATTTATGAAAAAAAAGAAATATTCGTTAGAATACAGATATTAACACTAATTGCATTTCTTTTGCAACAAAAAAAGTATCACCAATAACTAGCTCAGTTAAATAAAAAATATACAGTATTGCAGCTACCGAGAGCTTTTACAATACAATGTATTGATAAAAGTATTAAAGCTCAAGTAACGTATGCATTCTTCGATCTAAATATCATTTGGCCATACCACATTCCTACAGTGGAAGAGGACATTTGTATTAAAATCTGCGGTCAGGTGGTAGGTTTCGTGTATTTCCCAATGAAAATAAGCAAAATATTTAACTAGACATATTAGAGGTTCAAATACCATACTTACGGCACATTCTCATTTATCAGCGGTGCCGCCGACGAATGCCTCTTATAAAATAGCGTCCAGCTCGAGTGTCGATTTTATTTCCAAATTATTCCTGTCGGTCTTGGGGGTAGAGGCTTGCCCACACGCGCAGGCTCATTCGCACTCGTTCGTACGTTTGTCGGGATCCTGGGAGACGGAAGGCGAGTCCCCGATCCGAGGATCCCCGGGCCCTCTTTCGTATCTACTGCGAATCTTTTTTCTCCTTGCCGGCTTCCCCTCCTCGTCCAAACATCATGGACGGGGTCGAAAGAATCACGGATTTTGAATGTTTGAACGGCGTGTACGAGGGGGGGGGGAAGGAGGGAGAGGGCGGGTACGCGAAGATTTAATTCATGACGGCATATGGATTCAGATTGACATATGAAGTGCAAATGATGCGCTAAGCACATTGAGAAAAAGTCCTGCATTTTCAACTTGTAAGGGACACCTCACTTTTATTCGGACGAAAGGATAACTCTCTTATTCTATATGCTTTTGACATTGTCTTTCCACCAAATGTTTAGGATAAATAATAAATAGGAATTGTTCTCTGAAACCCTATTAAATAAGCAGGACAGTATTAAAAAGACCAATGAAATTTAAATACTCTTCTATACTTTGTATATAATAAGAATTCACACTGAATAAGATTTTCTCTGCCGAGTCACTATTCAAGTGACTCATTTAGGATTTAAAAAAGAAAACTTTTGAAATTCTTACAATGCATAAATCCTTTTATTTAAACTGCGAAATTACTGTTAATCTAATAAACTAAATGTAATAGACAATTTTATAACAGTATTAAATAATAATCCAGTATTCAATAATAACATTGTTTCAATTAAATATTTGTAATCTATTTTCAGCTCAGGTAAGATAGTAATTTTATGTACATAATTTGCGTTCTAATTTAATTAATAATACTGCGCTTATGCTGAGTAACGAATAATCTATAGCTCTATGTCTAATAATTTATATTTTGCAAAACAGCTATTATGACACTAATATATTGATTATACAAATTTTAATTTTTGATAAAAATGTTTATATATTTTTTAAGGTTCAAGCTTCATTTACATAATTATATATTAGACCAATTATATATTAGTTTTATGGATAAAACAGGACATAATAATAACATTTAAAAAGTAATAATATTTTTCTAATATTTTAAGATTGATTAAAATTTTAATTTTCTATTGCGGTTTTTTTGTGAATCACTGAAGATACTTTTAATAAATCGAAAAAATAATAATATAAAGAATACGAATTTTACGTAAAAGTTCACTTTTCAAAAAGAGAGAAGAATATTTGAAGTATTGTATGGGTAAAATCAAGAAAACTAGAATATTTGGGAAAAAATAGATGCAAGTAGATATTAAATGTAATTGATCATGATGAGTTATAATTGTCTTGTCGATCTAGTATTACTTATATAAGATGTATCGGCTTGAAAAATAAGAAAAATATTAAATAAAATATTGAGACGTGAGTCTTGTAATGTGACATGTGCCTGTTGTAAGTGTAATTGTGATGGCACAATATTCACTGGTGTGCTTGAAAAGATAAAAATTAAAAAATCTGATATATTGTGTTATTTTCAAATACTGTTAATCTCATGATATTCATTAAAAAGGCCAGTAATTTCATGTTGATTGTAAATATTGTATTTATTACCATAAATATGATTATTTTTTCAATGTATAAAATAGAATTTTGTCTACAATTTTTACCATTTATAAGGTTATTACTATATTACTATATTATGTAAAATTAATTAATATTGATGTGGTTCTGATTAAAAAAAATAAATTGATTAAGGTTCTTTTTCATGTGATACATACCCTTGTGAATGAGCGTGTTCGTACCTAAGCGGTTTGTTCGTTAATTGGGAATTCTTTGGAAATCGATAAGCGTGAAAAATGTCCATTAACTTTTGAAGGATCAATACGATGAAACGTGCAAGCATTGAAACATTTTTGGAGCATTAAATGGTAAGTTGAGAAAGCGTAAACAAATTTAGGTGTAAAGGTAATAGAGACCAAGAAAAATTGGAGCCGGAGAATAAATATGCTCTTACTTCTGCGTCACTTTATTCAACCCAAGTATTAATCGGACATTGCCGACCATTACTCTCTGCCGCTGTGTATTCGTGAAAAGTGCGATATCAATCTTACGTCTATATTAAGCAAGATTAATTCTTCTCCAGTCGAATGGCAATGGGGGGGGGGGAATTCTGCCCACCGGCACCCGCCGACCCGCCCGGACGAAACTAGTCCACTCGTCAGGTGTATCGATGACTACGGCGACGCTCCTTTATAATTTTCATCAATCTCCAGGCACTAGATGAGATTTTGTATCGTGGCTCCAGTTACGGCAGTGAGAGCGACGGAGCTTCGCGATACGGAAGACGAGGGGAGGGGGAGCGAGACAGGGAAAGCGTATTGAGACGTCGGTGAAGCTCGGCACTTGGAATTTCAAAAATAGTAGACAAGATACCGCCAAGTAGCGCATTCGAATGCGAATTTGAAATTCAATTTTACTTATCCCGAAGGATGCGTCTGGACTCACGAGAAATGCTCTCGCTGCCTTTATATGTTTTGCTCCATGAGTAATCGAACTTGCATTAAAATTTCCTTTGCTTTATTTGCAATATCGGCCACAGATACTATTTTATCGTTACTCAAACTTTTTTCTTCTTTACTTTTCGCAGTTCTTCACAATTCTACAAAAAAACATCCTACGTTTTAATTATTCTATAATCGATTCATTTAATAAAATCGTTAAAAAAATTTCATCGACAAATCATTAATCTATATTTCAGCTTGACAACTTTTTTTTTATACGTATTGTACTCTCCTTTTTTTTCCTTTTTTCTAAAAAAACATGTTTTAATAAAATTTTCTTATTCTTATCAGAGGTGTTGCAATTATGTATAAAAGAGAGCCAATCTCATAGTTACAAGGATATATATTTACTTGCTTATTTTAACTTACACTAGACTGGTATGAAAACGGCCGTTTTTTGACAATTTTAAAACGTACGAAATACTTATATTCTTTCACAAAAATTTGAGCGTGTAATAAAACCTCAATACGTCTAAGGTACAAAACCTACACTGCTTAATTACGAATCTAATTACGTTCTCTTTGTTAAATACAATTTCGTACTAAATTTTCTAAAGTTATAATGCTTGAAATCACTGTGCTCAAATAAGAATAGTAAAAAAGAGAAAAAGGCAAGACAAATAAAGAAAAACAATAAAAAATGACGAAGATAATTAAAGTACAGAATTGTTGCACATACGTAAAAGCCGAAGAATACATTACACTCGTTTTTTCATATCAAAGGTTTCTTTCTGAATTAAGTAAAAAATCCTCCCCTTCTCTGTAAGTCTTACTAGGCTTTCCTGGCTCTTTTGGTATAAATGTATGTACCATTCATCAAAACCCTTATAATGACTGAGTTGGAAATAACAGCTTTTAAATTATATGTTATGCTCTACTTTAAACAGAAAGCAACGTCTTGAAAAATCACCGAAATTATGCAAGAATTTGTTCAGCACATTTGTCGTACGTATACCTTACTAAGAAAGCCGTAAAAATCAAAATGTGTGCACGTAAATTTTTACGAAAATAGAAATTTCTTTGTAGAATACTGTGCATATTTGTAAAGAGAGAAAAACCTATTTTGCTGCTTACGACATAGATTTTTATGTAATAAATACCTTTTATTCAAAATAATGAAGTTTATTCAATACAAATAACACAACAATCAATTTTCTTTAACCAGAGGAGCTACGAGTGGAGAAAAAACTTTTAGAAAGTTTCTAAATATCTGTCTACAGCGGTAAATTCAGTAAACATTTTAATGCCTTACAAAGATAAGAACATCCAACGTTTAGAGATTACTCAATTTACTTTTTTTTTGCATTTTACACTTTATGCAAAGCATAAACTTATGCGATGCATTTGGAAGGAACATTCGGTAGAATCATTTGGGGTGGGGGGGGGGGGAAGAAATTGGTTCAACATAAAACTCTGGAGCCATATAAAACTGACGCATCGATTTTAGGGGCAAGCATATTATGACGAATTCAAGCTTATGGCTATGGTGCAGATTAACCACTTAAACATAAAATCGCCTTTGGGCGAGGCGCATCCTCCTCACCCTTTGCGCGAGCGGCGATCCTCCCTTAGAGCCGGCCCTAGCCTTCGAGAGGGGCTAGTCTAAGTTAACTATGTGTACACCTGCGATTGCTAAGATCCGACCGTTGAAGGGAAAATAGGAGGGATGGTGGTCAGGAGTGCTGAACCGGCGATACCGTGGCCACCCTGGCGTCGGGGCGGGGAGGGAACGATCCGATTACCGAGCACTAGGCTGTTTCCTATTGCTCATTTTAATTCCCAGTTTTTAAGATTCTCTTGTCATTATCAACAAAGTCACCGTACGATCATTAAAAGCATCGGCCAAATATGGCTGGCTCATTGCTTTCTGTGCCCTGTTCTATACTATATAACGCGCTGGTGTAGACATCAGGCATATATGGCTACAGCCAAAAATTTACAACGAGGAAATCGATGATTGAGGTAATTTGGCTCAATAACAGAATACGGAAAATAAAATTATACAACGTGGAACGTGAGATAATAGTTTCGCACTTAAAATTGCCGAACGTGCCCAGCAAACGTTTGACTGATGTTAAAATCAACTAGCGATCAAACATTTATCCATTTATAATAAAAATACCGTCCTTATATTTTATTCTGCTTTACCGTTGAGTATATTTTTTTTAATTTTTTTAAAAATTTGGCCAATATTAAATATGAAATTCCACCTCTTTGTTGAACGTAGATAATAAGTACTTTTATAAGTGAAAGTAATTATCACATTGCATTTTTCTAAAGCGTTGCAACTGCAGATCAGTGTAAAAGTGTAGGAAAAATTAGCTGCTTTAATAATTACGAAAAAAATTAATACTTTGTTTTATAAGCCGCAGCTGAGCAATAAGTACTACCCGAAATATTAATTTCTCATTTTAACTTTGCAAAAATGTACATACCTATCCCAATTTTGATTATCAAAAATGTCACATTTGAATGTTACTTCAAATTTACTTACGTTCAGAACTGATTGTTGAACTGAGATTCTTTACTTACATACAGAAATGGAAGTTACTAATTTTTTGATGGACATTATTTCTACTTCAAAAAGTCAAGTAAATATATAATTAGAGTGTAATTGGATTTCGTCCCTTTTTCCATGAAATGAAAAAAAAAATATATATATTATATTGACACAAATTTTACACATGAATCGTTGTGATTAATTTCATTAGTTAAAAGTTTTGCTGGCTGCTAAGAACTAGATGTATGTAAAAGTTAAATTAATTTTATAACATCGGTAGATAATGTACATAGAACAGGAGAAGGAGAGAAGAAAGAATCATGAGAAATAAAATTAATTGTAAGTAGTAAACAAAATACATATAGAAACATTGAGAAGGCAATGAAAAGAAGAAAAAGATCCTATTCGTGAAAAGCTCACTAAATTAGGAATAAACTTTAAATTATCCCCGAAGGCACAAAAAATATTTATTGTATTTATAACTATCTTTTTTTCGTATATTTTCTACTTAATCTTACAGTCTTTATATTTTTTTTTAGAAATAAACCAAAAGAAATTAATATTTTTTGTGGTTATTTTGATTGATAAATTTTATTCAATACTTGTATTGAATAAAGTTTAATAAGAGTTTAGTTATTTTTTCAGCTTTTATTCAATTTCCTTTTAACTTCAAGTGCTTAATTAATTAGTAAGCTGTTTAAAGTAATAACTAAAGTACAATAAAAATTAAAACTATGCGTATAATTAGAATATAATACGTATATAAGGAATGATCGATAAAAAAAAATTATAAATTAAAAGCAAAAATAATTAGCCATTTGAATTTTAATACGTAAAAAGAATTATGACAAGCATAAAGTTTTGCAATTACTATCCTCGCCAATATTTATATTTATAAAATTCAATAAGTAAAATATTGACTCGATTTGGAAATTTTCATATTTAAAAGATACGCATTCGAGGATGAGATAACACGCAGAATTACTTTTCAGATCATTGTTATTTAGATGTAAGAGCGTGTAATAATAAATCTATCTGCATATATTATAGCAATAAATTAAAGCGATCACAATAAAAAGATTTTACGAACCCTAATAAAATACTCCCCTTCATATGTAACATAATTGATTTATAAGGACCAGTATATGGTTCGAAAATATTGAAGGGAGATTTGTGCATATGTCTTCGATATGCACAAGTCCCCGGTAATTACGATAATTTTACGGATTTTACGGATTTAATAAATTTATCAGATCTACTCTTCGTTATCCCAACAAAAATCACAATCCATTGCGCCTTGCGTCGAGCCGAGGGAACAGTTGTCACAATCGTCAAAAGAACTTCTAAGAGTGAAGAGACAAATTGAATTTTCACCGCAACCCGCGGTAATAACTAGTGGTTCAAGATCCTTACGACCTTTTAATGTATTGATTCGTCGGCTCCCGCGTGATGACTTCATTCTGAATTGCCATAGGAAATACTAACCGGGTCTCAGTTCTCACCATCAGGCACGAGATATTTAAGATTCAGCGACCGGGAGAACATTCCATCATCCACCGCTCGACGGGGAATAAAGGGGACACTTATTAGGCTTCGATTCTCTACCACACACTTGCGGACACACTCGGCGACACGGAGAGTTCGAAGAAGCCATTGGAATTCAGAGGCATCTGCGAAGAGACGCTTTTCGCCATTGAGGCTCCCTTTATTTTTCCTACTATACTTTAATCGCTTAGAAGATCTATCTCATCGATCAAAACAGTTACAAATTCTTGCGAATTCTTTAATAGTTTGCCGAGGAAATGTTTTGATCCTCGAATTATTCGTTCATCTACATCAACGATTTATTGTAGCTTTCGTAATAAAAATACCATAAAAATATAAATATACTTAGAAAGATATGGCGGCCTCTATAAAAATCATCCACTATTCATGTGTGGGCATTCGGTGGCTGCACAGGAGAACAAGTATACGTCTCAAAAAATACCAGTGTATTAGATTTTTTGGCGATTGGGCCTTATTCCGAGTAATAAATATGACTTTCTTTACTCAGTACAAGAGGGGCGTTTTTCTCGTATGCTTTGCTGATACCTCGCCAGGACAGGCTCTACTGGATTTTCCGGGTCTGACATAGCATAAGGTCGATCTACAGGAAGTCTAACATGGCAGAATTACATATTTATCTCGCAACACGCGACACAGTGCGAACGAAGTGAATGACATGCGCGAAGACACCAGCATCCGTAGGAGCGTTCGATGTTCAGCTACTCGGTTGCCGTAAGAGATAACACATCATTTAAGAGTCAATAAATTGCTTACGTGGCAGGATTAAGTTATTTTGCAATAAACCCAGCTTTTTTCTCCCTCTACCGCCAGAATTGTTTTTTTACGTTATTGCACATTCGGATTAATTGAATACCATTTTAATATTTAAATTTTAGCAGTTCTGCTAAAGCTACTAACTTTAGTTACAAATTTCCAGTGCTTGGAACATTTTTAATTTAGCATTTAATTCAGCTTTACTTCTCTCAATAATAAACATTAAATGATAGTTCTACTTTTTTATGCTCCTTTAAAATTTTTGTACGTACAATAGTTTTAAAACATTTTCATTATCGTGAACAACAGCCTTCTCTATCTTTTCTAAAAGTCGAGATGTTTAACAAATACAAGAATAAATAAGGACATAGACAGATAGAGAAGACCTTCAGTGTATTTCGTTGGCATTTTCTTCAATTTACAAATATACACAATCAAATTTATAAATTTAATTATTAGGTATACAAATGTACGTAAAAGCCTTGTAATTTAAACTTGATATAGAAATATTTTTATCATGTTCAAGGTGCAAAAATTTTTCTATCAAAACGTTTTCGTTAATATTACGGGGAAAAAGACTATTACGTATGTAAATAACAATCCAAAATATCCTTAAAGCGAAATAACATTTTATTTTCCTATGAAAGATTATTGTACTATTATAGTTTAATTACAGATGGATTTTTAGTTGAATTAATAGTTTTAATATTATCACGGCTTATAGAAGACTCAAATCTCAAGCAATAACGCATCTAAACATTATTGTAATTATCATGTGTTTCATTATATAAATGATCTTATAATTAAATATTATAAAATGTCTTCTTAGATTTCTTATAACAAGAAATTGTGTTTTAATTATACAATTGCTTATTTTTATTATATATGCATACATATTTTCGTTTCATTTAAAACAATTTTTTAAAACGATATATTTATGTATATTGTTATTATAGTAACTATCATCGTTATTTAAAAAAAAAAGAATATTCACTAAAATATTATAGTAGTAATCTTTACATATGAATACTTTTTTAAGCTGACATTATTTAAATAGGTTAAATCCTTAAAATGTTTAAAACAAAAATTGCAAGAAATTATTTTTAAAAAAAATTGTTCAGTGAAAGAACTCTAAAAAATAAAAATCGTTTTACTACAATTAATAAAAGGGTCAAAAATTTTAGGCTAATTTTTAATTAATTTAATTTTGTAGAGAATCTTTGTTCTTAAAAGATTTGTTAAAAGATTATAAGCTTTTTGAAAGGAAACTTTTTGTTTATATAAATCGAAAAATTTTATTGCTTTTCAAAAGTTCTAAAGTAATAACGCTAGAAAATTATTTATTTTCTTAATAAATCTTATTATTTTAATTAGAATTCAGCTCTTAAAACAATATTTTGGAGTACGAATTGAATTTAGTTATCTTGATTAATACAAATAGTATTTTGTAAGCTAACTAAATTAACAACGTTCTTTTGTTTATTACATAGAGCTAAAATCAAAACACTATGTTAATCGAGATGTTTTTGAATATAACAAATAAAAACTTCAAGCTTTTCCAGCCCAAATATTCTTGATAGTTATTTTTAATCAACTTTTGCTCATTTTTTTAGGATATTTGAAATAATTTAGACGCCCAATAATAATGTATGATTAAATTTTAATTGTTAATACTTATATTTAAAAAAAATACAACAGCGATAAAAATTTATTACATAGATTATTCAGGTATTTAGTAAGGAAATCAGAAAACAAAAAAATTATATGTATTAAAAGAAATGTAGATTAATGGAACGTAGAATTAGTTTAAAGAAATCGATTTTAAAGATATAAAATTTTTAATACAATATAATATGAGCCTACTATTATATGTTTAAAAAAATAATATTCTAATCAGTTATAAAATTAATAGATAAAATTGTGATGAAATTGCGTATTAGACACAATTAATTTTCCGTATAAACAACCTTAATATTGATAAATGTTTTTCGAAAAATCAAAAGAATATTTAGTCATTCGATATTAGAGCTGATTTGATTGATTTTTTTTGTCATAATAGTATGTTTAAGAAAAATTAAAAAATGATTATTCTACTTATGTATTATTCTATACATTGAAATGTATATGATGCAGTAAGTTCAATTTAACTCAGTTCGCATTTCGGATTAAACTTAATTTTATTGTAGGTATATTGTATGAGATAAAATGGGCATACCTAAGTTCAATTGTAAAATAAGAATTTATTGAAAAAGTTCAACGTTGCTACATTTTCATTGTCAAAAGAACATATATGCAGTTTCTATCCGTAAATTTAATTTGTAGAGTATTACTTGGGTGACACACAAAGCTTGAAAATTTTTAATAAGCATCCACTTATTTTATCTATGAATTTGCAAAATTCTGTATTTTTAATTTCAATGTAATTATCTATTTTAAATGAAACTGTTAATCATATGTATTCATCAGTTACTTATTTCTATTAAATTTCTATTTTATTTCACAATAGAGTCTTTCCTTTTTTAATTTATCAATAGGGATCTTCTATGCACAATCTTTATAGGATTTAATTAAAAATAATAAGCACATAGATTTGAAAATGGTTTTTGAAAAAAGGTATAATAAAGAAAAAAAATGTAAAATGTATTTCTTTTGATAATGAAAATAATATAAAAATATCCTGCTGTTCAATTAATAACAAAGTTATTGTCAATACAACTTGATTAATAAAAATTTATATGAAATTACGGTAGATGAGACGTAAAATTAATATATACACATATTTTTTAGTATGAGAGATTTTAAGGCTATACAATATATAATGAATAAAATAAAAATGTATTTACAAATACACAATAATAGTGATTAACTTTAAAAAAAAGAAGTCATTTGCAGTCACGGATCATAGTATCGCTGTGGAAAAATAAACACTGATTCTAGTCCAAACAAATAAAACAAAATGAAACTCACCGTTAACCCTTCGATATTCATTGCAATGGACGAAAGAACATTAATTAATTATTTGCAATAATGCAATTCAGTGTTATCCCATTTAAAGACTTGTTGAAATTGCGAGAGAACATTGGCAGGAGCTTTGCCATTAGCGATGGACCGAACGAGATTGTACATTTTCGAGAAACGTAAACAAGTCTGAAAAGAAACGCCTGAAAAAAGAGACATGAAAACAAGAGCTCATTTGGCGTTTTGTTGCCATGTGCCGATAGTTGCCGATTGAAAGTGAACTAATTCATTTTTTATGCGATTCCGGGATTTTGCTAGCCATAGAAAGCCATTTCAAAAACGTTTTTTAAAAATATAACTCATTGACCGCTTTTGTTTAAATTTTTTTTAAACTTATATTTTAACGTAAATTTCTTCTCCTGGTGGATTCACAGAAATTCGATAGGTTTTAGTATTTGTTTGAGAATTTTTACAATTGAAGTTTTTGAATCATTTATAAATGAAGATACGAAAAGTTGAAAGTGATAAAATCACCTAAAGCACATATATATTAAAAATGTACTACGAAAAACTAAAATCACTTTCTAATAAAATTATCTGCATTGCAACATTCATAAAAGTAATTAAAATATACATTAATCTTTATGGTACTTCCTTACTACTTACTCATTACTAAATACGTGTTGAATAAAAAGTTTTAAGGTTTAAAGTTCAAATTAGAAATTTTAATAAACATCGAAATAATTATATATAAATGTATAAATGTTGTAATATTAAACATATATGTTTATATATATATATATATATATATATGTATATATTAAATTATTACATAAACTTGTAATTTTTATACGGCATCTTTTATGAATTCGTTACTAGTGCATTTAAATTTTAACGAAATTGAGAATTTAATTTTTTTCGTTGAATTTTATTTGCTTCGAAAGCTCAAGTAGTAATGACAAAATTCATGCAGCAGAAGTATAAATGCTTTGACTTTGGATGCGAGTTACTCGCCTGTGGTTGAATAAATTTTCCGAAATATTGCGCACCAAAGGCTTGACGCGCAAAGTGTATAACGTAGATGAACATTAGCAGCAACGTCGGAGTCCGGAGAAAAGCTAACGATTGATGGTGTTTAACTACATTTAAGAAATTTACCAAACTACCTACGACCATAACTCAAATATAAGCAGGCCAAAAACGTTATTCGAGATAGATTAAAACTCAATTAGTGTAGTAAAAAGACCCTTAGCAGGGAACTTCCTTAGTAGTTTTTAGATAAAGCAGGAAAACTTTCATAGCGAAGGCTTATAAAGAAAAATTGATATGTAAGGATCCGCAAATTTTCATATTTTAGTTTTCTTCCAGAGTGGATATTAAATGCTGTTCATTAATTGTGTCAAGACACAATATTTTTAAAATATAATTTTTAAGCTTTATTGATGAAACCTATGACAGAGGAAACTGTATTAAGAATCTAAAGCCTATAAATTATTGTGCGTTGGCATGTAATGTCGTGGAAGTACAAGTCACTTGCAAATGTAACTAAACGCGCACGCGTGTGTGGGTATGTACATATATGTCCACAAATGTTATCAGTAGTGTTAAAATTCAAATTTAAGCTCATCGAAACTCCAATTTTAATTTTAAAAGTAGTTTAAGGGTAATTTTTATACTACTTAGAAAATTTTTAAAATAATGCAGAAAATAACATAATAACAATATCTTTCCGGACAGGCTCAAACGAATTAAAATGCGAAATCAAAATGCGTTAACGCTTCTAAAGCGCTGTTTAAGGCGCCGTTGCAACAGCATTTCATAATATAAAACGACGCAACCATTACTAGGCATTGCGCTTTGTTATTTAAATGGTGGCGATTTAGAGTCAGCAGTAAGCATAATCAAACAAGCGAGAAGTAACCGCTAAGCAGCCTTTGTTATACGGCTAATAAATGTTATTTTCACGAATGAAAATCAATGTAGTAAAGAAGCTGGAACGTGTGCGTGCTGAAAAATCCGAAATTTTGCTGAACGTGTTAAGAGGTCTGAAGTATTTTAGAAGCGACAATGGGCGAGGCTCCGTTGTAACGTTACATTGTCGAATATGGAGCTGGAAGAGGAACTCGTGCGACTAACAAACACCTTTGTACAACCGCTCATAGAAACCAAGATGCAAGAGTGGCAACGATATAAGATCAATTTTATTGATATAAGATGCGATGCGTTTGTCCTACACTCCTATCTCCGAGACTACATTCGACCTTGGACGACGCGTTTGTGAGTCACACTGCCAAAAAAATCCTAACCCCATTTATCTATGACACAAATAGTTATATGGAAATTTAAGCAGTATATCCGAATACTACTTACGAATGTCTTTGTCCGTGAATGTGCAAAAACGAAAAATTAAGTAGAGTTTAAAAATGCTTGCATCGAAGTAATTGTAAATTATCGGTATTTTGAAATAGACGAAAGGTTTGAAATTTTTGAAACTGATGAAATGAAAAAAAATGAGATTTCACTTAGCAATCAAAACTTTGATAAAATAATATTTATATATTACGGAACCTGATTTAAAAAATATTTACAGAAAGTAATTTAAGTCTAATTATCTTGATTTATTTATTTTGTCCTTCGCCGGAGACGAGCTTCTTCGAAACAAATAAAACAGACTATGAAATTTGGTGTCTTACATTCAATAGAGCAGCCCCGTTATTCATAATATAATGAATAATAATCGGAATCCTATTGAGGTTTATTTATTTCATCGTAAAATAATTTATTGTTCTGTATTCTATATATATTTATTGCCCAATTTTATCTATATTGTATTTTAAATTTTTATTATTTTTAATTGAATTATTATGTTTCAGGTGAGTACAACTATTACATAAATTGGATCCTGCGTAAGTTATTCTATCTACATTGATTACAAATAATACTATGGAATTCATAAAACTTAGTTATACATCTATTTTCAATGTATTAGTTCAAAATTGAATCATCATTTGTCAATATTTAATACTATATACAAAATTGTTATTTAATTGCTAAATATATTTTCAAAAAAACCATGTTTTCAAAAATATTTTTGGATGATTTATAATATACTAAAATTGTTGAGGAATTTTGTACATTAATAAAAAAAACCTTAAGATACATGCACAAATTTAAACGTTGATTTTATATTGTATTCTTCTTCTAATTGTTTATTCTTTTTCCTTTCTATCTATATTGAGATATGTTTATATTTATTATAAAAGGTAAAATAAAAGTATTGCATATATAGTAAAATTTTTTTTAAACAATTTAATTACGTACCTTTAAGAAGTATCTTACCTTAAAAATTGTTTTGCATATTATTTGTGCATATTTACATATTATCACATATTATCAAATTATTTGTTTATTAAATATTATAATTGTTTTCGTAAACTTGAAGTTTCATTTGTTATCTATATATAAATTTTTTTTTAATTTGTGCGTTTTTCTAAATTTTAATTTACATAACTCTAATTTATTTCAATATTGTATAAAAATCATAGTGTTTAGAAAATTTTTTTAATTGATAGTATTCATAATTATTATTATGCTCTTTTTTATCAATTTATCATGTTTTATTTTAAATACTTGTGATTGAATAGATTAAAATTTAATAAGACTAGGACGAATGGTGTTAATCAAGAGCTTGAAAATTTTGTAAGATTATTCTCAAGGTATAAGAAATTATGGAAATTATGGAAAATGTTAATAAAATTTATTGCGTTGGTAACTTTTAAAGTTCGACAAAAATCTTGTAAAAATTGGCATTATGTTTTTAATCTTGCTTATTACGTAAAGTAAATTTTCTAGATGAACTCGAAGAATAGGCGAATTCTACGGGGTATAATTTTCAACGTTTCGAAGTTTTATTATGACACAAAGTCTGCATATTATAATGTATACAAAAAATTTTACTTGATTGATTTGAAGAAAAGATGAGAATTGAGTTGTACAAAAATATTACTTTACTTTGTTGTTCGTTTTTTTTCTCTATAATTACATTGAGAAAGCCACGGGAGTAAAGAGACGCGGGCATAATAAATACATAGTCTTATATAAATAGCCTGTGAAAAGCTATTGTTTTATTTAGACGGTAAGGTTTGCTAGAATTTCTTACTCCGTTTTCAATACGTTTTCAATGCCTGGCAGAGACAACGTGATAATCTCTTTTCTTCGACCTACTAGTATTTCTTTTTCTCGCGTGGCAGCACACACCCTTGAAAATGTGACAAATACAAAAGTAACCTTTTCTAATATTCTCACGGAGAAGATCGAGTGTTGAAACCGGGTCAAGTGGGTGGGTAAAAACTAAGAGGCAACGGGGTCTTGCTGAAGATAAGGAAAAGAAAAAGCGAGTCAGGATGATCGAAGGAAAGCCCATCTGCCAGCGATTTTCTTTGTCAATTAAATACACCCTTGAATTATTTTACCCAGTATTCGAGGACAGAAAATAATACTGGGCTCTTTGGAAGGTGACGAGATACGCGAGGCGCAAACTCCGTCACACGATTGGTCGAATATATTATTAAAGGTCTTACAAATCCACATAATCCTAAGTACTGATACGTAAATTCGCAGAGTTAAAGCCCGATGCTGATCTCTATGATTCAATGCGAGTTTCACACGAATTAATAATTTATTACAGAGATATTAAGATATTGATATAACTTTTCACGTAGATTATATATATATATATATATATATATATATATATATATATTATGTAGAAAATAAAATATTTTTATAATAAAGTATAATATTTTGCGTTCTATTATTATATTATTATATTATTTTTTGCGCAAACTCTACCGTTATTTTATTTTAATGTAAATTATATCTAAAATCAGAGATTTTCACTTAAAATTTAGTTAGTTTTAAAAATATTGTTTATTGACGTGCATTATATACTTAAATATAATTTGCAATAACTGAAAAAAATTCTAGAAATTTTGCATTCGTAAATTAACGTATTAAAATGGTCGATTAAATTGAAAAAGCATAAAAATTTCCTTCGTTAATTTATAGTCACATAAATTAAAGATGTGAACCAATACATAAAACAAACAAATATTTTACATAGTACATTTACTGAGTATATAATAATTCTATTCACTCCGTTTTACAAGTATAATTTAATTACTTATTACAGTATTAAATATATTAAATCATATATAATTTGCGATCGACCTGGGTAGTAAAAAAATTTTTTAATCACCATAAAGCGTTGTTAAAAAAAAATTTTTTTAGAAAATATTTTCAAAATAATGTGTTTGCATTCTAATAAAAAATTATTCAACCGTTTAAGTTATTATTCTGCGCAATCTACTTTATGAAAAACTTATCATATACTTTTATATAATATGAGGGTACAATGCTAACAATAGATGTACGGAATTAATATAAAAATGTGCTGTAACGGATGACATTGTTATGGCCGCCAATGTGTTTGTTTATTGCACATATACTCTAGAGAAGTGAATGTACGTGAAGTCGATAATGTCGTAGCTTGAATGTATTCAAAAGAGTTTGCCAAATGCAGGTCGATCTACGTAAAATAAGTCAAGTGTTGTTCAACGACTGATTAATATCAGCAGACTCGTCCATTAAAGATCCAGCATCCAGGAATTTATTGAAACATTGAAGCATATTGTTCGCGAACTTGGGTTTTTTTTTTTATTTTCTTTGGATCGTTTACAAAAATAATAACGGTTATCAGTTTCTGTAACTTTGCTGAAAGAGAATAATTATTGGGACTTTCCGAAACTATTAGATTTCGATGCTACCGATCTTCAGTTCATTTTTGAGGATTCGATAGTTGATCGATAGCCGAGGAATTTCCGTCTGTCTACTCTGTGAATTCATCGCCGTTCCACATTAGACCCTATTCATCGTTAATCAATCGAATCCTATAAACTTTTGCTTGGTATTACATTTTCATTGGATCGGTATTTTTTTTATAATATAATTATTATAATACATATAATTACATAAAATTATTTTTTATTTGGCGTTAATCGTACTTTCACTTATGAACTCAGTTTCAAATATTGTTATTCAATTTATAATAAAATTTAAAAATAATAAATAATAAGTAAAATATAATAATATGGTAACTGTAAAGTTTCTAGCAAAGAATAATAAAATTACTATTTCTTTAGTGAACATAGCTTAAGTAAATGATTATTTTTATGAAAGCAAATGTTGACTTATAAAAAAAACAATAACATGATTTTATTTACGAATCACAGTATAACTAAGTGGTATTTAAAAAATATTTACTATTTAAAAAACTCTTTCGTATTAAAAATAGCAAAACGCTATAAAAAAAATCATAGAAATAGAATCTCTTCAATTATGTAAAAATTTTATTAATTAATTATCGAAGCAGTCAAATTATAACTAGATCATCATCAGTGACTTGTAGTACATTTTTGATAAATTTTCAATCAAAGGAAATTGATTCTCTTGAAAAAAAATTAAGAAATTGTTAAGCAGCGTTTGTTCTTCACACAGCTAATTAATAATTACGTTACGTACCAACATGGTATAATAATTTATGAAATTTCATTTATTCAAGTAAATCCTCTGTACATACCCAATATAATATTGATCTTCTTTTTGGTTTTATTTGAATGATGTATACTGATGTTAATCTGCCACATCGAAATACCTTTAATTTCTTGTATAATCATAAAGAATACATGAAACGGAGTAAATGAAGTAGGAAATTCGCCATATAATTAATTAAATTTTTGGGTGAACTTTTTTATAAAATTACTAACAATTCTATCATAGTGTAAAAAAATATGCTATATCATGCAAAAAATGACTTACCAAATAATTATGTAGCGGTAAAAGTGATTTAGAAAGTGAATTATTTGTACATTATTTACTATTCGTAGTTTTATTTTCAAAGATACTAAGTTGGTCACAAAAAATTTTTCAATGTTACTCGAAGTTGTAGCGATGTAAATTATAAAAGTTGATAGAACAAAAAGGACAAATAAATTAAAGTTAAAGGCATAAAAAAAATTAAATGAAGCATTTAAATACGCGATTAAAACTAGTTCAAAATTCAACGCTTTGGATTTTTTGACCGGTGAGAAAGACTTAACTACTAATAAAATCAATGGCATTTCATGTTACAACCGTCAGAGCAAGGAATCCCGAGAAAGCCGAACATGGACACGTATATTTGTCTGTAGAAGAGTTCGATTTTAACGCATTTGCTGTAGAGGGGAAAAATCAACGAAAGATTGACCATGAGTAAAGATAATTGTACCGATGGTAAGCTGAGGGAAATTGTGTTTGTCGGGTTGCTTTAATGCCAATACGTGTAAATAATCAAAAAGTTATATTGAAGCAAACTTTTCAATAAAAAACGTTTACCACACTCATAATTTTTAAACCAAGATCTAACCGCTTAGCTACTAAATTTGTTTATTTGTTATAAAAAAAAATTAAATATGTATTACTTGCAATTTTTTAATTTAGAAATAAAAGGAAAACTAAACAATAAGTTTCGTCCTTTTTTCCTTTTTGCTGTTTCCTTCTGTTGTTGGGAACCTTTGCCGGCCGAGCTCATCGTAGAAGATAAAAATTATTAAATAATTTAACCAAAAGGTTCAACCTAGCGAGAAAAGAACTTAATTACAATCAGATGTTCAAATTACAGGATTTTATTATTTTTTTTTGTAAAATGTTTTAATCTTTTACTCGTCTAAATATAAAAAATTATAATACTTTTGTAATTACTTCTAAAATTCAGTACGTAAATTTGGAAAAATTAGTAGCTATATAAACCAGAAGATTAGATACCTTTGCACATCATATATAGGAGGTACTTCTTTTGGTTCCACTTGGGCTTTAAGCATATCCATATTTAATAATATCTTAATCTTTAGTGCGTCCTAGATAATGAGCCCTTAAAATTAATTTGTTTTTATGTTTATTCGTAAGATTCTCCTTTGATGAGAAATTATAATTAACTATACTGAATTTTACCGAGCTATCTAAATAAACAAAATGGTATTCAAGTAATTAAACGATCCCTTGAATCGTGAGCAACGATTGGTACTACATTTGTACAACAGTGGTCTTACAATCATATAAAATGGTCGGGATTTAGGGCTTGGAACTAGGACGGATTCCGGATCCCTTTCGAAAATGTGTTGTTCAGAAGGTGCGAGAAAGGCTCAAATGCCTGGACAATTGTAAGCCAGCACTGCAGACGGACGCCCCCGATTATAGACTTTTCGATTATGCAACTCATATATATATATATATGTATATATATAACTCAAACTCATGGAAATTGGAATTGGGTAGATGTAGAATAAAGGGAGATCAATGTAAAATAAACATTAAGATTAGATGATTGTGTAGTAGTAAGCTGTAAGGGTGTTGAAATATTTCACATTGAATTAATAGTTATAGACAAATGGAGCTTTGTGCAACTGGTAGTATGATTTTGGCCTTATTAATTCGGTATTCGGTATCGATAGTGCGATCTAAAGTCTTATTTAAATTCCGAAGATTAATGCCTTTCTGACTTATTACTATGATGTACAAAATAAGATATAGATTCAAGTATAGATGTCTTTAAAATTTTATACTTGTATAAATATACTAATCGTGAAAATTAATTTTATTGCATGTTCTTTCTGCACTTCAAAGTTATAAATTATGAAATGACACATATGTATGTAAAAAATGACGATTAAAAATCACAAATACTTGGGATATTATACGTCAGCATATTAATTCTATATAGGGTATATAACCTAGACGTTTCAAGATAACGCTTCAGGTGAATTTCATGTCATTATAGTTGCATTTTGTAAAATTCTCAGCTACTTGTGTCAGTCATTATTTTACTCTTTAATATTGGTTATCTATACATGTTTGTTTTCCTTTTAATAATTTACAAATGTAGTTGAACTGCTTGGTGATGAACGTAAGCGAATAAAAATGCTTCCAGTATCATTTACATATCATAATTTTATTAAATGAGGAGAAATTGAGAGCGGTGCTCCACATAATTAATAATTAATAATTATTGCGTTCCCAAAATCTTCTGATAATAAAATATTTAATATCGAATTCAAAAAAATCTACGTGAGTCCCTTTAAAGGATATTTACACCAATGTTCATATTTTATTTATTCTTTGTACAGATAAAGCGAGATATTATCCCTTATAACATAACTAGACGAAGACGATCATCTCTGCTTCTGCATGGCCTCCTTACATTCCTACACTCCGACTACCTATAACCTCATCATGGATGATGTCAATATTGAGATTATGAACTCTTCGACCAAATGAGTGCGAGCAGTCCAAGGATACAAGACACTGCCGAAGATGCTTAATGTCCTTGATAGATGTTAGCCGATGTTCCTTTATAAAGACAAGGGATTCGGAAATTCATTTTGGGTATATTTAAGGTCGCCAGCTACTTAAATATATTGAGAATTCTTATACAACGATTTCAAACTGAATTATAATCAGTAATAATATATCATAATGTGAGCATAAATGAAATGAAAGTATCTAAAAACTTATGGTGAATAGACTTTGAATCTTTGAAATCAAGAATTCTGTGCGTATTAGAATTATAAAAGAGTTTTTGAAGTATAAAACGTGATTAAAGTACTATTGAACACTTTGAAGTTATCTTTATTATACGTAAGGATATATAGGGAAATCTTGAACAGAGATTTGTAATAATATTAATATAATATTTTATAATGTTATAAAATATAAGTAACCATAAACAATGATCAAAATCACTAGTCTATTATTGAAACATTAGAAACTATATGTAACTATCCCAAAATTTTAATACAGTAAATTATTAATATAGTATTTTGTTAATTGTTATTAGCAATTCGAATTGAAACGAAATACGAAAAACGAAATTTACTTTTTGTATCTTCTATAATATAATATATTATTATATATTTTTAATTATATATTATTAATTATATATTATTAATATAGTATTATATGTATCATATAAGTTTACAAAAATTTACTTTAGATTAAGTGTAGTTTGTTTCTTTCGTATTAATTTTAATTAGCGGAAATATCATCTATGAGCCAAACTATTTATTTATTTGATGCCGACATATTATTGATTCAACAATCAGTAGTCAAATAGTATTATAACTAAATTCTTTTAAAAATTATTATAAGACGCCGTCTAAATTTAATAAAAAATATTTTAAGTTACAATGTATTTTTATCCTATCTGAAATATTTACAACTGCTCCGATTTAGTGTTCAAAAAGAAAATGATTATTAGAGTTTGCTCTTTTAAATAGTTAACATGTTCTTACATTTCATAAACATGCATAAAATAAGATCTACCAAATGATCGAAACAATACGGAATTTATGCAATTTATGTAAAAATTATTTATAATTTTATATTTTATTGTTATTTTTCTTTCATTTTTTCTTATACATTAGCAATTATAAATTAAAATTAGATATTTGTATTGACAAATATTTCATTTATCGTACGAAATATGTAAAGATAAAAGTACAAAGTCTTAAAAATATTACTACTACGCAGTGTTATTTGGCAAATTATTATTTTTCATTTTTCATCCTGTTGATTACCTTGCATGCCATCAATTTTAAAAATTTAAATGTAATGTACCTTGAATTGATATTATGTTTCGTACTTTTGATAAAATAATTTAAACTTTAGATTGCCTTTCAACAAAACTTTTTAAATTAATTTAGAAGCATATTTTATTATTTTTATATGTTTTAAAGATAAAACGTAAAGTAACATTTTAAAGCGTAAACAAGTCTGGTAATGCTTTTGCCTTATGTTGTGGTTGCGAATTGTGAACCCGCATTTATGTACTTTTTAGCCGAAAGATTTATTATGTTAATACTTATTTTGGCTAAATTGTTACTTTCCAGCATGAAATTAATCGACGAGCTTCCTATTGATGCCACATTAGAAATATATGTAATATCATATAATAAATATTGAAATCCATAACTTTGTATCGTATTTTATATAAGTGCATTATTGAAGAAAATTCAAGTTACAAAAAAAATTAGTACATTTATAATATTTCACTTTATGTTTCTTGTGGGAAGAATAGATTGAAGCAGTGTTGAGCACATGAATGGAAAAATTAAAATTGGAAAAAGCAAGAGCAGCACAGTCAAACTGAAATGCGTTATTTTATTGTTTTTCGAAAGTACTTCAGATACGAATGTAGTAATCATCCATTATGTAGAATTCATATTAAACAAGCAAGACGGAGAGTGCAGGAAAATGTGAATAAGCGTTCCGAAAAGAGGGAGGAAGAGCGAGGGAAATGTAGGCAGAGATAAGATAGAGCAAAGAAGACAATATCTGGCACAGGTGAAAGAGTTCAAGAGAGTGGGACGCAGAATTGGAGCTACAGTGAGCAGTGCGCGAGGTGGAGATAGAGATAGAGAGGGAGGGGAGGGCGAGCGCGTCGCCGCGGCGAGGTGAGGGAAAGCAGGATCGAGGGTTGTAGCGGTCTCCGGGCCGGCGGCGAGGGGGGGGAGCCGAGAGAGGGGATCCAGGCAGAGATGTAGGGTAAGCAGCGGAAGATATCGGAGGCGGGCGAGGAGCGGGGTGCGCGGGGGAGGGAGATCGGTCGCCACCCCCGGCGGGCTGCCGAGGCGAGCACGTCTGGCTCTTTCGGAGCGCGGATCCGCGGGAGCGAGAGACGCCGATGCGCAGGGAAGGGAGTCGAGCAGCATCCGCCGGGGCGCAGGCGCGGGTCAGGGGCGGAAAAGCGGGCGGGGGCAGCTCACTACGCCCGGGACGTCACGGGTCGCGGGACGCCGTGTGTACCGAGGAGGGTCGCGTACGCGCGGAGGCTGCGCCGAGGCGAAAACTCGCGCGCATCCGGAGTACATCGGCACGCACGCGTTTGGGGTGCTGGAGAGCCCCGCGCCCCTCGGCCCCCCCCGAGGGCCCCTCGCGGCCACGTTCCTCCCTCACTCGTCGAGCGGACGGCAACGCGTGTGCCTCGGCCCTCGTCTACGGGGCGACGCGAGCGTAGGACCGAAGCGGGGGCGCGGTGTGCGCCTCTATCCTCGAGCGAGGACCGACCCACCGACCCACCGACCGACCTACCGACCGACCTACCGACCTACCGACCGACCGACCGACCGACCGACCGATCGAGATACGCACGCCCGGCGACGCATGTGTCCGCGTGTGCACGGCCGCGTTGATGCGTGAGTGCGGCCCCGAGGAAGCGGCCCCGGGCTCATGCCGAGCCAGGAGCCTCGAGCCGCGACCCGCGCGATTCTAGGTTAGGGCTGCGCGCCGCTCCTAGTCCTCCTCCCTCGACCCCTGCTCCTCCTGCTCGTCCTCCACGTACTTCATCTTCGCGCACCCTCGTCCTCGATCCCTCGTCGTCGTCGCCGCCGCCGCCGCCGCCGCCGCCGCCGCCGCCGCGGTCGTCGTCGCGGTCCTCGTCGGTGTCGTCGCCGACTCGCTCGCAGTGCTCGGACACCAGCAGCCCACCGAGGAGCAGAGGCCCGCCGACCTCCTCCTCCTCCTCCAGTGACGGACCATGGCCGAGAAGCCCGAGAGCAAGAGCGGCTCCGCCGGCGATGGCGTTTCTCGCGTCGAGGGCGCTGGTACGACCCCTTTTTATTCTATGCGCTCTCACGTCCGCTCCTCTCCGCCGCTGCTCCAGTTTCGGCCTCCCCGAAGCCGCTCCACGCTCGTCTCTCCAGCCACCGCCGACGCCACCCCTCTGCCGCCCTCTCCTCCTCCTCCTCCTCCTCCTCATCTGCCAGTCGACGTCGCCCCGCTACCGCTACCACCGCCGCCGCCGCCACCGCCACCGCCGCGGCTATTTATTTACCCCTGCTGCTGATCCTGCTTTCGCCTTTCACCCGAGTCCTTTTCATCAATGAGGCATCGATTGTTTCAAAGATGAATATTCGACTGCTAAAATCATCTTTACTCCCTATCCGTTAGTGTCGTCGGGCTCCATCCACTGCCTTTTCCCATCGATCCACGGACGATTTTTCTTTCTCGCATCCAACATCCTCCTTATACTTCAGCGGCATCTCTCATTTATCATGGACCGCAATTATTTGATTCGCGGATTAAAAATCTTCAGCGACGAGGACAAATACCCTAGACCCGTCAAAATTTTCCATTACTAGCCAACCATTGCTGCTGAGTCTCGCGGCTGGCTGTAAAGATTGTTTTGAAATCATTATACAACAGCGCCTACATCATATCTGTACGACCACGTAATTTAAGAACAGGCTTCAAATATTTTATACTCTGCCAACAATTGTTCTACTTAGAATATGGAAATTATTAACCGACTGACTTTTAAATGCAACTGAAGGCATTTAAAGTAGCTTTTCCCAAGTTTGCGCTTCAAAAGCGAGTCCCGTCAATTTAAAAGCAATGGAAAAGGAATATAACTTTTTATTTAACTATCATTTTAATACTGCATCATAAGATTATAATTAAATTATTCAATATTTCCACGAGATCGCATAGGTGAAATTTTCAAGCTATATCATCTACAACTAATTATCTCACATCAGATTTTCATTTACTTTTAAAAAAATTTACTTTTTTTTTTAAATTTACTTTTTAAACAATGTTGACGAACAACAAACTTAATATTACAAACTTTACTTTATTTTTAATTTTCAAATATATCTATACATCGATTAGTTATAGTGGTATATATATATATATATAAAATTAAAGTCTAAATTGCAATAAAAATTCGTACTACCCATCAAATCAAATTATTAAAAACCGTTTTACCTTGAATGTAAGAAAAAAAAATTTTGAGGTCTGAACTATTTGTAATCGGTACTATTAAAATTAGCAAGATAACGAGAATATAATTACTCTAATAACCAACATTCTTATTAGCCATTGTTATGATAATTATTTTTTATACTTAATTATAAGAAGAAGATTTTCAGAAGAAATTAATCTTTACTTAATTTATACTTAAGTAATTAATAATTGAAATTGTAAAAATGAATAAAACCGAGCACGTGTCAGATATTTTTTTATAATTAATCGTTCATTGTAATTAATTAAGCATTCCATTTTTATATAATCAGAGTGCATTAAAATTGTAATTCAATTTAGAATCAGACGATGATCATTATTTAAATAATATTTTGTACATAACAATTAATCCTAATTTTTCTGTGTAAGTAATTAAAAAAGCATATATTATTGTGGGTTATTTACTTGAGAAAAAAAATTCATTCGTATTTTCGTTAATAAATTCATCACAGCGAAAAATTTTCAATGCTCTACAGAAATAATATTATTATTAATGCATAAAAATATACGTATAAAAAATTGTTTACAAATTTATAATTATGTTGGTTGTAGATATTTAAGTACACTAGAAAATGTTTTTTTCTTTTTAAAAAACTACTTGATAAATTGTACATATATTTATATAAATATTCTTTTTATTTTTTTATAATTAAGAAAAGTGTTGCATTTATCTCATATATATATACGGAGTTAATATTTTCTTTTTCATCTTGTATGCACGAACGTGCACATCGATGTGAGATAAGTAATCTTATACAAAATGACCAGTTATAATTCGGCTATATATTTGCCGTGTTTTGCATTTGATTCATTATATTATTTTTGTGTGCAACTTGGTAAAAATGGTCAAATGGTCATCGGCGCACGAGAAAGATTTTTAAAAAATTCGACCCAGTGCATATGAGTGAATACCAAATGAGATTTATAAGTGTTTCGCATGAATAATAATATTAAAATGGTACGAGATATAACTGAAAGAAATTCAAAAGAAAAATCGTCATTACTATATTTTTATACCTTAATCTCAGGTATTAACAATTTTTTATTAATATTAGGATATAAAACAATTGTATTTAATACTTAGGTAAAAATAAAATTTTTTTGTTGGAACTTCATCAAATTTGAATACTACTTAAATATTAGTTTTTAATTAGAATTATTATTACATTATGCATTTAGAAATTAAGCACAAGAAATTAATTATTATTATTACGTTTGAATAGATGCACCAATTATACAATTATTTCAAAAAGAAATAGGGGTAAAATGTGTATTTAAGGAAAATAAGAAAACGTAAGACTTAATTTATATTCTTAAACTAATATTTAGACGACATTGTTTTTAAATAATGTGAAATTGAAAGATCTTCATTTGAACGCTTTTAAATAAATAAATATCTTGACCATAAAAAAAATTGTGGATAATATTAAGGTTTATAAAATCGATAATATGGAAGTTTATAAATTTAATTATGTAAAATATTTTACAAAATTAATGCAAACTACTTCTAAACATAGTATAAATTAAATTTTCCGCAGCGACGGGAGGCAAATAAGTGCCTCCAAAATAAGAGGACATTATGCATAGTGAAAATGATCTAAATGACTTCTTAATCAAAAGTTCTTCGTTCGCGCATAAAATTTACGAGTTCTTGGTATTTAAATAATTGTGCTCCATATAAAAAAATTATTTTCATTTAAGCTCGGTCCTTAGGATTCCTCGTGAAGGTGTGTATATAGGAGAGAGAGAGAGAGAGAGAGACAAAGTAGAAATATAGTTAGAGGATATTAAGCCGTTTAGCAAATTCAGTCGGTGCGCATCGAAATAACTAATAAAACACTTCTAGATGCGTTTGCATTCACTTGTGCAGAGGATTTTACGCATTTATGTTCACTTTTGCATCATGCACATGTAAATTTGAGCATGGCGCTCCGCAAGTATAATTTAGAGATGCATATTGCAGAAATTTGTGGACGGAGGTGAAAAAAGTTTGTACATGCACGTGACGCGCAGATAGGGAGGACTAAATAACTTCATACGATACCAACGTCTCTGTGATTCAAAGGCAAATGAGGAGAATACCCGGATGTAATTTGGTTTTGTAACGACAGGTATAGCTCATATATTATATTTTAGCAACCTGTGCGCCTTTCACATATATGCTTTTCCGGCATTTTGGCAACACCTTTTTAGAAGTCTTTTAACGACAATGAACCATCGATGTTACTTATGAATTACATTAAGCAATGTAGTCTCGTCAAATTGTTACGTAATTAAATTTAGTCTGACCCAAATATTGCATTACCTTCAAACAAAATGAATGTTTTATGTTATAAAGTAACAATCAAAACCGGCGAATTATTAAACTGATCAAATTGATTCTTTATTATTACACCATTTTACCTATTAAAATGGTCAAACATCCATTCGTATCATTTTAAAAAAGCGCATACCATCGAATGTTTTCATGATAAAGAATTTATTAATTATCCTTTAATAACGCAAACTTAGTGCCAAATTAATTTTTGTAAACTTGATACACGATGATATTTTAATAAATGTATATCAGTATTTATATCGTGCAAAACTTGTAACGATGTTCGCAAGATGTATCAAGTCATTCGTACTTATTTCCTATCTTTTTTTTATCGGAACTTTTTCTATGAATATAAATTTAAATTTTAGTTTTTGGAGGTCTTTTTTTGTGCGTTTGCTAGTATAACCTTGTTAGCAGGCTTTAAACTTGAGTAAACTTAATTCTGGTATATAATAACGAATCACCTTTGTCAATTATGTAAAATTTTATCTTAGTAATAGCTTTACCTTTCACAATGTTACCGATGACAACATTTGGAATTAAACTTTTTAAAAAT
Source organism: Kradibia gibbosae (assembly GCA_018907135.1). Lineage (NCBI taxonomy): Eukaryota > Metazoa > Arthropoda > Insecta > Hymenoptera > Agaonidae > Kradibia > Kradibia gibbosae. The sequence goes on along the minus strand of JACCHX010000001.1, from coordinate 29,769,103 downwards.
GCATCGTTAATCATATTATAAATTGATTTGGAAAAATTGTATCAAATGTATTTAATTATAATTTTTGCAATTTGCATAAAATATCTGATAGCATTCGACAAAAAAGAACCAACGTATAAAAACAAAAGCTAGCCTTCTTTAGATGTTCACCTCTTTTAATGATAGGAATTATTCTTTAAAACATTAAAAAATATTTTCAGCCAATAATTTTTCCATACTCAATATTATTGGTTGCTGTACAGAAATTTTTATAATAATTATTAAATTTTTTTTTTTTTTTTTAATTATAAATAATAAATAATGAATATTTTTTAACAATACATTTAAATCATAACAGTAATGAAAAAAAATTATATATTGTTCTTATTTTCTAATCCTGATCATGATTTTGTTTTATGATGTTAAAAATTCATCAATAAAAAACATGATTTGACCGAAATGTATTAACTACGATAGAGTTCAAGTGACATTGAAAATTTTTTAAATAAAAAAAAACGGAGAAAAAGTTCAATTTGTTTTAAATTATTATCAAAATGTATAAAAATATTATGCAAAATATATCAAACAATGTTCATCTTCTTCTAAAAACTATAAAATCGAATTAGTATACATAAAAATATATCGTTCTTTTGTTATTATTATGAAAGTTAATTTTGAAGATAGCCTATTTAGTACTGAATTCTACTGTGCATATACAAATTTTAATTTTATCACGTTTTTTATAATTAATTTATATTAAAGAAATTTAAGGTTAATCGAGTACTCAATAGGTTAATAGTAAAGATACACGTACAAGGTAAAATATTTTCAATGTAAATTCATCCTCTTTCTTAATAGTACAAAAGTTAGGTTCATGTAGGTAAAGTTAGGTTCTAATGTATCATGTATTTGGTTTTAAGGAGTATACTCTAATAACCTTAACTACGTTAACAGCATAAAATATTTTGATTTAAAAATAAGTATAACAACTCTACTGGTATTGAAGTTCCATAAAATCGATCAAAGTTCTTTGAACACTAGTACCTTCTCAACTCACGCTGCATTTACTTTCATACATTTAAAAGTTTTATCGACCTTTTATTTAACTTTTTATTTGGTTAAGGTCGTTACATTTTCTTGAAAATTTAATCTTTCTATGCTATTGGTGAACACATTGGTTTTAAAGATTTTTTAACTGATTTTTAAGTTAATCATACATCATAAATACAAATATTCGGTTGAAAGGTAAAAATTAATTGTACGATATATAATTAAAACAATATGAAATATAAAATGATTTTTATTTTTAAAAAAAGTAAATTCTAGCAAAAATTGTATTATGAAAAGCTTCATCGATTAAAAAAAAGATTCTCATTTTTTATTTATTTTATTACTAAAGTAATTTAAAACAATTCTAAAAATATAAGCCTTGTACTCCAAATGTTATTTGGTTTTAGTAAAATTAAAATAACATAAAAATATTAAAACTTATGTGATCCATTACATGTCGCATAATTATTGCGCAATTACATTTATAGTTGTAATAATTTAAGTCTTCTTAATCAAATAAATGATGTACTAACTTTTTAGTTAAAACTTTCATATTATCAAATAAATACCTTGATATAGTGAAAATGAGTGAAGAATAGGAAAAGGTATTAAAACAAGCTTAAATGTTTTTAAGAAATATATAATCTTAAAAGTAAAAATGGTTTTCAACTTAAATTAAATTATTTCTAAAATAAAAAAATTCATAATATATATTCGAATACTGTTAAATATAAGAATATTACGATTAGTGTTTTTATTTTATGTTTTCTTGATAGTATTTATTTATTGGTTAACGACGGTTTTGAAATCAATCATTCAATAAATAATAATATGCGGAACATTCATTAGTTTTTGATTTTGCAATTGGTGAAAATTTCTGTAAAAAGATGCATGAAGATGTATGAATAGTAATTTATTTTAAAACATGAATTAAAAAAAAGTCAACCGCTTACATTTAATGGATTGGTTTAAATTTAAAAACTAAAAATAATTACGATATTTATGCATTCCAAGCAATATGATTTTACATTTACATAAAATGAAAAGGTGAAGGCTTCATTTTTTACTCCAAAAGAGCTTCCATTTAATTTACACACACACGCACGCACACATAAATACGTATATATATATATATATATATATCGCGTACGTGAAAATTTTAAAAATAATAGGCGGAAGAGCTTGTAAAATTGCCTCATTGATTTTGAATATTGTTCTAATAAAAAAACCTTTTTAAAGTTTGAATATTTGGGAAGAAAAATTTTTTTCCTTGGGGTTTGCTTGAAATTTGAAGTTTTTTATTTAGAAAACGATATATCCTAAACTATTTCATTCTCATTATCGTAGAATATCGTAGAATCTTTTTTTTAATATTTCTAATTTTTGTACGACTGAAAGCTTGAGCTACCATTAAAAACGGTACTATGGATTATTGATATTTGAAAAAATACGGAATGAAGTTGGCATTCAATCTTCACGCAGCTGGCGCTCGGGTGTAATTGAGCCGTGCTATTCGTAAAAGCAGGCCCTTGCATAATCCGATCGCCTTGTAAAAAGTGAAAAAGAAATCAACAGTTAGTCACTTTTTTAAGAAACAAGGGAATCTAACGCGAGCAGACAAAATACGGAAGACTCCAGAGAAATGCGCCATTCTGCCCCATGATACTCAAATTATCGTCCGCGAGGGATCAGGAACTCAGACGATTGGACGTAAGTAGGATTCATTCGACCAGCCGCCCAAGATCGAAGGGATTGCAATTCGTGTCTGAAAACTTAATTGATTGCAAACGTTGAACTTTTACAAATTTTTCGGCACGGAAGCTTCTTTCTTCCAGTGCTTAATTACGAGTCAACACTGTTGGAACGACTAAAGGAAGAATCGGAATTTTTTACTAGCTATACAATGATTGATCTATATGCTACGAAGAGGAGCAGAAAATCCGTGGACGGTAACACGATAGTGTTTTTGTAGCCTCTTCAAGGAAAAGGGTGGTCATTCTTGAATGTATCTTCATTTATTTGCGAATCATTTATCCATCACAGATTCGAGGCATTTATTTATCTTCTTCATTTTGAGAAAATAATTGTTAGTGGTGTAGATTTTATAATTTATCAGCTAATTGTTTTAGCGAAGATTTAAAACTGACAGTGAAAAATATTTATTATGCCTCGTTCATCCATTTACTCCTTGCTCACGCTGTTATACACAAAAAAAATCGTAAAACGTCATATACTGAAAAACAATGTAAAAGACAAACTTTACACTGCTTATTTTAATTTATAAAGAATATTACGTAAAACTCCTTCAATTGTTACCGTCACGTATTGTAGGTATTAACCGATCGATTTACTTATGTTAATAAATTCATTATTAAATATTGAATTCAATAATATTTGACAAAAAGTGTCGTTATTTATTTAAAAGAAATAAACAAAAATTTAATGGTAATGGGCTCGTTATCTGTGTGGCGGAGAGAGTATATGAATGCATTATATAAATGCAAATTTTTTTTTAAACAGTATTTTTAAATTAAGAATAGCGAACGTCATCCTATTTACAAAGTAATTAATGTGATTAATAATTAACAACGTAATCACAATGAATTTTGAGCATTGTCATTCAAAGACCTTTGCATTCTGTAAAAATAAACAAGCTTAATAACATAATTTATTAAACTCGTTGAATAATTTATTGTACCAATAATATATATATATATATATATATATTCACGCTGATTTGTCTGAAGCATACATGTTCAAACGATTCGTTGAATCAAAGCTATTAATCATAGCAATTAAATGGGCAACTATAAAGTTCGTCAAATAAAAAGTTGCTTACATCATTAACGATAGGCCAGAAGACTGAATTATTTTGGCTTATCTACGAAATCTTTCTCTTCCAATTTTTCGAGATAAAAGAACCTTTCTAATACTTTCAAGAAATAAATTTTCCATTAAAAATTCTTGATGCTCAAGTTTATTCGATATAGAAACCTAATAACGATTTCGTATCCGAAAACTAATAATACGTATGCATGAAATTTTGATTTTATACCGTTCGATCAGCTTAAAACTGTACTATCATTATGAATGTACACAGATTCGAACATAATTGAAGCAAGCGAAATTCTGAAGCGATTATACATGAAATAACGGACTCTGAACTCTGATAATAACCAGAATGATTGTTTTTGGACATAAAGAATACAAGTATGCATAGGTAATATTTAATGGTTTGTGCATTATTTAATAAAACGTCATTCAACCTTGCCGATCTTTGAGAAAAAAAAACAATAAAATAGCCTGTCGGCAATAAATTGTGCATTTTGTATTATTAATACATTAGGTATCTATAAAAAACGGGAGAAATTTTCCACGTCGCGCTTTTATCAATGAATATGAATAAAATTAATGCAAAACATTTTCAATATACAAAATCAAGCATGATGGATATTATTGAATGGTTGTAGACTTAAATATATAAAAGTATGAATAACGTACATTCGATACCTTAAGTAAATATAGTAAAATTGTTTTATTGAAATATGTTCTATATTAATTAGCGATAAAGCATTGTATAATCATAATTTATGCACCATTCAAAAAAAGCATAAAATATGTAAATATTATATGCTAAGCCACTCATAATTCTGGATATGGTTATGATATCTCGATATCCAACTGATTTACATATATTTCTCATTTCTCACTCGAATTTTCGAATATGTAAAGACGAGAAAATGCTATGACTAACTTTTTTTAAGAAAAATTGTCGTAATTGAGTCCGAATGTCGTGATTGTAAAAAAATGTAGCATAAAAAAATTACTATGAGCAAGAAGAGTGATCTATAATTGTCGACGCAAGAGTTGTAAAAATAATATAAAAAAAGAAAAAAGCGAGGAGTAGGTACAAGATTTACACATACGTATGATGCCCTTCCTATGAAGCTATAGGTCGATTGTGAACACGATTTCAAACCTTTTATGAGTACTATTACTCGGACACTGAAAATGGTAGTACTCAAATTTATCTGTAACGATGAACGAATCAAGTCACGTACAGTATTTGTAAAATCTTCACTCGTTGTAGATATGTCAAGTCAAATTGCGACTTTTAATACATTTTAATACAATTTTTTTTAATCTAAATTGATGATAAAGCCATCTCACTTCCTTAACTGTATAAAATTTAATGATTTTCGTAACAACCATTTTTTTACATTAAAACAAGTAGGCATTTAAAAAAAAGCATTCATTATTAAATCAAAACTATTTCTAAAAACGCAATTTTAAAAGCAAAACTTGCTTGTTTAAATGTCTTTTATGAATAGCTTTTTAAAAGTTCAGTATATTCAATATATAAGATAAAGTATTCAATATTTCATATTTTTCATAATTACTTTCATTTTTTTAGTATTAGCTTCTGGAGCTGTAATATCGGTATTTATATATTTTAAAGCATTAAAGAATACGCCTAAATACACATTTCTTCCACTATGTACTTATTTTTTAAGCTTTTAGCAAAAAATACGTTTAGAAACGTGAATTTTAGCTATATAGAACTAGGAAAACAAATAGAAGAATGAATAAAAAAATAAATAAAGCTCGGGCTTGTTGTATTCTTGGATGAGACTTATAAATGATTCATTTTTATGAAAAGGTGCCATAAACGAAAATAAAAAGACTTGATATTATGCAGCCTTTTTTGGACGATGTTGCAATCGCAAGAGGCTGTTTTTAATTAATTAAAACATAGCGTATCAGAATGAAGAATGTAGCAGCTTTTTTTCATATAAAACGTATTTTTTAACGGCATCAAACATGCAAGAAATCTTATTGTAAACGACTTTTTCTAATATTTTATCCTATTGCATCTGTGCCTATAATAGTTCCATCCTGCGATTTAGTAAATAATGGACATTACCTAACTCTTTATTTCTAAAATCGTGACTTACAGGGAAGATTTTTATTTTAGAATATCTTATGATATATTATCATGTACGGATTCCCTCTATACATTTATTTCTCACACTGAGGATAACATTTTCAGTTCATTTAAATCCAGCTGTTTATCCGAAGCAAGTTTTTGATAACTATTTCAATTTACTTTATAATATTCTTTTTGCATCATTTGAGAATTTTCATAAATCGGAATTCCGATGCATTAATATAAAAGCGTTAGAGTGGAAAAAATTTTCGTCTGACAATTTAAATTACGAAAGGAAAAAGGAAAAAGTGGATACTATCTTTTATACTTGTTAATTTGTTTCACTTACTTTCTTATTATTAAATTTGAATGACGTTTAAATACCATTTAAAAATATTGTTTTTAAATTTATTATTGACTGGATTACTTGAACCGCTTCGTCAAAATATGAACACACAAAAAATTCAACAATTTTTATTAGGTTTTTAACATATAATTATATATATATAATATATATATATTATAAACATATAGTATCATTATATGGATTTCTCATAAAATGTATACATTATAAAACGATGTGAAAGCATTGCGCGATGAATGATAACATTTATTCAATACATGATGTACAATTATATTTTCGGCTCTAATAATTTTTTCAGTAAAAAAAAATTGCTGTAAATTCAATTTAAATGTCATTAAAAATTGAATGAGAATTATCAAAAATTGATACCATAAATAATGAAAGTTACTAAACAAGAAAAGTAGACAATTATATTCTTATAGGCTATAGCAATGAAAATTAAGCATTGCTCCTGTGTTATAGACTACTGCATTATTAATCTTCATTTTTCACAGTGAACATACGACTCGAGAGTGACGATGCAAATAAATAAAAATAGTCTGTACAATCCAGACTAAATTTGACGTTAAGTTCAACGTTTTATGAATAATAAAATATTTGTATTAAATTTAATCGATTTATTGAGATTAAATAACTTCTGTCCACCTTTTTTTAAGTTTCTGTCCATGTAAACTATTATTAGAATTAATTATTTATTTAAAAAACTGTATTTATACGAGGAAATTATTTTTTAAAAGATATTATCTTAATGATATATAAAATAATGTATAGATTCTTGAGAATATAATTTGAATATTTATCAAAGATATATTATAATTATTATTTTAATATTTTAAAACGATATTACTAATGGAACAATTTAAAAAAAAATTTTATTAATATAATTTTCATACAATTAAAATATGCCTATTTTTGTATGTAATCTTAGTAATAATAAGTTTAAACAGCAACAATCTAATTTTTATAAATATTTATGTAATAAAAGGTAGAAAAAGTTTATAAAATGCGTACGTAGATAATATTAAAAATGCTTTGGTGCCGATATGCAATGTTGATGTAAATTATCAAAAACACTGATTTATTTGAAGTCATTTATAAAAATATTAAAATAATAATTTTTAATTTTAACGTCCTAATTTGTCGTATGCATCTACAATGTTGTATTTTATTTGCTAAAATATGTAGGAATGAATTGAAAAAAATAAGAGCACACTCGAAAGATAATAAAAAAGCGAATAAACAATATTATTACCAAGATAAAGAAATGGAATAACATAGGAAATAGGAAAGGAAGTTAGATAGAGAGGAAAAGAGATTGCAAGGGGAAAGTGATGGAAACACTATAATGGATTTGTATTTTCCCCATTCATTCTCCTGTACTTTACCGATTTGAATCTTTCATTATGTAATATTGTTCAGAGTTTTGTTAGGAGTTTTTGTAATTCAAAAAGTTACACTTTATTGACACATTTAAATAATTCAAATTAATTAACAAATTATGCATTTCTTCAAAAAATTGGCAATCTGACAGGAGTAGGATGAAGGCTTTAGCTGGTTAATTCAAATTTCTAAGACTATTCTGATTCCTGATGACTTGATTTTTATAACCTTGACAGTCGTTAACTTTTTAACAACAACAGATTTCATAAAAGATAAGACTGAAGTCAGACAAAATTCTTTTCCAAAGTTATTCTTATCACGTCTTCCCTAAATTGCGTACTTTTCTCTATCTATCTCACACACACACACACACATACACTCTGCCCTACAGTTTTCACTATACATATCCAGTATCCTCAAGACTTTTAGATTTGTAGAATTTGTATCCTTATAATAGTTCTTGACAAATTAATAGAGATTGTTCTTATGCACATGTTGAAGAAATTGTTATCAAATATTCAAAAAGACATCGTTTATGTATAATATAGATTTTTTTTAAATGACAAGCATAAATATTAGTATCATTTTTCAGTAACTTGGGATACAATTTTTTTTTAAGAAATCTCATAACTCATCTTTAAAACCGACCTCGTATCAATCTCTCATAAAGTTATTGTTGAAGGAAAAAACATTTTTTTGTTTAACGTAATAACATTTTTTTTTAATATTGAAAACATGTATAAAAAACAAAAAATCAATTATTAAGAATTATAGCATTTAACATGAATCATTTATGAATTATCGTAAATTTTAAAAAACAAATATAGGTCTTTTATTCTAAGTCTAACCTGAAATATTAATAATAGGGGGTATGTAATTGTTACAAGATTGAAATTAATAAAATCAATTCATTCCATACGAGGAATTTAATGCAGATAGTAAAAAGTTTTTTATAATTAAATTCATTTGTATTTACTATATATATATATATATATATATATTATTGGCTTTAAAAAAGGTTTAGGTATAAAAGAAATCGCAAAAGGGCTTAACAAACGTTGACAAAAGATTGTATTTCGCGTGCTCAGCCTGAAACATAGCAATACAAATATATATATATATATATCTGTGTATATATAAATAGTTCAGCAATAAAAAGTATGCGATGAAACAAATACATAGAACACTATAAAGCTATATTTCTGCAGGATTTTCCATTCATTTTTTAACCGTGGTAACTACGTAGAACGCGTGAAATATTATCTACATCAACCCATATGAACACGAAAAAAACTAAATTGTCGGCGATATTTTATATGGAAAATAATCCAGGTACTCAGATGAGAACTAATACGATTATCGACTACTGTCAATTATTTTCTGAAAATTATAAACCATTTCTCTGAGAACGCGTATTTTATGAACAATATAATTTTTTTATTATTTTAGCCAATGCTTTTTATTAAAAAATTTTTTTTGTTCTTCAAATCTTTCCTTTAAATTTCATATTTGTCGTGAATGAGGTCATTATTGACATCAAATATTCACATGAAATAGCTGTGAAAATGAGAAATCCAAAAGCGAGCTAATAGTATCACAATTATTGGGACTATAAGAATATTTTAAAATTTAATTGGAATATTTTTAGATTCACGAAAAGCGTATAATATAAAAACTTAATGAAATAAATTATGAAATTAATACAAATAGCAACAATATTATTACAAACCCTAACTCATAGTTTTAAAGAAACTTACAAAATTCTATCGTTATCAAATCTGTGCAGGATTTTTAAAAATTGCTCATGGCGTATATCTCCAATAGCAACAACTCTCCTTTTTATATTGCATCGTAAGAATTGCATCAAAGTAAATAGGCGCCTTTTTCGAAACGTAAAGTCATATCTAAAAATTCACGTTCGTTTCTCTTGACAAATTGATACCTTTCGCTATGTGGGTACCAGGAGTAACCGATGCATGGCCATAAAACTATTATTATTTTAAGAGAAAAGTTTTCGTAAATGACTATACTCTCATCTCAACATTTTGTTTTTAGACTCGATATTCTGGATGCGCATGGAAAGTTGATAACATCGTCCTATAAATCATAAATAAATTGCACAAATGAATATGCAATTCCTAAAACGTTTTTATATCAAATGGAAACATTTCGAATGTGACCGCTTAACGAGAGTGCGATTAAAGTTCAGACAAGATTTCTTAAAAGAAAGTACATTGCGAAATCAAGAATCTTGTGAGCAATGCAGAGGTGAAGAGATCGGTACGCGTCTCTGCGAGCATGGCGATGCGGACAACGTAGCTTCGTCTTTCCTGTGTGTATATTATTTTATCAGAAGAGGACAGATAAATCGATCGTATAAAAAGCTCATCGAAAGCCCTTGGCATGCTCGAAGGATAAATATCACCGAGGAGCAGACCGTCAAGGACCGTCCGAAAGAAAAGAATCTCTCCCCTCAAGCGTACCCGAGCCGCGCCAAACAAGCGGCACGCGCAGCCCCGGAGGAGGTTAACTTAAAAGCGAGCCCGGTAAAGTGCCATAAAACTCGATCGAGCAGCTCACGGGAGGCTCGAGCACCCGGGATACACGCGTCCACTTCATCGGGAGGAAGTTTGGCTTTTCCGGCACGTATCCGGATAAGCGAGCGACGCCGCCGCCCGTAATGCCCACCGTAATCAAGAGCCCGTAATCGGCTCTTCCAAGTCTTGGGACTGGCCCGGGCCAAGGGCCTGCCGATGGCGGAGCGGCCGATCGTTAATTTGCCGAGGCGAGAATCCGACAAGATCAAAGTGCTTAACGAGGGCTCGTCGAGTGCCGCGCCGGCCGAGACCAACCGAATCTGCCCTCCTCGATCCGCTCGAGCGGAGACGCGGCCAGGTGTGAAGCGGTGCGCGCGCGGATTTCTCCGCTGCGAGGCGGCCTCCGGAGGCTTGCAGCTCCTCTGATTTCTCGTTGCAAGGCGAGGACTCGAGCCCGGTTCAGCCCTCCTTCCTGGCGCTTATCTGCACCGAGCCGCTCGGTGATTCGGGATACCCTGCTTAAATGTTCCCGCTAGGCTTGCTTCTGTCGGGGCATTTCGAAGCTGCGGCTGGCTAGAAACTTTACCAATACGCTTCGATAAGCCTTTATCGAGTGAGAGCCGGAAAAATTAATAACTACATTGGAAATCACGCCTCCTATATCAATGTAAACCTTTATTCATACATTAATTGCATTGGTCGACTTACCCACTCCTATTTACATTACCTATTATAATCATTCCAATGGACTGTTTTTTTTTTGTATATAGATTTCCATTAATTACTGAACACATTTATAGTGACCTGATAGTATTGAATAATCCAACGCCAATGCCGACAATATAATATAAATAGTATGTAGCGTACATTTCCTTCTTCAAAGAATTTTTTTCATGCATTTACGTCCATCTGAATTTCAGTTTTTTAATTATATATATATATATATAAATTTTGTTTCAAGTTTTCAAAGATCGCGTGCTTTATAGTATCGAAAATGTTGCTTTATTATTTCATTTATACATTTTTATTAAAGCTGATTTAGAATTAAAAATATACCATTGGTTAATATTTGTTTATATTCATCTATTTTGCTTTAATATTTGATTATTAACGTTGACATGCTTGTTGGTTGATATTTTAATAGCCATAAACGACATAATTCAAAATTATTTAGTGCACTTCATGTGAAAAGTTTCAAGAGTAATAATTAGTTTCGAAATAAAAAAAGTTTTTTAAGAACATTTCAACGACTTGGAAAAAAAATTGAATTTTGTGCTAATCGATCACTTTTCAATTATAAGAAATTTGAAGGACTGTGCTTGAAAAGTTACAATTAATAATATGTCAAGTACCAATGAATCAATGCGCTCTATAAAAATTGCAGTTTGTTAAAAATTTGAATGTGTTTTGTTTTAAAAATATTTGTTGCAATCGCATTATAGATTTTGCAATAATAGGCAAAGTGAATACACAATTTAGCTCATTGAACGCAGTAATAAGAAATCCATCATAATTTTTATAATAAAATGTAAGCACATTGTTGATCAATGTTGTACAATATTTAAAATTTTGAGGAAAATTAATAATAATTTCTCTTGATAAAAATTAATTCGACTGCAGGAACACAAATACAGTAAAGAATAAGAAAAAAAGAAACCGCCGAAATTCTAGTGTCAGTTGACAAGATATCTATTTAAGCTCTACGGTGCGCGAAAATTCTTTCGCGCGAAAGAAAAAAACGTACGTTCCTTGACGATTTCATGTAATGCATGAAAAACTTTGCGAATGAAAGCGAGTGGACAAAATGGAGGAGAGAGCGGAGGCTTAGAAGCAGCGTTTTCTACATAAGGCGGCACAGTCTACAGAAAGAAATTACCAAGGTGAAGATAAAAGAAGAAATGAACAGGGCTTACTAGGTAATGAGGCGAATCGTGCACTACACTGATACTTCGTTCAATACCTTGTGGATTCGCGAGGAAATTTATGCTAGTCATTACTGGGAGATCTCGAGCACGAGCACAAAAAAGAGCTCACTTTAAAGCTTGCCCGTCTTCTTCTGTCTGTCTTTATTCCACCCACCCTGAATGAAATACCCAAGATTCTGAAAGGCCTCCGGTAGTTAGTCTCGGATTCTAGAAGTCGACGCGTAGGTGAGGAGATCGTGAGACCCGTTTTTTTTGTTTTCCACTCTAATCTTCTATTAGTGAAATGACTCTCGGGGTAACTCGGAGTTACCTAGAGGAGACTTTTTTTCTGCCCGATGGAATTTCCCCCATAGGGTGCAACTATAAATGGAAAAGTGGACGAAGCCACGCGCTTTCTGCTTCATTTATTAGCTTTGTACAAAAGCAAGGACTGCTTAAATTTGAAATACATATAAAATAAATAATACATACCTTATATACGTATATAAGGTTTTATACACCTGTACAAAAATAATACAGATTTATACATTGAAACGTTAGGTCAGTTATATGTAATAATTTTATTAAATGAAAATTATTTATTTACATTATTCAATTTATGTAAATAATTGTATGCAAAAATAAATAGCAGATCCTATTTCTATGAAGGCTTTTCCGAAACCTTACCGAAATAACGATAAAACTACCTGCAAACCCATAAATTAAGCATTTTTCAAAGTTCAATATTTTTATAATTATGTCAATAATATTTATACTGTAGCAGATAAGCGTTTAATAATATTATTTTAAAAATTATTCTACAATAATAAAGTCTATAAAATTTAGTTAACATTTTCTATGAATTCTTAATATTAACAATAATATTAAAAAGAAAAAAATTTTGATTAAAAAAGATATGCTTGGTAATATTATCGGATGGTATTAATCGGAAGTATTCAGTTATTAATTTCTATGTTTTTATAGTTAATAAGTATAATTTGTAGGGCATATATTATATATTCATACGCTACATATGATACGCTATATTCATACAGTATTTTTTTACATGTGAAGTCATAAAATTCTTGTGATGATAGCTACAAAATGTTGAGATATTTTTAAAAACTTGAAGATTTTTGTTTCTTCACAATATATTATGCGCTTTTTAAGCAGGCATTTCTATTCAATTAGCCGACGTTGAAAATTTTAAGCTATAAAAGGGTTTTCCAATCTTAATATTATTTTAAAACAAGCGCTTGTGTATCGATTCTTAATATATTGCAAGTTTATACATATGTATTTCTAGATATTAAAAAAAATTAAGAAATATACTTTTAAAGAATGTTAGTAAATGTTTTTCAATTTAGAGATACATAAATGCTTCTCAATATTCTTTTCTGTTTTAAACTTTTGACAACAATTAATGAAATTCATTCAAAATTCTGGAGGTTTTTAATTTTTACAAAAATTATTATGTAATTTTTTTTCACTGTAATCATTGAAAAGTGTACACACTCTAATGATTAGATGTTCTGTTTAAAATTGACCGGTATAAATTTTACACGAACATTAAATTAAGAGTTTTTGTATATGCTACTATACAATTTGTTATTAAAAGTGGAAAGAAAAAAAATTATTTATATTTCTTTATATAAAAAAATTGTATAATAAATATAGTCAAAATAAGAAATTCAAATAAGAGATAAATTAATTTATAAAATAAAATATAAATAAATAATAAAACTGCTTTAGTAAAGTAATATAGCGATAATATTATTTTATGTGTACTTAGTATCTCATATTTTATGGTAATAATAAACCGATATTATTTTTTGTTTAAAATAACGAATATCAGATTATTGTAAATATTTGATTAAAGCTAACGAATTTCATTTTAAATTTCGTTAAAGTATATCAAGTGACTGACTATCGAATAACTGACAATCAAAGTAAAAAATTATACATAAAATAATGATCAAAACTTACCATTCAGATGTCATTTCAGTATTTACTAATAATATGTATGAAAAGCTTTCGTAATATCGTCAGTAATTCATTCGTTTTTTTATTAACTGACAGAATATTTGGAATTGATTGTAAATTGTTTAATATAACTTTTTGAAAAATATAGATGAAAAGTTAATGTCCAATTTTTGTATAATTAAGAGCAACTTAATTATTTACTTCCGCGTTACAAAGAGTCACAACTTTGAGATTATAAAACTTACACAATTTGAAACGAGTTAATTGACGAAAGTGATAAATTAATTAACGTAGAGGCGTCTTATTTTCTAAATAAGAATTGGCATTTATATTCTCTGGCTATGTAGCGCATAATTGATTGCAGAACGCGCAAATCCACCATTGACGGCATAGTAGCGCCATTTTAATTGCGACGAGCTCATTTCACATGCAGCGGTAGAAACCATAGTTTCTGCAATAATTTCGAGCTAAAAGAAGAATCTCTTTCCTGATACTGTTTCTTAGAAATAGTTTTATTATCTGATCATGATTCAAACAGTTGTTTTTCGAACAAGTCTTCATATCGATGCTCGCTATTTAGCAATTATAGCATTCTAGAGAACAGATACTATTTATTCTGTTAAGGGCTTAATTATGAACTAATTGTACTTGGTATACATAACCATTCGAGTACTATTTTGTACAAAAAAATTTTTTTCTACTCTTATTATAAATATTATGCAAATGTAATATGAGTGATTGTATGTTATATCAGGTGTGAATGTATTTTATTTTACTCATTTTTTATATTTTTACATTGTCTTTACCATTGCATTGAAACTTGGTTTATTGATTATAAATATATAACATCATTTTTTATATTTTTTGTAAAATAATACCTACTATTTCACATTTTAAATAAAATTGTATTTATATTTTCCTTGTTACTAGAATATTTACATTTAATGATTTCAAAATAATGTAAATAATATATTTATCAAAAAATGCGAACTTTCAAAAAGTCTCCTATACTATTCTACTACTTACTATCTTTTTTAAATTTATAAGAAAACCCATCTACCACATATCTAATTTTTGCCTTTAAGGCATTGAGAAATCTTCAACCAATACTGAAAATTATAACAAAAATACAATAGTCAAGCGAATCTTGTGAAAACTTTTTAACGTACGCAATAGCGATTAAGCAGGTGATATTACTTGTTATTCTACAAGACCAATTGCTCCTTCTTCCACTTGTGAAATCCCCAGCGACGCTGGAATCGGCTATTGAAGTAATTTCTCGATATAGAACGAAAAAAGTAGAACAACTTTGTGACTTGTTTCGAGCTTTCAGTGCTTGGGAAATGTGGACTTTGTCGCCATGTTCTACTGAGGGGAATTGGGCAAAATTTCCAAGAGGAATGACCTCGCACGTTCTCACTATTCTACTTCTTCAATCTTTTCTTATACAATAACTTCTAGCTTTTTCGGTCATGAAAAAGTACCCGACTATGATTGAATGTGTGGAGCACGTAAGAAAAATCTCAGAATATTAAATCGATAATTTTCTGCTGTCTACGAATAAAGATTATGAAGCCTTCCTTATAATCAAGATCTAAAGCTATCGTATACTATTTGAAGTGATGTCCAAGCCGTGAAATTATATTATCTGACAAAATTTTATGAGTGCAAATGCATTTTTTGCGCATGCTTTTGCGTAAAAGAAAATTGCATTTTTAATAATAATTTATCATCATAATAAGTTTCTAAACGTTAAAACATACTTTATGTCAAATCTATTATTAACTTGTGTCATAAAAAAGTTACGAAATTCTTAAAAATTTTTATTATTTTGTGAAAGCACCCAAAGTATATATTAATTTCAAATTACTTCATGTTTAGAATTAGTAGCTAAAGGTTATACAATGTATTAAATTTAATAATTTAATAACTTTTAGAAATAATCGGTCATTTTGTACTTGTTTCCTGATAATGAACAATAGTATTTGCATATAGATTTTGCACCAAAAGTAGAGACTTAAAACATTTCCTTGAGAATGTCACCAAGAATTTTTCAGAAAATATATATATATATATATATACCATAAATTTTTCCGCCATAAAAACTTATTATTTTCAAGTTTCTTTATAGAATTTACGGTATTTAAAGACGTAAACTTAGATTATTAAGTCAAATAATAATCTGTTATTATTAGGTTCAATAAAGTTCAAATCTATTACCAATGAATAAAATAACTGATGTTTTATTATGTTATTTTGACATTAAGTGTTTTCTTGAGAATAGTTATTACGTTAATAATAAAAATAGTAGATTGTATTAGGCCTGAGCTCATTGATAATATAATAATCAAATTTTACAAACATCTAAAACAAAAATATTGTTTTTTACATATACTGATAAAAAATACCCATCCACTATTTATCATGTTGAAAGCTAAAGAAAGCTGAAAAATATAGTTCAGTACAATAAGCCGTGGAATTCACATCGGAAGGCAAAAGATAAAATACTTGCGATACAATGAAAAAGGAGAGAATGCGATAGGATATATTTAAAATTTTTTAAACTAGGATCATAAATTTTCGTTGCTTCGCGATTTTTCGATACCTCCTCCCCCACAACGAAAACTTTTAAATTCATAATCTCATTTGAAAATGATCGTAATCGCACACAAAAACGTGGCACAGGCAGAAGATACTTTTTTTTAAAGCTTTTTCTTAACTACCACGGAAGGGAAGAATTTGGCTCGTTCGAAAAATCTCGAGGATCGGATCGTAGTCTGTACGAGAATTTACAATTGAGTGCAGTAGGCTTTTTATATACTTTTCTTTTCGGATCGATGTATAAATTGGTCGTAGTTTTTTGCTGACAAAGCAAATTTTCTTTTTATACAAATACTTAGCGATTGCTTAATAAAAAGTCCCATCGTGTCTATATATCAAATTTTAATTTTACAAGCAGTAAATTTTTTTTTTATTCTAACGATTAAGCCTTTACTTCACATTTCACATAAATAAATGTCACACGCTGTTTTAACTTTGAAAAAACGTTAACTATGATAAAGTCTCTTTTCAATGAAAATTGTATGCTATTTATGATATCTGTTATCATCTTCGTTAATGTCAAAATAATTTTTTGCCAATTTTAACATATTTTAATAAGCATGTTTCTGTTACCGGGGTCTCATTTTAAAAAAATCCTAATTCATAAACTGTACAACAAATATATTTTTAAACAAATTATCTTTTTTATACAGAAATTATGTTATTGTGTCACAATTTTAAAAAGTATTTTACTAAAGCAAAAAGAAAATAAATGCTTAATAGAAAAATGCTTCTACGAATCTTTATATTAAAAACTTATATTATACGTAACAAAACTTTTGATATAATAAAAAATTTACTAATTTATTAAAACAAAGTTAACGTATAACTAATTTTCAGCATTAGTATTCTTATGGAATACATATGCATAGAATTTTTTATCCTTTCCAACTAGGGATTTTCGTTATAAACGACAACAATATCTTCCACTTTCGATTAACAGAAAGCCTTTTCATAATATTTGTTGCAAATATTTTTACATGTAAATACGTGCATGCCCAAAATCAGTTAATCAAGGGATTTTTATTTTTCATAATATTAATATTATTAATATTAATGTTGTGATCTACATATATTCATCGGAATAAATATGTGGTTACGATTTATTGCTTGGATTAATTGAACGATAGAATGTCGTAACAAATAAAAAAGTCATTGGTTGCCGTCGCGCAAATAATGGTAAATTCTGTTAATACAAAAAGATTAATAGCCATCTTCGATAAACTTTTATTATCATAAATGATCACGAAGTACGTTCGAAGATGTCGTTGTTTCAGAAGTGATATATGAGTGCGAATATTTTCACCGAAATTATAGAAATTTCGTCCTTACATATAAGACATATGGAGTATATAAATGTTACATAACATATAATAGAAGCTTAAAGCTAGAAAAGAATTTAAGATAAAAAGAATTTTGCAGAGATAATTTAGAAAAATGTTACATCTAAAGCTTATAAAATTACTAAATAGAAAACATTGAAATATTGTTGGTCATTCTCGACTCTTTCTATCTATCGAATGAAAATTTCCAACATTTTACATATATCATTCTCCATTTTTTGTTAATAAATGCATTTTTCATTTGAGTAAATAATTATTTGACTAAAGTATGCGACTAATTATTTAACTAATTATTAGCGAATAATTATTTGACTAAAATGACTAAAATGATTATAATTTTAAATATTTCCAATTAATATTTACTAAATGCGAATTTATTTATTAATAATTATTAGATTTTTAAATTACAAAAAAGTTTCTTAATTTACGACCTTTTAAAAAATCCTTTTTTATCATTCTTTTTTTCTGAATTTCAATATAAATATTTTTCTTAAAATACCAAAATATTAATGAAATGTAATATATCGAGTTAAATTATTATCTTGCGATTGTTTTAATTTAATTGATGGTTATGATTTGTAATATTTCTTTTATAAATAAAAAATTTTAATATAAATCATAGATTACAATTAACTAATATAGTATTAAGAATAATTAATCATTATTATAACTATTAGAACAACTAAAAAACTACGTCGAATATTTTAATAAATTCAACGTGTACAGTATTTTATTTAATAAGCGATAAAAATCGTTTTTGAAAATTCACTAATTCTAAGGGTGTGAATATAAGAAAATGTATTTATTAAACTTATTTTATAAAAAGCATTTTCTGTATAAGCTTGTTTAGAGTACATATAATTTGCTGACTTATTATTTTTGCAGAAGATTCTTATAATATCGAAATATATACAACTAATAACCATAACTAACCACTTAATGCTCGTGACAGAGAATCTGAATTAATATATTAGATGAAGATTTTAATGTTATTTTAAAGTAATTTTACTTATTCGTACTATATTGATTCCTTATTACCAACAATATCACTTACTGGTAATTGCAATTTTAAGTATTGTAAATTAATTAAATTGCATTGTACTTGATTATTATTTCAAATTCCACTGGATTATGTTAGTATATAAAGGATTATATCACAATATTTATTACCACTATTTTTAGAAATATTGCGTAATTTAGCCCTAATACTACAATATCAAAATAATATCAAAACTTTCTGTTTAAATCTCATTCCATTTTCCAATTTAGTTCTTATATATATTGCCTCAGTAAGACAACTAGAAGTAATTACAGCTCGAGTTTTGTAACACAGTACGTGTATTTATTTCCTACTTTATTTTCATTTAACAAATAAACAATATTTACAAAAAATTATTTTCTGCATTGAAAACATTTCATAGATATAATAATTTATATTAAATTTATGTAACAACTAAGCATGTAAATCATACGAAACTTTTTACTGCTAAACTTTTAATAAGTCCATTTAAAATATTTTACAGCAGAACGTTGTGGTATACGCAAAAAAAGTTTAATTTCAGTTTCCTTATAAAAGCAATTGATGAAAACATGTGGTCAAAATGATCGTATTCGTGTAATTATAGTTTTTTATGGTACTCCAATATTTTCTCATTGGGACAATGAAAATTTTTACAGAAAACTAATCTTAAGCATATCCATTGATTTCTATTGAAGCAGCAATTTTAACCGTTTAATTATATTTGAGTAATATATTTGCATTCGAAATTTAAAGGGATATGCATAAGTACGTTTGCTATTGTTCACGATGTATAGACATTTGGAATCATTAACAAAACTTAATTCACTTCGTCATAGTTTGATATAAACAAAGACCGTATAATAATTTCCTAATCTATATAGTCGTGTTAAAGTTAAAAATTTCTTTGCGACAAGTATTATTATTGCAAGAACGGATAAGCTGAAGTTAAAAAAAGCTCTGATTATTTCATGGAAACGATGGATTTTTGTACAAAAAAAAAAAAAAAAGGAAAAGAAAAAATTTCTTTGGGCTTAGACTCTGAGAATTGTTATACTGAGCCATAGTAAATAAAAGTAATAAAGCTGTAATGCGATGTGCAATAATATGTAATATATGTCTTATAAAAGTTATAAGCTAGAAATGCAATAAAATTTCAATAACTACAAAAATCACTACGGCAACAACTAACGTGCGCCAGTCGGCACGAAGGACAGAAGTCTTCGCAACAATGAGCCCCCCCCCCCATATAAAGCGAAGGATCCCTCTTCTACCTCTGCACGATGGAGTGTGTGGCATTAAATGAGTTGCCCGAGAGACTCAGGGTGGCAAAAAGAAGGAAAAAGTTTAGGTAATGAAAATAAAAGTCCGCTCTTTTTCCCAGGCCACAAGTATCGAGAGTCGTATCGTATATTTGCCCGTACAATGGAACTTCTTTTCTTTGTAAAATTCGATTGAGCAATAGGAGGTTAAAGGAATATACGTGACCGAGGCTTATGCTGTCAATCCGAACCGACTCTTTCTTTGGCGAAAATTGCATACCTACCCATCCCATCGACTCTTCGATCCACCAAAGTCTTTAGTTTATATTCATTCATTTGTCTCCCTTACTTTTGTCTTCTTTCATTTTCACTTTTGCGACATCGCACGCTAATATATATTTCTTTCAAATTCTCCTTTACTTTTTACTTTTTAAGGGTCTGTAATAATTTGCGAACATTTCGCTATACATTCAAACGTATTTCCAAGCCTATAATGTATAAGTGCATACTTGTATAAATATAGAATAGTCTGGTTTGGTATTTTATATTTACTCAAACGATCTTGTCTAGAATTCTAGATTTAGATAATTGTTAATTATGTCCATTTAATCCTTCAAACGTATAACCTTAACGGAAATTCGGTAATTTTACTTAAAAAGAGATTTTCCTCTTAATTGTATGTCTCGTATGTGACGATTACAAAATCAGTGCCAGCTTTAATGAATTTTGCTTCTATCATACTTGGCCACCTCCTCCTTTTCCCTCTCTCTCTCTCTCTTTATGTTTTGCCTTCTGCATCCTACTTTTTATCTATGTTCTGGAACAATCTTCTGCATTGTATTCGGCTCAACCTTGCCAATTTCAAACAGTGCACGCTGCTCGTAAAGATGGATAATTGAAAGGTTTAAAACGATGTCCATTTAGCTTTAGATTTAATCAATTGTAATTTTCTCATACAACTGCATATAAAAAGTTCTCAAGCTCTGGTATTTTTCTCTCTACATTCGTATTACCTGTGTTTTATTTACGTTAAGAGCAACCCTCTTCCTCGTCTACTCGATTCGTGAATCGCAAGCCAATTTCCGTATCTGGTTGACACGTGACTGCTTTACTAGTATGTAATTAACGTGTTCACTATGTCGAAAAGCTTTACTGCTGGAAATTTACCGTCTTTTGATGTCGCATATAATGCTAATATCACTACTAGATCAGCGATCGCCATAACAGTGACTAAGGAAGCAAAATATATTGTGATGCTGTCATATTCTGATCAAACATTATCTCTGTGATTAATTATTCCAACAAGATGTATGGAAATAATGAATTTTCTAGGGTACATTATTTCCTTGAAAAACTTTAAAATAAATAATTTTTACACTCATAAGTATGTCATTAATTTT
This sequence comes from Kradibia gibbosae, assembly GCA_018907135.1. Lineage (NCBI taxonomy): Eukaryota > Metazoa > Arthropoda > Insecta > Hymenoptera > Agaonidae > Kradibia > Kradibia gibbosae. The sequence goes on along the minus strand of JACCHX010000001.1, from coordinate 29,747,355 downwards.
CTATTTATATCCATGAACACTAATTAGTTGACGCTAAAAAGAGTTGTAGGAAAATTGTAGATAAAATATTGTAGAATAAAACATAAACTGATTATTATTGTAAAAAGTTGGTCGATTCAAATACACATAACTGCATTAAAACTTTAAAGTTTATTTCTTTCGTTTGGCTTATTCTATGCTTACTAATTAAAAGTTTTTCATTTATTAAATACTTTAGTTATTACATACCTAATAAATAAATAATGTTTATTGCTATACATACAACATATTTATTCTAAAAATTTTCATCTTTGTTCATCTTTTCATCTTTATCGAAGTAAAACTCATCATATCATTACATTATGATTTGGTTGTAATAATTCACTTTAATCTCTGCCTTTCTCTCTCTCTCTCTCTTTCTCTCTCTCTCTCTCTCTCTCTCTCTCTCTCTCTCTGCCTCTCTTTCTGTATTTCTTTCTCTGTTACATTCCTAGCTATTATTTGTTTTGGATTAATTATTATTTCTTTAAAAGTAATATCTGCTTTCGACTATCAAAGAATAACAATTATAAAAATTAAAATTAAAATTATATTAGCTCTCTGAATAATGTTTAACGAATTCGTCACAATTCAGCTTTGCTATCGTATTGTGTTGTTTTGTAATTGTAATTAGTATTCACCATAAATTTTTTCTTCTCTTTCTTTCTTCGCCTATCAATTTATTCATCTCTTCTTTTTAATGTTTAATAAACATATACGAAGTAATATAACACGATATTATTAATTTAATATTACACGATTATTCATAGAAACATTTTTTACATGATAATGAATAATGAATTCTAAAATAATAGAGAAAATGTTTTCATTTCGTTAAATTTTTTATTATAGTATGTAATAACGAAAATTATGCAACTATGTTTAATATTTGTCATTACTATCTTAAAAACGTTTGTCTAAAGAAGCAAAAAATTTAATACTTTTGAAGGTTTATACAAAAAAACGTCATTAAAAACGGTTTCATGACTTTTAATATAAATATTATACTTTGAATAATAAATAATTCTTGTAATAAGCTTTCGTGTTAAAAAATAATTAATTGTTCTGACATTTATCCAACAATAAAAAGAAATTTATTTGCTATATATATTATATGATTGATATGGGATATCAAAAAAATAATATTAGAATGAAAAAGGTAATATTGTTTGCTTGACACATTTTGTAATAAATCTACAGTTCTAGTTTTTTGGTTTTGAAAAATATTTTGAATATTTTACCATATAATATATATATTCTATTTTGATACTATTTAACGTTAAATTCGGATTTCGCCACTAATAATGTGCAATAACTAGTAAGCAATTGTCACCTTTTTAAAATTCTTCTAAAATATTTAACTTCGATCTAGATGATTGACTATCAAAACTTCAATTAGCTTAAAATTTAAAGGTCTTAAATGAATATCATTAAATAAGTTCCTAACACTGACTACAGTTTAAAAATGTATTAACCTTTTTTAGTTATAATTAGATTAAATGCTTGTTATACTTAGAAAAGTTATTTATTGTAAATATATATATATATATAAATAAATCAAGTTGAACGTATTGGAAAATATTATATATAGATTGATATTATCTCATGCATTAATAAACATATGTGGCTTTATTGTTTGCAATATAAATTACAAATTTAATTTTATGAAAAATTATTGTAGATAAAAAACATTGAAACCCTGTAAATTTCCTTGTGCTTAAACTATGTTCAAATGAAATAATTAAGCTTTTCTTTATTGAAACACTGTTTTTTCATTTTAAATTAAAAAAAGAACTAACGAAAACAATAGATAGTAATTTTAAATAGGTAAATCGATAATATTGATAAAAGATAGTTGGCTGTAAGGAAATTCATTCCCCATATAAAAAGTGCATTTATAGTAATAATGCTGTTATAATACGCACAACTGTGTATAGAGCCAAAAAGAATATCTTGGCAGTATTAAGGAGTATTAAATGTCTTGCCGGTCAACCAATTTAGCAATATGAAGAGGAGACGGCGGAAAGTGGAGTCGAATTATGAGGAGTAGCGTGATCGCATGCCATGAGTGAACCAAAAAATAATTAATAATTCAGGCAGTGGCAATACGCAGGACCGAGCAATGCAGAATGCAGATGGGCAAACCCATAGAGATCGGGAGTGGTGGTGATGTATATAGAAGGCACACGCTCCTCGAGCCAAATAAAGCCGGGACTTAGTATCCCTCCGCCGTTGACTTGGCCGAGTCGACCCAGTTTATTCGGCATCTTTGTCTCCGTTTCTCCCCTCGACGTATCGCTGACCCTGTGGTTTGCACTTTAGACAAAAAGAGTTATCGGAGGACTGAATCGTCTCACGCTCTCTCGTTTCGGCTCTCATTGCCCCTGTACAAGTATATTTCTCCTTTTCTTTATCATACCCGTGCTTTTCAACATTATCCAATCTAACTCTAATTCACCAGCTTAATGCAGAAGGAATATTTTATTTCGTCAATTTTTCTTCTATTCCACTACCTATCGTGTAATTACAAAGGATCTGACTTATATAGTGCTTATATGTCTATCGTATGTGCTCACGTGTGCCCATATACATTAAGAAAGAAATTTTTTTACTTTTTATAAAAAAAAAACATTTATCTTCTTTCCCAACGTACGATTATCATTAATCAAAATAATAATTCTGCAAGGCAATATCGACGGAAAGAGTGTTAAATATTGTTCTTGGTGAATACATTTTATAATTATCCCAGTATTATCAACATTTTTTTTAGATAATTTAATTTACATAGAAATATAACTCTCAAAAATATAATGCTTGTTGCACGTAGCGAATGAGTTTTTTTCGTGAAAGCGAAACAAATTAAATACCCTTATCGTAAATTTTCAGAAAAAATTGCACTCTCATTATTAGTCAACCTTAAACACATGGTTCTAAGGCTGAATTTCACAAAATTTATCAAAACTCACGCACTTCCTTATATATTACCATTAGATTGCGATTTAGGAGACTCTGCAGATCGGCGAAACTATTATTATAATAATATTATGTTGTTGGCGTCCATTAAACAAGGCAGAGAATGGAAAATTATGCATCCTCACACTGACGAGTACTCAACGACGTATCAGTTGCATTTATCGATTACCTTTATACAGATTCAAATATTTTCATTATTTGAAATGATAATTTTACATTAAAAAGTGCAAATGAAGTTGATCAATGAATTAGGTTAGCGTAAATCTAATGATTTGTGTTTTACACTTTGATTCAAGTCGATACACACGTACGTCATTATTCTTCGATCTATATAATATGAAAGGTTAATACAAGTTCATCTTCAGAATTAAATCAAAATCATAAATTGCAGACTGATTCACGTAATGTCATCGTAAATTCGTCATTGATGACAACATTCAATTAAGTTTTCTTTTCACACAATGTATCCTCTACTTTTGATGAGTGTACATTTACCAAAAAGTAGGTAGAAATTTCTCGGTCTTTTTATACTCGTAAGTTTTTTTTCATTCAACATATACTATCCCTCTAAGCTATTAAATCATTAATTGAAAAAAAAATTATTTTATGGTTCGATTAGACCGTGATGTTTGTACTTTATATTTATTGATCACTCCGACTAACCATTTTTAAATTAGAAAATCATTTATTTGTTAAGAATTATTCGTTATAAAATTCGTCATATTCAACGATACTGTTTTATTTGTATTAATTTGTAAGAATAAAATAAAAATTATTAAGCATTTACATATAAATAAAATAGGGTTCTGTAATAATTATAAACAAGAATTCTACTTACGGATATTAACGATTTGAAAATAGTCTATAATTATTAATAATTATTAATAATTATTTTTAAAACGTTCATTTTTATTGAACTATATATATATATATATATATAACATTTTTCATTCAAATACATTTACATTTTATACAAAAAAATGAGAATTTTTAAATATACAGCTCTAAAATAAAAAGATTACTTTATAAATTACAATTTTCGCAAACAGTTGGGATTATTATCAATATTTTCAATGAATTTCATGTATTATTTCTGTCACATCACAACATATAAATTACGAAACGCGCTTTCATAGGGAATTATTAGTTAATTTATAAGGTTAAATGATCTGCCCCAGAAAGTTGACTCTTGGTCGACAGTTGGTGAGCGACGCATTAAAATGCCACCGTGCGCATCTCTCCAGGTAATTCTAAGCGGTTTTCAAATTTCGGTATGCTTTCGCGCGCTTAAAAGCCGCTGATGCTCTTTTTCTAAGCCCATCGCTCCGTCTCTCTTTAAATTATTACATTTCACGCAGCTCTAAGTCTTGATTAATATCAATAGACCGCCGCGTTTGAATGTGCACTTGCATTTTCCATAATCCGTATTACTCTCCCGTCCATCGCGTGCACTTGCACGTATGCGCGAGTGAATACTAACGCTTTTTCTGTATACTGGAGTTCTTTCGTTAAATTGCAATACAACACACGCAATGCAAGCAACGGGGGCTCGTTCAATCAGTCGCTCAAGTGAACAACTTGAACGGGCAACAATCGGTGTTACAGCCTCGCGGCTTTCGGCAATTGCAGATTTTTTTGATTTGAGGCTTAAGCCTCTGTTCTTTAGCTCCATCGAGTAGCTGAAATTTTTGCCGACTTTATCTGCTGCGAAGGATCAAATTTAACCCACGAAACCTTCTAGGCGTGTACCTTCTCGAATTATTTATATTATTAATTGAAGGGATTACGAAATTTACTACAGCATATTGAGAAGAATCGCTGTGATGAATGTGGCTTATTTAAATAAGCTATGAATTTTCATTTTATGAAAAGAATATTCTGCTTTTCATTTTGGAAATGTTGTGTGTTAATAAATATGTCTTAACTCCGCGACTGAAACTGCAAACGACACTCCTAATGGGGTTTTGTTAATTATTTTTCTTTTTCATTATTTTTTTACATTAATGTGCATGTGCATGCAAAAAACATTCCGAAAACGAACATTTATCCGACATTATTAGGCATTAACGTAACGTACTTTAAATAAATATCGCTATCGCATCTAAAGACACCAAAAGTCATTAGGTACATCTGGAGGCATTATTTCTATTTAATTGGTAACAAATTATTATTTCCGTGAATTCTTTATTCCTGAACTTATAGATATAATTTGTATTTTAAAAATGTATTTTTCAATTTTACAAAGGTATAATTGAATTTGAAATTCATCAAGAAGGTACGTACAATAATCGTGATGGGATGTGCATTCACGGATTGATGGTAGATTGAAGAGTCATTTTTATTAAAATTATGTGTGAAATTAAAACAGAGAGAAAAAGAGATACATAGATTCAGATCTTGTATCACATAGATCTAATTTCCTAGGCTTTTCTCACGATTATGTGGACTCTAATGTTTAACGATGAATTACTATTGGCGGGTCGAAACTTCTTTTCTTCCTCATTCCTTCGTTCAGCGAAGGGACCTTGTGACTGATTAAATGCGCGTGGCTATGGAACACGACAGTTAAATTTAACCTCTCTCGACGGTGACACTTTCTTCGGTATTCTCTTTGAAAAGATGGTGTGTGTCTGCGATTTTACACACTTTGACATTTTCTGCTTTTCGCGGAACCAATACTTCGATTGATTAATTCAAGTTGCCGAATCCATTTGGAATCTTGAATAGTCATCCATTTTTGTTAGGACAACCTTTTCCTGGCAACTGTTTTTATAAAAGGCAGGTCTGAATGTCGCACAAAAACCTTTTCTCAGCTCATTCTTATCGCGTTGCCTCATAATTGACTTTCTCTCACTTTCTCTCTCTCTCTCTCTCTCTCTTTATTTTTCTCTCTCTTTCTTTGTGTCTGTTTCTTTCTTTCGAATTTCCTGCCTTCAGGCTTTTCCTTCGAAATGTGCAATATCCTCGAGAAATAATTTACAAAGTTAATCTAATGATTATAATATAACAAATATGTCAATATTTTACTTCTAATAATTTTTAAGTGAAATAATTGATTTTAAGATAAATTGATGTTTTTTGAGTAATATTTTTAGTAGAGATAACTCAATTTTTATCGATGGGGTAAATTTATTTGTAATATTGGAGTCTAAAACATAGAGAATTGTTGTGAACGAATTAATAATAAAAAAAAATTTTTTTTATACTTCCATAGCTATTATAGGCGTAAAGTATATAAAATATGCTTGCACCTGCAATACTTAACGTCTAAACGATTTACACTCCTTTTTCTGTTACATAATAGCGTAAAAGTAGAGGAGCATTGAAAAGCTCATTTTCAGCTGCTCCAAGATACTTGACTCGATATTAAAGCATCAGATAATGTGCGTATATCCTTACGAAAGATCTTAAGTGGTCAATATATACACTCTCTCCTTATAAGTCTAATTTTCTTCACTGTACTTTCATGATATAAGATCCTTACGTAATCCTGATGGATAGTTACGTATATGTGTTGTCTTAAAACAAAAAAAAAAAGATTGCACTCATACTCGAAAAATAGAAGAACTATTTATGTAAAAGTTTGGAAAGGTTTTGTATTGCACAGCGTAAGTAATATATTGTAAATACTTGTCACCCCCGTAAGCTTTATATAGGGATACATTATAATAACTTAAACTCAGAGTAGGCACTACAGCATACACACTATTTAAAAAAAATTTAATATTAAATTGTTAAAATTCCTCTTCGCGCACATTCACTACTTATAAAATATAATTTAAAAGTGAGGCCAATGTTAAAATAGTCTCTGAAAAGGTAAAACAATTATTAAAATTTTTTTCATTTTGAGACTCGCGATACCGATAAAATTCACTAATTTTAATGATTTTTAATCATTTTACTCAGTCCCATTTTTATACATAATTTGGAATAATAATTGGAAAACATTAATTATATAACAATATTTTTACGATTAATGTTTAATATATTCCAGTTACTATTCCTATTAACGTTTAATATATTCCTTGGTTTTTTATCGCTACTGCAATGTTTTATTCATAAACATAATAGCATTACTACATCTTTATATAATATAATTTATTTTAAAGAGAAACAAAATTTTCAAATGCAATTATAAATTAGCTTATACCGTACGAAAATCTAGATTCGAAAATAATTAAAATTCCGTAGAATGATTATAAAAAATTTAATTTAGTCTGTAAACTTGCAGAAATGCTGAAAGCTATCTAAAACTCCATTTAATAAATACAACTTCATCGGCACGCTATAATTAGGAAATCGAAATTTTACAAACCAATCAGAAATAAATCGTAATGAAATTCGTATAAATAAAAGTTATAAATTACGGCACAAAGTCGAAAATTCCACTTTTAAATACCAAAAGTGAATATCGCTTATTTCTAATAAAATAATTTAGATAAAATAAAAATAAAATACCATACGAAAACGTACTGCGATTTGTTTTTCCATATTGAATAATATTTCATAAGAATTTCCGTAGTTAATTGTTTAACAACACTTAATATGCTTATCTCAATTCAATTTTGCCTACTAATTTACATTTAAATTTAGTCAAAGATTATTTTATCGTATAAAATTTAAAATTTCAAAATTATCAAATAAGATGAATATAAACACTGTATACATTTTATCTTACTTTACAAATGTGATGTATAAGATAAAATTTGTTTAAATATCTACCCGTATAAAAATTAGATCTATTAAATTTGATTAACTAATAGTAAAATTTATGTGAAGAATAATGTAGCAATGTTTAATACTGTATCTTAATTTTTTCATTAATTTAACGAAAGCTTTATAATCGTTGAAAATCATTTAACTTAATAAAGCATTGGTTATTAGTTTATTAATATCCAAGAAACTTGTGAATGTTGACAATTTTAATCAAGTCCTGTCCTCGCCTCAGATACTTCACTTCGGGTATAAACATTAAAACAGAATAGGTATATGTTTACAAAGAACAAAAGGCAGGTATTTCGACTGCTTATTTAATTTTTTTCAAGTATCAAAACATTACAAACTTAAGTAATACAAGGGTAAAACTAAATTATACTATGAATACACGAGTGCTGTACCATGAGTACGTCGGCATATGGTACAACATAAGAAGAAAGGTAATTAGCATTAATTAAGATTAAATTGATCATTCTGTAGCTGCTTGAAAAGTAAGATACGGAAGCGAATCAATGTATTTTCTCAGTCGGTCGAGTTTTATCTCGCTAATCTTTCATTCATGAGGCTGTGCAAAATAAAGAGAAAGATAATGGTCTTACTCTAAAAACATTGGTTTATATTTTCATTTACATGTTTTTACTCGTATCTTTAAGCCATCTCTTATCTCTCTCTCTCTCTCTCTCTCTCTCTCTCTGTCTCGCTCTCTCTATTATATTGTTAGTACGACTATTGTATATAAATGTTACTAATTGCACTAGTAATAATTAAATAAGTTTTATATACTTTATTGTCTGGCTTTAATTGTTTTCAGCAAATACAGCCATTAAATATTTAACATAGAATACCGTGTATAAAGTAAATTATAATTAAAGGTATTTACTTTGACAAATTTTGAATTCTATTTATTGTATACAACTGAAAATTTGATAAATTTGATTTCTTTCCGAGATTTTGATTGTGAAAATATGACTTTGGTCTTTTTATGTCCAGCATATTTCTATGCTTTTATATGGCAAAGAACTTTCAAACAAATTTGTTAAAACCGTTGATGAAGTATTTGGAACGAAGTGGAAAAATTCATTAGAAATTAGTTAACACGAAGTCAAAAGTCTACATAAAAATATATAATGCTTTATTAATAAAATATGTTAATAATAAGAATGCAGTAGGAAGAAATGAAGCCCAAATAACGTAATTAAACAATTATGAAAGCGAAAAAAGTTCTAAAAAAACAATTACTCGTCTCCAAGATCAATGGAAATCTCACGCGGGCCAAGTTAAAAGCGGCGTTTGGCTTGGTGCAACCGAAAGCCGTCGACGCGAAATGGCGTCACGTACTTTAGCGCCGAGGCAATTAAGCAAGTCTACGGATCGTCGAAATCGCATCTTACCACTTGTTTAGCTACTAACCGGGATTCGCAGCTACGAAAGCCAGGAGTGATACGAAATCCCCGCGAATCTATTTTAAGCTTCGATTAGGTATCAGGTATGTCATGAGCTGTGTCTCTCGCAATAAACGAAGATCCTTCGTGCCATGATTTCGAAACTGTTTAAAAATAGCATACAATGTATTGTATACGTTAGCATTGCAATTAATCATTGATCGAACAATCGTATAATACACTTTGTGAGATGAAATAATGATTAATTCCGTGTTCGCATAAATCAGGCTTCTGGCATTAGTTAGGCCGAAGCTATAATTCCTTTCGTACAAGCGTAGCTCTACATCCTTGTACAAGCGTGAGTTTCCTCAAAGATGCGAGTTTAACGTTCGCTCGTTTGGTTTGATGTTACAGGCGACGGAAGTGATGCTGTCGGAGATGGACAGCCAATCGTCAGCGGCAATGTCGAGGACTCGGCCGGATATGGCCAGCTATATTTGTACCAAGTAAGTTCAGACCCATTCAGGCTTAATCTTTACGTTTACACTTTATTATTACTCGCCCTTTAAATACCTGCATTACCTCAAACGCTTTTTTCTACATTACGTATTTCACGGGACGTGCTATTGTGCTATTGAGATATTTTTTTTAAAAGTATCATGTCAAATGTACCTCTGAATTTACCAAGTTCTTTGAATAAGCTTCTTTATAATATGGCTACCTCTGCGATGAATGCAAGCCTATTATTTTTAAACAGCTTAGACGACTCATTTTGCTTTGTTATAAAGTCAGAAAAACAAAAGACATTTTCTCTAATTATGAAAAATTCTCGCAACTGATTTCAACCAGTCATTGTTTTAACAATTATAAAGTTTTTCATAAGTTTAAATATTAAATTAATTATTAAATATTAAACAAATGCTACAATATCAGCCTTTGTACATGAAATTTCTTTTGTAAGAAATTAAAGGATGGTTGAAAGTGATAATTATTATTAATTATCATTATGTATATTTAAATAATAGTAACTCTTCCAAAATAACTTTGAAGCATCTATAATATAAGCATTCTTATAATATTATAATATAAATGTTTTTAAAATCCTTTTATATATATATATATATATATATATGTGTGTGTGTGTGTGTGAAAGAAAAGTCATGGAGTTCTCTTTCTCTCTCTCTCTCTCTCTACTATTGGAAGGGTAAATTCGAGATTGAGCGAGTCCTTGCCACACTCTTTTCTCTCTCTTTGCATTTCACTCTCCCAACTTCTTGGTCTCGCACACACTTTCACGTGCACTCCTCCCTCTCTCGGCTTTGACTCCTAGGACAGCAGGAAACGAAAGTATCGTTTCTCCTTTAGCACGCGGCTTTTTTTTTAAGGGCCGAAAGTTTCCCCGCGAAGAGAATGCGTGGGGGGAAGCCCGCATGAATTTTAAGAAGACATTTTAAATCGCACGTAGCAAATTTCCGCGGCTATTGTGTTGCTAATTAAGTTTAAATTACCGCAGGGTACCCCTTTTCTTTAGTTATAATCTCGACGTATACTCTGTAGAATATTCGCTAAGGCCCCTTTCACACCCTTCCTTTACGTATAATCCGCGAATCAGTTCTGTTTCACTAACCCAGATGGCCTCGATTATACTTCTTTTGCTCGTTATTTTCCTCCGTTTGTTGCATTATGCCATGTACGTACCTCTGTAGTTTACGTTATTAAATAAGACATGCCTGAATAAGACGAACCTCTGCTGATTTGCCGCCCCTCCCCCTCTCGACTCTGGCCCGACTCCGTAGTGCACTTCAAGATTCAGGACCGCGAACGTCCACTTCAGCGAAGCAAACTCCCCGACGGACGACGGGGGGAAAACGCGTTAGATAGGTACAAGCCTTTCTCATGAAGCCGTTTAAATCTGCAAAGCAATGACAATCCGCATGTGACCGTCGTGAATAGAAAGAATCGAATTTAAATGGGCATCGCTCGGCTAGAGGAGTTTCCGCCAAGGGTGAGGAGAAAGAAGGAATTTTCATTACAAGTTTAACGCAGACGAGACTCAAAACCGTAATCTTCAAGTTTTCTAAAAGATGCCATCACTACACTACAACACATCGATGTCTGCGAATTTCTTTAATCAAACAATATATTCGCATCGTAAAATTTTTTATCCCTTGTGCTTCTGCGTGAAAGATTTTTCACATTGACCACAACCTATATACCACAAGCTATAGATGCAAGAATTCTGATAAATTCAAAGCATAGGCGCGGAAAAAAATTTGACTTTTTTAAAACTTTCCATCATATCATATTCCACTATTATAAGTGTTGTTGATCAGGGGTACGTAATAAATATACGAATACTTAACATACGTAAACATAACTCCGCGGCTGTACACAACGATTATTAATACTTTTTTTTATTATTTTAATATTTTTAAAATAAAATTTCCCGTCCCTTTAGTTGTTATCAAGCGTGTGTACACGTATTAGGTAGATCGGTAAAATACAGTGAATTTAACATGACATCAAGGTTCGTGGACCATGATAAAGATAATAGAAAGGGGAAAAGATAAAAAGATAGAGAAAAAATGAACGAGATCTTTTGATTGCGACCGTAAACTCTCGTCGTTCTACCTTTCAAATTCACCTCTCGCCACTCGAGTAAAGTAGGATAACGGATAATCCAATAAAACTCCGTCACAAAACATCATTTCTTTTCTCGTTCGTCGCGAGAATTCAAAGACTTCATTTTCTACTCTATTTCTCTGCCTCCCTTCCCGACTCCGCTGTCGCTTCTCCCTTTCACTTCCACCCATTCTCCCTCATTGTCTTTTGTCTCTCCGTTACACTTTTGCAAACATGGCGTGTTTATAAACGCACACGTCTCCGTTCTTAGCATAAGACGTAATTTCGTAAAGGAAGCAGAAGAGGGATAAAGGCAGATGAATCTTTTGCTTCTTCCAAAGTCATGGATGACGTGATGGCAAGTGTTTACGTAAACACACGTCCGCAGATGTTTGAGTCTAATCGCAATTCGACCTTTACGGCTTCTGAATTACGACTTTATTGCGTCCGTACTCGCTTGGACTACATAATTAAATAAATATAGTAGATCGAGTCCCTTCTGCTATTGAAAAGTATTCAAGAGTTCGGCGAATAGCTTATATCAATCCTGCAATCAAGCCTAGACATATTTCTTATTATTTATTAAGTAACGTCTTATTTACATAATAAATAATTATCGTAATTCTTAATTAACTCAGAAGCCCGGTCGATGGTGCCTGTTAATTTATAAAATAATAGTATTGATTTTTCACTTGCACAATGAACTTAATTATATTTTATTAAATTACTCTTTGGTATTTGTACGACGATCGTTACTAGCTTCAGTATTATTATTACTATAGCAGTAATGTATGAAAGACTCGATGAAATAATTAAATTTTAAAAAATTTCTTCAATTTGTTAATAATGTTATTATTAATTTATAATAATAAGAGGTACTTTTGAAGTGCATAAAATATCTTATATATACATTGTATAAAAGTACTCATGATCCGAAAAAAAATTTTTATTCATAAAAGTAAAGCTTTTTTTAAAACATACGTTCAGCATCACAATTCATCTGAAAACTTTTAACAACCGAAGCTCTATTTCTAACTACAAAAGGTCCCCTTACAACAGAAAATACTTTATAATACTATAATAATAATAATAATATACACAAAGTGATACTCGATAGATGATTTTTCTCAAAATTCGTTATGTTCAACTACAAAATATTTAAAACATACGAGGAAATGAAATTGTTAATTTAGTGATGAATTTTCTTATTGCAGCGGAGAAGCTTTAATTTGCTCGCAGAAAATTAAGTTATATTTAATATACTTATAATTTAAATGGCTGTTAAAATGAAAAATGTTTATTTTATCAAGTCCCCAATAATACCTTAAACTAAGAAATATAATGTGTCATTTGCATAATTCAGCCTTAGAAATATTTTAAAAAATACAAAAGTAAAAATATATATAAAAAAAAAATTTTTTCGAATGATTTAACACCAATTTTAATAGGCTAATCTATCCAATTCTTGCTCGTAATAATTGATATGTAATTAATTATGTTAAAATAAGTTTTTACTTCTTCCACCGCCGATTCAACCACTTTATTTTTCTATTCTGTAATTAAATAATATTAATATTTTTAAGAAAAATGTAACACATGGAGTTCGGTGAAATTTAATTATTGAATACTAATTTTATTAGTACACTAATTATACCTCAGCTAATAATCTAGTTAAATTACGATGTAATTTTACAGGTTTTCTAATTTTAAAATAATATAGTTATGTTAGTGGAAACGTAGAACAGTTATGTTATAATAGCAACTTTCAACGGTATTTTCACGCATTATAAGTATTAAAAGCCTTCGAACAAACTTTACTTTGCGTATTTAATGCATAAATATTTTGGAAAACAGTTTATTTTTATATTTTTTTACTTTTAGTAATATTAGTTATTGAAAGTAATTATTTGAAAATTTCCCTAAATCCTATACAATTTATTATAAAACGAGCGTAAAGGTGCCATTCAAAATTTTCAGCAAAGCATTAGATTTAAGAATAAAAAATCATATATATATATATATATATATATCTATTATTCGGAGTCGAAAAATTTATATTAAATTCAAAATGAATGTGGTTAAGGAGACAAAAGGAAGAAAGTAAATGAGAGTTTAACGACCAACTCTTTGAAACAGCCTTTTTAAAGACTTGAACATAAGCTTTACCCATTGCACGCCCAAAACAATGAAGTCGTTTTCTCATCAAATAAAGAAAATGACGTCGATAGGAGAAAATGTTCATTTATATCACTTTCGTTTTTTCTTCGTTTATTGACGTAAGGTAAAGACGTCATGTATTATTCGGTAGCACGAGCTGTTATTCAAAGTTAAAAAAAAAACGGTTTGCTTTAATTTAAGTTGCTACATTAATATAAACCATCATTATTCCAATTTTCATTTTGTAGATCCCCAACCGTGTTCACATCTCAATCTCGAATTGCAACTACTCTTATGAATATAATGCAGATTAAGAAATTTTATGCATTTGAGAAAGAACAATTGATCTGAATTAGAATTTTGATATTGCGATTTCACTAAAACTTATAAATTGAAAGTTACTTAGACTACTAATTTTAAACATTATTAAAGGTACATAAATTGTTAGGTATATTGTATTTCATAAATTTTTGCTTTACTATGTATTAATTTTATAAATTCGACACCTTCAGTTTTTAAAAAACATAGTTTTCCTTTAATTTTTAAGAAATAGTAGAAACGAGAGACAAAAACGTAGAATCATAAATACACTTATAATGGGATGAGCATAATTTCAGACTTGTCTTTTTCACCTTAAAATACAAAGACAAAACAACAAAAGGAACGGTACGAACTTTTCAAGTGGTACATTCTCTGTACCCTGCACTGAATAAAAAAAGATTTCAGTTAGTGATAAATGTTTTCTTCAGTTGTATGAAAATTGCCTACTCACACATTTTGCTCCTAGTAAACATCTTCATCTTGTTTTCTCTCCTCGAGACTTTTTCTCATGCACGCAAAAATAATGTCTAAGCTAGGTTATGAGGATGGTCGGAGAGATTTCCAGTATCTATTATCGAACTACGAAGGCTTTCAAGCTGTTGACCGGGATTTCTTTCACTCGACTTTATCATTCTCATCAAGCTTTGTCTTAATTATATAAGACTTAGAAAAAAACTAATGATATATTTTTAAGCATCGTTTTATAATCGCACTTTTCTTTTTTTATAAAACAACTTTTTTCAAATTTATATATTTCATTGATTAAGAAAGCCTATTATTAAATGTCAACTTAACTTATGTGAACAAATGTTTTAAAATATTGTTCTTAATCAATTGTTATATTATTAAATCCGAAATTAAGTCAATTCTAATTTACAATTATTATTACATCACATTTTATAATCAATTGTGCTTACTTGAAATAAATAATTTTTTATGTATATAAAAGTACATATCAAATTAAAAACAAAAGAAACTCTTTAACATAGCAGCATAGAAAACTTTAATTAGAATAAAACTTACAAGACCTTTAGATTCTGTATAAGGTTGCATCGACTAGTATAATTAAATTATCGACTTATGACTTTCTCTATTTTCCTCTGGTAATACCTTTTATAGTGATTTCTAGTAAATTACATAGCCATTAATTTAATAAATAAATATATATATATATAAATCGAAAGAAAGTTTTACAGGTTATCAAATCGATATTTATTATATTTAATATTATTAAAAAAAGCACACGAAAAAATTACATTGCTTTAAAAATATCCATGCTTGGATTTAATAATATTGTTAATAATATTGTATGATATTTTTTAAGGAAAAAAAAATTTTGTAACAAACGAAAAAATTTTCACACGTATTAAATTGATCTTTCTTATGAAATTTAGTCCTCTTTCTAAAAGACTACGAAAAATATTCAGAGCATTGAGAAATATTCTTTTGTACTTTTTCTACCGAATTAAAGAACTAATTAAATTAATAAATAGATAATAATTTTCAATTTATAGATTGCTTAAACCTGGTAATGAATGGAATGATTTAATCAATTTATTTTATATTTATAATTGTAGAATATTCAGATATAAAAAGTCAACTCATCTATTTAATTTTCTTAATTATAGTCAACGAATACGAGAACATAATGAATAATGCTTGCAAATTATCTCACGTGGATCAAATATTTTGAAAACATTCAATTTTTTCGCAAATAAATCAATAAATTTAAAGAAATCAAAATGTTATTACCTTATAAAAATCTTTCTTTGATAATGTCCTGTTCTTATTATATGTTTAATCGTCGCTTAAATAGAAAAATTATCTCAAAACAAATCCAATTTAAACACACGGTAAAATTACACCGGCAAATAAATTGCAAGGCCTACGAACCTATTAGACAAAAAAATGATTACAGTGAAATATGTAACATAAGCTTTATTAAAAACCGTTGCAGTGCTAATACTCAAGGTATTTTCAAAAAAATTAAGAGATTTTTGATAATGGATTCTTAAGTTGCGTAAAATGGTGTGAGGAAATAAAAATAAAGTTTTACTACGTCAATTCATGATATGAAAAGTTACGTCATGCAAATAAGGGATTATACGTACATGACTGCATGCACTCAGTAAAGCGATATTTGACGGATTTAAAGAGAAATGCGCCAACTTTTATTTTTGCATTAAATTACTTAAAAATTTTACAGTATTTGCATTAATACTTTAATAGAAGTAAAATTTTTTAATGAAAAAAAAAAGAAAAGTCTTGTAAAGCACCGAGATTCAAAAATGTTATTTATTTAATAAAATTACGAGGAAAGCAATATAACCCATTTTTTGCACTATATTATTGGTTGGGTATCGAAAAAGATTTTGGTGGGTACGTTGATGTGGCAGAGGAAGAACGGCGTCGGGGGAGAGGGGAGGATCACATTCCGAGGTGGAAGAGTTCTATAAGTGAGCCAAGGCCGTCTAAAATCTCGAAATACCTTTCTCAGGATCCGTTCACACGCTATTAAAGCTTGCCAAACAATCTCCATGAGATTGGGCTTAGAGAAGGCGAACATTGCACGCAAACGAAAAATCTGTACTCGGGGGCGTCCATCTGCAAAGCTGGCTTACAATTGTCCAGGCATTTGAGCCTCCCTCGTACCTCCCAAACAGCACATCTTCGAAAGGGATCCGGAATTCGCCCTAACTTCCCAACCCTACACCTCAACCCTTTTATGCGATTGTAGAACCATTGTTCTACAAATGTAGTACCAAACGTTGCTCACGATTCGAGAAATTGTTTAAAGACACTTGGCCATTGTATTTCATTCGGATGGCTTATATCATACCCATACATAAAGTACTTTAAATTCATAAAATTTAATAGTCTCGAAAAGTAAGATACTCTAATGGCCACAGATATTGATTAATATTTCAGTTTTATTGAATTCCATTGCAACGCACCACTATAGGAATGTGTTTTGCCAAAGACAAAAGAACAGCTTCCCCGAATAAGTATTTATGCATTGATTTAATAATTGTCATATTCAATTAAACAATGCACGATTTAAATTAATAGCTTAATAATAAATTAATAATAATAATCACATATAATAAGATTGTACTTCTTATTATCATTTAAAGTGAATAAGTAAACGTATAATTGATGTAATGAAGTAAAAATAGAATGAATTATTCAAAAGTTCAATTAAATTTTCTTCGGATGAAAAATTGAATTTTTACTTACAATTTATTACGAAAACAAATTAGTTCAATGATATGCGATTCAGAAGTGAATCATGTATAAAATGAAAGTTAGATTAGAAATATGCTCTACTTCATACTCCCGAGACCTTATGTTTGCGTTTGCTTTGCACTTTACAGAGAAATAAAAAGTTATTGCGGTGGCTTTCTAATATTTCATAGCTTCAGTTCTGGTGAAAAAGTGGAGAAACAATGGCCAAAGAAAAATTGTAGCATTCATAATGCAGTTTCTTTGATGTGCATTACTTTCATTTCCATATAGACTCCCACAATCTAATATAAGTTACATATGCATTTAGCAAGTACTGGAAGTTATTAGTTATATCAACTGTAATACAAGAATTAAAAATCTGATGACATTGTTTTATTTATAATTGTTGTCGCTAAAACTACCAAATATTTTGTATTTCATCATTAGTTTTACGAGTTGAATCTTAATATAAAGCTGAATATATATATTGTACACAATTACCTTACCAATTTGTGCCCTAAATATTCATTATATTTATTTACAGTAAATTATAAATAATGGTTAGTATAGTGATTAAATGAAATTACATGGAAATAGATTTTAAATCGAAATTTTTTAAATATATATTTTTACTTCCTATTTATTTGTGTAAATATATGTTTTACATAAAAGTTAGAATGTATAATACAACATTGTTATATGATACGTTGTTATGCTAGACTTTTTTTTAATATGTCTTTAAGTAAAAGAATAAATAGAAAGAGTAAAGGTATTTTCTAAAAATACTACTCGTATGTCATAATTGTTTAAAAGCTCTTCGAAAGATAAATCTAGAAATAGTAGCGTATAAGCAGATTACGTTTTCGGAAATGATTTTTACATATTATTATTAAATATTATCATTCGAATAGCTTTGAGTTACACTTATTTAAGTTTTTGTATCGAGAAATTAATTTTTATATAAAAACTTTTATGTTAAGAGAAATTTAAAGAGGCATAGTTTGTACGAGAAGTGAAGAAAGTAAGCTTATGAATGTCTTGGTTAAGAAAAGACGAGTAAGGAAAAGCATTTATGTACTTAAAGCCTTTATTGAAGGATCGAGTGGTACAGAAATTGTACTTCCCTGTTATTATTTAGCCTTTAAAAATCATGCACTGTTACGGCTTTATGTAAAGTGTTGTATTAAGTTTATAACGCAGAGAATTATAAATTGTGTCGAATACAACACTGGAAAACTTTAACATACCCCCATGTATATTTAATTGTTTTATCTTGTTATACAACTTATACATTTTACGAGACTTTCACAGCAATATTACTTATAATAAGATCGTGAAGTGTTTTTTTAAACGTAACGAAGTAAATGTTGTTCTTATAATAAAATGAGTACCGTGTTATAAGGCAATTTTGAATTCGTGTGAATTTAATTTTTGAACTAATGTAATCAATAACAAGGAATATTAGTACTTTATTAAAAAGTTAGGTCTAGTACTATTTTACCAAGATTTTTTCTTCTATAATTTACTTTGTTCTTTAATTAAAAATACAAACTTCCCTCTCTACCTCTTTACTTTTTGTTTTTAATTTTAATACGTATATGTTATTAATAAATACGTATATTTTATTAATATGTATAGGTGTAGAGAAGTATTTATGTCTTTATATCCAAAGCATATGCTTCTTAGTTTTTTAAGTTTTTTATATGTAACGGTCTTAACTTTTCCGCTATTACACGCCACATCGAATATGCTAAAAACTTCTTCATACGTTTCGTAAAAATTTTAATTTAGGATCTGTACAAAAATTGTATTATTTTTCGATATAAATCGTAATCCATAAATGTTATTTTTAAAAAACATTACACTGGAAAATCAAACATTTCTGTTTATTATTCTTTATCTAACATTTGTTATCTGACTAATTTAAATTCACCGGAATATAAAAGAATTAAAAAAAGAAAATATACCGAAATTAATTACTGTTTTTTTAATTAGCGTAACGATAAAACATAAAAGTTTATACTGTGTAAAAAAATACGTGTTTCAAAGTACATTAGAAGCTTAAATTCCATATAAAATTATAGCAATAACATAATTAAAAAAAATAAATTATTGGCATAAAAATAAGTTTTGAGCGTTAATTGATTTAAAAGAACTGCTCAGAATACCAATAATAAAAGAAAGATTATCTAAATATTCTTCGAAGAAAATATATTTAATATTGTTGGTTCAAAAAATTTTCATATTATAATTTCACATCATAATTTACAAACTTATATCGTCAAATATGCCTTTTTTATATTAATAATAATGCAGCTATGGCAACAATAATCATAGAATTAGAATGAAATGTAAGTAAATTAAATTAAAATAAAAAGTTTAGAATGAATGAGAAATGGAATATAAAGGAGAGCTTGTAAATTGATTCTGGCGCGATAGAGAATTAAGTAGGGATCTCGATAAATCTAGTTTTGTATAGTCGCGTTGCCGCCATAGATTTAGCTGGTATGCAAATAGGAGTAAAAAAGTGCTTACGTGTCGATTTTCATCGAGAAGCACGCAACCTGAATTTCCTTCCAATTTTTCCTTCTCTTATTTGCTACGTTCTTGGCGTGATTTAGCGGAGCTCATTCTTAACTTTTAAGGTGATTCGTAATTCAGGAGAAAAAAAAGAATACATATAACGACAGCGTGGATAAGATTGTAGGCTGCTTAAAAATGCAGCCATTCTTCGATACAATAGAGTTCTGTTAGTCAATTAGGAGGGAGAAGCTTTTATCAATGGCGAATTATTTCCAAGGGCCCAGTGAGTATACCATTAAAGGGATATATTAAAAGGGATATATTAAAACGGAATGTATTAAAGCAACGCGATCTCTTTGCAGTTGGCAAACGTCGAAAGGCATTTTCATTAAAAGGCGCGACTAAAACATAAAAAGTTAATAATGATTGGATAATTCGGGCGATTGAAGCCATTAGTGGAGAATGCGGACTGTAGTTTATAATCCAGTGCTCGTCGTACACAAAAACAAGCGTCATAAGGATTTCACGGGCGATTGTCTTTAATCGGGCAGGCTTTTCATTCAAATGCACCTGACGGCTAATATTGACCCTGCATTCATAAGCAGGCTTACTTTATCGCGTTTTGCTGGCTCCCGCCAGGGCAAACAAGCACTTGGCTTTATTAAAGCGGCTGGCTTTAATTCGATGAGAGGACCGGTGGCGGTACCCTGGCACTCTGGGGGAGGGGGCCGGCGGTAGCAGGGAGAAATATCGCATTCGCGGCCGGTTAATAACGTCGGGGCGAAGGGTGACATCGCATTGAGCGACGGGAGGGAGGCACGACAGAGCAGCCGTTAATCCCGAGACCCTTTGACTCTTTGCAGGAGGACTTCGATCACAGGCCGAGGATCGCGACGATCCTCAACAGCTTGTCGGACTACTCCAACACGATACCGGCCCCGACGGACCCTGATGCCAAGCCGACGTCAGCCGCCGCGGGTAAGCCCGGAGGGGCCCGCATGGGGACCCTCATCGGCGTCTTCCTGCCCTGCATACAGAACATCTTCGGGGTCATTCTCTTCATTCGGCTGACGTGGGTAGTCGGGACCGCGGGCGCCATTCAGGGCTTCCTCATCGTCTTCTGCTGCTGCTGCGTCGTAAGTAGTCCGAGCCCTCGAGTCCTCGGTCCGTTCGACTCCTCCCTCGACTCTTAGCCCCATTCCATAATTCCATTCAATTTGAAATTCAGGCCCGTCTCCAGCCTTGCGCACAGCTAAGCCCGTTGTCTCCTATCTTCCTATCGGATCACTCCTATTAGAATACCAAAAACTGCCTGTGCACGCTGCTCATTATGGTTGGGCTTATTTATTTATTTATTTATTTACTCATTGTGAGCAAGCACTTTGTGATTGTTCGATGACCTGTTCGAAAGAGTTTTTATCCCCCCCCCCCGCAAACTCGTCACGAATAAACGGAGCGTAGTTTTCTCCAATCGGTTATTGTCGCCTAATTGTCCGGTAGCTTATTAGCCCAGCGCCAACGTTTTAAATCGAGCCGCGCACGAGATTACTTGGACAGCGAGGAGAAAGGAGAAAGCACTTGGGCGATCCGTAAGGACTGGTTAGCTCGACAGCGTGCGGTCCTGTAAAAGAAGTCGGGAGGACTCGGGGGACAGGAAGCCTGGAGGGAGTGGCGATGTAGGGACGATACGTAACGGGCCGCTCTCTGTTCCAGACCATGTTGACAGCCATCAGTATGAGTGCGATAGCGACGAACGGTGTGGTGCCGGCGGGTGGCTCCTACTTCATGATATCCCGGAGCTTGGGCCCGGAATTCGGCGGAGCCGTGGGGATGCTCTTCTACACGGGCACGACCCTAGCCGCTGCCATGTACATCATCGGAGCTGTGGAAATTGTCCTGGTAGGTCCCACCCCCCCCAATGCCCCCAACCAATCTACAGTGCGAATTACTCCGGAGTAGTTCCACTCACACCCCTTTCCCAGCCCCGATCCCCTCCTCCTTCCATCCATCCATCCATCCTTCTTTCGCGTCCACTTCAGATCGGAGCTTTCCCTCCTTCTTCCTTTCATTTTTTTTTTATCTCGTTCCAATGCGCTCGGAATTCATCGGAGACTCTAGCACTGCATTGGTTACGCTCGTCGACCTTTTTTCGGTTACGAGCTCCTCGGCGAAATATGGATGGTGAAGTAAGAAGTTATTTTATAAAAAAAAAAAATTTTTAATCCTTAACGCTCGCTTTAGCGGTTTATATTAATGAGGAATTCATTATAATTTTCAAAACAATAATCTACATAAGTTATTGTATTATCCGTGAACAGATTTTTCAAAGACAAATTCAAGAAGTAGAATAAATAAATCCATTTGTAGAATCGAGACCCCTATTGGCTCAATTATTTTTTACAAAGAATGTCCTTCAATGTAATAATGGATAAATATAATTCTCGTTTTCTGACTAAGACTTCTCTTTGTACTTGTACTTGTACTTTGCACACAACAAATACAACTTCCTTTTTTTAAATAAATGTATTAGACATCTGACGAAAATGTAAAAAAGCTCGCAATAAATATTACGCATTGCTGCAGATTTTTAAATTAACTTCTCATTTATATTTTAAACAATCTTAATAAACTTGAATTATTTTTCAGTATTTTAGAATAAAAAATTAATTAATTGATAGTTCAATCTTAATTCTAAAAATATTTTCAATATTTTAAACAATAGCTATTAACGTTATTTGGTAATTAATTTATTATAAAAAAAAATTGATTTTTTTCATAATACAAATTAATATATTTAACTACTTATTTTATTCAAAATTTTTCCGAAATTATTGACTTAAGTGTAAAGTTTTTGCTCTATCATTTATCACAATCATTTTTCTCAAATATGAAATTTTTGTCTAATAAAGCTACGAAATTGCAATAAAGCTTTTATAAATTAAAAAATGAAATTCAAATTTAATCAATATGTAATATTGGTAGGCTTATTAAAATAAAATGTAATAATAAATATTTAAAATGTTACAAGCCATCAAATGAAAAACATCGTATGATAGAGAAGTTATAAATTATTTAAAGAATAATCACAAATGTATTGTATCTGTTTAAACATTTTAATGATATAAATATTAAAATAAGCAAAAAAGAGAAACAAAATTTTAAATATTTTTTTACTTTTATACTATTGATTTCTTTATATCTGTAAGTACTAATATAATAATATTAGATTGTAATACTGAATAAAATAAAATTGCGTATTTTTTTTTAATTTTTAACTACTGTTTTTTTGTTAACTAATTAATAGCCATTTATGCAATATTTCAAATACAATAAATTCTATTATTATAGGAGGAAGTAGCAGTAAAGTAAGATTGATGATTAGTTAAAAGCGAGATAAAAAAATAATAATAGTATAATACTTGGCTGTAGATATTCACCCTTATATTAATAAATATTAATTTGTACTTTTTCTTTTATCTGTGATACGTAAAAATAATTAGTCCGTTTTTTACTTATTTTATTCTCAATTATTAATCCAGTTTTAAATTGTTATTACCTACCAGAAAATCCTTTCGTATAATTAACATAGACTTATGTGATAATTAAACGATATAAGCATAGTACAAGCTGTTTATAAAGTATAAGAGCAACAAATTATGATCCTATTATTCATTAGCCGCTGTAGCATTAATTAAAAGCTATTTATCGTATGGCTATTTGTGTAAAATATTTGTTTACAAAAAAACCCGTGCTTTAAAAACTAGCCAATTTTGAAGTTTTTTTATTTATTATATTTTATATAAAGACAGTTTAAAATTCAAGTTAAAATTACAATCGACAACATTTAATTTCTCATGCAGAGTTAAATTTATTTATCAATAGGATGACAATTTCAAGAATTAATGCTTTTGTCGTTCAAAAGAGCATCGATAAAAATATTTAAATTTCTAGCGATGTTTTTATGCTTTCAATCGAATACAAATTGATTTGAATTTATTTCAGACTTACATGGCGCCATCGCTTAGTATTTTCGGAGACTTTACGAAGGATGCGAGCATCATGTATAATAACTTTCGTGTGTACGGATCATGTTTGTTAGTGGTAATGGGAACGATAGTTTTCATTGGCGTGAAATTTGTCAATAAATTTGCAACGGTCGCTCTAGCCTGCGTTATATTTTCCATCATTGCGGTCTACGTCGGACTGTTTTACAACTTCAATGGCAGCGACAAACTAAAGTAAGCAGAAATTTTTTTCCCCCACAATAATAAATCTATCTACTAAATGCATCATCGCCAACAAATATTGTCCAGTTTTCGCAAATAAGCAAAAACCTGTATTAAAATCGTGACTTTAATTCGATCATAATTGTCATAATGAACGTTACATCCTTTATAAAAATTAAGAAGTATTTTTAGTGGCTTTCGCAGAATTGCAGATAGAGCGATGATTTATAACTAACGTATATTAGTTTCTATTTATCAAACGTAGTCAAATAAACGTGGACGTAAGAGCACACGTAGGTGCCATCCACCAAAGTAATTGAACGAGACAGCGTGTATAAAATTTTTTTTTTCAAAGGTACTCAACGTGAGCCTTGAACGACAATTTGTTCCTAAAACCGTAATTCGAAAGCCACAACTCATTGAATCTGAATTAAACTACGAATTACTTTAATTTAATTCGTTTCTGTTTTTATGTTGTTCTGCCGCTCTTTCCATGCTCTCTTTTTTTTACAACTTCTATTCGTGTAACGACACAATCTTCGTTCTGTGTTTCTCCTAGTCATAGTAAAAAAAAGTTATTGGCGCGATTAAAAGGCAATGATAACAAGCACGATAAAATCTCAGTCCATATAACACTTATAACTTAGGTATAATTTAAAAAAAGTACTGACAATGGTCATTCTTTACCATTATTATTTAACCAGCTAAGTATTCTTCGTTAAAGCCCATCAAAAGAACTCATGTCAATGTGTGTTTTTCAAATGAATTCTTTATATCATCAGACATTATTAACATTCCCCATGAGTTTTTCTTAACTACCTGCCTTAACCAGATTAAGCCATTTTCAAAACATTTGTTATAATTTAAAAAAACGGTTTTTTATACATATACATATTTCTTTTTTTTAATAGAGCTTTACTTACAGCTTAAGCTTAACGAGTAATAGTGATTATTTTTAATAAGTGTGAAAAACCTCCTTCATCTGAACTAATTGTATGCTAAACTGAAAAATTAAACAAAATTATATTTAAAAGTGCGTCAATATTTTTTCCCTGTGCTTTTGTTTAACTGAACATAATATTATAAAAAGTTGATACGATGCATGATTTATTTTATAAAAAAAAAAAAAGGAATACAAATATACTATACAATATGATATTTTTAAACATAAAGAATAATTGTTTTTAATCGAACGCATGGAAAAGAATAAAATAATGTTCAATGAATCTTCTAGACCCTGTAGATAATGTTTTTTTCTTAAAAAAAAAACAACCTTTACTTTTCTTCATCTGAAATTAGTTTTTAAAAAATCACTATAAAATTATACAACAAACATCTTATTCTTGCTTTGAGAAAATATTCTATATATTTTTAATCAAAGATTTAAAACGTTTTGTTTTTTGTTTCTCGTCAGTTTCTGTATAAACTATATTCTCCATTGTAAAGCATGTTTTATTAAAATCTTATATAAGATCACGACAAATTATCACACTGATTAAAAATTATTCTTCATGTACATTACATTTTACTCGTCAAAATGTCATGTTTTTACTTTCTTAAATAAATTTTAAGTATTTATTAGTTAGAAATGGAATTATACTTAAGGAAACATAAATTATATAAATAAAATTCGTTAATTTTTAGATAAAAATTGTAACTAAATGATAAAATATGGAAAAAAAATATTTTGCACTTTGTAAGATTTTTAATCGTTCAATTTAAAATAACTAAAAAAAGTGATTTGAATAATACAATTAGATATTTTAGCAATTTTATATAAAAATTAATTATAATTTTTAAAATAAAACTTAGTCATTAACGCTTTTTCATAAGCAATGATGAATAACAATGAGAAGTTACATTGTTACATATAAAATAAATACATCAATAAAGTTTTAATTGCTCACATTTTAAATGTAAATTAATGTGAAATAAAGTTGTAAAAATCTTTGAAATGGAAGGCCATATGAATCTAATTACTATACCCTTTCAGCCAGTCACACACTAAAGTGAAATTATGATAGCTACAAAATGCAGCTGTTAACCTCAGTAGGTACAAGATGGTTATGTCCCTGGATAGGAATGTATAGCCAGTACTTACGAAATTATTGTGCAATACGGCTTGTAACGTACCAGTTTTGGACACGAAACATCGTCTCTAATTAATTAGAGACTCGGAAAAAATGTCACATTATTGTAAAAATTTTCGATTCGCCAAACTTCTTTTGGAAGACCGATTTTATAAATTAACTTCTGAGCGCTCTGCGCCACATCCAAATAAATGCATATAAAGTTGTAAGTCACGAGAGGCTTCGTAAGCTCCTTTAACTCAAGCAGAAGTATTAACAATAATTAAGATAATGCACTTGTCTAAGCAATTGTCCGTAGTGTTATTATGCATTATGCGGTAGAAATAATTTCAATAATGGTCCACTTTTCTCAATATCTGTCTAAACTTTCTCCTGGATTTTATTTTTCAGAATTTGCGTCCTCGGCACGAGACTCTTAAAGGACATTGACGTAATGGCGAATTGCAGCAAATATTCTCCAGGCTTGAACGAAACCTTTTGCACGGGGGTTAGGGGTGATCAATGCGATCCTTACTACCTTCAGAACAACGTGACTATCCGTAACGGCCTTCGTGGACTTGCCAGCGGCGTATTCTTGGGTAAGTATAAAGAAAGACTTTATCGAATGGGACGAGCGATTGCTTCTCTACTTTTCAGGCAGATTTATACTTTACGACTACGAGGGAGCTTGCGATAATAAAGTGACCAATGTTTCTATAAAATAGCATTATTGATACCATCATTTGGCCACGTGACTTCTAAGAGGAATAAATCAACCTTACGTAACTTAGTCGCTTCTTTGATCGCATAATAAAAGAATACGATCACCCACACACATACACGCACATCACGGAGCGCGCGCACACACACACACACACACATATATATATATATATTTACATGAAATCAATCGTAATGCAGCAAAATTAAAAATGTTTACTTACTTTGCAGTATCTCATTGTTTATGCAAACGATACGTAATGAATAAAAATGCACAGAAAATACTTTTCGTCAGATGTGTTGAAACAATGAGATTGGGCAGATTTTTTACGTGTACTATTTATGTTCGCAGTATAAAATATAACAAATCAAAGGGCTTCTTAAATATTACGAACACAAAATTAAAAAGGGTGAAATTGTGCCTTGAACCGAGAAAACAAGTGTCAATTTACGGTAGTAAACATCGACTGAAATTAATACAATAGGCAATTAAATTTCAATGACCTGTTAAAGCTTAAAACTTAAACAAAAATTAAAAACTGAATATCATCATTTTTAATAATTGAAAAGAATTAATGTAACAGTCTTTGTTAAATTTGACATTCAAACTGTAATAATCCAATTGCATTTTTAAATATTCACAATACAATTAATAATAATGCTTTATACTAATAATATTTGTATTTATTTATTTTTTACATAAATGGAAATAACTTAAAGATATTGTGATTTGTTATAAATATAATGTATAATGAAAGCCTACTATAAGCATGTTAATTAAGTAGGTTAATTATATAAAATCACCTCCTTAAATTCATTTACAATCTATTTTCCGTATTAAAATTTTTACACGATTCTATAAGGAAATAAACTCCGTCAGGGAAAACTTTTCTCTGATTTATAAGCCGAAGAGTAAGATTATATAAAATCAATCATCAAGTCAACTCTTTTCTATAAAGTAGCTCAGACATATAATAAAAAAAACGGATAACATCGAAAAGGAAAAGGTCACAATTTAATAAATTATGATCTATTAATTTATCGTTATTAAGTTATTCTATACTACTTGCGCTACGCCAGCAAAGACATTTTTTTGACATATTCAGCCACTTATGATACACATGTATAAATAATATAATTAGCCAGTTACTCATTAAACAAGCATCATCATAATCAGTGAATGGATTTTTAATATCAGTATAAAGAGAATAATAGCACAATCAGTATATCAGTATAAGAGCATAGGTACCATAGAGATATAATTTTATACTTTATGTAGTAAGTATTTAGCCGCATGGTTAATATTGCACGTGGATGATTCAAAAACTCACGAAACGACTAAAGAAAAAGTCGAAAAAAGCATAAATTTTTCAATTTTAGTTTGATACTTTTTTAATTAAAGTGCTTTTATTGAAAATAAAACTATTGAGTAAATTTTCTAATTATCGAATTATCGAATTTAATAATAAGAAATATATATATAGATATATATGTACATATGTCGTAGTCAAGGGTATTATGACTTAGTAGAATAATATTATAAGGATAAATCCGGTAAGATGAGATTTAAATTAATAAATCGATAATTACACGTAACTTTGAAATTTTGCTAAAATTTTGAAATTCTACCGACTTCCAATATCGATAGTAAGGTCGTTTTATCAGTTTTAAATCCTCGAATCCTCAAGGAGTCCCTTGAATAATTCTTTGGAATAAGTAGCCATTGTAAAAAGTCAACAAATCAAAGTACTTAATTAAAAAAAAGAATTTAATTACTTCGAGTACGTCCCGTCAACATATAAACGTAGAACATGTAGACGTTCTACGAGTCTTAGCGACGATCCGAATCGGCATTTTCCCAATATCGAACGACAAAGTTCGTTAGTGAGCTTGAAACCCTTCTTAAACGAAGACTAGAAGAAGGACGAGAGTTCTTTTAAAATTAATGGCTTTTGCTTGGGCTTAGAAAACATTCTGGGGAGTTTCCAAGAGGAAGGTCAATACATCGCTTACGGGTCATCGCCAAGAGACGTGGACTTCATGGGAGGAAAGTCATACAATCAAATCCAAGTGGATCTGACAACGACGTTCACCATTCTGATCGGTATCTTCTTCCCTTCGGTGACGGGTAAGAAAGAGAGGACGATCGGCGCGAGGCTCGTTGCAACGAGCTTCGAAGTAACCTAACTAGTGGGCCTTGGTAACGGAGACGTTAATGCCTCGAACGACTGGCTCACGCAGGTATCATGGCCGGTTCGAACAGATCAGGGGACTTGGCCGACGCCCAGAAGTCCATCCCGATCGGGACGATCTGCGCCATCCTGACGACCTCGACCGTCTACCTCTCGTGCGTGCTGCTGTTCGCGGGTACGGTCGACAACCTCCTGCTGCGCGACAAGTTCGGCCAGAGCATCGGGGGCAAGCTCGTCGTGGCGAACATCGCCTGGCCGAACGAGTGGGTGATCCTCGTGGGCTCGTTCCTCTCGACCCTCGGGGCCGGGCTGCAGTCGCTGACCGGGGCCCCGAGGCTCCTCCAGGCCATCGCCAAGGACGGCATCATTCCCTTCCTCGGGCCCTTCGCCAAGAGCTCGAGCAGAGGCGAGCCGACGCGGGCCCTCGTCCTCACGGTCGCCATCTGCCAGTGCGGCATCCTCCTGGGCAACGTCGACTACCTGGCGCCCCTGCTCTCCATGTTCTTCCTCATGTGCTACGGATTCGTCAACCTCGCCTGCGCCGTCCAAACGCTCCTCCGCACCCCCAACTGGCGGCCAAGATTCAAGTAAGCCCTCCCGGCCCCTCCGGCTCCCGCAGTCCGGAACCGAGCTCACAGGCCGGCGGCCCCTTTTCCCAACAGGTACTACCACTGGAGTCTGTCCTTCATCGGGCTCTCCCTCTGCATCGCGGTGATGTTCATGACTAGCTGGTACTACGCCCTGGTGGCCATGGGCATGGCCGGCCTCATTTACAAGTACATTGAGTACCGGGGCGCGGAGAAGGAGTGGGGCGACGGCATCCGGGGACTGGCCCTCTCGGCCGCCCGGTACTCACTGCTCCGGCTCGAGGAGGGCCCGCCCCACACCAAGAACTGGCGGCCCCAGATCCTCATCCTGGCCAAGATCACGGACGACCTCGTGCCCAAGTACCGGAAGCTCTTCGCCTTCGTGAGCCAGCTCAAGGCCAGCAAGGGCCTGACCATCGCGGTCAGCTGCATCGCCGGGGACTACACCCGCAGGTCCGGGGACGCCAACGCGGCCAAGCAGGCCCTCAGGCGCACCATGGAGGAGGAGAAGGTTCGAACCCCCTTCCCGACCGCGCTCCCGCTCGCTCAACCCCGCCTCCCCGAATCCCTCGAGGGCTCCCCCGGCGGCGCGGATACCTACCGGCGAAGGGGAGCTAACGCGACTGCTGGGTGTCTGCTCGCAGGTGAAGGGCTTCGTGGACGTGCTGGTGACGCGGAACGTGACCGACGGCCTCAGCTCCCTCGTACAGATGACGGGCTTGGGTGGCATGAAGCCGAACTGCGTCATCCTCGGCTGGCCCTACAGCTGGCGCCAAGCCGAGAACAGCCACACCTGGCGGACCTTCCTCCAGACGATGCGCTGCGTCACCGCGGCCAAGATGGCCCTCATCGTCCCCAAGGGCATCAACTTCTTCCCCGACTCGAGCGAGAAGGTCGTAGGCGACATCCACGTCTGGTGGATCGTCCACGACGGCGGCCTCCTCATGCTCCTCCCCTTCCTGCTCAAGCAGCACCGCACCTGGAAGAACTGTAAGATGAAGATATTCACCGTGGCCCAGATGGAGGACAATTCCATACAAATGAAGAAGGACCTGAAGAAGCTGCTCTACGATCTCAGGATCGAGGCTGAGGTCGAGGTTGTCGAAATGGTCGGTACCACCCCCACTTTTACCATCGTCGCTTTAGGGCTTAGATGAGCTTTCGCAACTACTGCGGGCCAACGATAATTTTCATTCCGCGATTATTTCATTGAAAATAAATCGGGAACTCTCCTGTTTCTTAATCAGAACTCCGATAAATACAATTATTTCCAATTATTTCAGATGGATTCCGACATTTCTGCTTATACGTATGAGAGAACTTTGTTAATGGAACAAAGAAATCAAATGCTACGAGAGATGCAGCTAAGCAAAAAGGAATCAATTGGAATCGTAAGTATTGTCTAAAATTGATGTATTTGTAATAATATGAATTATATTTCTTTTATTTATATATATATTTATATATATGTATGCATACATCTTATGCTGATTTAAACAATTCTTAACAATTTCTTAACGCAGATCTAAGATTCTTAATATTATCAATTATAACATTACTACTCTTATTTTTAACGATAAAAGTGATTATGATTATTGCCATAAATTTAAATATAATACTAATGTTGTGTGCCAATGTAATAGTAAAATTCACATTTCGGTAAATATCAATGAGAGTCTAACGTACAAGAACTTGGCAATATTGATCGCTCAATACAGTAAATTCACATCTTAAAGGGCATATCTAAAATTTCTGGCGAAACGTAATTACAGGAAATTTCCTCTTCGGTGAGGCTCCAAGGGAAATATTATTATACGCTGAATTTCAAAAATTCTAGTTGATAAATTAGTAAAAAGTTCAAGGGTCGAGGGTTGCGATAGCTGTTCAATTAAAACTTTCCATATCCTTCTCGATGGAAAAGATTCGAGAATAAGTTTAAGCAATTTTCGTCGAGCATTGTCACGTCAGTATCCGAGCTTCTCCAGGAAACACGAGTTTTGAAAGTGTCGATCGTTTAACATTCAAACTCCAAAAGAGAGAGAGAGAGAGAGAGTCGAGACAAGTCGAAGTCCCTTGTGGTTATGATGATGGTGGAGCTTAAGAGCGCGTGCAGCTTGAAAAATACTTCGAAAATACCTTGAAAAATACATTGACATATCAGACGTGCACCAAGACCGTGCCGAAATATTGCTTATAATTTCCTCTCCCTTAATAAGAAATCAGCGACACAACTAATTAGGAAATTAAGATGTTGAGACCTCTGCATACCAAGATTACTGATCAGATAATAATGTCTGTTTGTTGCGCTTGCATCATCGGGGATACTCCCGTGTATGTGCGGATCAGACGTCGGTGGACTTCAACGAGGTACCAGCCGAGAAAAATATTTGCCTTCGGTTTGTCAGACTCCCCTCACGGCTCCAGACGTCCTTTTCCAATTTAGTGTTTTCATCTCGATGTTTTAGTTTTTTAGTTTTTTTTAGTTTTTTTTTTTTTTTTTTTTTTTTTGGTTTTTTTAGTTTGTTTTTTTTTTTTTATTACTGTCTTTTGTTAACCAATCAACTTCAAAACATGCATCCATGACTTATTGTTTTCTCCCTGTCGAAGGGAATTTTTATCCGACATCATCATGTTATTATCGATCACCATTTTTGCTACATGTTTATGTTCGCAGTACATAAGTACACGTTTGTAACGAAATGCGAGAAAAGCGTCCGCTGCTTAATACGCAGCTGGACAAGAACGTGTGCTCGTCCATCATGCAACTCAATGCTACAGTTCTAATATTCAGTGTTATTATTTTTTAATTTATTTTTTTTTTTTTTTTTTTTTTGTCTTTTTTCTTTTCTTTTATTTTCTCCTTTCTCCGAATGACTTCTTCGACTTTTAGTGTAAGTGTTAATCATTCCTGCACGCCTGAACAAAAAACTTGCTCTAAAAAATCGTTCTCATTCTTGAAGGACTCGACACTTGCTTCGAAGATTCATTACTTATTTGTCCAATAATAACAAATTATGTTTTCAACTGTTTATTTATCTTTTGTTTCCTCACTGACCGTATCGAATTAATGAAATGAGAATCTTATCTCACTTTCGCAGAGAGAAATGTTTGGTTAAATATCGCTGTACAGATTTTGTTAAGCAGAGACGCTCTTTTTTAAAAAACACGTCGCCACAAATAACAAATAATTTACCAAGTCTAGCGCAATTCATAATTCATTTTTTTAATTATTTGGATTATGCGAGCTCGGCATTACGAAGATCTTAGCATTAAACGTTGCATAGTACTTTCGAAATGTTCTTAATTAAAACCAAGCTAGATTGTTAAATCAATTTGACGTTTCAACAAACTTAGACTAAAGGCTACTTAATGAATTTCCAACTGCCTTATTATTTTTATTCTGTAAAATCTGTAGACACGTATATTTAACTACTTTTTTCACTGTGCTCCATATTTAGCTGGATGGCACATTCATGTTTGATGGCTTTGACTTTAGACTTCATAATATCATAATATTTTATTTGACATTCACACAGTGCTTATAAGTTAGTTTATAGTTAATTTTCTCGAAATATCTCACTATATTTTCAAGAGCTGAACGTTAATTCGCATGGTGGTTAATATATTTTATTTCAATTATAATTACGAACAATGTTTGCTGCTGAAGTTGAATCTCAAAGTATGAATGCGTTGACGGTTAAAAAGTGCCAATAAATAAATAACGTAAAGGGCATTTGTTGTTTTACGATTCAAAAGGCTAAATAAGATATAAGTCACCGTAACAATCGACGTTCAGCGCTACGAAGAAGCATTTAAGCAAACCGAATGTAGTAGTGAGTAGAGCTGATTTCCAATGCCACAAACCTCTAATGCCTCAATTTCTCTCTCTCTCTCTCTCTCTCTCTCTTTCACTTTTTTACACACACACTCTGATTCTCTCTCTACCCTTTAATCCCAATCCCGATCGCAACGACTCCGCCTCTCCCTCCCCGCCAAATAGGTGCAGGCGATCGTGGATCACCATCACCAGAACATGGAGGTGAAGCAGACGAAGGTCCGATTCCAGGAGCCCGGAGCCGAGCCTCAGGCCCCGGCAGTCGCGAGCGAGCAGGAGGAGCCGAGCAAACCAACGGCAGCCACCGACGAGAAGGAGAAGCTCGAGGAGTCGTCGCAGGAGAAGCCCAAGGTCGATGGCTCGCCCGATTCGAGAAAGGAATCACCGAAGAAGGAGGCCACCACCGATAACCAAGAGGACCCGCAGGAGACCAAGGAGGACGAGGACGAGGACGACCCCGAACCTCGCGCACCGTAAGCTTTCCTCCTCTTTCCAAGATAAAGATTCTAATAATCTCTAATCCGGCAATAACTGCTTCGACGCTCGAGCTTCAATTTTCAAGGAAGACAATTCAAAGGAGACCATGCGCCTCCTCTCCTGTACACTACTGAAGTTTCCTAATGTTTTTGACAGTTTGTGAATTTGCTTTGAAAGCTCGTCACTTGATATCGAATATCCACTGAAGCAGTAGAAGGAGATCTTTAAATATCAAAATAACTTTTTTAAGAACGGGCACTAATTTTCATCAATCGTAATTACAGTGGACAGGATAACGTGAGGCGAATGCACACGGCGGTGAAGCTCAACGAAGTCATTGTCAACAAAAGCCACGAAGCTCAGCTGGTCATTCTGAACCTTCCTGGACCACCCAAGGATACTAACATTGAACGCGAATCTAATTGTATTTGTCTTTTCATTTTTAATGCTTTTACTATATATATGGGGTGGATAAATACCCGAAACAATTCTAACGACTCTCGCCTGCTGGTTTATTAATTTCATTGTCCAGGTTAATCGCGAATGATTTATAAGAAATTCACAATTGACGAACAAATACGCGTTGATGATAGGAGCTGCCAATGATGCTTCTGTTTGTCTTTTTATAATGGTATTGCTTGTAATTTATGTACTGATTAATAAATCGATAAGCTTCAATAAGCGCGACGATTGGGATAAAGTAGGCTCGAGAGATGGAAGGCCATTTGTCCACCCGATATGGCTAATCTGAAAGAGCGAAGGGCCAGTGTCGCAATACTAACCAACTCTCTTTTAAAACCAACGCAGACATGGTATTCTTGGAGGTGCTGACCGAGGGCCTGGAGCGCGTCCTGATCGTCCGAGGCGGAGGCCGAGAAGTGATCACGATGTACTCGTGAAGAGGAGGAGCAGCGGCCACAATAGCAGAGCAGCGCCCGAAATCGGCGGCAGCTCGCGATCGCTGCCAAGCCCTGGCTCACACCGCGACCGCTTTAGTCATCCTCCTCGAGGGAACGGCGAGTTCGGCAACAGCCTCGAGCTTCGAAAAGCCCAGCTGCTCGTCGGCCCTCCGCGCACTCTATTAGCCTCTAATAGCATAGCCGACCGGGCGCCTAGGCCGAGCGAGCCCGAAATATTTACGAGGGCGCAAGCTCCGACTCCTACCGAGCGTCCAACTGTCCTCGCTTGAGTAAACGCCAAAGTCACGTGCCAAAGGTTTGTTCTAAGAAAGGGCCGTGAGTTATCGCGAAGGAGAACAGGAGCCGAGCTTAGCCATCGACTATCCTCGTCAGCGCGACTACGAGCGCACCTCACTTTCCGACCCTTAACTTTCCTTCGCTGCACCGAGACTTCGCGAGACCACCCATACCTGCGACTGGATCGCCTGAGCCCCGCCCCCCCCCCCCGCGGCCATTCGCCTCTTCCCTTCTCTCCTAATCTTTCCCAGCTCTAATGCCGGAAGCGCGAGTCGATTAGACTCGTTCGCTCCTCGGGGCCTCGGACGGGCACGATAAGTCGAAACTCATCCTCGATCCGTGCGTCTCCAGCAGAGATTAGCTTAGAGGAAGTCGCAACAAATACATAAATCAATCAATAAACAATGTACTTATAGGTATAATAATAATTTTTAATCTGTACACTAACGAATATTAAGTAGCTGAAAGCAGAGCCCCCTTGGAGGCAGATTTATGTTGATTTCCATGGTACGAGAAAAAATCTACGTCCGTTACGGTATCGATTGCAAAATTCACAAAAGGGCGAGGTTCCTCGCTAAGGAGACAAGCAACCAAAAGCTATGAGATACTCAATTTAATATCAAACAACGGGATTTTATTATGGAAGCGTCGAGAGAATACAGTAGAAAATCAAAATTTAGCCCGAAATTAGGATCGAAGCATCTACGAAAACCACTGCCACAATACTTTCTAAATGCTTCGTGCTAAGCTGACAACGCGAAGAGGTGGTCACTTTTCTACATGCATTGTCGTTATACAGTTAATTAATTAATAATCTTAATGAAGTCTAGATAATATGGTAACTTTTATTGCTTGATAGACGAGTGAAATATTAGAATATACCCAAAACTATTCATAGTTTTCGCGCATTAAATATACCGACGATTGCGCTCAGTATTGCGCGCTTCATTCGTGTTTGTATTTCGCGAACAAATAATTAAGTGGCGAAATAAATAAATGAAAAGAAAGAAAGACGAAGACGAAAAAATTTGCTAAAATAATATCGAATGATTTTTAATTGACCTAAGCGGGCATAGAGAAACTCTTCAAAATCTCTTAACTTAACAAGGCCTATGCACTTACGATGTTGTTATTTTATCCTTTTTTTTTCAACAATCTAGAAGAAATAGTGTATGTTCATAAACATAAATATACTCACGCGGGACAAGCATACAGTACTTAATCTCGCGACCTACACATTTTACACACCCGTTTATCCGAAAACTCGCTAAGGATTTCGACCTCCCGATAAAAAACCGCGTTATACTCAATGACGTTAGCAGAAGTGCGAAGGATTGATTAACGTTTTCTGGCTCCATACATTTCAGCCTTAAAAAGCATTAGAGGTGATAACGCACTATAAATAATGAAAATTAAAGGACTTTAAAAAGTTATAGTATACTTCTAATAGCGATAAAATATAATTGTGCAACATTAAATGCATCACGTGTATGTTTTCATTGCGAGGATATTTAAAAAAAAAAAAGCGCGAAACACGATATAAAATGTCAAAGAATAATCTTCGCGCTGTTCTTTATGGTAGTTTTGCGTTGTATCGAGCATACGTAATACACACATGCAAACATACATACATGCATACATATGTGTACATATAAACGCGCACACGCGCGAGCGCGCGCACTCCCACCCACGCCCACACCCACACACGCAGACCTTAACGATACAATCTCTTTTTCTGAGATTCATACTATACACGTAACATAAATAAAACTACGTAAGGTAAATCGCGCGTGGAATCTTTTTAAAATAAATCGTAATTACATAAACGAAATAATGACAGTAAATCTTTTAGATTGGAGTTTAAATGTACTTATAGTCATATTAAAATACACGTACATGAAACAGCGTCCTACTACGTAATCGGTGTCTGTGAAACGATATATAAATCATATTACGAAATAATAAACAAAAAATAATAATAATAAATAAAAAAAATAATATACACTTTGATTATACACGGTGATATATTATATGAGAAGGAGAATCGCGTTATGCGAAACGACATTTTTTTTTTATTGCGTTTCCCTTTTACAGAAGAAATGTGCTTACTTAAATATACTATATTATATGTATCATAACCGATTTTATAATTTTGAATACCAGCAATCTTTGCATAGAAACAATACAAATTTATTTTACGAAAGTAGACGTTAGATCCATTAAATTTTATATGATTTTGCTCAAGAAAATTACAAGTGAATTTTTATTGTAAAACTTTTACTATTTTTGCCTGAGTAAAATGTTTATTACCAGTTATTTCTACTTGCTTCTTTTACTATGAAAATACATCAATGTTGCGTGATAAAGAAGCAAGTACAATTAAATGCGTTTATTATGATATGATGTCGTTTTCCTGCTTCTATTTTGTTTTACTCTACATCATTCTTCGTATAGATGCACATAAAGCAAATGCAGTACTTCATAAACCGTAGCTATATGTTTTCCAAACGTTCTAAAGTTTTCAAAGTTCTCTATTAGAATAACAAGAATAAATATGAAAGATGAAGTTGGACAAAGACGCAGAACCAGCTCGAACAACGTATGCAACGTAGCCTGAGAAAAAACTAAGTAAAGCATTCAAGCAATACAAATTAAAATTAAAATCATAAAGAGTGCGTCATCAGCCGCATCCGCATAAGAAAGTATTTATTAACTGTGCGTGAGCTGGTATACGGATGTTAAAAGAAATTGTATTAAATATAAAGTATATAATGAAGAAAAATAGAAAAAAAAAAATCATAATATAACGTAAATTTGCGTTGCGTTTTATCGTCCACATAATCTAAATGACGTTGTGATTAAAATATTTTATAATTTGAATATGTTATGATTGTTTAGCGATGATGTATGATATATTTTATGTGTATCTAAACTAGATACTGGTGCATTACATAGTTTATATACAGTGAAAAATAATGTTGACTAATAGAAAGATTTTATTGATTAGTAAGCTAAACAATGAAAAAATGTTAGGAGAAGGGAATCAAAATGGAAGTATAAGAATTTACGGAAAAATTTTTAAGGAGCTATAAGAAAGGATAATCTATACT
This sequence comes from Kradibia gibbosae, assembly GCA_018907135.1. Taxonomy (NCBI): domain Eukaryota; kingdom Metazoa; phylum Arthropoda; class Insecta; order Hymenoptera; family Agaonidae; genus Kradibia; species Kradibia gibbosae. The sequence goes on along the minus strand of JACCHX010000001.1, from coordinate 29,709,006 downwards.
CGAAGAGAAAATAATCGGTAAAACGTATGATTATAAACTGTTTACAATGTGAATTATAAAATGATTAAACTACGTTGCTATTATTAAAAGAATATTGTACATAAAAAATAGATAGGTAAACAAAAATGACTAAAACTATCTCTTGAAAGAAAAAAGATGACACTTATTAAAAGCATTTCATCGAAAGCCCTTTTGTCATAACGCGTATAAAAGTAAAGTACACCTTTTTCAAGATTCAAATAATGTCGCAGTTAATCTGCTGCATTTTCCGGTTTTACTATGATCGGACTATTTTCAATGCACAATAAACTAACGTAGCTACAATCGTACGACGTGACCTGCCAAGCACAAATCTTTTAATGCGAATGAATTGGAAATGTCATGGAAAGTAAACAAATGTTCGTCGCATGATGTTTCCGAAGTGAGAAACATTTTAAAGCATTTGGCCTTCGCAGCTCTCGTGTCAATACGTTAGCGCCAGTTATCACGAGGACAAATTTATTAATAAATTGAATAAAATAAGAATACCAAGTAAAATGCAGATAGAGATAGTGATGTAGAAGGATAAATAGAGAGGGAGAATGAAGAAAAGAGAGAGAAGGCGGTGAAATTAAGTGGCGAGTAATATGAAAAAAGAAGAGAAAATTACAAGATAACATGTATCCTGCAGGTTCGGCATTTTATATTCGTTGAAGCGTAGTAAACTGCGTTGGCGACATGTTATTTTTTTCGTTATAAACGAAATAAATACGCTTTCGTATTTAAATCATTCTATAGGCTGTGAGACGCGAGTTGAGCAGCGATAAACTTGCTCGAAATCTTAATCATATGTGTCAAATCGAGTTATTCTACCTATTAAAACAATGAAGTACCTATCGTGATTTTCATCATTAATATAAGTAATCTTATTACATTAAAGTCCCTTTCCAGTGAAGCAGTTCAATCCTTTACTTACAGGAGATACTAATAAAGCATTTAATGAAAAACACGTTAACAAATAATCATTAAATTCAACATGAGAAAAAAACAAAATTATCCTATGTAGTTGAGTATGCAAGAGAAAATAAAAGTTTCATCTGTCGCAATTGCTTATCTTTCTTTTCTTTTCTTTTTCAAACGTTCGACCATTGCCATTGTCACACAGTTATTTGCATCTTACTATAATTTTCCTACAGCATTGTGTATTATTTTTAATTAATTTTTAGTTTTATTTATTATTATTGTTAACAAGCTATTACGATCGATTTGTAAGATTAAAATTATATTCCGATTCCTTTAAGATTTTTCGTAATATTTACATACGTATGTATTGGTTAATAATTTTGTTTGTTAATTATCGCTAATAGAAAAAAGAGAACTATCGATATAACCTAGATAATAAGATAAAAATGAAAAAAATTCAATATATATATATATATATATATACACATACATATATGCATTTATATATACATATGCGTACATATATATATATATATATATATATATATATATATATACATGTGTATGTGTATGTGTATATGTACATGCCTATGCATATATATGTATAGATACATACAAATATGTATATATAAATATAAAGTATTATTATATTTGTAGATATGAAAAGTCTTTAGTCATCTGAAATAGGGAATAGAGTCAATACTGTGAAATATCTATAACCTTTAGAAGTTAGAAAAAAAATACTTGTAATTAACTAACGAGAATTGATTTATGACGATGAAAAGTATATTACAATTGAATTGACTTAATAAATACATGATCTACCGATAACTAATTTGTATATAAACTTTATTACCTCAATCCTTAAAATAAGTTAATAAATTAAGCATAAACTTTTATGTTTCTTTAAAAAATATATACATATATATTTATAATATATATATATCAAGTAAAATGCTTTGCATTCATATTAATTCCGTTTCTCAATATTAAAAATTTATAAAAAATTAATGTATGACTATTTCATACATCATTAACATTAAACTATCGCAATTCAATTGTGCCGCTAAAAAATACATATTAACTGCACAATTTGCGATATTTAAAGATTTGAATTAAAGTAAATAAAACATGTTGCCTAAATGTATTTTGTTGAATATTTATTTTTAAAAAGTTGAAACAAAAAAAACGTGTATTATACTGAACCAGGATGAATCTCTAAGGAATATTATATATATTTTACTTCGTTTCGCCTCGATTAAAGCATTTTTTTATTAAAATGGTAGTTTCAAGTTTGCGCGAAAGCCTCTCCTGATGCTTTAAATGATACTTTGAAAAATTGCTTAGAATTAGAGACATATCAAATGACATATACTTAATTTAAAGTCGCTTCATTCAATAGAAATTATTTATATTTAAAAACGCGATTACATTAAAGGTGCCAGTTCTCGTACACGTAATAAGAAATAATGAACCTCTCTCAAGTATTTAAAATCAATTACTTTATACATGATATATACAAAAAGTATTTATTTTTTTAATTAACATGGAGAAAACGATAATACTGTTTTCCAAGACAACAGTTTTTCTTCATATATAAAATTCTGATGAATTAGTATTTATTACCTCGTATGAGTATAATAAAAACTTTCAAAAAATAAATAAAGATACAAAGACCGTGAAAACCTTTTATACTGCTGACAATTAACAAAGATTTGAAAGACCGTTTAATTTGAAAAAAAAACTGTAATTTCAATTTTTCTTACAATACTGAAAATCCTCTTATTTTTAATGGTTAGAGTTAATTTTATTTTTGATTTGTACATATGTTTTTAATATTTTTTAAAATATTTAAACAGATTGTACGCTATTTAAAATTCCTTAGAGAAAAACCTTGTAATATAAGATAATGTTTCGAATTCATTAGGGAAAATGTTGATCAGTATATTTTTAAATAAGTAAGATACAAATAAAACGATTATTATTACTCAACCAAGTAAATTTTCAACTACCTAATCTTAATTGGTCTACATTTATGTATAAATATCTTTTTAGCACTTGTACATAGTTCGAATTAATAGCTTGATAAATTTGACACTTATAAATGTCTTCTAACATAATCAATTAAATAGTTACAAAATCTGCAAGCACTCAAAAAGTACCCGATGAAAATTATTCTTCTACTCAAATTGTAAATTCTCGAATGAAAGTATCGTTTTTTTTGAAAAACGGAAAATTCTGCACACCGTTTATTTCGAACGTCGATTTCTAAGTTGCACTTTCTTATAGTATAAAAAATTGAAATAAAAGGTCGGTGTTGCAAGCTTTTAACTTATAAGAGTATCAATAAAATACAATGTAAGGCAGTAATCGACGGGATCGATTGAACCAATAAATGGACGATACTGTAATATTATTGCTATTATACTTATAGAAAAACTAATCCGATCTGGACTTTTGAAGAAAAAAATAATCTCTTCCATGGCACACATATAACTTCTTCTGCTGATGCAAAGCAATTCTATGCATGACGTAATTTAGTAGTCACATAACCTATTTAACGGATTAAAAAGGTTACGGATCAAGAGGCAAAAGTTTGTATCTTATCCTTATTCTACTATTGTATCGTAAAATATTTACTTAAAATTTTTAAAAATTATTTTCAATTTATCAAAATTAAAATGATTATCTCATTTATCGAATACTAAAGACTTACGCAATGTTTTTGTTTATAGCCCTTTAAATCTTTGCAATCACTGCAAGCTACAAAGTATTTCTTTAAAGTGTACCTCTTAGATAATTTAGCGAATGATCAGATATTTTTTCTGACACAACTTGTGTATACATTTTAATGAACTACTCTCTCATAATATTTGGTTTCATTAATTCTGTATAGCTTTAAGGATCTTTTCATACTGTCACAACTGCATTAGAGTAAAATTATTTTTCATTTTAGTGGGTGGATCGGATGAAATTGCTAACAAATATGGGTGTTCTGAGAGTGGAGGTGTTAAAGTTATGGGCATTCAAGGACGAATGGCCAGAGAAAGAGAGCGTATGTTAGGCATGACCGAGGCAGAACGAACTTGGCGTGCCAAATGGGTAAAGGATCAAGTTTTACATAATGAACCAATAATACCGGAGAATTATTATAATGAAAAATACAACCCAATCAGAAGATTTTATAGAGCACCTTTACAAAAGCTGGAAGCAGCTTTAACACCATTAGCGGTACGAATTTTTAGTATATTCAAGTATACATTTATGTATACATATTGTTCACATATTTCTTAACAATATTGCATGCATAAAAATATCATTTTAGAAGGAAATTGTATACTGTTATAAATTTTAGGGAGTGGTTGGAGCTCAATTGATAAGGCATATTATTGCAAAAACTGGATTTTTAATACTTGGATTATATTCTGCACACTATTACTTTAAATACAATAAAAGTGTAAGTTAAATGAGCTTTATAGTATTTAAATAAAGTATTTTACAAGTTATTTGCAAACGTAGGATTGGACACGTAGAGGGGGATGGAAAGTAACCTCTTCTAGAATAGCAACATATCGAGGTGATCCTGGGTACCCTTATGTCAAGGACAGAAAGCCAAATGAATATGCTACTTTTGGATTTGAAAATTCACCTATATAAAAATAATTAATAATATGGTATTCATTAAGATAGTCTGGTTTATAATTAATAAATTAAATTTAATTATTATTAAAAATTCAAAAGATGTTTTATTACTGTTATAAACCACCTCTTAATTTTATGTTATCTATAGAACTTACTATCAACGTTAGCTTCTCCTTTAAAATATAAAGACTAAGTAATTTTTAATAATAAATAACAATAATTATAACTATTATAAATTTATTGTAAAATAATTGTTTGCTGTATTTTGCTATAGTAGAGCATTGTTGAATAACATTTTTAACACAAAATTTTTTTTATATATTGATTTTTTAATATATAAGTAAATTTGTATAAAATGGTAGAGAAACAAAAAAAGATGACAACATTAATTTAAGATTAAAGTATATTATCATTTTTTATATTTCCATTGCTGAAAACTTATATTTTATTCTTAATCGATGTTATTTTACCGAAAATATTTTATCTTGTCTTGTGAAATTTCACATTGTAAATCAAATATATAATGAATATGATATACATGTTTTTACACATTTAATAATAAATGGATTATTCGAAAGATTTAGTTTTAATTTAATTTAATTAATTATGAGATTACGCACATAATTAGAATTGTCAAATAATATCCAATTAAACATTTTTTTACAAATATTAAATAGAAAGCATTTAATAAGGTATTAAGGTATTTTTCAATGTGTATTAACTTGGAATTGCAGTTTATGAAATAGTTAATAGTTTTGTTGCTGGCACTTATAAGCTGAAATGTTAATTGTACTCTATAATACTTAGCGACTTTAGATAGTAAATGTTTAACGTATTCAATTATTGCCATTTGCTTAATTTTTTCGAATATTTTTACTTTTTTGATTGAGTATCTGTAAAAAGTGCTAAGAGACGCGAAGCTCTGCTTTTCTTGACCTAGACCTTATGGGAAACCAACTTGCTATATGTTATGGGTAATGGATCACGGAATGTACGATTGCATTTGTACAAGTGACGCGTGCCTGCAGCGTCTGCAATGCAACTCTGCACTGCATTACTGATTTTCTATTTTACTGTATGTCATGTTGGATGTGGTGATACTTTAGTGCACCGCCAGTCATTTCACTATTCACAAGCCGACGATTTTATCGATACATAATACATTTGGCACATAAATTGTAAATTGTAACCGGCGTTTAAACTCGTTTGTCGTTTTTTCTTTAATAAGGCTAGCTGTTAAATTACATATAAACAAGTTTTTATTAAATTTACTAAAGGCATTGTCGCATATTGAAGCTTACTGTATTTTGTTTGTTATACAGTCAAACTTATGCCGCAGCGAATCATATAATAAAACCATAACCATGTGTTCGCACTGTTAGTACAATAACACATTCATAATTTTAGGTTATAAATACAAAAATTTAAGTGGAAGCATGAAAATAGCATATTTACATTTTAAAATACATTAATTGATAATCTTAATAAAATGGCTGAGATACCGCTGAGCTTAGCCGAAAAAACCTTTATTCTTCATGGCATAGACGTAAGTGTACATTGCATGGAAAGTCGAATTGATATTTAATTTAGTATACTTAATCATTTATTGTGAGCTTTTTTTACACTTTACCAAACTGATGAATTAAAAATTTTATAATATATAATAATATCTTCTAATTGAAATCGTATTTTCAAGGCTGATTTTAGAAACGATGGTAGGGCCCGAACAAATTACAGATATATGGATTTAGAAACAAAATTAATGGATCAAGTTCACGGTTCGGCTAGAGTTAGAGTGGGAAATACTGATGTTCTTGTTGGAGTTAAAGTTGAAATTGATTCACCGTACCCTAGTAGTCCCTATGATGGAAAATTAGAATTTTTTGTTGATTGGTAGGTAATACATATATTTTTAGATTATTAATTTAATTGATTTTTTATAAAAAAATTGTAGAATTTAATACTGGAGTCTATTGTTGTAAATATTTATTGTAATGGATATTAATTTGAATTTCACGAATCAAAAATTATAAATCTTTAATTTTTTATAATACATAAATAACATTAATATTAGTATTCTATTCTTTTAGTTCGGCAAATGCAACGCCAAATTTTGAAGGACGAGGGGGAGAGAGTTTAGCTAATGAAATTAGCAATATTCTTTCCTTAGCTTATCAATCCCCGGATGCCTTAGATTTGTCAAACCTGTCAATACTGCCTCATAAAAAATGCTGGAAATTATTTGTAGATATATTAGTAAGCTTTTTTTCTTAAATACCGTGATATGTAAGCTGGAGCATAAAATTTTAATACAAAAATAAAATTGACGTATATCTTGTATAGATTCTTGAATGCGGTGGAAATTTATTTGATGCAGTAGCTATTGCAGTGAAAGCAGCTTTATATAGTACAGAAATTCCAAAAGTAAAAGGCGCAACTTTGGACGGTGGTGAGCCTGACATTGTTTTATCAAACGACACAAGCGAGAGTATAAAATTGGACACAACGAATTTTCCAGTTCTTGTATCATTATACAAAGTACTTGCAATTACACTTTTATTATTAGAGAAAAACATTCGTAATAACAAATATTGGTAAAAACTGTTTTATAGATAGGAGATAACTGTGTTGTTGATCCATCATCCGAAGAAGAAATGTGTAGCAGTGCAAGTATTGTTATTTCTGTGCTGCCTAACGGAAAGATTTCGTCAATTGCTAAAATGGGGTACGGGAGTTTGCAGGCATCTACATTAACTAAAACATTGGAGGTAAACAAATTCTTAATTCTGATAAAACATAATGAATTCGTTATTTATTTTATGTAATTTTGTATTTAGATGGGAACAAAGGTAGGCGTTGAATTAAACGAAGAAATTATGTTGGCCTTAAAGCGAGAAGATGCCCTTGGACTTAATCGGGAAATTATCGGATTTCTTAGATAATATAAGCAAACCTTTTATTTATTTTGTAAAATAGTGATAATAGAAATTCTTTCTTTTTACGATTTAAAACAACTTTGAATTTTTAATCTTGATTTATTTAAATTGCTGTTCGTTCTATATTTCTGGCAGTTTTATTGTATTTTAATTACTTTAATAGAAATTTAATAGAATTACGTAAAAGTTATTTTTTGTTTTCAAAATTGGAAAATTTTTTGCACCTTTATAACGTAAATTACTGCAAAAAGTTATTTGTAAAAATTTTATTATAAAGATTAAAAAAATATTTTAAACATACGTACCAATATTATTACAATATAAAAATAAATAATTACCCAGATAATTTATCTATTTTAAACAAATTATCATCTATAAATATAAAACTACACATCAGTACTGAAAAACAACGTAAATAGGTATATTCTTAGAGGAATCAGAAATAATAATACCTATTATAAATAGTATTATAGTAACGTAATTTATGATGGTGATAATTTTTTAATTAGAAAAATATAATTTTAATAAATTAGTAAAATATATATATAAATAATATAATAAGTAATATATATATATATATATATATATATTAATAAAATATAATTAAGGTTATGCTTTGCATTAAATTAAGCAGAAATATTTTGAGGTCATACGAAAACGGTAATTATTAAAAGTTTTAGCGATTTATTGATTATTAAATTTATAGATAAAATAGAAAATGTATATTTTTTAAAAATTACTCAAGTTTAATATACGTATATTAATAGGATCAATGTATCAATTTTTGAAGAAAGATATTCTTAATATAGCCAAAGGATTAATTAAAGTTGATTTAAATAAATATTTTAGGATACGATAAATTTTTTGCAATCGCTAATCGTTAAAAAATTAGAAATCTTTTATCTTTTATATAATTATAATTGAAAAAAAGAATATGCAAATGAAAGCACTCGGTTTCTGGAGGAAAATAATTTGACGTGCAAATAATCGTAGAGTATGCTTTAAAAACGAGCTTGCGAAATAAGAAATTAAGAAATGCGACACAAATGTCACAAATTAAAAAGCTGGCGAATCTGAATTACGAATGTAGAATGTATTGTGTAAATGCGTACTTGTTTACAGTGTGCAATTGTGCACGAAATGAAAATGAAATTATTTATCCGCTGAGTGCATAAAACGTTTACATACTTGCTAGGGCAGCGTAAAAATCTCTAGCGCAGGAAATGGCAATTAGGAAAGTAATTGGCGAGGGGGAAATCGAGCAATCCATTGCCCATGAGGAGATAAGAGCAAGGCGTTAATCGATGGCAATATTTGTAAAGCCGGAAGAATGCCAGCATAAAGGAATTGGCATCCAGTGGCTGCGATTCTTAACGCAATCTTTTCCTAATCTGCCGATCGTGGAAGCGTCAGCGGTGGCGGCACTGCCACCGAGGCCGCGCCTGTATAATAACAATGCCGGCAGTTGGGGGTGGGCACGACCGAGAGAGAGAGAGAGAGAGAGAGTGACGAGAGGGCGGGGGAAATCCCTCGCGGCCGTCGAAGAAGCCGCACCCGACCGGCATCGTCCAACTAGGAGACCGAGGCCGAGGGCGCGAAAGCTCCGGGGGCGGGGCGGGTGAGGGCCTAAACGCGGGCCGCGCGCCGCAGCTTACGGGTGAGCTCGAGGCGTCCTTGTCCCTCGGGGGTAGAGCCCCGACTTCGAAGGAGCTCTCGACCGAGAGGCGAGAACCATCGAACTTGGCACGAAGCATCGCGAGCCCCGAGTACTCCCCGCCTCGACCCTCCGGGCGAATGCGCATATATTGCCTACACGCGAAATCGCCCGCCACACTTGCGTGCGGCAAACGCATGCATGTACGTGGGGATACGCAGCATCGCTGGCGCGCGCCCATCGCACACATTTACGCGGGCTCGCATGCGCGGTGTACGGTAGGGCTGCTTGGGCGGGAGGGAGCCAAGGAGTGTGCGAGAGAGAGAGAGAATTGCACTGCACAGACCGAACCGTGAATTAAAAAGTGCCACTGTCTGGCAGTGGTCTAACGTCCAATTGATCCCATCGAGCTTTAATTAGTCGTAGAATAGCTAAATTTACGAGGAAGAGGAGTCGCTTCATCTACGGCTTACATACGCGTTTTACATTAATTTTCTTGGTTGCGCCTACCTTCGATGGAGACAGAATCACTGGAACTCGAAGATGGGGAAGTCGTCGAGGACGAGGTAAGGCCTTTATTTGACAGCCTATTAACATAACCTTACTCGAAACATTTTCTCTATTTCTCGCTCTATCAATAATCCGCTAAAATTTCTTCAATTGTAAATCCACGCTTTGACCCTTTCAACCTTTATTATCAGGAAAGCACGCTCTATGCGAGCACGTTGCTATCGAAGTAGCTCGAGAATTACCAACCATTGAAATTTTTCTCAACGCTAAACTGACCAAATAATCAGTCTTTTGTTTTCTATTTTATTCAAATACAAAAATTAATTTTGAATAAAATTAAGCTTTCCATCTATTTTACCCGTAGCTAATATTTACTTTCTTGAGAAACATTTTTTCAACTTGCAATTATACCTTGCAATTTACGCTTTAAATACTTTACATTTAGAAATATTTTTTCCTTCGTTTATTTTCTCTCCTATTTTAGCCCATCGATGCCTTCGAAACGTATAATATTTTACAACGGCCACATAGTCATGTTCCCCCTGTGCCAGAACAGTCTGTAAAACTTAGATACAGCGATGAATCCGATGTATCCGATATCTCGGATGACTCTGAAAGTGATTCGGATTCAGATGCAGGTCACACTCGAATTAAGAGACCTAAAATTAAGATCAAACGTTGTAAAGCATTTGGTCCTCAGTCTAGATCAGGCAATGACAAATATAAGGTTTGGTGTACCCAGGTGCAAGAAGAGTCGTTGACCGAAGATTTGGTATCTTGCGGAGTTACAAAGAGTTTATATCATAGTCGTAATGTAGAAAGTTACGATTACACATTGGGATATTCTCGTGGTAATAAAAAAACTGAAGCTAATAATACTTCTGACGAGGATCAGGAAACAGAAACAAGACTGACAAATAAACGAACATTTAAGGATCGACGTAATATTAAATTAAGACTAGGCAAGAGGAGACAAAGTCAAGAGGAAGAAGATTGTCAAAAAGGATCGGCTAGAGTAATTCCAGATTTGATTGTGACGCCAGAATCTACGGATGAGGAAGTAGCTGCTGATATTGCAGATAAATTGTCTGAAAAGAAGGATGATCTCATAAGTAAATTGATATTGATATGTCCATATATATATATATATATACATATATACATACGTATATGTTTATTATTATTTATGCATACTTACTAAAACTAAAATAAATAAATGTGTATATATTTAATGAAATCATTTTCAGAGAGGATAGTCGAAATCTTAGGAAAAGAGCAAGCAATTGATTTCTTTCAAAAAACAAGGAAAATAGAAGAGGAAGGAGGTATGTTGATAATGAACGGTTCCAGAAGAAGAACCGCTGGGGGAATTTATCTTTATCTTGTTAAAAATGACGATGACATTCCGCAGCCTAAAATTCGAGAAATTTTTTACCAAGATAAACGAGAGAATACGGAAAGGAAAAAAGTTACGTCGCATAGGAAGCAAAAGACACAAAAGATTATGAAACTTTTGGAGAGTATGTGTATAATTTAATGGCGACAAAAATTATAGTACCTTATTAAAAATTCTGAATTTTAAATTTAATTTAAACTTTTAGATGGCTCGGATAAGGACTTGCCAGCACTACTAACACGGGCAGAGCTTTCAACGAGACAAATAGCAGAAGAGGCTAGATTGAGAAGAGGCGAAGGAATGGATAGGATTCCCATTGATTCAGATCGCACAGTTTCCAATCCACCTCCGAGTCCTGTAACAGATGATCCTGATCACTCTGAACCGTCTAATCCAATTTGCTCAAGGCACATTCAAGAATACGAAGATGATTTTCTTGATATTGGGGTGGAAGTAGATATGGAAGTCTTTTAAGCCATTTATTCTAATCATCTTGTCTTTTTTTTTTATTCAACTTAAAAACATGTAATTATTTGATTATCATTAATTTAATACTATCTTTATGTAAAAATTTGTTCACTTAAATTAATATTAACTTTGATTCCCTTAAACGTTTTTTTTTACATACACATAACTCAAGAGTTCATATATGATTGTAAATATGCGCGTGCTGATAGTCTGAACTCGTTCGTTCCTTTGTACAAATCTTTGCAAATATTTATGTACGATTTCATAACAGAAAACTTCTAATTCAACATCAATAGCATTGTCGACAACAATTATAACCGAGGTAAAGGTTTGTCTTATAAAACTATGTACCTTGATCAAATCATTGTATATTGTTGCATTCTTAGAAAAAAAAAAACAATTTTATACTTAAAATAAATTTTATAGAATCCTTGACACTTTTATAAAATAGTTATTAAAACACGAAAACTCATAATATCAATTGATTCAAATTTGATTTATATAAACTTTCATTTGGTAATAAAGTAATATCTGTAAGAAAGCCATTTGCAAGGAAACTACTACTAGTTTAGAATTGCTTCAAGGTTGCAAGACAATTTTTCAAAACCAATTTTTATTCAGAAATTAAAAAGAATGACGAGTACGTTCATATTTCACAATGAATATCGTTTACATTTATATCAAGCACTTAATAATGTAAGCAGCGTTCTTTTACAGTATAAGCCTATTGTAAAACTGCATTGTATTGCAACAATTTATATCAGTGCGTACGCATGTAATGTATATAAATTTATCTATATTGAGTTAAGAAGAAGGAGAAGAAGGAAAAGAAGAAGCTAACTTGCATATAATAAAATTAAAGTAAAAGCAACTTGTTAAAGAGGAAAAAATATCGTTAAAGTTTAAAAGTCATTATAAAATAAATTAAATTCATCATTATTAAAGTGAAATTTTAAATATTTTTTATTTATTTTTTTTATTTTATCATTAACGTTTGTTTTTACATATTTAAGGAGCTGTACAAAAATACAATTATTTACAACGGGAGCATTATGCCATTTTTTCTATTAACGAGAGCAAGTACTCGCACCGTTCTTTCACCTGCAAAATCAACGAACAATGTTTTAATTTGAGAAGATTTTCTTCCAACGAATAGGATTCTTAATTTCAACAACTTATTTTCGTATCATATTTACCTGCTCAACTGTTCGATCTTTTAACAATAAGCTAATCGCAAGGAAGGTTTTTTCAGAATAATCCTTCTGGACATTCTCTAAGAGCACCTTATCGTCTTGCATCGTCCATCGCACGTCGACAAGAGATTTTTCAGCATCTAAATTAGTGCTACTATCGGAATCCGAAGAAGCGTCCAATTTATCTGCACTCGTCGAAGAGATATTAATTTTCTCCGGACTAGTCATTGTATCATCTTCGTGGCTGTCGGTGCTTGTTTCTCCGAATTTGGCGCCAACTTAAAATCGCGAAAGAATAAATGTGATTTGCCAGATTGTTAGCAAAGTGCAATATAATCATCGGGCGCTACTCACATGTGTCCGCATCTCCGTAGTCTTCATTGGTATTGCAAACGTTGCCTTCTTCGAATTCTATTTGGTCTGCGCTCGAGGTGAATTCGTTTTGATCGTCATCGGTTCTTTGCTCCGATTTAACGTGCTTTTTCTCCGACCTCTTGTCTCGCTTGGACTTGACGGACGTCGACTGTATTTTTACCAATTTTTTGTGCTCCATAGACTTCGACGGTGACTTTATACCTTTCTTGGACTTTGAGGTTGATCTGTCACTGTCCTCGTTGTCCTTCGTAGGCGAGCCTTTTGACGAACACGTTTTCAAACTGGTTTCCTCCGATATAGAATCCCGCTTTGACGACTTGCGACGTTTTCTAGTCGGTGGACAAGGAATAAATCTTTCGGTCGTTTTCAAAGATACCCGTGAAATGTTTTCTAATTTCTCATCGTCGGCGCCGGGAAACGTTATTTTGGCAGGCCTCAGGCCTTCGGAAGTTTGCAAATAAATTCTTCCATTTAAAAACTGAAAATACCATTAAGATTTGTATTAAAAGGACGCGGTTACTGCTTCTTTGCAATGCGTTTATTGCTCTTATTATTAAGCCAAGCACTTTTTTTCTACAAACAGCCATTTAAATTTGTATGATTTGTTTTTACGCCCTCTACGCCTCGATAATATTTTTTTGAAAATTCTACTTTGATGGAATATTTTTTATTAAAAATCATTTTATCAAGCTCATTATTTGTCGTGGCAGTAAAATTTTCCTGCAAATGATTGTCAGCTAATTGTTATACACATGGACAAAGTGAGCCGCGTGTAGGAAATCGTACATTATTTTCTAATGAACTACGATCGGGTTTATTCGATAAAGGTTGGCTCAACTCTAAAACTCTTCAAGACATTAATGATATTGGTCCAACTATTCGATCGAAGATTAAATATCAAGCTGTAAAATTATATTCATCCAACTGCAAGATAAGGACAACGCTATCCGTTAATACAAGGTTAATAACAGGTAAAATGTCGAGTCAAGAATTAATATTCGCATTGAAGTGGAAAATTAGTTGTCTCTTAAATTTAAAAAAAAAAACTGATGAGAACTGATGATTTACTTAATCTATTTTATGGGAAGGCTCGAGAACGTGAAATAGTTGGAACCTGTATTGTTACTTGTAGTTTAGTGAGTAGATGTCATTATAAATTATAAATAACTAATAGGAACATCGATATCAGCATCGTTTCTTATGGATGGATGTATGTTTTGATAAAGTGACGAAGTTTCGGATAAAAACGCTGCAGCGTACAAGAAACAAAAATATGTTGAAAAAAACTGAACTTTTTACCCGATAAGTGATATAAATGTAATTTGGTAGAAGTAAGTTATTAACGCATAGACAATAATTTTCTTAAAGCCTAGGAGAAAAGTAACATCAATGAAATTGCTATGTTTCGATGAAAAATTTTGTTTAAAGTAAATCTAATGGATACCTAGGGGTCATCCTGGATAGCAAAATAAACTGGAAAAGACACCTAGATTACGTCGGCGGGAGGATCACGGCCAACCTGCGGCAGCTGAAAAGGGTCATGGGGAGGGGGGGGGGGGAACTGCGATCTCAGCCCGGACACAAAGAAGTGGATGCACGAGGCGGTTCTCAAACCCAGACTGACCTATGGGTCCATGGTCCGGTGGAGGAGAGCGGTTTTTGCTACTTCTAAAGTAATCCCAGAGAGGCTTAGGCGCCTAGTAGTTAGGGGCGTCTCTGGCGCCATCGGATCAACTCGGAGGGTGGCGCTGGGGATGATTCTCGGCATCGAGCCTTTCAGGGTGGGGCAACGCAGGCCCTGATTAGAGTCACCAGGTCCTTGGGGAGGAGGGGAGGGCGCGTCTTGGGTTCCCCATGAGAGAGAAGAGGCGCACCGATGATCTCCTCTTCGACAAAACGAACCGGGTCAGCATTCCTACTCGCGAGAGACATGTGATGTTAAGACGGGCCGGGGGCCCCCCTCTGGACTGGTCTGGTTCACGGACGGGTCCAGGAGTGGGGACGGCGCGGGGGTGTATTGCAAGAAAAGCGGGAAACACGTAATGATACCGCTTGGCGCTTACGCCACCGTTTTCCAGGCCGAGCCGATGGGGCAATAAGGTGGGCTGCGGTGGACGCTGCGGGTGAGCAGCCACTTTGTCCGCGGGTGCTCATCTGCTCGGATAGCAAGGGCGCCTTGATGGCGCTGAAAAAATCTACAATGAAATCAAGACTGGTGGGGAAATGTTATCAGGCCCTGAAGAGTCTTGCGACCAAAGCTAGGGTGGAGCTTTACGGGGCAGGAGCCGGCGGTCGGCCTGTGCCGGAGTCCCGTCAAAGAGGAGGTACGGCAATGGATGGCTGACGAGGCGGCCCGGACCTGGGATAAAGCAGTTACAAGCTACCACCCTAAGGGCTTTGTGACGGCACAAAATGCACCAGGCTGGGCCAGGTTGAAACAATAATTATTTCACGCGGTAAAAATATATCTAAATATATCAATATATATATATATATATGTGTGTGTGTGTGTGTGTGTGCGTGTGTGTATATGGATATATATGTAAAATACCCTTGTTCCACACGATGCGCAGTGTTCGTTCAGTGCTTTTAACTTTGAATCATC
This sequence comes from Kradibia gibbosae, assembly GCA_018907135.1. Classification (NCBI taxonomy): domain Eukaryota; kingdom Metazoa; phylum Arthropoda; class Insecta; order Hymenoptera; family Agaonidae; genus Kradibia; species Kradibia gibbosae. The sequence continues at coordinate 29,693,285 of JACCHX010000001.1, read as the reverse complement.
GACTATACTGTGACAATCACATTTGCAGCCTTCGCCTCCGTAAGGATCTTCTTGTGGCGCGGCTACGGGTAATTCGATATTTTCGTATAATTCTGGGGCATCTGCGTCGTATGCCTTATTCTTGTCGTGTGGACCAACTGGGCAAGACAAATTCTCAAACATGTGGACAGCGAATAGGCTGCAAAGGACATAAATTAATTACTTATTGTCTTCGTGAAACATAAGTATTTATGAATATTTGAAAATTGAATACCTCTCAGGGGGTTTGCCAGTGGGTAAAACTTGCAAAAACATGTCCATTATCAAAGGATGACCTTTGAGCGCTGTGCCCATAATATTTTGCACGACTTCCACGGTTACGTATGGATCCGAGGCCATTTGTGTCATTGCCTGCATTACTTTTGCTATTCGAGAAGGCTGTTTTGCAAAGTACATTTGAGTTACGTTAACGAATTCCTTCATCTTTAACATCATCGTATGATCAACGGACTTGTCGATAAGCGCGGCTTGATGGGGTGTCAAAAATAACAGAAAGTCCGAACACAAATCTGGATACTCGTATAGCTTTTCGCAAACTTCTTTATAAAGATCCACTGAGAGCTTATCCTTGTCTATATTCGCGCTTGCTTTAGTTTCATTATTTTTGCATTCTGGGGGCGACGACGTTTCGCTTAAAAAGTAATCGTCGTTCGATTGGCCCGGATTTTCCAACTTGTCGCTGTAGTCTAGGAAAATTTTCAATACAGTCTTGAATAATTCTGGATCTTTTGATTCGAGTTTGACGTGTATTTTTTGAATAAAAGAGGCGGCAAACTCTGCAAAGTACACGCATTCGTGAGTCGATCAGTCACAGGGTAGGATTTACGCAGTACTTACTCGTAGTTCTTTCATCTTCGTTTATGTTATTCTCCACTTCGACTAATCTTTTTAAATTTTCCAATTCTCTAGCTTGCTTAGTCTTTTTACGACTAGCTGTATTCTTTTTAATTGTTGTGCTAGCCAACATAAGCTCGGCTATTTCATCTTCGTTATCCTGTAATGTAAAAAGGAAATTATTTTAACGAACAAAGCTACCTGCACGACACGCAAATACCCAACGCGATCGAGCATTTGGGCGTGCAATGCAATGCTCCTCCTTCCTCTTTCGAAGCTATTCCCTACGAAGCAAAGCTCTTACTCCTTTCGTAAAAGATGAGGCGTCGTCGTCATTTTTTTCAAAGTACTCTTTGCTCTCGTTAACAAGACTACTCGACGTCGATGCTTTAGGGGATAGATTCTGAGCTAGTAACTTCATGTTCTGGGCACTTTTAATTTTAGCCAAGCGTGGGGTTGTCATTCTCAAGCGCGTGGGTCGTGACTCTTCCTCGTCCGTTTCGCAAGTCCTGAGGCTCTCCGCTGACTCGGCATCAGACTCCGTTTCGTTTACTTTCAATGGCGTTATCTTTGTCTTAGAACTATTAATTTTAAACGTTGAGCTATTGTCATCGGCCTTCTGAGGCGTACTCAGAGACGGCATGTGCCTAAACATATTGACGATTGGATTTCGCAGTTGATGATCCCTGTGTATTATCACTTCATCGTAAGAATTTGGAAGGAAATCATCATCGCAGGCTACGGCATCGTCTTTCTTTGGATTCGAAAATAATAAATAGTCTTCAATTGTTCCATAATGTAACTGGAAATAGCATTTATTTTATAACTAAGTAAACAAGTGCTTAATCGTAAAAAAAAATTGGCTCTAGGTAAACTTAACTTACAATGTTTATAAATTCTTGCCAAACTGTCGGCAAAAATTCTTTTGGCTGCTCGATCGGCGATAACAATTGGTATTCGCTTAACAAATGGTGTCCTGTTTTCGGAGCGGATCCGGTAATAAAGTAGTGCTGCAATCAATTCTTTGTTTCAGAATTAAAATTTTTAAGGACGCAGAAATCTATTTAACTCAACAAAATTAAAAAGTAAATGATTGAAAAAGGTAATTCTGATAATAACTATAGAGCTTAATTAACAATACTTTAATAAACTTATGAAAGTATTAGCAGTTAGTTATTTAAAGACTGACATTCTTAGGCAGCTTTTATTGTTAATTATATAGTTATAAAATTACCTTTATAGAATTCGGTTTTTTGTTAAATTTACTTTTATTAATGTGGTGCATTAATCCAGACACAGTTTTTGTTGGAATTAAATATTTCCTTATTTCTTTTACGGCATCGGCAATTATATCACATTGTCTGTTAAATTTTTTTGGCAATGTTTTTACAAATGGTATAAACTGCTCTAATCCAAGGGCGATGAGGCTACAAACAATTGATTATTACGTCTATTTGCATGCATTCAATCTTATCTGAAAATTATTTTAATTTCATTACTTATCCTCTGACGATAAATACGGATGTTTCATATTTTGCGACAGAGTGCTTGGAAACGTGGTTGGTAGTAATTGAGGATGCATTAAAGCTTTACTGTGGGCCATTAATTTTATCAATTCAGGATGAAATCTTATCGAATACTTTTTTTTAGTGTTAAATATGGCTTCTTCGGTTTTCGCTTCAACCTTTAAAAAATTCAAATACTCTTCTAAAAATTTTGGTTCTGAAAGTTTTGATTCCCATTCGAGAAGTAGGCGAAAGGCATCAGGAAGATTCGCAGCTAAGAATTCCGAATCTATTTTATCTCCTAAAGTACTGAACAAATTTGAAAAAAATTATCCTTACAGCAGTGCGCAATTAAAAAAATTATTACATTGGCATAATAATAATTACCTTAAGCTATAAAGATTACTCTTACAAGTTTTAGACTGTTGACTGCATTTTGGATGTTTGTAAGTCATAACATATTGTTGAACCATTAGTTGAACATGCTGAGTCATTTGAATAGATAATAAATAACGTTGCTGAGGACTAATCAGTTGCGGGAGTTCTGGTTCAGCCAAGACTGGTAATAAATCTACCATTGGATTTCCCTTTAATAATAAAAGCTCTTCGGTTAATATTTAAATCTATGAATTTTTAACTAACTTAAATATTAAAAGAAACAGCTCAAATTTACCGAAGTCATGTTATCGGTTAGTACAAATGATGTATCGGGCGATTTCTTTTTTTTCGATAATCTCTGTTGCTGCTGCTGCTGCTGCTGTGTCTGTTGCTGTTGCTGCAGTTGCTGCTGTTGTTGCTGCTGCTGCTGTTTAGTATATTGATCAGCGAATTCATCTAGTTCGGCTATTAAAGTTTTTAACTCTTTCTTAGATATCTTTACCGCTTTATCCTCTCTTAATTCTTCTTTGTCCACTGCACAATAACAATTGAAAGCATTCAAAATCTGTATTCGTATTAATTTCAACATTATAAGTATTAACACTCACACAAATCCGTTTCTTCATCTTCCAAGATATTATATTCAGGATCAGCTTCAGGATCATCTTCAAAATTTACTTCTTTTTGAAGTGGTTGAGTGTACAACTCCTTCAAAAAATTAATGTATTCGTCTTCTGGTTCCCAATCCCAATCGTACATATCTGTTGTAATATCTGGAGGAATAAATGCTTGTTCTATTTGTTCTAAAGGTGTTTCGCTAAGGCATAGTTTAGATCGTGTTCTATGTCCTATACTCTCCTCTTCTGTAGGAACATGAGGTATTCTAAAAAAATATTTAATTACAGACATTATAATTAATATTAATTCAATGAAAATGTACCTTTCGTAAATAGTGTAAAAAAATTAAATGATTTATTTTTAAGTAATCGAAATATTAAAGCCTTTTGTTTATTTTTAATTAATTAGGCTTACATTTGGGGTATTTTAAAAATTCCTTGTTTGTCGTACTGAACCTCTGGAAAATGTGATATTTCCAATGAAGTAGACGTATCACTGGATGTTGCTGGTGTCGATGGCTGAGAGTCGGCATCGCTTCCTAAAGAATTATCAATATCTTTGTCATCGTCGCTTTGTTGATCTTGATCAGGATGATATTCCTCGTCGGATGAATCTTCTGAAAATTCCTCTTGAATAAGGATTTGAACATCTGAAGTTGTATTTTTTACTGGTGTTATAGGCCAAGGAATATCATGCTGTGTCATTGCTAATTCCCTAGTATATGAAAAGTACATAATGAAAATAAAATTATAGTACATGATAATTTGTAATTACACTATCTCAATCTATTCAACGATTTGATATAATCATAAGTTATATGAATCATACTTGGCTTTAGCTCTTGTTAATTTAGGTTCAAAAATAATATCATCTTCTCCCTTTGTAAGTCTTTTTTGAACCATTGCCATAACGTGTTCATTAGAAATCACATGCTTTAAAATATTTTTAACGTTTGTTGCCGTCAAGTTTGTTTTGGATGCCTTTGCATCTAGCTGCCTTTCAATTTCCTCTTCCATTTTGTTTAAAAAAGACGTGTCATCTATAATCTGTCTTCTCAATTTATTACCATCATCGATCATATCAAAACTATCAACTTCTGAGACATCAATTTGAAGTTCAGTAGCATCCGAATCCGATGAAGAATCATTTTCAACAGTGTCCAAATCTAGATTAAAGGAGAAAGACAAATTCCTTTCCCTTGTAGGATTAGCCATTTTTAATAGCTTATAATTTATATTTTTTTAAAATGAAAATTTGTATTGCTGAAAAAAATACGAATGCATATTATTGACATTACCTTAACATTTAATAATAAAATTAGGTATTGTTATATTTACAAGCATTGTTTATATTTTAATTATCGATAGTCGTCTTTGGGTTGCATTGTAAATAAATGCTGGAATTTGATGTCGTGAAAAAACATCTAATAAGAAATTGATTTAAAAGCGTTTGGTATAAATAAGGTTATAACTATGCAAATAAATACGCTACGTTCGTATAAACATAATATTTGAAGTACAGTAAAATAATAGTGAGCTTGAAAATTGTGAAATACATGTATACACGAAGAAAAATAAATGATCATAAATAACTACATTATTTTTACAATCCAAACTTCAATCGTTTGTACTTTGTACGATGTGGCGGGATAAATTGACATTGTCAGTATAGACTGCAAAATACGTGCACACGCTCACACTTGGAAAATTCGAACGTGTATGCGCCACAAAAGCCACAATACCACATTACCACTTAACGTGTACAAAAATTCGTCAGGTAAGGTTAATAGATTGAAAATTAAGTTTTTAAATCCAACGTTAACAAGAACTTGGATTTTTCCGAAGCCCAGCGATTTAACAATAGGCATCAATTTTAAATGTAGAATTATCTACCTGATTATCAGTTATCTTGAATAATATTTTCATCCATAATAATGATATTAATAAGGCTCTATCGATTACTTAACCGTTTTTACCTAACCTATCTCGATTATGTTCAATTGGATTAAAAAAATAATTCAAAGCGTCGTATAGTTAATGAAAAATAAGGAGTAAATGTAAGCAATTAATTTAGAATAACATAAATTTTAGATTTCTTAGCGTTTACTAAATTATATCTCATGTGCGTGATAAAATGTTTTAATTGAATTTATTTAATAGTACAACAAACATATAAATGTATCGCTTAAAGTAATAATGTAGGCATTACAAGTAATGTCGTTTTTGTTTAGAAAATTAAAGAAATAGCGATGCGAAATGTAAACCTCCAGTATTCGTATAGTTCACAATTAATCTCCTAAATAACTGTTTTTACGATACTTCACAGTTTAAAAAATGTTTTTTTATCCTATCACAAAAATGTTAAAATTTTGTTTACGCCTAATCCTTATTTTGTATGACTTATTTGATAAAAATTTTTAAAATTTTATTTTGTGGAATGGTATATTCCATTTGATTTTTTGAACTAAATTGATTCATGATCATGGTTAGCAGCAAAATATTCCGAGTACGTCGCATTAGGAAAAAGTGACTTTTAAAAAATGCGGTACTGCTTTATTTGCAAAATATTAGTAATTTTTTTGTCACAAGATAATATAATATGCACTGATAATGAAAAATGTTTCATTAAGGATAAATTTGTATTGACACGAACTGCTGATTTGATTTATTTATTCGTTAAAATATTTTAATTCAGGCCGGGAGCTTACAAGTTTTTTTTAAATAATGCTCGGAAGTGATTTTTGCGCAATCTTTATTAGTTGAAGCTATTATTCGATCCGTAGTCAATTTTTCATATTTCATTAACCTGCTTAGGAAATTCTTGTTACAAATTCCGTATTTTCACATCGCGGTGAGAAAATCTGCGCTTACATGCCGTTCGTTATGCAATAATTGTTTTGTTTTTTTTTAAATGGCTTTAATAATCGAGAATTTTAAGCTTTCTCTTTAAAAATTTGATACGATATAAGGCTATTGAAGTATTACTTTTTGGAAGCACATGGAAAGTAAGAGATATTGCGAATATGAAAAACCTGACGTATATAATTTAGCGCAATGAAAAACTAATTAAACGTTGCAGTTCGGGAGGTGCCTATGAGTGCCGCTTAAACAACATATAATTCTGAACTTTCTCTGATGCCTTATAAATACGCAAAATGAGATACGCAATGATGATGAATGAATATCAATGCTAGAATTTCATTTCATTCTCACACATGCTTTGCATTATCTATGGGGAACAATGACTAACTCGATACATGAATACCTTTATAAAAATTGCACTCAAAAGATTGCAGCTTAACACATTACTGGGGGCATTTAACAACACATTTGTAGTTTTATAATTTTCGTAAATCAAGTGTAAATCGATAATATGTAAAAAAAAAGAAGAAAATATTATATTTTTTATACGTTACATTAAGAGGTTAATTTCGATGGAATTTTTTTTAAAGGATTCACATTGCTTATCCTTATAACACGTAAATTATGCGATATCATGTAATATTCTCATTAGTTTACAAGCTGTTTATCGATTAAACACATACGGAACGTCTAATAATTTAACACATCGCCTATCCAGATAAATACTCGATGACTTATTTTGTACAATCATTAAATTAAAAGTAAATTAAAAACTGTGCTTAACGTTCCATTATAGTAAATGTATAAAAATGTTTTATCGTTGTACGTTAATGTCGTATGGATTTATAGGTGCATATGATTATCTTGGGTATTAGAAAAAATTATTTTGCAAATAATCAGTGATTTTCATACCACGTTTCATCAAACTTAATGTAAATATAGATCTAAACTTCATTATGTTATTTTGTATTTAGCTGTGTACAAATCTCGAGTCGACGATTTGATTTTTTATCTTGATTTGTTAATATAACAAAATTTATAGTACCTCGAGTTTTTTAAATGTAATTGTATCAACCGAATATTAAATGTAAGCTTTATATTGTGGCATTGATAATTCTTGATAATAGAAAAATATTTTGATGTATTTGCTACAATTTATAGGAAAAAATGAATGTAGTTTATAATTCAAGATTTCGGCTTTTCGTCTGCTTTCTGATAAATTAATTAAAATTGCAGGTGCGAAATATTGATATTACGGGATGGTTTCGTTAGGTTTTGCCTAACTATTAGTTGCATCATTTGATTCTTGTGCAGTGGTCTTAATCCTAATGACATTGTCAAACTTGCAGAATAAGCAATAGAAAGTGAGGAACAAGTCTGGAGTAGCGTAAAATAAAAACAAATGTAACCGTTAGTTCAGCTTTAAATAGCGCTTTAAAACAGACAATGAAAATCTTAAAGTTTATCTAGAAAAAGAAGAACGGAGTTCCTGAAGAGGTGACATTGTGAAAAATTGCAAGGAGCAGTAAAAGGATCTCGTTAACGGGGGAGTGAAATAATCGGGATCAAGGATTCTGCTTGATGCATCGATCGGGAGGAATAAGCTCGGACAAGGGCGTCAGTTTCCTCGCAGCGAAATACGTAAAAAGAGGATAGCGAGCGTAAAGCGCGTAAAATACGTAGGATTTGGCTAAGTACGAGTTAGGCTTTGGCGGGCCGACGAATGGCTCGGCAAAGGCTTATTAATTCCATTCGATGCTCGAAGCCTGTAATTGACAGTGCAAGAGGCCGAGTCACCCGAAAAATTCGCACACTTGGAGAATTCGAAATGAATTTTGCGCACAAGGTAATCTCCAGCCAATGAGTAGGGGCTATTACGGAGCGGGCGCGTGCACGACTTCTCGTCCCGTGCACGTGTCCTCGGCTCAAATTAGCCGCCGAGCGGCTCGGTCCGATCTATTAAAGGTCCCGCGAGTCCCGCGACGACGACACTCGTGCCTACGACGACTAGCGGTGACGAGCGAGGAAAGCATCGAGGAAAGCATCGAGGAAAGCAGCGAGGCACAAAGACCTGCTTTAAGGACCCACGCCCGGAAGCGGTCGGACAGAAGCTCAACGAGCCAATCACCGAGAGCTGCGATTATGAGCCTCCACGCGATCCTCGCACTCCTGCTCGGGGCGAGTCTGACCCTCGTCGCCTCCCAGGACGCCTCGCTACTCCTGCAGAACCGAAAGATCGTCGACAGACAGATCGGCTGCATACTACAGCGGAATTCGTGCGACATCATCGGCAAGCAGATCAAAGGTATCGTATTTAAAAACGAGAGGACTGACCCGCCCACCCTCCTACCCGCCACTTCTGCCGCTAGTCCCGGACTAATTTTCTCTCTGCGTTACCGATGATTTTTCAACTTTTTCTTCGTGACCCAGGGTCGATTGTCGCCTCTGACGGAGAAAACCGAAATATTAAAGGCTCCCTTAAAAGCTTCGCGATGTAAACATTCGCTTAGGTTATTCTTTCGAGTAATTTTACCATTTAATCTTTTAAATGCAAAAACTGTTTACGGCCGTGTGTATTTTTTTGTTTATTCTTCGTCAACTTCTTCTTCTTCTTCTTCTTCTTCTTCTTCTTCTTCTTCTGAGAATGCGACAAGTGAGCTTTCCATCTCAGAAAGTATATCAAACAAGTTATATATAAACTTGCAATTTTGTATTAATGATTCTCGTATCTTGGCGACATTCAATTTAATCCAAAACAAAAGCACTTATTTTGGCAATAATATTACAATTTTGGAACAATAATAGAATTCAGGAATATTCTCAATAAAATTTTATACATCATTATATTTTGAAAAGTCAAACGAACTACGAAACAAAGCCATAATAAATTTCTAATTAAGAACAATTGTACATGAAGTTACGATTAAATTTTAAGAATTAATAATTATTGACAAATATTTTGCATATTAAACGAAGAATAACATAAGTTTTTCATTTATGAACACAGTTTTACTTTTAGATGTGAAAATTTTAATTAGCCTGATTATTTAAAAAAATAAGGAATAGAATAAGGAATATAATTAACCATTTCTTAAATTTAATGTAAATGTTAAATATACGTTTTTATTATGTTTAAAAAAAAATGAATAATCCGTCGATCTGTCGATCAATTACCCAAGATGAAATATTCAAGATTATAATATTTTTATTATAATACATTTTGTATTATCGGGAAAAAAATATAAACACGCATTGTTATTAGTTTAAAAAAAAAATCCTTCTGTCATGCTGTAGCCGAGTCGTTACAAAAACTATGTAAAACAATTTGATTAGGACTGTTTTCTAAAGCTTTAATATATATTGCGGTAATCCTGTTAGATAAGAAAACATTATCGTTTGTCTAAGATCCGAGGATTTCCTAACGTCTCCCGAATGCCATAAGTATACAATAGTATAAAAGAGAGAGAGAGAGATAGTGCACAAGAAATAGAATTTCGTGTACATTTCCAACAGGAAAATTAAAATAAAAGTAATATTTACTGAAATTTTCGATAGTCTGGTTTGTTCTTATCTCGCAATGACGTAGCCTTTGCCGATAAAGAACAAAAATTCAAAAAGTTTCACCGGCAACAACATAATTACTTAAGAGCCAAGCTGCTGTTGAGACATCAAAAAGTCAAGTATTCTAATACTTCCTTCCCTGTTTGCTCGACTTTTTAAACTTCAGTCGAGTTGGAATGTCGGAGGATGCTTTGAATGCTTTTGGTTAACAGACGAGGATCGAGGGCGCGAAGGCCCAATGGCTAATCGCGCATCGATCGTTGAACTCTGCCTCGAGCTTATCGGTAACCTGCATTGGGACATCGCAGGCGCAACCTGCAGGTGACAATAGTCCGAGTGCGGGGACCCGAGTCACGAGTAGGTGCGAGTACATTGTTTTTAAATTTGATCATCGGCGGCTCCCACCCACTCGAGGATGCAGCGATCGAACTTCTTCTCTCTCTCTCTCTCTCTCTCTCTCTCACACACACACACACACACACACTTTCTCCATTGTTCTAAACGTGCGTTTCACGTCGCAGCCCTGCTCCCGGAGGCACTGAACAACAACTGCATGCGCTGCACGAACCAGCAGAAGATAAACGCAAGCAAGCTCATGGCCTTCATGGAGCAGTACTACCCGACCGAGTGGGAGCTCATACAGATGAAGTACTCGAAGCTGCGGAGGTTCGCCTAGGCGAGCCCGAGGGTCGGAGGTCCCGAAGGATCGATCCCGGCTGGCTGGCTGGCCCCCGAGCCACCTCCACCCTCCTCCTCCTCCTCGGGCCCCACTCGACGACCAGCAGATGGACGAGGAGGACTCGAGGATCTCAGCCGAGCCGCGGCCAGCACCGGCAGGAGGACACCCCCCGAGCCATCCGCTCGAGCTCGAATCGCCTTCGTGCCATTGGGCGCTCCTCGAGCCTCCGCAATCCTGCCCCACGGCTTCGGCGCTCCCTGCAAAAATACACGGCCATCGGACCACTGCTCCTTCATCTCTCGCTTATCTATCGAGCATTTTTCTACCTATTCTTACTTTCGTATCCTATTTATCTATAATTGAGTTTACGCGCGCGCGCGCGCGCACACACACGAGCATTTGACAAAAAAGAACAAGACCTGCTGCTTTCTTTCTTTTGCGCGTAATGATACGAAGAAAAATGATTACTCGAGTTAATTCATAAATAAATGTAAGCGCGCAAGCGCAAAAAATTAATCCTTGTGCGAAGTTTGAGACTCGCCGGTATGGCGGCGATATTCACAGCTCACTGTATTTGACTGCTTTAAAAAGCTTGACAAGCACTTGACAGCTGCTCATAAGAATGCAGAAGTACTTTTTCTACTTTATTTCTGTATTGTTTAGCAACGTTTGACTTACCATTGTCCATTTATCGAAACAAATAAACGATTCAACTTTCGATCATTCTTCAGCAATTTTTTACATCAACTTTTGCTTACTATGTTGTCATCGGTCAAAAAAATATTATTCGTAATTGTCATAAATTTTATAATAAATTATATTAGCTATAGAAAATCATTGTCTTTTTATTTTTTTAATGAAAAAATATCTCATTTTTGTTGCCTCGTTCGCTTAAATTTTCAACTTCAAAGTTATTTCAGCTAATCGCTGTTAAAAAAATGTAAAAGTAAATTATTTTTGCTACACTTAAAAAAAGTAGAAAAGCTTATTGTCGAGTTTTACAATATCGCTCGCTACATTTTTACAGCTAACTTGGATCAAGATACATGGCTAAGTGTTTAATTGTAAAGAATACTATGCGCGGCCAAAATAGAAATTTAATACTGGATTAACGAGCTAATCTTGAAAATTCGAGTTTCGCATATCAATCTCAAGTACAGAATTTTACAAATAAAACGTCCTTGGTCTAGTAGTAAACATATCAGCAACTCAAAAACAGCCCAAGCCCCAAGCTAGAGAGTAAATGATCGAACTACCTTACGCCTTGTTGCTTATTCTCTATGGCATGTCTCTAAATTAACGAGTTAAGGTTTTTTTTTTAATTTTTAAGGACTTTTTTGGTCTTGGAAATGAGAAAACTTCTCGGCTACATGGATATGTAATAATATTGTGTACGTAATTTTGCTAATTCTTATTAATTTTTATGCATATCAATATTATTTAATATTTGTGTAAGATTTACTTATAGTGTAGGATTTCGGAGAAAAAAATCCAGCTCTGATAAGTCTTTTGCAATAAAGCGGATTGTTTTTTATATTTTCACATAAATATCGTTATAATAACAAAGCTCTTATTTTATCATAACATAGAGTTTAAACTAATAGAATTCTTTACGCTCAATTATTTTTCAGAATTAACAAAATAATACATTGATAAAGTTTTATCTAAAATTAAATCCATCGTATTTTCATTTCTTTTATTTCTAAGAGATGGAAATTTTTAAAACAAAGCATTACGTATTTTATTTGAGTAATATTAAATTTTATTTGATTTCCAATATTTTAATTATTAGTTTCATTGTTAATATAACGTTAAAATTGATTGATATTTTTAGTACATTAATTGTTATTTTATCAGGCATTCTTAAGTTTTATATAACACTTTTTTAAATTGTTTTTCAACCATAAGTAACACTTAATCCGCGAAGTCAACGTTATGAGAAATATTCTTAGTCCTTTTTAATAATCGTCAATTTTGATTATGTAATAAATGTTCGTTCAATGGTCGACATAATTGATGCTTATTAAAATATTATGAGATCTTTTGTCTCTAATTCAAATTGAAAAACTGTTTTCTTCCGAGAAATATTTATCCTTATATACAAATGTGGGTGTGTTTTAATTTCTCATCAAACACGAAATTGAATGATGCAAACGATATTAAACGCAGAGCCAACTCGCTACGCATTTCCATTCGATATTAAAAATTAAGTTTTAATTTACGTCCATAATATTTTAAGTGATTTCCGCTCTTGCAAGAATAGTCTTTTAATTTTTCAATAGGTTCCTTTTTTCAAACTAAAGAAACTAAACTGAAATTCTTAAACTAAGTCAATTAAAGTACATTCACCTCGGTGAAAACAGCAGTACATAGAATAGGTAAAGAAAATTACGGAAATAAGTAGAGTTTACTTAGACAATCGTATGAATGAAACGTAGCAATTATGAAATTAAAAATGATAGCATTATTTGAAATGAAGAAAATCTCATAAAACTTATCAAGTGTTTCGAAATTTTATTTGTCTAGTTAAGAAAAAAAATCATATTTCTGTACAGATTCGACAATTATATTAGTTACGCTACAGTTGGATTCACTCGAAATTATCAAATTTAATATTTAAAAATAACGCCTTCCCAGTTAAAAAAAAAGTAACGAGGGCAATAAATTTTACTCTTTTATTTTAGTAATAACAAAGCAAACTCGTTGTTTTACAAACAAAAACAAGCTCCTTCTTAAGCCACATTGACGCACATTTTTAAAACAGTAATTATGAAAAAGGAAATACAGAAGTGGATATTCGTATATGTACACACACACATACAACATTTAAATTGCTTTCTTCGTTTGCTCAGGCTCAGGTCGACAATTAATCATGGTGATTATAAATATATCCACTATGTTGATATGCGAGTTTCATCGAGTTACATACATACCAAGAGGAACAAATAAGAATAGAAAAGTACTATAGAAAATGGCTTAATTTCTTGGAGAAGGTGTTTTGTAATCAGAAGATCCTTCCTTTAATCGGGTTAGAATGGGTTTAGGCGCCGCATCTAGAAAAGATGTGGTCTAGCACATACTTCAATAGCATGAAGAAAGTCACTTTAAACGATGATATTCTCATATCTGCTAACAAGGAATTTTTTCCTCATTGTATCGTCAAACCTTTTAAATAGATTTTTCCATTTCCCTTAGCCGAATTACATTCTCGTATTTGTACAAGCCAAATGCATAGCGTAAGAAATATATTGTTTAAATAACGCAATAATTAAAACGCAATTTAATTATAATTAATGCACGTAAAGTAATACACAAGTACAAATTTTCATTTTTAAAAGTTCAAAATAATAATTTAGCTTAAAACATCTTTATTGATTCAAATCGTTAATGAAATTAAATGACTTTCTTTAAAAAAAAAATAATATTTTAAATGATATTTTTTAAACAAATTAAAAAACCCTGTGCACTCATAATAATAAATATGTGTACTCATTCATTTGCATAACTTCATAAAGAAAATTGTAGTCAACAATTTTCCAGCATAAAACATATATTAAATAATTTGTGTTCACCATAATACAAACTTTAATGATAAAAAAATACTTCAATCTTTATATAAAATTATTAATATTGTATGTAAATTATAGTAAAAAATATAATGAGTCAAGGATCATACGCGTCATAGCCATACAATTATTTACTATTACAATCATCCAAATGACTTTTTAAATAAAACAAATATAAGAATAAAAGTGAAAGATGCTTATGATTGATATTTCAAGATTCAAAATTTCTCAAAAAAGCACATTTAATTTAATACCTCTGAAATACCTTATTTTTATTTTATTTACTTGTTACTTTAGCTCGACTCAAAATGCCGTATACTGTACAGATAAATTTTTTTGAAGATTTTTCTACTTTTGCTTTTTAATTTACTTTATATATTTTTAAAAGCTAAATAAAAACCTCGATTCGGAAGCAATGAAATCGTCGTTATCTAACTCATTAATAAAATAATTTTCATATTTTAAGGAAATTAGTAATAGTTTGTAATTTTGTTTTATTTTTTTTATTATCTCGCAATTTATACATTAAAAAAAATAATATAAAAAACAATATCTCAATATTGATTAAAGTATCAAGACATTACAGTCAATATTATTGTATGATATTAGATTTTAAATATAAAAACTGATTTTTAGAGTACATGAATTTTAATATTGTTTAAGAGCATAATTAGTAATAAGTATTATATTAAAAATACTATTCGAATTTTCAGTTAAAATTATTGAAAAAGTTCTTTATAGTAATAATTTCAATTTATTCGAATACAATTTTTAATTTGATTTTATATTTATCGATGCATGCAAAACATGCTGCGACAAAATTTTAATAAATAGATTCAATAGAAAATTACAAATTACTTGTTCACATAAGTTCATGTTAAATTGTAAATAACATTTTATAAAAGTATATGTGTTTTTTGCAGCAATATGTATGAATGTAACATAAAAGTTACGAAGTTTAATACGTGTTTTTGTAAAGTAAAGATTAAAAAGTATAATAACATATTTGTGAAAAAGGAAGAATTTAATGTTGTAATGTAATTTATTACTTTAATAGTTTTTGAACGATTGGATTTTATTATACATGACAATCATTTACCTTAGACAAAATAATAATGCTATGCGTAGATTGTAAAAATTTCGAAAATACAGAAAATATAGCCTAATTAGAATTTTAATTGTAATTTCGATTAAATTTATGGGTGAATATCCAGAAATTCTGTGAATATTTTATGTAAATTAACTTACCGTTTAAAACGGTTTAAAGAACAAAAATAAAAATGATGCTGGCCATCAAAACATGCCATTGATTATATTAGAAGTAAAAAATATTCGAGGTAGTAGTATATATATAATAACAGCAAACCAAATAAGAAAAATCTAGCAAGCTGTAATCTGAAGTATTTTTAGTAAAACGCGTTTGAAAAAATATCTTAACACATAATCAATACATGGCAGTATTGAAAAAAGCCTTCATTTAGTTTAATTACAATATTAAACCTATGTAACAAAAAGGCAAAAGTATACTGTAAAGCTTAATACAAATATATCGACATAGAATGAAAGTTTAAAATAATAAAGATATTTATTTAATGCAAATATCATAATTACTCTTACGTTTAATATCACAGTACAACCATACGTAATGAGAATCAGTTAGGCAACGTAACCGATGATGAATATGTTTCTTAATTTTATCGATTTGGTTCTGATTAGAAGGTGCTTTGTTTGTTTTTAATAAATATATTGAAGTGCTTTTTAATTACATTTTTTAGTGTCATACTTACCGTAAAAAATTTCTTATAGGCTAATAAATCGAAAATATTGTTATTTTTATTTACAAGCGTATCATAATTTAAAAAAAAATTTAATTCTTCCTTCTTTCCATTTGAACTTTTATTTGATTGAGAAAGAGAGAGAGAGAGAGAGAGAGAGAGAGAGAGAGAGAGAGAGAGAGATAGAGGAAAATGAAAACAACGAACAAAACAAGGATTAATATATTAAAAAAATGCATTCGTGTCTGCAAACATACGTTAAACACTAAAAGTTTTTTTAATATTTGATTTTGTACATTTGTTATTCGATAATTAAGAAGTTTCAATAATTAAAGAAATATTATTGAAGAAGTTGTGTTTTCTTACAGTTGTAATTATAAAAACAATACACTTATGATTGCCAAATAACTTTACTTCATCGATCAGTTTTTGTTAAATACAACTTTAGAAATATTTGGGTCTTATAAAAATTTTAATGATTTTTATAACTCACAATTTTTTTTACAGATTAAATACAAATCTGAAATAGAAAAAAAATCTTTTTTTGTTCGATTACTGCGTAGATTTAATGAATAATTTGCAATGTTATATTTTTTATCAATTCAATTGTTTTACTTACATAAATTGATAATTATTTTATATAAGGTTTTATTTTAGTTAAGTTGTTGAATATCCAGAGAATAAATTTTTTATGATAGAAAGTCCAATGTTCCATGTACGATATAAAAATGTAATTTCTTTTTAATAAATTTTATATTATCAATGTGAATACTTTCTTCATTCAAAATGTAAGTGAAAATAAGCGTAAATAATAATAATATAATGTATTGATAAGTAGTTAAGTACCATAAATACAAGTATAATAGAACAAGCCTATTGATAATTACAGGTTAGAAATATTTCGCTTACCATTTCATTGTATTGTATTAAATTATATGAAATATCCGTATAAAATAACTTTGCTTATCATGCTTATCATTTTTCTTTAATCTGTAATAAATATTTAATTACCTGCTGGCTATAATTTCGTATTATTTAAAAATTGAACTTATTAATTTTACTTAGTATTTAAGTACATGTAATTAGGATACTTTCATTGATAAAAATGTAATGTGTAAGTTAGTTAAATATATAAAATTTAACTTTATTTTGTGAATAAACACATTTATATATATATATATATGTATGTATTTGAAAAAAACACATATTAATTTTATTTAAAATTTTTAAAAATTTCACGATATTTAGGCTTTAAAGAAATTGTAAATGCCATATTTATTGTCAAAAAGTATATAAGTTTATAATAATTTATAGAATTTTTTAAAATTAAAAATCCTCTTAATTATTATTTATCGTGTCTTGAACTATTGAAATGTTTTACGTATTCGAATAAAGAAAAAACATACACCAATTGATAATTAAATGGTACTATGATGAAAGTAAAATATTATCGTTTTGTTAAATTTTACATTATTTACTCATGTTTTCTAATTAACGTTAAAATAATTATTAGTAAAAGTTAAATTATTCATTAAATACATATATAGGAAGATGGATGTGTATAGAGATTTTATACGCATATCCTTTAAATAAGTCTTCTATGAATTGTTTTGTAAATAATTGAGCTAAATTATTTTAAATTGTGAATATAAATAAGCTGAGATATTAATAATCTCAAGATCTGCGTAAACTGACTCGAATAATGCAGTACAAATATTGAATGAAAACAATTAATTTCTCAATATGCGTGAAAACAGATGAAGCGAAATAAAATTTGACAAAGATTTTTATCTCGTTCTTGAGTAATTTGATAAACAGAATGGTTACTTAATCGAAAGCTGACATTTTAAATTGTAAAGTGTTTTATTTTCAGCTGGGTGTTTATATTTAAAACGTTAATTTAAAATCTTAATTTAAATGTAGGATACGTAGCCGATAGGTGTTTAATAATAATAAAAACAACACAGAAGTGTTTTTCCGTGTTCTCGAGAGGTCCGGCATATAATTACAGGGGCAATTATTTTTTATAAAAATATGTTTTAGAGTTAGACAAGAACAAATTCTGACCATTGAATTACCAGGTATCCGCAAAAGCTAATTTCTAAGCTTCATCTTCGCGGTGAGTGGCAATTAGCGTGAGTACATCAGCGTGTAACATTGCGAGCATGATTAAGTGGCACGTAATGCATATGCGACGTAAGAGATCACAAGGAGAGCTTCAACGATAGCCAGTGGATTGCCCGAAATTCATACTCAACGTTGAACGAGGCATAGAATAGATACGGGAGTGCAATGCGCCAAGCATTAGAAAGATAATCGATGCGTTTAAAATTTTGACCCCATTGACTCGGACTTGGGCGAAAACGTAACGAGTCTTCGGGTTCGGGAATCTTGGCCCGATGTATGCCGTAATCATTTTTAAGCGCTTTGTCAAGGTCCTTCATGTCCAAAAACGAATTTAAAAACCACAGCCGAGTACGCCTTTTCAGTAAATTTATCATTACTTTAGGGGCCCTAGGATTTTTTAATTTTAGCGGCTTGTGATTATTTGTTTGGCAACTTTCTAGTTAATACAATGTTTGTTTTTTCGAGGCAAAAAAATAACTATTCCGTCATTACTTTAAAGTTAATAACAATAATTATTACTTATGAATTTGTAATTTATTCCTTAAAAATGTATTTAAAATACTTCTGTTTTTTTTTTAAGCGATCGTTACATCACAGTCCAAAAAAAAAAATGATTTTTACCGTACAAGTTTTTACTCGCTTAAATTAAAATAGCGTTCTTAAATTTTTACTCTATCCTTTACTCCATTAGTTTATTGATTATGCAAATAAAAATGATGTTTCAAATTTACCTACAAATTATAATGACTCCGACTCTATTAATAAAAGACGCGTGAATTTCACTGTAGCAAATCGTTAATATTAAATTGTTCTTAGCGTTATTATGTTGTATCTTCGTTGATATGGATTATTACCATCATCGTCATCATCGTGATAATAATAATAGTGATGATAATGATAATGATAATGATAATGATAATGACAGATGTTGTCGGGATCGTTTTGACTATTGTTGTTGCGCTGTAAAATATAGAAAGTTAACTTACGTAAACAATTGCAAAGCCACGTATAATTATTATATCGTAAAGATCTCGTTGGACATGCATCATACCGAGGCCCTTCTCGGCTATATTAATTGTCAAGAATGAGTCCTTATAAAACCAGTTCAGTTCTTTCCGCCTGGTGCTTTATTTGCCGAGGTACGGGAGTGATTTTACGATTTTCGTTTGCTCCGTACGGATCAAGGTGTAAGAAGTATCGTAAACAAACGGGCGCCCGTAAGAGAAAATATCAGCGAGATGTAATGAAGCGCAATTAATTTAGATTCCGCACTCGGAATTAACGAAATGACAATGCCAGAAGAGCGGGCGGGAAGGTAGAATAAAAGAGCCGAATCGGAGCCGAATAATAAGTCCGGGCGATTTATCGCCGAAAGTCGGAGAATATCGAGCCGGTACGGGGGCAAGGACGAGCGGCGGAGGTGGAGGTCACCCCGAGCCGTCGGCGTCGGGATCGGCTTTCTCGGGCCTCGACGGCAAATCATCCCTCGGGCCGGAGGAGGCCGGAGGGGCCCCTTGGGAGAGGAGAAGAAGAAGCAGGAAAGAAGACGGTTGCGCAAGGAGGGGCTCTCGGGGGCACAGGGCGACCCGCTGGAGGCTTCCCGCCGAACCGGAGCCCCTCCACCTCGGCCCCGCTTATAAATAGCCGGCAGGCTCTCGGGCACCCGATCACTCTCCCGAGTCCCGAGCGCTCGACACCTACACTCCCAAGGAGCACCTCAGGATGAAGGCCCGCTACCCACTGATCGCGATCTGCTGCTCGCTCCTGCTGCTCCTCGCCGAGGCCGTCGAGTACACCAAGAAGTACGACGGCGTCGACGTCGACAGGATACTGCAGAACGGCCGCGTCCTCGGCAACTACATCAAGTGCATGCTGGACGAGGGCTCCTGCACCGCCGAAGGACGCGAGCTCAAGAGTGAGTCCCCCCCCGCCGCCGCCGCCGCCCCAACCGCCCATACTTGGCAATTAATCGTCCTTAGCCGCTAACCCGACCGCCGTCTCTCGCCCGCACCCGAGTCTCACTCCTTGGGGACCGCCACCCCCCCTCCCGACCTTGACGGCCTTGAATGGCTTCTTTCAAAGTCCCCTTTCTCCCCACCAACCCCCCAGGACTATCCTCCTCGCGTCCTTTTAGGCCTTGCTCCACCTCGCTCTTCCTCCCCTGGGCCAAATCCTGATTACAGGGGACGCGATTTTCGAGCTACCAGCACCGCGATTTCAATTTCCTGTATATTTCCACTGTGCCTGTTGTAAGCTTTCAACCAGTTTTCACAATTTTACGCTTGACATTTTACGCTCTTTCGAAACCAGCTGCGTCCGCTTCCCATTCTTACTATTTTCATTTGCCGATTACTGTTACTGCCGCACACGCGCACACCCATTTACACCTATACATATACACACACACGCACAAACACAAATATTTATATAATTTATGAAATAAAAATTGCACTACAATATTTTGTAAGAAATTTTAATAGCTTTTCGGCCCTTCTTCAAAGATTAAAATTAACATCCGAGGCACACTTTTTTCAAACGCTCGTGAGCATTCGCATAAATGATTTTTTCAGAATCAAATGTCTTGATACATTTAAATTAAAATATACTTGCGCCTGTCTAAAATTAGGAAAGGAAGATTATTTATGTAATGAAAAAAACCCACCAATCGTTTCAATCGCGTGAAAATAAAATTATTTCAAGAAATGTAATCAAAGTACACAACAGATATAGAAAACATATAGATTATTCCATCCTACATACAATTAAGCTTATACTGTAACACTACTAATATTGACGCAATCTTGTAGTTTCCAATATTCAAAAAATAAAACATCGCGATAAAGCAAATTATTCTGTTTTCAAACTTAACATTGACTTTAACTTTCCGTTGCATAAGAGATTTTAGAGCATTAAACTTTCTAATATAATGTGAAGTAATAGTAGTTTTGTGTTTAATAAATAGATTTCAAAAGGTTGGATAAAAAACATTTTACAACATTTTACAGAAAACTACCTTTGAGCGAGACATTTATATTATATATTTACGTTCCATACATCGTATTACCTTATTTTGCTTTTGTCTACGTTAAACGATTTTTATAGGCATGTATCCGATTATTTTATTATCATTGACAGTAAAGAAGGCATTTATAATTTGCCAATTAATAATCATCAATGCAGCATTGAATGCAAATATCTATGATTTAATTTTAATAAAAGTATTTAAATTTTTAGTTAAACAATTATAAAGTTTTCTCTCGTATCCACTTGAAACCTACGTGAGTATGATCTTAAACGATGAAATTACGTACAAAATGTGACTGTTGCATAAAAAAATTTATAATCAAGTTTATGTAATTTGATTTTTTATCAGCCCATTGTACGCTTGAATAGAAAAAACTTGATCATCGACAAATATGATTCTCTGAGTTGCATTTGTAGTTAATATAGTTAATAGGAAAGCGTTATTCCATATGGCGCAATAAAAAATGTTTTAGTGAAAACACTGTAAAAACGAGTGGCTTTCATTTGAATGCACGTTAAATGGGTAACGCTCATCCGTAAGCGATGCAGCCTCAAAAAATTTTGTCTCGAGTTCAATACACTTTCTCTCTCTTTTTCAAGAAGCCCCGCCGTTGTCGACGCTTACGTAACCTACAACTTGAACTTTCACGCTCAACTTGTACGATGCCTCCCTTCCATTATACATGGCGTATATTGCTTACATTTCTACAGACACACGCAAAAAGTTCGCGCAACGCTTATAATAATATAAAGCGCAGCTGCGATTTCCAATCGTGTCTTTTTCAAAATAATTTATTGCTTTTAGACACTCGATTTGCTTTATCAATATCTACTTTATGAAGATAGTTTTTTTTTAAAATGATTCTTTTTTATATATAAAACATTTGCTTCCTCGTAAAGGGAAAATAAAATTAATATCTTAATTAAAAACACTCAAACAAAACATTGTTAATTAAAGTTATTGCGTTAAATCCGTTGAAAGATAAAAATTTACTTTCTCACCGTACAGGTGTATATTAATTTAAATTCACTCAAAATTACACGAGTTCCTTTTTTTTTTTTTATTAAATGTTATGCATTGACATAATACGTATTAAATTTGAGAAAATAATATAAAATAATATCGTGTTATTTAATTTATTTAAATTTTATATGTATACGCACACAAACACACACACATATATATAAATATATATATAAATGTTTTAGAAATACTTCCGGATGCATTATCAACGGGCTGTGTAAAATGTAATCAAAAGCAGAAGGATACTGCTGAAAAGGTCATTAAGCACTTGATGACGAAACGACCTGGAGATTGGGACAGATTAGTAAAGAAATACGACCCAAAAGGCGAATTTAAGAAGCGTTTTGAAGCACAAGGAAAGAAGTTTTGAAAATAACTGATTGAAATTTATAAGATTTATACATGTATTTTTTTTCCTTATGAAAACTTCTTTTTACACAATGACATTTGCAACTGAACTTATAAAAATGTATATCTTCAATGTCAGATTAAGTATTATAATAGCGTCATTATAAGTTGAAAAATGTTGTTTTACAATTACTGAATGAACATTACTTATATATTGAACAAAGAACTGTTCATTCCACACGTCGTTTCTTGACTAGGGATCCCAGCTGAAATGATAAAAGTAATTAAAGATTTTCAAATATACAATCAAAATAAAGACTGCTAAATTATTGTTACTTCAAATAAATACATAGTGTAACGCATAATTTAAATAAAAAGAAATGAAAAATATTACATACTTTTCTCTTATTAATTTGTAACTTACAAGATCAGATATTGCCGGTAGATTATTTGTCTGATCAGCAACAGGAGGCTCTTGTTCTCGAGCTTCTTTTGCTATAACTTTTTTCATATTTCTGTGCTGTGGAAAGGTCGGCATTAACTTTGGATCGCAAGCTGTAAGAAAATATATTTGGTTATAATATAAGTAAAACCATAAAACAAGGCCAGTTATATGTTGCTAGTGACTTACGAAGTGGTGCTTCCTTGAAATAACTACTTTGTAAGCATTCTTCAGCAGTAGCTCTCTTTTTTGGATCGTACATAAAGAGAAAGTTTAGTAACCTAAGACCTGCGGCACTTAACCATGGGAATCTTTGTTTCAAGTTATTATACGGTTGCTGCTTAAGTGTGAAATTCTGCAGCGCCGGCAGTGTATTAAATTCGGGCCAGATTGCTTCGCTAGGAGTTCCTAATAAATCAACTATTAATTCTAATTGTTGAATCTCTGATCGACCTGGTAATAATGGCCTATGTCCCAGAAGCTCTCCTGAATAATTTTGAAAAGCACAATAGTAGAGACTTTCGTATTAAATAGAAGTTCAAAAATGGACTAATGCTTTTTGAAAGAATAAATAAATTAAATGTATTTGCTATGATACGAAGCCTCACCTAAAATACAACCAGCAGCCCACATATCAACTGAAGTTGTTTGTGTCTTAGCTTGTAAAAGTAATTCTGGGGCTCTATACCATAGGGTTACGACTCGTGGTGTCATAGGCTTTAAAGGTAAGCCAAACCATCTTGCAAGACCAAAGTCTGCTATTTTTACACATCCTTTGTCAGTCATAAGTAAATTTGATACTTTTAAATCTCTGTGTACTATAAAATTATGATGCAGATATCTTAATCCCTTCAGAACTTGCAGCATTATGCATTTTACTTGGCTTTCGGAAAATGGAGCTTGCATATTATCGAGTAAACTAGCTAGATCCTGTTCACAATATTCCATAGCTAAAAATATGCTCTCTAAACTTCTTCCCACAACTACTTCTTTCAAGTGGACAATATTTTCATGCCTGCAAGACAACAAAACGCTTATTTCTCTTAAGCCACTCATTGGAAGGCCATCCTTTTCATTTTCCATTCTAACTTTCTTTAGAGCTACGACTTTATCACTTTTCGTATCTCTTGCTCGATATACAATGCCATATGTGCCTTCTCCAATTCGATTAAGCTTTTCGAATTCTGATACAAATCTACATTTTCCAAGCTTAAAAAATATTTTATTGTAAATCAGTGTAAATAGAAGAGCGTTGAAAATAGTTGACAAAAAGGATACTTACAATATCTTGTTCTGGAATTTCCATAGGCTTTCCAGTCAGAAAAGATGTTAAAACTCCCTTCCTTGTAATAGGGGCAGTAGGATCAGGTCCAGCTTCAAGCGAGCCTTTTTTCTCAGTGTCATTTGTCTCACCAGATTTTTTCCTTGCATTTTCGTCTGATGAGATTGGGTTATGAAAGTATAATAAATCAGTTGTAGGAGTAGGAAAAACATAAAAAAAACCAAACAAGGTATTGACTTAAAAACACTTTAAATTTCCCAACCAAATATTGCTTAGTTACAACTAACCTTTTGTCATCTTTATCGTAAGTTTATCGTCAATTGAATATAAAAAAAGTGCTATCAATTAAGAAATAATATTTACAACATAAAGGACAATATTTAACGCCAAATTGAAGCCGTTGATTGTTTTAAATTATTGTAACCTATAAAACCATAATCAACACCGCAGGACGCAAATTACTTGCTTGTGCGCGCGCATCAAACTAACTTTCAGAAACTCTGCGAGTCTGCCTCCAGCGACGGCAGCGACCGACGACTGCAACGACTCCCCGACCCTCGTTAGTAGCTGCTCACCCTGGGCCAATGGCGACAATTGGCGACATTAACAATTCAAGCGATAATAAAATATTCTATTTGGCTCATTCCCGTTCTTTGCTTGTTCTTGGCAATTTTTTCTCTCTTTCTCATTTGCTACAAATTCTTCGGAAGAGACAAATGGAACGATATCATAGCCTAGGGCTTCATCCATTATCCATTGTTACGTCTAATGAACGGCTTGGATGAAACGCCGACACCGTGTCGGTGTTTTCACCCCCTTCGAGCTTCAATAGTATTGAAAGACCAAAGATTTTTTTAGGGTGGAAATGCGTGGATTTGGCGCCCTATGTTTTTTTAAAAGCCTTTGGCCGATTCAGCATAAATACATTTTTTCACTGCTCGAAGCTCTTAGAAACGAAATCGACAATCCTCACAATGTGATTGTTGCGTATTAATTTATCAGCAATTAAGCTGCTGTTAATTCGAAATCATTCGAGCACAGGGCTAGTCAAATATATTCTAATACGCAAATATTATCGCTGAATCCATGTAAATGTAGTTTTGAAAGAAAGCTAATTTTTCTCATTTACTCGGTTCCTTTTAATAAATGGACAATACCCTTTTATTATTATGTATAAAATACGATTATAAATCGTGAGATCTTCTAAGTAAATGTAAGACTATTGAAATTTTTTTGTACATATTCTGAAAAAACAACAAACAAATCACTTAATATAAGCTTAATTATAATGGTAATAACAAAATTTAAGTTTCACGAGCTCATAGGGATAAGACTGAGAAAAATAATAAGTGATAAAAAGTCCCTAGAAAATCGCTTCTTTTTTTTTTTATAACGTGGTTACAATGAATGGGATTTGGCGCGAACAAATATATCTTGAGCACAGTCGTGCTTGTAAATAAGGCGCGAGAATAATATAGAAAGTACTTTAAGAAATATTCATTCTGCAATTCGTTAGAGTAAATATTTTCTAATTTTGTAAGTGACTTCATAAATAACCAAATGGCAACACTCGCACTACCCGTTAACGACATCGAGATCGAAAGCATGCTAACAAAAAATAGTATTTGCTCTCTAAAAGAGACTGAAACAGGTGTTGCTGTGATTTCTGACAGTAATGAGGCCAATATTATGAAGGAGTCTCTGTCAAGCGATAGTGGCATTTTAATGTATAAGAGCAGTAGTGACGTTTCCAGTTTAATAGTTGACGAAGACAATGAACATTCTACAAGTTGTACCCAATCCACCAGAGCAAATGTATTGTATGAGTACAGTTCCGATGCAAATGAAGATGATGAACCCTTGCAACAACAACGCGTTGATCAATCTTTTCTTAACAACAAAACTTTGCAGAAAAATAAAGCTCCGAGTAATTCAACTGATTCCAAATTTGATACAATTATTAAAAGCAATGAATATCTTAACTGTGCTACACATAATAATAAAGAAATACAAAAGGAAGAGATAAATTGTATAATTGATTCTAGTCAAATTGATCTTATAAATAGTAATAATTTAGAATTTGAATTTTCAAATACACAAAATATGACTGAAGTCCAAGATCGGAGTTTTAAAAATGATTCAAAAAAAGATAAGATCGTTGGTTTAAGTTTTAAATCAATGGTTGAAAGCCAGCGTTCTGTAATTGACAAATCAAATGATGAAAGTAATTCAAAATCAAGTTTTACATCATCAAAAACAAGCCTATCTGATATAGACGATGACAATGAAACTAACTATAAGAGTAGTCAAAATGTTCATTCAGAATGTACAAAAGATTTGTCTAACTTAAGTACATTATCTAGATCAACAAAGAAAAATAGTCAATCAGATTCTGATGATGAATATATTAATACATTCAGTGGCAAATCTTCAAATAAACAAGGCTCACCTGAAAGGAAGTCCGTTTATTCCAGTGATAAAGGTTCTGATTCAAAAATTAGAGATACTTCACCTATGGTTGATAAGTTAGATGATGGAAAGAATTTAGAATCCAAAATCAAAATATTTGAAAATGAAAGTCAAGGTGAAAGAAAAAAAACACAATTGAAAAATTATTCTAATATTATAGATTCAGATTCTGATGAGGAAGTAATAAGTTCTTATACATTGAAATCTAATCATAGGCATGATGAACTCCACACATCACCAAAAAAAAAATCTTTTAAATCTGCAAAAAAATCTAAAATTAACGATAATTTAAAATCAGTCTATGAAAAAAGTAAAATACACAATGATGGAAGAAATTTTGAATTTTCCAATGTAAGATATTTGTTATTATATTTCTTGAAATTATTATAATATTTTTAATAAAATAAAAAAAAAACTTTTCAGGATCTTGTGGATTCTGATTCTGAAAGCGACAACATTGATCATTCTGAAAACGATAATAATGATCATTCAGAAAATGATTCTGGTGATATGGATGAAAATAATTATACAAAAAAAAATAAAAAAGACAAACTAAAAGGCGAAAAAAAACATAAAGTAAAAAATTTTTTTTTTTAGAATAAAATTCTTATTTATCATGCGTAACATATAATAAAATGCCATTTTACAGAGATCAATGAGGGCGTCCAAAGAAATTGCAATGCAACAAATTCATAGTGAAACACAGAGATTAATAAGAGAATCACAATTGTCACTTCCGTATCATAGGCCAAAACAACGTACTTTGCAGGAGTTTTTAAATAGAAAAAAAATAATGTCAGAAATTCCTAAAAATTTAACATGTGCTGAAAAAGTTAAAATGTTTCCTGAAATCATTAGGTAAATTAATTATTTAGTTTATATCTTTTTTGTTTTAAATTTTTTACACATTTATTTCTTTATCTTTTTATTGCAGTAAAGTTGTAGAAGAAAAAGAAAAAGAGGCTGAAATTTTCTATAAATCATCTGATTCCGAGGAAGATGAAACATGTAATGAAGTAACGAAAGTGAATGATATTAATGAAAAAAATGAAAATAAACAGGAAATTCAAATTAAAAATGACAGTAAAAACGAAGGCAATATTCAAGAAAAAAATCTTCAAAAACGATCCTTGGATTTAGGGGTTTCTAGAAAATTATTTATGGAAGATACAAATGATCCTGGAAAAGATGGAAATCTGAATGTTTTAAAATGTATGGATGATAAAGAAAGATCTGGTTCAAGTGATTCGATAGACCTCGAAGAGAAGCCTAACGAGGCTAAAATAATTGTAAAAGAATCTAATATTGTGAATACGGACATAGGTATTGATAATAGCGATAAAAACAAAATGGATAAAAAAATTAACGATGCAAAAATAAAATCATTAGAATCTACAACTAGCCTTGAAAACAGCACCGAAGAAATTGTTTTAAATGTATCGGAAACTGAGTTGAATAGTAGCGAGGATAAAGGTGTATTAGTGGAGTCAAATATTGAAAATAAAGGTCAAGAAACGGCAGTAATATCAGAGTCTATCGATGCGAGCATAAGCAATAAATTGGAGGATCCAATTTTGCGTTTAGGTAAAGAAAAAGTTGACAACGATGAAATTTTGGATTACGGTATATTAGAAAATGATTTTAGTCTGCCTTTCGACTTGGAAGAGGATTTTAAAGAAAGTAATACAAAAAAACAAATATTGGCCAAAGCCCTAAGACAAAATCCTACAATAAAAGGATCACCGGGCTCGATGATCGACTTGGCTGTTGCAGGACAGATGAAAGAGGGTGTAACACGATTACTGGATAGATTCGCGCGTCACTCCGTTGTCGTGAAGCCCAAGGTCGAGGAAGTTGCGGAAGTTAAGATCCTACGTACCGAGGGCTCGGGTAATGATATACAAGTAATCGAAGAAACCCTGCCATTTAAGAGAATCATCGTCGAAGATGAGGATAATAAGGAGCAGAAGCCCGGTGAGAAGTTGAGGAAGTTAAGGGAGGACTTGAAGCGTAGAATCGCCACTGTGAGAAACGAGGAATGGAGACTAAAGGAGAAACGAGAAAAGGAGGACGATGAAAAAACGGACGATGCGGTTGACGACTTTTACGCGAATTTACCGGATGAAGAAGAATTATTAGAAGAAGAAGAGGAGGAAGAAAGCAGCAGTAGCAGCAGCAGCAGTGAAAGTGAACCAGAAGAGAACGACGTGCTCGTAATTGACAAACGGAAGCGGAGCTGCCAATTCGCGGAGGAGGAAGCCGAAGAAACCGATAATGAATACGAGGACGATGGTGCAATAGCCGAAAACGAGGAGGATGAGGAGGAGGAGGAGGAGGAGGAAGAAAACCAACAGGATGAGGGCAGTGAGCTCGACGTTAGGGATGGTAACTCCTGTAGCGACGACGACGACGGAGGAAGTCGGGAAGGGCAACATAATGACGGACCAGAAGATGAAAGAGGAGAGAAAAGTGTACGTCATACAATAATCGTTGAATGCTTAAGCGCGCGTGTGCGTGTGGGTGCGATGAAATATAAAATATTCTTTTGTACAAGGATGGTAATTTTAATTAAATAAAAGGGCCTGAAGGAGGACTCTCTCTCTCTCTCTCTCTCTCTCTCTCTCTCTCTCTCTCTCTCTCTCTCTCTCTCTCTCTCTCTCTCTCTCTCGCGCGCGCGAGTCGTCAATGAAAGTAAACGAAAAAAAAGGATCCAAAGGCTATTCATTGGATGAACTAATTGAATAAACGATTCGCAGTGCCTCAAGCCGAGGGTGTTAAAGCGGATCGTGAGGCCGTTCGAGGAGGAGTCGAACCAGTCGGAGTCGAGCCTGAGCAACGACGTGAACTCGAGGCTGTCGTTCGATCGGACGAAGACCGACGAGGACATGTTCGCCTCGCAGACGAGCAACAGCAACGCGAGCGAGGACATAGACGGGATCCCGCCGTTCCAGCCGCGGGCTCGCTCCGGCTCGGACTCCAGGAGCCAGGCGTGCAAGACGCCCCTGGCCAAGCCCAGCAACATCCTCAGCATGATCTCCCCGGTGGCCCAGCTCACGGCCCTCAACGCCTCCCTCGGCTCGGCCAAGAGGTCCGCCTCCAAGACCAACAGCATCCTCTTCGGACAGATGGAGAGCTCGCGCTCGGTCGGCAGCACACCCGCGGAGGAGAGGTGAGCCCACCCCCAGGGAGCTTTCGATCCCGCAACAATTACTCTTTTAGAGCTTTGCTCCTCATATTGAACGAAGAGGCTTCGTTGGCAACCTTATTGAAGGTTCCATTGACCAAGCAATTCATGTCTTTCATTCTGTTTCAATCGGTCTCATTTAGCCTTAAAAACTTGAACAATGAGTCTTTTCCCCCGATCGCAGCTTTGGTCGCTCTTAAAAATAATAATGCACACTTGCCTGCACGAATGACTATTGACATGATTTTTGCCTATTCAGCGATAGACCGAAAAACAGCTGCAATTTAGAAAAAATGATAAGTCTTCCGAAGAAGTTATTCGAAGACACATCGGAGACGGTTAACGACGACGAACTCTTGGACATATGTTCGGGGAAGTTTACCGAGACGCAAAATTTAGAATCAGGGGCAAGCAACAAAAAGAGCGAGGTGACCGACTCGCAGTTAATGGAATTGTGCTCTGGCGCTTTTCCCACCCAGTCAATCGACACGAAGAAATTAGAATCCACGGGCTCGAATGTGCATCTTTCCGATGAAACTTCACAAGACATCAACCTGACGCTCGAGGACGAGGAGAACGACGACGCGACAGACAGTATTAGGAAGATGTCGTCTTCGATGAAGAGGAGCGACGAGTCCATGTTTAGCAGTGACTCTAAAAGTCCCGTTAAGGTCCCTAATTACGGTAGTGCTGCCGCTAAAAACCCCATGGAAACTTGGTTGAAGAGAGCTAATGAGAAAGCAGCGAGCAGCCAGGCGCAGCTACAGAAGCGGCCAGAAGTTACGGATTCGCAATTGATGGATATATGCTCGGGTGCCTTTGCAACCCAACCACTTGATATGAAGGAGCTGGAACAAAGTCAGGCGCAGAAGATTCAAAGCTTGCACGATTTTGCCCCGATCCCGGCTAATGGCTCCAAGAGTCTCAATAAAAAGGTAAAGCCTATTACAATGACGTACATAAACTGACATTAAATTAAGTCGAGCTTGACTTTTCAAGCGAAGTCGATACCAATATAATGCCAAACATTTAAACAAAGAAAACACGACGATTACAATAATCATAGCTGTGTAACTGATTTATCATTTATTTCCAAAAATAATTGCCAATTTATAACATATGGTAATGATACTTTTATTAATTATTATATATCTTTTGATCGCGTGAACAAATTCACTCTAGAGCAAAGAAACCAAGACCATAGAAAATAAAGCTAAAGCGCTTCTGAAACAAACGATTACCGATAAAGAGGAAGAGTCTTTGGCCCCTTGGTCTGCGTATACTGTTATGTCTTCAGACGATGAAGATTTCAAAGAGCAGAAAAAGAAAAATGCCCAACTGAAGAAGAAGGGATTGAGAAGGAGAAACAAAGTCAAGAAGCTGGAATTGTCGGACGATGAGGACGACAAGTCAAATGAATTTTCCGAGGAGGAGGAAGATGAGCCCATCGAAGACCAAGACCACGACAAATACATTGATTACGACTCGGACGAGAACGAGATCATTGTTAATAAAAAAGAAATTAAGAAAGTGGCTGCCAAGTACCTGGAGAACGAAGCTGAGCTGAGCGAAAGTGATTGGGACTCGGCCGATGAAGACGAACAGGACATGGACAATTTTGATTACGAGGAGGGCGATAAAGAAGAAATCGACGAGCATAAAATGAAAAAGCAATTGGAACGGATTCACGCACAAAAAATGATGGATCAAGATCAGAGGGAAGTAAAAATGCTGCAAGAGCTTCTTTTTGACGATGGAGATTTGCACGATGAAGCCGGTGGTCGAGAAAGGAAGTTCAAATGGAAAAATATCGGTCAGTACAGTTGGTATTGCTTAAATACTTAATTTATAATACTGTTATCGGTTGACAAATTAATTATAACTATAAAGTAAGATAGGAGACGACATTTTTTCCGTTCGCATACTAATAACATATAACAAAGTCTGTGGCATGAGTCATTAAAATTGTATTTACTTTTTTAAGTATATTTTTATTTTTGTTGCATTTCAATTGTCGAAGCAGTCGAAGGCTACTTTCATTTGTACAATCTTCATGAGAATTAAAATTCTGTTTTGGATTCAGACTTCTTGGATTTAAAAATTCTCAATCTGCAGTATATACATCGAAGCGATTCCTGTCACCGAGAAAAAAGCTTTTTTTTTATGTAAATGTGATTGATAATTAATTATCTAGTGTTCTATGGGAGTTCTCTAAAAACTTCATGATTATTAGTTTTATAACTCTGATCGTTGGAAATGTATGGATGTTTTTCCTATGGTTTATCGATAACAATTATTTTAAGACACCCATACCGTGTAGTAATATTTTTTTAACCACTTAAGATATTAGGACCCCAAAAACCAAAAGTTAAATACCTTTGCAATTTGTATTTATAAAGCATTTGTACGAACTTATAATTTTCAGATAAAATCGGTGATGACGAATTACGGCCTAGTACGATTGATGATGATGAAATGGACGATGAAATTGATACTGAAATCGAAGCTCAAATGCGAAAAATAAGATACGAGCAAAATAAGTTTTTGGAAGAAAAACAGGTGCTTCACTTAATAATAAAAAAAAAAAAAAAAAACCTTAACATTCTTTTAATAATTTTTATGTATTATATGTTTCCACAGAAAAAAATGGATGAATTTAATCAAAAAGAATTTGAGGAGAATAATTCACTTAAATTAGGACTTAAAGTTGTAAGTGTAAGGTCATCAAATATATTATCATTAAAAAACACGAAAACAAAAGGCCCTTTACCAAATGGAATTTCAAATTTATCGTCAAACGCCTTCATAAATTCAAAAAGCTTATCGTTTGTAAGTCATTCTTCTGTAAAATTGTCTGAACTTTTGTTTTGTAATTGTATAATTAAATATTAAATACATGTCAAATGTTTGCAATTGCAGTCAAAAATGCAAGGATCATTTTTGTCAAGAGGAAACGATACGTTGATTCGAATAGCTCAAAATTTACCTGAAACAAACAAAAAAATAATCAACTCATCGCGTAATAGAAAGTTCGTTTTCGAAAATTTAAGCCCATCTGTATCTGATTCATTAAAAGAAGATATTATAGAAGAAGAAAGTGATAGTACTCCTAAAAACAAGATAAAGGTACCCTTTGTTGTTTTACTAATAAATTTTTTCTTTAGTAAATGCTAAGCTACACAAAAAGAGAGAGAGAGAGAAAAACATAAATTATAATAAATATTATTGTTCTTTCAGAGCCGTAAAAGAAAAACATTCTTGACTCAGACTCCGAAAAGTACAAAGAAATTAAAAGTTGACGATCGGACGTCGAGCAAGAAATTATTTTAATTGTTCATCATTAATGATTAAAATCATTTTCGAAACGTTGTTGAATAGTATATATTTTTAGGCCTTGTACATAAGTATTGGAATTTTATTGTATATATGAATATGTATGTATGTGATATTTTGTACAAAATCAGTCACAGTTTACATTAATATTTTAATTATATAATATATATATTTTTTCCCTTTAATAATTCTTATATAATTCGCGTCTCATGAATTATTCAAAGTTATAAAGAAATTTCTTATTTATAAGTCAATCAATCAACTCAAAGAATTTTTTTCCGTTATATTTGATAAGTTGATTCTTGTAATAAAAAAATTTTTTAATTTTGAATTTTCTTAATTAAAACCAAAGACACATTAATAAAAGTACATTCGTTATAAATTAATATAAAACTTCCAAATTTGAAGAAAACAATATTGATGTGTTATGATTCTGAATTACCGTTAGCTTGTTAATATTCGTTACATTCTGTGTCATATTAAACCGAGTAAAAGGTTTACATACGTACGTGGAAGAAATTGAGTTTAAAACTTTGCCGAACAGATTAAAATTAAAATGACTATTTAATGTGTAAAGATTTTAAGTACAATAATTTGGTCTAAGCCATTTATAAAGAAAGAGCTATATATTATGCCATTAATTAATTAAATTATAATTGAATCCATTATAAAAATTTAACTTATTTGTCGAACTGTTACATTTAATATGGAACTGATTATCAAAGACGTGAAACTATAATTGGTCATCTTTTTCAGTGCTCTTCATCGTATCAAAACTAATTTATAAAACATTGCCGTGAATTTTAAATTAGTCCACTGCTTTAGAATTCACATTCAATAATGCGTTTTTTATATGATACATCATGTCTGTTAAGGATTAAATTGTAGGTCTATTCATCGGAAATTCTTTTAACGCTTCACGAGTCGAATTTAATGCCGCGCATGTAGAAATTCTCACGAACTTGTACAATTTCCGTTGCAAGTTTTAATTTTTATATAACGCAGTTATTATGAAAAATAGCTTTGCAGAAGGCAACCGACGGTTATGTAAATGCCAGAAACGATGAAAGTTGGAATTTTTCGTATTTAAAAATTGCTTTCATCGATACGCTCAATGTAATGATTTTATTTTATCATTTCAATGTATTGTCCTCTTTGCATTAATTTTTTAGTAAATAAATACTTAATAAGCCGCAGATGTAGGCACGTTCCAATGCTATTGGGCGAAGTTCAATTTTATGTACATTTACTTATGTGCATGCTCAATGTTTTATACGAAGTTTAAAATGAATTTTCCTTTATTTGCTCCTTATTATATAAAAGAGTATCCCTATTCAAATTGAATTTTGAAACGCTTTAAACGATATATTGATTTTGAGCTGTTGTTTTCATTGAAATAAATGATTTACGTGGCTATATATCAGTCAACATAGAGTTCGAGCTTAATCTCGTGTTATTGGTTGACGAGTTCACAAAAATGCATGTATATACACGATGACGATAATCGGAGCTTTTTCATAAAAATTGACATTTCGGGTTGGAAAAGCGATTACCAATAGTAATTCTTTTAAAAATTAATTTGTGCAAATTGTATTGTCCGAGCCTCGACAGGGGCTTATTACGACTCAAGTCGCTTATATAAATATGCAGGTTGTATTAGTTAGAGGCCAAAGTAAGCAAATTGTCGAATGCTTTTGAGTTGGTACGAATTGAAAAAGGAACATTTTTCAGCGTGCATTGAAAAGAAAATAGCAACTAAGTGGCAAAGCTATCCGGTAAGCCGGTGATTGGGGCTTTTGGTGTCAGGCCTGCTGTGGGCCAGGATGGAAGGTTGGTCGAGGTCGAGAGGGGGTCGCAGTTGAAGAATCAGCAAGACCTCAGGCCTCGCGAGTCTTGTTCGAGGCGTCAAAGGACGAGTGCGCGTATAACGCAGCCGAAGCCAGGTCAGCGGTGCCCGCCACCCCCTCGACGCGTCCTCGGTATAGATAACAACAACGGGCTCGGCCGACCGACCGATATCCCCGTCGGTCCTCCGGTGGACCACCGCGAACTCGATGTTTGCTGTAATCCTATCCAATAATGCACAGGATGGCCTGCGGCGATTTTGCATCGGCGGTCCCCTGCACTCGGGGGCGAGGGAAAAAATACCCGCTAATCGCAGAGCCAGGAAGGAATTGTAACGTACACCGGGATGCGGAGACGCGGCTATCGATTACCAAGTGCTTCGACTTCCCTTTCGAGGCGCGTCGCGAGCCAAGCCGCGCCATTCCGGAGCGCCACACTGGACGCGTCCTTTTCCGAATCGCGAGTCTGCAGTAACAATCGGACGCTTCGATTGGGCACACGATTGTGATCACGGGTCGTTATTGTGGGCCCTGGGACGAGACAAGGTCGTGGCGGAAAGTAGCCTCGACTCGGCTCTAGCCGAAAATCCGGGCAGGCTTCATCTTCCCCCGTTATTAGCCGTACAATGCAAGAGCTACCGACGTTACTCGATATCTTGAAGATTCGCGGCGGCATTTTAACGTTCTAAAAATAATAAGCCTCGGTAGCCTCCAACCTGGGCATCGATGCGTTAGAAGCAGAGGAATACAATCGATTGAAATTACCCGGGACTTAGAGACGGAGCAGAGCAGAGGTCGAAGGGAGTTTTACAAGGGCGTCCTTGGGGGTGGAAATTCGGTTGGTGGCAACGACGGAAAGAGCGACGCTGTTCCGAGCAGCCGGGGAGTAGAGTCCGAGAGGACGAGGGCGTAGAGCAGTGGGAAGATAACTGTTGTGTCGGAGAGAGGAGAGGAAAGGTGCAGCAGCTATTCGCGGGGCCCCCGACAGATAAGAGCTCCGAGCGCGGAGGGAGCGTCATTCGGCGTCATTCGGGAGCTTAGGGACGTCTCTCTCTCTCTCTCCATTTTGGCGCACCTCCATCGCGGACAGAAGGTAGGAGTATTTTAAAAGTAAGCTCGGCGGTCTCGCGCGCCCGGTGGGCTGGCCAGGATGGAGGAACGATGAAAAGCCGAGAGGGAGACAGGACCGACCGCAAAGTGCCGCTTCCATATATAATGACGAGGAGGAGGAGGAGGGCGGGCGGGCGGGTGGGGGACTGGAGAGAAGACACAAGCAGCGGGGCCATCGGGGCTCGGAATGCCCGGCGAGGACTCGGTAGCTGGCGGAGGGCCGGGCAGTGAGTCGCGCTGCGGTGGGGCCGGGAGGAGGAGGAGGAGACTCTCGGCGGGGGTTCGCAGTGCGTAAGCCGATTAGCGCTCGAGGGCAATGGACGAGGGGGCGGTGAGCTTGCGCGGCAGATAGAGAGACACATTAAAATCGCCTGAAATATGCAGGAGGCTGTGCTGGCGCGCGCTTTCGCCCAGATTCGGCTAAAAAGCCGCGCTCTCTCTCTCTCTCTCTCTCCGGGAAAGCTCGGCACGAGTTGCTGGGTTGCGCGGGCCCCGAGCGCCTCTCGCCTACCCCCCCGACCGATGCCGCTTTTTCGATCCGAGCGAGTCGAGGTCCCTCCGTACAATTTTGCTGGCCGTCTAAGATTCCTGGGCCAGCTCCCCCGGCCCGTGTGTCTCTCACCGGGTGCGTCCACCCAACCCCCAACTCCCCCGTGTGAGGACTCTGACGTCTTTCCTGAATATTTCATCCGCTGCCGGCATTCTTGCGCTCCGGTCCTGCCCCGGCTTTAAGCTGAATGTTTTATCATTCTCGCGAATCGACGTTTTTCCTACTAAGCCCTACCGACCCCATTCCATTTTCCGAACTCACCTCACCTCCCGACCTTTACGCGATGCCTGACACTTTTCACCTACGACTGCGCTTCATTCCTGACCTTTACCATTGCTATTATTTGCTTTTTATTTTATTTTGCTTTTATCTTCGTTATTTATTAATCGCTGTTGTTGTAATTATTATTTTTGTTGTTGTTGCTGCTGCTGCTGCTGCTGCTGTTGTTGAGACTAATTCATTGTTATAAAATAGGTCACTTTGAAAATATTTTGTAAAAATCATCTTTCGCTCACTCCCTTCATACTCCACCATGTTTTTTTATTTCTTTCGTAAAAACAGCTTTTAAATCGCTCGAGTCCTGACCCATTTTTATTTAGCAAATTAACGGCAAATATTATTGTTTCTATATTCCGGATTTTTTCTCGTCAACCAAACTAATGGAAATACATTTTATATTTCTGTAGTTATCAACTCGACCCGATTTACAATATAAAATATTAATGTATATGCCGGTTTCGAAAAATATACATTTGCAAAAACTTCTATTTATCCTCGTAAAACTTTTTCTCTTCCAAAGAATATGCACTGCTTTCTATAAACTACTTTCGATACCCTCAGCATTGATTCGTAATAAATTTTGTTTTCTTTTACCATCCATTTCCGTTATAAAACAAAATTTTCATATTTACTTATATAATATTTTTTCTTATTTTTTTCCTATATACATGCACATTATTGATACTTTTTTCAGTCAAGACTTTTATTCGTTTGACTATAAACTTTATAAAATCTTTTCGAACAAATTTCTATTGAGAATTGATAAATTATTTAAATTAACGGTAAAAATATAAACTACATAGATTACATTTACCATATTACATTTTGTTTATAATACATCTTCTTATGTTAATGTAATTAATGCTTATGTATATATATATATATATATATGTATGTATGTATGTGTACGAGCATACAAAACGTAAATCATTCGGTAATGAACGTTATCAAAATATGTACAAACTAATTAAATAGTAAATGCAAAATCTGTATTGATCTTCAAATAATATTAAAAAATAATTGTAAATTTAAACGCACATTTCGTTATAAGCGAATACTCACGGCGTCCACTACTCATCCATCACTCCGTATTCAGTTCACGTAAAAGATTGTTATTTCACGATAATGCTTTATTTTCGACATATTGCACGATACATTTGTGTTCCATGCGTAAAGCTTGTGAATGCGTAGCTTTATATTTTCCCTAACAACGTTATTTCACAATTGTACGTTATATGCATAATATTATATAATATGTTCACTTCCTCGTTTCTTCGGCTTGTTTATTATAATTTCATTAACCAAGTCTTTTAAATCATCCTTAACTGTCGAATGTTTCATCAACTTCCTCGTTTAAGTTTCAAGTAATTCCTGTCGATCCTCCAACCTGATCTTTAACGCATTTGTAATGCGTATGAAGATCCAATACCATAAGAACCAGCTTTTAAACATTACGAAATATTATAAACTATACGAGTGCATGCATAATGATTAATTGAGTATTGAAAAACATTAAATCGAGGACAATGATTTCGACTTCTTAAACAACGAAACTAGCATTTAAAAATAAAAAAACATTTTTGTCTATGCGTAAAATATTCCTCGGCTTAATGATTAATATTAATATGCCATCAGCATTGACATTCAATTGAGGGTAGTGAAAATTTGAGAACTTGTAGAAAAATTATAAAAAAAAATAAAGAGACAAGTTTTGAATTTGATATCGCATAATTAATAAATATTTTATTAAAAGCACTTTATTCGTAATAATATAACTTCGTTTTGTGTCAATACAATTTTTACATGCTCGTTCGTGATTTTTAAAATATAGGCAAAATAAAATAAAATAAAGCTATTTATAATAAATAAATGTATGTATTGTAAAATAGCTTTTAAAATTTGTAGCTTTATTTTTATGAATTTGCATTACGCACCATAGTTTGCCATGTAACATGAAAATTGTTTACTTTTAAATATTTTGTCATTGTTCGTGAATTAAATTCACGAATAAAATATTTGCGTAAAAATGAAATTGTTATGCGATGATAGTTATTTATTCCAGAATTTTATATATTTTCCTATGATAAAATATATTGCAATTAAAAAATAAAACTACGAGTGAAGAGATTTACAAAGTAAATATTTGAATATCATTAAATTGAGAATGGTTTTGACCATGGTTTCGATTGAAAACATATTTTTATTTATTATAATTTACATGGCTTACGTATACTTATGTGCACGTAATTTTCGTAAAGAAAAACATTATTCGATAAGTCCTTAATGGAGAGGCAATCGCACAGTGCAATCATTTTCAGGATCATTCGTAAAGCATCTTAATCGGTCGGTAACATAAAACAATAAGGCTGCCGAATATGCCATTCAAAGCTAAACTAAATCACTCTCCTACGGCTGATTTGCGTGTAAATGCAATTAGGCTGCCCGGTTAATATAATTTTACCTCGGTGTTAGTTGGTTTGCTTCTTTCAGCATTTTCATCATAGCTGTGTCCGGGTCCTGGTCGTCCTTCAAATATCCGCTAATAGGTTTCTTAAACATGAACATCGTCGAGAAAAATCAGTCGGCAACAGAATACCGCGCATCGGAGCTGTTCTATTAAAGCTCTCACATTATCCTTCCGTTTCGTTTAAGTAATAGCGCATAAAAAAAAGCTTCTAGCGACAAAATTTTGGAAAAGCTAAGCTGCTTGACGGAATTATATATTAAAATTACAAACGGGGTAAATTACATTTTAATAATTAACTCACTGCAAATAAAAGCTCATTTTCTTTAATAAATATACTAATCTTATTTCCTTTTACAGCGTCTCTTTAATATATGAAACCATTGTATGGTATAAATGAAACATTGTTCCTTAAGCACGAACCATAATTTTGTATTTAATCGTCAGTGACTTCAATTTAATCAGTCTTTCGAAACAGAGCAAGTGTCCTTCAATTTTATAAATCAAGAAATTGAAAAACTTCAATCGCTTATCCTAATGTTTATAAAACATTATTTCTTGTAATTTTTTGAGGTATCGTCAAATTTTTGATCGATCCGTCCTTTAAAATAATCTGCGTTTTACCGATGCAGTAGAATTTGAAAAGATAAGTAGACTATCACCCATTGGGCTGACGTATATTCGTATCCCAATAGATAGACTCGTTAAATACTAGAATATATAATTTGATCACGTTATCATTCTTCCTTGCGTGTTTAATGATAAATATATTAGGGTAGTAGAAAAAAGTTACATATTAGCAATTATTGATGAAACGATACGATTGCTTTGATATTTATTTTATATTTATTTGATGGAAAAATCTATTGCAATTAAAAAAATCCCTTTAACTTACGGGTATTTTAATCAAATGTTATAAAAATATAGGCTTTTTGATTAATAATATAATTTTCACTCGTAGAATTAAATTATTTATACGGACATGGAAATTATATACCTTATCAAATTTAAATTTTTTACACAGTCTCCTGTTAAATATGAAATAATAATAATTTTCAAACACTTTTAGAAAGCTATAAAAGGATATAATTTTCAAATACTTTCAATTTCAATGTAATTATTAAAATTAAAATTAAAAGTTTTAAAACAAAAGAAACGCTTTTACACGTATTTATATTATAAAAAAAAAGATAAATTTCTATTGGAAATTTCGTATGGATTCAATTTTGGGTTGATATTTTATTATTGTTGATATGTTATTATTGTTTTCTTTTTTTTTTTTATAAGAATTAGAGAAACCGATTGGAAATAGAAAAATCTTGAAAAAAGTAACAATTGATTCGTTATCTCGATTCATTGATAAGAACAATTGTTTGCCAATAATCATTGTTCAAATTTGTAGTAGAGTTTCTCTTCCAATTTTTCTCTGCTTTCAAGGGCTGACAAAGAATAAGTCAAGCTCTCAGAGTCTCTTGTCAAATTACTGCCACAGTTGTATTTTTTTTCTATTTCAGTGATAAAGCTCACTCTTTCCAATCAAGCTAAATTGCGTTCGTCCATTACTTAAAATATTTTGACGCCACATTATTTCAAAATAATGTTGTAATAATATAAATATAAAATTTAAGATGAATATGTCTATAAAAGCAAAGCTTATTGTCCGTAGCAATAAGTCTCTAAATTTCTATTAAATTATAATTTAATACTTGAGCCTATTCCATTTTTCAGGAAAATTAATTAAAAAAAATACTATTCTGGTGATAAAAAAAAAAAGATTAAAATTATTATAAAATCTGGCTTACTCTCAGTTATTTATTGAAGAAATGTACTGTAAAACGAATAGGCTAAATCCATATTCTATGGAATGATATTTTTCAAAGTGGAGCATCGATAAAGAAAGTATTCAATCGAAACCGTCTGAAATCGGCTTTCCAAGGGGCTTTGAAGCTCAAGAACTTAAACCGATCGAGCTATGGAGAAAAAGGAAAAAAAAACGCCGAACAACGTTTGTATTTTGTAAATTTGATAACTGGAGCGCAGGCAAGAGAGCGCAAAAAATCTCGCCTCCTATTGGTCGTAGGGCTAAGAAGGAGCGGAGGGTCCCGCGAGCCGAACAAGATACGAGCGCAGGCCCCTTTAACGCTCGCTTTGACCGTAGGTCCATCCGTGACCAACCCCCACCTCCTTCCCCCGCCACCTACGCCAAAACCCACCCCCGCGCGCGCCATTTATTCCATCAATATTATCAGCGGTCTTTGTCTCGTTGTTCGGGTATTAGTATCTTGCGCGAGCGTCTTTGTCGGCGAGGAGAAATGCGTCATCGGCGAGATCGAGCACGAGTCCCGGTCCCTCGGCAAGGCCTCTCCTGTGGGTGCTATCAGGGTCACGGAATTATTAACGCAGCCGAGGGTCGAATATGCGCCGCACGGAGTAATTAGCTAAGCAGCTCAAGAGATTAGACGCGTTTAATGTGGCTGCCAACCGCCACATTTGCCTCTTGCTTCCCACACCCGAAAGCCGCTGGCTTATTTGCCTTTTAATGTTAATCGTAAGGTTTTTTGTAATGGCCCGCACGAGCCTCCGACCAATTTCTATCGACCTCTCTTTTTCTCGGCTAATCCTTGCAATTTATGGCCAACTTTGCGTGCCTGCGTCGACTCTTCATTTGAACGCCTTTTATTACCCATTCGGCCTAATGCCATGGCCGTCGACTCCTGCTCACATTCTTGCCTACTTATCTTCCAAAACAAGCTTTAGCCGGTGATTTTTCAAAATTGCTTTCTTACTTTACCGGGGCCATCTCGATTACCCTCAGCCTCCTTCGAACTGGAGACAACTGCTGGATAATTATTATTATTTTCTATTCTAATGCTAGACTCTTCGAAACTTATACCGTGGTTTCCTTTCATATTCTTGTTTCCCATCGACAAGACAATAAACTGTTTTTAAAATCATAATTAATCATTTTAAACGTCAAAAGAGATCCCATTAGCACTTGTGCATTGCAATCTTCCAAGTTATTTAATCTTAAAATTCATAAATAAAATTTGCCCGCGTTTTTTACTAACTCTACACCTCTTATGTATGGGCAGGAAAATCGCTAGACAATAATCAACGCAGATCTTCGGTAAGGCATTAGAGTCTTCGTATAGTTTTCGTATTTATTTATTATAAAATCGATTTTTTTAATTTAATAAATAATAAATTAATATTTAAGATTTACTTTGAAAATCAGCATTTCGAGAAACAATACCTTTGGCGTATAATATAAATCTATGCGTAACCTGTAGTTTTATTATTTTTATTATAACGCAAATCAGTTTTACATTGACATTTTCATAGATAGTAAGTAAGTGTAATACGAATGCGATATTTATTTTTTTTTTTTTTTGATTTTGTACGTGATATTTGCATATATTTTCAGGAAATATTGCAAAATTTTCAGCATCTAAAAGTAAATTTTTTGGTACGTACAAACAAAATTTGTATGAATTTTCTATCAAAGTAAAGCATCTGCGCTTAAGTCGTACTAAATGCTTACGTCAACTATTCATCTGGTCGCAATGGCTATATTCAATTATATATAAACTATAAATTGTCTTTATAAACTAAATTTGAGTGTCGCAATAACTGTGCCTTTAAAAGTTTAGCACTTTCTTATTTCATGGAATCATAAAAGTATGTTTACGATGCACGCGAGTTAAAACTTGCCTGAATTATGGTACAATTGTGCAATTATTATACAATTATATATAAATGAATTAGTTAGTTTACGTCGTGTGAAATATACATAATATAGTTTGTTGTATACATCCAAAATATAAAATTCTATATGAGCAATACTTATTTCATGAATTTACTCGTTAATAAGCTTATATACCTAAGGTATAATGCAGAGAATTCTTAATGAACATAAGGAGCAGTAACATTTTCTCAACATTCAATTGTAGTGCAAGATAATTATTATTATGAATAATTGACTAAGGCTGCAAATTTTCTGAATTTACAAATATCATGTACAACTGAATTATTCGATAAAACTTCTGACGATTCTATAGAAATTTGCTAGATCCATCAATTTTTATTTATTTTTCGAATAACGAATACCATAAATTAAATTAAAAATTTGACATTAATACTGCGCATATATTAAAAAAAATTTTACTTAAAAATAATAGTTTGTTAACAAAATTTTTTTAAGCAACTCAATAAAATACATAATTTCTCTTTATGGTAAAAGGATTTTAATTTAATAGAGTTTAAAAGTGCCACTGGTCCACTTATATTGTTGTATTTAAAATTATAATGAAGCAAATTTAACTATTGGAAATACTTATGGTTTTGCGTAAAAAATTACAAAATCTGAAGAATGAGTAATTTTTGGAAGATTTATTGAGTTTGTGAAATTGTACGAAAATTAGCTCGAATTTTTATAATGTTTTTCACTAATGTACCAACGGATACAAGCAGTGAAAACAAGCAGTGCTGGTTTTTTTTAATAATATTGAACCAAAAATATTAATTAATGTGTGCATTACGTAACAGAAAATGATTCATTTTCATAAGTTATATTAAAAAAAAGGATATTAATAAATAGATCTCAGTAATTTTTATTTATTTTTAGCATATAAATATTGAAGATTTTTGGTTATGGAAGAGGTACATTTAAAAATTCATAAATATACGAACGTTGGTACATGCACATACTCATACATACGTGAGTATAAATATTTTTACAATTGAAAAACTTCTAAAAAAAGAAAATGATTATACTGTCCTTGTCAAATAAATACAGATTTAAAAATGGATTTGTTCCGAAAATCCTTGACATCGGAGCTGAAGATTAGTAAAATTAGAAAGAGATTTGAAACTAGAGTAAGCTAATGGAATGGAGCGTTAATAAAAGGACTTTCAATGACAATTTGCGTGGGTTAATAAAGGAGAGGGCGTAGCCTTGATATTCATTAGGAATCGCAAGTAGTTGGGGAGGCGAGGGTTACCGGAGTAGTCCGCCCCGGAGGCCGAGGCAAGTGGAGCAGCGGACCCGGGATGGGAAAGGCCGCGAATCCTTGAGAGAGTCGCGAAAGGAGGAGAGAAGTCGGCGAAGACGCGCCGCGTCCCCAAGAGCAGCCCGGCGAGCTCCGGTCTCCACGCCTCCGAGGCCCGTCGGACTCCACCCGCGGCCGAGTCCCTCGCGCGAATCTCCAGAGCGGAAGCTCGGCTCCTCTCGGAAGCAGCCCGCCGCGGCCCCGACACCGACGCCCGCGGCTGCCGCGGGGGGTGGACGACGCGCAGCGGCGCGCGCAGCCCGAGGTCCGCCCCTCCACTGGCAGCCGCGGGGTTGAGCCGAGGGCCCGCGCCGGGGTGGGGGCCGCCGGCGAATGGGGGCGCCGGTGGGCGGAGCCTCGCGGCGCGCCCCCGGGTTAAGTAGAGCCGTCGAGGCCGGCGTCGGGCAAACGGCGTCTGGCGAGCGCCGGCGTACGACCGGCACTCGAGTCTGCGGAGCCTCGCACTCCCTCTCTCT
This sequence comes from Kradibia gibbosae, assembly GCA_018907135.1. Lineage (NCBI taxonomy): Eukaryota > Metazoa > Arthropoda > Insecta > Hymenoptera > Agaonidae > Kradibia > Kradibia gibbosae. The sequence goes on along the minus strand of JACCHX010000001.1, from coordinate 29,648,465 downwards.
CCCTCTCGATCTCGCTACCTCCCTCTCTCTCTCTCTCTCTCTCTGCGTCTACCTCGGAGATGCTGCACAGCGGCCTGCCGCGGGCCTTCCTCCCGACCCCGGCGGCGGCCCTCGGCTACGCGCCCTTAGGAGGTGGTGGCGGAGGCGGCGGCGGCGGCGGCTTCCTCGCGGACGAGCTGCGCCAGCCCTACGCCTACGTGCAGCAGCGGCTCGACGAGTCGTACGCGCGGCTCGGCTGGTACGGGGGTCCGGTGCTGGCCCTCGAGGAGCCGAGACGGCCCCCGAGTCCCAGTCCCCTGGACCTCTCGCTCAAGCCCCCGCCGACGCCGAGCAGCGGGGCCAGCAGCTGCGAGGACTGCGAGGCCATCGAGGTCGACGACGAGGAGGACCGCCGGAGTCGAGAGGAGGCTCGGCCCCCGCCCCCCCAACAGATCGGCAATGAGTCGGTCCAGCAGCAGCAGCAGCAGCAGCAGGAGGAGGAGGAGGGGGAGGAGGAGGCCAACGGTCAGTACAGGCGGCTCGAGTACCACCCGGGGACGCTCCTCGAGACCGGAGCCAAGCTCCAGCTCGCCCCGAGCCCCGGCCGGCTGAGGACGCCCCCGGCCTCGACTCACCTCCACGCGCCCATGACGCCGCCGAACACGCCCTCGCCGCCCCAGTGCCCGCGGCGCCGGCCCCGGGACGAGGAGGGCCACTTGGGCTCGGAGAGCCCCCGGCTGCAGGAGCATCAGCAGCAGCAGCAGCAGCAGCAGCGCCCGGATAAGACCCGGGCCAAGCGTAAGCACGCGCGCAAGCTCAAGTTCGACGAGGACACGAGCAGCCCCGTGTCCGGGACGGTGATCCTCGGGCCGGACGAGGCCGTCGTAACCGGGGACATCGACCCGGCCTTCAACATAGTCGAGGTGACGGAGGAGGCGCGCGCCGAGCTCGCCAAGATCGAGAACCGGCTCGGGCCCTACCAGTGCAAGCTCTGCCGGCAGCTCCACGAGGACGCCTTCCAGCTGGCCCAACACCGATGCTCGCGCATCGCCCACGTGGAGTACCGCTGCCCCGAGTGCGACAAGCGCTTCTCCTGCCCGGCGAACCTCGCGAGCCACCGACGCTGGCACAAGCCGAGACCCGCGGCCTCGGGCCCTCGGCACTCCCCCGCGAGTCCCCACCACCACCACCACCATCACCAGCACCAGCAGCAGCAGCAGCAGCAGCAGCAGAAGGACATCGCCGAGGAGATATCCTGCGCCCGGTGCGACGCTCGATTCGGGAAGCCCGCGAGTCTGAGGAAGCACTTGGCGGCTCAGCACCCGGGCGAGAGCCTCGGCGACAGCTCGGAGACGGCCTGACAACGACTGGCCCCCGCCAAGCCGATGCCCCTGAGACGGGCCCCCGGCCTCTACTGGAGATTCGGCCTCGACCTCATGTGAGTGCCCCATCTCCGAGTCTTGCCCTCCTTAAACCCCCGGCCCTCCGGCCCATTCCCCCGTCAGGCTCCACTGCAAAAGCCCGAATCTCCGGTCAGCGTCCTTCGAAAAGCCCCTCCTGGCTGTGAGGGGCGTCGCCCCGACGATTATAACTCTGCGGGCCTGAGACGGAGTGCGCGAAAGTTACGGTATCTAGTCACCCCCGACCCCTCCGCGGCGGCTCGCGGATACTCCAAACGAGATCCTCTCCTGGCCCTAGTCAAAAGGGGAGAAACCTCAGCTTTATTTGCCAATGTCAGGGGCAAAATTTTACCGAGCAGCCAGTTATTATTATATATGATGCGTAATACATACCGAGTAATGTGCGCTGCATTATTTTATTGCATGTAATTCGGATTGTAAATTATTGTAAAGCATTGAAGCCCCGAGTCGATGTAAATAAAGCATCGGTATTTCACGGCGACCCGATTATGTAAATCTGTAGATAACGAACGACATTGTATATGTATAGATACATTATTCTAGGTTTTTAGGTACCGATAATTGATTACTTGCACACGTACGGAAAGCAGAAACTCAAGTTGCAAAAGCTTCTAGGCTTACACTCCGCCGCACGCCAGCGCACGTGTTTTGATGCTGCGATTTTCCAAAAATTTTCTATTCCCGATTGCATTTCATTTCCGATTTAATGATTTAAATTAAACAAACAATGTGTAACGATCCTTGCCCCTTTTTAATAGATGCTTGAAAAGAAATTGGCGTACAAATTTGATCAAAAAAACTTGACTTTCTATTTCCTCGCGGTGTGGGAACAAATGGCTAAATGATCTCGAATTCCGTAATTTTAAGAACCTAAGTAGATTATTATTTTAAGCTTTCTAGTCATATATAAAATACATAAAGCTTATTATTCACCGTTGTGAAGAATATTACCGACTAACTCATACAGCTAACTTTATCAAAGATATTTAAGATGTACCTACCATATATACCCAACAAATTGAAAGGTAAAGAAGACTTTTTCGTTCCAATGATGTCAACGTATCTAGTCAAAAAGTTCGTATTTGATTAAACCCTTTAAATTTTAAATGCACCTTGTGTGACCCACTCCTGATAAGAGAGCAACTCACATTTTGCACTTTAATTGCCAAGAAGAAACTATTAACCCTTGATTAAGTTGAAACCAAAGATGAAGATTTGAAAGCTTTTCGGTCGACCGGAATAAATCAAATTATCTACGCGACTCTTATTATAAATATTATATTATTGTAATTGTATAATTTTTAAAATTAAAATGATATCGAAGATATGAAATGTTTACCTATCCGTAGCTATGATGTATGCAATTATATTTTTGACTGCGCGGTAGATTAAATCACAGTCTAGTCAATAGGTCAGGATATCAATGGAAAAACAACTTGATGAGCCAACCTTGTATTATATTTATAAGTTTAACGATAATGTACATTTAAATTTCAGTTTAAGCTAGTTTTTAAATAACGTTTAATATGAGTTTTGCATTTTAAGCTACGGTCTAACATCTTAGACCGTAAGAGTATGTTTCTAGTCGAATGGAAACTCCGATTCACGTCATTTTTAGCGTCCATAAGAATTACGATTCGAGTTCTAACATAATAATTCGACTAAATGAAATATCTAGTCAATTGAATTAAGTGGCGATCCATAGCGGGCAAAATCGAGGCTCAATTATGTGCATGTGTACAGTTGTATTTATTAAATTAAATCTCGGCAGTATTAGTAAATTAAACGATACATTTTGAAAAAATTAGAATCACTCCTATCTGTCTCTCTACTTAATTGTATACACCAAATATCAATCAATTAAACGAGAGTTTAATCAACGCTCTGTAACGTCCGATCCGAAAGCATCCAACAATTTCACTTCCCCATAAGCAGCAGCAGCGCGTACCTGTTGCCAACTCCATTGTATCGTCGAATTGATAAAATACCGCCATAAAATTGCCCCAATCGAAACAGAATGCATAATTTATACGACACCTACCTATTGCGCAATCGAGAATTGGAAAGAGTCATCAATTATGAAAAAAACAAGGGAAGTGCAGTAATTATGTGAAATCTTGCGAAATTTAGAATTGCGATTTTAAGGGAGGCAAATGTAGGCAATAAAAATGGCAATCCAGCGATTGGAGAGCCATCGTCTAAACGAGGACTGCGAGCTGAAGCGAATTACCGAACGGCGGCGATGAGAGGATAATGAGGAGGACGCAATTGCCAAGGACACCGAAGCAAGCGGAGGGCCGAGGAAAGAAGCGCCGATAAGGGACTCTCGGGCAATGTCGGGGCGCAGGAGGATTTCTAAAAAGAACCGCAGAAAAGCTCCGGTGGCCCGCAGAGGCTCGCACCACCAGTTGCCGAACGGGGCTCGAAGAAATTTATTCTACGGCTCTCTCCGGCTGAGTGTCGTCGGCCTCGTCCCCATGAGCGCTGCGTTCCGTCACCTCCCATTTAATCGCTCGGGATTTTATCGCTCGCCCTGTCGAATTAGAATCGGAGTTTAATTTCGTAGCGAAACGTCGTCTCCTACGATTTTCTCTCTCTCTCTCTCTCTCTCTCTCTCTGCCACTACCTTACCCTCACCCCCCGCACAGCACCAGACCCGCGCCCTTTTCCGGCCCTTCGTTCCGCTCGGTGTCCCTGCAAATTCGGTGTCTCTCCTCCCTTCCTCTCGCTCTCCATCTGCCATCAGATGAGATCAGGTCAGTATTAGCGCTTCTTTAGGCAAGCCGAAAGATTGTAAATAAGAAAGAATGACTCTGTGTGCGCGGCGGCGTACTTGTGCAGCAACGCGAAGCGAGCTGCTCATTATTCTGTAAAATATGTATATTAGCCGTGTACCGTACTGTATCGTTATATCGCAAGTGTATACGTCAATGAGGAGGAATCTTTAGCTTATAAGTCTCGATTACTGCACGATGGTTATAAATGCCTTCGCTGTTACTGTGTAAACCTTTTGCTTTTATCGACCAACTACTGTACTTTTTAAGTGTAAAAAAAACGATCACTTCTGAAATATAAAATTATAACTATTATTACTTGCTTATTGTCATTTGATTACCTTTTGAATTTCCAAACAAAATCCTTCCCTTAACTTTTTCAAATCCCTTTCCCCATTCATTTCCTATTAAAAACAACAAGGCAGATTATTTATTATATAATTATTTACTTACGGAAAATACACGAAAGATAACACATTTTTGTTTCTTTGTTTTCTTTTCTCTCTCCATATTTTTACAGGGATAATTACATATATTGTGCACGTGTATTGCATGTATTTGAATTTTTTCAATTTAATTTATAATTACGATTTGGTCATTGCACAGCTTTCAACCACAAGAGTACGCCATGCCAGCAGGTATTGCTGCGAGTTTTGTTTTCTTTTTTCTTCAAAATAAGCTGCTGGACTAAATAAAATAGGACAGGAAACGAGCGAACGATTGACCGCGGGAGCATGGAGTTCGATCGGTAACGATTCCAGGCCCGATGCTTCTTGAATAATAATAATACGAGATTACGGATAAGGTAAGATCCCTATTGTGAGGTTGGTGCACGAGCCCTACGCGATAATGCTTCGACAATGTGTCTCCTCGGACTCTCTCTCGCTCCCTCGTACAATCCAGGGTTAATCGGGCCAGGGTCTCGCAGAATCTATAGATGAGGCAGGAGGGTTCGACTGACGGCACCGTAATCTTCGCGGGAGCTTTGTGCCCTCGGGATAAAAAGATCCGTGGCGGCGCGTAAGCACCGCCGGCGAGGGGGCAAGAGGGTCGGAGGGCTTTAAATCCGACGCGATGCGGATTTTTCCTTTTCCACCAACATTTTCCCCGGCTCTCGTTTAGTAGGGCTTTGAAGTCGTTCGAGTTTTCGGAATTATGTTATAGCGGAGCCTGCATTGTCAACACGGGCTTTCGAAACTCGGCATTTTCTCACTAGCCACGAAATTCGCATTTTACTTAACTTTCGTTATCCAAGTGCAACTTCAGCCGTTGATGTCCACTTCATTTACACGTCGAATTAAAGACCCCATCGTATTTGATAACAATCTAGAGCACTGCAGTCCACGTTTGTTTTACGCGTCCCCGTTTCATACAATAGCACAGCATTCAACAGCTTTCTAATGTGTAATGTTAATTTTTACCTGGCTATTGTTATCTCTTTAATGATTTTACGTTCACTGCGGTGTTTTAATTAATAAGCTTTATGCTTATTTTAAATAATTTAGCAAGCAAGTAAATAAAGATCTGCTATCATTCGTTGAAAAATTGTACTTAGATTAGTAAGAGAATGTTTGAAAAATATACTTTGGCCATAATAATATAAGAGAAATAAGTACAAAACTATTAGCTCCCTGTAAACTATGTATTAAAATACATCGAAAGTATTAAGCCACTACAATTTTTTATTTGATCTAAAATGTCATTTTTGCTTACAATTTATGACTTCTATTTAATCTATGTATACTATATAAAGGTATAGCGAGATTTTGATCACTGGCGCAATAAAACGTACACTTTAACCTTTTTATTGTGAGTTAGCTGCTGCAATTTTTTAAATCGAGAACAAGTGACAATAAATTAAATTCCATCCTATATTTTCATTACCAAAAACTTAGTTCCTGAAATTGGTTTTTAAATACATTTCAAAATATTTCCAATACACATCGATAAATTTTATCCGTGAAAGATTAGATAAAATGTGAGCCTGCATATGGAGAAAAAAAAATATATTAAAAAGTAGTTTACTTTGTAAAGAAATAAAAAAGAAAGACTAAAATAAAACCAAATAAATAATGCAGCAGTAAAGTGTATCGACTCAAATGATTATATTGCATAATTATAATTGAGAAAACAATAAATACATAGGTGGCGAACATTGTCATTATTTTAAATTGTAACCAAAAATTAAATGGTAAGTGCGACACCATCGTGGGTAAATAAAATTTCTTAATTTTTAATTCGGTTTTAGAGCCTATTCTTTGCTCTCGTGATCGAATTCACCTGGAGTGTCGAGGTGTCTTTTGTGACATTCTACGATTGGATTTCGCAGCCTCGCCACATACTTTTCAAACATTAATACGATTTTCAAAATAAAGCGATGCCCGAACATCGGCACCTTAAACATTTCAAGAGTGTCAGAGAAGGACGACAGAATGAGTGAGGGAGACATGTAGAGAGAGGGGGGCCGCGGTAGGGAGGACTGTAATTTAAGATCAGAGGTCGGCGTCAATGTTTCCGCGCGGAAACAAGAGAGAGAGAGAGAGAGAGAGAGAGAGAGAGACAAGGTAACGAAAAGACGCGAGCCGCCGTGTTCTCGTACCGCTTGCGCGACAAAGGCTGCCACAAGGAATCCACTTAGGGAACCTTCCTCACCCGTGCAAGCCTTTGGGAATATCCGATAGAGAGAGAGAGAGAGAGAGAGAGGGCGAATTCGCACATGCTCGGGAGCCAGCACGGAAGAGGCAATTTTTCAATTTTCTCTCGCCCGAACTTTGCCATCTCCGCAGCGCCATTCTACGCGAAAATGGAATTTTCCCGCTGAAAGTCAAGTGTCGAGAGACGCGATCTTTCCCATACTTCACACTGAATTTCGGAGCGGCTTCTCCTGACCGATCTTCTCTTCCGCCTCCTCTTTCGACCCCCGCCACTCGCCCCGCGACGCCTACGTCATCGGCCCTCGCCCCGACATCTTCTCGCTGCAACGCTCTTGTACACAAGGATTTCGGATGGGGAAGAGATTCTCAGCGAGTTAAGGCTTTCGAACTGCTATATTAGAGTTTACAAAGTCAGACTTTTTTCTTTATCGATGAAAGGAGCGTCGCGATGGAAGCGGATATATAATCGGAAAATCATTTTCCTCGCATACTTCGTACGTACATCCTTCCCACCGAATTACCAGAGTAAGCTCACTACTAATGCTTTCGGGTGTTATTTTACACGGGAACAACTAGTAATTATAGCACTGCCGATTTCATCTCGTTCTTCATTTGCCGTCTTTTCAAACACAGCTGACAATTGTGATTTATTTATTAAAAATCCTTATCCCGAAGGTGCTTCGGGAATTCAATGTGCACCTGTACATTCATTTGCTCACATAATCTTACGTACTTCAATTTTAAAGCATTCCTTAATACTCTTCCGTATCTCTTACCGACCTCGCTAATTACTACCATTGTACAATCTTTATTAAAATTGGCTTTATTATATTGATCGTGCGAGAGCTCTCTAAAATTTTATGAAAAAAAATTTACGCCATACAACGATATTCTTGAGTCCATATGTATATACCCTTAAATCTAGGCAGTCCGATACTTCCAGGGTTACTGTCACATTATGAAGTGCGGCATTGTTGTTTCTACGCCCCTTCGTGTGTTTAATGCACGTATGTGTGCTCCAAAATCGTTATTCCGATTTCTATGCCTTCGGGTATAATATTGCATTATCCAAATATTGTTAAAGACCTACTTTCCAGATAGCGCAGCTAAACTTGAGTAGTAGGAGTGCATTATTATGTTGTTTGTGTTATTTTAACGTAAGTGCAATTATAACAAATTTTTATTCTACCATATCTCTTTAGCTTTCCATGAATGGTTCCATAAACTTTTAGTTCATTTCCTTCTCGTATATTCTAAATAATGATTTATGTTTTTACAACAAACTTTATCGACTCGTGGCTGTAAGACTTGAGCGGAATTTTTTTTAAATTTGAAATATTCTGCAAACAATAACACTACTGTGCTAAATCGATAAGCATTATTTAATTAAGGCAACACATGGCATTGTATATCAAAATGAGGTGTGAAAACGGCCAAGAAAATTCGTTTTATTCCACCCATATTGATTCGTAGACGGAAAACTTTGTCGAAGACTCAGTCGAGCCTTTAAAGGGGGATATGGTTTTATGTTGGTGTATATTATGTGTGCTAAGGCATCGAATGGATGTACGGAGTCGCGCTGCCTGAATGCTGTAATTGTTTCGTGGCTCACTCCTTGTCTTTCCCTCAGGACTTCTCGAGTATAAGCAACAGCGCTCGTCTTTATTTGTTCCCGTACATTAGGCATTTAGCGTTGAATGAAAGAGAGATCCTTGCCTTTCTTTCCCCTTTGCCCCTTCTTTCGCACAAAGTGCGTGATTTCATTTATTTCACTTTAAACGGCATCTCGTGTACATAAGCAACAATTTATGCGATAAGAAGGAAAATAAAAGGGCAATCGTTGAGCCGTTGATAAATTCAACATGTTTTTGCTTTGCCATGGATTGTTTGACCTAGGATATTTTTCGACTGCGTGTAATACGATTTTCCTCGAAGAAGTAGACGAGCAAAACATCGATTTTTGAACAACCTTTTTAACCTTTTTACAAATATTAGTGGCATTGGCGAGTTTTGAAAATATGGAAATAGATTTTTGTCTTTTATCATTTTTACCAGAAGCGTGCCTTTGTCGTGTTGTTGGCTATTCTTACGCACTTCATGTATAAAAACATGAGAGTAAAGTAAAAAGATGTTACGTGGCTAGTTAGAGCAAATTTACGACTGTTTGCTCGCGCCATTAAACGCAAAAGCGCCCAACAGAAAAGAGAAATCATTTAGATTGCATTGGTGACAAAAAATCTCGTGAGCGTGTGATTTTCGAGATGTTCTCGAGACTGTGGCTTGACCGAAGAAATCAATCAGCGGAAGAAGTCACGCATCATTTGAGAAAAGGTCTGAGGATTCAACGCTGGCTTTTATCACAGGGCAAACCATCGATCCATCGGCCCTGACCACAATGTGTATACTTCTACGCAAACATGCGTGCAGCGGTTGATCCTCGGCACGACAAATATCGCGCGGATTTATATAATAACTGTAAAAGCTTCCCCGAGAAAAATATAGAGCAGAAGAGGGATTTGCAACGCTTTTTTCAGCTCATCCCACTTTCGTCAGATCTGCTTTTTCGCCGTGAAGCACAAGAGTTCGGCGGATGAAGAGTTCCTCGATTTCTTGCGATATGTATTTTATGAATGCAAGGCAGCAAGTATAGCAGAACTCGGTAGAAGAAGCTTTTGATGTTTTTGAGCTTTTACAGGCGAACGATAAATATTGCGACCATACTTTCGACATGCAGACGATTTATTATAACGTATGATTTTATTTTACCAACATTTTGCTGATTTGTCCAAGGATTTAGCCATTTATAAATGAAGAAGGCGTATCAAAATTAATATTACCACCAATGATGCCTTATGCACTTACGGGATTACGAATTTCGTTATAATTTATGGGAGACATTCGATAAGAAATATATCTCCAGCCTTCGTTTTATTCTGCGACGTATGATAGAAATTCCGCGCGTCCCTATAGTTTCCGAACTGCACGAAGATTATAATCTCCTCCGATAATAGAGAAATACCACGGTGTCGAAGAATTCGCGCTAATTTTGAAGCAATAATTCACAATGAAATATTATTCGTTTGATACTAGGGACCAATTTAATTTTAATAGGTGCCTGCTGCAATAGGACGTGCATTGGTATGAAACAGAACCGTTTGCTAATCATTGGCGATGACGACGAAGAAGTCTTGCGGGGATAATTTCTCTACCCGGAGTAAAATATATTCGGGAGAGAGTCGGTGGCCCATTGGTTCAATAAAGGTTCGTTCCAGTTGTTCCGGAGGCCGATTTCTCACTCCGGCGATCGAATGGCCAACCATATTTAGCTCCTATCCTGTAATCATCGATTGGAAAAATATAGTCGAGCTATAGAGCAGCATCGCAGGCGGAACAGGAGGCGGAAGAAATCGATGCCATCGTAATAAAGCCACACACTGCCAACCAATTTCCACAAGGGCATGAAAAAGTTGTAATCTCGGCTAGAGTATCGTCCTGATTAGGGTAATCAAAAAGGCCGCAGTACAATCTAACGGATAAGCGGGTAGGGAGCCTCGGTAGTTTAGGCCTCGGCTAAGCCCCGTCGGTGCCCAGGAGATGCGCCTGGGGGATCGGGCAGGAGGAGGTAAGGTTAAGCCCGAGCACGGATCCCGATGAAAGAGAGACATAGAAAAGCGCGAGGAGCTCGAGTAATTACTTGCCGTGGCCCCGGCGATGCAAAGGATCCACGCCGAGGAACCGAGAGTCTCGAACCCGGGCCATTCAGGCACGCACCCCAACGGAGGCAGGGGGAACGAGATCAGCCCCCGCAAATCACCTTAGCGCTTGATCTTCGAGCGCGCGCGCGCACGATTAATTCGGCGGGCTGCGGTGTGCCTCAGCTCGGCAGGAGCGCTGCCCGATGAGCATCGATACCGAGGTCTATTCCGGTTTGGGAGCCGGGCGTCGAGCCCCACTCGCCGCGCTCGAGCAAGCCCCGCAACGGGAGATACGACGAGGAGCCGCCTAATATGGCCCCCGGGGAGTCGCGGCAGGAGCGACCACCTCCGGGCCCGGAGGGTGGCCAGCGAGGGGGCGCCAGGAGCCGGGGACTCGAGGGGCCTCTCGGTCCTGCCCGGGAGGGTTCGTTACGCGGCTCCTCCTCGTCGCGCTCCTCGGCTGCGCGGGCCGAGGCGGGCGCGGAGGGCCTCGCGAGTCCGAGGAAGCCGCGATGTCGAGCTCCAGCAGGCCGAGCTCCCGGATTTATTTGCTCCGACACCCGGGCACTCGAAAGCGCTCCTTACGCGCTCGAATGACCCACGGGCCGCGCACAATCTCCCGTAACAGGCTCACTTCAGACTTCCTCGAGCGACCAATTCAAAAGCTTTCAGAAGGAAATCCTCGCGTCCACCTGTCACACGACCGGCAAACATTTGCTTTGATCACGGAAGCCCGTCCGCGCGCTCTCCTTTCTTTAAAAGGACCTCCCCAGTCCGGTCGCCTCTGTTATCAATGCTGCTCTTTTTATTTCCTCCCTCGTGGTCAGTTCTCAAGGAAGCTTTGTAGATACAAACAGAGCCAACGCTTTGCCCAAAGAGAAAGCAAAACAATACGGCGTTTCCTCCTCTGCACAAATAAACTCAATGCACACGGGAAAAAGTAAGATAAAGACTCGCTTCGCGCGACATTTGTTTTTCCTTTCCCTTCGCTGTTGCATTTCTCGTGCAGATGATCGTTATTCATTCATTCGGTGGTTCCATTTCTTTACCGAGAGGCGATTAAAATATCACGTCCTTATTGGGAATTGACGATGGACGGTCAATGGCTTGGGTGCCTAAATAAAGCAAGGGCAAGAAATCATACTTTTAATTATTTTGTTCCATATTAGTTTTCCATAATATTATTAATAATTAGTAATTCTTGCTAGTATCGAATATTATTTATCAACTCTTGAGTGTATTTTTACGATTTTGCATTTTATAATGCAAAAAAAAACAAAAATCTGGCAATTAATATAGAAAAGTGTAACGCAACGGTAAAAGTGACTAGTTTCATTTTTTACGAAAATTTATAAAATGACGACTTTCCCGGTAATAAGGATGCATTATTTTAAATCGATACGACCACCAAGTAACTGCTGAGATTTAACATTAGCCTTATCTCGCTGCAACGGTTATTATTGTTAAACATTGTATAATTGCTGCAAGTAATATTAATAGTGTCGGTATATTGAAGCAGCAAAAATGGTAAAATAAATGTCGACCCAAAAACCGGATTCGTTTGTCCCCTCGGCCCGTTGCCGTACAGCTGGCCAACGAATTTGCATGAATTTAAAAATTTTCATTTTACAAACGATCAGCAAGCCATTCTAGTAAAACAGAGCACAACTGTAAAACAAAGGAAGAAGAGAATAGCTCGGAAACTGTGCTTCCAACCTTTCGGACATCGGGAGCATCATTACGGGAAACCGCAAAGTAAAAGCAAGATAGCGGAAGAGGAGAGGGTAGGAGGAGAAAAGCCAGAATTCTCTTCTAACGATGCGGTGGCGGTCGAGAACAATTTTCCTATCCTCTACGGTCACTCGTGTTCAAGGGACCGCGTCATCGGCATACTTCAATTGTTATGTAGCAACGCCTTTCCTTAGCGCTTAGCTTAACTTGGGCCACTTCGTTAGGCTTTTGATTACCAAAGGAATCACACAAAACATTATATCTTGTCAAGCATCGCATTTTCTTCCCTTCCGTGGGCCCTTGCGTCTGCTAATTATTTTTTTAAGGATGGAGGTGAAGCCGAAGCGGAAATTTATATTAACACATAATAATCTTATTCGTATGATATATTAGGAAGTTGCATTTAATTTTATTTACTTTCTTCCAAAGTTTTACGCTGAAAAAAAAATGAAATTTGTTTCAATAATATATATATATATATATATATATATATATATATATATATATATTCGTTTTTTAAACGATCGAGGAACAGTAATTACATATAATTCCACATTACTTTACATATTAGATATTTAAGATGAAGAAATACTTAATCATCGACTATATTAATGGCACACGAAATTCTGATTGATTCTGAGATGAAATTTACATCAAGTAGCTTTTTTATTTAAAAAAACTTATAAAAATTATATTTATAAATATAAAAAATTATGTACATCGTTCTATCAAAATATGGTACATTTATGAATTCATTCGCATAACAAATATTTGTGGACATGCAATGCGGATTGCACAATGTGTGTTTATCACTGATTCCTTTACAACTGTATTGTTTTGTTTCGATTTATTATTACTTTTTTTTATTTTTTTTTTTTTTGGTTTTTGATTCTTTAACATATATGCATATATGTATAAATACATAAGCGTCCCTAGGCAAAAGTCTACGTCAACAGGTATAAGCGCACAGAAAAAGACAATCTTTGATAGGCAATAACGAAGATGAAAATGATGATGGATTTGTTGGGGTATCGCTTCGTCAGTTTGCCATTCTGGGGCTCGTAATAATATCCGAGTCGCTGAGAGAAGTAACGGACGGCGTAGATGTTTTTTTGATGTATTCGTTCTCGCAAGTATAATTCGTATTCGGCGAGTAATTAAAGGTATTGCAGCTTCGATGTGACCTTGGTTCACATAACTGTAAATTTATAAAACGTCATTTTACTCGTGCACCATTAATAATGATAAGGATGCTTGTATATCGTGCAGCGAATTCTTTTAGTAAATATTGAAATAAAATCTATTAGTTCTTGGCATTTATCAATTTCATTCAGAATTTAATTTTCATAGCAAGAGTTCTCCTCCCTTATTTCCTCCCTTTCAATTTTCAATTTAAAGACTCGTTGAACTTTGCGATATCTATATTCTTCGCGAATTAATTAAGTTCTCGGACCCTTTAACATTACGCACCTTTTGCAGAGGCAGATTCGAAACTCTATTCCCGTAAGGCTTGGAAAATCAAATAATAAAATTGCTCATTATAAACTGAGCAACACGTTGCCCGACTAACCATTTTATTATCCGTAATTCCAAACCTTTTTTCTCAACCACTTTCATTAACCACCCAATGCTGTGGCAATTTAATTCATAATTAAAGATTATGAGAAGTTAACAAGAAGTTATTACGATGCTGCCAAAGATGGTATTGCATGTTTTTCAAATTGCAAAGTACGAAAATTCCTCGCGGCAAAATAAGAGCATTTTGAGAAAGTGAGGTACTTGGGAATCTTAAAAGGGAAAGCCGAAAAGCCGAGGCTTGGAAGTGAAAATCTCATGTTTTACCATTCGATCATTTCGTTGATTCGTCACCGACTTGCATTTGTCTCTGGTTCGCCTTTCGCACATTATCAAGTCCTCGGTGTACTTACGCACGGCATTTTCGACCTCGTCAGGAGTGCAGCTCCTGGAGGAAATTTGCTGGTCTTCGGGGCTGTTGGTTTGAACGCCGCTGTCGTCTGAAAATTGCCGACCTCCTTGGGAACGATGAAAGTCAAACAGAATACCGGAATCCCATGAAAGTTGGGAATTCATCTTCGGTATACTTGTCTGCTTTCTTGCGCCACCGTGAACCTCCAACTCTATAAAACACAAGTTGTCAATACTTTAACTCTTACGTAATATCTAGTCTTTATCTTTGAGTTGCGCTCCGAAACAATCGTACATTTGTGATTGCGCGTATGAAATTTTTGGCGCTTCTTACTTTTTTTTTCAACGACGTTAAAATGAATGTTCAAGATTCTAAAACTATTTTATTCGGCTTTTTTTTTGTTATTTGGCAGTTTATCAATTACTTGTATTCGTAAATATTTAAAATTGCTTCCACTGACTTTATTCTTTATTCGCAAATTTTTAATTTTAAGCAATAGAATAATAAACAGTTCAGACATTTTATTGCTTCTTATGGACTCTTATAATTTTTATAGCTCTGTTAATTTATAAATTATATTTGAATAAGCTATAATTAAATATGTGTGTAATAATAATAATAAATAATAATAATAATTATGAATAACCATTTATTTTTCATCAAGATAAGTAGCTTTTACTTAAAGTAATTATGGCTATGGTTTTTTTTAAATAGTAATTGTGTTTTCATGTGTTTTTGAGTGTAATTTTAAAATATTGTTGAAGAAAGCTCGAAGGTGGCTAAAATACTAATGATAAATGGAGAGCAAAAGTAGGTACTTTCAGTTTTATCGGCGACGCAGGTGGAACAGCGTAGAAGCAAATTCTTCCGTATGCTACACGACATGCAAGACTTCGAATGCTCCTGGATGTCGCTTCGGAATGTGTTTTCGTCATTCTTCTCAGCATTACAAGTTATCGTGCTGATTTTGTGCCGGCAGTAACAGCATTTAGAACTCTGGGATTTCCATAAGGGGTCGCATATCTCGGTGCCCCTCGTTCTTTTGGCTAGGATGTTCTTGGAATCATCGCTACTGCAAAGTCTTGAACCTCCGGCGGCAATTTTGTCCGAGGATCTCAATCTTCCGAACTGCTGACCATTCCCTGAGACTTTCACCTTCCTATCCATGCCCATGTCCATTCTTTCCTTCACGTTCATGAGGATGTTCTCCTCCTGTCCGTTAGCGAGCTCGAGAACTTCCCCGCGAATGATCTCTCTGACCTCGGTTATGTAGTCTTCGAGGATGGTCCTCTTGGCCGCGTGAATTTTTTTCTCTCGCGAGTGTTGCTTATGCAAGTGTTTCGTTACTCTGGATTTCCTTTTGTGCTTGAACGAGTTCAAATCGTTCCTGACGAAGTTCAAATAATTAACCATTTCGTTCTCGAAGCCACTCATCCTCATGCGTAAGGGTTCGACGTTGGTATTGTGTTTTCTTCTCGGCTCACTGCTTATAAATCGTGCGCTGCGCTGTGTGATAAGAAAAAAAGAAAGATAAGCGCCTCTCTAGTCGAGTCGTTAAAATCATTGGCCGATAATTTAAAGGTGTTTCTTTCTTTATTCGGTGGCTATACTGCATTTTACTAATTTTATTACAGGCAGTTGCTAGTGAGATACACAACGTGAGAATTTAATTGCGTTTTGTGAAGAGAAGAATAAAAAAATGCCGATCGGTTAATTTCAATTGGCCTGGATTGACATTTGATCCAGCCTTGAAAAACATTAAAATTGCAAAATATCATTCCAGCAAGGACAGACCGTAGAGTCAACTGGTTCTCAAAAGTTGGCCGAATAAAATTCGTATTTGCGCCTCGCCATTTTCTCCCAATGCAAAGTAAAATTTTTAATGATTTTCCAAATACAAACGTTATTCTTATCTCTCGAAGTATTCACAGAACTGCTGGATGAACGTCGAAACTTTAGGCTCCTGTTCTGAAGGCCGAATACTGCACTGGTCGAAAAACTACGCAAATTAGAATAATTCTGTGGGTCTAGCTCGCTAACATTGGGCTTGTAATTGGCAACGTATTCCAATGTCGGCCTCGTCCGATCGCTATATTTGGACTGCATCTGCCCTTTCGGACACAGAGGTTCTAACCGACCATCAGGACTTACTTTTTCGAGATCTATATTGATCAGGATCGAGGACCGCGAAACAAATTTAATATCTGGCGATATTTGAAAGCACTCGAGGTTCTTCGAGCACTGAATTGCCTTATCCGAGTGCTTTTGCCCTAATACTGTCTGGGTTGTATTCGTATTTTTAGCCTTTTCTTCCTTCCATAAGTTCTCACAATTACTGTTTGTCTCTGACTTGATTCCAAAAACTTCACCTCTATCGATAAAACAAGTATTGGCTTTTATAATTGAAACTCATAAGTGATATGTCGATGCAGGGTCGTTAAAATAATGAGTGCTATATAATTCTTACTGATTCTACACGAATATCGAAGAGCATAAAAATTAAGTCGCACTTTGAATGACCATTAGATTACAGTTATGAGTTACGAGCAAGGTTTATTTTATAGGAATTTAAAAGTTAGAATACCTTGGAACATTATCGATCCGATCCTGCTTTAGTTTCACATGTGCTGCATAAAATTTTTCATCGTACACAGAACATTTGTTAATGAAATTGTGGCTGTAAAAAAAAATTAATGGCTGACTAGGTACAAGGTTGAGCTCTCTCTTTTTTTTAAGTAAATTTTCATTAAACTTCTGGCAGTTCCGAAGATAGCTCGAGGTGAATAATGAAAAGTAGTATTTGCCAACTTCATCAGCAGCTGATGATGACTTGTCGGGTGGTGAAAAATTTACGAATAACTTATTATAGCTGCTGCAGAAGAGATCGATCGAGGTTTTAGTCATAAAAAGCACTTGGCGCAGGCAGTCGTGTATCTTGTTAATACTGCAAGGAAGTTAACCTTAAATGTTGTGAGCCTTAACGAGGGCAATGCCTGTACACGATGATTATATGTAATAAGGTACCTATCGGCTATCGAAAACTTTTCACCGTTGCACGGCCAATTTTTGTGCGCGCCTGCATTGAAAGCCGGATGAAGCTTACGGTATAATCTTCGCTCGACCTTAGATCCATTCGTCTTCTTATCATCCTCGGCATTGTCGGCATCGGAATGGTAATTTAAATTTTTGGTCAATTCGGGAAAGAACGTTGCCTTTAATACTTTTGATGGCATTCCGAGGCAAATTGCGTCAGATCTTATGCAACTATCTCTGTTTAACTCATTGTTTTGGAAAGATTATAATTCATTAATTTTCAACACAAACACAACCAAATAAGCAAACAAAATCAAATTTTTTAGAGGTTAATCTGAAAAGAATGCGTTTCTTTCTGTCATAATTTTACAAAAGCGTGAATTTGTCATTTTTAAATTAAATGTATCGATTATGCTTTTTCGCGTTATAAAGTCGGTCAGCTGTGTTGTTAAGAAAACACGCATTAGTCAATAGCCGGGGCTCGCGCACGCACACACGCTTGATTTTTGGGATCGGTAAACGGTGGTAGCCTCTGCGGTTATTATAACCTTTAGACGTCAAGCTTTTTGTCGAGTTTCAACTTTGAGCATGATAATTTTTGGGCGCCATGGGCTGGATTATGTCAAAATATGCAAGAGAAATTGAAGGCGGAACCGATTGTGCATTAATTGTAATTAATATTTAATAACGTGCTTTTAAAGGAGCCATTAAATAATGGCTGAGAGGCTTTTATTGCTCGAGGATAAACTTCACATGTAGAAATTAATTGATTTGATCCTTGAAGTAGGAGTAGTTGGGTGAATTATCGTACGTTTTATTGCACACATAACAGGTCGTCGGGGCGGGAGTTTTCGCATTCGGCTCGCTAATAAGCAACGACGGAGAACAGGTAGCGAAGCGCAAAGCCACGCCTCAGCGTCTCTCAACGTTAGTCACGCATAACGGAATGTATTATTACGTAGCATTTAATATAAGCTCCGTGACCGGGCGAATCCCGTCTGCCTCTCGCTCGCCTCCTCTAATTTTCTCTGTCCTATGCTGTGGGAAATCAATGCTCGATAAGGCCACGAATTTCTTTATCGTTATGCTCTTCCTTTCCCACTTGAAGAATCCAGCTTACTCTCCTCTCTTATAAACGTACATCCATATATATATATATATATACACACACATGTATATTTCTCTTTAGCGCCATGCTACTCTCTCTCTCTCTCTCTCTCTCTCTCTCTCTCAGTACTTAACTCGTGAAAGCAAACTACCCTCATTAACCAACCATTTATGTACTTGACTAGGTCGTTCCCTACTCCGAGTTCTTCAGTTAATGAGTCAAGTGACTACGGTCGATGACGATGAAAGTTTAAGGGAAATGATCTTATCTCTCGAATTATTGTACAATTTTTCCTACAATTTTTCGGGAATAATTATTCCAGTCTGTAACGGAAGTCTGGAATAGAATAATTTTCCCGTGAAGAAATCCCGTGTTTTTGCGACCACAAGTCTAATTATACGCCCAGGGGGGATAAAAAGCTCAGCGAGAATACCAATGGAAAAAGTACAGCTTGTCGCGTCAATTCGAAGCCGCGAACACTAATAGAGAGAAGCAAGTGCAGCTTGGGAATCGATCCGAGCAATGCTGTCGATGCCACTAGGAGAGGCTCGGGCTCATTCGGCAATCGAAGGAGGATCGAGGAGGCGTCGAATAGCCAGGTAATGCGATAACTAGCGCCAAAGTCCTGCGCCCGCTTAGCCAGTCCAGGGCCAGGAGGTGACAAGTGCTTTCGCGTGCGCTCGGCAAATCGATGCTCCGCTGCGCGCCGAAGAAAAAGCCGCCCTCGAGTGCCTCGCGTGAGTCTCGCCCTCGAAATCCGCACCGCCTGCAGCCGCAACAAGTGCTCGCCCTCGCGATCGGGCCTCTGCGGGGCTGCAGGGCCGGGAGGGGAGGGGGACGAGCGGCTGCTCCCGACCGCTGGCCGGGAGGAATTCGCTCCTGAGGAGACGCGACTAGCCTCGCCCCCAGATGCCCGAGGCTGAGGCTCGTCCTGTTTTCCAATCCACCCCCGTAGGCGCTTGCCTCTCTCCCCCGAGCAGGGCTATCTATCCTTCCTCCCCGATCGGTCCTTCGCTCGCGGTCGGCTCAGTGCAATGCTTGCGTTGCTCCATCCTTCGGCTCGCTCCGCTGTATAAAGAAGCCGATGTAATCGCGCCGGGCTTGTTTTCCATCGCTCATAAACACGCCATTGTGTCCAGTTATAGATCGACAAATTCATTGCGCCTTGGCAATTATTTTATTTTACCCAGAGAAAAAACATTCTTAAGATTGTCGTGAAGTGTTGTTCCAAAAGTTTCTAAGCATAGAAATTTGTAAGCTAAATCACGTGTAACATACAGTCAGAGTTGATTATATTTCTGAAAAAAATAACTGTGTTTCCTCGCGAGCTCACACACGCACATTCATTTATATTTATATTTGTTGCGCTAACATAAGAAACAATCAAATGTCATTAATGAAATAGACGTACATTGTGATATTTTTGAAAAGCTGATACAAAAGCATACTTGTAATATTAAAGTTATTTACAGATAACGTATTCATAATTCAAATAAGATGAAAATATTTAGCATTTTTATGAATTTTATATCAATTTGATTTCTTATCTACTTATTTTTTGTATATTTTATGCCAATTAATAAACACTGCGTTACTATTATATTAGAGATTTTGAATAATGATGATTAATCATCATTTGTCGTCGAATCGTAAAAGTAATAATGTAATAAATAAATGTAAATTAAAGCATCGCGCCCGCTCTGTAAAATTGAACAATTAATAACTTTAATATATAATTGCTGTAGAATATTATTTTATTGCGTAATATTATTTAGCATAGGCAGATTGAAGTAAAGCGAGTCAATGCGTAAGTAAAAAAAAAAAAAAAATAACAAAACAAAAGTGCCGAGTTAATATGCTAAGAAAGTATTAATGAATTATTAAATTCTGAAACAATGTAGGAAACAGGGCGGTGTTGATTTACTTACTAAATAACAAGATTTTACGACGATGCGTGTAATACAAGTATTATTAAAAATCAATAAATTTGCAAAGTAAAAATAATGCAGCAAGTATGCATATTTTTACTTGCCGTTCGTGTGTGACCTTCCGTGGTATGAAGGTAATTTTTAAAAAACAGCGAACGGCCGCTCGGGAGTAAGCTTGAAAGTAAGCTTGAAAGTAAGCTTGAAAGTAAGCCTGATAGTAAGCTTGAAAGAAAGCTCGAAAGAAAGCTCGAAAGAAATCGCCTTGCACTTAGCCGTAGGCTTAAAATGTTTTATTTTTAATATTAGAGCGTAGGTGGTGAGGGGCGCAGGCGCTGGTTTGTCTATGCGAAACAAAAATTTGTAAGCTAGCTAGGTAATTAAGCAGCGTAAATAGCAAAGGGCGCCAGGTGGACGCGTGCGAGCTTTCCATTTTCGTGCTGAGATGTTGCACTGAGATCTCGTATTCTGGTGACGCGGAGCCCCGACTACGTGCATACAATGTAATTCTACCGAGTAATGATCGACGCCCGAGTCTGGCGGGCTTATGTGCTTTTCCATGCGTTCGCTACTTCAATTCTTTATCGGCGAGCAGGTTTTTCTTGGCAGGAGATCGAATTTCTCCTTTCCTTGCCCGTTTCACTAGTTGTCTTAATTCTTGCCCCAAAGCAACTGCAAAGGCTGTCCCCCCCCCCCGGCACACGTCGAATGGATATAATAACACGATTACAATAATTCATTAGGATAGCCACTTATTAAGGTCATTATTTATAATTCTTAACGTTGCCTTCTACGCCACGAAAAGTAGGCTTATTTACGATTCAAACATTTCCCTTTATACTAATTTTCTTTCTTAACGTAATTCGCAATTTTTTTTCTTCTTTTTTTTAAACAAAAAGGCTCAATTATTACTTTATGCACATAACTCATTCTATTGTGCAGCGAGTAAAGTTACACTTTACATTTACACGTATATCATTACTTAAAGCTTTTGCGTTTTAAATTTATTATACTTGTGATAAAGCAATTGCATCATAAATATTATATTATTTTCAGATTTGCAATAAAATTGCATCTTTTTTTTTGTCGAGCTCGTGCCAAAATACTTTAAAAATAATCGTTTTTATAAGCAGGTAACTTTATCAGGTGACTTGACAACTTCAGAATTGTATTGAATTTTTCATATCTATATATTGTATAATTGTGCATTATTAATTATGATCGTGACAAAAACAGTATTTATTACTTTATTTATCGAATTCCTAAACGTGTTACTAAATGTTTACTAAAACTTTACAACACAAGATCATGCATTGAAAAGATACTGTGCGTGTCTTTATTTAATTTAGCTTTAATTATACTAAATTATTGAATAAGTATAAATTTAAAAAGTTGCAATAAAGTGTAGTTGAATCATTATTAAAAAAAAAGTATAATTTTAGTTATAGTTAAACCATTTACGAACTAACCAATGCCGGGTTACATCGCATGACATAAAGAATAACTACGTATTTCATAATTGCAAACTTTGAAACTTTGTAAAATATCAGTTTAGTGTATCACGTATAAACTGAATTCAAGCCCTTTTCTATAATTATCTTATATCATAAAGTATATTATTATTATTAGAAATTAAAAATTGTTGAGTTTTTTTTATAAGTTTTACACGACAAAAGATAATTTGACTTTCCCTAAATTGACTACTTGCTAACATTATTGTCCACAGAATATATTTATTATCTTAAACCAAGGATTAAACGAAATATGGGCTCTTGCTATAAAGCAGTTTAAATATTTAATCAATCATAGAGTGCGCATTGAATCTTTTCATCTAAAGTTATGATAATTATAATTTGAGTCAGTGATTTCTCCGATTCTTCTTTTTAAATTATTATTTAATTTGCTACGTAGAGTTATATAAACGTATAAAAAGAATTATTTAAAGTATGGCAATATTTTTCCATTAATCATTGTTTTTTTATCATAAAAATTTATCGCATAATCAATTAAGTACTATTACACGAATATACAAATGTATGAAACATTTGTAAATTACAAACCATATCTGAATAAACTTTATAGAAAAAAATTAAATCATGTATTAATACAATTTGAATTCAAAAACAGTATTCACAAATATTTTAATTATATATCAAGATTAATCCTATAATCAAAAAAATATTAAAATAAATTCTATATTTCACGTATATTATTACATTATATGAATTATTAATAATAATAAAAAATAGCCTCTGCTTATCCAAGATTTTTTTCTGGTGTATTAATAAAACAATAACATTACAATTGACGTTTAAAAGAATAATTTATAACGTTTTCCAACTGAAATAATATATTATTATGCTTATTTAAAATTTCAATTACCTTTTCATGCTTACGTTTCTTTCGCCCAGTCAGTTTTTCAATTATTGGTAATTCAACATTAGTTTGGCTGCTAAATTTTTAAAGTTGGCCTTTACGAACAAATAAGATACAAAAACGAAATTTAAATAATTATATTTTAACCCTTATGTACATAAAAAACTATCACATTTATTACATATAAATGATTAGTGCAAAAATTACATGCGCACTTGTATAAATTTGTAATAGATTGCTGTAATGCTTTGTTTCATAGCGTTGTTTTAAAATTATAAATGATTATTCTTTAATTAATTAAACACGAATAAGAGTATTTAATTGTTTCTTCGTATACTTCAATCACACTCAAAATGTCTGTTAACTATTAATAATTTTAAATATAATACGTTAACACTTCAACCTATAAATTAAGATTTTAAAGTCGTCTTTTACAGTATTATGTCAATAGAAATCAGAAAATTTGAAATGTGTATTAATAAATGCAATTGTTAATTTAAATAAGTACATAAATTATAAATAACATGTGAGTGTATCGTATAAATTGATTTTCATTTTTGTTTCT
Source organism: Kradibia gibbosae (assembly GCA_018907135.1). Lineage (NCBI taxonomy): Eukaryota > Metazoa > Arthropoda > Insecta > Hymenoptera > Agaonidae > Kradibia > Kradibia gibbosae. The sequence continues at coordinate 29,625,277 of JACCHX010000001.1, read as the reverse complement.
CATCTAAATTTGATCGATCATTAAATTTATAATATATGATAATAAAATAGCATACATCCATTTATTTTCACCTTAATGGTAATAATGGTTTTTATATTTAATGAAATATTTCAACTGCGCATAAAAAGGTATACGTAAACAATTTTCATTCCTGACAAAAATCACAGCCGTTTGACAAGATGTACTAATAATTATTATGGAATTTATATTTTGAGTAAAAGCACTTCATTATAAAATTTTATTTCATTGTAATTGTGTAAATAAAAAATAAGACAAATGTAGATTTTTACTGTAAAGTAAACTTCTAAAAAATTGATTCTAATTAAATTACATCCAAATGAAAGAAAGCTGTTTTCATGGAAACCATAAATAAATTAAAGCCTTTTATTTTTTAATAACATCTAGGCAGAAAACTATGAAAAAGATTGAATATTCTTAATTTTATATAATGTTGGACTAAAATAACAACTATTGTAAACTATGCTACAAATGTGAATATTATAATTATTATAATATTGTACGTACAAAAAAATTAAGTGATAAAGTAAACTGTTTGTTAAATTTTTGATAGTATTTGGTATCGATCGTGAGTAGATTAAAGGCAGGAAGGAAACATCTAAAATAAGCTAATCCATCTCTAGAGAGTTGTGAAATTAGTAAAGAAGACTAAATTAAATTGAAAATAATATGTGCTTACTATTTCATAACTTCACTATTGCACAATAATTAAAATAATATTCGAAAATCTGTCAGGCTTTCTTAAGGTCGTTGATAAATGTAATTCCTAAAAAAATCTCCATAATATACAGAGATCTCTACAACTATAGAATGTAAAAAGAGTCGCCGAGTGAATTTTTCCTATTATTGCATTGTAATACAATGATTTATTAGCTGTTTTTGAAAATGAAGCACGAACCAGCGTAAAGACAATTTTCAAAGCTATTCTCTGCATCGTCACCATCGATAGTATTATCATCGTTATTATTATTATCAATATTATTATTATTCGATAAAATGAGCTAAATTTCAAACTATAGATCGAACAATAATTAAAGTTAGGTTCTCAGAAATGGACAAAGTCACATTATTAAAGGTAGCTTAATAATAGAAAATATATATTTATGATGGCAGAACTTAATTCGAATTATAGTTTGGATTGCGTACACAACACCGGTGTTTTTTAATCAAATTGCTTTTGAGTCTGTCTAAAAAATACAGGAAAATACCCTTGAAGTTTTAAGCATCGTAATAAGAAAAATATGGCATGATTTTTCAATACTTCCGGGTTAATACGCTTTATAACAATTTTACAGTATTAAAAAAATCAACCAACTATATAATTTACATTCTCGTATATATCAATAAAATCATTTTTATAATTTACATAATGTTTTGATTCTAGAGCGTTTATTTAAGTTAAAAAATCATGGCGTCAGTGACAGTCTTATCGACCAGTGCAGGCTGTAATGTCAGCCAAAATATGATCAAACCTTTTAAAGCCTTGCATAACATCCGCGTCTCTATTATGACTGTAGTGCACATCTACCTTCTAATGTTATAGATTCTGTATTTTTCAGGCTTGCGTAATTTTTCATTTCGAACATGCACAGATTAATGGAAATTAAAAATGAAAAATTTAGAAGAAAACATTTGTATTTATTATCAAGGCATATTCGAACATATACACAAGCTTATTATTAATGAGAATTAATGTTATTCTATTAAAAAGTAAGCGGCAAAGCTAATAAATCAAAAATAAATCATAATTATATCTATGTGTGTGTGTGTATATATATATATATATATATATATATATGAGTGCGTTGCATTTTAAACTGTTGCTCGATATTTGTAATTTTTAATCGGAAAATCTCGAGTACACATTTTTAAGTAAATTAAATGAACTGAAACGCAGAGAAGTAAAGTGAAAGATCTTGATAATCCGTGGGTCATTTGTCAAAACGCTCTCGCATATTGAGAGAAAATGACACTCGTGCACGGCAGTGGCCTACAGCCATGAGCTAATTCGTGAATGTCGAGACGGGAAAATATAGCTCGGATTTTCGCGCCGCTTACATTTTACGACTTGTCGCGCGTAGCACAATTGACGCATTCCAGTTATTTGATTCCTGCCGCGAAGAAGCTTTTTTCTGGTCAATCTTCTCCACACTGGGTCAGTTGTACCACGTAATTATATTTACTAGGCGTGTTTGCTTTTCTAGGAAATCGCCAATCTGAAATAAATAATACCAATCAATATGCATAATAGCAGCAAGATGCATCACTCTCGTAGATTCAGTTCGCACTTTCAATTCGTAATATTGTTTTACAACAACGACAACGACAACGACAAAAAATCGAAGTAATATCAATTTTTTCATCGCCCAATGCAACTTTGCACTCGTACACGCTTAAGTAAATATCATCGATAGCATATCATTTCGTGGGAAAGTAATTCAAAAAATTTTACACATTCAAACTTTTAACAATACTTTTTATGGATAAGTAAGTAGCGTTACTTACTTCAAGTGCTCTACTTTAATTTTTAATATTGTAATAAGTATTCAATTTTTTAAGTATTATTTCACTTGACCTCTATTGAATTTATTACTCTAAAGATATCATAATAATTATCAACAACATATAGCATGGTATCTTTGATTTTTAATCATTAGATTCATCTAAAAAAATAGCTGGATTTATAAGAATTTCCCATTGCGTTCAAACGCAATGAGCATCGAGTCTATTTTGGATGTTGTAGAAGATCCATACATACGGACTTTAATTACTTTAGTTGGGAAAACACGCTTTTGAAGCCTGATATATTCTTTAACTATTATTATACTAAAATCACACCAAACGTAACTATGACTAATAATAATAAATAATACTGGACATTAGGAGAGGGTATAATATTATCAAGGTGAACGAAGACTATTTTAAAAAGAAAAATTTATTTTAATTTGAAATAATTAACGTTATTTTTGAGTCTTTCAAAGTCGCTTAATTTTTGGAATTAATTCCAAAATGCTTAATTCGTGGAACAGCCGTAAAGATTCTAATATTTTTAGTCTTTTGAAATACGATAATCATAAAAATCACGACTAAAATTTGACGATATTCAAAAGTATTTTTACCAAAAGAAATGCTTTTCTTGATTTTTGCTTTTTTTTCATGAAATTCTCATTAAGTACAAGTACCTACAACGTATCGTGTAAAAACTATACATTTTAAAATGGAGGTTTGATAATATTATTGATATTAAAAGAGTCTTAATAAAGCATTCGTATGTCATAAATCGTTACTTGTTTCAATCAGAAGAACTGTACATTATTTATTTTGTAAGATGTAATATTCACGTTCTGTTTTATTCCGTTCGTGCAATGTGAATTTTCATTTGTCGACATTGATTTAATTTATAACGTGTTAAATATTGCATGAAAATAAAGAACGTAAAAAATATCATATGATCAATGTAAGCGAATAGCTTGCACTGAAGAAATTTATAATTGAACCTACATATGGAAGTGCGTTGTAAAATATAATAAATTGTGCATGAAGCTTCACAAGTTTATCGTGCATTTCTGTATGTAGGCCATAATAAAATAGCGTTAAGTAGAGTTTTTCCAATCATGAACTTTACAAATGCGTAGATATTTGTGCGAGGAAACCTGAAAAAACAAAGAAGGCATCTCCCATCCAATTGGACCGAAGCCCCAAAAATATCTGGCACACCGAGAGCCAGGAGTGCTTATTTCCTACTAATCACATTTTAGACGTCACCCCTTTTCAGCATCCCTTTCGACGTGTCGGAGAGCAAATTAGAGAGAGGGAGAAGGGATGGCTCCACGTCGTTGAAATAGTCGAAAGAGTCGAAGAAAAGGCGGACAAAGCCTCGAGTCCGAGGCTGCATTCGCGCGTTAAGGAAGCGTCCGAGCAAACAAAGGAGCTTCACGCATTCCCATAAATCCGGGGGTCTGTCCCACGCGGTGTCGCTCCCCGTTCTCATGGCTTCTCGCCCGCGTGGCGACGCATCCCCGTCGCACATTTATCGCGACGGTCCAGGGGGTGGCGCGCGTATTTTACGCGTGACCGTCGGCCTTCGCTCGCTGCGTGACGCATCCTGTTTTCGAGCTGCGAACTGTCGGAGTTGGGATAAAGGAAGAGAGATAGATATAGAGAGAGAGAGAGAGAGAGAGAGAGTGAGGGAGGGAGGGTGGGAGGGAGGGAGGGAGAGCGGCAAAAAGCAAAATGGAAAGGAAGCTGTCCCCGCGCTCGATTATCTCGTCGAAGCTTTTTGCGACCTTCGAGGGGTGCTCCGATGTACATCGAGATTTCGCACTGGTCTTGAGAATATTGCAGGATCCCGTGTCGGGGCCACTTTCTCTCTCCCTTTCTCTCGCTCGCACGTATCACTGCTTTGTTTATGGATTTTCAAGGATCTCTCGTGGGAGAACAGTTGGCCGGATTGCGCAAACTCTTAATTGGGTGAGGGAATTCATGAGCCGCGCGTCCGCAAGGCCAGAGAGACACTGGATTATATATTTCTGCAATCATAATCATTGCGTTTCGGGGAGCGTTATTCAATTAGAGCCGCCCAATATTCGCGCACTCATGCGGTTTATCGTCATTACGCAACTATGAAGAAGTACACATGGCCTGCCCTCCTTTTAATAGCCGTCAATGGGCCACAGCTCGTTTCGATATTAGTGTTTTGCTCCGGGGGTCGGGCAGGCGGGAGCGGCACTTCGGGGCGCGACTAAATGGAGCGGGGAGTGATTTTGAAATTTTAATGCCCTCCTCCCAGGACTCGACCTAAAATTCCAAACGGCTTTCCCATTACTCTCGCTCAGATTTACGCGGAGTTATATTAGGGAGAGCGCCGAGGCTCGGCTCGACCGCCGCCGGATCAATTTATTATAAACAATTTTCTTCTCGGCGAACATTGTCGAAAGATGCAATGCGATTAGAGCACGTAATACTAATACGTACGTCAGCAATTACGTATCTTTACATAAAGTTTAAACAAGGTTAGTATCAGTTGACATGCACGCGACACATGTTACAATTACGGGCTACAGGCCAGGCCGACCCTAATGCGAATTTCGTAGCGAGGCGCAGGCCTTCGCCGTTCACTTCGCAACCTCGCGCCGCGATAATCCAGCGCCAATCCAGCACCAATCTAGCGCCAATCCAGCGACAATCCAGCGATAGGAGAGTCGGCCTCGTCCGCGGGCCACATTCGGCGTCTAGTTGCGAGAGCCTCGGGAGACTTTCTCCTCGCAGTCCAGGGCTCATTACCCGGGCGTCCTTATCGCCTCGGCCCGAGCCCTGCCCTTATCCGCGTAATGGTAGACTCCGACCGCGGGTTTGCGCGCCCGTAACCAGCAGCAATTACACGCTGATAATTCCCTCGGGGCCAAGTGCCACCGGCGGCCCAACGCCTGCCATCCCTATTAACCGTGTAAATCGCCGGTCTACCCCCCCCCCCGAGCGGCTCCTGTGCCGATGTCCACTCGCGTTATTCCCGAGCTAACGAGGCCGGGCCACGCACTCTGAGCCGCTCCTCCGGGGCTGCGATCGATGCCCCGGCCAAGTGCCCTCGTCCAATATTTTGAGCGCCCCTGGGGCTGCCTCCTGCCGCGTTGGCCCATTTAACCGCTGGCCCATTGCTTAGGGCCGCTCGCGAGTTCGGCGATCGGACGATGCCTCGACGAGTCCATTGCTAGCGATTGACCGGGGTAAGTCTTCGGCTCGGTGCTGCGGACCCCTAGACATCGCTAGGTCGCATTCTTTCCTCGACTCGCAGCTGACTCGGGTCGGGTCGCCTCCAAGATTCGCGAAAACAGAGGCCACCCCCGACTTGACTTAGATCTCGGAATAAAAGGCACGTTTCTTTAGAGTTTCCTTAGTAAATTTCTTAGTTGCAACGCTTGCAATGTATTATTGGGCTTGCGGGAAGTAGAGAAGGGCAGTCGCGGTGTAAGATTTCCATTATTTTAATAGGCAAATGCTCTAAAGCCATTGCCTTGTTTTCCAATAAATTTCACAGGTGTATTTCATATCGTAATGAAAGCAGTCACGCAATTCTTCAAATGCGAATGTAACTCGTAAAGCAGTCCTCGAGGTACTTAAGGATTTTGTTAAATGTCGCAGTGCACAAGTTGAGCCACCTCGATTGTTAGCGATAGCGAAGTAAAGAGCAAAAGAATGGAAATCCAGTTGAGAGTGCAAATACAACGAGGCGATTTAATTTTACGGGGCTGCGGGACATTATCGCTTAGAGCGTAATGCCGGAATTATAAAGATCCAATAATAAACAGGAGCCGAAGGTCGGGCCATAAATTTGGAATGTGAGCGCGGGTGGGGCGAGGAGCGTACGAGAGAGAGAGAGAGAGAGAGAGAGAGAGAGAGAGAGAGAGAGAGAGAGAGAGGGAGAGACTCATCGGGAAGGGGCAGGGGGTTTGTTAGGAGGTCCGCTCTTTAAACAGAGTTCTGGCTGCGGACATATTAATCAAACAGTTGGTAATCGAATAATCGCCGTCGAAGCCCCAAAGCAGCCGCGCCCGTCCGCTCGCGCGCAGGATTATTAATCTTGGAGGATCCTCGTCGGGCGGCAGACCAGGAGCCGGCGTCGGCCGCTTGCGCCATGTAAACCAATTTGCACGCAGCGACGAAGCCCCGAGAAGCAGTCGATGACGATCGCGCGCCTTGTATTTCCCATAGGAATTAGGGTCGAATGGCTCTCCCACAGGAACGCGCGAGTATGGGAACGGAGTTGATGATCGAGGGAGGAGAGCCCTGTAAGTAAGAGACGCTTCGAGGGGGAAGCACCGACGGCCCTGTCCTGGCTCTGCACGACTCCTCGAAACAAAAGGGATTCTTGTAATTGAAAAATGCCGAGTGATATGCTTTTTTGCCTTGGCCTCTCTTCCTTCAGCAACTAGACCTCTCGTCTTCTGCCCTACCTTTTAACGCGTTATACATACACATATACATACGCATAAATACGAGTACATCTATATATTTATGTATTTTAAAGGGCTCATTAGGAACATTCGTCGTTTTACCAAAAGTCTTCTTCCTTTTCTTCCTTTTTTTCCTCCTATTCCTCCGCCCGTTCTTCTTCTTCTTCTTCTTCTTCTTCTTCTTCTTCTTCATCTTTACTCCTCGTTGTCTGCTTATTCTTACTCTTATTCTTTTTCCGATAGGCGGCGCCATAATATTATAATGAAGCTTTTCTAAATTATACTTTAATATAAACCTAATGAATTTAATTTTAAAGATGCATCTCAATTACTTATTCTGATGGGTAATTATCTTTTTAATACTTACACGGCCTAATGAGAAGGATGCTTATTGATGTATACGGTGAGCGTTTTGTTATTCAATTATACTAAAGTCGTAATATTCTAGTCAAGTATTGGGCAACTCGATACTTTTACCTACTTCTATTGTCGTTTTCGAGTTATTTTTCATTGCTTTACCACCTGTAGAAATTAAATGTGCAATCAAGAAAGAATTGTCCGAAAATTCAAACTGGCAACGTCCTTTATTGCTTTGACTTTAAACATATATCGATGAAACTACGTGAATATTGTAAACTATTAAATAAGTAGCTAGTACAGAAACGTATGACTTTTCAATCACTTTTGCCTTCCTCTTATACGATAACGATGATGAGATTCTAAGCAGGGCAATTGACTGTAGGTCCCATTAATTAGCCGAAGATCTTGGCAATGGTTTCAATTTTTTTTTCGTCGCAACAATATACCAGCCTGTGACGTTTCCCAAATGGCTTAATCCCTGAATGAAACATCAAATATCGGCGTGTAAAATGTCACTCGTGAAATAAGGCTTTCATCGCCTCGCTAAATCTTGAAGTAATTTTTTCGCAAATGCCTGTAACGAGTAATATTCGCGACGTCGCCAGTGCGAATTGCTACGAGACGACAAAGCAATGCCAAGGGTAAATTCTAGGATTGATAAAAATGCGTAATTAGCATCGTCGGGCGTTATCGCTGAGGGATATCGTCGACTATCGAATGCCAATTAGCAGATCAAAAACATGCCTTGGGAGATCAAATTGGCGTTGAAATTAATAAATTACTATCTCACTCATTAAGTAACAAGTATCTTCAGCAGCCAGTCTCGGGGCCAGTGGCGACCCTCCCTTCGTAGCTCCGCCCCACCGGCTCGCAGGATCCTACACTAATTCGTGCATCGCTCCGCCAAACTCCATTAGTAAATTAGAGAGAGGGGGGCAGGGGAGCTGGCCGCTGCCGCCGGTTGCTCGAGCACGGGCAGGTTTCAGGGTCACGCCGAACCCTTGCCCCCGAGGCGCTCGGTCAGAATCCCCGTCACGTGACCGGGTTTCATCCCTGCGAGGCGATACTGGCCTCGCGCCTCCGGCCAATGGCGAGCTCCGGCTCTGGCGAATCCTCGGCTTTCCCATCGGGCAGATCCCCGCTGCAATTAATTACACTTCTTTCGCTCGCGCTCGAGCAATTAGCCTTTACACTTACGCGCCGAAGGCCGACTTTGCAAGCCGGCGCTCTTCGATACAATCGCGGGATGAAAGATATTCCACGAGTGCGGCCAGATCGAGTGCCCGGATCTCTATGGATGCGCGGGAGACAAGCGTTGCTGAGCGATGGACTCTTTTGAACTGAAAGCGGTCGAGTGTGGGTCTCTCTTTTTCTGAATTATCCTTGAGTACCCGTTTCGTCAAATTATCGACGAGCTTATAAAAAAATCAACTTTCATTGTAGATCCGATGCCCCTTGGCATTACATTGCCCTCGCACTACCTGCTTAATTAATTGCACACTATGTATTTGTAACTACAAATAATCCTAACGAACCCTATGAAGATTACGCTCTGTCTCTGTCTTCGACGCAGACACTTTAAATGCACTATTAATCCGACGCATTGGCTTTTTTTATCCAAACGTGCAATAACTTTTACCTAATTATTGTAGAATTTGTGAATTGTACTTCTTTACATTATAAATTGGCTTTCATAGAAAATAAGCGAAAAATTCATTTACCCGGTGAAAGGAGCCGACAATTGACACGTTCACTATCAATATTTGAAAATAGGTTCTTTGCTACGGATACAACGATCATTTTGTCATTATTATTATTGATCCTTTATTAAATTTACATGTAATTAATAAATGAGATTTATAATTATAGTGGTTTGAAATTTCGCATAATTAATTTAAGTTCATTGTTTTTGAAAATTTATAAGGTGTTCAAAACTGACAATGTGTAGTTTCATTTAAGATTTAAAATTCAAAATTTAAGAGTGTGACATAATTGACAAAATATTCATTCTGAGGTGACATTTTCAAGCTTGTATATTTAAAGCTATTAAAATCCGTGTAAATGCTTATTTTAATTTGTCCTATAAATTTCTTTTACATTAAAACTTAATTTAACCGCAAAATTTATACTGAAAAATAAATAATAACAGGAAAATTAATGACAGCATTGATAGTAATAACGGAAAATGTTATTAAAACGCTTAATTTCCTCGTTGTGTACAAGTGGTAACATAAAGTAACAGGCAATAAAGTACTTTGTACTATTTTCGAATAGCCTGTTTATTTAAAACCTTTTTTTCTTGATGTGGTTATCGAAACGGTCATTTAACCAATTAAATAAAAACAAATTAAAGTTTTTTCGGTATTATTTGAACAACGATTATATGGTTGAAATTATTCAGCAAAACAGGCTCAACGTTAATGCATAGAAAACACAAGTCAAAGGCTAAGATTTTACAGGAATAAATTGTATTATTGGATGAAATTAAGAGACAGGATAAATGTTTGTAAAATGACGCATATGCATTTAAACTATTGGATAAGAGAAACGCAACGAAGTTTGTAGAGCATTGTTCTGTTTAAGAATGCATATAAAATGCGTATCTTAATAATGCTCCCGTGAAATCCACAGGGTAAACGAGTATCAGGTAAGGGCCGTGTGGAGGACTCGATAAAAGTGAATAACTGGTGAAAAGCGGGAGGGTCGCGTAGCTCAAGCGAAGCGTAAAAAATAAGGTGGTAAGGACAGCCGTAGCCAATTAATCCCGTTGTAAGATGCAATTGTGAAAATGGACGAGGGCCCGGAGAAGGTACGCGGCCAACATCAATTGTATATAATTTCGCTCTCGCTGGGGGATCGGAAATCAGAGTGCGAGCACAATCTGTTGTCCGGGGCGAGAGGTGGGTTGGGGGGTGGCGTGGTGGGGGGGGGAAGGAGGACGCGTCGGGCCGCCCCGCAATCTACGAACTCTGTCTTCGGAGGCGGAAAATTCACGGCGATTGGTCGCGTGCGCCCGGGCTCGAGCACGTGGCTCCTGGCCAAGGATGCGGCTCACGATGATTATCACCGGGGGGAGGGAGGCTGCGGGGGTCTACAAGACGACTCCTGGCAGGGCTCGCGTTAAGGAACGCATCGCTGATCAAAATGAAACGGGGCTCCGGCCGCCCGGCCCTCCCCCCGCTTCCCGCCCGGCGGAACCGGAATCCTCCCGGCTATCGGATTCGACGTCCTTATCACCGAGCTCGAGTCCACATCCGCATCTGCGGACTGCACTGACGGCTTCCAGTCATCGCCGCCCTGGCTTCTACCATTGTACCAGTTGTGGGCGATTCTTTTGCGGGCAGACCGATTGCGATGCCCCGAGCGATTCCATTGAACCCTAACGCTCCTGAAAACGACTGGGTTTTATGTTGCTTTTAAGGTGACGAAGCTGGAGCTGATATTGTCCGGAGATATTCTTTGGAGATATTGATATGAGATGATTCATATTTATAAAGGCTGCGCCCTCCATTTTTAAGCGACTCCAATACATAATAATGTGCTTCCTCAAGCTCGTGAAGCACTTCGCTATATCAATGACTGCTCGATTTTTTAACCCTTTCTCCAAGTGCAATCTGTTTTTTTACATTCTATAAATAAGCAAGCGAATTAGATTTCGACTTGGAATATTCAATATTTAACACGAAGTCATTCGTTCAAGGGAGACATCGATTGTTCGATCATTCTATTATTAAAGCGTGGCCTTATAACGTGCGTGCACTTACGATTTACTATCATGAGTAAAGGGAATAAATGATCAGCCAAGCAATTATTTATTGCATACACGAATGGATTATGAATGCGAAACATCGAATGAATTTAGGCAGCACCTGAGCAGTTACCTCAACATTTCATTTTAAATTTAAGCACCAATTTTTCGTAATCTTTTAGGGGAAGGAAAATTGAGAAATATCGAAGTAAATAATTTCCGCTTACAGTGAGACAATTTTAAGTATACCATGATTAAATTGCTTCATCGTATTTGAACAAGGAAGACGTTTATGGAGAATAAGTTTTAATTTTAGCGGCATAATGGATAACGTTTAAACACGTTCCAATTTAGTTGGAATATTGATGAGAGAAAAAGAGAGAGAGAGTGAGTGAGTGAGAGAGAGAGAGAGAGAGAGAGAGAGAGCGAAGGAAAGTCGCAATAAAACTAATACGAATGCGAAATGGAATATATATGATATTCCACAAGCTTAATCGTGCGTAACGGATGTATAAAACGAGTGGCTCGATTTGTCAAAGTCTTCGAAATTAAAAGCCAAAATTTTTATCATCCTGCATCCAGATGCTTACGCTTTCCGAATCATTAAGGCCCGGGCGGGCGGGTTTTTCCGTTATTTGAATAAGCACAGAAGGTCGTCTATCTCTCTCTCTCTCTCTCTCTCTCTCTCTCTATGCTTTAAATGTAATAAAAATAAGCGATGCAGCGAGTGGGCGAGGGCGAGGCGGGGACAACGAGGCTGCGAGATTTCTTTGGCAAATAGAGAACGGAGCTAACGAGTGAAACGTAATAGCGTCACGTGACAATAATTCGAATGGTCGTAGTACGGCAAAGCGAGTGGCAGCCTCTTGGGATAAGGTCAACAGTAGACGTGCACGGGACATCAAAGAGAGCTTAGGCGGCGAGCCGTGGATGGCCGTAATGGCCGAGGCTGGCGCGTGCTTGAGTTTGCGGTCGCCTCCGAGTCAGAGGCCCTCGCCGAGTTTCACGGCCATCTCCGTTTCCACGAGGCCAACGAGTTCCTCCACGAAAGAACAGCGTTAATCTAACGACTTTAGGGTATCTGCCTCGTAATTGAATTGGGCCCCACCGACAGCTCATCCTCCTCGTTCGCCTGTATTTGCCATTCGGTTGCGCATATTAGTCTATCCTGGGCCTTTCCTACACCTTTCTTCCTTTACCCCTTGGCTTTTTTGTTCTTTCGCTTACCCGTCATTTTTTGTTTAAAGCCATTACACTTGCTTACACTGTTCGCCGATCTCGACTCGGAAGTTTCCTAGGGCCTAATTTTAACTTCTTCCTTAATAATAACATCGAACAATCGTTGGCACAACTTTGAGCTACAGAGCCTTTATCGGAATTTCCAAGTTAAATCGAACGGCATGGGATTTCTGTTAATTTTCTCGAATCCATTTTTCGATCTAATCACTAGGGTTATAAATAGTAAGATACTGCGCAATTTCTTCAATTTTCAATACAATAAAGTGCAATGATAGCAAAATGGAAAAATCGCCCATTGAGAAGACTATTTTTATGGAATAATTTAAAAATATACCAACGTCGTAGGGTAGTTAGGTTAGTGACGTTACGTGACGTTTAGGCGTGACGCGTAATGTTCGGACAACATGTATACGTAAGAGAAATTATTTTTCATAGTTACCAATTAGATATTTCTTAGCTTTGATCACGGTAAATAACATAGGGATAAAATACCCTTTTTACAGTTTTCAAAGAAGCATTATACCGTTTAAATGTTATACTACTCCGTAGAGGCATAAAATCACGTTGAACAGAATCCCCTGAAACTGCCCTTGGGCAAAGATAAAGAGTCATTAGACGTAAAACGCAAGCAGAGAAAGGGACGGACAAAAGTATCGCGTTACCCCGCCGCCGCCGCCGCCGCCGCCGCATCATCGTCACCCTCAGGATCATAGCCATGCAGCGGACCATCGCACGGAATCCTGTGCATCCCTCGAGCCCCTCGTACTTTAATATCTTTTTATTTTTTTTCTCCTTCCTATTTTTTTCCTTTCGTTGTTTTCCTTTCCTTTTTGTTTTACTTGTTTTTCAAACGGGATAAGGCAGTCACGCGCGCAGCAAAGTGTGTACATATTCCTTTTCCTTCTACGCGGCCCCATTCCGTAGAGCAAATAATCACAGCGCGCCGAGAGAGCTCACAATGACGCTCGGGGGAGCTGGACTGCGAGTGCCTCTCCTCTCTCGCTCTCTCTCTCTCTGGCTCGCTCTCTTTTCGCGTGTTTTATTGGTGCGCCCCCGTGTGTGTGTGTGTGTATGTGTGCACGTGTAAAGATACGAGAGAGAGAGAGAGTAGGTACATATCCGCAGCTATTAGGGCTTCTCGGCTGTTTGATCAGATTGACTGCACGCGCGCACGAGCGACTCTACGCTGCTGCCCGGCGATCCGGCGTCCGACGCCCGGGCGCAAAGGTTAATTAAAAAGGGGACCAAGGCTGATTTGATTAGCAGTTGTCGAAAGAGCGCGCGCCTCTCGCTCCCGTCCTCCGGACTTTGCCTCCTTGCCCTCGCGGCCGAGCCTCGGCCTTTGCCCGGCCCTTCTCCTTCCCCCCCCCCCAGCCAATGAGACTTCTTCTCAATCGACTCCTCGGTCCGCGAAATCCCGCGCCTCTCTGCGGCCCTCGGGGAGCCGAGCCGACGCTCCGCTAATTATCGACGACCGAAGCTCACCGACTCCGGACGCTCCGATGCTCCGATGCCATCCGCGTCCGGCTCCAGACTTTGATCCCCCACCCATTTTTGGCTCTCCAGCCCCCGAGCTATTCTCTTTATTCCTTCCGCTCCCCGCGATTCGCCCCCGACAATTTTTTATACCTTTAATACTCAGTTTTTAAGCTCGCCTGCTCAATTATCGCGTTCGCCCCAATCGCCTCGGTCTCTCCGCGGAACTGAACTTTCATTTTTCACCTAACCTCTAAGGGCTCTGGTATTTTTATTCGATAACTGTTTCGAATAAGAGTTTTACTCGTGTGTTTATCGCGTTACCTGCCAGATCTCTCTCTCTCTCTCTCTCTCTCTCTCTCTCTCTCTCTCTATCAATTTTATATATACCACAATATACTTATTTTCATAATATCTTAAGCATTGTTCTTTGTTTTGATTTTTTGTCACTTTCAAACTGTCAACATTTTCGACAAGTATTTAACGAAACAAATCCATTCGGCAATGTATACGACTTTTCTTTAGCATGCCTATATTGGTGGCCGCATCATTAAGTTCTTTTTGTTTTCAATACTGTAACGCTCCATGAAATTATAAACTAATGCTTATGCAACCAAACGACATAAAAAATGTAGAGTCAGTATTCCTTTTATTTTACTTTGAGATGATCCAACATTGTTCATTGATGAATTTGAATATCCTGCAACGAGTTGCCTTAAACTAAAGGAAACAATGAACACGCAAGAAGTTTTTCCGTTGGGTAGTTTGCGATTGAAAATTTTAATTACGGCTTGATGTAGCGATGCTCGCTTCAAAATAAAGAATATGAAATATTTTGAATAATGGACTATTTCAGCAAACGCCGTTTGAACCCTGTGCTCAAAAACTTAAAGTTAATTTCAGCAAACTAATAATGAAGGTTGTAGAATAAAAATTATAGCGAATTATTGTGACTTTATATTTGATTTCGCGTTCTAATAGTACGTATGGCGGGCACATAATTGAATTTGCCTCAAACGATAAATAGAGTGAGATTCCGGTTGACGCGCAAATGTCGAGTAGTGAGTAGAAAGGCGCGTGAGAGACGTTGCTCGAAAATAATGTATCGTGAAAAGTGCAGGCGTCCCGGGCGATAATTAATCCGCAAAAGTCAGCCTAGTAAATCATGGAGAAATATAGAATAACGGGGCGGGGGTTGGTGGGGGGGGGCTGAAGGCTGTAAAAATTTAGCTTTTGCCGTAGGAAGAAGTGCGGCATCGCTGAGGGGGCAATAAAAAAGAAGTCTGCCACTTATATTTAAGATATTGCCCTTAAGAGCAGGGCCGGAATCGCACTTTCGACTCGATAATGAATCCTCTTGATAATAGCCTCGGCCATGTATTATTACGCATATCGGGGCGCTTCGGGCATAAATAACATTTGTTTTCATCAATCGCGGGGCAACGCGCCGCGCCGCAGGAAGTACGCAAAAAGAAAATAGAGAGCTCGGGTGGGTGGCGTTTATTTGGCCGCTTGTACGTTGGCGCAAAATGTGTGCACGACACGTGACCGCAGCTTAACGCCAACTTGATGAGAAATTCCCTGGGAAGCTCCGCGGGGAAAGCAACAATGGCCGAGCGGCGTACATGTGCATTTGCCAGAGTCGCGTGCCGTTACGTCTCGGGGATCCGAGTCCTACGCCCCTTTCTCCTCCGCTTTTTTCCTCCTTTTAATGTTTGCTCTCGAAGTAAGAGCTCCCCTGGCGATAATTCTTGCGGTCTCTTTCTATTTGAATTTCACCGTGCAGCCAGCGAATTTCTCACGAAGTACGCCGTAGCTAAAACATTTATGCGTCCGGGCACATCGTGCGGAAAGATTAGGGATTTTAGATGTGTGAATGGTTGTAAACATTATTTGCTCTCGATGGCTATTACTAACTCCCGTCAGTCTCCTCATGCAGATGAATAAAGATAATTGGGCATCGTGTGTTTACGCATAATCAGCGATTAACATGTTCGTTCGAGTGGATGAAATTTGTGCAGCATGTCTGTTAACATTAAAATAAAGTAATTCCATTGTTCTTTGATTGATAAGTTCTCCTAGCCTTTGACTGGATAGAGTTACATGGACGTTTGCAAATAAACTCTTATACATACATATATATATATATATATATATATATATATATATATATATATAGAATTTTTACTAGAATGTCTAGAAGCATTGATTAAAATTTCCCACTTAATTTGTATAATTCTTTTCCCGAAAATTTTAAGCCTCGTCTACTCGTAACATAAACTCTTTTAAACCAATATTCTAAAAAGCTAAAAATTCTCTATTCGAGAAAATATTTTATTACCTGGCGCTATTGACAATTTGAGCTAATTGTATGGAAAAATAAAAATGCATAATTTTTTCCTTAATTTAATTGCATCATTAGTAAATCCTAATGATTTAAGTAATGATTTTCAAATTCAGATAATTAACGATTCAAAAATTGCTTCGCATTTATTATTGCGCTTAAACCGTAATTTTGTTTTCGTTAGAATGGTTACGATTGCATTCTAGAAGTGTATTAGTATCGAATAATAATTCGAGCGAACATTTTTAATGATAAGCTGGAAGAAACAAGAGCTCGAGCATAAGCGATAGTCGATGAAAAGGTTGTGTTAGAATGGCAGTTGCTTCCCATCAGCGGACGCAAGGTTTGATGAGTGACGCGTTGATACGATGAAAGAAACAAGTCATCCGGGCTCCTTTCAGTTTGCACGCTCGAGCCCTCCGCTTTGCGTTTCCTACCGATGCGTGATTTCCTTCCCGTGGGGGAGTCCGCGGAGGATCGAGGATCCCACCGACATCAAAAGCAGCGCATCAGTTAAGGCTCCTCGCAGCGGCGCGACTCCTTATCTCTCGGATAGGCGCGATGGCCGATAACGAGGCTCAGCCCCTGGGGCCCGAGGCCGAAAGTGCACGTGCGTAGGCGAGATTCCCCTACCTGTGCTAGGGCCTTGACTCATTGCGATCCCCCGAGCCACGAACCCGCTGGTCCGTTTGCCGGGGTTCGGGGGGGGGGGAGCGAGGACGAGGGCGGGGGGGACCCACTTCCGCAAAATCCAACGGTCTTCGCCATCGGGGGTGGCGGCAGGGCTTCGGGTATTGATTAAATACGGGTGCCGCGGGCCCAGCCACTTGTTTACCTATAATCGCCGGCTCGGCCATTGTGCACGATTTAACGGTCGTCGGGCATCGTCGCGGACGTGGGAAAAGCGCGAGGGTGGGCCGAGGCCGAGGGCGAGGGTCCCCCGGCCTTCCCTCGTCCGCCCCACGTGCCTGGTTAACGTCCCCGCGATTCGCAAGGCCTCGTCGAGGCGAGTGCGCCTACCGGTCACGTTGAATTACCACCGATCTCATGATTCATTGTGACGCCTCCAGGCCTCGCATCGTTTCGGACGATTTCCGACGCTTGAGAATCGCGTGCGCGGCTTTCGCGTCCCCGGCACCGGCAGAGCGATCCTCTCTAGTGTCATTAGGGCATCGGTTAGCTTTTTATTGCTCAATGGCAATGTCGCCCTACCCTCGAATCCTTTTTTACCTCTGGCTCTTTGAGCAGTGTAAGCCTTACGCGACGATACATGCATTGGAAGATTACTTCTGCTTTATTAGCGAGAAAGTCTTACGCGGCTTTATCGAGCTACGCCCTCTGTATTCTCTGACATAATATTGTCGACGCCAATGATGATAAGTTCGCAAAGAAACATCGGAGATTATTTTCCTAAATATACTTTCAATCAGTCATGCTTTGTTGTTGGAATAATTATTAATTAGAAAAAAAAAGTTGTACTGTTATAATTTATCGAGGCAGGTAATTTAGCTTTCTTTGTAAATAATTTTTTTTTTTTTTTATAAAAATTGAGTAATTTATTAAAATCAGTTCTTAGGATGTAATTACATTTTTTATTCGTAAAAACCCAATTTTGTTTGTACTAACTTCATTATACTTAAAATTTTATCTATAATTTGTTCAAAAATTAGCCTTACCGCATTAAAAATTTGCCACTTTATAAATATTTTATACAAGGCGAAGATGTTAAAATCAATTATTGACTTTAAAATCTCTATATCGTTTTTATCAACACAATTTTGTAATATAATGCAATTGCATTTGAAAATTTAAATTACAGTAGTATCAAGCAGCAATTATAGTACTGAATTTAAACATTATCTTCAATAATTATCTCAAAATTTAATTATTTTAAAATATGTCATACTATAAGAATTAACGATGTATTACTAATTTGAATATTTTAGTAAAAACTTTGTGTCATCGATATTACATTTGTGAGAAAATTGTTAATAATATTGCTAAGATGATAAAAAATTATTAGTCAAAGTTGAAGCAGTTAGGCCTTTTCTTTGTAATATCGAATCTCTGATTGTATTAAATAAGTTTCTGCAAATTAAGTATTTTTATGTATTATGTATTTCTTATGTACTCAGAAAGTAAAATCGCATTAAAATGTGACGATTACATCTTAAATTTGTCGGGCGTAATTATAATTAGCCAAGGTCGGTGCTTAGCGCCAGGAAGTGTCGATAGAACAAAAGGAAGCAATTCCACATTCAGGGTAATTCGTGTACTCCTCTCGGTGCACTTCCGGGCGCGGCACGTGTCGGCGTGCAACCTTTCGCATCATCTGCATCCAGGTGTGCGTGGACTTACCCCGGCCGTTGTCCCTAGCCTACTCTGCCTTTTTTTCCTTAGCTTCGATTGGAAGTGTCCGTGAAATTAGCCGGATCCTTCTGCTTCGCGTTTGTGCTGTTCTTTAAATTCGCTTAATTTGTGCTGTTCTTATTAAATTGCGCTTTAGCTAATATTAAATGGCACAGCTTAACGCGTGCAAGTATTCGAGAATCGTGAGTGATTCGTGAATTCGAAAGACTCGTGCGTAATTTTATCTCGTCCATCGAGAGCAGCAGAGCCGAATCTTGGGATCGATAAATTCTGACACAGAGTTGATGCTCGCTCCAATGAGTTGTCAAAGTCCTTTGAACGACGGACGTATCGATTGAAGGGTATTACCGGAGAAGAGTGAAACGAAATATAATAAAAGTGAGCCGGCCCGTAGGAAATAATCATGTAAGGAGGGGCGAGCGGGAAATGGGAAAAGCAAAGAATGCGTTATTTACGAGTTTTGAGGGAGAGAGATCGAGATGTAGAGAGCGAGTAGGAGGGCCTTGGTCGACGGACAACTTGTCAACAACAGAAGCAACAACCTCCTCGCTTGTCGGCTCCCTTCTATTACAGTAGGCGGCCGGTAATGAGATGAGAAGTACGGAACAAGGGCTCGGGGGTAGGAAGCCAAGGGGCGAGCGGCTCTCCTTGTCCTTCTTATCACCGGGCGGCTCCTCGGTCATCCCTGCACGGGGATCCCCCTGAAGGGGCAGAGTTCACCTAGCCCCCGTTTCTCAAGGCTCGACGCGATGCAGCCTCTTTCGCGGCCGCTCGAACCTTAAGCCGTCGCTGTCCTATTGCCTTGAGTCGCTCGCTCGCTCGCTCGCCTCCGTATGCTTCATCGATTATTCTATTAACAACGAGAGAGCTGGCTCTGCCTCGTCGCTGCGCATAACCATCGAGCATCGCAGATATCTTTGCTTTCCAACGCCAACCTGTGCGCTCGACTCATCTTTTTCGCAAATCTGTCTGAGCAGAGGAAGATAGGCAGAGATGGAGAGAGAGAGAGAGAGAGAGAGAGATAAAGCAAATGAGCATAAATTTAGTAGATAAGGTTGAGGAGCGCAAGTTAAGCAAGTGAAAATGAGCCTCAGCCCAATAATATTGGGGCCATTGTCCCCTAGTTGCATTGACCGTAGTGAGGGTCTCTCGCGGCTCTGGAAAGCGTCGAGGAGGGGCGAGGGAGGGGTTGGCCTCGAGAGCCGCGTCAAGTAGCGCCCGGAGAAAAGCGGAGCCCTGGCGTAGGCGTAGCGCGGGTGAAAGAGTAGGCGCGAGCGTCGAGGCCAGCGGGAGGAGCAGGGGAAAGCCGGAGAGGCTGCCCTCGAATGTGGAGCGAGCCACTGAAAATCCCAGCCCGCGGGAGGCGCTCATTGGCCCTCCCCCGAGACCGGCTAACTTCGTTAAGGGGGCGCAGAGTCGCGCGAGCGCTTTTAACCCTGTTAGAGGCGCGATCTTGCCCGCGCGAGCAGCCCCCGGCTTAATTTGACGCGCCATTCGGGAGGCCGCGGGAGGAAAGGGTTGAGGGGCCGCGGGCGCTTCCTGAATAGCGCGGCTAAATACTGCGCCGTAATCCGTTTACCCGGCCAGACCGAGCCTGATTGAGGACTTCCGCGCCGGTACGAAGGAGCGCGGCAGCCCTGCCAAATGTCGTTAAGATTGTTAAGCGTCATCACCGGCGCTTCAGGCCGCCGTCCTTTGAGCCGGGCGCCGGCCCCGGTCCTCCCTTTCCTCCCTCGCCTGAATACCAGGTCGGGTTTCAGGATGAATAATAGGACGAATGCCAGGGTGACTGCCAGGGCGAGCACCAGGACGAGCACCAGGACGAAGCAAGGTAATCGGGCTTCCATTCACTGACAACTGCAGGCCAAATTACCGGCCCTCGCTCCGTCCGTTCGGCTCATTTCGAACCCTCAGCTTGCGAAGATATGCAACGCGCTTCTCCTGCACTTTGAGAACGCCCATCCGCCCGCGCAAACTTCTGCAGTACTTTGTTAACATTCGTTTTTGCCCTCCCACTCATTATTAGCTGCAATTCAATTTGCCTCCTACCATCGGATATAACTTGTCGCTAATAATCATAATCGAATACTTTCCTTTGCTTGAAAATTTACACCATTCAAATATTGCTGGGACGTCTATCCGCTATTTTTTATGCTACGACTAACATCCCACGATGCCTGTGAGAGGCAAATTAATTTACGAAACTTGATTTACTTATATACGTGCTTCTGTGCTTTGCGAATAGCGTAGTTTTTTACTCTACAAGACAAGGCTATTCCGCGGGTCAATAGTTCATCAGCGCATTTTAAACGTACAAAGTAGAAAGCTTTTTTCCTAATTTGTCAAGTTAGCCAAATGGAGAAGATTTCCTTCCACGCTAAATAATAATCAAAGCAATGTCGATTGAAGGCTTAAAGCGATATTTAATTGTATGGAGTACTCGGCGATTTACCCTTACATCGCACAAATCAGCATCCCCTTACGAAAGGACAAGTTTCACATTAATATTAAAGACGCAGTCCAATATGCATAGGGAGCTTTTTAAAAGTCAAAGAAAATTTTGTAAAAGTGGGCCATCACTTCAAATTTTACATCTTTTCATTTATGTATTTCAGTGGTTTTAATAAATTTTACAATCCATTCATACAACCAGCGAATTCACTCTTCGTAGTTACGAGCTTGTAAAGTCTACAATGGCTTACGCTCAAAAGCTATTCATTCTCGCTTGTGATCCAATTGTAACATAGATGTTTACCTTTTATAAACATTTTCAGATCCATTTATAAACTTTTTCCGTGGTATTGTATAGAAACGGAAAACCCTAAATCACCGATAAATTGACAACAATAAAGGAACAGATTTGAAGGAAACTAGAATAAGCTAAGCACACAAAGCCTCTTCAATGCAATGCAATTTTAAAGTTTGGCTTACTTAATTGGAGATCTCTGGCATCCCTTTCCTCGGGCATAAAACATCATTCGCGGATAATCCATCGATACAAAAAATTAAAAAAAAAAAACACTTTGATAAAGCTGCGAACTTTCGTAAAAGAAAATAGCTTGCTCAATGTGTTGAATATCGATACCGTAAAACCATTCCAAGGCGCAGACCGTCCATATGAATCGAGAATCATCGTACGCAGAGGAGCTTTTAAAGTGGCTAGACGCGAGAGCTTAGAAGGGTCAAGGAAAAAAATTGAGGAGCAAGGGCGAGCTGTGCTCAGCGTCTGTAGTTAGAAGCTCTTGCACGCGACTCGAACTCCTTCTCATCGGCGTGACTCGCTTCGGTAGGGAAATGCCTCCTGTGAAAATTGGCCCCCCCCCGGGTCCCGTGAAGGCCGCCAGCAAGCTCGTGGAGTTGAGCGAATCCTGGGCAGGCAGGGCCGTGCAGAAGAAGGACAATGGCGAGCCCCGCGGGGCCTCAGTTGGGACGGGCGAGAGCGCGTAAAAGTTTAGTTGTACTGTCAGCGGCACGCGCTCATTAAGTTGCCTCCTCGCGCATTGTGCTGCCCGCAACCCCCAACGGCTCCGATCCCCAGCCACGGAGGAATAAAGAGATGCCGTAGCCAGGCTCAGCCTTGGTTGGCACCCTTAATGGGCGGGAGCGTCTCTTCCTTCGCTACGGGCCCCAGATACGAGATCGTAGTTAAGAGCGCGCGTCGGCGCGTGGCTTTGATAAGTGCGCGACTCGCGACTACCAGTTATCCATTGTGTACGTGGCCATTTACTACCAATAGACAACGGAATAGTAGGCTCGCTTTCTTTTCGGGGTGCGCTCCTGGATCAACCCCAGCACTCTCCGTTTCAGAGACGAAGAGGGCCGACCGAGCCGAGGCCCTTGTTATTCCCGTTTTAGTCGCTCGCTCGCCTCGGACGGATTTAATGATCCCGTCCTCGGTGCCCCGTTACCACATTCGCATCTCCAAAATATTGCTGCGCGATTCAGTCGACGCCTATACCTGTAAAATCGCTTTCGTTGACTCGTTGTCTCCATCGCATATCTCAGACCGCGACCTCGACAGACGAGCTTATGCCATACCAATTGCGATTTCCTTCCTGTCCGGCTGCTTTTATTTAAATAATTTCCGTGGCACACAGGGAGGATCTGGCATCAACATTTATACATTAGCAGCTTACGTAACTCTTTGTTTCGCTCACCTCCAAATAGTGGTTATATCGTGTAACACGCCGCTATCGCAAACTATTCAGAAATCGTACTATACATACGAAAAACATTTAACTCCTATAGAGCTTATTATAGAATAAAATATTCTTTACATTCGGCATTGAGTTTTTATTAATAGAAGCGTTGCCGTAAGTTTTTGATCTTTAAAAGCAATTTTAATGATCAACACTATTGCATCTCGTAAAGTATCTCGGTTTACGAGTACGAAGTAGCTGCTTAGCAATAATGTGACTGCGTGAGACAACTCGTGTAAAGTACGATGCAATTTTATGAAAAATAATGTATCAATTGTCGCTATAGCGCACAATGTAGATTATATGATATGGAGTGGCCTTTTCAACGGTCAAAGGCGACACAATAACACGAGCACGTAATATTCATTGTATTTAACAGAGTCCAAAAATTAGTCCTAATGAGTTTTGGATCCTCACAATGCTTCGCGGAAGTATATGGAGTAACATAGAGTTGGTCGATATGCGCACACCTGCATAATTGTGGAACAGCATAGAGAGAGAGAGAGAGAGAGAGAGAGAGAGAGAGAGCGCAAGATCTGGAAAAGGGGTAGAGCGATAAAGGGAGAGCGTTAGCTTAGCAAAAGAAAGAGGAAGGAAGAAAGGATAGAGTGAAGCGATATTGCAATTGGGCGAGGGAGCGTCGAGGACGGGAGGGTTTGGAGAGGAGCCACAGTTATTTTGAGGGGCAAACAAAGTGGGCGCATCAGCTCGTCGACACCTGCGACGTGATGGTGCGCCTCGGAGGTTCGCACTCGGAGCCGCGACCCCCCGCGAGAGCCGCGCACCGCTCGGCTGCGGTTCCAATGAATCACCGATCAACCGTCCAGCCGACCTTTTTCCGCTTTGTACGCCCCCC
This sequence comes from Kradibia gibbosae, assembly GCA_018907135.1. Lineage (NCBI taxonomy): Eukaryota > Metazoa > Arthropoda > Insecta > Hymenoptera > Agaonidae > Kradibia > Kradibia gibbosae. The sequence goes on along the minus strand of JACCHX010000001.1, from coordinate 29,601,717 downwards.
CCCGCCGTCCTGCTTTCGACGCGCCTCCTAAACTAAGGCCCCCGCATTCTGGGAAGACTTTCATTATCCCGCACCAGCCACCTTCCTTTCATTAAATTCCTGCTCTCCTCACTGCACGAGAATTCCTGACTTGCGCTTTCACGAAAAATCCTCATTTTCATATTGGCACGTTGATTGGGAATTGCTTTTTACTCCAACGGACTTTGGCGGCTTTCGCAGCGAATCACATTTCTCTGACGTGCTCGCTGTGTCCGACGGAAATAGTGGCAATGAATGCCGACGATTTCGCATTCTCTAACCGAGTAACTGCCGCCGCCCGTGGCGAATATACTCTTTGCACAAGAAGGGCTTCCACTGGCATCGAGTATTTATATCCTTCTGGCTTAATTGTTATCTTCGTTCCGAGGGAATGAAGAGAGCGAGCTTTGGCTGTAAAATTAGTAAGCTGATACGTGACGGGCACAAAAGTAATTTTTCTAAAGAAAAACATTTTTATTTGGGTACTACACCCAAGTGGAGCCGTATGTTCTACAGATATATATTTATCATGCATGAATGGTATTTTAAGAATCGTTACTCGTATACTTGGCTCTTCCTTAAGAAAAACATTCCTATTAGCATTTATTAAAAGACAGGATCCTACGGTGGAGGTGAAATTTCCATACATCCTAGGTCAGAACGTCCATAGTTCAAAGATAACATATTTAAGAAATGTGTATCAGGGTCTTGTTATTAAATTTGATTACAACATATATTAATGCTCCCAAGTCTACTACTAGTCTGGGCCAAGAGTAATTGTCAGCTTCGGTGGCTCCCGAGCGAAATGTCTCTTATCCTTATAAAAAGGCTGTAGTATTATTATAGCCGTAATTTTGCAATAGTTAAATTAGCCATTGTGATCGTTTAAACTTTCGTTTAAAATACAAACAATTATCACGCGCACCTGTGCGAAGTGAGCTCGCAAGTGCTATTCCTAAAAATTGATGGGCACGCTCGTGACTATAGACATCGATAACAGACGGACCCACAAGTTCTGGTCGTCTAACCGAGTAATTAAGCGAGTGTGATTCTCCCACGCTCGACATAGAGAGAGAGAGAGAGAATATGAGATAAAGAAAGAGAGAAAGAGAGAGAGAGAGAGAGAGAGAGAGAGAGAGAGAAATAATTGGGATAAAGGTGACGACGCAAACTCCTTAAAAAATGATTGTACTTTTCGATAATACTCGGTGTGTGGTATTGTTTTAGGGGAGGGAGTTGGGCGGCAGGGAGTGGACGGGGGCACGCGGACAGTCGAAAAACCTCCAACGAATATACAAAGCGCACTTTGAAAAGAACAGCGTCGCATGTGGGCTAGATTTTATTCGACCAATGTTATATTCCGTAGTCGATGTTTTGTCCGCTTCTATATAAAACCGCACAATCTTGCCCAATTTATCGGCATGGAAGATCCGATGCCGATATCGCTACCCGATGATGTCGACAATTGAAAAGTTTTGATCCCTTTAGACTACGGATTCCCACATTATTATTGGGACGCGACTTGGAAAGCGTCACTCGAGCATCACGAAGGCTCGAGATCTTTTAGACATTCATATTCATAAAGCTCCTACGTATTATTTAGGCATTCCTACAATTATATCGTTAACGATAATAATCATTATTATCGCGCGCGGACGGATTTAAATTGAAGATTCATGATATTGTTTTAATTGAAATAAAACTTTAGCCGAAGAACAAAGTTTTAACATAATTGTAAATAATAAGCTTTTTATAATATTTCAATCATTTATTCACAACATTGAGCAATATTTCGACTTAACCTTTGATCCGATAAGATATCGTAACTTGGATACTATTTATAAACGCTTGATTACAAACATATGTACATATATATATATATAATATATCTTGACACGCGTATTTATTAAGACAAGAAAAATATAAAAATTGTCGAGGAGAACAAAATAAAAGGAAAAAACAATGTCCTTAAAGATGATCTGGCTATAGTCAACACATAATGGCGATTGGGTTTTAGGCCTGCTAGGAAGCAACGCACCATCAGTTAAGCTTGAATAAGTTTGGTCGATTCCAATCTTCATGTTTCAAATTTATAAACGCAGGATAGGAGTAATGCGGGAGTAGCGCAGTGTAGCAGGGCTCGCAACGTTTTTTAAACAGCAAGTGAAATTCGGCGAGGGTGCAAAAATTAGCGGCCACCCTAGATAGTAGGGTGGGTGGGCGAAAGTAAAATTGAATCCCTAGCCGTAAAAAGAGCCCAGCGATCAATGGCCGGTGCGTAGGCGCACGAAAGCGGTCTGCAAATAGGTTCTGCTCGGTGGAACAGGTGCACAGTGGCACGCACAGGGGCCGGTTCTCTTTAAAATAATTGCTCTCGGTGTTTTGGGAAGAGGCGCGGGGCCCACCGCAGCTCCTCGGACAGGTTCTCGGCCGTCCCAATGCCGCTCAAGCAACGGCCCAAAGAGACGTCGACCCCCCGCGAGGCCGTCGGCAGGCGCGGCCCCGGAACGTGGGAATCCGCGGGGGATCGAGCCACGCGCCGGAGCTCCAACCGATCGACCGGTGAGTCGGCGCATTTTCATCCACTCGAGCGAGAAAGTTTTTAATTTATCGGCGGCAGCAGCCCTGTGCCCTCGAGCCGAATCGATGAGCCTAAGGGGGTCGGGGCGGGCGGGGAACAGGAGGGCAATAAAGACGAGGACAAAGGAATGCCAAGAGTGGCGGTATCATTGTTGTGGAGCGCCCGGTTGTCATAACATTGACGGTTGCCCTCGATGATCGATCGAGGCCCATTGGAGTTGCGGTTCGCGAAGCCTCGGCGGCGGATCCTTAAAAAGCGGCGCAGCGGAGCTCGACCCACCGCTGCCCACCCCCGAGCGGCAACGTCATCGCTGTTACGGGGAGCCGGCTGCAACGGGCGGAGGCCGTCCCCTCGCCGGGCAGCTCACGCGGGACGAATGCGCCGAGGTGGGCTGCCGATGAACAAGCGAGATCCCGGGAAAAGGGCCGAGCTTTAGCTGGAGAGTGGAGCAAAGGGAAGGGGCCCGCGGCCACAGAGGATAGAGGCTCTTGGTCTGGCGCTGGCCGAGTGTCGCTGCCGAGTCGCGAGGGCAGTCGGCGGAGCGTCGAGGCTGGATCCCCGCCGCGGTGCCGACACCTCCGGCCCAGCGGATCTCCTGCCTCCCAATATAACCGTCGTCGGCCATGCCCGAAGAGAGAGGCGCTAAACTCGCCGCCGAGGACTCGCTTGTAAACGCCGACATCCCCGTAGTCCTCGGTGCTTTTGGATTCCTATCGCGGTCCGAGGACTTCGGAAGAGGAGCGAGATCGCCAACCAAGCGGTCGTGGCGATGCTATTGGTCAGCAGCCCGATCCTTCCCAGCCCCGGGGCCACTATCGTCTAAATATTGCCGAGCCGAAGCGGCCGATTCCTAAGAACTTCCCTCCGTTTTCATCCCTCTTCTCCTTGCACCCACCTACACTTATGGGATATTCATATGCTGGATACAATTTAAATCTCATATGTTTTAGCTCGATAAATCGACCTCGATAGATCATTTCCATTTATCTATCTGCACTTGAGAGTATGCGCGCATGGGAATGGGGTGGCGCTATCCACTTGGGCGCAAAGGACAAAGTACGAAAGGTTGATTAAGCGGCCGAAGACAGTGAGTGGAGCGATTCCGTACACTCGATAATCTTACTTAGCCCAGGTTAACCGGAGCGACACCCCTGCGACATTGGCTACGTGCGCTTTCTAATAAAAGTTAGTAGATACAGGCGAAGGCAGATATTATTGGGCGTCGCGAAGACGCCTACAAACAACGATCGCGTGACACATTGCTGCAGCGACAAAACAGCGCATGCTATTCATCGCCCAAGATGCATCGTGATTTACCCCCTCCTCCCGTCGTCTCTCTCTCTCTCTCTCTCTCTCTCTCTCTATCTCTCTGTGCATTATTTCCGAGGAGCTGCTCGACTAAAACGGTACTTTATTCCGCTCCCTTTTTATACGCTTAGCGAGTGAGAACCGACCTTGTATCGCTATTTCATATTTCCATGGGCGTTTACTCGAAATTCTCCTTACTCAAATTTCTACTCGCGTTATAAAAATATATATATCCACGTGCCACTGCTACAGCCAGACTAATGGCTCGAGCAAATTAATTTTCCGCGAGCAACCCCATGTACTGTTTTGAATATCTCGAGAACAAAGCAAAAAGAACGCGAGAACGAGAAAAACAATATACAAAATAGTCCCCACCAAGTGAAAGTGTATTTTCAAGACAATAAATTGTTCAGCGCTCGTGAATCACTCGTTCAAATGATAAATGTAAAAGTTTTTGAGTCGTCCCTTCTATTTCTACTAATTTTTAAGCGTACAGCTTTTAATCGACGCCTAATCATCTGCAATATTTTGAAGTTATTTCTACAATGGCTGCACCGATGGTGTTTTTAGTGGTGGCCTAAGGAACGAAAATCGAGAAAAAATAAAACAAACGAATGTCAAGTATCTCAGCGAGTGTATTAAATATATGCTAAGTAGTGTGCACGCTGTCGCATTTAATGAATACTTTTCAAAATTTCACCGGCTAAATTATCGACTCGACAATCGATGGGGTGGCGGTGGCGGCGACGGGCGGGGAGGGCGAGGGGAAGCTTAAGCAGAGCCGCGAGAGCCGTAATTGGTTGGCACATATTTTAGCATCGCATTCCGGCGGCATGGCAATCACCTCGGCTAAAAGTAATATTGCATCTTAGGTGTCGTGGGCAATCAATCCTCGGCGGGCTTCGCGCGAACAAGCGAGGTATAAGAGGGAAAAATTGTTAATATCGTTAGTCGGGCGCTCAATGCTTATAAATAGCGCGCGTGCTTATTTTGATTTGAAAAAGTCGCGGGCGAGCCTCGCGTCTCGTAAATAAAGAGAGCGTAACGGCGAAAGTGAGTCAGCGGCACTGGAGACGGAGCATTCGGCGAAGAGTCCCGGGCGCTTCTCGGGGAGCGTCTCGGGTCTGGCCGCTGTCTCACCACCCGACTAATGATTCACCGGGCTCCGGAGCTCCTCTCGGATGCCGACAGTCCTCGCGGATTCGGCCACGCGCCGCCTCTCTCCTCTCGTGTCCGCGCATCGGCCTCGAGCGAGTGCCACTCGACTCTACACGAAGAGATTATAAGAACGGCATTTCCTCCAGCTCTCCGAGCTAGTGCCTATGTTTAATTAAGGATTTATCGATTGGCCGACGTTATTATTAATGTTAAGCTCTGCAGTCCCGTTCGCTCTATCCCTTTACTCCTGCAATTTATTATTCAAGCCATTAATAAGCAATACACGGTTAGGCATGCCGCGGTGTGGCTTAATGTCGCTCTGCCTCTAAGCGCTGGAGCGAGGGCCTGCAGTAGCGCGATGTAAAAAAGGCGACTGCACTGTGGGACTTGAAACATTTTCAAATAAAATCAAACCACCTGGATTGGGTAGAACGAATCGTCCGAGAGAACGCGGGAGGTGGGGGGGGTGATAATGAAGGGGGCGCGAGGAGAGCAGACCGAAGCAGCTGCGCTGCCCTGGCGGACAGGAGGCCGGCTCGAGTGCCGAAAGCGATCGAGTTATCGGAATGCGGAGAGCCGGGCCTCGGCCGGGGACGAAGGGGGCGGGGGGTTGCTGGTGGTGTGGAATCGCGGCCCTGGAAAAGAGCAAAAGAGCCCGGGCTCCGAGCAGTGCCCCGACCGAGGGCTCGTTAAGCCAATTTTTTCACTGCGGCCTCCCCAACTGGATTAATCGCCCGTGATAATTTAGCTGTCGCAGCCGATGACATTTGCCCTCTAATATTAGAAACTCGGCGCCTCTCTCGTGCCGGAATGCGCATTCCTGCACCGACGGCTCACGACTCCGGGCGACACTCGCGACCCGCCTCCATTATCCCACTCGGCTCGAGCTCTTGTAAACTCCGCTCTTTATGTGACAGTCGGGCCAGGCCTCGAGCCGCGGTACCAAGTGTTTTTTACTCGGCGGCTCGCACCGAAATACAGCCGGCCCTGGCTTCGATCCCTACGACGACGCACGCGGCTCTCTTACGCACCTCCGCTGTCTTTACGACTCTGAATTGAATGCTGCCCACCCCTGACTCCTGGCTACCTACCTCCCCCACATCCTACCCGATCGAATCGCGGCTCGCTGCTCCTCTGCCCCACGAGAATCTACGAACTGCTAACCATTTCCACAATTGATTACCTACTCTCTTGACCTATCGAGGACAATCACTTATGACACGCTTTGCCGAGAATTTATTATTCTTCAAATGGAAAATGGATTGTATGAAAGGAACTTTAATACCCGAGTTTACCACATCGTTATTTATTTTTAAAGAAATCTTATCTCTTCAAATATTAAAGGTAATTCTCTCTCTCTCTCTCTCTCTCTCTCTCACGCTGTAATTACATATCTTCAAAATATTACATTACTTTAACTATTCATACTCTTTACAAACTGCTTCGACAAATTTGCATTTTAAATGAGCTTGGTACAATGAAAAGGATACTTTACGTCGACTATTTTCGTCAATGGAGCAATAAAGCACAAAAATTTACCGGCTATTCGGAAAAATTTTTATTCTAGTTTATTCGTTTGAATAAGAATACTAAGAATATGCATATATTATGTTTTTATAAGACGAGCGCTATTGCTTATGAAAAATTATCGTCCAGATATTATGGTTGCTCGGACTATTAAGAACAATTGCAGGCAGTAATTAGACACTAAGGAGCAGAACTAGAGAAATAAAAAAAAAGTCCTGAAAAATTAGAGACTCCACCCCGAAGCCTTAGCATCGATGGATAAATTATGCCAGGACCGAAGCAATAGCTGCCCGAATAAACGGAAGCACGTACAAAGAAGGTATTTTGTATTGAATAATTGAGAAGGCTTCGTAAATGGGTACAAGTTAACGCCACCGTAGTGCCTACTATTCAGCGATTATGCATCGATGGTGCAGCTAATGGAGAGGAGGTACAACGTCGATACGAGCTGTGGGAGTAATATAAAGCTTCCCGTAGCCAAAGCTTTATTTCATCAAATTCGGAAGATGAAGGCACACGCGCCATCTGTCAAAAAGAGCATAGCCAATGAAGCGAGGCGATTACCGATACGATCGCTTAATCCGACGACGCGAGTACGTCGAAATATTCAAAAACCCGCGTTGGACTGTGCGCGCGTGTCACTGCTAGCGCGCAATATTTAGCCCGCGACGCTCCGACAGTGAGTCAGTGCTTGGTCGACGAGGCTCGATGTCTAGACATCGACGGCTCTCTCACTCTCTCCCTCTATATCTATCTCTATCTCTCCGTCTGTCTCTCCCTCGGCATATATTGCTCTGGCATTTTACCCTCTCCTCTATCCAACCTATCGTCGCCTCCCTCCTCCTCATCCTCCTCCCCCCACTCGCGCGCTCTCTCTCTCTCTCTCTCTCTCTCTCTCTCTCTCTCTCTCTCGTACCACACACATATTTAATCTATATCTTTTTAGAAACAGCCTAACCACGACGGGACTCTGCCTACTGTCACCATTTTCTGCTTATGAGCGTATAATACCGACACCTCGACGCAAGTGTCTATCAATAAGAAATACTCCATGAGCTTTCCATTTTAATTTTAACAGTCGCAAATCTAAGGCTAGACCATTGTCAAAACAAAAACTTGAGCAATCTTCCAACTGTGCGCGCTTCATATCATTCGAGTAACGAAAATCGATTTGAAAAATTACCTTTCCATATTTATTTCCTTGGACGTTTTATCATTTTTAACCGATTTTTCAATAGGCTTATCATATCAGTTCGTAATATTTTCTACCTGATGGCTAATAATAGTCATCAACAGTATCTTCTTGTTATTTTTTTGTACAGGTAGAAATTCGATAAGTTATGAAAAAAAAACATCAAACTTTTATCTTTTAACGACATTTGTTTCATATTGTAATTTTTATTTATCGGGTTAAGCGTAAAAGCCTACAGTACAATTGATAATGGACTGTTTTTTAAGGAAATCTCTTTTTATACGTAATATTGCCTAAGTTATATTAAAATTGATAAAAAAAATTATTTGATAGTAGAAACACGAAGCAGCAATCGTAAACAGTAATTTGACATTTTTAGCAATTCAAATTTGAAATTGAGTCTATGATTCACATCGGCGAACTTATAAACATGCAAAAAATAGGCTATTATCAAAATAGGACAAGACAGTTCGTAAAAAAATTACCCGATGTCGCAAAATTAGTTTTGTTTGGCTTTTTTTTTTTATTTGTAATTAATTGAGTACAATAAAAACACCAATGTTTAATTATCTGTAATTTTTTTCTACTAAGTAACAACTACTGGACATTTTTAAAAGCTTAACTTTTTTAATATCTATATATTTGTGTATGCATTTGAGACTATTGCAATTTTATAAAAATTATAGGTGAACTATTATTGCGAAGTCTATATATAAGTACATATAGATTTCAGGTCTGTCGACAGGAGACCTATGAGCTTTTTTTCTGTAAACGACTGCCTAGTTCACTTTCCGCTTATCACCTAGGCGTAGTGTAGGTATTTATGAAGGGGGAAAATTTTTTAATGAATATTGTTAAAGAGTGGAGATAAAGTTTGGTCAATATTTGTTATTGGGAAATTAATATTTAACCGTTTTACTTATCGAGAGTGACAACAACATGTAAACATTGAGGCCAAAAGTAGTTTGTAACTAATAGCGCATTTTAAGCTGTTGGAATAAGTAGTGAGGCGTCGTAAAAACCTGAAAATTAGGACATAATTTCTGGTCATTAAATATCCCGAAGCAGCATTTCCTTCTAGAAGTACCGATAAGATTCTAAATGGCGAGTTATCGTCGGATCATCGAAGTCTACACATTTCTCCATTGGTCTAATCACTTTCCGTTCAATCGCCTCGTTCACTGCTATTTAAGTGACCGAGCTCAAGCATAGGAGAGCCTTATCGAGCATATGCTGCACGTGCCCATATCGAGTAGTGCTTCCATCAGGTGAATCATCGAGTCATACGCATTGGCAAAGGCAACGAAGGTATGCGTGAACGATAAGGACCGCATAGCATTTTCGGGGATCCGCCGTCATTGGCCGCTATTGGGAAATTTAACAGCGGCATCGAAGCTTTCCTAGCGACTTAATTGCTTTTAAATTACTTTCCCGTACTTAAGTGCGGACGCAAATGTATCTATTGGCATTTTACTAATTGCAGCCGCATCTCTTGATTTCACCCAAACGTATTTTAAATTAACTTTTTCCCCTGCGCAAAGTGCGCTTTGAAATTATTGTCCCCTTCATTGGCCCAATTCTCTAGCGGATCATAATCATACTGTGATAAATTCGGATTTTCATTAGAATAGAGGATACGTAGCAGCTTTCGTGCCGTCAACGCATTACCACAAATTTACACTGCTTATCCGTCGGGGAGAAAAATACAGTCGGTAATACTCTAAGGCATTCTTCGACTTAATAGAGGTTACGTGTAATGCTTCTAATATAATAGAACGCGTAACAGAGGCAAAGGCAATTGAGACGACATTAGAGTTGAAATGGAAGCGGAAATATTGAAAGGAAAAGACGCAGACCACTTGGACGGACTTTCATACGACGCCGCTTGCTAGGCGACAAAGAATTGAAATTATTGAAAACGGCGAACAACTCCGGAGCTCAGAGACAAGCGTTGCCAAGATCAAAGGGAAAAATTGTCCCCGATCGCGCCTCGACGCAGGCCACAATCAGAATCGCACAATGATCAAGGAATCGCTCCACTCCACCACCCCAGGAGCGCAGACGCGTAATCGACGCTGTAATCGCCGTTTTAATCGCCGTTTTAATCGCCGTTTTAATCGCTGTCATCGCCGCCATTACCGATGGAGCGTGGGGTTTTTTTCATTACGACTCTTCGCATCTCGAGTGGCTGGAAGCACGAGGGGAAGGGGAGGAAGCGCCAAGGAAAGACTTTAAAGGCCGCAGGAGAAACTTTCGCGCTCCTCGTATTGTAAAACGGGCAATTTCACGAGTTCTTGGCCGCTGAAGTGATTTCATCGGAACCCCGTCGACCCACATGTACTTTCCCTCGTGCGAGCGAGTGGGGCGCTAACTACCCTCAACTTCGACACTCAGGGAGACTCAGGACGACTCTGCTTTCGTTTTCTCCAGGCGCGTTCAAACTTGCGCCCTAAACGTATTCACGACGCCTCAACAGGTCCATGAATAAGTTATGTGTTGTCGGGATGTCAGTAGTTACTTTTATTTTGCCACTGTGGCTTTCCAAGATTAATTTCCCTCTATTTTCCCAGAGATAGAGACAAAACCTCCCTTGTACGCGTGCCCTACGCCAAATTTTGAATCAGTCGGGAAACATTTTCTTTTGCTCTTTAGTAATTCATGTTATTCCGAACTCTGGTCAAACGTTTTTTAATTTACTTAACATCTGTAGGATTTTCATAATGTAATGTTACATTTCTTAAACTCTTTGATAATGTGATGAATTTTAAAATGAATAAAATTGTATACTCTTTTTTAAATCTATCAATAGCAAAAATAATAATTATATTTAATGCAATGACAATGGATTCAAATATTTATTTCACATTGTTAAGTATGTATCATTAACAACATCTAGTTGTACATAATTTTCATAATGCATAACAATAGTGATGTTTACTTTTAGGACAAATTTTAAATATTATTTGAATACAAAAAAAAAACAGTCTATTGAGTAAAATATACATTTATAAATGTAGACTATTTCGCATTTTCGCACTTGATAACTATAGTCATGCTTTATGAGTAGCCGCGTTGCCTAGACGCATTCAATTTTCTACTTTCTTACGATATTGGCGAATTCGCAACGGCAGTTCACTAAAGGGAGAAATACGATGCTCTAGAAAATGGTGAGAGTGAAAAGTGAGAGAGCACAATGAATTTACATCGAAAGTGGCTCTTTAAAGATGCTTCGCATCGACAGATTGTATACGAGCGAATTCCCTGCCAGCAAATGAGATAATAGAGTCCGGTATTTTATATACACGTAGTTGAATATACAATTTGAGATTTATTGAGAAAGCTCTGAGCGATTTCGCTTGCGGGCTAATGAAATAAAGAAAATTTTATCTAGAAATGTTTCACGGTACGCTGAATCGAACAAGTGGCAATATATCACGGAACGCTGAGGCTGTGGTTCGATTAGCCTCTTTCATATAACGTTTTATAACTTCATAGCCTTTATGCCCTTGACGTGACATATGATAAAGCTACAGAGAACAATTTTAGATTTATATGCATATTTTTAAATTAGTTTTACAGCCATGTGTTACGCAGAAATAATCATCTATGATATTAAAATAAAAATCAATGATTTTGTAAGTGGCTTTTCTTAATTGGGCAGATTTACGCTAATGATCCTTTCATAAAAATAACGTAAAATTTTTATAGCTTTAAAATGTACTTCTCTCGCATTAATACTTTCTAAACGTGTGTTTTTTTTCTAACGATAAAGAAAAATGTCTTTTATAAAGATAGCCACGAAAATAAATTTCTTTTATAAGAAACACGAAAATGTGTTCGTATCAATGCATTACAAAAATCTTTCATTAATAATAATAATAAGAAAAAAAATTTTTTTCTACATATACGCCTTGATAATTAATTACTAGTTTTTTTTAATCTATCGAGTATGATATCTCTAAAATATCTCTAAAATCGTGAACAGTCATTATTTGCTTAATAATTCACGATAGAACGCAAAAGACATAATTTTTTTAAATATTAGTAAATGAATGTCTATCTACGGTATGATGATTATTGATTTGCAGAGCATTTATAATTCTACGTTTGTCCAGAGAATAGTATTGAAAAAAAAACGAATAAATATTTTATTTAAAAATTCAGCGCTATTATAATGTTGCTCAGTGGGCAGTTTATATTTGATAAACTGTAAAAATGCAGTGTAAATATATGCGTCGGAACTATTTTATAGACGATCTATACATCAAATCTATGCATAAAATGAAGAAGTTATATCTTCATCGCTACGTCAAGAACAATTCCGTCTCAATGGAAAATCTTAAATACGTACATATTGGCGCATTTATATTATATCAGGAAGAAAGGGTCTATGGAATATTCAAGTATATTTTCCAGTGGTAGTCAACCCAGGCAAAAGGTGCAGTTGGTAGAATAGGTTAGCCAAAGACTTTATATCATTATTACTTTAATGAGCATATAGAGCATGCATCGGGCTCTATAATTTTGAGCAATTACGACACAATCATGTCCGTATAAATTCTATGAGAAGAACTAGAAAATTAGCCTAGACAATGTTTCAACGTTGAAATAACAAGTCAAATGCGTGTATTGCAAGTTGATCAATCAGTGCTCTTCATTGTAGAGTCTAAATCTTTTTACCACTCGATGCAATACAGAAAAACTAATTACACATAATTGCATGCATATTATCTTGGATACTACTAGTAATTATCAAAGACCTAAGTTTTTTATGCTGCTCGTTGCGTTTACTTAAAAACTAGTTATATACATTATATTAATTAAATAGTACAATTTATAACTATTATAGTAGTATATACAAAATAAAAATATTTAAACTTTTACAAAGGCTTTGACAGTTATGTACTCAAATTTAATAAATAATATTACTAAGCAAAATGAATACGGAATTCAATTTGCTTACGCGTAAGTATATTCAATAAACATCGATTATCTTAATTCGATCTGGAAATTTAGCAAAATAATTTGAATCTGGCTCATAAACAACATTACTAAAGTTTAAAGTATGCCACAAGGGGATTTATGAATGGTTTTTTAATCAATGGTTCGATATTAATCTGGAAATCTAAACTGCCCGAGGGATACGCTTATACACATATAACTTAGAAACTGATTCGATCCCCATTTTCTCCTCGTCAACATTATCATGACGTATTATACTCATGAAATCAAAGAATTGAAATAAATTAGTTTACTTTCTACGTATAAATCAACGTAACGTGTGTAGAAATTGATAAACATAGAAAGATTGAATTATTTTTAAAATAAAATACATTCGCTTTCCTATAATTATGAAAATAATACCAAATTTTTGTTAATAAAAGAATATTGTCGATTGATTTGATTATTACTTTAACTTTATTTTATATAACTATACTATTACTCGGCTATTATTTTCATGAATATCTTTTGAAGATATTGTTTAAATGTCTTTATAATATTTTATAACATTAGTGAATTGATGAAAGGTTCTCATATAAATGTATTACAAAATAACTTTGAATCATATTTCCTAATTAAACATTATAAAATGTCTAAACTTTTTTTACAATATTGTATAAGAGGAAAGATTTGAATTATGTTCTACCAAATATGAAATTTAAGAAATAAAAAATATATTTTCTCAACATTTCACAATGACATTTTTTAATAAAAATTTTAAATTCTCGAACTAAAGCAAAGTTAATATATATATATATATATATACATACACATATATCAGACTAAATAAATACTTAAAATTGGATTAAAAATTTTAGTTTGATAGGAACCAATTACATGTATATAATATTATGCACTAAAACGTTGTAAAAGAAATATTGTGAAAGTTATAAATAAAATTAGTCTGTATATACAATAAAAAACATGAAATTACTACAGAAATTAAAAAAAAAATTATAAAAATAATAGCATCCATAAAAAACGTACCGTGGATTTAAAAAAAAATTATCAACTCCGTTCGCTAAATCTATATTTCGTTTTCAAGGATTGAAATAACGACAAGGTTTTTAAATATTACTGAAAAAGGCATTTTTATCATCGTGTCCATTCCACAGTTTCTATTTATATGGCTCTTGATATTTGCATTTGCAATATTTTCATACGTATAACGAAAAATTATATCTTCTCACGCATTGACAAAATTATTTCCCCAAATGATATGTAATGAAACCGAATAGCGAAGTTCTGCATAATAAGCATTTTACTAAAGGAAAATAACATAGATATTATAAGTATACTATTAGCATAGATCGTTACATTTTATTTATTAGATATGTTAGAAGACTATTTTAAATCTTTTATTTGATAAAGGCTATTCATTTAATAGCTTTATTAAGATACATTCCGAGAAAACTCACTATTTAAATCAAAATCATTTAATATGGATCTTATAGAAAATGTAAGTTATATGATATATTAATTTAAGAGCATTCTTAAGCATAATTAAGTCAAGTTTTAAATATTCTAAAACATTGATTCGAGTTATATATAGTAGAAAAATTTTCTTATAGAATTATAAGTTTAATGTAAAAGAGTCGATAATGGTAAAAATTGTAGATAAATCTCTTAAGTTTTTTCGATCAATAATCAAATTGTATACATTGATAAAGATATTATTGATCCAAGTTTCAAAAAGGTCCACAAAATTTCATTGAAGAATTAAAATAAAATTGATACTTCAGCTAACGCAGAACAATTACGTATTCGTAATTATAAAATGTCTAATAATGCTTCAATTAATGTAACAAAATAAGACGTAAAAAATTATTCTAAGGAACAATGAAATGTGAACGCGAGTGAAAAAGTCGACGTTTTACTAGCAGTTGAAAACTAAAATTTACTTTAATAATCTTATTGTAGAGCAGTAATTGAACTATTCGTAAAAATTCACATTTGTATAAGGTAGCTATTCGTTAATTTATGCGACTAACCCAGCAGGGTGATTTGAGTTCCGCTAAAAGTAAAAAATATAAATAAAGTGAGTGAGGCAAAAAATGAGCTGCAGTAGGCTCAAGTTGGCTGGTGGTATTAGAAGTTAGAGTCTGGCTAGAGCCCTTGATAAAGGGCATAGCATCCAATTCTGAAAATAATAAGAAGGGAAGAGTCGCCTGACCTGATTGTAAAAATGTTGCGAGGTCACTCGAAGAGTCCGATGAGGCTCTCTCGAGCTCCAAATAGCCAAAGGGAGGGCAGCTGTTAGCACGGATTAGAAACATTAAAATTGAACGCAAGAATAACGACAATAGCCGAGAGACATTCCTCATCGGAAAGAATCCAGTTGGCTGTGAAATAAATTCTGGTTGGCCGGAAAATTAGCATGGCAGACATCGAGGAGCGTAGGTGCCTGCGCTTCCGTATAATCGACGTATAGGAATCGGCCGAGGCCCCTAATAATCCAAATCCGTCATAAATGCCATTAGAGTCGTCATCGTTCTAAGGCAGCCTGTGGCAGGAGATTCTCTCGGGTGTGGGGTGTGGGGGGATGTGGTAGAGCAATCGATCACGAGCTCGATTTTCGGCGGCGGTGACTCGATGGCAGGAGAGATAATCTCGGGGCCCCCCCGCGTCTCGCAATGTCCGGGCGCCGACGAATGGCGTCCTCGCGCAGCGGAGGCGAAACTATCGCGGCGTCTCGGCTTCCACAAAAATGCCATCGATCGTCAAGTAGCAGGCCAGGTAATTTCAACGAAAGCCGATACCTCCGGCTCACGCAGGCACGCACGCACGCACGCACGCACGCACGCACGCACGCATGCACGCACGCAGGCAGGGAGGCAGGCAGGGAGGCAGGCAGGGAGGCAGGCAGGGAGGCAGGCAGGGAGGCAGGCAGGCACGGAGGAACGGAGGCAGGAGGCCGTCGCGTGGGGCTCGGCACGCGTTACGCACGCAGCACATTTTGCTTTTATGCGCGAGGGGACCTTGTGCACACAGACGGACGGCGAGAGCGGGGCGAGAAGAAGACGCCGAGAAGGAAAGGGCAGAGGGACGAGGGAGAGAGAAGAAAAGTACTCGGCTCGTGCCCTATAGCCTCCTCGCATCACCTGCCCTGCGTGATAGCGACGGATCCCTTCCTCGCTATTACGCTCCCCTTTTTTCGATCGCGCATCGGGCCTCGGAACCTTCTCCCTTTTACCCTCGCTCTCTCTCTCTCTCTCTCTCTCTCTCTCTCTCTCTCTCTCAGCCCTTCTCTCTACCCCACGGCGATTGCATACGTGTAGAGGGTGCACGGGGCCAGGTGATGACTCAAACCATAACTTCATTCTTCTCTCTCCTTCTCCCTCGCTCAGGCTTTAACCTTCTAGCACTTTACTATAGCTTGTCAGGGTCGGAATTATGAAGGGTCTTTTAGAACTTGTTTCCGATGAAATTGTTATACATTATTTAAATTAAAATTTCTATGGTTTCTTTTTACTTTATCCACCGAGTTCCCTAGACTAGCTGCAGAAATAATTTTGATTTCTTGAGTACGCATATGGCGCGCAACTATTTTCCATCCCAAGTATAAATATATACTGAGACTCGTATCAACCTGTGTTTCACGAATTCAGCATTACGCACTTGATTAAGCCAATCCGTTACCATTACTTTTACAATGTTTATTTATGCCTTTTTTACTCATTTTATCATTAATATAATAATAACAATAATAATAATAATTCTTATAGTCACTGGCTTATTAATGTTTTACATCATCTTCATATTTTCCTCTTATATTTATTATGTTTGAAGCTATGAAATAATGATTTTCCTAAATTTTAGTGCATATTATGCGTAAGTATAAGTGCGTATAGTGCATATTGCTTAATCCCGGACGAATTTTTTCATTAATAAACAATCAGTTCATTGCTAAAAAAAAGTTTTATCAACTTATCGATATACATTATTTGTGCAATCAAATTAGAAATTTCATACTATTTTAAGAGATCGGCTAAAAAGGAATCAATATTTATCATAATTCAATATATATATACGCGCGCGCACACATAACACACACACACACATATATATATATATATATTTATATCGAAGTAGCAAAGAATAAAAATATTTAAACTTTTTTTACTATAGTTTACAATAATATAATTAAAATTTTCTCGTTGAATTCGATCAGATTGCTTAAATAAAATTGCATCAGTAAGATATTAGCAATATTAAAAGTTGTGTAATTATTAAGCGAGTGAATGGAAATTTGTACGAATTCTTTATTCGCATAGTCGTAAGATATTTTCGTAGCTTGTAAAAAACGACATAAAAAGTATTAAAATCAACAAATTTGAAAGCAAAAAAATATTTCGAAATTAATTTAATATTGGTATAAATTTAGAATGTGCACAAGCGAGCTTTTTTTTAAAAAGCTTAATCAAGTAATTGTTGTAACATTAATAAATGAGGCCTGGCGTAAAAAATGAAAAAAGGTAATAAAAGGAAAAAAAATCCTTTCAGTCCGCAGTGGAAAAATGCGAGGTAGAGAACGAGGTCTTGCATGGGGGTCTCGGCTCCTCGTAAATCTTGCGATCCGCTACTGTTGCTTTCCTTTCCCCTTTTTTGTTCCCTTTGGCTCTCTCTCTCTCTCTCTCTCTCTCTCTCTCTCACACACACTCGGTCTTTTTCTTTGGCTTTGGTTTGGCCTGCAAGGGGGTCGCGTGCGGCACACACGCAGACGCGTGTTGCGTAATTTCCAGTCTTCCAGTGGATAAATACTCGTAGGTAAAGACCGCGGCGTAAGCACGTAGTCCCCCTCGGGGCCCCCCTCCGCATATGCACATATGTACATATCCAGCGGCGGGCTGAAAGCCGCACTAGGGTCGGCGGACTCGATAGATCGGCTTCGATTGGGCATGTTCCTCGTGAAAGGAAGAAAGGGTCGGCGGAGGGGAGCGGCGGCAGGGAAGCCGGATAGACAGCGGATACGCAGCAAAGCGCGCGTGGATGTGATTTATGCGAGACCGGAACCCTCTTCTTCCCCCCCGCCCCAGCCCCGTTAGCAGGGTCCTTGGGTCGGCAGCCAGGCCAGAGCAGAAGGCCTTGTCGGAGCGGGAGGGAGAGGCGGAGTGGCGCGTACCCTGCACCTCGGGGAGGGAAGTCCGTCCGCCTATCCCAGGTGATTGCCCAGGCTCAGTCGATTATTCACGCCGACACGCGGGCGGGCTGCTCCTCGGCTCCTCTCCTTAGCCTCGGACTCTTAGCCGCGCTTTGGCAGCCCTCCTGCCCCCCCCCCCGCATGGAGGATAGGCTCGCCGACTTATTATGCAAGTTATTGCAACCGAGCGCGGTACCTTCAACCTTGCTCACGACTTCATTACCGCGGTCGAGTGCGAGAATGCCGAGGCGGCGGGCGGCCAAAGTCACCCCGGAAGCTCGCAGACTTCTGGCCATTCTCTTATTCCAATTGAATTCCAGCCCTGGAATGGCACTTTTGCGGGCGTGTGGGAGCAGCCGGGGAGAGCAGGAGGGCTCCGGACTTCTCCCTAAGAAGTATCCGCAATCGCAGACGCGATCCGGGCCCCCGTGCTTGAGTGCACTGCCGCTTGAAATCCATAATGGAATACGGGCGAAGAGCTGCAGCCGAGTGCCGACGGGGTGGGTCGGAGGCGCAAATCGAGTAAGGCCAAAGTCAGTGGCGCTGGGTTTTTTTCGCTCGTCTTTCTTTGGGGACGCGGAGACGGGAGGCCGGAGGCCAAGAGCCCGAGAGCCAGGATTGCTTGTACAAGCACGAGGGGAAGCGATCGAATTTTCTCCTTGGTGAATGGGAGACTCGAGGCTGTAAGAATTGGCCGAAGGGGCCGGCGACGCCTGAGCGCCCGAGACTATAGAAAGCACGTGTCTTTACACAAGGTGCTACAGAATGGAGGCTTGTCCCTGGGCAGGTTCTACTTGAAAAAATTGTTATTATTCTCCGCGTCCTTGCCCTTCGAGATCCCATTCTTCGGCTCGCCGAATGTTTACTTACCCTCCCGCCCTTTCGCCCAAATCAATTACACTTATCATTTTCCATCCGGTTATACAATAATTGGCCGATCTCGCTCCTCAAAGCTCGTACCCTCCTGTATAACATTACGGTTGCACGTACTTACCTTCAACGCTACTACTGTCACTACTGCTAATTCCTTTTCTGCTACTAACTAAGCCTACTAATACTACTGCTAGAGCTTTTTCTTTCAATTTTTCAAAGGACCGTGTACGCGACAATATTTTTTTACTTGATAAATTAATTCACGCGTTAATCCAACTATGCGACTAAAAATTGTAAAATCTATCATAGTAATAAGTACTTTATCGACATAATCATGTTTCACCAATCTTTCTTCTTTCTAATAACATAATAATTTATACTAAATATGACTTGACAATGATCATTACAGATATAAGTAATAACTTATATCAATTTGGAACTGTACGATTCATTTGTTTTTATATTTTCTTATTATTTATGTCGACACTGAATGGTAGTTATAAATTGTCACACGGAAATGAGCCTTTATCTCATCGGGAAATGACAATCCATGATTGTTCAAAGTAATTGTAAATTATTAAATGACAGTTACAATGGTTGTGGGAATTACTATGGTATATCTTGGAAGACGATTAATTAATGTAACACTGTACTTAATAAAAAAAAAAAATGTTACCCATTATGTTAGCTTATTTTCAATAATAGCTCCTTCTGTTAATTTTTCAAGCATTTTGTAAAACGTCACTTTAGAAATTTTAAAATTTAATTTCTAAACGATCGAGTACACGATATTTAAAAAATTAAAAAATCCCAAATGATCTATTGATCCCAAATAATCTATGAAATTAACAAAAAACGGTGATCGGACACTTAACGTTTTTATTGAAAAATGATGGCTCAAACAATAGAACTTAAGTGCTCATAAGCTAAATTAAATAAACTAAATTAAAAATTACTCAATACAAATTATTATTTTATTTATTAAAAAGGTTGTACAGTATTAGTTGATAATATTTATATACATTAAGATTGATAGATTAATGTATTAAGATGAAAAGTTATGTTAGAGACATAATTAAGCAAATCCTTTTTAATTGAGAAGGTTGTCGTATTTCCTGGAATACAAAAAGGTAAAGAGACAAAACTCAATTTACAAGACAGGGGATATTTCGATGAAACCATGAATGAACGAAGGTGAAAAACAAGACGTAATTCAAACTAAGTTAAGAAACCGTACTCACGCAACCCTTTGCTTCATTGATCCTTATGAATGAAACTTCCGTGATCTTTCATTAAAAAGTGAAGATTGCTCGGTGCATTGAACCACTAGAATGCGGAACGATGATTTTACGGTATCGTTTTACACAATGGGCGATCGATACTTATTAAATAACAAGGGACTTTGAAACTTCGTAGCTTTTTTTACAATTATATTGTTTTAGGCGGGCTGGCAAGATATTTACGAAAAATTGTCAATTGACGGTTTTCTTGGAGGGAAGAATAATGTTACGTCTAAATAATTCGAAGCACATCTCAAATTCATAATCCCTTGGACCTCCCATTACGTCCGAATCGTCGGAGCCTTGCCGTGTGCATCGCACGCTTTATCGTAGTCTTAAAGGCTCCTCGCAAAACTCTCGAAGCGACAATAAGCGAGGGCCGCATCCGCTAACGTGAAATTCCGGATTTAAAAGAAAGGCGTTGAATTTACGTTGGGGGGCTGAGTAATGGAGAAAGGAATCCGCGATGCTGCAGCTGCCCGACAGTAAGCGACAATGCCTCGCTTAACCCTCTCCGGTCCTTTGCGCATCCCACTTAGCTTTCCTCGTATTTCAAGGGATTTTCCTGGTGAGGAGGATAAAGGAGGCACGCGCCACCCGCGCAGTCTGCCCTCCCCCTCCCGACGTGACGAGCCACTTCCTCGGGCCGCGATTCCGGTGGACCCGACAGGTCCTGGGCCAGGTGTCGGGGCGACGAGGAGGGGGAGGAGGAATCAGCAGCCGGGGCTGACAGGCACCACCGCCGGGGGCTTTTCGCATCTGTCGGCACGCGAGCCACTCGCACCGAAATGATTTATCGGGGGGAGTTGGTTATGTGGTCGCAGCTGCGCTGGACGCGCTCGCCTGTCCATTTCGATAGATACTTTAACTACCGAGTGCCCGCCGAGGCCGCCCTTCACCCCTTTTGCCGGCATTGTCCATGGCCATCCGCTGTGATCGAATGATTCTTGGCCCGCAGAAAGGCTTTCATTTCTACGAGTCCACGTGCGTCGGCCTCCCCCTGACGCGGCCCAAATCACTTTCGGCGTTTCGTGAAACGGAAACTCTTCCGACCTCTCGCTAAATACAAAACGAAAAAGGCCGGATGGACCGCGTGCCTCGGGCTCACGCATCGAGTTCCTAAGGTATTCCTCGTGCCTGGATCGCTGATATCGTTGCTGCGGCCACTCGCGGTTCCCCGGCCAATCGCTTAGCCAAGGGCGAGGTATTGGCCGGTAATAGGAACTGCGGAGGAAAGGAGCGCGGAACACGGATGAGACGGGACAGGGAGCCGATCGCGATCGGCCAGTGGAATTCCAGTGAAGATTCGGGGCAGCGTCATCGGCTCCCTTAGCGTCAGCCTCGCTCCCTCTGCTGCCGTCGATCGATACCCGGTCCAGTGGCCGGAAGACAAAGGCCATCGCAGGCGGAGGAAGGTGGAAAGAAGTGCGTCGGAAGGGCCCTCGACGAGGTGGGACGCGTGAGCTGCGGAAGCTGCAGTCGCGTGGCCCGGGGGTGGGCCTACGCGCACAGTACAGCAGGGGGCCGGGGGAGGCACGCACGCGGCTCTTTCAAGGCCAAAGCGGAGCATCGATATTCCTCGGCGTCGGGGCCGTACGTGACCGAGCCCCGGTTCCGGCATCTAGAGGGGCGGCGGCGGCGGTGGCGGCGGCGGCGGTGCCACTTGACGGGGGCGCGTCCCGAATGGGGTGGCGGCGGACCGATCGCCGAGCCTCGAGGGTCGGGTCGGCTCGGATCTGGTGGCGGCGGTGTTGTTGGGGCGGGGGGTGTGGGGAGGGGGGGAGGGAGGAGGGAGGCGCGCAGCTGCCGCGGCCGATGTCACGGCTTTACCTGCGGCACAATGCCCGATTTCCAGACTGCGCTGCGGGGCCCATTGTTCGGACGCCCCGCGCACGCGCTCGACGCGAGCCACCCTTAGACAACCCCCCCCCGCAAACCCGCTCCCCTCGGCCGCCCTTCGCCCCCCCCCCTTTCCTTTCTCCTTTCCTTTTTACTTTCATGCGCGCGTACGCGCATGCAACAATAATAATGGCAGCGGCAATAATAATAGAGCTCGGTCGAAACTCGTCGAGATTCGGATTATTTAATGGGCCGAGGAACGCGTGCCAGGACGCACGAGCCCGCAGGCCATTCTTCCTTCTGAACTAACCTCTCCATCCCCTGCGCAGCGACTAACTTTCTCTCTCTCTCTCTCTCTCTCTCTCTCTCTCTCTCTCTCTCTCTCTCTCTGTCTCTGTCTATATATACGCGCGCGTGTGTGTGCGCGCGTGTGTGTAACTGAGCGCTCTATCAACTCGAAAATCCGGATTTTTTGCCATTTTCTCCTTCAGCCCCTGCCTCCAACTGCACGTTTCGCAGAATGTCACCTTTCGCACACCACGAATGCTCGACTAATTTCGAGCATTCGGGACCCGACGGGGGTCGTCGAGCGAACAACGAAGAAGGATTGAGCGAAGCCTGCTTGGTGTAACTCAAAATTCTAATTACAATCAGGAATAACTTTCGATAATTCTACAATTTATAAATCCTTTTAGTTCTGTATCTTACAACTAGCTCACGTATCTTTCTTTATGCCACAAATCGCACTCACGTACATATGTACACATCTGTACATATATTACATACATATGTCTTTTCAAGTAAATATTGATTCAGAAAACGCACAGAGATTAACTTTTAGAATTTTTAGGTATAAACTTACGACGGAATGTTAAAAAATGATGATTAATAAATTGATTTTTCTTGTAATAAATTGAATCGTCTTGGACAGAAAAGAAGAAACTATTACAATCAATTATTTATTAAATCAATCGATGTTCCGAATTAATTATTAATTTTAATTTACGAATTCTTTCAAGCTAATATTTGAATATTAAAATGAGACCTTCGTCAGTTTAGGGACTTTGGTTAAATTAAATTTAGCTACTCTTACCTCGTTTTAATATTTAATGCACACGAGTATGCTGTGCATTAATATACGCAGATTATCTTCCACATTTATAATATTACAAGCTTCATTTATATTCGGATCGAATGAAAAAAAAATTATGTTAATCGTATGATAAATTAAATGCAAAGTATCGTAGAGATAAATTCTTAGGCGAGAGTTTGCTTAGCTAGGGTTCGAAAAGTCGGGACGCGTGTCCTAAGTATACAATGATAAATTTTCGGTCGCCGGAAAGTCGACTTTGATTTGAAACATCGACTCTTTAATGCAGGTGACTGCACCTTAAGCCTCCGCACAAATCTCTTGTATCGGCTCGCTTAAGAGCTGAGTATGACAATCTCTTTATAAATCCTTTACAAAATCGAACATCTGCGAAGTTTAGAAGGAAATAAAATATAGATCCGAAGCTTTGGTCTCGCAGCGTAAAGGCCGTGCAATCAATTGCACAACACGTTTTTTTTTTTTGTCGTGGAATAGTTGTAAATTATATTAACATTTGAGGATATGTAAATAAAACGTCTCCGAATTAGTGTCTCGGTATCCGTGATTGGCAAAAAACTAATGGTAATGGCGAATGAACAGGTGATAAATGCTCCATTGGTTTTATCCAGCCAGCGAAGTGCTGCGATGTAAGCCTATGGTCAGCTAAAGCAGAGGCTACACTTGCAACGAGATCCAGTGGAATGCGCGAGAAGGCAATGCAAAGCTGAATGGGAGCTTGTCCTTTAAGAAAGAATGGGAAAATAAATGCCAGGACAAAGCCCAAGAGTCCTCTGGGCCAAACGTTATCCGTCTTCGAATCTGACCCTCGGAATCCGAAGTCGATTTACGCGGCGAAAGAGTCGCATTCTCGAGAGTTGAACGACCGCCAGGGAGGGAGCGAAGTCGTCGGAAGGGGATGGCAGAGCCTCGTGGGCCGAACCACCTGTTCGCTCGGCTTCGAGGCCTGGACAAAGGAGGGCTGACGGCGAGTGTGCCCGGCTGCCTCCGCCTCGCGCCTCTGCGACTTCCGGCAATGGCCGTCGACTAATTAATTAGTCCCTAATTAATAAGGCCACGAGTCCTCGCCACTCGCCCGTGGAGGAACGAGCCGCTCGAGCTGCGGGGACTCATCTCCTCGGGCCCCCGTTACTCATCCTCCCGTCGAACCTAGGTTTTCATCCCAGGCCCTGCACCTTGACCTCGATTCTCATCCCCGTCGATCCCCAACCCGTAGATGCTCGTATTAACCCTGATTAGCGCTCACCCTCGTCAAATGTCACTGGCCGCAAGCTTTTATACCTTTCAATCCTTCGCTTCTAAATTTTTGATCGCTGCCTTTAGTGTAGCGTTAAAATTTATTAGAAAGCCTAATACTACGTGTCGGTGTACTAAGCCTTAGAATACGCGTTTTGTCGCTCTTTGCCACTGAATATATGCTATTATTTAGTGAGTTTTTTAATTTCACTTATTCGAATCGCTACTTCTACGAGTTTTTTTTTTTGGCTTCTTTTAGCTATTCATTGAATTACCACAAGCTCGATGCCCCTATAGGTAAAATATTAAAATGACGGATTAATTTTGTTTTACAACGATACAAACTTTTAATGGCTGTACATCAGCCCATCAACGTACTTTCCCCTCCTTTTAATTATACCTAACTTCTAATTTGATTGCGAATCGAATTGGTTGAGCACGCCGGCAAATTATTTCCAGGGATTCTTTCCGCCTTCTTACGCGTACAAACGATAAAGGCTTCCTTACTGATGAGAAAGAATTTCATTGTCCACTATTATGGGGATATGGATATAAGTTTTGAATTACACTCCGACTGTTCAATCTTTTGTAGCAAGTTAATTAATTATCGAAATATGCAAAATACTCTTCTGATACAAATATAATTCCACTTGTACTAATGATCGAGACAACATTATTAATGAATATTTAACATAATCAAGCTTTTTTTTATATAATTGCGTAACATTGAAGATTTTTATAAC
This sequence comes from Kradibia gibbosae, assembly GCA_018907135.1. NCBI lineage: Eukaryota > Metazoa > Arthropoda > Insecta > Hymenoptera > Agaonidae > Kradibia > Kradibia gibbosae. The sequence continues at coordinate 29,576,713 of JACCHX010000001.1, read as the reverse complement.
GATATCTTTTAATACAATTTTTTATCCAATTTTTTTTTTTATAAGAAATCGGGACGATGAATGCCACATGTAATGTGTAATTATTGTCCATTAAAATTTAACTTTTTTCGTCGTTTTATTTGTATTATAAATCATGAAGTAATTAATGGTAGTCGGTTATAGCTAATAATTATAAAATCATAAACAATAAAAAATTGTGGCGATTATGCTGAGAAATGAGCTTTTTAAAAATCTTGTTATCCGTATCGGCAATGTTTTATGTCAAAAATAAAATTTCGTTAAATTCATACAAATGGGGATAATGCAAACATGAATCTTAGTGATTCGTTTATCTTTGTAATAAGTAGAAAATAGTGAGCTCGTGAAAAATTAGCCTAGATAACTTTAAGATCGGATTTAAATGCTATTAAAGAAACAGGAGGTTCGCAGCACTGATTAAAGGAAAAGTAACGGGAATCCGTTGGAAATCTGCATTCGAATAGAAAGGTCGAGCCATGAAATTTGCAGACCTTACGGTTTAGCAACGATAAAGAAGAGCAGGAGGATCGGTATTCTATAAAAGCAGTGAGCCGAATCAGAATTGAATGTGCAGAGCTCACCTCCGCAAAGGAGGGTCCGTAAAAGTCGCGGCTCGCTCAGAAAGAAGCCGAACGCCAATTACTCCCGTTGCTGTTCCGAGGGCTCCAAAAGAGCGAATACGTCGAAGGCCGAGTCCACAGCGCCCGGCTTATCGCACCCTGTCAATCGTCAATGGGGTGTGAGCGACGACATATGCGTTATCTCTATAACACCGGGAGATCGTCGCACAGCAGATAAGATTGCGAGTCTGTGCGTAATCGAGAGGGTTGTTCGGGGTAAAGCCTACCGACTGCTCCGTCGATTCTCTTCCTACATTGCTCCCGAGGATCTGGATGCGAGCACTTTGTTCGGGTGATGAATTTCAATTTACTTAGGCCGCTTTACTACGCTGCTCTGTGGCTCAGGAGCGATGCGTAAAAGTCGAGCCCCGAATAACGATAGCGAGATCTATCGAGTAAAAGCTTGCTTGCCCCTGCGCATCTCCCGCGACGGCAGCGATTCAAAAGTTTTTGCGCGAAATCTTGATAAGCGAGCATCCATTTACGCTTAAATATCAGCGTATCGTGCTCAGCAATGCCCGTTTACTCGTGAATACAGATTAATCATTGGCTTAGCCCTCCGTTGAATTCGATACGCAGCCACTGGTGTGCAGTTGTCATTCCTGTAAAGTTAGCTTATTATTTAATCGGACCTTAGCCGTTGAATGGTTCAGAGAGAGAGAGAGAGAGAGAGCCAACGATGCAAACATTTTCTATAGAAAAAAAACCTCACGCGAGTGTAGATTTTCACTTCACGAGCCATTGTCAATAATGGCGCGCAGTTTTGCGTGCACGAGACCAGGAGAAGAAGAAAAAGTTAGACTGAGCAAGAGAGAGAGAGAGAGAGAGAGAGAGAGAGAGAGCGATAACAAGTCTGCACGTGCGATTCAACACTCAAATCACAGGATTATGCGATCGAACTCTCATTGTTGGCGATCGGTTGTCACCGGAGAAAAACTTTATGACGCTTCTGCTCGATAGTTTCGTGGTTAAGAGCTTACAGACGTCGATGTCTTTTTTAATGCCTACGAATAATAATAGGGTAACCTTATTTTCATTGCTACTTCGGCGGGAGATAAGCACCTTTACCATCATGGGCCATATCCAATTATATTGCAATAATCTCGTGTAGTAGGAGTACAGCATTGGTTAATAAAGTACTTGGATAACATTTGCATAAGGACGCAGTGCGTATCATATACAGACTATGCGTAAGGCTGTTAGAGGTTTTCGCCAATGTGACATTCGATACACGTGAATACAAAAATAGGGCTTTGGGGCCCTTTGTCGCACGACCAGTCAGCGTAGAAAAAAGGAGGTGTTCATTGTAATGCCTTGCTATATAACTCGATAGGCTCCTCCTTGCTTGCCGAAGCATTTCATAAATACTAATCCTTGTAAAAATACAGCGTCAAATGCTAAGGCAGGGGCTCGAGCGTTCGGGCAACAATGGGACCGCAAGTGCAAAGAGTGCGAGGGCGAAGCCGGGAGCGAAACGGGAGTGGGCCGGGCACTCGAAAGCAGGAGCGAGTCGTCCTCGCATGCGGAGCGAGAGCCAAAAGCACACGTGCACCGGCCGGGCACCTGAGAGATAACGGAATCTCGCACTCGGCACAATGGGCATCTTGACGGCGGGGCTCGGGCCTATTGGGAGGCGCCATTTGAAGGGCCATTGTTGGGCCTCGAGACGGGCCTCGAGACGGGCCTCGAGACGGGCCGTGAGTCGCAAGGTGCAGAGGCGTATAATGGGTCCCACCGGCCTAAGACGGGGAGGCCGCCCTTTTATTTTTCTCCTATATAGTGCGGTCTTGGAGGGGTCTTGGTGGGGTCTTGGTCTCGGCCAACCCCACTTAAGAAGCCACGTGGGCCCCCCCCTCCAAGCTGAGAACGCAAGGTGCGCCCCACCGCAATCCTCGGCGGGGCTTTCTTACCCCGAGCACTTCGCACTTGTAATTGTGGCGCCTGGCTAATTCTGGCTCGGCTTTTTAAACTTTCGATTCCTTTGTCGGGGGAGGACTTGTTTGCCCTTCCCTTTCAACTCTCCATTGCCATCGGCCTGAGTGGATTTTTATTTCTTTTTTTTTTTTTACAATATCAGCATTTTCCGCAATCTGTTGGAAATCGTTAAATTTATGTGCATTTCTTACGGGAATAATATCCAGCCGATCGGCCTAATGTACAAATAACAAGCATCTGATAAGATCGCCGGTCCGATGTTGTTCCGCGATATGTGTTGCAAAAGTAACGGCCGACTTCGTGTTCGACTTAATGTAATTATTGTTACGAGTTGGAACACAAGCCCACATGATTATCGAAGGAAAAGTCGGCTGCACAAAATGCTAACGCCGAGCCGCGGCTCCGAAACCATACATAAATAACGTGCAACATCCTATCTCGCATAAAATTGCTTCCTAATGATTCTTAAAGTGCATTAGCATTTTCGTGGGGGCGCACGCGAATTGATAACTTCCGAGCCACAATTTGTCGCCCGTACATCTGTAGTGAGCCGGAGAAATGCAAATGCCGATCCCCTGGGGTTGGTTGGGCTCTCTCTCTCTCTCTCTCTCTCTCTCTCTCTCTCTCTCTCTCTCTGTCCGTCCTGCTAAGCTCGGCTTCGCGTGAACAAAAAGTCGCTGTGCATCTGGACGATGGGGAGGCCCCGGGCTAAGAGACTCATTGCCAATCGCGGGGAGATCAGCGGCCCTCGCGAGCTCGGAAATCAGGGAAGGACTTCTGGCTACGAGTGAGTATCTCAGGCGTGAAGGGCAGGCCTGGCTTCGAGAGGAGAGGGCCACCGGCTCGCGGGGAGCGACTTCGCACTGGGGGGACTCGCGGCTGCCTTCCGGCTCGAGCAGATGACGATCGCCTCCTGCCCGATCGATCCTCCCCAGGCCTGGGCGTCGATGCTTAGGCGCGCCGAGCCGAGGACGGAGTCCCGAAGGGACCCTTGGAGAAGGCCGCACCACGAGCCGAGTCGAGGCTGGCCTCGACTTTTTTACCCAATCGTTTTTTCCTTCGGCTTTTCACGAGTACAAAATTGTTTCGATTCGCTTGCGTGAAATGGGCTTTGCCTAGAATATCGACAATCTTATCGACGCTCATTCGTCTGAGCTTCTCGGGCAAGAGTTCTCCTCATCGGAACTCACAAAAATCAATACAGACGTTTGAATTACACGGTAGTACGAAATGTGCCCGGGGAGAATGCGAGCACGCAGCCGATGCAAGTTTCGAATACTGATATTCCAATAATGCTTCGCCTCTTGCACCGTTGCGTCGCGTCGGCTTCTGATAATTAAGCGTTGCTATGATAGACTCGCGCCTCTAAACTGATGTGCAGTGACTTATTAAGCGTCTCGCATCCATTCACATTGTATAAATAAATTTCAATGCACGGGCATTACGTGCTAATGCTTCTGAATTATTACTTTGCTGCTATCGACTTTCTAATGTAATGTAAATTATTTAAAATTTAAGCAGTTACAAACAGTCAGATAAGGCAAATTATACATAAATGTTACGTGGAAGTGTACGAGCTGCTACGTACTCGTATAATAATTTTAATTTATCCGAAGTTCGTGTAAAAATTTTGGTTATCATTTTTTATAAATCGCATGGGACTACATTACAAACGATCTCTACTTACGATTGAAGTTGCATTAACTCGGTAAAAAAAAGTAGGACAAGCCAAAGCAATAGTTCATGCATTCGGGATCTAAAATCTTGCGCTGATTACTGCACCTCGTCATTGTACAAAGGCCCAGGCTGTAAGTACATCGAGCATAAAATCGAAGCATCGGAGCGCGAAACCGAATCCGCAAACCGAATCTCCACGATGTGATGTAAATGTAAGGGTAAATTCCTTCGAGAGTCGAATGTCGAAGGGACGATCGGCAGTGGCGTCCGATTGCCCGAGAAAAATCTATTATTATCCATAGCGCGACTCGGCGTCAGCCTGGAAACAAAGCTGAGAAAAGGCTTGATCAAAAAGTCGGCGGGATTTCACTTAGCCGAGCGCGTGCGAAATCGGGCTCGCAGCCCGTGAACAGATTTTCACCGGCCACCCTCCTCCATCCGCTAACCGCCGAGGCCGCCGCCGCCGACGCCAGGCTCTCGGCCACCCCACCGCCCCGCCCTGGCCGCCGCCAGGAGTCCACGACGATCGCCGAGCCGCTCACGCACATGTCAAAAGGAGGCGAGCCACCTCTGCGACCCCTCGCCTCTGCCTCGCTCTAATCACTTCTTTGCGCGGGGCATTGTCGGGGCACAGCTGCCGGGTGCGCAACCCCCATGCACGCGTACCCCCATGAGCGCGCACTGCACACGTATGCGGCGAGGCGGAGAGCGGGAGAGAGAGAGAGAGAGAGAGAGCAAGTCGGAGGGGCCACGTCAGGAGCCACCTGGCCTGTGTGGACGCATGCGTCCATTGCGCGCACCTACGTACCTCACGCGGACGAGCCTCGTCGGCTCCCGCGCCGAGCTGCTCTTCTCCTCGAGCCCTCCGCCCGGGGCTCGGAGCCCGCGCCGCGGCCCTGACTCGAGACTCTCTAGCTCTGAAGGCCTTTCGCGCGCATCCCGTCCTCCTCGAGTCCTCTGCTTTCCGAGTCTCGGCCCCATTCGCCACCGCACGCTTCGAAAGCTTCGCTATGCTCGGCTCGGGACTCCGCTGCCGACGTTTGTTTGCAATAAGCACCGATGGCCCTGAGATCGTTGATAAATCACCATCGATACTGATGCACGCGCTTCATTCCTTGCTATGCGTCTTAACATCGGCGGCGCGTTCTACCACCCTTGAATTCTTCTTTCAAACGTCCACTTTCATACATTCCACCTCCTACATTATTTTATCCCACGGAAGTATTATACGAGCTGATCAATGATTCGCTACGAGCCTCCTATTCTATTCGTCAAAAACTAAAAAATTTGTTCTCGCCAATAGCTTTGATTTCGATTATTGCGCCCTGCAAAAATTCATTTACCTTGAAAGCAACGTGAAACAAGGATTATTCGTGCTTTTGATCGAGCAGCAAATTGAATAAATTTCCCATACATAATTGTGAGGCAGTCACTATCAAATCGAGTTAGCCGGGAGGAGGGAAGCCAAGGTGACAGTAAAGTTCGAAGCCAGTCGATATTTTCATATCGATTCGATGATCCATTATTCATCATCGAATTGTCGAACGAAGAAACAAAACGGCGTGCGCGCGCACACGAGTGACCACTTCAACTTTTTTCGTTCGTAATGGTTGGCCAACGTGAAATAAATACGTAAGTAAAATTCTTCGGTCCCTTATTATGCGATACTGATTTATCGAGGGTTGGATCACCCAAAGTGTCGTTATGTGCGTGTACCGGTACGTACATGTCGAATTGGTGAAGATTCGGATTCTGTCAGGGGCTGAAAATAACATTAGCCCATGGGGCCGAAGGGAGGGCGGGAGAGAACGGGGAACCTTAGATTATAAACGTAGGTCATTTTCCATGGTGGGTGTGGGCCTTTTGTTCGCTTGAATTTTAGGGAATAAACTATGTAAATTAAGCCGACGGATGCTACTTGCTAAACAATTAATTTACGCTTTAACGAATGGATGATTACAGTGCAAGGCCTAAGGGTCAAAAAATCACAATGATTCATGCGCGTCCCTATTTCGTAGTTAAATGGCTTACGTTTCATTAAAAAACTTTGTCAAAAGATAAATACCGATGGATGGGCTCGATACGAGGACTTACCTCTGTTTGGATTAGTTCGTAAAAAGTGCCCTACGCGCAATGATAAAATTAATTATTACAATTACGCAATGTGTTATTAAACTCGTAGGTTGAAAATGCAGCTATTACGATTCTCCGCTTTAAATGTATGCGCAATTTTACTATAGCCTTTTTCTCAACTCAATCCAGATAATAATGAAAATGTAGAAGTATCAATGCTTTTTAATAACCTTCAACTGTCGAGACAGTACTTATTACGAAGTATACAAATAATGGTTAGCATATCATGTTTTACGAATGCATGCGTATTGCAGCATACATAAATAAGGAGGAAAAATAAAAGTAAACAACGCTATCGACTGAATTGTCTAAGGAACTATTTATAAAATACCTAACAGTTGCTCTGTTACTAAAAACAAAACAAGTTTTGAAAAATTTTGCCTCGCGATACGCGTCTCTAGTAATTGCAATCATTTAACGAATCAATTCTACCGTAGTAAGGTTTTCGAAAATATTAATTTTATACGTAAAAACTTGGCAGCAGAATTTTCGTTGAACAAATGTACAAATGGACGTTTATCGCGTCGTTGCGCCGATGCGACTTTTTATCCAAATCGTTATATACTCCAGATTATGTTGAAGCACGCGCAGAGCCTTAATCATAGGTAAATAAATGAAAGCGGAGTAAAAAATGATGTCTCCGCTATGTCATAGCCTGCGACGGTGCAGCCTACTGCAGTGGAAGGCCTATAGTCGGGAAAAGCCGAAGCGAGAATAGAGAAGATTGAAGCAACGACTATAGTCGCGCTGACATATTTTTGTTCCCCGGCTGAGCTCGGAATGCCCGCGTCCTCTTGAAATTCTCGATTCCGGATGAAGCTCCGATGGAATCGCCGAGGCCAGTGGGGTGAAAATGTGGAACGACCTTTGATTGCAGCGTCGTCTACTCGGATCGGTTGGCTCCGGTCAATCGGACGGAGTGCGATAAGCCCCGCCGATCGATGATTCCCCTGCGGGGGGAACCGAGCGGGTAAGAGCGCGAGTCCCTGCGTCCTCCGGGTCGAACTCGACGGAGCTGCGCCTCGCGGGCGGGGCGGGCCTGGCTGGCAGAAGCCGGTCGAGGCCGAAGCCGCTCGAGGCCGAAGCCGGCGAGTCCCCCCCGAATTAGAAATCAATTCGCCGACAGCTGCAAGGGGGCCAGCCACCACGAGGATAGTACCAAGAGCGCGCTCTACCTGCGCATTATCACCCGAGCGCTCCCGACAAGCCATTATCCGCTAAAGGGGCGGCGGCGCGCCTCCGTTCAGTGATCTCATCTGTGGAAATTCCCGGGGAGAAGAAGGGCGCCGCGATGGCTCTCGCGGCCCGGCGAGGAGCTCCTGGAGTCAGCCGACTCAGGAGGGGGTCCATCGATCGCGTTGCCACGCGAGCCGGACAATCAATTCGCTCTGGCGACTCGAGCTCGAGTGGCACGCGACCGGGGGCACGCCGCCCGGTCCTTCGAGTATCGGCACTCCTCTCGATCCTCCTCGATCCTTCGCGTCAGCTGATATCGGATTGACTGGCCGACGACGCGATTCTATTGGCCGCGAGCCTCCGTGGACCGAGGGCTTCCCCCTGGGCCGATCCTCTATTCCCTTCGGCTTCGCAATTTTTCTCCCTGTTGAAAGTCTAGATTTTCCACCCAGCGGCAACTTTGAGCTCTACAGCCAAATGTAAGATACGTTGCATGCCTCCCTTTCTACCCTTACTCCTTTTACCCGCACATCTGATTCTAAGCTCTCTCCTGCTCTCAGTTTTTAGCTAAGCTAAAGTACAAACTATCCAGGAGTAAGAGCTTCACTCTATAATTATAAAATTAAATTATTAAGTATCCGCGGCGCTTTTTCAATCTTATCCGAAAGTCGATAAATAGACGTGTAAGAGTTCAACTCGAAAGGAGGATTATCAAAGACATTCGTCGTAAAATAACTTCTCCTGCTTTACTGCTGAATACTTTGAAAGGGCATATAAGTACATGATTAATGCTTATAATAAATTAATACTTATTTATAGGATGCTCATATGCTAAACTGCATGAATAAGATATTGCAGAATGCAATCATAAATACTATTTATATGTGAAATATTGATATTAGCTAACTCGTTCGATTTCAATGTAACTCTAATTTAAGCTGTTACAAATAATCAGAGTCCTTGACGTATCGTTATCAATTAATGGCCAAATGTATTAGCAATGTTACAATATAAATATTGAGACACGTTTTATTTCAACGTCCATCATTTAAATGTCACATCTAACATAAATAATGACCGTAATCTCACGTAACTTATACCAAATGTAAACAGAATTCATTTTATCAGATAACTAGATAATTGAATTAGTATTAGATAAGTTAAATACAAATATATTACCTTTATTAAATTGTTTCGTTTATACAATAGTACGTATATTGTTCAGCAATTAAAAAAAACTTCTATTGCACTTACGTAGCTGTGTACTCGATGAAATAATAGTTCATGGAATGGTTAATTAAATCTAGTTTTTTCGCTTTATATCATGGGCTTAAGAATAAAAAAAACTTCGACTTGATAGGTAAAGCGTTTTTTGCCGATTTTATTTGAGATTAATATCTCGTTGCATGAAAGTTGATTAAGCTAATTTATCATTAATATTTTGCTGATTTCTTCGTCGCTGAACATTGTGTAATATACGATATAACTGTCATTTACTTATCTCTGCAAAATGACCTTTACTATAATATATCAATTTAAAACTCGGACAATCCTGTTCTGAGTATTTCTACCGACTCACTATCACTTCATGGACGAAAATGAAATTAATTATATTTATATTAGATTTATCTTCCAGATATATCGAAAAGAGCCGCGCCTTATCAAACGCAGATATCCACGCTTGAAGAGTGATTTGGGTAAAACGAAGTGATAAGAAGGATTATTTGCATGGTGCACTTAATGGCCACGTGGGGGCATGCGATCGCTTACGCTAGCATATGTTTATTGAGCAATACCTGGCGCGTGTGTCGCGACTAGTGACACAAGGGGCGTAATCGACACGATCAATATGGAATATCTCTGCGAGCGGATTTCGAATTTTCCGAGAACTGCCAGGTGGGAAGAACTCACTCGTACTCTTATCAATCGCTTTCACTGGTACTCTGACTTTGTGCACACAAATCATTTCAAAGAGCTTACGACTTATACGGCAGATTGTGTAATTGTCTTGTTATATGAGAATAACGCGCGCGCACATCCACACGCACACACACACACCAACACCCTTACGTATTAGTTTATAGGTACATTAAAATCGTCTATCTTTCAGCATGGCCTGAAACTTACGTAACCATAATTGGTCAGTATCGGCTCATTCGTAATCCCTGGCATAAGAAAGCATTGCCATTAAAAATCTTGCGTAAAGAAAAATGTTGCTGAATCGAGGAGATAAGGCGCAGCGCGACTCTTTTATACGTGCGTATGAAAAAAAATGAAAAAAAAAAGAAAAAAAAAAGAAAAAGAAAAAACTGTCCTTTTAATGAAAAGACATAAATCTTATGCTCGCATTGAACTCGACGGGAGCTCATAATCCGTAATGCGCGGACGCGAAGTTGAATGGTTGGGGCTGTTATTGGAAAAAATCTCACAGCCGCCACGAGAAGCATCGCCAATAAATATAATAATAAAAATCGAATTATTCAACGAAACGTGCGCAGCGCCGAGCACAGGATCCCCGGCTCCCGAATCCGCTGCTAGAAATATTGGACCCGTATGCGATTGGTTGGCTCTCGGCTCTTATCGGCACACCTTTGACGATCGATCTTCACTAGCACGAATCCGATTGAAGTCTCCGCGCGAGGATAGCCGCTCGTCCGGCTGCGTGTGTAAGCGTCTCGGCGAACAGGGGGTTAGCGGGAGGGGAAACGGACAGAGCGAGAGAGGATGGAAATGCGAGGCGAGGCGATGTTCGGGGGAGAAAAATTTACCCTTTGCCAGATCGGTGCCTTATCTTGCCTTTTGTCGCGCTTCGATCGCCTGCTAATCGAACAGATGGATGGGTTTTCGAGCAAGCCCGCAGGAAATAATTGAGTAATGACGACGGGGGAATGAAAGGGGGAGGGGGCGGCGCCGGTGGTCTTAAGAGAGAACCATAGGAAAGTAGAGAAATTCGGCCGGAGGAACGAGTGGGTCGTAATTTTATAACTCAATCGGAGATCGATCGTCTGTACAGGGCAGTTTCCAAATATCCCTATTACCCGTCGCTACTATTTCTGCAAGGCTCGCGCTACTGCTCCTCCTCTTAATAATTGTTGGTCGCTAGCGTTGTTGCTGTCAAAGGAAAAGTCAGCTCGAATGTGTTAAAAAAACGAGGCGCGCTTAAAGCAAATGTTGGCAGCTGCTGCTAAGCGAATTCTGGCACTATAAACGTCGACTGGCTTCGTACGCGCGTCTACTACCAATCGTGAGCTGCCGTCCAGGTAAACGTGCGAGGCTCCTCGACGGGTTGTGTACGCGTTAGGGGAAGGCGAGGACGATGATACGGGCGTACAAGTCTCTTGCGGGCGTCGGGTGACAAAACGCACTGCATGCACAATTGAATCGGGCTCTCGAAGGCAGAGTCGGAGATTGACGGGGAGTCGTACGCGTTTAGACCACGGCATCGATGAAATTGCTCTCCACGTGGGTGGATTTCATTCGTCCGCGCCTTCTTTACTCCTATGCTTCACTGAACACCAGCATTTGATTCGATCCTGCGTTTTCACTCGCGCGCGCTCTCTCTCTCTCTCTCTCTCTCTCTCTCTCTCTCTCTCTCTATCTATCTATCTCTCTCTTTCTTTCACCAGTGATATTTAATCCAATTATCCGAATTCGTTGTTCCTTGTGAATCATGTGTGCAATGCGGCGAAATCGCTAGTCTGTATCAAATCCTTCCACACAATGCTGCTGTTATACATAATTCTCTTGAAAGATTTGCAATTAACGCTCTTTGTCAACATTGTAAAAAAAGTTTTCGATTACCAAATGAAGCGATCAAATCAATATTATGAATCAAAGCGCAATGTAGCCTCTATACATCTATATAAACATATTGTTAAATCAAATATAAAAACAAGGATATATATATATATATATATATATAAATAACTGTGGTAGCTGTTTAGGTGTGGAAGCCTATGACACTATGTAAATTTAAACACAAAAATACACATTTGAATGATGTTTCAAGCGCATAGATATTCAACGTAATTATAGCTGCTTATATTTATAAAAGCAGCTTTTGATCATGTATCACCTAGTTAACGTGTCCTAATGAATAGTAATAAAGCAGCGACTATTGATAATCGCGAGTGTGTGTTGCCGCGCTTCCTTAGTATTTGAATATTAAATAATGGACAATTATATTAGTGGGCTTACAACGGATGTTTGAACATAATGGCCTTGCTGTGCGCATCATAGCGGCCGTGCATTATTAAGCTTAGCAAAACACACTGTTTCGGGGTAACCGAGGTGCCGGCACTAAACAAAATTAGCTGACTAAGGATTAAAAGGAACGGTGGATCTTTAATAGGCTTCGACTCGCGAGGTCGAGAACCTATACGCGAGAAGAAATATTGAATCGGGTTTTTAATCGAGACGTTGTAATAATGCGTTATTCAGTCCGATGTGCAAAGTGGAAGCGCATAGGAGACGAGGAGCGCCTTAATTTAAAGACTCGAGCTCGTTAATAATCGATGGCGTAAATGAAGTTGCTCCTCAAGGGTGACAGATCAGGTGAAAATTTTATCTCGGAAAGAGGATGGGCAAGGGACGGACGATAAGGATTGGGTGGAAAAGACCAAATGACATATCAAAAATTAAGTAAGAGCAAGGGGGCGTCCGATTAGCTCCCAAAACCCGCAAATTGCTCGGGCGAGCCGCACCGGAATAATCCCGGGACAAAAAAATCTTCCACCCCACCCGGGCAAGGACAATGAGTCCCAGACGAATCCCGCAAAAAAGCAAAGCCCGCGAGATCTCGTCTTTGTTCGAGGGGCTTGAAAGAGAGCAGAGCGAAGAAGGAAAAAAAAATCAATAAGCCCGCCGAGAAGAGGCTCGCACTCCGGGAGCGAGTGCACCTCACGTGAATTGAAATCGCCCGGTTCTCTCGCACAATGCCCCACTCGACGCGCTCCTCTCCTCTCGGGAGCTCCTCGCGCTTCTCTCCCGCCCGCCGCCCCGCCCCGCCCCCCCCCTTGGCCGCGGGCCACCGATGCGCGCGCGGGGGTCGCGCCGCGGGGGTCGAGCACTCGGGCATCTGTCCGTCGGCGTCGGCTTGCCGGAGGACGGACAGCGCGGCAAGGCGGAGAAGGAAGAGGCGCTTCCTGGTCCTCGTCCCCGGGCTCCCCCCCCCCCGCCAACCCCCACGGACCTCGTGCGTGCGCGCTCGATTACGCGGCACCGGCCGGATCAATTGCCGCGGCCCTGGCTCTCTCCTCTTCGAGCAAGAGCCTCGACGCTTTCCTGCCTCCCCGCTGCACTCGCCGCTTTTTGCCTGGGCTTCCTCGCTCTCCTTCCCCTTAGCCGGCCTACAGCCTGACACCGCACCGACCTGCTCAACCACGTAGGCGGCCCCTCGATGGATGATACCTACCCTGGACTTAATTTCTGTCGCAGCTTCGAAAGGTCTCACAACTCCTCGGAAGATTATAATCTAACTTTGCATTACAAATTTTCGTTGCACTTATCGTAGCGAGTCCGCTCGACCTCCTTCGGCTTTGCGAATATTGGGAAAAGGGCTTCTTTTTTTTGTATGGTAAATGCTGCTTCCGTCCTTGGCCGGTGATTGTGGGCTAAAACAGAAGAGAAGTTACCGAAAATTCAACTACACGATAGCTGAACGTGTCCACCTTGAGTAATGATTGCCAACGACAAAAGTCGTTTATAAAGCTGTCCCTAGTATTTTAATTGACCCGCAGATGTAGGGTTAACGCTTTTATTCAAAGCCTTCTATCACAGAAGCAGACACTTTATTTTTTAAAGGCCCTTGTAATACGAGATAACAATAAAACCTTCATATTTCTTTAAACGACGAACAGATTTCACTCGGTAAAAAACCATACGGGCATTTATAACGGTGTAATATCGATATGATCAAAAGTCAAATCGAGATATAACATTAGCTGCTGTGGAATGTTAGACGTTTAGTTTCTTCTTACGAGATATTTCAAAGTACCCATATCACGGTGGAAGTATTTTTGGTGTCTATAGGGGTATGTACAAGAATCCTTCTCTATGAACAAGTTCAGAAAACGAAATTCAATTCGAGCTTCGTGTCACCTGCGGGTCAATTATTGTCTCGCGTTCTTAATAGTAGCAGTCCGATCGACCATCCTCTCGTGAAATTTAATTTTCTCACCTTTCCCACGGAAAGCTGACTTCGATGTATGTTCAATTATATCTTTCATTTTATATTCAATTCCTTTCAGTTGCGTACTTCGCTGCTACTTAATTATTTTTAAAGTATGTGATCACATAGAGTATGTGAGCAATAATAATATTTATTACAAAAAGCTTATCGGCTCACTGCATCATTAACATTATACCAAAATAAAAATAACAGTTGTGAATTATTGCATCCGAGCGTAATTTTTAAGCAATAATTACTATAAAGCACATAATAAAGCACATAATATAAGTTTGAAATTTATTCAAATATTCATAACCAACGTAAGCATAGTTTTGTTTTATTGATTCATTTATCCTTATAATTTGCTTATAGTAAATGCCGATAACATAGATTACGAATCTTGATTAAAATAATAACTTATTAAGAGATTTTCACATCTTAAACATTACCATGGAAACGTGTATTACGCGAAAGTATGCAAAATACGTTTTTTATAATGAATTTTGAAACAGGTAAGAAATTTGAGTCAGTGGTAATACACATAAATCAAATAAGACCTATTTATCACCTTTCCAATGTTTATATACATATATAATATATTTATACTTTGTTATAAACATTTTTTAAATCAGCAAGTACACTCTTACAATGGGCAAATTTGAAATAACTTATTAGGTGTGAAGTGTGACTCAGAACCATAAATATTGCAAAGTAATCTAAAAAACGAGAAACTTTTTCAACTTACAGACTTAATTGAAATACCTGTTTAATTCTGCACTCGAAATTCCGGACAGGCAATTAATGCTTAATGTCAACTGTTCTGTCTTTTTTATTAAAATCTGTAACGATATTTTTTTTTCATAAAAAATTTATTTTTAATAAAAATTCCTAGGCAGCCTTTGATTAAAATTTTTTTTTTAATGTACTAGATAAATTATTATGACTGCAAAATTATTTTCTCGGTGTTGTCATTGTCCTTTTTCTCATTGAATTGCATTCAAAGAATGAGTTTTTGGCTCTTAATAAATTATAACTTTGTTGTGTAGCTACAACCAGCTGTAAAAATAGTACAGTAGAGAATTTATTTTTTTAGCTATTATATTTTTACCCTTACACCTCTCTAAAATTAAATTTCAGCAAAGTCCTTTGATACATTGATTGATTTGTTGACAATCAATTAAGATTATCGAACAACCCTCTGTTTCAAATTTTATTTTCTCTTAACAGATTAGTTTATTTTTTCTGCTATCCAACTGAAAGAGAAACCTCACAGTTTTTCCCTCCAATGTGTATATTTGTAAAATGTATATTTGAATTTCGAATTACACAAATAGTAATAAGCAACATATTGCAAATATCCGTTACTCTTGAACGGTACGGTAGTGTTAGAGATTTATTTGAATCTCGTCGACTCCAGATGGTTTGTCGGTCAGCCAGAAGTTGAAGAACGGCATTGCCACACCGCGAATCCCGACTCCTCATAACTACTGCTCAGTATGAGTCTAAGTGGTATTAGTTTCATACAGCGTCAGTCAATCCTATTCTGAATCGCTCAGCAAAAGCAGAAGTAGATGCTGGTCGTACAAATGACTTTTAGATCGCTTACATTTTAAGAAATACTTAGCAATTTATATCGTGCCTCAATCTACAATGTTTATCAGCACTCGGTACTTCTAATGTCGTATTCCCTCTTTTAAAATCCTTTGTAAAATGAAAAATTATCGAAAAATAGTCTAGGATCTAAAGTTGTTCCCAATGCAAGTTAATTTAATTTAATTTGTCTTTCTCATATATTGAATTTACAATTGTTCCATCTTTAGCAATTTTTAACTTCTCCATTCGCCATCTGTTTGTGTAATAAATTATGCATTTAAATGGAGATGATCTTTGTGACGAAGCACGAAATAGTAATATTACTAGTATAACAGAGTTTTAAACTAAAGAATTATTTATCCTTAACGAAACTGTGCAAGAAGCTTACGTAATATTTGAAATTTGAAAGAAATCCCGAGACTGTGTTGGTCAAATTTTGGACGTGTTTGTATCATTATCAAAAATACCACCTTCTTAGAAACTGGAGATCCTGACTACCGTGGGGATTATTTTTATAATTTATAATTATTACGGGAAGCCTTTTTGGGGCTAATCTCTCTCTCTCTCTCTCTCTCTCTCTCTCTCTCTCTCTCTCTGTCTCCCCCCCCCTCTATGTATACATATGCATATGGATATACATATGTATATTATAAAATACTGGAACTCCATCGAAGCGAAATGGTTTTTGTACGAAGTCTTGTGTATACATAATGGAAAACTTTGCCAAGTACACAGCGGCAACACTCTGGACGAGGCTGCGGGCTCCGAATGGGGAGGATAGGTTTTTAAAGAGGGTGGGGTGACACGGGACACAGGGAGGGACAGGGAGAGAGAGAGGGAGAGAGAGATAGAGAGCGGAGAGGGGGGGCGGGGTGGAAAGAGGTAGGCCTAAGCGGCAGCTGCTACTGAAGTGAGACCGGAAGACCGCGACCGCGACACTTCCTTCCTGACAGCGGACGCCGGACGCGTACTCGAGAGCTTCAGCCAGAGCAAAGCCGTATCCTGCGCTTACCTCCTCCTACGTGCACACCCTTAGCCGGCTTACGTCCTACAGGCTGTATCTCTTTTTTTATCCCGATCATCGCGTGTTTGCTGACCCTGTGGCTCGTTCCCGCTTCCTCGTTTTCTCACTTTTTCTTCGTTTTGTTGCACCACCGCGTCGGGAGGCATCGATACCCAGTTCAATTTATATGGGTGTAGTGGTCGATGTGCAACGCCGAAATCGATATGCACTTTTGTCCGAAACGACGAATACTTGGATTATAAAGACACTGAGCTGATTTCCTTTCGCTCATCTCAAATTACCGTGTAATCCTAACAACGATTGCATGCATCGTAGAAATTATTGTTATCTTTTCTTTACATTGACATACTTTGATAGGTGTAAGGCTTTTTATGCATTTTTTTCACCTGCTTCGTCTAGTTGTTCATTGATAAATTATGCCATTTACTTGAAATATTCATAACGGCCAATTTATGCTCGATTGATTCTCAATAATTATACGCTTCTTAAGAACTTTGGAGCCATTATCAGATAATTCTTTTGTCATATTTGTTAGAGGTTAAATTACTTTAATGTAATAGCCTGCACAGGAAATCAATCTTTGTACTTCGTACGATCACTTAATGCGACGCGTCCTCGATTGCTAATAAAATAATGTATTATTCATACTCTTCTCGTTTGCGTATAAATTGTAAATTTCTGTAAAATATTAACTATTACCTATGTAAAGCTGAGAACGCCTGCTAGTATTTAATCAACTTGATAAATTTTTATAAAAAACTTTAATATACAAAAATATTATTATATATTTAATCAGTGAGAGGCGAAAATCCCGAATAACGTCAAAAGCTTTGGAATATCGGGATCGTCAAGGGGAGGAATTCCGAGAAAGTCGAACGCGTACGTATATTCGACAATGGAATAGCTCGGTTTTAATGCATTTGCAAAAGGGAAGGGGGAGGGTGACGGCCAGATATCGGCAATGAACAAAGATCATCAGCCGAGGGAAATCGTTTATCGCGTTGTCCCCAACGCTAAGATGTATAAATTATTCAAAGGGTCACGTAAAAGCATGCGTGCGAATATACGAAATTTGTTCAGGTACACGATTATTAAGACAAGTTACATTGTATGTTTTTCACCTATTATACCGTAATATTGAATATCGCTGTTCTTGTTTTTATTCAATTTACAAATGCAATATTTAAGCAACAATGAGAAAGCTCAAAGCTTAAATTGGTAAGCGATAGCCATATTCCAATTTCGTGGTCATTTATAAAAAATTATAGTTATTGATAAACAGTAATAAATGTAGCGTTGCCTGCTGTTTTTATCCTGAAATTATAAAATACTCGTACCATAACTATTAAATTCGTATTAAGAATGATACAATGGTAATGCAGTAATAGAACAATGCACGTTGGGAATATTACGAAGAGACTCAGTCACGAAGGTTTTTCCATTGGCCCCCAGTGGTTACCCTTATTCCAGGCGATCAGGTAAAATTGCTCGTGCCATTAGCACGAAGGATAAGACTTAAAATATTGGGGCCATTGGACTGCTCGGAGCATTTAGAAATCAAGGATTGGAGGATGATCTGGGTAAGGGCTTGAAAAGGGTAGAAAGAAGCGTGCGGGGCCCGTTCGACGCGCCGAGGGTCTCGAGGGAGCCTTTGTCGATGGGGCAGAGCCATTGGGGCCGGGACGAAATTGGGCCGCAATGAGGTTGCGGGGCGCCTATATCCTGCCGCGTGGACGCGCCCGGATCCACGATCTTGGCACGGGCGAGCCCAAGGATGGATGGCCGTAAGCTGGACGGGAGGAGGAAACCTGTAAAGCGCTTCACCTGTGTCAGCTACGGAGCTCAAAGACGCGGCTACGCTTGGCTGCCCCCGTTCGATACCTTATGGAACGACAGATGCAGACCGAATACTTTATATATATTTAATGACAGCTTTCTCTATGCGCGTATATCTCGCATACGTATACTTACACCTACGTCCCCTCTCCGCCCGAGCCCCCTACTCACTTATCGAGCCCCGGTATTTAGCGAGGGCTCAATTAGAGCAGGGAGTTTTATACTTTTTTTTTTTTTTTTTTTTTGAAATCGGCGAGGCCTCGGCCGGTGGTGGCTTCCGTAACGGAACTACTGCCAAAGACTCGCGCGATAAGCTTGGCCTCGATGAATTCCTAAAGTGGATGAGCACCCAGTGCACCATTATGCCGATCGACGAGTTCTGGGCTGGCCAGCCGGAGGGTGGGGAAGAATGCGATTGGCCTTCGGGAAATTAGGAGCGGCGAGGTTGGTAAGGTGATTGATTTGCCGAGGACGGATGAGACCGTATTAGGAGGAGGCGCGATAAAGGCAGCCTCCTCGGCTTAATGCGATAATTGTTCAAAGAAAAGCTCTAACAATGGGTAAGAAAATGATTTTTCAAAACAGAGCCCGTCTGCTGAAGTGGTCTCCGGGCAACAATAAGACGAAAGAAAGGGCTGCTGCGTATGCGGGCCACCTGTGCGCGAGTCTCTCGAGAGGCCGAATAGGCTCGATCAGCCTGCGTATGCAGGCACAAGTACGCGCGCGCACTTGATTTTCGAAGCCTCCATTCAGTAGCGATCCGCAGCAAGATTGAAAGCCGAACGCCGAGAGAGGGATCGAGGAAATAAGAGGCCGAAGCGGAATAGGGAATACAAAAGAGCCGATTCGCGGGCAAAGGATGAACGGCGCAGAGTCTGCGAACGGGCGGCCGAGGGGGCGGAGGGGCTCGAGGGAGGGGGGGGCCCCCCCTTGTGCTCAATGCTAGTACAATAATCCTTATTGAATCGCGCCTGCACGAGCGATCGAGTACACGCACACAGAGGCATATGCGCCCGAGCGAATCGTGCGCCTAACCGTGACAGATGGGCGCGCGTAGCTTTAGCCGTAAAATGCGGCGCTGCAGGCTCGAGGCTCTGCTACCACCGCTCCAACTATACTTTGTCCCGCATGTCGTCGACCCTCCTGATTCCAAAAACTATTGCGAAAATTTACATCCCATACCTACGTGACTCTTCGTCTCCCGTCCTAACCTTCTTCCGCTGTCTACGCTCCTTCCCCGTTTCGGCCTTCTCCCTCTCTTGCTCTGCGGTCCCACCCACCCTTCGATACACGATGATACCCGCCCTCTCCTCCTCCCCCTGCTCCTGCTCCTCCTGCCGTCCCTCCCCCTCCCCCAGCGCTGCCCACGGTTCTTAGACTCCACGGCTGGCGTGTCCACTTTTACGGTCGACAATAACATCAAAGGATATTGACGATTTCCCCGTTCCCGATATGTGCGCGACTCCAAACTGCAATCACATTTTAAATAACATCTCCTTTCTTTTGTCTACTAAGCTTCAGGCTCACTTCTACGAGTGTATGAATAATGTAATATGAAATTAATTTTGAGAAGGAGCTATTCTCCTTTTTATCATTCCCCGTGTTTACACGAACATCAGTTTTTCATTTTACGTATGTATGGCAATTGTAACGGTAAGCATGCAAGCATTTCCCTTGTTAAGAAACACATTTTCTTATTACCCCATCTAAGCAAGAAAATTATGCCTTTTTCAACTAACATTTTATATTTAAATGCCATTAAAATAGCTTACATTTAAAAAATGTTTATTGATATTTGACACTTATTCCGTTCAAAGTACCGTAACGGTTTTAAAGCAAATTAAATAAAAGACACGTTTTAAAATTCTAAGGCAGTGATATTCGTACGACTAATGCACGATTTTTAATTATTAATGTAATTGAATTCATCTTTCTCAGAAGGCATAATTATCATATTAAATAAATGTATTACAATCAAATCTAGGCTACTTCCTTAGATTACTATGAAAACAAGATATCAGCCTTCACCGGTCACTAATTTTCCATTACTAGTTAATCTTACATAAAGGACAAAACAATATTTTTTATATGAAAATAAACCTGAATCATAAAATGAAAATCATTAGTAGGGTAGTTGTAATTTAAAAAAAATGCCTTCTTTCAAATGGAAAAGTAAAATAAATAACAAAGAGTAGATTGAAACTCCTTATATTCATGTACACTCTTCTTATCAAGCTCAATAAAGTTGCCTTATTTTGGAGTCATTGCTAGACTTCTTTGTACATAGACGACGGCCTACTGGATATAATTAAGACACGCTATTGTTATTTGCTACCAAGGTAATTGGTAGATTGAAAAAGTACGGAGATAAAAGTAGAAGCAAAAAACGTAATACAGCACACCAGTCGGAGAAATAAAATATTTTTGTAATTTCTAACAGAGGGTATTTTTAAGGCGTGAAAAAGAAATATTAATACAATTGTTAGTAAATTGTAAGGACGAATGTATAAACGTACATTTGAAAGCAAAAAATATTAATTACTTCAAGCATCAAAGACGTCAAAAGGGGGGCCAATTGTTACTTATTGCACAGTAATCGCACAGTATTCGCAGTTAAAAAAAAAGAAAAAAGGTTTTTTACAATGATGCCTTTAAAAAATAAAGCTGTCACTTACGCATTCTCCAAATGAATGCCACAATTGAAAACATAGTCATAGTCAAGAGATCCGAAAGAGAAAGGATGCCTTCCATGCAGGAGTCACGCGACAATGTATCAAATGTCTTGCTTATATTTACTTAATCAATTACGTATGTGTTCTAGCTGCAGCCATATATAATTCACAGCACGTAAGCGTAACACACCATCATTAATGCATCGCAAGTCATAACAATCGACGGCAGTAGAAAGCACACGAAGGCAGGAGGCTTTATTGGAGCAGGTAAGGAGGACAAAGGAGCGAGGGAAGCTCAAGAAGGACAAATGCGATACTCGGACGCGAGAAGCTGCATCGGAATACAATTTTACGGCAGCGGTGCGCCGCTGCTGTATAATATTTCGGATATTAAGCGTGGGTAGGAGGGAGCATGGAAAAAAGCGGCTAAAAGGCTTCGCTCGATGTCCGGCACGCGCTTCCACTATCGGATTACCACCGAACAGCTTGAGCCTCGACCGTTTAATTATCGGGCTCGTGTCTTGTCCTTCCGCAGCCATCCTCCGGGCAACTTTTCTATCCGACGCTATCCGAGACACTCGATGACACTCCCGCTCTGGCTAAATGCTGCTCCCTGTCCAGCTGCACTCGGGATGTTACGGCGGATTTCTCTGTTGCATAATTTCGGATCGGATACTCGACTTTCGAGGAAGGGCTTTTTCCTTCGAAACTGCTCAAGTGTAATCTCACTAGACGAAGGAGCTGGCCTCCTTTTTCAAATACACTGAGCGTGTACTGTTACTTAATACGACGGTCTTTTTTTTCTCCATCTTTCTTCGAATCATCGGTTCCTTCGTTTATTTAATTTCTGATAATTTTAGTGGAAATACGAAAAAACTTTTGAGCCCGCGAGGCCCGTAGTTTGAGAATTGTAGCGATAAACTGCAAATGCAATTGGTAGAACAAGTTCTTTGAATAGGCGAATCAACGCAATCGATAATTTTCTATTTTCAGATCTTCTTGGCGAAGGAAGGAAATAATTCATGGACTCGTAACGACGATACCAATATTTCATTGCAGTATATATGATGGTACAATTTTTGTAAATATAAAACTTTGCCTCTTCGATACATTAAAATTTCTTCGCATCTGCATATGAAAATTTTACAACTTAACATTTATCATACGCTATATGTGAGAAACATCATTCCTTTCAATTGATAAAAAAAACCAGCAATTGTGGCATAAATGAATGAATGTTTAAAAAGATAATTGTACAAGTTAATTCTGTATTTGGGTGCATTTTTCTCTTTAACATTGTATTTGCAATGAAAATAAATACATTAAACATATTATAGAACAGAAGTACTTTCAGATAACAATAATATTAACAAACAAACACACTTCCAGACCTTTGACTTTCAGATCTTTGTCTAGATTCTTTCTTCTTTTTTTAAATTTTTTTACATTGCAAAAAATTACTTCAAACTTACACATACAAAAAAGTATTAAAATTTGTATGAATTGTAATAGATTTTTAAAGAAAAGCATAATCTGAAATGTAAGTAACGAAGAATACCAATATACTGATTAACAATTTTTTAGAAACTAGTAATTGACGCTTATTAAAACGATAGGATGCATCGTCCAATGATAAATTAACGAAACAAGTATGAACGAATTTTGGTTTTAATGAACGGTCGTAGAAAATTGAATTTGGCTTGGAAAAATTGAAAAATGACTTTCAATGAAAAACTTCAATAGATTATGGAGATTCACGAATGTACGAGGCGCTCTTGTGCATTTATGTTACGTACTTGGAACAAAAACCAACAAATGTCGTAGCGGACATTTTCCCGCTTCCATTTCGCCACGAGAAAGAGATTAAACAACGAGCAGAATAAGGGGTTGGGGGCCGGGGACGTGGGAAGGGTGGGGGCACTGTAAGGCAGTAAACAGAAGGATAAATTGAAAGGAAAGACGCTGGTGCCTTGGGATATTGGGTCGCATGTATCGCAAAAGTAATCGACGATACCACGAGCTCGACGATTGCCGTCACCACGCAGCAGCAGAAACGTCAGGGTATTATGGTGTCACAGCTTCCCCACTTACCTGTCATTCAGCTGTCGTATAAGGCCTTTCGTCCCACCTACACTTAGTCATAGCTTCCCAATAGCCGTACGCGAGGCATGGCTCGAACTTTTATTTATCGCACGATATCGTGCTTTTGAATGCCCTCGTACGGCTAAGAAGGGGGATGATAAAAAGCCGACGACGTGTTTTTCGGTGAAATCGCATCCCTTTTTAATTGATGCCCCGAGCATCTCTCGCTTCTTTTCGCATACTATTTTATTATTAATTACACCAACGTCTATTTCGGATTTCAGTGTGCCACAACTTGGGAGGCGCAATCCTATTAATTCATCCACTTATGCGCTCCCGGCAAGTTGACATGGCATGCTTTGCATTTAAATTCTTACGAGTACACGTGTTAGTATTAACTTCACGGGCTTTATTATCTCCCACGATACGATTTCATCGGTCTTTTCGTATAATATAATCGGTCCACGAAGCTTTATATTTATTGTTTTATTTACGGAACGATAATATTTGACAGCTACCCAAAAAGACATCTTACGTTTCCTAAAATGTAACGCGATCATCGGCCGCGGAAGGAGTTGTTTTTGAAAATTGTCACAAAAATTATCACTCATTCGCAATGATATCAATGCCTGTGGATCAAGAGTAATAATCGCCATTCATAAGCTTATGTAGAAGGTATTTATTTATTGAGTATCGCTATGAAAAGATTTCTTGCATTGGACTTGGCGTTCAATCAATCGAATGACAACGTTGCCTAATTAAAAGAGAAATAAAAAATCACACGGACTAGTGGTGATAAATTTATCCGAGAAAAAAATCAAATTAATCGGACATTGTTCCATTAAAAGGTATGACTTTAAAAAGCTCTTAGATATCGCATCAGCGATCAGGTTGATCAGCGTCATTAGGAATGAAATATCGTTATGTATATAAGGTCACGTGTAAAGTCGTGAAAATATGTTAAGATAAAGAGGGAGTAAAGTTGAAACGAGTATTGAATCTAAACAGATATCGATATCGTGGTGGAGGTGATTAGGTCTTATCTAGAAGCAATATTAATAGTGGCTCTAGGCGAGCTGACGATAAGACGCGAAGTAATTTCGTGGGCTCTCCGGGCAGAATAAGCCAGGTCACGAGTAGATTCGGGCTAAAGCCCCTATCGGACACGGGGACTCTCCGAGGCGGACGAAGCCGACGCTTTGGAGGCTTTGGCCTCGCGGGGCAGTTGGATAGTCGTTAGCCTCGAGCGAATTCCATCCCGGAGCCAATAAATGCCTCGGGGCAAGGCGCGTCAGTCATCCGGTAAGCCGGGGAAGCCGCGGCTCGCCTCTGCGCTTAATCCAGCGCCCGGTAATCCGAGGCCCTCCCCCCCCCCCCCGGCTACGGGAGACAAAGGCCAGAGGGCGAGCCTCGATTCCCACGCACGGGCGGAGGAAGGCTCGAGCGGCCCGTCGGCCTTGGGAACGCGGAGGAGGAGGCGGGCCCCCCGCGAACCGCCGACCCGGCCGGAGGTTGTCCTCTACGAGTCTACGGTGAGGTCGCCGGTGGCCGACATCTGGCGACCGCGACATCGCGTGCCTTTCCTCCGGCCGGCCTCGAGCCGCCGAATGCCCATGGGAAATGCAAAGGACGATTTCATACGGCGGCGGTGCTGCGCCCAGCGACGGCCGACCGCCCGGCCAATAATTTCTTATTCACTGGGGTCGTTTAAATGGCCCCGAGGCTGGCTATTAGCCGGGCCGGTTTCGCAATTGGTGCCGCGCCGTATTCCGATGGCCGTGGCTTAAACGCCCTGTACCCGAGACCCAAGCCTGTAATTTTGCAATGCTCGTGCGTGCGTTGTCACGCTGGCAACTTTAGAAAATACTTTCCGCCCTCGGCTTCCGTGGCTGCTTTAATTTTTAATCCCTTTGCCGACATTCGCTGACAATACGCTTCGACCTTCGGCGTAGAACAACATTTACATTGCCGCCCAACGGCGATAAATAAAATAGTCCTCCGGCGATCTTTTCACGCGGCCGACGAGTCGAAAAAGGCCTCCGCCGCGGCTCGCTCCTTCCTGGCTAACCGGGCATTTTGTAAGCGCCCTTAATAATTTACCACTTTAATGCGCCTCTCCATTATTCATAAGCCCCAATACGCACTTACTTGGCGAACTTATCGTCGATATTGCGAATCGCCATTAGTAGCAGCCTATTAGTTAGGAGAACAACTTGAGCGGTGTCCTTTCCCTGAAAGTCTTCCCTGAAGCGCACGCTGCGACGGAGGGCCATTGTAAATAAGCCCCGACCAGTGGGTAGCGCCGCCCTGAAAATATTCAATAAACAATCGAGGCGCCTGGGCTCCGGCCGATGAGGCACCGTCAAAACGTTCCGAGCGAGTGGCTGGCGGCTGGTAAATATTATCCGTGGGCAGGAAAGGTTCCTTTCCTGTTTTGGCGGCACGAAGGGACAAGGGACGAAAGACAAACACCCGATTCCGCGGCGAGATCGAGAGTCGCGGGCCTCTCCTTGTCTCGCCCTCCGCTCTCTTCTGTGCCTGGCCGGCAGCACTTTGTCCTTTGGTGTGCATCCCGTTTGGCAAATGTACATCGAGGGAGGCAGCCACGCGCTGGCACAGAGGCAGCGCCCGTACGTGTGCTCGGCACGAAGATCCAAAGAGTGAAAGTGAGCGAGAGAGGGTTGGCGTGGAGAGAATCGCGAGGGGTGCAAAACGGATTGACGAGCCCGTGAAAGGCCCCACCTGTTGCCGTACACCGTGGCCTCCCTCCTCTCACTCTCGCGCTCGCTTTCTCTCTCTCTCTCTCTATCTCTCTCTATCTCAATCTCAATCTCCCTCCCTCCCTCTGTATCCATTTCCATCATGCCTCGCACTCCCCCACGCGGCACCTAAAAGACGAGGGAGGCTCCCCTCTTTAAACGTCGCGTCGGCTTCTTCACGCCGCCTTCCTCGCTCCTTTGTCTTCTCTCCCCGCTCCGCTAACCCGCCCTACGAATATTTGCCTTCGACTCTTCGCGGGAGGTGTCCTGGACCATAAGCTCCGATCGCTTCCGCTCCCTACTTCCTCATTTCATAATTTCCGTTACTCTCGCTTAGAGTTTCGTGTTTAACGACAATTGCTTCACGAATTTCATTTCAACTACAAACTTCGCAAATTACTGCCTGCAGTAATGTAACATTCTTCGAATTTTTCCTCTTTCAAATTAGGACGCTGCATTTTTCCTTTTTTTTTTTTAAAGGCATTGCTTATCAATTTCCTACCGTGAAAATGTAATTTCTTCGATGACTGCTCGATAGCGTTTTGACATTTTATTTTACTTTATTATTTCACTCATAGTTTACAGAAATTCTTATAATTACCCGATCTTAAAAACTTCCTTTAATTATTCGATTGATTAGGAAATCCGAATTCAAAATGTGGTACTCGACGATTAAACATTTCTTTTGACGATAACATTAAAGACGATGTATCGAATGAATGACGGTACGATCGTCGCAAAAATTCAACACAGTAAAACGAATAATCGTCGGTCAATAATCAAGTGAGAGAGGACAATTAGCGTGGAGATATTGGATCAGCATTCGATGCAGCAAAAACAAAAAGTCGAAAATTTAAAGAAACGCGCATAGTTGATTAGCCAGGTATGAGACGTTGATTAGATTGTACCCTAGATTGTACGCGGATGTGCGAAGTTTCGTTGAAGCGAAGCTTCCAATTCACACTCAACGTCACCCTCGATTAATTACAGCTTGGAATAAAGGAACATTAGTTATATCAAATTAAGCGTTGGGATTCCGCCCCGTCGCTATATTCTAAGTTTCGAGCTACTGCGTATCTAAAACTGTGTGAATACACACTTAACTACCTTATATAGCTAACCAATCTTATTGCACCAGGTTAGTTATCGTTCGTGCCAAGTGCAATAGCAGTGCTATGGGAGAGCTTAATTGTTAGCCATTCATCGGTAAGAAAGTCCTAATGAGTTTGTCAACAATACCCATGGCGATAGTCGCTTCAATGAAGTGTAATTATTCGTTGAGAGTGCACAAGTGTGCCTGTGTAAAATCGGTGCTCAATTGGTGAGCAAACAGCGATCGGAGAGTGCAGCGATAATAAACAAAGGATCGTAATCTGGATGGATGTCTCGCTTATAATGACGGACCCTAGGACAGTGCATCCCAACAGTCGGCCTCGCTGTAGCATCGGTGGAGGAGCTGCAGGAGTAGAAGCGAGTCGATCGGCCTTGGCTCGTCGGAGAAAGCGGCGCGTAACGCCAGGAGCTTCCTGAAAGGCGAACGAAGGAAGCAATGGCAGGGGGGGGGAGGAGGGGGAGAAGGGAGGAGGAAAAACAAAGGGACGGAGAGAACGTGCGAAAATCCTGGGCCCGTGAGCGTCGCTTCCCTTGGCAGACGGGGGAGAGGCACTTGGCCGCGCTCGACGATAGCGTAGGCGCTTTGTTGTCCGCGGCTCCTTATCCCCCGGCAACGGCGCTCTCGAGGAGGCCGACCGGATAGGAATGCGCGCGCCGAACAATGCGGCCACCGGTCGGAGCTCGAGAGCTCGGGCCGGCCTCCGACCAACGTGGGAAATCGGAAGCGGGGCACGCCAGGGCGGAAGCCTTCGCGGCTCGCCGCCGCCTCGGGTGTCGCTTGCGGGCCAGCCCCGCGTCGGCCAGAGGTCCCCGGGAGGCTCGCTCGCCGTCGCTCCGCCGCGAGCCTCGGATTCAAGGGACGCTGCGCCCGAGCAGCGTGGGACATTTGCCCGGGCGCCTCCCGACCGGACGCCCATCGGACGTCGACCATTGAACGTTAAGAGGCCTTCCCCGTCACACGATCGATCCGCCCGATACATCGATGGCCTCGATGAGCACTTCGCTTAGCCTAAGCCCACGAGTTCGGCGCACCTCGGACTCCTGGCTCGAGCTTCGCCTCACCCTCGTCTCGCTCCCTTGCCCCGCTTAGCGCGCCCGACTTGCACCGAACTTCGTCGCACCAGCCGTTTAAACGGGACTCGAGCTCCTAGCTATCGAACATTGTTATCGATTTCAATAGCATCTCCTAAATAACCCACGCTCTGCACTCCCATAATCACCAGTGCACACATTTGTCTGGTCTAAATCTGAAGAAAAAAGTATAATGAGTGTCTGCTCAAACGCATCGACCGAGCGGAATTCCCCGTGAGCGTCCGCCGCGACGACAAATCTAAGTTTGTATAATTTTCTATAAGCTAACGTTTATGCAAAGCACGTCAAACTGTATCCTCGCGCGTAATTCCAGCCAACCACTGCCATTCGATCCATAATCCCAATGCTCTCGTAAAGCAATTATGCATTTTATAAGACTGGCTTGTCGCATCGAACGTCTCCCACTTTCTTTAAGCGCGTATTCTGCATTCTTCTTCTCCTTCCCCCACTCCGTTGCCAATCTGCACCACCCTCGTTCTCTCCTTTCCTTCCTTCCTCCCTCTCTCTCTCACTCTCTCTCTCTCTCTCTCTCTCTCTCTATTGTTATGATTTACCTACGATCAAATTAGTGCTCGGTTCCGATCCCCGATTGCGCTCTTCACAATCAGCCAAGAGACACAACCACTTTAAACTTGAAACGGTATTGTTTTCTCGTGAGTACAGATTCTGTTAGTTAAAATAGTTATAAATTAAGCCCCTTAGAGTGAGCTCGACAGGCAGCGCTTTTGAAAAAAGAAGAGAGCGATTACAATGTAAAAAAAAACGAGCCTTATTATTTGCAATTTTACCTTTTATTATCTTATTTTTTGGAACATTTTGTTTATAAATTAAGAATAGTATACATCAATTCAATGAATATATTTAATTTTAATTTTGGCAAATAATTAGCGATAGTTCTATTCTATTTTCAATATTATCCACCTCAAAATAGATCGTCCACAATGTCTCCTCCTCTATCTCTTCTCTCCCTCCCTTCAAAATTGTGTTTGAATCTTGTAGGAAAGAACATGTATATATATATACATTTAAACCTAGATCATTTATGTTTGTTATAAATCGGCAGGCGAGTCAATTTCTACTGAAAAAATATTTCACTTTTCAATTTCAAGGCTAATTTAGACACTGAAATTAGCTTCATATAATTGTGCTTTTTTTACATTGATAAGTTTCATAAGTTGCTAGGGTATAGCGTGGAATAAGATCACACATTTTTCTTGGAACAACCGAGGTAAATTTGAAAGAAAATAATATTAAATAAAAACGCCAGACAAAATTAAGTACGCGTTCAGCGGATTTCTCTACAAGCTTCCTATCCATTTCTTTTTCCGACTGAGGAGAGAGGTTCGAGTCCAAAATAAAAATGAAAGACAGGATGGCACGAATTTCGCTTAGGTCCTATTTTTTGCTCGCTGTTGTTATTATTATTTTCGTTGTCGCTGCGGCTCCCGCTACTGCTGTTACTCGACACTCCATCGACTGGTGGCAAGCCAATCTACGGAGATGCCGTAAAGAATGGAGTTGGGGCGCGTAGGCAGATGTGCGGGAGATGCGGCGATGACTCGACGATTAAAACGGTAGGAGTCCGATGCGACTCGATTAGCGTTCTTGCTTTGCTCTTTGTGCGCTTTATCGGTGGACCGATCCGTAAATAACGAGGAATTCGTTCGGACGAAATCGATCTCCCCGATCGGAATGAACGACATTTATCTATGGACATCTAATCTGCCCCGCATTGTCGTCCATCCCCCCGGCCCCCCCCCCCACACGCCCATAACTCCGTTTCCTGGACATTAATTTCTTGCCATAAAACGATTATAGCTCAAATGTCGACAAATGTTATTAGGGAGCATAAGGTGCGCGCACCGAGAGCAATTGCTGCCTTATGCAAGTCCCTTGTTACTGCTAATGCTGGCGTAATTAAATTACGTCGAAATGGTCTCAAAGTGTTCGATTTGTTGCTGAGAATCTCGAGTGGCCGCACTTCCAATTACAAGTGTAGAATTCGAAAAAGCCCAAACGAGTCGACGAAATGCTTAACCACCGAATGTGATTGAAATCACCCTTCAAAATTTGCACTCAATCAATGCTTCGAATGCTTCGAGTCTGCAAAACAATGTTGCGATAGAACGCGATCGCCTAAGATGCCGCGGGTAACTATTGAAAAACAAAGTCTCTAAGCGAAGAAGATAATGTCGAGAGCGTTTGGAAGAATCAGAGTCGGTGTATTGGGGCTGGATTGGGGTTAAATTGGTGGTGAAGCTTCGCAGCCACTTCTCAACAAATGGTGAGCTCGCTGTCGAGGATATTCGCTCGGGCCAAAGAAGCGGCCCCCCAACTGCCCCTCTGGCCCAAGCCGGCGAAGTCAGGCCCGTAATTCCTAATCCTCTCTGCGGCTTCGGGGCACGTGTCGGTCTTGCACTTTCCTCGGGGTCCACATGTTGGCGGCTTCGGGGAGAGTACGAGGCCGGGGTGTCAGGAGATAGGCGAGAGGGCAGCACTCCGGCGAGAAGGACCTCGGGGAAGGAGCCAGGCCAGGTGTCGGCTGAGCCTCGATGGCTCGGAGTTAGGGGAAAGTGGCGTCGTCTCTCTAAAACGCCAAGGATCGGGTTTCTTCTGGCTTCTGGAGAGCCTCGGAAGTCCTTTTAAAGTGTGTCGGAGTAAGGGGTTCGAGACAGCCAATTCCTACGGACGTCGACAGCTTTAAAATCGTATTACAAGGCGACACGGCTGATCGCCTTGTTTTCCCACTTCACCTTTTTCCCCAACAAAGTTCACAGGTGTTGCCTGAAGGCATTCCTGGCCGGAGGACGGACCGACCATTAATAGCAATGTGCCGATTTACAGCAAGCCAGAGCACCTTGAGCCTCCTGATGGAGAAGCCACATTTCAAAGCTATAAAGAGCCCGCTCGAGCCTCGCTAAATCTACGTTGCGCAGTCATCGATGCTCCCTCCCTTCTCGTAGCGTGACAATGGCCGCTTCGTATGCACGACACGTACACAGGAATTGTAAAATAATAAATAATTGGCTCTGCTCGGGACTCGTTTATCCTTGCGCTCTAAGTCAACGAATAAGAAGTGCCGTGATCCCTAGCCATTGTAAGCTAGCCATTGTAAGCTCACGTGGCCTAGCTTACTTAGCTAATTGAGTTAGCTTACCGACCAGCGTTTGCTTCCTTCCTTCTCCCATTTTTTTAATTCGGACTTCTTTTACCTATCGCTACACCCATGCATGCGGATGATCGCCGGAGCTCGTCTCAGCAGCTGCCCCAGGGCAAACTGCTCCTTTCCATTTCTCGATCTCCAACGCCTTAATTGCCTAAAATGCATTAATCACAAAGAAACTGATAACCCGGGATCCCTTGATGCTCGTATTTACAATTTATACTTGGAAATATTTTCCTCAAAAATTTTGAGCTATTTCTCCATTAATACTCGTAACGCATTGTTATAATAATAATAATAATAATAATAATAATAATAATAATAATTAATATTAATAATATAATATTAATATAATAATATTACTATTGTCGTTATTATTATTATTATTATTGTTGTTATTATTATTATTTTTATTATTATTATTATTATTATTATAATCGTGGTCGTCGTCAATAATATTTTAGTGTTTTGTGTAATTATTTAATATTGCCGAGAATTTTGTTTTTGTTTTTAAATTACACACAGCAATCGGATCAAGACACATTTTATTATTTTAAACTAGTCGCACTAAGGGGAAAAAATATGATTTCACATTTAATAACCATAAAGCATATCTAAACTGCATGTAAAACTAATCTGTGTTCACTGTAATTTTTTTTTTTTTTATTCTATCATACAAGTAAATTATTTTCATTTTATCGCTTACACATGATTTAGATCAAAGTTACCGCAAAAACTAGTTTAGAAACAGTGAATAATAGTTGCACGGATGGTATCGTTCCCTGGAAAATGAATAGAAATATAAACTTCAAACTATATATGTGTGTATATATATATTAATTTTAAAAATTCGCTTTTTTATTAATTCCTAGTTCTTATCTTTTAAAATTATCAATAATGAATGTAACTTCCTTCAAACATATTATGTACTCAAGTATTTAAACTAAAAGTTTATATATATACTATAACTTTATATGTTTATGTTATATTTAAATCATGTTTGCTTGCATAATTTACAATATCTATTTAAATGATATTTTATGATTATCGTGAAATAAGAAAAGTTTAATTAATTAGGCGTCCTTAAAATTGTTACAAAATGATAATCCTTTCCTTTCTTTAAATAATCTTTAAATATCAAAACGCTTTAAACGATATGCGATTTAAGGGAAAAAAGTTATACAGAAACTATTGATAGAGTATAATGATTTCAAAAGAAGCACATCTGCTCCAAAAATGAGATATAATAACGCGTGGGCGCGATTATAAACATTTATTTGAGTCGATGACCTCCGAAATATTGAAGGAATGGGCGTTCAATAATTTTCAATGACTTCTACAATTGAAGCTTCTAAGAGATATAAATTCGTTCGTGTTTAGAGCACATTTGTAATGTTACGTTATAACGATCTTTTGTTGTATCGAGGATGAAAAGCATTAATTTAATTAGAAATAGTGCATAACAAAGAGCTTTCATTACAGATGCAACTATATTACCTCCTGCCCGTTCTAAATTACTACCGTGCTGTATTATATTTCAAAAAATCGTAACTCTATACGAGCGCGTTTGTTTGTCTTTAATCTTAAGTTCACTGAAATACACTTGAAAGGTGAATAGCATTGGAAATATTAAATGCCAGCCTCATAACATTATTAAATAAATTATTTGTGACTAATGCAACTTTTTTTTTGACCACTCGTTCTTTATGACTTTTTATATTTCGTATAATTTAACGCTAATAAGGTAATAGAGGCTAAAGTTGCTAATGCAATTACCAATAGCTAATTTACATTGTACAGTACATTTATTAATGGATGCTTTGTTATTTAAAATTTCGTCATTAGGGCGTTCATTATTACCATAGCTCAACGGTCAATTCACTGTGACGCTAACAAAAGCAGAAAAGTCGTTTATCGATCGATTAATCCGCTAGTAATAGTGAATTCCTGAGATAAGCTACTGTGGCCTCCAACTGATATCAGCAGTTCGAGCATCGACGGATTATGAAATCCAATTACCGTTGACCTCGGCAGGTAGCTCGGAAGGTGTACCCGAAGTGTCTCTGGCGTCTCGGTGTACCGAGGCCTGCATATGACACGTAACGAGGCCGGGCGAGCCCCGAGAGCTTCGAGATACGACCGCCTCTATTGTCACTATTATTCCTCGGCGGTCAAAATTGCGACGTGGCGCGTATGCAGAGGTGAGGTCGCT
Source organism: Kradibia gibbosae (assembly GCA_018907135.1). Lineage (NCBI taxonomy): Eukaryota > Metazoa > Arthropoda > Insecta > Hymenoptera > Agaonidae > Kradibia > Kradibia gibbosae. The sequence goes on along the minus strand of JACCHX010000001.1, from coordinate 29,543,439 downwards.
TTTTTTGAGGCAGTGCACATGACCCGCGCTTCTTTGTACCGTACCTAATGTGAGCCATGTACTTGAGATAAGATTATAAATAAAGGGTACTCGGCTAAATTTCTCTTCAACATCGGCACTGCTCTCTACGAGCAGTTCACTTTTATTACACAAATTTATTACACAAATTTACAATGAATTGAAAATACAATTATTATTACAAATACTATAATTCACTGCTCGCCACTAAAGATTATCGTTGCATCTCTGATGTTAATAATGATAAAACTCATAAGAAGAATTTGAAAATGAAAAAAAACAAGCAACCATTTCTTATTAGAAGCCGTGGGGATGTTAACGGAATTCCAAAGCTCTTCGAACAAAACAAATACGGCCGAAGTACAATATTGATGTGTGCTTTCTGGCGCAATAGCTTAATGTCGGGTAAATTGGCGGAAGCTTTTGTTAAATTTCATCAGCGGATGGAGTAAAGTAATTAACCGCATAGAGGAGAAAACGGAGAAACCGAGAGAGAGAGAGAGAGAGAGAGAGAGAGAGAGAGAGAGAGAGAGTTAAAGATAACCCATAAAGTAGGGAGAGAGCTCTCTGTTTACAAAAACAATGATTAACGGCACAGGAACAACTGCGTATCGACCCGCGCAAAAGTGTCTCCTTCATCGACGGGTGCCGTATGTTCCGGATCCTGGTCTTTCTGCTCTACCACCTCTTGTTCGCCCACCGCGTCGAAGCAAACTTCACTAAATCGCTTCTTACTAAAGCCCCGAGCTGGAATCCACACGGGCCATGAACTTTATTAGCTGACGACTCGACGGTGTTACATTTGCTACGGAGATTTATGGTTGTTGTGAGGGGGTCGGAGTGGCGCGGACAGATGCGTGAATCTCGCCGTCGAATGCCATCGCCGTCGAAGGTTTGCCCTCGAGGCGGATAAACGCCGAGTTGCGCCATCTAAGAGCAGGGGGGAGCAGAGGACTGGACGCTTCGGCATCGAGGACGCCTGGCTGCGGATATCGAGGCTATCAATACTCATCCCCTCGAGCTCGGACTCCATCCGATCGACATTTTACTTAAGCTACGCTCAGTTTTTCGTATACGTTAAGTGACGATTGTCCGAGCGACTAAGCGAAGAAGCGACCGTAGGTACTAGACGAGATTGGCTAAGATTTTAATTATCTTTTAATTATCGTAAGTCACGCTACGATAATCCCACAGTTGCCTTTGATGCATTTTATGAGCTATTTAAATGTTATTTACCCTACTATTTTAGTAGCATTTTAACAGCAATCAATGTATTAATGACGATGCTTTCTACTTATGAGTAGCAAATTTTCTTACTAAATTTTCATTGGGCTAAATTTTTCTTAATTCGTTTCTTAAACAAATGGCTCAATTCAATTGTAATCTTTCAGAGTAATTACGAAAGAACAGGAGAGGGAATACAAATGTTGCGCAAAACGAATGCATTTAAATTAAATTTATTGTATCAATTTCAAATTGATACCTCGATAAAAGCAGACGAGAGAGGGGAAAGGGTTTTGAGCAACGTACCGTTTTATTACATATGGTGAGGCTCTATTCTGAATAATCTCTTGGCTACACGAAATAAGTCCACATTATATATAAGCACTCGTTCAAACGAATAAATTGATATATATATATATATATATATATATATATATGTATATGAACTTCGATAAGGCGGGGGAGGGGAGAAGGCGAGAGAGGGTGCAAGGATTCAAATATATAGTATATTAATAAGGTAGGAGAAGATGGACACGGGGAATGCGTAGCGATGCTTTGAAGCAAAGAAGGGATATTTTATTACGCGATCGCTCAATTTTTCCAAAAGAGTTCGACAGCATTGTAAAATACAATGAGGCGAAGACCGCAGTTCTCGAGTGCTCGTGTAGGCCGCTCGCAAGCGTGGGCCGACTACTTGAAAGCGGGGCGCGCACTCGCCTCTTGCCCTGGAAAGACTCAAAAATGAAAACAAGGATTCGCTCGGTTGCGCCGCGTACATAGGAATCCATCCTGCCCGAGGAGTAAGCGCACACGCGGGGAGAAAATCCGATGGCCCCCGTGCATTAAGGCTCGCGCAAAGCGGCAAACCTTGTCACACTCTTTCGATCCCCTGCGTGCGCATATGCGTATCTCTCCCTCGGACGGGTCTCATTGTTGTTCCTCTCCTTGCGCACGACCCCCCTGCGGTATAATGCAGTCCCACTGTAATGAACGCCGTGTACAAACACACGCACACCGAGAGGCAAACACGCGTGTTAAGGCGAGCGCGAGGCAGCAGTTCTCCCCCTAGTGCGCGTCCCCCCGGCTAGAATTCGCAACGTCGAGGACGAAGTAGGTGAGCCTCAAGGGCCTGGCCGCCGTCTACTCTGCGATCCTCGCGTAAAATGCTCGTAAAACTTTGCCATTGCCCTCCACCCCCCCCCCTGTCGCCCGTCCCCCCGTTGCGACGCGAAGGGGCAACTCGCTTAAGCGGATGCGAGCGACCGGGCAACGCACTTTCATTTTTCGTATTGTGCGTTACAGAGCTTCGCATTAGTCACTGGGGCGTCAATCCCAAAGAAGCGATGTTTAATTTCTTCTGTGTGCACAGTTCAGTCAAGTGAATTGTTTCTGCTGGATCTTAAATGTAGGGGTAAGCCATGACCATTTGTAAGCAAGGTATTACTAATGTCCGAGCCCGTTCGGCTCATACATCTACATATATAAATGTTTATGGTAATTCCTTATATATATATATATATATATATAATGAATATGCAGATACAAATGAATGATGTACAACCCTGCATGGTCATTTATAATCGAGATATGAATATTGTTAATCAGCAAGAGAGTTTTCACTCCATTGTTTATAGACGCACCTAATGAATGCCTGGCCCTTGTCGTTTTAAACAATAGTATTAATAGTATTACACTGAAATTTGTCAGTCAAATTACAGTTTTACAAACGAACTTATGCTGAGTACCTACTAGTCTTTCTGTAAAGTCATATGGCATCCTAAAAAAAGTCAACACAATCGTAAGCAATAACGCCAAGTAACACTTTCATCAAATCTGTTGGAGGAACAGATCAAAACGAAAATGACGTTAACCCCAAGGTTCAAATGTAAGCCTAAAAATGCTACGCGACAATTTATGTATTTCAAGAATGATTCAGCTTGTTACATAATCAAGAGTTTTTGATTTTACTTTTAGTATAATTTCCATACATTTCATATTCATTATCGCGTAATTATCAGTCTCGTAAATTCATTTTCGTTATGGAATAATAACAACTATAATGATAATACAAGCTAGTAAACACAACAACTAAACTAATTCATTACATTAGTATTTAAACATAAAATTAATGATGTTAGATTTCGAACTTTTATTAATTTCTATCGTTAATCATCGATTATAAAAAAAAAATATTCAAAAAAACTACAAAGGGTAATAACACACCAGTGAAATTATAAATGTAATAAATTTGACTAGATCCGAGTATCTATCAAATAAGAGCTTGGCCTCATTGGTAAAAAAATGCCGAAAAGTGCGCGTCTCCCAAGATCCCCGTTCGAACGTGTACGTGGGAGGAAAAGTAGACTCGGTTCCGACGCAAAGGAACAAAGGAGCACAAAGGAGAAGCGCAAATGCAAAGGGTAGTGGTAAGAGCGCGGAGGGTGTGGAGGGAGTCCGCGGGGGTGCGACCCGCGGAGCACGAGAGCCAGGGGCTGCGGGATCCATGGGATCGACGGGGCCCGAGGACGCCTGGAATCTCGGCGTTCGCCAGGCCGCGAGGGAGGACGACGTAGACGAGGAGAGAGATAGATAGATAGAGAGAGAGAGATTGAGAGAGAGATAGAGAGAGAGAGATAGAGAGAGAGGGAGAGAGATAGAGAGAGAGATAGAGAGAGAGGGAGAGAGAGAGAGATAGAGAGAGAGAGAGTGAGAGGGAGAGAGAGAGAGAGAGAGAGAGAGAGAGAGAGCCCACGCCGGGGCGAGCCCGAGAGGCCCTCGCAGTCGGGCGGAGGAGGTGGGAGGTGGGAGGTAGGCCAACGGGGAGCCGAGGGCGTGGCTCGGGCGCCGTGGCGGGGGTCGCCGGCTGGAGGGGCGCCGAGGTCGCAGCGACGGCGGTGGCGGCGGCGACGGCGGGGGCTCGGGCCTCTCACGGGAGCTCGCGCGCGCGGCTTCCCCGGGCTCGTTAGTCTGCGACGAGGCGAGCATGTGTGCGCTTGCGTGGCCCTCGGAGAGTCGAGATCGGTGGTTAGCGGGGACCGGCGTCCACTCTCGGGGGGTCACGCGACAGCGGCGATGGCAGCTGAGCGACGCCGAGGGCCGACCGACTCGCTCGGGGTCGACGACGCCGGGCGGCTCGCTGCCCTGGATACTCTGCCCTTCCCGGCCTCCCAGGTGACAGTAGCTCGAGGAGGAGTCGAGTCGCGACCTCCGCCCCGACTCGCGCTTTTCGTCTCTGAGCAGCTCGAGCACCCCCGCGCCTCCACTGGCGCGGGATCGCGGGCTGCGACCGGGAGCTGCGCCGGAGGAACTCGGCAGAGTGCAGGGCGTGATTCATCGCACCTTGTCGGCCCTGAATGAGCGCCGGAGGAGAGACCGAGGAGAGAGATGGACAGACGGAGAGATAGAGAGATAGAGAAGCGGAACCAACGCGAGGGAGTGGAAGGGTGAGAAAGGGATAAGACACAGAGAGAGAGAGAGAGAGAGAGAGAAAGACGGCAGGACCTATACATACAGATAGATAATACTAGAATGTACATAGGCAATTGTACATAGCTGACTTATGGAGTACTGATGAACAGAGTACAATTTTTTTTTATAATCCCTTCGCTCTCGGTGATCATCGACGCGTCCCCTTGACGCTATCGATTTTTGAAAAACGAAGTACTGCAGCTTCTGGATACATGGAATTGGCCACTTCGGTCCATAACAACGATCGATGTTCTTCATCGGTAAGATAATTCAGCGAGAAAGATTAGATGCTTCACAGAATTCAAGAGGTCAGTAACACTTTCGACACAATATCAAATTTTTCTCAAAACTCGCCTGAGTGGTTTTGCCATTTCACTCATAGAAAGGATCTTTGAAAAAGCATAGCTAATAATGGAGACTGAACGCAAGACCCAAGAACAGAGCCCGCTAATAAATTAAATTTTAATAGTAAAATTCTTCAAGCTCCGAATCAAACCGTTTACCGACACCAATTACTACTACTACTACTACTACTACTAATACTAATACTACTACTACTACTACGCTTTCAACGTATGAAAAATTAAAAATGCACATTACGCTCAAGATTCATCGACAGATCATTGCACAAATAGCAACGCATACGATTCTCTCCAACCACAGATTATAGTACTTCCGATCGATGTGCAGGATTCCTTTAGTATTTTGAAAGGCCTCGATTCGCAGATGCTTAGACTTGCCATCGTCGTCAATTAGAGGTTACCTCGGCATCTACGACGTCGACGACAGATAAATCGCTGACAACTTCATCTATGCTGCATACAGGTGAAAACCCCGGATAATCGGCCACTTTTGCGCTTACACTTATCTTTACCCAAGAGCTCGATTTTCATTATAAAGATTCATTTTAACTTTATTCGTTGGCAGTTCGCTCGATTTTCAAAAATTAATCCACCAATCTTACTAATTATCGAGTGCTGAAGAAATTCAAACAAGGATTAGATTTTAAGGTCCTTTCGTGAGATTTGGTATTATATTATTCGCAATCTGTCGATTTAAGTTAGTCATGTAAAAAAAAAAAAAAAAAAAACAAAAAAACAAAAAAACAAAAGCAAAAAAAATCAATGAAGAACCACGTATATATAACTTATTTTACAATAAAAAATTCTAGTCATAACAGCCAATAAACGATCTAGTCACTACATTACAAATAAGATTCGATTCTAGTCAAATTCAAAATTATTAGTCTCTAGTCAAGAATTAGAAAACAGAAAATCTAGTCTTCGAATAGTCAGGCATTGAAAAAGCTAAACATTCTAATGGTGCCATTACAATTTTAATCATATTTGGCAAAAAATCAAAATTTTGTTTTACGTAATTATTAAGTATCAAAGGCTAGTCAATAATTGTATTATTAGCAGATTACACGTAATTATTCCTTAAATAACGTTAATTTAAGTTTAAAAACTAAACATATCGTATTGTTTAATTTAAAAATGTATCGAACGTATCGATTCATGTATCAAGCCTATATATTAGCCTTAGTGAAAGCTAACTTACTCATATATGCATAAAAGGGGAAAAAAATTGTGTACCTCTAGTCAGAATTTAATTGAAAAAAATCTAGTCTTTACTTCTTCTCGACAACAAAACTTTCGTCAGTCCCGATGAATTTTTGTCTATTAATTTGTTCTTACTTTAGAAATTCATGCATTTTTAACCGAATGCTTAAGCAGGCCACGTTTATATGCAATTGTTTTTATTTATATTCTTCTTAAAAAAAATACAAAATTGAATTGCCATAGAATTAAAATTCAAAATTGAAAATAAAAAATCCGACAGTAAAATCTTAATGTAAATGTGCATGATTTTAGCATAAATATATTTATATATCATATATATATATATATATATATATATATATATCATTCTAGATTTTCCTTTCATTACTTTATAATTTTCGAATTTTACCCACTAGCTGACACTGCCCGTGAATATGCTGCCATACAGACCATGAACCAAATATAATGTAAGTTTCTCAATCATCTCGCATACGTCGAGATTGTTCTCAGTATTATCAGGTTTAAGTTTAATTTTAGAGTGTATCAAGGGTCAAATAAGTTTCTTCTAGTCACCTTAATTTTAAGTATTTATGATTCTAAGTTAAAAACTTCGGGATACGTGCCAGTAACTGTAAAAACGTTAATTGTATACGAATCTAATTGAAAAAGTTGCGTGAATGAACCAACAAAGAGTAAATTATTGAACAAATATTGTTTAATAAAATTTTTAATTCAAAATTATGAAAATGCATTACCCCCTATTATAAAAATAGCAATTTTTTTTAGTTATTGATTGCTTTCCTTTTTTTTTTATTCTGGTATCGATAGCTGAAACTCAAAATCATTCAAGGAGTCACTTAAAAATTGATTGTAAAAAGTATTGTGGTAAATTTAACGGTAATGCCAAAAAAATGTACAAAGTGCCTAACAAGTCGTATTTTTAATTTAAAGATTAATTTAAGTGTTTCTCTTTTTGTTTTTATAATTTTCCATTAATCACGCTAACATGACAAAGTTACCAAAAATGCCCCGTAAGGCAGCTAAAAATTTTCATGTAAGAGAGAAAATTTAACTGATTTTTAGTTTGTAAGTCAAATCAGTTCTTCGATCACTAATTGCTCTAGTCCGAAATTCTTGCGATGCGCAGGCAAGAATTTTTGATACAGAGAGATTATTGTTCGTAGGAAGATGTATACAGCATCATCAGTTTATTTACAGTTTAAACGATTGTCTTTCTAACAAGTAACCTTAATTATATATAATTTCGTACAATTTCAAGCATTAAGAGGCTGTGTTTAATTTTCTTGTCGAAATCGAGTACCTTAAGTCTGTAAGGATAATAAGAATCTTCGAGCGAACTTGCCTAGTAGCTGGAATTTAAGTCATATTTATCATTTTTCGCCAAAAAGTCACTAAGCCACACTTTTATACGTAATTAATTATAAGAGATCATTTAAGATACTAATGTCTAGTCTGTTAGTTTAAGAATTGTATATTTGATCGACAATAAGCTGGCTACAATTTGTAAATAGGATTACTTCAAAGTGATGAATAGGATATAATAAAAAACAAAATAATGACAAAAAATATTAATTCGTTGTATGCTAAGATACAGTAATATATGAAAATATATTATAAAAAGAGTGTACTCTAGTCACAATACTCATGGATAAAGACTCGAACAGCATATCCTTTAAAAATGCTATTGTACACATTGAAGACTTAGCACAATATTTTTGAATTATACTTACCTTGTGCAACAGGACGAAATTTTCATTCTTGGATAGCTTAGTACAGTACCTGATCTCAATCCATGAGTAAATTACCTAGTCTATAAAACCGATACTAATAAACCATGTACTTTGAAGGTGGTCAAGCCCACTTTATGTCATAATTTACGCAGACAATGATTTGAAGATCCGCACTTTGAATATAAATTACTTCTATTATTTATGTCATCTTCTATGTTCTTAGTTTAAGATCTTTTAAGCTTTACGAGTATCATATTCAACTTCTATACTTCATCGCGAAAACGTTTTCGGGGTTCTAGTAATTACGTTTTTTAATATTTAGTATCTATTTAAGATGTAAGATTGGTATCATTAAGTAACTTATGTATTTAATTTTTTAAATCCTTTCATTTGTGTGTGTGTGTGTGTGTGTGTACATATAAAAGAAAGTTGATTCAGGATTCAAGATTACAATTTTTATACAAAATAACAATTTACTTGAAATGAAATGAAGAAATTCTTGCATCTTGAATCTTTCATTTATCAATATTATATTTATAAATATTTAACTAAAATTTATGTACTTTGTGTTTGTGTGTTTTTTTATTGAATTCATTTGTTTACCGTGTGTGGAAAGTGTGCTAAATTATTCGTAGAAATTAAGTAGAAAAAAAAAAATATAATGAAAAAAAATGCAGTTTAATTAAGTCCGTGACATTCATCTCCACAATACAAAACTCTTAAAATAAGCATTAAAAAATGTACACAATAAAACTATATATTTTGATCACTTGGTTTTTCAAATAAAGCTAATAAATTCGAAATAGACAGAATATGCATTAAATCATTTGTAATTAATCCACCACACTTCCATATTCCCTTTTATTCTACAAACAATTTTGGCGTTACAAAAAAAAGGTTTAACTTTTTAAATTTTCGTTTAAAATATGTCCTATACTTTGTTATATTGCAAAAAAATATATATAGTAAAATTAAATTAAGGTTTTTAATAGGAAAAAAAACCAAAATCGGTACAAAAATTTTCAATTAACAATAAGATTTTCATTTGGTATATAAAAATAAATGCAATTGGAATTATAAAACATGTTGAGAATGAGTGTGTGTGTGTGGGCGGGTATGTATTTTTTGTATAACATTAATTAAATTAAATAGTATATTCATTACTATCTATATATTAAATGTTCTAATACATTAGCCAAGATAATAATTATGTTGCAGTAAAAAGTAAAATACATAAACATCAATTTTTTATTGTATACGTTAGTAGACACATTGTGCACTATATCGTATCAAATAATATTTGATCATGCACATGAAATGAATTGATGTAACCCCTATGTGTGTAGTCGAAATTAATTATGCTATTGCTTACTCCTGGTACCTAAATACAGACTGATAACATTTTTTGAATAATTACTACCTAAGAAGAATCAATTTATTCTGTAATTTCAGAACAGGTATGAAATAATAAGTGTTTTCCAGGTATTATCAATTAATTAAATTACATAAATAAGAAATCTTTTCCAATCATTTGCTTATTCGAAGATTATACTTACACAATATTGAAACAAATAAATATTTCAAACTTTGTTTAATTTTATATAAATAAAAAAAATAATATAAATACATATTGCACATTATTATATTAATTATTTTTATGAAACGATAAAAAAATATAAATGAGTTCATATATATATCAGACAGTTGTTATAAAGAACTGAAACTACATTTGAGATAACATTTCAAAATCGATAACATATTCAAGGAACATATCTCAAATTACACGTATGTAATAAATTAACATAATTAATTTTTTAAATTTATGGTACAAAAATAAAATAGTCATCATTATTAATGAAAACGAATATTCATTGAAAACCGGACGGCGATTATGAATGTATGAAGTTGAGTGGCTGAGAGTATTCAAATATGCCATTGTAACAATACATAGATAATAATTATATTTAGGGCTACCCTTTTTACAGAACATATTTCTTTCAAAGGCAAAATTATAATTTCTTATCTAAATAATTTCCATTATATTTCATTTCGATGTAACTGTTTCGTATAGCATTATTGCATCGTAACCAAACATTTATACAATGCAAATATATTTGAAAAAAAAATCTTTAGCCAGTTTTTGTATAAATTAAATTTGCTTTTAAAATTTTATATTAAATGATTTTTAATCTCGAATAAAATAACTATTTCCGGTTATACGAAAATGTTCAATTGCTACGTAAATTCTATCTTAATTATTTTAGTTTTGTATTTAGTGTATCATTTTTTCTGTATCAAATAAATTGTTGATAACTTATTAAAATTAATTTCTGTTGTACGTATAACAAAAAATTCATAACTCAGGAATGTTTTTTGTAGAGAATTTCTCGGAGCATTACGGTAAATACGATGTAAGGTGACGACTAGTTTACAAACTAAAAACTAGGTTATGTTGTAGCCGCGCAGTTTTGAATTTGATTAATTTGAATAAAGAAAGTTAAATCTTTATTGATTAACAGGATCTAATCTGTCGAGAAAATTACTTACTGTGTCATTTATATAGAATATAGAATAATTTAATTTTACAAATTATTAAATCAAACGATTAAATGTACTAAATAAATCCATCAAACATTGATATATAAATGATGAATAGTAATGATTAAAAGATCTTCCTATAATAATAGTTTTAAACTATAACAGTTTAAAAATAGGAAAGTAAATAGTAAAAAAATAAAACTCGAAAGTATTAAAAGTATTGTTTACTCGTGCAGCTTAGCGTCCCATAAGATAGCTTGAGGCTGCGTCGTTAAAAATCAAACAACGGGTAAATTAATTTTAGCCAGAAGATGGTGTTAATTTAAAAATCTATCAATTGACCGATTATTGGCGCAATGCACGCCGAGTCGCGGCTTTTATCGCAAAAAGTCTCTCGAGTCGAAAATTCAAAGCGAAGGTGGTGGTGGCCAGTGCTCGGGTTATTGCGAATAAAGTATTTGTTATTTAATGCGAGGGTTAATAGCTCGGTCGGTGTACGAGGTGCTGAATAAATTACGGAGCGTAAGATACGAGTTAAGCGCGCTGGCGAAAGTCGTAGTCAGGCTCAGGCGCCTTAACCCACACGCGCAGCCCGACCCCGGAGTTGCGAGTGTGCGCATGCACGTACGCTTGGGCGAATTTCGCAGGAGCTGTTGGGCTACTCTGTGTGCGCGCGTGCATGCATTCCACTCTAATGTTATTATTGACGTTGAAATTGTACGTTGTGTACGCGAGCCCGAGTGGGAGCATTGCGTTGCAGGCAAAGCCTCGTATTATCGACTAATGTAACACAACTTAGGAAGAGTCGTCCGGAATATCGGCCCGAGTCGCAGCCGCAGCCGAAAAAGCGACGTTAGTCATCGAGCAGTGGGCACTGCTCGGCCGTGGAAAAGAGAGGGAAGATTGCCGATCAGAAATATTTTACGCTTCCTAATACGTCCTGATACGCCGTGCGCGATTACACCCGCGCGCACTCACACGGAGCAGCGCATTCGTAATTGATAGATCCACCCTCGCATACGCACCGGGACACGAGACACGCACTCGCGAGCCGCCGAACGCATGAACCCACACAGGGGCACTCGGGCACAGACGCAAAGGGAGAGCTCGGACGGGACCGTGAGACGCGAATTACACAGCCGTGGAAATTTGTTCACGTTTATATATATCGGCGTTGATGCCAGGTACGTACACCCGCAGAGATAAAGGCACGCACACGCGCAGAGGCAGATCCGAGAAGGATAGTGAGAGCGAGAGCGAGAGCGAGAGCGAGAGAGACGAAGAATTGACAAAGCTGACCAACAGTGAGCGCGAGACTCTCGGTCTCACTCGCTCGCTCGATCTGTTTCTCGCTCTCGCTACCTAACCCCACCCCCTCCACCCGCCCGCCCATCGATCTCACACTCACTCTTTCTCTCGCTCTCGCTCTCTATCTCTCTCGCTCTCTCTCTCTCTCTCTCTCTCTCTTACTTTTCCACTTTTGCGCGAGTATCGTTGCAAAAAATTTTCTAACCCCCTTACGGTCGCGTCGTCTTAATTGTATTAAACGGCATCTCCGACGAGTTCTGCGGGGTCGCATCGCTTGTTCGGCGGTAGATTACGGCTGCTTTTACTGACTCTAGGGGGAACATAGTTGTCAAAAAACAAGAACGACATAACCCCAAAATCTTTGCTGAAATGAGAGGTTGACCTGCATTTGCTGTTTTTTGTGTTGTGTTGTCAGTTGTTATTAAAGCTGAAAGTACATGCATTCTAATCTTGGGACTGATATTTTAAGGTAGTGATGCAAGTTGTGAAGGTTCTCTTGGCCAGTGTACCCAAGGCTGCTCGAACAATGCTCCAGAATACAGTGAGCGATCAACTTGTTTCAAGTGAAGATATTATCTAATGAACATGTTTAGTTGAGTTTATTAATTACAGAACTTTGTATCTGTATATGAATATTTGTACATGTGCAAACATATAATATTAATACATACATATACATATATACACATGTATATATATATATATATATATATATTATATATACATATATAATTATACTTGTATAAATACTTGTATATATACATAACATATATGTATTATATATATTAAATGCGTATGCTTACATGATTGTGCATGTATATGCGTGTATTTTTATATGTATTATGCATATGAGTGTGGGCGTGCATCAGGAATTTTTTGAAATGCAGTTTTTTAAAAATATGCGAGAGCAAAGACATAGTTTTACGTTCAACGCGAAGGACAGCCCCTGAAGGAAAAAAAAAACAAATATGAAAAAGTTTTCACAAAGTGCTTATGCAAATAGAAGTATAAGATTTGAATACTGCACAATTTGTATCCGTTCACTATTAAACATTACAAGGTGTAAGTTATTAATAATGTAAAGGACTTATCGATATTTTTTTTACAAAAAAATGTGTTAGATTTTAATAAAATATAAAATAATGAAAGTAAAAGAAGTAAAATGAAATCATTTTTAATAAAAGAGGTAATAGTAAAATAAGCCAATCGAGCGATCATTGAGGTATTAACAGTATAATGATAATTTTCAATTGCCTAGAGAGAAGTCCAATGTAGGGCGGTGGCTTAAGGAGAGACAGAGTATGCTATTCCAGGAAGAGAATAAAAAAGTATCGTTCAATGAAGATCCTCAATTCGAAGCAGCCCAGCATGGACAATAAATTAAAATTTTCAGATCGCTTCAAGGTTTTGTTGAATTCTGATACGCAAAAGGGCATAGACCCATACGTATTCAACGAGACGGAGCAGCCATTCGTAGTGTCGGCAGGTGGGAAGAACATAAAGCTGATAGCTCCGAAGAATTCTAAAATCCCGAACGCGAATAGAAACAAATCGAAAGGGAAGTGCCTGAAGGGGAGATACAGAGGCGAGGCCGGACCGAACTCGGGCTCGCAGGCCGAAGCCGCCGGGGAGCTCGAGAACGAGGGAGCGAGGCATCCCCTATGCGACTCGGAGGCCTACTCGGAGGAGCAGAAGCAGAGGTACCTGAAGAACCTGCAGCGGCTGAAGGGTAAGCGCCGATGCCGCGACCACACGCTCCAGTACTACCCACGCGCCGGGGAGGAGATATCGGACAGCGAGGGGAGCGAGGACGAGCTGCAGACGCACCAGCGCCACTGGTACACCGGCGACTCGGACTCGAGCCTGGCGAGGTCGACGCGGCTCGCCCAGCTGCACTCGCAGCTCCAGCGGCAGCTGCAGCAGCTCCGCTGCGAGGACGAGGAGATGCGGAGCGCCCTCAGGTCGAAGACCCGCTGCCTGCTGGGGGCCGCGGCCCGGGACCCGACGGCGACCGCCCGGATCCTGAGCGAGGCCGGCTACCCGGGCAAGCTGAGCGAGGGTCCCCTCGTGGTCGGGGGCCTCTGCGGGGCGGAGGGGTGCCGGCAGACCTCGCTGCCCTGCACGCGCCACTGCGCCCGGCACATAATGATGAACGGGGACCAGCTGCTGTTCGAGCACTGCACCGCCAAGTTCAGCGACAACACCCAGTGCTGCATCCCGGTCTTCGACGTGGCCCACGAGCTGCCGCTCTGCCCGGAGCACGCGCGCAAGCGGGACAACTACCACCGGCGGGCCCAGGAGTCCAAGCCCAAGAAGGCGCGCAGCAAGAAGCCGAGCGCCGAGGCGGCGACGGCCTTGAGCGCGGCCGGGGCCTTGACGACGACCCTACCGACGACGACGGCCGCCGCCGCCGCCGCCACCACGACCACGATGGTCGTGCCGGGGACGACCGTGGCGACGATGATGATGACGCCCGCGGCCGCGGCTGCCACCGCCCCCCCGACGACTATGATGATGATGGCGGCGGCGGCGAGCGCCGCGGCACCCACGAGCCTCGGGCTCGCGCGCCCCGGCAAGTCCAAGTCCAGGCCGAAGAAGCGAAAGAGGCCCCCCTCGACGGCCAAGCTCGAGGTCAAGTGTCTTCCCGTCGCGGCGAGCATCGGTCAGCCCATGTCCGTTCCCGCTAATGCTGCCGCCGCCACTGCCGCTGCCGCTGCCGCCGCCAATGCCGCCGCCGCCGCCGCCGCCGCCGCCAAGACCCTCGCTTCCGAAGAGAACCACTTCGGCAGCCCCATCATCTCCTGCAACGAGATACACAGCAAGACTCTCAACAACCTCAACGTCCCGCCCCAGGGGAGCTCCAACTCCGTCGCGAGCTTGAACAACCTCGCCCTCGATATTGGCTCCCTCGGTCTCGGTGCCGGGCTCAAGGTCGAATTGGACGACCACGAGGTCTTCGCTTCCTTGGACCACACGACCGAACACGATTTCGAGAACGTTCTCAACAATTTGCCTGCCGATGCTTTCAACGACCTCTTCATTGGTAATTAATCGCATAACCGCCGTCTCGTGCTTTAGCTCGAGCCTTTTCTACCCTATCGATCTCCTACCGTCTCGAGCTCCTCCTCGCTGATTTTTCACTTACAGCCAATCCTTCCCTTGACTCGATCATTCGTTACGACTATCGATTAACAAATGCCAATACAAACCCAGATACAGGAGCAATCGCTTCATTCGAAAACAAGTATTATTCTGCTTTTATACGAGATACGATATTTTATCAACGGACAATAATCATTCGACAATCGCGTACCATAGCAAACGCTCGCAGTAATAAATTTATACGGGTTTTGTGAGCTTAATTATATGAAGTATCAACTTATTTATTTAATACAAATTGAGATTAATTTATCGTTCAGAAAGCAATTTGTACGATGTCCATATGTGCCCAAGTGCCTTTGACATTTGCAGTATAGTTTAAATTCTTATTAGATGCTTTGAATAGTTAAGATGCGTATAATTTGCGGGCTATCCTGCTTTTGTGAGTATTTAGAAAAAGGGCCGAAAAATAAGATCGGCATAAGTTTTTAAATAGAAGCGAACGCCATTTGAAATAATTAGATCCCATTGACATGCTTGTGTTGCGTTTGCAGAGGGCAGGAATGGCGAGTACGAGCCTTCGCGCGAAGAGGAGGAAGAACTGGAGCGGGCGGTCGAGGCCTTCGACAAGGACGTAAGGAATCTCGAGCGCATGGGACAAACCCACGGACTCCTGGAGCCAGCTTTACTCGCCCAGCTTATGTCAGATATAGCTTCGTAGCCTCCACTGCCTCATTGAATTGCGAAATGGAAGATAGTATGATCCTGTTTTTTAAATAGCGCGCTAAAGGACAAGAATGTGGGGTGCATTTTATGTATTGCGCTGCTATTCCTTGCTTTTATTCAAGGGAGGATCGAGCTAAATTTTAGCGAGACTTTCTCGCTCGTCTTACTATTGATTTTCAATGCGTAGCCAAAGTGGTTTTTGAATCTATTTGTTTTTTTTTCTTTTTTGTATTATGTAGAAAGACTGTAAATGTCGTATACGAGAAGACGTGACGTTCTCTTCTGTCGGGCTGGTCTCTAATTTGTAAGAAAAGAGAAAATCGGTAGATCGGAAACAAAAAAAGAAAACAAATACGTATATTGCCTGAGGGACAGTTTTTTTTTTTTTTTTTTGCTAACGAGCACAGGAAGCTTTTTCTCTACTGGATAACAGCTAAGATAAACGATAGTATGTAATTGTTATAATAACAATTGGTTGAGCATTTCAGCACGCGAACTCCTATATACATTTAAGAACATTAGCTTCGCATATTGTTAAACATGAAGTAGTATCAAGCAGGATGAACTCCGTTCGTTCACGTAGATTCCTTTTTTCGTAGCCGCTAAGTGTAAAATTAAGTGCAGAAAATCACGTTTTGTAACATAAATAGGTATGAAAAAAGAAAGAAAGTGACACGGTGTAATGTGAGCAAAGTGCGAGTCATTAGCTGGTTAACAAGTGTGTATACATAACTCGTACATGCGTTATTTAATATTCATACGTGTTTATTCTAAACTGGTATTAAAACTTCGACGAACAAAAAAGGAATCAGTAAAGGATAAAAAGAAGAAAATTCTCGGTAAAAATTTATCGATTAATTTTAATTAAAGAGTGAATATTCCTAGAAGCCTAGAGCTTAAAAAACAAACGGATTCGGAAGCATAATTGAGGGCTAGCATTTGAGACAACTTACATTTATGTACACGTGTATATACAGTTATCACATACATATTATTGTGCGTTCAAATTAATGATTTTTTTATAATCTCATCGAGAGACTAGTGAATGAAATGTATATGATATAAAACTATATGTCAACTTTTACTGTTCTATAATCGCGTGTAAAATATTGCATAATCTTAATAATTCATTGATCCCCTTGTTTTTCTATTTATATTCATCAGGCACTTTTGAAAGTGTAAAGCGGTAGACCTACTAGTTCGTACTTTATCCAATAAGTGATTTCCGAATTGGAAAAATGGCAAGAAAACACGTAAAAAGAGTAACTTCAATTTTTTGTTTTATTAAAACGAATTACGAGTTTTTAATATAGACAATATCAAAGAATTTCAATAGGATACCTATTTTCGTATTTAATTTTAATTTATAGCACTGGTATAACGAAATTCAAAAGATAGAATGTAAGTTCAAGATTTACTGGAAATTTAAAAAAGAAAAAAAAATTTCTTTGTTAACGCATAAATACGTATTTTTTGTAATTACAAATGAATTGTATTCATCGTGTGGGATGACATTTCATGAAAATTATTCGAGTTGTTTCATTTTCATTATTATTAACATAATTTCCACATTTCATCTGGTATATATGTAAACATGTATTATCGATATAACATTTACATACATAATCTGGAATCAGTTTAGCTCACGAATATGTTCAATTCTTCTGCAGTATGTTGTATCTCAAAATATGAAATAAAAATTTTCAAACAAAACCGATAAAATTAAAAATTAACAAAATACGCAATAAAAAAAAGTAAAAATGGGACTCTCCAAGGAAGACGAAAAATTTTTTTTAATGCTCAAAGAGCAGGAAATCAACCGACGAAATAGTTAATTCTGTACTATGAAAACGAATAAATTGATTTTTAAACAAAAAATTAAAAAGTTAATAGATAAAGACAGTTCCCCATATTGGGGTATATTTAATTACGCTAAATGGCTCACTTAAAATATCAGCAAACAATTGTATTCATAGAAAATAAAACAAATTATATTTATGATTTATTATATACGATATACACACATATATATCTAAAATCTTCACGTGATAATCAAAGGATCTTATTTTCCCGCTAATTAAAAGTATACCTCTAATGTGTAACGACCTTGTAATATATATTCATCGTTAATTTCTCATTAATTTGTATCAGTCAACACAATATGCATATTTTTGCATCGCTTCTTTAGTGCTTACTTTTGTATTAGCCCTTCATAAAAAAAAAAAAACATGAAATGTGTTTATATTTTTCTATAACGAGAATGACATACATGTGTGCACACGATACTTGCAATCAGTTCCATTTGTTACGTCAGTATTTTCTTTTTTTTTTTTATTTATTTAAATTATTTCTTTAGGTAGGAACGCGAACCCGATGCTCAATTGTACATTATTTATACGTCTATCGTTCTTTTTATAATTAATTGTCATTGTTTATCGCTCGAAGAGAGAAACATACATATATATAGATAAATCTTTATAAAAGCGTGGATGCACGAAACAGTGTCGCGTTAAAAATAAAATTTTACAGTTTGTGGGAAACATGTTTGATGAAATTGATTTAATACAACAATTTTATACTTCACAATCCTTACTCTAGAATATGCAGTTTTTCAGAACTGATTACTTTGGTCAGTGGTTTTTAGATGCTTAAAAGCAGTGCGCTCTCTCTCCCTTATTATCCATTTCTTTTTACTCTCGTTGCGGAATTTTTCATTTCCAACAAATCGCGGTGTAACTTTATTTAAGGAGAATGGCTTGGTTAACTCGAAATCAGAACCATAAAGTGGTAACAGCGTCACGTTGGTATCAACCTCCTTCGTATATAAACAAAATTATTAATGTAACATATTATTATTTTGGAACTGGAAAAAGACGTTAACGTTCAAAATTCTAAATAAATTAAAGATTGTAATTAAACATTGTAAAAGCTTCTACTTTAAATAATAAATGTCAATATATTCATTGTAAAAACTAGTTTAGCCTGATCGCAACTTATAAAGCGCCTTCTTTAAAATAATCACTAATTAAGGTTTATAAGAGCTACGATTATTATTTCAAGTAATAATATATATATAGATTTCTATTGTTTTTTTTTTGTAGGACAACCGAAAAAGTTATAAATTAATTTTTTACAAAATATGTTCAAAGAAGATGAAAAAGAAGTAATGTAATATGTAAATGATTAAATACAGCGTGAAAAGAAAATCATACCAAGAAGTATATAAATGTTAATTATAAAAAAAATTATAAAAAAAAACTTATATTACATAATGCAACCATTTAAAACTCACTTTATTTTCATTAGTAGAAGTTTCTTCAACTACTGCTTGGGCATCTTCATTGGTATGAGGAATTAACATAGAATCAAATTCCGATCGAGGTAAACCTAAAATTCCTACTTTGATACCTAATCGACGTAAATCTTCTTCTTTCGTAAGAAGAGCATTTTCTAAATATATAATACGAGGATCATGAGATTTTACATCGGATAATCCTTGAAAAAGAAAAAAAAATGTATTACATAATGTTAAAAAAATATCTACTGATTAGTTCATAGTTAAACATTAGTTCATTCATTAGTTCACTAGTTAAACAGTATTTAATAACACATTAGTTATACGATAAAAAGTTGTAATAACAAATTTAATAAAACATCAAACAGTATTTGAGTCTTCAGTCAGAAATAAAAATATATCTTTAGATAATAAAAAGGCAATATAATCAGTAAAGTATATTGGAAAAAAAGTATTTTTTTAATAAAAGTTAAAACATTTTAGAAAAAAATATCAAATTAACTGTAAAAACGGTAAACAATTTGGACTATTTGAATTATTACCGATAGATAGAATGCGGTAGTCACAATTAGTTTTAAGAAGTTCATAAGGTAGTGCCGAATTCATTAACATTTTCTTTCGAATCGGTAGTTTTTCTCCATATAGTATCCAATGTTCATCCTTTGGAACTTTCCAATCCTTATGATTCTGGGTGTACTTTCTTGCAGCCAAATTAAATGAGTCACTTCTAAATAACCGATTTACCTCCAGCTCTAAATAAATAACGAGCATTGCAATAAGCGTGACCATAAAGAGCTATAGATTTAAGATCAATTTTTTAGTATAATGTATTTTACATTAAACTTATTAGAATCGAAGCATTTTAAAAAAATTTGGTATTTTTAAGCTTGCACGTATATATATAAATGTGTTAGCTTCTGGCTTGCCCACAATAAAGATAATATTAGTACATGTTAGAAGCGTATATTAAATATTTTCAGTAGAATATATTTTATATACTTTTTCGAATCGATCTTACAATTATGTGTTCTCTGACTCAGTTATCACTAAAAAATTTGATTTTTTATATTCTTTGAGGACCAAAAAAAAAGTCTACAAGAAGTATTCGTACCTAACTATATTGTAATGGCGAAAATTTAAAAATCAAAAGTATTGAAAAGCATCATTAAAGGAGGCATTACATTATAATAGAAAAGGTTGGAAAACAGAAAAGAAATAACGTCGGAATAACCATTAGTCGAGGTAATGTAAATAATTGTAGATTAAAATATGGAAATGGTAAACAAATTTTTGTAAAACTAAATAAAAGTTGAAGTAAAAAGCTTCCGGAATAAGACTACACAGGTAACACTGGCAAGATACGGTCAAATATATAAAATTTGCCAAAGGAAGTTGGTAAGTATCATCTTCGAACTGAGGAGAATAGAGAAAGATTAAAGAAATACCGAATGCTGAGAATCGGGATTTAAAACAATGCAAAGAATATTGAAGATAAGAAAAAAGAACGAGTATCAATAAATGTACATGTCTGTCGTTCTAATAATTTAAGATAATCAAGAGTTGATTTTAATTTCGATTACAGAATTATACAGTGTTAACATTATATAAGTAATTATAAAAAATTTCTTTTAAGCCAAAAGATGTAGATTGTATTTTAATAGAAACAATAAAAAAAAGTTAAATAGATAATAAGCCCTAATACATAAAATCACTATGGATCTACTGTACACTTTGATCAAGACTCGAATTATGCAATTTCGTCCGTAAAGCATAAACGTGTTTTTAAAAAAAAGAGTGCGATTTTAGCATTAGGCTATTTGTAAGCGTACAATACAGGAATGAATTTTCGGGCTAATTTTTATCGAGCGGAGCGGGACGTAGGCACGAATGTTCGCCAAATTAGCACACACACACACACACACACACACACACACACCGATCAAGTCCTTCTTGTTGCGCTCCAAGGCAATCCAAGCGACCCTATAAGCGAATTGAATGAGACCTTCGAATATCCTCAAGTCCTTCTCGCCCTTGGACTGTGCGAACGATATCTTGCCAGCCTCCATGTGATGATATTTCTTCGCATCCGCCTGGCAGGCGAGCAGCAGGTCCGCGTACTCCCTTCCGAGTAGGTGGCGCACGATGGTCAGCTCCCGAGACCGGATGACCCGGGGACCGCCAGCCAACGGGTTGGCGATGCGCTTCATTGCCTCGCCGCGCTTCGAGTCGAGCTCCGTCCAGGTCGCCAGGTAGTGCTGCATGTAGAGGATCAGGGCTCGCAAGAAGCGGTCGACGATCGGAAGGTGAATGAAGCTGAGGAACTCGGCACTCGTGCTCGTGTCGATCGTGTAAATCACTAGATCCTTGACATCCTGCAGGTAAACGACGTCGGACAGCACCAATGCCTGGGGCGTCTTGCGCTGATATTGCTTTTGGAATTTGGCCTGGGAGCGAAAACTTTCGTCACTTTTGCGCAAGCCCTTTATTGGCTTTCGGGGAGTATTTTCATTTAGGCTATAAATTGCCCGTGCAAACGCTACATTATTTCTCGAAGCAAGTCGAATAGATTTTAATAAAGTTTTGCACAAATGCCCACAGGATATCCTGACTGCTAAACAGAAAGCATTGAAAGAACATTATTTGGCAAATTTACATTGCAATGCTTCTAATCACACTCCTACTAGATATTCAGGAATAATGAATAGAGCATTTTTTTAGCTTTTCATATGTTTTTTTAATTCGCAAAAATTACATACATTTACAAACTATACTGCACTACGCGTACGGTGAAAGTGCAGAAATGTTCGTAACAATACAATAGAAATTTAAATAAATTTGTTTCGCTGCGATTGTTGAAATGTTTGAAATATGATATATTTAATCAATTTCTCCGATGAGTGTTTGTTTTAAATTTATTTTCTCATTTCATTAAAAATATGATACGAATATTATAGAATTGCAGTTTTTTTAAAACGAATTTCTTCGTTAAAAATTTTTTGCACCAAACAAAATTTATATTATTTAATCTCCTTCTGTCAAGCATACTTTTTATTGGCAAAATGCAAACGGAAAAGTGTAAGATTAAAATTTAACGCGTAAAAACGTGTTTGTACATTTCAATTTTTTTATTTTAATTTTTAAAAAAGATTTAAACATAAGTAAGCATAGAACTTTGAATATAATAAAGCAATTTATTTATTAATAGAATGGAAAAGATATTAAGAAATTTAATATCGTCCTAAATACGACTGTATTGCTTCGTGAATGAACTACAACTTTATGCAATTAAATTATTATTACCAATAATAACAATTTTAATAATTTTAATAATTTTAACAATTTTAATAATACCAATTTAATCTAACCTGTTCGCTAAAACTTAATACTTCATTGAAATTATAGCGTAGACGCTCGTGCGGAAAAAATATCTTAGATTTAGAAATTTTTAATTTCGTTTTTTTGTCTTTCTTTATTTCATTTTCGACTTTCGACAATCTGTAAAGCAAATAAGTCTAAGATATAAGTCGTACTTGGATGAATTAAAAATTTAACGAACATCTGTCAAAGTACTTTGATAAAATTATTCCTTGGTTAGTATCATCCCAAATAAAATGCTTATTCTCCATTTTTCAATGCAAATAAAAATAGTATAATTACAAAAACATTTTAAAAACTATTGACATATTTAAAAGACTAAATAGGCTGACTGGAATTACTACTTAGGGACTGAAGTTAGGAGATAAGGATTAAACTGAATTAGTAATTGTACTGCACTAGTTAGGAAATAATTGGATTGGACGACAACAAATTTGTATTCACTTAAGTTGTTTATAATACAATATCTACATTTATATAACTAATATTAAGTAAAATCGAAATTGTTATCATAACATATTTATTTAAAAATGATTAACAATCGTAAATAAGTCTACTTCTTAACATTAGAATCGTCCCATTTAGGTCGAGGCAGTGCATCAAGAATCTCTTGATCCTCTGAAAAAAGGGCACCTTTTTGAATTTTCCAGAACTCTGGTTCGTAAGGAAGTTGTTTTTCTGTTTTTGAAGTAACGTGATGTAATCGACATCTAACCTTTACTTGTTCAGTTTTATTAATAGTGATAGTTACATAGAATTCCTTGCCTTCATTTTGTAAATTTGGACCAATAATATCTTTCTTTGGCATTGATATAGATTCGTCAGTTACATATATACCAATTGTTCTTAAGTTTACTCTAATATGCCACTTTTCCATTTTCCAATTATTTTCTACATTCATATTGACTATTAGGCAACACCTCTCCAATAGTTTTATCGTTTCCCCAACATATTTGGAACTATAAGACTTTTCCATTTTCTGCCTTATTATTAAATATTTCTGTATATTTTCCGGAGTCGCATAAACAGCTAATCCTGGCAATAAGAATTTATCGTAAGCTTGTAATGGCTTTAGACTAAGTTTGTCTCCTTTTTCTCCAAAACCCTGGACGTCTTGGGTCAAAATGACATCCACATTCGGTTTTTTCTTTGTGTCTGTATCTTCGACAAACTCATAATAAAAATTTTTTTTCTTTAAATGAAAAAACGTTTCATCCTTTTTGAACAAACGGACAGGATATTTTCTTTTTAAAATTCTTACGCTCTAAAAAATGAAAAGATATCAATGTAATGTCGAATACAAATTTTTACAATTAATAAATCAAACTTTAAACTACAATGTATACGCATGATTATAAGCATTTCGATAAACATACGCATACGCAGGCAAGTATGCCTCCATACGCATGCATGCATTTGCACACGAATTATCTACGTTTATTATGCGTTGTTGCTTGAGTGTGTATGTTAGCTTACACGAGTTTGTTGATCAAAGAGGTTAGGATTTCCGTCCAACCTCAAGATAGCGGTAAAAACCGCTTTCGCTGGTGATTTCCACAAGTGCAGCATAGCCGATAGTATCGAAATATCTATTATTAACCATAAATACAAATCTGTGTCATTATTTTTACGTATTATTAATGCCTGACATTTTTCAGGTAAAGTTTTTTTGTTAGGTTATGCTCGAACAAGAGAGACAGAAATGTAATGTGGACAATAGAAGAATATTGGCTCTAGAAAGCTAATAGCGGAGGAGTCGCCGCCGCACTACTCGCAGACTCGCACTGGTTGCAGCAGACGCAATCGCGAGCAGCCGCAATGCCGGCAAATGTCCGAAAAGTAGCGGCTCCTTCTGCTACTCATTTTTGTATCGCGGTGACGAAATTTCCATCACGTACATCTATTTTTTATTTTTTATCGCAGTACAATCGAGCATCTCGATGATTTGCACGTAATTCTGGAAGAATTCTTTCGAGGACAGACAAAAAACAGATATTTCAATAAAAACCCAACGACAATTAAATAACTTGTCATCGCCATTGTGATGCATTGAGACGAGCTTTTTGTGTGGTAAAGAGTAAAGCGACAAGATTGAAATCGAGCATTACTACGATTTAAATGCTTGACAAGGATATTCCTAAATACAATAATAGTCATAATTACAATAGTAGCGGTGACAGTAATAGTGTCAAAAAGTAATTAAGGAGGTTTTAACGCTGCTAGTGCACTTAAAATTATAAATAATGCCGAAAAAATGGAAACGAATGCAATGTAGGAGGCAGGTCGATGTACTTTTGACGAATGCCAATAATAATGTCAATCTCGGGGGGGGGGGATTTGGGAGATCCATGGATACTCAGTCGGGGAGGTTCATCGCGAGCCACTGATAGGCATTAAGCACCACTCGATGGGCGTAGCAGGCATTAATTTAAAAGAAGTCGCGTGAAAACAATGAAAACAAATGAGATTTTCAATGGGCGCTCAACGCCGGGCCATTAGCACGTGGCCAATGCTCGACTGGGCCGGCGCTGATGTGCGATAGGCCGGTCGCCGGG
The DNA here is from genome assembly GCA_018907135.1 of Kradibia gibbosae. Lineage (NCBI taxonomy): Eukaryota > Metazoa > Arthropoda > Insecta > Hymenoptera > Agaonidae > Kradibia > Kradibia gibbosae. The sequence continues at coordinate 29,518,520 of JACCHX010000001.1, read as the reverse complement.
CAGAGGAGGTCGTTCATCAGGTCGAGAACCCGAGGTCCGTCGCGTATCTCGGGGCTCGACCAAAATCAAGAGTCGAACCTTGACCTCGAAAGTGCCGAGCCTCGGGGCTCTTGCGCGCGCACTTAACCTCCACGACGGTTGGAGTATCGGTCGCTCGTCAGCGCCGTTCTTTTTAGCAGCTCGGAAAATTACGCCTCCAGGTCCAGAGCGGCGAGTCCGCGCTGGTGAGGCTATTGCGCAGAGCCGGACGAAGAGGCGAATCCTCTCGTTAGCCGGTCAGCGTCGTAGCGCGAGTCGCGCAAACGCAGTATTCGCGGCGGCGGACACATGCGCAAGGCCAGAGGTTATTTATGCTCGTGTGTGTGTGTGCGCGTATTCTCTTGCTGCGTGTGCACGTGTGTGCAAGAGAGAGAGAGAGAGAGAGAGAGCGAGAGCGAGAGCGAGAGCTAGTCTCCGGGGGCGAAGTGGGACGTGCAGTGTCGCCTGCGGGGCTGGTAGTGGGTCAGCCATTATTGTGAATCGTGAGTCGTCGTGAGTGTGTCGCTGCTGCGCGTCGAGAAGAGAGAGAGAGAGAGAGAGAGAGAGAATCTCGGATAGCACCGATCGCAGAATCGCAGTATCGCAGTATTCGCAGTGGCCAGTAGCTGCTGAATAAGTAGGATCTTCAAGCGTAATCGGCGGCCTGTTCACGGTCGAGTGCGATGCCAGTGGCTTGCCCGTCGCCTCGGCCCTCGACCATTGGAGAATAAAAGGAGCTTAGGGGCCCGCTAGCCATCGCTGCGTCGGGGGCCGCGAGTCGTTTACCGCCGGGCCCGTGAGCTACCTCGAGACCTGGCCCTGGCCATGCACACCATCTCGGAGATGGGCACGAGCGTGCCAGCTTTCCTCGGCAAGCTGTGGAGGCTGGTCGAGGACCCGGAGACCGACGACCTCATCTGCTGGTCGCCCGTGAGTTGCCCGCTAGAGACAGACAGACAGACAGAGAGAGAGAGAGAGAGAGAGAGAGAGAGAGAGACGTCGCGAGACGTGCATGTACGCGTACGTGCCCACCGATCCGTACACACACATGTATATGCAAATAATGTAATAATATAGCAGGACAGTGTAGCACGACGCTATAACGAGGATGGCTCGATACGAGCACGGACTAACCTCAAGCGGCTGCGCTGCTCGGCTACCCCCCGGTCGGCGTAAACACCGCCGAAGCCGGTGCACCGAGGAGGACGACGAGGGCCTGCAGTCCCCCCGCCCCCGGCCCCCGACCGACCCTCCTCCCGCCGTCGCGCCGAGGCCTGCCTTACGTCGCCGTTATATTACGTCGTTGCCGCTCCTCCGCCCGCCCCCGCGCGAACGACCATGTGCCGACGTGCATCGAGGACAGGAACTCTCCGTGGCTGCTCTTTATTTTTAGGCCCGCGCGATCTGTTGTCGGCTGCCGCGATCCCCACCGCCTCGCCCGTCCGCATGCCGAAGGGCCGCTACGTTGCGCCCGTCGTCGCCGTGGCCTCCTTCCTCCCCTTCCGATGGACCTCTCCCACGAGCCGCTATCGATGCTCTTTATCCCTCGTCTTTCATTCGCTTGCCTCCGCCGCCGCTCCCTCCCTCCCTCCCTCCCTCCCTCGCGGCCCCTCCGCGGAAACCTTCGAGACTCCCGAGAGCCCCGTCAACCCCAATGATCCAGCCCTCCCCGCGCTGCAGCGCCTTCCATTGTTCCCTCCGACGACACGCGGCCTTCCGCTCTCCTTTCGACCCTGGTGAGGGCCGAGCACCGACCGAGGAGCTACGGTCGCGCCGATCTCGATAAACGTACGGCAAACGTTTTTCCCGCTCGCACGCACGCACTGGGCCACACGCCTTCCTTGGGGATCGCGTATTTTCCCTAGCAACGGCTTACCTCACCCCGCCCCGGTACACCTATTCGCCTTCCTTCGATCGCTCACCTGGCTTCTGTTTCGTCTATTCGGGGGCGAAGGCGCCGGTGCTCGGTCCTTGATCCGCACCCTTGCACTGCTTTCTCAATCGGGAGGAGACGCTGTTAGCTCTCGTCGCGGCTTCCGATGCGACCTTACTTTAATGCTACCATTGAATAGGAATGCTCGAGGCCTCCCTTAAATATTTCCTTCGATATCCATACGCATTGTACCCCACAGTTGCATTTATTGACAATCGCTATGACATTAAAAATTGTACGATGAGTCTTGTAAAACTGTTTCCTTGCTACGATCCTCAAACTTGAATGCTAATCCTATGTCCATGCGTACATCCAGAACTATAACAAAATTCAATTGAATTGTCAAAAACGATTGCAATTGTCTATCTAAATTAATTTTTTGCTTAATAAATCCACCAGTCTCCCAGATCACGTATCGTTATTAAAGTATAGCATCGCTGTCTTATTTCTAAAATGTCGTTGCGATTAATATTTATAAGCTCTAATGTTTTTATAAACATTCTATTGAAGCTTTATTCAAATTAGGGATAAAAAGCAGCTTGATAAATATTTTAAAAAAGCGTACTAAAGAAATTACTGACCTACTGCTATTTCAATATTTTAATTGTGAAAATATTTTGCCAACAGAATGGAAGGAGCTTTTTTATTAGAAATCAAGCACGCTTCGCACGTGAATTGTTGCCACATTACTACAAGCACAATAATATGGCCAGTTTTGTGCGGCAATTGAACATGTGTAATTATTTCAAATAGTTTTATTTTGTAACGGATTGTCCTTTTCTTGTGTCTTTTCACTTAAACTACTTTTTCAACAAACTTACAGATGGCTTTCACAAAAAAGTCTCGGTTGAACTTGGTGGTCTAAAGTGTGATAGAGATGAAATGGAATTTGCTCACCAGTACTTCTGTAAAGATCATCCGTATCTTTTAGATCATATAAAACGAAAGGTACAGAACACTAATAATCTTAAAGTAAAATGACGTAACTATTTCTAAACACAAATCTTATGCATGTAATATTATACAAACATTGAAACTTTGTCCAATGATGGCTAATTGGCTGTAAAATGTTTACTCAGATTGCATCCAACAAAACGCAGGATCCGTCGCAAGCACCCATTAAACCAGAATTGATGAACAGAATGCTGACAGAAGTAAGAAGTATAAGGGGACGTCAGGAGCATTTTGACTCAAGACTCGGTGCCATGAAACGGGAAAACGAGGCCCTTTGGAGGGAGCTTGCTTTATTAAGGCAGAAACATCATAAGCAACAGCAAATAGTTAACAAATTGATTCATTTCCTTGTATCTTTGGTGCAGCCAAATAGAAATAGTGGTTTATCAATGAAGAGACGGTATCCACTAATGATTGATGATTCGAGTCGGCTACGCGTGAGACCGAGTAAAATATCAAAAGTGCGTAAATCATAGTCTTTGAGGTAATATTTTCCCTATAAACTCTTATAATGATTTTTTTATTACACCAGCTACACCAATCTCCCATTGGACCTGCCATTCACGAATTAGATTCCTCTGACCCAGATTTGGATTCTGATTATATAGTTGCTGAGTATGTACACATAAGATACATTTAATAATTGTGGACAATTTATAAAATTCTAAGTGAAAATTAATCAACGTGCTTTTTATTGCGTTATCGTACCAACGACAATTTAACGTGCATTCACATTAGCGCTAAATTTTATCTTGTTTTTAAAATAATTATTATTTTATAGAATGCTAGATAATGATCAAACTCCAACGATTGAAAGTCCTGATCATCAAATAGCAGCAGAAGATAATATGGAAGAATATTTTCAAGACGAGCCAGTACAATTACCACGTGAATCTAATTTAAACCAAAATATTTCAAAGAAACGGTTTAAGGGTAAAAAGAAGGGGTGAGTACCAAAAGGCTAAGTCTCATAATTTTTTTTCTTTTTTCATTTTTTTTTTCTTAACAATCATTATTTATATTTAAAAAGAATACAAGCAATTAAATGCAAAGTAAATAATGTTTATTAATAAATAAACAAATCTCATTATTTCATTAAATATGTTTCCAAAATATTTAAACATTATCCATATTCCACTTTTCGTTAAGATTTAGAGTACTTGCTATGGATAATTGGTCAAATGTCATAAGTTCATAATCATATTTTAGTGTGAATTACACAAAAGAACTTGGAGCTAACTAAATATTTAACTCTATAAATTATTATAAGTTTATTATACAATTTTATATCTTCATTAGTTAATTTTGTTATTTTTTGAACTCATTAAATTCGTGATATACATATTAATATGTGCTACAATTTGAACCTTAACAGGAGGAAAAATAAAGTGCCCATCAAAATTTTGATTCCATCCTCGGAAAACGGAGAAGAAACAAGGTTAACATTTTATTGTTGTAGCTGTTTGATGTTGGTGCCTTGAACACTCAGAACAATAAATTGTTGGAGTTTTGAAAGCTCTAATCATCTGTAAAATCATGCAAGCGCATAATATTACAAGGCCACAATTGTTTTGTAATCGTACTTAAATATTTAATTACAATGCTTAATTTGATATTAAAAATCAAAGCTTCGATTCATAAAATATCAATAGGACATATCAAATTTTAAGCTAATTTTCATCGTGATAATATAAAAATGTTTTTTCTCTATATATATGTAGTCGTTGTAAATGAGTTTTTAAGGTACTAATATCACCAGTAGATTCCTTATAAGTTCTTTTTGATTAGTAATTCGCACTTTCATTTCTGTTACATCGTATCATTTATTATGGCCATACAATTTTTTTTTATTTTACGAACTATTAGTTTTAAATGAACTACACTAGCTAAATATTCCAAATGTCTGAAGAAATATTAATATTTTCAATAATTTCAAATTACTTTAGTTGTTTAAAACTGATATTCAAAAAATTATATATATATATATATATTTGTAATCTATGTACATTAGTTGCATGATCATCTTTTCTTTAAAAATATTATGATCACAGTTGTAGCTTGTATATACAGATGTTAGAAATAGGTAAAAAACAGTAGTTGTATATTATAAGAAAAAAAAATTTTAATTTTTCTTTGCTTTACTAATGCAGTGTATCAAAACTTCTATATCTTTCTGTTATTAAACAAGCATTATTATTAAAAAAAAAATCTACTTTCCATTAACAAATTTTTAAGCATTTTATGAAGCATTGTATGAAAATAACGTTTCATACTTTGCGCAGGCTCTATTTATCTTACAAAATAAAAGTAATGAAAATTTTTATTGAAATGTCGTAACAAAATTTTTCTATAATGAAATTCATATTATTCAAAGCACGAATGTAGCTATATATCTTAGCGTTAAAACTAACACTGGCATAAGTACCTATAATACAAAAACTATTGCATAACTTGTTAAAAAATAGCATTATTTTCGTCTTTACTCATAATGCATGTACATGCGTACATACGCATTGCAAATTGTATTTCTCAACTAATGCGAAAATAATATTTTCGAAAAGAAAAGTCGCAAAAGTCGCAATTGAGGATCGGAGGCAAGTGAATAGCGTCGAGTCGATTTTATTATTTATTTTATCATTTATTTTATCGTGCAGGTATAACAGATTACCCAGCTACGTAAATTATTTAATCGTCAATTTTTGATTGCAGACGAGCGTCAATGCATTAGTATAGAAATTAAGAAAAATTAAACGTTAGGTAGATTGAAAGCGATGAATGCCAAGGGTACGTTATTTGTTTTTGTTTTTTTTTTTAGGGAAGAAACGCTTATGCTAGAGGTGCCGGTGACCACCAAAGTCAAGGTGACTTCAGCGGCTGTGCCTTCGGTGTCGCCGACGCCGGTAACCCTGACCAAGGCGACGTCTTCGAAGCCGGTGCCACTGTCGACCGTCCGAAGTTCGAAGCTCGCTGCCATGGCCGCGAACATGAAGAAGAACCAAGAAGTTGAGCTGGACCTCGACTTGAACTCTTACGAGGAGGCGGATAGCGAAGAGCCAAAAAGTGACCCGCTGATCAAATTGGAAAACATACTCATCGTTCCCGGGATGACCGACGACGATTACAATTCCGAGTTGGACGAGAACAACGAGAACGCCATACCCTCGAGTGTCAGCAGTCTCAGTGGGAACAGCACGAACTATGGGAGTCCGACGCGGGTCGAGGTCAACAGTCCGGATGCACCGGAGGTCGACAGCGGCAACTACGGGAGCGTCGATTTCGTAAGCTGCGACACCGCGGCCAGTCAAGTTAAGTCGCAGCCGGCAGCCTCGAAGTCGGACGATGCCAAGAACATGAGCCTCAGTCGGGTGAATCCGAGTGGCATCGCCGAAGCTAACTACAGAATAGGATCAATGTGAGTTACGAGAGCTCATAGAGACCGAGCCGACGAAGCACCCCGATGATCGCCAGAGCTCTATTTCATTTTATTATTATTTATCTTATTTTCAACCGCGGATCAACGTACTCGATTTTTTCATTCCCTTTTCTCATCGATACCTCCCAATGATTGACCATTTGCAATATTGCCTTTCAACGTTGATTTCGTATTCGAGCAGCCACTATTTTACTCATTCGTTTGGGCAATTAATTCTTGGCTTTTGGAACGAAATTTTTTAACCTTGCTTCTCGTGTCATTATCGATCTAATTTTAAACTACTACTAGACCAAAGCTACCGTTGACAGCCTCGATTATGAGATTACTTTAGATAGTATACTACTATCCCTGCGATACAATATCTTACAAAATTTTTTTGTCTCTTTATTGTCATTCTATGATTTCATACTCATTTTTTGCCCCTACTAATTATCATCGCTCAAAAAATGAGAGCTCTTTTTAAAGATTGCTAAAGCTTCGTTCATTTCAACGCGCCTATTCTTTTTTTTTTTTTTTTTTTTTTTTTTTTTTTTTTTTTTTTTTTTTTTTTCCTACTTTATAATAAGGAGATTGCACAATTATTATTAAATTTATTCCCTGACATCATAGTTGACGTGGTATAATTCAAATAAAAACCCCGAGGTCATACTTTTCTATCTACTATACCATATATTATAACATTTTTTACAAGTCATTTTAGGACTTGGTATGAATTATTTTCGATTACGTCATAATTTATCAAAAGCCTACAAACATCGCGGTAATATTAGTCCCACATACTTTTTATACACGTCTTTACCCATACGTATTTATAAATTATTTATAAATAATCGGAAAACACAGTATTTACGGTAAAAAAAAACAATAAGTGCATTCTTATTTCATTAAATTGCATCAGATGTAAGCGTGGCATAACTCAGTTTTTTTCACTTATGAAATTTCTATATACTCATTCACGGTCTTATCTATCCAGTGTTATTACCTTTAGCTACAAGTAATAGCTTTTTTCTCAGTTATACCAAAATTAGGATCAACTTATTGTGCACATCGTGTAAAAGTTAAAATAAATTTTCCTCGAAATTCACTTTTTTTAAGTATCAATTTTAAATAACAGCCCCAACATTTCGGAAATACGTTTGAATTTAAAATTGCACTACATGTACAGCGTTGCAATAATGAAAACAAACAATACAAATAATAAGGTTATTTATCAAAATTCAAATACCTGTTCACTGATTTTGAACTATTAGTTCCAAGTAATTTTTCTTTGAAATTTAAAAAAATTTTTGTGATCCAAGCAATAATTTTAATACACATTATTTCACCAGTAATAGGGTATTGCTAATTTGTATATTTACAATTATGATCAATAAGCTTACTGATGTATTTTTACCTGGATTATAAGATACTAATTTTACGTTGATATTTTGTGACATTACATAATACTCTCATTATCTCATTACTTTATTTCTTTAATCAATGCTATTTTAATAATTAAATAATATTATTACAAAAGATGCTTTCTTATTTATTTAAAAAAAAAAATAGTATTTTCAATGAATTTGAGTGTCTGAAATTGAATATGAACGTAACAATTAAACGTCGTATTTATGAAATTATGAAATTTAAAACAAATTTTTCATGGCTTTTCTAAATGCTAAACTTTGATGTAAAGTGTGCATGTAAGAATTATGTGGTTTTGATTTAGATTCTTTCTATTATTGTACTTTTATTTACTGGATTTTTACAATTACATTAGAGCAATTGTATTTCATAGTTACTAGATTTATTATTAAAATTCAAATTATCCAATACTTGTAAAATATCGTTAATTGATAAATTTACGGCGGGCTCCGTATTGCCGTTTTTCGTTGGTACAACTCAACAATTTATATTCAATATTTCCGTTAAAGAAACAAATTCTTTTGCCATCACAAATGCTGTAATTTAAAATATTCATTTAATTGCACACGTTTTTAATTTGCTAGGAAATTTTCTCAGATAGATCCCCTTCAAAATGTTCCAGTAATGCTTTTTTATTGGATTGGAAATACTTCACGTTAACAAATTAATTTTTTCAGTGAATAATGATAATTATTGATTTCCAATTTAGGGAGGAAGTCGACACACATCTTGATACAATGCAATCTGAATTAGACAATCTGCGTGAAATTTTACGCGGAGAAGGTTACAGTATTGATGCTAATACTCTTCTAGGAGTGAGTAACTTTGAAAAAAATGTAATACTCTTTCCTTTGATACAGTTGAAAGTTTTAAAACTTTTTTGGTGTTTTAAAATCTAAGCTTAAGTTGCAACAAATTTATGTATGACAAATAATGGTTTTTATTTATATAAAAAAAACACTTCTTAAGTATTAGAAATATTCAAACTGTTAAAACACGAAAACAAATTTTAACCGTAATGCCCTAAGTTTAAATATGTCTTAGCAAAATTGATATTTTACTTTGAAGAGCAAATGCTTATTAATTTTTTAAATGGAAACATTTAAGAATAAATTTTATTATCATTTTAATTCTGTTAAAAACTATTGCACCTGTACAAAAGCTGTTTTTTATTACTATTTTCATTGAATTATCCATAAAATATTTCTTGTACTAAATTGATGTATCACAATGGAAATTCTTATATTTAAAAATTTTTCTATTTTTAAGTTAAAAACGATGTTTCAACAGTCATTATTACATAAATCAAAGTATTATTATCGTTTATATTAAATAACATATAATTACTTACTGCCTACTGTTAAAATTGTGTTTGAAATTACAAAATTAAATTGATTATTAATTATTATTTTTACATTTCTTAGCTATTTGGAGCTGAAGATCCGATGTCTTTTGGAATCCCTGTAAACCCAGACTTAGATCCACATTCTAATCAAGAAAAGGAAAATGAAGACGATCACCACATAAATGGTAAGATTTAACGTATAACAGTTGTGAATTACGTCAGATTGATTACTTTAGAAATAAATTTTTACAATATAATCGGATTTTGAAAATACAATCAAGAAAAATATGGTGATTAAACTGTGGTTTAATCTATTGGTACACATAGTTACTAAATTTGATACTTTTTTATATCAGAGATTGTATTATACGTTTCATTAGTATGTTAAACATTTTTTCCTTTTTTTAATTAATTACGTAATTTAAGTTTAAAAACAGCAATCGATGAATGCAAATACAACATTTTCAAAATTATCAATTTGTAGCAGATCATTGCGGATCGAACAATAAAGGGGAATTAATGGCATACAATGCAACACCCAGTTTACTCGACTTTGACGATGATATTTTCTTGGGAGCATCTTCATCCTCCCCTGTACCTGTGGTAACAGATGTGAGCAACACCGGACTCGATCCTCTTGAACTTTCTGAAAACAAAACAAACATTTTCGATTCGTTGATAGCAGCGAATAATACTAGTTCACCTCAGTCATGAATATTTCATTCTTGTCAGTAAGTACTGTATTTACTTATAATTTATATAATTTTAATTTACAACTCTTATTGCATTTTATCGGAAAATTCAGGTTTTAAAATTCCCTTTCAAGCAATGATTTTTTATACGTAACCGAGCAGTTTAATTTTTAAAATAATTTATATATTTTCTTACATGCCTATAGTCTTGTGCTTTAATTTTAATGTTCACTGTACGATATTTTCACGAGAAAGAAATTTAGGATCAGTAAAAGTATTATTATTTGTATTATAATTATTTCTACTTATAAGTTTTCAATTGGTACTAAACAAAAAACAAAATCATCATAGCCCCTATTTTTTTACAGGGCCGAATCGAAGTTTGTGTATTGATATCCTGGTTGTCGGTATGCTTACTTGTATCTGGTAGTCGTTTCACGACTTTGTTCACTTTTCTACAGGTCTAAAAAATGCCATATAGGCATTAATCCCAGCATTGTATATATAATTATAATTATGTTAATATTAATATGTTGTATCTACAATGAAAGTATCTCTATAATTATTACGATACTCGCAGATAGAATCCTAAGGCATTCAAAAATTTAGTAATAAGGATAAAATTCTTTTAAATATTTAAGAATAAATTATATTTATTCTTTTCTTAATATGAATTGCATGTTATAAATGCTTATATATGTGTGCATTTTGAGAAAACAGACAAGATTATACTTAATTAATTGTTTGATCGCGATTTGTTTTTGAAAAATTATTTGTACATTTATAATTTTACAATTTTAATATAAGAACCAAAAATTTTTGTTTTATCATTTATTTATTGAATGTACAAGTTGTATATTAAATTTGATAGTTATTTTTCATAATAATTCAATTTTGGTCTATAAATAGTTACTGGTTTAAAATATAACAAAAATGTCCTACAATGCAACATGATAAAAAATAAAAGTACCTTAACTATAATTTTTAATAGTTTACGATAAAGTATCTTTATTTTTTAAAAAAGACTTACAATTACTGATTAAATGTTAAATCAATTTTCAATAGCTCCCTTTAGACATGTATGTTCCACTCGTTATATATATTTATAATAGATAATATTAAATTATTTTGTGCATTCTAAATAACATTATTATAAAAAATTTGTGTATACAAAAAATCCATGTATTCGAATTTTGTGTTAAAATCTTTTTGAAAGCAGAATAATCTTGAATAATGAATAGCTATATGTTAATTAAAACATTTGTACGATCCTACTTCTGAAAGCAGTAGTACTTTTTTACATAGGACAAACAGTCAGTTGCTTTTCATCTTCCAGGCTTTACAAGTGTTGTCAAAATTTCCTTAATATTTTTCCGAAAATAGAGTATGTATAAGATAAATGATTATTTATCCATTTTTACTCCTTAAAATGATTTTAAAAATTCATTGAAATTAAATGTTTAAGGAGCTTTCAGATTCAATTTATCATTTAAATTTGTCAATCGTTAATCAATTTTGAGTAAATAAATAATTGCACTAGTTACAATTATATCTTAGTACTAATAAAAAATTCTTTCTTTTTATTTTAGTTTGGAAGAAAGGAGAAATTTTCCATTACCTAAAGAAGAATACATTTTTCTAAGCTGAAATAAATAAAAATTCTCAGCTTCATTCACAATCTAATTATAAGTATTGTGATGTGTATACATTTTTCACAAAAGAAATAATTATAAGTAGGTACAGGTATTTTATGTAAAGTTAAAAAATGGAAAAAGAAAGGTAAAACGACTTTTACAAAAAATTAAGCCATTTTTTTTTATAAATTAAAAAATGTAATATATTTTTAATTACCTGGTAAAATTCATAGTTTTTTACATAAAATATATTCATTAAATTTTCTTGATGTTAAATTAAGATTAATCACAAGTTAAGTATGTTGAAGCATTATCATTGATATTATAAAACGTTATGTTCTTGTTTTTCTGTTATGTACATTTTATATAAAATAGCCAATTTTCTATGGATGGACCAAGATATTAATGTCTGATTATATTGTATTTTTAGAAATAAACTATTTAGTATTAGTATTCTGAATTTAATATTATTTTAATTTTTTATTCATGCTCTATTCATAGTTTGATTATTTCAAATATTTCATTTTTATAATTTAATATAATTACATAAATTTTTAATTTACTTTAATCATCATTCATTAAAATCTTGGCTTTAATAATATTGTAATTTCATTTGTTTAAATTGTATATACTTAGACATTTTATTAACTTTACATTATAATTTATAAAAGAAATTTCACTTCATTAAAGGAATAGATACACTGGAGATCTTTAACAAATGAATACTAATTTTGATTTCCATCTAAGCACGTACAAAAAATTAGGCAGAATAAAAAATTACATAAAATTGAAGTTATGTTTTATAATTTTTAATATTTACATAGTAAATATATGATAAAAATTACCAAAAAATTTTATTTCGCTCTATTCTAGAGCAAAATTATTTCGTAAATCTTCCTTACTGTCTTATTCCATCTAATTCCTCTTTAAAATGATGATGAAATTGTAATATAATGTGAATAAAATGTATCTATATTAATTGTATTATTTTTAACGAATAAGATAAAACCGTGAATTTTATTTGTTTTAAATTATGTTTTGCAAAAAAAAAGAGGAAGTTTTTAAAGTAAAAATGAATCAATTAATAAAATTAATACTATACTGGTAAAGAATCAACGAAATTTTTAATTAATCAAAACTTTGTGTAATTCAATGTGAATGCATATTTTACAGATCATGTTTCATTATTAAATTCTGTCAAAGTACCTTAAATTTTATAAATATAAAAAATGTTTGTTAAATTAAAAATATGGTCCACAAAGTAAATATAATACATACAAAAATTGTATTTTTATGTACTGAAGTAACTCTTATTAAACTATTTTTCTACGAAAAATGTTTATTTATTTATCTCCAGTATGCTCTATCCGAATTTAAGAGAAAATTTATACTCTCAACGTAACGTAAATGATGATAAATACTGAATTAGTCTTCGTAACGAATTAATATGCTAATTTATTCAAAACGTTTTTATAACGCTGCTAAATTTTCTTTTATAAATTAACTAATGTATAAGCTGTAAATATAAATATTGAGTAAATTTTCAATAAAGTTTTTACTAATTAAGTATCTAGATGAAAAGCAACTACGATTTGTAATGTATGGGAATAAAAATATGCACAATGAAAGAATGAATGTAAAAAACGTAAAAACCTACTGTAAGTTCTTCTAATTTTTGTAAAGAAAAAGGAAAGAAATGCTTGTAGCAAAATACACAGTAGCAAGCCAGTGAAACACTTGTATACAATATATTGTTTTTACATACCAAAATTACTACGCAAAAATATTTCTACTGTTTTTAATGCTTGCTCTTAAGAAACAATTAATTGATACAATGATTAATTTTTAATATGTAAAGTGTTATAAAATTATGCAGATTTTTAAAATCTTGGCCAGGGTATAAGAGTTATTTTAAATATTTCTAAATTTTCTGCTATAATGCCTGATGCTATCTTCAAATATTGCTATACAATAAAGGGCCTATTTTCACAAAATCAAAGTCTTAACTGCATAAAAGAATTTCTATCATTGTTGTAATGCAAACAATATCAGAGCCATCAAACTCTTGTTAACCTTGAAATTATGAACTGAAAAGTTTGTATGCAAATTAAAAAATAAGGTATCATTTTTATTAATCCTCGAGTGCACACCATGTGTAATAGCTTATTAAATTTTAAGTTACATAATACAATATAAGATAGCCTGTTTTATAGTATAATAAGAATGAATAATTATTAAAAGGAATTTATTATCTTGTTAATAATAGAACTTAAAAGTATAGTGAGTACTCATTAAAAATTGTTATGTTAATTAATATAAAATTATATTATCTATAACTTTATAACACTCGCGAAACTATTATTTGTCAATTATTAAAATGAAATAAAAGTGTTTTAACTTTAAATTTTAATTAAATATTTTAACAGCTTAATAAGTATGTTGGATGCTGCAAGTACGTGTAGATATTTAAAGTCCCTTTGCGAAAGTACAAAAATCAAGAAGATTGATGTATTTATGCATTTAATCAAATGTAAAAAAATTTTGTTTCGGTAATAAATTTATTGAAAAAATTAACAGTCTTGTAAAGTTGTCTATAAATATTACTTTTAAGGAGAGATTAATCGATTTAGCGTTGCTACGCAATAATATATGTACATGAAGGATATCATTTATATATATATATATATAATAATTTTTTGAAACTCATATTACATAATATAGGTGAAAGAAAGGAAATCAGCTAAAAAGTTTTTGGTTAACAATAACTTTTATTAAACTTTGATTACATGTAACCATAAGTTATTTGTACAATATGAACATCGACTACAAAGTAGTTTACATTGACATGTAAAAATAAAACAAAAAAAGTTTTAATAATTGAACTATATAGCCTCGTCATTAATTATCAATAACGTAATACCACATGTATTTTTAATTAATTAAATTTTGAATATGCACATTATTCGAAAGCGATCGGTATCGATGATATTGGAAGAATGGGATAACAATTTTCGACTTCTAAAGCAGTTTCCAAACAATCACTGGCCGCTTCGTATTCTCCTAAGGAGTCCAAAACCTTTCCTAAGTTGTACCTTTATTTTAAAATGTCAACAAGACTATTTGTAGTTTGTTAATTGAAACGAATATTTTTAGTCTATATATATATATATATATATATATATAAATAAATAAAAGAAAAAAAGAATTACCAGGTTTTGTAGGACATTGGATCAATTTTCGCAGCATCGCGCAAGGTTTTCTCTGCCAATCCTTGGCTACCAAGGTAATTATACACCAAACCCTAGTGAAAATCGATATGTTCAATAAAAAGCAAAGAGATGCGATGCCGAGGTGGCCAATTAGGGCCGTTAGAGTAACGCTAATTATAATTTTAAGACGCGAGTTAAAAATGAATTCGGAATGAAAGCTTACCAGATTTTGAAGGCTTTTAACATGCGAAGGATTAATGGCAATGGCATCTTGATAGCACTGCTTAGCTTCTTCGAATTCCATTTTGTATTCGTGCAGGACGCCTTGCTAAGGTATAAAAGTCCCTTGTAGCAGAGTCGGATAGAGAGAGAGAGAAGCTTGGATCTCTTACCGTGTACATAATGAGATGGCTGTAGGGAACGATATTCGAGGCCTCCTGTATGGACAAGGCCGCTTCCTTGGGTTGGTCGAGGACTATGAAAACCTCGGCAAGCAGGAGCCAGATCTTAAGCTGGAGGGACCAGGCGTGCTGAGGGCCAGGCTTGGGGGCGATAGAGTTGAGGGAGAGCGCGGTCTCGGATAGCGCCCGCTCGATTTTCGAGGCAGCGAGCGAATGCGCGTGAAGGGAGCCTGCAATTGCATTGGGAGCATCGTTACACATCGTCATCGTCGTCAAATTCTAGTAAGGCCAGGGCCTTATCGAGCATTGTATTATTGTGCGTACTGGAGTCTTTGTCCGACATCTCTGAGGCGTGAATGTGGAAGACGCTTCTCGTTTCGCTGCGCTTTTCACTTTGCTGCTCATTTATGTCGGCCTTCGTTTGCTCTTCGTACAAGTTCTTCCATAAAAAGAGCATGTACTTGATCGTGGTCAAGGCCTCCTCGCCACTCACGCTGTATATCTGTAAATGCGCCTTGAGATACAAGATATCTAAATTGTGTGGATATTCTTCCAGTATGTCGTTTATCAAGCACAAGGCATCGGCGTATTGCTTTTGCGCCGTAAGCAGCAACGCCAATAAATGTAACGACGGAATGTGTTCGGCTCTTAAACTCAGAGCAATTTTTACATGAGTCATTGCATCCGACATTTGCCTGTTCAGTGCATGCTCCCGAGCTAAATAATATTCGGCCAAGTGGTCATTCGGATCGGCTTTTTGAGCCCTGAAAAGTATTCGAAACGCCACTGAATCTTAATGAAAAATTTGTCGGACTTACGATTTCCATCGATTAAAATTAATTTGTGCACGCACACGCACACACATGCATATAAATATAAATACTAAATTATTACGTATACACGTATAATATTTGTGTGTGCGTGCGCGTATGTATCGCATGCTATACTTGTTAAACGAGTCGAAGGCCATTGAGGTATGGTGTAGCTTATCTTGCTTGATGGTCGTATTCGCGCAAAGTATGCTACTACCGATACCGATACTGAGGTAACATCGCGATTGCAGCCCTTGGGGATTGGCCATTTCTTTTTGCAGTGCCGTTTGACTTAGATCTATCCCCTCGGCCACCTGCAATGCAATTAATTTAACGAAAGTTATCGTCGTCAGGATGCAGTACAAAGTACGGCGTTTACAACGGCCAGAAGCCTCCGTTACCTTGTTCAAGTGTTTGTAGCACAATCTTGCCGACAAGAGATAGGGCATAACTTTTTGTGGCGCTAGCTTTATGACTACTTGCAATACCGAACGGGCATGCACGTATTTCTCTAGGCTAATTAGGCAGAGAGCATACTGCATCCAGACGTGCACCTCGCCGCGTGAAAATTTCATTGCTCTTTCGAACGACTGAAATATAATTATTATACTGACATGTAATATACATTGCGAGCCGAAATTCGCGCAACATTTCGTCCAAATTTTGTAGCTCTAATATGTAGCCACCTCGTTTATAAGCTCCACTTGACTCCATCTGACGACGACAACGGTGAGTAAATCATAAACAGCTGTAGCGTTTCCAAATGTACGTAGCCTTGCTTCCTTGAATTCCGGAGCTTGCTCCAGTACAGCTTCTCTAGCAGCCATTGCCTCGCTTATCAATAGTAACAAAATCATTTCTTCGTACTCGTTTTTCGGAACAAACAAATTAATTCCACTGTATTTTTTTGGCTTCCAAGGGGACTCTGCTGCTGTACTCTTTTGATTACCTATACTTGAGTCTAAAATTTATACACACACACACACACACACATATATATATATATATATATATATACGTATGTATACAACATTACAAAAACATTATCTCAATGGATCTATATAAATTCCAATTTTTAGGCTTTCTTTCCACTGTATATTTTGTACCTGGTAATTCAGGGGGAGTATAATTGGTTCCTTTCATGCCTCTCAATAAAATTTCCCCCAATTGACGAGTCAATGACAATCTCAAGCTTTTAGTCGCTGTGGTTTCAAGAGCACTCAATATGCCTCTAAAAAATTCCACCAGTTACAATGAATACACACATTAAGATATTTATCGCGTTTAATCACAATTTCCACTACCTGTAATAGTTTACAGCAGCTTGAACGTTTCCAGCTTGTAAATGTATAATAGGTGCTCTTTGCAAAGCTGTTTCTAAAATAGGTCCCATGTCCTTTGAAGTGTGAAGTGCTGATTGAGGAGACGACGATCCTAACATATGAAAAGACTAACAGTTGAAATAGCACATCCATTACTAGTAGCCTACGAGACTAGCTTTGTATTTAATTTCTTTAAAATTGAAAATTAAAAACTTTCACTTGCTATGTATTAATTACTTTAAACAAAATTTGTAAGCTCTCTGGTTACCGCAAGTATGCTACAAAAAGTGTTGCAATAAGGAAAAGAAAAAAGAGAATGAAATTGTTTTGAAAGTAATGCAAATGCAATTTGGCTTAAAGTATTGTCTAAATTGTAAAACTATCAATACTAATTTCATTGTGTTTATTGTACCGTTTTGATTTTGCATTATTATTTTATCTTGTTCCTGAAGGTAAACCAATGCTATATTTGCAGACACTTCAAAACATTTGATGATCTGACTCTGCATTTCAGCAATTTTGTATTTGGATTTTGAAACAGGAGGAAGCTTTTCGAGACAGAAGCCTTTAATTGCAAAAGACTCCGCTACAATGTATAAGCTACGGCCAGATAATTGCTTTTCGGTGAGAGACTGTAGCTCTGCTTCCTGATAATACGATAAAGATTGACTGTACATTCCCATGGCATAATGTAATTTTCCAAGTAAAAGATGCGCATCCAGAGCCACGGATAACTAAAATAGAAGCGCTTATTGTAATTTCGCAACAAAAACTTTATAAATAAAAATGGTTTCGACATAAAACAGAAATACTTGTTTGTCCTCGTTAGCAGCTAGTAAAAGATATCGTTTTGCCTCTGTTAACCCAGATTTGGCCTTTACAATATTAGCATCGATTGGTGGAGTTTGTTCCAAAAAGCTCTCCAATCTGGCCTCGCCAGCCATAAAATTTGCCAAGCATTCTGCAAAGGTAATTGAAAAGTACATGAACGAGACATCGCAGCTCTATCGGAATTTTCAAAATACTTTAAATGGCTAAATTTTGCCTCGACGTATCAGGGTTCAATTGGCTCCTGTGGGTGGGTGCACGTCTCGTACGTCTGTCCGGCTGGCTGTCTCGGCTGTGCGTGTGTGTGCGTGTGTGTGCGTGTGTTTGCGTTTGCAGATGCGTGTTCGCGCTGCGTCCGGCTCTGTACGAGCTTGTATCTCCCCCGCACTGGCGCTCGTTATTTAAGAGAATAGGAACGAAACCAACCACTGCTCGGGCCAAGTGTCTTGAGTTGATCGGCCAAGTCTAAGACCTTCTTCCAGTTGCCCTCGTCCCTGTTCTTGACGATCTCTGCCTCGATCCGGTAGCTTTGCCCTTTCTTACTCGTCATAGTGAGTGAGAATCTATTGCACCTGTGCTCACATCAACGTCGAATGCCTATGCGTGCGATAAGCAAAAGCAGCTTCGGCAATAAAGAGCCGAGGCTCGTGCGAGTCTCGGTCCGAGAGTATCGAGGCTCCTCGCCTCTCCCCGGTACGCTTCAAAAATCAATCATCCGTCCAGCGTTAACCTCGCAAGTGCGCAACTGTCAAGCTCCCGATGCTAACGCTAACTGCCGAGACTGCCGTCCCCGCTCGGGCCGCCGCCAACTCCCTCCGACCTCCCCGCAGTCCAGCCAAGAGTCCGAAGCGCAACGCGCCTGCGACTCGCGCGTCCGGCCAACGTCCCCGAGCCACCGAGGAGTAAGCGAGGGCTCGCCTGGACTCGCGGGGAAATTCGCGATGCGCAACTTGGCTGATCATGCGAGAGACCAATTTTTCCCTCCCCGATCGATGCTCCCCCGGAGCCTTTTCGTTTCGGGCCCCTCTGGGCCGAGGCGGGCCTGAACACCCGCTGCCGCTGCCCATGGAGATAGATTAGCTCTCGGCTCGAGGATCGTTCGGCTTCCCCGCTTCACGGATCGCTCCTACGGCCCTTCCCCATCCGTTTCACCGATTAACCCACACAACTCGTTCTCTACAGTGTTTTGCTAATTGTTGCCTAGGCTACCGGGCCGAGCTCCCTTCCGATGCTCGCAGTCTAATAGAAAAACCATAGATAGCCTCGTGCCTTTGATGAAAACCGTCGAACGCTGCCCGGACTCTTGGCACTGCAACGCGAAACAATACCTCCCTTTAATATTTGGTAAAAGCAATGGCCGAGAAGAACGAAATCGCTTGGGTTTTCGACGCATTAGTGGGATTTCTGCAAAGCTCGTTCTGGTCGACGTCCATACAGAATTTCATCGAAGAAAAATCATTGAGTAAATAACGTCATTTATCAAATATCCGCTTTAAAATAACGGCTTATCAGTCTTATCCAACAAGCTGTAATTTTTGTTGCAATCGTCTCGACTATTCGCGTAGCGACGCGAGATCTTAACTATTTTATATTTACACAGTATTTGAACCCGATACGATTGACAGCAAGGAATATCGTGAAATACATCAGGACTATAAAAATTTTGTCAATCTACTTCTGGATTGTTACATAGAAGACATGGGAATCACACCTGATCAATTTGAGCAAGCTTGCAGCTTGATTAAAAACAGTCGAGTAGCGATGAAATTTCAGCAGGTAAATCTGTATGGTCTAGTAGATACGTAATTTCCCTCTAATTCGGAATGCTTGTATTTGGAGAGAGAACAAAAACAACGATGATCGATGAATACTGATTTTTAAACAAGATCTGATGAACAAGCCTAACTATATCTTGCTGCAGCCTTTTGCGTGTATTAAAAATATATTGTGTTTCTTTTCTAGGGCCTTTTCGAGCAAATTTGGGCTGCAAACGAATTTGAAGTATTTAAACGAATGATGATTCAAAAGAATTTAGAATTGCAACTTCAATCGTTGAAAATTATTGAACAAAAATACGGCCTCACACCGGCTTCCTTAACTCACGGAACAGACGAGCCTTACAACAATAAAACATCAACGGAAGTTGAAAATGGCTCTATAACAACTAAAATGTATAGGAAAATCAATTTAAAAAAAAAAACAAAAATCAGTACTGTATAAATTGTTTGATGCTTTCTTGTATCTACGCAAATAATAGCAAATAGTTAATTGTTCAATGCAAAGCGCGAGGAAAAATTATTAATACAAGGTTTTTAATCGACTCTGTTAATAAGCGGATATACTACTTACCCGAAGACCTGAATTCCGATGAAAAAATTTTTTTTTTTACTCGTCATCTTCGTGCATACTCGCACTGCAGAGCATCAATTTTGACATTTTTAATAGGTGAATTTGACAAAACGTCGTAAAGTCGTATAAGCGTGAGCTTGATTTACGTACTTGATTATTGGACCCTCTTGTTTCCTGTTCGTGTTATCCCACAAAATAGCATGAAAGAATCGATATCAAAGTTGGAAAAAATTCTGTATCGTTTAGCTGGCATCGTTATTGCGTAAGCGTAGCCGAGAATGAGCGCGAGGCGTCTTTAATCAATTAGCAACGAGCGCATTAGTTTTCCACTTGTCATTGCAAAGTCAGCTCGGCAGCCGATGTCGCGGTTCGCATCCACGCTTCGATTCCACGCTCGCTTAAATTGACGATTGCCCAACAGCGGCGGAGCTGGCGACGATAAGAGCGGAGCCAAGGTCGTTGCGGAAGAGGAGCTGCCCCGGGTAGAGGAGAGCAGCAGCAGCAGCAGTCCTGGAACAGCGAGAGAGTCGCCGACTCGGCCGGCTGAGCTCGCCGAGGAGGCTGAAAGCGAGGCGATAGCCGAGGAGCCCGAGGCAGAGGAGGAAGCGGCTGTCGATGAGCCAGGGAGCGACGGACCGACTCCGTCGCACTCCTGCGATGCGTCCGATGCCAAGGCCGTAAGCTCGAGTCCTTACCTAAATTACACTGGGCGCATCTCTTAATTGTTGGTAATCAATCGACGAGCACTGCAGGCCAGACGAAAGAAACACAGTCTCTCGTATTCCTTGGCTTGCGCGCAGCTTATACTTATTATTGCTGGCATCGCAATATTTACCACGACTAAGTTAAAGGGGTAGAGGCACATCAAACGGAGCTCTTATTTTCCAAACTTTACTCGTGTGCGTGTGTGTGCGAGAGCAAAAGAGAGAGAGAGAGAGAGAGAGAGAGACAGAGAGACAGTAGAATCAGCCTTTAAACATTAATAATACTCTAAAGCGATCCTACCTACCGAGATCTTGCGCCTACCGCTCAGTAGTCAGTTTAAGTGGTCGCCTCCTTGTCTACCGGACAAAAAGGCCGGAAGGGCAAGAAGGGGCGCAATAAATAAAGAGATGGTTAAAGGGGCAAGACGGCACAACGGCTTCCAAATGCTGACCGATGAGATAGAAAAGTGACGAGTGATTCGGTGAATTTCAGGAGGAGGACGTGCGCCATAGGCAGCTCTACCTGAACGCCCAGCGCGACAAGCTCTTGGCTTTGAAAAGGAAGGCGGCGCGCAGCCAGAAGCTCGGACGCGAGCGTCCGCCGAGGCCGAGCTCGGCTCGCATCGTCGCCGAAGCGACCGTCGACGCGGAGCAGGAGAGCCTCGTCTCGCGCCAGCGAGTCATGGACGCCTCGATACTCCGAGTGCGCAGGGCTTTGGCCGAGAGGCTCAAGGCCGAGGTCGTTGACAAGTGAAGGTACTTTACCACCACAGCCGACCGGGCCACTGCAATGCCACTTATTCGCGACTTGTCGAATTTCTTCTTCTCTGGCGCTTCTGCGCCTGCACTAGTGCCCGTCTCCGATGGAAGCTTCAACGCCTGGCGAAAGCCACGATAGCGACCGCCGAACTAATCGTTTACATTGAATGGACAGTCTCCTGTTCTATCTTGTATTATTATTCTCCTTTAGCATTGTAGGCCTGCAAAATAAATAATCCTCCAGAACAAAGAACCGATGCCGACTTTATTTCCGTGTCTTACTTGGCCTAAGCGTCTCTAACTTCTGTCCCGTGCCTCCTGCTCTTACTTTTACACGACAGTGCACAACATCAAGCTTTAGACCGCATTTTCTAATCGAATGTTTTATTTACTCAAATACCCAATGTATTTCACATTTTCACATGTTCAAACATTCCTCTTCAGCCTTCGCACAATAATTAACTCCATCACGAGCAGAAAACGAGAAAGTAATAAAAAAAAAAATAAAAAAAATAAAAAATAAAAAAAAGGTCTGTGTCCTATTTTCAATTGCGAGATTTGAGTGCTAACGTTAATGGGCGGCAGGAATTTAGAATTTCTTCTTTTTTTATGGCAAAACACCAAATATTCAACGTTACTTTATCATGCAGATTAGCGTTAGCAATTGATTTTAATCTTCATCTTTTTATTAGTCGTTTATTCTTTAAGATAAGAAATTAATATCTTAAAAGCATATTGTGAACAGTTTTTTGCCATAGATCGCCTCTTTAGAACTTTGCAGATACACAGGATATAAATTGCACGGGCATCTATTTCATTTTTTTCTTTCTTGCAACTGATTGCAAGCTATTTAATCATAGTGTTTATTTTTACTTTGTTTCTCGATGAATTCGTGCAACGAACTACCACATACCAATTGCTTTGTAATGACACTGTTATTATTCTTCATATAAAAGTTAATCGGAGAAAAAATGTCAAGGAATTGTTTACGTATGTATAATATGTGTGCGGGTGTGTGTGTACGCGTGCGTTCGTTTTTTTTTATAAACGCACAATATTAATTATATACGATATTGTACATTATACATTTGTTTCTACCTTCGGCTTTACGTCGATATGACAGCAAATTTTTTTTTCTTTCAATTAATAACTTCGGCGTCTTACAATTCACGCGAAATGCTTCGGAATCTTATTTTCTACATTTAATAAAACGTCTCATTTTCTCTCTCTCTCTCTCTCTCTCACACACACACACGCGCGCGCGCACTCACTCGCTCACCCATTCGCTCCATCTCATTTTGTTATTCACTTTTTGTCTTCCGTAACATGTGACTTAGAATGTTAATTCAATAAAACATTCAAACAATGGTGATGAAAGATATCTATTCCTAAAGAGCTAGGAATATTATATTTTATTTACAATATGTAGTGTATAAAGCATAATAACACTGAAGCATCAAATTTAATAATTCTGGTATATATAAAAAAAATAGAAGGTCCGAAACACTCCGCGTATTAGAATATTACACATTAAATTCAGTATATGTACTCAAAGTAGCATTCATAAACTACACATTCATGTTCAAATTATACAGCTTGAACTATTTAGTATACAACCATCATTCTTCTTTTCCTCTTGCATTCATCGCACCCAGCACAACGATGTAGCCCTAATAAAAATTTATTTTCATTTACCACAAAGTTGGACAAAATGCCGATTTTCAATACATCGTACAAATATATCTTTATGTATTTAAATATAAACTATCGTACAGAAAAAATTTTCCCTTTCTTTTATATATAAATATTACAATGGTCATTTAAACATAGTATAGGTATTAGTATTTAATTACATTTTATTAGGAATTTTTATAACATAAATAATGTCAACGTAAATAAAGTATTAACTATGAAATAGATTAAATCTTATAGTGTGAATCAACATCAAAGTAATGATGTAAGTAACATGTTTAAAAATTCAATATCCATATTGTTCAATTCAGCCTTGCCACAATTTTATTAAAGAGCTCTCTATAGTATCTACGCATTTGAGTAGAAATCATACATTTTTTTGCAGTTTTTACTGTTATTATTCTTTAAGTAATGCTTATTCTAGTTTATTATTTACCGGTCTATTGAATCAATCATTTATAGTTGACTATACAAAAGTATGAAATATGTTTGCTAGTTGAATATTATTATATATCAGGCATGGGCATCGCTCACTGACAACGGATACTAATTTCAGTTGAAATAATTTGGCTTCACTCGTTCTTCAATAATTTTATTCAATTAAATGAATGTAAATATCAATTTCGTTGCGGCTGCATGAAGATTTAAAAACGCTCAATAACTGGAAACAAGAGATTGTGATGCAACTGATATGTTTTATAAAAATTAAAACTGGAAGAGCATTGAGCTGCTAATAGAACACAATATTTTTTTATTTCTGTAACGAGTACTTAAGTGTGTGACAAGGCTTAAAATTTTTACTTTATATACATATACAAATATATATATATATAACGTCGAAGTACTTAAAGTATTTTACTGTGATTCTTTTTGCAATGAATCAGGATGAATCTATATTGAGGTACAACCACCTGTATAAAAATACATACGTTATAATTTACAAGGAATAAAATTAATATTTACGCATATGGAGACGCCAATATTAATCTACGCACAGATCGATAAAATGACATCACCTAATTAAGAAAATAATAATCTGAAAACGTAATTATACAAAACGTACACGAAACTGTTCAAAACCAGCTTATAAAATACGAGCTGTTTACGATGGATTTAAAGCCTATTATAGTCATATACAAATAGACCATTTAATAAATAAATATATAAAAATAATTCTCAATTACAAAAGTCCTTAAATTATTATTTATTAATTTAATAAACTGTATAGAAGAGCTCTTTCATTTTATATGCTTTAATACCATTTATACCTGTTTATAATTAAGTACATGCGTTAAATGTACTTTATACTTTCTGCAATAATTATTGCAAATTAACCATTTGGCTTTTATGCACTTTATACGTATCGCACGAGTTAATAGAAGATTCCTTCCTTTCAAATCTTCGCGAATCTGGAAACATTAAACAGGGCATTTCCAAAAAATTTCGCCACAGGTATAAGGGCTCTGAGCCGACATGAAAGTTAATTAATTTAATATCCAGTTTAAAGCCAATTTTAATATCAAGAAATATCTTACAGCAGTTTTCAATCAATCGTTGCAGTGCTTTCGCAAATGACGAAATTTATTGAACCATTATGAAATAATTAATAAAGTACCCTACATATACAGTTATCTGAAAGGTAACACAATTGCCGTATCCTTGCCATTATAGGACGTATAATAAAAAAAGTCTTTATTATGTAAGAAAAAAATGAATGTGTTACTGTTCAAGTAAAAGAAATTCACTCACATGCGTCTATTATCGCATCCTGCAATTCCTTAACGATTCAAGTTGCATTTTTTCTATTTAGCTTTGTATTATATATTAAATAAATGTTACAATTGGTTGATAGGATGAATTACACTTGAATAATTTAGTTTAAAAATACTGCTGAGAAACATTTGACATAAAATCTAGACAATTGGCGCTAATAGTGTCCTCTCAAATTTTAAATGGAAAAAACACATTGTTAAAGTAGATCAGTAATCACTTATCAATTATTACTACAATCCGATACTAAATATTTTCCATATGAAAAGCACTAGGCTTTCACGTACTTGGCTCCGATATTTTCACGATTTAAATGCTACTGCAAAACGCTCTTCCAACGTAAAAAGCCTTCTTTTTTTTCTTTTTATAATAAAGATAAAGCAATTGAAACGTTTATACATAAATTTTATATAACAATACAATTATAATTTTAAATAAACTATTAAAATTTTGCGCCGTGAAAGCCATTATAAGATGTTTAAATCATAATATATGTGAAAACTAGCGATCAAATATTCTATAACTTTCATGTTAACCATTAAAAATTTCATCGAATAAAATAAGTAGGGAAAGGGTTGCTTTATATGATAAAGATTTTAGATAAAGTTTCAACGTCAGTTTGCAAACATATTTTATGATCAATTAAGTATTACAAATGATAAATTAAGTTACATCATCAAAACAATAAATAAGTTTTTTAAATTTTTTCTTTAATCTGAAAATACGCAACTGCTATACATTATTCTTAAAATTTTTTTTACTCCAAAGGTTTGTGTGATGTATCACAAAAGCTTTATAGATGAATGGTCCATTAGCTTACAATGTGTAATAATGCAACAATGAAAAGATTTTCAATTGTAAAATTTAAAGATAATGAAGTAGTAAAGAAATGCCGATGGAGAAAAGTGTGTGTTTAAGTTTCAGAATACATTAAAAAGTAAAGTAAGAGAGAAAAAAAAAAAAGAAAAAAAAAAGAAAAATTAATTTTGTTTATTCTGCAGATGGAAGGAGAAAAAGAGGCTACTTTCTCTACGGAGAGTCATTGAAAACAAAGGAATGTTTTTTGAGTTCACTCGTACGATCGCGCTCCGTATTATTTTCTTGGTCCAATATACAAAGCTTATTAATATAAAGTTATCTAAGGTCAAAAATATAGTAAATGAGATCCTGATAAAAATTATCTCTCGGGAACTAAATTTTTGTTCAAAGAACTTAAATGTAATGTACGATAATGTGAAATTACTTTCGGACATTATCAACAATCGATAATTGTTCATAGATTCAAAGGTGGCTTGAAGTCCAACATTGGATTAAAAGTCTGATATACATCTTGTTATTCAGTATCGCGATAAAAGCTTAAAAAACAAATGTATTTCAAATACATTTGTATTTAAAATAGTCATGTACTTTAAATACACTTGCATTCAAATACTGTATTTAAAATTTCTCTGCTACAATGACCATTGTAACTTACAATTTTTTGCTTCTTTCTTGTTTTCATATTAATCAAATTCATTCTCATATGCGTACCGTAGTGTATTTTCGTCTCACTCTTTTTTTGTTCTTTTTTTCGTTTTGCTTTTGATTTAAATACATAAAAGAGTTCTTGCATTATATTTAAATACAGTATTTTGCCCACCTCTGGTCACAGCACCCTTACTAATGATGGATAGTTTGTCTACTATGAGAGTCGCTGTCGCTTAGGCGTTGGACTCAATTCTGATTCTTCATCTTCTTCGTCTGAGTCACCTTCATAATCAACCAAACCCTATAATCAATAGAGAAAAAACAACTATATATAGATACAAGCGCACAAGTGTGTGTACGTGTGAAAATACACGCCAAGTCGGGTAGAATTAAATCACATATTCGCGTTCGTTAATTACTGTTTTCAAATAACGAAATAAGTTAGTTAGTCAAATTGATATTTCAAAATGATAAAGCCTGCAACGTATCGAGGTCGCATAATAATCGAACGGCGGATTCAGCAAATAAGGTAGGCTTGATTAATGGCTATTTTGTTCGCCGACAGGCTAAAAGGCGTTAATTTAAAAATTCTAAGAATAATCGAGGGCTGGACCTTGCTTCCGAGCGAATAATACTTATAATAGCCAGACATTCTAACCTAAAAATATTAAGGGATGCCAATTAATGAGTATGAAGTATTAATTGTCTAAAAGATCGTAATTGAGTATCAGTAAGAGACAGAGGGGCCGTTAAAGGGAATATGAAAATCAAAACTCGGCTTCATAAATAAAAGGCATTATATAAGCAGCAATGCAATACTGGCAAAAGGATCGCGATAGCGAATTCGAGACGTTGCACCGGAAGAACAAAAAAAAAAAAAAAAAAAAAAAAAAAAAACCATGAGAAAACTGATGAACGGAGAGTCGATGAAATCAACCGTTGGCGTCATGTATCAAATGAAATGGCGTTGGAAAATTAGACGAGAGGAAGAGACGGCCTGCCTCGATCGCGGTAAAGGAAGGAGTCGCTGCTTAAGTTGGCGTACCTTCTTAAAAATATTAGATCCGGTTTTGTCGACGGCACTCGCGCTCGTGCTCGTGCTCGTGCTCGTGCTCGTGCTCGTGCTAGTGCTCGTCGCCTCGGCGGTCGCCGCGAGCACGGGCGAATCGCTCGCCGAGGTCGGGCTCCCGGCGCTGTTGATCGGTTGGGTCTGGGGTGGCTGCGTCGCGGCTGCGGCCACGGGCGCAACCGCGGCCGCCGTCGCCGTCGTCGCCGCGGCCCCCGTCACGGGGCTCGCCGTGTTATTGTTGAGGATCGTCTGGGCCTGGGGAGGCAGCGAGTGCTGCTGCTGATGGGGCGGACTGCTGCCCTCTTTGGCGGCGTCGACGATGCCGCAGCCCGGCGAATTGGCCGGGCTCGGCTGCTTCTTGGCGGAGGCGGGGTGCACGAGGTCGGCTGCGGCCGCTGGCACCACGGCCTCACCCTCGTCGAAATCCTCCTCCTCGTTGAACCACATCTCCTCCTCCTCGTCGAGCTGCCGCTGGTCCCGTCGATACCGGCTGTTTCTCAATATCGACGGTACACTAATTGTCATCGGGTCCGAGAGAATTCGACATTTAAATGATATATTACATGGTAACTTTACTGACGCCCCTTTACTGCATGCCAGAACACTTGTGTCCTTCTTTTATTGACTTTAGCAGGTAACCAGACAGGGTCCTTCTACATTGTTTATGAGCAGTGCCTTTAAAATAATAGCGCACTTCTTCAATACATTTACCCTTGACAATTATTTTCCAAGTTTGGCATCTGTCCTGTTAATTTATGCACCCAACCGCTTTTATCCTAAGTTAATCGAAATTTTTCTCCCCCCCCCCCCCAATAAACGTACACAATACATTTTAAGCGCGCATTTCGTTTCTCTCACCCCCCCCCCGTACTCACTCATTCTCTCTCTCACTCACCATCTTCTCTATTTTGACAAGAAAACAAAGTTACATAAGAAAGTCATAAGTTCATTACCTGTCAAGTGTCCCCCTGTCGCGATCTTTCAGTTTGTCTTGATGCTGCTCGTACCTCAGTTTCAGAGCCTTGAACGTTTGTACATAGTCGATCGCCTCCAACTCTTTTGAAAAATTCTCCACAACGTGCGAGCACAGAGATTTTATGTCCTCCTATGCGTTAAAGTTATAAATATAATTTAAAACGGCAATGCTACGAGGAATCGAAAATTCAATATAACGAAATAATAAAGAACTGCAGCAGCAAAGCCCCAAAATCGTAATGTCAATAAAGAAAACGAAGTTGCACGCAGTTGTTCGTTCAGATAAGAAGTACTTTTAAATAGGTATTCATTGTTTAATTTGGCCTTACAACCGTAGTCCAATTTTTATACATATAAAAAATAAAGCGAATTTATAACGCGAGAAGTCAAACAATAAATATGCACTGCGTAAACATTGATAATGAAACAAAGGGAGGAAAAATTAAAGTCGATGTTGTGCGTACCAGTTTAATAAACTCAAACATCTCAAGGATGGCGGAGTCGAGTAGATTATAGCGTCCATTGTTGCGCGTGAAGGCATCGAACACAGGGGCAAAGAGGTTGCCCTTAACGATGTATCTGTTGTAAAATTCATCCTTGAGGGCAATGATCTTGCGCATGAACCTGAGGGCGCAGAGCACGAGGAACGTGTGCGTGGACTTCATCAGTACAAGTATTTTACTTAGCAGGTCCTTGTTCAAAATGCAGTTCTTGATATGGTACGTGTGATGTTCGACGCAGAAGGAAAGCAGCTCGAGTATCAAGCCGAGGAGTTGGACCGTCCTGTAATCCTCGCGCGCGGGCCGATCGCCGATCGTGTTCGCCAGGAGGGGGGCGATCAACGTGCCGATGCTGTTCTTGTAGAAGTAATTTAGGAAGTCGGCCTTCTCCGACTTGTTCACGGAGGCCATCATGTTCTCCGGGTCCAGCAGGAGGCGCAGAACTCCGGCCAGTTGTACGGCTCCGCCTAAACTTTCGCACACCAGCGTTAATATTTTCCTCTCCTCGGCCGAATCTGCCGATCTGTTATTTATTAGTTGGCTTATTTTATTTGCATATTATTTAATTGCACTGAAACTTGCAGCGCGCGGAGAAATAAAATTGTCCACGATTAAAGCGATGAGCCTTAATACTCTTATATTTAGAAATTCTCCCAACTCTGATTCCCCGCGGCCTCGAGCTTTGCTGCATCAACAACGATTTCTATTCCAGAGTCGACGAATTAATAGCTCTTTTGAATGGCATATTTTTCTGAATTTTTAATCTTAGCGAATGTATTTGGTACTTTTTTTTTTTATTAATTAAAGTACAATTTGACGTTTAATTTGCCGATAGCGAGGACATTGCTTTAATGTAATTTTTGAGGTGCAGAATCATTGGCAAGTGTCGGTTCTTGATTGACATAAAAATCACTTTTTATATATTTTTAGATATTTGCTGTCTTATTTTTAGCAATAATTGTGCTCAACGACATTAATGTATTTTCGAAATTGCGCTCGGTATAAAGCGCCTTATTAAAATTAAATTCATTCCCAACCGTACATCAAATTGGACGCATTACGAAGAACAGTAACGTGTATTTATTACTTTTTTTTCAAATAAGCCAACTTTAAGAAATCTTTAATGCATTCGGTTGTTTATTTTATTTTTTTCTCGAAACGTTTGATAAAATCAATATTAAAAATGACCGTAAGTATTTTATGCCGCGAATTTATATACTCGAAAGTTCAGTGCAATTTGGACAAGCTTTAAAAACTATCCGATATAAATGAAAAAAGTGAGGAAAAATTTGCTCGTTGATTTTTTTTTCCCTCTTCTTTTTAACGAGGTAATGAAACGGCAACTTAATTTTATCAATGCTTTTTGTTCGTAAGTGCGTTTTTATGCGGTGGTTTAGCACTTATCTTGGAAAGGGGTAGAGTAACGAGTCTACGCGGGGCATGGTTGGAATGCGATTAGGGAATGGCCGATAGAGAAAGAAATAGAATAATAAATTACCTAATTCGTGATCACTGTCGTTGACAAGCTGAGTGACGATAACGTTAACGAGCATTTGATCCTGTTCCGTGTTGTTGATCTGCTGTAACGTGTAATCCCTGATAACGCTCGGTGAGTATTCAACAATGTAATTAAGAATGTCTATACTAGCGATTTTCGTCTGTGCGTCATTGATACCAAGTGTAATTTCCAAAGCCGGTAAAATGCCCAGTGCCGTCAGTGTTTTGTAAAACGCCTCTTTACCCTGAGGCTGAAGATTTTGCGAAAAATTACAGTATTCCTTAAGAAAGAGCACGAGATCCCGTCTTTTACCGTCTGGCATGTTTTCGTCTGTCAATTGACGGAAGAGCTCGGGGAGGAATTTCTCATCGTCTTGTATAAGAGTCACTATTTCAACTTTGTTAAAAAAGATAAAACTGCTTAGCGTGCTGAGCATGTTGTCTTCGAAAACACTCGGCGTGGGCAGAACCACATCCTGAATGTACTGCACGCGGTAAGTCTGGTGAATTTTAGCGAGTAGCTCTGGGTTTGTTATGGGAATGGCCTGCTTGAACTTCGCCAATTGCTGGAGGTACTGCCTGTGCTTCTTTGGCTGTGGCAACGTGGGCTCGTATTCCAAACAGCCGACGACATCAAAAATCGTGTCGTCGTTAAACATCACTTCGAACAGAGCATTTTTATTTAAAAGAAATATATTCTTAAAAATGTCGTACAAGTGATGCAGACCCTCCATGTTACCCAAGTCCTCGCACGTATGAAATAGGTTCAATAACTTCCTAATGTATCCCTCTGACTCCAAAGCCATTGCTAGCTTCTCTTTTCTCATCGGTGATGAAAGGCAATTACCTATTAATTCGTTTATATCCTCTAGGCGACCTAGTTCACAAGGAGGTAATTCTATAGGCGGTGCGGAATCTGACATATCATCGAATCTTTCATCTTCTGATTCTTCGACGATATCTTGAGTTATTTCTACAGAAGGATCTTTCCCTTGCACTTGACATATTTTTTCCCATATTTCATCGCAACCTGCTTTTTCTTGAAAACTTAAAGCTAAATCATAATTATCACTTTCTGACCATACAATCAAAGTGTCCTAAAAAATAAATACAAATTATTTAATAATTTAACTTAATGAAAAAAAATGATGGAGTAGAACTATTGTTGCTAATAAATTTTATTTTAATTATAATATGCTTTACGTTGCAAGTTTTCCACTAGCTTGTTTTACAATGTACATTATCATTTAGACTTTTCATAACATTATAATCTCTCAGTAGCATTTAATTTTTCTCTATACTACTTTAATAATTCTAATAATTGTGCGATGTGTGTACATATATACATATATGTTGGAAATAGAGAGGTTAGACTTGAAATTATTAGTATCCTCGTCAACCAAAAAGTGCCCCATAAAAAAGTGCCAATCAACGAATTACAATCGATTTTTCTGAATAATTAATAAATCGAATTTTCCATACAAACACGACACAGACAGTCGGCGGTAAATTATTTATCTGAATTTTTAATCGTCAAGGTATGTGCACTGTGTGTGTGCTTGTGTATGTATGTGGATTAATAGTATCTATAGTAATACTCGATGTATTAGAAAGCTAATAAGTGACGAATTTTACCGTTGAATAAATATTTGTGTAGAGATTGTGTGTGTGTGTGTGCGCGCGCGTACCTTTAATTAATTCGTATTGGAAAAATAATTATTTGCTTGTTTTAATATATGTTTAAACTCAATGTTAATCAGTATGAGGAAACAGAGGGTCTTAGTTATCGCTTTAATTTATTAATAGATTGAATTGTCAATTTAACAATGGTGTTTGGATTCTTTGATAGAGACAATTTTTTCGGTTACTTAGTCAGCATGAATTTTGTTATTAATTTAATTTAATTTAATTATGTATAAGTTGTATAAACTGTATATAAGCAAGAATAATTTTTAATTTGACACACGCGTATGCGCGCGCACACGCACACATCACCGCATTTCATACATTCGTGTATCATTTGATTATTGTACACAATAATTACAGTACACAAGCTACGGAAAGATTGAAAATTAACGAAAAATATATTGTCACAATAATAGCGTAAACAAGTAATATCAACTAATGCATCAATTTACAATAGCCATCGTAGGGGAAAAACGAATGTCATTTGTTTTTACTAAATGATTAAGAGAAAAAGAGAAAAAAGAAAAATGATAAATTATTGTATCGAAGAAGAATTAATCATTCAATTGACAAGGATTAGACAATCCAAAAGTATACTTATTGTTTGTTAATTTTAATAAAACAAGTGAAAAACTTGGTAAAACATAAAACAAGAATTTTACCCATGACCCTTATGGATCAACGAGTAAATAATAGTACGTGGCACAATTACCTGTTGTTTCTGATAAGCAGTGTCAGGCTGTATTTTACTCTCTAATAGTACAGTTCCATCACTTTCAGCCCTAACTAAGAGCGATGTGCCCTTTAGCCTATCGACATAAGAAGAAGATACGTGCCCAGTTCCACGATCGTCCCATTGTCTGTCTGCATTTAATGCATATAATTTAACTCTTCTGCGCGTATCTGTCATGATGGGAAGCTAATTTGGCCACATAAAATATCAATATTGTCACCAATCAACTAGCATTCCTCCCTTTTTGCACACACAGCTCTGGATAAATCACTTGAAATAAAAGAAATAAAATGAACGTACACTCTGGAGTGGCTGGCAAGTGAAAGTAAAAACAATCAATCACAAGTTCATGTCTTAAATATCAAGCAGCAGCAAGCTTTTCTTTATCTTTCAGCATAGTAGCTTGCAATGATTCTTATAAAGCACATATTCGTCGGAGTTAGTTGATTTTAGCATCGATGAAAGAGTGGAGCCAAATCCTTTCTCCTGGCAGAGTCTCTACGGTAAGCCAAGTCAACGGAGTGAGAAGTTTTGTTCAATAAAATATTAAGTACCTAATCGTAATCAAGGCTATCGTCGTACACACTAGCGAGCCCGTATTTATATCGCGATACGCACACACGTGCCGACCGACGAGGGACGCAGGCACGCACGTACACGCACACAGAGCCAGGGAGGCGAGCGCCCGCACGGGGGCCGGAGAGACAACGCGTAGGCCTTGTCCTATGGGAGTCGCGTGTTTACGCCAGGTAAAGGTCGGGTGTGCGCGAGGCGCGGGCGCGCACAGTTTGCGCGCCGAGGAGCTCCGGGAAAGCGGTGACGAGGTGGACCGACTCCGGAGTCGCGGCGGCCGGGGCAGGAGATCGGCTGCGGAGTAGGCGGAGGCGGAGGTGGAGGCGGAGGAGGAGGAGCGACTCAGGCAGCGACGTAACGGCCCTTTCTTCCTTCATCAGCTGCGTGCGTGTGAGCGCGCGGGCCTGTGTGCGTGCCCACGGAGTGCGCGCGCGCCTGCCGCGTCGGGCCCTGTGTAAGTGTGCGTGCGTCTCGGCTATGTGTACGCACGTACCCGCGAGGTGCCCGCCCCCCGCGCCCGCCGCACGGCACGAGGCTTTCCAACTCGAGGCGAGTTTATATTTGTTTACCGCCGCCGTTGCCGTTGCCGTCGTCGTCGTGTCGTCGTCGTCGTCGTCGTCGTCGTTGTCGTCGTCGTCGTCGTCGTCGTCGTCGCCCGTTGCCGCACGAAAATGTTTACGCTCTCCCTGCAGTTGCATAAGCCGTCCGCGCACTGCGAGCCTGGCAACAATAAGCCACCTCCTCTTATTCCGCCGTCTCCTCGTCCTCTTCGCGCCGCCTGTCCTTCTTCCTCAGCCTCGCTGCGCGCGGGAAAGCTCACTTACTTACTCACTGACTCACTTGCTTGCTCGCTCTCTCTCTCTCTCTCTCTCTCTCTCTCTCTCTCGCTCGCTCGCTCGCTCGCTCGCTCACTCACGACTCACTCACTGATTGACTAACTAACTAACGAACTAGCGGCACTCGTTCGGGAATTGGGAGAGCGGCGCTGGTGCCCCTGATTCTATCCGCCTCTGCCTCTGCCGTGGAGTGGAATTGCGCGTGCGGTCGGCTCCTCGGTCTTTCCTCTGGCTGCCAATAATCCGCGCAGCACCGTAACAACCTACGGGATGGTACTAGAGTATGTATGGACGTATGGACACGACGCGGGCACTTGAGCGACTTGGAGGGATAGAGGGGGTGTGGAATAGGGATGGGGGAGGGGGCGGGGGGTTGAGAGAGTTTCTGCCGTTGATGGTGCGGCTGGGGGAAGGGGTGGACGGTGCGGGCAGCGGAGGATCTCGTAGAAGCCTCGTAGGCTAGAGCCGGCGCCGATAATCCTCTTCAGCGACTCGCTATTTTTCTCCTCTCTCATCGCCGCTCCTCTCGCACCCTCGTAACCTGCTTTGTAAATATCAAAGCCGTTTTCGGTTGGTCGTGCACGACACACGGTTCACTCCTCTCTCTCTAAATACACACACACACACATGCACGCACAAACATTCGCGCGCGCGCGCGCGCGCGCCTCACGCACACGCACCCCCAGTGTGTGCGTGCTTATATGTATATATACATCTGTATCTGTGGGTGAGTTCGTCGGAGCCCTGAAGCAGTCGTGGTAGTAGCAGACGGGGAGGAGATCGGAGAGAGCGATGAGGAGAAGCCGACGACGACGCGGCTCTATGTTTATTTGCGTGCGCCTGTAAGCGAGCACGGATGTGTTTGCGGGTGCGTGCGTACGAAGCTTACACGAAGAGAAGCCCGTGGGTGCGCGCGTGCGCGCGTCAAGTCACGTGTTTGTATCGGTCTCTCGAGCGGTATTGTGTACATGCGTGTGTATTCAGAGTATCTGGAATATTGGGAGGCTTGGAGGCGCGGGCGCGTGTCGCGACGGGCCGGAGGGACGAGAGCGAGAGAGAAAGTGGATCGTCGCCGACGGCGCAAGCGGCGGCCCGAGTCGAGGGAACATGCGTCACAGTGCAACGCCTCGAGGACGACGTGTCCGCTGAGGTCGGCCCCGGAGGATACCCGAGTACGTGTCGTTAGCCGTGGCGGCGAGGCTTTCTCTCGTATTATTGCTTCTCGAAAGCGCTGCTTCGGCGGAACGCTATTCAGCCTCACCGGAATAGCGGCCGCTTTGTCGTTTTCGTCTTCGATCTCTCTCTCTCTCTCTCTCTCTCTCTCTCTCTCTCCGCTCTCTCTACCACCTCCACGAGCCCGAGCAGCGAGAAGCAAGGGCATTGCGACTGTTCCGAGGAGCGAGAGCTCCGCTAATCCCCGACCCCGGTTTTCTTCTCACCGAGGCAGCCTCGGGTTGCTGGCTCACCGGCCACGCTGGCTTATTGCTCCTCGAATTCCCGGCAGCAGCAGACTCTTCTACGGGTAGCCACAACACAACACTCCGCCATGTTAGATCCTCGTCGCGGGGCACATGCGCGTACCGACGTGTTAGTTTTCGCTGGCATGTGGCGGTGACTTGCAGGGCGCGTGGCCGAGGCCCAACGTTTGTTGTGGCAGTTGCGGCGACGGGGGGCCGGTGACTAGTGGGCGGCCGCGGAGGGAGGAGCTGAGGGGAGGGAAACAAACGGAGAGAGACAGAAGGTCGTGCCGGCAAGGAGGGAAAGCCGAGGGAAGAGCACCCGTGAGTCTGCCCAAGCCGTCCGTTGCCAATTCCCAATAGTATTATATCCGAATTACCGAGTTTTCTAGACGTCGGCAGCCTGCCACGGGGTCCACTGGCTTTGGCTCACGGAATCACCCGCGAATTTTTGAATCTCGCCCCCCCCCCATCGCCACTCTTAAAACGCCTACCTGGCAACAGACATCGTGGACTCTTGGAACCGACCGAGTCCATGAGTGACTTGCGTTTATTACTGCTTTATCCCGCTGTTGGCTCGATTCTCGGAAACTATTCGCTAATCATAGATTGCTCTGTTACTTGGTGACGTCAGCTTTAAGTAACCAAATCCTTACCGATGCGGATTATTTTTACTTTTTATGTCCTCTTACTCATCCTTATCGTCATGCGTTATCATTCGCGTTGTTTTTCACATCTTCGTTATCTTACCGGCTTTATTCCTGACTATTCGTCCCAAAAGTAATATTGATGATATTCGCATTTTTTTTATTACCTGTTCATTTTTTGTCGCGAGCCAAACTACCTACTTTTATCCTACCTCCTTTTCCGTACAATCATTTTCAATATCGATAAATATGCCTAATATTAGTAATATTCTCAGCCAATTATTACTCTTTTTAACAGACTAACCTTAAAGTACGAGATTCGCTTAAAAATATTATCATTGCGTATTGATTAATAGATTGACGAGGGTCAAATGATCCCAACGATAAGTAAGAACATAGTCAGCGGATATAAATTGCACTAATTTCCCGAAATAGTATTTTTAAAGTGGTTACATCATTATTAAGTAAAACGATGTTATTATTCATAAAATTGTTAATTTATGAATTATAATCCATATACGTGTATATCCATGAATATATATGCATACATATCTTAAATTTCTGGTAAATAATTAATTTATTTAATTTGTTATTTATTTACACATCTTTTTTTAGTTATACAACAAACTTATTTGTATACACATGCTAACATATTTTAATGATAAAATCGTTCACTCTAAATAATAATAAACAACTTCATAAACTTTTATTAAAAAGTTTGTAATAATGTTTTGTCGATAGTATTTAAAAGCAATTAACAAATTCTTTAATGCCCTAAATACTTGATAAGCAAATGAAAAAAATCTTTTATAAAATCGAATGCAAGCAAAAATATTAAAATACATTAATTTTTTACGCCTTATGAGCTTTTCATCAAACCACATTCTTATAGGTATCAAATATAAATGACTAATAACTAAGTATATAAATAGACAAATATTTTTATTACAGGAGATTAATTTTTTATGAAGATTAGCTATTGTACAATTTATTACATTGATTCATTTACTGCTCGTAACAAAAAACAAATAATTCAAGTTGTGAGATTTTATTATTTGACAACTTATTAAATTTATTTATAAGCAAAAAATGTTAAAAGTATATTGTATAAAACAAAATTTCGTTTTTCAAAACGTATTTATAATAATATTAATGTAACGTTGATTAGAGGAAGTTTTCACCTTAACCTGAGTTTAAAGTATGAATTTTAAACTTTAAAAATGTCCTTCAATAACGATCATTGGTCAAAGCTCATGTTTTTCCATTTTAATTTGGAAATAATGAAGCTAAGGATGAGCCAAATGACTGATCCGATTCTCTTTCACACACTACGCACTCACATATCACACTTTAAGAGGTTACCAGAAATTTTTCCGTTACTGAAATTTTGGAATCATACCTTATGAATAATTACTGTTATTTTCTCGCATCGACAACCATTTCACGATCTCTTCAATACTACCGTGAACCATTTTTGAAAAACTTTTTTATTGCTTAATGTTCCAACAAATTCAATAATTTAAATATACTTTTCTTTTTTTATTCTAATAATCGTTTTCTTGCATTTATATCTAATCATTTTTTCTAAATCACCAAGTAATAAAAAGCAGCATACACAGTGAAATGGACAATGGATGAAATAATAATTATCCATCGAATTCCCCAAAATATGTCAGTAAACCAGCCTGTCTGATATCAGCTTAATCGATGGAAGTACCTCGTGCACATTTCTCCAATCTTCTTCGCCTCACTAGTTCTTGCTCACTCAATGTGTCACTTGGGGCTGTATTCAACGAAGGCGATGCATCATTAGTACTTGCACTAGAGGATTCGGCTGTGCTTTCAATCGGAGCATCAATAGTCACTGATGTGGAAGCCTGTATTTTGTTTGCAACATTTGGCTTGTAACTCTCGGATGGGTTAGCTCGAGAACTTTCTCCCATCTTAGATGTTGTCGCACTCGACAGTTTTGAACTTAAGCTTTCGTTCGCTGAACTGGTTGGTGGCATTGTTGTAGGAATGCTAAAATAAAATAAAAATTGTCCGTTTGCTTAAATTATGTTAGTTTTTAACAATGCTTTGATAATAAGGCATAAATAAATGACATCAAGGGTGAAAAATAAACAATATTCACTTTATTGAATGGTAATTGATGCGAAAATTATGTCATTTCATAAAAGCAGCAAAAAAGATATAAAAAAAAAATAAGCACCGTCTATTGAATAGCGATATAAAATAATCAATGTCTATAGGGAAGAGGAGGTAATTTAAATGCCAATCGGCGAAAACGAAAAACTTTTGTCGCTTTGTTGAAGTACTTACTTGGCGGTAATTGCGACAGTCTGGTATTGACCCATCATGGCGATTGCCGCATCCAGTAGTAACTGAACTCTCTTCAATGTCTCTATCCTGGCCTCGACTGATTGTCGTAAGTTTCCCTCCATCGTTCTCAGCTCCTCTTCGCTCAGTGTAGTCAAATTAATTGGTGGCGTAGGTACAGGCGGCAAGGGGATAATCGGGTGAAAAGAAGGTGCGAATACTGGGATGCCTCCAGGTGGTATGTGTTGGAAAGTAGGCGCTTGGTGAGTCGCTGTCGAGGTGCTCGGCCCTGGTTGCGAGGTCACCCCGGACACTCCTGCCGTCGGTGGCGGTGGCGGCGGAAAATTCGCCCAAAAATTCGGTATCTGAAAGGGAGCTACTGCTCCCGGTGGTGCTTCTGTTTTTGCAAACGAAGTTTCGATTAGTCTAATTAAAATGGTATTGTATATTGTCAACGACAATTAAAACGCTTAACGCATCTTATTATTGGAGTTTTTAATTTATCCATTTATCCGAAAGAATTGTCGTAGGGCACTGAAAAATCTTTTCAAGTCCCTTTTTCCTAATAATAAAGAAGCGATTGCACGAAGGGTAGGTTAAAACAAATTTGCTTTTTCCCGATCCCCGGATCCAAAAGGTCAGATTTACTTACGTTGCAGATTCGGGCCCTGAGCAGGTACGGGTTGAGGAGCAGCTGCAGCTGCAGCCTGCTGAGGTTGATTTTGTTGCCTTGTCGTTTGCGTATTCGCATTAGTTCTCAAGATATTCAATCTACACGTCGGGCAAGTTTGCTGACGTTGAAACCACGATCGCAGACAAGCAGTATGGAATATGTGATTGCACGGTAACTTTTTGCTTGCGCTGACCATTTCTTCCCTTTACATGTTCAAAAAGGTCAATCAGCAAGGATTACGCGTGCATAATATTGGACAAAGATAAATTGACAAATGAACCGCTAAAATACATACCTACAAATAATGCAGACATTATCTGCTGCAGCCAATTCTTCAGGTGTTGCATTAGGATATAAAGTATTCATATTTCTTATAGCTCTTCTAGACATTACAATGTCGTGAAAGGCTTTTTTAAAGTTTCTCATAGTATAATACATGGGTCTGAATGTGAATAAAGGTAGGGTGTATATTCTGACCATAATTGCAACAAAAGCAATGTACAGAGTAACCTAAAAAGTTTAATGCACAATCAATAATGCGGTGAGAACATAATGACAAAGGAAACGTATTCATAAGATGCAAAATGTTTTTTTTTTTTTTTTCATTTCTAAATTCTTGAAACAATAAATTTATATTACTGAAAGTTGAAGTATTGCAATGTCTTTCATTTACCTTCAATAAGCCAATGATTAATTCGGTATACAACAAAAATACAGGCTTATTGTCCCATGGATTATCTCTTTGTAAATCAATTGTGTGAAGTATATATTTTATATTTATGTTTAAAACAACAGTTATTAGTAAAGCGTACTCAAAGCCAAATACAAGTTGAACAGATGCTCCCTTAGCAAATGTTGAAGTGCATGCATATGTGAACATTGTTAAATTTATATAAAATAAGATTCCTAACAAAGTTCCAACTCTGACATGAAACAACCGTGTTATTACTGGACTTCTTTCCATCTGTAAATAATGTATCAATTGAGTTATGTCATTGAAATGTAACATATTTGTGAAAAATATGTTTAAATGTACAGCCATTAAAATACTTGCATAGTCAATTCGATCTTCAGCCAACCAATGAAATGATTTTATAAATAAAAGTAGTGTAAATAATGCAATAAACTTTGGACTAAAATCGTCTCTAAAAACAGTAAACGCCAAGCAAGCTTCAGTCACGGCATACCAAAGTTTTTCCATTAAATGCTAAAATAGAAATACAATTGAAAACAGAACTATCGACGTAGCTCGGAGTAAAGTATCAAAGTTGGCAATTAAATGGCTTATGTGTAAATCTTACTTCAAATTCAGCTGCTCTTAAATTTCCAAAGAAAATTTTTCTTAGAAAAGTGTTTGCCATTAATACCAGAATGAGACCTTGGACATAAATGACCTAAATAAGAAAAAAAAGAAAAGCAGTATAGAAGAAATACACAAATGCATTTATAGGTGAAAAAGCAAAATGTATAAAAAATTAAAGCTTTTCTTTAATCAGCATTTACAGAGGGCAACGAATAATTTAGATTGCCTCGAGCGCCAAGGACCAGGAGCGAAGAAAGATTCCAAAGTAAAAGGAAATGTATTCGATAAAAGAAGTCAAGGCATTACTATTTGCTCATAGAATGCAAGCATATTGTTTGGCTGGAGCAGGTCAAATATAGCTCGCAGTTAAGTAAAAAGGGCCAACTGTAAGACTAAACACTGGAAAATGGATGTATCCATTAATATTGTAAGCCGTTGACATTTGGCATAGAGAAGTCAATGGGTTGCGTAAATATGAGTGGCCGCAGGATCGCTGCGAATCGACGTAATTCGGCTGATCGTTGCTGGCGAACGAAAAATCAAGGGGCGAACCGTAAAAATTGTAATCGAGGTAGCGATTTTAATCGAATGGTAATTAACGGCCATGGCGATGGCGAAGGAGGGGGATCGGGGAGGAGGGCCGAGATTTAAAGGCAGGCTGGTCGAGACGACCGTGCGTCAAGTGTAGAAGATGACACGCGACAAAGACGAGATCTGATCGGAGATGGATAAGTAAATAAAGTGGCATAACTGGACTGGGGAGGTCGATGGGAAAGCGAGGTCGAGTCAATAAAGGCTAGGACAGACGCGAGATCGCGGCGCCAAGGCAATTGCCAGAGGTTAAGCGATAGGAAAAAAGTCATCTAACGTACAGCCATGCTCGGGTTGGATTTGGTTATGTAGACGACGGATGGGTAGAACTGCTTCTTCTGATAATAGGCATTGCCGATAACAGCGCACGTAAGTGCGACGCTGATCAGCACAACACCCGTGGCTCTCATCTTCGTCCAGGGTTGGGGTTCTCCTCGGTGCTCGCTTGCCGGACTCCTGGGGCTCGATCTCGGGGCCAGAGCTCCGGGCACAGGCACTCCAGAGCGTCCAGAGAGGACCAGATGCACAGACCCGAGGCGGTCGCGCGCGCGTGTGTCCACCACTCGGCGCTACGTCAGTCTCTCCCCACTTCTCCCCAACCGCCGCTGCCGACCAAGTCGACCGCCAGCAGCAGCAGCAGCAGCAGCAGCAGCGGAGCCCGCGGCCTCCCGGTCACCGGAGCACCGGGAAATTAGGGCAGCGGTTCTCGCGGTGGCCGCGACGACGGCCCAAACCGACCTCGAGGGAGGCTCAGGGCGCACGACTACCCGGGGCAGTGCCGGCCGTAGCTCCGCGCCCCTTGGCCAGAGGGATCCGCTCCGTTCGGTCAGAGGCGAGCCGAGTCCCCGGGAGAGGGGGGACGACGGGCGAAGGAAAACACTTGAGCGCGCTCGAGGCTTCGGCCGCTGCTCCTTTATTCGGGCCCTCGCGGGGCTCTGGTCTCGCTCCTCCCGCCCCCCCGGCGCCCCAGCCTAGCGTCAGCAGCCTCCTCCTCCTCCTCCTCCTGCCTCGGGCCCTTGGCGGCGAGCTCGTCCTCTCGCGCAGCTTCGGCCTTCCTCGCTCGGCGTCAGCTCCGTCCGCACCGCCGCTGCCTCGACGCGAGCGGGCAGCAGGCGACGGGGATTGGCGCTGCGGACGCGAGCGGCCGTCGGCCCAACCACCCGACGACATACGTGTCGCCCGGCTACGAGGGCTACGTCCACGTACCCGGCTGCCTGCCCCCCTGCGCGCGCATCCCCCGCCGCACCCCGGCGATCCTCCACACCCCCACCCCCCGGAGAGCCAGCCGCGACTATCGACCTCTCGCGGTCTCGTCTCGCTCAAGCCCCGGGGCGGGGGTCGGCTCCCCGAGACGCGGACACCGAGCGACGATGCTCGGCCGATCCGAGCCTGCCGATCGACCCCAAGCTCGGCGAGGCCCTGCGCGCGCCTCGCTCTCGCACCCTCGAGTCGGCCTCCTCCGAGCAGAAGAGGCCTTCCCCACGCCTCCGCCGCACTTTCGCCACCACGGCACAATAGCCGATCCGCTTTTGTTAATCGCTGCTGCGCGTCTCCGCGGACCCGGTTCGGCCCCTCTGCCCTTTTGTTTCATGATTTGCGAGGCCAATATTGCGGAGGATCGCTCGCGTTTAAACGTAAGTTGTACCGATTAATGGCATTTCTATTTTCCGACTCGCTCCCTCGCTCCTCCCTTCTTTCCACCCTTACGCATTCCCGACCCATTCGAAACGCCGCTTTTAGCCTCGACAATCGTGCGCAAAGTCATTGACTGTTCGCAATCGTTTACACCGCTCCCCATCTCCTTGCCTCTGACGGAACCCCCCCAATGTTCTTTAACGGAAAATAATCTTCGTTAAAATTTAAAATCCCAGCACGTTATGGCTTTGCCCTCTCGTATGCGCGCGAGCGTCTATTTATGTTGCGCTCCGACGTGTCTTAGTTATAATTTTACACAATCCGCCGAAATAATCCACCCGAAATAATAATTTTTAAACACGTTTAAGAACATGGATTTTCTTCATAAGCGACGATTCATGTCGTCGCCCTATAGATCAGAGAGGGAAAGACTCATTACCGTCAAACGATGGAGTGTTAGAAAGTTTTTTAAGCTCTTAGGTAAGGC
This sequence comes from Kradibia gibbosae, assembly GCA_018907135.1. NCBI lineage: Eukaryota > Metazoa > Arthropoda > Insecta > Hymenoptera > Agaonidae > Kradibia > Kradibia gibbosae. The sequence goes on along the minus strand of JACCHX010000001.1, from coordinate 29,474,813 downwards.
CTGCACAATGAGTTTGATATACCATTGCGAGACAAACATTTTTTTATAAACTGTTTGATTCATTATAGGTAAGTTAGAAGATTTTCTCGAATATGACAAGTGCTACCGACTAGCCGATAACTATTTAGTAGCTATGGTTTTTACGTATTTTTTGAGGGCATCGCTCAACCCGGAAGAGTACACAAGACAGAACTTTTTCGCTGCATTGTAAATCTCACTTATAATACTCATTTTTATATCCTTAATTTTTATTCCTCCTTCCCAATAAAGTATCTTTCTAAACCCTTTTCAATTTTCTATCTACATCTCATTTTTTACGATAGAGTTAAAAATTTTCCATCTCTCATTTACGTCAACAAACTTCATCTCTTGCTACTTATTTAAGATTGAATTTAAATTTTTTCCTTATTGAACGATAAAGCACATTATTTTGTGATTAAATAAATCAATTTCGAATCTCTATGTAAGAATAATTTCAATGAAAATTGGAAAGCTCCCGTTAAAAATTCAATATAAACAAAACATAGAAATGTAATAAAAATGTTATCACTTCTATTAAAAGTAGAAAAACATATTTTTATCTTTATATTATTTTTCAAAGGAACTTGGCTAGAAGTAAACTATTTAATAATACGTTTTATAAAATAAAACTGATCACTAATATTATGTGATTAATACTTTTGCTAATTCGATTGTACTTTAATTATAGTTTATTAGTTTGTTGGAATTTAAATTAACGACAATGGCAGTAAATTGACGATCTCGGTTTGCAACCATGGGTAAAAATGTATTTTTTTTAATTTTAAATTCATTTACAGCTACACTTTTAAAAATGAATGTTCCACGTACAAAAATAAATGTCTAATCTTAAAATGAAAATGTTATAAAAAAATATCGACCTTTCCTTTAACTTATTATTCAGAATATAACTTGTGCTAAACAAATGGAAAAGCATGCTTCGGCCGGATTTTTCACGACTTTAATTATCGATATTGTAAATGCATAAAAGTGTTGACTCAGTTGACCGTTAACGACATAGATTTCAATATTTTATCGTCGCTACGAAATCTAAAAACTAAAATACCGTTTTATTGTTAACGTAAATAGATACTTGGCCTACAATATGGAGGAGGACGACGGTGAATTTTTGCTGTTGGAGATGGAGGATTGGCTGGGGTGTACTCCGAGTGAGCTAAAGCACAGGCGTTATGCGTTATTTCGTCGCATGGAGTATCGGGGCGCAGTATCACGTTTCTGTTGCGAGGTAGTCATGAAATCGGTAAATCCGGAACACGAGGTTTGGTCGAGGTGCCGACACGCTTACCATTCGGGTGCCGTCAGCGAGGGGATGTTCTTCGATCACGAGTAAGTTGGCTCGTAGTTGCTATTCTGCACAACATTCTATTTATACAAATGGCTCGCTTCTATTCGAATGAATGATTTAAAATTAGAAAATGAAGTTGTTGTTTGTTAAAAGCTTTTCTATTCGTCGGCCGAAGGAAGATTGGCGTTGAAACTCATTGGCATATGAAATAATTATGATTTTTTGTTCACAGAGTGAAAGATGTTTGTCCTACCTGTAAGGATGATAATGACGACGAAAGGGACTACTAGATTAAAGTAGATAAGGAGACTGATATTGAGTAAATATATTATGTAATATAAATACGGCGCTAGTTTTATTATTTAAACGAATAAAAATACACCACAGTATATTTCCATTTCATATTCCATGCTATTTAAGAAAAAATGAATGCATAATGATTTACAATAATTAACTATTATCTCATTCTAGATTTCACACAGCAGATATAATATGCTAAATAATTAAAAAAAAAAAAAAAAAAATAAAAAAAAAATAAAAAAATACACCATTCTAAATATACGTTCGCAATCTTAAAAAAAATATATATATATATTTATATAAAAAATCATAAAGAATAAATGTCGAGTGATTTTTTATAAAGTATTCCTCTTGATTTCTTATAATAAATTTTGATTATAGTCTCGGCACGCACACACCCGTAAAACTTGTTCACTCTAACCTTTTTTTAAATATCAATTCATATGCCTACTCAATTGTGTTGTCTTGAGTATAATTCTGGGACTTTGTCTCTTCGGCGTGATCGGTAACACAGCTTTCATCGGAGTTCGACGCGAACTCAGAGTAGATTTTCTGGCCGACAACGATTTTGCACTTCTCGGTGTCTTTACGGTTAAGGGCTTCTTAATGTGTGGTGTTTTACATATTGGGCTCTCATTAAGCTTACTCATCTTAACATTATCTTGATACTGTCTCGTAATTAAGGTGTCATTGTTCAGCATAGTTTGCGTAAAATGATTATCCTGCGAATTGCAGGCATTAAGTTCTTGGCTCACACGCTGATTATTAAAGCGCGTCGATTGTCGGCGACTGCCACCACTAATAGTCACCTCCATTTTCATTAAAGGAGAAGTAATCGGCGAGCGACGGTTCTTATCGTGTCTTCTACGAATGACTGCTTCATTGTGCAGTCTTTTAGTGCCTAAAACAGAGACGGATTATTTAATAAATAATAAAAGTATGATATTTTCTATATATATATGTATATACGAATAATAATCCCAAGGCTAAAGTTGTTCGAACGATGTTCATGTTAATTCACGTGGATAGATTGAGAAATAAAAAAGCTCGTGACTTGAATTTATAGCATTGATAGGAGGTGAGGCAAGGTAAGGTAAGACGCATTTTTACGATTGCATACGACCAACATCGAAGGGTTAAGAATGGAGACTCTCGGGGGCGCAGCATCTTTACGCGTGCAAGCCCCCAAAAGAGGTGGCTCGAGGGCACGGAGCTTACCATTAGGTGTTCTGGGCCCTTCCCTCGCAGCACTTTGTGCAGTCACGTGCACTCTCAAGGACTTGTTGCTCCTGGCGTCGGGAGCGTCCTTCGTCGGGTCGTCGAAGAGCTTGGCTTTGGCCAAAACCATGCCCGCGTTCTGCGTCCGCAGTTTGGCTACGGAGGCTCGGCCGGTCTGAGGCACGGGGGTGAGCAGCTTAGCCTCCTGTCTAAAGTAAACGTCCGCGTCCTTCCACGAGACCGACTTCTCCTTGCGCGTCTCCGATGTCTTCCTGCTCCTGTCCGGGCATTCGGAATTACAAGGCATCAGGTTCTGTTGGCTGTTGGTCTTCTTGAGCTCCTTCATCTTGTTGTTGAAGTATTGGGAGTTGTTGATGAATTCCCCGCTGTGAAAGGATGAGGCTCGTCGTACCGCCACTGGGTTCGAAATCTTCCTTCCGCTGCAATTTAATTAACAATTTTAACAAGCATTCGGCACTTTACAATGCTCGGAGTACACAAACTCAGCCTCCTGCTGTCCGGGGTGCGCGCAAGTTTGGCCTTCGCTCGACCAGCCCTAACGCGAGATTATAGGTATCGATCGAGTACCTTGCCCCCTCTCCCCCCCCCCGGCAGTACGCCCAGCAATAACGATAGTCGATTACGGTTTCGCGTGGAAAATCTCAGAGCCGGGAAAAAAACCCCGACATTAATTCGGCGCAAAGGTCGAGGCTACGAGTCCTCGTAGTTGTCGCGTGCTCCGAGAGTAGCGACCGATCCCGAACAAGCCGAGGCTCGGAGAGACGCGACCGGCAATGGAGCAAAGCTCGAGTAGGGGCGCTACCTGAAGGGCGAGGCATCGGGGCCGTGGAAGACTTCGTCGTCGAGGAAGCCAAAGTCCTCGTCGCTGAAGGAGCCGCGGGTGTGCTCGGCCGTGTGGCTTATGAGGGTGTTCAGCTGTTGCTGCAGGTACTCGAGTCGGGCGTTGGTCGCCTCGCTGCAAAAGGGCGCGCTGTGCCGGCTCTCGGGCTTGGGCACCTTCTCCAGGTTCTTGTAGGAGTCCCGCTTGAGCAGAGGTCGGCTGCGCTTCAGGCTGCACTGCTTGGGACAGTAGTCGCCCGGGAGGGGCTCGGGCTTCGGCGCGGCAGTCCGCACCTCGGGCTTGTCCGATATGTGCCAGGAGACGGTGCGATGTACTTTCCTGTTGGGAAACCAGGCACTGTCAGCCCTTCCGATGAGCTCTCCCCGCTTTTCACGATTGGGCGCCGCGGGGAGCTTCCTGGGCCCCCTACCCTACTCTACTGTCCTCCCCCATGCTGCTCTGCATCTCGCGCACGCGACAATTTATCTTCTCCAACTTGCGATTCTTATTTTTTTTATTTCGTTTCTTTATTCACGAATGGGATAAAGGCGCACTTTATCCCGAACTCGACAAGTTCAGCTTTTCGCGCGACAAAAGGAAAACAAATTCAATATTCATTTAATCATCGCTGTAACGTTAAGCTTATTATATTACGGAACATCGACTTTCGATACCTAAAGGATTTCCAAGCGTACGCAAGCTCTGCTGGATCCTGTTGTTTGGCTACTCCGATGCTATACAGGTTTAAATGCTTCTCTGTTTCCCACTCGTTTTTTTATAACTTACGATCATTGTAAACGAATTTGATGAACAATTTTTTGCACGCAAAAATGGCCAATCGTTATTCTCCATGGATATGTTTTTTTTCTCAAAGAGCCCATTTATATTTTAGAATTTATTCATTATGGTCTTTAAGGCCCAATCAATTCCCTGTTTAATTCAATTTAATTTCAACTCCAATGCATAAGCTATGAAATTCGTTTTTATTTTACCTTACTGGTTTTTCTTGTGATCTCCTTCTCAAACTTCCGATTTTCCTCGCGCTCGGAGATCTTATAATTTTGTGCTCGGCGGATCTTCTTATCTTTAATTCTTTACTAAGCCTTTTAGCCAAATGATCTGTGCTTGCGATATTTTCAATGTTGGCTTCTTCCAAGGTTTTTTCGTATTCACTTTGTACTATGCTGATTGGATTTACAGTTAATGTGTTACTAGATCCACTAGTTATACTTTTAAATTCTTGCGAAATGCGAGACTCGATTGCCGATACTCTACTTTTTATTTCTTCGTATTCACTCTTAGGTATTTGAACATATTCTTCGGATTCTCGAATCATTGGCTTTGAATTGTCTGATGCGTTGGACAAAGATGATCTTCTTAATGAGTAAGAATGCGTAGACCTTCTCGTTGAAGTTTGGCGTTTGAATTTGTTTTTGTTTTCATAGTTGGATTTCTTTTGTGGCACTTGTTCGATACAATCATCTGACAAATTAATATTAGCTTCCAAGAAAACTTCTTCCAAAGTTTCACTGTTGATTGAATTTCGTATTTTGGTTTTCGGCGAGTTGAATGGTGATTCAATGCTATGACTTCGACGTCTTTTTTTCGAATCGAATGAATTACTCGTAGAACTCCAGCGTCTTTCCATACAAGGACTAAAGGATACTTTACGTCCGTCTTTGTTTTGTTCGATAAGCTTTTGCTTAGGTTTTGGTACGAAGCGATCCAAACTGAGCCTCAATTTCTTTGATTTATCGTTTTTATCACAAATTTTTCTACACCGTACAAAAAGATTATTTGTTTCATTCTTTTTTTTAATTTTATTTTAAATTTATTTAAAAACCAGCAAGAAATTTAAAAACTTACGTTTCTGTACAAGGCTTCTGTGAAATATATTTTTGCATTCCAATTTTTTGGCTTGGACTTTTTTCTTTTGAAGGGCTATAGATATATACCAAAACTTAATTAAATCACAATAAATAAGTTTCATGATAATATTAAATACATTCATATTAATGGAACATAAAACCATGCAACACATACTTTGGATTATTAGAAACTGGGGAAGAAAATGGGTAAGTGTTACCAAAAGAAATGCAGGTGGGCATAACTTCATGAAAATTTCGTCTGCAAAGGGAAAAAATTCTTTCAAAGTTATTATAGTATGACGTATGGGCCAAAAATTAGTTACACATAACAAAAACACATAAAAAATCATGCAAAATTATTAAAATAAAATTAAAAAATGTATCTAAAAAGAGCACTGAATTTTTTATTTAAACAAAATAAAAAACTTAAAATTAATCAGACTTCAAAAAAAGCAGTTACTTATTAAAATATTTTGTATGCGGTAAAATTAAAAAAAAAACCATGCTAATTAATCATTAACAAAAAAAGAACGTACTGTCTTTTAATGTTTAATGAATCTATACTATCGGCAACTTTTCGTTTTTTCCCTGCTTTTAAAGATGGTGTATGTAATTGATAAGCTGGTTCAACAGCAAGGCGATTTTCTGATATATCCAAGTCGTTCGGGCTTTGGCTTTTTCCAACTATTTTTTTCAAACCACTTAGCATTCCTGCAATATTTTACAGCAATTGCATTATTCGTATAAGTTTTAAATAAAAATGGAAAAATTTGCATATATTTTAATATAAAAATCATTTACTTGTAAGACTTCCACTACGATGTTTTTTCTTTTTGCTTTTAAATGAAGAAGAAGGATCGGATCGATCCAATTCATTATCCATACTTCCAACAGTATCCATTGATATCGATTCAGTGATATCATCAGGTAACATACCGATTAAATCAGCATTTTCAATTAAGAGCTTTGAAAAGTTAAAGTTAAATATTAATAAATATTTTTGGTTGTGTATAATTCATATTTTAAAAAAATTACCTTAACAATTGTGAGGTGAGCTTCTAATCTTGACTGAACTGCAATCATAGTCGTTTCTTGTAAAGGCATAATATTTGGTCCAAAAACTCTGGCTAAGTTATCAGTCCCCATTTTATTATATTTTTCATAAGAGGCTACTGTCTTTAAAAATTTCATAAGATATGCTAATGTATTCAAATGGTGAGGAGGTAATAATATACAAGCTAATAGCAATGCATTAATCTTATTGACTTTAACCATGTTACATCTTATAAATAAATCATGATATATGAAAGGTATCAAGGGCTCTGGTAAATATCGAAAGAACGTTTTTAAACAATTTGCCACATCTATTGAACTATATTTTTCATCTAAACTGCCTCCATTATCAAGCCTCTGTATGATTTCTTTTTGTCTGAGCTGCGAACCAGCCTTCCTGAATATGCCTTCTTGACAAACATTATCCAACAAAAATTTTGCGGCTTGACTTACAAATACTGGAACGTGAATTATTGCTCCCGATGATAAATTAACAACATCCAATGGCAAATAAGATAGTGGAATTTTAAAAACTTTTTTCAAAACAGTTCCATTTCTTTCTGGCTTATCTGTTTTGACAACATTTTTCTTTATACGAAACTTAACCCCTAAACTTCGCAAATTTCTCGTGACTACTTGGTAAACTTTTTCTTTATGCAAAACGTCGTAAATCAACATTTTTATATTTATATATTATATTCTTTTTTTTTACAATAAATTGGATACACTTGTCATTCATCGATCTAGAAAAAATTTGCTTATAAAACCAAACATTTTACCGCATCAAAAAACATGCGAAAATTCAAATGTTAAAAATTTTGAGTCCTTCTTGAGTAAAATTTCTATAAATGTATGCTTTAATCGTTATCGATGTGAATTATAAACATAAAAGCACCTTACTAGCGCGCAATACCGGAATAAAATTATCTTTCTGTACGAGTACTAAAAGAAATACAAAAGGCGAAATGCATAAAGAGCTTACGTTTTTAAATTCACCATTGTACGGTAAACATATTGTTGTAAAGTAACCGCCAAAATCATAAAACCTAGTCTCCATGTAAGATGCTACGGATTTTATATCTGTAACAATCTGATTCTGAGCCTCATTTATTGTTAGCAATAAGAGCGACATACTTATGAATTATTCAAAATTTCGGATTGCCTCAATATATGCATTTAATTTTTACAAAATATTACTTCGCTGAAAGATCGTTCTCATAAGTGTGCACCCGAATGCTCGTAGTCAATATCTGTCAAAGCGACTTCTGCTAGTCCCTTTAATTTCTGGCATTATCATTTTGTTGCCAAATCAAAGAAGCGGCAAATATATATCTACGACGATACGATATAGGAGCAAAAAACGCAAGTCGGTCGATATTTAAAAAGATAAAGTATAATTACGGTCGTGTGAGAAACAACTTGCGCACGCGTGACAAAAGTATGTGACAAATTATTGAGAGGGTGAAGGGTAACGTTGTACTCTTTATGTACGCTTACTGTATGTAGCTTACTGTATAAATATAACAAAAAGAAATTAATATGAATAGTATGAATGTGCTTATTAGTACATTATAGCAAGGATGTTAAAGCAGCAAATCATTGAATCGATGTTGAAGAACGTTGGCGAAAACACTGGCCCGTGTTGTCGCGGTGTGCGCTGAATGATCGATACTTGTTTAAATACTCCTTCGTCAGATGCCATATTGGTTTTTTTTATTATCATTACGTTCGATTGCCACTTCCTCGACCTGACCCTCGACTCGACCGTGTCCTTATCTCATTCAGCTATCGTCTGCATAACTGTGATCAACGTTAGTTTTCACAAAGCAAACGTTATCATTATTATATGAAGTACTAAACGATAGAGATGTCTTTTCTGATAAATGAGTCGACATTGGTTTAATTGATATTGAAAGTTTAGCTTATCAAATAATTTTTATAATTGTGTAAAAATGTAAGCTGTCAAGCTTTTGTGAAATGGCGCCGCCGAAAGAAAAGTGGATTAGACGTTTTGTTATATCGGAGACAAGCTGCCATAAAAAAGATTTTACCATCTATAAAGTTACTTCGTTGGTATATACTTTAATTATTACAATAAATAAAATTTTTTATATTCGAATTCTGTTGATACTTCTTATTTTTATATGTAGTTATATATATATATATATATATATATATATACATATCTATATAATTCAATTGCCTTTTTTACTTTAGATGTTCTTAAAAACGTCACCTGACATTGTCTCCAAGGTCTCTATTTGGAAGCGCTACAGTGATTTTAAAAAACTTCACAGTACTTTGAAAGCATTACACTCTTCGCTGCAGATAAAGGAGCCCTTTCCACTATTTCCTAAGCCAAAGTTTTTCGGAAGATTCGAGACCGAAGTTATAGAAGAGAGAAGAGAGTCTGCTTTGAAGCTTTTGGAATATGTAGGACGTTATAATGCATTGTTTACCAGTGATGCTTTTGTAAAATTCTTTGAGACTAATAGTATTGATAAACAATTTCTTGATTGTTCTCAGTCCTTGAGTTCTGATACTTCAGAAGATGATCGAGCTAGCAATTGCGAAACTGCTGAACGTACAATCACTAATGCAACAAATCTTCCAAAATTTGTTTGCACTAAAAAGGTGACACCAATTATTGTGAAATCTAAAAACCATTTTAAATTAAATAATGTAAATATCAGATCCACTAGTATAAAGGCAACGGTTATCAAAAATTCTTATGAACAAAATCGTATAAGCAGTAACAATAATTCTAAAAAAACTCTCAACGATATCGACGATGGATTAGAGATATTGACTAGTCAAGAAAATTTTGTAAGCCCTAAAGAAGGCACTTCTAACTCCTCTGCTGCCATAATACACGATGGCTCAGACTTAACGCAAACTATTTATGAAGCTGCACAATATATTTTAATTGCAGCTGCGCACATGAGTGCTGCATTTCGTCATGAAGCAATTGCAGAGTACGAAGAAGCCTTTACTCAATATAAACTTGGTATTTCACAACTCATCAATGGTATCCAAACTGAAGAAGATGTGGATAAAAAAGTTTTAGTTCAAGAAAAAATTACAAAGTACTTAGAGAGAGCTGAAAAGCTGTACAACAGACATTTGAATTGTAATGTCTCAGTATTACTTAAGCCTATTTCTGAGCTACGAAATTATAAAGTCATTGAGCTTAAAGAGTCAATAATGATAGTTAAAGATACTTTACAAGGATTTAAAAGAATTATAAAGGTAATGTACTTTGAAGAAAAAATTACATACTTCTTATATAAATAAAATGCATTCATTTTTATTACTTATTAAAATTAAATTTTTTCGCATATTTATATAAATTTTATTTTAAGACCGTAGAAAAAATGGCTGACTGTCAAAAAGATTTTAGTTACATTTTAAGAGGAAAAGTACCTTACATGGTTCAATTATATTCTTGCATGCATACCGACTCTACAGTTTTCTTAGTATTACAATATATGGAGTAAGTTTAAAACTTGAAATTTACAAATTGATGATTTTTATAAGTACAATTTTTTTAACAATTTACTAACAAATGTATTTACAGTAGAGGCAAGCTTTGGGATTATATTAGAAGTAATTATAAACCGAATAAAAAAGAATGTATCGTTGATAAAAAGAAACACTCACGATCTTTCAGCTGTAACGCAGTAATTCAAATGATTCAAAATGATTTTCTAAAGGAGTCGTATACTGAAGAGAATCCTTCAGAAATACAAGTGACCAACGGAGAAAAACACAATTCAAAATACGTAGAAAATGAAACTAGTCTTTTAAATAATCCTATATCTGGAGATACCACTGAATTAGTTGTAAATGCGCAAAAGTTATTGCAATCTGTTAATGCTACATTAAAGCGGAGTAACTCCATTGCGAGTAGGCTAAATGAGTCAGAATATCTTACATACAAGCAAAATGTAAATAATGAAGTAATTGATAATTTAGATGGTAATATCAATGGTTTGGATAAGGGTTTTTTGACTGTAAATGAAAATGATAATTTTAGTGAAACATACCAAAATGGTGTTGATAATAGCAAGCAAATTTACGTAGAAAGAAAAAATGAATTAAAACACGATATCAAAACTTTAGATGAAAAAAAGTGTCTTCAGTTTACTAATTTAAATATAACCAATTCACCTACTATTGATAATAGTTTGAATGGAGTACCTTTTAAAACGTTCGGAAGTCAAGATAATTGTAAAAGCATAGATGATTATTACATTGAAAAAGAAAGAGAAAAAGAAATGTGGTCTGTTCCAGAATCTGTGATAAAAGTTTGGGCTGCAGAAATACTTTTGACATTAGAAGCCCTCCATCAGCAAGATGTTATAATATCTGATTTAAGACCAGATAATATTTTAATAGATGATTCTGGACATGTCAGTATGACGTATATTGTACCCCGTAAAGATACTGAATTATTAAGATTAAAAAAACCTTACTCCTCTCCTGAATTGTGTATGTTTACACCACCAATTTCAATCTCTACATCAGCTGATGTTTGGAGTTTTGGAGTTCTTCTATACGAATTATTAACTGGATTCGTAAGTTATTTTTTTATTCAAGCTCTTATATTTTGTTTTTGTACAAAGTTTTCTCGGTTTTCTTCTCAAAAATTTAAAATATTTGTACTATGTTTGTTACAAAATCAATATTTATTTACAAATATTAAACATTTTTTAGGATTTTCAAGCGCAGCATCCAGGACAATTTCATTCTCATTCCATACTTAACATTCCAAATAACTTATCGGAGAATGCAAAATCTCTTTTACTTAATGTAAGAAAAACATAGTTATGATCTTTACGTCAAAACAGTTGCTTATTCAATGTAATAAAATTTTGTTTTTAAATATTAAAAATATTTTAGATACTAAAATATCAACCCAGTGACCGCTTAACAATTCCAGAAATAAAGCAACATTCCTTTTTTGTCGAGACAGTTTGGCTGGAACTTCTAAACGTTCAACTTTGAAACATATTTCTTTAATAAAGAAATAAAAGTATTAATAAATTGTTTGTTACGTAAAAGTGTGCTATTTATCAAGTGTCGATATAAATGTAAAAAATTATATTTTAGTCCTAACTTTAAAATAATTATGTACAATAAATCGCTTAGAAGCTAAGATTATTTTCCTTTTGGCCTCTCCGTCCTGGATATCGTCGACATACCGTCGACGAAACGCGTCTTAAATAACACGTTGGCATTATTAAACATTCCATTTTTCAAAGAAACCACTATGAATTGCGAACTTTTAAAATGACGCTTTAACATAGTACCAATGTTCTCGGTGTGGGATAGATCTAGAGCCGCGTCAACTTCGTCTAAAATGTACAGTGGCGCAGGCTTGAAGAGCAGCATGGCTAAAATTAGGGAAAGGGCTACCAGGGACCTTTGACCCCCTGACAATTCGCCCAGCGAGTCCTTCCATATTCCACAGAGTGCAATCTTAACTTCTAATCCATCGAGAACGCTTTGATTTTCTGGAGGCTCTAATTTTGCATCGGCTCCAGGTAGTAAGCTATTGAATATCGAGCCGAAATCTTTATTCACTCGTTCCCAAGCCTCCAGCAATGTTGTCTTCTTCTTCTCGTCTAGCTTCTTAATAGATTCTAAGATTTTTTTCCTATCCCCTTCTAAAATTTTCTTCTTCTTCAGTAAATCCATGTGCTGCTCTTCCTCTTGATTAAGGTGGTGCATTGCTCTCGCGTTCACCGTCCTACTCAATTTAGCAAGAATACTTTCGAATTCACGCGTTTTTTGGCCCATTTCTTCAGGATTGTTGGTTTCGAAGTCATACATACTGCCTAAAAATTAATGAGAACGTTAACAAATGCAAGCTAACGGAAGCTTTCTTTAGGGAAAACGTAAACAATGATTTATTGCATACCCTTTTCTCCAAAATACTTTTGTTCCTGTTCAATCCAGTCATGTTTTCGTAAATACTCCGTAATTTTACTTTTGCATTCATTGGCAGTGTTTTTTATCGTCGTTGCCTCGTGGCTTAGTTTCTTTATTTCTAATTCTGTGTCTTGTATATATTTTAAAATGTTATCCTTTTCCTGTTGCAACTTTTGAATTTCAACATTTTGCCGGTGTATGGCTTCCTTTCGAGCCTTCAAATCGGCTTGTAATTCCGATGATACTTTATTTGCTTCAGCGAGGTCGTTTTGAAAAACACTGCCCTTTTCTTCAAGCTTGACAAGACTCTCCTTTGCTTTCAAAAGCTGTTCCTTTCCATTTTCGATTGCTTTTTTAAGCTCAGATATTTCTAGATTCAGTGTTTCAGCTTCTCGCTCTCTTTTTTGCCATTCCTTTCTACTCAATTCGGCTTTGTTTTTCAAAGTCTTCAATTTGTTTTCAGCGTCCTTCAATTGCCGATCGCGGATATTATCTACGTCCTTCAATTGAGCTTCGATTTCTTTGGCACGCTTCGAACTATTTTTCTCGAGTTCCTTAGCTGCAGACATTTTTTCTATCAATTCCTTAATACAGCCCTGTAGTGCTTCCACCTGAAAAAAAAAAATTACAAATTCTTTCAATACTATTCATGGATTGTATAACATTTTAAATTATAATTAACATACCTCTTCTTTTAATTGATGATGTGTAGTCTTCTGCAGTCGCTGCATCACCATATCTAATTCGTGTTGTTTGATGTTAAACTGCTGTTTAAGTGAATTGAATTTTTCAGCAGTCTTGTTGATGCCCGCAATTTTGGCGTTAATGTCCGCGAGAGATTTTTCTTTCTTATTTAATTCAGATTGTACTTCTTTTAATTCGTCTAATTTCAGCAATATAGAGCCAGCTTTGGCAGCCGCACCACCGGATAAGACACCCGATGGATCAAACACATCACCCTGCAATGTGATGCACTTTTTCATTATATTATTGTGATAAGCCACTTGTTTTGCAATGTTCATGTCTTTGCAAATAAAAACATTTCCAAATATCCACTGCATGGCTGATCTTGTTTCCGCTGGATAATCTATTAGTGATAAAGCTGGCTGAACGTTTTCAGCACCTACTAGCTTTTGAGCAAAATCAATGGTGTGCTTATCCATTGGACGTCCAGATACTTTGTTCAATGGTACAATGGTAACACGCGATTGTAAATTACCATACTTTAAAATTTTTTTGCCAGTTAATTCAGAATCAACCATAACGTTATAAAGCTGCAAAATTTGATAAGCTTATAGTATATTTATTACATTTACGCGAGACATTAATAAAATAATTAAAAATTGCACATTGATAATTTATATTTTTTTGGAAAAACTTTTGTGATTATTGCATTGATATAAAATCTATAACGATTTGAAGTAATTTAAGAATTTAATCTCGCGAATAAGAATTTAGACTATTTAATAAAGTCTATTAGAGTTTTATTTCAATTACCTTCCCACCTGCAGCTATTTCTAATGCATAGGCTGCTTTTAAATCCTTAACAGTAATTGATTTACATACAAGACCCTTAACAGATTCTCTTCTGAAGTTGGGCTCTGGATCCTTGTAATAAAATCGTAACTGAGGATACCTTGATTCAAAATTGTCAACTGCATCACTTAATTTTCTTATATCATTAATTAAATGTGTTTTTTGCTCTTCTAGTGATTCTAGAAATCCTTCTTTGTAGTTTAATTTATTTAATTCATTCTCACAGTTTTTCAAAACCTTCTGCATATCCTCTACTTTTTTATTATCGGTTTTATATTCAGATTCTGTACTTTGCATATCGTTCTTTTTTTTGTTTAGTTGTTGTTTATTGTGAGTTAATGCCATTTCACACTGCTTAATTTCAGTTTGAGCTTTACTAAGATTTTGTTTTACATTTATGAATTGTTGTTCTAAAGTTGCATTGGTACCATCATCGCACTTCAGCAAACCTGAACTGATTTTTTGGTAAGTCTCTTGAGCAGCTACAACAGCTTCTGAATCCAAGCGATCCTGCTGTTTTAATTTTTCAAATAATCCACCTACTTTATCAGTTTCTTTAATTTTATTGCTCAACAAATTTTCATCCTCAGTTATATTACTCGTTAATTGTTTAATACTTGTTTCTGCTGACTTAATATTTTCTTTATTACTATTAATTTCAGCTGTCAATTTATGTTCTTTTTTTTCTACTTCTCGAAGATTTTGTTCAAGTATGTTCATTGTATCATCCTTTTCCTATTAAAAAAAAAAATCATGAACAATATAATTTGATAAAAAAATCGATATGTTATTAAAAATGTAATAAGCATACAGCATTTCTTTTTTTAGTGATTTCAACGATGCTTTCCTCGATATTTTCAATTTTTTCTTTACCATCTGTAATACTAGTTTCTTGTTTTTTAATACTATTCTTTATCTGTTGCACATCGTCATTAGCCTTCTTACTATTCTCTAAAGTATTAATATACTTCCAGGCAATGAAAATTCTTTTACAATGTTCAAGTTCTCTTGTTACTCGTTGATATTCCATATATTGAGTCCGTTCCTCTTTCAATTTTGCTATTTTAGGACCTAATTCATCTTTGAGAATCTGAAATAAATGGATAAGTTTGATAGAAAAAAAAGTGCCAAAGCAATAACTAATTAGTAACTTTTATAAATGGAAAAATCAATATACTTCATTTATCTCACGTAGTTTACTGTCCTTCTTTTCAATGAGTTTTATAGATGCAGCCTTTTTGGTCTCGTACATTTTTGTTCCTGCTGCTTCCTCGATCATAGATAAAATTTCTGGTGGTTTCATGTTAAGTACTTTAGTAATTCTTCCTTGCATAATTAAAAAATGAGGATTATTAACATTTAACTGTACAGAACAAAACATGTCTTGAACTCTTTTATTCTGTACATTTGAACCATTGATCATATATTTGTTCTTTCCATCGATAACCACTTGTCTTGTAACTGTGATTTCTTCATAATCTTCGTATCCCATTGGGGAAGAGTCACGATTTCGATTATCAAATACAATGGTCACACTAGCTTTCTTTATTCCAGCTTGACCCGATTTGTAAACAAGTTCTTGCAAGGAGCTTGCTCTTACCTACAGTAACATTGGTATAAAAAATTTCTTAAAAGTAAAGAAAGTAATGCCTTTAAGAGGCTAAAAATCTTTTTCATTAACAGCTTATTAATAACAATAATTATAAACAATAAATTTTGCACTCTCGTTACTTTTGCCATACGATTTCAAAGAAGGTAAGTGTAAATACAGTTATTATTGCATTAGCAAGACAGTTGTCAAAAAAGTAAGGCTATGTTTGCCAACAGAGTCGTGATAATGTGGGATTAATAAATCTTATTGTTTAAAAGTTGCTTCCTTATAGAGTATAAAATGTAAATGCGTTACCTGACCGAGATTCGCGATTCCAAGGACAAAACATATTGCATCTAGAATATTAGATTTACCGCTGCCGTTCAAGCCAGTAATAGCATTAAATTCTTGGTCGAATCCGTTGATTTCAATTCTCTTCCCATAGGACTTAAAGCCCTCTAGCACCATCGACTTTATATGCATGATTGAGATATTTTTCTCGAGGTTCTAACATGAAAATCAACGAATTCCTCGCTCTTGGGTTGACGATTTCGCGGCAAAATCGACGCACAACATTAGACGCTCGACTTGAAAAACGCCATTGCATTAGGACCACTGCATTGACATTCCAAAGCCTCAACGGCCTCGAACTTCTTCGACAAGCTGACAAATCTTCCTCGAGGTTATGCTGAAACCAATTGCGGATGAGCCGAGCTCGGCTCTCGAGTTACGCTAAACCGGCTAAGCCCTCATTAAGTACGCATTGATAATATTAATTGAGTTAAACAATCGTTTGGTCGTATACATTTGATCGCCCGTGCTAATGAAATTTTGAACTGATCGACAATGCCATTGGCTGTTGAGCAGTAGGTGGTTATCTTACGAGGGCCAATGGAAGGATGGCGGTCACAAAAAAGTCCAACCAATGATGCCTACACGTTAAACTGTTTTCCCGCCGTTTTCTACCGCAGCATAAAGAATCAGCCATAGTCATTCGTTATCGTACTCCCGCGAGATCGGCTCGCTTTTGCCGCGGCCGCGTTTTCTTTTGCTGAGCACAGTATCGATAAGTTTAAAAACACCCTTGTTGTCTCTCGGTCATTCTGTCTCTCTTAATCGCTAAGCTTGATACCTCTTGCATTTGTAATTATGGAGGGCTTCGACGATGCTGGAATATTTTTTTCCGACAATTTCACATCCGACGATCCGCAAAACGACAAAAACATAAACTTTCAACAGTTCAAGAAGAAATTTAAGGAGTTTTTGAGGCAATTCCACGAAGGCAACTTTAATTATAAATACCGGTACGTATGGCCGTGCAACATCGTCTACGTGTCTGCCCTCGAGTGCATGTTTTGTCTCCTGTGGAAGGCAATAAAATGTTTACTCTGTTATTAAATAATCGCATGTTTATTAAATTACTACTTTGATTGCTTGAAACTTTTATCATGTGTATTGCTGTTATTAGGGACGTTTTAAAGCGCAATTATAATTTAAAACAATATTGGATTGAAATCAATTTGGATGATTTGGCTGCTTATGATGAATCTTTGGCAGAAAAAATTAATAAACATCCAACGGAATATTTGCCTATATTCGAAGAAGCTGCCAAGGAAGTTGCGGATGAAATTACAAAACCCAGACCCGAGGGAGAGGAAAAATTGGAAGATATTCAGGTTTTGTTTTCATCCGATGCTCATTGTACTTCGTTGAGAGGAATGAGAGTGAGTTGATATTTATTTTTATTATATTGAACAGAAAATATATTTACCCTAATTAATATATTTACAATCGATTGAAAAATAAAAATTTGAAAATTCATTTTTCTTCAATACTTTTAGAATAATTGATATGTATCGTACAAAGTTATAGTTGAATACATTTTGTGTTATAATATTAAATATTATATTTTCATTTTTAGCCCGACACTGTTTCCAAACTAATTAAAATATCTGGAATTATAGTATCCGCAACTGGAATTAGATCAAAAGCCACAAAAATGGCTATTCAATGTAGATCTTGCAGAAATGTTATATCTAATCTTGCAATTAAGCCAGGCTTAGAGGGCTTTCCATTACCTAGAACATGTTCAACGTAAGGAAAGAACTTTTGTTATGAAATTACTTCAATCGATATAATCAAAGTAAATTCTATCTAATATTTTCAAAATCATAGCGAACAACCAGGAAGGCCAAGATGTCCTTTGGATCCATTTTTCATCATGCCAGATAAGTGTCAGTGCGTAGATTTCCAAACTTTAAAGTTACAAGAACTGTATGATCAAGTACCTCAAGGGGAAATGCCCAGGCACGTCCAGCTTTACGTTGATCGTTACCTGTGCGATCGCGTTGTACCTGGAAATCAAGTTTTGATTCTTGGCATACTTTCCATTAAAAAAGCAGTAAAATCAATTTCTAGGGCTGCAAATAGAGACAAATCTCTGGTCGGTATTCGATCATCCTATATTCGAGTTGTTGGCATATCGGTCGATGTCGGAAACAGTGGCAAGGGTATGTCTATTATTTTTTATAGAAAGAATTGCAGTTCTTAAAATCTCTTTTAGAATTGTAGAATCGCGTTGCATAGAAAGTTTGTTTTTACAATTCAGGTAGCCGTTCATCAGCGACAGCTGAGGAGGAAGAAATGTTTAGACGTTTGGCAGCAGATCCTAATGTTTACGACAGAATAACAAAGAGCATAGCGCCTAGTATTTTTGGAGCAATCGATATGAAGAAAGCAATCGCTTGCTTGCTTTTCGGTGGATCTAGAAAAAGGATGCCGGACGGTTTATGTAGAAGAGGCGACATAAACATATTGTTGCTGGGTGATCCCGGAACAGCAAAGTCGCAGCTTTTAAAATTTGTTGAGAACGTTGCCCCGGTTGGAGTATATACGTCAGGAAAAGGCAGCTCAGCTGCTGGTCTCACTGCTTCCGTAATGAGGGATCCTATAACAGTATGCCAATTGCTTTTTATATTTTACAAGTATTAAAAATACGGATACAAGGAGTGCATCGTAATAAGAATGTCTTGACTTTTGAATATTATAGAACTCGTTGAGCTATTTACGTAAATTCAAAGTAACATGTGCAAAAAAAAGATTTAATGTATTTTATTGAGCATAGGTATTCTTAACAGTATTCTATTAAAGGGTATAGATCAATCAAATATTTAAGAAAAGTACAAATAATGTATTAGATTGTTAAATTAACGTAACACATATGTGTAATTTTATAGAAAAAGAAACGGCAAAGAGTCAAATTTCGCTGAAGTGTTAAAGCAGTGAAATGAAAGGTAAAAAGTTAGGATAACGGTAAATCTTACCTTCTACACTTTTTGCAGCGAAACTTTATAATGGAGGGTGGAGCGATGGTATTGGCCGACGGTGGAGTCGTTTGTATAGACGAATTCGACAAAATGAAAGAGGACGATAGAGTGGCCATACACGAGGCTATGGAGCAGCAAACAATTTCGATCGCGAAGGCCGGCATTACGACGACTCTGAATACGCGTTGTTCAGTCCTCGCAGCAGCCAACTCTATATTCGGGAGGTGGGACGACACCAAGGGCGAGGATAACATAAACTTCATGCCGACGATTTTGTCGCGTTTCGATATGATATTTATAGTAAAAGACGAGCACCAAGAGGACAGGGACATCACCCTGGCGAAGCACGTCCTCAGTCTTCACACCAACGCCCACCGCGATGAAGATAACGTGGCTGAGGGCGAACTTTCTGTGAATTTACTCAAGAAATTCATTCACTACGCCAGATCGTAAGTTAAGAAGTATCGTCTTCCTTCATCTTTCACTCATCGATAAACGTATTTTATATTCAATTTGTTGTATTAAGCTTGAAATTTACTCAAAACCATCAAGTTTAATTTTGAATTTCATTTTTTAAGTATCATAACTTTTTTAAAGAATAGCGTTATTTTAATGAAAAAAGATTCAAAAGACTGCTTGTACGTTAAATTAAATTTAAAGCGTATGAAAATAATTTCTGAACATTGCGCCAAAGGCAATAGTTTTAAATCACATTCGATAAACATAAATTAACGCTCTCAAAGTTGCGTTATGATTAAAAATTTCTTCACACCATTAAAAAAAAAAAAAAAATAATAATAATAATGTACACGAGACTTGCGAATTCATGATTAATCTAAATCACGTGCAGTCGCTTATTTCTTTATCAATGATAAATCTCATAAGTTTTATCAATCCTTATTTAAATTAAGATTATTTTGTTTTTCTTTCTCTTTTTTTTTATAGAAATTGTGGTCCTCGTTTGACAATAAAAGCTGGCGAAAAGTTGAAAAATCGATATGTCATGATGCGTACTAGCAAAAATCAACTTGACAATGATAGCGAAAAAAAAACTTCCATCCCTATAACTGTTAGACAGCTCGAGGCCATTATTCGAGTATCTGAATCTCTAGCGAAAATGCGCCTAGAACCGTTTGCGACTGAAGCTAACGTTGACGAGGCGCTTAGATTATTCCAAGTATCAACAATGACTGCAGTTAGGTCTGGAACTCTTGCTGGTAAGGAACTTAGTGAACTTTTTTGTGATTGATTCTTTTAGCACATTATATTTATTACTCTAATCAATATTTATGAACTAGAGATATATTCACGATATTAAATTCTTTTTAAAAATTAAAATTATAATTCTTTTGTAAGCCTCCAAAACATACTTAACTTTAGGTCAATTCTTTAGTAATTTAGTAATAAATCACTACTAAATGACAACGATATAGAGTTTTTTTCATAATTTTCCAACATTTATATCATACGTTAATATTTTTAATTTGTAGGATTAATGTAATAAGAAAGTATATAAAATCACCCAATATTTAATTTTTGCAGGTACGGAAGGTTTTACATCAGAAGAGGATTTTGAGATGCTAACACGCATAGAAAAACAACTGAAGATAAGATTTTCAATAGGAACACAAGTTTCTGAGCAGAATATTATTAACGACTTCGTAAAGCAAAAGTATCCTGAACAAGCTGTTTATAAAGTTATTTATACAATGATACGCAGAGGAGAACTGAGGCATCGTTTTCAACGAAAAATGTTGTATAGAATATTTTAAGCCCATAGATGTTATCTTTATTCTAAAAAAAACTTATTCACATTTTATTATTTAACGATGAGTAATAGTTCATCAATCCGAATATTTTTAGACTATTTTTACATTATTTTAAGTACTATTAACGTTGTAAAAAAATTCGCTTCACGATCAAATAAGATAATGTATCAAAATCTAATAGCTAATAAAAATTTTCCTACTATATACATATTTTATACAAATGCAAGCTTCATCACTGGTGAGTTAGTTAAATATATATTTGTAATGAATAAAAAAATCTATATTGAAATAATAATTTTTTTTTTGAATTTAAGTAATTAAGTGCAACTTAGTAAGTGGGAAAGTGGGACTTAGTAAGTTAAGTGGGAAACCCACCGGCTGTCAAAGTATGCGAATAGCTCGGACCTCACTTCCATATGGGGGACAAGACAGCGCGTCCTTGGAGCAAGGTTCAAAATTAAGAATCCGCCAACTGGGACGTCGCACCAAATAATAACGGCATTAATTAATTAAAGTCAACTTGATGGAAATTCAAAGTTAGTTTGACCAAGGTCGCGAACGGCTCGGGGCCCTGAAACGGGTCGAGGGTTAATCGTCGTTATGGGAGTGCAAAGCGAGCGCGCGACAAAAATTTGCAAGAGCACTACTGCCCCCCCCTCCACCTGCCACCCAGCATGCGAAGGAGGCGCCGAAAACCGTGAGGGCAGGCGAGACAACCCGGACCAGCGTCGAGGTCTGCGAAGACGCACATCGAGATGAAGCCGATGGCCGAAGGATAACGACGTCGTCCCCCCTCGCAACGAAGGTGTAACGCACCGAGATTCCTCATAGCCTAGCAGGGCTATTCGCTATAAAAATTCGTAGCGGTCCGCTCCCCTTACCTCGGCCAACGCGTCGATAAGCGAACGCGCGAGAGCCTCGATCGGCAGGGTCTCGTCTTTATTTTGCTGTCTGGAAAAAATCGAAGCCACGTAAATTGAATGAAATTAAATTACTTTGTTCTCCTTTTTTTGCTCTTGTACACAAATGTGACAGCTGTGAAAATGAGATATAAGCCTCATTTTCCATAATGGATAATGTTTTCTTTAAATTGCGAGGAGGAATGTTGCCGGGAGTTGGCCGGTCGCCGGTAGGTATTAATTAAGCCGACACCGCGCTTAGGTCGCTATTGCTAGGTTCCTATATTCTTGCTTCGATCGTGTTATTGCATTAAAAAGAGGAGGTCGTCCTTGGCGCCGTCACCCTTATCCTGGGTAGGATCAGCCAGGCCAGGGTCGTCGTTCTATGCGAGCTCTCCTACTCTCTCAGGCTCAGGTCGGCGCCGTTTTACCAGCCTCTTCTATATAGACTCCCTTTCGCTCCTAAACATTTTCTCCACACTCCTTCCCACTTGTTCGCTCACGTCCTTCCTCGTACGGGCTTGGCAGCCTCTGCTCTAGATTTTCTTATCGTGAAAAATTTATACGTGAAATATTAAGCGAACGAATCAATGCACCCCTCGCGAATAAAGCCAGCTTATTTATTTTCCGCGAATAATCACGCCGATGAAAGCGTCACTAGGTCTAAGCCTTGTTAATAATTGCTCCGCGATTAGTCAGTTTTATGAGGGACTAATCGGCTAAAAATCCGCTTCTCTTCTATTTTGATTTTCTAATTCTGTTAAATAATAGATAAGTTTGAATAGTTTGCATTAAAATTTATTTCTATATTGTACGAGGTTTGTAGTTTCCTTTCTTACCTCGTCCTCAATCGACCTTGCCCCGACCTCAACTTATCCGAGCGGGAAGCTTATCCACGAATGGAATAAGGAGCGCGAGCTTCCACCTCGCATAAACGCAGCTGAGCGACATCGTGTAAATTTGCTAAGATAAAAAAAGTCTTTGAAACAAGTTTAAAAAAATTTAATAAATTCTCAATTAATTTTCTAATTAATAATATCTTACGTTTCAAATACGTAAGAATAGCTATATGAGTCAAGATTGATTTAAAACTGAAATTTCAATTTTGCAATTACAAAATATAAAATCTAAAAGAAAATGTTGAAACTCGAGCCTTTCAGCTGTGGGTGTAAGTTTTGCAAAAGATTTAAGAAATAAAGTAGTTATTTCATTACAAGAGAAATCGCAATTGAAAATCGTGAATAAAGATAAAGAATATTTTGAAAATATTTTTTAAGGAAACGAACAGATTTAAGCGAAAATACGGTAGATTAGAAATGTATATTACAAAAAAGTAAAAAAAAGGTAAAAAGAATTTTAGCAGGGGAATTTAGTGTAGAGCTTGTGACGAGGTTGCGTTATTCCGCGTAGCAGAAAAGGTCGGCTCCAGGGTTCGGTAGGATGAGGGGCAGCGGGGGAGGGACTCAATGTTAATAATTATAATAAAAAAATTTGTTTCGCGTCCTCCGTTACGTCGGCGCGAAGCTGAGTCGAGGTTTTATTTTTACAACTACAAGAAAAAAATGTACAATAATATAATAATAAAAGAAATTAAATAAAACATATTTAATATGAAATAAGGTTTCTATCTAACGTTCGCGTCTATCAATTACATTAACTGTTAAAGAGAAGTAGGAAAGCATAATAGCGGTTTGGCGGTTTCCCCCTCGTTGCCCCTCGCCCCGAGTGATTTCAAAAAATTGGCGCACCTTTCGTACGCTGCTCGTCGTATGTATTACAATCGTAGGGGAGGAATGCGGAGAGAAGTGCGATGCTCGTCACAAAAGAAAAAAATTCCATTTTACACAGCATCGAGCTTAAGGAAAAATACAAGGAAAATTTGTCGAAGTTGTATAAATATACATGCGTGTAAATATAAAAACAAAAATTAAGAGGAAAAGACAATTATCGATCTATATTGTATTTAGGTGCAGTCATAAAACTTTTTGAAATTATCTTTGTAATGAAAAGGAGATCGACTTCTTCTCACCTATAGGTTAGCCCTTCCGCCTAACGACGCGTCTTACATTGACTTGGTCTATTGCATTTGTGCACTCGTATGATTTAGTGTATTATTTGTAATGGAGTTATCAACTTTGATAAAAATACTCGGCGAATCGACAAAGTGTTTCAGTGTCCGGCGGTGAGATATTTACAGCGGTGGATACTCGTGGCGCGGGTCCTAAGGTGCGCGGCTTCCCGCTCGCATATCTCGAGGTCGGGACAAGGTCGATTGGAAAGGGGCACCTGAGGTTCGAGGCGTTAAATTACTCGAGACTACTCTTTTAGCTGGGCGCTTCTTAGTTTATTTAGCTTAAGATTTTCGATCAAGGGTATTTATTGTACATAGTAGTGTTAATAAGCGATAAGAACAATGAGAAAAAGAAGAACAACATAGCGGGGGGAAGTGCTTGACTGTACTAGGGAGATGCCTTGTAGGTTTTTAAAGTATTTTCTGAGGCGAATGGATGAGAAGGTAAAAACATTGTGTCACGGGCTCTTACAAATAACGTGAAAGTTTCAACAATTAGCGGGAATCACCCTAGGCAGTTTATCTTAACATAAAGGGCTTTACGGTATTATCACGCGAATGACAGACTATGGGGGGATGTTTGATCAAACCCAAGTTGAGGACACCCGGGATATATTTATTAAACTTATGCATAGTCTCAAGAAAATTCGAGGCTCGCGCATTAAGATAAAGCCCGCAATAAAGAAAGTTCTCAATAAAGTTTCCGCACTGGCAACACGTAGATTACGCAACTTAAGCCTTCACATACAGCAAGATTAGAAGTATCATAAGTACGTATCATAAGCATTTCCTTAAGAATTAAAATTCTTTCATGTGCGAAAGTAAATTTTGGTTAAAGTATATATTCCTATATATTCCTCGAGGCCCTTGCGAGGAAAATTCTTTTTTTCAAATTACTTTGTGTTCAACCATCGAATCAAGCAGTCGAGTTTTTCTCAACTTTTGATTATTTCCGTTTTTGTAAAGTATCGTTCGATACGGTTCTAGCTATTGTACAACGAATAATTTTCAATTGGAATACCACCAATTGCAATATTTATATGTACTATATTTTTACATGCAATTAAATGAAGGAAAGATATAGAGATTTATTATGTATTCATAACAAGTTACGAGAAAAATTATAGAAAGAGAAATTACAAATTATTAAAATAAATAATAACATTGTAATCCAAAACTCGTATTTCACTTCGGGTAATTATGTAATAAATTGCAAATTATTTCATTTTGAATAAATTAGACTGCTTAAAATTCGATTGCATTCAATTTATTGTTTCGCATTTTTCCAATGCGCAATAAGAATAGTTTTTGAATTTTTTTTTTGAACGTAAATTACTGGTCTTTAGAACAAGGCTCCTTCTCGGAATTGATGCGCGCCCGAACGCATCGTAGGCCACAAAAAGGGAGCAGCCTCGCAGCTTTACCGGGTAAGTAAAAATGAGAGGGACAAATTTAGCAAGACTGAGGAATAATCTTACAAAGTAAGTTGCTAATAAGTTGAAAGCAATAATTCTACGGGCGTGACAATACGTTTTACATGTAGTTTTGTATTAATTTAAAAATATAAGAATAATTTTTTTTATAAAATCTATGTCAAATGTGTGATGATGATAATAATAATAATAATAATAATAATAATAATAAAGCACAGAATGAAAAGATATTGACAGAAAATGAACGATTTTAATCAAAAACTGCATTTTTACCATCTTTTTATTTGGAAATATATTACGATTGAACATTTTAATACGATGAGCTATCTACATCAATAAGGATTTACCTAAAAAATGGAAAAGATAATAAAAGTAGAAAAAAGTTTAGCTTTGAAAATGCTACTAAATACAAGTGATAATCTGGAATTGGCATCCTTTGTGTGTTTGATGACAAGGTCGACGGCTCCCAGTTCTTACAGTCATTGATTATATCACAGTTGCTCATGACTGGCGGCCAAACGGGTACTGAGGGTTTTGATCGAGGCTACAAAAGAAAATGTTTCCTCTCAGTGAGGCCTGACCTTACGAAGAAAATAAAGACAGACGGGTGCAATGCTCGAATAATTCATATATATATATATATATATATATATATATATATATGGATACGAGGTCAGGAACCCCGAGCGAGAGATACTCACTCGTTGTAGAACTGAAGGAAATCGAAGACTCGGCCTCTCTCGCCCTTGTCGAGCGCCTCGAGCTTCGCGACGTCCTCGTTGCTGAGCTTGAAGTCGAAGAGGTCGACGTTGGCCCGCTGCCTCTGGGGGTTCGAGCTCTTGGGCACGACGACGAGGCCGCCCTGTACGCTGTACCGCAGGAGGATTTGGCTCGGCAGCTTCCTGTGCTTCCGGGCTATGTCCTTGACGACGGGCACGTCGACCAGGGCCGGGAGCGCCTTGTGCGTGTTCTGATGCAACTGCGTCCTCGAGCCGTGGGAGCCGAGGGGCGCGTAGGCCGTCACGACGATGTTGTGCTCCTTGCAGAACTTCCGGAGCTGCTTCTGCTGGAGGTACGCGTGAATTTCCACCTGCGCGCCAGATCGTAACTCTTATTACCTGGCCGCTGTCTCGTGCCTCGGCGCTCCGCGAGCCCCCCCCTCTCTCTCCCTCCCTCCCCCCGGCAATCTATGCGAATTACCCGAGCCTCGGAAACGGAGGAGTCCCCCAGTCCTAGCGCGTGCGATGATGCGACTGCATCCTCAGCAGCTGCCACGATTTAACACCTTAGCCATATTATGCTCGAGTATTTATAATTACCTGTAAATTACTCGGCTTGATCGCTGCATTCTTATATACGTTGGCGAGCTGCGACTGATTGAAATTACTCAAGCCGATGGATTTCGCTAGTCCATTTTTTACTTGCTTTTCCATTTCCTACGCATAAAACGATAATTAACCTTTTTTTTGCCATTTTAAATGTACAATCGAATTAATGTCCTCATTAGAAGGTAGCCGTTACCTTCCATACAGCATCGTGGTCAACTATCTCAAATTCTTCCCGTCCATCAATTTCTTTGGGCGAATAATTCTCTCCTTCTTTTACCGAAAATGGCGTATGAACTAAATACATGTCAACATAATCTAAATCTAAATCTTTAAGCGATCGCTTCAGGTACTTTTCTACGCCGCCTGGTCTATTACCATGAGTCGGAAGCTGAATAATAAACCATACAATCACTATATTAGCAAATATTACGTCTATTGTTAAATAGATAACGTATTTTCTTTATAATATGCATTATTTTATACTTTTGACGTAATAAAGAGATCTTCTCGCTTTCCCCCTCTTGCGAACCATTTTTTCAAAGCTTTACCAATGGCCTCCTCATTGTGATAAGCAAATGCCGTATCAATGTGTCTGTACCCATTATCCAAAGCTCCAATTATCGCATTTTCCAACTCGCCAGGCTTAATCTGTCATGAAAAATAGATCAATTAAACGAATAAATGCAGTATTGATTTTATTCGGGACGACTTGGACGGAAAAGCCGAGGGCAATCGATGATACTTTTAATAATTAACTACTTTTTATCTTAGGTTCGGATAGATTAACAATTTTAATCTAATAATCTAATTAGATTAGCGGTGTCATGGTTTATAGGTATTTTCGTAAATAAAAAAAATTTTTCAATATTGCATTTCTAATTTATAATAAATTCAACATATTCGATAATATATAGCAGACCCTTGGTGATTGTTTTAGATTATTTTATAATTTAAAACTAAAAATAAAATTTCGAATACCGTTTTAGCGATACTCAATATATTATTATGATGTTAATTCCTTATAAAATACACAACACGACAATTGCTTTAGCAATTACTTATTCATATACTTTACTAAGTACGATAATTTCTTAGAATGGCCACATTTAAGGAATACATTTTTTTTTAAAATCGTTATAACAAAGCATTTGCCTTTTTATATGGAGAAAAAAGAATGTTAGTTTATATTAAATCGCTAAATAATATTTTTAGCTCAAGCATTGATTCTGAAAGTGCGAATTAAGAATGAAAAAAGCCTTATCTTTGTACACTGATATACTGTACAATTAAGACATCCATTATTGGTTGATAAAGCAAACGAGCTTACTTTTACTGCGAATGGATAATTTTACTATGATCAAAAATTCAAATATTAATATCATTATATTATTAGATGATATTAGTATGTGTAATTTTGATGAAAGTTTTTCTCTAGTATGTAATAGATAAGAAGAAGAAAGTAATGTTTTGCTAATAAAAAGGAAATTAGTGCTATTCGGTAAACAATTCTGTTGTTTTAAAAATCGACTATTGAAATAAAAATCTGCATTCGAAGACTATTTATCATGTGAAAAATTGGCATTACCAGTCAGAGAATTTAAAATATTTGAACAATTGTAAATAAAGGAAAAAATTCTACCGGCAGAAGAGGATTTTGTTCGTAATTGTAGCGAAGTTAGGGTTTAGAGTGTAGTATTCTTCTATTTAACTGTGCTAATTATCCGCTGGTCGAATGTACGTACCGATGATGTGCCGAGGCCAACGACAGGAATCTGCTGTCCGGATGATAGTCGTAGCTTATCGACGGCCTGTCCTTTTGACATGTTCGCTAGGACGAAGAGGCAGCAAAGGGCGAAGACCGCGTTCATCGTTGAGCGAAGTGGGCGAGCGAAGTGAAACCAACGAAGTGAGAAAAGCAAAGCCTCATGGGTCGACGGGACGGAGGATCGTCGAAGGTCCTACCTCATCAAAGGCTCACGATCCGGAGACGTGAGAGCAATCGCTGAGGCTTCCTCACTCGAATGGAGAATGAAAGGAAGCGCTCTCACCGGCGGATTTTAATACCCGGGCAGGAAAACGCCGCGACGAGTACAGTCAGCCGAGAAAGTGCGCGGCCTTTATTACCTCGGCAACAATTGTTCTTAGAGTCGGCGGCTGGCCGGGGCTCGAGCGCTCGCCTCCCGATTTCGATCTCGAAATCCTAATCCGCTCGCGGCTCGGCTTGGGAAAGGGGTTGTCCTGGGGACCGGGGCTGGGTGGGAACGGGGACGTTCCAGTTACGAGCAGGAGGCCACTACTCGAGCTCTCGCACTTAATGATGGCTCCGGTTGTTTTCGTCCGCTCGGTCTCCGATAAAAGCAATTACGCAAGTCATCGGAGAGACCCGAGACGCCGGCAACGCATGAGGGGGCACGGAGATGTGTTTGCTTTATCGTTATTGTAATTGCTTTACCTTGGCCAGAGCCAACCTACCGCAACGACGGCTACTCCTGCGCGAAGCTTTGACGAACCTGCTTTCTCGTACACTTCTATCCCGTGGGTTTGGTTCCTCTCCTCGGCTTATTAGGCTTATTAGGCTTCGGCATGCCGAGCCTCGTTAACGCGTTCGGCTCCTGCCAAAACCTTCACTAGCAGGAAATAACGTTTTTTTACATTACTTTGGCTTTTGAATTTCTTACTTGTAGATAGGCACCATTACCATTATCTCTTGGTTTTTCAATTTGCATACGTTTAATCATGAGATCGACAGCTCCTGTCGAAGCAGTATTTTTT
Organism: Kradibia gibbosae; assembly: GCA_018907135.1. Classification (NCBI taxonomy): domain Eukaryota; kingdom Metazoa; phylum Arthropoda; class Insecta; order Hymenoptera; family Agaonidae; genus Kradibia; species Kradibia gibbosae. Next base: position 29,445,550 of record JACCHX010000001.1, on the reverse strand, counting down.
TCCTCCGCATACAAATCGATGAAATATGAATATTTACAGTAGATTTAAGAGAGAGAGAAAACAAATACTTACATCCTTGTACTCCTATTTGAGAAATAAACGCTTGAGCTGAACGCTTTAATTGATTATCTAATGTTTTTCTCTATCTCTTAGTTGCCTTAAATGCCTCATATTTATAGTTTATTTTTTAATCAACGATAAAGATTTAAGGACAAAAAATCTCTTATGTTTACTAGTAGCAATGTTATACTAAAAAAAATAACAAATTTGTAAACTTCGCCTCACAAATTCTTAACCATTCCGTAATATATTACACAAACATCGGATATAGCGATTGAAGAAATTAAACCGTATGACAGCCAATTTACGAGTAAATTATTGTGTCTTAAGATATTCACGCATTTATATATTACTAATAGGAAATTACAGTTACAAACGGCGTAAGCAAATACTTAAAAGAAACTCTCTTTTACAATGATACATTATTCAAAGCTAAATTGTCTTTCTTACCTCTATTTCTGAATACTCTAAAAATACCTAAAAATATGATTAACGGTAATTAATAATTAAAATTATTCTTTTACGCTAAAAAATCCATTATTTTTAACTATTATAGTCATGCTCATTACTAATGATTTTAACATTCTAATAATTTGCTTTGATTGTATTTATTCTTTTAGTGAATATTCTTTCTACGAACATAAATTATTTATTTATTTATGCCATTTTAGTCTTCCTATTATATATGCTTCTATTTAAATACCCTCTCTTATAATAATACTTTATTACTAAATTAATGATAATGTAATTAATTTATAATTCTTTTAAAAATAAATCAATCAAGTACTATATTTGTTAATATTTCTATACGATGTTAGATTAATTGAATGAGCTTAAGTTATATCTAAACACAAACAAATTTTTTACTGTTTACATTACTGTTTAATCTTAATAGTTTTCAGAGTTTTAAACAATAATCGCAATCCTTAAAAGATAAATCGCTATAATTAATTAAACGGATTTTGAAATTTGTGACAATTTTCAATACATTACATTTACAATAAAGTGTAATTCATTGAATAAAAAATAATTCTTCACTATTTCTTGCCTATTAAAAGTCTTTATTTTGATATTTATCAAAGTATTTACATTTTTTTTAAATATTTTTTTTTTAATAATAATTAAATAATTTTGTCGAAAAATGGATATTCCGGATGCTTGTCAATTCTGAAAAAAAGAAAGATTTTGAAATTAATTATGATAGTAAAATGATTTTGTCGTAAAGTGGGTGTTAATTCTAAATTTTTTTTAATTTTTAAATAATTTTCTAACTGAAGAATTAAAATTCGTTTGCAGAGACGAATTACAAATACATGCATATATTTTTTATAAAGTAAATTTAATTTAGGAATTAAGTTTTAAGTACTAAGAACTTAGTATTAGATTTTTTTTTAATATTAATTGTTAACGATAACAGTATATTCATACAACGTTTGGTTTTTTTACTAAAGATTTCAACCATTTGTTCATGTATGTAACTTATGTAAGACTTTCGGTTAAACTATATGAAATCGGGAAAATTATGATCGTAGTTAAATAAGAATTATGCAAATATATTAAAAAAAAAAAACAATGAAAAAATCTAATGTTTAATATTAATGCACGAACCTTTTATAAAATAGAAAATTAAATCTTCTGCCCTTGTGTCCTATATCCAGATCATTCAACTCTTGCATCTCGCCTTGAGTAAGCGAGAAGTCGAAAATGTCAAAATTTTGCTTGATCCTTGAGGGAGTTTTACTTTTTGGTATAACGATCAATCCACTCTGAACTCCATGCCGTAACAGAATTTGGGCATTGGTTTTGTTATGGCTTTTTGCAATTTTTTCCACTACGGGATTTTTTAGCGGCACTGTTATATTACTCATTTTCATCAAATCAGGTGAGCCTAATGTGCTGTAGGCAGTGACGGAAATGTTGTGCTGATTACATAATTTGCGGAGCTCTTTCTGTTGATCGTTGATATGCAACTCGATCTTGAATTATTAAGAAAATCTTAATATTTTTATTAGCTTATTGCTTTTGAACAAATGCGTTTGCTGATTTATATGTATTCAATCCATCATACGAACAAGAATATTTTCCAATATAATGAAATATGTTTTTATTATAAAAGTAAATGCTACAAAACATGTAAATTTACAAACTATAGTTACAAAATTTACAACCTGTACATACCTGTAAATTGCTCGGCATAATTTTTGCACTTTTTATTATACGGATCGTTTGGGATTCGTTAAAATTACTAATACCAATAGATCTTACTCGTCCTGCTGCTACTTGATTTTCCATCGCCTATATGAAAAATATGTGCGTACATATATATATATATTTTTTGCAATAATAAACTTCAAATTTACAACGATGAATACTTTTGCAATTACCTTCCATAACGCAATCAGGTCTGTATCATAACACAAAGCAATATTTCCGTCTTCATCATACGTAATATCGTCTTTATTTGGATGCTTTTTTAAACCCACCGGTACGTGAATCAAATACAAATCAAGATATTGTAAGTCCAGGTTTTTTAAAGACTTTTTTAAAAAAACTTCCACATCATCTGCCGTATTTCCAAAAATTGGAAGCTGAAACAATGTCGTAAGTTTTACTAATAATATGTTAATTATATTATAAATTAGATACTGATGAAATACGTAAATACCGAAACAAAATTATAATTTATTGCATTTATTGCAGCACTATTAAAATACTAATTGAAATAGAAGACGAGAATAATTAAAAATTTGAATAATTATTATAGGTAAAAAATGTAATGTTGCTAAATATAGAATTAATATTCAACGAAACAGGATTAAATTTTAGCATATTTTGTCCAATATTAAAATCAAAATCAATTGTTTAACAAATTGTTTAAATTAAGAAATTAAAAATTTTAAAACATATATAATTAACAAATAATACATATTTTAAAAGACACCATACACGAAATGAAACTTTTGATGAGGTACTTGTAAAAAAACAAAAAACACACAATTTACAATCTATTAACAATTTATAACTTGTTGTATATTGAGTGTAATATATATTTTCTAACACATAAAATAAATTACACTACTGAATTTCAAGCTTAAGGAATTAAAAATATTGAGCCATTCTTAATATTGGCGATAGATTGGTGGTACACATGTGTCATACTAATAATATTATAAACAAATATGCTTAGAGAAAAAAAGAAAACCATGTCTATCATATGGACTTTATTGTTCAATTTTAAATAAATTATTACCAATAATAAAAGTTGTATTATGCCAACTGCCTGCATTTACGCTTCACAAAATACATACTAAATTTATAAATATAAATAATTATTCATGTATACGTACATATTATCGTTTTTAAATAAATAAGAACTCTCGTTAATCTTATCACTCGCGGTAATAATGTTTAAATACGTCCGATGCATGATATCTCAAAAATTATCTGGTAATAATGATTATAAAAAAAATCACATATAACTACGATTAATGCATTAAAGGAAAATTTATAGTTGAGCTTCATTCCGTATTTATCTGTTGACACTATTCAAGAAAATAATACATATTGCGAGTCTGAATGTTTCCTAAACGCGATTGTTATTTTTAATACCAATCCTGTTTTATAATAATAATATCAATATATATATATATATATATATATATATATATATGATTTTAATTGATCCCAATTTCGATTAAAAATAATTGATTTTAAAATGCAAAGTAACAACTTCACTTGCCTTAGAAGTTATAAATAATTCATCGCGCTTGCCACCTGCATCGAACCACTTTTTTAAAGAAGCGCCAATAGCCTCCTCGTTTCTGTACACGAATGCTGTATCAATGTGTCTGTATCCGCAATCAAGGGCAGTCCTTACAGATAGATCTATGTCTTTTGGATCCATCTAATTAAAAGTACTTTCATGCATTTAGATAATGAAAAATTGGTGTTATCTAAACATTATTAAATTGCCTTTTTAAGCGGAAACATACCAAGAAAGTACCTAATCCAATGACAGGCATGTCATGGCCCGACGATAATTTTATGGTAGGAGTTGTTAATACTTCCGATGTTCTGGCAGCCATACCACAACAGTAAAACAGTAAAAGCTTACTGAGGAAATTTCAAATGGTTGGTTTTTAACACAATGAATAAACTTAAATTTTAAGATAAGTAAGATAATTAGTTTGCAATAAATATTAAAAGAATCCCAGTTTACTTTAGAGCTTGTTCACATGTCACTTTTTTTTAAATTTTTTAAAATACGAAAAAAGTTTAAAAATTTTTGCCATTTATGTGTACAATGATAAAGAAAAGAAGGCATAATTTATTTTAATTAAAAAGAAAGGACAAATAGAACTACCGCGAAAGAAAATAATTGCTTCCTAAAAATAAACAAAATTGTATCCCTAAAAATGTTTAAATATAGTTAAAAATAAAAATTATATCCCAAAAAATGCTTAAATATAGTTAAGAATAAAATTTTTTATAAAATTTCAACGAACATCAAGCGTGCCATTTTTACTCTGTTACCACTGCAAGTTTACTAAAGCTTATTTAACAGCAAGGTATTTATATCCTCAATTACAAAAAATATTAAACATTTAAGTTACAGCTCGTATACTAGGCGTGGCCTAATTACAATAGTAAGCTGCAAATTAAAAGTAATTCACCAATCGCTGTTCGTTCGAAAAGCAACACCACTAATAATCACTTAAATATATTCTTAAGAAGTAGTTAGTCAACGCTGCATGTGAATGAGTTAATCGAATACTGTTGTTATTTTTTAATGTAAATATTAAGCAATTTTTAATTTAATTGTTTAATAACAATTAATAAGTTATTATATTTTTAGAAATAGACCTCACAAATTAATAAAATTACATTTTTCTTTATTTATTAAGCACTTGAACTTTCATAAGAAACTTACTTGCTTAGTAAATTTACATTAATAATCGCTTGTCATTTACTTCAGGAGAATCTTAAAGACATTGCATTACTTTTTACCTAATAATCATTATAAAATTTTATCGAAAAATTATGATTTATATGTATAAAAGTACATTGTTTATAAATATTTTTAGAAAGTTTTTTCAAATTTTTAATACTTTTATTAAATTTTATTACCAATAAAAATAATTGCTGTTTCTTAACTTCTTAAACTTCACCTTCTTGTACTAATGGCAAAACGATAAATGGATAAAGACTTCTGATAAAAGCTTTTTCTGCTCTTAAAATTTTATCTTCGGGTTATTCCATTGGCTTATTAAAAGGAAAAAAAGCATATTATGTTATCAATCAAATATATTATTCAGAAACATAAATTGTTTATATTTATATGTTTTTTTGTATTAAAAATAGCCTTTTAAATAATTAGTTATAAATTTAAAATATTTTCAATATATAAATTACTTTTGTAACAAAAACGTCATCTTATAGTGCCACTAAAAAATTTTTGTAACATTCAACAATAAATACTAATACATTTCCAGTAATTTTGTAATTTACATAATCAAAAGATTAAATAATATTAAAAATCATTTTTGATCGTTAAAAACTGTTAATAATTGTTAAAAATAAATAACTGTTAATTTATAATTGTATTATAAATCTTGTTTTAAGATATTAAACTTTATTGGAAAATTACCATTAAATACATTATTTGTCATTTAAAATCAAAGTTTGATAACAGTAAATAATTAAATAAATAAAAGTTCCCAGCTGATAATAAAGTAATCAATAAACCATAACTAACATGGAGAGAGAAAAAGCTGAAGCCCATATGATAAATTAATAGTAATATAAAATATCAGATTTTTTTAACGTGATTTTTATATTTAAATACTAAACTAGAGCAAAATTTTGAAGGGTCTTTCAAGATAACGGTCGAAAATCTTTATAAAAAACAAATAATATCATTAAAGTTTACTTTAATAAAGCCTTGATTCTTAAGTACTACGATGTTATCCAAAGAAATTATAAAATAATATTAATACTATTCATTATATGTCGTCAAATATGTAATATTATATAATTATTTCCTGTTTTTGAATCAGTGTAAATGTATAAACATTAAGAAGTCATAAAATATAATAACTTTGATGAAACTCAAAATTTATTTTATAGTTAAAGGTAATAGTAGCTTTTTAATTTTATTTAAATAATTTTGTTCATATTTCAACTATTTTTTTTTACTTTAAATGGTTTAGGTTTAGGTATTATTAATTATCCATATATTGATAGGCATTATAATCATCGATATTTGATTATTAATTATCCATATATTGATAGGCATTATTATCATCGATATTATTAGAATACAGGGAAACAATTTATGTTTAGTTAAATGTATAATTTATCCATACTATGCACAATACTTAAGTACTTCTACTTAAGTATTAAAAAACATTAAATACATTGTATACAATCAACCCAAGTCTTATCGTGTTCTTACAAGAGTATAAAATTTAAATTTTATACATTTTATAAACGTTTGAATTTACATTTGAAATTAAAAAAATTGTAAACTCGCTGTGATCATAACTACTCATATTGTCTGTATTAATATTTTGAGTTCTTTTAAAATTCTTTGTTAGAATCATTTTATGTTCGTCTTGTAGCTTTAATAATTTAAATGTTGTTGCCACTAATTACGAGTTTTATATAGATAATAAATTTTGCGTTAGCTAAGTACGCAAGACTAATGACATTTACTTAAGTAATTCATTATTGAAGTGAAAAACATCGATAAAAGTAATTTTCTAAGTGCATCATTATAGAAGTTGAAGTTGAGTTTATTAGAATAATTTTGTTACATAAAACCTATCTTAAGATAGCGTATACAATTAATAAGGCATTTCAGAATTCCTGATACCAATTATCTTGTGCTTTCTTACACCAATAAAGGATTATATGATCTGAAAAAATACTTGATAAGACTTATCGATAAATTGTAATATCGAATACTCATTAAATACTTGAAATGTAAAAAAGGTACAGAAAAATAAATACTACTTGTCATTATTTACAGACCACTTTCTATTTATACATAATAATAAAAATATTTTGTTTAAAAAAAACTGATTTATTTTTAAATGAATATTTGTGAATACATATTAATATTTACAATTAAACTAATGGAGCATTACACTATTAAAAGGTTGTATGATTTATTTAATTTAATTTGAATAAAATTAATAAAGTGTCTTATATTAACAAAAATTACAAACAGATTAAACATTTATTTAATTCAAAACAATATTGAGTGAGTGGAATTAATGATTTTCTTATGGTAAGAAGTAGTTTTTTAAATCAGAAAAATAGTGCACTTTCTTTCATAATAAAATTAAAATCTTTTTAAATTTATTACATAAAAAACTATGAATAGATCTTTTTTAATTAATTTTCTAGAAATTTATAAAAATGTCCTTTTTTCTGATGTTTCAAAACTTTTAAAAAATATATTATGTCGTAAATATTCTTACGGAATAGAATAATTGATGGAATTTGGTGGGAAATTTTTACATTTTTATTATACGCATGTTGAAAAATTCGAAGCATATTTCACAAAAATATTTTCCTGCGAACTTTATTGTGAACTGGTGAAAGGATACTGGGAATGATTCTCGATTCTGTAATAATATTATTAATAATTGATAGATGTTTTCAACTGATTGGTACGGTATTTGGGAATATATTATTATATTATTTTATCGAGAAACAATAAATAATAAATCAAAATAAATTGCCAAAAGTTACGTACGTCCCATAAAATAATAATAAATTACGATACATACATACCCTTTCAGAAATTTATAATCAAAGATTTTTCCTTTATATCCTTTATCTAATTTATTGAGTTGATTCATTTCTTCTTCAGTCAATTCAAAGTCGAAAATTTCAAAATTTGTTTTCAAATGGTCAATTGCTTTACTCGACGGTATTACAACAATTCTTTTCTGTACTGCGTAACGTAAAAGAATTTGAGCATTAGTCTTTTTATGTTTTCTCGCTATTTCATTCAATATTGGAAGCTTGAACGGGTTTGGCAGTTCAGTCTCAGTTACATTTGGATGAAAAGCTTGTCTAGCATGAGGAGATCCTAAAGGCGCGTAACCCGTTACTACAATATTATGTTTACGACAGAAATCGATCAAAGGTTTTTGTTGATGATAAAGATGAACTTCTATCTTGAAATTTGAATACAATTCTTTCTAATAGATTGCAGTAAAATATAGATACATTATTAAGTGAATTTTTATAACGTACTTGTAAATTACTAGGTTTAATTTCTGCTTCTGCCAGAATATTCAATATTTGTGTTTCGTTGAAATTGCTCAGTCCAATAGACTTTACGCGACCAGCTTTAACTTGCTTTTCCATCTCCTAGATGTAAAATGTACTTTTAAATATATAAAAATACCCCTAAGAAAAATAACAGATAACATTTATACCTTCCAAATCTTGATGTGATCAATATCTTGATCCAAGATCAATGATCCATTTTCGTTTTTAGCAAAATCATAACTGTTATTTTTATGAGTCACTCCGAATGGTGCATGAATCAAATACATATCGACGTAGTCTAATAATAATCTGTCTAGTGACATTTTTAGATATTTTTCTACTTCAAAGGCATGATTGGCAAAATACGGTAACTGTAAATTATTATTACGATAATTACGAAGGTTGCGGTTACAGCATATGTAAAATTAGTTTGGTATTTACTTTAGAAGTTATGAATATCTGACTACGATTTCCACCTTTTTCGAACCATTTTTTTAAAGTTTTACCAATTGTTTCTTCATTTTGATATATAAATGCTGTATCAATATATCTGTACCCGATTTCGAGAGCATTTGTTAGAATATTGTCCAAATCTTCCTTATCTAACTACATTACATGCAAAAATGTAATCACTTTATATTACAATGAAATAAAAACATGTACATGTATCATAATTAATAACTTTTTAAACAAATTTATAAAAATTTTCTTACACCGTGCGTTCCTAATCCAATGAATGGTATATTTGCACCGGATGATAATCGTAACATTGTTTCAGCTTGTACAATTGATATGCATGTTAAAATGTAATAATACATTGTAATATCTGTTGTAAGATTGTAACAATTATATTATTAACTGTAATATATGTGTTTGTGTTTTGTGTGTGTGTGTGTGTGTGTGTGTGTGTGTGTGTGTGTATGTATGTGCGTGTGTGTGAGAATATAATTACAAATATGTAAAAAAGTGTTCACTTTAATAAATATTTTATTTTGAAAGTCTTGAAAATACAAAATAATTATTCTTTTATTCTGCTTGAACCTAAATGATTATTTATTCAAATCCTTATATACTAAATTTTATAAACTTTTTATTAAAAAATTAAAAAAACAATCAGCTATGTATAAGCGTATACTTTCATTAGTTCATTGAAATTATTCGTACAAGTGTTTTTGTATAATTTATTAGCTTACCCATTGACAAATGAAAACCATACCTTTGTGTAGGCCTTTGCGACATCCGCAACAGTAATATCTATTTTTTTACTTTACGGTTGTCATACAAATGAATGTAAAATATAGTAACTTTGTTTTGCGTTATTAAATTTCCAGCATCATTGTCTTCGTAAATAATGACACTGTCGATTCATCGTAGATTACTGCATGAAACGGTAGAGTACATTGCTTATATAAGAAGTAAGGAATTATTTGATTGGTTCTATTAATTACTAATTATTGTAGTTATATTCTGGAAAACTCTTACGTCATTCTGAACCCATCTGTGTTGCCATAAATCTTTATGAGCATCGTAAAGTAAAAGAAAAACATTACTAAAATACATTATATACATAAGATGCTCTCAAACAATAAAACAATTATATAATCTAAACAAACTTAAGGTAAGAACAATATTTTTCCGTTGACAAAATTATTATTCTTCTGCTATTTGGATAAATATAGTTATACTTACTTTATACATATTTTTTATAAACAATTTATTTATCTTTACAATTATCATATTTGTGATGTATTATAATTTTTTTATGAACTTTAAAATTTTAAATTTTATGATTTTAAGATTTTTTGAAAATTTAATTAAATTTAACGAAAATTCAAACATTTTTTAATCTCATCAAAATATTTAGCAATTCAATGTTTTAATGGAACTACAATTTATGTAAATTATGCAAGATATAATAAATACTATTGATTTTATAATGATTAGAATGTTTCGAAACGAGCTTTGAATCGACTTACTGTTCCCGTATTTTATCTTAAACTTAAACGTATTCTAGGGATTTAAATGAATTCAAAATTCCTTTAAAGGTTTAGTAGTGTAGAATAAAAATTAATTGGCGAAATTATTTACTTAATATTATTATTGTTAATCTGGGTTTGTTTCATTTAAAATACATATTTTATTTTTTGAAACTTCTTATAGCAGTTTGAAATTATTTTAAGTGAGAATGCATATATTTGTGAATACATATATACATTATGCATATACATACATGAGATATAATATCCATGTTTATTTGCATCGATATTTTAATCTTAATTATTCCATTCTAGGCAGACTTAATTTATCAAATAAAATTATTTCCCCCTTGTATTAGTTTTTACTTTCTTATTTTTATAAATGAATAAATGGATATTTAAATTAATAGCTTCTCTTTAAAGAATGACTGTATTTGAATTGGTATAAAAGGATATATTTCATTGCATATACAATTTTGAATTTACTACAAACTTAAACATCGAATGACAAGTATGAAGAAGAGTATAAAAAATTTGTTATAAACCGGGATATAAAATAAAAATAAAAAAAGGAATAAAAAATCAATTAAGCAGATTTAATTAATTGCAAGTAAAAGACATTTGATTAGCCAATAAAAATCCTTAAAATTTATAGACTATTAACTTTATACTCAGTGCTCAATAGAAGCTTTAGCAATACCAATTCTTCAAATTCTTTAATAGTAATTCATGTAAAATTTACCGGCTTGGTTAAAGCCAAGTTTATCCAAGTAGCTGATTCTTTTTTTAATTTTAACGTCGATTTTTTAAAATTAATCCGATTGCGGCGATGCTTAACTATCTGTTAATCGTAGCTTAATTTGAGTTGTAGGTAAGTTCAAGCAGCACCAGGTCTTTGTTCGAAACAAGTCGGGTACATAAATTAAATAAAAGTGAGTCAGCCCATTATTAACAGTCGGTATTTAATCGCTAAGCTGGTCGTTGATGTTCTTGGCTCGGGTCGATGATCTCGTGATCAAACTCGAGCGCCAGATTGGTTGTGGAATCGAAAACTCGTCGTGAAAGTTGTTTTGAGGTTATCTATTATTATGACTGCTATTGAATCAGGGAAGGAAGGAAGGATAACAAGAGAGCTCACAGGAATTCAAGGAAAAATTCAAGAAAAATTGCAATTAAAGCACAATTTTTTGTACATTTTTGCAACGTATAATTTTACGTTCAACTGATACATGTTCATTAGTATTTAATCAAAATTTTTATATTTTAATAAATTATTAATAATGACTTATCAGTTGTTACGACCCCTTCAAGCAACAATTCAGTTTATTTATTTCTTATTAGAAATTCAGGTTGTTGTTGTTTTTTTTTTTATATTTTTCAAATAATGTATGATTAATCAAGCTTATCTCGTAATAGAATTTTAATACTAAACTCTAGAAAGCTGAATTTGTACTTTTACAAAATCATATGCAGTCGATAATGTTAAAATTTTTTTTTTATAAAATAATAAGGAAAGGTTCAAGGTAACGCGCAACTATAAATAAATAGTAAATAATTAAAAAATATATTCTAAGTTAAAAAGCGTGGTGAACTTTCAAAAATAAATATTAAAAATTAATAAATAAATGTCCGTTTTTTTTTTTATGGAATAGGATTTTTTATTTCAAAAGAATCAGTTGTGAAAACCAAAATTTATTGTAGTTTACTGTTTATCGATCGGTAATGTCATTAAATTAAAGTAAGATCTCAATATTTTTCGAATAATGATTTATTTAATTTCCATTTACAAATGCATAGGTTTGCAAAAAGTATACGCGTTTCGGGAGAATGTTAAGTATAACTCTAAGTGAAATAGAAATATCTAAATGCAAGAGGTGCCAAACCGAGGCATAAAATATTAGAGGGTAAGCTGAGACAATCGATACGATGATTCAATGGAGTGATGATGCGTGAAAAGAAGTTGGGCAAAAAAATCTCTGTATCTATTGGAGTCACAAGATGGAATCTCGTCGTCGAGGAAGGCCGAACGAGGATGGAAAGATCTATGAGATAGCAAAAGCCTTGTAGATAAAGTAAGGATTGTTCTCCATACGGGCCGAAGCCTCGAGTATCCTTTTATCTCGGTGTAGCACGGAGTGCCTTGGATGCTCTCCAACTCCGAGCAGACTAACTCTATCGTTATATAGATTCAAATTGGAAGTAAAGAACAGTGACCGTAATAGAGAAATCCAAAGATTAGGATTTATCGTGAAGGAGGCGCTTGGAGTGGAAGGTACGAGAGTCTACCCTTAAGAAGCTGACCGAACTCCTAGGATTAGTAGCGGTAGCCCCAAAAGAAGCTTAGAAGCGGAGCTTTAGCGAAGGAGCATATCAGGCTCCCTGGTAATGGGATCTTGAAGTCATAATTTCGAAGACGGGAGATGGGTGTAACAACCGATGCCGGGAGAGGGGACGCGAGCCGGAACGTCCTCGGTAGAGAGAACCAATGCTAATCGACCGATCGCAGAGATGCGATTGACTTATCGAGACCCTGTTTGCTGCGCCCTTTTCCAGGAAGGAGTCATTCTGAAATCAGACCACACTTAAGCCGGCATTGTTCGATTCTCTTTAAAACCAATGAAAGGGTCCTTATAAAGCTCCAGCCGCGAAGTTTATTCCAATGAATGGAAGCATTGGTGAACTCGTTCCGAGGGGTCGGAGAATCCTTGAGTTCCTTGACCCGGTGCACCGGCCGGTCCGTCTGAAATTTCTTCCAATGGACGAGCCTCTGCTTCTATTCTGAGCGAGGCAGTCTTGTGTAAAATCGACCGACACAAGCCAGTCGTGGAAGTAAAGACTAGAATTTCGAGCGCGTGGTCTGACGTATGTGAGCAGTGAGGCCGCCGGTCTTGAGGTAAATTAAACCTTACATCAGCTGTTGAAAGAAAAGGGCAACCTCTCCAGAGCACGAGAATATAAATAATGGATACTGACCCTTGGTAGCTTGTGCCCGGTAGATGGACTGTCTATTGGCTTAGGCAGCGTGGGAGATTTGCAGGAATCTCTAACAATATGAATTTACATAAATTAAGATATTTATGATTATTAATTTATTAGTAAAGCAGTAATGGCCAATTTATCTAATTTAACCCAAACAGCGACTAAGTATCATGCCGGCAGTCCTTATTCGAAGCAGGAAAACGAATTCTTGATTCATATGTTTAATATTCGGATGCATTCCCGAACTGGTTTCCATTCATTTAAAATCGTTCATATTTATTGTCTTCCTGCATTCAATGCAAAAAAAAAAAACTTTAATTCGAACATTATTCTTCTTGCATTATGATCACTCATCATTTTATACGGCAAGATAAGATTGTAGTAGACGCTATTAGTAAAATGAAAACAAAAATTTTTTTACATCAATTGCTAAGATTGTTCTCTAATAAGTGTATAAAAGTTATCTTTTGAACCGTTTATTTGTCCGTCTTGTTTTCATTTAAATGTCTCCTTTCTGTTTGAAATTTAATTACAATTTTTGCCTACTTCAGTAAATCATTATTAATACATTATATTTCTCAACACATATTTTGAATTATTCGACGTACATTTAACTATTAATCTGTATTGTACATAATATCATAGCTTACACATCATTTTAAATAAATAAAAAATGTTCATATTCGGTAATTTTAGAATTTCTCGAATTTTTCAAATATAATAACAATTACATCTATGCTGGTTAATTTATTATAAGAAATGCAGGTATTCTTGGCTAAGGCATGGACATTATCGTGTGATCTTGCAAGTACAGAAGATTATTTAATTATTACGCTATAATTTAATGTGAGATTCTTTATTAAAATATTGTATAAATGAGTACATATATCTCAGTATATATAGAATTAATCGTAGAATTAATTAGTTCTAAAAACGTTTGAGATAACAATTAAAATATTTTAAAAATATATTGAAAACAGAATTAATGAATTATAATAATACTTTTAGACAAATTCAAAATATTGAATTAACATATTTTTTTTCACATATCTTGATAAAAATATTTTTGAAAACTTAATAACAGTTAATTAAAAAATCTAAAGATTAGTTTTAATTTTATAATAAATTTTTTTTATTAAATAACAATATTGAAACGATCACAGATATTATTATAAAGATAATACAATTAGTTTCAATTTACATTTTAAATTAATTGAAAATATATTCAATCATTAATAAGCGAAGTCCCTTGAAATAATAACGGAATAATATAATACAAAATTATAATAAATATCGTATTTAAAATACATTCAATTATAATTTATTGAGTTCCAAACCTGTAATAACTGGCATGCTCAGATGAGCAATTTTATTATGCTTAATATAATATTTTGTAAACCTAACTGTTATTTTTATGTAATAACAGATTCATATTCATAATATTTTTATTATATATTACATGTTTTTTTTTGTAATTTTACTGCTGATATTTTTATTTATTATAGTGTGCCTAATTATTCTCAACTTGTACAGTATTTATAAGGCGTTATAACATAAATATTAAAATTATGTAGAGGTCATTGAGCTCTTGATTTTAGAATTGAAAGGGTAGTGTGGATGCTTTGCAACTCTGAAAAAAAATTGTAGTTTAATAAATTAGAATTAGAGTTTAATAAATTAGAATATTCAAATTCATAATTATAAATTATGTATTTAATTTCGATACAGTAAAAAATCATCAATTTTCCCATTTTTCAAGCATATGTTAACTTTCAATTAATAATGTTCTGATATATGTTTACATTGAATAATATCTAGTGTATTGTTAATTGAGCAATATCTAATGTGTAATTTTGATAAAATTACATTTTGAAAAAGAATTATGTACAAGCATAAATATATTTGAAATAGTGAAAGAAAAATGCAATAAATATAAATTTAAATTACTATGTACAGTAACAAATCTGACACAATTCTTTGTTTCAAATGTTTAAAAAGGAAAATTATTTATACATAAGCCACTTAACACCATTAATCGTCTATTGTTAAAATAAATAATACATTTAGTAATGCTTTAGAAATTTTGAATTGGTCATTAGAGTTATGTTCGATATTTTAATTAATATTTATCAACATATCAGCTGTTAAATAATTAGTTTTCTATTATTAATTAGTATTGATTTTAGGAGTTAATAATAGTATTAGTATTAGACATTCTTTGAATGACTCTTTGTAAACAAAAGTGCAAATAATTGCATTAATTTTCTTACCCATTAAAGAATAAAAAGTCGAAAAGTCTGCCATCTTCACCTTGGTCTAGGTTATTTAATTGATTCATTTCGTCATTTGTTAAAGTAAAATCAAAAATATCAATATTAGATTTAATTCGATCAGCATTCGAGCTCTTTGGTACTACTATAATTCCTCCTTGAATAGCATGTCTTAATAATACCTGTGCCGGCATTTTTTTATGATCATTAGCTATTTTTTTAATAACTGGATGTTCTAGAAGATTGTTAAATGACTTTAATTTATAATTATATTTTTCTTGAAAATGTTTTGGAGCTGCTGGCGAGCCAATAGGGCTATATCCGGTTATGGAAATATTGTGCATCTGACAGAATTGTCTGAGTGAACGTTGTTGCATGTATGCATGTAACTCAACCTGTTCATAAAATCCATACATTTACATGTATTATTTACTGTTGACATTTAATAAAAGTTTATTCAATTAATACCTGAAGATTACTAGGTTTGATTTCTGAATTAATCACTATATCTTGTATTTGTGATTCGTTAAAATTACTAAGCCCTATAGATCTTGTTCGTCCTTTTTTTACTTGGTTTTCCATTTCCTATAAATTATATTAAATTAAAAATGGTTTAGAATATAACATGCTATTAATAATTAGTTTTACCTTCCAGACTGCTACGGGATCTGATTGAATATCTAATGCTAATGTTCCATCATTGTTTACTTTGGCAGAATAAGAATTTTCATTTTGGATAAATGAAAATGGCATATGAATTAAATATAAATCAACATAATCTAATCCTAGGTTTTGCAATGATAATTTCATAAACTTTTCTACATCGGATGGTCGATTTCCATAACTTGGTAGCTATAATTTTTATATTCTATATTTTCTAACAAAAAAGAAGTTTTAATAGAATATTATAGTTTAAATTACCTTTGTTGTTATAAAAAGTTCTTCGCGCTTTCCTCCTTGATCAAACCAATTTTTAAGGCTTTTCCCTATAGCCTCTTCATTATTATAATTAAATGCTGTATCTATATGTCTATATCCTGCTTTAAGTGCAGTTGTTAAAACATCATTCATTTCCTCAGGTTTTGCCTATTAAATAAGATAAAAATACTTCTACATTTACATGTGTATAGCAATAATAATAAACTGGTAAATTCTGTTTAATAAATTAATATTTTTCTAAACATAATATACAACAACAATATTTACAGAGATATAAAAAAAATTTCAAAAAAGAATAATTAATAATAACATCAATTTATGTTAATGACAGTTGTGTACATTTTATCCTCAATTTTTACCAATTTTAGAAAAAATATCATAGCAAGTACTTAGTAAATTATCATTCAATCTAATCCAAGTGCTTACCTGCCATGTACCTAGTCCTATCATTGGCATGTTATACCCTGATGACAGTTGTATAACTTGCATGCTGATATCTCTTCGACAAGTTTTTAGTAATGCAAAGGAACGGCAGACCCCCAAGGTGAATGTAGCGCTAAGGTGTATGAATACAAACGTATTATTTTTAGAACAACCTATTTTACACTAATGATACTAAGAACATGAGATTTTATTTTAAGCCCTCTTGAATAATTTTATTTCAACCAACATTAAATTTAAATATCCTAGCACGATAAATAAATTTTTTTATACATTTTGTTTAATCTGTTCATTAATTTTTTTTATTATAATATTATGCTTATGAATATATAAAGGTTTTACTTATTAATTAAATAATAGGTGAAAATTCATTAGACAAATTTTATTTTTGTTTTCTGTTTGATATTAAAATTTTTAACAGAAAGTATTAAGAAATATTTCTAATTTGAATAGCTTAGATATTTTAAAGGATTTTAATAACTATAATTGATTGAATTTTTATTTTTAATTCCAAACAGCAAATTTTAAAGAATAATTAGAATACATTCTTTAGTAAGTACAATGTTTGAAAAAAATACCAGGGTACACCAGATTTCTTGCTGAATTTATATCAATTAATTTTTGTAAATATTCAATTTTTTTTATCATTATAAGTAACCAAGCAATTTCATACAAACAAACTTTCAAAATTAAGCGACAGTCAATTGCAATAATAATAACCATCATCAAAAAAAAGGAAAAATGAATTTTACTATATGAAAGTAGTAATTTTAATTCTAATTTGTAAAAATATGAAAAGTAAATTCGCAACACAAGTTTCATTTGAGCGTCAGTGTTGATTTGTATGTTTTCTTTCACATAGTATATAGCTACGAAATAGATTTTTTATTTTATGATTTTTAAAATAAAGTACTTGAATCATGGATAGAAGCCGATAGAAAATACTTTTCCACTGAGTTTTCTTTTCAAATTTATCAAATTTTCCCGGTTAAAATAAACTAACCTATATATACATAAAAGTGTTAAAAGTGGTTTTACGAATTATTTAAATATAGTTTTTACATTACAAATTGTTAAAATTGTTGAATAATTTTATTACTAAACAATTATGGTTAAAAATGTAATTGCTAAGTTTTAATTATTTCATATCTTACTTTAACAGTCCCATTGCGCTCATTTTTATTGCACGTGTCATTACTCATTAACAGCTTCAAAGTAGTAGGATGATAATTGCATTAATCGTAAATATTTATGATAAAAAAAAATGCTTCAAAAGAAATTAAAAGTAAATTTGTTTAAAAAGATGTTAATTTTGTGAAAAACGAATCA
This sequence comes from Kradibia gibbosae, assembly GCA_018907135.1. Taxonomy (NCBI): domain Eukaryota; kingdom Metazoa; phylum Arthropoda; class Insecta; order Hymenoptera; family Agaonidae; genus Kradibia; species Kradibia gibbosae. Next base: position 29,427,270 of record JACCHX010000001.1, on the reverse strand, counting down.
TTGATAAAAAAAATTGGTAATTCGATGAAAAGATGGTTAGATGATTTTAAAAGATAGTATTCAAAGGCAAGTTAATTTAAGCATTAGAACGATAATTTCGGTTGCAAATTTTTTAAAGTAAAATACAACGGTTTATATTTTGGAGAGGTTTTTCGTAGAATTGAGGGAGAGTAGCAAAGAAGCAAGCGTAATTGAAAAAGGTTGGACATATATTTTTCTTAAGTTGTTTTACAAAAGTGTAGTACTTAAAAATACTAGTAAAAGACGAGGGTTTTTTTACAAAACTTTATTATTAATAATAATAATAATAATAATAATAATAATAATAATAATGTTAAATGGGACAATGTACAAGTTAATAAGATAAAAATGTAAACAATCATAAAATAAAAAGGCGTTGAGAGCCCAAACAATCAGTAAAGTGCTCTTATAAAAAAGTGCGAAAAATTCCCTTATTAATACGACGATTAAGTTTTTTAATGTTGAAAACGGAAAAAATGACGAACAGAACAGCGGGTCAAAACATTCAAAACCGTCAAAACAGGTCAAGACACTTTCAAAATCAATGATTCCACTGATTGATACATAATCACAGAAGGGTCTATTTATATTATCCCAACAACAGTGAGGACTTCCGTTAGCCTCTTATAACTGGTAAATGGTCAAAACTTTGCTGATGGCCAATTGTTGAGCTTCTCGATTGATTATCGTTTTGATGGTGATTAGCGTTTGCAAAGCCACCGGCCTTCGGAAGCTGAGGGAGCACCATTTGACCAAAGTTCGTATGCTGGAAATAGACGAAGACATCAATGTAAGTTATGGTTAATTGAAATATGCCTGTCTGTATAATTGAAAATTTTAATCGCAATCTTGATCATCCGATTCACTCGCTTTATGCATAACATTATAAGTCTGATCATTCTTTAATGCTTAATGTTGTCGATTACATTCAGTCGGTTACTTACTACTATTTGGATAAGAAGGTGAATAATTCTAGGTGATTTTTTTCAATACAAATGCTTATTCTAAAAAAATCACAATTTCACTAATTATTAAAAAAAAAAAAAACGATATTAAATTAACAATAAATGCATGGGCAAATTTTTGCGCTCGATAGCTCTGCATTGGATTTTAATTTAGGTTTGAAATTATTTGAGATATATTGATAAATTTGAAATTGGATCTATTTGAAAAGCCTTACCTTCGTTCTTTCCCGAAGATTTCGAAATTTTTCATATTCCTCTATTTCTACATCGGGAATTCTGAAGTGGAAATTTTCAAAATACATATGTTGCAATAATTGATCGCATGACCATCGCTCGTCGGGATCTTTATCCAGGCATTTTTTTAGAAAGTCCAGCTACAATATGCAAACCACTAGTGTTATACATTTTAATTGTATATTTTGATCTTCATTTGTTTTATTAATTTTAGTATTTGAACTTCGCGAGAAAGAGATTTCTCTTAATTTGAATGAAATTTCTAAATTATACACGATGATGATGATGAACTCTTTTTTTGAACATTTAGAAAAAAATTGAATTCATACCAAAATTAAATGCCGCCTTTACAAATTAATTACATTTATGCATTTAAAGAAGAATTTTTTAAAATAAAAATAATTTTTATTATAAAAAATAAGATTTATCTGTATTACATTACACTGCTGTAGCATATAGTTTAAATTTGATCAGTGTCGAAGTCTTATGAAAGTATGTCTTGTAAAATCACTTCCCAATAAGCGTATTAATTAATCATTAAGAAGAAGATAAATTAAGGAATGATTCTTTTTTAGTATTTTGTTACTTACCATAGTCAATAGCAGGATTTGGATAGCAGCAGAAGTGGATATTAATATAAGTATTGATGAAAGTATAGAGCTTGTCGTGAAGTTACGCGGGAAGGAATGATCTTTCATCAATCTCATTATTGTTATCAGTGATTTCAGGTACATTTCACGAAAAGAGAGTTCGATAAGAGCAGTGCACGCTACTGCATTCGCAAGTAAGGTACAAAAATTGTCTTACAATGAATTAAAGACCATCGCGCAATGAGTTATGGCTTGGGGAATAAATTAGAAATTCGCAACAAAATCCGAGGAAAATGAACCGAGTAAGAGCGAGCAGAGTAGGCCGGGGCTCGAGCATGCCGAGTAGTAGAGGTTCACCTGGAGGCTTGTGTTGCCGGTGTTCAGGAGAGCCTCGAGGGGCACGAGGGTCTGGGGCGAGGGCAGGGTCACGCCCGTGAAGAACTCGTTCTGCTGAAAGATGGTAACGTGCCTGGGGAGGAGGTCGCCCAGACTCCGCCTTATTAGGTACAACTGGTCGACGTCGGACTTGCCGGGCCAAAGGGCCTCGCCCCTCACCAGCTCGGCGAACACACATCCGATAGCCCAGACGTCCACTGCAGTGCCGTATTGCGTGTCGCCCACCTGGAAGTGCACGCGAGCCGTTAGGGGCTTCATTGGTAGGTTTTTGATTTAGCATTGGTCTCAAATTATCGTAATTTAGGATTTTTTTTACAACCTTGTTACAATTCTAGTATTATTTATTTAAGCTCAAAATCAATATTAATAGTGAAACAATTGTACTGTGCTTAACTGCTAGGACCTAAGGATATGGTGCAACATCAATCTGAAGCAGAATAAGCGAAAAGCCGGAGTTGAGGACTCTGTCGGGTGTTAATTATCGGCAAATCTTATGATTGGGATCACGCGCCCGAGCAGTCGCATACTTACGAGCAATTCGGGTGCCCTGTACCATCTCGTAGCCACGTACTCGGTGTAATTCTCTCCGGGACTAAGCATTCTCGCGAAGCCAAAGTCGCAGAGCTTGACAACCCCGTAACTGGTTAGCAATATATTCTCGGGCTTGACGTCGCGATGCAGGCAACCGAGTTTGTGACAATACGCGATTCCTTGGAGTATCTGCCAGGTCAGCTGCTTTGTCATTAGTTCCGGGCATCCGGCCGGATATTTTTCCATCTCGTTTAGCAGCGTCCGCTCGCAGTACTCGAACACGAGGTGCAGTTTACGCTTCCGCCTGAAGACCTCCAGCAGGTTCACCAGATTCGGGTGCTTCAGGCTCTGTGGATCGAGGACCAGTTAACTGACTCGACGCTCGACAAAGGGGCAATTTTCCATCGATTGTAGAAAATAATTTTTTTTATTAACAAGTAAACCATTTACTTACGTGACATTCTTACTAATATTATATACTCTAATTTACGCAATACTTTCGCATTAATATTAACGTTGGCAAATTTTAACATATGTATTTATCAGGTACCATTGTATCATCGCCTTCTTATGATATATATATGTATCATGCATGAATAAATAATATTTATAGTAATTAAAGTGAATCTAGTTCTAGTATTGATTTATTTATCAAAGATTCGTTGGTATAATCAATACTATACATTGCAATTTACTTTAGAATACCATTTGAACTCGAAATATAGCTGTAGCGATAACACAAATAGATAGAAATCATACCGCTTACTTATTCAAGCTTTCGCTCTTTCAAAACATTTTTTTTAGTTGAAATGTTTACATAATTTTATTATTTATTTTCTGATATCTACGTAAGTATTTACGTATTATAAACTTGTTTATTTTTTACGTCCACCTATAGATTCACTTTCAATAAAGGTTTATACACACTCTATTTATTTAATATTTCAGGATAACAGTTTGTAAACGTAAACATTACGCAGCACATGAGTACAATAAATAAAATTTATAATAGATTATAAATAGCACAAGTTATCAGGCTGTTTTTTAAATTATTTTAAATACTGCTCCGTAGAAATTATATTTGTATAAATGTAAAATAATTTTATGGACCGGTGAATTCATTCATGGTCAAAATATTGATCTCAAAATTCAATGATAACTGCACCCAGAGAGTTGCACCCTTACAACATCATAACTCTTTAGCTTTCTTCATCTCTTAATGATACAGTTCATATAAAATAATAATAATATAATATGATATCAACATCAAATATACTTTATACAGTTAATTGAGATATAACATTTTTATATTGCAATAAAATTGAAATAAAATAAATTTAATTAAAAAAAAAAAAAGAAACTTATTATATTAAAAACAAAATTATGTATAAATTTATTAAAGAAAATTCGTTGTAATTTTATTGCACATAATGTTACATAAGAAAGAAATATTATATTTTAAGACCCCATTAATCGAATAGTAAACATATGTTCAAGATTCATAAAAAAACTTACAATCAGTATTTTACTTTGCAATGTAAAATTAATTATATATTTAAGAATTCTCCGTACTAACTACGCACTTTGTAAGTTAAATTTTATTTTATAATACAGTACTGAAATTTATTTTAACTTATGCAGTAATAAAATCATGTTAATTTTAAGTAATTCTGTGCTTTAATTATACATTACTCAGCTAGAGACGAATAATATTTATAATTACATGTGTTGAGTAAGTTTTAAAACAGCTCGATAGGTATGTTAATGAGTCTGGATAATAGCGGCAATAAAAAACGATAAAAATGGTTGAAAATTCAAAATATAAGGATGAAAGTTAGCCAAGAGCATTATCAGACCAGTTTGGTGGCTTAATTCATTTCATTATGGTTACAATAACAGACGATTGAAATTCAATTTTAAGTATAGCAGCGCTTAGATCTAAGCTTGATTATGCTTCGAATTTCACTATCAGTTCATCAAATGACTTGGCGTATGCAAAATTATACAAACTGCAGCATCGAGTAACGCATTTCTTTTCACAAGAGGTCAGGTTCAAGATTTCTCGCGGGCGCATGATCGATAGACCGAGCGATTGACGCACACGTTGCACGTATTTTTTTTTTCTTTCGCCCCTTTGTTTAATTGTGAAATGGTATTCGCGTGAGTCCTGAGTGCCACGTGCGCCACTAGTTAGTATTGCAATGTATTCGAGAAAATAGTTAGCAAATAGAGTGAGAGTAAGAGAGAGAGAGAGAGATAGAGAGATAGAGATAGAGAGAGAGAGAGAGAAAGAGTGACTAAAGGTTATCAGAAACCTCCTCATTAAAGCGCACGCGATATGTATCGCTGATTCTAATTCGAAATGTCGTGTAAGTCAGTCGGTCGCAAAAGACTTTCATTTTCATTTTGGCACTGAGGAACCGGTGGTTGTTAAGCCATTATCTCCAGGCTTGGACATCATTGAAAAGAATCGCGATGCACAACATAATTGGAGGCTAATATCGGCCGTTTTGGCATCGCAAATTAGATTTTTAATTTAAAATTTTATTAAATCCATTCTTATCGGTTCCTGCGAGCAAAGTAGGCGAACTCTTTGTTTCAAGGATTCAACTTATTTGCATTAAATAAGGATATAATTTTAGCGAAAAAAAAACTTTAATGAGATATTCGTTCAGTTTTATTTCGTTTTAAATTTCTTAACAAATGCAGTATGAAAGTTTTTGATATTAACATGTTTTATTCATTCCTTTTAACTGGTATATATATATATATATATATATATATATATATATATATTTAAACATGGAACGCGCATGATGGTATTTATACCATCATGAATTTGAATAAAGTCTAGATAATTTAATTTATTATAATCAGTTGGCCTTTAGTGATTATTTACTCTCAAAATTTGAGCAAATATACTGAATGTAAAATGAAATTTCGTATACACTTGAAAATTCTACTTAAAATAAAATATAATTTGTTTACGATGCGAGTATTATTCTATTTTTCAGCCGTATCTGAAAGCGCCACTGAGTAGTTACAATTCCTTCGTTATTTATTGAATTAAAAAGATCACTGATAAAAATGTCATAATACTTCACAATAGTTTACAACATCGCAATTTTATTTTCATTTCTTACTTTCTATTTATTCATTTTTTTGTTTGCTAATACTCATGCACAATTAATATGGATAAACGAACACGATTTACATTCCGGAAAGTAAGACAAAAAAGGTGACAGGTGAATTTTCAACCGGGGCTGTTGAGAATCTCGTACGATTCACAGCAACATCGGTAATAATGCGGGCTAGCGCAGCAAAAACTAATGAACCGTCGATGAGTGGGGGACGAAAAAGAGAGTTAGAGTTTTTGGCTGGCGAACAACGCGAGCGAACCTTCGCGAGGATCGTGACTGACGCGGGGAACAACGCCAGAGCAAGATATCGACCGGTTTCCCTATTGACCAACGGCTACCGTCTCGAAGACGTTCCCGACACGCAACTCCCGTAGGCCTTGGCCCGCGCACACCCGCAATCTTTCGATTCTTGAGCTGCGCTTTTACCACGTCCGCTGCATTTCGACCTAGGCTCTGTTAATGGCCACTCAATTTGTCGTACAAAGGTTCCTAGCTTCATCCATTTTTTCGCAAGCTAAAGCTTTCGATGATAAATCCTACCACGATTTTCGCCTCAGGGGTCAGCCTTTGTCGTTAGCAAGCCTGCACTTAATTGTCCACGCAGAAATAGTCGACGTTTCCATAAATAATACAGGTTGGATGGGTTTTTTGGTTTTTTTGTTCAACCTAGAAGTTAATAAATCTATGCGTTTAGATTTAAGCGTTCATAACGCTAATTTCAATCAGACAATTAATGTTTAGATCACTTTGTATTTTCATGAGTCTACAGGAGCGAAATTCAGGATACCTTTAAAGATAAGTATACCTGCTATTTTGTGGTCGACTATTTTTTATGCAATTTAGTAAGCGTAATGAATCCTTAGCATCCTGAAAACTCTGTTGTTTTAATGCGAATCATGCTTCGTTTCCATAGTTAAATTAGTTTGTTGTATTTTGTTTTTAAATTTTTATGTACAAATAAATGAAAAAATAATAGTTTCAAGCTCAGTATCATTGAAAAGCTTTTCTTACTCGAAAATCGCGTGAGAAATTAATTTTAACGTTTTAAAATCGCAGGCCATTGGATTCGTTGCAATGGAGCAAAGGAAGCAAAATAATACTAATACTAAGCTTTGCATCGAGCAATTGATATAAATAAAGAGCTTATTCCAATAAGGCAATGCACGATCCATATTAAGCGTTAAGTCTATGCTGGTTCGTGTACTCGTTGTTCCGACGCGAAGTAACATTCGGCCGTCTTCGTAATTTATGACTCGAGCCCGGAAGGCCGGGGCGGCTGTCGGAAGACGGAAGTGACCAGTGCGAGGCTCGGCATCGGCCGCAAATCGTAGTGCTCGAGAATGAAGTATGGGAAGGAGGCGGCGGTCGTTGACCCGGAGTGAGAAGAGCGGCGCGTGTCCAGGCTGCGATTACAGGCTTAGCGGGGCTAGCGACTCGCGGTCGGACTCTGGTAAATACGGAACTTTGTTGCGACTGGTTTCGCAACATTCGTGTGATTCGGGTGATTACGTATCACTCGTATCGCTTATATCGCGATGCCGCAGATATCGAGCTTTATATTACAAATACGATTAGTTGCTAACTTCTTAGCATCTTACCTCACGAGGTTGGTTAAAAAATCCGTAGTTTAGTTGAGTTAAAGGAAGTTAAGGAAAACCACATGTGTTTTGCAAATGTGCGATATGCATCATATTTACTATTATTTATGCATTATATTTATGTTTGTAATGATAAATTTCTAGTGCGATAAGAAAAATTTCAGTTATTTCAATTTTAATTTCAATAACAGCATCACAATCATAGAGATAGATGAGTCTACTTTGCCGATGTAATTTCCATCGTTCTGCTTGACCAAATTATCCAAATTTATTATACTGCATAATATGGCTGCACAATATAATTTCTTGACTTTTGACAAGTTTACAAGTAGGTTTACAAGAAAGGCTTTAAAGCAAACCAGTTACATAATCAAGCATCTTGAAGTGGATTATAGTATCAATAGCATCAATATGTTCAGTATGTTATTAAGCCAATGAGGGTTTCTGTCCGAGGAATCGAAACGAGTGTAAGGCCGAGTCTCATTGATTAACCGATTTATTGTAAATCGGACGCTCGCGAATCAAGGATTTGGAAAATAAGTACAGTATAAGAAAGCAATAGTTTTTAAAAAGGAATTTCGCGAGCTTTGACTCGGCTGACAAAAGAATAATAATGACATACAAGATCCATACTGATTCAGTGGGTAGAGGTGGGGATTAATAATATTGGAGGAAGGCAAGTGCTATGAGCATAAATGGAAGTGAGCGAAGCATCGATCACCGCGGACGACGAACCTTGAGTAGCCTAATCTCTCGAAGCGCGATCTTCCTTATGAGCGGGTCATCCTCCGTCTGCTGGAACTTTTTGACGGCAACGAGGCGTCCGGTCTGCCGGTCCCTGCACTGGAAGACGACCCCGTAGCTTCCTTCGCCGAGTCGACTCAGTCGCTCGTACCGCTCCATCGTCTTGCTCGGCGCCCGAGACCTGCACCCACAACATTTAAACAAAGATTTATTTATCTCGCTCGGGAGGGTCGCCGCCCTTCGAGAGCCCTTCGAGAGCCCTGCCAAAGCCCTGCGAGCAAAGATTCGAAATCGCTTGCTGCCAATGCCCGAGGCGACGTAGTGCGCGACCTCCAGCCTCCGCTAAGAGGAGGCTCTACGTCAGCGGACTCGCGCGAGCCGACGTCGCGAAGGCTGGCTTCCCCGGGGGCGAACAAAAGCAATTATAAAAAATCTAAAATCGGGGCTCTCGGGGTGGTCAACGCGGGCAGCAGGAGGCGGACGAGAGGCTGATGGACGCACTTGGTGCACTTGGCGAGGCATGGGAGGCTGAATTGCTGGGTAAATAGCATCGTGGTGGGGCCGAGGTGGCCAGCCGGACTGATCGAGCCCCTCGAGCTAGGGTCAAGCTCCCCCTCGGCGACAGCAACCGCGCACGCGCCCCCGGACCTCCTCTCGGGGAAGTGCGCCGCCTTCCCCTAGTCGCGCCCCTGGCCGCGAGCCAGACCACTTTACGACCGGCCATTTTACGGAGGGGAGGGCCGGTCTCCGTGACGTCCTCCGCTGGAGAACGAGGCTTCCGCTACCCATTCCGCTACCCATTCCGCTCGCCCGGAGATCAACGGCTATCGCTTCTCTCCTTTTTTTTTCTTTTCTTTTCTTTTTTTTTTTTTTTTCTTTTGAAAATTGACTGCCCTATTGATTCGCCATGCCACGCGGCGACCATTGATTTTCGACTCGTTTTCGACCGGGGAAGATTCCTTCAGCTTATCCTGTCTCGCGGTCCCTTTGCTTTGCAAGCTCACTCGATATTCGCCTCTGACTTACCGAGCATTCAATAATAATCATGCCTCCTTATCGTAATGGGCTAATTGATAATCAATGGCAGACTATTAAGGGCCAGCCAACAATTAATAGCGATTAAATGTTATGGGCTGAACATAATTGGGATTGTGTCTTTTGGTAATTACGTCTCCTGTCAAGAAGTAGTATTAATGATATTATAATTTACGATGATATTTGTCAATGTTTCTTAACAAGATAAAGTTTCATTGAAATCATTATGCATGGGCTGCAAATTATATAATTAAGTAGATCAATGGTTACTGATTACCCCTCAAATTAATGAAATACTTTCATTTTAATTTTATAGCGTAATTTATTCAACTGGTTGATTATGATCTTAATAAAATTATATTTTTTATATATTGAAAGCTAAAGATATATGACTTGTGTGTAAGACAATAATAAATTATTGATATTTTAATAAAAAATATTTTTGCTATAAATAGAATAAAAAAAAAACGCATATTTTCAATTTTTAATATTTCAATTATGCGATTACAATCATTTTTTCATGCGAAACACCTTTTTATAAATATACGTATAAAGGCTCATTAAAATACTCTTGCTTCTGTATTATTTTATTTATGCTACTATAGAATATATTTTGCTTCGTTTTTTAATTGAAAAAATTAAGAATGCACCTGCAAAAAATAATGTGACAAAGTGTGAGCTTTTTATTATACATATTTAAATAAGATACTAACATAAAAGATATTGTGAGCTAATTTTTAAAATAATTCCTTGTACATAAAATATTTTAAGCCGTTAATGAAAACATTAATATAAAATTGATAAAGATTTTTTCACTCGACTGAACAAACAAAAAATAAGGACAATCATGGAAATCGATAAACTAATGATTACTAGTTATAAAGTAGTTATATAGTAGATTTTCGGCTAATCATTTATTTATACCAGCCACTCTCCTCTGGAAGTACATGCAATAGAAGCCCATCATATTAAAAAAAACACTATACTTTCACTAATGGTCGGCTAGAGTATACAATTTCTTCTCGAAATCTCAAGCACATTTTTTTAAGATATATGTAAGCTATACTTTAAGATGTATACACAAAATTGTCTGACTACAAAAAGATACATATTATACACTTAAAAATTATATACAGATATCGTAAAAGTATTTATTGTTTTTTAAAAAAAGTTCTTTTCTTTAGTACACAAAATATTTTATAATGTCCATGTATAATATCAATTTCTTGACTGGCTTCTAATTATTAGAGTGGCTATAAGAATGCAAATTGTGTACTTAAAATTTTTGTTACTAAAGTGTGTAAGTACATTTAAAAAACTCTTATAGATGGTAGAAAAATTCTCTACAATTCTACAATTACATTATTATACTGAAATTGTTTAAAATACTGTTAATAAATATATAAAAAGCATAATTTCGTATAATTAAGCATAATATATAAATATATAAATTTATTATATAAAATTTCAGGTGCTTAAGTATCTTAAGATATGTATATATACTCTATTTACTTTAATTTTGCTACAAAAATTTTCAATGGATTTATACTACATTAAATATAAAACGAAAGCAGTATTTAAATTTCAGTTTTAAAAATTATATAAATAAAACACACATGGTTAAAAATAAGATAAAATTTTCCTAACTATTAAATGTCTTTACAAAATATTTTGAAAATTTTATCGTTGTTTAAAAATGATTAAGTAATTTGAATTCTTACAAGTACAAACTTTATATTTTTCACAAAGTCGTTAAAAAAGTCTATCATCAAGTACTAAATCGTAATATAGTGCATATCCTATTTCTAACATTCAAGACGCGTCATTCGATTTTTAAATGGCATTCATTCTTAGTCAAAGGTCAGTAGTGAGAAGATATTTTACAATATACACTGCAATATACGTATTCGATTAAATAAATAAGAGATCTTCTGCCTTATTGTTATTTTTTATTAATTTATTTCGTCATTGAAAACAAATTATTATAATAGTTATATAGCATAACTTTTTTTTTATATCTAACCCAAAACACGTGTTTTAATTTTAAATTTACCGTTACTTAAAAAGTCTTAAATATTGTCATTCATTATTAAATAGAGCAATAAATTTATTTTAAAAAATTACATCACCTGTAGCCATAACATTGAATATACATGAGATTTAGTTATTAGTATTTTGATGTATACAAAATATATATATTTTTTCATTAAAATGATTTAATATTGATATAAATCGATAAGTTAATCTTTTCAATTGGTATTTTTAAATTAATTAAATTTGTAATACATAAAATTAATTATACATACAATACAAAACTAATATTTTTAAATCGATATAGAAGGTTAAAAGTTAGTCTTTTTTTATATCTTTTCATTAAGACTAGGGAAATAATAAGCACGCAGTTTATATTACTATTTTTTTATTTAATTTTAATAATTTAATAGCAGCATAAATGCAAAAAAACTTTTCAAATATCAATAATGTTTAGGTTGAGTTATTATTTGCAATAATTTAAATGGTCGTTATTTACATTATTATTTGTATCTTATAAATTTAGGTAAATTGTATGTATGCATTATATGTAATACTCTTCTTCTATATTATAGAGAGTCATCTCACACGGAATTACAATTTTAGGGACAAGAGAATATGGGACTTTTTATAATTACATATCAACAATAATAAAATATTTGTTAGAAATTTTACTTATAGTAGTAGCGTCATTCGAATTATAATTAATTTATTCAAGTAAAACAAATTGGTTTATTAAGTATTCAAAAATATGTTTTTACCCAAAATGATTATAACTATTTAATTGTTATTATTATTGCGCTACAATAAACGTTTTTACAGTAAACGCAAATGTTGTACAGTAAACCTTATTTTTTAACAAAATATTATCGTAGGAATAGAAAGATGTGCGTGCACCATTAAAATTCGGTGATCCCTTTTATCAATGAAAAACTGTCGAGTATAATATTGATAAATATTCATCCGGAAAAGAAAGTTTTTGAAATTTTAAAGAATTATTATGCTGTACATAATATTAATCTATATATATATATATATATATATATATATATATATATATGTATGTACATGATTTTTGAGAAGGTAAAAATACATTCAAGATACATACAGTAATTGTAAAATGGCGTTCATCGAGATTTCCCAGCGGCAGAACCTTGTCAGCGCACATACCGAGCGCTACTACTTAGGCTCAGGTTGTGGGAAAAGCCAAAGCCTGAACACAAGCGCTTGATTATATCGGCTGTAAGAACTCGTTTTTACCACTTGATTATTGACAATCAATATTTCGGGTGTACGTACCGTGGTCGTGTTTTAACTATACATCCGAGTAAAATTATCGGTTCTTAACCTGTTGTTCGTATTACATGAAGGGAGGGAAGCAAAACAGAAGGACGTCATGCCTCGGCATCGCTTGTGTCAGTAGAAGCTTCACAAAATCTACTGCTATTTAAGTTTTTAACATTTATAAATTATCCGAACTTTATATGGGATTAATTCACGATCTATGATAATAATTTTTTTTCTGCTTTTTTTTGTTTATTAAAATTATTATTAGGTGAAAATAAAGTCGAGTAAGAGCTATGTTTTGCTAACTTTTTGTTTGCAAGTATTATTTTTCGTTTTTGCTTTTCTAATTTCGATTTTAATTTAATTAGGTAATAAAAAATTAACAGATAATAGTATTCAAATACCATTTACTATTATTAATTGAAAAAATGATCGAAATGAATACAAAATTTTAAGATATTTAAAAAATGAGTCAATCTGAAAAATTAAGATTTTAAGTATACTGAATAATTAATTTCTTTGTAATTTGTAATTATTATATTTTTGTAGTATATTAAGAATCATACTAGTAGCGAAAAAACAATGTTCATTAGGTTACTTGATTTGTTTAAGCATATTTTTTATAAAAAAAGAATTGCGACTCGTCTAAAATAGATATGAAATTGTATTATTTACTAGAATCTCTATATCAAAATCAAACTTCTTCGAATTTTGAATTAATTATTATTGATAATGAAAAAAAAAGTTTTATTTGTATAATTATACATTGTCAACTACGTTATACTATTTGTTAGGATCCTTACATAAATAATAGTTGAATATTAATAGTTGAATAGTTGAATAGTTGATTAATATTAATAAAACAAAAATAAATATTAGAGTAACGATAAATTTTATTTTAAAATGTTTTTAGTAATACTATTAAATTTATAAATGAAGTATTATATTTGCATTTTAGATGTAAAGAAATTTTTTTGAAATTCTAAAATTTATGCGTCTATAACTATGTATAGCTATATAATTTTTAAAATTAAAAAGAAAATTTAAAAGCCTGCATAATCGAATAAGCACATTCAAGTTTTTAAATAGTGCTTGTATCAACATTAATATATTTTATAAATATTAGATTCTACACGTAAATTTTAAAGTGCCAAGGGGAAATATAATAATATATCGTTAATTTTAAAAATATGCTATAGTGCATATAATTAAATTACATTATTTGACATACTAATTCAAAGTAAAATAGAAGAAATAAAACTTTTTATTTTAAAAATAAATTTAAGTCTAGATCAATCTTTGTCTTGATAATACATAATTTTGAGGACGATTATTTTTCATTTAACTAAATGTTATTGTAAATTGTAACTAGCGCATCGATTCGCAGTCATTATTTAACGAATAATGTATAAAAAGTAATGTATACATGATAGAGTCACGTTATAAAAGACGCAATGTATAAATAAACCACAGAAATTATAACTATTTTTGAAAACTTTTACTTATTGAAAATAATTTTGAGCTTATATAATTAATTTCACTTGAATGTACATATTTTTTGAAATTTGAACTGGTATATTATTTTTTATCAAGCTACGACAAATCGTTACAATTCTAGCTCGCGCCCCTTGTATTATTTAAGCGATTTGCACGTGGATCTTTCCACGTTCGTTTATCATTGTATTTATTTTTTCAATAATATTGCGTGACTCGGGATTCTCCGCCTATCAAGGTACACTTACACCGCGTCCTTGGCTACGAGCTTGTCTACTGCCTATTGAAGGTTGATATTAGCCGTACAAGCCATTGCATTCTTTTGCGCATTCTCGAAGATTTTTATCTTTTTGCACTCATGAGCGTATAGGTAATGATGAATGACTATTTTAAATTACAAATGAAACAATATGACGTGCCTAGATGCATCAATTTTTTCACCGGCAATGCGTATAATTAATAAATGTTTAATACCGATAAATACTACTTTTTTTCTTCTTTAATCCAATCGCAGATCTATGTCTAATGTATTTATTATATTGTACACTTTTTGTTTCTCTTTGATTTTTAAGACTTTTAATGGCACGTACTTTATCATAGTGTCCATACTGAAATGTGATTTTAATGTAGAATGCATGCAATAACAGACAAGTATATTACACCATTGGATGAATGTAGAAATGTAACTTTGTAAGCATCGCTACTTTATTGAAGTAATTATAACCAAGTTGTCTATTATTATATTTTTTAAAATTCAACAATATCGATACAATGTAATCAAAGATTCATCAATATTTAATGAATAAGAATAGTGATTTTTTTTTTTAGGTCTTATAAATATTCTTACACGTGATTATTTACGTTTATGGTTGTGAATGTACATGTTTGCGCGTGCGTGACTCAAGGATGTGGATATAAAACACACAGATGTGTATCATGTTGTTATTTTATTTAAAGTATAACATTAATTAACATGTTAATAATGTCCATCTTACCCGTTTTTCAATGAGAATTTAATTTTCTTGCCGAATGCAAAAGTACGAAAATAGGATAAAATTGTTTGGCTTTTAGCGGGAAATTATTTACAGTGCACAAATAGAACATAATATGTAAGCGACATTATGTTACGAATACATTGGAAGATCTTAGACAAGAATTCGGAAAGCTGGAACTTAGCTTTACCAAATGATTGCTGCCAGAGCTTAAATAGTCACGACGAGTCGGAGCAGTGAGGAATGACTGCATCGCAACGATCAATCGATAAAAATCGAGCGGATTCGTCCGATGCGTCGGTTCATCTTGACGACAGCCCAAGCAAGAGGGACAAGGACGAAAGGCAAGAGACTAAATTGGATAACGACGGGGCGGGGGCGGGGATATGCGACGCAAAGTCAGTTGGTCAGCAGGGATAATCGGGCTGGCTAATCGTACTCCTTCGTCGAGAGGATGACGCTGCCAGTTAGGCGTAAGGGGCTATCCATCTCGCATCCTCCCAGCCACGGCCTTTAAATAAAAAGCAGGACCGCGAATACTCGGTTGACGTACCTCCTCGGGAGCAGCGGGAGCGTGCTACCAAACAGCCAGAGCTTCCTCTCCTGAAGCCATTTGTCCATAAATGCGGGCTTTAAAGGATGTCCCGACCTCGGGGGAACCTCGGCCCCGGAGACGTCGCGTCCTCGACGTCGTTCCTCGACGCTTCGCTGTCGAACATGTTGTAAGGCCGAGGTATCGACTGCCGCCTGCGTTAGAACGAGCCTAGCGACGGCGACCAGTGACTCGACTCTATACTTCCTGACTTTCGACGCTAACGTCGGTACAAGGTGTATTAACGCGGCGAGGGGGTCGCGGCGGCGAGGGAGGGGGCGGGCGGGCGGGGGGGCCCTAGAACTGCAACTTGTCCGCCTATAGTCGAGCCCGTCGGAGGATCGATATAGGTTCGTTGGCTGGAGACGAGGACTCGAGCCCTCCTTTTCTTCGATTCCCTTAACTTCATTGTCGACTGACTATTGCTTCGATTCGCCCCATCGATTACGATTAATTAAGATAAACTTACGGCCATGTGAGAATCAGAATTATTCTACCTGATTCGTCACTTATTTACATACGTACCAAATCAATGCGTTGCTCTTATTAATGCTAAAGCGATCTTAAGCACTTTAACGATTTGCATTATTTCTGCAGATTTACCAAAACTAATGATTAAAACATCAGCGTTAGTGATAATTAAGTTAATCAAATTATGCAATATAGGTAAAATAGTCTTCAAAGGTTTTTGAATAATGTATATATATATATATATATATATATATATATATATCTATTTCTATATTTATTTCTCGTATATAATTGCAATATAGCTAATTTTATTACTTTAAACGCCGTTTCATATACACGTACAATATTGAATATAAAAAGCAATGGAGGACGGAAATGTACATCGATCCTAGCCGACGACAAATATCAATAATACATAGCTTCGAACGCTGCAGTGTGTGAAAATTCATTTGGAATATAGCCATAAACTCAATTATAGCTATGCTTCGAAAAATGCGTTTAACAGATAGTAAAACATTGCACATTTACGCTTCCTCTGTTTTCTCAAATATTTCGACCTTTCAACAAATTTAATAAAGATTTCAAAATTTAAATCATTATCTTTCATATAAGTAACTCTTCTGCAATTCATTTGTAACATAAATATTATATAATCGTAATGACAGGCTACTTAACGCTAAAACATATCTTTGATACATCGTATTTTTCAATATTTACACTATTTCGATCACATTAACGAAATTATAAAAATTATTCTTCTATAGTTTGGTATCCATTTACGTACATTTTAATGCAGAGTAAATTACGAATCTGACTTACACTAATACTACTACAAAAGTATTCTCTACTAATGTAGACACACTTTAATGAATTTTTTTCGTGCCATAAGATGCAAATTTACAAATTCATTATTTATGATTGACTTCGTTAAATTGTTTATGTATTAGCTATACGGTTTCATAAATAATAATATTCATTTAACATTTTTAATTACAATGTAATTTTTCTTTTATTATAGAAATGTTCTTTAATATTAACCTAAGGTTTCTTTCGTGAGATTATTAAGCATACTTATAATTAATACCAGTAATCTATATATGATTTCTAAATCTCTGCAAATAATGATTTTGAAATTTTTTAAAACTAATCAAAATATTGATTAATTGCTTATAGTTCAAAACCTTTATTTTTTTAAGGATGAATATTTTTCATAAATTAAAAAAATGAAAAATTTAGTAGTTGACTGTTCGTAACTGTGCCATAGTATAATTGTATTTACACAATTTATCAAAAAGCTGTCGCAAGAAAAAAGAATGTAATATAAAGTTGATGCCAAAAGATTAATATGCGTGCCATAGTAAAAACTTATATAAATGAATTGTTTGATAACAGATCATTTGTTTACACTATATTCAATTTATAATTAAACAAGGTCAATAAAAAAAAATTTTGTAAACTGGTTTTTTATCATAAAAATTGTCCGTAGAGATGGATTTTAATTGCATTTGATCACTATACAAAATTTATTTTTAAATCTTAACCTGGATACAACAAAACTTAATAATCAGGATTATTACATTTAATACGAATAATGATGTTGTCAAATTGTATAATTATAACATATTTTATTCTATTAAATAAAAAATACGCAAAACTTTAAGCTCAATTTATATTTAGCCCTAAAAAAGCATAAAAAAACTAGGCCTCGAAAAATTACAAGGAATCGATTAGAATTCTCGTCATTTTAAAATACAGAATGCCCTAAACGGACCCACTGAGCTCATATTCAGTTGACCATGGGATAAATTACACCTATCGGCATATCCTTAGATAACGATAAGGCAGAGTCGAGTAGTAAATACGATACATCGATAATCAATGGCAGTTTCAAATTCTTCATCACCGAAAGTATCGGCATCGTGCTCACATCAAAATCTATAATAATAATTACTAGTTCATGCTCAACGATTCAATGGGCGAGTAAAAATAATGTCCTCGTAAAAGTCGCCAAGCCCTAAACACTCTTGGTATGCCGCTGATTTGACGAATTCGTCGGAGTCTTGGGCTTTTCGCCGTCGCTCGTCTCGCCGCGGACCGTGAAAGTCACGTAGTATCGCTTGGCCCGGTCGAGTTTCTTCGATGGCAGTGCGATCACTTGCTTGTCCGCTCCGTGCGTCACTTTGACCTTTAAAATAAAAGCATTCAATAGTACTCGAACGAATGTTTCCTTTACCGATGTTTCACCATCGACTGCATGACTCTATAAGTCCTTGAAAGTCTGATTGCATTTTTTCTTTAGGTAAGTACATCGGCAAAGTGAAGTCTTTATGATATTGTACGCTTACGGTACCAAAAAGCTTATTCCACGAATGAATTATGAATTATTATTCGAATGGTAAGGATACAAACGCACCGTCATCTGTCCCTTGCCGCGTCCTTCAATCTTCGGAAGAAGACTCGGTCGTTCTTGGGTATCCCCAGCTACTGCAATTATAATCTAAAATCAAACATTGCAATCCGTTTCTTTCTAGCAGCTGCGCAGATGAAACAAAAAGCTAGCGGTTTCTATATCAAACACGGCTAATTAACAATAATTGCGAATGACGTACGATACAAGTACACAGGGGCCGAAGTATAGGCGCTTGTCGCGTGATGGCAGCGGTGAGTTTTTTGGGTACACTGTTTTGCCTCCGTACACCGGCACCATTCCGGCGTCGCGGATCTCCTTTGCAACTTCCTCAATTGCTCGTATAAAAAGGACTCGAAAGACCTAGGAAACGAAGGATCAATTTGTCAACGATTATACACGCGATCGATGCCTACTGTTAGCAATGCCGATTAACAGCAGCGATTCTTATAAAGGTATTTAGCTATTGGCGTCGTCGAAAATTGCCAGGTTGCTAATTTACCTGAAGGTGAATGGCTGATGATCGTATCTCGTTACACCGAGCGCCGGTCCATTCATGCCGGCTTTATGGAATGCGTCGACCTGAAGATAAAGAGAAGAAGCATCAATACAGTATTGGCGTAATGTTCTCGCGGGAGAAGAAGGACGCGTTGCACAAGATACGATAAGCGACAAGCTTGACCGGACCAGTGGGTATTCGAGGCAAGGCTCGGAAATAGGTAAATGGCTTTTTTACAAGATACAAGATGCAAGGCAAAATCCATGAGCGGGCTTCGTTGCGCGAAACCGATCTCGAGTAAAGAAAATGTGCACCGCGCGGGCTTACGAACGCAGGCGAGTCCCGAGGGAGGAGCAGCGCTATCGGGGCCTACTCATGGGCCGGGGAGTCGTGCCGACCTGGCGCTTGACGAGCACCTGCTCGTTAGCCCGGCCGTGCCTTATCTGCAGCCGCTTGAGCTCCATCAGCTGGAAGAAGATCTTGCGCTCGAGGTGGTAGCGCCTGACGCTTATCTGCACGTCCCTGGTGACGGTCTCCATGCGGAGGGCCTGCTGACGCTCGGTGTTCGGGTAGCAGCCGGCCGTGCGCCTCGGTATCCGCGAGACCCGGGGGCTCGGCTCGATGCCGCTGTCCCGGCCGCAGCTGTCGCGCCGCTGCCTGAGGGGCCCGTTGACGAGGTCCTGCTGGGGACTAGAATCTCGGCCCGGCCTTCCCTGGTACTTCTGCTGCAGCTACGACCAATTGCGAGTATTAGCGGGCGGCGCTGCAGCCCGGCATTAGGGGCTTGGGCGACCGTTGGGTTCTTTTTTCGTTCCTCGAAAACAATGTGCGCCTGACTGTTTTTTTTTTTTTTTTTTTCTGAGGAGGAGCTTCGATAAAAAGCAACGTTTCTCATTTTTAAAAAGGCAATTTCTAAGCAGCCGGCTACCGATTGATTCCACGGCTTTAGCATTGCCACGAGCTAGTTTACAAATCAGCGAGTCTTCGAGTCCTAGGGGTTGGATATTATAGGTCTTGGGATGCTTTAGAAGAGCCATTAGAGATTTTCCTCGATTGGTGGTATTAAGTGCAGTGCTAGCACGCGAAAACCTTGTCAAAGTAATGCCACCTGCGGTAGCGAATCGGCATCGGAGGGCCTCGTCCCCGACTCCTCCTCGCTCGTACTCGGCAGGACCCTCACGATTCCCAAGCCGTCATCGTCCTCCAAGCCGTCGCTCTCTTCAGCCTCGTCCTCCTCCCTCTGCTCGCCCGATTCCAGCGCGGCTCGCCTGATCTCCTTCCCCAGCTCTTCCTCCTCCTCAACCTCGATCCAAGCCGGGTTCTCTATTACGGCCACGATGGCGCTGTGATCCGGCGAGAGATCCTCGGAACCCTTGGACCTGCCTAGCAGCGTCGCCTTGGACTGGCGCTTTCCCCCCAGGGCCTTCGACAACTGACGCGTCACCTGCCGAGACTTGTCTGGGCTCCGGGAGCTCGACGAGACCTCGTTCGCCTTCGTCGGGCCCTCCGCACCTGAAATCAAAATCAGCATTTCAGCTCCTACCCTACACCTGTGCAAGCTCTTTGTATAAACCGATATTCTGCGCGAGTGTCGATAGCCAACGAAAAAAGGCTTGTCTATTAAAATGTGTATTGTTAACGAATGTTCCGCAAGTAAGTTTTGTACCGAATAATAAATCAATTTTATTCTTAAATTGCATTCAATTTTTTTTTTAATACGGCAAGGGCAAACTTTGATTCCAGTCGGAAGAATTGCTTTTCTCTCACGAATAAAGTGTAAGCTTTATCTTCTAATCGTATATTCTGTTTTGAATGCTTTGAGCTCTTTTTTGTTTAATACAAATTTTTTATCAAAGTATCTAACCTGCAATTGCTGACTCCTTATGAGCCTCTGCTACTACTTCGGTACTTATTGTTTGTTTGCCGTCTTTTCTGGCCGATGATATACCCTCCGTATGCTCAATGTTGTCTTTTAATTCTTCCGAATCTACTTCTACTGCAGTTGATTCCAGTTTTAATTCCGACCCTTCTTGAATAGTTGATTCCTTTTTATTGTGCTGCAAAAGCTCCTTTGAATTGCTTTCAGTTTTAAGGCCTACATTTTCATCTGTATTTTGTGCCTCTGCATTTATTTTTTTATCGGTTGTCTCTGAAGAATCCTCACTCTTTTTATCACTTGCTTCATTATTACTACTACTTTCATTTGAAACGTTTACATTTTGTTGTTTTTCTGAATTTTTATATCCATTAGCAGATTCTGATTTGTTTTCTTCCACTGATATTTCGGTTTCAGATGCATCTTGGTTCGTATTCGTCATCTCGTCCGACGTAGATTGGCTTTCCTTATCAGATTTAGAACTCTCTATGATCTTATGCGCATCGTTAATCGTTTCGCTTTTCAGTCTTTCCTTCGTATTTTCTTCTTCGTCCTCTGCTTTCTTCTCTGATTTTTGATACATTTGAAGGCGCATTTCTTCCATGTCTTTTTTCAGATCGGCCGCCTTTGCCAATAAAGAACTTTGCAACTCGTCTGCTTTCCCCATTATATCATTTATTTTATTTCTCATTTGTTCTTCAATCGGCTTTTCAGCTCCCACACTTTTTTGTTGTACTAAATTCGTGTCTTCAAAAGAATTCTGGTCGTCGTTTTTATGGATTTCTGCAGTTACCGTTACTTGACCCACTGTTCCTTGACAGTTGGTATCATCGTGCTTATCTATAAACTTTTGCTCCTGATTTGAGTTTTTTCGCTTCAATACTTCCGTCATGTCCTTTTTCACACTCTTATCAGGCTGCGCTTTGTGAGTTTCTTTTTTGATTGATTTCTTTGAATTAATTTTACTGCATTTCGATAAGTCCTTAATATCTTTCGATATTTCGCGAGACACCTTAATCATTTTGCCAGAAACGATTTTTGACGATTTTTTTTCTAAAGATCTTTTAACTACAATAACTTCGAGACTGTCAACACTGACACTCGAACTTTCTTCGAAACTTTTCGGTGATTTCGATAAATCTTCACTTTCAGTTTCACTGTCTGATTTCTCTTCTTCGTCCTTTTTCCTCTTTGCATATGTTGCGAGCTTTCTTCTTCTTCTGCCTTAAAACAATATAATTTAGTTCTAGTCTATATCTTTATATATTTAATAGATTTTTATTCATAGTTTAAAATTATAATTTATAATACATATAAAACACACACACCGAATGATATACACAATAGATTATATTAAATTGATCATATTTATAATATTATAGTACAATAGAATTTTAATGTTATATTTCAGTAAATTATAGTATATTAAAGTTTTTCCTTATGGTAATTTCATTTAATAAAGTTACAAGTACTGATCATTGAAATAAAAATATTTAATTTGCTAAAATAATTTGTTTATTTAATCGGATTCGTTGAAATTAATTAATACATACTTTTTACGAAGCTTTTATATTTATAAGCTACATTATATTTGATTTTTTAAACAGATAAATGAATCACTTTTTAAAGAACTAAGCATTTTTTTTATTTTATCGCGTTTCGGTATATCAAATGTATTTTTATAAGGTTGATTAAATTAGAAGAATACAAGAAGAATAAAAACTTGAGGTAATATCGGTTTAGTTTTTTAAAATTTGTAAAGAATAATACTAGTAATATAGGGGGAAAAGCAAGGAAAAGTATGGGATAAGAGAAATTTTAGGTTCGAATTAACATCACGTTTTTACCTTGGGTGAATTTCCTTGAATATGAAATGTAAATATATTTAATTAAAAAAATATCATACAGTTTCCATTGGATATAAATAAAAAAATGAAATCTGCAGTCTTAATAAATCTAATCTAAAGATTAAAGGAGCAATAAAAAGAAAAATTAAACGCATTTCAAGCAGTAGAGTAATGTTGAGACGAATAAAGCAAAAAGCAGAGTAACTTTAAAACGAAACGTAATATACCTCTTCCTTGGAATTCGTCCTCTCCATAGCCGAGCTCGGGCTCTTCCTCATCGCCCTCGTATCGCGCGTTTTCACTAAGGGCTCGCCTCTGTCTCTCGCTTGGCCTTCCACAGGAAGATGATTTCGAAATGTGCAACTCTTCTTCGCTGAAGCTCCGACTATTCCTGCGCGTGAGTCGTCGGCGGTTGGCGCATCTCCTGGTACGACGTTCGGTCGATCGCTCCTCGTAGTACAAGTCAGGATCGCGTCGCTGCTGCTGCTGACGACGACGACGAGACGCTTCCAGGTCGTCGAGCTCCGAGTCCGAGCTCGTTTCCATTTGCTTGATGCGCAGCTTTGAGCTGAAGACTGATCGGGCTCGTGAGCAATCGTCGTATTCCGGCAACAGGGCCAAATGTGGGTAGAGGGGAGTGTCCAGAGTAATGAAATTACCTTTGGACGGCTCGGTCTTTAGGTGCTGCGACGTAGTGCCCCCGTGCAGCTGGAGGAGCTTCGCGCAGTCCCTGTAGCCTCTGTAGAGGGCGGCGTCCAAGGCAGTCATGAGTCCGCCCTTGCTCGTCCTCATGAGGGCGTTTACCCTGGCCCCGGAGTCCAGGAGGACCTTACAGGCGTCGAGATGTCCGTGGAGGGCGGCCACGTGGAGGGGCGTCTTTCCCTCCTGCGTGGCGACGTCCACTAGGTTCGGGCGGCGTCTCGCCAGCCACTTGAGCAACTCGAGTCGCCCGGAGCCTACGGCCTCGTGGACCACGCCGGTGCCCCGGATGGTGCGCGCCTGCAGGGAGGCTCCGTTCTGAGCCAGGAGCTTCAGGCTCTCGAGTTGGCCCTTGGCTGCTGCGCACAGGACCGGTCTGCAATCTCGCGGTCGTTACCTCGACTCTGGCTCATCTCCTCGTAAGAGGTCGAGGTTTCGCGCTTGGCTTTCGTTTTTTTTTTATGAATTAGCGTCGACCGTTGCGCGTCGATTGCATTGCACTCGTTAAAATAATTCATTGGGCCACTGAGGGTAAGGGTCGCTATCCATCTGACTTATCGTTTGACTTTCAATAAGGCAGCTTATCCAGCAAGAATTGTATTTCGATGAAATTGTCATTTTACCATTCCTAAGCTAAAGCTTTTGTTAATATAATACACGTCGATACATTCAAATAAATTATTTTAAACAATTATAATACTTTGTAATCGGCAATCCTGAATCAGGCGTTCGTAATTTGTTGCAATATGAGAGAGATTTGATAGAATCGTATTTATTAGAATCCGGACACGGTTGAATATCACGTCGTCCTTATGTCGTTATAAAAATATGTTGTCGGGGTTAAATCAGGAGGTGAGGAATTGTTTTTCCTCTTACCGAGGTAACGGAAGTGTTTGGACTCTAACTAAGGCATTCAGTGGACTCCTTAGCTTTCGAGACGTTATATTATTGAAATTACAGGTATTATTGAGAAGCCCTGGAAACGCTCTAGCGCTAGCCAAGTGCAGAGTACAGGGCAGAGGTGGAAGGAAGGAGGCTCGGCTAGGCGAATAATGCAGTGGGGCACTCACGTCCTGCCCTTCCGGTCCTGGCGATTCGGATCGGCGCCCAGCCTCATAAGGAGCGAAGTGGCGTCGGCGTGTCCGAGGGTCGCCGCGTAGTGGAGAGGCGAGCAGCCGTTGTCGTCTACGTGATCGGGCTGCGCGTCGCAGAGGTTCACCAGGGCTTCGATGCACCTCGCGTGGCCCCGCGAGGCCGCGCAGTGGAGGGCCGTCAGGCCGTCCTTATCCGAGGCGCTGGCCACCGAGGAGCCGCCGGCTCTGATCGAAAATTATCCTTGCATCAGGAGGGATCGATGGGAAGGGATAAGCAAGTCATGAGCAACGTTCGATTACGCACGATGCCAATATTTTTATTTCAACAGTGATCTTTCGGTAATAATCTTAATTAAACGACCTTTTTAGCACTGTTATGCGATCGTTAAGAATGATCGGTCAACCTTGTATTGCGGAAACCAATGCTGTGCATTTGGAATTCTGCGTCCTTAATGTTAGGCCGTTTCCACGGTAGATTTTGTCATTTTGCGTTGGTCAACTCTTGAGTCTCTGAATTCGATCACGATATTCTAATTAATGCATTGATGATTTGAGCAATTAAAAAAAAATACGATTACACTCACGCGTGCTAAAAGAATTTTTGTTAGCCTTAAACGCGCGTGAAATATTACAAAAGCTATTGAGCTTATAGGTTATAAATTAAGAGAGAACTAATTTTAGTCAAAATAATCATTTTTTTAATCTTTTAAGTTTCCATGTAAATGCTCAAAGATTTTCTATTTACAATGAATATATGCTACTGCTGTGCTTCGATAATAATGGTAATTAAATTTTGCGATAGAGAAGGATAATAATGGCATTAACAAGCGATTAAACGACACTACTTCATTTACATATGTATATATCCTTTTGTATTCTATTCAAAATTTACATTGCTCTTAAGGCCTCAGAGGCGGTGTCACGCATCCCTGAGAATCGCGAGAGCGATTGATCATTGATGGCTATTCTAAATTTCAATTTCTTATCGGTCCGGTCAAGTCGGTATTTGTACAAACAACATAAATTTTCTTATAGCAAACTCACGACAGAAGTAGTTCAGTGGGTGAAGACCATTAGAATATTACTACCTATTTTCTACAGTTATTTGGTAAACAGCCGTCTTGCGACATGTGATATCCTTTCGTTATGCGAAAAATTCCGTTGTATAACTTATCAATGCCTTCGTAAAAAGTAATGCTATGATTTAATAATACAGTATTAAATGGTTATAATTTATTAGTTATGATTTGAGAGGGGATAATATATCGATATGTGCGTATTTCTTATATTTACTTTTCTTTTCAGAATACATGCTACTATTATTTTAAGAAGTTCTTTTACACGAGCAATCGTTGAAAATTATTTAGTCTTGTCTTGTAGTTCGGTCCCGTGAGAAAAGAATGAGTCTTAAAATAACGATTGAGTCGTGCTCGAGCAGCATCAGCGTAATTGCAAAATGTGATTGAAATAAATTGTCTTTTGAGTCTCCGTGCATTACTCGACAGGGATGTACAGTGCAATAAAAGCCGAGGCGAACAAGACCGACTCTCTCTCTCGCTCTCTCTCTCTCTCTCTCTCTCTCTCTCGCCGGCTCTGCATAATCCTCCAGGGATTTACCTGGTGAGGGCGAGGACGGCTTCGACGCTGCCCGCGCTCGCGGCCCACAGTATCGGCTGACGTCCGTCCTCGTCGCGGGCGTTCACGTCGGCCCCGTACTCCAGGAGGGTCTGGAGGACCTTGAGGCCGAGCTTCCTGGGGACGGCGAGCTCGACGGTGGCGGGGGCACCGCAGCACTGGGCCGCGTAGTGCAAGGGCGAGCCTCCGCGCTGGTCGGCGGTCGAGGGTCGGGCACCGGCGGCCAGAACCAGGCGCACGCACTCGACCTCGCCGCAGACTGGAACAGCAAGAGTGGCGGGGGTGGCATAAGGGCTCTTCGTCGCGTCTTCGTGGCCCGGCGGAGGCAAGCCCTCGGCCTTCCGCTGGGCCCGCCGCGGACGAGACATGCAGGGACGCTACGATTTATCGGAGTTTGTTATTTCCTAAGGCTCACTGTTGCTTTGCGTGCCGTGATGTAAAGCTGCGGCGGCATCTATTATGACCTTCGCAGAGGCTTTTAAGATTAAAGATAATGCTCCAACGGTTACATTAGTCGAACGCTAAGATTGCACGACGATGGATGGGACTATTTTGAAATTTAACATTTTCAGCTCTTGCTTGTTTTTTTTTTTGCGCAGATTTGAAAAATAAAACAAAGTTTGCCTTAATTTTCGCTGAGTTGTACCGATAAATTTTTTTCTACTTCTTTTTTCATGGATTTCGTTAATGCTTTTTGATGAAAATTAAAAGCTCTCTAATAAAATAGCGACTATTTTATTAGAAATTTGATGCTATTTAATCGTGACTTGAACATCTTTTGTGATAATTTGGCTTTTCACGACTTTTCTTATCACCAAGAAATCTATTTATCGATCAAACGCAATCTATAATACGATTATGGATGTCGATGGATTTAATTTATCGTTAAACAAAAATTTTTAATCTCGATTATTTAATTTTTTCAAAAAAGGCTATAGAAATTCTTCCCGCAAGAGTCAGTATAGTTTATTTTAAAAATATTAATTTTAATTTTTATCGCAAGTTTTCAAGTTTTCATTAATACTTGCGTGCTACAAAGTATGCTATACCAGTTTTCACGATTAATCGTTATTTTTTCCAAATATTTGCTAAATTATTTACAGATTTCTTGAAAGAAGTTAATGATTAGTTATTCCTTGTCCACACAATGCTAAAACAAACAAACATTTATGAAAATTGAGAATTTAAAACTAAAACAATTATTCTTGTACCCGCAACTTGAAAATTAAATGGATTAAATTAATTATAATTATAATTACAGCTAAGACTAAGTTGGTTCTTCCTTTCGATGACCTAATACAAAGCGAATATCCTAAATCGTTAAAATATTATCTAATAATAAGCTAAGACTAAATCTTCATGATTAGTTTGCCTACTAAAAGTAACAACGATATGTAACTGGGTCAACTCTCGCACAGCTCTAATATATAAAGGGCAGCAAAGATAAAGTCTTAGAAGCATAGAGGGACGGAAAATACAAAAAATAGCGCACAAAGTGGAACGCTAAGAAAGTGCCAGATTCTTAAAATAAATGGTAGTAGCATACAATCTTTTTTTAATAGTTCTTTCTTCCTGACATAATTATGATGCTCGTGTTCATAATTATTATTTTAATGGATTTCTCGTGATATACTAGGAGATTTTAGAGATTATCAATTATTTACGATGCTATTTTAAGGCACGAATTAAGAATATTTATGAATTTATAAGAAACACCTTTCGAACTTTTTTATTGTAAAATTATGTATTATTCTTTTGGAAGCTCTGAAACTGCTGACCTTTCTCATAAAATAAGAAAACGTATTTCTTACCCTTGCGTTAATAAGTAGTGCACTGTTCACGTGCATTGTTCGGATGACTATAATTTATACTAATGAGCCTGGTTATTTATTGCGTATTAAATGTTGGCTTCGAGCAAACACCTTCAACGATCAAATGAAATTCGGCTTAAATAAGGCCAGCTCGTGTAGCTGATTATCTCCACTTAATATTTTATACAGCGCAAAAGGTCCTACCCTATTAACTTACGGTTATCTGAAGTAGTACGGAGTTTCGAGTTAAGTCATCTGGTTAAATGAGAAAAAAGCAGCCGTATCTTGTTCCCCGTACTTCCTCGTTTCCTCTCTTCCTTTCCCTTTTCCGCCGAAACTCGCTGATTGCGTGACCGACTGGTTGACCGAGCGGAATTACGTCAGACCGATTACCCGAGGTACATTTGACCCACTGACCCTAGTAGACAAAACTTTCCCTGAGTCGTTTGGCCAGACACGTATCGGGCGTCAAAGAGGCCGGAAGGGTGGAGATCCCAGTGGGCGAGCGACTTATTGCTTGCCTCTCCGAAGTTAACCAGCCCGCCCCGGTCCGGCCCTGATCGGGCTTCTGTACCAAATATACTAGAGATCCCGGCCCTCTGATACCGTCGATTAAGTGCCCGCCGACCCGTTCAATATTGCTGCCCCCTAACATCGCTTATATTTCATTCCCTCGGCATTTTTGCCTTCTCTGTCTGGCTCCACCCTCCGCCTCGTTTCTTCCCGCCATAGGTGCCTCGCCCCTCGGCCCCATGACTCCTTCCACATCTCTTTTACTCTTGCTATCGTCTAGATCGCACTCGCCAGTCATTCGTCTTCGCCTTTTATTCTTCTGCGGAGGTAGTACACGTTTATGATATAACGCAGCGATAAGGGCTCCACGAAATTTCGTTCATATTTCACCTTGTTATTATTATGCATATACTTGATAAGCTGGCTTACCATTTGACATACGGCCTACGGAACTCACACAATTCCATTAACTTATGAACTCTTTTTCTGCTAATTTTAACAACTTTGCGCGAATCGAGAGAGAACTCAATAAGTGTTAATCTCATACATCTCTGCTTTTGTTTTTAATTTAGTTATTTATAGCTTCGGTTTAAGATGCACTTTAAGATCTCTTACTAAATTCATCTAATAACCTCTACTTTTAAATCTCTACTTTAAAACAAACTAACAATACTTTTTAATCTCGCAACGAATTTTCTTACGAAATCAATTTAAGTAATACATGCAAAGTAATGCTCTTCAATCAACCAATTCTTCATATTTCTAAATGCTTAACTTCCTCTGATTCTAATTTACTTTTTCACTGAGTAATAATAATAACGTTAAAGCAAATCTTAAGTTTAACAAATTATTTTATAACTTTACAAATATTGTGTCGTTTTTCTTCAAAATCTAACAACGAATCGTAATGAAAGCATCTTGCCTAAACATTATAAATATTTTATCTTCAACTGAAAAATATCTATTTTAGATTTTTTAACTTCATTTAAAGTAATTTTATTAGAAGCGAAAATTTCGCACGAATGGTAATTGTTGATACAATTTTTATTATAAAATTAATTTTTCGCGTACTTTCCCATGCGTTCAAAAAATGGCTAAGTTCTCAAGCTTGTTTTGATTAAATTGATAATTAAATTTTTTACAAAATTACTATATGAATTAATATACACTTCGGTTTTTTAATAAAACACGAACACGCGCCTATTAATTAATTAATAATGTCATATTGCAGAAGGAATAAATTAACATCAAATAAAAATGTTTTACATGTGATTGTTGATTGATAAAAAATGTAATAAATTGTCATTGAAATTATTTTAATTGGTAAATTAATACATTTCGAAGGACTCGAGCCCCTAAGTAAGATACTATGTATGTAACAGAATAAATTTTTTACATTTCTTTTGCCTTTTTGATGCTTATAAAAACGTATCTTAACGCGCGAACGCGCGAACAAAATTTTTCTAATAAACTTGCTAATTTACTTAGCCGACGTTTGAGGTTAGATTGCAAATTCAGAGCCTTTGACTAAAGCACACGACTTGCGAACTATTAAACCAAACGAAGTGCCGTATAACACGATAAAATATTGGTTGGATGCATTGATTTTTCGATAATGCCCGATTGACGCATTATTTTGTTGGAGGGCTTGGAGAAAGATCCGTCGCATATTAAACTTCATCGCGTTTATTCAGCTTGTAATAAAAATGCAAGAAAGCGAGCGAATGCACTTCTCGCTTCTACGATAGAAGCGGTAACAATTTGCTGGTTGCCATGCAGGAGGAGTTCGGGTGAAGCTCGAGAAGGGTGGATTGTCGGCGACAGAGGCAGGCCCGGGAGTTGGAGGAACGCGGGACTATGGCTCAGTTCGGGTGGGTAAGGGCAGAGGCGAAAGGGGCCGTTGTCGGGAGGCTCGTCGGCCGAGGCGGAGTCGAGGCTCACCGGTCGCCCAATGGAGGACGCTGTGTCCCTCGAGGTCCTTGGCGTTGACGTCGGCGCCGTTGGCCAGGAGGACGGCCACGAGCTGGGCGTCCCCGGCGATGACCGCCAGGTGCAGGGCCGTGTGGCCCTCGGCGTCGGGCGCGTCGACGAGCTCCGGCGCCGCCTGGGCGACCGCGCCCCCGGTCCCCGCCTCCATGCAGTAGTGCAGGGCGCTCCGAAGGCCCCGATCACGGTAGCCTATGGTCTCCTCCTGCTCGCGGAGGAGCTTTAGCACGCGCGGCCGATCCCCCTGCTGGCAGGCGTGCATCAGCGGCGTCGCCCCGATGCCCAGTATCCTGCCACAACAGACGGACGCGAGCGTCCTTGAGCTTCTGTCGCCAAGGTAAGCAGGGGTGGGAATCCTCGGCTGGCGGCTCGACCCACCGAGAGGAGGCCTTCGATTTTGTTAGCTCGCTCTCTCTCTCTCTCTCTCTCTCCCCGTGGGTGCGCGCACGATCGGGCCGAGAGGCGCTGGAGGACGTCGCTTACGTTTTACACATCAGAGGTTGCCTCTTCTTGGCCGTTTTACTAAATCTACCATCGAGCCGAATATTTTAAATGCTCTTCCCGTGGACATTCACTATCTATTTTATCGAGCAGGTGGCTTGAGAATTTATTCACAGGCAAGCGTTTTTTTTTTGTTTTTGGACACGGTGGGAAAGCGAATTAAATATCATGCGTTTTCTAATTGTGAGTTTTTAAGCTTTTAACTTACAATGATTGTACAGCTCGATAATTGTATAGCGGTAAAGGTCAATATCGCATGAGCCTTTGAAGCAAAGAAGATGTCATGGCTAGTTATTGCCATAGACAGTATTCTTTGTAATAACAAACTTACTAACTTATTTCTTTGTTTTTTAAATAATTGGTTTACTAAGACTTTTATTGACAGTGGCAAAACTATTGATAAAACTATCACTTCGGCTAGAATTAAATACTTGAAATAATCTAATAATATGTAGCATCTAATGTTTGTAAGCGGATTGCATCAACTCCTATAAAGTGCCACATATCATCAAATACTGTAAAATAAGGATATTTATTAATGTAAGAATTAATAGTGCTATCATTGAAAAAGATTAACAAATCAAAATTTATAAAAATACCACAGGAATATATTTAATGCAATTAAACCTCTCAATTATACTATACAATTATACAATTTTGCTATGAAATTACATATTTAAATAATAATGCAATTGTACTATGAAATTATATTATGCAATGATACTAAATATGTTTTATGATGCAGCATCTGATTGGCTTCGTAGAGCTTCGTTTTACCGTACGTATAGCACTGGACGCAGAGTCTTCTTCACGATTAACTTTATTCGTGATATTGCAATAAATTAATTTACTTAAGTACTGACTAAGGTTCTTAAGAACAATGACTTTGCAGATACTTGATTTGAAAAAAAAAAGTTAAAAAATTTTTTCTTTCGAAACTATTTTTTTTACAATACTTTCTTTTTCGTACAACGTGAAATAAAAAAATTTCTTCGGTCAATAATGAATTATGCGTGAGAGTTCTGCAATAAAATTACGATGGTAATTCCCTTGGCTGCTGCAAATTGTTGATTGCAATCTTGTCGACGTTTTCCCTTCCAGTTTTAATAAGGCAGCCGTGCTTAACCGAACTTACGAACAGGAGCTGCTGTTAGAAGCTCGAGGAGACTCACTTGTAAGGCCGTCGCTGAGTGTCTCGGTGCTTAAGTACACCTGGTGCCGTGACGCCGC
This sequence comes from Kradibia gibbosae, assembly GCA_018907135.1. NCBI lineage: Eukaryota > Metazoa > Arthropoda > Insecta > Hymenoptera > Agaonidae > Kradibia > Kradibia gibbosae. The sequence continues at coordinate 29,395,051 of JACCHX010000001.1, read as the reverse complement.
TCCTCCAGTTGGGCGTCGAGGCGAATTTGGCCCTCTGTCGTTGGCTCGGGACGGTTGCAAGTGGCGGCAGTGTCACCTCCTCCTCCTGCTGTTGCTGCTGCTGCTGCTGATGCTGTTGTTGTGAAGACTTCTCGTAAGCTCTCGAGGGCAGCGGGGGCGCCCTTGTATCCATTCCCGAGCTCCTCGACGGCTCGGGACCGCTACGGACTCCAACGCGCTGCACATCTCTGATTGCGTTTCATGTTTCATCGAGTCATTATTTTGTCGTATTATTTTTGCGATTTTCAATAATCAAATTAGATCCTGCCCCATGGCTGGCGCGGACTGGTTAGATAGCAAATATTTCGATTGGAGCGATTTTCAAATAAGATATTCCCTGTGATTCACGCTATCGGTAATTGCTGTAGAGGTTGCTTATGTGATAAATGGTTTGCTTAAAGATGGTAAGTATCAAAAAAAGATTAACACAGCTTTGTACATCTTGCCTGATTTCACCCTGTTTACTCAGGCTGCATTTATCAAATTTGCATTTCTCCACTACCATTATCTTTGCTCAATTATTAATTAAAATTGCAATTTAAAGTACAAAGTGAAAATCATTATTTATTGTATGAAAAGAAATTCCTCGTATTGTATAATTAACGATACCAGCTGCAGATGTATTGCGTTAAAATATTATTATTAAATCACATTATTATCATCGTTACCCGTCAGTCGTTCTATTGTGCAGATTACTATCAATGGCCTAGTGTTTTAATATAAATATTTTCTCAATGAAATTGTATTTATAAAAAAAAAGGCATTGCTTAATTTAAAAAATGTCAAATGCAAGCATCGCACTACGCAATCAGTTAGCTTAAATCTTATTCGTTCATGCGCGTTGATTAACATCAAATCGATTTTCATAATTATTTTCGCGTTAAAACAGTATTTTCGTTCCTTGCTTTCACCGATATAGTAAAAAGAAACAATATCTAACATTTGAAGTAATCAGAACTTGTAAAAAGATTAATAATAAAAGAGGATTGAAAAAGTTACGCGTTTCGAGTGTTCGAGTGTACCCGTTGATGGAAAATCAGCCCCAGTAGATTAGATAAAAATGGATAAAAATGAGCGAGGCACCGGTGAAAGGGGCATCGGCTACTTATCGGAGGAGCAGGAGAAGAGTCGGGAGGCGCAGGGAGGAGCCCTACCAGAATCGAGTGCCCGAGTGTCCGGCGGAGGCTCGGAGTCCCCGAGCGGCGGCACATCCTCGCGTCCGCGGCTCACGGCGGCTGGGCAGAGACTCCTGGTCAGTCCTCGGCTCGGGCGCACTAATCGCCTCTGACCTACATCGGGGAGCAGCCCGAGCTCCCGCGTCGGCTGCGCGCCCCCCTGCCGCGGAGATGTGGGACGCGATCGGCCTGTTGTCCGTCCGAGGGCCGGGGACGAGGCTCTGCGCACGACATTTGCCCTCCGGCTCCCCTGGCCTTGGGCACTCCTTCCGCCCGAGAGGGGCTTTCGGCTTCACCGGCGAACCCGAAGATCCTTGCTCCTCGCTTCGGTCGCCAGCTCGGTCCTCCTTCCTTCTTTTCCAGCTTCACAGACTCCGATGCGGCTCCACGTGCAATCTGCGTCTCTTCTGATTTTCCCAAGACAAACCATACGATCCTAAGTTTCTCACGCGTCCTCTGAATCCTACTTATTTATTTATCGATTATTTAGTGTCTACGTTTCACTCTACCATCAGTATTATTATTAATTTTACAAAATGCCGTCCTATTAATTCTTATCTAAAACGAATAATCTTATATTAATTTGTCAAATTTCCATCAATACTCTTATACCAACATGATTCTACTTTCGATTTAATTAATTTTCTTTATATGTATGAAATTAATAAAAAATTATTATAAACATTTTACTCTAATTCACATGTCCGTTTATATGTATAAATATTCAAGTGAAATGATTTTATAAAATAAACAATTATAAAACAGAGTAATAATAATTTATCAGTGAATTTGTATTGCATGCTTTATTTAAATTTAACAAAAAAAATCGTTTTCCAATATAAAGTAAATATTTTAATGATATACTTTTTTTATGTTTTATTTGAAATTATTCTTAGAAATTCTTACAAATATCATCTTACAAATTTCAGTGTAAAATGAATTAAATTTTTTTGGATGACTTTGTATAATATATATTCAAATAGTGGAGTTTAAAAGGTATTTATTTTATAAATCTATTGCATATAGTAATTTAAAGTGGACTAAAAATAATCTTTGATTCATCTGTCTATGATTGCATTTCTCGAAAAAAAAAAAAAAAAAAAAAAAAAAAAAAATAAAATACGCTTTTTTATTGGATTATACGGTAAAGCATAAGGTTGACAAATTTTTTTTCCTTATGATCATAAGACTCAATCCTATCTGTTAAGATAAGCTGTTTGCATTACATTAAAAAATAATACATCGCTTTTACCGTTATTTTTAAAAACTGAAAGCAAACATTTCATTGAGAAGATTTTTGAAATTCCAATAATAAAGAATCGTGACTGAAAATTTTTACTATTTATTATTACAAGATTCCTATCCCATTAAGCTTGCGGAGTTTTTTTTTTAAATACTCGTCATTTGAAATAATTTACAATATTTATCATACATACTTCATTAGCAGGTAAAGAGCGTTTCTAAACAAATATCATGATAAAACGTACGAATCGTGGCCATATTTGGCGTACTGTGTGCCTATACCGAGTGCAAATGCAAAGATAGTCGAGAGCCAGTCTACCAGTCAATACACCTCATGATAAAGCTATAAACAAACAGTCTGGATCCGTCGAGACAAATGATAAGAAATCGCGACGGTTCGGAATCCAGAACGGCTCTCTTTGCCCTGGAGGAGCCCCGCCAGGCGAAGATAAAGCAGCCCTCGCAGGCCGAGGCGCATGCACGCACGCGTCGGCCGCTGTTTGACCCACGTGGTTGCGAATTGACCAGGTCATCCGGACGCCATGGAAACGCTTGGGCACAACAATAACCAATCCCCTCCAGCGAGGCCGCGCGCGTCCTTGCGCAGATCTAGTCGCGAGACAAGGTCGACCGCGTCCGACACACTGCCGGCGCCGACCACCGCTCGCCCCCTTCGCTACTACCCGAGCCTAGCCTCCCTTCTTAATCTTCCCCGCGACTTTTGATCTCCTCGCACGCGTGAATGATCGCCAGTGTCGGAGGGAAGCTTACGGCGAAATCAATTGCCGCCATCTGGGTCACGACTCAGTCTCTTCGCATAAAGCCTTTATTCTTCATGCCCCGATACCTCGAACCCAAATTTACTTATACTACTCGATAATTAATATACCCGAGGCGCTGCTCGAGTATTTTAGGCCTCGCTATTAGCATAGTGCCCTTTCAGTTTTAAATACAAATTTATAATTGCAGAGCTTAAATACACGGCTCTGTATAACCGTTAATTCACATTGTTCTTTTCGATTGTAATGACTGTTAGAGTGTCCATTTCAAATTTATTTCATACACGTTGTGCCAATCTATTAGGCCATTATTAGTTTTGCCAATACGACCTTGAATAGCCTTCTGAAAGTCTAAAATACGATAAGGCTAGTTATTACTGGCTACACAGCAATAAACGCTGCAAACCATTTTGAAGGCTATATAGATTTTATACCTCCTTTATTGTTTGATGGACTTAATTTAAAATGCGCAATACTTAATTATACAAGTCTGTATATCTATAAGAGAGGTAGATCAGAAATCGGCTACGGTATAGAGTATATGAAATCGGCCGATTCGACAGCCGTCATTCGAAGGTAAATATTCGTAGAATTTGTCGAAAAAAGTACGGAGCGCAGATTTTTTTCTCGAAAATACTTGCATTTGTGTAGACATGATGCCGATATATAGTGAAAAAAATATCAACTATCGCTTAGGGATTAAACAGCTTGTCTTTAAAGTTGTCTGTCGTAATTAAGTTGATTCAAGAAATCGATATTTAAATTCATTATGCCCTACTTAAATTTACGAGAGAAAAAGGATAATATGAAAGCACCGACTGTTTCGAAAAAACAAATACTTAAGCTCACGCGCTTTCTCGCATAAAATCATGCAGAATAAATAAACTTGTTGAGAAAAGTCGGGTGGCAGTTAAAGAAAATACGACTTCTGCATTTAACGAAGGGCTCCTCTGTAACGTTTATAAAAGTTAACACAACATCGATTTCACTCGGTATCCATACAAGAGGAAAATGTATTTTAAAGGAAAAGAAAAAGAGAGAGAGAGAGAGAGAGAGAGAGAGATAGATTAACATAGACGGAGAGGAAAACAGTGCATAATTTAACGATTCCTGCGTAAACTCATTTTTCTTCACTTCGTTTGAACTGCTCTTCTGTTCTACTTCTCGATAATCAACGAAGGATGAATACTTTTGCTTGCATTAAAGCCTTCTTTAATATTGAGGGAAGCTCATTTATATTTCTCATAATTTGCCACATCAACACTGCGCGGATAATCGTCACATAATTTAATACCGTCAACAAGTTCGAAAGTATACAAAAGGCGAAAAACCGCGAATTGATTGGAGGAAATCAATTCTATCAGAGATTTCAATGCAACGTAAGCTCACGTCGAGTATATACAGAATTTCTTGTTATTGATGCAATTTCATTTACGTAAATACATCATTTTTTACATCATTTTTAAAATTTATCAACTTTTAAAGGTAATAATTTAAATTTACAAAAATTATGGAAAACGTGTAGTTACTAAATATCTATATCGTAAATCACTAGTAAAAACATATTATAAATATGGAACTTTTTTATGTTAAAAAAAGTTTTCTTTTTGCGTAAAATACATAAAATCTTCTAGTTTAATAAAAAAATGATGAATAACCTAACTATACTATAATATACTTTACTACAATATACTAACTTAACTATACTATATTTAACTATATTATACTTTATTTAAAAAATTATCATCAATAAAATAATTATAAGAAAGTATAATTGTGGTGTTTGTACACGCAACCCCGTTGGTAATTTCGATATAGTGAGAATGTAATGAAATATGTTGTAAGAAATACATAACATTGTATAAGGTGCATTCTGAAGTCAAACTGTAGATGAATTATATATAGATATATAATAATAACGTACGGAATGCATTAATAGTAAATCAATGAATTTTGTGCAAATATATATGTACATATATATATATATATATATATATATATATACGATTTGATGGATTGTATTTACAAATTAAGTATAGAAATATAATAATAAAAAATAAAATTTGATAATAAACTTTTTTTTTAAATAAGCAAAATTTTTGCACTCGAAATTAAATTGACCGAATAATAATTATGATAAATATCGAAAGGACTAATATTTATAAAATGTTTACAATTCATTCAAAATAATTACTATATTATTTAAGATTTTTTCATTCTAAAAAAATAACAATTATTACAAATTACTAACAGATATAGCATATGTGCAGCGTATGTTATTTAATATTTATAGTTTACGGCGCCGTCATTCAAAGCTAGACTACAAAACTTACGTATCTACTGAAAATAATTATAATTTGTATAAACAGAGGTATTTTTATTACAAAATATTCACTATTTTTTTATGCACTGATATTATACTTTTATTGTCAATTTTATGTCATTAAGCTTTTGATTTATGAAAATCAATATATAGCATATATGATTAGCTTACGGTGCAAATATGTTTAGACATATTTATACATTCAAGTTCCATTATACATGTTTATAAATCTATATCATGCCAATCTATAAATATAAAAAAAACGCAAATTTTTATAGTAATAAATAATTATATTAATATCCAAATATTTGGTATAGTGCCGTTGTTGTATATTTCGTGTATTCACCTTACCAATTTCCTATTTTATAGAAATAAATTAGATTGTATGTGCAATAAGAATGAAGGGAAGTAAAATTCACGGCAATTAATCAAAGAAAGTTTACAATTATTTTAAATTTTGTATTGAAAAGATAAAAAATTAGAGTTGACTCTTCATATGCAGTAGCGTTAATGTTCAAATTTTTGTTTTGTTACTAATTGAAAAATGCTTTAATTATGTTTTAAATTGAAAAAGACTCCTACCGTTTAACTGCATGGCATTTCCATTTAAATTTCCATCCTCTTTATTGTAAAAAACCATAAATTAATGTAGCTCGTCTGACTAATAATCAAATTTTGTGGGTAAATATTTAAGAATAGCTCAGTAAACGTCTTGGCATTGTAAACATTGTGCAGTGTTCATTTATGTTTGCATGGATAATTATAATGCACGTTGGGTAAATCTTGCTGTGCACGGCCAGATAAGTTCGCAGTTACTTTCCTATCGCTATTGTGTATCGGCTTATGTCAGATAAAGATGAATCGTTCGACATTTGCCACTCGACGCAATATAACAAGACGATTGTTTCCGTCTTTATCCCCTAGAAAAATCAGATGCAAGTTTGGCCTACGAGATCGAGTATCGCTTCAGGGACTCGCGGATCGCGACATTGGAGCGTTCATCGGTAAAAATCGTTACTTGATCGATCGCTCGAGGAAAATCCCTATCCATGGAACCCACCGACCCCCCTCACCCCTCCCGCCGTCGCCACCCGACAAAATATCATAGCGACGTCGTAGAAGCTTAATTCCGGGTTGTGTGTCGGTCAGGAACAGGTGGTGGGATCGGAACGATACTTACGTTGCCACTAGGACACGATGACGCATTGGTCGGCATTCGGGTATTCTTTTTTTTCAGCGGCAAGTTGCACTCAGGTCGGCCTAGCCCTGGTGTCAGCGGCATTAGCGAGCGGCCGTCGAATAATGATATCTAAATTTAAAACGAAAGCCGTTAGCTCGATCGAGCCACTCGGTAAATTTAAACTTTCCCGGCACGGACGAATCATTAATGCAAACTACTCATGCCGATATGTTTCCAAATGACGCTAATGTCAAGGCTTTGGATAACATGGGTAATTAACGAGAAAATACTATATAGCACCTGCATTTTTACAATTTTTATATAGTACCTACATTTCCACAAATCAAATAAATTCAATAGATTGTTCTTAAAGAGATGCTATCCTTTAATTTGTCTTACTGAACAACCTTGGCAATTTTAAGATCTAATAGTATTATTTTAATGGCCATTCACGCTGTCATTTGATAATTTAGCTTTTTTATTCATGTAAGAGCTTTTATCAAAAATTGAGCGGAAATGATTACCCGATAAAGAATATTGGTAAATAACAAAAAACTAAAGTGAATCTAAAAAAGTAAAGCCTAATGTATATAAATCACTTTACTTCAATAATTAGATGACACTGGCGAATGCACAATCTATTTAATATAAAAAATTTCAATGCTTTTGCAGAAAAGTAGAATAAATCCATAATAGCTTCAAGCTAATAACTTTGTTTTAATAGTTTTATCTGCAGTGTACAAGATTCTAATTCTATTTAATTATTATAAATTTTACTATCACTTTATATACATGTTATATACTTGAAAAAAAAAATCGTAGAATTATTTTCTGCACAATAAATATAAACTATTAAAATAATTAGATCCATTTTTATAACGAAGGCTAGTATATTTGTAATTTGCTTTCCGTAGACACACACACACACACACACATTCATGTATAACAAAGCTTTTATTTAGAAATTGTCAAACTCCTTCTAATGAATCAAAGTAAGCAATTTGCAAAAAAAAATTTTGTTTCAATAGTAAAATTAAGTATATGATAATGCCATTATATGATAACAAAGTTAAAAAAAAAACATTTATCAAATATGTATAACTTTTTTATTTAAGATTTAATCGTTAACGATTCTTCTTTTATATTAAATACAATTAAAAAACTTATAAAAAAATTATAATTTAAAACACTGCATTTATCCATGAAAAGATATTGAAATTAATTAATTTGTATTCATTGATCGATAGTAAAAGTATTTAAGCAAATTAAATATTAAGTATTTTCACACTTGATAAATTATTCTGAATAAAATTAAATTTATTCGAGTTTTTTTTGTAAACATAAATTTGTTTGCTGAAATAGATATTCCGATGAAACTTTAAGTAAAGAGACGATAAGATTTAGATAAAATGACATTGAAATTTGTTAGCCCATGAGCTGTAAAAATTGTACTAATAGTAACTTATGTAAATACAAGTTTAACGAGTAGTTTAAGCTTGAATGGATGATGTATTTCCGAATAAATCTTTTTCATTCTAAAACAAATTTTTCACGAAACTCATATTCTGAAAATGGAAATAAATCATAGAAGCTCGCGCTGTTTTTGTAAAATTAGAGGGCTTCGTTAGTAAAGCTCTTTTACACTTTTACCCCACTCCCATTGACCCATTCTCATGCTCTCGTGTACACATTTGTGCACACTCGGTTTTTCTCTCTGCCTCTTTTCAATTCTTTCAATCTATCATGAAGTAGCATTTTATTTTTATCCTAGTGACCGACGTACGAGCAGCGTTATCGAGCCGATAAGCCCTACTTCGATCCCTAAAGTCATACACATTCATAAGCGCGCGAAAGGGAGAATTCGCCTGCTTTTACACAAAGAATAGAAACTACGTATCCGCAGCGATGAATTGCGCAAACCACGTGCAAGCGAAAATTTTGCTCGGTTGCTCTCTTCCTTCGATTTAATGTCGGTTGCGAAACCTCTGCAGGTGTCTGACAGAATGGCTTAGCAAGCGATTGGAATGTACATGCGCCTCTCCCAAACCCGTAAATGCAGGCATTAAAACTTCGCGTGAGCCCTTCTTCCGCTCCCCTTGCGCCTATTTCGCTTTCTTTCTTCCATTAGAAAACAGATGGTGATTTGGGATGAGCTTATGAAATACCTTTAATACTGTGACTGACCAACTTTTCCTTTATAATATCTATAATTGCACTTTTACACTTTTGCTAATTTATAAATGCAATTTATAAATGAAGACTCTTGCTAAAATTGAAACTATTAAAACTGAATTGAAACAATAAAACTGAAATAAATACATAAAAAAGGCATCTTGTCATCTGATGAATGATTTTTTTTCCAATTGCGTGAAGAATTTCATTAATGCTACATCCTTCTAATATGGGATGGTATTAAAATAGCGATATAGTTCTCACTCATTTCCGTAGGCGATATTCATTTACTGAGCTTTAAAAATAATAAAATTAACACCAAAATGCTTTATAAATTTTGTTTTTCATTAATTAAAAACCCGTTGTCACGAAATGTATTTATATTTAGAAAAAATTTTGTTTAAATCTTAATTACTGGCACAATAAAATATGAATTATCAAGTAAAAAAATCGTTTTATTACTATTGTTATGGCCGAAGCGACGACCTAGAAATTTTTTTTTTCTTTTTTATTCTTTTTTTTCTTTCTTCTCTCTCTCCCTGTCTATCTTTTTCTCCCCACCTCAGAGATTGCTTTCTGTGTCGAACAGTTCTATAGTGAGTAAATAAATTGTGAAACAATATCGTTGACCAGTTTAATAAAAATCAGTGCGAGTTCAGTGTAGATAGAAATAATTCGTCAGATAAAATTTCTCAAGGGAAAGATAAATCACGGGTAACGTCCAGGATAACATATCTATGTCTGCTAAATTAAAATTAATAAATTGGTCCTCCACTGCGATAACCTAAGCAGGTATTTATGTTTTAATTATTATCAAACTTGGCGCAGGAGTCGACTTAGTTTTTTTCTTTTCCTTTCTTTTCTTCTTCATATTTGTATTTTAGTATCGTGCTTTAGAATGAGTAATTTGGTTTAAACCTTATCTCGAGTTTGTTTTAATTATTATATTCTCCATCGAAGTATTTTGTGTAAATTTACATTTATATTTTATTAAATGAAATGATAATGAAACAAAACAAAATTTTAATAAATATCAATAAAAAAATTAAAATAAAATATTTTTCTTTTACTTTTAATTAAAAATACATATATTAATATGTGTATACATAAATATATGTATGTATGTATGTGTGCATGTATATGGATTTGCGTGATAATTCTTTTCGGCCTTCACCGGGTATTCGTGCGGGTTGCCTGGATTTCTTTTGATTCTCGACCAATAAATCCCCTTAAACAGACGCTCCATCCCATGCTATTGCACTTTAACGTACAGGCATAAAAAGGAGAATATTTTGCCGAGTGCATTCAATAGGTAGGTTGCATTTTCAGGGATAGATTGGCGGAGGATTTCAGAATCAAGCTCCCTGGACGTAACACTATTAAATCTTGAAAAATTTTATATCTTTAATTTTATTAATCCATCCAGAAAGATAATTTTCTAATAACTTACATAAATAAGGCATATGTACATATACATATGTAGTTAATTGTAAAAAATTTTTACAGAAACCATTAAATAATGCTGATTCAAGAATTTTAATAATATATTAGTTTATGAAATATAATATTAATAGTATGTAGATTAAATCGAGCTGTCTTAATCACTTATCTTATTTATTAGAAATTTGAAAAAGTTCTTAATACTTATTCAATTGTCCACTATGAAGAATCAATTTTGCTAAAGTATAAGAATTGTTAAAATATTTTTTTTTTTATATTGAACGTTTTAGAAAATAAATGTTTTTGAATACTTTTCTTATTAATCAGACTCACATAAAACTTATTATCCAAGTTTGTTAATATGTTTTATATAAGATCTATATGTGAAATGAACACAACTTATTATTATGATAGAGATAAGAGCATTTTTTAGTGTATTGCTCTATATGGAAAATGAAATTAGCTAGCTTACGAGATAAAAAAAAAAACATTTTATTTATATTTATAATCAGTACTTCGTTTTTCTTACGTTAGAATAATATTTCCAAACACTCATATTCAAAAATATTTGATAACATAAATTTTGAACAGTGGATTAAAAAAAAAAACAATAAATTTTGTTAGAAATGACAAATTAAGATAAAAAATTAAAAGCTAAATGGGTCGATAAAGTTTTTCAACGCAATAAGGTTGAATTAAAATAATGATTTTTCTTACATATATTTAATTTATTTGACATTTCCATTTACTCCAGTTACGTGTAGTAAGAAATTATTAAAAAAAAAATGAATAACATATTAAATATTGTGAAAAATACTTTCAAAAAAAAAACAAAGAATTAGTTTAAATCTATAAAGTAGGCATCAATTTTTAATTTAAAATTTAATTTCAAATGGAATAAAATAAATTTGGCCCTTTTTTATTATAATTGAAAATATGATGTAACGCATACTCTAATTGATAATATAATTATAAAAAGTTTATGGAACTTTTAAATAAAAAATAAGAAATATTTTCCAAATGCGTAACGATAATATAATGAATATTGTTTTCTTCAATGATAATCACTTGAAGAATATTAAACTTATTAAATGACGGAGTGAACAAATATTTAAAAAAGCACAAACATACGTTGCAAGATATATATTTTCTAAATTTGATAAGTACATTGAAAAAGTATTTACATTAAAAAATATATGTGGTAAAAAAATTCTTATTTTTAAGCTAATATTCACACTTCAATGCTATTAATTCGTGAACTCTAAAAAAAACCATATAATCTATATCTGACCATTAATAATTTCATTATCTAAAAAGTACTTATTTTGCGCAAAAATAAAATACAAATAATTTTGAATGTGCTTGAGGCACGACATTCGTCATTAATGAATAGCGCAAATAAAAATATTCATAGTTACAAATGGTTAAGGAGGGTGATATCTATCTCATAAAGTTCGTAAGCTTGTGCTCGTTACGCAAGTGAGTATGGCAGTGCAAAAAAGACGTTTTAACGAGGCGTAGCACTATTGCGTTTTCTATACGTACGGATGGACGCATTGTTTGAAAATGCAGGGCGGAGAGCCAAAAAGCTCGGAGGAGGAGTAGGAGAAAGTGAAATCAGGGCCAAAAGCCGGCATCGGCTCCAGCTGGAAGCCGAACCTTCGACGTCGCCTCAGCCGTCGCCAATACTCACCTGGGCTCCGGGTCCTGGTCTCGGAACGCGCTCCCCTCGCACTCCTTGGGGCTGCTCGCGACCTCACCCGCCCGGCATATCGCAGCGACTGCACGCAGTCTCACCCCCGAGCCGCCCACGCGCCCCCGTTGTCAAGGAGGTACCCCCGCGGTCAAGTGAGGACGCGAGCAGCGCCGCCAACGGCCGATTTTCCCCAGGCTGACCGAATTTACGAATTCGCCGACGGAGGATAGGAGCCTCGACGCAGCGACCTAAGGATCCTCGCCCTCCCGAGTCCCTTCCTCCTTCGCGGGCTCGACTTGCGCCGATCGATCCCGATTAAAGCTGCCCCCGTGAATACCGATGCATAAGCTATAGCAAAGCTACTGTTTTCGCGCCTGCCCCTTTTCTACCCACGCAAGGATTAAAAACCTCGATTCTGAAGTATTTTAATTAAAGGCCTATCGTTAATCAGGATATTTCCCCGACCCATATTTCAAGGCTGTAACATATCACTTCCAATATGAAAGTCTACTAACATTGTCAGTTCTTTTACCTCTACCTACTAATATGGAGCACTTTTACTCAAAAGTAAAAATTTGATTTTACGTTAAGTAATACCATTACAATTGCATTCTGAAATTGTAATCAATTGAGCTACAATTTTTATAAAAATAAGATTACAATTCGATTAGAAGCTACATTTCGTAATATTAACTAGTTTTTTCTTTTGTTTTTATAATCAAAATAATACAACATTTATCTACTGCATAATTAAAGCTTTTAAGCTTCACGTCCATAATTTAAAATCATTAAATTAAAAATAGTTTAGTCTATAGAATAATCTTGAATTTTCTAACTATTATTTATGAGTGCAGTTTTCAAAAATTAATTAAATTTCAGTTAGCCACTTTTTTCAGAATTTTATATATTTTTTTTTTATTAATAAATACATTGATCGATACACTTGCTCAAATATTACTTATCTTAATTATAAAAACAGGCGATTTTAATCTAGTCTTAGTGATATTTATTTGTTGTTACAAGTGCTCTTTAATGTTATGATTATTATTATACTGCATAAAACTGTTAATACATTTTTGAAAAATATTTATTAAAAATGTAAGTGGCTTTTAAATGTACATTATATATCAAAGAACGTAAAACTGTAATACGAGTAGATTTAATTATTTATATATATATATATATATATATATATATATACACATATACACATATATATTTAACCAAATCTGTTGAGCTAAATATGTTTCATAATTTATTCATGATGCTGTTGTTATTCGAAATACAAGGTAATTACAGAATATTGCATTTTTACTTGATTCACGATACAACCGTTTAAGATAATATATATATATATTTTCAATTTAAACTATGATGTAGCAAAATCTTATATTATTCAATACATTTAAATAATAAATCAGGTGCACTACTTGAAGATAATAAAAGATAATATAAATAATTAATTCTGTACTAATATTTTTTTGATAAACGTAAAGATTAGACACATAAAGATTAATTTGATATGAAAATTAAAAAATATATTCTACATTTTGCACGATTTTGTAATAAAAGTTATTATTTAAAAACACTAAATAATATTTACAAAAATAAAGAAAATGCGGTAATCATTATTATTTATTATCTTTTAAATATTTTATATTGTGTATTTAAAAACCAAATTTCTAGGTTCAAAAATTATAATATTGAAAAATTGTTTTGATTATAGATAATAAAGTTTTTGAAATTTTAACGTCAATTATAAAAATTCTTAAAATAATCATGTAATAATTACGAAATATTAGCAATTTTAATTAATATTATTGTTTTTATTTGATAATGCTCAGTTAAAGTAGTTGCAGTACTGTTACATTTTATTACTATCTATACTATACGTTATATGGAACTATGTGATGTTAAATTTTATATGCTTTATAGTTTACAATTTAAAAATACATATCAACGTCTGTTATAATTGAAAAATATTATTGAAACTATAAATGAACAAACTAACATACCTTTAAAATCAATATTAATGTTTGAAAAAACATATAAAACTTTTACCTATCTCATCAGTTAATTAACTTTGTAAATCTTAAAAAATCATATACTTATGTTAAACTACAATTTAATTTAATAATGTAATGAATTTTGAACTGTATATTTTTGTTTCATTAGATAATTGTTTAAAATTAAAAAAATATATATGTATATATTTATTTATTTATTTAGTTATTATTATTTAGTTATTTATTTATTTATGTATTTAGTTATATATAAAGTATATAAAGTTGATGATTAATTTATTAGGAATCTAAGTTTTTGATACTTTATAAGCTGTACTTGTCGTTAAAAATTTTAATTACAAGATTACCATAGGCAGTAATTTCAGATAGATTAAGATTGTATGTATTCTAAAAATAAATCTCTTGTTATTTACTTTCGGCTTATATTATAAATTAATCATAAGAAAATTTCATAGGTACCTATTTTATGTATAATCACAAATGAAGAAGGTATGATAAATAGAAGGTCATATATAAAGAAAATAAGTATTTAAATCATAACCCTAAAAACAATTCAAACGAATAATAAACCAGATTTTGTTATTGTTATTGTTTAATATTTGTTATGAAAAAAAGAGCTAGTAAAGCAGAATTGAATTCCTTTTTACAAAATTTTAAAAATGAAAATTGTGAAATAAATAGAATATTATAATGATATACATTCAACTTTCATTACTGCAACATAGAAATTCATACAAATAATAGGTTTCGAAAAAAAAACATTTGAAATAATATTGATGTTTTTATAATTTAGAAAATTTTTTTTTATTAAAATATTGTTATTACAAGTTAAATTTTTTTCTAATCCATAATATAATATTAAAAATGTATAAATTAATTTACAAACGCAATAAAATTTCTAGATACGTAAGATATCTTCGATATATTCTCTATAATAATCAACAGTGCAATGAATATTTGCCTTTCTTAGATCAACGACTCTATGAGTTCCGGGAGTTGTTCCTTGATTAATCCCCAATAATAAGTTTCCGTAAAAAACTGGACCACCACTGTCACCCTGAAACGAAGTTTATTTATTTATATAATATTTTTAAGAATCGTTTAAAGAGTTGTTCTAGATGATACGCATTTTATGCATAAAAAGTACTTTACAAGTACATAATTTGAAACGCATTTACAAAACAGCTTCCAAAACGGCAATATATCTTAAAATAATATTGAACTAATAAAATTTTTATTTAATTTTGTAGACAAATAAAAGGCTGGAGTTTCGCGTAAGCAACTACTTACTGAATTTACGAGTATAAATGGCTCAGAAATGCTGCATAAATATCTCCTGTGGATTTCTGAAAATCGGCCTAAAATTCTATAACCTATAGCTTGGCAATCTTCGTTTGATATGATCCTCACAGTAGCTTTATGCATAACGGCTGTAGCTTGTCCATTTTCTAACAGGCCAAATCCAGCTATGACAACATCCAAACCAAACAAATTTTCATTGTTGTACGGGGAAATAACTGCTGGAATAATTGTACTCGGAGCTTTTTCGAAAAGCTAAATGAAAAAATTTATATTCCTTTAAATGCCTTATAATATAATAAGTAAAAAAAAAAAAATTTATTTGCACATATATCCTATTAAAAGACTATTGATTATGTATACAATTTATGGAAAGACAAATCAGTCTTTTATACTGTCATTCACTCTGGCTCTCTCTTACTCATTCAAAAATACATATTGAATTCGCACATATATATTAGCATCCTCGGTATCATAATTATTCTAACTTAAATTAAAATTAACACGTGCAACCGATCGATATTTTTAAATAAATTTAAAAATACGAATAGGCATGCACATAAGTCTTTTATTTACTTTCATAATACCAATGTCGTTGGTACTGAATTCAATTTCTCTGTTATTACTCGTTGCCCACATATTATAAGTCATCCACCAACTGATATAATGTGGCCGGGCTCGTGTTAAATCAGATGCTCCAATACTTATATAAATACCGAAAGGTCCCATATCATCGAAGCAATGCTCAGATGTTAAAACGTGATCTAGTGAAATCAATACTCCAGTACATTTGACAGTAAATATTGGTATTTGGGGTTGATTGGTACTCATTAAAATGCATACGACATTTTTGTATTCGTCTTCACCGACTTCTTCAACATTTCGCCCGACCAAGGCTTCTGAATATTTCAACATGAATATGGTACCTTAAGCATAATAATTCTATTTTTAATTCCAACCAAAATTAATTATAATTACTTTGTACATGAAAAATATTCATTTCAAAAACTTACAAAGAATTACGTATTGAATACGTAAGATAACTGCGTGCTTCATATTGAAAATAATCTGATGATGTAAGGGTACCAATCAATCGAGCTAACAATAATAAAAAAAATGAATGAAATAAACCTTAATTTTTTACCTTAATAAACCAATTTTATTGCAATGTTTATCAGTGATACGTGTAATTTTTTAAGTGGTTAATATTAGAATGGGATTATGCTTTCGTTTAAGACAGTGCACAAGTGCTTTAAATACATTTTACAAAAATAAATACTAGATGATGTTATGAAAAAAAGGCTATAAAATTGAATAAGCATATTATTACATTAATAAACAAGTTTTTTTATTATAATTTAAAGAATTGACCATCTAACTTCGATTAAATTTATAACCTAAACCTTTGTACGAAAAAAAATATTACATTTTCATTTACTCTTAGAATCAACGATATTTTCAATTATTATCTGTACGTTGTTTCTCAAATTAGTTATGATTTTCGTAAAAAAAAAAATTTCTTGTAATTTCAGTATACATTTTTAATTTGGCAAAAGTGCGATATATTAAACAGAAATGGAAAATTATAAAAGGAACGTTAACGCCTGGTCAGAATACACGCGAATGTGAATATATTTTTTTCATGAAAATCTGTTTTTCGCCAAGGAGCCTCGAAACATAATGTAAAAATATCGGCCGGACTCTGCTTCTCCGAATAAAGCTTCAATGGAACGATAAATTTTTACAATTTTCAAAATTAGGTAGGCATGATAAGAAAAAAATCTAATACATGCAGAAAGTATATACGTGTTGATTTTTTAAGAAATACAAGCTAGAGCCATTTGCGCTTGTAGCGGAAAATAGGAATATGAGATTAAAGAACTAAGATGGGGGTATAGCTCAGTGGTAGAGCATTCGACTGCAGATCGAGAGGTCCCCGGTTCAAACCCGGGTGCCCCCTCGTTTTTTTTTAAACTTTTTTCTTTTGTATTGTTCGTCGATGGTTCATCTGCTTTATTTGCTGCTTTTTTCGAGCCCTATCCAACTCCTTAATTTTTACCACATTAATATCGGGGTTTCACATTTCTCTGTACTCTTAATGAGCTTTTCCATTTATATATGTTTCTTATTATTAATCCTTGTTTTCAATTGCGAGTTACGATTATCATTTTCAGCTAATCTCGAAGTCTCATCTGACAGGGATTTCGACAAATAAGAGATTCTATTTTGCAATAGCTCACTTGCCCGCCAGCCATGATTTAGTGGCGCGTTCATTATTAAAATTTAATGTAACAAGAACCGATATTTAAATTTAAAAAAAAAATGATTTTGATTGGAAACGTAATAAACGGAACTGTTACTTGAAAGAAGGAATTTATTGGAACATACAAATAGTTGTGTGTTACTTTTTCACAAAACATTTAAATTAAAGCCAAGAATTAATATTTAAAAAAAAAAGGTAAGTCTTCTGTTTCTTGGGAACGCTATTTCGAAATGTTGAGATCAATGTTGGTTGATTGTTGATTGTCGTCGTTTTTTCGTTAAAATTTGTAAATATTCGACGGGTTTCGGTAACACAGATGTGTTTATTATACGTAAGGTTGCCTCACCGATACGATAAGCCGATGATGGAAAATCTAGCTTTTGCGAAAATGAAAAATTCCGATTAATTTTTAATAAGCTTGCCCTTGAGAAAACAATAGACTATTCGCGATCGCTCTTCCGTCTTATATATCGTTGCCGATACGCGCAAAAAATATCTATTCTTTTATCGCGCAAAATACGATCCAATAATTGTGCAATATTTTGGTATTGATCGTAATACGAGAAAGCAGCATTATGGCTTTATAAGACTGGAAGATTTCGCTCTAAATACAAATCGTGTTAAAAAAAAAAAAAAAAAATGATAAATGAAAACGATTGCTTACTTACAAAAATCCCAAAATGTGTCTTGAATCCCAGAGTATATATCGAGTATAAATGGAGCGTTGAGAAGAATCAGTAGTACCGATGCTGCATGAAGCTGATTGTAAAGGCTGCGTCATGTCGTGGAGCCGGAATTAATATAGGCGAAAAATGGAGCGATTTCGGGGCTTAGCCAGCAGGCTTTGTTGAACAAACTCACGAGGCTTGCGATGAGTGACAGCCTCGTAAATAGGTGAGCTTACGCACGTAGGATCGAGATTCGTGAACGAATTGCGAAGAAGGGCGACTATTAGCATTGGTGCGGTGGCGGGGGGGGGGCGAGGCGCGCTTGAGAGCGGGGCCGTTTTTCAGGGCTCGGCGTCGAGCCGCCGGACACCCATGAATCGCGCGCGGCAGACGCCACGCGAACCCAAACGTTCAGAGTGGGAAACAGTGGATGGGTATCATTATGAAAAATTTCATATGACGAGTGACAGGGGCATGGCCGCGGCTGAGAGTGGCCAGAGTCATTATTTTTGAAAGTGGCGGAAGTCCGAGAGCCAGACCGTTTGACGGTCCATGATTTTTGCGCGCTGTTCGGCAGAAGGAGAAAAAGAAGAAGCCACTTTTATCTGTAAACAGGAGGACTGCGGAGTTCTGCGCGAATCGCGGGGAGCTGACCTCCCTCTGTTACCGTAACCGCCTCGGCCGTAGCCGAGTCCTCCCTGCCCATACGCACACTTACAATGAACTACAATCGAACTGGTTCTCTGAGAGGTGAGTTTTTTAACAAATACCTACTTACTACCCCTTTCTTCCGATCGACCTACTTCCTCGAGGGATCGAGCTGTCGCCTATGCAAATTTACCCTGCATTCCTGGCAACTCGCGCACTCCGAATCGAGGTTAGGTTTTTCATCTTTGAGACGATGACACCGTCGTGTATGTGCGAAAAATAATTCCCCCTTTAGCATTACTCGGCAAAGCGATGATCCCTCAAAAATAGTGCTGGAAATTGAACGACCGTTACGTTTCAGGAAAGCCGAAGAGGATTTTGGATCCATCTGCTGGCTTATCCTCTCCTTCTCCAGCCTCATCGATGCCATCGAATCCCTTCATGTATAACCAACAGGTAATTAGATCTGGTCAATCATTATTATAATTATTAATAGTTAACGTGGCTCAAAGCCTACAAATCCAACGCTTAATCATTTGTTATGCTAAATTTCTCAACTCATCGATGAATCATCAACAAATGTATTCAAAAGTTGTAAATGATTATTAAGCAATGCAATTGCTTGTAATTATTAGACTAGGTCAATCGTTACGTTTTAATTGTAAGTTACAATATTTTGTACTTTGCAACTTATTTTGTATATTCCATTTTGATGGATATTCAATTAATATTGATTAAATTATGTGTGGTAATAGTGAAAAGCAAATATGGCAAATTTATAATCTTATGTCCCCGTGTTTAAATATTAAGGTGCCTATCAACAATGGTATGCCATCGGATTATGGTTTCAATGTGCCAGAACATAGTATGCCCGCTGCTCCCTCTCCTACATATGGCTTCAAGCAACAGGTTCCAATGCAGCAATCCTATATGCCGGGTAATGTACCGAACGAAGGATTCGGAGCAAGCCAATTTAGTACGCAATTATTGACAGAACCTATGGTGACAAATATGGCTATGCAATACGGAAATGCTCTGGCCAATACAGGAAAGCAGCAACTTGAAAAATTTGTACCCGTTACTGCTCTTAGATATTATTTTGCGGTCGATACTGAATATGTTTTAAAAAAACTTATTCTACTGTTTTTTCCATTTACACATAAGGTACATAAATTTTAGCAAGTTCCTTTTTTCAGACCTTATTGAAAATGTAATTAAAACTTTTTTGACTCGTAAAGGTCTTAAGCTTTTTCATTTTGCTTCACTGCTGTGCAAAAGAAATGTGCAAATTATTTAAATTTTCTTTACAGGACTGGTTGATTAAATACGAACAGGATCATCCTTTGCAACCACGCTTTGAAAAGAATGCACCAGATATGTACATTCCAACAATGGCTTTTCTTACTTACATTGTGATGTCTGGTTTGGCATTAGGAACTCAAGAAAAATTTACGCCTGAACAATTGGGCGTCACCGCAAGTTCAGCTTTAGCCTGGGGAATTATAGAATTGTTAGTTCACATCATAACTCTCTATGTAATGAACCTTGACACAAGTTTGAGGTATTTGGATCTACTAGCTTATTGTAGTTACAAATACGTTGGAATCAATGCATGCCTGTTGGCGTCGCTATTCTTCAGTAGATTAGGATATTACTGTGTATTTAGTTACTATAGTATATCCCTTGGATTTTTCTTGATACGATCATTAAAACTGAGAGTTATACCGGAAGGCCATACTTCGTACTCCGCTTTAGGCAACAAAAGAAGATCCTATTTTATCTTATTTGTTGCTGGAATACAACCAATTCTTATGTGGTGGCTCTCGTATCATCTGATATAAAAAAAACGATGCGTCTTTTTCTTTTTGTTTATAAAGTGCTTTAAAATAAGCAATGACGGATAAATTGAAATACAAGTGAAAGTTATTAGGATAATTAACTTTCTATATAAATTTTGTAATAAAAAGAGGCTTCCCTTCCACCAATATCAATAGGCTTTATATATATTATTTTGTTTTTTACCGTGAACTAAACCAAGCTTAATTTACACCAATCGACAATTATAAAAATTTTAGCGGATAACTCTGAGTTGTCTCTGTATTTTTAATACAAGAATGATACAATTTTCTAAAATATCTAAATACTATTTCTAAAGAAATTTTTGATTAAAATTGTATAAATGTACATTAAACACTCAGTACCATAATATCTTATAATAACTAATCGGTACCCATAGAACAATAATTGGATTTGCTATACACAAATAAAAGATCTGTTATATTTTAGTATTAAGATAGGCAAAATTTATATTATATAAAATTATTTATTTCAACTTTTAAAAATTAGAATAGAATCCTAATAATAGTCAATATTTTTAAGAATATTCAAAAATGTAAATATTGTGAAAATTAATAATAAATTTATCATGGTCCCGCTTGAAACACAACTATAAGTAATAATAAGTATAATTTATGTGTATAAGTATTAAGGAAGAGGCTTAAAAGAATAATGAGTGTCAGTAACGGTCGAAGGTACGCCAAGGCACTTTGGTAAATTCGAAAACAGGGGCGTTTCTCGTCTGGAAGTGGGAGATACGTCACGAGAGATTCGTAAAAAAACATTCGCCAAAACAGGTAGGGTATCAACGGGGGCCAATGCAACTAGGGGTGAATTAGAACTTGTCTCCTGCTCCACCGTACCGTCCGGGCCGCAGGTATCCGTCAGAAGCAGCAGCAGTCGAGGAGTCCGCGGTGAGAGTTGGTCGAAAAGCTCGGAGCAGCAGCAGCAGATGGAGAAGGGATCGGACTTACCGACGCGGGTAAGCGCCGCTCGGGCATTTGCCGTCGGAGACTGGGAGACCGGGGCTCTCCGTCTCCCTCGCGCCCAGTCGGCCAATCCTCGAGCTCCTCGGCTTCGGCCGGGCGCGCTCGCGATGCTCGCAATATCCATCCATCGGTCCTCTTCGACTCGTCGCCATCGACGTCGTTGCGGTGCTCGGGCGGCTCGCGCCTCCTCCCGAACAGTCCCAAGTCTCGGAAGCAGTCCGGACGCAGGCGGCGGACGCGCAGCAGAGCCGCAGAGCTCCCCCGAAGCAGAGCGGACTGACGCGAACGTCACTCGCGAGCGAGCATCAGTAGACGCTCGAGCCTCCGTCGGGGCTCATCGGATTCGTCCAGCAGTCGTCGGTCTCTGGCTCGGTCGGGGAAGGCCGTCGGCCTCCGCGAGGGCGCGTCCCGGAGCACCGGGCCGAGGCCAGCAGCCTCGAGGAAGGCGCGCCTGGGCCTGGGCCTGGGGGGGGGGACGGTGGAGGAGGGGTGGGAACCCGTGAGAGAGAGAGAGAGAGAGGGGGACCGTGACCGTCGTCGCTCTCCGCGGGCTCGGCGCTACATGAGAGCAGCGAGGCCGGGGCTCGGGAGAGGAGGAAGAAGCGCTCGCGGCACAAGGCCGGAGTAAGAGTCGCGGAAGGCGGCGGTGGTGTCGAGCTCGAGTCCCTCGCCCGGAGCCCCCGCGAGCCCGACCCCTACGAGGGGGGCAGTCGGGCCGAAAAATGGCGGAGCGCACCAAGTCCTCCGCCCCGAGCAACCGACCCGTCCCCATGAAGCTCTTCGCCACCTGGGAAGTGGACCGCACGCCCTCCAACTGCATACCGAGGTAAGGACGCCCCTGCTGCGCTGCGCCCCGCCGCCGGCCCGGTCGAGCTCCGGCGCTCGGCGGCGACGACATTCCCGCGAAGATTCCCGCGCGCCGGCTCCCCGACGCGAGCCGCTCCGCGCGTCGCCTCCTCGCCCGCCGGTGTCCGGGGCTCCGAACTCGGCCTCGCCCCCCCCCCCGGCCCCACCCGACCCTCCTAGCTCCCCTCGGCGGCGCCCCTTGCCAGCAGCCGCGGATGCCACGACTGCCCGAGTCCTACTAGCCGCGTCCTTCCCGGAGCGGAGCCAGATAGGCGTGACCGCGGCATCCTCTCCCCGGGGCGAGCCTCGGCTCTGACCCAGCGGCCAAGGTGATCGGTCCCGAAGCCGATGCGCGCTCGCCGCTCGCTAACGGGCTCCTGCGATATTCCCGGACGCGGAGAAGAGAAAGCGAGAGAGTCGAGCCGAGATAAAAAGCGGTCGCCCACCGTAGGTTGGGCGTGTGACGTCTTTCTCAAAAGTCTCCGCTCTCCGCATCCATCGTCCTCGTCCTCCTTCCCCGTCGGCTTCCTCGTCGCCGTCGTCCTCCTCGCGTACGCGGCCTGGCTCCGACTTTTCGTTGCCTGAGGGCGTCGAGGTGCGGAGGGACGGATGCAGAGATAAGATCGTCGTTAGTTGGCCAGGAATATCTGGGTCTCGTTAGCCTAACCCCCCCCCCCCCATTCGTCTAGCTCACGTGTGCGAGAAAAGCTCAGCTCTTTTGTTCGCGCACAGGATTTCCGTACGAGATTCGCAAGAGCGAGTTGCCCTTTCCCGCCCCCCCCCCTTTTCACCCACTCCTTTTTCCTCGTTCTGCAGTCTCTCTCGACGTCCCTGCCCCGACTGCGTAATCTTCCATCCAGGATTTTGTCGTCTGCACCGACTAACTGACACATCCTCGTTGCGCCATCGATACTCGAGCCTCGTGTCTCGAAATACTTGGAATACTTTGCTACGCTAATGCGAGTTGACTGACATCTTTATCGAGAAAGTGCAAGGGGGCTTCTAATGCTCAAATTTTATTATTATTAATCATTAGGCTTCGTTTGCCGTCGAAACCATACTACAGTACTTGGGTATGGGTGCCTATCCCTATATCGGATTACACAATCCTAATATTATTGTAATCAGCTCGATTATTATTTTCATTCATTCATGAGTACATAAGCCTCTCTTCCTTTTTCTTCCCACATGCATACATACATGCATACATACATGCATACATACATGCATACATACATGCATACATAGATACATACATACATACATACATACGTACATACATACGTACTTGCATATACATATACGTATATATGCACGTTTGCGCGCGCGCGCGTGCGTGTGCATTTGTGTTTGCATATATATATTAAATTGCACAGTGTATAATAAAAGCTGCTTAATATTAATTATTTTTTAACCAACGAAAATATCGGCAAACCACAAAATAGATTCGGTAATTGTATCCAATATACGAAATTACCCTAATCTGTAATTTCATATACAAAAATTAACTTGATTACTACGCTTGTGCTGAGCAATTCGCATTCCTCTCTTATGGATCTTAATAATGATGCTCGACACCTGCTCTTACTGTAATTATACTATTTACAGTACAGTGGGAAAAGCAATTTTACAGCGGCATAACAAGACGTAGTCTAACCATAAAATTGAAATAAAGGTTACAATAAATACACTCGTGTCTTGAAAATACACAAACATATGGATCTCGTCCCTTAAAAACATTCATGACCTAATCGTGATAGCTTTTATCATACACCGGATATGGAACATATCATTTATCAATTGTGTAATCGGTATAAGCAGCTTTGTACTGTAGATATAAATTATGTATTTTAATACTAATGCTAGAAAGTGCGTGGACACACGTGTTTTTTTTTTTATTCAAAAAGCCTGTACTATTTATAGCTATGCATATAATTCCGGAAAGTAAGTTATTATCCGTGATTTACGTAAATGATGTTTCCCAGACACTGTAAGAAAAATACAAAACTTCGAAACAGTTTTCCTTGAAATATATGTCAAAAATATA
This sequence comes from Kradibia gibbosae, assembly GCA_018907135.1. Taxonomy (NCBI): domain Eukaryota; kingdom Metazoa; phylum Arthropoda; class Insecta; order Hymenoptera; family Agaonidae; genus Kradibia; species Kradibia gibbosae. Next base: position 29,370,385 of record JACCHX010000001.1, on the reverse strand, counting down.
TCGATGGTCATTTCTTAGTATATATACATAGATTTTCGTTAAAATGGTCTTTAATGGTATCGTAAAACATTCAAATATCGTCTAAAATGTGTTAAATGATAATTTTTAATGGACATTAATCTTTTCCTTTTAGTGCCTATTAAAGATTTCTCTGGAAAATCTTTAATAAATACTACATTTTCTCTAAACACAAACACAAATTTGTTTTTTGACAATTAACACTTTATTTATAAAATCAGCTCATAATTATCGTATATATGTTTTGGCTGTCCGATAATGTTTCCATAAGATATTTATCTTTTCATGTTTTCAAACATCAGCCGCGTGAAGATAATGGCGAAGATCTTTCTAATGAAGTGTTTTAAATATATGACGAGTTTTTTTACTTAATCAATAATTACTCAATAATTGTACATTACAGAACTATTTATTGTGGATATAATTGTAATTTAATAAAAAAATTCGTATAAAAACTGTGAAATGTAAATGGAATTTTTAATTTAATTTCGAACTCTAACTTGCAGTAAAATGCGCGAGGTCTGTAGTAAATCATTACTTTTTCAAATTTCGATAACATTAGATATAATTACTTTGAAAATGTAGCAATTGCGTCCTAAAGTATTCTTTGCTTGTTGTTAATGATGTCCATGCAACGCTTCCACAATTATGGACTTCATGCAAGAGAATTTGTACATACATAAACGCCTGTTTATATATATATATATGTATATATGTTCATATAAGAAAATTTTTCTAACGAATTCGCTTAATAATATAATAATACTAAAAATCATTTAACATTTATAAAAAAGTTGTGTATGCATAGAAAATAATGGCTAATGAAAAAATCCAAATCTCCTTTTTCAATTTACACGATTAAGCGGAATTTAATTAATGTACGATTAAAAATAGAAATGGAATGAGTATTGAATTATATATGTATATGTAATGAAAGTATTTTTAATAAAGACTCGCATTCGCTACATTTACACGCACCGCGAGCCATAATTTTCCGGCGCTAGCCGCGGCATAATAGAAAAAAAGTAATAACAGTTTTTTATTCTCGATCATAATTAAAAGTAGATAAAAATGTACAGACAATGTATCAACATAGAATAAAATAATTGAATACGTGGGTACATTAATTATCAGATAACAGTCAATCAATTAGCAGGTTGTGGTAAATTATAACCGAATGGTGGATTTTATTTATGTCAAAGTAATGTCTTAATTGCTTACTTACAGTATCATTTGCCGTCATAGTATTTATACAACGATTTCTATTAGAAGACTTATGCATTCAAGCATAATTGTATACATATTGAATATCTGTATATAGATTGAGCCTATTTATAATACTGAAACTAGCTTTTATTATCCTTAATGCTAAAATAAATTTTTAAAAATCAGACTTCTAATATAATTAGATTTCTAAGCTGATGATTCACATTTGTAAGGTTTGTAATTTAGATTATTTCAAAATAAGCATAATCAATTGTGCTTAATATTTATTATTAATTTCAAATGACGCAGAGAAAATTATAAGTACGTATCTATTATAAGGTTAAAAAATTATTTGACTAAACTCTTAGTCTTATCATCGTAAAAATACATACTATTTGATAATTTGTTTTTAGTTTAAAATTTTTTAATTAAAGATTATGATAGGATTCAATTGATTTTTCAGCGATAGCAAAAGTAAATAGAATTTCACGAAACTAAGAGAATATATAATATATGTTCAATTTATGTTTGTTTGTATATTTGCTAACGCTATTTTGAAATATTATAGTGTAAATATCGTAGAATTGGTTAATTTTAACATTTTAATTGATCGTAGCATTAAAGCATTATATTTCAGGAAAACTTTTTTTCTATAAATAATTATTCAAGTAATATTCATTATTTATTGCAATTATTTGTCATATTAAAACATTAAGTATTTAAGTATAAGTGGGCGTAAAAACTGTACCTTTAAAATTATAAAAAAAGCAAATTTCTTTGTCATGCATGATGAGAATCTTTAGACGTGTTGGGATGGGAGAGAGAGCGAAGCTCTAAAAGGGTGGGGAATGGACATCCAGTCAGTTGTTAAACAAAGAGTCACAAAGATAGCCAGTGTTTTCCAAAGAAAAGAGCAATTAACGATATAACCAATCTTATCATTTTGTAATTATTCGCAAACATTCTCCCATACTTACAATATCACATCTTACAATATTTGTCTAGTAATTTACAATAATAAAAGATTATCTTCAATATATTAATTGAAATACTCTTTTAATTACGAGACTATTTCTTAAACAAAATAATTAATGGTAACAATAAATAGACAAAATTAAATTATAATATTTGTAATATTGTTGCCATGACTATAATGTAGAATACCGTAAGAATTGTGTTATCCTAAGATCAGGACAGCGTTATATTAAATTGCGAACCATGGAAAAGCATATAATCACAAAAATGGATTTAGTATAATGTTATATGTCTTTTAATTGTATTATTCGTTACTTTTTCATCGTTACATTTGCAAAGAAAATGGCTGTAATTTATTTAATAATATGATATATTGGTAATAAAACGCATTGCACCAAAATAAACATGTACCACCATTGGCACGTTAACTATAAAAATCTCTACATTTTTTGTCTTCGGTCATTAATACGTATTACAAATATTTACAAGTATTATTTGGAACGATATATTATCTGTAAAAATACAAAGCAGTGGTATAGGAAAAATAGATTAAATTATGCACATTGAAAAGAACTGGCTGTATTTACAAAAGTTTTTGAGCTGTGATGGCATAATGTTCAATTTACACAATCTACATATTTTCAGCATTTGAAAACTTTAATGCGTGAATTACAATTTCTAATTCATGTAATAAATAAATAAATGTCATAAGCCTTTCTTAATTTGTTCCCATTAATTTTAATTGCTATTGCGTCAGCTAATATTGTTTATATAATTAAATTATATAGTTTATTGATTTGAGTCATTTGTAATTCCTTTAATCATTGCTGTAGAATAATGTTGAAAAAATGATGTTAACTCTTCGATAGGTAGATAAAACGTAGGTTGTTTTTTTTAAATTAATTAGGCATTTACTTTATTGTTTCGAATACAAAAACTTGTGCCTGACATCTTATTAATCATTATTGACATAAACATTTGTTTACCTAGGAGTTAAAACAATGCAATTAATTTAATTTTTTTTTTAATTTGAAATGATTGACATTCTTAATAACCGTATTAGGTTTTATTAAATAAATATTGAAAATTTTTAATTTTTAATAAATTTTTCTCTCAGTGCACTCACAATTAGTTAATTAAAGTACGTAAGCTTCTAGCCTGTATTGTAATTGTCATATTATTTCGCGCGTAGCGGTAAAATAACGTATTTTAATAAAAATATTTTACAATAATCAAACGAATGAAATGAAAATGAAAGCGCTCTGCTGTTATAAAGTACAATGGAGATCTTTTTTAAGGTAGCATACGTATTCGAAACTTTTTATTCGACGTATCGTGATGAGCCTTAGGAAAATTTTCCTTATACGAATGAAGTATTCACAGAGGCGTGTATCAGTGTGCGCAGTAAATAAAAAAGAAGCTCCGACTGTTTTCACAAGAGGTAGACAGATGCTACACGATATTGGAATAATCGTGCGGGAAGAGTTTCAAGGCTTGTACCAGAATCTTTCATTTAATTTTATTTTCCAATTTTCTCTTCGACTTTTTCTTGTCCCCGTTTGGCAGTTATGCCCTGTGACGCAATCCGGCCATATTACTGCATTGCAGAGAAAGTTCTGTGCAATTCAGCGAGAAAATCAACTGTACTTATCCCTATTGTCCTCTCAAGCATCGACATTGTCTTTAATATCATTACTGCGCTTAGAATCGCAAAATTCAATTAATAGCGTATCGAAATTCAAACTTGCCTGCGATTGAAACAAATTTCTCATGCCTTCGTAACTGAGGCTTGAAAAATCTTATCTTGTGCGTTCAATTTATACACAGGTTAGATTTTTATTATAATTGAAGTGTTATAATTCTCAACGAAACGAGCGAGTTAGGTACATGTGTTTACGAATTGTTTTATTGCAGGCCTATTACAATTTTGTTTTATTTATATACTCTTCATTAATGCTATTTTATAATAATTAATAAAAACAACTTTTCTTATCATTAAGGACATTCGTTATAATTTCAAATTAATCCCAATGGAGATTAATTTTTCACTTTCTTGGTGGCGAGAATTTGTTTTTCTTGATCAAACATGTATAACTATATATTATTGTATTGCTATATTTTACGTCACTATATTATACAAATTCAGAGATAAAATACTTCATTGGAAATTTATATTTTCTAGCTGTCCAGGTACCTCAAGCATTTTAAAAACTTTCTTCTTTAGCGTGTTAAATGCGCAAATTTTTAACCTAATTCCATTAAACATTTTAATACTTGCGTGTTTGATCGCTTAAAGATTCAGCTTTTGTATTACGCTGTTTGTTATTTTTAACCGCTTACTCCTCCATTTCACGTATCTATATTAAAAAAAACCTAATAATACCTTCATTCAAACATCGGAATTCCGCTCATTTTTACTTAAAGTACTCAAAATATACTTAACTTATCTGGAGATGTACAATGACTCTTGCATATTCCTTAGTAGATATTTTATAAAAAATGAATAAGTTTTAAAGAGCAAGCACAATTTTAATTGTAATTATTTACACGCGAGTTAGATTTGTTATTTTTGCTATAAAATGCGGTTCTGTTATAAAATTGTTCATATCGACCAAAGCATAATATATGTATGCTGAATAATGTATAGAAAATTTTCCGATGCGATTGGTTTGAAAAAAATCTTTGTACATTTGGCAGAGCACATGTGAAGGTATGCGAGCATTAAAGAGTGTACTCGATTCTAAATCTATATGCATGTATGATTCAGCGGAGAGGATACGTAGTAAGTCTTAAACAATTGCTAATTGATGTTCGAGACAGACATTATTTCGTTGTCTCGTGAACTTGAAGCTCATTGAGAATCGATGCCTAATAATTTAAAAATCATCATCTTAATATTGCAAAGTGACGCTCGGTTAAGCGGCAAACGCTTTTGGTAAAAAAAGCCATTTTTGTAACTGTGTAAGCGGTGCTCGAGTCGTTAAAATGCAAAATCACCGCGGGATACACGTCAAGGGCGGAAACTGTCTCTAGAGCTTGAATTACCAATGAGCTCGAGTAGCGATGAGCATCCACCTCCTGGGGATCGAGCAACTCACTTTCTTATCTTTACTCAACAAAAAGTAGATGTTATCTGTATCGAAAGCAATTAACATTTTCCCATGAAATACTGCCAATTATGCCCATCTGACTTTATATTTACGATTATTAAAAGCTATACCAAAATTAACGTGTAAAGAAGGGTATAAATATGCACGGAGTCTAAGGTGTCAGCGGTGAAAATTTCTGAGGTCTTTTATTTAAAATTTTTTTCATTTAAAAAAAAAAATCTACGAAACTTTAATGCATATCGTTATTTACGTACAATTTCAATCAGAATTAATACTTGCTTTCTAACCCTTTCGTTGAAGATTTTCAAATACAAATAACTGAAATATTCAAACTTCTCATTTGTGTACATGATGACGATAAATTTTGATATTATTACAGAATATTTAGTAATTTAAGAGTAATTGCCAAATAAATGTGCACTATTCCAATTTTATAAAATTCAATTTTAACACTCGTATGTATCGATGAGTTCAATGAGTTCCTGATTGTCCTTCCAATGATTAACAGGACAATTCCATTAGTACTTCATGAGACGAATTGGCATCCTATAACAACTTATTGGAGCCACTTTTGGTTAAGAAATCCTTATTAAATATACCCCGTAACTTAATTCAACTCGTCATTACTACCGAGGAATGTCATCTGCCGACGATAACAAATATTTCCCCAAGATTCGCTCTCCAGCGCATCCATTGTATTGGTTCTCTCGTAATTTACGAATACTTTATGGTTTTGTCTTATTAAAGTGTCCGAACGTTTCCCGCATGAAATTCCGGACAATTTTATTCTTTTCCATAAATTTAATTGAACGCAACTCACGATCAAATGGAAATACAACGAAGTGTAGCTAAATTAAATAGTTAACTCTAAAGCATAAATTCTGGCCTGAACTCGTATTTCAAACTGCGTTTTAAATTACGAATATTACACGTGCACCTCTACATGAACATTATTCATTCGAGTTATAAGGTTTTTACCCGAATATTGGACATGTATGAGAGTCGATAAAAAGATAGCGGTGAAAAATGTAAAATCACCAAAGGAAATCGAAATGTAAAGGTTGTCGGTTAGATGGAAAAAATTTATACTCTATAGAAGTCGTCGGGGTGAAAGGGCCGTAAACAGCAAACGCAGATCAAATCAAGGATATTTTAGTAGCAAGTGTTTTCGAAGGATCGAGCGATCACGACGAATAACGGGAAGTTTGGTAGGGCTGAATTTTTGTTTAATATCAGGCGAGCTCCATCGTAATAATCGATCTAGCATCGATTTCTTCTATATCTCTTGTGTAAGTGGCGGCGCATCAACGTGCGAACGTACTCTCTTAATGACGCGCTTCCTCAAACGATGACTTGGTGGAATTCCTGACTACGCGGATTAATAAGCGAACAAAGGCGTTGTTCTCGTAGCTCTGCAATTAATTAACTCTCGGATTTTTACCGATATGCAACGGCGCTTGTGCGTTTGGCTCTGAAATTCAAGTGTTTTTCGAACTAGTAAATAACTTAAATAAAAATAAATTAAGGATAAATAAAGGATTAATGAACTTATGGCCCATAGTGTGTTCCGTAAATATTCACTGTGTATTTCCTAACTCAATGATTATAATCGTAACTTTCATAAACATTAATGCTACGCACGCACGCGCGCGCGTGAAAAAATAGGTAAAGAAGTTCGTTCTGAACAATAAAAAAAAACCTTTTAAAGTGAAAGAGAAAGATAATTAATTATTTAAGCAAATACGCAAAGGATGATTACCGTAAAATTTCTTTAGTATTACCTATTTAATACGTCATAATAGAATGAGACGGAGTTGACTCTAGTCTCGTAAAGTCTATACGAGACAATTAATTGCCATTACCACCCTTGTTGATTTCGTTTAACGTTTTTGTTTACTTAATAATATAAAAATTTTGTATCAAGCGCATATCCTCCTTGGAAATAAGCTTGGTTTTAATTTATTCATACGCGTTTGAAACGTACAAAATATATAAGTATGCGCATTGTCTTGATTAAAACACAGAAAAACAACGACAACAAGAGAAAGTAGTTTTGTTGCGTATTTTATACAAGTGATTCTATTTTATAAGCTTTTTGTATAAAAGTGAATAATAAACTCATTAAACGAACACTTTTTTATAATACAAAATTATAAAATGAATTTTAATATCAGTATTTCACTTTAAGGAAGCATCAAATTAAATATGTTTGTTTTTATAAGATTTTCTTCAAAATTGTACTTAATTTAAATTTAAAATTAATCCAATCATAAAAAATTTATTAAAATTTGCATTTGATCCTCGAGATACAGAAATTAAAAATATAAAGTTTAACAATTACGAATAAGAATATAAGCAATAATTTTAGCCGAAAAAGTGGTATAAATAAACAAAGAATGAAATTGTATGTACTAAAATTTAATTCAATTAATCAACAAAATTAATATTCAAAAGATGTTTTATTTGTATGATTAAATATTACAAGTTTCGTAAAGTTAGAAAATTTTTTATAAAGTTTATATTATTAGTTGGGCACAAATTCAACAATTGGAATTTATACACGCAATAGTATTAATGTTTTTAAATGTCCAAAACGACAAGTATTGTTCTTAGAAATTAAACTCAATCAAAAAATATTTGTATACATTCTCGCTGTTGGCGCTGCGCTTTTTCAATGTGAATAGTAAGTAATTGTGTCACAGACACTCAGTGTGTAATCAGTAATTATCCTTCACAAGTACTATTGACTTATCGATAGACCTTAATCTATTATTACGGAAACTCAAATATTTCTTTTTTTATTCATATCTCTGAGACTGAATTTTCTAAAATCAAGGTTGTCTTAATTACTTTAATACAAGATTTAAAAACAAAAATGTAAAAATAAGCACATAATAAACAAATTGCTTAAAAATTGGCAAACTTGTTGAAAATACAGTAAGGAATATAATTTTGTGCAAATATGTTATTTTTAATAGATAAATTAATATTATATAAAATATTTATAAGTAACATGTTTTATAAAAAAAAAGTAAAGGCAAATGTTTTTGTAATTTTTAAAAAATTTACGAACGTTGAGAATTCAATTGAATCTCCTGCGCCAATTGTGCCTCCTATTGATCCTCGATTTAATCATTGAATTAATTCCCTCCATCGTTTTTCCCATTTTGTTCTCATAATCTCAAAGAAGCAACTCTCCATCGGCAGTGCGTATCCTTACCACTAGGTGACGGAGGTCGTATCAGTCTCAGGATTGCCGTCCACAGGATACAAGGGTAAAGGCTCAGCACTCGCTTCCTTACGTGCTTCTGGCTATCATAAAGCACATCTTGGCTACTCTGCCTCTTAGCCCCGTGCTATCTCTCTCGCGCCTTGGTGCTAATCTCCTTACGCATACTGCTTTTATTGCCCATACGACTCTATTTCGTGACTGGCCTTGTACATAGAGCTTCCTTGCTCATTACTATCTCCTCTCATATATTGAGCTTTCTTTACAGCCTTGGCGACAGTATCCAGATGAGTCTATCTTGCGACTCTCCCCTCATTTTCATAGAGCTTTCCTTGCTCACTCGGGTATCAGCGCCTCGCCCGAACGTGTTTATCCCCAGTCTTGATATCCATAGTTCTTAATGTGTTCTTTCGGTTTTGTGAGATACGAGTCCTTCATACCTGATCCCCCTTCGGCTTAAGTCACGCTGTTAAGGTCAGATGGGCGACCATCCACATACCGCGCCTCCATTGACGGACGCCGTCAGCCTTAGCCCCGATACCGACGACTGTTTGCACGGAGATCATTTGGGGAGCAGCACTCGCGGGTTTCAGCGCCCAGGGCTGCCCGGCCCGTGTCTGGCCCGAGGCAAATACGGCCCTGTAAGGGCATTCATCGAAGGTGCCGCGGTAGTCGGGGAACAGCTCGGGCCCAATGAGCGCCCGAAGGCTGCCTTACAGGCATCTCTTACCTCGGGTCTAGTACCGGAGGTGCAGAATCTGTCGCAGGCCAACAGGCTGCCCTGCTCTCGAACCCCCCCCCCCAGGCTACTAGGTCCTTCGTAGGTTCTAGGAAAACTGGAGCGCTGATCCAGCCTCCGGTCTCCGGTACCCATCGAAGAGCAGCCTCGTTATTGGGTTATACCGGAAGAAAGCTAGCATCCCTTTCCGATCTGTCTGCAGCACGCGTACCTTCGCTATTGGCATCTTCCTCGGTGGCCTTAAAATTCAAGGTGTCGAGGGCCTGCCGGTATTATTGGTCCTCCCCCACTCGGAACTCCAGATGTTTACACAGGTTTTTTTGCCGTTCTCTTTTAATTTGTCGATGTGTCAGCTCGCCTTCGCATTGACCGCAGCGGCAGGTTTGACGTTTCGTAATGCTGAATATCCTTGTTCATTTTCTGAATGCCGACAGTATTGCACGTCGAAGTCCCATCGACTGAGTTCAATGGCCCAACAGGCGAGACGACCTCCGAGGTTTTCAGTGCGCTCCAACCACTTAATATTAGTTATCACTGTCACAACAAAAATGAGATCCTCGAGATGGACTAGCGTTTTACATTTTTCCCATTGAACCGCCAGGCATTCTTTCCAGTGGTAATGCAACATTCGGTATAGTTAAGTACTCTATTGGCATTGAGGGTAATTCGCAACGGACGGGAGCTCCTCGTCACTTGCGTCCATCTCGAGGATGAATTTTCGGGGACATCCGGGAAAGCAAAAGGCTCGATGCTTGCGCGAAAACTTGCTGTTGCTTTTCAGTTTCATTACATTTCTATAATATATTGTGAACAAGTTAGTCATTAATGTTTATAATAAAATTTTATGTTTTTTTTTAGTTTATTCTAACAAATTTCAATATTAGATGACGTAGCCTTATTAAAAATAGCCCTACAATTATACAAATTTATTGCATATTAAATTTTATAATAATTAATTTATATTTCATAAAATTAATTCGCATGATCGTTTCTTTTACAAATATTTATTATGTAACAACTGATCTTCGCGAATAGAGGGTTAAAAAATAATTTGACTTCATTTGACATGACACGCATATACAAAGTTTATCATAAATAAATAAATGAAAAATGTTGTGTAAAAAACTCATCCCGTAATATAATAGATACGCGGCTTTGTATGTAAGTCTAGTTTCACATGAAATTAATACAAATAGTGAAACAATAAACTGTCGACTCAAATTTCACATCTACTCGTACAGCTGCGCTTATACAAATGCATAACGCTCAACTATACTGCGCACTTTATATAAGTTTGACATTTTAATCACTTATGTATTTTTTACGAAGAAAATGAATTTCAAGTACTATTGAAATTTGTAATAACTATTAAAAGCTTTCAAACCAAGCTGTGTACTCCACAATGATTGAATAATAAACACCTAACCAATGATTTTTTCAATAAATACAAACTTTTCTGGAGCTTAATCTTTGAGCACGAGAGCGAGCAAGACAGTTGTAGAGGAGGGCTAATAGGGGAGGAAGCTAGGAGGAACTCGGTGTTTTTACTGGGATTACGAAAATATTTAGCTTTTACCTTAATACAGCCTTGTAATTCCAATCTAAGTGTAGATCTAAGTAATACAAGTATTGTGCAACCTCATTTTAATTATTTACACAACTTCAGGGGTCGGTAGCTCCATAATAATTAGAACTTACGGTACAACTGCGTAAAAAGATAACACAAAGTCAGTTAAGACTATGAGAGGAGATACTAAACTTTTCAGAGCGCTATGGCCCTCAGCTCACAGAAATATCTAATCACAACTTCAATAACGTGACAGTAGCTATCGCATACACGATTCCACGTAAAATATTCACTGCAGACAATTGTATTATAGCCGGTGGTGCCGATTCTCCTCGAAATGATCTAGAAAAGTCTGATGTTAAGCATCTCATAGACACGAAAAGCCATAGAGGGACAGCATCACCCTAAACATAGCAGAGCTTCGCAGGGACGAGGCAATACAAACAGAAGTGTAATTCCGGAAAAGATGGTTAGCATTGTCTCGAAATTATATTGAGAGATCAAGGGAAACTCTTAAGCAGACAAAATTTTCCAGGAATTTTGTAGATTTCATAAGCCGACTAAGTTAGTTAGCGAGTCAAAGGGACAACTAAGCCACGAAAACTTCAGCCCAGTATATTAGGAGGATTTCGCGAACATTTTCTTGGGCGTTTTTAAAAACTATAGTGATAAGTTATTTTATTGAACCAGCTAGAGATGCAAGAAAGTAGTTTGAGATACAGTACTCGCTATTATCAAGGATGGCACACATCTTCGATCAAAGCACACAATTGCAAATTTCTATACGTTTCAGTGCAAATTACTAGGGCTCAATTTCAAAAAATTGTTCTACAGATATTTAACGCAAAAATCGATTCGTGATTAACCCCCCCCCCCTGAATAACGCAGTAGCTAAAATATCTTAAGTAAGAATATATTGTGTACAAGTTGGAGGACACAATCGCTTCGAACACTCTTAAACGATGGCTGCAGAGCCGTGGCTAAATCACTTTAACGCGTGACTAACGTAATCTTAGATTTGAATCGATGGTAGAGCCATTTTTACGATTCAAATATATCCTGGTTTTTATCGCCAAGAAGCAGCAGCGTTAAAACCGATGTATCTAAACTATCAGAAGGAATCGATATTTTTGCACTAGGTATCAATCGCGAGCACTAAATGATGCGCTAAGCTTAAAAGCGACCCAACTCAAGGATAAGAGATCTAATTTTAACCAGGACTTGGTAATCTCATGGCGAAACCGAGGCTTTAACAAGCGCAAGAAATGATTGAGTCATGAAATAATGATACTGAATTGCTAATAGTTCCCAAGGCCATGGCTCAACTCAGAAGGGACGAGAATACAAACGTTTGGATTAATTATGAGTCCTTTATCAAAGGCTGATAAGCCAATGTCGACTATTTTTATTTTATCTCTAGAATCAACAAAAGTACATTGGTTAAATTTTAATTCAAATATTGGTGCATAATAAATAAAGGATCGAATTTATTTACACATTTTCGAAGACGACTAAATTTTTAATTATTTTATAAATAGATAAGAATTATTTTGTAAGTATATATTTTATAAGAATGCTCGTTACCTTTTATCATTAACAGAAATAACGGGAGAAAGAGAGGGGGGGGAGAGAGAGAGAGTCATTAGAGAAAAGTTAGCTCAACTGTGATTCTTTGAATTTGGCACTCGCAAGCAAATTAACATGGAAGTAGGATTAATTGTGAAAGGTATAAAAATGGCATTTGATGAAAGTACGGAGCAACGTTAAGATGATCGTAGCAACGCGTAGATTTATAACTAGATGAATAAATGCAGTGCCAGTATATTACAAGGGAACTAACGTTTACGACGGTTCCTGAAGTCCCTTTATTACGTATTTGCTTGATTCCTGGCCTCCTGCCAAATAACGCATGCAGCCACAAGTGGTGGGCAGATCAAATTTATTGGAAGCACCTTAATAGCGGCGACTACCTTTAAATGCTCCTCCATTTAATGAAAGATTCGAAGCCAGAGTTTCGTAGGCCGATTTGCCGCTTGGTTGCAGCCGACGAGTCTTTTTTCTGTTACTTATATGTATGGGATAACGAGGAGATCCGAGACAGTGGAACTGTAATAAACGTAGACGTTGAGGCGTATGAACGAGGAGAACGCGAAAGATGAAAATCGCCCCGTGTTAATGCATTTTTGCCATTTCTACACAGATCACTTTACGGTGTATTTTCATAATTTCCACGAAGGAATATTTATAATACGAAGAGCTATCCGAAGTAAGATAATATTCTCGTACAGTTTTGTTTAACAATTGTGAATAATAATACACTTACTTCTGTTGCCTTCTTTAAAATATTGTTAATGATTTTTTACATTTATGTAATTATTTTTTTCCCAATTCCAACAAGAAGAATTACAAAATGAAAAAGTGTACGTCTTTTTGATAAAGAAATATATAGAGATCGAGAGGGGCTTACAACTTGGAAGGAAATGTAAATACTTAATTGATCGATGAACAAAATCAAAATTTAAAAATAATATGAAATCAGTACGTGACTTTTAAAAAATTGATTTTAATGCTCGAGTAACTGAATTTAAACTGTATCAAAACAATTAAAGAAAAAATGAAGTACCCGAAGGTTATTACAGAAAATGATTTACAGACTAATTTTCACAACTTACATTATTAAATTAAAGTTACAATAAAATAAAAAGTATCGATAAACCCTTAAACCCTTTTCAAAATAGTTACGAATATTGTAATATGAAGATTTTATGAATGCTGCGTTATGTATTCTATCCAGTTTTTTTACTTTATCCATGGAACATTGGATAACTTTGTTTGTTTAATTGGTTCAGTCGAGATGAATTCGTCATATTACGTTAGCTACAAAAAGTGTATGAAAATTAAAGATTCATCGTATATCGTTTTTTAGGTATCATTACTAGTTATTTGGTACATTTTTATTTACATTATAACATTTTACGAATTAAATAAAAATTAAAAAAGGCAATTTTATTTTTTTATTAATAAATAATTCAGAGCATTTTGAATTGTAAATTATGTTTACCAAGTAAAAGTCGAAAGAGACACTCGAGTACGAATAAAAATGTTGTCAAGTGCGAATTTTAAAAAATTTAACGATAAAAAAGAATTTGTAAAAATTGCAAGCACAAGTACTCGTATTACCAATGTGTGCGTATCTAGTATATATAAAGTTTTAAAATAATAACGATACAAGAAAAAACACTGGCATTAGTCATGTTTTAATAAATCTTTATAATTTGAAAAAGTAAAATATATCCCGCAACTGTATTGAGAAGAATTAATAATTAAAAAGTCTCAACTAAATATGTTAACTTTGAAAAAAAAAAAATTTATGGTATATTCATTATGTGGAATATGTATTAGATATGTTTCATCTATTTTTAAATGAGTTTCGAGTGCAAATTTGACGCATGACGAATACTGTATACCCTCTGTTTGATAGATAATTTCATAATACCTTGGACATTTGCGTAGAATATGAGCTCATTTTAATCAAAATACGTTATGATTCTATTATTAAAAAAGTGTTAAATTATTACATAACTATTAAAGGCTATATTGCCGTTCTTGAACAATGGATTAATACTTCAAAATAATCAATATTCTTTAAAAATAAAGAAGTTTAAAAATATGTTAAGATATGATCATTATAAAATCAATAAAAAGTAGAAAAATTTTAAAGACTATACTTAATAATTAATTATAATGACCATTGAACAATGCTAATTTAATAATTGTAAGCCTGCGGATCGGTTTAAAATTTTCAGCGATGATTACATTTCGTTGTCGGCTTTTAAGTATAGTTTTTATGAAAACAAAAACTGTAGGATTTATTTAAAAAGTAAGTGTTTGTCTCTAGATTTAAAAACGTGATTTGACATCGGACAATGCTTTAAAACTTTAAAAGTGTAAAATTTTATACAAATTGATTTTACCTTTAAAATGTATAATAGTATTTTTAATTTATTTCAAATACAAGAAATCAATAATTTGCATGTACTTACAATTTATTGAATTTTGTTTTTATTTTGTGTGTGTGTGCGCGCGCGCGCCTTCGCGCGTTTGTGTTTAATGATATTAATAATACAAAAAAATTAATGCGTTTAATAAAATCAGTGTAAGTATTAGTAAACTTAATTTGAAAAAATGATGTAAATATAAGAATATTACATTAAATAATACATCGTATTATGCAACTGACAATTGATTTCACGTGTCATCCTCATCGTAGACTCTCTCTTTTCAATATTACAGCCGGTAAATAACTTAAGATGCTTATAACTAACTCGGTCTGTTTACTAAGAAAACATTGTGTCACCATTGAAATAAAGTAAATACTGTTGCTGTCTTTACGTTCCGATAATAAAATGCCATATCATTATTTAGGTACATTTTCAGTGTACGTTAGAGTAAGTTTTTCAATTAGCCGTTAACAGTTAAAACCTATTTATCGTAAGCTCACGAAGGCAGGCGTGTGTTTAGTTGTTTTTTGTCGGAAACAATAATATTATCGGCAGCTAAAATTTTCTATAACAAAAGCTCAATGTGCTGATTCAAGGGCGCTCGTCGGGACAACTTAGAACGCAGCTATCGAGGCGCATGCATTTTATACCAGTTTTTTTCAATCAAGTGGGCGGCTCGGTGAAGCTTCAAGAATGCGAGCGTTCTATGAAGGACGACGGTCGCGGAAAAGGGTTACGCAGGCAGGAGGAATCCGGCCGAAGGAGAATCTCTCGTAGCTTCTTTCCTGGCCGAGCCCACGAAACGGGTACACATTGGGCACGTGGGCCACGTTCGTCAGAGCCGCCGATGCTCGGGGAACAAGAGGCGTGAGTCACGCACGCGTCGAGTCCGCGACTGATGAATCGTGTACCGAAGAAGTCTCTCTCCCCTCTTTGTCTTCTTTTAAACTCCGGCTTCCACTCGCGCAGGCCGTTGGCGTCAGGTCGCATACGCAACGGATGAGTAATACGATTTCCTTGCTTTGACTCTTTCTTGCCTTTCCACGGCAGGGCCAATTGACATTTGGGTAATCGGTTTATTAATACATTTATGGCTTGCACAATGTATTTATTGTGCCGCTCTGGGGTCCGGGCTCTTTAAACGGACGGACGCGACTACGAGGAACTTTATCAGGCTGTGAACGGCCGATTGTCCGACCTTTTTACCAGCCGTTCCCCCCTCATACTTATATTGTTTACACTGCATGTAGAGTTGGCTATACTTTTGGGCTACGTTACGAACACTATTTCCTCCTTATTAGATATCTTCGGATTCGCGTTAGCTCAACGCATTGGATTGAATCGCGCAAGCATCGCGACGAATCGCAATTGTTGGCGGCTAATCGAAGGATCCATTCGCTTCGGAGGGAATGTTTCATTGTATCGGGGCTCGAGACTTTTAAAACATTTCATTTTGCAGGATAGAAGAGTAGTTCTTAAGGCCAGGGCAACCAATGCATCGCCCACTGTGTGAGCCACGTCTCTCGCGTAAAAGCAATCCAAAATAGAATACTTGAAAATTGATTTAATTTGTATAAATAGTTTTAGAAGACGAATAGATGAACTGCGCATTAAAGCCGCGAAGCCACTAGCATTGTGCTTTTGTTAAGCGGCACACGTGAGAATTGCTCAAAATAAATAGAAAGCGTGTCCGTTTAGTTTCGGATAGTTCGGCATAGGAATTCCGCGCGATAATCGATACCGTTCAAGGCTCTAATCGGGCTTTGCATTTTCAAAGGAGGCCCGAGAGCCACACCGCCGAGTCAGATCAGGTGCCGAGCCGTAATCCTGCCACTATCGCCGACCTTGATATAGTCGGGCGCGCATAAGGTGCCGCACGCGAGGAAACAAAGAGCCCGAGCTCGAGATTCTGGCCACCTTCCGTACTCTCTTGCCAACATTGGAATTCGTCGCTGGACTTCCCTCGCGTTCCACTTTAATTAAGAAGCAATGAGCAGTTCCCTGGCGGTAAGGTCGGGGCCGTGAGCTCGGCCACCAAACTGAATCGACCGAGTGCGTAGAGCAAATGGAATTGCGCATCGCACCTACGCGTTCGGGCTGTCCTTCGCTTCATTGGAATTACCGAGTTTCGCGCAGCTCGACGCAGTCAACAACGCAGGGCACTCCGATGTCGTGGCTCTTATTCACCTCGTCCGCCTCTCAGCCTCAGCCTGCCCTTTCATGCGTGTCCATACGTTTTTGCTCTGGCTATGCGTTCTGCTTTCATTCGATCATCGCAACCTGAATTGCGTACTTCCCTTCCACCTCGACCGGCCCGCCCCACCCCACCCCACCACGGCTCCCGTCGCCGTTTCGAGAGCTTTCGAGCAGGGAATTGCAACTAGAATTGCAGCTAGAGATTGGACTCTCGTTATTCGTGTCGGTAGGTCGGAGTCCCTGCCCCTACGTAGCGCACCATATCCCCCATCCCCTATATTGCAACAATTGTTTTAAAATAAAAGAAATATTTAATGTTTAATGTCTATTTTAAATCTATCTACAAGGTAGCCTTGGCTCAAATATTTATTATATTCGGATAATGTCAGATAATATTAAATTATATATATATGTATTCAAAATAGTAAAAAGTACGTGTTTACTAAAATATTTACTCAATTTTTCAATCTACGACACATTCAAAATCTTATCAATGCTTATTAATATGAATTTTATTTTGAAAAGTTCTTCTTTAATTATCATATTTCGCTTTATTGCGGCTAATTGACGTGTACATAAATTGTAAATTAGACGCTTGTTCGTATGTGAATTATAGCTTTATCCCCTAATAAGTTATCCTCTCAAATCCTAACCCAAAGTCCTGTCGGCTTTAAAACTTGTCCCTGTAGAAGAAATGACAGTAATTATATGAAAAGGTTTGATATTATCGTACTTTTAGCACGTTTACAACAAATAATTTTCTTTGGATTATCTTTTGGTACATTAGCAAGTAACGTAACTTCATATGATTCATAATTACATATTGAATTTTCAGTAGTAACGATGTATTATTACTAATATGATTCTATCGTAAACAATAATTACTATTTAATAAGTATTTTCTTGCTTTAAATGTTTTTTATTTATAATGTTCAACTAAGAACGAATGTTCTATGTACATGTGCTTTTTCTACATACATGTAACTTTTAAAAAACATGATTTTTCATTGTTCTTAAAATTTTTTGAACATTTGTTATGCAGTCATCTTTAAATTCAGTATATTGGCTTCGTAGTTGTTGAGATGCTCGTAACCGAAATTTAGACTTTTTAACAATATACACTTTATTATGTAAACCTTATCACTCAAGGAAGAGGGTAGCAAGTAAGCATATTTTTATCTTCATAGAACTTTCAAGTCGACAGAATAGGTATACTTTCAAGTTTTAAAAAGAATCTTGATAAAAAGAGATATAACTTTTTCAATGTCACAATAAGATCAAGTATCTTCTTGATTATATTTTTTCCTCGTTTTTGCATACATCGATAAATATTTTAGACGATGCGATATGATAAATAAAGTTTCGTGTATTTCCAGTCGTTTCTTTATTCTATCCTTAGAAAATCATATTTGAAAATAGGAGAATATAATTCGTGGCTTTCGAAAGAATACGAACATTCCAGACTATGAAAGTTGATCGATAATAGTCGAATATTTAATTAAGTTGAATAATAGTACAGTGCCGATCAATTGAATCCAGCATTATGCAAAACAATGCCTTTTAAAGATATTGTCTAAACTTAAATGCAATTTCGAGCGCATCGCATTCCCTCTGTACTTTGTGTAGTAAAGCGAGGATCGGCGACCGTAGGCATATTTGTAATGACTCGTCCTTAATAGGATATAATAGAGATACAATATACGAGGAGTTAAAAGTGCAGCGCTCGCAATGTTCCAGTCACTTTGTCTCTCTTTGAACTTTATTTTGCAATGATTACCACATTGTAGAAAGGCACTTATGCTTATCAAGGCGAAGCACATCGATTATCCGTTGTGGTAACATTTTCCGTCTCGGATTACCCCGTATAGAAGAGTAATATATGTATGAAACTTTGTACAGGCGAGAGTGTTTCTTACAGTCGTCAGCAAATGCTCGCGTATAATCTCTGTCTTCATTTGTATTAGTTAGTTAGTACTGTAACCACCCCGTTGTAATGTTGCCAGTTTTAAAATTGCAAAAAATGGAAAATTTTTTTCCTTCCTTCCGCATACTCACCCATACACGTAAATACACACACACACACACACACACACATATACGTATATAACAGCTAAGATCTTTCCGTACACAGGCCCACTGTTTTATCAGGATAATATGAAAACACGTCTTACCCTAATGATTTGAGGATCGAAGGTAATCGCCAGGCTAGCTGTAAAAAAGCTTGACTCGTATCGGCAATCGAGCATACCGTAAATACTGGCGGACAATTCGAGAGCCACAAAGCCAAAAGCAGTCCGGTCAAGACTCTAATGTGCGGAAACAGAGAGGGGCGAGCCAATGTTACAGTGGCTCGCATCGAGAGGGAGAAAAGAACAGTGAGAGGCACGAGCACAAATGCCTTTGCAACATTGTCGTTCTCCCCTTCAGGCTCCCGGACACAGGCCTCCGGGCGTTTGCATTCCCCGGAGTTGGGCACCTCGAAAACGAACCGTTGCCCGTGTCGTTCTGGCCGCTTCCGTTTTGGGACAGGCTCCTTTCCTAGGGCCTAGTCATTTTCTACCCGCGTTGAGCCCTCCTGGCCGAGGGTCCCGACCGCGGCCACGAGGCGCCTAACCCACTCCCGCGGTCTTTACTCGCTCGGCCGAGCTGCTTTTACGTGTCTTTTGAGGGGCCGCGTCTGATCTGGAAGCTTAGCTCTCCGAGACAAAGGCCCTCGCGACTCCTCTCGGCTTCCGGGGCTCCTTCCTTAGGGTGCGACGCGGATCGTCGGATAATTACGCGATCGGGGCGACGGGCTGTAACGCCGGGGAGGAATTTCGATGCCGTCGAGTGGCGAATTTCCATGTGAAGCAAGAGAAGCTTTTCAAAGTTCAACGCGATTTATAAAGCGACGTCACTTGGCTCGAATAGCACTTTGGCCTTCGTTATTTCAACCAGTTATCCTCGTCGTCGGGCTTATTAAACTTTATTGGACGCAAAGAATTAACTTTTCGTTCAAAAAAAAAACATCGTTTCTTTGTCTGCTCCATTGATGCGTGTGCCATCATTATAACAAATTATTATTTAACAATAATTGAAAATTAAGTTAACACACACGTTGTTGTTGAATTTTCAGACGGTTTGTATTTGTTACACCTGCTTGTGCTATCTGCTGCAAGGCAATGGTCACAAATTTCTTGTACTTTGTATTTAAATCGTAAATAACGCGGGATTTTATTTCATTTGGGATCAGGGAAGAGCTTGATATGTCGTAAAAAATATCGTTGATTACAATGTGGGAGAATTGTCTTTGCCGTGTCTTTCTAGTGAAAATGGACGTTTCACTATTCGGAATGTCCGCAAAACAAAAATTAATTCTTTCTTCCTAAGATATGAATTTTTGTTCGTTGAATGGTGTAAAGCATTTTTATAGAGAACTTAAAAAATTTATAAATTCCCCGATTTAAAGCTCTCAAGAAAAGTCTAATAATATTTGATACGCTTTGAAATATACATTATGTAACTACTATTGTTTCTATTTTTTTTTTTCATAAATTCTGCTTAAAACTGTGCAACTGCGTACGTAATTACATAAAATGTAATTATATTAACCACATATAATGGTATAACTTCGTTACTTCGAAATATTCCGGAGAAAATTGATTATTTCGTGTATAAGACGGAAGACATTTTCCAAGTGTAATCGTAAATTATATTTTACTCGAGTACTTTATAGATCAATTTCTATTATGTTTGCAAAGTTATTTTACTTTTAAAGACGAAATATTGGGATAATGACATCGGATGTAAATCGAAAAAAAACTCACCGGAATACCTATTGAACCGATTGGACTAACGGACTTAAAAGAGATGCCATTTGAGAATGGCGTTGAGAAAAAAGGAACTGGCACTACGTAGCGTAAGTGAGCCGCGTATTATTATCGTGTGAAAGCGCCCGAGTTGCGGAAAAATGCCAATTTTCTAGCCGATCGATTCGCCCGTTTCTTCCTCCTACTTCTCTTCGACCGACTCGTCACCCCTTCACCATCGCCTCCTCGTGTTCCCTAAGAAATTGCGCTGCAACTTAGCTTCCGCACATCCGCACTTACAGATTCTCTGTAACTTTGAGTCAAATGTGAATATGATTCACAATTTTTTTTTGCTTTTCTTGGGCATTTCGATTGTCGCAGATTGTTCAATATTCAATCGAGCTTATGAAGCTCATTGAAAATTAATTAAGAGATAAATTTAACGTTTCGATAAAATAGGGTAAAAAGAATTTATATCACTAATAATCAATATTGTCAAATTTTTATTGAAAATTTGTTTAATGTGTTCTTATGTTGTTCTATTTTCATTAAAAGTGGCTTTCATTTGAAGGCTCTGCTTCCGCTTAGATTTTTATAATAAAATAATTACTAAAAAGGATATTTTTGAATTTTGTTACAAAATTCTTATTAATATAATTACACTCAAATCCAATACGAATGATTGTTTAATGAAGTAATTTAATTAATAATCCTATATACATACAATTGGTGGTATTTGTTATTTTAAAATTTATTTTTGTATACTAATAGAGTCCAAGAATATTCGAAATCAAGTTTAAGTAATTATAAGAATGAAAAAAGTATTTTACGAGTTAATTACTTTATTTCATAGACTTTTATTTACTGAATGATAATTTGAAATATTTTTAAAATAGTTTTTCGCCAAATTTTTAGACATTGTATCAAAAACCGATAGATTAATAAAAAAGGATAAATTTTTTTTTAATTTTTAATATTACATTACATAAGAATAAATCAAATGGAGAATGTAATAGAGAAATGTTATTACATTATATAATAAATAGACTGATTTAATGAATGTTGGAAACTAAGCAACTCATATACTTTTACTATCCTCTATAAAATATTGTACCATCATTTTAATACAAAAATTGTATCTTGCATAAAATTCATCATAAATTGCTTTAAATACTTTTACATATTTTTGATAAAAATTACTTGTAGTATCAATAATCATGTAGTATTGATAAAACTGTAGTAAAACAGATTTTTTTCACTTAGGTACATGTAAATATAAATGTTGTTTAATTAAAGAATTAATCTTTTTAAAAAATTAATTAACTTTCATAGTCAGTAATGAATATAAATAATCCAAATATACACGTTTTATTTTTTTTAATATTACAAATAAAAATTTGAATGATCGTATTCATTATCGTTAACATATTTAAAAATCTACCTATTTTATATAAACACTTTGTCAGAAAAATGTCTTTAAAAACGTTTTTAGAGTAAGCGAAAAAATAAATATTCAGGAACTACAAATTTTACGATAGTTCAGAATTCGTATGATGTTATTCCATTTGTTGTTAATAAACTTATGAAAAATTGCTCCTGGTCATTTTTAACTTTTACGAGTAGCGGATTGCTTTGTATATGTATTTTTGCATTATTTTTTCTTACTTCAATTACAGTTAAAGTTACTTTTATTCTGAAATTCATGAACACTAAGCAGAATATTTATAATAAGAATGGCTTCAGTAGATATTGTTTAATGAATTGTAATAAGGCTTCGTAAAAAAAATCTTGCCACAGATTCTCAATGATCGACTAGGATTTTCTCAAGAATGGTAGTTATTTCTTCTCAGCTTTACTATTAACAATCTTATGTTGTAATAATGACATTTTTGTAAGGATTTTAGTACAAATAAAGTACAGCTTGAATGAGCTTGAGCACACATTTAAATTTCGCAAAATATTTAGATTAACTTTGACTTCAATCAAATTTGTTGATCGAATCAAACCTTCCGTCTTTACTTTAATAATGAACTGATATTTTTATTTAAATCTACTAATGTATACTGCAAATTTCTACAAAATCTTTAATAATTGAAACCTCTTAAACATCAGTGCTTAAAAATATCAAAATTTAAATTAACATTATTGAAGAATAAAAAAATAATAAATTCAGAGTCGAAGACCTTTTTTTACTCGTTGCAAATATATGATGCATGTAGAACTAGTTCAATTAACGTGACCCGGTCCCGATAAATGGAAAAAACGGTGTAAGCATTATTGAGCTACAGATGTGCAAATGAAAACACAAGTAGCAATGAAACAAGTCATTATCTTACTTTGCACGCAACCAAGTGAAAAGCATTAAATGCGGAAAGAACGTAAATTTAATAATCGACTTTGTTTCGCTCTCGCTTTATTCCTATTCTTAGAACCGATTGCACGCTAGATCTTATCTTTTAAATATTTTCTTTTCTTTTTGGTTCTCTTACAGGCTTTTAGTATTTTTCATAGTAAAATATCTTAATGGGAGGCACAATGCAGTAAACTTTCTTTAACAATTAATCCAGCACCAATCTAATATATAAGAAACCAATAAATTAGAATTTCCGGTGATCATCGAGGCAATCGGTTACAAATGTTAGCGATTTATAACAAACATGAGTTCGCGATAAAATGCACCAAGACATTCATAATGTTGAATATAACTACGGCCTTTAATTATCATGTGGGTTTTGATTTCGCAACAACGCCTAAAGCTAATATCATGGGAAGAAAAACTTGTGTATCTCTCACTTGCACCTGTGCATTTACATATTTTTCCTATTAAATAGGAATAGTAAAAATAATATCTGACTTTTTTTATACTTTCTGCTTACATTACTGTAAATAAATTCAACTCGAATGCTGTACATGAGTTAAATGAAGGGCGAAGTTTAGGGGTCTTCTAATGAGAGGGAAATGTCTGGTTTGGTTGACATTTTTATATTTATGATATATTTAAGTAACTTATTGTGAAGAATCATCGTTTCTTGTATAATTTGAATCGCACACTTCGAGTAGCTTCCCTATTATAAGTAAACAAAGAGTTCGAATTTAATTGAAAAAAATAGACCGGATTTGATAAATTCTACATTAATGTATCGATGCACTAATAATCGATAAAAATAACTGATTTCACGATGAAAACCAATGAAAAGATAAAACATTTATTCAAGTTAGATCAATAAACATTGTACTCTCTATTTTTTTAAAATAAAATTAGTAAATATACCTTAGCCTATAAATTTTTTTTTATAACAAATGTTGTTTTTTCTTCCACTGTTTTTAGGGATTTATTAGCCAATAACTTGGAATTTCCTATTGGTTCGTATAATATAATTCTTCGTTTGAAGAAGAACTAGTAATAAAAATTTATTACTTTCTTAAGTTCAAAGGAATAAATAATAATTTATTTTCCTATACTGTAATTGTTAATAATGATGTCAAGGTGTTATTATCACAGATTGCTGTTTACCCAATAAAGATGCTCGAGGCTGCAATGGAAATGTTTTATAAAACATCGACCACATCACATATTTTAAAGGAAATCACCGTTAAGCCAATTTCTATAACCCAAATTCATCCGTGTTAGTTTATTGGATAAATTAGCCCTGCGGTGTGGATACAATTCATCCACTGATCATAGAAATCTCTCTGTTTTATTAGCTTGAATGCATGCTGCCGTCCATGTACAGGCATACACACACACATATGTATATATATATAGGAAGCAGCCAATCTCCTCTCCGTAATAAAATTCCATAAAACAGGTGCGTCGAAGAGCGCCGAGAAAAATGAATAAAGCTTCGCTCCGTTTGTCGCTACTCCGAGAGCCAAGGCCCGTTATATAATAGCAACAATGTCTGACTCCAACGCGAACTCCTCGACAACTTAAGCTATCTAATTAGGCAATTAGCCGAGGCAAGAGTAATGGGCATGGGGGTGTGCGTTAGCCGGTGGAAAACTATTCGCAGATCGATGAAAGCCGCGTACTGTCGGATGAGCGTCTCGCGGTGCGCCATTTATCAGCCGCACTAATAATAACGGCGAATTAGGCGTGAGTTTAGGCGCGAGGGCGCTTCACAATCAGCTGGCATCGGCTGCAGCTCTAGCCTTGAGCTTGCGCGATATGAATAGGCGATTGACTCTACAAAATCGTAGCCCCGGGCGGGATGCGGAACAACACCGAAATCTCTAAAGTTAGATTCCGAGACTCGAGCGCCCTCCGACTCCCGCCCCCGCCTCGACCTCCGGGCCCGCGCCCCCGCCGGATTTTCCGACCGCGACGTCCGTCCAAGCCCAACAGACGCGGAAAACTTTGGCCCTACGGTGACTACGGCACTGCCAAGGATGCTGCACTCGCGGCTCTGGCCCACTGCGCGAATCCAAATGACGCTGTCCGTGCTCTTTTTAAAATATTTTCAGATCCGGCGTAATTATCGACGATTTGCCGCCTTCCCCCCTACATTCGCAACATCGTGTTTGTTTCCAATAAATAATACAGGCAGCGCTCGAAACTTGGCACGATATCAATGCTTCTAAATATACGATTCTGTACATATATCGGTAATGTTTATGTTTGAAATAGATGATGAATTTTTAAATTTAAAACATTCGAACGCTCTCGTTTAAAATACCCTCGGAGAATTTAAATTCTCATTAAGCTCATTGCCGGACTTGTTTGCTAATTTTTTCGATCGGGCAAATTATGTCCGCTCCGATTGAATAACTTCCTTTCAACGTATTTTTTACACGACTTATATATAACTGAATAGTATTAAATTTGTTTGCAAATAGATTGAAAATTTGTTTTATCTTAAAACATCTTAATATAGAATCTTATTGATTGATAAGTTTTTTTGAAAAGGACGAGGAACAGAAACAAACAAATCTACAACGTATTAAATGATGTGCAATCATTAGCATTTTTTAAACGTTCATACTTTTAATGTTTTATCGATGCGAGCGTATTTTATAACCCATAATTGCTTTATTGCTCAACTGATAAATTTAGTAAAATTAAGAGGCATAAAATATTTTGTAATTAGTACTTAATTAATCCTTTAATTTGTATTTAAACGGTGTAATTTATGTTTTTGAAACCCGTATAAAATATACTGGAAAATATACACATTTTATTTATGCATTTTGTTTATTTATTGTATTTTATTGTCTATTTTATTTATTTATTCATTTGTCATTTAAAAAATATTTTACCTTTTGTAGAATTTAATTAATAAGTGAAGAAATGCTATAATTATAATTATCAAAATTGATGCATTACTTTTTGTACTTGCAAATTAAATGTTAATTTTTTCCAGAAATTTTATAAATACAGTTCTATATAATATGATAAAGTATTTTTATTTTCGTATTTCTTTGAATTATTTCGATGAATTTTCTATTACAAACTATCAATTGCGTATTATTCCGCGGTAGAAATAGTTTAAATTTGTAAGAACGTAAATATAATAAAGCTTTGATCAGTATAAAAATTGACATCTGTGAGACATTAATATTTATTAATAATAATTAAGGTCAACGTAAATGGAGAATACGTTGAATTTTCTCAAAGGAACAAATTTATGTTTGTGAGAGCGCTTATTTAAAATTTTAAGAAATTTAAAAATTTAAGAAAATGACGTAGTTGGTGTACTTAAATTTATTCTTAAAATTTTTCAATATTTGTCACATTTATGTAAAGAACGATCGAGAACTTACCACGGTAATATATTAAAATTAACTTCTATAACGGCAAAAACACGTTATGACTTTTCTGAAGCGCATTAGTTTTGATTTAACATAATTTTCTCTTCTTCTTTTTATACTGTATATATTTGCTGTGAAATATCATATATCATCGACCAGCACATAATATTTACTTCGCTTATTTTTGTATGGAATTGTTATTAAAAGTGGAAAATGCTCACTCGGAAATCTAAGATAAGCATAAAAATACGGAGACTCGGTGACTATGTAAAATATCAGGTTTTGCTAAGCAGAGGTTTGCAATTATAATTATATATATATATATATATATATATATATTTGTAAGCCATTGGGTAAAATTTGACTGAATCTGGCTAAATTCGACGACAGGTTGAGCCGGTATATGAATTTGAAAGGCTCAGTGTACTTATACGATAAGGTGAATGCAATCTACTTGTTAAAGGGCGAGGATGGAAGGAGACGGAGTAAGTATAATTAAATTCTTGCGACGATGCGTAAATTGGGATAGACAGGTTAGGAAATTCACGGCACTGTGTAAATAACGCGTCACATGGAATAGTCGTTCCTCGGAGGATGCGCATCAATTACGAGAATGCACTCGTCCTCACCTTTTTACGCCCGTTATTGTAGATGCTATTACCTACACGTAACGGCTCCTTTCCGATGGAACATACATACGTGCGCGACGCTGCTGCACCAGCGCGAGTCGCTGCAATAAAAGCGTCCCCGGTAGCCAGAAGCCGTATATTTTCTCGGGTTAGGCTTTCATGACCGCTTAAACTGCGCCTCTCCTCCCACCCGCCCGTCCCGCCTTCGCTCCCGCCCTCCCTCCGCCGCTCTACTGCCCTCCCCCCCTCGCGCCAACGTTGCTGCACTTGCAACCGTCGCTCCTTCTCCCTTACTCCTTCGCTGTCAATAGCGACTGCGTGACGAAAAAATTTCTACAAATGTGACATATTGATTTCACACAATGGCCAGCCGTACGTTGAACTTATTGAGTATGTCACGAATGTACTTTCAGAGTGTTTTATCTTTTGTTATGCTTTTTTTTAATTTACCACTCCCTGATGAAAACTTTCCATTGTACATAAGCATAATAACTTTGATTATTTTTATTTCCACTCCGAACTTTTACTGCACCGAACACTATTACATTATTCCATATATATATATATATATAAAGGAAAAATAGTAAATATATAGACAAAATTCTGAATTTTCTTTGTTTATATTAATGTATCCTAAATTTTTGTTTTCAAATAAAAATAACAAAATTGGAAATAATATAAAATAAAATATAAAACGCTAAACTAAAATATAAAAGAAACATTTGATAACAAATGTTTTTTAGAACATTTAACGAAAGTTTTTATAATAATTCTCGTAAATACTAGTAATCAGTAAAATTCCTTTTTTATATAATCCCATAGTTATGATATGTTCTAAACGTTTTCGATTATTGTACGTCATTATGAAATTTTGTGCCTACGATGGAAAAACGTCACTTTTTCAATATATTTACTATTATAATTATATTTGTATTCGAATCTATTCAAAAAAATTTAATTAATACTCTTTATCCAGGTTTGTTAACATTCATATCATAATTCATCTTTTTTATATTGAAGATTTAAAAAAAATAATGCCTTAGCGTTTTAAATTATTAATGATGGCAAAATTTTACGTAATATACTGTAACATGACATTGTTTTGTTTGGATGTTGAAATTGTTATACATTGATTTAATTTATTTAATAAAAATTAAGAAATTTATAGAACTTCCAAATTTATTATGCAAAATATTACTTCTTTATATAAAAAAGACTTTTTAATTAATAAAAAAATAAATCTACAATGAATAAGAATGAATAAAAACTTAAATAAATTTTTTTATTAAAGTCGTTTTTATTTTATTCCCTTTAAATTTATTATGGACGAAACTGGTAGCTTGATACGATTCGTCGAAAATGAGAATGCAATGAATTTCCTAATGAATAAAATCTGAAATACAGAAGTTACAATATTAATGAATATATAAAATGCGGCATAGAAATTTTCAATTGCTGCCTATAGCAAAGACAATAAAAATTAACCTATTAATTAATAAATTGTTAGATTCATATATGTATTTCAATTATATTCAAGGCGAATGTAGTTAATAAGTTTTAAGATTTATAAGAAAATGATTTGAAAAATTAACAACAAATTTTTTTATTCATGAGCACGTACGTATCTGTATATAAATGTTTATGTATGAAATATTTAAGATGGAAGTCACAAGAATCGATATCGCTTCCGCGTCATTCCAGGAGAACGCTTTAATAAAGCCATCAGAAAACGTTACGCTTTCTTGTAGGCTTTCGCATCTTACAATGCCGCACAATGTAGGAAACCAGTAGAGGCATATTAATAGCTGCCAAAGATAAATAAAGAATAATTATGATGTCGAGGAGTACTTAAAAAATGAAGGCTCTGCCGTAGATCGTTACGCGAGTCGGTGACAAATCTCCGATATCGTAATCGGCTACATATCAGAACCGTCTTCTTCTCACGTCTCATTCCTCACTCTACACCAACTATTGCCTTTTCACCTCTCATTTCTCACTCAATAACTGCTCGGATTTCCCGCTCAAGCTCCTGCCAGACCAACAACGTACAGACACACCCATGAAGCCAGGCACGGACACACTCGCGTGCTAATACACGCCCACAGAGTGTAAGCCCATTTGGCGAAGGAAAAGAGAAAGGAAGAGAAATAGATAGAGAGAGAGAGAGAGAGAGAGAGAGAGAGAGAGAGAGAGAAGTCGTGCCGATGCCGTGACGCGTTCGCGTTTCAGCTTATCGCATACGGAGCCGGGCTAAGGCAGGACGGGCAAAAGAGTACAGAGTAGCGAAGGAAAAAGGGGCGCGTGTTGCAGCCCCACAGATAAGGGAGATAAGACGAGGAGCGAACGAGCTTTGGACGTGTCCGCATCGGCGTCCCGCCCACGTCGGAAAAATCGATCTTCCGTGCGCGCGCTACTGAGCTCGAGCCAGGAGATGGGAACCGAGTCATGCTCGCATTCTTCTCGGCCTTAATACCAACCAACATACACAACACAACGGTGCAACACAACAGTTGCATTACGCTCTGCCCAATGCTGTCCGATCAGTAGTGAAGACAAATTACGTTTCATTATCTGCCTCGGGCTTGGCCCTCGTCGTTTCTCTTCCTTACTCGTCACTCCGAGTAGACTACCGAAAATTATCTACGTTTGCTCGCTCTCGGCTACTCTTTGCAAGTGTCTTTCTAAATTGTTCTGGGAACTAGCATTATTAACATCTTTGTAATTTTCTAACATTTCAGCTACAGATACAGTGCTTACTTACCGGGTCACAGTCGCTCGCTTTAATTTATCTCACTACTATCGTAAAAAAAAACCATAGCTGCACCCTACAGATATTATTCGAGTACCTGAATGCAGACATTGTTTTACAAGCTTTTTTTTATTACGACCTTCATTCGAAAGTTTTTAAAACCGATATCAGCGATTGACCCTAAATCAATAACATGAAAAATATACTCCATTCATGAATTTTTAAAAATGCACGAAAGCTACAGGTACATCGAAAACACGCTTTCGTCACATATTGTCGCTGGGGAAAAATTTATCGTAATGAGGGAGGGCCGAAGGAGTGAGTTTTTTAAGAAAAAGCCGAGGGGATGAAGGCATGCAAAAGATGCAATTTATATCTAACTAAATAATACCAACCATAATCCATAAATAAGCCCTAATGCCTAATGGCATAAAAATTTCTGGAATGGAGTCCCGGGAAGAGGCTGCGTGCAGAATTAATAAATTAAAACTAAGACGCACTCTCGCATTCACTATTACTTATGTCGCCATCGCGCAGTGCACCGATTATTATTCGCTAGCTGCTAGTCTGGCGCTGTTCCTCACTAAGGCCCTCCGTGGGACTCTTCGCAGAGGATGTGGCCGCGCTTTTCCCAGCTCCGGTGGCGGTATCACACGCTCATTGCCTGGGACAGGGATTGATCACATGATCCCGAGGATATCTTGGCACTCGCGTGCGTGCGTTCCACCCCGTAGCGGCTATAACTCCGCTATCGCCCCTTTCACAAAAATGCTTTCGCTATCTTTTCCCTACTCGCCTACTAGCGTAGTCTGAATCTTTCCTCGTTCCGGATTTTCCGCCGCCCAATGTCAACGTTACTTCCTCCTCCTCCCCCTTACCTTAACTCAACAAGCTTTCGAAATCTTCCCGCCTCCTGGGTTTTCTTCTGGCGTCAATCGCTAATGCCTTTACCCAATGCGCTCGTCTCCCAGGTCCAGGTTTATTTTTCCGAGCAATTTATACGAGATTCCGCACTCTTTGGTAATCAATAGTGCGATGGAAACTGAAAACTTCAAGGCCTTTGCAGTACAAATAAATTTTGATGACGTTTTTGATTTCTTTAGTTTTGTATCTTCTTATAAAGCGATTATTAGGTAAAGCGCTATAGTCTTGAATTAACAATATTATATAAAATTCATGCAAGATGCACTTTGAAGGAATGGATAAACACTACATTCCATCAGGTTTGATTCTCTGGAACGACTGGTTAAGTCTTCTCGATTTAAAAATTCTCGACCAATGAGATGTTATAGCCCCCTGCGTGCATTTTTTTGCAGAATAACGTGAATTTTTAAGTATTTGGAAGCTTAATTACAAAAACGTATTCTTATTTAAGTCTGTAAATGGATAGCCGAATGGAAGTCGAGTAAATAGTTCTGTCTGCATGCAAGCCTTTAAGCTATTCCAATTATTCTCTTACCGAAGCACCGTTTTGCTTGAGTTCCAGATAAAGTGAAAGTGCATTTTCAACTGTAATTTCTATAAGAAAAACTTTTATTTTACATAGTAAGCTCAATTAATGATGATGTAGAAACTCGCTAAACTAAAATTAAAGACAATACTTCTTTCTTAATGTATACAGTAGCAACTTTATCAGTAATATATTTTTTCAATGAAAATAATATTTTGCAAAAGCAACTTATAGCTCAATAAGTTAATATGAATGTTAAAATTTCATACTAAGAAAGCTAAATAAGACTCATGAAAGAAAAAAGCTTAAATATAAATACATTTTCTGGGAATTGTTAGCCTTTCTAAATTTGACACTTAAAAAATCTTTAGCATTACCGTTAAATGTTTCTATCTAAGTAAGTGATCCATTTTTTTTTTAATTACATTATCCGCCTACGGATTAGAGAACAATAAAGTCCGATGAAATCTACCTTGCCTGAAAAATCAATGATCCTTTACGTTTGTACGCTTCTACGAGCTACGATTTCACTTATATCGTCTATATACAGGGTCGAATGCCGAGTACACGGATTTTATAAGAGATTACGTCACAGTAGTAGTGCAGCTCATTGGTTGTCAATCGCTCATGGAATTACATCAGTAGGGTTCGATACTTTGGCAACTTGGACCCTCTTTCGAGCTTCCCTTATTTTTTTTTCAAGAAAACTGTAGTAGTAGTTGGCCCCACTCAGAAAAATGACATTATTCACGAAATCAAAGAGATAAGGGGAAGAAAAAAATAAAGAAACAAAAGCGGGATGGCGGAATATGCGATAGCTTCTTTATCTGCCTTTGAATCACTTTGCCTCTCTACTTTTATACTTTTATCGTCTTAACACATCTTATTTAGTCTACAAGGGGAGGATATAATTCTTTTCTTACGCCTGCAATAAAGATTGCTGAGATTTCATTGCGCAGGAGGTAAATTTTGCACGATATGTGTAAGTTTTCCTTAAAAATAAATTCTCCTTTATTGAAAAATGAATAAAATATCAATGAACTCATCGATTGGTCAACGATAAAAAAGCACATGAGTTTAAATAAAAGTGAATGTTTGTTCGTTTTGATAAAAAATTTCCGGACGGAAAGTAAATCGAAATAATTTAAAAATATGTTTATAATCGATTTATGCAAGTATTATAGAGCAACCTTATTCGAGTTTGATTGAATTTCACTCGCTTTTTGTAGCAATTTACTTTTATTCTATATCTGATTGGTTATTTAAATACATACGTAGCATAAAAGTAATATCGATGACGCTCATAAGGAAACAAAATACTCTTCGTTAAACAGAATGTTATCGATCCTGTGTCTGAATGACCTCCAATTTAGCGCTCGGAAGAAAAAAATATTAATTACATTTTTAAATAGCCTTTGTACATATCCACGTACAAAGAGGTAAGGAGTAAATTTATGATCAAACATCCTATATATATATATATATATGTTTATGAGTCTCGAAAAAGTAAATTAAATGATAAGTGAATAAAAATACGAGCGACTATATGGTGTAATTAAATATTTGAATGAGGTTTTTTTTTATAAATAGTCTCCGTGTAAAACCTGCAATCGTAATGCAATGCTACACTTCATGTATACCAATCGAACCTAATGAAAAAATGCTTTCAGTGACAGGAGTTCTCATTTAGGCACCTCTCAATCCGAGCGTATGCTGACCGCGTTTGAGACTGACGTCAGTAGTTCACGTATCAATGTGCAAACGTTAAGATCAATATCGAGTTGTCGATACGTGGATTCGTATTTGTTGTTTATCAGTTGTCCTGACGAAGACGAAGCATGATGCAGCATATATCTATACCTGTTCGCATCACCTCAGATTCCGCCACTTAAAAACCGTGTCTCTTGTCCGGTCGGTGAGGCCTCGCGTCGTCCCCCTTGCCCGAGCCCAAGGACCGCCGAAGGGCCGGATTTTGAACGTGGGTTTCCGAGCTCCGTTCTCAACTTAGCCTCGCGTCGGACACGCTGCCGTTGATCGAAGGATTGCGCGAAAGCCAGCCGACGACGACGGGGAGCAATAATCGCGTAGGTAGGGTGGAGATCGATCGGGCGAGGAAGCGGGCGCGCAAAAGCGGGGGCTGGGCCTCGAGCGGACGGAGGATCCACGGTACGCGTAATGGTGAGCGTACCTGGGATACCGGCAGCCCGGGTGCTCCGGATGTGCAGGGCGATGGGAATGGGCAGAAGACCGAGGAGCGGGGGCGGGGCGGGGGTGTCGGGAGTAGCAGCGGCCGCGTATCGATTCAATGTCAGCGACCGACCTCGAGACCGACGGCGATCGGCGGCGTCGCTCGGTCTCGTCGCTCGGGCTCGTACCTGCGAGCCGCGAGGCGAAAATAAATAACGCCCCTCCTGACCACTAATGACGCCCTGCACGCGCCTCGGGCCCCCCGTCCTTGAAAGACCGGCAGTGCGCGGCCCCCGAGGTCCGGGGCTATCCGAGCCGCACCTCACCCCATCGCCCCGCTCTTAAATAAATACTTACGCCGGGTATTTTTATCTACGGCCGACGCGACCGAGCACATCCTACCGGGGCGCGCTCGATTTTCGCGTGCTTCTGCATGTGCGTGCCGCTGCAGCGGTCGGAGGGCCTGCAGCCGGGGGGGGGGAGCCTATCGGCTGAGAGTCTCGCAAGTGCATCGCCGATGTCGCGTGCGACGACGACGACGACGACGACGACGACGACGACGACGACGAGTGACCGAGCCACGACGGGCAAAGCTGCTTCCGAAGCCTCGATCGAATAAGCCGATATTCGTTACATCCTTATTATGTACATTCATCATTTGTGCCGGCTCCTTTCCTTATGCCTACCTGCGCACTACTGAGCACCGATTCTTCGTGTACTTATTTTCGCTGATTTCCCGGGAAGTATCCAGTGCGGTACGATTAAATATTAACGTCATTTCTTCACCTCCACAATTTTCGCTTACTTATGGGACTCTCTGGCGTCTCTAAGACTGTCTACTTCCATAAATGGGCTTTGATTACTTAATTGGCATCTTCATTCTTTTATTTTCATTTTATTATGCTTTCATTTTACGAGCCAATTAACATTTAATCGACTAGTCTGATTTTTTACTACTTCATATGCACAACAGTACTGCCCATTATTGTCATTTTTGTAAGGGACTTTACTTGTGCATAATACGGCCCGTCCCACTTTTACCTATTTTTTCCAAAACAATTAACAACATTTTACAACTTTCATTTTTATGGAGGAATTTTAGCAAGACTGGCGTCGCTTCCACATAATTTAGTCCACACTTATTGGTTACATTAATGCAATTCTCTTTTTCACATGAATACGATTTTTGTGTTTATAATTATCAAATTGTAAATTCAAAAAATAACAATTCAAATGATAGAGTAAGGTTCGTACATTTATAACATGAATTGATTGAAGTGCCTATTTCTTACATTGTATAAAATCGTTAATATCAAGATTGTAAGAAAATTTTTTAAGCGCTTATTTCTCTCTATCCCCTCTAAATATTGTAATTTACAACTTTACTATCCATATTGGACAATACTTTTTTTTCCTTGTTCCCTCCTTTCATTTTTAATGAAAATATATTAAAAAGTGAATTAAAATTCTTGTAATGTTTCATAATTATAAAACTCTTGAATATAAGCTTCGGTTTGGTTTTATTAATTAAATATGCAGTCAAACTTTTTTACCATATTTAACAAATTCTAATGTACCCATTGTTTTATAATATCCGTAATATATATGTTAGGATATACGTTAGGATTCAAACGGTATTTAATGTTAGAACCTGCGATAATATATAATAGGTTATTAAATACAAGCAATGGCTTAGCTAATCATCTTTTAAAGGATATAAATGGTTTACAAGTAATATAAGGTACAACACAGTATATTAACTGATTGTAGAGCTTATATATTGCTTTTAGAAAAACTTTCCTTCCTAATCACACTCGCACAAACGATTAACTTTAATAACAACAATTAATTTTCTATGGGACCTTATTAATATTAAGCATGTTGAGAAATTTTTCACGCATATTTTAGGATCATTATACGTACTTATGTACAAATTAATTTTTCGTCTGTGAAGCTCGTGACACCCATGACAGAGAGTCACTGATGAACAGAATTATAAAGTGGAATGCATAGTTAGGATTAGTGTTTGGGTCATTATCTATCTCCGTCTCTGGTCTGCGTTATCGTAAATAAATAATTAACGCGGAATTTCTACGTAATTTTAATTCCACGCATAAAACATAAAAATCCACAAATCCATTCTTTTTAGCGCATTGAAGCTTGTAGAAGGAGATAATATGGACGTGGGCTTAAAAAATTAAAATAAATAACGCCAAAATTTATGAATTACAGCATTTGATAATGATTTTTTTCTCGCTTTTTGCGCTAAATACTTGTATATTAATTCGTTTTCATTCCTCTACTTTGGCTAAAATGTTTTATGTAATAGTTATGTAATTAAAATGAAACATAAATTACAATATTTTTCCTAATTCTGGTGCAAATATCAATAGTCCGTTTTCTGATAATAATAGATTTACTCGTCGTGAAAAATAAGCTTAAAAATGTTGTTATCTTAATTGCATTGCAACTCAAGCTAAAGGCGTCGTTCTCAACTGTTGGAGACATCAAAGAATATCTGCTTGGCAAAAAAGAAAATTCAAATAAGGAAAGTGGCGATTGACTGAGTTGAAAAACAAAGCCAGCTGTATAAAGCCAACAAGATAGATCAATTCATGATATAGCTTGAGAGACAAAAGAAAAAAAATTTAATGTTGTTAGTTTTAGTAGACGAGTCTCCCCACATCGCTTAAGTTTAGTTTGATAAAGATTCTCAAAGGAAGTGGTGTTTCTAGAGTATAGACGATCGATTTGGCTACTAATAATTTTTTGTCTCGCCTACGATTATTCAGAAGTGTAAAGATACAATGCACAATTATCAGGAGATATCAAAATATAAAGGGGATGAATTTTTCAAATCGATAGATATTGGTTACATTAAAAATGAGTAATTTACTGTAGAAAGTTCTACAATTTGATAATATGGGTCAGACGTGTAACTTAATTATGCATCAAATTAGATTTTTAATTCAAAAGCGAGAGAAAAATTATCTACTTGAAAAGCAGATTGTGGGAACTAATTATTTATTGTAAAAAATTATCCTCACTTTCAAAGCAATTCGTGAAACTCGTGTCACATTTTCCGTTGAGACAGTAGCTTGAATAATAAATTGTCTGAATTTATAGTATAAAAGTTTAAATCGAATCAATATCAATAACCAACCGACGATGCTAATGTAAAAAAAAAAATGATATATTATAACTATTCGAAGAAATACACGTGTGCTCACGTACATAAATAATGCAGGCATTCTGGTGTTTATAACAAAGTAACAAAATAATATATTTTCATCGTTATAGAATATTATTATTTGGCCGAGAACTATGAGTAAAATTAGCATAATAGAAGTTGCGATAATTTTTATCTCAAAGCACTCAGTAAGGTAACGCACTTGTATTAAACTGCATAAAAAAGTGATTCTAAGGTAGAGAAATTATTGAAAAAATTTCCCTACAGTTTTTGCAGCATAACTCAATTTCATAGAAAGCCAGACGCTTAATCTTCACACGTGTGCCGCAAAGAATAATCCTCCCGAGAGAGCAGCATCCTCAGCAGCAGTAAAAGGGTTTTTTGCGTGTTGTCGCGCGCGCGCGCGTGAGCAAGACATTTGATGGAAAAAACCCTGGGTATGCGAGAGCACAGGGTTAATTCGTTAAGGTGAAAGTAAAAAGATTTACCCAAAAAAAGATACGAAGGAATCTGTCGACGAAAACATCCTTACCCCTTTTGAGTAAGAGAAAGTTCTATTTAGAAGATTAGAAAAGCTTTAAGCACTAGTCTGTCCAGTCTTGAAAATCTCCAATCTGGTGTATTCACTTAAGGCCTTCACCTAGCTTGAGCATAGTAAAATTAATCCTTTATTTAAAAAAAATATTCTTAAAGACATTACCATTAAAGCCAAAAATAATTTTATAAAGGTTATATGGTACAGTCCGTAAATGCCCATCGTCAATCATTATAGAAAGGGAAGAGGACGGGAGAGGGAGGGAGAAGGCGGGAGAGAGCTTGTGGTAACCATAAAATATTAACGAGGTGATTATTGCTTTTGTTTACGACGTACAGTACGTAACAATTTGGTCTCCATGGGCGGTGGGCGGCATTAAGGTGAGGCGTCGCTTCTATATAAAGAGTCCGCGCACATAAATTGCCGCTGCCGTTGATGCTACTGCTGTTGCTTTTTCTGACGTTCCTGTCCCTCTCGTTTACAATAAAACTCCAGGTGATAGCGATAGTGCCACTGAAAAACAACGCAAGGCGATATTTCGATTTCTGCTTAATACTCATGGTACGCAATCATCTCTGATAACAGTGCGATTATTACGATTGATCTAGATTTTACGGATAGTCGATTATTCATTATGTAATACTTGTTTTCTTATTGAATAATTGCGGTGTGGGGTATATATAATAAATTTTACATTTAGAAATGCAATGAGAGTTAAAAAATTATCATGCTTAGATATCGACTTATTCTTCCATGATGCTCTATGTACTTTATATTAAAAGATTTATAGTTCACAATTACCGTACTTTTCTATAATTTATGAAATCTTATACATCTCATCATTGAGATATTGAATTAATGTTAAATTCGGTGTTGAGTTTTTATACGTCAGGGAAAAATGCATACACTATTTAATTCATCAAATATTAATGATTGCAAATTTGTACTAGTATTACGTATAATCTAACTATTGTTCGGTTATATATAATAGTCGGGAACAAGACACCTAACAAAGGAAAAATATTTTTATTAAATAATATATATTACCCATATCTATTAATAAATGAATTCTTATCGGTGTTTCTTCGTACTTGGTACGAAGCACAAAATGTATTTAGTTACAATTAAAGTTGGATATTATTATCTCTGACCATATGAATATATATATATATGTATATATTATACATGCTAACAATACGTAACAGTACGTACACAATGCTATGGAGAAAAATTAAAAATTCACATTTGATGCGAGCTTTGTATACAATATGCAGTTGGCCTCTTAAATTATGAGCAAACACAGTGGTTTTAATGAAATTGAGTGCTATTACAACTGATACATATATACGCATTAAGATTAAAAAAAGTAGATATAAAGACATTCCTCGGTAACGTGCAGGTCTGACTGTTCTCGTAAGCTCGTAAGATAACGAGGGGAATGCAAGAGACAGAGAGAGAGAGAGAGAGAGAGTGTCTTTAACGAGCCAAGCAATCTAGCGAATGACGCTAATAAAAAAGTGAATAATCCACGATGAAGCTCCCTTGGTCTTCTTCCAGGCTCTGCAGCCTGACGCTCACGCGGCTCGTGATTCTCCGGCCCCTGGGTGCCGACCTCGCTTCCATCAGCATCGCCGTCAAGATGCAGAGCTCGAAGCGGACGCTGCGCTCCAACGAGATGGCGGTGCCCTCGGGCGGAATCCTCGACACGGAGCTCGAGCTGCAGTTCGCCCTCCAGTATCCGCATTTCCTCAAGCGCGACGGGAACAAGCTTCTGGTGCTCCTCCAGAGGCGCAAGCGCTATAAGAACCGCACGATGCTGGGCTACAAGACTCTCGCCGAAGGTGTCATCAACATGGCCCAGGTGAGTCGAGCCCCGGCTTGTGCAGCGCACTCCGTTTCCAGTAGCCGCTGACTCACCTCCCCCCCCCCTATCCCCACGGGTCCCGATGCCCCATCCGATTCTCTTCGACCAATCTATATTAAGCCGGTCTCGCTGCCCGTCTGTACCTTTTTTCGAACCGTCGCTGCTCTTCCTCGGCAATGCCATCATGCTAGATCTGGACCGTGCAAATTCCTTGACTGCGTCAGATATCGCGACCCATGACTCGAAGCGTCCAGAGAACAAGGCGAAGCCGACTCTTAATTCGCTCCTACTATTATTAACGCATCTATTAGAGATAACTAATTGCATTAGCTGATCCGATCTACGCACCGAGCCTTCGATTTATCAAAATTTTAATTTTTTTACAATTCTGCACCTTCTTACGTGCAACGTATTTTCAATTTGTACATTTTTTGCCCATCTTTCAGAGATACGCCCTTTCAGCGCTAATAAAATCATGTAAGAATGGAGCTAAGCTATAGTGCAGGGTTTTGTTATAATTAGACGTAAAGGCTGAACATTTTATCATTGTTTAAAAGAAGTACAAGAAAACATTCAAAAACGTTAAAAATTTTACGATAGATATGGTGTTCTCACTGAGAAACTCATTACTTTTTATCACTTATATTATGAGGTTTATATTTTACTTTTATAATATCTTGAAGGCATTGTCGCTTTAATAAGGCATTTTGTAAATAATACTTAGTTTAGTCTATTAATCGAATAAGAAAACCGTGAAGTATTTATTATATATATTAGGAAATAAATTGAAATCGTGTATAATTGATTTCATAATGAATTAATGAATAAATATTTTCTATAGGCGTTAAAATACCTAATAGATTGAATTTTCTTCACATAATCGATATTTTATATTACCGTAAAAGATTACATTATAATAAAGTTCACATCGCCTCCCTCAATCGCTTCTTCTCTAATTACAAAATAATTTGTCTAATAGAAACTGTAAAATAACGTTGTAATACACTAACATAAATTATTTTTACTTGGATAATTATTTATCTGAAATAAAAATAGGTTTTTACTTACGTAAATGTGAAATATGAGTATTAGAAGCTTTTTTTTGAAAATATATAAAGTTTTATTTGTGAAATCTTCTTCCGTAGTAGTAGTAATAAACTCTATTAAATGAATTATAGAAAAATCACAACATTCATAACTGATTTCAGTGAATGCTTTTTCGAATATGCCATTTTCTCAATTAGATATCACATATTAATAAATTATAATTTAAATAAAGAAAATATAAAATAATAAAATAATTAAAAAAGAAAAACTCCTTCTTTGCAGTTATGATTTAATTAATTTTAACGTTAATAAAGTGTACATATAACATAGAATTTTTGGGCAAAATTGTCATGCATTTATTTATAAATAAAATAGAATGACAAATTTAATTTACCAATAATTTTTTCTAAGAATTACGTTATTATTATTATTATTATTATTTTATTTTTGTGATGCTCTTACTCTTGAAATAAATAGATATTAAACAAATTTCTTTTAGACGATTATTGTAAAGTCAATAAGTTATTAAAAACAAATGGTTTTTTAAAAGATAAATTAAAAATTACAATAACAGTTGCTCATTAGTTTTTGCAAAAGCCTATTTTAAAGTAACGCTTCGTTTCATTTATTTTCAATCATAATAGT
This sequence comes from Kradibia gibbosae, assembly GCA_018907135.1. Classification (NCBI taxonomy): domain Eukaryota; kingdom Metazoa; phylum Arthropoda; class Insecta; order Hymenoptera; family Agaonidae; genus Kradibia; species Kradibia gibbosae. Next base: position 29,329,512 of record JACCHX010000001.1, on the reverse strand, counting down.
ATAAATGTTAAATTATAGATAAATAATAAATAATACATACTCCTACAAAGTGTGGGACTTTTAATCTACAAAATTGATTTTGAATGCACACGTACTTTTGGACAATACGATAATAATGTGCGGGCTGACATAGAAAGTCGAATATCTATAAAAAAAAAAAAAACTTGTAATTATGCATGTCATGTTACGTTTGATAGTTAAGTCAAGGTCTATGCAATTATTATTTTGAATCCATAATTATCGTCAAGAGTGTAAAAATACTACGCCTATAAAAATTCGACGCATGAACGTCTATAAAAAATTTACCATGACAATGACTTGCTACAACGGTAAATTAATAATAGGGTTGCGACCCAACAAATGAAGTCGAATATCACGTGGGTATGGATATGAAGCCCCGACGCCGGCGTTTCGAGCCCACGAAAATAGTGACTGTGAGTGGCAGCTACGAACATTTTGGGACTTTTTCCCAACTCGGCCGTTCAACATCGATAACAAACAAAAAAAGAAACGCAAAAACCGTGAATTGCATTATAAGTTCGAGGCAAACAAAGAAAAGACAATCGCGATGTATCGAGCTCACGCAGGCTTTTATTCCGCTAAAAATTTACGTGTTACTTCAAAGTACAAAGAGTTTAAACAGAGCAGTAAAGGAAAGCCAAAATAAGATTCCATTGCATAAAAATGTGCTTTACTAATAGGAAGGTAATCAGTCGTTAGTTTTAAACGCAAAAAAGTTATATATACAATGCGCGGCTTGTACTTTACGTAATTAATATCTATAGCTTTGTAATAACGTACAATGTCTTGTTCTCGTCTTTTAAACGATCGTTTTTATTTATAAAGTCCCCAGCAGAGCATTGCTTTAAAATTCAAATGTCTCCGGACACGTTGTTCGATTCTCGGTAATTTATTTATAATTTACGTGCAATCTCCATTATTAAGATTTACATTCTAAGCTGCATGCAAAGATTATTTCTTATAATTACATTTTATGCGCGCCAATATTGAAACGAGCTATTCGCTGCTCATCAAAGCAACGTACAAAAATATGTTGCCCGCGAATAATCGTCAATGAAATCCAATGGATTGCACGGGGTGATCGACAGGTACTGCAGAAGCAAATGGACTTGGAGCTCGAGCTCGTCTCGGACAAGGCAGAAAAGTACGGGGGTCACTCGCTGGCTCGGGTAAACGTCGTCGCACTCAGTAGTCAACCGGTCGATCAGGACAAAAGGCTGATGAATGATCCGGGGGAGCGCCTCGGACAAGAGTTCAGCGACGAGGACGAGGAATTCAGCTCGGAAGGCGAGGCCGAGGGCAGCGACAGCGAGCCGACCCTAGAGGTCCATCGGAGGAAGAGCCGCAACAAGATATCCGGCAACGTGAGGGTACGTCTTGTACTTTTCGTTGCCTACCTCCTCCATAGATAAAAACCAATTTCTATTCAATTACTTGGACCGCTTCGAACAACGCTTGCATTCATTTTTCAAACATTCATTTATTATTTTCATCCTGACGCTCTATGAGTAATTCATATTTTGCACACAATGAAACGATTATAAATTTCGAAAAAGCCTTTTATTTTTTACTAAAAAATCAACTCTTAAAATAATGTGTACGCCTGAAATCCACATCAATCGTACGAGAAGCCATTTTTAGTAGTCAAATACTTTATCAACCGAATTTCATGCTTAAATCCACAATATTTGAATTTTCATTAAAAATTAACATACTGCAATTCATACGTACATATTAAATAAACAATTTTGATTACGCTTAAATTTATTGGATCTAGGTTACAGCTCACATAAATATACAGTTATGAATTAAATATCCATACAAGATGTGCAATTCAATTTCAGTTTCTCGTGAGAAGTAACCAATATCAATATTTTTATTTATTAAAACATCATTAAATAAAAAAAAACTCAAATAGATAAATAATAATGTATTTATTTCCGATTGCGTACGTGTGAATAATTTAACTTTTATAATTTTTGCTTTCAGCAAAGAAATTTAAAGCAAAAATTCATTGCTCTATTAAAACGGTTTAGAGTTTCCGAAGAATTAGAACACGATCAAGAAGAAATCGGTCAGAAGTTATCAGGTTAGTTCATTTTAATTTACATGTGAAAATGTAGGTTGAAAAGTCCTTTGAATATAGATAAGCCAATACATTTCAGATATTGATTTTTTAATACAAAACGTAACAAACGTCTGACAAAATTGTGTATATATAGCGTATAAAAGTAAAAATAATTTTATAAAGATTTTATTTATAACTTGTTTATTATATAATAAAATTTGTTTACCAAGTGATTGTTCGACGTAAACGATAACGCTTCCGTTCGATTATCAAGAAAAAAATTCTGGAACTTTTTTCAACTTCAAGTTCTTTAACAATACATTTATCAATGGTAGTATATTTGCCAAAGCACCAAGGACTTGGCTTTTATCAGAAACAAAAATGTTTGTCCCCTAAAATTAAAGTGTGTTGCCTTTGTCATTAATGTTCTTATGAATCAGGAGCTTACGGGCATAAAACGCTCGTTGAGAATTTATTTTAATAATTGAAGCAGAAATTCTACAGTCAGTAATTATATTTATCGCGTGTATTAAGTTAAGAGTTTTGCTACCCCTTATTTTCTTTTTACGAGCGAGACAACAACTTGCATTATTCATTGGAGTATACAACATAGGTAACTAATGCTTTGCATGTAGGTGGTGACATGGAAATCGAAGAGCTGTTTGATGAACTGGAAGACTTGTCGGGCAGTGACCCGGAATTAGACACGATGTCAATCAGTAGCACCCCTAAGCCATCGCTACGGCCATTTTTTAATTCTGGTCGCGCACTTTTAGCTCCTCCACATCCTGGTAAGTTCAATTTTCATTTAATTTCTCATAAAGCTTCAATAATAGCCGACGCATAATCTCATTTATTTCGCATATATCTTATCGTTATCGTTGATTAACTTTTAACCTGTATTAATTTTATATATATATATATATATATATACTCGCACACATTACACAAAAATATATATATATATATAAGATATTAAAAATATACGCACACACACATACATATATATATATATATATATATATATACATTTATCAGTACATCATGTGTATATGATCAGTACATGTACGTCTTATCTTTGTCACTGAAGTAATTACTGCGCATAAAAAGTATAATATTATTTTAAAAATAGCTTTTCATGAATTTAAAGATCTAAAATCACTTAAGCGTTGAAAAGTATAAATATAAAATACATCAATCATTACGATTTTATATTTGTAGCGATTTTTATTCTGTCTAGTATATTCAGAGGATTATTTATTTACATAATTTTTAAAAAATTAGGGTTTATAAAATCTACAGCAGGATAAAGTTTTGTACATTAAATAAGTGGCATGCAAATGTTCTTTGTAATTTTTTTTATTTTTATAAAATATTTCAATAACATGATGTGTTTATTTTTATTAGTGACGATGTAATTTCAGAATTTCACGTTTGGAGCTTATTTTTACATTGATCCTAACTTATTCGATTAAATGAAATATTTAAATGTTAAGATTATCCAAACAAAAATTCTTTTAAGCTCACATACGCCAATTAAATACAGTATACATTCTTGTTTTATGTGGTTTGGCTTATGCTTTGTTTTGTTCCTGTTTCACATTATCATTCATTACTTACAGGTGCGTTGAATTTTCTTGTCAAAAAACGATATATCTTAAATGTGCAAGGTGGTTTTAAATATAATTATCTCGAGATGTGAAAACTGAATTACTTAGTCCCTTTTTTATATCTAGAATAACGTAGCTCTTACATATAAATGTCAATTTTTGTGATTTTATTTGTATTATTATTCGTCAAATTTATTTTAAACTTGTGTGATTGTTTATATAATTGTATATAGATTTTATCAAGAAAATAAATACGTTATATTTATGAACTAAAATTAAATATATGATAAGAGACTCTGAAAGTATTCTCAAAACGTTAAAAATATTTTTCATATATTTTTTAAATATTAATGATTTTAGAATATCGATTCGGTGTTATATGTTAAGACAATGTGGAGGCTTTATAATTCTTATGAAATATCTGTTTAATAAGGGACTTTAATTTAAGTATTAATACAAGGGTGCTTATGAAAGAAAGACAAATGTTTAATTTACATTGACATGTGAATAATTTAATTTGGATTAAAATTAAAATCTTGATTTATTATAAAATCATATTTCTTAAAGAATTGTTGTGTGGAATTTCAATTGTTTTTGAACAAGCTGTACACAAGTTGTAGTGTTATCAATGGATATTTTAGCTATGGTCGTTTTGTAAATCTATGCAATTGCAGTTAATTTAATAGAGGAAGAAGTGTTATTTAGCTAAAGAAAAAGAAACGGAAAGGAACTTAAATTAGCGCGTTCAGTCATTGGTTTTAATTTTAAGTTAAAAATGAAAATGTCACCTAGTTAAGAATAATAAATTTTAAATGGTCTTACGATTTATTTTCCCGATATTTTTAATGAAAATATTGCTGAACGTTGATAATTCCATAATATTAATACTGCGCACAAGTCATTTATAATTCGCAAAGGGAAAAATGATTTGAGCCACAAATTGATTTTATGCAATATATTGTACGAAATTCAAGTTACGGCTTTACTTACTTTATCTCTAATTTTAATGAAATAAGTAATTAGTGTCGATGCAGCTTTACAAGAGTTCCGCTTCTCTTTTTTACACTACCTTTGCAGCTCTTTTTTATATACATCCGTACAATCCTATAAAACTGAGACCTCGTAATGTAACAGAATGAATCGTAAGCCTGACGATAGAAATTACTTCGAACTATCTCGATTCCACATAGCACTTCATCTCAATGGTTAGCGTTGCAGGTTATAGAATGTAATTGCATCGATATTACGAATGGGGCGGGGTCAAAGCGCAATCATTGAAGGTGATGTGGAATGTAAGGAAGCATTAAAGTAGAGGAAAAGGGAGAGTAAGAGAGCCTCGCGAGTAATAGTCGAAGAGAGTTGTGGGGAGTTAAGGGGTCGATAATATTAAGTGAGAGACCGGTGGGTCGACTTTGCACTGTTGCATGGTACAATTCGATAGTAGTAAACAACGAGGAGCCTGGAAGCAACGCTTTGGCGCCTCCCTTGCAACCGCCTACCGGACAGTCCAAGGAAAAAGCTCGGGTCGGACACACCACCCCAGGTACGTAGCGATTAGACGACGGGCCGATGCAATTAAGTTCGATACGGTAATGAGTTGCCGATCAGCCGCGCGAGCCTGACAAAACAGAAAACGCGCGACTTTCATGAGTGGCGTAGCAACCTCTTTAACGTATTAACGGTGCACGTTTCTTCTGTTTTTATTTTGACACCTTCACTCTCTCTTCCTCCTCCGACGATGAGTAATCAGCAATCGAGCACTCGAGACCGAAGGGAGACTCTTTCAAGCTATTGTATTTTATAACCATTCGTATTAATACTTGCTGTTTTGTTTGATTTATGTATATATAATTATATAAACTTGAGCTTCCCTTTGAGACTTTAATACAATCTTATCCATGTATGCAATTATACGAAGTAAGCTTTATGAGTTTGTCGAATGTTTAATACAAATGTATGCACATGTGAACACTTTATTGACTTGTCCACAATTCATTCTTACTTTTCTAAGAGTACGATGCCATTTCTTATTCTGACAGCCAAGACCACCTTATCGGAATGATTTTAATAAGTGAGCCCTTTTATTAATAAATATTTAAAAACATTCGTGTTAATATCATAAAATAAAAGACGTATTCATTAATGACGTATTAAAAGTCTTTATTTGATTTGAATTTGAATTTGGACACTTATCTTCGCTTAACATTTGTAAATGATAAAATTTTTAATTACAACAAGTACAAAGACGAGACATTACAAAATATTAAATAATAAATATTAAAAGCTTTTCTTATAAAATTTAATGGCTTCGAGCATTTAATAAGTATCCAAGCATTTTTGAAGAATCTACAAGTATTTAAATATTGAATTTTTAGAATGATTTTACAACATACACTTGAATTTCACAATTGAATGAAATCCAAACAATCTCCTTATTATAGCAGTGAGTAAATTATTTGTCTTAGTTATCTAATATTTTACGAAAGAATGTAAATCCTTTACTATCAGACATTTATATTTGACAAAGAGTATATTAGAAGTGCATTCAATGAATTATTATTGCTGGAATTAAAAAAGTTTTTTTCGCGGCTCTTTTGACTTTATTATTATCCTTAAAAAAATAATTTTAAATTAATTTTCTTTCACATAAGAACTTAAATAATTCTTCAAAATGCGCTTCTTATCAATTATGAATATTAATTTTTTAACTTTTTGCAACTTTTTGTCTAAAATTCATCAATTTACAAAAGTATTGTTCTATTAAACTCTTTTTCTTTGCTTAAAATTAACACACTTGTTTACAAAATAAATCTATAGAATAAAATTTTATAATTGACATACGTATGTTTCTTCATTTTTCTACTTATAATGCCTTACAATTATAAATATAATGGTTTTATAACAATCTTGTGTTACTGTTGCGAATCAGTTAAAAAATTTTATTTTTTATTTGAATTTGAACCGAAGTTTGGATAAATGCGTGAAAATTTTAAATGATAGAATTCCTACAACGCGTGGCTTAAATTGATTTTTTTATAATTAATCTATTCGAGTATCAATGCAAATTCGTAGCAATGATAAATATTCAATTTTCATGGAGCATGATGAAATTAATTTATCTAGTAAATTCAGAAAGTATCATTGTGAAGAAGTTCAGGAATTTGTGACTCACAGCAATCATTTTAGTATCTTATATTTGGAGGCAATATTGAAAAATGTATTTTCATGCGAGCGAATGTATGTATGAGGGAAATTACGTTGAATATTGAAACAGCATATTTATTAAGCTTGAGCTGTGTTTGTTGTAACATTATAATAGGAGTGTAATAGGGGTGAAATTCCAAGTTATTTATTTAGTAAATGCCGTAAGCTATGAGTTCAGCACGTGCGATAAAGAAATGTGCGAAGTGTTTGTTTATGGCAAATGGAGAATAATGGAGCACGATGCAAAGGAATTATGGAAGTATTTAGCGTAGGTGCGGATTTATCCGTATCGATAAAACTGCAGAGGAATTCCTCGAGGGATCCGAGAAATGGCCTTATGGGTAGAATCTTTAGAACTCAGGGTCTCCCCGTCGAAGCCCAGGTCCCACTGCAGTCGTCAAAGAGTCGAAACAGCCTTAGAGGCCGATTGAAGGAATGACGCGAGTGAGCATCGCGCTGCACATTGGCGTGGGATCGGGCAAACGAAAATAACAGGCAGATTAGCTGCATTCGATAACGTAGTCACCGACGCAGCGGCTAGATTATCGATCAAGGGGCGAGGCTCAGGTGTGGCGTGCCGCTCGATAATAGAGGCACTCTTGTAGATCAGGGTTCGATTAGGCTCGGGCTGCTGGGCGACGAGGAGTACGGGATGAGGCTGGAGAGGGCCGCCGGCCCTCGCGGCAATCGCTGCTTCCGCGGCTGGAATGCGCGTCGCATCCGCAATATTGGCCAGGAGGAGCTTCTTTTTTGCCCTCCGAGCGCCTCGGGCTCGCCTACTCTGTTTTACTTGGGCGCGATCGAAGCCCGAGGGTAATTGCGAGCGCGCCTCCCTCGAGACCAGCCGATTCTTTATCAGCGGACTCTCGCCAATCCGAGGCTGCATCCGATTGGCGGTCGGCCGTCGATTTTCGATGTTTGCATTCGAGCAGCCTCGAGGATGCCTCGGTCTCAAAGGGCAAACCTAATGCGAACATTGTGTTTTTTCTCCTACATCTTGAAATAACGTTATGCGTACTTAGTTAGTCCTTTAACTAGATGCGAAATGCGTTTCTCTGTATTACACATACATTGCCTACGTGAAAAATGCAAATAATTTTAATACACATCAAATACAACATAACATTATATAAAACTAACATTAATTGTAAATATGTAAACTATAAAATTCAGAAATGCTCGACTAAATGACACGTATTAAAATTCCTAAAAACTTTGTACTTCTTTGTCTATTGTATAATTTTGCTAATTTTTTACTAATTTAATTACAATATAATTAAAGATTTCAACAATTATAGTTTACTTCAAATGTATGAATTAGTGGGTATCGCTTTGTTTGTTCATTTCATTCTATTTGCTTCTTCAATATCGCGCAATCTCTCTCTCTCTCTCTCTCTCTCTCTCTCTCTCTCATTCTTTTGAGTAATCTAGCTATATTTGTGTACGTACATATTCTTTATAATCTTTGATTTTTTACTACGCCGTTTATGCGTTTCCGCACATTTTTCGTAAACATTATTTTAACTTTTTTTATAAAAATTTTTTTTAACACTTCATTTTGCTTACTTTAATTGAGACGATTTTTTCTAGAAATTAATTATATTACACAAATAATAATAATTTTTATACGTAAAAAAAATTTTTTTTTATCATGTAAAGTTTGTTATATTGAAATTGGATCAAACACAGTTACTTTCACATACATTCTTTATAAAATCACAATGCTGGCTTTAATTATGCAAATACAAATGTGTAATTATTAACTTTAGTTTTTTTTTAGTTTATTAAATAGAGTAATTTCTTTTTAATTAGTATTTTTGTATGTGTAGTTAGTTGTTACTAATTTTAATATTAACATGCACTTTTCAATGTTGCACATAGTAAATCTTTATTTCTCCTTTCATTTTCCCATATATTGTATAATATAAAACTGATTTGTCATTTTAATCTATGATTATCGTTGTCTGTATCACAATCTGATATAGCTCATCAATTTTAAACTGCTTTCTATTAATTGAAAGAAAGCGATCGAAGCCTCGTCTCTTCGTTGGAAATATTTTATCGCGAATTGAAAAGTTTATTCATAAAACTCTCGATATCAAATTTAAAAGTTTGACTTAATTTTTAATAAAAAGAAAAAATTCACTCGTTAACAATAAAGCTCAACCTATTTCTTTTTAACCCTTTTAATTAAATTAATAGCCATATAAAATAACTTAATGAATCTTTAAAATTCGTATTTGTAAATGACGGGAATTCATAAAATTATGAAATATGTCGACATTCGTATTTATTCGATAGCTTCCCTCGATCAAAAACATTTCCAACGCTTTCAGTATTGAACGAAGGTGAAGCACAAAATAAGAGTACGTAAAAGTTGTGCAACGACTACCGGTTCTCTCTCTCTCTCTCTCTCTCTATCTATCTCTCTCTCTCTCTCTCTCTCTCTCTCTCTCTCTCTCTCTCTCTGAGTTCAACTGTATCCAACGTATAAAAAGCATGATAAATTCGCGATGTCGCCTGCAGTTCTCAAGGATATCGAGCCTTTCTCGATCGCGGCATTTCCAACGTCGAGTCCTCGGTAATAATCTCTCGCGACCGCGGGCCTGTCGGGCGACGATGAGGGCGGGGCTGGGGGTGCCGGAGACGCAAGTCAGCCTCTGATAATTCTGGGCTGATTTAGAGCGAGGCGTCGACAGGCAGAGCGACGACAGCTCGCGCCGAGCCGACAGCGACTCCCATCCGGAGAACTGGACTGACCACGAGGCGAACGACGCACCGAGTGCCGGGGGCGTCCTCGCGGGCTCGCCCCCTAAGCCCGTGAACGAGCACCAGCCATGCGGACCGGTGAAGACGAAAAACGAGGCGGGCGACAGGAAGAGCAGACTCTTCGCCAGGGATCGCGGAGCCCCGGGCAGCAACAAGGTCAAAAAGAACAGCCTGAGCGTTGACTTGAACCTCAAGCCCCTCAACGATCTCAACAATGCCGAGGTCAGGATAAGCTTTGTGCGTCTTGAGGCTCTCAAGCCTTGAAGGGAGGGGAAGGGTCGTGTGGGTGCCACAGCTCTGAATAAATTGTCGAAGGGCTGCTCGACTTTGCACTTCAATGCCTGTCTCCTTTCTTCACTTTTTTACAAATGTAAAAAACCAACAAATCAATCTTATCGAGCGGACGGTTTTTAAGCTGCAATTAAGCTACTTTTAAAGTAATCAACTATCGAGTATTCTTAATGAATATTGGATGCCAGGTCAATTTCACCGCTATCCGGGGATGTAAAGCTATCTCAATCGAAAGAATTCAAAATGCTCGATCGACTGACATAAATTGCTCCACGGGGACTAAATTTAAAATTGCCAAAATATTGCCAACAGTCGAGACTCACGGATAAATTTTATTGCACAGCCGAGGAAGATATTAATCGAGCAGATGACGCAAGGCCTGCCGGAGGATTCGCTGCCGGATTCCGTCGCAATGGTGTCGCTATCGGATCCTGGTGGCGCGGTACTCGCCGCCAACCTCCAGGAGCGGAACATCCGAGTGCTCGCCGCGGCCTCGACAGCTGACGTTAGAGCGATATTAACCTGCCTCATAGCACGAATTCAGAAATAGTAAGTACTGCCCTTGGTTCTCGGCGAGCGCTACCCAAGGATAACGTAGCTGGGCATCTGGCTCCTAACAAACTAGCATTCGAACGTTAAATAAATATTCAACGGGCCACGAAGGCATTCAATGGGATTCGCTAAGTAGTTAAATAATTATCCGAGAGGAGAGGAGCTAATAAGTTTTATTTAGGTTTGATAAGGCTGCACTTGCGCCCGTGTATAAACATTTCCTAATTGTGCAATGGCTTAGTTAAGCCACGTAAAAAAGGGAAAGCAGTCGATACACGTGTATTACTTATCATAGTGGCGCCCGTTGCTGTCAATTAGCCTAGCTAAAGTTGAGCCAGACGAGGTTGGCACAAGGATTAATGTCAAGGGCGCGTAACCGGGAAAACAGATGGTGCAAACAGAGCTCGTGAAATTTGTCCGGCTCGGGTTGAAGCGAGTGCCGAGGGCCCGCATCGAAGGTCTAACCGGGAGGAGGGAATGATCGGGGATTGTCAAATTTGCAGCTGCAACAGCTCGCCGAAGCCACCGACGCCGATAAAGGTGGTGACGGCCGGAGGCGACTCTTTCGTCAACACGGTGCTGCGGCACTACGTCGACCTGCTGAGCTTCAAGTCTCCCGACTGGCAGACCTACCTGCGCTTCTTCGTCGTGCCCCTCGGCTCGAACAGCCTCGCCTGGTACCTCGCCTCCATCGACGCGAGGTACTCGCTCCTCTTCTGCGAGGAGTGGCGGGAGCTCCTGGAGCGCGAGGGGGCCAACGCAAGCGAGTGCGCGGCCAGGGTGAGCGAGTACCTCGCCTCCTCCGCCTGGACGCTCCTCCTGCCCATCGCCGAGGCCATGGTTAACTATAGGTGAGTGCCGAGGCTCGAGTTTCTTTCTCTTGCTCCCGGCAGGGAAATCATTTTTTCCTCTCTCTCTCACTCTCTCTCTCTCTCTTTGCCGCTCTTCCGAGAATAGGAGCGATAAACGAATGTTCCGCGAATCGAAAGCTTTCGAACGAGGGGGAAATTCTTATGATTTCTTGTTTCGTTTGGCTTCGCGCCATCTTTACGCTCTGGATGGCAGCAAGGCTATCGCGATACTTTCACCGTTATGCATATCAATGAGAAAATCGATAGGGCTGCCTTTTATTACTTTTTACTCGAATGCATCGTTTTAGTCTTAGCCAAGCGTATTTTGTACAAATTTTTTCCGTTTCTTAAATTAATCAAGTACGTTTTTCTGATTTCCTTCAAAATAGCTTTCGTTTGGAATTTTTAATTATTTATTATTTTTTTTTTCTTTATACTAAAACATCGAAATGCTTGGGGAAAAAACATCGATGATTATTTAACAGGTCTGATTTATTTCTGTGATAGCTACATGTGTATAAAGCTTGCCTTCAGTTTCTTTAACGTTCAGCTTACTCTTAATAATTATTTATTTATTTTAAATATTCGTAAAAAGCTTGAATGAAACGGAAGTTTCGACGAACCTGTTTGATTCTAGGTAAGGAAACAATTTTAAGATGATAATAAAGTTCACTCTATTATGTCACTTCACTTGGGCCAGAAATCCATATATTTGCATATTGGGTAAATTTGATTAAGCTATTGGTTATATATAAACGACTTTTCGAATGAAATACAATTAGCATGGTTGGAAAATTGAAGAGAAGCGTAATTAATGTATACAGTATCGGTGCATTAGGCCTGAAATGGAGAATAATTCCTGTATAAAGAAAAGAGGAAGCGAAATGTGAATAGAATCCACGAGCGATAGCGATACAAGCTTCCGTAGGTGATTAAAAATAGAACGCACTCGTAGAGTTTAAGAGTCACCCCTTTGAGCCACAGCCTCCATTAAACGAAATTGCACGTCTGCCGCGGTGCTCGTAAAAAAGCAAATCGACAGCGTCGATCCCTCCTAGGAGGCCAAAAAGCCGCTCGTAGTCGATAGCGGTAAGGGACCGATAGTCGGTAAGAAGGAGGGGGGGGGGCGCGCGAGCGAGGGGCCCTCAAGTTAATAATCGGCTCGGCTTCCAACAGGGAAACGGACGACAGCAGCCAGATCTTCGTGCCCTTCGTGAACGACGTGCGCGTCGGCTGCTACGAGAGCAGCACCTCGGCCTCGGTCGACCTCGACGAGGGCGGCATCACGACCTCGGGCTCGCCCCCCTCGCTGCCGCCCTCGGCCACCCTGCCCATGGGTCCGCCCACCGGCAGACTGACGCCCCCCAGCAGCCCCAACGTCGGGCAGCCGCGGGACGGGTGGGAGCCGGTCGAGCTGCAGCTCGACTACTGGGGCAAGTCCACCGCTACCGAGAAGGTCAAGAGCTCCCTGAGACAGGCATTCAAGATCCTCCACGTGCAGAGGCTGCCCCCCTCGGGCGAGCCCCCCGGACAGAGCCTCTCCATCTTCTACATGACTAAGGAGAAGAAGCAGAAGAGTGAGTATATACTCGCCCGCTGTTTTCCCTAGCGCGCACCCCCGTGGTGCATTGTATCCACACCCCCTCCCCTACCCCGAGCTTTTTTAATTTCTGAAGCCCGTTATACAAAGGGCGAATGGCTCTCTCGTAGGATATCTCGCCTACGCGTCTATTGTTGTTATTATTATTATTATTATTATTATTATTATTATTTATCATAACTACTAATGCTGCTGCTACGACTCCTACAAAACTTGCAAAACATTCTTGAAAGAATTAAGCTCTGCTCGTGGCCAAGATTGATCGAAAGTTTCAATGAAATTTCATTCCGAGCGAAAGCTATCTGACCTATCAAGCTATTTAAAACGAGACAATTATTAATACACGACACCCGATAAGTATAATTTCGTACACTTTTCTTTTCAATGGCAATTCTTGTCGGCAATTTGCGTCAAATAGACTGGATAATAGGAAACGATAAAGAAATTATTAATCAAGCGCCATTATTTCTACGCTTCCAATAAACGCATTTGTTTCAGTAATGAGGCTTGGCAAGAAGAAGGAGAAGGAGAGGGAAACCGAGCCAAAGTGCCAACAAGTCGACAGCGTAACGCGTCTAATATGCTCTACAAAAACTCAAAACATTCCATTAAGAGGTGAATAAAACATTTCTTGCGTGAATTTGTTGTGAATTTTGTTGAAAAGCCGCCGTCGCATGAGAAACCCAATGGAGAAACTTTATGCTGGAAAGTAGCGTGGCATTAGATGAAGAGCAAAAATCGATAATTAACGGATTTAATTAGAAAACCGAATCGGGTAAAGTAATGGACGATCCAATAGTGTTGAGAGCACAAAAGAGAGCGTGTAAAGCCGGGTCTTGGTTGGTCTTGCTTTTCTCATGCGTCGGCAGCTCGATTTCAACTCGACGGTCGGTTCGCTAAATCAATGTTATGTTTGAAAACACGCTCCGCAGTAAGCATCGACGGGACCGAATGGTACGGGGTCAAGTTCTTCCAGCTGTCGGCTCAGTGGCAGACGCACATCAAGACCTTCCCCGTGGCAATGCTGGCCTTCAACTCTCAGCAGCAGTCGCCGAGCCTCACGTGAATCGGCCTCCGGGAAGGCGCCGAGGCGAGGAGCGGCCCGGGGACCGAGGCTGCGACCAAGAGACCAGGACGAGTTCATTGGCCGGTTGTGCTTTTCCCCGCAATCTGACCACGTCGGGGCTGAGCTCCTCGAGAGGCCCGAGCCCCCAAGGAGCAAAATTAATGACGATAGTATTATATATCATTGGAGCTCGACGTGTCATCGGTGATTCGACGATGTTTACGGGCGTTCCCTTCGTTTGCATTCTGGTTTTATAATGATACTTGGTTGAGCGATCCGCGTTACTCTCACGATCCGGTCTCACTTCTACAGGCTAATTGTCCCGTAATAAGATGCGACGAGCATTGCCTTGACCAGAGACGTTAACGAGAGAGATTAAGTGTAACGATACGCATGATCTGTGATGCGGCCCTTATTTGTCTAAGGAATTCGCGAAATTAAATTTTCAAGTATTCAACGGTTTTCTTATTAAGTACAGAGGCCGAGGCTTAAGTGAATCGTAGACCCTGCTTACTTAAAAAATAGTCAAATGTGTTTCTATGGCTGAGCCCCCATCTTTGAAAAAAGTGCTACCAAGCTCTTTCGGACCTCTATCGATCCAACAAATATAATACTCCTTTTCTAAAAACAAACATAATTTTACTATGATCTTCGAGCCTGTTCCCGACATGTTGTACTTTCATATAATGCAAACGGACTCTTTTTAGCAACGATACGTCTTTTCGGTAGTAAGTGTCACATCCTTGTTTGCTACGTCTTATTTTATTTTTAAGATGAAAATGGTATATGTTTCTCAATTTTGCAAAACTCTAAACGTTTTCGGTTTAAAAATAGTCAGAGCAACATATTTACTTATCTTTAATGACAAAATCAATTTATATGATTATTATTTATTTCAATTGCGGCAAAGCTTTGTTTGAAAAAAAAACTATAATAAATTCATTTGGGAGTTAAACATTTTCTGGGCAACATTCAAAAACATATATTTACGATTAAACCAAAAATATGCTTATCGGTGCATAGTGCGATTTATTGAATAAGATTAAATGTACAGTCATTATTATTAAGTTATGTTCCTAAACAAAAACCTGCGACATGCAGAATGAGTAAGGAAATTTAAGTCATACACTTAAAATGAATTATACATATTTATATATATGTGTGTGTGTGTGTATGTGTATATATATATATATATATATATATATATATATAATTCTAATTAAAAATATTATCAGATAAAATAATAATGGCGTGCAATATTAAACAATATTGTTCTAAAAAATATCAATATATACTATATAATCATATTAAAAAATATTATAATAAAAAAATTTTTTAAAAATTGTAAACAAAAATTGGATTTTTTCGTGCAGAAGTCTTTATTTTTTTATCCTCGTTAAATGTGTCAAAAATTCCAAACAAAAATATTTTTTTATATATATTAAACGATGTAAAAATGACAGGCTTTAAAATATCAGCTGTAAATATCGCCCCTTAAAATACGTCCCGCTTATATATTGTTGTTCTTGTTTCATTTCTAATTAATTAATCGTATCTTTAGGAATAAATGTTGAAGCCAATTATTAATTCCGACGAAACTGTGAGACTTTACAGTAAATTAGATTTTAAGAACGAATTAAGTAACATGTTGCTTCGAATTAAATCTACATGTCATATTTTTTTAGAACATGTGTTTTTAATCAGCATATTAGCAAAACAGTTAATGAAATAAATCATCTTTAAAAAATATTTTTATATGTATTAAACAATACTAATACACAAGAAATTTCCAAAACTATTATTTTCTCATTTACATTATTGGATACAATTTTAATTTTAAAACAATCAGTGACTATGTCAATAATGACTGCCTAATGCCAAATTGACACAAAGTGTCTTGATATTTTCTAATACGAATTTTTAGATAAAAATTTAATTAGAATAATAATACGATGTATAAGAATTCATATTTGGTAATTCGACATGATTATTAAAACATGCATTTATGTTTCTATACAACTGTTGTGCACAAATGAATTGATACAATTACATAAATAAGTCATTGATAAAAAATCACCATTTAAGAACATAATATTAAAAAATATCGTTTTATTAAAAGTATTCAAGCAACATATATTGTAGCTTTGAATTAATTCTAATCAATAATCTATATTGTTCTTTCTGTTAATGATACTGGTGCATGGCATGTACTTTTATTTAGTGAGATTTTTTTAAATAATACCCTTTTCAATTATAAATCAGTAATTTCAAATAAAATTACGTTTGTTTAAGAAAAGTCATTTCGCATTAAAATTGTCATGATTCCAGTACCATTCGAAAATCCAATTAAATTTTCTTATATAGAAAGAATCTGTTCTTTTAAAATAATCTTCCTGTACCGAAACCCTTGTTCGTGCTTAAGGAACAAAAATGAGAATAGAAACCGTATAAGCACTTTATTAAACTGCGTGTATTTTATATCTTATCTAAAAATTACATTCAATATTTAAAACTAAATTTAAAAAAATGGAATTTTGATTGTTTACAAATTGACATTTTATATTGACATCGTATTTATTTATTCAAGATTTTATTTTAAAAATGTAACAAGCTTTCAATTATTTAACAAAACTAAAGTATGTATTGATAATCATATAAACATTTTAATTATAAGTGAATATTTTTTTAGTCCACTAAAACTTAAAATTTTAATTTTATTTAAGTGTAGTAAAACTACAAAATGTAAACATTTTTTAAGAAAAAGTTTAAACCTGGAGTTTTTTTAACAAACACTTATTTATATTGTATCGCAAGATTATAACAAAATTTAGCACATTATAAAAGAAAATTAAATTATAATATTCATTTCTTAAATACAATGCTTTAAAAATGTCAATTCTTCAATAATTAAAGCTGCTTATTTTAGATTTCACTCCACGGTATTGTAAACCAGTATTTTTATTCACAACAATAAAATAATTATTAAAGCGTCATACGTGAGTACTGCAGTACTGTTTTCCGTATAAGTTCCTGGTTACGTATTGGGCGTTGTAGCAAAATGAAATATTTGTAATTTAAAAATGGATTTATTTTTTAAAAGAAAAAGAAAAAATTTCTCATGTTTATCTAGAATATAATAGGAAAAAATGGCATAGACTGTACAATAGAAAACCATTCTGTAATAAATTCTGCAAAGTCATTAGAGTATTAATGTAAAAGCATCAAGCACAAAATGTTTCTTGCGAATAATAAAAAGACAGAACATGTACATAATTTTTTATATAACATGACAATTTAACTGTTCGTGTAAAAATTTGTAAAAAAAACTCTGCTTAAGTATTTTATAAATTATATCTAAAAATTTTAATTTAAAATTTAAATTTTTTATTTCAAAATAATATAACAATAAATTATTATACAGAGGGAAATTCCAAGAATTCCATTACCGTATATAATTTATCATCTGGAAAAATGATTTCTGTCCTTCAAATTATATTTCAAATCCATCAATTTCAATAACGTTTTTGTAACAATGAATTCTTTCTAATGACAAAGTAGTTATGGGAATTGTCAAGTCAAATATTACTTTTATATTTTTGAAAGGGAAAAGGACACAGTCTGTGTGAAGTCTTCTACACAAAAGCAGAGAACAATTTATTATGAGAAAAAATTAGCTATTCATATGCAATATCTGTACTTCCTTTCACATTCTAGTCACTATAGCAGAACATTTCGTCTTTCAAAAACCAGAAAAAGATGTTGAAGTATAGATAGAAATCTATGAAACAAAAATAATATTAGCGATAAAATAGTAAATAATTTTAATTGAATAAAATGTGAATGCCACAAAATGTTCGTGTCGGAAATTATACTGAAATGTTTTTATGATGAAAAAGCGTTCATTAAAAGCGATGTTAAATTTGATTTTCCTAATAAACGTGCTTAGAAATTTAATAAAATAATAGAATAATTGATTCAAAATCAAAATGTATAACAATAATTAAGTTTTAACGATCACTTGATGCAACAGCTAAGTTATATCCGAAATTCTGCAAAGTAACTTAACAGATACTTGTACATCGTAAATTTAAGCGCTCATAGAGATGCAGAAGTCTTTATTCTGTTTTTTGCGAAGATGTCCAATTGTAAATGTATATGTATATATAATTCAAAACTAAATAAGTAATGTATAACGTTCGATGATATATAAAAATTCAGTTGATTAATTGGTTTTTTTGTATATTAAAAATTAAGATGTAAAAATAGAATTCGCTTAGGCTAGGTCAACATATGTAAACGAATTCATATATAATTAGAGTATTCAATGACTGATTTTATTGAATAATCTTACAAAAACAAAAAAAAAAACAATTTCAATGATAATCTTTATTCAATACTTCACTCATTGATATAAGAAATAATGAAATACCTACATGTGATACATACTTTCTAACAAAATGTTTAAATATAAGAGACTCTTGTTATTATTATGTAGAAAACTTCTCGTGATCTAAACTTGACTTAAAAAATACAGAAATTTTTTATAATTTATTTATAGCGTAGCTTTTAAATGTTTAAATTATGAATTGTTAGGTGTAGGTATTCAATTGATTAATATTTAGGATGTTGTTTGATGAGACATTGAAGAAGTATTTCAATGAACTGAGAAATTCATTTGTATTTATACTTTTTTTTTATTTTTAGAATCACTGCACTGTATGTATAAATTCAATTTCAGATCACGAGAGGATAAGTATAATATGATGGAGTAACGAATAATATTAAAACAATAGTAATTTGCTGTTTTCGAATCTCACTACGAGAGCAGCCATCGATTTGAGAGTCATAAAATTTACTGTTGATGTTTGTAAGCTTGAAACGTAAATGTAACGCTTTTAATAGTATTTATGCTACTTATCACTAGAAAAACTTACCCATTTATTTGCCTTATTCGAATGTCAAATTATTTAATGAGTATTAAAAAAATAAAACAAAGATTATTCCATATTCAGAGTCACATTTATTTATCATTCACTAAATAAGGTCAGATATATTATTTCATTTTCTTTCAAATGATTAATTTTATAACGAACATATTTATGGCACTTAATTACAATTGATTTTCAATATTTTTTATTAATATTATTTGGTTAGAGCCATATTTTTTAGTAATAAATTAAAAATTAACGATAAACCTCCTATATATCAATAAAATAAATAGTCACGATTAAACGATTTTTTAATAACTAATCACAGATTTTTCAAATCAACTTGGTAGATTTTGTCTGTTTAATCAACTTTGCAAATCAGTAAAACTGTTATGCATCAACAAATTACACATAAAATTAATTTTATGACAAAATCAACAATTTTATATCAACTAAAGTGACTGTAACATAAGACTTTACAAGCGCACTTAAATATAAATAGCAAATATTTCGTATAATATATTTCAATAACATATGATTCAATCAAAAAAATCTATTTGCCAATAAAACTTTTAACTTATTCGGCGCCTACTCTATTGAAAGGGTAAACAATCTACGTTTTTGCTTAATAAAGATACGAAACAATCAATACGTATATAACAAAAAGCATCATTACTAAAATAATTTAATGCAATAATAACCTTTATTATCAATGTATAATTATGAATACAATCTCATCAGCATCAACATTCCGCTGAGATTTGTGGTCGAAATGACCGTGAATTCATTTGTTATTCCTATCTACTACATTTAAATATCTTTCCGTTTCTCCTTATCTTAAGCTTCACACGCACGAACACACCCATAATGCTTGCACATTAATATGATTTTTTAATCAATTTTAATTCCCGTTAAGTAATTATCACAGTGAAAGACATAAAAATCTGAATGAAATTATAATTCTCTTTTTGGTGCACAACTGCTAGAGTGTAGACAAAAAAGAAAAAAAAAAACATGTACAACGATTATTTACACTGCACCTGACAAGAAAGCTCACATAAATTTTGCTTTTTTGCTAAAGTATTTATTCCTATTATATGTATATAAATATCTATACATACATGCAGCTTACGCGTAAAAACTATGAACAAATTATAAAATTAATTATTTATTTTTAGCAGAATATCAAATCGATGGAATTAAGAAGCTGCCAATTTATTCAAACTGGTAGTCTTGGTCTCTCACTGTGATGCCTTAATTTCTTCGTCAGACCGTTTGAAATCAGTCAACCGTCAGTTTAAAATTTTTTAGAATAAAATTTCCCTTCAAATTCAACAAGCTAAAATAATTTCCATAAAAATTGGTTTCACCGAAACTTAATTCCTATTTTCATACGATGAAACTTCCTAGAATGTTTATTGCGCAATCCATAAAATTTGAACGATACACGATCAATAAGTAATTCAAACAAATTAAATTAAGAGAAAGAAAACAATGTTAAGGAAAGAGACACAGGCAATTAATGTAACATTAAACTTTGAATTGTGAAATTCAACGATGACAAACCAGTAGCTCCCTTATAACCAGGTTTTGAAAAGAACTAAAATGAATTGAAATTAATCAACTGCCTTTGTTCACAAATTAACGTTGAGTCAAATCAATGATGCTGCATAACAAGGAATTTATTTTGCCACCTCCTAGCCTACGGCTTTACCGAGAAAAAAGTTCCGTAGGATTGTCAGAAATCTTAAAAAGCGCATGCATGAAACGAAAACGAAGTATTAGCCCGATTCTATGATAATTGATTATGAGTGCTCTTAATAGAATATACGTAATATATATATATATATATATATATATATATATATAAATATATTTAAAGCAAGCATTAGAATGCATAGCATAAACTAAAAGCGCGGCCCGAAATTGCATTTCAGCCCTTAAATCTCAAATCTCCTCTGTCTACATTATGTAAAGCGTAAGCGCTTAGTATTTTATTCGATGAAAAGGAAGTCGAGAGAAAACAGGTTACTTTAACGCTCGCGTATTAAAAAAACTATGTGATATCATGGAGGAATATTTCGGAGAGTTTACGAAGGTCTTGCTCGAGCCTTGATTCCTGGTATCGCCCGAACCCTGCACAGCCGTGATTAGTAATCGGTGCTGGTTGCTGTGGCTTCCTCGCTCTCCTCGGCGCATCCAGGGCAAGACTTCCTTTGCAGGGCAGTGCGAGGGTCGGCCGGGATCTGCGGAGGGGGAGGGGCGCGAGCGACTAGTCCTGTCATCTGCGGAACGTCATCGGGTGGCCCAGCGGCGACTCGACTCGCGTCAACCTCGGGCCTCAATCGTAGGGGTGGAGGGCGAGGGCCCGTCCCCTCAGGCCCCGTTGGCCGCCGACACCGCCTTTGGGTATGACGTAACCGCCTGCGTGTCGGGTCGTGCCCTCCTCCTCCAGGTTGCCGTTACTCTCCAGGAGGTCGCGCACCGGCCAACAGGCCAAGTGCCGCGACTTGCCATGACGCGCCAGCACGTGATAGCCTTGCCTGGAAACGATAACGAGGGTCCCCGATCAGCTCTGGCTGCCTTCCCATGCCAACCGGATCCACCGGTTACGCAAGCTAACCTCAAACGCTTCTCTTCTTTCATCGGCTCTTTCTTCAAATTATTCGGTCGCCTGTTCTACTTTATTTATTGCGCGGCTTATTCAAACATTCGTCGCCAGTTCAAGGCCAGTTATTTCAACTTATAATTTTAAGTAAATATTAATGTTGCCCCCGTGCACTCGCGAGAACTTTGGCTATTTTTACGCATCGGACGTAATCTAAATACAAATACAAACATTTTGCAATATAATCAAACTAGATAACGGAAATTCGGCTTATTCAATTGACCGATTAGTCAAAATTAAAGTTATTAAATGTAAGAGTATGTTAGCCTTCCATTATCAAAGTTCCTACTATAGCAAAATTTTAAGTCTTCTACTTTGTATACGGGCTACACTATAAACTTCTCCTTCAAATGAATTATCATCGATGCACTGTAAATAGACTACTTTGAACGGACGACTTCTGAGCTGTGCCAAAATTAATATAAACAAATAAATTTTATACCTTGATGAAATAAGACCAACGAGTAATGCCCAATGCGCTTTATGCCCTCGTTTTAAACATGGAGCATCGTTAAAATCTGCATCGTATGGAATTAAGACCATACCACTATGTGCAAGTGCATGAGTTAAAGAATCTGGGCAACTTTGTAAATCTACCAGCATAACAGGCCTGTGCTCTGGTAAATATTCAGCTGCAAGTGTAGCCATGAAATCTACGCTATATACTTCTCCATGTTGAGTAAATCCACGAACTCTTGCTTCAGCTAACAGCTGAGTCACCGACACTGGATTCGTATATTCCTGCGATGCCATAGCAAGGGCCACCAGGCCGCATCTTTTTTTTTTGTAAATTAATTTAAAATTAATAATTAAAAGTTAACGTTCGAATGAAATATTGAAATTAAAGATAATTTTTTAATGACTAATACTTACTGAGGACCATCTTGAAGAATTGGTTCCACTTGACAAAAGTATGTAACTTCTGCATCTTTCAATTCATACGAAGCAATTAATTTTTCTATTTCAGCTTCAGCAGATGTTAAGGTGATTTTTGCCCAAGGTGGAAGATTATCACCGTCGTTAACATCTGTTTTATCACAAGATTGTGGCTGTGACAAATTTGGAGGCGGTGGAGGTGGTGGAGGTGGTGCAGGCATTTCGTTTAAATGTGTGTGTGCGTGCGTGTATAAAGATCTGACTTTTGTTTCCCTTTAAAATTAAAAGACTTTTCTAAAGAAAATTCTTTTTAATATAAAATTATATTATCTATACAAGATAAAAGCCATGAGTCTCTTCTATTAAGAGTTTAACAAATTTTCTGTTCTTCCTGCAATTAAAAATATCATATAAATACAATTGAATTGCAGCGCAATAATATAAAATTTAAAAGAGATAATATAGTTTAATATAGAGAGAATACATAGTTTAGTGCTAATGCTTCAGCGCTTTAACGAATATTGGACAGTTTAATCAAGGCACAATAAACAATCGTTGCTTGAGCTTAAGATAAAACATCGAACAGAATAATAGTGCAATTGAAATGCAATTGAAAGAATCCGGTATAATGTATATGGTACAAATAAAAAATGAAGTACAAACATTGAAAGGGCAGCTCTTTTTATCAATATAATTGTTACAAATTGCTTTAATAAAAGGAAGTGCGTTTTAAAATTAATTTCATTCAATCAAGTTTTGTTTTAAATTACAAGTGCGATTCGAATTTCAAATATAAAGTAAGCAAAACTTCAATGGATTAAATTAAAATTTAAGATTAAAAATTTCGTAACTGCAACAGCTGAATGTGAGCATTGATCTATTATAAGATGATAAATGGAGTGCTTTTTACGACGCAACATTCAGACATTTTGTTAAAGGCAAGGAAAATGGAAAAAAACGAGCCGAAGGTAATGCAATAAGGAGGAGCGCTTTATTACCTAAAATGACGATACGTGTACGAAGTGTGATGGCAAGGCCTATCGTCGATACGAATAGCTACGATAAACATCACAGTGGGCGCTAAACTAGTGTCGAACAGATCCATTAGACCTGCCGTCCTAAGCCATGCATGCACTTTTTTCGCAAGCGGCGCAAGAGGAGTCGAGCTCGCGAATAAAAGGGGGCGAGGAAGATCGCAGCGGAACGGTTAGGACTGCCGCGATCAATTATGAAAATAAGCGATAATGCGCTGGCGGCGTCGGCGGCTGCGTCGGCGGCGGCGTTGACGGCGGCGGAGGAGGAGGAGGAGGAGGAGGAGGAGCTCCTCGTCGGGCAATCAACGCTGACAAGGAGTGAGAGCAGCCTCGCTCGTATTTTGCAAGTCATGCAGACGATTTGGCACGAGGAGGAAGGAAGGAAGGCAGGAGGAGGGCTGCGCGACGAATGGGTCGGTGGCATTGAAGGTTAATAATTGGCGAAAGCGGGCGCTAATTGGATTACCTAATGCCGAGGAGCGCCGCAGAGCACAGCAAACTAATGAGCCCATAATGAATGTGTACGTACGTGTGGTTATTAACTTAGTTACGAGATTGTCTTCTAGCCCAAGACTATTATTGACAAACATAAGTCTCGCGGTGGCTCGAAAAGAGCTGCTGCCGCTTTAAAAATAGCCACTCGATGAGCGGAGCAGCCCCCTTTTCCTTATTTTGATATTCGATCAAGAGTCGCGGGAGCAAAGGCGTGTGCGAGCGCCAGTGTAAGGCTGCGATCGCGCGCCTCCGTCTCCACTCATCGTCATCTGGACGAACCCGAGGAGCGATGCCTTTCCCCGACACGTATCGCACGCACGATTGAGCGCTGGCTGCTCCTCTCGGGCCTCGCGGGACTGCGGCCGCCGTCAAGGGCGGCGGGGTCGAAGGGGCCCCTCCAGAAGATACTCGACGTCGTCACCTTCCCTCTGCCCCCCCCCGCTCGCTCTCCGACCAGCTACGCGCACGTATATTTACGCTCTCGTAGCAAGGAGGCGCGACGGCTAATGAGCTACGAGTCGAGTGGACGGGGATCGACGGCTCCGAATTCCTCTCGCAGCGGCGCGAGCTGCGGGTCCAGCCAGCGGAGCCGCCTCGGGAGAGTCCTGCCGGGTGGGAAGGCCCCCGTCCTCTAACTCGTCTCGGCCCGAGGCTGGAGGAGTCGTCGTCGCCTTGCGAGCGGTCGCGGACAGGCCGACTCCTCGAGCGACAACTGGCTCGCTGCCAAAGCCAAATGCCAACTCCGTCGGCCGTGTCGTAACCTCTGTATTGCCGATGCTCTCGCTCTCCAGGCTCCTGCCGCCCGCGGGAGGGGCGGGGCTCGGCGCGCCCGCGCTCCTTTTGAATAACCAGAGCACCAGAGTGCGATTTCGGGAGTACCTCGCAGCCTCGCCCTTTGTCTTAGCTGCCGCTAAGATTGATCATCGACTCCTCTGCTGTCGCGGACGTTCTGTCGTCTCTAGATGCGCACATGGCAATTGAGCCCACTTCGCGTGGATTAGTCGAGCATCGGCCACTGCTGTCGCCATTAATTGTGACATTCGTAAAGCTACTCACTCGGGCCTTTTAGGACTCCCCGTACTGATCTTTCGACTCGTTTCATGCTTACGCATTGCCAAACCTTTTACCATATAATAAGGTCCTTGGGATTATTGGTGAAGCTTGAGCTGCGTGGCGACTCCGTACGCCAATTCAGACCTTTTCCTCCGGCTCCAATGCACGCCAATACCCGCCGATCTTAAATGCGTTTGCAAAGTTATAAAGAACTTATTCATCGAATGACATCTCTTGTTCCCTGTTCTAACCGTATATTCGATATCACCGACGCTCAACAATTAGTTCGCGTGTCGTTTAAAAATTACACTCTATACGCTCTATTTTACTTTTGTGCTTTTATAATTGCTTTGATTTATTATTTTATTTATTATTAATAGTATTTAATAATATATTAAGGTATATTCAAAATTATTCAAAGTCACTTTTAATACAATTTATAAAAACTGTTAGAAATTTGTTACGTTTATAAATCACTACTTAACCGTTGCACATTAAAAATCATTCTATCAATTAAGTATTTTAATCTTATTCTTCTGTAGGCGTAAAATTACTAATACGAACCAAAGAAACATCATTAGATCTTGACGTCTGTAATTATATTCTACAAAATAGGGATGATTATGCTTTAAAGCAAAGTTGTAAATTTGTAATAACTTTTACTGCTTGCACTAGGCATACTTTTTTTTTATTGGCGCAATTTGAAGTTGATAAGAACTTATGAAATTTATATAAAAATGAAATGATAATTTATTTATTACAATGTATTATTGTGTGTATTCATTTTTCATTTAACAAATATCATTTGTACTAATTTATAATAATATAATCAATAAATATATTTATTACAAATGGAAATGCTATTCGTAATAAGTCAAGTTAAATTTCAAAGAGTCTTCAAAAGCCATTGAAACAATTATTGGTGTTAAATTCAAAAAGATTGAAAAATATTTACATAACATCATGTACCTGATGTTATTAAATTGCATCAAACCTGTTTATATTGCGTAGCTATGCTGTATAATCGTACATCGATATAGAAAAGGTAATTAGGTAAGAATTAATTTTAAATAACCGAAAATTGAATACATTCACATTACCAATTGGGATTTCAGTATAAAGGGACGATATTTATGTCAACGCAAGCTTTGTACGTTATTATATCGTAATCAAAATTATCGTGCACCGAATAAATTTACAGAGTTCTAGGAAAGCACATTCACACATTACAGAAAATACACATATGACGATTGTCAATTTCACACTGTAATACTGAGTACTGTATATAATATGATTGAACTAATAGAGTAATTTTTTAATTTATTATTTTTTTAGGTATGCGAGTGTATTTGTTTTTACGTTAAAACGTTAATTTAATGGGTACTTAAATAAATAATATTAGTAGATGTCGTTTGCGCATGCATATATATGTAAACTATAATTTAAGGTAATTTAATAACTAGATCGTTTTAAGTAAATGATCTTGTATAGCATATGACACTTAATAAGTGGAAGCAGAAATTAGAATAAATTATTGTACAAGTTCTTTTTTATTAAATGTCTGTTTACTTCTTGTTCTTGAAAAAATATGAAACACATTAGAATCAGATTTGGGAAGTATTCAATAAAGAGATTATATTTAGGCAGAAGTCAGAAAATTCACAAGAGAAATGCAGTATATAAGAGTAAAAAACCTGCTGCTAATGAAAAGCTTTAAATTTTGAAAATGAAATTAATAAAAATTATTCATCTGTATGTAAAGTTCTTAATATTAATTGGGTTTGTATAATATATGAATAAAAGTAACGCTGACATAAATATGTAGATACTATATGTCTATATATATTATGAATCAGAAGGATCAATTCATATTGATCTTTGAATTTATTATTATACCATTGTGTAGTTTTCATTCAAAAGTAGACAAATGAATCGTTACAAATTCGTAGATTTTTAAATTTATATCGAATTCCGATTTTGATATATTTTTCGATTTTTATAATACATTTTTACTGTACTAAATAGAAACATTGAAATTATAAGCTATAAATTAATATCTAGATATATGCACATCTAAGAACAATCGTTAATTTATTAATACCATTCAGAAAATCGTAAAATATATTTTTATTATAAACAAGACCTTATGCTTATAATGAAATCAAATATTAATAAGCATTTTGATAATTCATATATGAATATGCAATAAATGTTTGTATTATTTAATGTATAATTATTTTTATATTAGAAAAAATACTCTTAGTTATTACTTTTAAATGTTAAGAAAATAAGTTTTTAAAAATGAATTTTTATATTTTAGGCAGTCTAGGTAGTTCTGAAATGATAAAAGTTGTGACTGGTGAAATAAATTGAATTAAACTGGCAATAGAGAATCAATTTCTTTGTGTTGAGGTACAGTGAGCTATGAAACTATAACTAAAAGAAATAATCGCATATTTTGTGATTAAATAAATATCATTAGGATACGACCTTTAATCGTAATTGTAAATTGTAACCCATTGATTTATAAACATGTAACGCATAATTAATGTAATATTTAAATAAATCCAGGAGCTTTCAAACAAATCCTATTTCTTCTTACTACAAAATTAAAATACATTTAAAGTGCATTTTTATAATATTGAAGTGGATTTAGAAAAAGATACGCCCATACAAACACGAGCTACCAGGAATTAATATGCCAATAAAATTATTATAAACATCCCAATTTCTAGTGCAATAGCTCAAAAGCCTCAATGACAGATAAAAATGTCAAACAAATTTTTAAATTATGTGTTACTGTCCTTTTACGCAGATGCTTTTAACTAAAAATTCAAAGGTATGGAAAATTAATTTATAGATATATTTAACATAATATTTTACTTATACATGTAAAAAAAATTATTCTTATAAACTTGTTATATTTTTATTATTTTATTGTATCAAATTATATTCCGAAACGTCATAAATATAATTATCTTATCTTTAGCAATAAAAATGTTGAATGTTTGAAATGTATAATTTAATAATTAATCACCAACTGAAATTCAAACTATTAATTCAAAGGCGTAATTTTAATTAAATTAAATCTTAAAAGAGTCAAAATATTTTATAATAAAACTCTCATCAACGTAGGAAGTAGTTTTTTACGAAAATAAATAAATATGCGACTTTGTAAAAGTTATTTAAATTTATTATAATAAAATAATAATAGTAATAATAAAAAAAAAGATAAATTAGAATAGTTTTATATATATATCATTCAAAGTAATATTCTTATAATAAACAGACTGAATTCAAAAACTTTTACTTAGGCTTTTTCTAAATATTTACATCACTTTAAAAATTAATTGAAATATAAATCAGAAAAGAAAAGGATTAAATAAATGTGAATTTATTGATGAATAATAATTTATCTAATAACATTATTTATTTTCGTACTTCCATCCGATAAAAAATAAATTATCAGTCCATATCAGCACTTTACTGTGTTACCGTGAAAAATAATGAATATAAATATAATATTTATTTTAGAAACGGAATAACGTTAAAGTATTAAGATAACCAAAGCATAAATTAATAGGTTAAGGAACTATTCTCAAAAGCTAGAAAATTATTTAAATTGTGTTAATTTTTAATACATATGTTTCTAATTAAATTTGTATTTTAAATACTACTTGCAAACATTAAATATTAATATCAATGGATTAAATAATGTATAAAAAAATCATCAATTGCTTATTATAAATAAATTTATTATAAACAGCAAGTCCAAGGTAATAATGTGTTTGAGATTTTAATATCTTTCTTTCATTGTGGAGCTCTTATTTATCTTTATACACATTTGCTAGTAAAGTAGTATTTATTAATTTGTTTAAAAACAAATATTGAGTATAGTTTGCCTCTGTTCATTAAATTTAGATGGACACGCCCTGCAGAGATGCATGCATTGATTCATTATTAGAGAAAAAAATGTTAGTCGTGGTAGTTTACAAATCAGCAAAAACTTCAATCTTTTCGTATGAAAAAGTAATAACTAGATTGCCGTAGTTTCGCACCAGTGACAATTACAATTACACTTTGGGCCAATATTAATTTACCACATAATATTTAAGCGGCGTGCGAAGAGCAGAGTTTTTCCAAAGCAACTCTAAGCCATTAAAAACCCCTTGATTTGCTTGCCTTAGTAGATAAAAGAACTGTCGCGTACGAGCGTAGGAGGGCATTAAGTAGCGGCACAAGCGCACAAAGTGGCGCACGCCATTCCCGCTACGAGCCTCAACGAGTGGCTCTTAGTCTTGTAACATTAGTTGCAACATTTCTCACCTGGAGCATAACAAGGGCAAAGTGATGGTCTTGTGCTAAAATAAGTTATCGTAGTGCCGGCCTCTCGTTCGTAACACTCCTCTGGCAAGTGTAAAACTCCGTAAGCCCTCTACACAAGAACTGTAAAATTTGCCACATCCAATGAGAGTCGAGACCTATTGGTTATAACTCTTCTTACGTATAAATGGAAAATACAGTAAACTATTGGCTTTTGATTGAACTGTATAGGGGGGACGCTAGAGTTACTTCGTATGCAATAGTTTGTCTATCACACTGTAATTTCAATGAGCTCCAGCGATAAAAACATAACTTGCCATAAATTCTACACTGGTCAATCAACGCGCAATCATAGAAATTTCCACCTACGAATGATCGAAAGAGATGGAAAGTCAGGACGTAATTGTAAATAAATAGTAACGCTATTATCTTTTATACATTTAAACTGTAAGCTTTTATGGAGTGTTCAAATAACTCGACTTTTTATAAGTTCTTATAGGACTCATTATATATTTTATACGGTTCGAATTATTAACTCATTACAAAACTAAAATTTATAAACTTCAGTTGGAAGCTCTATCTGTTATCAATTTCAATGAAATTCATAAACATTTTAAAAAATCGTCTTGATTTTATAGGCTGTCACGTTTTACACTTTAAAATTTAAAACGAGATGTGTATATACTTAACATTTTATTTTGACGTATAACCTCGGCGTTTTATAATATAACAAGCATTAAAGCAGAATACTTATTGATTAAAGTACATTAATTTCATTATTAACATCGTGATTTATACGATAACAATAAGGGTATACTGTTTACCCTGTAAATTACAGACAGAATATAGATAGATTATCTTATGCTCTCAAAAACACACCGTGTTTTTTATTAATACTGTCTTATTTCAACTATTTGCTACTGAACATGAATTTGAGATATATTAAAAAATGTATACAAAGTACATACATTTCTGTAAATTTTGTTCAGAATAAATAAGTTAAAAATTCACTTGAAAAACTAAGCTTAAAGCAGAAATATTTAAAATTATAGTTACAGTTTTGTGATTAAAAATACAATCAGTACTAACCAAATTTTGTCCCCAATTCTTATCCACGTGGGCTACGAAAAGTACGAACGTAATGTTATATTTTTCATAGAAAATTGTTTGGTAATTTTCGTTTCAATACAAAAGATTTTTTTTTTGCATCAACTATTCATAATTAATGTAAGAGCAAATATAAATGTAAAGTAAAATAATAGAAAATACACAATAAAATGATAAGTTACACTTTTTTAAGTTTCTTGAGCTCTATAAATGTTCTTAGTTGTTTGAAAATACAATGTTTTTTAGTTCTTGACTAATATGATTATAACATTAGAAAAAGATTTTGCATTTGAAAAATGAAAAAAAAATGAAATTGAACTTTTAAAGCTTTACATAACTAAGAAAATGTACAATTTGGGAATTACTATTAACAGTACTTATTTAACGCTCATGATAATTTAAACAATTTGTGGAGAAACGACAAAGGTTGGTGGTTAGAAAATTAATGGTTTACAAAAAATCAGCGGTATAGACAATGACTAAGGCTAAGAAAAATTAATTTTAACTCAATACGCTTATTTGACAACTGTTAATTTAATATTCGCTGTTTGTGATTTTTATGTAGTAAAAATTTTATGAAATACAAAGCTTTGAAAGCGGTGGATGAGTGGCGGGAAAGCACAAAATGGCGTGCAAGCATTCGAAGCTCCAGAAGAATGAAAATATTGAAAATTCCTTTCGTAAGATGTTGCAACAATCACACGGTGATTTTACTGCAATGACTTCTCGTAAACAAGGAGTATTTACGTAATTCCCAGTTGAGAAGTAAAGGAGATTTGTACCGGGTGCGAGCCGCTTCACAGTATGCGCGAGCGATATTCTCAGCACGATTAATATATGTTAAGGCAAAAATCTAAATGTGACGTTCCCATTCTAAATGTTCCGGAACTAGAGAGCGAGCATACCGCCCGAGCCAACTGCCGAGAACCTAATAGATTACTCTCGAAGCCATTATTGCGCATCCAATTAGATGGGCATTTTTAAACGATGTATAGGAATATAGGATCGGTATATGCCGTATATGGATTATGGCCCACGGGGTGTCGCCATCGCGCGGAAGAATCTGTTAAGCTTTCGCTATTCAAATATTCCCGCCCACCATCGGCAATTAACATAATGATAAGTCCGCTCGATTAAACTGATTATTCATTAACTGATGATTATTCTGATTGATGATTAACATGCAGAATTGCGAGTTGTGTGACAGATCTGAGAGCTGATGCGCTTGATTGCTGCGATAATATATTGATCATCGTTGAGTGATTCTAAAGCTTGCGAGTTGAGAATTGACTCCATTTGGGTTAGCAGAGTTGAAGCCTCTTCAAAAGAAAAACTGTCTCAATAACAATCGTGCGACACTGAGCAATGAGAATTGCTGCTGATCTCGAGAACTCTCCACGAATAACTTTTGGAGATAATTTCAACTCGAAGAAAGTTTTTTGTCCCAGTTAGAATGTAGTGATCGAGGGATTCAATGTTTTGAAGCAAACCTCTTATAAGTGGCTATAAGTCCGATACGGTCGAGTAGTCAAAGACCATCCCTAATGAGCTTCTGAAGTTGTGAAAAAACTCTAATAGAGTACTTGTGTCTTTGTTCTTCTTCTATTCCAAGTTTGAAGTACGAGTGAGTCGGCCTATTATAGTACAACATGGGTAATTGCAGGTGAGGGTATGACTCGAGTCAAAGGTAACTGGCCCATCAATTACTTAGAATAGATGCCTCTTCGTCGGGTAGACTCTACACATTCTAAGGTGCAAGATTTCTCTAAAGATCTGTCACTAACGATTTACTGCAATCAAGTTTTTACTCATTCGAAGTTTTTTATTTCATGGAATCGAATTACAGTGTAATTGCAAACAGTGAATATTCATATTAATAATTGTAAAATAAGTGTATTAGGTTAAAATAAATTTTTATTCGTCTTAATTAATTATTGTCTCTACGGCTAGTTTTTTACATACAATAATTATTTAAGGTTACGAAGTATCAGTAATCAGTAGGTGCATCCGAAAATTTGGTGAATAGTCTTATCGTCCATAGAGTCTCTAATCTAATGAATCCCAACATTAGAGAAATTTGGAAAACTTTTCTAGGAGTTCCGCAACAATATTTGAGCATATGAACATCGGAGGACTTTTTTAATGCAAAACAAGTGCTTTGGATAATGTCGTGTCAATTCCAGATTAGCTGAAAACACGAAGTAGCATGGAGTTCGTTAGTCCACGTCTTATGCATGAGTCATCCTATTATTTATTTAAAATTGGATTTATTACTATTTTATATGCTGTATTGATACCCCTAGCCAAAAAAACGAATCAAGATGGATGGTTTCATAAACAGGATTCACTGTTTCAAATGGTCTTCGAAGAGTTCACAATTCCTCGTAACATCTTGGAGCAGTTAAGAATGATTTTTAATTTAATTAAGACTTCTGAGACTTTGATTCGGCTTAATCTACTGGACATTGCAGTATCTATACTAGATATCCCACTATCTTCCTTGTCGGATCATTTGGATCACTTACTGCGGACACTCAAAATTTGTATGTACTATACTGTATCCATTATTAAATACACGATTGATTGAAGCTACTGCAGTCGAAATACTAATCGTAGGTTCGAAGATTTGAGTCTGCTTCCTTCATATCCAGCACCAGTAGGAGTAGTACCCAACATTACCTTTTGTTACGTTGAGGTAGATCTTATTCTTGAATGTCTAGAAAAATTTAAAAATGTCCATTATGTTCAAAGGGTTAGTGGGATATGATTGCACAAATTAAATGGTCATCCGTCAGAATACGTGAGAATTAGTTCTGATATGAGAGAAATGCCAAATAAAATCAAAATGCATTTAAGTTAGACCATCAGATCGCGTTATTTGTATGGCTCTGCGTGATTCTCGAGAACAACAATGAGCACACCACAAATACAAGGAAAATATCATAGGTTATAAACTGTGGGAGATAAATTGTGCGTATTATAAACAAAAAGTAGTTACTTGAAGTATCCCTAACGACTTTACTTGTATATTGAGTTCATAAAATTCATTTACGCGCCGACTTTATTCGACTAAATGTTCGACGCTCGCCACCTACCGGCCAATACAACATCTTACACCAAGATTTCGCTTGTTTCAAAATATAAGCCCCGCTTATATTACATTACTTTTGTCATCTGATACCTTTTTAGATCTTGTTCTTATTATTTTTTACCTTATTCCATTGAATCGTTTGTTTGTCACTTGTGGACTCTGCTTCGAAACAATTGCCGGATCAGTATCGACACTATCTTTCATTAACTCTGTTTAAAAATTATCTTTGTGCCGTCTCACTTTTAAGGCCGTTATCGTGATCATGTTATCTTATGATATAATATAGTATATAGATACGTACAATACAATGGTAAGATTGTGGAAGCATTTAAACGGAAATAAAATTTGATGAAAAAATAAATATTACGCGTGTGAATAGATTGATTGAAAAATTTTAAATAAAATAAAGCTACACGTGGTTCAATAAAATAAACAACAAATGGCTACAAATTATCATAAGCTTGGAAACAATGTAACGCCATCTGTTGTTGGTCCCGTTGTCCTCGATTACAATCCAGATACTTTCGCAGAAAACTTTACTACAAATTACGAGGTCTTTCGCATATTTTAAATGCATTATCACAAGCTGGGCTTCGAAAGTCCTCTACAACTCAACGGCTTTCCCTAATCCGGCGTCGCGAGATCGCGAATTAAGGACAATTAAATTTTGCGAGGGAGTATATACTCGGAATTAGGTAGCGCATGATTTCGGCAAATATAATTTTGGCGCGGCGAGTGAATCAATCAGGAATCAGGATCGTGTCAACGGATGGAAGAACACTCGAACTTTAGAGCTGAAAGCTGATGTACGATGAATACGTGGAAAAAAGTAAAAAAGATTCAAAACACCCGCTACGCTTGGGCTCGTTTGAACGTGCATTGCACATTGCATATGTGTACAATCATATAAATATATGCGTGGGCATGGCAGGTAAAATATAGCGTGCATCGTCGTATGGTAGGGATTAATGTAAAAGCAATGCGCTTCTGATTTTATGTAAAATGGGTTTCCTATTTGCCTTACAAACAACGGGCTTGTCGAGTTCTTTTTGGGAAAGGTGTTCGCGATCCCTAGCGAATGATTGAAAACGAAACTGCCGGAGCGACGAAGCCTACCGACGATTGTTCCGAACATTCGGGCACAATATAAGGCTAAGCCTTGAAAAGGTCGAGTACTTGCAAGAGGGGTCGATAGACGTAGAACGAGAGAGAGAGAGAGAGAGAGAGAGAGAGAGAGAGAGAGTCAGTGGCTTTTAATTCCGGCACTCTCGATGATTCCGATATCCGAGGGCGAGAAGGCATACAATGCACGTGTTCGCAATTACAACCGCGGTTACGTGTAAGGGGCTTACAAGCAAAACACAGATGCCGCTCGGTATCTGCGCGGGTGCACGAAAGCAGGAGCACGTGCTTAGCTAGGACGGAGATTATAGTGAGGTAATAGTGGAGTGGCGAAGTGTGTTCGCGTGTAAGAAGCGGCCGCCGTCGGTAGGATCGTAAAGAAGAACAGAAACACCAGAGAACGGACTATCGGCGCGCAGTGGACGGATGCGCTTCGTCTAGTCGGGCTTGTCTCTCTTTCGGCCCGTTCACGCGGTCAGCAGCAGCAGCAGTAGTAGCAGCAACAGTAGTAACAGCAACAGTAGTAACAGCAGCAGCTCGGTCGGTTGCGAGGGGGAGGGTCGTAGAACTCGTGAACGTGTGTGGGGCCCCGGCGAGAGGCGAGTGGGTTGCGTGTGCGCGTGCAGTGGCGGCGGCAACGGTGCTTTCGAGAAAGTGAGGGAAAAAAGAAGCGGCGCCGCGCGACCGGACAACGACTGCCACCGAGAGTGCGAGACTCGTCGAGAGACGAGGAGGGACAGTCTTGGTAGTGTGTATGCGTGTGTCACGGCGAGGCTGGGGGGGAGAGAGGCCGAGCGCAAGAGAGAGAGAGAGGGAGTAGTCGAGGACGTCGAGGTGGCCGATAATGTTCCAGAGCTAGAGATTCCTAGCCTCTCTTTACGAGCGGCGTCCAGCGATAGTCCGTAGTTCCTCGATTGTGCGCCGCGGTGTGCCTGAGGGGGGGAGAAGAGATTTCGGCGGGCGCGCGACTACAAAGAGAGGGGCGGGGAGGGGGCCGGAGTGAGGGGCAGCGATAGCGCCGCGGTTGGCGAAGGCGGCGGGGAAGGTAGTGAAGAAGAAGAAGAAGAAGAAGAAGAAGAGACGGAAGTGGCGGAGAAGGAAAGGAGGAGGAAGAAGTGGAGCTGGCCAAAATGCCGAAGCGCCAGAGAAGAGACAGCGAGGTGCGTTCGGGACGGTAAAAATAAGCCACGCCGAGGGTCCGCACAGCACACACGGACGGAAAGACACGACGAGCAGCTCCGGTCGTCTTCATAACGCTTTCTTCCTTTTCTTTCCTCTGTCCCCCGTTCTCGCTCGGTCCTCCTCCTCCTCTCTCCTCCTCCTCCTCATCCTCCTCCTCGTCCGTCTCCTGTATCGCGCGCGCGCACGCACACGCGCGCCCGACACCCACACGGGCGCGAGCGCGCGCGCGCTCTCTCTCTCTCTCTCTCTCTCTCGCCCCTTGACACGCACGCGACACACGGACACAGTTCGTCTCTCCCGTGCGCCCGAGCACCTCAGTGTCTCGCGCGGAGCCTGGGGATCGTGTCCAGGACGACGACGGCGCCGACGAGGAGGAGGAGGTGGCGGCGGTGGCGGTCCGCGATCGCGAATACGACCACTGTAAGGGCCCCGAGCGCGAGAGCCGAGATCACGACGAGGACCAAGTCGGCGATAAAGACGGCGACGAGCAACGCGACCACGACGACCAAGACGACGAAGGCAGCCGGGACGGGGACGAGGACGACCACCACGACGACGACGACGACGACGACGACGACGACAGCCTTGGAGGAGGAACAGAGCACTGAAGAGCCCCTGGGATTCTGTCGGAAAAAACGGCATCGTCTGAAGGGAGATAGAAAAAGAGCGAGACAGAGCGAGCGCGGGGAAAAATACGGAGCGGAGAGGCGCTGCCTGAAATTCACCACCACTGAGCCTCTTAACCTACACACTGCATAATTATTCTTGTTCTCCAAAAGCTTCACAGCACGCGAAAATGGTATTTTCTTTCTTCAATTTTCTATTTTATTCCGTTAGTCCATCCTCGTGTACCCACTCCTCTTCAACAATCCTGCTCATCGTATGTCCTACATTATCACCATTTACACTAATCTTCTCAATCAAAGATTAATTACAAGGCTGATCAGTCTCTTGACTTAGCCTTTATACTGCCATTACTCCTATATGACTATTTATTTCTTACATAGTTTTACAACTTTTGTCATGATCTTCCCTAATCAATGTAACTTGTTGACTCTCCATTTTTTCAAGCAAGATAAGCAAAATTTTTCCTCTTATTCACAGTTATCCATTAAATATTAAATTATTTTGTGTGTGTATATTGTTGTATCGTTTATAATCAAATGAAGGTAATTGCTTCAATCAAAAATGTTCTACGTAATCAATTGACAACCATTATATTACTACATTCTTTTGTATGAAAGTTTTTTAGATCTGCTATTTACAGTGATATAGAAAAGTAATTTATAACAAAATTATTTTGAAAAGCTGCTCCCTTTGTATTTTGTGTATTTTTATATGTTAGGTTCCTAAAACAAGTTTAAGACTTTAGGATTACTTAATGTACTTTTAAACTAGTATATTTTATTTTTGAATAATGGTTTTTCATTTTATATAACTTTATTTGAAATTGTACAATATTCATTGTATATTTTTTTCTTTTACATATATATATTTTTTTAATTTATATTTGTTACTAATACATACTAAATGTATTTTATTATGCAGATAAAAAATATAAATACAAATTAGACCAATTGGATTTCGTTTGCTTCTATATTTATAATTATATTTTGAGACAATGAATTAAAAACTTTCAATACATCAATAGCTTATAATTTTTAAATATTATGGAACGTATTAAATTAGAAATGTTTTTTCTTTAATTTTCTTAATTTAATTACTCAACTATTTGAACATGATTGTGAAGATTTTTATACAATATTACGTAATTTGTGTTATAAATTACTTTATCCAAAATAATAACGGCTATTAAAATACACCTGGAATAAATAAATTTACTTACATTATTTTGAATGATAAAGGTGTAAACGATGACATCTTATTTCTAAGGATATTATAAGTTGTGAAATTTATGTAGCTAATGTCTCTATAACTAAGTCACGCTTTATTGAGTTAAATCTTTTTAAACACTTGTATAATCGTCACTTATTATTTGGATAAATGCAAATGATTTTTTCTTAGATTGTAAATAGTTTGAATTTACATAACGTATATATTTTTCAATTGTTTTTTAAGTAATCCTTCTAAATATTACACACTTTTGAAATTTAAAACATTCATATTTTCTACGAAGATTGAGATTAATCAAATCATTTTCTTAAAAATATAATTTTTGTAATTAATTAGAAAGGAGCCTTAAAATATAACTTTGAATATAAAATTTATGAATACAACTAATAGTTAAATGTTGGATAATATGTTACAAAATTTTCAGTCTACTAATAGTTGAGTGCTAAATTAAGTAATTTCTCTTTAATACTGTTATAATATAAGGTTAATAAATTAAATATTTTTTAAAATAATTGTCATAAACATCAAATATCAATATATGTATACATCCTATTATTATAAAATTTCTGTTATGTAATTAACCATATTATAATTTTCATTATAGGATACCAATAATACAAAGGACAAAAATAAAAAGGGAAAAAACGGTGAATCTGTAGATGAGGTGAGCATGAAATGAATTTTCGCAACGCATAATTCATAACTAATGTAGCTATGACGATTGTATTTGATAATAAGAAATTCCCTCTTTGCATTAATATCATTTAATGAAAGGTAATAATAGAATGCTAGTTTGTTAATAATTTATAATTTTTATTCTATCAAAATTTGTATCGATAAAATCATAATACAAGAGCCTAATATTCTTTTAATATTAAAGTATATTTATTTAAGAATAAATATAATATATTTATGTAAGAATATTTAGACTGAAAACTTGTTAAACGTGAATTAAGTGCTTATACATATTTAGTTACAAAATATTTTGAAAATTTATTTTAATTTTAATTATCAACATAAATGAAAACTTAATATGTGCAATGCGAGCTTCAATAAAATAACCTAACAAAAACAATTTAAGTACAAATGTACATTAGTCCAATCACAGCTGCATTTAAAGTAGAGATTTAGTATTATTATTAAATATTAATGAGTTACTTACATTATATTTAACAACACAGAAAGAAGTAATATAGGCTTAATCAATTTATTTATTTGTAAGAATTATGTATAAGAATCAAGCAGTGATGCATTTGAATCGGCAAATTTAAATAAATGAGACAATATTTTATGAAATTTTAATAAGTCGAAAGTACTTTAGTAAGTGTAATCAAGCAATTGCTTCTGTAATAATGGAAGTATTAATAATTTGGCAAAAATAACGAAGCAAAATATCATGGCAATTGGTGACTGTGAGTAAAGAATCAAATGACTGCGAGCAATATAATTTATCACCAAAGGCAAAATAAAGCAGCCAAGAGGAGGTAAATTAATTAACGAATATAAATAAATAAATGAATATATATATATATATATAAATGGTTTGGGATAAAGACGACTGTTGGGGGTTGTTGTGGCGGGGGTAGGTAGGGGTAAGAGTAAGTAAACCCGAGTGAAGGAGTGCGTGGAAATTTTGGAATAAGTGTAGTGACGCAAGGACGTTTCCTTCATCCGTACTCGAGTAATGATTCGCGTGTACGTATTTGAAAAGTGCGGAAAACCGTGGACTTACAGCGTCAGAATTTATCGATTGCCGTGACGTTTATATTGTACCATCGATAATTAGGCGCGCCAAGTGTACGTAACGCCATTGCACAACGTACAAGTGTATTAACATAGCCGGGCGTACACACTTGTGCCTTGCACACGCGCACACGCGCGCGCGCGCATAAGCATCCGAGCCTGTCCGTATGCACATACACAAATAGAGTGTTTCGTTAGGCTAATTTATTAGCACCGCTCACGGGAGGACTTCCGTGCGTGCGTTCGCGATTTCCATCGAGTTATAAATAAAAAAAGAAAGACGAGAAAGAAGTAGGGGCCGGCGGGAGAGAGGGAGAGAGCCAAAGCCGAGGAGCGAGTAGCCGAGGTAGTGTCGGTGCGCCGACGTTGACCAAACGCGCGGCAGATGGTGCAGCTGACGGGACCGCGAGGAGACGCCGGCATTGTTATTGCGATTACGTGCACAGGTTGGACGACCTGCTCCAACTCCCTCGCATTACGGCTAATCGCTTCCGCGGCACCGCGCCGATAGGAAATAGGCGCCGGCGAAGGCTCGGCCAATCGAGTCCTCTTCGATCCGAGCATCGACTAATCTCCCTCTCACTTTTACTCCTCAGCATTCTTGGTTAATGGCCCGAAATCGGGCCCATGCACAATTTGTCGCATTTATTTTTATAATCGCGTGGCTTGTGCTTCGGACCTCGAGCCTTCCTTCTTCACTGTCGGCAAGATCTTTTTCTGCTCCTCTTCGACCAATACACTTCCCTTCTAATTTAAAGTTATAACGATTTCTTTTTTTTTTTTCTTCTTTTTTTTCTATTTAGAATGAATCTACACAATTCAATATTTACCGGCATGAACTCTTCATTTTTTATATGCGTTTTTCGAATTTTGACGGAGAGTGGTTTTTTTGGGGGGGGGGGTCACGTATTATCTTTGAGCTTGACATAAAAACATCAGTGATTAACTTTAATGATAATGTATACATTTTGTAAGATAACATATTATTTGCTCGATGATACTTATAATAATGATAATTTAAACTCATTAGTTACATTATTTTTTTGTAAATCAATACAGATTCGCAAAACTATATTAAACGTGTACTTTTCAATTGAATTGAATTATAAGATGAACATATTTTATTTATATGGATGCAATCCATCTTCGTAATACTTTTTAATGGGTTACATTAAATTTAATAGATAAACCAATTAGATTTTTTGCTATACAAGTATGAATTATTGTTTGCTATGAATATTGTGTTTTCATTCAAACACATTTATTTAATAGTTTAATCAATAATGAAGTAAGTGTTTTCAATTCTAAAAAAAGAATAGCTCTCAACGATCAACCAAATTTCGTCTTGACTTTATAAACCATTTTAACGCATTGAAATCTTAAACTGATAATGAGATGATATACAAAGCATGCTTCACATTATTTTAATTTGGTTATTTTTGCATAAACATTTTGTTTTCGTATTATATTTTAATGTTAAACTGTATTACACATTTAAACGTACATAACGTATTATACGTATTTAAAATAATCTGTAATTCTGAAAAGATACAATTATACGCATTAAAGTACTTGTACATGAAATATACAACGTTTTTATTTTAAATTATCGTTTACGCTTACTCATGTTATACAATAAACGTATTAAAGTTGGAATACGTGTACAGTTATATTTATAATCATAAATAATAATTTAATTATTACGTATCAATAATAATAATGTCAATGAAGTTATAAATTTGCTAGAATATAAATTACACATCTAGTCATTGTTTATTCAAAGTATATTAAGTGTTATACTTTAATCATTATTATCTTTTATGATCTAAAATTTTTAAATAGTACAACCTTAATTTAATTTTTGTTTACGTTACTCATTAATCTGGACTATTTTTTCTGAATGTATGTCCTTATTAAATAACCTCATTAGGATTCTATGGGATACGTTATATTTGGTGATGACAACAGCGATTTTTTAAACATTTTTGATGATTTGATGATCATGATTGATGAAAGATCAGATACAATAAGCAAATAATGACAAAATATTTTGATATTTTTGTACTATAAATTACGAAAATATAAACTCGTTAAATACAATTAATTAATCAGCTTGCTATAATACTTTGCAATACTTAAAAATGTTGTTTTTCTTATTTACTTCCATATATTAAAATAGCTTTAAACAATATATTTGTTTATTTAAAAGGTAAATTCTTGAAATTTCTTAGTTCGCATTTGCTGTGTATGTTTTTCACTCTTATCAAAGTATTTTATGAAATTTAAAAAATGTTTGCAAATTTTATTACTACATCAGATTAAAAATCGAAAGGAAATTTAGATTTTACATACGTTTTTGAAATTCATATATGTAACTGATCGATCGTCTATGAATGCGGTATTATAAGCATTTCAATATTTTCGGTGATCATAAACACGACATTTGCCTTGATTCTTCGTACGTTTACTATTAGGATGATTCTTAATATATACTAAAGTGTATAAGTTATTATCTCATTTTCATCAACTTAGAGAATTACATACTGATTTATACTTTTAAGTAC
The DNA here is from genome assembly GCA_018907135.1 of Kradibia gibbosae. Classification (NCBI taxonomy): domain Eukaryota; kingdom Metazoa; phylum Arthropoda; class Insecta; order Hymenoptera; family Agaonidae; genus Kradibia; species Kradibia gibbosae. The sequence continues at coordinate 29,287,440 of JACCHX010000001.1, read as the reverse complement.
TTCTAATTTTACACGAGTAATTATTATGATGACGACTTAACGCATTGTAATTATAAATACCACTATTATTATCTTTATATTCTTTGTATTTTTAATCAGAAATTCAAAAAATCAGATATTTTTAGATTCATTCTATTTTTTTTTTTTTAATTATTCTGGAAAGAAGTTTGTAAAAGGAAAAATTTAAACGGAATTGTATGTAGAAGAAAAATATAAAACAAATATACGTGCATAAATTTAAAAAATAGATTTCACCTTATCTTGCTACAGTGTAAAAAGGAATTCGATGTGTATTGTCTATATGGAATTATACGATATTTTGAGTTGATAACTCTGTTTAAAAATACTTATCAGAATTTTATCAAACTTCTTCAGCTACGTTATAAAGTTACAATTAATTTTGACTGGGAGCCATGAGAAAAAAGTTCCTTTAATTTAGAGTTAAGTAAAGTAATGTCAAGTTGGTTCATATTGTATTGGATTTCGTTTAGTGAGTAAATTTTGTTTTTAAATGTACAATATAAGGGTTTAGTTTTACAATCGTATAATAAAATGTTAATTTCTAGAATATACATTTTTGCAGCTTCTATGTACACGTGTAAACTCATCAAAAGGTGCTGGATTTATTCAGCGTTTATCAACTCTTCTGTCAATATATTCCTGGTACAGAAAAACTCGTTGCTACTTAGATTTATGTATTATTCGAATGAATGACTAATCTGCTTTAAAATTCGCAGTATTAATAATAGTTATAGTAGTAATTTTATTTAGTATTGTATCATTTAAAAAATCATAATTATTTGTCACATTAAAACATAAGCTCGGTGTTGTTTCTCGTATTGAATTAATGTGCCATTAATTAATTTATTAAAAAACTCGCTTGCTGACTGACTTCTCTGAGACCGAATTCTCGAGAAGGGAGTTTACTAAGATAAATTACCAGACTTTAGATTAGCTTACCTTTACTTTATCATAGAAGACTTTGCTTATAGGTCGTTTAAAGTGGGTTAGTGCTTTTTGTTTTTGACTTTTTTTCAATTAAATAATTACACTTATCTAGAGTGATTAATCTTACAATTTCAAGATAATCTTCTTATTTCAAAATAAGAAATATTTATTATTACACGAAGAATATTTTTATCACCGAAAGTAAAGAATGTTATCCAATGATTCCTGAATTGCTTGTGCTCACAATACAATGTGGCTCAATCATTAGAGAGAGAGAGAGAGAGAGAGAGAGAGAGAGAGAGAGAGAGAGAGAGAGAGAGAGAGAGAGAGAGAGAGAGAGAGAGAGAGAGAGAGAGAGAGAGACCAAGTAAGTTTTCACGCCTGACAAAAGGTTAATTATTAATAAAGTATCAACGTCAATAGTCGTCTGTCATTCGGATCGACAATTTATAGAAAAATGTCGTTCCGATCTATTTCCAACGCCGATGCACGGCCAAAGGTAGAGAGCAAAGGTGATTTAAAGCGATAAGTAACATTGGCCTCGGACGTCGTCGGTATTCGCTTCCGCACGATCACCGGGGCGATAAGGAAGGCTGTTCTCGGACAGGGGATGACGCTCGAGGAGTTCAGCTACCCCGTGGAGGCTTAACGGGGACAGAAGCAGCTCGGGGACGACTCATGCAGACGCCCCCGGTTCACAGTCGGTGGAGCTCCCGGGGCTCCGGAGGATGCTTTCGTGCCCGGTTATTTCTGAGAGTTGCGGCTCGCGCAAAATAGCGCCCGCAGGCTAATTATATGCGTGCGTCAGCTGGTGCATTCCAGGGGGAGGCTGCAATGACTGCGAGAGCGATGATTACACGAGAAAAAATACGGACGCGTTAACAATCGAGGAGGCTAATGTGCCTCAATGGGGCTCAAACTTACTTTGTGTACTCATGCTGCGGCTATTCTTGCGAGCTACTTACATTACCTTGCTTCCTTCTTTTCAACCCATTGCTTTTCTCATTTTTAATTTAAAGCCATTGATACTACCTGTAAGGAGAAAACAATGTGCTCACCTTTTACCACAACTTCTCTCCATCACAATGACTCAATAATGATATTCGACAATGGTCTCTTACATTATTCTGAGGGCATAAGAATTAAATTTGTATTATCTATTTATATACCTTCAGCGAATTATTCAACAGTTTCATGGAATTTATACGTGGTTGTTTAAACAAATTTTCCACGTCATGTTTCAATTCAGCCAATGCTTTTCCGACCTGGATTACAATTCTATTTAACATATATGTACCATTAAATCTTCGAATCACTTTGGCTTATTTCACATTTTAAGACTGAATAATACCATAATTTAAAATTCTTTTCTTAATAATTTGTAATAATCCTAAAGACACATCCAAAGACAAAGACACAATATTTATTCAACACATACTGAGTTTCAATGGTACACAATTGTCTCTAATGAATTACTAACAAAAATAAAAATTTAATACCGTAGAAACGAGTATAAAGTTAAAAAATCATTAGGAAAATCAACTTAATAGTCGGGCGCCGGTAGATTTATGAGGTATTACTGTTACAGATTGCAAAATAATATCTTACGAACTTTAGATTACCTTTTTTTTCATTTTGAACAATCTATATAAGTTTTTAACCTTACTTAGTATTTGAAGCTTAAACAAAATTTGCTTATTCGATAAAATTTAATAAGCTTGTAATTTCAAACGATGAATCTTATGTTAACAAGACAAATTTTTCATTGAAAATGACTAGAAGTTTAAAGTAATCGAAGTTAAAAGACAATTTTTTAAATTTTTGAAGAAAAATAGAGTCTATAGAAAGTTTATTTCATAAATTATCCAAAGTAAATATCTGCGCGTATTTTATAATTATAGCATCTGACCTATAAGAGTATCAATAAATAATGTTATTTATAAGTGCAATTTAGCTGTAGAAAATATGGAGGCAATAGTTATGTGATTAAATACTAGTAAAATGTATTTAGTATTATTTTAATGTATTGGAAATTGATTTATTGGATTGGAGAGTTGGTCATGATCTGATTGGAAATTGCTTAGGCATGATTTGAAACTTAAAATAATTGCTTTCGCCGAATGTTTTCAAATATAATATACATTATTTACATTTGAATTGACGCTTAATTTAAGAACTCTCTTTATTGCAGATTGCGTTTTTTTTATATTTATTTTTATCATTATAGATTGAAAATTAATAATTAGTACTGTTGAATTGAGAATAAATCCTGTAATTACATAAATAAGAATGTTAGTCGTTGTTGATTAATAATTGACTGAATTGATTGAATTTATTCGTATTGAATATAACATTCAATTTCATCCATTTATTTTAAAATCAATTTATGGATTTTTTCTTACTTCAATAAACATGTAATCATTCGGGAAAATGCATGCATCCTTGATAAAATGTTTAATTGATCAAAAAGCAATTTGCAAAAAGCTTCTAGTTTCAAATGTACTTAAGATTGACAAACGAAACATTTATCATGCAATCTTATTTATTTGTCCTGTTTTTCAAATAAATTTTCTTATGCGGTTATTTACAGAATTCATTTATAGATTTATAAGTGACCAAATTAATAAAAATTACAGTGATTTCCCATAAAATACTTTCGCTATTATACGACTTATGTTAATCGATCTTGGATAAATTTGTAACGCTGGCACTTGCACGTAATAATCAAGCGTTTAAATACATAAATGTATAAATGGAAAGAAGACTTGTCACAAATTCGTTTTATGAATAGAATTACAGTAGTGAAAATAAAAAATGTTCTTAACTGAATAATTTTTATTAGCCTTTTCATTCTAAAGCGTTGGTAATGCCAGAAGTTGGCAAAAGCTTTAACAGCAATTTGATATATGAAAGTGGCGTTGGGGGTGTCGGTAAGGTACGAAGCTTATTTAAAATAAGTCCAGGCTATTCCAGGCTCATTGTCTTTACGATATTATTCGAATTAGCAATTAAGTAATGAAAAGGACACGTTTAGCGAAGAGGCTCTTAACGATGGGTATTTCAAATGTCGAAGGCTGTCCGGAGAACAAAATTTCACGAGACTAACTAATGTGTTTGAGTAACGTAAAAAAAGGAAATACACACACACACACGTATATATATAAATATATATATATATATATATATATATATATAGAGAGAGAGAGAGAGAGAGAGAGAGAGAGAGAGGGAGACAGAGGACGAATCGTGTACACGCCCAATGATAATGCGGCGGGAGAAGGTGGTGGAGGAGGAGGAGGAAGGTAAGGCGGCGGTGCGTGTGCGAGCGCGTCATGCATGGCAAATGGGGGGGAGGGTATAGTGTGAACCTTTGGCTCTTTCCGATCCACTCTCCGTCTCTCTCCGCATCCACCTCCACCTCTTCGTCCGCCACCTTCTCGAGGCTCGCCGCGGTGGTGTCCCGTGTCGCGTGGTGGCGAGCCTCCTCACGTAGACCGGCAGCAGCGAGCGGGGCGATTTGGTCGGGGCCGCTGCCAGTGTCAGCCTCCAGTTTCGTCTTCGCCGCGCTTCGCCCATGACGTGTCCCGGCCGTCGTCGTCGCCGTCGTCGTCGTCGTCGTCGTGACAGTGGTGGTAGTAGTGCCGGTGACGGTGACGGTGCCGCTGGTGGTGAAATAGCGGTCGTCGCTGCCGCGCACTCGAGTTCGACGCCGCGGCATCCGACCGCGTCCCGAGGATCCCATTAGCTCTGGAGCAGCTCGGCCTCCCGAGAACGGCGCGGCCGCGTGCCCTCGTGACTCTCCTGGGCTCGGACGGACCCGCGCGCCCACCGATCAAGCCCACCGATTCCCTCCCCAACCCAGCAAGTGTGCGGGAAGTGCGCACGTGCGTGGCCTATGAGTGAGAGAGGTGTGAATATGGCGGTGATTTGGTGAAATGGAATATCTTTGTTCTTGGTTCAAAGCCGGAAGAGCTACGCTTTTTCGAACGGACACCGTTTCTCGTTTTGTTTTATTTTGCCCGACTCCGTTTAAGGACCATCTGTGCTTTTAAGTGGCCGATCGAGTCCCTTTAGATTTTATGGAATACTATTTATCAGGATTCTACAAGTTTTTATGCAATACTCACCTTCTTGCTTGCATTGTAATAATTATTCCGGTTGTATTTATACAGTCGACATACGTCCCCTACGCTACTCGCTACTTTCTTAAGAAAATAATTAAATCATTCAAGTGAGAGGGTTAACACGACAAATTGCGCCACATTCCATCTGCTGTTCACGATAATCTATATTTCATAGCATTTCTTTTGAGTCGAGAAATCGATTATAATTATTAAAAATTAAAATACACGATTATACTCTAAAGTGCAGTAGTTTATAATGGTTAAGTTGATCAAAACGTAAATCCTCGTTGACATTGACAAACGGGTAGATTTTACATCGGTTATTGTAAAATTGGTAGTTGGTCATCGATGAAATATTTTGTACTGTAATACTGGGCCCAAGATAATCTCGGAAGCTTTAATTTTTGTTAGACGAAAGATTGCATTGGTGCTGCTCTACTAATATGTGTGAGCATACATTGCCATTGATTTTCATAATACGGAATTCAAACATATATAATATGCCTAACTTAAGGTAACTCTGCCTGGAGCAGCAGCTGTATGGTGGTTACATTTTCAAGGCTCCATTCAATTCAAAGCGCTGAGGTTACGGTTTTTCTTTTTATATTCCTAATGTTAAATACACCGAGCAAGCGGGGCTGTTAGAGGAAACAAAAATTAGGCTTATAACAGTTCTTATCGACAATAGAATACTAAGCATACATACAAAGTCTTGTTTGAACTTTCGTTAAATTTCAATTTCTCATTTTGTCACTGCTGGGACGTTCGTCGCATTACGCTCGCATTGAAACAGTGTACAAAATGAATGATTATAGGCTATAGAGGGGGCCGTTCTACAGATGATTGTTTTGTCCTTAGATACGAATCAAATACGTTTTGCGTTTGCACGGGCAGCTAATTTTTCGTAAAAATCATAAATTTTCGGCTCCGAACTGTGTAGAAATCAAGTTCGACTATTGCTCCTCAACGAAGGAGAGAACACAACCGCGTCAAAGGAGAAGAGAAAAAAGAATAAAACGCATTATTATAAGTTTAAAAATAGGTCACATTCTTCCATCGTGATGACCACACTTGAGGAAAAAGAAGAAAAAAAAGCCGTAAAAAACAACAAAGATATACTCAGCGCTAAAGAATTTTCCCAATATATACGACGCGACGCGCACACAGTGAAATCAATATTGCGCAATCAAGCCTTCCTGTACGTCTACTATGTGCTGCGTGTACGCGCATTTATATCGTCTGCGCTCGAATTTTCGAGAAACGATCGTCGGTGTATTATAAATCGTCGTTTCAAAGGCGTTACGGGATAAGCGCCGACCTCGTGCGCGTACACGAATCGTGGCTGACGTTTAATAAATTGTGATTAATTGCCGGCAATTCTTATATACACCAGACACCTTGCTCTTTCTACTTCTACTCCTCTTCCTCCACCCTCGCATTCACGACCACCAGCACCACCTCATCCCTCGCCGCTCAGCTCATTAGCCTCTGATCCTCGACGTCATGCTCGCGCGCACTTAGAGCTCTTGTTTTTTCCACAGCCTTGTCCTGTGTACAACAGCCGACTATCGCGGACACGTAGGCGTACTCAAAAATGTTTCGGCTCTCGGGCACTTCAGCGTGCTTGATCTGCCGCATAATCTCAGTGTTCACTTACTACGTGTACTGTTTTATTCTTCCGAAAACTTATTTATTGTAAAAAAATTATATAAAAAAAAAAAAAAAAACCTCTAGTGGCTCCGTGGAAAATGGGTCGTTTTCGTCTTTCCAATTGCATTTTGGGTAGATGCGTGCACTCGTATAATTGTACATGAAATACATCCATTTTACAAAAATAATACAAAATTGAGCTTAGTTCAATAGCTTAAATAAGTTGATATTACCTTAAATGTTTTCCATTCAGTTTGTTAAAAATATTTTTAAAGAGTTTCAATCGTTGATTAACATTTTCGATCGTCATTTGAATTGTTTTTGTATTTTCGAAAATTTATGATGGAATTAAAATAAAAAATATTAACAAAAAAGTCACAAATAGTTAAAGCAAGTAATCTCTGAGGTTTACCGTTGATTAATTTAGGTTTAAAGTTATTTTTTACATTTATCAGAAGTTTATCAAAAGAATATTCTGACTGTATCAATTATGTTTTTATTTGGTAAATTGAAAAGCATTGTACCAATATTTACACTGAGTGATCAATCACATTTCTTCATAGATCAATTTTATAAGCTTAAGGATGTTGGAATTATATATATTACGTAGTCTGTAGAAGCATCGTTTAAAATACTTTTTCATAATCAAAAAACAATTTTATGGAAAAATATACTTCATATTAACAACAGCTTATTAAAACCTTTTGATTCTATCATTGTTTTATTTAACTAATTAAAAAATTCTACAACTGTTTTAATAAAAACTTTGTATTATATTAAAGTAACCTTATCTTGGGCATATATAAACGGTAATAGCAAAGTTATAAATTAAATTGAAGGAAGAACAATTATTTTACTAAAATTTACGCTAGAGAAGCTATCCAACTTAAAAGATGTGAAATTTCTACATTATATTAATAGCTTATTTATTTCATATTAGGAATCTAAAAGTAATATCGATTTAATGCAAATACAAAGAGACTTGATAATTGATACGTCTCATTGTTGGTATATATTCAATATATCTTTCCAATACAAGACTTACTTACCTGTTGATATTCTAAAATCATTCTTATCGGGACAAGAAACCATATAATCTTGAATCTAATGCGTCCATTAAATTTGAGAATATTACGTATTGAAATACGTAAAATTATGTTTTTAAATAATGCATTGAATTTCATATATTATAAATAAAATGAATAATTTTTATATTTTTATACGAATTTGAATGAACGTAGATAATGCATAAACGAATAAAGAAAAAGAAATTTTTTTAATAATTTTTCTTTCTTAAAATGATATTTTTTCTATATAGTTGAATTATACTATGAAGATATGGATCATTGTTTAAATTGAATATGGTATATACAAAAAAAGTTTCTATTGTTAGTCTCATACATTAAAGAGAACGAAAAAATACGATGGAAAATAAAATACAGCAATCTTATAATATATATGTTAGCTAAACTTTATAATCACACACGCACGCTCGTATGTTGTGTGGGTGTGTGCGCGCGTGCGCGTGCGTGTGTGCTGTATTAAATGTAATATTAAATATACTCGTTTTGTTCTGTTAATCTTAATGATTTTTAACAACACATTTTTTAATAATAACGATGTTTTATTTGATTAATACATGTATTTTTTTTTTATTGTATTTAGAAAAGAATTACTGCAAATTTAATTGCATAAATATATATATAGGAGTAATTAGAGAAACATCATTAGTCTAATTTTATATATTTAAGCGCGAGTTTATTATTAGTTAAATAAATTTTTACTTTAAAAGTTCATTACTTTTTAGTTAAATTTTAACTAATGAAACTCTTGATTTTAATAATAAAAATTTTAAGCAAAACTGTTAATTAATATATATTTAACATAGTCAATTATACTGCAGTTTAATATATCACTTTTAATTATTCTTGTTGTCTTTATTTTAAGTCTTAATAGTGTCGGCTTTACTAAATTTTGTTTCAATAGGTTAATACAAAGTTAATTTTAATATATTAATTGAAATCATTTAAAACTTGAAAAATTGTCATTTAATTTGTATCCATAACTATAAATACTTTTATTACTATTATAGATATATCTATAAAACATTATAAATATATATCATAAAACTGTAAATCAATTCTCAAATCTAGAAGTTTGCAAAACATAATTTGAAAATAGCAAGAAAATTGATTACAGTATAAAAAGAAAGATAACATAAAAATTATGTTTTTCTTCTTATTGGACAATCAATTTACAATGTACAATTTATTTGATATAACTTAAATAAGTACATATAAATAATAGTAAAATTCTGGAAAAACGAGCATTCTACAAACAGTCGGTGAAAAGCCTTGAATAATTAATAAATTCTTATATAAGAAAAAAAAATTAGAATATATATAAGAATATTATTTAGTCAACGTGTCTTCGGGAGTTCTACATATATATAAAAGGATTTCAATCAGTATAAATCAATTTTTTTTCTTATACGAAACAAATATTATTGTTTTTAGAACAATTTACTTTTTTAAAATTTTAATATAAATTTAAAAAAACGAGTGTTTATTTTGATGTTTAAATAGACATAAAAAGTATTCTTTATATTTTATAAAGATGTAAATGTGATAACTAAATGTGATTATAAATAAAGATAAAAACAAAAAAGATTTGTAATGATAAAAATCAACTGATTCTAATAAAAACTCTATCAGTTTAGATAATTTATATAATTTTAAAGAAATACAGAATTAAAAATATTTTGTGCTCAAGTAAGGAAATAGAATGTGTTTTTTAATAGTATGAGTTGATTTATTTCATCAACTATACAATCATATAGCCTTACGATCTTCGTTATTTAACTGCTTCTCACATCTTTTATATGTACGTATGTATGTACACACAAACGTCCGCGCGCCTACACAAACACACGCAGACGCACACACATATATTATGTAATTTTAAGTTGAATTCATTTATACTTATGTGATTTAACGCAAATATGTGCAAGTAGTAGCAAGTTATGATGCATTGAGTTTATTTATAATAAATCATTGGACAGCGTGTTATAAATATAAATAACGCGATAAAGGCGTGGGTTATTTTGCGTGTCACGAGTGAGTCTCGGAAGATTTTAACGCGGAAATATTGTCCAGTACTGGCTAGTCCATATTGTTTACGTGACATTGAAATGATTGTGCAGAAGTGATACTATCCAATACCAGTATTTTCTTAATCACATTTGATGCTGGGCTCATAAATATTACATTAAGAAAAGTCTTCGTTTGTAGAATATTGCCAAGAAATATTATTTTTTTGCGGAATAGCAGCGTTTTCAATGAAGAATAACATCAAAAGAAATTTAATAGAAAAAGTTATCTTAATTATAATTATTTTAACTATACGCACTTAAATGTTTTTTGCATGGTATATAATTGTTTTAAAAAACTGCATTAGTTCAATTTCGAAAAATATCATAGATATATATTAATAAACAATGAGCTATTACAAAGGACGCGTTTTTAAATAAAATTCCAAAAGTACATTCGATCGTTTGCATGTCATGCGTTGGACTTATGATTTTTAGAGGCTATACATCTCTTATTGTTCATTTTATAATATACATATGAATAAAAAGCGTCCCTGAGCCTCCTAGACGCTAAAAAGATAACCTTGGAAACGTTTTTCACCGACATCTTCTATAATGCGTGAATGTGGTCTCGCTTTTTGGCTCATGCTGCATATCGAATTTAATTTATTGAGTGTGTGACCATTTTTAATTAATAGTATGTTCAAACGCAGTTAAATAATTAGTATTTTTGAATTTCAAATGACGTTTACAATTATCAATCTTAAGTATGATTCCGATGTGATAACAGATTGGTATGCATTTTATATCTCATATGATATATTTTTTCAAGAAATAAGCTTTTGTTATAAAAATCTTTGTAAACTTACGTTCGTTTTACCATTTTTTGCTAGCTAATTATAATTTTCAAATTCCAAATAAATCTTTATAATATATATATATATATATATTTTTTTTTTCATTAAATTCAAAATTTTCATGAAAGTTTATAATGAAAGTTCATAATTTATTTTATTGTTTATATATTCATAATGGAAATTTTCTGTATTAGATTTTATGTATAGTTGGTTTGAAATTTATTGGAAACCTTTTGTATTGAAGATATTTTAATCTTCTAGGTGAAAAAAAGATATTGCTAAATATTTATATTTTTCTCGAGTATATATGTTGTTGATATTAGTTTTCATGTATAGTCATAAGGTTCGAATTATTATAAAATAATACGTATAAAATAATACGTAAGATGTAGTTTCAAGTTTTGTCGATCTATAAAACTCTGCATACAGTATGATATCGTTGGATTAAGTAATTTGCTTATAATCGATGATAGCAAAATATATTTAAAAATTATTTATATTCTTATGATGAATAATTTTATCAAAGAATTGTTTAGATATAGACTGATTCAGTATTTAAACCTTCGGTAAAAAGACGTTATCATAATTTTTAAGATTAAGTATGGAGATGTCGAGGTATCAAAGTTTTTGTTTCTTTTTTCAAAAGTTGTTTTTGTCGAAAAATCTTTATACAAGAAAAGAAGATTTTTACATTATAACACTTACATATTTATGAAAAAAATTTTAATTACAAATTGATAAATCTTAATTAACGTTGAGTATTTTACCGATTGAATTTTTAACATACACTTAACATCAAAAATACGATTTCGAATACTCGTTTACTCTACCCATAAATCGATTTTATGTGTAAAGAAGATTTACATTCAGAGTATGGAATATGTACAGTAAATGATAAAAGTATTCCATTAAATTTGTATCTTATTGTTATCGTGTTTCTTAAGTGTTAATTAAAAATATTGCATTAAAAATAATTTTTTACTTAAATACAATTCTACTTTATATTTTTCGGCAAAATAATATATATTGTCATGTTATTTTAACGTGAAAAATTATCCTTTGCAAACAATTTATGTTAAAATTAAAAATTAAAATACGCGCAAATAAACATAGTATAATTAAATAAATAATTAAATAATAAACATTACAACGACATACATGAAAATTAAAATTATAATTGAATCCCTATTAAATTTTATTAAATATTATACAACACGAAATGATAATGAAATATTTATTATATTGAATAAAATGATTACACTTTATTACATTGTAGAAAGTTAGTGTAAAATAATAATTGTCGTGTGTACTTTTAATAATAAAATTTAATGAGTAAGCATCAATAATGTATCTAAAAATTAATTATCTTACACAATAATATACTCAATAACTCCATATGTTTGCAGTATAAAAATAAATTTGTACAAATCTATAAAATTAATTTGATTCGAGTTTATTTTTTTTTTTTTTACAAATTCTATGCATTACAAGTATATAAAAATCAATTGTTTCCTATTGTCGTTTTTATTAGAAATAATATAATTTTAAAGCCTAATATGTGTATTTAAAGAGTAGATTGCATTTAATGTTTAAGGAAACGATATCTACGTAGATTAAAACAATATTATGAAATTGTGTGTTGAGGATAATTTTTTCGTTAATGAAAACATGTCACAGAATTTGAAATCTCATTTCTTTGCATTATTATTTATATTCGCGATACGATATCAAGATATTAATTCTTCATGTAAACTAATTGACAAGTGTATTAATAAAAATCTAACATTCGTAGTTCATTTTTATGTTAAAAGTGTGTGATAAATATCGCTTTGAACATACCTGGTGCAAAATAAATATAAACATTTATACGACTGTTGTACAGCTCAGTTATCGAGTAATTCATAGTAATATTTTTGACGATAAGGAGCTGAGTGTAAAATTTAGGTAGCTGGCGAACGTTATTTGACTCTTCGATATTAACTAGTAGCATTGGCGTAAAGAAAAATAAGTGCTTGGAACGTGCACGTGAGCAAGAAATGGAATCGGCCTGTCGTGGCTTAGCGAGGAGGCCGTAATTATCATCGGGAGCTCACATTTGGGGTGGGCTCATCTTATGGTGGACCGTAGCGGTGGCGATATGCTGATCAAGTGGAATTCGCACACAGTAACACAAAAGCTTCGGTCTCCTGTGCGCACGAAAAAAGGACGACAGCAGCTGAGCTGAGTCTGCCCGATTATATTCAAGGAGGAAAAAATGCAGACCTTCAGTGGCCTGGCCTTTGGAAATGTGTTTAAGAAGAAGGCACGTGTCGTTTCTATTGATGGTTTTCATCTTCAGCTTCCTCCATACTTATACTTATTATACATCAAATTCTCCACCTTTCGAGGCTTCTTTATTCTATTATGCCACTTTAAAAACTTGGGGCTTGCCGATCAATCTTTTTTCACCCATTCACAGAGCATATTTTCATCAAAACTCTTTTCATTTTTAATTTTCTACGTAGCAATTGTATTGTATTGTAACAAATATTGCTTTTTTTTGGAATTGAAATTTGAAATATCTATTCCAAACGCGTCATTTTATGTTTATAGGCAGGCGTACAAACGCAAAATGTGTGAAAAAAATTTCAATACCTGTGCTTTACAGTACCACCAGAGTAAGTAGTTGGTATTCTAATTGTATTTTGAATAGGAACATGAAACTTTTGAAAACTTTTTCAGATACAACCTTATTGCACATAAATAATCGTATAAAATGATAAAGCAATTTTAAAATGTTTTTCATACTTAAGCTTTCATTTAGGATGTTTAACGTGAACTTCTATTTTTTAAATTTTATGTCAATAGTGAATCAATAATATGTTCGACTCTTTTAAAAAGTTTAATCCTTTACAATTTTTGGAAAATTGTCGCAATCGCTTCATTGCCATCATTCAAATTGAAGCCCTTATAATTTATAATTCTAAGCAAATTTCTTATTTATAAATCTCTAAACGTGTATTAAGATCAATTTTACTTTGTAATTGTGAAAATGTGGATTACAAAATTTATGTGTTACATTACATTATTATATTATCCATATGGCTTGGAATAACATTTAAAGTTCAACTGTAGATAATGAATTTTGAAAGCTTGTTCAACATAGCAAATATCCGAATAAATATTATAAAAAATGTACACCATTACTCCAAATTCACAGCATTTACATTAATTTCATTTTATATTCGTTTTTTGTTTTTGTTTCGTTTTCTGTGTGGAGAATGTTTTGTGCTCGACATTATAGATGCCATGCGTAGTAGAGCAAACGTCTTAAAGATTATTTCTAGAATACATAATGTACATATGTCCCCTTTCTGCGTATCTCAAATTTGGTGAATTGATAGCTGCTGATTTCTCACGAATCTTTAAATTCATGCGAATCTTTAGCATTCGCTTTATTAAAATCGATTTTTAAGGGAACAGCTCCAACTCAGTGATGTACTTTATTTTTAAATCGTAAACACGTCCTTCGAGCACTTTTTTTTTTATCATTTGTGCGCGATAATGCGAGCTGACTGTCATTTTATGATTTTTTTTACCATAACTGAAAACCTAATAATTAATAATTAATTAAATAAATGAATATTTATGAATTAATATTAATAATGAAAGATCAATAACAATGTATACTGAAATATTTCTAAACTATATTTAAATTAACCGGAAATGTTTGAATTTTCATCTAGTCGAAGCTTGTGTAAAATAAATTCAGAAACCCAATTAAAAATGCCTACACCACTCGTATGATAATTATTTTATCTGAAATGTGTACATAATGTATAATCATGGCAATTATAGGTTTCTGTCTTAATCCGGTTGCAAAATTGTTTGTTTGCAATTATCGATGTTTCTTTGAATTAAATTCAAGTTGCATTCATAGACCCAATGCTAAACAAAAATGAACTTGTGAGTTTCGCCAAATACGCGGCTCGTATATGAAATACCAGCCAGGCATTAATGGATACATTTGTAACATAAAAGTAATAATTTTCGAAGCATCGTCACGTACGTTTGTTGCGGGCTTGTGTAAAATCGACCTATTTATTTTTCCTGATGTTGCTTGTATTCAGACTCCCGGTACGATTACATGCTTCTTTGCATTTTAGGCTAACAAAGTAGCGAGTGGTTCTCCTAATGCCAATGCACCACCGCCGCCAACGCTGATAAACAAAATCAAGTACCAGCCAGGGGTTTCGGTGATAAAGAAGGACAAGCGCCAGAGTAGCTCGAGATTCAATGTATCAAAAAATCGGGAGCTTCAAAAATTGCCAAATCTTTGTGGTGAGTATCACTTCCCGTAATAATTGCGTATGCGCATAATATATATGTATGCACACGTATTCATTTACATATGTACGAGGTGCTTTCTTGAGCTGCGTATTCGAATCGAACAAAATAACATTATTTACTTTTGGCTTAATCTAAAGATTGTTGTTTAATTCGGTTCAATTTAATTTAATTGCGCGGATTCCGGTACAATTTTGCTCTTATTACTTTTACGAAAGATTTAATAATACAACGCAGGAGACATTTTTAAAATCGCACACACTTACATGGTCTTTTTAATTATGCTTTTTATAAAAAAATATTATAAACAACTAATCTATTTTAAAAATACTATGTATTTTATACACGTATATATATATATATATATATATATATTTATATGTGTAAGAAGTTGATGCATATTTTCGAAACGACCACAAATACTAAAAAAAACCATACATCATAGGCATAATAACTTATAGTTCATGCTAATTTTAACTTCTATAAGAAACAGAATAAGAATGTCTTATTTTTCTTTTTCTTATAAGCTATTTATTCAAAGATTTGTTTTTTATTGGTGATATTAATACATTTAAATAAATAAGGTCAAATTAATGAAAATAGAATACATTAATAAAAATAAATTTAAACAATCCCGTTTTATCATTCAAAATTTCTGTAAAGTTGATACAATAAAGGAACAAAATAACTTTTACCCTTAGTAATTAATATTAAAAACACGAATTTTAATAACACTACAGAAAAGCAACTCCTTGTATCAAAATTATCTAGCCTACTTGCTTTTATTATAAATTTATTATAAATGGGTTACTAATATTAGGGTAGTTTAGATCATAATTTAAAGATCATACTTTAAAAAGTTCGTATTGCAATGATGAATACGATCTACAAAAATTTTATTAAATTACTAAAAAATTTGATTTTATATTTTTTTAAAGATCTCAGAGTACTAAAAAATTCTGTTTACGTTAACAATAGTTGATTTATTTATGTACTACCATCAAATAAACAAATTGTTTTACATAGTAATGTATATTTTTACAATTGATTAATTAATTTTGTTTTATCTGAAGCTAATTTTAGTTTTTACTATTTTTATATATATTTTTTTATAATGTACGTTTTAAATTAAATTTAAAAAATACAAACAAAATACATTAAATTTATTATATTTTCATTGCATATTATAAATTTGTTTAAGTATAAACATAAGATTTTATGATTAAATTGATAAGTTATGTATAAATATTTCAAACCATTTGTACAATCTCTGGATGTGATCTAAGTATCTAATTTTATTGCGATATTTATGATTGTGTTAATTTAAAAATTACAACAATTTCTTTAAAAAACATCAATTTCTGTATAAGATATTTTCAAGTGAATCTTTCATAACGTTAAATTTTATTTGATTTCTATAAATAAATTTTAATTAAATGATATCTATTATATTATAAAACGTTTTATTTTTTCATAAACGAAGTAAAAGCAGTGAAATATACATAATCTAATAGAACCTTTTATAAATTTTGTTAAACATGGCACGCTGTATTTCTTAAACGACGCCTCGTAAAATATTTTTTATTTTTTATAACTTTGTTTACTTATCAATATTTTTTTTTTATTCTTGGGAGTACACATTTATATATATTTATAATTGTTAACAAAATATTAGACTGTCAAGTATTACAGTTCAAATTTTTTTTATTTACTTGAATATATACATATTTAAAGCATAGTTATTATCATATTATTATATTTTGGTTAAGAAAATTTGTTTTAATAATAAGAATAAAAATAATCTTAATAATTATAATTTATGAAATTACATTGTTTTAATCTAAATATACTGTATTGTATACTCTCCGATGTTTTCAAAGCCATTAGGGAAATTTGTATAATGTTTATTCACATAAATCTTTGCAAAAATACTTCATCTATTTATTATTGAAAAATCCATTTGAGAGTACCAGCTTTTTAAAATGATTTAATAGCACGTACCTTAACAAGTGCATTTATGAAGTCGGTCGCGGAAATAAATTATTTATATTACACAAATTAATACTGTTGCCCAATTTATATGAACTTGATTGAAAATTTTAATATTGGATAAAGTTTTGGTAAAATTATAGATTAATCAAAGCAAGTATATGCAACTAAATAAAAACAATAGGCACATTGCAAAATAATTTTACTTTATGTTACAAAAAATGTAGAATTTTTTAAAAATATTAATGATAAAAGAGAATTAATAATAGTTAGACTATGATTTTAAGATGTCTGTAACTAATTGCTTACAAAGGCAATAAACATGTAAATGTTTAAGTAAACTTGCGTTTTTGCGTCATTTTTAGCAAAAAATACGATTATATATTTACCAAACAAATTTTCCCGCTCAAATAAAAAAACAAAAAGATTGCGCAATTAATTCTAGTACAAGTGAAGGCGCACGCGAGGACGCGCTAGTATAGAAAAACAAGAAATAATTATGGAAATGCATTACTTAAAATTCATGACCTTTATCCTTCATCTAAAGTCATATTTACTACTTTTATTTTGTTGCAAGTTAACCCGTAAATTGACGACGTAAATTTTTCTAATTGACGTTTTTCAAACTATTTTCTTACATTTTTCTGAATAAGCCGCGAATTTACATCGATGAACAATTTTTTTCTTCTTCACGAAAATGTTATAGAATGAAAAAAATTCTCAAAAGAAAAAGTTATATTTTGATTTGGTAGAAGAAGCGAGCGAGTCATGTTGTGAAGAACAGGTAAAACTTGTTAAAAAAGAAAGGAGGGAAAAGTTACACAGTTATTCCAGTTTTCTCCAATGCTTAGATACTCTGACGATACCTAAGTTCATATGTTGCTCCAAAGAACTTAATTCTTTCAATAACGACTTTGTTTTTTAATTATGTATGTCAATTAATTAGAAGAAAAAAGAAACTTTGAATCAAAAAATTCTTTACTTAATTCTGCAGCATGTAGTTGTGTAAATATTTTTTAGTAAATCTTTTTGTGCATAAAAAAAACCGACATACATATTTTAATTCTAGTTTCAATTGAATGCTTAATCCGGAGAAAAGTACAATGATTTCTTTTAAGAAATTTTAATAATATTTTTAATATATTGTACAACCCTATATTATTAATAGAAATAATATTTGATTTACCCTATTTTATTGAGATAAAGTGCCGATTATAATTTAAACAAAGACGTTCCACGTTTATATTAATGGAACCTTTTTACGCTCAAGTACAATTCTTAATTGCAAATTACGTTAGATTATATCTTGTGTTTAGCTCGTCGATGTATTAATAATTTTTTTTACATTTTTTTCTAGACTGTTTGAAATAATTCTAAAGGTCTCATAATTCTTGTAAAATTCAACTTTATATAAATATTTTTAATGATATAATAGAATGAGCAACAATTTTAATATATTTGAGTACCTCCTTTAGTTAATTATGTATTAAAGTATCATAAATTGTCCTACAGTTCGTTGCCGCTTTAATTGAACATCAAAATATTTCCATTTATAAAGACAGTCAAACAAGTTAAAAAAATAAAGTGTATATTAAAATTAATTCTGTATTTGTTCAGAATAGTTTTAATTCAGATTAATAGAAGTCATTAATTCACAGAAGTTCTACTAGAAGTTCTAAAATAAGTATCATAGAAAAATTTTAAGTGCCCATCTGAAATAAATTACTATCATCATTATAAAACTAAAATTTTTGTACCTTTCTTTTTGCTCGATTTATCAATTGCCGAATTTTTATCTTCATTTTAAAAATTATATATTATATAATAAAAATGATGTGAGTAAAAGACATATAGTATACGATAAGAGTTATAAGAAACATAATTCTAATATTCAGCTGATTATGAAATATCAATAAAAGTACTAAATAATATTTTTAGTTTTAAATTGAGTTAATTAAGTTTTACCAAAAATTTAATTGGAATATCAAAGACATGTTATGAATTATGAATTGGTAAAATAAATCGTAAATGCAAAACATAATAAAGATAGAAAATTTCTTTTGTGCCACTTTTATTATACTATTTTGATTCCTATTTACAATTAATTAATTCATCATACAATTAATTTTTATAGAATTTATGGAATTTTAAACTGTTCATTATCGTATTATATAAGTATGCACATTCTTTTTAATTCGTGTACTTTTAAAGTACTCATTGAGTAGATGAACTATTTATTCTGTGTATAATGAAAAATTTATCTAGTAAATTTAGCGTTTAACAATATGAATATTGTAAATATTATTGTGAAGTAATTGAATGTACCTTGTACAAATAATAATATTTACAATAAAAATTTGAGCGGTACACGAATTTGCTTATTTTAATAGTATTTACAGATCTTGTATTGTAATTTTAACAATTTGTTGACATTAATGGACTGCTTATGCTATTTCTAGTTTTACTGCGCATTATTCAGTATTTACTACCTCTTCATTTATTTGTTTGATTTTTTTTTTCGTGTTATTATTTTCATCGCCATTATTTAGATGTTAATAAGGATGTTATTAATTATTTAATGACCATTTTTATAATTTGAAACATAAATTTATGAATGGCCCATTGTAAATGTATACTACATACGTTTTAGTACTAATACTTGGTCAAATATTAATATGTCGTTATATATGTTAGGTTATTATATACTTTTTAATAAAAAATTTCTGAATCTATTCTTGACTAATTTTATAAAACTTTCACTTTTAATACTTATTTAAGGATTTGTAATAAATATACAAATTTAATACGTGATTTATAAAAAAGATATAAGCAGAAAAAAATAAAACAAAATCGCCTTCGTATGTTGATTGTTTTTTATTTTTAATTTAATATTTAAAATACTAAATTAAATAAGTTTTTTAGAAAAAAATTTTAATTGTATCAATGGCAGTATATTTAAGTTAATTGTAAACATAATAAAAATTAATTAAAGCACATAACGAAGGCAATTGTTAAATAAAAGAGATGCAAACCATTAATTTAAAAATATCCATAAAAAGGTACTATATTAACATTCTGCGTTAACTTCTGCAATCGTAGACATATCTATTCCTATTTTTAAATATCGATAGTACATTATGTATAATATTTTAAAAAATAAAATAAATAAAATGATAGTTACAATTGGCTAAAGATTTGTTCTAAAATTCTTGAAAACATATATTTGGTAAAGTTCTTTTTTAATCTTTCGTGCAGAACTAAAAATAAAGTGCAGCAGTGTTTTATTTTGCAGTTAATTTAGTTTCATTGAAAAAATTTCATTAATTGTCGTTATATAATAAAAATGACACATAGTTTTGTTTTTATCTCATAATTTTTTCTCTTTTAACTATTATGGAGCGCTTTGCTTCTGTTTTTATACTGCTTGTAAAATTTCGATACCTTGAAATAATATTAGAAAAATATGTAATTGCACTTTAAACGAGTTAAGATTTTTAAAAAGTATACATTAATGTTGATTTGTAAAAAGTAATCGTTGAAAATTTGTCGTGAGGGAACGTGATATTTTTATATTATAGCGATCAATTTCACTGCGAGTTTGAAGGGTGTTGAAGCGGCATCTTTTAATATTAATAAATGTTTGTACCGAATTAAAAAAAATGAACATAACATGCGTAGACAAATAGTGTGATGATTATAGAACTTTTCGTGCCGTTGAGAATTTCGATTGATACGTTACATGCTCATCTTCATCCCTCGCTATTACCTATGTAAATTACGTATAGTATGTATATGTATAAGTGTGATGGGAGCGGAGGGGAAAGACATTACGTGTTTTTGTCTACTTCACGTAATCACTGTTAGCTCATGCGTCATTGCATTAAATAATCGCAAATAACTTATTAAAGAAAAAAAAGATATTTCAATTACCTTTAATAAAAAGATTCTTTTTACTATATTTTTATACCTCTATATAATAAAGTCTGTTTATAATTGAAAATTTTATGTCTGAGTTCGGCATCCTACTTATCAGGATTCTATTACTTTTATTTTCAAAAATTGACAAATATGAGTACTTACCACTGGGCTTTGCATTACAGCATTTATTTAGTTTGTTCAATACAAAAAAAAAACTGAAAATATAATTAATAGAAATATGATTAATTTGTGAATTATTATGCTCATTTACTGTAAAATATTATAATATTTTAATTTTAATAATGTTTCAATATAGTCTAAAAATACAAGCTTAGTAATATATTAGTTTTAAAAGTATATACATCGATTTCATAATGAATTTATCCCACCCGTCATAATTTACTCAGTTTGTTGTTATTAAAACCATTTAGTATTCCTATAAAGACCGGTAAATTGGCTATGAAGATATATAAAAAAGCAGGTACAGGAATCAATGTGCTATGATCTATCCTGTATTCATTATTTCATCCATCATTCATGCAAATATTAATAATAGTATCAGTCTCCTTAAAGTAGAATGAAAGATAAGATTTTTAAATATTACATAAGACTTTAAAAGATGATGTACATTCCAACACAGACTTAGTATACTTTTTGTGTTAGGAATTACTATGTTTGTTTCATGTATAAATAAAGAACATTAATTTTATTTGATAATAAAAATAACAGGCTTTATGTAATTAAAAACGTACTTGAAATTTTGTCAGTATAAACATAAGTTTATATCAATATTGAAGAACAGAAAAATTAAATTGCACACATTCAAACTTTTAAAAGCTTCCCTTTTTCATTCATTATCCATGAATCTTTAAAAGTAGGCTTATAGAAACGTAGTTCGAAATTTAATCAAGTATCTAAAAGACGAATTTATCTAAATGGATTTAAATAAATTGCGAAATCATGCGGGTTGCTTTGCAGGCATTAAACAATTTTATTAGCAAGTTAAAATCATTCTTTGACAACATAGGCTTCCATAAATTGGCACTCCAGAGATTTGTCAGTATTGAAATGCTTTAGCAAGTTTGGCCTCCAGTTTCTCAGCTGCCCGATACTGTATTAAAAAAAGGCTTCAAAACCTGGAGGATCTTATTCCACTTGCAGAGCTAGTCGACAAATAATCCGTGTTTTGTGTACGAGGTCCACAGTGCACTTGTTGGGTATAGAAGTGCCATCGTATTACGATCGGGTGCCGGCACGGCGTATCTATAACATTATTTAAGCCACCAAAAAGTTTCTCCCTTTTTCCCTCTAAATTGCTAGTCACGTTTAAATAACTTGACCACAATTAGCACGTGCACGGTCTCACTAGGCCTCCACTATTATGTCCTTACTTGGGAAGGTCCATTAAGGCCAGATAGACGATTATGATAGTTCTTCATGCTTTTAAGAAAATTTAGAGAAAAAAAAGATTGATTCAAGTAGCGAGAGAAAAGGAAAAATTACGCACTCGTACGTTGTATTTTCTTTTTACCTTTGAAAAAATGATGCGTGATTTGTAATATGATACCATACGCTTTTAATGCGTTGCAAGCACAGCTCGTGTATTTACAAAGACGAGCTCTCAATGCTGCGAAAGCAGATTGATTATCGTTAAAATTATAAATAACAATGTGTATCGATTCTTTATTCAATGTGAGACATAGAGTTTTTTAAAGCGAACATACAATATGGGAAGGGTACAATAGTGGGTAGCAAGTCTCGACAATATGTTGTTTATAAGTATAAAATTTTCATTGTTTTTATACGAATTTCATATTTCATATTCGAATAAATATACAGAATAAACAAAATTAAGTATTCACATTCAAATTAAGTATACATATTGAAGTTGTATCTCGAGTTATTTTCGAAAAAAACAAAGAGATTCTTTTTTTATGCATTATGTTTTAATATTATTTTTACTTGTTTTTAAAAGCAATGCTCTCTTCAACTTCTATTTTGTATTAAGCAAAAAAGTATAATAAAATCATCACAGCTAATAAAATATATCGTGAAAATTATACCATAGAAAATTTCAATTGATATAACTTTGATTTAGCGTATTTTTCTTTTTGATTCGTATTGTTTTTCCTTATTTACTAATAAAAAAATTTACTAGTAAAAAATGATGTAACGCTTTATAAAATTGCTTTGGTGCATTGATCACCACAGATAAATAAAATCTCAGTTGAAATGTTTTATAAATAAATAATATATTTTGATAATCAGTCATCAGACATTGTTAAGACTGAATAAATGCTTACGAGAGTTAAAAAAGAATAACGAAATTATAAGGAGACTTTAAGATCTTCAATAAACTATCTTACACAAATTTATTTTTCGTAGCCGTGTCGAGAACGATGCAAACTGGGCTGTTGCCTCCAATTTTCTCGATAAATTCTATGGCAGCCTATATAATAATGCTAAAATAGCCAATGGCTTACAAACACCACAATCTATAATCAAATACTCCACGAGCTTATGGCATTATAGTGACATATTGGTATATAAAAGACTTGTATAGAGCTAAAAATTCACGGGTTCGCTATCACGCTATCGACGAATTCCTGTAAACTGTTCGATATTTCCATCTAATAAGACGTAGTTATTGCCTAAGCGACATAGTTTGAATTTCCTTAGCTGTGAATTGGGCATAGTCCGAGAGGCCTGTTAGAAATAGACAGAGAAAAAAAAGCCGGAGTCATTAATGAGAAAATGCTTATGTAAACCAAAGTGGCACGCGCTTGGGAGAAAATGCCAACCGATTCGAATGTTTCAATAAAGAAAAAAATCGGCCTTCCATCGCGACAAATGCATTATGCGAATCGCACTTGTTTAGCGATCGTAAGTTAAGACGCAGTTAGCGAGGTCAGAACTTATGTCGCAAGATAAGGAGTGAGTTGGAAGTGGGTGGCGATGGCTTCTCAAAAAAAAAGAAGAAGAAGAAGAAGAGGTAGTTAAAATCGCTAGTGGCACCGGTAGAAACTTACCGGGGCAGGGCAACAGCGGGAAGGGGGTTCGGGGGAACGGGCGATGCAGAGGAGGGAACAGCGGCTGAAAGGCACCCAAACAAGCCCCTCGAGCCCTGCCGTCGCTATGCACCCCTTGTCGGGAGGCCCTCCCGTCGCCCCGCAGTCCAGCGGCCGGTGGGCCGCTCTCGTTTTCCCGGCACTCGTACGCCGGGGATCCATCGATCGCTCGGGCTCTCCGGGGTCTAATCCGCCAGTGCGCGGCTTAGACCCGGCGGCGCACGCGCACCCCGAGCACCCCAGCATCGAGCAGCGGAAGCAGGGAGAGCTCGTCCGGCTCGGCGCGCACTCGCTGCTCCCACCCGCGGCGGCGGCCCCAGCGGTGATCCGGCGGCCGCTTCCTGGCTGTGGCGCGCGCGCGCGCGCGCGCCAGTCGCCGGAGAACAGCCAAGTGTCCGGGACGCGCGAGCCGGTGGCCCGAGCCACGGTCCTCTCTCCGACTCGGGCTGCTGCTGGTGGGTGGCGGTGCTGCTGGTGGGTGGCGGCGGCGGCGGCAGTAGCGGAGCGCCCGGGCAGCGACTCGCGGCTCATCGATTGGGGATAATCGGGCGTCGGGCCCGCAGCCACCCAAGGGCCCGGGCTGCGGAATCGGCTGGCCACCGGGCCCGACCAGGCCCGAGGACGGACGAGGCCAAGATGGTGCACGTGACGGAAGTGGGCCCCCCCCTGGCAGCCGGCATACCCAAGAGCCCGAGCTTCCACCAGGGGCTGGCCTTCGCCGCCGAGACCGCGCCTGACGCCTACGGCGGACACCTCGGCAAGTTCTACCCGTCCGCGGCAGCGATTCAGTATCAGCCATTGCAGCCACTCCTCGTCGGTAAATTGACGTTGTTGCTGTCCGTTGGGAGGGGCGGAGGAGCGCGACGACCCCTCGGTGAACGGGCTGCCGCCCTCCTCCTCCCGCGGCTTTGCTCCCTCGTCTCCCTCGGTGCTCCATTCAGCCGCGCTCTGCCTTTCTGGCTTGGAGCTTGCGTAGCTTGGATGACCTCCTTCCTCCGCCTCCTCCTCCTTGAATCTTATGCACTTTTTCCTGCTATCCTTCCTCCACGCCCGTGAGTGTGACTAGTGATTGGGCCCGCGGGTGGGGGGGGGGTTGGCGACTTTCGATTTTCACGAGTAATCAAGGGCCTAAGCGACGAAGTGTAAGAATGCGAGAGCCCAGAACTCAGCGCGACATCAATTGCCCTAAGGTTTCGCCAATCTATTATGCATGCGAGCGCTAGTTTTCTTTGCTCGGTAGTATCGAAACGTTACACTTCGACCTACGCGGTACTGGCGAAATGTATATTGAGCAAATAAAATGGCCCTCGCTAACATTGAGCACGCACGTCTCTGTGTTTGCAGGAGTTATTAGTAATGCATTATTCAGTATTCTTTTCGAACTCCTTAATTACAATGACTGCTTGAGGTTTTTCGGGCACATTTTATTACATTTAATTCAAGAAATGAACTATTATTATCCGCAAAACATTATGTAAACATTATTTCCTCTCCATCTTATTTAAATATACAATGTATAATTTGTAATACACTGGCTCAGACTTTTTATTACTGAATTGATGTGCTTTTTTTAGAAAATCTAAATTTGAAGAACTTGACGTTAAATATCATAGTAGCTATGTAAAGACAAAATCCATCTTTTAAAGCATAATAAATGTCTATTTAGGTAACGTTACATAATTAAAATTAGAATTTCTTCGATTTTATTAGTTTCGAACACTTAAAGTCGAATAAAAATTATATTTAAATTAAAGTCACCTTCAGCAGGAATTTATCAAGACTATCTGAAAGAAAGTATCGAAATTATTTTTAGACGAGTTCTTGCTTTTTTCATTTTTGTTTATGAGCGATCAATCGCTTTTCATCAATCTTTAATAATAAAAATAACTTTTTTACAGTTTTCCGAGAACAGAAAATTCTGTACACATTGTAACTTTGTCACATAGAATGTCGATTGCTAGCTAACTTTGTTTCAAATATTAATTGAATGATAAATAAGCAAACAAAAACAAAAGAAGTTTATTATATAGGAATGCAAATGCATTGCTTTTCGGGAATAAAAAAGCTTATTTATACAAAGCTCATTAAAATCATCTATGACAATATTTGATTAACTCATTAGACGACAAAGCAAATGCAGTAGTCTCTGACAAACAAAGTATTTAACTTTTGAATATAACATAACTGTTACAATTTGTTCGTACATCTCTAAAAATACTTTATTTTTTGATTCATTCACTTACTATCTACATAACTAATAGTGCTTCGGACACATAAACATTTTTTTTTTTATTTCATTTACGCATCTTTAATACAAAAAGAACATAGTGTTTGTGTAAATCAATAAATGTTTATAATAATGTTTATGTACTGGAGTAAATACTAAAAATGTTTCTTGTGCTCAGAATTCGTTCTTCTACTGAATGCCATTAGGTTTTTACCAAATATTTTATAAGCTTGTAATTTTGTCTCTTCCCCATTTGTTTATGCGTAATGATCTTTAAGTTTTGTAAAAGAAATAGAAAGACCACTGTATAAAATAATGCAATAAGAGTCGCGAAGAGCGAGTAAACTTATGAATTGGAGTATCAAATAGCGGACCTCCTAATGAGACAGCCCCGAAAATCTTTGAAGTGAAAAGAGAGTACCAATCATCGATCATGTACATGTTTCTGAGCCAAAGCCGAGACTTAAAAGGCGGTCGTGCACGCGCGCACAAGGCCAAGTCCACGTATCATCGATAAAGCGAATGCAGAAAATGTATCAGCGCCTGTAACCCTTCGATTTGTATACGCACGCCCAAACCAAATGTCTAACGCACTCGTCTCTGCTTGTAGATGTCCAGGCGGGGGAGGAGAGAGAGGAGTTGTTTATACAAAAGCTTCGTCAATGCTGCGTTCTATTCGACTTCGAGACCGATCCCCTCTCAGATTTGCAATGGAAGGAAGTGAAACGAGGGGCCCTCCATGATATGGTTGAATACGTGACGAAGAACAGGAACGTCATCACCGAAGCCATATATCCCGAGGTCGTTAATATGGTATGTGTTCCAGTTTATTGTAAAAAAGCGAAGCGGAGAAAAAGTAAACAATTCCGGTACGAGAGCGGCTACAGCTGGCACTTGGCGATGCTCCCTAAGACGTAATTTTTTGCAACCGAAAATTCGACGCTACAATTTAATATTCGACCGCGACAGGTGCACTTTTCACATCTGTACCGAATTTGAATCCATATTTTTTGATTCTCAATTTCAACTTAAACTCGATTCCCAATTTATTAAAAAGCTACGTTCTA
The DNA here is from genome assembly GCA_018907135.1 of Kradibia gibbosae. Taxonomy (NCBI): domain Eukaryota; kingdom Metazoa; phylum Arthropoda; class Insecta; order Hymenoptera; family Agaonidae; genus Kradibia; species Kradibia gibbosae. The sequence continues at coordinate 29,260,178 of JACCHX010000001.1, read as the reverse complement.
CTCGACCATTTGCCTCTTTAAATAAGAATTCGTTCTCAATTTCTATTTACTTGAATTTACTTTAAATTTTAACCAACTTTATTTAACGTTAAAAGTAATTTAATATATATATTATTCTTCTAAGCACTTTTATTAAGCTTGAAAATTAAATATTTAATTTAATTTTCCAGAAATATATATTTTTTTCCTCTTCACACTTACTAAAATTGCATAAGCCTTTATTACTTGTAACATTTACTTATCGTTTTACATAAATTGCATTAAACAATACTAATTCAAAATAGCACATGAATTTGAAAAAACTCACATTTAATAGCTTATTTCATATACGCGTTGAAACATTTTTGCTTACAAAATTACATTATCAAATAGACGATTACGTTGCTGTTTCATAATTTTATTACTGCCTTACTAACTTAGTAATAGTTAATAAGAAAAAGTGTTATCAAATACAATTTTATTAAAACATTTTGTCGAGCAAAAGATACGAAATATTGAGCCCGAAAATATACGCAATAAATATTCATTATTCATAAATGCACAATTATTTGATTATTAGAGAAAATAAAAATGTGCTTTTGATTGTGTCACTTTATCGTCATCATAGATAATATAAACTTATAACTGATGACATAAAACAATTTATCTAAATATTTTTCATAATCAATGTTTTAAGTTATAAATACGATCATTGAATTTTTGAGAATGCACAACACCTTTTGGCAGAATTGAGCCTAGTAAGAATTCATAAAACAAAATAAAAATTTGACTCTTTCTAAATAAGTTCGCTTAAAATAACAATTCCATTGTTACCATTATTGTTTACAGTTCGCCGTGAATCTATTCCGAACCTTGCCACCTTCGTCGAATCCAAATGGAGCGGAATTCGATCCAGAGGAGGACGAACCCACGTTGGAAGTCGCCTGGCCGCATTTGCAATTCGTTTACGAGTTCTTTTTGCGCCTTTTGGAGTCGTCCGATTTTCAAGCATCAATTGCCAAACGCTACATTGACCATAAGTTCATTTTACAGCTGTTAGAGCTCTTCGACTCTGAGGACCCAAGAGAGCGAGATTTCCTGAAGACGACGCTACATAGGATCTACGGAAAGTTCCTTGGTCTTAGAGCTTACATACGCAAGCAAATAAATAACGTATTTTATCGGTTTATATACGAGACCGAGCACCACAATGGCATTGCCGAGCTTCTCGAAATTCTCGGAAGGTAAGGCAGATGCTCGTGTTTTTATTATTACTTTTTATTCTTTCGTGGTGCGGCTCATATCTCACTATACCATTTCCAGTCATTATATCGCCTTAATAATTAATTTTCAATAAATAAGCCGTTGTTATTTAATTTGTTTTAATATCGATTGTTACATTATTATTGATAGGACTTATTTTTCGCTTATTGATCGAATAAAAATTAGAAATCGTTTAAGAAAGGGATTTTTTAAATTTCGTATAAATAGAAAAGAAATTAGAATGTTTTTTTTTAGAATAAAATTTATCGTACTTTTTGCGTTTTTATTTATCACAAAATACAAGTTTACATATGCATTATAAATGCTTAGAAATACGTTAATAAATCGAATTCGTAAGATATTCAATTTATTCAACCATAGTTTATGTTTTTATATTTTAGTTTTTTATTTTTATTTTATTCTCTAGCATCCTACAGCATTTCCTCTCTAGCATAAAACTAGGCCTGTAATTGATTTTTAAATTATTTGATGTGATTGAGTGTTGAAATAATTTATAATTTCAATATCGAACTCATACTGCTTTTCAAGATAGAGATTTTGGAGAAGGGAAAATCGAAACAATGTTTATGAGATCTTTAAATTTAGAGAAATTTCAAATGTTTCTTCAATTTTGACGAACTTCTTAATGCAATAATTTAAATTAAAAATATAATATTCAAATAAACTTTGTATTAAAGTAAAAGCTTTGCTAAATGTATTAGCAAATAATATTTTTACTCAAATAAACTATGCTACTTATAACTGATTTTTAATTGTATATGAATTGAAAAAAGTATAGTTTTTTATTCTTAATAGATTAACATAATTATGATGCTTCAATAAGTCGAAAAATTATATTTAGTTATACTATTGATGAATAATTATTAATTAGACTTGTTCTTTATGTAAGAAAAGGTTCACATATAGAATTCAATAATGACATTAATTAAATTTGATAATTTTAAGACCCTGATGGTGAGCGAAACCCTTAAGTTGTTAAATTCACAGTGATTAACAATCTTTTATCAAATTTACCTAGACCTGTTAGTCTACAAGCTCGTTTATAAACTTACTACTGTATTTCGTTGCAGCATCATAAATGGCTTCGCGCTTCCTCTAAAGGAAGAACACAAGACTTTCCTACTGAAGGTCTTATTACCACTGCACAAGGCGAAATCCCTTTCGGTATATCATCCGCAACTCGCGTACTGCGTCGTGCAATTCTTAGAGAAGGACGCATCACTCACAGAACCGGTGATTAAGAATCTCCTGAAGTTCTGGCCGAAGACGCACTCCCCGAAGGAGGTCATGTTCCTCAACGAACTCGAGGAGATACTCGACGTCATCGAGCCGGCCGAGTTTCAAAAGGTCATGGACCCGCTCTTCAGGCAACTGGCTAAGTGCGTCTCCTCGCCGCATTTCCAAGTGAGTCCTTTTTGTGCCTCAACGTGCCAAGCCATTGTTTCAGTGAATAATAGAGCACTCTTTATGCTGAATTTCCGAACAAAAACACCTCCTTTTATCAAAATAATCGCCTACAGTATACAAAAATTGCACGTACTATAATACACATTTATCATTCCTTTTAGTTAAAATCAATTTCTGATTAATGCCAAAAATAATTGAACCAATATTTTGCATTCGAGCTTTAAGAATTAACAATATTCTTAAATTGTACCCAGTCAATTATATTTATCGATGATGCATATCTACTTAATTACGCCTGCCTTTTTAAGTATACGCAATTCGGCTAATATATGCTAATGCTAAAAAATGTTTATTTAAAGTAAAAACCTTTGGTCAAAATATTAAAAATCAATAAACAAAAACTTTGTCTTATGAATCGTTTTCGTTGGTACAAATTTTCGACGTACCTTTGGATACAACTATTTTATAAACGAAAGGAAAATTCTTATCTATAGTTATCATCATGATTTCAGGTGGCTGAGAGAGCTCTCTATTATTGGAATAACGAGTACATAATGTCTCTAATTTCGGATAATTACTCAGTCATTCTACCGATAATGTATCCAGCATTGTACAGAAATTCTCGAAATCATTGGAATAAAACGATACATGGTCTAATTTATAATGCGCTAAAACTGTTTATGGAGATGAATCAAAAAGTATTTGACGAATGTACACAGCAACATCATCAGGTGAGTTGGCAAATTTAATTAAATTTAAGTTCATGCGCATAAGTACTTTGTTCACAAAGTATTGTTCTTTTTACTTTTTTTGCCCAGGATCGACAGAAGGAACGAAAATTACTAAAAGACAGAGACGAAGCCTGGACACGGGTTGAAGCCCTAGCTATGAGGCATCCGGCATATGCAACTAAAGGAGTACCAAATAATAATCCATTTATAACACCTCAACTTGAAAATAACTCGGCACCTGATGAGGATGGAGAAAATGAGCAGCTTACGTTAACAACCGATAAAATTGAGGCAAAGGCTAATGAAGTAAGTGTACAAAATGTAAGTGCACGGATATCGTCATTATTTAGCATGCAAAAACATTGGAAAGCAGATGGTTTTTTCTTTTATAATAGTTTTTAATTTAAACAATTGCCTAATCATACTACACATGTATATTAAGTTTTATTAAGCTTAAAATAATTTTTCAAATCCAATGAAAGCGTTTGAATGCATGAAATAATGAATGCATAGAATATTAATAAATCTATAAGTTGTTTCAGCACAAATATAAAAATTTACACACTTTAAAGGCCAATAAAATTTTTAAGATTTTAATGGCTATTATAATGAAAATTCTATCACGCAAACAGATTGTCAAATGTTACATTTATTACGTAATGAAAACGATCAAGAACTTGTTTCCATTCATATATTTGCGCAATCATTTTAACCAATATTTTTAAAAAATGTATATTTATGTACCATATTAGTATTCTCAGGCGAAAAAGGTATCAAATATAAACAAGGTGAAGCAGTTGTTGCGGAGGAAAAGTGAGCTACCTCAAGATTCGTACACGATTCGAGCGCTTTCGGATCATAAGAGAGCAGACGAATACCTTGTCACGCCACCTGATCCAAACAATTGCTAGTCTCTGCCTGGCTCTCTTCCAGTATATTTTCAAATGCGCAGCAACGAGGTCTGGGGTTACTTTCTTTCCTTGCATTGAACAAGTGAACTACTACACGAAGGATATATAGAACTCGACGGAGATAATTGTAGTTAATTTAAAAAAGATAAAAGAAACGAGTAAGAATGGGGGCGTGACTGTAATATAAATATATATAAACGATTTTTCAATTTTTTAAGCTGGCTGATGAGTTTTGCAAATCATTATATGAAAATAAATAAACGTCGCTGTACTATTCTTTATACACGAATGATATGTGCGAGCGCGTTCTTGGGATATGGAACATGAATGTCTTAGTAGAATGAGATTTTTTGTACAAAAAAAAAAAAAATAAATAAATAATAATAATAATGATGAAAAAAAGGGATACGCTTCGCTTTCATTGAGTATAATTAAGAAGCTGCCGAGATGCGTTATCTGATTTGCGAATTTTAAGACACATGACACCTATATTTGATCAAAAAGAAAAAATTGAAATGCCAGTCGTTTATATCTAGCATAAATTGTTTCAGTGTTATTGTTCCAATATTATACAAAACTTATAACCAATAAAAATAAAAAATAAACGATTGCGCAGTGAATTCTATAAACGTTATGTCCGTTGTGCCTCCGTGTGTAAAACAAAACGCTTGTTGTCATTTGTGAGAATTTGATTTTTCTCTAGGGTCATTACTCCGTCGACAGCTGGAAGATGAAATTATCAGCAAATTACAATCGGATTATAACAATTCGATAATCTCGCTTTAATAATGTATTGTTAAAATAGTCGTGTATGACTTAAAAGGAACAATTGTGCTGTCATGGCCGAGTTTAAAAAAGGTGGATCAAAATGCATCAAGAAAAATATGTTAGAAACACATAATCTTTACACTGCTGGCAGGCTGTTATGTTAATATTGCTAAATATACCTTGTTGAAAATTAGATAAGAATAGGCTCTTACATGAAGGAAAAAAATATTTCGAGTTAAACTTCGAGTAAAAAAATTAATTTACGTATTAAAAATCCTGTCAAAAAAAATAAAATCGTCTCTGCTAAAAGTTGATTATTCACGGACTAGAATATCCTTTAATACTATCAATAAATGTTGGCGTGGATGGAAAAAAATAACATTAAAAAGAGATTATGAAAGATAAATTATGAAGAAACGACCTAATTTTACAGATTTTACCGTCGGACTTCTTTGATGTCTCATTATCTTGAGTATTGAATGCTCTATTATTGCGACATCGTGCACGTGGATCTTTTTGAATAGTTTATCATTTTTGCGGAAAATTAGGGAACGTAATCAAAGATTTATAAACAGGAATATATAAGAAGTTTGGTCGTATTTACACACACACACACCTGTGAGTTTGATGACTCATTTATCGTTGATCGATCCAACACATTTGTAGTAAGATAAATCTTACACATATTCAAATAATAACTAAATTATATGTTATAAAACGTTTGAGTACATAGCTCAAAAAACCCATGAAAAATCTGGAAAAACTTAATGTCCAAGATGTCAGAATGAGTTATTTGTTCTCTAAGTATACTACGAGGTTATTGTGCATAGAATACCATTAGAGCTTTTTTAAGCATAGAAGCATACCCTCTCACCCTCGTTTTTCTTTAAAAAGATAATAATAATAATAAAATAAAATAAGTAAATAAAAGGTTTCATAGGAATGTAAAAATATACGTTGGTATATGAATTAAAAAACATGGCGTAATATGTAAATTTCTTCCATTTTAATCTATAAATTACAATTTCTAATTATTGTACATTCCTGTGATTCTTTTATTTAGCGGAGATACTATGTTCTTCGTACTCTGCCAAAAAAGAATATGAAGATATAAAATAATCTAACGATCAAAAGATCGATATTAATTTATGCGATTGTAAATAATGTATAAAAGAAAACATCTTGTGAAAACCAACAAGCTTTTTTCATTTTGGCAATGCGCAATATGTATACAATCTTTGTTTGCTCTCCCTCTTTCGTTATGAAAATTAAATATACGGTAGAACATAATTAATTGTTGTGTCCTCCCTTAAAAAAAAAAAAATGATCTGAGAAAAGAAAGATTCAACAACTTCCCTAAAACAAACAAATCATTGATATCACTTTTTATAATCAAACTTGTAATCGTATATCTTAGAGAAGTCAAAATAAGAGAAGAATGTTTAATAATATTATAAAGAAAGACTTAGTAAATTTCTTCGTCAACCCAGTAGTTATAGAGGCCTTTTGCATGAATTTATAGAAATTTCTAAAAGTATTATAAATCACGTTTGGATAAAGTCTGTAAATTATGATACAATACAATATCTTGTTGATTTCTACATTATTATTATTTTTATTATTATTATTATTATTATTATTAGTAGTAGTAGTAGTAGTAGTAGTAGCGTAGTAGTATTAGTAGAATATTATTATCATCATCATCATCAATTATTATTTTATCGTTAGGGTCATTGCATTTTTATTTTATTTTGTAACATAGAATTCGATCGATGCTGGGCGTGCAAATACTTTTGCGGAACGTATACATAATGCACATAGCGTTTGAAGAATTGAAAGAGAGAATAAAACGTGGGAAGAAAATTTACCACGTTCGTAACTGATGAGTGCACGTGGCAACAGTATTAAAACACTGATATGTTTGTGCCGATATCTAAAACCAATGAGAAATTTTATTAAATTATCGATTTGGGATGATAATATAGTGAAGAAGAAATTGTAATTATTTGTCGGTACACGAACATAATTTTGTTACGAAAACAAATTCAAATAATTATTCGCACCCACTTTTGCTATTATTTATACGAAGAGAAAATTATTAATAAGTAAAGGAATCCTATCGACTTTTATTTAAAAATAAAAAAAAAAAAAAAAAATGAAATTTCTGTGAATTATACCTGTCACCTCTGGTCATGTAAGTGTAATTTTTTAGTATTTTTGTTTAAAAAACGTTCCATCTGCGTAATGTATTACCCTTATTAAAGCACACACACAATACAGATAAAAATTTCTGTTTGTAATTTGTTGGAAACCTAGTTTTATAGCAAATAAAGAATTACTACAGATTAAAATTTACAATGCCGTATAAATAATTTTTCCTTTCTTTAGTAAAATCGTAAATATTTTTATATATTTGGCATATTTTGCTATGTATCAGTCACCCATACATTGAACAAATTACGAAAACTTTTTTTAAACTCTTGTACGTAAAATATACATAAAAAAAAAGGAAATTGGAGTAGTCATATTTTTTGTTAGATAGAAACAATAGATGAATATCTGAAATCGTCTATAAATGAAATATAGGTTGAGGAAAAATTCAATTTCTTGACACTCTCTTTTTGGCTTTAAATAAGTTATCTGCGATGGTAAATATTCATAATTAATAGATAAAAAATTTATTTTTTAATTATTTTTAATAGAGGATTACATTATGAATGAAACAGTACAGCATAATGCTATATAATAACTCGTATTAATTTTAGCTTAAACCAACTAGTTGTAAAGAAGCAATTCAAAGATGGGAAGAAAAACATGGAAAATCGGCCAAATCAGCTAAAGAAATAGTATTAAGTTTTCAATGGCCACCAATCGAAAAAATGGACAATAGTCTATCACAACTTACTAATGTCCAGTTATTGCTAGAAAATTTTATTTAAAATTTATTCTCAATCTGTCAGCAGTATTAAATATTTTAAACAATTACATAATTTTTAAAAAATCTGCATTTAATTTATTACAACTATTACTAATAAATACGATTAATTTGTTTTACTTAATTATAAATTTTACATCAATTAAAATCAATAAAAATAACTGATTTTCTTATTATTTTAACATAGAAAACTATCACTATCAACAAATATGATTGCAAAGATAGCTGGAATCAATTCTTTAAAGAATTTAAAGATTTTGGCACTTAGTCGTAACAATATAAAAAATTTCTCTGGTTTGGAAGCTATTGGTGATCAATTGGAAGAATTATGGATTTCTTATAATCAAATTGAAAAATTAAGAGGAGCAAGCTCTTTAAAGGCTTTAAAAGTACTTTATATGGGAAATAATTTAGTTAAAGATTGGACAGAATTCAGTCGATTACAAGATTTATCTAATCTTGAAGATTTGCTATTCACCAATAATCCTATTACTGAAAATGTAGATGCTCATTCTTGGCGTGCACAAGTTTTAAAGAAGTTACCTCAATTACGAAAGCTAGATTCCATTCCTGTTGGGTATGTATTTATAAAATAGAGATTTACTAGTAGTAGAGACCTCTTTTAACTCAACTGTGTATTATTTTTTTAGGAGCCCAGAATCAGAAGAAACTAATTAATTAATTAATTACTTTAATTTCAATAAATGTAATTTAATCTTGCAATATTTTAAGTATTAATTTTGGTAATTTTAGTAAAAAAATTTATATATATATATATATATATATATACATGTGTGTCTATATATCTATATACATCCACACCCACCCACACACAAACACACAAACGCACAAAACACATTAATAATTCTCAATTTTCATGTCATTAAGCCCAAGCTCTTCATTTTGTTCAAAACTTCTTGTATATCTTGTTATTTTTAATTTATCATCAGGTCCATTATCTGACAGACTCTGTATATAGCTATTTCCAGCAGGATCATCGAGAATTAAAGTAATTTTTTTATTTCCTTGCAAAATTTGATCAAGTTGTTTTAAAAAATTGTCCATTTTTTTAACTGTATCTGGATCTGCAGTGTCTCCTGTTAATGCCATTGACGAGGATAATTGATCTTTTATTGCGCTGATAACTCCCTCAACAGTAGTAAAGCGTCCACCTAAAGTGGTAGAGCCAACTTCTAAATCTAATTCAGGAATACTCATACAACAGGTTTCAGATTTTAACAGGTCCCTACTAAATGCTTCCTTGTCATCAACGGTTACTTCTATTTTAACACCCTTTTCTTCTACTCCGCTACCACTTTTAACTTCATTTGTTTTATGACCACAATCTTCACAGACTGTGGCCATAATGAGAACTTCTTTAAAGTAAGGTATTTCTAAGAATAATAAAACTGTTATAAACACTTCTTCATTATAATATTATTATTAAAAGATGATTGAATTGTATAATACATACTTGTCATTTTCATATTTGTCTGGCAAAGAGCATTGCATTCTGGACAGTTTGTCTGAAAAGTCATAACTTCACCTTCTATATCTTCTAATTTATACTCTTCTTCATTAATAGGATGTAAAATTGTTTCTTCATTTTCAACGTAAATACCTAAAATGTGATTTTGCTGCATGGTTCTTTTAAAATGATGAACTTCGCATCCTTCATCTTTCTGTGGTATTTTAAAGTTTTCAATATTGGTGTTACCGGATATATCTTCAAATAAAATTGTAAATGGCTCATTAACATTCTTAAGATCTTTTAATTTATTTATAAATTCATCTATTTGTTTTGCAGTTTCTGGATTTTCTTGCTGCCGTCTATCTTGATCTTGCTGTAATCCCAAAATACTACGATTAATGATTCCCTCCACAGTTGTTATTTCTATAATAAAATAAAAATTTATTTCTTTATCGTTGAAAAAATTTAGTTCTTAAGTAATTTTACCTCCTTTCTGTGATTGAGAAGGTATTTCAAAATCTAGATGTGGTATACAAACACTAGTATAATCAGATTTAACAACTTGTCTATTCATATCTAGCTTTGATTGGATATTTAATTTCATCTTAACACCCTTCTGTTCAATTTTTCCTGCATTTTGTATTTCATTATTTTGGTAATTACAATGCTCACATTCAAATGACATTAGCATTACATCTTTATAATAAGGAATTTTTGTAAGATATATCCTAGTTATTCCCTAAAAAAAAGATTATATATATTGTTTATATAAATAATTAAAAGACAAGGAACTAATTTACAATAGAAAACTAACATTTTCCCCACAATTCATACACAAACTTTCAATTACTGTTGTTTCAGAATCAGGATTATCTGCATCTATTTTTCGAAATATTCCTTTAGATTTATTTTTTAATGTAGTATTAATATCTTCAGCCATTGCAAAATTTCGAGGTTATGCTATTTTTTAAGTGAACTATTGAATAAATATTTTAATTCTAATCGCAATTTATATGCTTAAGTAAAAATTTTAATTATTATATAATTAATTATTCCCTAGATTTCATTTCAATCAATGTACATATCAGATTAAAATATGTTTTAACACTTATGCATTTGTAATCGAGCACGTGAGTAAACATTAATTCACGTGTTTCCGGTCTCGGTCTATCTCTAATCACTATATTTGGGTTTTAGACTTTTAGATATTGTTACGTATTTGATATTGAATTGAACAGCTGATTAGTAATCTAATAATCTAAGTAATCTATTTAAATAAAGTTTTGATTTAGTGCCAACAATTTATGGTCAACGATAATTTATTATTTATATGTAGAAATTTAACAATAATTCAAATTTTTTTTATTATGGAATATTGTTTGCTTCACGATTTTAGAAGGACTTTTGCTTTTATAAAATTTTACAGATATAAAGTTTACTAGACATATTAAATGTAAGAGATACATAGTATGCAGGTACAAATAATACAATTAATAAATTATGCCACGAAAAATTTTGGCCTTTTCAAATAACATTTTATTTTTCATGCTGTTCTTCCCAAATGCTAATTGACCCTAATTCTTAATATCAATAATCATAATAATTTTTATTTTATGTTCGGTTTTGATTTATTTCACAGATTTCGTGCCTCCTCTCTTCCTTGGTCGCTCATTTTTCTAATTCTCAGATAAATATTGTCTGGCTTCCGTCTCAATATAATTCTTAATTATACATTAAATTAGGCACTCCATTTAATTAAATTTAGTAATTTTATTTCATAATAAACAATAGATTAAATTAATTCTTAAATTAAATACACACTGAAAATTATCCCTTATATCCATTGATATGGCAATTGAAAAACTACAAGTTAAGCGCATTATCTTACAAATTATTAGATAATAAAGCAATCACGCCTACAGAGCGGGAAGATGAACTGCCCTTTATAGATCGGCCACGTCGATCGTAACGCAACTGATAGCGAAGGGTTGTGCATTAGGGAGGCTTCTCGATACCGAAAGAGTTCTTAATTATACCTCAAGACAGATGATATCATTATACGATAAGGAAGGAAGGAAGGAAGGAAGGAAGGAAGGAAGGCGGAGGCTTCCCAGGGTCTCCAAGGTCACAATGGTGACGTTTAGAATGCACCAGGATGCCATGAACACGAGCGTATTTTTCAAAGTACAGACTCCAGCTACACATTGAGAAATGGAGATGGGACAAGCTGGACCACCTGTGGATATATGCTCTGGATGATTTTGCCCTTTTAGGAGATGCTAGTAGATTTATTGGGTGGATCCGCACCTGGGTGCGGATGGAAACAAGGAGGATGAGCGAAGGCGTGGGCCATGGTCATACTTGGATTCAGCAGAGGTAAAAAGCTAAGAGGTTAGTGGAGATCCACAACTATCACGGCATTTTCAGCTATCACCCATATGTAGGGTGGGTCTGGAGGACACCTCCTTTGCGGAAGCCCTGCATTTATCGGAGAGGATGCGCCTATTTAGCGCTCCTCTCTTGGAAGTTGAGCCATGGAGTTCTGGGGCCTTTTTTAAAAAATCGACCCCAACTCACTTCGTCCAACAATAATAAAATCAATCTTAATGATTTCAATGCATTTGGATCTTCTATTATCTCAAGATATTTACAATTGATGTCTTGTTAGAAGGTTTTATTATGAAAGCTAAGGCGCTGATATTTACTTATTTAGATTTTGTGAAGGAATTTCACATTAGATTCATTAGATTCTCGTTTTATGCAGTTAAACACTTTCTTACTGTGTAAATTGGTACTTTTATTATCGCGGGCGAAAGAGGAGGGGAGAGTTTCTGAGGATTAAACGTTTTAGGCTTTATGCAGTCGTTGTTTTATCAGATGATTATGTTTAATGTTAAAATGATTCTTTAATGTTAAAATTAATATCTAGTGTTTGTTAGTGGTATCTAAATTTTAATGGAATAATAATTCGTTGAATTATTAAATAATTACTAAATAATTTTGCCATAAGGCATAAAATATAAATCATAGGCATAAATCTCTTATTTTTTTAAGATAGTATCGTGTGCGCAATTTTCGAGTAGAATCGGATAAGCTTATACAAAAACACTTGCCGATATCATAGTAAATTATAAAAAAACTATCAATGAATTCCGTTCTAAATTCATAAACAAAATTTTATTTATTATAACACAAGAGAACCATTTAGTTGTTTAGCGGTCCCGATATCGATTATGCACCACACTTGGCATTCTACGTCAAAAAGGAGGTTTTTGAAATAAGACATGTATAATAATTATTATTATTACTATTTTTAATTATAAATATATATTTCTATGTATAAAAATTTACATACAGTATAATTATATTATATTAAAAATTAACCTTAAATTAAATACAAATTTAACAAAATACACACAAGAATTAATATATTACATCTAAATATATATGAAAGTATACAAATTACAAATAATTTACATCATTAATTATGGTACATTACATTCTTGAGGAATATTTTTAGACTCAGGATTTTTAATGCAATTCGTTACTGTTTCTAATATATCAGGTGACATGTCAATAGGCAATAAATTGTCCTTGCAATTTGGATTCTTATTATCATAATCAGTACTGACAACGTATATTTGTAAATTTGTTTTTCCTGATTCATCGGTACTATTTTTTTTTAAAACAACCAAAGATCCTGGTTTCAAATTTGGCATATTTATCATGTCATCTATAATTACATCATATGTATTTGTGGAAACACTTGAACCAGCCCCTAAAATTTCTAAAAGTTCATTTTGATTTTCAGATTCTTCATCATTTTGTGTTTCAATTAATTCATTTTCAACTTCGCTTAAAGTTTCATTATTGTCAATTCTCTGCACGTCATTAGAGGCTTCATCATTTTCTTCTTGATTATTGTTATAGATATCATGAACATCCTTTTGTTCAGTTTGTATCTTATTTGTAGTGTCGAAGGTTTTTATTGATTTTTGCATTTTTCTGTTTTTTCGGGAAGATCGACCAGTTCGCGTTGGTTGCACATTGTATATTTCGGAATCACTGTCATCGGTTATATTTTGAAAATCATCTGTAAAAGATTGTTGATGCGATTTCATTATTTTACGCTTGCGTATTGAACGGTTTCTAATTTTTTTAGTTATAGTTATTCTGGCACTTTCATCACTAGATTGCTCATCACAAGTATTTTTGTTATATTCCATATTTTGTTCGTCATTTTCACAATTTATTTCTTCTGTTATAAATTCTAAAATAATAATTACATTAAAATTATTGAAAATTAATTTTTAAGTAAGTACATCAGATATTATATAAAATCGGTAGATAAAGAACTTACGACATCTTTTACGTTTCTTTTTTACTGGTAAAACCGTCTCTTTAGTAACTTTGTGTAGTTCTGATTCTCTTCTTTCACTTTCTTCAACATTTGCTATTAAATAAAAATATGTTTGTAATAATTTATTTTTAATTATTAAATCGTTCTACTTCAAATATCTTACCAAGATCTTTCTGCAATGTTTCTGTGTTAAATTCTTGATACTGGAGAGCTTTTTCAACAAGATTACGATTTAATCTTTCTTCTTTTTTATACTTTAATTTTAGTTCTTGTCTAGTTCTTGTTGGAAAAATACTTTGCATTAATAAGAAATCGGTACCATAAGTATTTAATGCTTTGTAAAATTTTACAGTTTCCCATTTGTTCCATTCTTTACTTTTTTTGCGTCTTTTATAAAAACCATTCCCTGTGGTATCTTCATCTATTATAATATCTGAACGATCTATATTTTCTTGAACTTTATATTGATCTATTACCAGGCTTTGTTCATCAATTATTAATTGACCATTGGGTCCAACTTTCACTTGTGGTACAAGCATTTCTGAAGGTTCTTCGGTAATTTCATCATCTTTCTTTTTATCTGTAATTCTATATATAGTATTTATTAAATGCCAGTGATAAATTACTGATCAATATGCATAAATATTTTTAAATTATAATTAAAAAAATTTACTTACGAGCATACAGACAATTTTCTATTATTTGGTCGCATTGCTACTGGTTTTGGTTTCATAGGGTTGCTAGTTGGATTATAATAAATCAAATCATACATTGTTAATTTACTTTTATCTGGAGATTTATTTTCATGTTTTAAAAGAAATTCTCTTCTCGCTTCTGCTAATTTCCTTGCAGATTCTGATACAACCATTCTCCTTTTTTGACCAAGATTCAATTTTGCAATACTGCTTACATTGCTATTATCTTTTAAACTCTGTATAGAACAAATAGAATCATTTCTGACACGATTTGGTATACTAAGATTTGATCTTCTGCTATCATCTTCTGATTCACTTGCACTAGCACCACTACCTTGTATGCTATTTCTACGAACCCTGCCACCTCCATCAAGCCTAGGAGTAGGTCTCATAAAGCACGAACGATTTTGTATTAATTTAACTGGTGACCCTAATAATTAATTATAAAACATTTTGTTACTGTTCACTTTTTAATAATTACTAAATTGGATTTTATATTACAAATATTTTTAACATCGTTTATTCTAAGCAATATGTATATATATTTCAGGTTTTGTAAGAATATTATTAAAAAAACAAACAAAAACTATTAAATTATTATTAAATTATGTTAGTAAATAGAAATAGAATAGAGAAGAATCATTAATACCTTCAATACATGTAGTTGGAGATTTTTGCTGAAATTCAATTTTTGAATTTTTTTGCGTCTCATTTTTAGATTTTGATTCAATATCATGTATATTATTATCTAATGAATTAGCTTCCTTTAAAGTAGATGTAGAATTTTTTTCTACTTCATTTGTAATAGATTGTTCTACATCTGGTTGTTTAACTTCATTAGGGGTACATTCAATTTTGTCTTCTGACAATTTTTCTGGTATTTTTTTATCAGTTTCTTCAGTATGGGCAGCAACTAGTCCATCTTGTACTATTTTTCGACGAACAGGTACTGTAGCTACAGCTTTTATTCTTGCTCGTCTCATTATGATGTGAATAAAATATTTATTTTACAGACTAAAAAAAAAACCTCAGTCACTTAAAGATTTAACTTAATGTAATTTTAGTATTTTAATTTATTCGCTTAAGTACTTACTGAGATTTTTTTTTAATTATAAGTATTTTAAATAATATAACATTCTATTAAACTTAATAAAAATTCATCTATATGACTATTAATTGATGAAGATATAATATCTTCAATTTTTAAGGACATTAACTTTTGTAATTACTACAATTATGGCTTTTAAACACATAACCTAAATCTTAGAGATAAGTTGGCTACGTATTATAAAATAAAAATACTGTTTATTAAATAAAATCTTAGCATTGCTTTGTATTTATATTTAAAAGTTCTATTACGTTGGAATATATTATGTTATTTATTTTTCAACTCTCCTGTTGCCGGTATATAAAAATCTGTTAGCACATTTATGTAGTATTGCGCACGCCTTGTTTTGATGGAACTCATCTCTGGTTTTGTTGAACCATCATAATAACTAAAAAAGCATCTTGCATATGATTGGAGGAATGTTATATACGAACTGAAATTGGAGTTTGTTTTGAAGTTTGGAAGTATTGTTTTAAATATGCTTCGGCACTTTTGTGTTATATCAGCTAAAAAAAAGCTTACTCATATTTTTTTATTTTACTAACATTTTTATGTTTATTATTATTACATTTTGTCATGACAATGTTTTGCGTAACTATTTATATTTTAGAAATTGTTGTATATTTAACCCTCCTTGTAGATGAAAATTGAAAACTATCTTGACATAATACAAAATTTTAATTCAATACATTTAATTTTCCTAACTTCAAAAAACTTTTTCGAAAATCTTAAGCTATATTATGAACTGTATAATTATGTTTCGTAAAAGTTTAAATATAAGTATGAAATAAAATATGAAATAATGTCATGCATAGTAAATATGCGAAAATGATTGCATTAATGAATTTGATACTTTGATTTTTTTGTATTTAAATTAACAGCATGTTTTTTATGTATGTTACATTATTATATTTCATTTTTTAGTATTAGTTTTGGCCACTTTCTGAAAATCTGAAATAAAGTTCGTAAATTGTATTAAGGTGTAATTGAATAAACTATAGACTTTCAGACTATAGTTCCGTATTTCATTTGGTTTGTAGATAAATTCTTTATTATCGACTTGCTGAAGTTTGAAAAAGTATAATTAACAGCAATTTTAATTATATATATTTAAAAAAATGGTACGATAAAAGTTTAAGATATTTTTTTATCAGTAACATTAGAATGTTGTTAATACATTTTAGTAAACCTTTTTTACTGTTTGAAGTATTTTATAGGTTATGTCATAAATGCATTGTCATGTAGTATTTTATTAATTTTTCGTAATTTTAAATATATTAATTCTACATTTTTCAAACAATCATTCAAACAATTATTTTAATAAAAAATTAATATACATACTATTGTGATTGCAATTATAATAATTATTACATTTTGTAAATACAGTTTCAATTATTTTTTGGTACATTATGGTAGTATAGTTAGGTTTTATTACATTTAATAATGAATTTTTTCAAACTTTTTTTTCAGGCTCGCAGATATGATACTCGAACAACAATATTCTCTCCAGAGGGTCGTTTGTATCAAGTAGAATACGCTATGGAAGCTATAAGTCATGCTGGAACATGCCTTGGTATTTTAGCAAATGATGGTATTTTATTAGCAGCTGAAAAAAGAAACACAAATAAACTTTTAGATGAAGTATTCTTTTCCGAAAAAATTTATAAACTCAATGAGGATGTAGTTTGTTCTGTTGCTGGTATCACATCAGATGCAAATGTATTAACAAATGAATTGCGACTTATTGGTCAAAGATATCTTTTACAATATGGAGAAACAGTTCCTTGTGAACAATTAGTATCTTGGCTTTGTGATGTTAAACAAGCTTATACTCAATATGGTGGTAAAAGGCCTTTTGGTGTGTCCATTTTATATATGGGATGGGATCGTCATTATGGTTATCAGTTGTATCAATCAGATCCTAGTGGAAATTATGGTGGATGGAAAGCAACTTGTATTGGTAATAATTCTGCTGCTGCTGTGTCATCCTTAAAACAAGAATATAAAGAGGGGGAAATGACATTAAAAGATGCCATGGCATTGGCAATTAAAGTTATGTTTAAAACATTGGACACAAATAAACTGTCTGCAGAAAAAGGTTAATTATGTATACTTTTCAGTTATTTATTAGAAAACGAATCAATCTAGTTATACATGTGTGTATGTGTATTTATGGGTATATGTGCGCTTGTGTGCTTGAGCATGAATTCCTATGTGTTTGTTACAAATGTTTGTACACATATATGTTTATTTAGTTTGTTACTTAATGCATTATGATGAGCGATTTTAAAATAGTTTAAGTAATAAGAAAATATTTATATTATTTTTTTAAAAAAATTTTAAAATGCTGTTTAGTAATAATTTTATTCATTTATTAATTGTAATTATTTTTTCAGTTGAATTAGCAACATTAACACGTGCAGATGGAAAGACGAAAACAAGAATCTTGCCACCAAATGAAGTGGAAGCATTAATCGCTGAGCATGAAAGATTAGAAGCATTGTCAGAAGCGGCAAAGAAAGAAAAACAAAAGCTTTAATTATTCAATTTGATTGTTTGAGTCTAAAGAAGGTGATTAATGTACTGAATTGATCAATAAAGTGTATTTCAATTTTTTATTGTATGTAAATGAAATATAATAATATTTAAACACTTAACCATAATGATGTATTTTTCATTATTTCTCAATTATGTGGAAAAAAATATTTTCAGTCTATGAGTCTATATTTACAATCTTTATTAACTTGCTGCAGTAAATAAGTTATAGCTTCAATGATTGTTCTTAACAATGACGCAGATAAGCTGGTACTCAAACTCATAAGTCAGATGTAAACTGGAGGTCATTGTTGATCGATTTTTCTTCATCTATAAACATATTGACTCTAAAAGTGAATAATTCTAATTTTGTGAAAATTGTTTTGTAAATTTTTGTACGAAATGACACTTTTATTTGTCTGGATTTTCATTGTACAGCTGCATGTTGCTTTTAGTAATCCTACTGCAGGTGAAAAACTAAAAATATCAGTAATCTATTTTACTAAAATTATAATTTTTAAATTTGATTTTCAAATGATATTTGCATTAGGAAAAGTGTAAAAAATTTTTAATTTCATAGTTAATATGTTGTTTAATAATATACAAAGTGATATAATAATTTCAAAACAATAAAAAGAGTAATCAAGTAATTAGATGTAATCCAATAACAATTTAATATTTAATAAACGATAAAATTAAAGAAGTAAACATTATAAATTTGTTCGAAGGAAATGAAAATTAAAAAAATAATTTATAATTTAAAAAATATTTAGAAATCCTGTTTAGAATTTTTATGTAAATGAAAGTACAAATTTCTAAAGAAATCTTAATGAATTCGTATACAATTTATTCTAGATACCTTTCGAATTATGAATATATTGTCGACTTACAGGGTTTGATCAATGCGGCATTGCGAATTCTGATCGTATTATTGGAGGAAAAAATGCATCAATGGGATCTTATCCATGGATTGCTAGAGTTGGGTATTCAAACAAAAATGAAAAAGATGGAGAAATAACTTTTCGATGTGGTGGATCAGTGATATCTGAATTGTATATTATCACTGCATCTCATTGTGTTGTGAATTTAGGCCCCACGTAAAAAAATTATTTTATTCTATTTATAATTTTATTTTTTGATCAATTTTTTTTTATAGAAATCATATAAATTGTTAAATATTTAAAAAAAAAAAATAATTAACATATGCGACATACGTGCTTCATTAGAAACTTTCATAAGTATTTAGAAAACAAAATTTTTAATAGTAATATCAATTAATTAAATATTATGTATTAATAGCATAATTTAAATTTCTTATTTTAAGTTTTCAATATTCTTATTAAGTAATAAAATTTATTTTTTTAATGCAAGTAGTAGAAGAAGTATTACATTTAATATAAGATTATCAACGTTAGAATAAGTGTAATAAGCATTTGCTACAATTTTAATTGAAAAATCATTAAATATAAATTAAATTAAAAAGTGAACGTAAATGAAGTAAGAGTAAAAAAACAGAATATTATTTTTTTTTAATTCCATTCAATAAGTAAATGTATATATTAAATAGTAAAATCAATTGTTTCAAATTTATTATATAATCAAGTTATGTATAACATTAAATTGTAAATAAAGTTGAAAGTAATTAAAGTGATAGAAAGTTTACTTTTTATCTGTACTAAATTATTAGATTATTCTTTGCGTATTTTAAACGTAGTTTTACAATAATTGGCAGCTGATTAATTTCTTACTTTTTCAATTTTAGTTATTAATTAATTTAATATAAAAAACTGGTTTATTATCCATGACGACAAGATTTTAACTATGGTCAATATAAATTTATTATCTTTTTTTCTATAATCACGGAACTTGTATTTAATGACATCATAATTATAATTAAAATATGAATTCATTAAAAAAATGATAAAAAAAGAAAAAAAATATTTAAACAAATATATCTTAATACACTATGCTTTTTCTTCATCTTATTAATTCAACTTAATAACAGATACTTTTTTATAATAAAAATTTTTGGCTTTTGAACATATTAATTTAATTTACATAATTTAAAAAAATTAAAAAGTAAATTTATCTAATAAAAATAAATCTAACTTTTAAATTAAAATAAATAATTTTGTAATTATCTTTATAATATAAGTAATTTATATGCTTTTATGAGAATCAATTTACAATTGGTAAATTTAGGTATTTACTTTGAGAAATCCATATATTTTAATAATTTCGACTTAGTATTGTTAAATATTCACAATGATTGACATTTTCAAAGCTTAGCAGAAAGCTTTTAATAAACCAAATATAACATATTTGAATATTCTTAAAATAATTTTTGTCAAGTAATAGTTTAACGTTTATTATTTTGATCTATCATTTATTATTTTTACTTACGATTAATGAGAATTTTATTTTTCGATTGTAAAAAAATGGTTCAAACGGATTCAAGGCTATGGGAAAATATTATCATAGACAGAATTTATGAATATTTAATGATTTAAAATATACTAAATATTTACTTATAATTAATTGTTTAATACGATGTTTAGCATAGTGCTTTCACGGATAAGATTAGGAGAACATAATACAGAAACAAATCCGGATTGTGTAAAAGCATTTTGCAATTTACCATACGAGGATTATGAACCAACAAACGTATTGTCTCATGAATCGTACGATAATCCGAAACTTCAAAATGATTTGGCGTTAATAAAAGTAAATAGAGTCATTGTCTTTACTGGTAAGTTTAATATTATTCCTTATTTCTATTTAATATATTTAATAAAATATATAAATAAATTATCAATTTGATACTTCTAGACTTTATTAAGCCAATTTGCTTGATGTCAGGAATTCTTTTGAAGAAAAATTTTGTAGGACAAATTGCTGAAGTAGCTGGATGGGGAATTTATGATATAAGTACGTATGAATATAACACTAAACATATAGCCTATTTTTCATTTAGATTTATTTTATAATATTTCGAGCGTAAAAATAAATTGATAATTTTGCAAAATTGCCGAACTTTAAATTCCCCGTTCAACATAATAAATAATTTAAATTTTAAGCGTGTCTTTGTATACGATTAAATGTCCATTTGTTATTATAAATAAAAAAAATTCGTTATTATGAATAAAAATATTGCCACAATGTGGATGTGGCTAAAACAATTTTTAGTGACAAATTTTCCATATTTAATTATTTACAATTCTTTTATTAGAGTAAGGAAATTTTTTCATTCTTCGCATGTAAAATAAAATCTTTTTTTTTTTTTAAATAAGTCTTGGAGAATAACATAATAAATTAATATTTTGAGATGAGCTGAGAATATTGTAGTAGATTATAATAATTAAAACACTTTAGCTAATTTCAAGTAGCTATTATTTACGGTTGTATTGTGTCAACGAGTATTGTTTATAGACTAAATTTCTTTGGCTATCGTTATGTGTTTTGGTTATATTTGAATTTTTTAGTCGAATTGCACTATTGTTCACAAATATTTTTAATATTTGCAAATGAAGTTGAGTCTATAGTATTGCATTTAAAATATTTAAGAAATGTACGTCGAACACATATTTTTAACGAGAATCTTTTATCATGTGCTCAGAGCTCGGTTCGCTATTAAAAATTTTACATTGAAAATAATTGACAAATAAATGAAATTATACATTACAATGTATCAAAGAATGATGTTTTTATATTTCAACAAATGAGCACTTTATAAAAGCATGGATTTTTGCTTAAAAAGTAGAGTGAGCATTGGTCTTAAGGGATTAAAAACACGAAGCAGGGATTAAGCTGAATTTGGCGGAGATTGAGTACTGCGCGAAAGGGTAAAACTTTGATAGAATCTTTTGCATAAGGAAGGGAGGTAAGAAGCACCTCCTTCTTAAATTAGCAGGAGTGCACACAGTCGCGTTTAGATGGGCAATGCTTACGTTGACGATGATAATTAGGTGTGTCCAGTCGAAGTGAAAGTGTGCACCGGAAAGCTCGCCGATGAGAATCACCTATGAGATAACGAAGGAAGACGTAGGGTGGGCAAGAGGAGGCGAAGTAGAAGGACAGGAGGGTCTGATCCGAGGGGCTGATAGTGAAAAATTGGCGTTAGGCGCGCTTTGCGTATATCTGGTCGCGGGTGGCTTATCGGATCGCACCCTAGTCGTATCATTAAAAGAAGCTCTCGCACGTGTGCCCTATCGCAGATGAGCCGCAGATGAGTACAGTGCTGCAAGCGGTGAAGCTGTCGATCGTCGAAATGGAGCGCTGCGTCATCGGATACAAGAAGGCGGCGCCAATCGGGCCGAACCAGATGTGCGTGGGCGGCAAGATAGGCCAGGACTCGTGCGGCGGTGACTCGGGCGGGCCCCTCATGAAGGTCGACGTGGACGGAGCCCTGGGCCCTCGCTACTACATCATCGGGGTCGTCAGCTTCGGGGCCAAGCTTTGCGGCGAGACCAACTTGCCGGGCGTCTACACCAGAGTCGCCTCCTACGTGCCATGGATCCGCGAGCACATCAGGGCGTAAGGGGGCGCGCCCGAGCCTCGCCACCCTTGCTTTCCCGTACCCGATCCCCAATCCGCTCGCTGATCCAGGAAAGCCGTAGCCAGCACCGCTCCGGTTCCTCGCCCGGGCGAGCGCGCGACCAGCGCTCGATCGACCTCGGCGGGCCCTTGCCTCCCGATGACTCCCCGTGCCGATGGCAAAGGACGCCGACGAGTCCCCGACGAGTGGACGACGCTGACGAGCTGCCCAAGGGCATTGAGAACCGTTGATCGGGGCATTATACACTCATGCGAACGGCTTTTGTAAAGGCAAACATACGTGCACGATTTACGCACGCACGACCGCACCCACCCACGCACGTATTCATCCCACGTACGCAGGTACGCAGTACGCACGCACGCGCGCGCGCGCGCACACACACACACACGCGCGCACACACGCACACGCGCGCACGCACACACACACTCTTGTGTAAGAATTTAATTGGTGCAATAAAACAATATTAATCTCAAACGCTTTACGATCATTATTATTACTACTACTACTACAACTACAACTACTACTACTACTACCTACTACTACTACTACTACTACTACTACTACTACTACTACTACTACTACTACTACTACTACTACTACTACTGCTACTACTACTATTATTATTATTATTATTATTATTATTATTATTATTATTATTATTATTATTATTATTATTATTATTTTCATTATTATTTTCATTATTGTTGCTGTTGTTGTTGTTGTTGTTGTTATAATCATCACAATCGTCGTTGTCGTCGTCGTAGTCGTCGTCGTCATCAATATCGTCAATATCGTCATCATCATTACTATTATAAACTAATACTACCATTGCTAATACTATTACTACTTCTGGTAATATTATTACTCCTGCTATTTACTAACACAACTGTTACAATTAGAATTACAATTACTACTACTACTACTACTATTTTGTTTTTTTGTTGATATTTCAATAGTTTTTTTTTCGTATTACAATACCATTCGATTACTTTTATAGCCTCGTTAGCGCATTATTCGGTTCCGTACTTTCATAGAAATTAGTACGTAGTGCTTAGTCGTAATTTTAACAATTTAAGTATGTAGTATTTAGAAGATTTTCTCAGTGTATACAATGTTTTTATTTCATATATTCTTGTTAAAATAAATAGTAATTTTTTAATAGCAATATTTATCTTACTGGTCATGATTTTCTTGCATTTATAATAATTTCATTATAGATTATTATTCGTTATGAAACTGATTATCTCATTTATTAAGTTTTGGTATAAAAATAGTAATAGTTTATAATAAATACACTATATTAATTTCAAGCATACATGTTAAAAAGAACACGTTTAAAAATACTCATCATATAATAAAATAAATATACCTCCTCAGACTAAATACAACAAATGCCTTAGCTTCATTATACGTTGTTTTACATTTCAACTTTATTACAAATGAAATACTAGTTTTGTTTTCATAATTTTCATAATTTATTTATGATATCCAATTAAAAGGACAGTTTAGTGGTTATATAAATTTTGCGAATAAAAGCAATAATTTATTATTAATTAATTATTGTTGTAAAAGTAGAATATGCAATTTGGCGAGAAATAATTTATATAAAATATACGTTACAATGTCTCACATAAATATAGGTTTGTTAAGTGATTTTCAATTCAAAAACTTTGGTAGTGATTAAAATAATTGATATTTTTTTTAAAACTTAAACTGAATTTCGTACATTATGGGAGTTGTTAAAAGTTTCAATTAAATGCAAGAAATAGAATCAATATTTGTTATTTGTTGTTGAATGAGATTTTTGTTATTAAACTTTACGTAAATATTAGCTTAAAAAATTTATGCGTTGTAAGATCTTATATAAAAATATAAGATAAAAAAAATTCATTGTAAAAAAAAAATTAGATAAAACAATAATTAGTTAAATATAATTAATTGACATTATGAAAGACAAATCAATTGTTGTTTTATGCTTATGTTTCTAGCGCATTCACACACGCACACACACATACGCACGCACGCACGCACACAAACACACACACACACACACACACACACATAGTAAATGTAATAAATATTGGATACGATATTATATCCGATTTGAAAAAGCAACGTGAAAATGTGTTGAGATACTGTAATTTAAATATATAAGCAAGCTTGTGCCCTTTCTAATTAAACTACAAAGTTTCATGCAAGTGCAAATGTTGGGCGAGGTGAACGTAGGAAGTGCATTATCGTAAAGAAGGGCTATTCCGGTCAGCAAGAGAGAAACCAGGTCGACTCGTGCTATTCAGCAGGAAATAACTTGGAAGTTACGCCGAACATCATGAAATTGCAGCTACAAATAATATTGATTTACTCCTGAAAGTTTTTTGGTACGTCGCGCTATCGCTTTTTCAGTTTGTAGATTGAATTCGTATCTTGGAGGCACCGTATTTCGCGAGAAATGTAAACATCAATTTTTATTCATAAACGCATGTAGTGTGATAAAAAAAGCGCTAAATGTGCGAGTTTTATTGTGACACTTCGCGACACTTTGCGGAGCCATTAATTTGTTTGGTGAGTATGTCAATATTTTTTGCCCCTAAGTTTGAGCATTATTATTATTTCGAAGTCGATATCCAGATATCAATATTCTTTTGTATTTTATCAATTTGTCCATGTGTGAACCAAAGTTTCACATGTAATGAAAATAACTGAAAAAGCTGCAAAGCTCCGTCGTTTAAGTGACATTACTGCTAGTACTTTTCAATTATGCAGGTATATTTTAAGTTTATATGGAATACTCTTTAATCTAAATAATATCGAAAAATATATCACAATAAATATTTAAATAATTTATAATGAATTTATATTTTTGGTTAATTAAGTACTTATTATAAAATTTTTTTTATTAATACTTAATTCAACTGTACTCGAGAAATTTATTATTTTTTTTTATACTATAATAATTAATATAAATTATTCACAATTAAGTAATACCACTACTAATAATGTCCTCGCTCATTGTTAAATTATTGCCAAATAAATTTTTTTTTGTTTTATTCAATTACCTGATTCAAAAAGGTACAATTATTCATCGTTAACTAGTCAATTTATTCATACATTTAATTAATTTAGACAACTTTGCATTTGATGGATTTATTACACGGGTAATTCTCTACACAACACAAAAATACTCTAATCTTATGAGTAATTAGTTGAAAAATGACTTCATAAAAAGAAATAGTGCCCAATACGTAATCACATATACAAAGAATATGTATCTAGAAATAATGAAGATATCTCAGATTCGATTAATTTTATAAATTACGATGTCATTTATTACGCCTGATTCTTTTGTGTTTCATTTATTAATTGTAAATTAGTCGTGATTAACTTATACTAATAAATTTATATTGTAAATGGCTTTTTTAAACTTTTACAAATGTAATTGTAAAAAATGAATGAAAAAGTAATTAATGTATTTAATATACAATGTACGCACTTTTTATAATAATTGAATACTGTCGTAAAGATTTACATAGAAATTTAGGATGTTAGAACTTTTTATATTTTTAAATACTCATATGTTAGCAATATAAAGGTAGCATATATATATATATATATATATATACAGAAAGCATTAACACTTTGTAAAATATTTGATTCCATTTTTTAACTTGTAATTTATAATCAAAATAAAATAAAACTTTTTAAACTTCAATGTGATTAATTAAATTAAAAAATTTTATAATATACAATTATTAATATTGATAACATTATATTGATTTATAGTCGTGATTGCAATAATTATAAAGTGGTGCAATAGTATAAAAAAAATATTGAACTTAGAAATGTATCTTATTCTCCTAGAAAATATTAAATATTAAAGATATTATACAAATAATTTAATTTAATACTTGATACTAATAACGTCATAAATAATTTAAAAAAAAAATTACTATCTCAATTTTACTTATATAGAATTTGATAATTAATATTAATGCAATCACTGCAAGAAATAGGAAAAGTTTTCTTTATTTGAATTCTAAAGTTTCTTAATTTATATTTCTTAAATTAAATTTTCAAGGTTTCTATGTTGATTTAATTATAGATTGTATTTAAATTAAAATATGTTATTTTTATCTAATTTAATATGTTTATTATATACCAAACGTTTGTTTACAATTGAATAAGAAATATATTCATCAATTATTTCATTTAATTTGATTGCTTTTTTGGGCGTATGATTAAACATTCTTTTATATATTTCAAAATTAGAAAAGTAAGAGATATTCTGAAAAATTAAGCATTTAATAGAATTTAATTGAATAAGATCTATAAACATTTAACAATTTTTGTTTGAATTGATATGTTTCTTGTATTAACTCTTTTCACATGCAATTAGTCTTAAAAAAATCTAAATGGTAAACATGCTTTTTTATTTAGTTGATTATTAAAATATGAAAAAGCTAATGCAGATACTGAATCATTTGAATTAATAATAAAAACATTAATAATAAAAAAAAGTTTGCCTACAATTTATTACATTAAAAAAAAAGTTAACTGTATACAACTTTTAATATTATATTTCTGTATTATTGTTAGTGTTATATATGTTATGTTATCCTTCTTCTCTTAAGTATTATTTTTCATTGTTTTTCATTTGCAGTTTTTTATTTATATAAACTAATACTATAAACTTAGGTCTTGTAAGTGATTTTTTAAAAAGTAAATTACTTTAAAACTGTTATTGGTTTAATAAAATAATATTTTAATAAAGTGGAAAGATTTTATGATCCTATATTTTATTTTTTAAAGTAATTATTTATATCCATGTTTAATAGAATATATCCTTGATTATGTTCAGAATAAGACTCTGTTTTTATTACCTGTAATATTTCAGAATGGTCTGTATAAGATTATCTATTATAAGATTATTTAATAATCTACTTGAATTTAATACTACTTTTCTATTTTGTATGAGTTATTTTCTAATTTTAATTTTTTATTACAGTTGACTATTTTTATCAGTTCAAATAATTTAAATTGTATATATTCATTTAGTTAGTACAATAAAATATCGAGTACTGTATTTTAGTGACTCTTATGTGGTAACTCAATAAAAATAATTGAATCTATACTTCTGGTCTCTCGTTATTGAAAAAAAATTGAGAAAATTATTTTCAATTAATTTTGAAGTTCTTATGTAAGCTTATGTTAATTTAAAAATGAACAATTTCATTTCTGATTTTGTTTATAAAAAATTTAAAAATATTCTATACATAGTAATTAAACCTACAGATTGGGTGGTAAAAATTATTCATTTAAAACATTAAATTATAAGATTTATTAAAATTTTTTATATTGAATTTTTAATAATTAAAAAAAATATTTACAGTTACAGTTTATATAAAGATAGAACTAATTACTTGTAAATTTTTTGGATTTTCTTGGCTGTATAACATATTAATTTTAGAGTAAACAGTAGTATAATTAAAAATTGTTAATACCATGTATCTTATTCATATTTCGCTTAACATAATTGATATTGATTATATCATTCTGCGATTCATTCTTTAATACTAGGTAAATTGTGATTTCTATTACATTAATTTTAATTCATACAAGAAAGTAAATATACATATAAAAGGTTTTCGATTAAAAATTTATTACATTGCCGGATTTATTTATTACAATCAGGTTATATATTGACCAGAATATAGGATAAATCTAGGTAGTGTATTATTATAAGTTTGTATTAAAGGTCATTAATGACAAAAATCTCGGTAGTAAACATCGTAAAACTGTAGAGAAGTAAAAACAATTTATTCTTATTAAAATTTAATCCTTTGGTCATTTTTATGCCATAAATAATACTTTATTTAAGGTTTTGATAATCATGTGAAAATACTGTTTTAGATATGCTATTGAAAATAATATCGATAATTATAATTTTTTACTGTAATAGTAGGTCTATAAAACATAGTAACAATTTATAAAAATAGAAGCTTTCTAGAGGTTTTCTAGAAACATCAAGTTTAATGCTTTTATTTCATTGCTGATTTAAAATAAATAACGTTTCATTAAACAATTTTAAAATAAATATATTGTCAATGTAACTCACACTATCATAGTCTACAGATTATTGCATACACTTAGTAAGTAAGTTTCAAACTTGCACTTTGTAGTATAACAATGAAATAAACAAATTTGAAAGAATAGATAAAAAAAAAACTTTTAAAAGAGGGATTATTGCAGCTTTAATGAAAGGTAGAAAATTAAATTTAAAAGAATTTAAACTACAAAGTAAAGAAAGATAATATCGTGATTATGAATTCTATTTTTAACAATCGTATTTTAACTTGTACACGTATATCAATACACATGCCTATTTAAGGATATATGCATATGCTTACACAAGTTAATGTTCAAACAATAACTCATTTTTGCTGTGCATAAAAAAGTTGGAATTAGGCACATGTGGGTTGAGTCATAACTACTGTACTTATGATGCGAATAATTTCATTAAGTCCAGAGACGAAAGGTTTGATTTTATAACAATATACTGCTAGATATTTCATTAATTTTCCTAATTGTACCTATATGCGAACGGAAACAAATGTGTACAAACAAAATATTTAAAAAAATGTTTGAATCATTGACGATTCATAAATCATGAAATAAATAATGAGCTGTTTATAAACACAATTCAACATACGCTGTATAAAATGTTCAAATTGATAAAGAAATGTCAATGGATCATTATTTAAACTGGCTGACATTAATTTTTATTCACAAGCGACATTTTACTTTCGTCGCATATGTTAAGTCATTGATTTTATAATTTTGTTTAATTTTTTAAAAATACTACTTCCGTTTAAGTCTTCTTAAAAAAGCAATTTTAACAAAATATACCGAATTATATGAAAAAATGATAACGCGTAGGAGGCTAGGACAGAATTTATAATAATAGACTTATTGATTAAGGGAATAAATACTTAAACAATGGATGTCCTTGAATTAAGAAAGTATTCACCGTTGCTAATCCTTTATACGTACAGTTTTAATTTCCCAGAAAAAAACTAGTAAAAAAGATCACAATCATATAACATGCATTAATATAGTTTTCAACAGCAGATATTTACATTTCTAATCACTGTAGAGAAAAGTATCTTGTGTATTTGGCGTCGCATTCTCTTATTAAAATGGTTTATAAAAATTATGTTTATGTTGGTGTACCTAAAAAATAATGTAATTTTTTTATTATAGAAACTTGTTACGTTAAGAGTTTAAAATTTTTTAGAGTTTGATCAATGACTGACATTGGTATACAACCATTACAAATATCATAATAATGTTATTTATACCTTGCACCATATACTTCAGATATAGACTCGCAGCAGCACGAGGAATTCTATTCGACATTGGTTCGTCGACTCCTTTGTTGTTACATAACTGTAATTACATCATAATATCACAAAGGTATCTTATCATCCGTTCAAAAAATTTTTTAAAGGCAAAAACAGCGTCCTTAAAGTGTTTTTTAAGAGGGAAGATAATCACTATAGAAGCCCAATCAATTTCCTTGTCAGACACTTCTGGAATATTAATATCGTATGTAGTGCCTGTTAATCGATTTCTTTATTGTTACCAGTCGATTTCAATGGTTCGTATAGAACCGATATAGAAATCGAGAAAAAATCACCTATTATCAGATTTTATTCGAGTATCCGACTGCGTGTCCATTCTTTGTGTCCAACCGTGATGGTCTCCTAATTAGTCCATAATTAGTTGTTACATCGTTGCCCTGTTCCAGTGCGTTTGCGATCCTGTGTAGGTGGAGGGTCGTCTTAGTGGGTCCTAGTCAGCTCCCGGATTGAAAGGACATAAGTCCGGGGGTGAGGTGATCCGTGTGGTCATAATATTCACGAACTTGCGGTTGTTCCGAAAAGACCTCGCCTCGCACCTTTGGGGTTTGACCCGGAAACGACGTCGTACTTCCAGCCGATCTGTTTATCCTCGAGCGACGCCACGAGTCAACTGCGCGGAACTGTCGGCTGATATCCAAAATCGCGGCTTCAGAACTCAAGCTCACTGTTGATTTTGGAGTTGGCGGTACGGTTTCGTTCTTAGCTAAGGCTCGATAAGCGCGGGCAGGGACGCTTACCGGGCTGACTCAAGTGGACCACTGACGAACGTTCTGACCACATTTGTGCGACCCCCCAGCTACAAGTTGAAGGGGATCGTGTCAGTTAGTCGATTGCTTTGTAACTCCAAGGGTTAGCCCGCTATGCACGCCAAGGTCTATGATTATCTTCCTTGGATCACCGAGTCAGCGAGTTCCCTGAGAATATTGAACTCTCACTGTGTCATCGAACTCATGCTTAATTATAACAATGTCTTGAAGTTAAGCAACTTTTCAGCCATGATTAATGCCCCAGGTATGTCTGTTGTTATCGACAAATCAGATAAACGAAGTGGAACTTTAAATACAAATAGTTAATTCGAAGAATTATTACCGAAGCGCCATTCCTGCTTTTTATAGCTAGTAAAATTGTGCTAATTCTAAATGCCCGTAGACTTCAATTTTTTATTAATTGCAAATACGTGTTATACAAATAATACTCATAAGCCTCTCTTGTCACTTAAATTACGCTCTTGTCAAAAAATGATACAGCTTTTATAGAGCTGTATAATTTAATTCGTGAATATTATATAAATTGTTTATTTATTAGAAATTTAGCACGCCTTTTTTAATATTTTAATCAATATATTTGCAGCTGAGCTTATAGGTAATTATTAGCAGCTCTTCCAAATTCCTTCAATCTAAGAATATTTAACATAAAAGCAGAAATGGTCTTTAATCCTTGATTCTAAATCAATACTTGTTTACGATTTATTCGAGTACTTATCATTCTTTAAATTGCTAACAAAGCTGAAAAAATCAAACTACGTGGTGCACCATAGAAGCCGATAAGAGATATTTTCTTTATAAATAAAATTTTAATAATACGCAAAGTAGCGATTTACTTTTTTATATTCAAATTTTGGACATTGGTTTTAAGAATCTGAAAGGACAACACTAAAAGAAACATAAAGTATAAGGATCAATGAGATTTATTTTTAGCTTATGAAGATTCTTTAACGAAGTTCTTAAAAGAATATACGAATACTGTGTTTTCGTAATGACTTTTGTTCAAATATTTTTGAGTAATAAAATACTTATATAAAAAATGAATATTTATCTTTAACAGTCATTGAAATGAATGACTAAAATTAAATTGTTGCAAAATTTGATAAAAAAAAATCATATATTTTATGAATGTATAGAAATTTTTACTTTTTTTGTATCACCTAAAGAATTTATATCGAGCAACTAAACAAA
This sequence comes from Kradibia gibbosae, assembly GCA_018907135.1. Classification (NCBI taxonomy): domain Eukaryota; kingdom Metazoa; phylum Arthropoda; class Insecta; order Hymenoptera; family Agaonidae; genus Kradibia; species Kradibia gibbosae. Next base: position 29,228,066 of record JACCHX010000001.1, on the reverse strand, counting down.
GACATTCGAATAAGACAGAAGCTTTTCAAGGAATCATTTTTTCTACGTACGTATATAATTTGTTGATAAACGTATGGCTTTTTTAATAATTAGGATAGTATCAAACTCAGTTTAAAAAATAATCCTGTCTTCAAAAATTGCAAAATTTTTTATTATCTAGTGGTGTACAGAACTAATTAAATAAATTAATAAATTTAATTGCTTTAAAGTTTTATTAATCTAAGAAATGGCTTCTACGGTAGGAATTGCAAAATCTTTAGATTTACGGAAAAAATTTTCAAAACTTCATTATAAATTTAAATTCGTTATTAGATTATACTCTGGAAATAGCAAACAAATTTATACAAGTTTTTTTTTTTAAATGAATTAACTCTATTAAAATAATTGAAACACATGGTGTTTTAAGTGGCATTATCATATAGCGAGTGAATGTCTCTGGTAAGTAAACAATTTATATACATAAATGTACATATATTTGTACACCAGTAGACGTCTATTTGCATTAATATATATTTACGTACTACAAACATTCATAAACACAGTGTGCTTATGTGTATGGTACAACATACTATCCTATGTGCTTATCTAAACATACATATAAACACGCACGTACAAGCTTATATGTACGCAACAAGCATATGTATGTGTATCAAGCACTAAAAATCATGATTCACGTAAATAAGTGAGCATGCACGTGGTAACTTTATTATATTTTTAGAGCAATCATACGTATGTCGTCTATAGAAATGCATGCGCTATTGAATTTTTATATGAATACATACGTTTATACGTAATAAGTTTATTCCTAATGTTAAAACTTTCTATTTCGTATATTCATGTAAGCTCTTGTGTAATAACAAAAATGAATGTATAATCATTTGAAATTTACTTTTGGTGAGTTGTTACTTTTCTATAATTATGTTGAATTAAAAAAATATTGTACAGGGATAAATCATGACTAATAAAAGCTTCATTGTGTCATTTTAGGAAGTACATTGTTCGATGTGGGGGATGGTTTCACATCGATAAGATCGTTTTTCAAAAAAGCCTAATACGATAATCTTTAGAACAATGCTACCTTTATATTTGCTTACTTATGCATGTTTAAATACGTATGCATAATAATAAATATGTGTGCAAATTTATCCATCACATAAATTATTTTTTATATACTTTTATAGCATATTATTAAGTAATTCTTTTTTTCAATATAAAATTATATTTTCTTGTCAAATAAGTATTTTTTTAGTTAAATACTTTTCCAAGTTTTAATATTACATGTTTTTTTGTAAATAAACGAATTGTACTTAACTTGTGTTAACTTTTTTTACAATATTCCCTTATTTATGCAGAAATTAATTTTGGACAGAAAATGCTTCAATCAACTTAATAAATTCAAACGAAACTTTTTTTGTTTACGCTTTAGATTACTATTTTTCTTGCCTTTCTACTTAAATATTTTTGTGTGCATATTTTATGGTTCGGAAATAATTTAGTATGATTTTATACAAGTAAAATGATGATTTTTTCATTAAATACTGCCTCAAAGTTATACTTGAGGACGTAATAATGATTATTAGTCTACGAATGCTTATGTCGACATTTAAATTATTCACTTAATATTCCTGTTGTTTCATTCAAATTGCTTTCATAATTTTGAAGCCAAGCTTTCAAAAGAAGATTTAATTATTGATATTTTTTGTATCACTTTAAAGAAAAAAATTAGTATGATTAGTATGATTAGAAGATAGTAATGAATATTTTATTTCTGTAATATTTATTTTGATTAAATATTAATTTTATTCTGATGGTGTACATACTAGAAATTTCAAATAATTAGATTCAACTACAGAATTGCATATATTATAACATTTAAATTCAATTCCAATATCTAAAATTATATTGAAATTAAATATTATTTTAGTAATAGGTTTATGTACAATTAATTGATGTAATTATGATCGCTTTCAATAAGTTTTTGTAGTGCGTGTTTTGATAATTTGTTTTAATATCATATGAACTTTGTATAAAATTAAAAATGTTATTATTTCACATGTAATAATTTTTTAGGAAAACATAAATTTAAAAAGGTATCGTGGTTATTACAATCAGATTAGCTATCAGAATTACATTTATGATGTTGTATTTTTCAATCAATTATTAAGTAATTAATATCTGTCTTACAATAACATAATTGATAAACGTTTTAGATCAGTTTTTATTAGTACTGTAAAATTTTCTCTTCTTTAGCTTAAACTTGTTTAATTGATAATACTTTTCAAAAAATGTATGTGTTATCAATAATATTAATGCTTTCATTTAAAAAATAGTTCTATTTACGTGTAGACTTAATACTTGGATGTTTTAGAAAAGAAAAATTTTTGTTAAAGAATATTAAGCTTTTGTTTAAGAAAAATATTAGATAACATTAGTTTTATATTAATAATAATACATTTTATGAAGCTTAAATTTTGTAAAGTAGTATAATATTTGAAAAAAATCAGTAACATACAAAACAAAGGAACAAATGAAATATAGTGCATGAATTTTTATTGCGAACCTATATTGATATTTTGAAAATAAATATTTGAAGCATGTTTGTTGTACAATAGCCTTACTATAAGCCAGTACGATTTTTTTATCATATTAAAAAGAAGATTTTACTTTATATTTTTGTACGTTGAAATTCGTAAAAGTAAAATAACATTACACCTATGCATTTGTACAATAACTTAAAATCGATAGGTATTTAAAAAAATAAAAACAGGCTAATTAGTGTCTTTATGAACCGTATATTTTTTAAACATTTTCGGTGGAACCGTAATTGTGGAAAAAGTCCTTGAACAGGACGAAAGGAGTTCCATTTGAATGAACGCATCAAGAGCCGATGGCAAATTTGACGGGAAGAGGCCGAATGGAGACAAACAAATTATTGTCGGAGACAAGATGCCTGGTGTGGACAAAATACCAAGTGGTGGGAGAATCGCTTACTTTGGATCATCGATTCCAAGACATGCACGCAGTCGCTGCTCGAGTCTTTGGTCATTTGGACACATTTCTTTCGCACGTTGCACATCTTGATAATATAAAAACGACTTGTCTGTGCCTAGAAAATCGTCTTAAGTTTTGGAGACGAGATCCAACATGGACTACAAGGTCGGAATGATGTGTTGGCTATTTGGTCTCATCATTATCGACATTACCAGTGCTCGTACGTACATATACGTAGCTTCATTAGCTATCCGTGAATTTGCTAACAATAAGAATAGATTCTAGAGTATAATAAATAATAATAGATTCGAGAGTAAATTCATTATGTGCTTTTCATGTAGAATATGAATTCATGTTCACGCTAAATAAATAGTCAACTCGAGTGTAGAAATTATACAAATACTGCAGAGAGAATTGTAATAAGTAATGTAATAAGTAATCCAAAGAATAATATTCAATGATATACCCCTTTTTAGTTAGTAATGTGAAATATTGTTTCTCTCATCTGATAACTTTTATTTTTAAGTACTTGCAATTATCAGATGTAGTTGATAAATTAGCATATTTTAAGATTTACGTAAACCAGTTATTATTTTGTATTTTGCATAATTTTTTTAGATAACGTTTTATTTATTACGAAACAAAATTGTGAAGTTATGAAGTATTTTATTTTATAAGATAATAGTTATGAATTTCCCAGATAATAATAATGATGGCGACGACGATGATATTTATTATTATTTCTATATTATTGTTGATATTATTTATCAATCATTTTAAATATCCGAATACATTATCATTATTTGCAAAAAATTATTATCTTAACTCTTGTATAAATTATAATCTTGAAAAAGTAAAAGTATATTTGCTTAACGTAATTTATTCTTATAGGATGAATAACATTAGTAAATTTAGTAAAGTTTTATTTATTCATATATCTGTATCCGCAATTATAAGAATTCTCTATATCTACTTCCTCATTTATGAAAACTCATTAAGTTACATTTAAAGGTGAGTCATAAGGTTTACACGCTCAAATATTTAAATTTACATAAGAGGATAACATTATATGAGATATTAATTTGAATAATGAAAAATGAATTAAAAAAAAAAAAGAAACATTAGTAAAAATTGTAATTACAAGCATATCTTTAGTTTAATCGTATTGACTATTTGTAATTAATAATTAAAGATTTTCATAGAATTTCCCTATTTACATTTAACAAACTTTCCTGGTTATATATTTAGAAATATATATATATATATATATATATATATATGTGTAAAAATTGTATGGTTTCATCAATGATTGAAATTTTTTGATCCAAGAGACTATCGATTCATAAAAATGTTATTCTTCTATAAAGATAAGTTATTTTAATGTTGTTTTTTTTATAAATATCAATCATGGTAGCATTTCGATTTAACTAATATCGTCACTTTAAGAAATTTACAATTACCGCCATAATTTTTTTTAGTACAAACAAACGCATTTAAGGTCAAGTCTGAAGCATTGATAATTTCTAACGTAGGACGTAATATTGCGTTGACAATATACGAAATTTTTTGACTGAAAAAATGATTCTCGCCCCTCCCTCCTTGAGCTACGGTTAAAAAATGTCCATCGTTTCAGCAACCGCGCTAACAATTCGAGTTGAACAGAGCTAGGTCTCGATACCAAATCAGGCGTTATAATTGCGGCATCCGAGTTTTTGGGCAATCGCATTCCCGCAGAAGGCGACGAATTTATGGGTTGGCCTCGCTTGGTTTGCAGAAGGAGCCCGGTGCAGGACACCGAACCAAGAGCTTGGCGAGTGCGTGAATTTCAGACGGTGTCCACCGCTGGTCTCGATGCTTCAGGAGAAGCCGATCACCCCGGAGGCCTTGAATTACCTGAGGGCAAGCCAGTGTGGCTTCGAAAGGTCAGACCCCCTCGTTTGCTGCTCGACGCGCGAGGAGCCTTCGCCCAGACCGAATACGGACAGCGACACGAGGCTTAAGCCGGCCCCTGACCTCGACAGGAACGACAGGACGAATCCGAGGCCCGACGAGGATCGGCCGAGTACGAGCAGCCTCCTTCCCACGGATTGCGGCCGCGATCTCTCGAATCGCATCGTCGGTGGCGAAGCTACGGAACTCGACGAATTCCCATGGATGGCACTCCTGGAGTACAGCAAGCGTAAGTTGTTTTTTCTACTGGAGCACCGGCCTTCTCTTCTTCTCACTCCTTGGTCCATTCGATCGAGCTCTTTTCTTCGCGATGGGTGCGTATTCATGCGCGCCTATGACTTTAATAATTGGAGCGCGAAGCGATAAATTCGTATTAAATTTTATCGAGGGGCCTTTATCAACGTAATTAAGTGATACACCGCAGTCACTTATTGTATCATTGTCCCACATTTTTTCATTCTTTTATTTTATGTTGTTTTCTTTTTTACAATGCAGTAGCAGCAATTGCAGTCGAAGTTTTAATGCCACGTTTACATCTATTATTATGACCCATTTTTACGGTTATCTCGAGTGACGAGTTGAAATGCACGCACCGGATTAATAAATACGTGGGCTTGAAATATATCATATTCGTATTGTAATCTCGCGATAGCGTAAAAAGTATTATGCACAGTGGCTTTTTTGAAAAAATTAAAAAGTTCATATTTTTTGCTCGCAGTTTCTTTCTGCTTCAGAAATTATTAATAAAAGAATGATACCAAACTCTGGCTACAATAAGCCACCAACATTAAAGATACATATATTTGCCTCTGGCAAATTTTACATAAAACGTAATCGTCAAGGTTTTTCCGACGAAAGGCTTCTACAGTATAAAAAAAGAAGTGCCAGCTATTTCGTTGAGTGGTTAGGTATTTCTTAAATTAATAGCTCGAGTTGTAAGAATCAATTGTGTTAAAATAACTGATATTTATGCGTTTGGGTGCACGGGTTTCGAATCAATCTTGGCTTTCAATTCATTACATTAAGTGTAGTAGCATCCGATAAAGCCATTCGCCCGTATAATCGAATTGAAAGGAGGCCTAATTCGGCCATTTCAAATCCGGCCATAAAAATAGAATCCGAAAGTAGTAGATGCGGTTTCGCGAATCTATAAAGCAGCCAGAAAAGAGATTACCGCAAAAGGTGTCATACCGGCAGTAACGATTATTTGTTTTCCCGGTCCTCAAGCCGGCGGCAAGACGACGGCCTGCGGTGGTGTCCTGATCAATAAGCGCTACGTCCTGACCGCGGCCCATTGCATAAAGGGTCGGGCTCTGCCGCGCAACTGGAGGCTCATCGCCGTTCGCCTCGGCGAGTACAACACGTTGACGGAGGTCGACTGCGTCCAGGACGGCGTCGACAGCGAAATTTGCGCGGACAAGCCGCTGACTGTGCCCGTGGAGGAGCAGATCGCCCACGACGGGTACGCCCCGGCGAACGGGGAGAGGAACGACATCGCCCTGCTCCGGCTCTCCCGCGACGTCAGCTTCAGCAATTACGTGAAGCCTGTCTGCCTGCCGAGCGGGCCGAGCCTCAACCAGAAGCTCCACGTGGCTGGCTGGGGCAGGACCGAGAGCAAGGTCGAGTCCGAGGTGAAGCTCAAGGTCTCGCTGGTCCTGGCCGACAAGGCCGCCTGCGCGAGGAAGTACCTCGGCTACGGCATCAGCCTCGGAGATAATCAGGTGTGTGCAGGCGGCGAGAAAGGAAAGGACTCCTGCAGGGGCGACTCCGGGGGCCCACTCATGCAGCAGGACAGAACGCAGGGCGTCACCAGGTGGAAGTGCGTTGGGGTCGTGTCCTTCGGACCCTCGCCCTGCGGAATGCTCGGATGGCCAGGCGTTTACACCAAGGTCTACGACTACATGGATTGGATTTTGAAGACGATGAGAGCCTGATTTATTCCCTCGCGTACCTTTTCTTATGAACGTACACGTAACCCATCGTGTGCCTTTACCTCGAGTGAAGCTGCTAAGGGATTACGACTCGACGCTTCGTCTGTCGACTCGTCCTCCATTCGTATTACCGAGTTTACAAAAAATTTTTAGCATTAGATTACGTGACAGAGAAATTGGTGCCAATTTTTCCAGGAACTAGAAATCTTACTGATAATGTCGCCTAATAATATCATTGGCATTAGATATACAATTGTCGTTATTTTCTATAAAGTGACTCATTTATTCGAGTTATTCTCGAATATATTCATCGGTCTATCGTAACGACTTAGAACGGAAGATTATTCATAATGGCTGTAATCGGACAACCCGTGTAAATTTAGTAATAAATTCTTTAATGTAAAGGACAAAATTCTGGTTTCTTATATATTGTACAGTAAAAAGTGTTGAAATAAAGAGCTTTATTGACATTAATGTGCTAGTGTGAACTCGAATGCATTGTTAAAAAAAATATTGTATTTTAGCACTATATACATACATACATACATACATATATATATATATATATTTGTTTTTAATCGAAAGAATTTAAATTATTTTTAAATCAAATATAGAGAATATTTATATAGTTACCCAGTTTATCGAAAAAATATTTAAATAATTGCGCTTCATTACCTTTAAAAAATTTTTGTTCCCATTTATGTTTTCTTGTTCTGTATACAAATTGTTTTATACTATTCTTCTATAAAGTTTAGAATTAAATAATAAAGTTTTAATTATTTTTGATGTCTGCTTTTAAAAATTGAATATCTTGAATTTAATTAGGATTAAGTGGAAAGCCTTTTAAATGTAAAATAATTTTTTAATTTTTTCAATTGGATACATTTTTTTTCGTTTACCGGTATTCGTATCATTTTTATTCATAACATATTAAAATGAAGTGATATAATTTACATGCTATATTTAATTTCGTCATCAAACATCATTTACTTACCTTATTCGCAAAAAAGTCAATAAATAATGAATACCCAAAGGTATCTTGTAGTTAAAATGATTTTATTAGATTATTGTATTAAAATAATTTGCATGAATGCAATATTTACTCAATCATTATACATTATAACTGTTCTTAAAAAATGTGATTTATAAATATTACAGAGAGTGTGAAGGAAAATTCAGAAAAAGAAGCCATGCATTCCATGGCTGAGTGGCTCTTTTCATAACTCAAGGTACAGAGACTGAGAAAACACGGATCTGGTATAGCATATTTAAAAATAGATATTGAGTGACAAGATCACTACGAGTATGTGTCGTCATTCCATTCTGTTTCAGTTGGTTTTCAAAAGTAATATGGCGATGTTAGTCTATCTGGTAATCGTTTATTTAAGAAAACTTTTATATCTCCTTGAAAAAACAAATTACATCGAGAAAAATAGCTATGCAAGTACTTTTAATAATATAAATACCCCAGCGACGAAAGCTTACTCGTAAAGGCAATATATAGCCAATCAGTCTTTATAGGATCTCAACACGCCATGCTTCGATGTGCATTTGTCAATATATTTTTATTTTTTGTATAAAGGGGAACTACCAACTTAGAATATTGAAAAGATGTATTTGAATTTTAAAGTAAAATTTAGCTTTATTTATATTTCAAAATTGTAGAATTTCGTGACATCCTTCATGAAATACATATAAATTAATTTCTAACTCATTTGATAGCGTCATTATTGATAAATTCATTATAACATAAATAATTGAATTCAAGTGTGCATAAAATTAGTAAAAATATTTTCAAATTCTCGATATCACTCTTACTTTCAATATAACAGTGTCAAAAAAAACATTTGTAAAACGAGGCTTATTATTTAAAATTTTTTTATAATGCTTCCAGTAAATAATTCATAATATAATAGCAACTTATATGTGCAGTAAACATATATTGTTTTTTAATCATATTTGAAATTATATATTGATCTTATATATCTATAGAAATACATATCATGCTGTTTCTATTGAATCAGTAATATGACAAATTGTATTAAAACTTTAATCATATTGTACAATAAAATTTCATTTAAAAATAGTTGAATTACGTTAGCGTTGGCATTGAATGTCGTGATAACAAATAAATAAAACATTTAAGTAGAGAAAAATCTACCATTGCAATAGTTACAAACATCACAAGAAATCGTTATCGGTACTGTTTGCGGTCAAGTAAACAAAAAGGTTACAGATATTTATGATCAAGCATATTCATATTTTCTTAATTTTATCTTTAACTTTTATAACAAATTGGTTAAAAAATTAAAAATTTTCATCAATTAAATATTCAAACCAACGTTCATCTTACAAACTGATCAATATTTTAATTTTAACTGTAAATATATTATTACGTTAAGACAATAATACTAGAATACATTCATAAACCTTTGTTACTATCAATGGTAAGTTAAATACTTTAAATTATGTAATTTTGAAGATCTTATTATTACTTTTATTTTACTTTACTTTACTTTAATATAATTTTACTTTACTTTGTTAGAAAATCAAATTTAACTAATAATTTAAAAAAATGAATTTTTTAAATTAAAAAAATTTCTAATAAAAATGAAAGGAATACACGTTATCAACAAATATTTTATGTTATTATTTATAAAAATTAATGATACACTGACGGTTTTACCTTGTAGGTAAGTTTGAATATGAATGGCTATTTGAGTAGGCTTTGAAGTTCGTTGTAATTATAAGAAAATTTTAATTAAAAATAAGAGGTTTCATTTATATTTTCATTCATTTCTTTAGAATAAAATACAAGTAATAAAAATTTTTTAAAATATTTAAAAAATTTTATGAATATTCAATGAATTGGCTAATGGTTTTGAAATGTATAAGAATTCATCTACATTAATTAAATTACAAGAGTTTTAACTTATTATTAGTGACATAAAATTTGATTTAAACATTTTTTTTTTATAAAATAATCTTTTAAAAATAACCTTTTTGTACTTTTTACAGTCTTATAATATTGTTTTTGATATATTAAGACTATTAAAACCTCCATGGTACCCGCAATATCAATAAAAGTTATTATACATAATATTTGATATCAAATTTTATAATTTGCCAAAAATTATATATTATCAATTGAATATTTTTTTTAATAATTTCACTCTTAATTATAATAATTAGTGAACAATAAATAATAGTAGTTTTACTAAAAATAATATTCAAATAAAGATATCATCGACATGCGTTTTATTGTCACGGATTTCTTCTTCGATTATAATAAAAGTTATAAAGAATAAAAGATAAATATGATTTACTGTAGCATTCTGCAAAACTAGTTTTGAATAAAATTTTTAAAAAGAACTTTTATAAATTTGTCTATGATTCTAAAAAATGTAGCTTTTCAAAGAAGCATCTGTGATTTATTGCAAATATATATGTATATATATATAAATTATAAAAGGAAACTGAATAAATACTAGTAGGAAGTTTAAGAGATTTTTAAAGTACAGTGAAAAATCATGCTTTGAAAATTATATTCTGCTAATCTAAATTATATGCATTCAGTTTCTCAATCATATTATTAATATTTGTACACAATCGTTGATTAAGATTATTACTTTGTTAACAAATATTTATAAATATTATTTTTTAAGATATGATGTTACGTTAATTTAAGTATTTGAAACGTTGAAAAATTAACGCTTATACAAGAAATGAGATTCTGTTTAATCTGTATGGTTTATTTCTAAAAGCTTTTTCAAATTCTGTCAAAATTGAGAAATTTAGTATTACTATTTCAAAAAATCACAGTCTATAATTATAAAGTTGTTTTTAATTATGTTTATTCTATTTATTTTTCTTTTTTCATAAAGATTAATACAATTGTTGTTAATAATATAACTAGTTAAAATACTTATTAATTTAAAAAAAAAAATTAAATGAAGTTCGTAAATTTATAAAATTAATATTTTAAACAATGAATTAAAGTACCTAAATTATGAATTACTTACGCACTTTATAGTACTTTATTGACATAATTTGCTTTAAATGGAATATTTGTAAGTATGTTTCTAAGATTTAAAAGAATAATTTCAATCACAATTGTATATATATATGCAGCTTAATAGTTTGATTCCATCCTTTAATTTATATTAATATAAGTAATACGTAGTTATGGCATTTAGTTGTGCAACTGAAATTGAAAAAAAACGTATAGTACTAGAACAGAAAGTAATTAACAAAGGTTATTTTTTCTTTATAATGTAATATTTAATGCAACTATTATACTTCAGAAATCGATAATGACTGCAATCTTTGTAAGGTAATCATGATCTTATTAAAATAGAAAACAAAGCTGTTGATGTTAGTATTAGTAAAATGTAAGGATGTAAAGTAAAGCTTTGAGATGTAGTTGGTATTCTGGAATTCAAGATAATTATAAGACAAATAAATAAAGAAAGATTGAGAGAGAGAGAGAGAGAGAGAGATAGACGCTTAGAGAGTGAGAGTGAGAGAGAGAGAGAGAGAGATAGAAGCTTAGAGACTGAGAGTGAGATATATATATAAAGTACACGCGGTTGAGTAGCGCACGAGAAAATGTGGAGTAAAACTGGTTTGTCGCGGTCGATCAAGTGGCACTGTCCAAGAACCTTGCATTTATTCATGTAGACGTGTTCGCAGCACTTCATTGACGGCCTTTGTCAAGACACGGGGAGTCCAAAAATAAATAAAATAAATCAAAGAAAGTACGGCAGAAAGTGCTTTGATTTTAGGATGTCTGTGAATTTGTTTTGTTTTTGCTGCTGACTTCGCAAGCAGGATTATTGAAGTATTAGCTTGAGCTTACGTCACGATCCTTCTACCAGTGTTGTAGGCGTGTGCGTTTCCACGATGACGACCTACACTTTATGGAGGAGCTTGCAAGTTTTTGGACTGCTCTTCATGATAATAATGCGGAACACATGCGCTCGTAAGTATACGTTGAATTATATTATATTTAAATACTTGTTTGTTTACGCATTTTCGCCTTAGCCTCGATCGTTTGTGTTTAAAGTATTTCACGTCCTTCAGATCTTATGAATCTGTCTGTATAGGTACGAAAGCACGTAACCACAAAGTGAAATTACGCAGAATGTAATAGAGTAAGTTTATCCGAGCGTAGTTTATGTCTGTGTACTGGATTTACAGTTGAATAACTGGCTTCCATTGCCTTGGCTGAGTGTTTAAGAAACTCACTCGAGGTTCAGTTTCGTCATTATAATTCACCATTAAAATAATGCATTGATATAAATACTTGGGAGAGATTTTGGCGACTTTGAGTTTATGGATGAAAAATGTAAGTCATAAGCTTTGAATGCAGAGGAAGCGGTTCGAGCTTCAAATGACAAATGCATTTTTGCCCAAGAATACCATTATTGATAAGACAACGCTTTAACGGATTCAAACAAGTTTCACGCAAACTGATATATAGTTAAAGTGATTAGGAAAGCATTAAATTAGTATTGAATGTTAAGTGGACGATAATTATACTTGAAGTACTTAAAAAGACACAATATTTTTTATATTTGTTATCCGTATTTGCAGTTAAGAAAGAATCAAAGCTTCCATTCTTTATTGAAATTACAGCAGGCATCCTTGGTGTAAAATTTTAATTAACATACATATATATGTATATATGTATATGTTTGATAAACTTCTATTGCAGAGTTTACGTATACAGATGAGAGTGTCTGCGAAAGTCCAAATAGGAGACCTGGCGTATGCATATCGGTAAAGGATTGCCCTCAACTTGTTCGATTATTACAACGTAAGCCAGTTGTGTCAGCAAGTGTCGTATTTCTCCAAAAATCACAATGTGGCTTCAACGGTGCCATTCCCAAAGTTTGCTGTGAAAAAAGTGTAAGTCCCAGTTAGAATAATCTATTCGGTATTTTCCATTGTTGTTTCAATCAGCCATAATAGACAATTAACGCATTTTCTAATGTATTTTGAACTTTATACATGTTGTAGTTTTTTGTGATATTTACATGTTTAATCAGATACAATTCTCCAACTAATTTAATTAGGAAATTTTATTATAAATTTATTATATTAAACTAATTTCTTTATAAGCATTGTTGTTAAAAGCATTATAATATCAATGAAATAATTGAACAATTAAATACAACGAAAAATCTATAACTTTTATAAACCTTGAAAGTTTAGTAAAATTTTATATATGTTTGTATTTGAAAAGTAGAATAGATTTCTACTTCTTAATATTCTTCACGTTGAACCCTAACTCACGGATAAATGATGGTACTTAAAGCTTATTACAAATATATATATATATTAATCGGTTTATTTATTGTGTAAATTTTACGTTACAAAAATTTGCGTAAGATGTTTATAAAAAATTGTCGATTTCAAATTCAATTTTAAGATTATGAATGTTTTTTTCTTATTTCATCGATACACCGATACTTTTTACAAGTATATAAATTAAAAAAGAAAAAAATTTATATATATGTGTGTGTGTGAGTGTGTGTGTGTGTGTGTACACACAACATATATAGAATATTAAAAAGAAAAAGTAAGTATATTAGTTTTATTAATTACTCAAACATTCGATGGGATCTATGCTAAATTATGCACAACTTATGTTATTTTGAATATATATTTTTTAGTACCATATAATATTATACATCTTCAATGATAAACATAATGTTATTCGTTTTTCTTTATCGGAATATTACATTTTCAACGCAAGACAAGTATATCATACAAAATTGTCTGTTAGCTTTAAAAAAAAAATATTATTTATATTGAAGCAGAGAGGAAACTTAAAAGAGTAAGTGTGCTTTGTATTTTTGTAATTCTAAAATGTACGTTATTTTACAGGAAAATGAGTTAAATGTTGCGGCGGAGGGGCTGAATGTGGGGAATCCAGAACAGACGAATCTCGGCAGTTCGCAGCCTCCGAGCGTGACGAGCCACCCGAATTTACGACTTCTGGATCACAATATCTGCGGTCCGATAAACAGCGATAGGATCATAGGTGGCAACAGGACCGGTCTGTTCGAGTTCCCATGGATGGCGTTGCTGGCTTACCGCACCGGTCGTCCCAATGCCGAATTCCGTTGCGGTGGCTCAGTCATTAGCAAGCGTTACGTCCTTACCGCCGCTCACTGTATCGTCAATTTGCCCGCAAGTAAGCGACGATCAAAGTCCATTCGAGGCGCTCTGGCCTTAACTTCTCTCCTACGTATCAATACTCCGTGTAGCTTGTAAGTGTATTGAGGCATCCATTATTATTTGGAAGCTATTCATTCGGGTTTTGTAATGCTAGACGAATAATATGGTAAATATTAAGCCTGCATATATTTCAACGTATGCGTACGTTTCAGATATCTGTAAAATTAAATGCAAAGCGCCTACGGTCGGAGTGCTTTTTTACATTCAAAAGATTAGGCAGTACCAGCTGACAAACGTATTCAAATGAGATTATACTTAAAAGCAAAAAGGATCCTGTCATGCTTTACGATATACATTCATCTTTTAAGAGGATTAGATATAAATTCTATTATTTCATTTTAAATAGTTATTTCAACTTGAATTTGAAGTATTTATAAATTATGATACCAAAGTTAACGATGATCTTTTTCCCGAAAATCATCATTAACATTTGTTAATAAAAAAAAAATTGCCTCTTTAAGTTGTGACACAATAAAAAAAGTAATTAAATTTTATTTTGAAATTAAATAATTACGCATAATGAAGGACGTAGTTATCTATGTGGATCTGCCATTATCTACGTATTAAATAAAACGGGATCATAACAGTTCACGATGTTCAAGTTATCAAGCATCTCTAACTTTATGATGGAAGATTCTGTGATATAACGACAATACTTATTCTGAATATGATAATTATAATCATTTCTGACTATAATGCATTACATAATTAATCTAATACCTTACTTAAATAATGTAAAAATAATTTATACTTATATTTAATTATTAATACGAATTTTATGCATTTTAAACAAAAACATATTAATTAGCCGATTACTATTTTTAATTTATAAACATTTTTTAATGATAAAAATTATATTTATATTATAATTCATAATAGAGTTAAGGTTCCATAAGTATTTTTAAAAATTTTAAATACCAATTTTTATGTCTTTTTCACTAGTACTATTAAAGTTTTTCAATAAAGATAATTTATAGTATATTAAAAAATTCTTAAAAATAATTGAATTTCAAAACATTTTAATGATATAATTAAAAAATAATGCAATTAATTTTGTTAAGACAATTATTGACAAAAAAAAACAAGTATTAATATATAATATGGAATCTGTTTTACGATGCGGACACTTTTAGCTGTTTCCGTTGGCAGATTCAATTTCAGTATTTATTTTCATAATTTAATGTACTTTTTTAAATAAATTATTACAAATAAAATTTTTAATTATTATTATAATATTAATAAAGATCCAAGACAAGTTTAAACAATTTCAAATTCAGTATATTATCCAAATCAGTATACTTTGCTAAAAAATGGTTTTTTTAATTTTTTGTAAACTATTTAAAATATATTACTCATACCTTGACAATAATTTATACTCTAATTAAAAAAAAACTGTCATATTAATTTATTTTATACCGTAAGTATGATATTATATTATACACATTTAGGTTACGTACCATAGGTGCATAATTTCTTGCTCTAAAAATAATACAAAAATAATTTGAGATAACGAATTTCCTATAGTACCGTGAA
Source organism: Kradibia gibbosae (assembly GCA_018907135.1). Lineage (NCBI taxonomy): Eukaryota > Metazoa > Arthropoda > Insecta > Hymenoptera > Agaonidae > Kradibia > Kradibia gibbosae. Next base: position 29,212,416 of record JACCHX010000001.1, on the reverse strand, counting down.
ATTCAGCACATTTATAATGATCAGTAGAAGTGAGGAGATTAGTTAGTAGATTGATTGTCCATTTATTTCCGTTCAAGAAGTTGTATGTATATAATATGTAAATAGAAAGAGAGAGAAAGGGAGAGAAAGGGAGAAAGAGAGGAGGACCCTTTATACATGTATATTTGATCCGTAGCGTACTCGGAATTTGACATTATTTCTTAATCGTGCGTATTACGTACTTTGGGAAAATCCATATTATATCGTACTTTCACATTGTTTGCTAGAACTTTTACATATACAGAGTGCCTCTAGATTGTTTATATAAGTTTTAGTTTCTCATTAAATACTTGTTGTCATAAGTAGTTAATTTAGTTAGTTTGTTGCAATCCAGTCGGATTAAACTTTATCCCTAAATCTTGTGATTTTCGCAATATGATCGTTTTATTGAGAGTAAGGCATACATAAAAAATCTCTTATCGATATTGTAAGTTTCTTTGCTTCCCATACGTAAGGATATATTTTTTAACAAAAATCTTTCTGTGAGTTTTTACGAGTTGTTTGTATTAAGGTCTGAGTCCAGAGCTTCATCTGTTATCATTTCTAGTTACTTTAATTATCTCATATGCAAAAATTAAATTACTTACTCGTTAATATTTAATATCCGTACTAGTTGCCTTTACCATTGCATTGAGTCTTTAAATAGGTGCTATTTTCAAAATTATTTTTAATGTAATAATAAAGAGTAAAAATTTACTAAAAAGAGAGATAAAATTTAAATTTCAGACGAGGTAATTATGAGAAACAAATTGCAGATATCTTTTTTCAGATTTAAAATTTTCGGGAGTACGAGTAGGTGATCATGACATTACGACGGAAAGGGATTGTGAGATGACGGGCACCTTTGAAGAAATCTGTTCTGAAAAATATCAAGACTTTGGCATTGAAAAATCTGTTGCTCATCCAGATTACTCTGCATCCAAATTGCATAATGATATTGCCTTGGTAAGGGTAGACAGGGATATTGATTTTAGTCCTCAAAACTCAAGACCAATTTGCTTGCCGATTGGTCCAGCTGCGCGAATTACTTCTAAAAAGGTACGTATTCATTAAGTAAAACGATAATTTTACTCCATAGAATATCGAAGCATTGCTTAAATACAGAAATTTTATTTTTTATGCTTTTTTTTTATTATTTCCGCGAATAGATATTGTTTGAATGAGATTAAAAATATTCATATGGGCAAGTATTATAGAATATTATGATTCTATAAAACGTAAGAGGCTAAAAAAGTACAATAATTTATTAGAATGTCAATCAATCAATTAATAAAATTGTACGAGCAATGATGCTGAAAGCGTTTTTTAATCTTTCTAATAAAAGTACAATTTTGACATTTAAATTAAATTACCGATTTTAAATTACCGGTATTAAAGATAAAAAGTTACTAGTAAATGAAAAAGGATGATTTTTTTTTTTTAATTTTAATTCGACTATTTTTTAACAATAGTAGTTAAATTAGCGCCAAATATCCATAACGTTGTACTTTCTCGTGTCAAAATGTAAAAAAGGGTTCGATTTCATTTGAAAAATTGTAATTTTTCAAGCAACCGTGTTTGTTTAGGGTAAGGGAAGTGCAATAACAAGCTTCGAAGCCGCAATAAAAGCTATCGATTAATCGCAGTGCAACGAACGCGCGGTGAAAAAAGGCCAGTCGCGTCGTTAGGGTAGTAAGCCCCGGGGGACCGGACCGCAATAACTAGCTAAAAGCTAAAAGTACGGGCAAATAGAAGGAGGCGCGATTGGTCGCGACAATTGCCGCTCGGAGTCTCGGTCGGGAGGGAGGCCAATGCACAAACAGTGGCCCGAGGAAAGCTAATAAACGCTTCTCTCCCGGCAGCTGATGGTCAGCGGCTGGGGCGTGACCGAGCAGCGCGTCCCCAGCCCCGTGATGCTCAAGGTCAGCCTGCCAATCTACCCGCAGGACGAGTGCGCGGCCAAGTACAAGAGCCAGGCGGTCATTTGGCACAAGCAGATCTGCATGGGTGGACAGCCGGGGATGGACTCGTGCGGAGGAGACTCGGGCGGTCCGCTGCAGGCGCCTACCCTCTATTACGGCAACCCCCGATACGTCCAGTACGGCCTGGTCAGCTTCGGGGTGAGAAACTGCGGCAGTGCTGGACACCCGGGAGTCTACACGCGCCTCGATCATTACCTCAAGTGGATCCTCGACAGCATGACGGATTAACGTGGTGTTTTATTCTCGGTCGCGTTGGCCCTCTCCGATGACTGCGTCCACCGATCATTATTTTCGACAAGCTCCGACCCCACCACTCTTTCGACTTTTTATCTTTGCGCCCTATCTGCGATATTATTGTGCTCTTATATCATCGATGGTTCGCTGATATAAATGACTTTGCATTCACATAGAAGGATGTACATAGGTGATTTTTCACCCGTACATTTACAAAGCAAGTGAAATCAAGTGCTAAATTTTTTATTTAGACTTTTTTTCGTTTTTACTATAAATTTTGTATTTATCATTTATTAAAATCATAAATTCTTATATATACCTACCTATTGCATTTATCTGTTATTTAATACTTTATAACACGATGATACAATACAATGCTAGTATAATAAGGAAATAATTACATTTTTATAAATAAAATTATTCACCGATTTCTTGATAATATAATTTTCTACACGATATATGACATCGATTACAAGCTTAGATAATAAATTCATAATAAATTTTACATTCTATTGTCTGATTTGTATAAGATAACAAAATGTAGAAATTTGTTTTAAAATATAAACAAAACATAACCAAGCTAACACATTATAATATTTTACAATAAATTTTTTTAAAACTTTTTAAAGACTTCATTATAATCTATAATAACTTACTGTAAAGATTTTTAATAATATATCTTATGAAGTATCCACTTTATCCACTTAAATGCATGCGTACATCTACTTATGTATAACAAATTATAATATATTTTTTATAACGAAGAATATTGCACTAATATTTGAATGCAAAATAATTTCATTTGTTAATTAAGATATAATCACAATATAAATGATAACAAAATCATAATTATTACATCTACTTTGTTTGTTTCGCGCATTGTTTGTAATAATAAACAATAGGAAGCTATACTATTAACATTAATAATTAATAATAATTCAAATCTGAGTGAAAAATAATCATTTGATTATTCGCTATATTTCACGTAAATCTAATTTATTTTTTTCATTTTTGATCCTTAAAAAAATGCTTTTTAATCTTATCTTATAAATTTTTCGTTAATGAATAGTGTCATGCTACAATGAAATCTTAATATGGAATATATTTAATTATGGAAGATGAGCATAATAATAAGGTGATCTGGAATATTATAAAATCTTTTAGAGATTTTACCAGCATGATTAAGCTTCAACATATTATAAAGATATATTGAATAATATTATTGATAGAGTGTTACATTTAAGTTCATAAGCAACGGTTATGAAATCATTTAACGAAATGCTTAAATAACATTAACATATTGAACAATGTCTACTCTAGGCTTGACATTTTCAAACGACTATTGCACTTATTCGTTGCAGACTAGTAATTAATTATAAACAGCATACTAAGACTCTCAAGGCTTATTGTATAAAATATATATGTATTGTCAATCTAATTTGCACGATATAAAAATTTCGATCTCGATAAGATCAAGCTAATGATGGAATCGGCCATAATCGAGTTTAGCTGGCCACATATCGCACAGATATTTAACTAGAGTTTGACTTTCACGCGCTATCAGTGTCCTATTTCTTCCGCAACGCGTCCCGCGTTTAATAGCCCTTAAACGACAAATTCGAGAATCTATAATGCATCACCGTTACGAACTGTTCATTCCTGCTGATGTTCGTGACTGTTTGTGGCTTGCTCGGGGAGCGTCTCCTCGTTGTAGAGCGGGTCCTCGATGAATTCGGCCGTTTCGTTGATGGAGACCTTGAGGGGCTTCCTATCATTTCGCTTTTTCTCGAGCGACTTGCGAGAGTCGAGGGATGGCGGCGTCCCCGAAGAGCTGGTAAGCGAGTCCGAGTGGGGGTGGCAGTTACTGCTGGGACTTGCATACGAGTCAGCGCTACTCGGACTCTGGCGCTTTGCCGACGTCTTGTTCCACTTGCAGGGCTCGAAGTGTAAGTACTCTTGCAACTTCGGGTAGCGTCGGAGTGACGTCTGGAAATTTTGCAATATCATCTCGTCCTCGTGATTGAAGCATGATTGGTGCGGTGTCGGGTGAGATGATTTGAAAGAGAAACGTAATGCGATAATGCGCGTGCAAAATTGTACTTCGGAAGTCGTGTTTTTTGGGAGGGCGCATTAAATAATCACCTTTATTATGATTATTTTTTAATATGGAATTTTTTTTGTTTATTTTCAAAGTCACGTCAGAACTATTCGCTAATGCATCATCATTAGTTTTTTTTTTTTTTTAAATCTTAATTTCTAATAAAAAGCACGAACGATAAATGTTGTGTATTTGATAATAGCGATTGAAATAATTCTTCGTGAGCCGTCGAAGCTAATAGTTTTCTACGTAGCAAAACTTAGTCTGGTAATTACCGAAATATGTAAATTCCGCTAATTGTTAATTTAATTAATTACATTTCAAGAATTGCTTTACGGTTTAATTTAATTTTAGTTTTAATTTAAGCTTACGTATCATCTACGGTTTTTTATTAATTAATAAGTGATAATAGACGTGAATAATTGTTTTTTGAGTTGTAGACGTAATATATTAATATAATAATGGATCTTGAAAAAAGAAAATATTTAATGAATTTTTTCCAATAGTTAGTAATGCGCATAAAAAGTTTACCTGAGAATAGCGTTCGAAAAGTGTCGGAATCTGCATAACACGATTGAGCATCATTTCCATTTGAGCTCGATGAATCTCTGATTGTTCTCGTGCTGCGTCTCGGCGTAACGATGTTCGAAAATCCAATTCTCTCTCGTGGTCGTATCTTATTTATGAATAAATATAATAAAATACTCATTATTTTTCAAGGAAATTTCGTTTATAAAAAAAAAAAAAAAAAACCGTTATGTTTGAGCAATATTTTGAAAAAAGTATCCACTTAATTTTTGACCAATACGTTGTCATACAATTATTGACCTGTATCCTTTTGTGAATTTTAAATTACAGAAAATGTTCAAAATAATTGATGTGTTTCACTCATATAAATCGAATTAAGAGCTGCGAATAACTGATGGAATATTGAATGTGCAAGGCACGTTACTTTCGTCATTTCACACCGCTGTATAAAATAAAATGTTTTACTCTACAAGCTTTGCAGCTTCTTAAGGATGGAATTTTCTAAAATTTGGTGTGAGCAGTTGCCTTTGGCAGGCATTATCAAGCAGGAAAGCGACAATTGAGTAGCTCTGCGAGTCTTTTTTAGAAATCAAGCAAGAAATAAATAGTAATCATTGTAATTAAAGACCTCGCGGCAGATCGAAGTGCTCTCCATGCTGGTTTCCTGCCGATTAAGGCTTTCCGCAACCTCATCATTTGATCACGACGTTTTTCTTCTAGACGCTCTTGGATTTCACGTTCTAGCTTTTCTCTGAAAACGTTTATTAATTTAATAATACCATTCGATAGTTATTACAATGCAGTCCTTATCGATAATTAAGCGTATGTATTTCATAAATGAGCAGCTGTAATATAAATGGTATGAAATAAAAAACGGCCAGCAAACTTAACCATGCAGTACCATCGTAAAAAACGTAATAGCAAATCGATGTAGAGCTTGTCGCAACCTACGTAGATACTCTCGTCGCAGCATGTCATTAAATCTCCAATGCCGATTTCGCGGGAATACTTGCCTCGAGGCCTGCGCTCTGAGCATTGCAGCTAAGTTGCTGCCGTGCACCGATAGATTGTCCGACTTTCTCGAGAGTTCCCTCATCCTGCCGGAGGTCGTGCCGCGGCTCACGGACGCGGGACTTCCACACTCGGCGCCTTTCTTTGCTCGGCTCCTTTCTTCGGAGCAGGTCTTCCTCGAGCGCTGACTCGCCGCAAATTTACACCGGTTGCGCTGAGACATCGAAGGAGGCAGCGAGGACGTCCTCATGAGCTCCGCTGCGCGGATGCGCTTCTGCAGGTATCTGGGATAGTCGAAAGACGTAACGCCAATATTATTTCCCAAGCTAGGCGCAGCAAAAGTAAGTTGTTCTTTCTCTTGTAAGGTACACTTTTAATTGCTTTACAGGAGCGAAGGTTATTTTTGCAGTTTTACCATTGCAGGATTACGGGAATTGCGGGATGCTCGCAAGAGAAGGGAAGGAGTGGCTCTTGATCGCGGAAGCGGGGACTGTCGTAGAGTCGGTCGTTTAATATCACCTAAAGTATTCGTCCTCGAGCATCCGATAGTAGATGTCGTCGCTGAAGAGGTTCCTTGGTACAGGCCGCGCTTTGAACTTGGATGTGCGGTTCTTCTTCTCACTGAGCTCAGGACTCGAGCGCGAGAGTGCCTTATCAGCACGGCGATCGCACTCGAGCTTGAAAGGCCGTACCTGTGACAAGAGGCTCAAGGCGCTCTCCTCCCGCACCAATCGGCTCCTAATGAAATTCCGATCATAAATACTCAAGGAAATTTTCGTTAACGAGTACCTAGCCGACAGCCGACTTATTCCGAATAGCGATCCCTCTATTTTTCTATTCAAGAGCTTCTTGTCTATCTATAAAAGATAAGCTAATTGACGGTCCTATACATTATAAGACTTCCCTTTGGATTATCGCTCAGTTTAATTAAAAACGCTTTTTATTAAGCGAGAAGCGCATTTACGGGTTTTTTAGCCTCAACTTTGATACGTTCCACGCCAAAATAAATACAATAAAAGTAAATTTGTTATCAAAATTGGAGAGACGTCGTTGCCTTAAGTAGCGAACTGTATTTTTCAGCACAATGTAGACATTGAAAATTTGTCTTTTATTTTAAACAATTAATAAGGTAAATCATTTGAATTTGAACATTGAATTTTCAATTTCATACTTATTTAAAGTGCCCTAAAGAATTATTTCCATATTGTTTTTTTCAGTATTTGTAGGTGTTCCATACTGAAAATTTTTGAAAAAAAATCAATACGTCATAAAGCTACAAGAATTTTTCAGAGCCATTAACCCACAAAAATGTTCAAAATGAATAGGATTACTTGAATTGAGAATGCAAAATGAAGGAGTGGTTTTCTCCATCGCGAAATATGTACAATATCTTCGAAATACTTTTGATAAAGTATCAAAGAAAAATAACCTTCAAAGATCAACCCCAAAAATACGTGGAGTGAATATGGAATTTCTTTTGTTCCCTTTTTCCTATTATATCTCTTCTGAAAACAAGTAGACGGCGAAAGGTATAAAGATTTGTTCAAGGAATTTTTCCCTATTGTTGCACAAATGTATAAAATAGTAGTTGATACCTTACCTTTCTTCTTTCTCCGCTATAAGTTTGTCATATAGGGGGATTTTCGATGTCAAGGGCACTGGTCTTATGCGTCGCTTTTTCGTCGGATTCTTTTTACTCCTTCTAGGGCTCATATATTCCTCAAACATCTGCTTCTCTATCATTGTCATACATTTCTTAGCATCCTCCCTTTGGGATTATAATTTTGTGTTTTATATAGATCGATTTTCTTTTTTGCCATTCAGCAAATTCTTTTATATTGGTCAATATATGTTCCAGATATTTTTTAAGTTTTAGTCACATGACTCACTTTATATTATAGAAGCGTAGCTTAAGGTATGTTTTAAATAAATGAAAACAATAAGCCAGGTAGTTAATTTAAGCTAAAATTGATTTAATGTTCTTTTTAATGTAGATTGTCACATGTTTATCATCGTTTTTATTTAAAAATAAAACAAGGTAAATCGAGAGATTTAAATGATAAAATAACATGTATGAACAGTTTAATTGCTCGCTGCATATTTGCCGATGAGGAATATCGATTAAATTTTGTATTAGAAAATAAGTTACTACACTTAATCTATAATGTTCTTTGTAATTTTGATCTAGAGTACATAATTTAGACGTGAAAGTTTATTTTGATTATTTATTATTGATACAAATGAATATTATATAATAAAGAATTATCGAAGAAAAAGTATTTTGGTAAATTTGAAAGTTAAAAAAATGGCCAAAAGCAAATAAACTCAACTTGAAATGATCCGAACATTGAGATAGCAACAATGTATAAAAGAAACTTAGTCTGCAATGAAAAGTATAAAATGTTTTTTGAAAGTGCAGTTATGTATGTCTTAAATGAAATTTTGGTAGTTGTCAGTCGGAGTTGTCCTTTCCACTCTTACTCTCACTGCTTCATTTTGATTGAACCTCTATCTTTTACGCTGTATTGCAATTCCGAAAATGATTAAGACACATCAACTTACAAAATAACAACCACGAGCGCGGGACTTGTACCTTTGCGTAAAGCCGAAGGGCTTGGTCAGCGTTGGCTGCCACCTTTTCGGGCTGTACGCCGGCAGGCTCTTCGTCTCGATACGTACGTCCTGGTCGCAGGTTGCCGGGCTCTCAGGACTCTTGGCCTCGCTGTCTAAGCTCCAGGATTTGTTTTCCAAGACAATTTTTTCATTTCGCTGCGTTTTATCGTCCTTCTCCATAAGCTTGCACCTACGGAAGAATTATTTCCTTTATCTTTGTTGCGTGCGCTCCTCCAGTTATACATTTATTTAGTACGTAACTAAATCAATGTAAAGTATTATTATTTTCCAGTGAGATGATTCGTTGGACATGGACATTATATTTTTGGGCCGTTGGCCTTAGCTTCTTTATCACCAGAGTCCACCTTTTAACGCGTCTATTTATTTATTTTTTTAATTTTTAACAAAGAGCGCTTCAATCAATTTACCTTTGATTGATAAAGAACAAAAAAAAAAAAAAAAAAAAAAAAAAAAAAAAATTAGAACAAAGAACTTAAGAAGCACATTACATTTCCCACCTGTAGGCGAGCAAGTCTTGATCCTCGGCTAGACAGGAGAAATTCGACGAGGGATAGAAGAGGGGACTGTTGGCCCTCGACTCCTCCAAATTGCAACGCTTGCCCTTGAGCTTCAGTTCACCACTGGGTTCGGTTCGAGTATCGTGGGTATTATCGTCGCCCGTCGACCCAGGGAGGTTGCGGAAGCTGCTCAAGGTGCTCTCCGTCTTTGTGAGCGCGTCCTCGTCCTCGTCATCCTGTTCCAGGCACTTACGTAGATTCTTTAAGAGGATGCGCTGCTTACGCTTCAGGTAGTCGAGTTGCAGCTGGAATTGTTCGTTCGAGAGGTGGTGCACTTCTATGTAGTCGGGGATGCTCTCGATGAATTCGCTAAAGTTGTAGCAGCTCTCACGAGTACCTCCGTGCTCTAAGTACCCCTTGCTATCGATCCTGCGGCAATAAATCGACTTTTTAATTTATTTGAATAATCCGACTGCGTCATAATCTTGAGCGTCGATTTTTTCAGAGCTTTCACGCCGTTTAATTCGACACCTATTATACGTAATTACTCAATTTACTGTGATAATTGATAAAAGCATTTCAATTATCATCTAATTTATTTTTAATACTGTTTATTATTATTGAAATTTACATTTATAATGGCTATGCCAATAAAGAATTAATTTTGCAAATTGTGTCAAATGTACGCTAATGGCAGAAGGATGCTTTTAAAAATTCTCGTAATTTAATAATCTAAGTGCTTTAAATCGTTAATTACAATTTACAATTTCATCAATTAACTTCGAATACTGGTAATTTATTCAAATATACCATTACGTACCATTTATACTACAATTATTTATTACTTTACACATAAACATAGGCCGCATTTATATATATATATATATATAATACAATTAGACAATAATGTCCCCTAAGTAAATATTTCTTCATGATAGTATTTAATTTATATTCCAAACTGGGTAAGTAGCTTTATATTTCTATTATCATATGAAAATGATTTGTTTTTTGTATTTTTGAAACATTATTCTTATCATGAGCGTCATTGCAACTTAATAAGTACAAGATGTCACAGATACGATAAATAATTTAGTTTACTATATTATTATAAAAACTAACTTTTTCTTTATTTATGATTTGATCTACTGGACTAAGAATCATTTGCGAATTTTTAATTTATTGAACTAATATGTTAAGTTTATACAAAAATTAGGAATGTTTTATAAGTAGAATACTTCCTTATAAATTCCTTATAAATTGTCATTAGTAGATTAGACTATATACTATTAGACTATAAATATGATAAAATAATAGAAATAATTTTCAATGAACATTTTTTTTACAATTACATGTACTTTTTTAATTTTGGATTTTTTGGATTTAAAATTAAAATAAAAAAAATTACATTTACATATTAAGTATATCATTATTCATTATTTTTATTATTGATTACTCGTTTTATGCTTGCACACTTTACAGGAGGATAAGGGATATAATAGTGATCCAATAACTCTATTAAAAAAGTTTCCGTACAGTTTATGCACGCTAAAATATAATCTAAAAGCAGTTCAAACTGTAAATCATTTACAAAATGTTGGTAAGGATTATATGGATGTATTAAGCGTGTTCATAAAAAACAATAGAGTGTGAAACAGCCATATTCGTATATTGGCGTATGAAATATTTAAGTAATAGGAAATATCGAAAAAGCTTACACTATATTCATAGAAAAGTAAGTTAGTTTTATATGATGACACAATGCAGTTATTAAAACGAGATAATAAACAGACTATTAGAAATTCTGATTATAAGGGCAAACTAAATAATTAAGTTCCTATTGTAATTATTTATGAATTAAGTTGGGAAATTATAAAGGAGAGTTTAATTATTTTTCACAATTAGGTAAGGAGGTTATAACACCGCAAGAGCCAGAAAACGGTTCTAAAGAAGTAAGTCTGTGGTAAGAAGTAAGTCTGAGTTCTTACGCATGCGTGATTAAATTATTATTTACGTGCAATATGTAAAGCTTAAGGATTGTGCCGTAAGCGTACGCGAATGAGAATATTAGGGTGTAGAATATTTTTTGAGAAATATAAATCTTCCTAAAAACGAATCAAGTTTTGCATTATTTTAGAATCGTCCCTTTAATCGAATAACTATCAATGGATTGCTCATCGAGCACGAGTACGAATGTCAAACTTAATATACATCGACCGAATGCATTGGCCGCTACTGTGATCGACACTCGAACGCCTAGTCCTTCCTCGCTAGGCTCGCCGCGAGCTCCCTTGCCCCCTCCCCACTCCCCTCCAGCCCCAAGCCAGCGCAGGACCGCGCCTCAGCACCGAGGAAGGAGTTGGTCAGCGAGATCGCTGGAGCCGACGCGTGGGTGCCCCTGGGGAGCCTCCGGGAGCTCGGGTGACGCAAGGCCCTCCTCACCTGGCGCTCGGTTCCTCCAGCTGGCGCGGCCTCCTCGTCCTCGAGCGCGGGCATCTCGGGCGCTCGTACAGGGGCGAGGGCTGCCGGTTGAAGGGGTGCACCGGCACCTTCACGCACGAGTGCGCGAAGGCCGTGCCCTTGTGCTCCGTCATTCGCGAGCGCTCGCACTCTGGCGATCGGCGGGAATCGATGCGCCGACCTCCCGAGTTTGTACGCGTCACCATGGGAATCTTGGGCTGCGCGCCCCTCGTCGCCGCCCCCGCGGCACCGCCGCGATCGCCGGGAGCCAGCGGAGGGAGCCTCTGTGGGCTCGTGCTCGGGCCGAGACCATCCGAGTCTATCGCGGTGGGCGCTTTATTAGCCCCGGCATCGAGCTTCGCCTCGATCTTTTCCTTCGTTACTACCAGGCTTCTACTTTCCTGGAGCTCGTTTATCTTCATTTAATGGCCACATAGGCATTGATAAATCGAAAGATTAATGGAAATTTTAATGCTGAAGGATCGCATTTTATTACGAGTTAATGATAACTGTTTATTTTTTTAATGGTTTTATTATAATCAGGAGTGTCTGGGAAGAATAATTTCTAGATAAAGATCCTCTGCCTTTGATAAGTTAACGTAATTAAAAGTATCTTTAGAAAAACACAATGTAACCTTTAAGGAGATGTTGGCTTATGCAAGTGTACAATCCCATTCAAAAGGATTTTTTTTGCTAACTTTACTTCCGTCTAGTACATTTTTATACGTTAAACAGATCATTATTTCTAAAGTAAAGGTATCTTCTTAAAACTACCCATGTATATATATATGTGTGCGTGTGTGTGTGTGTGTGTATGTATGGCTTGCAATTTAATCAAAGGACCTGAACGTAGTTGAAAATTATGAAATATTTACTTTTGTGGTAGAGTAAGTATATTCGATCAATTTTTCAAGTAAAGAAGATAAGTAAAGTTCGGAAGTGTATATTATAATGACATTTGTAATATGAACAAAGTTGAATTGCTCTAATAATATTAGTTTCAGGTATACAATTTTATACTGATTAATTTTATAAAGGAGTAATTTTAAACCATTGGCTCACAGCGTTGATTAATATATCAAACTAAATTAATATTTAAAGAAAACGTATTTTTAAAACTAATTTATGACAATTTTTTTTTTAAATAATAAATTTTATTATTAGATCTAAATTATTAGCACTAACAAATAACAATGTAAAATTTGATTTCACGCTTTAATTAATTATATATGTTTTCATAATTTAATATTATTTGCTATTTCTGTCATTTCCATTAGAGCGATAAATTGTAAAGTTCGTATATCGAGATATTCGAGAGATTAAAGATGATCTTTTGGAGGGCCTTATTTCACTGGAATTATTATTAGCAGATAATTTTTCTGAAAAATAGTAAAGATATTAGTTTTATGTATTAAAAAATCAATATTTTATAAGATGAGATAACATTTACCAAGGTTCGTTTTCTTTTACTGTTTTACGTAGATATTTTATTAAAGTAACACGTAATTCGTTACTAAATGTTAAATAAATCCAAGGGTTAACGCAACCAGTTAAACTATTAAGTAAAGAGAGTATTGTAAAACCGGGACCTAATAAAAAATGAAATGAAAAATAGGGAATTAATTGAATTTATAAAAATCAATAAAATTGCAATTGTACATTTCATTTTTAAATTTAATTTTTGGCTTCATACTTAAATTAGAAATATGAGTGAATACGATGTTTTTTCTTAAATTTTGTACAGGAATTCAAAATAGAATTTAAATATAAATTAAGAAGCGTACATTAATATGTTTAACGATTTTAAATTACTAAGATCCTTTTTCATTCTACAAATATTGCGAATATTTAACAGGAAACACATTATATACCCTGGGTATATATGACTATAGGAGTATACATGAATTTCTTAAAACGTTTTTATGTATTCAAGGAATATATATTACATTGAAAGATAACTTTCTTAACAATATACTATTAGATTATAATAAATATAATACTTTCATCTATTCTTTATAATTTTTATAAATCAATAATATGCAAAATTCCAATTTATTATTATTATTATTATTATTATTATTATTATTATTATTATTATTATTATTGTGCGCGAGTATTGGACGCATGAGTAAATTTCCTTGGCGTCCCTCGCCTAAAAGATACCAAACCTCACCACTATCCCGAGAAATTGATAATTTCGAGATAGCGATGAGGCTGTAGTTCCTCAGGCTTCAGAAGAAGTGCTCCGAAAAGGCGCATCATCTTCTGGAGTAGTGAAGAGCAGCTGCATAGATTGAGGTGCTCCAGAGACTCACGGCTCCTCACAGCCATACCTGCAGTATAGATGTCCACCAGCCTCTCGGCCTTGCCTCTGCTCAGACTCCGTATAACCTTGAACCAGCCTCTTGCATTTTGCGCAGTCACAAAGATCTTGCTACGATCGCATGCGACTGCTTTATCCCAGATACATCCCAATTTAAACAAAATAAGACTTGGATATTTTCAATTTACGATTAATTTTTATGCGATTTCATAAAGTTTACAATGAACATGATAAAAATATATAGATATAAATTCACACAAAATATCTTTGCTTTATTTTATCCACTTACCAAGTATATCTTATCCAAGTACATTATATGTTAAAATTTAATAAAGAAAATGAAGGCCGATAAATATTAATTATTAACACTGTATTTTATAAGATCGACAAAATTACATCAATATTTTGACATATATATATATATATTTATGACGAAAAACTTCTAGATAATTACCATAAAAAAAAGTTGAGCTTAAAGCTGCAGGATCCCAAGTGGCCCATAATTGACAGCCGATAAAGGGTGTACTCGAGGCCACATACAGTGTGACAACGGCGAGCGTCTGCTTAACAGCGTTTACCTTCGCTTTGGAGACCAGAGAATTCTGTTTAAAAAGGGCCTGCTGCCTTTCAAACTTTGACATTATAAAAATTTCACGATTTCGCCACACAGCGAAGCAGATTTCGACGTAAGTAAATGTTAAAATACATAGCGGTATTGCGAAAACTGTTACACTGTACCTAAAATAAAAATAAAGAGTGCATATGCTATAACAAGAAATCATACAATATCTGTTAAAGAATCTTATTAGAAATAAATATTGCGGCGACTTTTTCTGAAGTTTAACTTTGCTGTACTCTGTACTTAATTTATTTGACGTAACTGATATCGTTATGTTTCTCCATTGTAAAATATAGTGAAAGGCGAACTTATTTATAAAGAAAATCATAATTAAAAAAAATTTTTACGAATCATATGCTGTTTAATAATTTATCAACGAAAACTTTTATTCGCAATAGCTTTAATTTCTAATCCTCGCATTACATACAAATGTAGAATTGTAGGTGATTTACTTATATTTACAATATTATAAAGGACATTTAAATAGGTATGCACTTGTAAATAATGTAAGAAATCATAGTTAAATCCAATAAAAAAAATGTAACTAACGAAAATTGTAGTATGTGCTATAGTTTCATCATTGCATGAGCAAACTTCTTTTAAATATATAGAATTAATAATCTCTAGTGTAAACTAGAATTATCTACATGGATTTTTATATACAGAATGTACAAACGTTTATACACGCATGATAAATAATTTGTACTGATTTAATAAGTTTATTTAAGAAAAATATTTTTATTTCATATTGTTAGATTTGTCTTTGATTCTGTCAACGATTTTAGTAGAAATTCACATTATATTAGTACGTTTGCTTAAATTTATAAAATATTTTATAAAAAATTTTTTTTGCGTAATGCAAAATTTTTATGATACTGAAGTATTCCTTATCTAAGTTAGCTATCTAAATAGAACTCGTAAGAAATATTTTTATTTCAGCTTTCTTGTCAGATCATATGAATGTATTAATAATATATATAGTTTTTGTAAGTTTTAATGTATCATTATTTAATGAGAAATGAGGGAATAAAAAATGAACAAACCACGTAACATAGGCTCTTTCTCCATAAAGTAAATAAAATTTAGCCCAGCAATCCCAAATGCCTGGCTGTACCTCTTGATATGAAAACACGAAAACCTGTGCAAAAATTAAGCATATATTTTTTAATCTAAAAAATTTAAGCACTAAATTATTATCATTGTTGTAAAGGCAGTAAATTTTAATTTAAAATCAATGGCATGTATAATTTTGTCGTGAAATTTTAAATAAAACCTTTCTTTTGGAATAAAAAGCAGATTAATTTTAACAGGTTTGTGCTCTAGCTTAATTAAAGTGCCAAATCGGTTATTTTATAAATAAAGTATAACAAAGTTTTATATTTAATGTTTAAATCGAAAGTTATACATTTTTTACAGTGTATAGCTGGGATTTGATTTGTAATTTTAGTTATTTAATCTTAATGGTTACATTTGACGAAAGCATTCAATTGATTGAGCATTCTAATTAATAAATAAAAGAAATGCATAAAGGAATAAAAAAAAGATTATGCAAAGTAGAATATTTCGTCGTTATGAATATAGAATATTTTCCTTCGTGGATTATCTAAATTTTATGAAAACCGTTAACACAGTACTGTATCAAATAAAAGTTACTCATGTATGCTTATATCATTAAAGCCAAGAACGTGAGTATATACTTGTGGTATACAGAGAAGGAGGGAGAGCGTCCATGCAATATAAACTATAATCCTTGATCTTTGCGAGGTAGTTTTACAGTAGCTCATAGGATAGCAAATTGCATGATATCTATCCATAGCCGTTGCTATAAGCACGTATGAACTTAAGTATAGACCCAGAGGTTGACCAAACTTGATTAGTTTGCAGAGCATTGGGCCGCCCTGAAACCTAATTATTTTTTATTTTTTATCTTACTATCTCAAATAAGTGCATTATTTTTTGGCATTTTTTTTTTGCATTATTAATAAAGATTTTTGTGGAATTAACTTTTATCTTGTAAAAATTTGAATAATTAATTCGCTATTAAAGTTTGCCTTAAATTTTATTTTATTAAGTAAATTAAAATGAAACCACGGCATTTTAAACATGGTTGGTAGTTGTTTTTTACTTTCATAAATCATTAATTACTTGTATTGATAAATATTGAACCTTATTATTATTGTTTTAATGTTTTTATTAATAAGCGAATTAAAAAAATACTAATCAAACTTAAAAAAAGGCATAACCATTTTATATGGGAAAGCTATTTCGAATCGGCATTATGCGAAATTTGATTTATGTTTTTACATTTTATTAAAAAAGATTACGCCTTGATATATGAATTTAATGTATGAAAAACAGTATATGCAAAATTTCGTCTTATTCTGATTTTTTGTTTGATATTATATATCACGTATTTACAAATCTGTATGAACAGCTGTCTCAACAGTATGATAAATGTATTAAGGTAAGGTAATCCACAAAGATAAGAGAAAAAATTAGCTCAACAATCCATTTATTAATAATATACTAGAATTTACGTGCTACATATTAATATTCAAAATCATAATGGCAATTTCTGAAGAAAGCATCATTTTTTATTATACATCTTATTAATAACCATCGATTATTATTTGTAATCTCCAGATTGCTATGGATAGAAATAAAAGTGATCGCATAGAAACAAGAAATATTTATAGTAAACTTTTCTACAAATAATTTGTTTATATTTTGTTAAAATAAAAGATTTTAACATGAAATACGCAATTATTTCAAACCAACTTTAAATTATGATTTAAAAACATAAATATACAATAGAACTCTGCTGTACAAGAAACTAATTAAATAAAATATAATATTGATTAAAAAGTTGTTTTTTTTTTAAATAAAGGATTTATCGCTTTATTATTATGATAGAGGTTCTTATAGATATTAAAAGAATATGAGCACAAGATAGCTCACTAAAATTAATCACTTACTATCATAGTTTATATAAAATAAACAATTAAAAAAAACTTTAATTTAGTCAAATTTATGATTAATTATTTGTGTTACTGTAAATATAAATGGATCAATTAATATAAAAAATTAAAAACAAAATTAATGTAATACTTTAACAAAAAATTTATTTCTTATTTAAACTAATTATAATTATTAAATTTTCAGTAGATTGTTAATAAAAATTATATTTCATTAATTAGAGAAAAAGACCATTATATTGATGTACTATAAATGTAAAGATGATGTAAGAGTATGTAAAGAAGACGTAAAAATTTAGTACGGAATAAAAAATATTAATTGCAGAATAGATGAATTTGAATTTTTAAATTTAACGATTTAAAACAAAAATCTTAATAAATATTAATTCAGAATTCAAGTTTAAAAAATCATTTAAAATCTATAATAAATTAAAATATAGTTTATAGTTGCGTCATTCAATTCAATTACAACTACTTTATTGGATTTGTGTTATGAAAAAATAAATGAGTTTTTAAAATTTCCTTTATTCTTCGTCTGCGTTGATAATACTTATTGACAATCAATATGTAGCTGGAGATAGAGAAAATTTTCTATAGTAATAAACTGTTTAAATTCAAAGCAGAAAAAGTAATAACTTCGAAAGATTTAGACTTTACAAAATAAATAATCGAACATTTAATTTTATGAAAAAATTTATTATTTTCTTGGATATACAAGACAAAATGTTATTTTAGTCTTATTGTGAAGTCTTAATTTTAATTAAATTAAAAATGTTCAATACCGTAGATAAAGACATATTGGATAATAAAATATGGTAAGAACTATATAATATTAATAGTAAATGGAAGAATTTAAAAGAAAATTAAATTAGATCTGAAGATGCCAAATTACAAAAACATTGAATTAAAATAATTTGATAAAAATGATTGAAGCTGAAAACATTAAAAAAAAAAAATCAAATGTTCACGCAAACCCAATGTACTTATTGTTAAATATTTAATTATTTACTTTGTAACGATAGTAATGGTGTGCAATAATATGTACATGAAGATTTTTAAAATTCACTTTTCAAGAATTTGATTAAATTGTCAAAATTTGGTTTGTCGAGTATACCTGTATGTAATATCCCACGCTAATTGCGGTAGTACGTTCAGGAATGCTGTGAGTAAGTCAGCTATACTAAGATGCATAATAAAGAAGTGCATCCTCGTAAGCCTTTGCCGTTTGACCCTGCATCTCCTCAGATAGATAGCGATCAAAACAAGAGCATTTCCCGTAAGAGTAATGGTGAATATTACGACGAGTATGGTCACTTCCCATACAGCCAAATCTTCGTCGCGTAGATCCTCCTCTGGAACTGGAATTAAGACGGTTGTCCTATTCATGACGAATTCAATCACGTAGACTAATTTTTTTTAAGATATTCTCAAAGGACCCTTGCAATCATGGCTCTAACATGAAATTAGTGAGAGCGAGAGCGACATTGGTTTTTGAAATTCTGAATCCGACTTCATTTCCAATTCTGCCGCGATTGTTTAAATGTTCACAGATTAACGTTGCTGAAATAAAAAGTATAGACGCTACTACAATAGACGCTACTACAATAATGGAATTATTGAAAACAATGATTCTAGTTTTTTCTTTTAAATAACTTGTATCTTGTACACTTGTAAATTTTATAAATAAACTTTATTTTAATTCAGGTCGTAAAATTGTAGAAAAATTTAAATGTTCAATTATGATGTATGTAAGAACTGTTAAACTCTACATGTAAAGATGGAAAAATAACAAGTCTCAAAACTGTGTAAATCTATTTAAGTAAATATTAATTTCGTATTAATACTATTTGGTCTTAATAAAAGTGGTGAATGATGGTGGCGAAAACTCGTTTTTATTGTGCTTTTGTATTGTTTAATTCAATAAATGTAAGTTTCGATGGATACAATTAATAATCCGTTCAAGTTCGTTTGATTATTCCGATCTGAAAATATTTTTTTTCATCAAAAAAAAAAAAAATATGTGTATATATATATATATATATATATATAAACATTTTCTTATAAAACAGTTTTACAATTGTCTTAAATCCTAGTCGTAAACTTTTGTCTAGTGAAAGCATACACGAAATTGCAATGATGAATACGACGGCTTAGGGTGAACTGTAAGCTTTGCGTTTAATATATATATACATATATATATATATATATATATAAATCTATATGGATTATCGGATAATACGAGCTGGGACACCTTTTATTTAGATTTCTTTTAAATTCGATATAATATCCGATGGATATAATTACTAGGCTTGCTTGAGCGCAAGTAATACGTTGAAGTGCAGTAACGCTCAAACAACTATTAACATTGGATTTGCCAAAAATTTCACAAACTAATATAGAAAGAGAGAAATGAAAAGGATGGAAAGTGAAATAATACATTAATATTACATGAATAACTTCTACAAGATCATTAATTTTACAAAATAAATACCTTATTTAGTTTGTTTGCAGTTACACGTATTTAAGACCATTGTTTAAATATATTCGAAAAAATACTCATACATTCAAATGAAAATAATTTAATTGTTTGATGAAGATGAATTGTTTATTAGATTCTTAAATCTCCTGTACTTAATTTACCGATCTTATTGTAGCGACATTATATTTAGGTTATTTGTTTGTTTAATTTCGTGAATTCTTATGTACAGTACACATTGTACGATTGATAATATACAAAAAATTCCATTTTTGTTTAAAAATAAAATAAAATTTTATTCGATTGAATTTGTCAAGTTTTATAGGTAATTATAAAAATTAATTATTATTATTATTATTTATGAAAAAAAATGTTATTCAAAGTACACATTATGTTATTAATAATTTCTTTGACGAGCCATAATTTACTTTAGTAAATTCAAAAAAATTTATTGTAAGAAAATTTTGCAAAAATTTAAATTCGACAACAAAACTGCAAAAATAATCAGTTATTAAATTGGATTATTCAGTATGAATCAGAATTTACTAATTGCGAATAAAATCGTATAAGATACACAAGTTCGTATAATGTATATGGTATGGCATTATATATATTATAAATTTTATAATATTACAAAAATTATCGAAGTATATTGACTACCGTAATATCAATACTTTTCACTAGAAGCTTAAAAATTATTTCTGTAGAGATATTGTTTACTAGATCAATATTTTATTTTATTTTAGTGATTTTTTTTTTAATATGTATCAATAATCATTACCTTATACTGATGAATATTAATAGTTCCTACTTTAAAAATCGAAGGTGATCTTTTAAATACTGTTAATCGAACAAAAATAATTTTATGGGAACAGATATAAATGTTTACAAAACGATTTTAATAAGTATGTTATGTACATTCTATACGAATTATATACAACTTCTATTTAATAAGATGATGTTAAACGTTATTTATTTCAAATTTATTTCTATAAAAGACCGAGTATAATGCAGTACAACTGAAAAATATTAAAATAATTATTCTTAAATACTGATATACTAATTTTGTTACACACATCACTTAAAAAATATATATTCTTATAAAAGTTTTTATCATTAAATCAACTTCCATGCCATATAAATACCGTAAAACTTTTTTTGAAAATTTTGAAAGAAATTTTGCTTTATAATTATTTTAACATTTTTTTCAACAATTTTGTGTTGCGTTTAAAAACATTTAATAAATTATCACTGTGTTTATTTGCAAAGATATAGAAAATTTCATCCATCAATTCCAAGATTAGATCCTTATATTTACGAATATTCTGTTATAAGTTAATATGAGCAGGTTATATATTTTAGTAGTATAGAAAAAAATATTAAAACAATTGCACTTTATCCGTAATAAAAAGTACGAAAAGCATAATTTTTCATCTTTATGAGCTATTAATATTATGTGCTTTAATAATATATCATTGTATATTTAATAGTGAGTGCATGAGAGATAAGGAGAGAGAAAGAGAGGGAGAGAGAGAAATAGATACAGAGAAGAAGATGGAGAATAAGAGAGAGAGAGAGAGAGAGAAATAAATTTGTAACTTAAAGCATCAGTTATTGGATCCATGTATTAAACGACACTGACCATATGTTCGGATTATATCGTATACCTTGAGAATTTGGCCGAGTTATATTACGATCAGAGAGGAAGCGAAAACCTTATAAGTATAATCGTATTTAGCTCGTCTTGGAAGGTTGGATGCTACTTCAGTTTAGTTGCGATTTGGAAAGTTTTATTAAAAATAAAGAAAAAATGATTTTTATAAATAAACATTTTTAAATTACAGTTTCATATGTTTTGTCTATTTAGTGAAGAATTGTATGAAAAAAATTTTAAATTTTAATCATATAAATTTATGTGCTTTTATATATTTTATCAAGTTTATAATAAAATTGTTGTTCTGAAAGTTATTGAGAATATGTTGCATTAATAATTAACCAAGTAAAGGGGTTTTAATTTGTTCTTTATTTAAAAGTGGATGCGTCTCGCTCGGCGGATGTTTATAATAAAAAAATGTAGCGTGATTTTTCGTTTGTTTAGTTTTTCTTTTATCTATTTTTATTAATTTTAATTAGCCATAACTCTATACGGTATTTTGGAGACAAATAGTTTAGTGAGTTTTCAGATTCGTGTTTTTTACACGCTAAATTTTGACATTATTTCAATACAATAAACTTATATTACAGGTAAGGATGTGAATTCGAAAAAAGTAAGCTAGCTTAATCTAGGCATAATTATTCTTTCACTAGTCGAAAATAATTCTTTCGGTTATTAAATCTTAATTTTTAGTCTCATTCGGGCATTCGGGAAAGTCCTGTCGCCTTCACATTAAGAATGTGTCAATTTTAAAAAGGTAAATATGCTTATCAGCTTCGACATACCGGCAGGCTTGAATTAACGGAGTTCAAAATAAGAATAAAATCATAATAAGATTTATGAAGCAATTAATGTTTTTGCTGCTACTACTCTCAAACTCCTTCTTCACTAGCACACCTCTAAGATCTTGTCCATTGTTCACTTCATCGGGAATGCGCTGTTGTCTTTGATTATGACAATGCCTATCTCAATATTAAATGCTTACCCATTGCGCTATTTATGACGTATGTTAAAAGTATTTAGCCACTCTTTACGCCACCTTTTCCTTGTTAAATTTGCTTGTTTCATTTGTTACATCTGTCGCCGTGATGTCAATCTCAAAGGGCGAGTAGTATCTTCGCCGTACGCAGGTATACGATTACCGATAGGTCTCTGATTAGGAAATGGGCCGGAGTTAGTCAGTGCATTCGGGACTTTGGGATCAGTGGATAAGGAACTCAGAGACCCGGAAGTCCAGAAAAGCCTCTATCTGATTCACGCGTGTTAAAAGGGCTTCGTAGCTCACTAATCAATCTCCTATAGTACGCACTGGGTGATGTCTGAAGGGTTTGACCGCGGCCGCCTATAAACCTCCAAAATCAGGCGACCGAGAGAGTATGAAATTCCACTTTATGCCCGCAATAACTAGTTCAACCCTTATTGGCTAACTTGTATCCACATCTTTAACACAGGCGACTTATCTCTATGAAATTTGCCGCATTATCAAAATAGATATTTGACGCTTTGCGCTTCCGCGATAGAAACCGTTTCAACACAGCTAAGAACGAATCACTGATCCTCCCCTAAATTTAGATGTACAGCTCTTGTGCTGAAGCATATAAGCAGAGCGACAAAAATTTTTAGTCGCGATTTCTGATGCGTTTCCCTTTAACGAATTACGGTTTAGCAAAGTCAATCTTGGTATTCGCGAACGAACGAGACGGACTTACACGCTGGATCGGTAAATTGTCCAAGGTGAAGTTTGGGATAAGGGACTTTGCTAGCCTGTAAGTGATAAATTTATTGGTCTCAGCCTTTACAGTTGATCGACCGTTGACAATCCAAAATCGCCTTCTTAGGTTGTCAGCGCTACTGCGCGACCTCCTTTAACGTACGCTTCGCGTTTTTACAGCAGTCACATGGCCCTACTTAGGCAAGGCAATAGCTAATATAATGTCTGTCTCCATAGGGTAGTTGAGCTCCTTGTTGCCGATCTACTACCCGTAATGCTCTTTCGTTGTCCAAAAACGGAGCAAGTCCGGTAATGTTACCATTTAATGATTATTAATTCCCTAACTCCACTCCCTCACCGTAAACTCTAAGGTAAGCTTTACAGTCTTTGCTTTGGAATTATTCGCAAATCTAAAGCAATAAGCTATCGCGCGTTTCAATTTCGGTTTATTCGAATTCGTTTTAAGATTGCTGAACATTTTTCTTTTCGTCTAAATATTTTAACCTACCATAGTTCTCGCGTAATTATTTTTGCGCGTCAGTATTCCTAACGGATCAAACTGCCTTGCTTTTTCGGAGAGTATACTTGGCTTCGTTAGCTTCGTGGCTGTAGCATCTATATTCATTTTATAGCTTACGTCGTCTGCATGCGCATGTAAAATTAAAGGCCTAACGTATTTAGCGTATTATCGGTATTAAAAATTGATGTGCGCTTTAGATTTCGGGGCAAATCCTTAATCAGGTTATCGTTATTTGATATCCATCGTCTCAATGGTAATGAACCCCTCTGTGAGACGCTTATTTAATCTTTGCGCAGAATTTAGCTCTCGATGAGAATTTATTCCTGTGAGAAGATAGTCCAAATAAAAGTCTTCCTGTAACACTCCCGCAACGTTTTCATAATGACGCGCCTCATCTGCCGTTAATTGCTGAATAGTTCTAGTCGGCAAAAATGCTGCCGATGTCATTTCATTTGTACGAGTATTTTAGCCTACGTTTTGAAGGGGTGCGCTTTTTTTTCTTGAGACGATATATTGCGGTACAATCGATCGTCTGGGTGCACAAAAAATCTATCGATTTATTTATTCGATGTCGGTACTAAGAATATATCTACACGTGCGAAAGCATAGGATTATCGGAAGCAAGTCACTTTGCACGACGGGGCATATCTTTAAGCTGCCATTAATCGATATGCCGCCTGCAATTTAAGCCGAAGCGTCAAAGACTAGGCGTAATTTCGTCGTAATGCTGGATTCCTTCAGCACGCTGTGATGTGGAAGGCAGCCTAATTAGTGTTAAGTTTCAACCTCGCTCCTACCCCCGTAATCCTTCGTATTCGTGAAATAATTCGATACATAGGTCTCGAAATTCTCTGTCTTTATCCAATAATCGCTTTAAAGTAAAAAAATGTTTTAGAGTGCTATTGTATGTGTCCTCGAAAAAATCTTTTTACCGAATGACAGCCCTCATTTTGTATCGTCCATGTTTCGCGTCTCGCGTCGTATTCTTCGAATAGAATGTATAGCATTCCCTTTCCAATTTTCGGTAAGAATGCTCGCGTTGGTGTTTCTTCTATATCCCAAAATTGACTTAACGCGTTACTCAGACCGCGAGTCGACAAATTGCACGTTTGTGCGCGTGGTATTCACGATGGTTGGAGCCTCGTCCGCTATTATTCAACCAAAACGTTGTTTTTGGAGGATAGTATGACCTATTAATTCCCGTTTCTAGCACACCCATTGATAAAACTCTTTTGCACCTCGCAACGCATCGATTCGCGCAGGACGATTATAATTAGGATCTATTAACATGAGATCTCTGGGTACATTTAATTTAGTTGGGTCGAGTGTCAGGATTGGTACGCATTCATTAAATTCCTCCTTTACGAGGAATGTTAATTTGCGCGTAAAATTATTGTGTTTTGAACTGATTTGTGCATTGACTCCGTTCGCGTAATGCGTAATCGCGTCGTTTATAACGATGATGGGCTTAGCTTTGTGCGTTAACTTTGTGAGAATTTAATTTTAATTTGTTTTAACTAAGCTTTTAGTTAAAAAGTTCGTTTAGAGGGCTGAATCAGTAGGATGCGAGATTGTCGGCTATACTTATATCTGCTGTAGCTAATAGAATTTTAATTTTTGTCCGTTCTCGCCATTGGACAGGAAGCATTAGTTCGCTGTTATCTCCTTATCGCTATGTATGTAGGGATGTAGCGTGGTATGCTGATGCCTTTCACCGCGGGCCGCAACATCCTCTCGCTCGGCAGTTGGCTACGAGGTAATTAGAGCGCAGTCAATTCCAGCATAAGTTTAATTCGTTAATTATCTATACGCGCCCTTCTGAGTGAAGATTTATCAGTAGTTTACACGATTAGGTGTAAGTGCTCACGCTTACGCGTAGGGCAGATGGCCTTAGATCGTGCAGTATAAGATGCGACTGGTGCCCGTTGGCGATGTTTTTCCCGGCAGCGTTTCGATAATTTTGTTTCGCTCGCTTACTGTCACCCGCGCGAGAGGACTTGCCTTCAATTGTTTATCACCCCCTGAGACCACTAATATTCGCTGCTTTTCTTCCAGAAATTCGAGCGAGTCTTCTAAAGCCAATGTATTCTCCCTATTATTAAGTCTTTTTATTCGCAAACTTGTATAATCGTACAATTTCGATTTATACCGCGTATATTGAAAATGCTTCCAAGAACAGCGCTTTGATAACTTGAACTGCTCAATTGTGCTGCCTCGTGGCGTCCGCGATTTCATTTATGTTCTATGCGGTGGCCCTTGCACGTTTCGGTAAGTCAAAAAAGTCCTAATGTCCTTTAACACCGATGGGATTGCTGTAGGCCTTATCTAACAGTTCCCAAGCTATTTTATCATTCTCGGTAGTTGTTTCCAGTGCTTCTATCCTTTTCGCGGCATTTCACGTAAATAAATTAATCTTTGCGCGTCGGTCATTCGAGGACCATTACGTATCGCTGATTTAAATGCTTCGGCAAAACTTGGGGTCGCTTAGCTGAAATCGCTGAATTTAGGAAGTTTGAGTTTGGATAGTTTGCGTCGGCGAAATTATGGGGATACTCGTGTCCCCAATATACATCCGTTGTTATCGCCCGAGATGTCTCTGATTTTCGTTACTGGCCCGTAATGCTCTTTCAATTTTCGTTTGATCAACGTAGCAATTTTCCTAGAATTCTGCTCGCTCATTTAATTGATCTTCTCCATTATCGCAAATGCATTCTATATCCGCTTGTATTTTTTCATTTTTTTCCAATTTTAGCTTAAACTTATCGCAATGCAATCTTAATGAAAGAGAACCGGGCTTCCTATCGAGGTCGGCAACAAATTTTTTTAATAAAATCCGGTCGCCCTCGCATCATCGCTGCGTTAGTTATGCAATTAACACACGCATACAAGTATTTAATTATGCTAGTGATTATACTAGTAATTTAAGTATGCTAATGCTTTAATAAATATCTAGAGTAGATTTATGATACTTCGGCTACACTAGTTCATGTATATATTTTAAAAGTAAGGTTAATTTAATTACTTATATGTGTAATTTAGAATTAACATTGTTAAAATTCAAGAATAAGATCGATAGTGACATAATACATGTAAAAGTACATAAATTGCAATTCTTTAAAAAGAAACGGTTACATAAGTGTTTGTTGTTGAATTTTAACTTACGTTATGCGTAAATACATTGTATGTACTTTTTTATCCTGTTATTAAACCTGTATGTATATGAATGCAGATAAAATGAATACGAAACTGACACTGTATGTAGATTAATAAATTAGTGTGCACTATATGTTCATTATATGTACGTATTATATATATATATATATATATATATATATATATATCTACGTATAGAGATAGACAGATATCAGTTGAATGGGTTGCGATAAGAAGTACACTATACGACAATTACTTAAGATAAATCATAAATAAATTAATGTAAGTTAGAAAGTTATAAAGTTATATATTATTAAAAGTTATAATAATCTGAGGATCTCTGCAAAATATAAAAAAAATTGTATTTTTCATTATAATAATAATTTGGAAGTATTTATAAGTTAAAAACTCTTATATCTTATTAATATGTAATTTCAGGATGAATTTTCAGGATTATACTCAGTCATTTTTACCTAATATATTTTGACAACATAGATTTTATAATTTAACAATCTAAATATAAACGTACATACACACACACACGTATATATATATATATATATATACATATTTATAATAATATTTGAATGTAATTTTTATGAAAGTAGTTTTGCGTACTACCGTTATTAAATTTTTGTACTTCTCATCTAATCAAATTCTCTATATTTTAATAATTTTTTCTTGAAAGTGACATTGTTTATAGTCAATTATTTAAAATTAAAGTCTATCTTCACTTATTAATCTCTAATACTATTTACACTTAATATTTTTATAATGCTAAAAAATCTTCATTTAACATATTCATTATTATGTTTAATTGTTTAAGTAATTATTTAAGTCTTTTAATATTATATTAAAAGTTCACTTTTTATACAAAATTTAGATTAGAATTAGATATTATGATAACACATTAAGTTAAAAATTGAAATTAAATGCTTAGATTAAGTCGTATTTTTAAATACTACTAAAAATTAATAATATATATAATAATTGCATGTCAACGATAAATTGTAAGAAATTATTAATATTTATTATGTTTTAATATTTAATAGATCTGATAATTAGAAAAAAATATTTTTGATTAATCTGATAAAATTACTTATAATTGATGCCTCAAATGTATGTAATAATATTTAAAATTAGTATTCATAGATGTTTTATATGTCATAAAATAAAAATTTGATTAGTCAATCACCAAAGATACGATTATGAAATAAAAAAAAGTGTTTGTGTAATTATATTTTATGACGGATAGATTAGTTATTTCTATTTATATAAGTCGTTTAAATATTTTAAAAATTAAGAATTAGTTTTTTTATCAACTGTTTTAATGGCAGCTTTTTGATCTGTCTATATTTAATTTGTACGAATGCTATCATTTATAATTTCGGATACAAATATTATAAACAATTTAAAATTCCTTATAAGATATTTTACTTTTAAATAATAAATAATTTCTATATATGGTATTATTAAAAATAAATACCCATTCTTGAATTTTTATTTTGTCTTTGCAATTTTTATTATCAGGAAGATGATATATTTCTTACCTATATTCTACACTATATTTTATAATTTTTCATTGAAATATATCATCATAAAATTTCAAATACTAGGAATGCTTAAAATTTTTTTTTAAATTAATTTGTCTTCAATTGTATTTGTTTCATTTTTCATTTGTATAAGAAACCTTACAGCTTCGTTAAAAATACAAAAGAGTTGATTATATTATTTGTAAATAATATAGTTTACAATATATTTCAATAAATCTTTTCATAAATATAACGTATAAGAAATGTTATGAGAAATATGAATTCATAAGAAATTATAAAAACAAAAATTTCTTCTTTCTATTTGTTATACTTTTCATCTATTTTAGGCAGTTGTATAACAGAATTGTTTATTGAAATTTTTAATTTGTCTGATGAGTCAGATATTTTATATACTGATTTTTAATTTATAACGAACACGATATTACATAATATTTAGTGTCAGATATAAAAACTTATATTCTTTAATGACCCTACTGTAATATTGTCAAGCAAGTTATTTACTCAGTTGGATTAAGGAAAATGTAAGGATCAGATACTACATATTTTTAGATTAATAATTTCAAACAAAAAATTATATATTAACTTTATTACATAATGCTTTAAAAAAGGTTTGTATTAAAATATTTAGCACAAAAATTAGTTGAATTTTTTTTAATTAATGCCAGCACGGATAGTTGTATAATAAATAAATATAATTTTCGTAAAAATAGTTATTCAGTATTAATAATAAAAATATTAATTGTTTCATTATACACCTATATGATTTCTATTAATTTTTTTTTAAAGATCATAAAAATAGTATTTAAAATATATAATATTAAATAAAATTGTACGTTTAAAAATTTTTTTTAACTGCAACATTTTTTAGAATGTATAATATATAAAATATTTTGTACGACTATATTCACAAATACAAATGCTAATATATAGGATCGAAATTTTAACAATTTTTTTAAACTTAATAGTAAGCTCCATAATTATTATTCAAACAAGTACATTAAGGTAAAACAATGGTTATAAGAATAGCTAAATTTTTAATCATGCAAATGGTAATTATTGACTATACTTGTTCTTGGTATGATGTGGTATTTATTGAGAAGCTAATGGAAAATATTATTATTCGTTTGTATTTACATAGTTTCCTAATTATAAATGGGTTCTAACTCATTGGATGATATAATTAAAATAAAAAAAAGCATCGACTAGTTATAGTAAAGGTTGACAGTATTCATTTTTATTTTTTTATTAATATTTATAAATTAAAATAAAAGGCTCATGAAATATTATACAACTATATCGTGTATGTTGCATTTTTCATGTTAAAATTCATTTTGGCTCCTTATAATACACAACTAACTTAAAATATACTTTAAACAATTGATATTTTACACAATTTTAATTATCATTGTATAATTATGAAATCGATTACAATCAACGGCTTTCCTGTTAAAGCAACAATATTTTAATTTAAAATACTTACTTTGATGTTTACGTATTTCTTGACCCTTCCATTGTATAGAGCCCTTGAGAAAATATCTTGACGATTATAATTGCCGAACTGATTGAAAGCAGGAGTGTCCGTTCATTCAAAGTACGTGTAGCACGTATATGACAAGGAGTACGTATAAACTAGTTTTCTAAATTTATGCGCCTTTGAAGCGGTTTTTTGCAGTTAACTCGGAACATCTTGGAAGGAGAATCACACATTCCATGATATTGCAAATTCTATGCAAAGGCATATAAATAGCGCCAGCAAATAATATTTTCTCAGTGCAACAAAATACTTTTGGTATACTGCACCGATGTTATTGCAAAGGCAGGAGTCGCTGCTTAATGTGTGCGAGTGCGAGAGAAAGAGAGTAGAGCGAGACTGTTTCTCGCAAAGGAATCGGGCCGCGTGTACCTGTGCCCACGAGTGTATGTAGCAAGCGTGTGAATTTCGAGTTGAGTTTTATATTCGATTTCGCGGCGTATGTGATTGGCGAAAAGCTTGTGTGTGAGAGTAGGTGTTTCGGGGGGATGGTAGACCCGGGCGCGAACGCGGACGGTACGAATAAACGCGAAACTCAAAAGTAATGCTAAGGGGAAAAATCCGAGTTATTTGTGTAAAAGGAGCCGCCTATGTGCAGGTAAGAATGTTGATCGGCGCTTTGCGGGGGCGTAAAGTGGTCGAAAGCACTGGTTGAAAGGGAAGCAGCCCGGAAGCTTTTGCAGAGCCTTTTTTTTAAAGCACGGAGAGCCTTTAAGCACAGGCTATATGGGCTGTTTCACCGCCCCCACCAGTTGTGCAGTGAGAATTACTCGTGTACCACAGGGTTTAATGGCGCCCTTCTATAATACCGATAGGTGGCAAATCGGCTTGTAAGCGTCGACGAAATCTTTAATTCGTGGTTGTCCTGCTTTCTTAATCGGGTAATTCTGACGGGGATCGTGATAGTTCGGCCTTCTTATTTTGGGGCGAAGTCGTTTGGCCGGCCTCCTTTGTCCAGATGAAGCCCTTCGGCTAATTAGGCTCGTTACAGGGGTACTATAGGGTTCCGAGGTTTTTCTTTCGAGACCAAGGACCTTGGCTACCTGGACTTGCTCAATTGGTTTTGCCAAACAAGGCTAATATCCTAGGCCTACTTGCACCACTCCATAAATATACAAAGGACCAGGGCTTTTCATCGTTTATTCGGACTCAGGTCGGGCCGCGATTGCCCCCGAAAAAAGATTGAATATTTTGTCCTAGGCAAAGGTTAAAACCTGTGCGCGATTAACGCCGGAAAAGAAGGGGCTTTTTCACTTTTTTTTCGAGTTGGATAGCGCCACGAATAATGCCGGAAGGAGGTAAATAACGAAATCGTCAAATCTTGGATAGTGAATCAACGAGTTAAATAGAGTTCACGATGCGGTAAAGTGTCGGGCAAAATCGACGATTGTTAGTAAATGGGTTCCGTAGCATAGCGAAGTATTGTTTCGTAAATACTGTAGTAGAGCATGACATTGGTAAGACGTGCGAGCTAAATACTCAACTGTAAAATGTATCAAGACAATTTTAACAAATATAAAGCGAGTGAGTATTGTAAAAAAGCGTTTTGTTGTTTTAACGTTTGAATAAAATGTGCCAGATTTCTAGGCTCAACATCTGCTTCGTAATTTCACAAAAACCTCACCGTAACTGAAATCTAAATGCAAACATAACTGCGAATACAATATCTTTCCGAGTTAACGGAGTCCACCCATAGTTTAAGTCTTGTTTCGAACCGAGTATAACTAACTACTCTAACGTAGATGGAGTCAGGCTAAGCCTTCCGACAAGGTAACCGGTCGACCACCACGACGAAAGACATACTTTATATTCTAGCAGCAATAGAGCTAGAACGTTACGTTACAATTCTAGGATATTAATATTATATTTTTTATTTTTGTTATAAATTTTTGGCTTAGGAAAAAGAATAGACGACTATTTTATACGATCTACGTAAGATGTAAAATTTTATACTGTGATAAAGGCAATGCAAATGTAATGCAATGTAGTTTGATCAAATTAGTTAAATACAATTTACGAAAGCGTTATGTTTTATACATTAATTAAATTTAATTTTATATCCTGTATATTATGTATTTACTATAAAATTTAAATAGATTTAGTTGATGAAATATTCTTATTTTGAAAGCAATTTCATTAGAAAAATAGTATATACATTAAAATATTAATTATATAATGTAAATTTTATTTAATTTTGTTGCAAAAGCATATAAACTAATTATTTAAAAAAAATATAAATGAAATTCTTAATTAAGTTAAGATCAATTATATATTTACTATATTTATGCATGAACTATGGATGTACAAAATTAAGAATTCCATGGCTAATTCTTTTATATAAAATACGCTTGAAGTAATAAAAATTTGCAACATCTTTTGAATATTTTTAATTGTTTAGAAATCTTTAATGCGAAAACCTTTTTTTTTATATTTTCATTATTTTTAAGTTAGGTAAAGTTTACTATTTATTAAATTGCATGCGTTTGCACATTGATGATGTTTTTTTAAATTTATTATTAATAATAAAACTCAAAAATGATTCTGTCTGAATTAATACAAAATATACTTCTTAAAAAATATTAGTTTTTTAGAAATATGTAAATATTGCCTATATAAAAAAACATATAAATGATTTTACTTATATATTCGAATTATAAAAATTCTTCCCAAGCGTAAAACTACTTTTGGTTGTTATACAAGTACATTTCATTTATTGAAAGTTTTTGAAAAATTTTTTTAAAAAAAAATTGAATTAATTTATTTTTACAAATTGAAAGTATTAAAAAAAAAGACTATACAGGTGTGATATACCAAATATCCGAGTTTTATACTGTAATGATTTCCAATAAACGTATTTTATTATTAAATTTAATAAATTCAGAGTGGTTTATACATAATTGAAAAGTATTACATAAGTTAAAATCATTTAATTGATTCATTATCATTGATAATGGACATTGGTTATTATAATTAAAATATGTGATTTGGTGAATATTGCTTCTTAACGTGTATAGTTAATGATTTTATTAAAAAAAACAGAAATTTTTTAATTTTATAATTTAAATGTATTCATTAAAATTAAAAGATTGGCATCTGAATTTGTTTATATTGACTATTTTTATGCTGTATGTAAGTCTTTATATTGTTTAAACATTGTTTTTTTTTAATAATATTATTAATATAAAAATATGTTGTATAATATTTTCACCTTTATATAATATGGTAAAAAGTCCTTTTAACAATTGATCTCGAATGATTTAAAAATGATTATAGCATGCTATCGAATTTATTTTTATTTTGTAAATGATCTTTAATTTAAGTTTAGTATAATTATCACCAAGTTTCAATCGACTCACTAATCAAATCTTTTTATACTTGTAAAAGCTGAATAAGTTTTCAAATTAAGCAATTTTATCAATATGATGGCATATTAAATATATAAACAAATGGTAAAGGAAAATTAAATGCAGCGGTATAGTTCATTTTATTGTAAAACGGAAGTCCATTTTTCTTAGTTGCATACTGCTTTAGACTCGAGGCACATGGATGAGATTTATTAGCGATGAAAATTCTTGTAATTTTTAAGCCAGTTAGTGGCACTGTAACACGTGGAAACAACGCTACGAAAGAAAACCATTTATTTTGTGGATGGAATTTTTTCATTATAATTTTTCGCGCACTTACATGCAAGACAAAAATAAAATTTACACTAAAGAATAGACGTTCATTTTAAGAAATAAAGTTTTCATTTTTACTTTTAGCTTTCGAATTTTTTTTTAAAAGGATTTTTAAATAAGATATTTATTTATTTTAATTTAATTAATTTAAAAATTTTTTTATTTCTAAGTAATAAATTAATACTTTCTCGCTATGTATAAAAATTGTAAGTGTATGTGCGATTTTTTTAAAAATTTAATAAACCCACGAGGGACCCAGACCCCAGTAATACTATCTACAATAAGTATATTAAATATACATATTGTTTTTCAATTTCCGGATTTATCAGAAATTTACAAAATTTTATATTTGTTTTTAAAATGCCTAAAAATAACATTATTAAAACAAAAATATTGTGAAGAAGTATTTACTTGCTATTATAAATTTCAAAATTATTCTGAAATTTTATTACCGATCCTTTAATTAAATAATATCTCATATAAATATAAAATATTGATTTTCCGCGATTAAGTCAGTATTATAACATCAGGTAGATTCTATTGAATCACATGCAAATGTAATACTTTAATGAAATATAATATGATAAATTAAATCTTCTTTGAAACAGTAAATTATGTTATCATTTGTGGCGGTAGGCGCTATCGCTAATGCGTGTAAGAGTGAAAGTGTGAATCAGGTATGTGTGTGGCTTTTGCGAGCGAGATGGAATAAGTGTACATGTAAGAATGTGCGAATGAGAGTGCAAATTTTGTTGTGAAATTCCATGTGCGATCGATTCAAAGTCTGTGTAAAAATGTGCGGTTCGGTTGGGAAGGTGAGGTCGAAACTTGAAAATGGTGATATAGCGAGGAACTCGGAATTTTTTCATGCATGGGAAAGGTCAGTCAGGGCGCTTAGAAAAGTTGGTCGGCGCGGTGCGGCGGAGCGGAGGGCGAGGTTAGTACTGAACTATGACCAGCGGCGGAAGTGAAGGCGCCCAAAGGCTTAAGTATTGGCCCTACGCTTAAGCATGAAAGCCCTTATAAGGTGGGTTTAGGAACCGCATTGCCGCCGCCGTGAGTTGCGCAGCAGCGTTTTTTCCAATTCTCGGCTGGTTAATCGCGCCCTTTCATCGCTCCGATCGCGACGCAAATTCAACGGCAAATCGAGCTGGTAAATCCGACGGGAGCAGTCAATCGGGGCTGTTTGCTCAGTCTTTCCATTAATGTCTAACTGAGAGAGAGAGAGAGAGAGAAAGGGAGAGAGAGAGAGAGAGAGAGCCGTGGCTTCTAGGCCTTCCACTTGCCGATTGCAAGTCGTTTGGCTCGCCAATCCAGGCTTCTATTCAATTGTTCCGTGGCCGGTTCGTTTGGAAGCCCTCCCTCCGCCAGTCATTCGGCTATCTATCCTGTCTCTCTTTCGCTCTTGTTTAAATGCCAAAGGATTAATAATCTTATCTGGTTATTTGGGTTTGAATGGCGCCGCGATTGTCGCCGGAAAATAGTTAATTCGCTAAATGTTATCGTGGCTTATTTAATAGCTATAGGCGTGAGTTAGATTTCGCGATTCGCGACGGTCTCAGATCCGCGGCACGCGCCGGGTAGGGTCCGCGACAATTAATAAATAAGGTCAGAAGCACTGCCAATGTACCGTTTCGCAGATCTTATAGGCAAGTGTAGCATGAGTAAACATGCGTGCGAGTAAGTCAAGTATCTTCGATGTATCTTAACAAATGCTATGTGTAGAAATAAAAACGAGCGAAAAATCTGTAAAAGAAGCGAAGCGTAAATGATGCGAAGTTATATAAAATAGCTCCTTCATACCACTAATCTCATTTTATGCAGAATTTCGCGGATAATGTTAAACGCATGATGAAAATATGACTAAAACCGATTTTTGTTCACTTTTTGTTAACTTTCTTAATAAAAGATAAAATGCCCGAAGATAAAAGAATCGGAGCTGCAGAAGACTCGATTTCGCAAAATCCACCAATCGTTTTGTACCTACATTCGAGACGAGTATAGTTCTGACACGGATGGGCTTATACCCAGCCTTGAGATAAGACAACCACTCGACCACCACGATGACGTAGATTAAATTCACACTCATGACCGAAAAAATAGTAAGAATGATACACATTTAAGAAAAACTTTTTAAAACTTATTTTTAAGTACTAAATGTTGTATTGTATAGTCGTTTTTCTGTTGTAATTTTGTGCTTAGTGTGAAAAGAAAAATTTTTAAAAATAATGTATTATACGACGTATGTATCGTATTGCAAATGTACATTATCAGTAATCTATATTTTATCTTAGTAATCTTAGGATTTTACATACAAGCTATTAAAATTTAAGAATATTTATTGCGATTACGTAATTCAATATTATTACGATATGATAAGAATTATATCAGAAACTGTTTTGATTTTTATGAAAAGCTTGTATAGAATAACTTGTTCATCATTATTGATATAATGAAAATGGCGAAACTATTGAAGTCTATATAGTTTTTATGTATTATGAAAAATAAAAGTTTGAAAAATGCATATTAATTTTTTGCAAATAAAAAATAAGAATAGATAGTTATATATAGTAAAAATAGAACAAGAAGTATAAATAGAAGAATATAAGAAAAAAAGATTTTTTTATTACCTTGAATTTGATTAGATTTAGTCAGTAATAATATTTTATAGGATAAAATTCGGAGTCTATATATAATACTTTTTCTCTGTAGTCGATAATCTCATACTATAGCTGTTTTAATACTAATAATAATCACCAGATGTCGACACTTAGTTCTCGTTAAAATAAAGTACATTGTTATGACATTTTTAATTTTTTAATGGCTGTATTGATTGTAAAAAATTGTTTATCTAACCGTTAATCTTATAATTAATTAAAAATAATTATTAGGCATTAAGTTTCTTTACAAAAGTATTGGGGTTAGTATTTGAATTAGTAATTTTAATTTGATACAAATCTAGAGTAATATTGAAAGCTCTAGAAATAAAATATAATAATGTGAGTAAGCTTTTGTCTGAATTTAGTATAATGCTTGATTAATATGTAATTAGACATGAATTAAACTATAGGTCACATAATACATTGTTATTCATATCTGGTATTATATAATATTTTATAAACTGTATATATAATACTTTGAATGTAGAAAATATTAAATTGGCAAATTAATCTTATTTAAATATTTTTCTTAGATAATGGATGCGAACTTATTATTTTTGGTGTTTTCACATCCACGCATGTCCTTTTATCGTTCTTCGATTTACACATTGTAATATTTTTAAAAATGCCGGTGTTCATTTATTAATAAAACAATTTATATATTAGAATTTTTGAACAACTTTTTTATAATAAAAAGTGTGAGAGTAATGAATTGATTTTTTAGTTTCTCGTTTTATATTTTAAGATTTTGTTAATTTTAGTTTCTTGGCCAAATGATAATTCGCTGGGTATGGATTTTTAAGGTGTATTATAAAGGTCTCATTTTCGTTACAGCAATGTATTCGAAATTTTGGTGCAAAGAGAATACTATGAAGGAAAATACGCTGTTCCTGGTCATTGTAAATTCGTCTGTCTCCTTCCTAATTACTGAAGCTGGACTCAAGTTTTAGAGCAGCTTGATAAAAAGCATAAGGATGGTATACTGCACATTTCAAAATTCTCTTTTATCACAACATTGGCTTGATCATATTGGTTATCCCTGCAGCTAAGAGCAACCTTTATTATTACGACTATCATTCGTTTTTTAAGCTCTGACGATGAGTTGTCGCCAAACATTTTAATATATTTTAAACCTTTAAATAGCATCAGATAATTAGCTCGTTCTTAAATAAATTTAAACATTTCTGAATGTACTGTGATTGGTAATGCATAAGTATCATATACGTGTTGAAACGATTTAACCTGGATATAACACACCTTACAGGCGTTATGCCTACTGGTTTTTTGATCGCTAACTGTTATACGTGATAAAAATATGGTTTCCTTGCTCCTACTACAATAGCTTGAGCTTATCATAAAATAAATCTTTGTTCGTATGATCATTGCAAATTTTAAGGGTACTGAAATGTACTTTTACAAACGCGACGCGAATTTTCTAATTTAAATGAAAATAATTTTGAAATTTTTTTTGTTTTCTATTTCGTATTAAGAAAATGATGCTTATTTTTAGAAAATATAAAAAAAAAAATATAAAAAAACTCTAAGAAAAAAGTTCGTGTATGTCTTACAATTTTCAATATCCCAGCAATATATATATATACAAGAAGTAAATTTAATTTTAAAAAGTACTCATCATTTTTGGATCGTCGTTTAGTTGTAGAATTTTGTTCTTTCATGCAGTCTTTGTACAAATTTGAGAGGGTTGCGGTTTGCCTTGATGATCAAATGACGTAACGCCTTCGTTAATACTTGGCTTTTGGAGTTAGCTCATCTATTTAATGGTTACATAATACGAGCATCAAATAATATGCACAGTATTTGGCACATCGACGTGAGATGTAGGAGAGAAAATGTAAACTCGTCGAATAGCGTATTTAAAATTTTTTATGTATTTTTCAGAATTTGGAGTATAGCAATATATATAAAATATTAAATAATGTGTTTCAAGTGAGCTACATAACTACATAAAGCGTACATAGAATTGTAAGATTATGTCATATGCCACATTTATATATTCATTTGCAATTTGAAAAATAGCGGATTTAATCTAACGAATAAAGTTTTGAATTTATCAATTATTTTTACGGGTTAGAGATAGGGGAAAAGCAATAGAATATATCTAATGATAAGGAACGACAACATTCCCTTTACAAATTTCATGCGAGGGTTAACTATTTTAAAGCATTATTATAAAATGTGAAATAACGTTATTATAGATTATTGATTGCAATAATAAGTAAAAAGTCATTTCTTTAGGACGATCAAATTTTATCAACACAGTCAGGCAGAATGGTTATGATCACTTGCGAAGAATCATGAATGTATTTAAAAAAAATCGCGTTACTCGCATTTAAAATCTTGATCAATATAAAACTTCAACGCTTTCTATGTTACTTATTTTGAATTTCTGATTAAAACTTTTGACACGTTCAATCATAATTAGTATTTCAAATTTTTTTATTTCCGAACACTTTAACGAATCACATTTATCATATATGAAATTTTTCGAAAGCACTAAGTGTTACAATATAATAATTTCAAAAAGTTTACTAAAAAATTTTAATTTAAAATTCTGGTTATTGAATTATGCATTTAAAAATAATATATAATTTTTGTGTCTATATATAGTTAAACTTTAGCAAAATTTGATTTTCATCATATTCCTATTAGTTTAGTGATAACATCATTTTAAAAAAGTGACTTACACGAAATATTGAACGATGTATTTTAGACTTCAAATAATTTTTAAAAACGTAAATTTTTTTTATGAGAGATCAAATACGAATAATTTGTTCTTTTAAAACTAATTTATTCATATAAAAATATGCAAAAAGGTTTTTTCAATTACAAAGTTGTATTTAAACGATTGATTAAAATAATTGATGAATATCTTTTTATTGTGATATCCTTATCAGACTTTTATGACATATTTAATATAAATTTTTTGTCATTTTTACAAAGATCAATTTATTATATAAATACATGTTTATTAAGCAGTTATTGATTAAAAAAATTATAACCTAAAACTACAAGTAAACTTTAAATTATGATGTTATTATACGAGATATTTATCGTATTTACTTTTTTAAAGTAATAATATATTATTAACGTACAAAAATAAATAAGTCTTTTATAAAATAACTTACGAATATTCTTTCAAGTTAATTTTTATCCTAATATTAATCTATGAATTACACATTGCTATAAATCTGATTAAGTCAGAGTAATATTTCTGTTTTAAATAAAACTATGAATGTAAAAATGTCGAAAGTAATTGCTTAATAATATTTTATCAACCTAATAAAGTTCATTAAGTTAAACATAATACTTATGATAAACTGTATTTTCATTTTTTTTATTTTCTAGGAAGACGTACTATTAATTCCGAAGTTTAATAACCATTTTTTAAAATTTCGTTAAAATGAATGCTTTACTTAATTGTAATAGACATTTAATGATGTTTAAAATTTGCATGAAAATATTGCTAATATTTCAACGAAGAATGCTGGAAGTAATATACCTTAATCTATAGTTAACGGCATCTTTCTAATGTTGTTGGGGGAAAGGAGGTAATTTCAGATGAATTTTAAATATGGAATTGAAAAAATGTTATATCTTACGGTGATATAGTTATATTTGAATATACATCAAAAACCTCACCTTAATTTTTTTTATCAACATTGAAAATATTCAGAAATATTTGTGTGATAATTATATGCAGTTTTTCATTAATATTCTAATTTTATTTTCATATAATATATTTTTAAATATATATATAATATCATAAATAACAAGGAATAATGAAAAAAAAACTAAAAGAGAGATCTCGTATTCTGAACAAGGACAGTAAAAGCAACAACAGAAATAGTAGAAGTTGCAGAAGAAGAATAAGTTTTAGTTATAAAAAGTTCCCTAGAATAAGAAGTATAGCAGAAAAAAAAGTCAACCAAGAGTTTCTATAAGATTCGACTCGCAAGTATCTGAACCATATTTGTTATTTGGTTTGCCCCCATGAGGCAATTGAAAGTTCTTGTTTTTCTCCTTTTACTGATTTACTTCACCTCTGATTTCTTTTATATCTCTAACTCATTGTTGGACATCCAGATCCATTAGTTCACTCAATGATACATTCACTATAGCTTTGATAAGCTTTACTTTTTTTCTTGTTTATTATTACCCACTGCATGAACATATGCATGTTTTGTTAGAAAAACTGTTTCCGCGAGAGCGTAAGGACGTTTGTCATCGTTAAATATCAATGTATAAGTGTTTTTCATTCTAGTCTGCTTTTACACCCTATCTGGAGTTTAATGTATACACAGTTTATTCGACTACAGATATTGAATGCTATAGGAAAATACATTACACAACAATAAGCGAATGACAAGAGAGAACGCCAAAGAGACTTCTTTAGTACATTGAACGAAGTACTAAGTTTTTATATGAATTAGAAGTATTGCATTATTTACACGGGACCTCGACGTTTTAAAAAATCAAAAAAATGATGTAGTATGCAGAAGGGAAATACCGACAAAATAACGATTGATTTTACTAATCATGAACACTAATTATGAACGATAGATTATTCTGTCATAATTAATTATTAATTGTAATGAATTTTATTCATTTTAGACATATGTGAACCTTAAAGTAAATAAATATTGCACACAAACAGGTATATAAATAATAAAAGAGAAAATAGTTATACAAACATTAATGAAAATGATAATTATTATTGTTTATGATAATATTAATTGCAAAACTTATTCACCATTTTTTACGAAAGCAACTTTATTATATTTAAAAAAAAATCAAATAATGTTACTCAAATAAGGTTACTTGAAATTTTTTTATAATAGTAAGTTATTCCTTAAACTTCAAAATGATTAAAAGTTTTATTTTAATTATTTTTTATATATTTAGTTCTATTTAGTTACTTTCGGATATTTTTTCCTTTTATTTAAATTGACAAAAATCTATTAATTTATAAAGTGTACATTAATATTATATTTACTTCAGGGGAAAATATAACATTGGACATTAATAATACCTCGATATTGAATTCTCAATTGAATTGTACAGAATTTTTTAAGGATAGAAATATAATGGATTTATATAATCGTTTTAAAAATTTAAACAATACTGTATTAATATAGTATAAATGATAAGTTTCTGATACGTTTTTTGGGTAATTAATTTCGCAGGAAAATAATGAGATAAATTTCGTTTCTTAACAAATTATTGTCCGCCCTTAAGTGCAAGAAACGTCCTTGGTGAAGAACTTACGATTTACCCTCGTAGGGTTCGGGTAAGACACACAATTTACTTGCCTGGTATTGCACTAGGCCTCGACAAAATACAATAGCATTATCGATGTACCGAAGCAATTCAAAGTTTGCCGTGAACGAGGCGAGAATGTGATGTCACCTCCTTTCGGAGGATCAATTGCAAGGTATAAATTATAGCGCAACACAAGTGTATAATTAATCTAACTTTAGAAATCAACTTGCTTTATCTCCATTTTATTATTTTCAACGATTTTTTTTTTTTTTATAAATTATTCACATCGTTTATTCGTTTCAAAAAAGTTAAAATAATAACAGTCATTCTATTTATTCTTTAACATTATAGACAATAAAATATTGGCAGAATAATAGAACAAATAAAACCGTGCTGATAAAAAAAAAAACATTTACATAGAGATACAGATTCATATTTGAAAGAAAAAAGCAGTTCTGTAAAAATTACTTTTTAAATCTTTTTACCGTTATTCATTTTTTTTAAATGCTCACTATAATATTTTCCATGTGGTTTTATGAAAAGAAACATTTTTTTAACGAGACACTATTTAGTTTTGTTACAAGTATTAGTGGCTTTTTAAAAATTGTTGAAAACTTAACAAATAAGCAAATATCTTGAGAAATTATTTTAAATTAATTAATTTTGATATTAATTAAAAAAATCAGAAACCAGTGCTATCGACTTTATTGCGAATGTATGCCAATGTATCCTAATTTTTTTTATACGAGAAATTGATTTTATTAATTAATTTTCAATGGATTTTTTTCATTGAATATAAATACACTTATTTTAATGCAAGTCTTAAAACATCATTAATTTCCATTTACGTACTTCATTGTAATATAACAGATTGTCCATTAAGTATTGTATACGAAACCTAGAGTAATATTTAGCCATTATTCGCTGTTTGTACTTGTAAACTAATCATCAGCGAAAACAGGGAATAGTGGTGCGGAACTCCATAAGGACGTGGCTAGGGAACGCTTTGGGAATTCTGCTGCTGGACCGGGACTTCAAAGTGTCCCAGGTCTCAGAGTCTGTGGTTCAGCCGATAGGATTCCGACGGCGGAGTGTGCCAATGTAGGTCACGGGTATCCATCGGAAATATTCGAAGCACCACGTAGCTCACCGCACGATAGATCGTCGGCTCGGGTAGGTGGCAGCTGAAAAAGTAGCACGCAGTCAGCTTCCGCGAGTAAACGAGGAGCTGTTAGAGGCCATCGGAGCCAATGCTGTCTCTGTTACCGGCACCACGGGTCAGGCTCTTGCCTTGCCCTTTTCCAATCGGCTAGCAGAGACATACGCAGTACAGCCACGGGCAATGACGATCGTACGTAGGCCTTCTATTCGGAAAGAAGGTTCTTAAGGAGATGTTGCTTTAAATTGACAGAGTTGACTGGCTGGTTACAGTTAATTGACTTTGGCGACTTGAAAGATCAAAGAAAGGGTATTCCAGGCTAATCATGTATAACTTGCCGCTGGACATAAATTACCTAATAAATTAACGAGGAGTCCTTGGCCAGGAACCAGCCTCTCGTAGCATCTCGCAGCGTCGCGTACCGTAGCCAGTTACGGGAGTATTGAGAAAGGCTAAAACAATGTATTCATCAACGTGTGGAATAGACTTATGAGCTGTTACTGGATCAACGTCAGATTTATATGAAATTAGTCGCCTATCCTGACTAGATGAAACACACACTAGCAAGTCTTCCGATGCTACGGATGTCTCGGTTGTGGCTGTGCCACTACCGGAAAGTCTAGAAGAGCAGGAAGACTGTATCCAGATTATGAGCAGCGATTGAACGAGCGGAGCCGGTCGGGGCGTAGCGTTGATAGTAATAATGGCAGCATAAATGCCGCTAGGCTTAAGAACTCGCGCATGCCGAAGCGCCGTTGGTGGCGATTGCGATCCGCCGGTGAGCTGAAAGAGGGTGCGTGGATTGTTTGCGTATTCTGCTAGTGAGGCTGAAGGTTCATGTTAGATCGAGTAACCTAATACCTTGGTGGGTAAGCCGCGGTCGTGATAAGCGACCCATCAATGGAATGTACGAGACGTACTTCCACGCGTCATGACGCCCGGCGCCCATAGCGTAACATGACTTGGATATACCCCGTGTGGTGCCACCGGCGCCTAACATCATCGGACTACTCAGACTGCGTCAGTACACTTTGAACGGCTCCTCTTTACCTCTTAGAGTTGGCTCTAGGTGGTGAGCATTGGATCAAGGACACCATAGGCACTGGTGCCAACACAACCTCGATCGCTGCTGCTCCCTCCTGAGATGGGGCCAACACCTCGATCTAGCTGGTTGACTGCATCTCGCTCACAGCTTGTCCGAGTGTCGGTGATAAGATTATCACTGGACTTGGATTAACGAAAAGTCCCGCTGCCTCTCGCCGGGATCCCTGGTGCGGGCGTCACCTATACGAGGCTGAACATCGACAGAGAAGGCAAGAGCGGCAGACGAAAACAACAACGGGGAGACAAGCAGTCGAACTACAGCCGCTCGCTACAGCCTAATTTCGCTTCGTAACACGAGTCGCGAGGTTGGATGAGTAGGAATTATAAACAAGTTATTCAACGTAATAATTAAGTTACGATCGCAAAACCCGTACGGCGGCTTCTTAGAATTAAAACTAGTTTTAAAATAAATAACCAATGCAGTGCATTAGGATAAGTTAAAATTAGATAATAAGTTAGTTGGCAAGTTTTGTACATAAGTTAATTAATTAAACATTTAGTTGGTGTGTGACGGGAATTCTTTGCCGTAAGTATGAAATGGGGTGGCGGCGGATACCAACGGGAAGAGTAAAGCAGTCAACTCCGTTATTGTTTGCTTTGACATGCTTCGTTTATTTCCCCATGGCAGAGGGGTTCTCCTATCGTAGCGTCGGCGTCGGTAGGGTGGCGTCTCCGTCCCGTCCGGGTAAGGCTCAGCCGG
This sequence comes from Kradibia gibbosae, assembly GCA_018907135.1. Lineage (NCBI taxonomy): Eukaryota > Metazoa > Arthropoda > Insecta > Hymenoptera > Agaonidae > Kradibia > Kradibia gibbosae. Next base: position 29,167,862 of record JACCHX010000001.1, on the reverse strand, counting down.
GCCAGGGTCTTCTTACGTTAGGTGAGCGACTTCGCGAGGTCCGCCAATAGGGCGCTACTTCGCCTTTGTAACGCGTCACACTGCCGTATGCAGATCTGCAATGGATGCCGGGGCTGAGCGGTCGGCTACGGGTCCACATTCAAATCGGGGACGCGTGGGCTCATCGTCGTCGTCAGGGTGCGACGAAGCGACGTCGCATTTTCAGCTGTTGTGTGTCGTCGTGCGGTATTGATCCGTCGTGCCGGTCAGTCGGCTATCAGTTTTACTGATGGTAGTGAATAAGCCAGCTCATTTTCAGTGGGCAGTGCTCGCTACCACAAAAATGATGAACAATCTATCATAAGATGCATTGATAAAGCGGCTTACGCCGTACGTAATTACGATTTAATTTCCGCTACCCATTTTACCGGCGTTCTACACTCATTCGTATATTATTTCTACACAACTAAACTAATGTCCTGCATTTAGATTGTCTTTTATAAGCCCGCAAACTGTTTTCTTTCATAGATATACTCGCTCCAGTATATAAATTTCATTCGCGATTAAATCTGAGGTACATTTCTATTTTGACTCGAAGCACACTCCTACAATTGGCGCTCGGGCCTAAAGACAAATCTTCAATGTTAGCTACCACCAGATTTCAAGTTGGAGAAGGCCCAGTTAGCAATCCGTTCGTGTAGGGTTTCATACCAGAGGACCAATGGTAGACTCGTAGGGATACCCCCGCTTGACCTCTCGCAACAACTAATCGTACGTTCCTTTAAACAAAATCTATCTACCTTTGAAGTAAGCAGCCCATAGTCGAAAATCAGTTGGCGATAATCCTGCCTGAAACAGGCATTATAAAACATTGTCTCGATTGCCCCCTTGACGAGCGATACCCAACCGCACTTCGACTCACTCTCACTTACGCATCCTTTCACTGCATCTCAGGCATAAAGCCAAAATGATATTCGCTATACTTACGGATTCATCGCAGTATTGAATTGTATACTTATCAGTCTTTGAAGTATCTCAATCAAGTCATTGAAGAAGCAAATTGGTCTCTATGATTTAGAATCACTGCTCTCCTGATTGCCAGGATGCTTATCGATCATTTATACTTTTGCTTTTTTTAGCCAGTCGGGAATAGTCCTTTGTTTATATGCGAGTTAAAAAACTCTTCATCGTGTTCCTGGCCAGTCACATAAATCTTCTAATTATGCAGTTGGCCATACCGTCAATTCCCAGTGCACTATTTCCTCAGAATCTTTCAACGGTCTCGTACGAATCATTTATGCCGCGCGCAAGTGCGACATAAATATGTTATTGTCTCTGTATTTATGGTAAGTGAAAACGTCAGATCATCCATCGAGCACCTCATGACCTACGCTCAAAATGCACTTATCTAGTCTTTTCCACTTTTTCTCGTTATTACGACCCTCTCTTTTGCATTTGCTGTGCTAGTCGTTGATGGTAATGGTGTGCATTATTATGAAATTCTCTTACCGGGGAACCGCTGAACTATGCTATTAAAATACATAATTTCTAACTTTAAAAAAAAAGTGGGATCTAGTATAGATAGAAGTAAGATATACTTCCCCAGGTCACCCCCTTCCCACACACACACACACGCGCGCGCGCGCGTACAAGCACGCACATGCACACGTTAATTCGGAAACAAGCATACCGCATCAGTTTTGAGACCTACACTGGCTGTACCTAAGGCATTCTGGAATAACTCCATGAGTAGCGGGAAACTCTTTATCTCTCCCCACAGTTGGTACAGCTCCTGCAATATGCTATATCCATCTTTATTTCCTCGATCAGTTCGCTTGAAACGAAAAAGTCTCCTTTTGCTTTAGATTAATAACCCGATTTTCCCGAAGTCGCGAATTTATTCGAGGATTTTTTGAGGATATGGTTAGAGGCTTCGGGTATGGTGAGAGAAGTGACAAGCGTATGGGTGGACATCGTTTCCTACGATGGGTATGATAAGACTTGATTTTAAGAAAGAATTGATCACTATATTTGTTTCTGCTCGAATTCTATAATTATAAAGGGAAAAATCTTACATTTAATATTATTTTCATTAACACTGAATCCACGAAAAACATATTAATCTTCGTGGTTTAATAAACTTTAAAACTAAAATTAAGGAAAGATTTTTTGACAAAATAAAAATTTTAGAGCTATACGGATGCTAATTACAGTAATGAATTCGCTGGAAGGATTTTTATTTTATATCCAGCCTAACTAGTAATTAGCATTTAATGATTTTTATTATAATAAAAAATTAATAACTTTTTATTAATAAATTATCCGCAAATTGTAATCTATTACGGTTGAAGCGGCATCGCGATTCGGCGAACCCAACGAGCTTGGCTCGATCCGCAAAGCGAGAAGAAGCCCACTTATATTCGGGAAAATTGAATCTAATTTCGCGTGGGTGCATATTGACTCTGTGCGGGTCGAAGGACCAGCACAACGGTGGAAGACACGAGCGAGGACTGTTACGAACGGTTACGGACGGCAATCCCCCACACCCCTCCCCCAACCTAGCCAAACCCTTACCAACGGTCCCTTAATCGTGACGGACGCTTGGCTTTGGCATTATTATTAAGACCGCGGGAAAGCTCGCGGACTCAGCGCAGGAGCTTTCCGTCACACGCTAAGGTCATTTATTACGGTCACCGACTTTTCTAACTCAAGCGGCAGACTCTGGAGCGCTGTACCAGCTACATATAGTCCAGAGACCGACTAATAGTATCGACCACCAGTAGCTCACAATCGCCACCATCGCATGCCTCCTTCTCGCATTTGCGTTGAAACGTACTCAAGACATTTAGAAGATAGAACCACTCAGAAGTGAGCTGTAGACTTCCTGTGCGCGCCTTTAAAGAAAGCAGGAGTATTGGTCAGTATAATGTCAGAAATAATCGATTAGTTGAATTAAAAGTAATTTGTAAATATTAATTTGAATTATCCTCGATAGTCCTTTGACAGTCCTTCAATTGCAATATTTCTTGCTTATGTTTGTCTATAATATATACTGCACTGAATATATTATTAATTCGTGAAACTAGTTTAAACTTTTACTAATATGCTGCTTGCTCTACCCTTACTTCCTCCTTGTATATCAAATCTGTTTGACTACGACTACGTTGTTATATATCGATGACTGCATGCCTCGAAAACTTTTCAAAGATGTTGAGTTTATGCATTGTTGGATAAGTTAGCGCCGGTCAATATGAATATAGCTTATCTTGATAGAAAAGCACTATACGCTACGTATTACGGATAAATATAATTTTCGAATTGAAATCAGGTCATTGTGGATGTAATAGGTTTTATTATATTATTTGAACATTTCCATTCTTTCAAGTTCAACTGAACGTAGTTACATTAAAATCCAGCGAGCCCTGAATACAATTTTAATTAATTTTCTTCGTTAACCATTCTTAACTACACTGATATTACATAAGTACTCTGGACGAGTAATTATTTACGGGTATCTATTAAAGCCTTTGGTAATTATAATTCATGAAGACCTATACACGAATGCGACAGTAAGGAAACGTTAATAATTCCGACAAGCGGCGGCTCCAGTTTGCAGGTGCTCTAGTAATTCTAATCAGTTGTTCACGACGCATTTACATTCAAACTCAACACTCAACGTTCTGTAGGCCCCAACCGTTCCTGCAGCCAAGGTCCCAAACGATCATTTATTTACTTTCACTCCTTAAAATCGACCTTCATCGAACGCGTTCTTTTGTCATCGCGTTTCTAAATTTTTATGCAAATACAGCCAAAATATTTTCATAACACGAATAGGACTATTTATTGACTATTTATTGAATACGGATATGCGACAGCTTTGTAGCCTATTAAATAGATTGGGGTATGCAGCAAGTTTCTCTATTTAATAATCGTTGTACGTAAATGATTTCAACTACATTGTGGTCAACGTTGCTCAAATTCTTATATCGTTCAGGATAATAATCAAGTAACCATGAAGATTTAAACGCTTCGTTAGAATTTAAAGTGCGTACGTTTTGCACATATTCATTATTATTAAATGTTTGATAACATTTTTAATATTAGGAGTTCAGTTTTTTAACTTTTTCTATTTATTTTTGTACTTATTAAAAAACATTTCAGTAAAGCTGTTATTAGAAGTAATTTCACACTGGCTTATATTCTCACGGAAAGACGATGAAATCTCAGTCATGCAGCTTTATTTTCTTTTTCTCTAACCCCTAATTCTCATTATATTCTGGGTAGTCGAATCTCTACTAAGGGTACATATATAGGTAGAATAGAAGAAACATCCTAATTTTTTTTACTTCTATTTTCTTGTTTAGTCCAGACACCAGAAAACGTACTATTTTCTCTTTTACTTCTTCTTTCCGAACCATTTTCCTTAGCGTTCATTTGTTATTTTGCTTACACTTTATAGCAGCTATTCGGGAAAAACGTATGTGGAAAAGAAAAAAGAAAGAAAAAAATTAGATTAAAGTTGGAAGATTGGTCAGGAAAATCATTAAATAAAGAAATCTTAATAAAAATGAATGGTCTATTAACAACATTGTTGCTGTATACTTTTTTCGTTTTTTTCACACTATCTTCTTCTTTTTAAAATTTTTAATTCTACCTATTTGCTTGTGATTATTAATCTTGTAATTAGTTTCAATTTACAATTAGCAGCGCTAGGAATTTTAAAGATTATAAGAGTTTTTAATCGATTAATCTACTTATAGGATGGGAAATAACTAATAAATTATAAAAATTGGTTTGGTTTATCATATTTGTACATTTTTAACGTATTCTCATTGTATACTTTTAATTTTAAAAATACTGTTTTTATTGGGTAAAACATCATATATAACATACGAAGATGCTTTTTTTTATAAATGATTATGTAAAATATAAAATTTAATGTATTTATATTATGAGGGGTCACTAAAAAGCGGCTATCATCATATTTGGATTTTTTGATTTTAAAGGAGCTCGCCGTTCCAAGTTTTATTTATTACCAATAAAAATTTAATTACGAGGTGAGTTTATGCATACTTTATGTATAATATTTCAAAAAGCCCTTTCATATATCAATGTTACCTTATTCTTAAACCACAAATAAATTATTTCTTAACAGTAATTATCTTTAATTATTTATATATTTTATTTCTTTATTAAATGCCAATAAAAGTACCTAATAGTACCGGAATAAGACATTAAATATGCATATTTACGATACTATTACAATATATTATTACAACCAGTGGGAACGTATAATAGTTTTCACGTTTCTGGTTTTACCACGCACATGGAAATAAGCAATAGATCATATGAACATGACGAGTAATGTCGTTATACCTCTACTAGCAGTTAACGGACGATTGGAATCAGTAGTGTACGTCGTGTAACATCGCTGTTGTATTGCTACGTCGATTTTTAATGTGAGGCCAAACGCTCGTCTAAAGCAACGTTTTTGTATGCCTCTTATGAACTTCAAAATAGCTCATCCAATAAAGTCACTATATCAATTATTTTTATGGTCTTTTCATTGGACAATTTTAGGAGAATAGACCCCGATTAGGGCAAACGTATGTCCGTTTTACATGGCAAATCTTCCAATTCTTGGAACTTGGGCATTCAATTTCCGAAAATTTATTACATACGATTAGTAATTAGTGGAAGTAATATTTTTGTGATTTAATTCACGGGAAACTATAATAATAATTGAGTTTCGTTGATTGTTTGTTTATTTTGCTGTCGCTAAAACGTTTTTAAGTCTTTTTAAGTCGCCGAAAACAAAAATGAAACATTAAAATTTCCTAGTTTAAACAATTTCAAAACATTACTGAATGCTATTTTTTACAATATAAATATGCTTCGATATAAATAGTGATGAAATAATGTATAATTGACAATATATGATTATTTTAGTTTTACAAAAATTTAAAAAGTCATTCCACGTTTTTAATGGGTGCAAACCATTGCATTACATATTCACTTTATTTTTTTTAAAGAACTTAGTATATGTATAAATATAAAAATCGATTTTGAGCTAAATTAATGTTGGTTATTTATTCTTATAACTTAATTTATAATTTATAAGTTATAATTGTGTATAGAGTAAATTTATAGATGTCACTCGTTATATCGGTCTACTTAGGAAAAAAACAATGATGATCCTAATAAACCTGTAGTATTTCACACGTTTTAATTTTCGAGGATTTTTCTTCATTTATTGAAGCCACAATTCGAGAAAAAAATTGATTACTTTTTATTGAATGACGGATTTAAAGCATAAGTACGGCAACAAAGATTCACTAGGAGTGCAACCCGGATTATCGGACTATGCCATGCTTATCGAAGATTTTAAAATGATCTCAGTCTCTTTTTATAGCTAATCAGCCTTACCGTGTGGTGTGGCGACGCTAGAATTATTATTTAATAGTGGAGTTATCTTTTTATAAGAATCTGAAAAAGATTTAATTTAATCTTTTTTTTAAAGAAAAAGGATTGCTCAGGGTCCTTTATGAAAGAAAACTTCTACTTATTTACAAGAATGTGCATATTAATTACATATAATTATTCAATAATAAATCAGCTTTATAATTATAGCAATCTTTAAAATGATGAAAATAAAAAATCTTGTCTTTTCATACAGATATCGATTAAATAAATAGTGGATTAAATTAAATTTCCTTAACTCACTGTATTTGAACATAAAGAATGTTTCTCTTCTGACACACAATTAATTAATACACTATTTATCATATAATAAATTACCAAATAAATAACGTCAATATAGTTTTAAATATGAATGTATTTAAGAAACCGATAAAATAATTTTTTATAAAGTGAACTTTAAGTAAAGGTTTATAGAAAATATAATTAGAGATGATCATATTGATAAAATTAAGCTAGGCTAGATCAATAATATAATGTGCTATGAAATAAAATAGGTTATGAAAATAAAGTATCATTAAAATAACCATATAAATGTAATTGTGTAGGTAATCATTAATTATTGATTTAATTTTGTTGTTGACTTGTTAGTCATATGCCACAATCTGTCATGCAATCAATTTATAAATAAGTATGGTATTCTATAATTATATTCTTTAAATTATATTCTAAATTTAGATAATTATACAAGTTATTTGAAATAAATATATTTTTAAAAACTTGTACCAATAGGATACTATTCATATTATGTAATGTATAATATTAATAAAATAACCAAAAATAAACAAGCTCTGAATTATAATACCAATAAATCGTCTTTCTGTTCTTCGTCTTTGTCTTTCTTTTCTCTATTTTTCATTATAATTAGTTGCATTAATTATAGTGTCGTGTGAAAATAAAATAAAACTGTATGTAAATTATTCTTTATATCTTAGATGGATATTTTTCAGAGAACAAAAACAAATGATGTTTTCATATTGTAGAAGGTTCAAATAATTACAAATGTAGGTATTAATAATTGTAAAATTTTACTACTTAAAAATTTTTCTTTTTTTAAAAATTTGATGTATAATTGTCAAAATTAATGAACATAGTATTTATAAAAACATATTATTAATAAGTTAAAACAATACAATTCTAATTGTGAAACCACGAAGGCTAAGATGATAGTAAGCAATACGGAAAACGTTGATAGTCGCGTATTAGGATCATTATTTCAGGACTTGGGATTACAGGGGCCTAATAATTGTTTTGAAGTTGGATTTAAGTTGTATATCTAATTTTTTTTAATTTTTTTCTCGTTTTCACATTGATATTTTGATTTTTCAAACATTTTATTGATTATTAAAGCTACAACGGCGGAAGACGTTGATTGCCAAATATATTTACTACCTTTTCGTAGCCATTGAAACCACTTGAATTCGTTAAATATACTTATAATGAAAGAAGCAGATTATGGTTTTATTACAGTTGAGGCAGCTGTCTGCCTCTGTAGTCTATAAATAAAACAAAAAATAATTAATTTATATTATATAAACATGAATTTTAATTTCCTTACATTATAAACGTAAAACTAATTGTTGTAATTGAACACTAATTTAACTAATAAATTAATTTAATTTTGATATTTCAGCAGCAATAAGCAAAATGATAATTCATTAACAGGAAGTGCATTTGTAAATAATAGTTTAGCATAATATTATTATTACGTTGATTTGTTTATTCGTTGGCTAATATTAATTAGGCAAATAAAAATGTACACCTTTGAACAGTTTTAGCAATTTTTATCTACATGATTTTGTACGTTAGTATTAATATCTAAGAGTAATGAAATTTGTAAAATGCCATATAAATTGTGGTGCTATAGCTTGAGCTTATTATAAAAATAATTATAAAATTTATACATATTTATTATTATAATTTTAATTTTTATAATTGTAAAAATTTTAATTTTAAGATTATATCAATATCTTTAAATTCATTATACTATTATTTAATGATGAATAGGATAAATTAAAAATTTTCCTCGCCTTATAGTTATAACTTATTATTCATATTATATCAGTTACGAAGAAGCTCTTATGCTCTTTTTAGTATTCACTTTGTTTAAACTAATATATTGTACAGGCTTAATGAAAGAATAAAACAATTTACATTACATTGGGTTTATTAATTAAAAAAAAACTAAATCCTATTTTTCTTTTCAAACATCATCTCATCTTTGACTTAGAACTTTGACAAAAGGATTAAATTCATTTAATTATCTCAATTTGGCTCATGACATGTATAACGCTGTTATTTTACTTAGAAGTCGTACTGCTTCTTTTTAAATTAATAATAAAATCTAGATTATGTGAAATTGAATAAATTAGTCGTCAAGATTTAATACATCTAACAATAAATGATCATGAATTTTTTTTTATATCATATAAATTTTATGATATTAAAATTTTTCTAACTAATGTCGCTCACCTAGATAACAATTAAAAGTTACACGAGTTCAAATAATTATTTTCATTACACACAACTTTGAAATAAGTCTTTATGAGGAATTATAAATATTGTAGATATATATTTTAGAGATATTCTCTTAGGTTATTGAGAACAATAGTTTATATATATTTTTTATACATAAATCTGTACAAAATTAATGTGTATTTTTTATACGATTCCTAATTATTAGTTGAATTTCAAATATATAGTTGAAAACAATTATAATTAACTTAGGCATTATATATAAAATACTAAATTTATATTTATAGTCCATATGTGTATACATATATATTAATATCTATACATGGATCTTTAAAAAACACATTTGTAACTATTTTTATACTTACTTTCATTTTACTATTTTATTAATCGTTAGAGCTAAGGTTATAACCTTCATTTGTAGTATATTTTACGTTTTATTTAAGCAATTTAATAATAAAAATTTATATAAGCTTATAAATTTGTTGAACTTTAATACTAGCTGTTATATATATATATATATATATATCGTGTAAGTAAGAAAAATGTTAAATATTAAAGAAAATACGGTGTTTTACTCCTAACCCTTCGCTTAAAGTATGCGAATAGAGGCTACATAAATGAATATAAACGAATTGTTAAAAGCTCCTTTGTAATTATAACTTCAATAAAAATAATTTTGTTGTTGCACCTATTACACAGAATTTATTACCAAAGAATAAGTTATTTTTATTTAGGTAGCCAAAACGATCCCATGTGATGATTATTTGGCTTAGATGTATGAATTGTATACGTTATGCTACAGATATTTACTATTTTTTAACCAATCTTTTGAAAATTTTTATTATAATAAGAAGAAACCAATTAAATATAAATTTCTTGTACTTATTTTATTTGTCCATTCGAATATTCATATTACTTTTTTGGAAAATACATAAGTCTATATATATATATATATATATATATATATCATTTTACCTATTCATTGCTTCATTGCCTTCAAAGTATTCATATTGAATTGTTTTGAGGTTTGAAACTAGTGTAATCATAATGTAATATTTTACATTATAATATGTTTTTGTATCTTTAATGGTTTATGAGCATCAATAGTTGTTTGTATTTTTAACTGGATATTCTATTATCCAGTTTCATATTGAAATCTTACACTGACGGTATATTATTATTAGCTACAAAAGCGTATTATATATAATCATCATGTATGAAATGTAATGTTTCCACTTTTTATTAATGTAACGGGCTCGGTTCGTACATCTTTTTTATCTATTTATTGAAAGAGTTATATAGATTACACGAACCATAATCAGTTACATCACGCTTTTCTCCCAGATATAGAATAATGTTATTGTAAATATGGAAATTATAATAAATTATGTACATTGAAAACCGACATTTAGAAAAAGTAAATATAAATACATTTATGTGTAAACAAATTAATTTCTTATTAGCTTTATCTTTAAATTAGTGAGAGAAATTCGTAGTTTTATAATCAGCTCTTAAAAAAAATTATATATTATATATTATATATAAATATAACTATATTTAAAATTTTATTTTCTTATTTGAAGAACTGCCTTTATATACTCAAAGATTGTTTAATAAGAATTGCATTTATAAGTTTGCTTAATAATTATGTGCATACTGAAGTTTATCGATGGAGTATTGTTTCAAATGGCATTCTTGGATCTATTTTTTCGATAATTATTTTTATTTAATGTAAAATTTTTTTGTTTGAAAAGTATTATATGTATTATTAATTTTTAAAATTGATGTTAAATAACCTTACATTGTATACTATTTTCCCAATTTTATTGTAGTTAAGTAGTTATTAATATTTTTATTTATCTTGCTTATTTGCATTTTTATTGATTTTTTAAAGTGAAACCAAATTTTTTGTAAATAATCTTTTGTTTCTAATAAAAATTTGATTTTACATCAGCAGTTAACTTTTTTATAAAAACAAACCTATTAATTTTGTTTGAACTAATGACTTAATCAATATTTATTTTTTACGATTGTCATCATTTTATTTTCGTAAACCTTTTCATTGTTTTATAATATTTCATATTATTATAAATTGCTTTTATAAATTTCTTTCAATATTTTATAATATTGTTTTATATATTTATGCTTTTTACGTGAACTTCGTCCTTCGTCCTATTCTATCCTATTTTCGTTTATAGTTTCATTATTTTCTTCTTCTACATCCATTGCTTTTCTTTGCACGTCTATGGATCGATGATGTAAGATGGTATTCTTTTATGGTCTTATGCTTTTCATGTTCTGTCTAGTCCGTTGTTTGTATGGATAAGCCTTTTTGTTTTTTTTATATTTATAACAAAAATGCGTACATCAATTTAAGATAAATTAAGGAAATTTATTTTTAAAAATGTAATATTCAAACATAATATGTGTGATTTGCACAGTATTTTTATAAAATATAATTGAAATTTTTCATAGTAACTATATTTTATGAAAATTAGGTCTATAAATATTTGATAGTATACGATGAAAAAAATAACTATATTGCAGAAGATAAAGTTTTAAACTGTTTCTTAAGAATCAACCTTATTTTTTTAGCTACAAAAAATGAAAAAACTTTGTTTGAATTTATTGTCTAGTATATAATCATTTATTTATAATGACTGTTCCTTGTCTAGTTATATTCATTAATTCAAAAAGTATATATATATTCATATCTTGACGTGGATGATCGACGACATAAAGACTTAGGGAAAATAAAGTATATTATAACAAATGTACATATGTAAATTTGTTTCAACATAACAGTTTATTTCTTTCAAATTAAGTTTATATTTTTAAACATCTTTCATCTGAAATCACCTTTGTTTTACATATTTGAAATTCTATATATTTTTTAAAATATTAAATACTAATAATTTTTTTATTACTTCACAATGTTATATTTGAAAATTCTCAAAAAAGAAGGCCTTTATTTTTTTTTATAATTTATATTATAAGCTACATGTTATATTTGGCGATGTTACAATTTCTGTAGAAATTTATAAAAGCTGTTTCAAATACAGAGTATAGTGTTGGTTTGTAAATGCTGGCTTATGGAGCAAAACAAAAATTTTTATAACTATTAAAAACCTTCACGATTTTATCTTTAAACTTATATGAATAGTTTTATAATAAGTTTTTCTAACTGGTGATAGAAAAAATATATTTTTTTATCGCTATACTTCAAAATTCGTCATTATGCATCAAATTAGAATTTAAATAGATTTTTTTTAAAGAAATAGTCTTAAAGTTATAACAGCTGATTCACTAATTGTCTTTCTTATCGTTTACATTTATTTGCGATTAATAGAAGAAAGCTTAATAAATAATAAAGGTTATATAGAAAAATGGAAATTTTAGTACTTCAGACACTTGAAATTGTAATCGGTGTAACGGAATTGTTTTGGAAAATACAGAAAAGATTGATTTTAATCAGGATGTTATGGATGAACCATAATATAGAGCATTCAATTTAATTTATTTGAATAAAAAACCATTTAGAAGTATAGTGAAATTCCTTATGGCTATTGTGTTATTTTATTGTCATTACTGATTAGAACTTCTGGTGACAAAAAGAAGACAACAGAACAATGGCAAACAGAAGAATATAACATTGAGGTATGAAAAATTTCGAGTTTACTGTCTACTTCTTTGAATTAAGAATTGTTTAATTAAAAATTCTAGAGATTTCAACATCGAATAGAAAATTCTAAATATGATATTCGATCAAAATCGAAAATACAAGTGGTAATAGCTACCATATATATTAATATTAGTTGAGGTATATATAAAAATTTTCTGAGTTAATTCAAATATTTAAACTACCAAATATCCAAATATTTATTATACTTTGTAAGCTTTTTCATTAATTTTACATCAATTTGTATATTTTCAAAATTGTACCTTTAAAATTTGCGAATCATTAATTTTAAAGTAAAGTAAAGTAAAGTTGAAGAATATTTAAATTTAGGTTTGTATTATTCAGATAAGATTTTGATAAAATAATGTTATAAGACAGAGGGTTAAAGTATTATGTAAATGTATTGTGTAAATGTATTATTTCATTTCTTAATAAAGTTTACGTGCATTTTTAGTACAAATATCATATATGTAATTTACCACAGACTCGTTAATAAAATCTGCATTTATTATTTTTATAAATGACTTCATAATTTTTACGTTTATGTGCACAATATTTAGAGGGTGGACATCAATATATAATGGGGAGAAGATATAAATACCATTGTTTCATAGCGCATTCTGTGGGAATATTAAAATTCGTTATTTGGAACGGAAATAACTAAATTTTAATGAAAAATTAAGGCTTTCTTCCATTTTTAAAAACATCCCAACTATTCGCCACGTTTCTCGCACATGTTTCTCATCTCATATTTGCCAACGTATTCATTTGCTAGTATTTATGCTCATAGTTATGCCCAGAGGCCATTCTCTAAATTCTGTTGATGAATTTCACTTTAAAGTTACTCGTAACTACGGGAAAACCCTCCCCCCCACTCATTCCACCTTACAATTCGGGCTACTCTGACTCTCCATGTATCACATGTGAATTTCCTCTCACGTTTACAATTTTAACATTGCAATGAGACAACCTGTCATTGATACAACTACTACTTTGCCTATTTTGTAAAACAGGAGATCCTAAGGTTATAAGCGGAAATTTTTAAATTATAAGTTCAATTGATGGACAAAAATATGTAGAATTAATAATGTAAGAAAATCTTATTGTAACTAATGTAGTTTAATTGAATAATCAAATATATAATTTGAAGTTGACAAGTCATGAAAAATTAATTACGCTAAAATCTGTTTATACTAATGTTATTCGATGCAGACAGTCACGAATATAAGATTTAATTGCAATATATTGAGTAAAACATTTCAAGATTGTTTTAAATTTTAAATATATTTAAAAAAATACTCTTATAAATGAATATATAATATTACACGGTCCAGTTTATTATTTTAAAATTCACATTATTAAGTAATTTCAAATATTATATATATATATATTTCATAAGAAACTAAAAAATGAAGTCTTTATTAAAATATTTTTTTTTAAATAAAACCATTGAGTTTAATTGAATATCTCATATATTCAATAAATCTTATGTTTATATACAAAAGAGAATTCTTGATATCTAAAAGGATTTATTAAAAAAGTGTACGTACGATAATACGTAGAGATGAATGAGGGGTTTTGGTACTTTTGATTAATATACATTCTTTAATTAAAAAGTACAGGTTCGCGATGTTACTTTCGTTCGCAGATACAGAAGTTGACTAATTCTGGAATTCCTCCAGTTCGGATTTATCCAATCCCTTTGCATTCATCCTCGGTTCTTATCGTGCCTAACCCATTTTATCTTGAAAATGTACACCTCGATGAGAGATCATCGAAGCATGGAACTCGAGGAGACGTTGTAAATGTATGAGGCGACGTACGTACCAAAGTGCGATAGAACTGAATAACTCCAATCCATGTCAAAGCACTTTATTGAATACTTACATATTTTCAGATATATAGAATTTTATTTGTCGATTTATTTTTAATTTTTAATTTTCGATTGATAATCAAAAACCATAGTATTGTTGCTGAAATTATTATCTTAATTATTAGTATTTACAGGCATATCCGAAATTTATACTGTATATATATTATATTATATTCGTATTTTATTATTTAGTATTTTCGATTTTTATTACATTTTTTGCTTAGTATTTTTTTAACAATATTAATTAAATTTTGAATCGGTATTTAACTAGACTATAATTATACAAATTGCCAATTGCTGTAGATTTGGCTAGTCATTCTTAACTTAGTTTACTTATTAGACTTAAATAATTCACTAAATTTTACCACTATAATATTTTTATAATATATTTATTTATTAGTCGAAATGTTTAATTAGTTTTTTTAATCTAGAAAAGATATCTTAAGAATACTGTGATAATATACAAATGTATGTACGTATATAAAATAAATGGTTATCAACAGTTTCGTGGCTTAATTACAATAATAGTTAAGGGAATGCTAGATATATAAGAAGAAAATTTATCTAATAAAAAAAATTAATATCATTTCATATCATTATTATCTATTATATTAAATATTGTCAAACAGAAAAGTTAATGCTTCTAGCAAGTAATATTGTTCATTTCCGTATCATTGAAACAGAATTATTATTATAGTTGAGCAGTAGTCGAAAGCTCAATATAAACTTAGGAAGAATAGCTAATCGAGAATTATAAACGAATAGAGATTGACAGTAACTCAGCTCTAGGCAGTATTTCGTAAAATTTTCCGCCGAGTATTTGTCACGTTGTAGGATATTATATATAGCAAACTACCGCGAAATGGAAATCATGCTCATGAAGCTGCGCAAAGAATAAAGAATATTGAAAAAGCGAAATAAAAAGAGGAATTTAAGGTTCCACGCGAGCATTCACTTGATGCTATTTTACACATTCGTTCGGTATTCGGAATAATAAACGCATGTAAACCGAATAAAAAAGGAGCATTACGCTAATGTGCATACATATGGAGTATGATCAATGCGTCTAGGATGCTAAAGCGATAAATTCACGTTAAAATTTATTTCTAGTGCAATTGAAAGGAGAACTCTTAATGAATAGAGAAAAAAACAATTCGTTAACTTTTGTGATGATGGCTATCTGAAAATTAAAGGAGTTCGAAAAAAATGGATGGTCTGTCAAAAAAGATAATAGTTGCGTGGCACAGCCTTGTAAATTGATTTATTGCTCCTAAAAATTGCAACGTCCTTATTCAGAACAAAGTTTTGGAAAATGAACGGTGGCAAAGTATATGCGCGTAAATTATTATTACAGTACGGTGCGAACGGCAAAAAGTAAATTGTTTTTCTCTGATTTCTTGACAAATAATTTGTTTTTTTTTTCTTTAGCGATGCCACGAAAATTTCATTATTTTCTATGATTATGAATTCACTTATACCTTCATCCAATTCACAACCAATCTTATTTTTTTATTTAAAAGTACGTTCATACGCTTTCATAGATGTTTTTGGTTTAAAAATATGATACATTGTTTTACACAAAGAAATTTTGACATTTATTCTTATGAAAAAAAAATTACTTTCTACATAACAAATGTAATTCTATATTACTTTCTATACAATAAATTTGGTCTCCTTGTTCATTAAAAGTCAGTTTTTCAATACATTATTTTAAATATAAAAACATATTTAAGATTTTTTCAATTCTGTATTTTTATTCACCATAATGAGAAGACGTTACTTATACGATAAGGTGTACTAAAACAATGAACCTCTATCTAAAGTTATGTTATAAATGGCACTTACATTATTTAGACTTATGAATTTAAAATACCTAAGACTAGTCAAGGAAAGGTTATATAAAGATTGATGCTATTTTAAAAATTAGATTATAGCGTGCATATTTATATTGAATATATTGCAGATATATAACAATAAATCAGGATGAAAAGGTAATTTTAGAGGGGCCTAGAAATAAAGGAGAAAATATTCACTATAGATAGAAAGTATGGACACATCGCGCCTTGCGGATTTTACGATACCGCACATGAAACTAATCTACAAGCGGTTGAATATTCTTTCTCTCTCTTTCTTGACCTTAGTAGCCCCTAGTTCTATTTTTTCTTAACCATCTAGTTTAATCTTTCTCTACATATTTACCTTTCAACAGCACAAGTTAGGTATTGTGGATGATAAAATTGAAATGAGATTTTTTATGACTTTCTATGTCTTTGTGGTATTAAATAAAAAAATATTGTACTGTGTTTTATTATATCGGGTTTTTCCGTTCGGATTTATAATGTACGATAGATTGAAATTATAACTAAAATATACTTATGAGTATAAAGAATTGTTACATGCTTTGATGTAACAATATTTATCTGATGCTTTATCTTTTCCTGATACAATTTCCTCTATATAATATTTTATTTTCCAAATAAAATTATAAGCCTAATGATTGATAATTTAAATTGAATAATTTTTTATTTTACATATATATAACCGAATTTAATATTATGAATCGATATCAATTATATATGAATTTTTTCTGCTGCGCAGACTTTTTTTACAAATATAATAAAATGTATAAAATAACATCGTACATAGTTTTTCAACATTTTGTAGTAAAGCTCAATTAAACTTGAATGAATTTTTTAAAATTGAAATTTTAACTGTTTTTTTTTTAATGAAGTGTGAGTATATTTTTTTTGGTCCTTTTTTTAAATTTACAATATAATTAAAAATTTTATCTTTAATATCTTTAATTTAGTATCTTTAATATTTTATCTTTAATCAATAATATCTTTAATTTGTGTTTTTATTTTAACGTGGAAGCTAATAACAATTTTTTGTCATTTTTTTTTGTTTCAATATATTGTATAAAAGTAATTGGATGATAGAAAATACAGGGTACAGTATAATTTTAAAACTTTGTAATTTGTTATTCATTATATAATAAATTAATATTTTCACTCTTACTTTTGTACTTTATTAAGTTTATTTATAAGAGTCATAAAAAAACTTTTTAGCAAAAAATATTTTAAAAACGTTATTTATTACATTTATTTCTTCATTATTAAAAAAAACATAATTAATAGAAGATTTATTTAAAACTGAAAATAATATCTATCCAAAAGTATTATACTTAAAATAATTAACATCATTGTTTACATATCCCATATTTCATAATATAGTTTATAATGTCTGATTTCAATAGGTTACTTAGAAGATTAGATGTTAATAGGTTCCTTTTTGTAATACCGTTTAACATTATCTCCATTTTGGTCATTATTTTTTGAACGAAAAGTATGTATTATACAGCAGTATACTACTTTTACATTTTATTATTGCTTCAGAAATTTTTTAAGCTTTCAACACGTAATGAAATCAAACATTATTGACATATACAAGAATTTAATTAATTAAGAGGTTTTATAATAATAGGATATAGTTTACTACTAGACAATAAATTTTTTTTATGTATTTATCAAATTTATTATGTATATTTAAAAAAATAACCTTTGATTGATGAAAATATAGTAAGAAAATTTTACTTTAAAATTTAATTTTCTATTTTCATGAGAGGACTACAGCATTTTTTTAAGATTCTACGAGCTAGTTTTATCGCCTAGGAAAACTTTATTTTTTTTAATTTATAAGTCGGAAAATTTTGGAGTAAATTTATTTTTACTCAATTTTACAATACTTGCATTTTTTCACTTTATCTTTGTTAAAAACACTTACTTAATAAATTAGAACCATGGATTACAGATCGATGATAATGTATTAAAAATTTACGATTTCAAATCAAATTAAATTATCGACATGCAACAGTAAAAACGATATATTTCATATACAATGAAAATTTCTGAATTAAAAAATGTTTATAAACAGAATGAATTGAGTATAATTATATTAAATTTAATAAAAGGCCATATCTGCTATTGGTTGAATATTGTTACGAAATGTGTACAAAGGAAAATTTTTAGTCATGAGAACTTTTTGAATATTTTTTTAGTTTTATGACGCTGATGGGCGCTCGCGGGAACACCTGCATCAAGGGATAGAGAGTTTTACTGAAATATTTCAATGACTCCGTTATTCGCCGGATCAGGGATTTTTATTTTTCTAAAATGTAACTAAGCCATAAAAGATATGATTTTAAATAATGTTTTCTCCGTATCTTTCATTAATGAACAAACAAGAAAAGGGAGACTACAAGATTCTTAAATTACCATACAAGCACTTTTGAGGGACTCGAAAACTATGCAATTTAAAAATTTAAATAAAAATAAGCACATCTATGCGCTCTCCACGATGCAGCGTAAAAAAGTCTAGGGGATCAGCCACTATCTCTAGTCCAGCGTCTATCTTCCCTCTCCGTTACGGGCTCCTCGTCCCTCCTCGATTCCCGGCTTGTGCAGTAGATGCATCGGTTTCGGTCCTTCGACCCCTCGCCGCATTTCGGCACAGTGAGATCCCTCAAAAAACGTATTTGTAAAACAGCTTCCGGGGCCTCGTATAGCTTTTATGGAAAAATCGCGAATTTTTAAAATTCTCGCGAAGAGATCGATTCCAAGCCGCTAAACTTTTCGCATGTCTGCGATCGCATGCTTTGCTTTGTGTTGTTTTTATATATAAATAATCCGCTTTAATTTTACTCAAACAAAATTAGCCATTTAATTCAATTTATTATTTTACAATTTGTTTTATTAGCAGCAAAAATGCGCGGAACAGAGCCAGTGCCGTTGTAGTATTAGAAAATTTTACCAATGAAAATATAAAGAAGGGAACTACATTATTCACGAACGTCTAACGTATGTCCTGATATTCTTTTTTTGTGCCTAATCGAAATCAATTAATTAAACTCATTGATAACACAGAATGGCGTGCATTAAATACGTGAAATTGTCATAAAAACTTTAATATCTTTAATAGCTTTAATAGCTTAATATGAAGCATAAAGTACAGTGGAAGTATAACGAAATTGGTATGTGAGTATTGCTTGTGTTAATTTGCGAATACGCTTGTGAAAATGTCGTTCGGAGTTAACAAATTTCTAATCACGGATTCTCAAAGTGACTTTCGTACATCAGGATTGAGTAAATGCTGATGTGTACATTGGTACTGCTTTCGAATTGTCTTGGAAATCCAAGTTTCGGAATTCAAAGCTTGGCTCGATAATGTCAAGATCATGGCTGGCGTTTCTGTATTTGTTGACGCATGTCTTCTCGTTTACGTTTCCTCTTAAACATTCTAAAATTTTTATTATACTATAAGCAAGTGTTTTAACAAATTATATTTTCATTTTAATATATTTGTACTCCTTGGTTGAGGAATAAAAAAAAGGAATATCATAAATATTTAAATATGAAGAATTTAATAATAAAGAAATAAGCGGCAGGTTTTATATTAATTAGAAATATCAAGTGCAAAAAATTCCTGTTTATTAAAAGAATGTTTAAATTAACAGTAAAAGAATATATGAATTTATGCAGTTAACATTTTTTCTAAGATATACGATATTATTTTGAAATATCATGAAGCATTATAACTGAAATATAGAAATGCATGTTCTGTATTTTGTTAACGATTTTTTAATTTTCTTTTAAGATGGGAAAATTTCTCAAACAAAATAATGAAATTCATATAACTTGAATCTTTAATTAAGCTTTTAACCCCTACAGACAAAATAACTTTTACACTACTTTAGTAAAAGGAAATTAATGAGTCCCTGTTCTATTAAAATTCCAGAAATTACATAAAATTTTTCAATTAAAAAAATTAATGAGATTTCTTAAACACTTGTTACCTAAGTGTTATTTTTTAAAAGTATTAAAATGACAGAAAATTTCAATTAAATTTTTATATTATGAGCTATTTTATATTTTTTATTTTAAATATCATATGTATAACCAAATAAATGTAAGATCGAGAATTATTGACAATGCTATCATACTTGTATATTATTGTAAATATTATTATTCTTTTATCACAATGTTATCAGTGTTGTAATAAAAATATTTTTATTGCAAAAAATATGTATAATAGTTTTTCAAATTAGTTTTAGTATAAATTATATTTTTTTAAGTATAAATGAATTGAATTAAAAATAAAAAATATATATAAATTTATGCGTAAGCGTATTCTTATTTACAATATATATGAATTTTTTTTAATATAAAAAATATATTCTTAGATAAACAGCTTTTTACAAGTTACTTTTATGCGTATTTTTAATTATAATAACGTAAATTTTTTAGTGACAAATGAAATACGACTTAAGTTAAAAATAAATGGATTTTGTTGAATAAGTACTATAATTAATAATCCTGTAAGTGTTGAGATTAATATATTTAATTCTGAGTTGTCAACTAATTAAAATTTTTGTCTAACATAGAAGAACTTTATAATTAGCAATTAAATTCAAGAAAAAAATTACAATCGTACATCATATATTTAAATTATAGAATTAAGCAGTTTTTAAATATTTTTTTTCAAGTTGATAACTTTGCTCACAAAACTTTATTGACTTGTTCTTTTGAATAAAAAAATCTTTATTCCTGCTTTTTCTTTTATATTATTTATTTCTATTACTAACCTTTTCTCTTTACATCGCTCTATACTTTCCCTCAATTTTCCTTATTATCTCCGCCTCTTTGTTTGTCAACTTCTCGATTTTTTTCGTTATTCTTTTATTTTTATTAATATTGTAAATGAGACAAATTGCTTTATTCGTACGTGTAACGAGAGTGAACGAATAGTGCAGGTCTTTAATCATAAATAACTCAAATCTAAGTATCAGAAAAATACTCATAAATAAAAAAAATACCAAATCACAAATAAAATTATTATTAGATGTTAGAGTAAAAAAATATGATTCGTATTTTCACATTCTTTATAACAAATTCGCAGCCTAGAATATGTTTTTAATTTTTTAGCGTTCTTAATAAAAAGTTAAATATATTTATTAATCTAAAATAC
Organism: Kradibia gibbosae; assembly: GCA_018907135.1. Classification (NCBI taxonomy): domain Eukaryota; kingdom Metazoa; phylum Arthropoda; class Insecta; order Hymenoptera; family Agaonidae; genus Kradibia; species Kradibia gibbosae. The sequence continues at coordinate 29,146,356 of JACCHX010000001.1, read as the reverse complement.
AAAGTTTTGTTGTAGATAACTGAATAGTAAAAAATTTATTCATAAAATAACATAAAACTCAAAATTTAAAGTTCAAATAAATATTTTAAAAATCTTTATTGAAAATGTTTTACGTTTCATCAATTTTAATATAGAACATATTATGTTTTATTTGTAAATATAAAAAGAATAACTATAGAATGATATTATGAAAAAGTAGTTTTATACGTTATATATGTACTAAGACTTAAATAATTTTTTATAATAATCTGCAAATCGTAATAAAAAGAAAATAATGCTCTATTTGATGTAAAATAAATTCGATATATAATTCTTCTTTTTTTGATATACTGATAACGATTATTAATATGAAACGTTTTACTACGTCACGTACATACATCAATATTTATTGTATTCCATATTTTTTATAAAAGCTCCTTTGGATTGTCTATCGTATATATTGTACTTATCGAACGTTTTATAAAATCTGATAATAAGTAAGCTTCATATATATATATATATTGCTTGTTTATTCAATAATTAAATTATAAATATATTGTAATTACAGCGGCTATTATAAACATGAAAAAACTGTCTTTCTTTAATATAAATGTTCAACGAAATCTTTTGGCTATGAGCTTAGTGAATTTATGTCTTTACGTATAATACGAAATTTATGGGTATAACTGTGTCTTATCCATTAATCTTGGTTCATTCAAATGGCCTTTAAAATTGTCAATGCTGCATATATGCAATACTAATATATTCACAATGTTAGGAAGTAGATAGCTGCAAACACTATCAAGTCAAAACTAACTTCTCCCTACCTGCTTATGACCAAACTGCATAAGCTGCGTGTCGGATATTAAGAGCATGACGATTTATGGGAAGAGAGATTTCTTACGTGACTACATTGGTAACTTTATAAATTGAAAGTGATTGTCTCTGATGGTGATATTAGGGGTAATTTTTCTAGTTTATTGTTTTTTGATTCATGCATAATTTTCCTGTATTCCATATACATTTCGATGCTTTTATTCGCATCTTCGTTACTCTTTGTCAATTATTTTCTTTCCCTTCGTATGTGCTTTTTACATATTATTTTTCCACTTTTAATTCAACTTATTTAGGCATACTCGTGCACTTAATTAGCAAATTAATTGTTAATTATCATAAACTTTAAAATTTAATAATGATTCAAACGGCTTATTATTAAAACGACATTTGATTATATTAACAATAGAACTATTCTTTCATTAACCTCAGAAGAATTCTCTTTATTATTATTAATTAATATACCAACATTATAAATAAAAACTTCTCGAAAACGAAGTAAACGCATGTAATGAAAATAAAATTAGCATCAAAATGCTTATTTTCTTCAAAACCGTTTTTAGAAGATTATGATAAAAATATCCTTTGAGTATAAACAGGAGGTGATATTTAAAGTTTACTGCTGTACTTGGAGTCATTATTATACATTTATGAACTTATATTTTTACTTACTTGTTTTACATTTTAAACAGTTGCAAATAATAAAAGGCTATTTATAAATTTAATTAGTAATAGGAATTAAATATATAATAATTTTAAAATTTTGCAGACATTATAAGTTTTGATTTGTCAATAAACCAAACCAACTACAAAACTTGTTATATTTACATTGACAAGCTATTTCCTAATAACATGTTTTACAATACACTCAGCTAAAGACAATTTTACGTAATGACGTTACTTTAATTTCATCAATTTGCCTTCTAATATAGGGTAAGTTCATACTGAATGATATAAGCGTAATGAATATCTTTCGAAAAAAAGAAAGAAAGAAAATTGCTTCTTTGACGTTAGCGGGTATGACCAAAAACGAAAGCAAGAAAGACTAAAGAAAGAAAAAGAATGTGAATGACTGTCGACGATGAACGGTGTAGATTTGTCGTGGTAAAATGAGAAAAGAGAAGAAGCCTTTCCTTTTCCGTATATCCTGTCATTTCCTCTTTCTTCTTTGCTCTCTATCATAAAAAAATGATAGATTGCAACGAACGTAAGCCTATAGTCATAGTACCATATAACTTAGGATCAATTTCAGTTGCTTCGCTTTCTCTTTTTCTTTCTATTTGTCTTCATAATTTTGTATTTTACTATCTCTTTTCTTATAGTCTCCCTTTTACTTAATTTTTCATTCATATTCATTTTTCAGATGTTCCTATACTCCTGTTTACTGTATATATCTCCATACATAGATGGTAGCATAAGAAAGTTAGATTTTTTCAATGTAGAAGAAACCGTACTATATTAAATTTTCTTATGGGGTTTTACATATCCTTTTTGTCCCTCATTTTTTTCTTCCCACAGACTTTTTTCTTCCATATAAAACAGATTGTTTTTTTATAAAGTAAGTAATACTTATATTACAAAACCGATACATTTTAATTATTACTTCTACAAACAGAGATATTAAATTTACAAATATAAAATTTTTAAAAAATTTTTTAAAATATTTTTAGCAAATATTATAAACATTTGATTAAATTATTGAGATCTTAATTTATTTAAAATCTTATTTTAACGCCTTTTTAATTAGATAAGTAAATTAAAAAATAATGCAATTTTTCAAACTCTGGCATTCTAACTCAATATTAACACATGGTCGATCGTCGCTAAGAACTTTTATTATTAGTCTCATATAAATGATTGATTTGTTCCTAAAATGTAGCTGAGGTTAAAGGAACTGAACAGTTGAGTGTCAAATTAAAATTATCACGCGAAATTGCCAAAATAAAGTTTTACTATAGTTTTTTTTTTATGAATTTAAGAAAATTTTGTTGAATTAGTTGGTACTGGTCGTTGATGGACAAATTATACTTTGAATTTTATAGAGTAACACATTTATGTTTTACTGCATTTTCTATTGTAAAAGTAACAAAGCTAAACTAGATCGTGGAAGAAAATTGAACATCGCACTTTATAAAATTTTGCAATTATTGTTTAGTCAATTTGTTATCGATCTTTCTTTAAGAAGCAAACCAACCCAAGCAATGGCCTAAGCAGCCGAATGGGCCTCTCCTCCCCGCCCTCCCGTGTGGCAGGAACCGATCGGTAACTAATTCTTAAGTTGTTGTAATTTCCGTTTCATTTTTTGTCATAATTCAGTCTAAATATCATTATCCTATTCTTGTCATGCAATTGTGTAGCTAATCCGCAATTAAAATTAAAAATTAATGTTCTTTCCTTTTTGTACTTTCATTAAAAAAAAAAATCAAAAAAATTGCGTTGATTTTACCATGCGGCAGTATCTCTGCCAATGTCGTACCAGGATGGTGGAAATGTAAGGCAGGAATTTTCGAAGGATAAGCAAAACTCGAATTAACTGTTAATGAAGATTTAATTTAGTTTAGAATAAGCTTAAGATTAAAAACTATATAAGGAATAAAATTAGTGTTCAAGTCAAAGAATAAAAATAAAAACAAAGATAAGCATTTTGAGCATTATTACACAAATATTACAAACATAACTTAATTTCTAAAATCGCTAACCTAATAATCAATTTTAAATAAGCTTTCAATGCCGTAATGAATCGACAAGTTTTTAAACTAAAAGATATTCATGATACAGCTCAACGAATTGGCACGAGCGCGAATTTACATAATTCGTCGTGTTTCCGCGCACACGCCCAAAAGTGATGCTTTGCTGCTCGATGCGAAGGTCACTTTTTTGGAAAAGCAGGTCTGAAATCGAGAGCTTGGGTGAGGCGAAGGGCAGTACCAGTAAGGAACTGTGTTGACGTCCCGACCGAATAGGCGACTGCGGGAGTTTTTTGTGCGTTCAAAGAGGTGAGCGGATGTGATATCTCATCTATTGAAAGTCGCGACCCTTTTCCTCCTGGATATATGAGATCCCGGGACCGTCCGCCCCAGAAATGCGACGGGTACAACCTCCGCGCAGATGGAGCGAAGTACTGAGACGCGCGCTTCTGTTTTTCAACATGGCGTTTATCCCCCATTGGACTGCTGCACTACCCCATGAAGCGGGGCATCCAAGCGACGTCGCCTATAAACAGGTGAGAATTATCACTTTGGCGTTTCTAGTGCACCATGCGTTCGCTTAATAGTAATATTCCTCGTGTCTCCTCGCCATTGTAATACTTGCGTACGGGCGTTTCCGCCTTTTGCAATCCTATTTTGAGTTAAGATTCCGCTGAAGGATAGGGTGTCCGACGATGACGCGACTCGCGGCGGTATGAGCTGAGCTTAATGCGCAAGGGCTCGACGCCCCCACCCGCGCACCTCTACTATCGCAGAAGTTTGGGGCCTTACCTTCCTGCCGCCTCCGCTGTGGTTCGCCGTTCGAGTAATCTCTGCTCCAGCCGTCGCGACTGAACGACTGGCTCACCAAAATCTTCAAGACCATCACTGGACCGCCATCTTAGCAACTGGCGCTTCCGTCGCGGTGGATGATAAGCTTTATCTTTTAAATCTTCTGATTTTTATATAATAGGAAGGCATTAATAAATTCACGCACGAAGTTTAGTAGAAGTAAGTTCGTAGTGAGTAATTCAGACAAATCTAATTATTTCACGCGCACAAGATCTAAAGGGCTTTATAAGCTTCGCCATCACTACAATTATTATGCGATGCACAAAACCTTAATTAAGGCTGAAAAATCAATTAAGATTCTCCAGGCGTAGCTGCCCTTTTAGTCTTGCGTCTTTGCGTGCATACTTAGTGAAGATTTTTTTCTATTTTATTCGTCACATTCTCATTTGGTTCTCAACATTGTTCTATTTAATCTTTTAATGCTTACCTATATCTGTTTCCTTCAGTTTTCATTTTTTGCTCATTAAAAAGTATTTATTAATTTTCATGAACAATGTTCGTAATTTATGCAATAAAAACAATTACGCATCATATGAGAACTTACAATTACACGTAAGTAAAGAAAGATATTAAATATTAAAAGAACTTGCTCTACCTGTTATTTATGTTATGCTATATTATTTTTTCTTTCCATATTGTTAAAGGACTAAAGTAAAACCTATAGAAATCTCTCTCTCTCTCTCTCTCATATTTCATGAATTTCAATTGATGAATAGTAAATAGATACATTATTGCGCGCCAATACATAGAACATCCCTTCAAACTATATCAGTGTAACTAGTGATACCCACACGTACATTCGAGATATCGAAGCAGTAGTCTATTACAGGACCACCTATTCAATTGTGACATTATTTGAACGATTTTTTTGAAAAACTGTAGACCTTTTACTAATTAATGGTTTTTTTATGATTGTATAGAATCTAGTTCTTTAAAAAGGTTTTGCTAACTTTTATTATAAATAAATATTTTGGTAAAGTAACACGATAACTCAGATTAACTCTATATCAAACAATTATCTAAAACAGTAACATTAAGGTAACATTAATACAAAATAATAACATTCAATGATATTAATACGGAAAAAACGTTAAAAGACATTCGAATAAAAATACACATTGTGACCATGTCAATAATATATACTTACCAAAGTATCTACGTTATTATATATAGAAAACAAATACACTCGCGTATATGAGCATTTTTCGGGAAACCTCATCTTCTTAAACGCTTATATCTGAGATTTTATTTTAAAATAAGCGTACATATTTGTACTTATTTCTGATCGTTCAATCAACAATAATCTAGTTTACTTTGCTAAGTATCAGAGCGAATTGATGAAATGTAGATTAAAAAAAAATCTAAAAATTTGAAGTTTAATCTTGTTAAATACAAACTTGAGCACTAATTTTTTATCCATTCCCATTTTCATCATGTAACATCTTTCAAATTACTTTAATGATTTTTCTGCATTAGTATTTTTTCTGCTTACTTGATGAGAAGAGGCGATAAAAAAGTAAAATTGTAAAGATTTATACATTAATTCTGATTCACCGAATAATTATTTATTGCTGATTAAACTATTCGCAATCGATTGTAGAGCAGTTAATTTATTGGATTGCATTTAAATTTTTCTAATCTATAAAGAAAATAATTAAAACGTAAAATATAAAATATTTACCTAACAAACGTTACAAAAACATATTTATCGATTTCAATATAAAATTCAAATATTTAATTTACTTTAATACTGTTTTTGACCCTAACTGCTTTTATGCTTATTTTCAACTACGACCTGTACTAAAAAAATTTGAATTCAGCGAACTAGAGAAACATCAATTCACTAGTATCCGTAATCAAAAATACATTTTTTATGTTGTTCGTTTATACTGTTATTTAAATAGATTATATATATATATTGATACAATGCTCATTTATGTATTATAAATAAAACACTAAAATTCAAAACTTTTATTAAAACTAAATTTATTAAAACTTTATTTACTAAATTTTATTAAAACGAAACATTATTAATTTGATAATAAAAGAGTAAACAAAAAAATAACTGAAAAAATAATACATTTTATTTAAATCTATGATAATACTTTTATACACTTTTATACATATATAAAATGTTTTTTAAATAAAAAAAAAAGGTTTTTAAACATAAAAAAAATAATAATCACTTAAACACATAAAAATATCATATGAATTAAAAATAGTGAAGCTGATAATAATAACAATTTTTCATAATTTAAAAGAGCATATTATATATTGAATATAAAAAAAAATAAAAAAAACTTATGAATCTATTAAAAACACTATTAATATGTTAGTTACTCAGAAAAAATTATATTTTTAAGTTTAGTGTAATGTAAAAAATGCAATACAATGTATAAAATTTTCATAAATACAGATTAATGGACTATCATGTAATGAAAATATAATACAAGATGTACGAACATAAGCCAACAAATAAATATCGTAGAGTTAAAAGATTTAAAAAATAAATGTTTATATGATGATAGAATAAGAAAAAATCTATAAGAATATAAGAAACAACATTTTCTTATAAGATAAATAAAACTATAACTATATCAAAATGAGATCAAGAACGTCATAAAAATTCAATTTGATTAAACTTTTAGCATCGTAAATGCAACTAGAATTATAATTTTGAGGAAACTTCCATACTAAAATATTGTTTCTCTTTGGATAGAGTATGCTGAACTTATTTCAAGACTCTGAGATCAATCAAATCTCAATTGAATTAACTATAATTTAATAGGTGTGTAATTAAAAAATCATTTTTTTATTAGAATTTTAGATAATTTGTGAATGATAGGTTTAAAAATTAGAGGGTAAAATTATAAATATAGTTGTAAATATTAGTAAGTATTTAAAGCAAAAGATAAGAATAATTATCAACCCAATGTAATGTTCGATATTTATTTCTTAGTTGTGTGCTTTCAAAAGTAAAATGTGGTTCTGTTGTTGACCACTACACGACAAATATCAAATATATATAAATTATAGTGCTATTAATTAATCTTTGTTTCGTATGTACGACCAACTAGTTTATTATTTTTATCATGAATAATCTTTTTGGTAGTATTTTCCCTTAAAAAATTGCTCTATGAGAGTAAAAGTATAGTCGAGTCCAATTTTCGGAAGCATTAATTTGTCTACTATAGTTATAGCTTTTTGAATTAATAATGACTCCAAACTTAAGAAAATTAATTTAATGATATGTTTAAGGAAACATTTAAGTGGAAAATCAAATCACTAAAGATGGTATATAAACCGAATAAACAAAGTAACCACTGTCAAGGCGTCAGTCGTCATACTGAGAAACAGAAAAAGGACGTTAAAAAAATAGAACCACTTTCTGAGACCGAATATTTTTATGGGTGTTAGTATTCTAGCAAAGCTAAATTTTGAGATATTAATTATGAAAAATATTGATTTTTAATAATAATAAATAATAATATATTACAAACCCGTCATATTATCATTTTTATCAGTGTTAGAGGCAGTGTGTTTTCTGTTTTGCTCACATTTTAATATTACATTTAATAAGCTAGTCACTAAATATATATATATATATATATTTACATATATAGATATAGATAGATAGATAGATAGAATGATTAGTTATGTATTTCTTGTTTTGTATATTCTTTATACTTATACCGATGAAAGCATATTAAACAAACTTATGAAATATTTCATTTCATGCCTTTGTAATTATTTCAAAAATAAATATTCAAGCTCTTTTTCTTATACATTTTGACATACTCTATGTATGTGGGCTTCACCTAACAGTGTTAAATAATAGTTAAGTCCAGTTGGGAAAAGTGAACCTTTACATTGAAGGAAAAATTCAGGGATCGAGTGGTCACGTAATTATGAAGCACTTTAAATATTCTGTCTGAGGCTCTTTCTCTGTATCTATGACATAAATGAGTCCATTTCTCTGCCTCCTCACTTACTCGTTTTTCATTTTCCACATTCTTTTCAGCTGAAATAATACTATTTAATATTCTTGCGTTAATATAGTGCGGAGGTTTCAATTGAAGTAAACATTCGAAAACTTGTTTGAGAATCTCTCATGAAGAAAAAAGTGATATCTTTAAAATCTACTCAATATGTCCTACAATTTATTATGTTTTTATATTGTCCGGCATTTTTAATGTTTGTGTCACTCTTATTTTAAATATAAAGTATTTTAGAAAATTTTCATATATCAACATATCATCCATGAGTTGATTGCTTTAGCCTTAAATTAGAATAAATTACCTTATTCAAAAATATTCTTACACGTTTAAATCTAGAAAATATGAATATATAATATAATTATTCAATTGTGCTTAAATGAAAATTGAAGGAATTTAATTTGAAACAATTGATCTATTCAAATAGACCATAATTTTATTTTAATAGATCTACGTGCTTACGTTAGTTTGTTATTATTAAAGAAATATACAATTTTTAGAACACTAATAGGTGAAGATATATTTAAACGAAAGAACATTAGATTTTTTTTTGAAAAAGGATTACAAGATTCAACAATTTTTTTTGAAACGTTCAATAATAAATAACTAAACTTATCATTTTGTGACAGTTTAAATTTGTTTTCAATTTAACGAATATTTCTCACAATGGATTTCTAAAAAAATTTAGATTTTAATTCAATACATCAAATATTTAGTAATCTTAGTGCACATAAAATAACATTTATAAATAGGAACTTTTTGATGTTCTTTATTTAATAATAATTTATTTAGATAATTTTACATTAGAATTTCCGAGGAATATTAAAAATGAAAATATAAAATGAAAGTTACTTTCTGTAAATACCAACATACTGTACATGTATACTATTATACTAAAATACTTTGTGTAACCAAAACTCTAATTTTAATTTTTGTGTTACTATATTATGTAAATTAAAAATTTTTGTAAGTATTTATCTAACGTATTTGTGTAATTTTTTTCATTCTACAAAATGCTGGATTACATTAAAAAAATATTAATTTTTACCAATAAGGCACTTATAATAATCTTGTTGATATTGGATAGACATCCAAGCCATTTGAATTAATTGCGAACAAAATAATTGAATAAAGTTTTATATTCTTATTTATTTTATATTTGATTGTCATACATAAAGAGTTCAATTAAAAGAACAAAAAATTGAATATAAGCTTTAATGAGAGACTTTTATTATTCCGCATTCAGTTCATTTAATGGATAAAAACGATGTAATCGAAAAAATAACGAAATGCGATAAAAAGGAGAAAACTGAAACGAGAAATTACGCAATTACTTTAAGTTTTTCTTTGTCAAAAAGTTGAGACAAACTCGACTAACGGAGCTTGCATTGTTTGTGTTTGGAAAACATAATCGAAAGAGAATAACCCACCTTCAATCCATGTGATTTCCAACTTTTCTAAAATTCGTCTTTAAATTTTTCTTTCTGTGTACCTCTGCATGAAAATCATCAACATCAACTCTCTATTATACCCAATCCTTTTACTATCGGTCTCTTTATATGGACTTATCGTATACTCACTGTATTTCCTCTTATTGCCTACAGATGATATGGAATTTTGGAATTCGAGAATAGCTTTCATATCATCGACAATTGTATTTCGGAGAAAATTTTTTTATATTAATATTTACTATATTAACAAATGAAAAGTACGAATAATGAGTAATTTTAAAAGGCATATTAAATAATCGTAGTAATAAGGATTTTTACTTCATGAGATAATATAATAACAAAACTTTCATATTTATATAAGTAAGCTCAAAAGTTTGTATTATTAATTACATTCAATATTTATTTAATTGATAATTAATGTTTTAGATGTATTAATTATTGAAGATTCAATAGTTGAGATATTTTATGTAAAGAAATAGTTGATTCTGCGAGAAAAAACGCATTAAAATAATTAAAATTAATTAGTAACTGGATAATGTTAAAAAAACCTTCATTAAAAATGACTTCATTAAAATGAAAAAAAAATGAAAGCAATATTAATTTTATTAGAAATTTTAATACAATATATTATTGTTTTATAATTGTACGTGTATTAACGATATGAGTCTAAATCTGGAAAAATAAATTCTCTTTTAATTTTAATATATATATTAAAATAAACATCAAACTTTATTGACAGTTCATGATTAAAAAAAATATAAATAAAATTTATATTATAATAAACTGAGACAATTTTTATTGTCCTTCATTTTATTATATTTTTTTAAAGATCAAAGGGTCATATCAAGCATATCAAGTAGATGTTAAAGTAAAATATGAGAAATTTTATAATGATATTTATAGTTAAATATCCAAGTTACACACATATATCTGATCATAAGAATCATTAGAACAGGTCGCCTAGATCTGTTTTCAATCTCCATCTAGTTTTACCGACTTTATCCAAGACTCCATATTTAGTCTCTTTCACGGTTCAGTCTCAGCTACGTATAGTTAGGTTTATTCTGTTTCAAAGTGTTATGGACTCGTTACACTGCAGACCGTCCATTCCATTGAGAAGTCGACCAATATTGAAGCTTTCGAAAGCATTTAAAATTAGGTAGTTTCTCGTATGTGGTTCTTGAGAAATATAAGTAGTTCGAAACTCTCGTATGCAAAGCTTTAACTTTTATTGCCTTATTTTGGGAATTGCCGTTGACAATTGGTTGGTCTCTGTCAGTCCCATCATTTAGAACAAAATATGACGGTGTTGTAGTCTCTCGCTTGAGCCATCGCTTCGCTAGTCAGAAGTCTTTTACGTCTCTTAGAGTTTTGCGTTTGATTTACTTGTCATGGTGATAAAAAATATTCATAAAAAGCTGATCACCTCTAATCAATTCATAATTTTAGCCGACGCGTACCATACTGCTCGCTTAGATTGATCTCTCTCTAGTTTGAATAGCCTCCTGTATTCTGACATTGCAGTATTAGAATGTGAGTCACAAGAAAATTTAATGTAAAAAATAATAAATTAATTCTAAAATGTGTACGAGGCCTATATTTTACGTAATTGATAATTAAAGAGTTGATTGATAAACAAAGCACAGAAGCGACAAAGAGAATGACAGAAAGAGAGAGTTGAAGCTATTTTTTCTGCAGAAAATGAGTTGGGCTACAAATCGCTTATTGTCAGCAGAATTGAAAGGATGCGTCGACTTGTATAATGAAGACCAGTCGACAGAGTAAAGGGATGATAAAAACTCAAGGGATTGAGAGAGCTTTTTACGAGTTTGTTAAATGATCGTAGTTTGAATTTTTTACTTTATTTGCAGCCTTCGAAAGAGTCTCCCTCTTCAGTAGAGGCTCGAGAACCATTCACAATGTAAACTTAATTTGTGCGTGTTAAAAAAGAATGAAGTGTGCTTTTTTATTTTTCTTCGGAGTATCCTATACACTCCCTCTTTCTTTTTCTCTCTTATTCTCTGATTTATTCTCTATCAAAAATTGTTTTTTTTAAAGGTTTTTATTAATAAGAATTATTTGCAATACATTTACCTCCCTCTTTCTTTTTTACTTCTATTTCAATTCATTAATTGATTTTTATAGATATTGTGGTCGTGTGCATGCAATAACATTTTATACTAAATACGTTTAATATTTAATGAAAAAAAAAATGAAATCCTCCAATGCTTTTATCAATAGTGCTGAAATGTACATAACAAATTTTTTTTTAACGTACACATCATTGATTTAGTATTTTCTATAATATGTAATAAGGTGTAATACAATATAATTTTAATGTGTAGATATTTAAAAATCTGTAATTGATCAATTTTTTAAGTACAATCAACATATTTTTAAATATTACTATTAAAAAAATGGTTTTTAAGAGAATAATTGCTCATTTCACTAAAAAAAGTTTTAATTAAAAAACAAATAAAAAATTATTATTCATTTTTTAATTTAGATTAATTTACTTAGTTTAAAAATGAATTATTATATACATCACACATAAAATTAATTCTTGAGATAGAATGGCTTCAATGCATGTGTGATATACTTCATCCATATGAATAAGTTTTTTTATAATTTAATATTTTTTCGAAAAACCAGCGATTTCCAATGATTTGAGTAAAGTTTTCATTTTGACACTCAAAAAATACAAAATATATATTGATTGGATTCGAGGGATGAGAGTGATGCATTAATTTTAACTTTAATAAAATATGTCTTTAATATTGTAAATTTAGTTTAAAAAAATTATTATAATGAAAAATTGATTAATTGAAGAATAATCTGAGAAATAAACAAAGTCGGAAAAAACAGAATTTAGTGATCTCTATGCTTACCTGGAAATTCGAGCTTCTGCAACTCTTTTCATAACGGCACTTATTTTCTTTTTTTCATCAGTTATGTATTATACGCAAACGGTGGGAAGAAGAACAAAACTAATATAGAGATAAGAATCGGTATCTTCTCTCTTCTTGCCTCTTCATGGTGCGTAAAATCATAGATAAGTGCATTTGCCTCCTTTGCGTATTTCAGGTGGTAGCAATAAATTCGTGCGAGCTCCCTCGGGAAGGAATCTTGTCCCGAGAGAACGAGACAGACATATATATATATATATATATATATATATATATATATAGAGAGAGAGAGAGAGAGAGAGAGAGCGTAGTGTGAGAGGGGGGAGAAGAGAAAATTAAAAGAGAGACTAAGAAAGATGGCATGGATAACAAGGAAGATGGTGCATCTGGAATTGAGTTAAAAGAGTGAATAAAGCTTAACAGAGGAATGGGTAAAAAAGCTTATGAAAATGGTAAAGACGAGTCCGAGGTAAAAATTAGACAGACGAATAGGAGAAGACAGAAGTACTAAAAAACGATATTGTGAATGTGGCTTGCAAAAGAGAAAATACCAAAGAGAAGATGGAGGAACAATGTGAAGAGGAGAATTTACAAAAAAAGTTGATAGCATCTAACTGCTCTCGTTCGCTACCTTTAAGCTCAACGCTCCAATAAAAGCTTTCTCACGAAAAGATAGCTGGCACTCTAGAAAGGCATGCATTTGCGTTAGTTATATGCATCGGAAGTAAATTTTTTTCCTTTTTTTTATTTACTACGTCATTTTATCTATATACTTTTCGCCGTCATTTTTATCCTTTGTCATCTTGATTTTTTTTTGTTTTTAAATAGGACGTACATAAATATTGTACGTACTTGTCTTTAAATATTGTCGCAATCCGCCGTGCATTTATAGGGTGTTGATCTCAAACATATTTTCATAAGAGATGACGAGACAAATCTGTATCACACTGAAAACTATAAATGGATAATAAAAAGTAATGCGCTAGAAGAAACATTACGATACAAGAAAAAAAATTATGCTATATGATTTTTATATTGAAGATTATATTTGGAGCTTGTCAATGCGTCTTCTAGTAAAGTATTATTTCATTATTGTATAACAAATATTAAATTTTGTATCTTATAACAGAACAAGAGCATTTTTAAATTATTTAGAAAATAGGGTTATGATTCAAAATTATTGTTTTCGAATCATTTAGATAATGATATTTATATCCATTATTAGCTGTGCAAATCATACGATTTGTCTTGTAAACCTACTCCATATTAAGTTAAAATATTAATTTTACTGAAACCTCGCATATTATATGATCGAACCACAGAATATTCAGCAACTAAAATCGAAATATTTTTTTCAGTAAGATTTATGATTATTCTATGCTAGAAATGATACTCCACGTAGCTTGTAGACATTAATAATGGTCTATTTCATTATTTTCCAAAGTATAGTGGTATTGTATAAGATATAAGCCATTTAAACTATAAATTTTACTTTAATATCAATCATTTGGGTTTAAAATTATTTTACTTCGTTTTATCGAATTACTTTGTTATATATTCACCAATGATTTTCCAATTTAATTACTTCAACACATATCGAATATTTACTATTTATATTCATACTACATATTCTTATTACCTTTCATTCAAATTTAATAATAGCTAATACGTCAATTTCTACATTATTAATGTGTGAGTAAATTTAAACAATCTGTCAATGCATAAAATAAGCATCTACTTCTTTAAAAATAATAATTTCAAATATAGTTTTTAATTTATTCGTATTCAATTGATAAGTATCTGTAGACATATAAATGTAATGTATTACGAGTCATTAGTTCAGAAAGAAATTAGAATTTATGCCTTTATTAACATAGACGTTACAGTTTAAATAAACAAATTGAGCATGAAAATTAAAACGTGCTTATATTCTTTATTGATTTAGTTACTTCTGCACTCTATCTCTGTGTCTCCCTCACTCTCTTTTTTTCTTTTTACACCCCCCCCCCATCTCTATCTCTTTCCCTCCTCTCTCTCTCTCTCTCTCTCTCTCTCTCTCTCTATTTCTCTTTGTCTTGCTCTCTTGATTATAACTCTTATAACTTGGGCGTTTGCACAACCAGCTAGTAATGGCGATTTTATGTTGTGACGGTGTCACAACCGCCAAGCTTGTTACTTTCCCCAATATTATGTATTGAAAAAAACTTTTAGTGCTGTGCTAGGTTATAACGAAAGAAGAAGCAGTAAAACGAGAGTCACTGAAGAACAACAGGAACATGCAAGGCTTAACGACAAAAAAATGGAGCATTGAGGGAATTGGATGCAGTGGAAAAATATTTCGTCCATCAGGACCATTTTTTAATGTAATTTATTCCTCAAATACTTTTTTAAAAGCCTCTTGGGCATTGCTGCGCTACCCTATCGTTTGTCCTCGTCAACACATTTGCCCTCAGTCTTTTATAAACATTCATCGGTGCCAATTCAATTCGTTTCCTCCGCTTTCTTTTTCTATTCGTTTTCCTTTCTTACTATTTTACTTTCTGTTTCTCTATTTTGATTTCTTTTTTCCGAATGTAAATTACTGAACTTTTTAGTTCAAGTGTATTTTAATAAAAATTAAGAAAATGTTTTAAATTTGAAATTAAGTTGCTTTAAAAATGCAAAATCAAAATTATGGAAAAAAGATGTTCTTCCGTAAAAAAACTATTCTAATTTCACTCTGAAATAAAATATTATAATTTCCCTCTCGTAAAATTCGTTCATTCTCTCATTTTTTAAAAATTATATAAATTTTCTCAACTGTTATGAATAGTTTTTATTTGTTTTAACTGTGCATAGTTGTATATTCTTTTCTTTTCTCAATGTTTATAGTTGATAAGTGAGAACTTTTTTCTTACATTAATGTCGATTATTTTACAATAATATGTGCCCTCTTATTAAAAATCGATTTGTGGTGCACACGCCCGAAATCTCTTTTCGTACCAATGTTAAAATTACGTTTAAAGCATAGACCATACGATATGTACTTAGTGCCCCAAAATGACGAATAAAATATGAAATACGGGCTGTGGCGTCTAGAAAAAAAAATTTTAAAAAACAAAAGCAGACAATAAATGGTGGTATACGTAAATAGAAAAAAATATATATAGGCTGACGCGTGCTTTTAATGACATCGGGGAAAGAGAGCATAACCGCCAATGCCACATTTCTTCTGCCTCTATTACTCTGCATCTGCATGTTTCCTGTGAATCTATCTCCCTTTGTCACTAGTTATCTCACTCTTTATTTGTCTCGATTATCCCGGGGGAGAATCAGTGGAGCTTGCGCGGGACCCTAGTAGTGAGTTCAACCGCACGAGCCACATCCGCCCAAGACTCGCCTTTGTGAAAGTCTCAATTAGAATCCAGATAGTGAAATCGCCCCTAATTGCGATTAATTAACTCTTTGCTCCAAAAGAGACAGAGGAAAGAGCAATAGTTAGAAAGACAGAGAATGGGAGAGAGTGAAAGAGTAGGAGAGAGAAAGTGTAAAAAAGATTGGGATAGTGAGAGAGAAAACTTGATAGAATGAGAGTGAGAGAGAGAGGGAGAGTAAACTTATTTATGCTCATTTGCCGTCATTAAAGTTACTATTATTATAATAGAAGAAATTCATAAAATCAACAAGACCAAAATACAATTGAGTTTAAAACTTGTTGAAGAATATTATAAAACTATGCTTTCTCTTCTATTTTGCTTAATTTCCTGTATTACCAGTAGCTGCGAATTAAGAAGTTTCAAATCAAATTTTAAAACCTTTTTAACAAATTACTTTTGCATGGAAAGATATGTTTCACTACTCATAAATTATATTCCTTAACGTAAAAAGTGTTCCATGGTCTACTTTCTTTTAATTATATATTAAATATCATAACAATAAAGTTTCTTTTCAGCAGTTTGCAGAAATAATAATAAGGAAATTCTTTGTTTTTTTTTATTATTTAGCTATAGTAAACAATATAATTTAGTTTTTATGCCATAAAGATTACACACTTTTTATATTAATGAAACATACATTTTGTAAAATTGATTAGAGCTATAAGCAGAATTATAATATTATAATATTATATTTTGTAATGTGTGTCTTATGAAAATCAATAATTTTTTTTTAATTTTTAATTTGATTTCTTAATATAGAGAATAAAAAATTGTATTAAAATTAAAAATTTTTCATTCAGTAAAATTTACATCTAACTTTCAAGAATTTAATCGATTGTCAAAGAATACCTACGTAGAGAGAATTTTTTACTCAAATACATTCATAATGATTCATTATGACGTCAAATCATAAACTACAAAAACACATTTTTAAAATAATTAATGGGTTAAAATATAATAATTAAATAAACAATTTAATATAATATATATTAACAAAAATATTTTCATACAAAATCAATGTGTATTTTATTTATGTCTGGTGAAAGAAATCATAAATTAGTCCATAAGCGTAATTTTCCATACAATTTTCGCTTATTTCAAAAAGCAAAATAAAAAAAGCGTAGATAAATTTAAATGTATTCATCTTTACCAAAATATATACGGTTGATGATAGTTCTAAGAGTAATTACAATAAAGTAAAAAAGATATAAATAGATTTATTAGATTTTGGCACTCGCGAAGAGGAAGCCATAATGCTGCGAATCAGAAAAAGGGCAGAGGGCCAGTCTTTCAGATGAAGTACAGTTAAGCGTTAATGTGCAAAGAGAATACAATTTATGTACCTACACATTATGCGTCATTAAATAGATAGAGTTAGGTTATGGTATTATGCAAATGAGGGCTGTTATATAAAAAACGATAGTATTAAGAAAGAAGTGTTCAGTCGAGACCCTTGAAAATCAATCACAGAAAACTTCTTAATTTTCACGGAGAAAGCTGATACTGAGTGCAGTTTATCAAGTTTTGCATCGCTGAAATCTCCTCAATAAATCATATCCTTTTCTCTATTATAAATCACTGTTCTCTTAAACCAGCTACAAGCTGATAGTGTACTACGTATCTCTATCCTCTCTTTCGTTTTGTCTAGGTCTATCGATCTCATTCTCTCGCTCTGCCCATCGACTTCTTCTTCTACTTCTTTTTCTCGATTATTTTTTTGGCTTCCACAGAAAAACCTTGATCAAAAAATCGTATCATATAATTTTCAATATTCTCGGTTTATGGAAAGGAATGAATCGTCAGGGAGAGACATTGCAATAGAAAGAAAAGAGGTAGAGAGGCGCAGACAGACAGACAGAAAATTGATATAATATTCGAAAATTATTTAAAATTCATTGTAAAACTCCAACGGCATTCGGTTAGGTGAGAAAATCCGAGTATACAAAAATCACGAAAAATTCCATTCCTAGTCCTAGGCTTCGATGTTTTTTAAAACGTTTCGCAATTTCTTGAGTATATTGTGCACCGCAACCCATTGACTATTACTTCAGAATTATAAATGAAAAAATCAATTTGACTTTTGAATTGTATTATTGTTATATTATATAGACGAGTAATGAACTTAAATATGATAAGGTAGGTTTTAATATAAACCACATATGACCACCAAAGTCAAAGTAATTAATCAAGTTATGGTAGATTGTTATTATGGATGGATGGATGGATGGAATATTATAATTTCAATTAATGAATATTGTAGTGCTTTTTTCATAAGTTGTTCAATTTTTTTTTAAACCAAAAATTTTGTTTATAGGTTTATGTAGTAATATGAAAATAACTACTTATGTGTCACTTTATACAAAAATATTTTTATACTAAAGTATGAAGTCAAAAAATTTCTCAATATTCAAACAATTTACTTTTTAAAATACGTGTCAAATTATAAATTTCATTAATTAAATAGTGTAATAAGAAAAACGTAAAAAATTAAAAATTCAATAATAGTAAATATCTAAATTTACCTCAAATACATTGAATTGCAGCTTCACAAAAATGAAATTAGATATTTGGAATGCCTGAATAAGGCAAAGGATAAAAAAAAGGATTTTAAATTAATATGTAAAATATGATGTGCTCGACGATTTGTAGAATGTCTAACGACATCGACGAGTCATAACTCTCCTTATATTTATAACACCTTTGAAAGAATTACTATCCTTCATCCATATTGATACGTAGCATCTTTGCAGCTATTCTTTGGCAGGTATTCCTTCTTACTTTGGTTGTTTTTCCGAGAACAGTGTAACCTTTCAATATCTCAAGCTTCCGATGCTTGTCCCAGTGGAAAAAGACAACGACCTACATAAACATACACACATTCGTTTGACTCCGTCCCTAGTGATTTTTGGAGCGTGTCGTGCCTACCGATTTAGGTTTTTCATCTCTTTTATTTATCCAGCTTCTGAAGAAATGGCCACGGCTTCATTCGACTCAAATAAGTTGTAGGCTCCAAAAACTGTTTTTATTCCTCCTCCAAGAGTCTTGATTCATTGCGTAGACGTATGGCACGTGTTGCTTAGATTCAATTGATCTCTGAAAATGAGGTAAAAGTATTTTCTTAGTAAATCAAACTACTCGGATCTCCACACTTTTTCTAAATAGATATTTACACTTCTGAGACTATACCAACGAAAATTGATCTAAACACACTAATAAAATTGATTTTTACTTAATCCGTCTTGACTGGATAATAAATATTTATACTATTGATGTTAGGCTACTCATTCATTTTTATTTATTGAATTTACTGTCGTATTTATAAGCAATGTGATTTTTAAATATTCTTAATTAATTAAGCTTTCTTGTTAGTAACTATTCAGGATTGTGAACAAATTATGAACATATTATGAACAGAAGAATATGTAAATATTCCAATAATTCAGTAATGTACACTTTAAGATATATATAATATTTTTAACGTGTAAAACACGCAGAACCTAAGTTAACGAAGATAATATTATCAACGATCAAATAAAATTTATAAATAAATTCTACTTGTGTATAAAAAAATATTTAATTACGAGCGTTTTTTTTTTACATCGAATCAACTCTCAATAAAAATATTTATTATTTTTGAAACAATTGAAAGAAAATATAATTATAATTCAATTTTGCAATTAAACATTGTGAAGACTGTATACTAAATACTAATAATAATAATACTAAATACTAATAAATTGCAGAAAGCTTTTTAATAAAAACTTTAATAAATTGAAAATACATAAGATAATGTATACTATAGTACATATTACAATAAATATTATTGTTATTTAAAACCATATTTTCTAACTTTATCTTTACCCTTTTTGAGATATTTATATGAATTTTTGAAGTAGATTTTCTACTTACTTTATCATTTATTTCGAAAATATTTGTTTTTTGGAATTTTTTTAGGGAATAGCTCTTAGTGAATTTTATATTTTTAGTAGATATTCTACCAACTGTTATAGTAGTCGGTAATCAATAAATGCTTTACTTTTAATATGATAAATTCAAAACAGTTGTTCGCGCGATTTCAGGTCTCATCAGGCCGCGAGTTCGCGAGGACGAAATAAGTAACACACAAGTTCGGCTTTATCACATTCTTTTATTCGCCCACGCGGGATACATTGGCATAAAAAAAAACCTTCGGTTAGGGGGAAAAAGCCTTGTTCTTTCACAGCTTTATTATCGGGGATCGTCACGCACCAGTCCGTTGCCCAGGGTCTGCTCTCTTCCAAACGGCCTACAGATGCTTCGGCCTTACGCCCAATAACTCCTCACTCACTTGCACTTGCCCTTCGGTGGTCGCGAAGTCGGAATCCTGCCTTCGTTGCTGCATCGGGTCGCGCGGAAAACTCGTTGTCAACTCGTTTTCTATAACTTGACCTCTCGGTCCTCTTCCGACTTCCGCATTCTCCCTTCCCACTTCCTCATGGCCCGCGATTACGCCCTTCCCCGCGCCGCCGTCGCCCGCTATTCAGCAGCTTATCGGTCCCTTTGTCGGACCGACATGCCGCCCGCCGTTCAGGCATACTTCGGGCCATTTTGGACCAAGCAACAGTATTTAATGGCTATTCAAATAAATCGGTAAATATTAAGATCTGAGAAGTTAATATACTATACCCATAGGGTATAATTTTATAAATACATTTTTTTAGAAGAAAAAAATATTAAAAATCTTAGTAAGTTAGTTTGTATTGTACATTGAACTTCCAACATTAATATTTTTTTGTAATTAATGTACAGGGATGAGATGTAAAAGAGCATTACATAAAATTTAATGAAGGGGCGGAAATCGTAGGATCATGATGTTAAGTGGAAGTGGCTGTGATAGCTAAGAAATTAATGTTCCATACAGATAAAAATTAACGCGTACGGCTAAACGTTGCAGAAAGCAGGAAGCTGAACATTGGCAGGTTTTGGAGGTAGAGTCATGACGGGCACTTTTAATGTGCCAGTGAAAGCTGAATAAGTGAATAAAGAGCTTTAATAAAAGTTCGGCAAGCAGAAGTAATGCAATGGCTGATATGAGCACCAATGCAGAGTTTTTCACTAAACTCGTAAAAATACCTAAGCCGTAAGTTCTACGGTCAGCCCCTACTTTCATTACTATCGTGACAATCTTGGAGAGAGTTGACTGTCACCACCTACTAGTCGAAGTGATTAATATTAACTACATAAACAACGCATACTAACATATCGTAACTAACATAACTTATCACAACTAACTCTAATTAATACAATACACTTAATGCAACTATATAGATAACTATATACATATAAGAACTATATACATAAATTAAAATTTAGCATTCTTCATACTTTTTTTAGTTTGTATCGAATGCATAAAATCATAAGATATTATAAGTTATGAAAAACTTCATTGCAAACAACTGTGTGTTTGTTTGAGTGTATAATATACGGTATATTATATGTTATGTTATTTGTTTTGAGTGACTAATTTGTGATATTTGTGTTAATTTGTGTTAGGCATGTCAAGTTGTTACGTGTGTTGTATTGCGTTAGGTGTACTAATACAATTCACAATAGACCCATACATAAAGATGTTTACAGTGAAGTTTTACATAGCTCGTATCTCATTATCTTAAACATTCAATAAAGACTATCTGATATATAAAGACAACTTGATTTTAATGTATAAAAATAATTGAAAACCGAAATTTTGTTTATACAAAATATAATTTTAACGATTCATACGTGACGCATTAATGATTTTTTTATCAAGGAATAAGTTTTAGTTATTATTGTTTTTAAATATCATCTAGATTTATTCTCACAATTTTTCTATTATTTTTATTATTATTATTATTACTATTGTTATTATTATCTTTATTATTATTGTAATAATTAAACGTCGAATCTAAATAATAGTTTTCTACCTTTTAATAGTACCAATAAGCCTTTCATTTCTCCTAATCTTATAAACAATAATAGCTTTCTTTTATATCGGGCACATAAAAATATTAAACCATATTATGTCTTTATGGTCATCGCTGATTTATATCATATGTAAATAACTGCCTTTAGCCATATATAAAAATTTAAGAAATAATATTAAGCTTTGTATGTCACGGAAACGCATATCCAAACTTTGTTTAAGAACAAAATTGTGTTTTCGTAATATTTATCATCTTCTCCTTATAATAATCTTCTTTTTTATCCTATTAGGGACAGGATGATTTTATTATAATTAAAACGAATAACTTGATTATAATATTGTTGTCGGATAACCTTTATAATTGCGGGAGAGAGGAATTATGAAGGTAAAAAGGGGAGAGAAACAAGTAAAGAACGATGGAGAGGGCAAGAAAAATAGATAGAATCATTTTTTTATAAGAGATTTTTTTTTTAAATGATTAGTTTAATTGTTTTTTATGTTTTTTATATTTTTAAATGTTTTTTTAGTATTGTTAACTTGTGTTTAATTTAAAAAAAATCTTTCACTATTACGAATTAGTTAATTCATTAGTGAGTTAAAAATAAATACAAAAATGAAATGAAAAATCTTTTGAGTGAAATCTAAATTACCAATTTTTATTAAATTTATAGTTTTATAGTATATATTATAGTACATTTATTTTTATTTATACATTATTAATTAATTGTACTGAATTTTAATGTATTTATCTATTAATAGTCTTTAATTAGCTTAACATGCTTAATTTTCTTATCTTTTATGATTAATTTTATGTTTATTCATAATTATTAATTTTCAATATTTAAAAATTTGGTTACTTTACATCTTCAAATAATCAACAATGTTAATGTCTCATACTTTTTTGTATCCTTTTGTCATGTTTTTTATAATTTAATTTATGAGTATTTTAACTATTAATATAATTAATATTTTCTTGGTATTGTTTTTTAAAATATTTGTAACTTGAATTGACTTTTTATTATTATTATTTATTCAGACGTATCCATTACAGAACAGTCGTTTAACTGAAGCGTTAAGTAATGAAATGTTTGACGATAATATCTTTCGAATCTTTATATGATTATATTTAGTAGTCATAATTATTATTACACAATATTAAAAATTCTTCGAGAAAAAATTACTTATTATATTTCAGCTATTTCAGCATTTTAATTAACATTAAATTAAAAATTTTCAGCTTATAATTTAAAAATGTATTTGTAATATAAAAATATTCAATCATTTCTTTAAAATTGTAAGTTTTTATTGCACATATCAAGCAATGGTTAATGTAATGTATGCATTTATTCTTAGTTTTTATAAAATTGATTTATTTTAAATGCGCAGCTCGAAAGAAGAAGAAGTTGTTAAAGCTAATGAATACATTTTAGTTTTTTTAAAAATTGTAACGCATTAAAAGCCAATGAGTGAGAGTGGAAATTTTACGAGATGTATCATTATCGTTATTTTCTTAGAGCATCATCCAATTTGTTCTAACGTAAATTTATTTACTTTTAATTTACTAATAATATATTTGATAATTATATTTAATAATTTTTTTTTAAACTTTTCATGACATAATCTATAGTTTATATTTATAACTAATTTGTAGCCTCGATTTATTTTAGTTAATTTTAATTGTTTTTTATTATTAAATGTTATCAAATGATAAAATAATTTAATTCTTGACAGATGTGGACTTATTAAATTTTTTATTTTTTTAGTTAGATTGCTGAACATGAATACTCTTTCAATAGCATTTGATAATATTATTTTTTAATCAGTCCCATATTTGGCGAATGAATTGAAATATGGCTTTATAAGCTTCTACGATGTTTATTATATATTTTAAGTTTTCTCTTGAATAAGGGAGCAGTGCTCTACACAAACTAAATAAATAGACTGTTTAATGATGTTCATAATTGAAAAAAAATTAACATGAATACTAATTTGTATGATACTGTATTAAAAAAAATTTACCTTAAATGTAAAATATATTAAATATAAAATGATTTTAATACAACCTTAAGAAATTATATTTAAGAAAATATTTATAAATATTTATAAATATTTATAAAGAAAATATTTTTTTAAATTTCGATCATAGATTAAATTATATTGTTCATTTTTAATAAATTGAAACTTAAAATGAGAATAGTTAATAATATATATTATTAAAATTTATAATTATTTGTACTTGTATTAAGCAGAATACTGCATCATATTATTCTTTTTTGCATATTATGCATAAAAATTAAGAAGTACGTATAAATTTTCGATGCCATAATTATTTGTATTTAATAGTAAACTTGTCTGCATTGATGCACTCATGATCTTTATATTTCGGTAGTACTCTTTTCGTTAATAATTATCTTATGGTAAAAAGATGATTAGGTGCAAGTCAATGGGATGTTGGAATGTAAGCATATAATGAGGCTTAATTGAAGAGAAGGACTGTGATAGAGGTTATTTCTTGATTTATTCACGTAGCCAGAGCAGAAATGGTGATGGACACTCTTATCAGACAAGGCAGCTTCATGAATTAAAGAATCGCGTCAATTCAACGAAATCACAATAAGTTTTATATTTAGCAATTAAAATTACAATAATTGTATTATTAAAATATATCATAGTTACAAATTAATTATATGAATTTACTACCATTAATACTATTTTAATTATTTTCCTCTTTTATTTTACATATTGATCCTTCAATTGTGAATCATTATATACGTCTTGAAGTCTATTTATATCTGTAAATCCTTTCATTTAATCTCTTCATAATAATCATCATTACTTTTCTGTATGTTTTTTTCTACATTTAGAATTAAATAAATAATGTGTCTTATTTTTAATTTAATATTCAATTAAAAAATTTTTAGTAACTGTAGAAAAAATACAATTTAAATGTAAAAACGTATCTACTGTTCACTAATGATCATTTAATAAAATCCTAGACGTTTTATTCTGTATTAGACCGTATTATTCAATTCGAATAAGTGCTTATGAGTTTTATTTAAAATTTGAAATATGTAAAAATTTTATTTCTTATTAAAACGAAAATACAAGCTTTTAATATCTATCTGAGTAATGATTGAATTATTTTAACTAAATTATCAGGTCTTGAATAATTTTTTATAATTCAAGAGTGTAGTATTGCATCATAGGGTTTATATAACATTTTTTGTCTTCTTGAGGCTTCGATTATTTTAAATAAAAATTTGATTTCCTTTAAACAAATGATCCTTACACAGAATTGTTTGTCAATTAAACTCTCAAAGGCGTTTTATAATCTCTTATAAAGTATTATTTATGCAAGGTATGTATCCTTATTAAAACCACATGTTTCGTTAAATCTAAATTACACGATTATATGAGTCTGTATATAACTATACGTATGGAATAAAGAAGGAATGATATTTACTAGTCACGCGTGTTATATAATTTATTCATTAATTGTGATCTTCTTACCTGAATTAAATACATTGGAAAACGTAAATTTACATTGTTTAAATTATATATTAAATAAAACCGAATAATAGTTTTTAAAATAAAAAATATTATATACGCTTTTTTATTAGTTTAATATTTTTGGTGCACGTCCATCACAATAATTCATTAAGTTAATATTTTCTTAATATTATTACTTATAATTACTTTTAAAGAAATAAATACATTTTTAACGTGCCCTGAAATGGCATGTCCTGAAAAACAGAACTATCTGATCTATAATCATGCAAATAGTGAGAAGTGATAGTGAAAAATGATGCATTTAGCATCCGAGGAAATTAGATATAAAAATGAAGTTATAAAAATTAAGAGAAGAACGAAAACATAGGAAATAGAAAGAACGTTTTAGTAAAGATAAAAAAGGTAGAGGAAGTAAATGTATACATATACATACAATTCAGTATAAATATATATATATATATATATTGATACAAAGCAAGAGAATTTCAATTTTAATGTTAATAGCCCGTACGTTACTTTAGATCTGGTAAATTCGTTTTTGCGAATTTATTTTTGTAATCTCAGCCTTTTTTACTCTTTTACATCTCACTCTACTATCTGTCGTACATTATCTTTCACTTTTTTTTTTAATATTTTTCAATTAATTGGTTTTTTCGTTACTGCTGAAGTCACTCTTTGCATAGATACATAGATTTTTTTATATTTGAATCTGATGGAGTAATAGTAAATGTAGTCGTGAATCTTTTCTTTCGATCCCTTTCCCGATTCTCACGAGACGCGAATATTAAAATTCAATAGTTGAAGCGTAAAAGGAATCTTGGTAGAAAAGAGTGCAACTTATGCACTCATGACTGAGATAAGGAAATGCAAGGGACAAAGAGATGGAAGCCAGGTCGCCTATTGAGTTTCTCTCCCCTTTGATGCGCGAGGCTATTTCTTGTGTGCTCCCGTGCGACTTCTATTCTTTGGAAAAATTTTAGCTCTTTATATTCTACGCACAAAATTATACAATTCAACAATACATTGCTTTGTAATAAATATTTTTCTGATAAATTATAGCTTTCTTCTGATCTTCGGGTATTAGTACTTTAACTCATATCAAATAAATATTTGATAATTAAATCGAGAAAACAAAATTTACACTAGTTAAAAGTATTGAAATTATATATTAACGTATTATTGGTTGCTAGTATTGAAAAAAATTATTTTGTTCATTATATTACTTCAAAATCGACATTAAAAAGTGAATACTGACTATCGTTAAAGATTGTAGTTATATAAAAGTTTATGATATTATTCAACACTATCTAGAAAAGGATTTGACATCTTATATATAATATAAGCAGGGTATAAATAAAACTGTGATTCAAATCTTTGAAGTGCTACGGAAATTGCAATGGTCTACATGTATTTTTTTTTTAATACACACATATTTTAAAAAATGACCCCGATATAATAGTCGATGCACAAAAGTTTTTCCGAATCAAACGTAAATTTATTTTTAAAAAAATATCTCGCGAATCCCAAGGCACATTATGTAAACACTACTTAGACATTGGACGCCATAGAGAAATGATTTAGGCCACCCACAAGAGAATCTATGGATACAAACAAAGCCTTGTTAAAATTTTTATTTGGATAATCATTTCTATCCAATTATTTGCCCAATTATATCCAACGAATATAACGAGACGAACTACGAAATAATTTTTTGAATTTTCGATCACAACATGATTTTTTTTTCCTATCACTTATGAGAAAATCTTTTTTCTCACGAACCTTCGATTTATATATCATAGGCACATAGATTTTATGAAAATTTAAAAATTATAAGAAGAAATAAAAATTATTCTCTACTATTTACTTCGTGCTCCACCACCTAGACATAGAATTTGGGTTTTCATTTTCGTCCTTCTGCTCGTGTAGCACAGTGACTATTTAAATTTCTAGTCAAGTGAATATAGATATATCACCTTATTATCAATTACACATTTTGTTTTGTACGCTGTCCAGATACAAATCGAAGCAAAGATTTATATAATAGTTTTTGAGAACATTATTACATGTATTTAAAGGCAAATATTGTAACCTGTGTTCTTAATATTTGAGTTAATATTTAGAAAGATCCAGAAACAAAGGTAAGCTTTAAGTAACATTAAAATTGCTCATGTTATTTGATAGACTAATACATTTTTATTTACGCTAACCTCTAGACTAAATCAATAAAAGTATTTAATTTTTATTCACAATGAAAAACATGTAGTTTTTATTTATCTTCACTGAATTTGATTTTATAATCAAATCGTCATATATTTTTTTAATCCTATATTAACGAACCATAATAGCACTATTAAATGAATTTTCATGCTCTTTTTGTTTAAATCACATTTTATATTTAAGGGAATTATTTAGAAAATTGTTATTGGTAAATTCTGATGCTCGGTTCGTAGAATTCAGAATCAAAAATTAAATAAAAAAGTATATGACTTTTTAACAAAAACAAGAAACGCTCTCTCGTGTGAAAATTTTGTCAGTTCCGTGGACATTAAAGAAGTAATGATAGTAGCAAGGAGATTTTAATAATTTTAAACAAGTTAATACGTTATTTTTACAATAAATATTCAAAAGAAATAAATGGGAGTTTGGCAAGGGTGACCCCAATAACTTTTTCACTTTATAATAATTATGTTAACATATTCTAGATATTATTTATAAGTGTTTAGTTGGCTAATGGTGTGAAAAAAACATTGTATGCAAGGGCCAAAAGTTCGCACGCTTTAGAAAGTCTTCGTGTCGAACGCGAAACGCGCGGTTCCCTACACCTTCGTTCGCTCGCATCCAGAAGCTCCAATGCAGCGCTTCCATGACTCGACTCCGGTAAATCGCAGCAAGGCCTCGCTTCGGTGCATCTCCAGGTCCGGTCTCCCAGCAGTAAGTAACACACGCTCTGTCTGGGGCAGCGAGATCTTCCCGATCCCCGCCTTTGATTTTGCCACATGTATCGGTACCGTTTCCCTCGTCACACCGAAGCCCGCAATTTACCCGAAGCATTAACATAATTCTTTGTACTTCAGACCATCCAGCCTATCGCAACCGCTCAGTATACTTGTCGTAAAGACATTAACTCTTCCTTTCCTCACACCCTTTTCCGGGCCCGGCTCCGGCTTCTCCAACTCCCCCAAGTTCCTCTCTTTCTTAGTGGCGGCTTATTGCGCTTTTTGCGCGCCGCACTCCTCGTTTGCTCGTGCTTATTTTTCCAACAGATAGGAAGGTATAAAATTTAAAACTTATAATAACAATTTCAAAATATACCTTTCGTCCATAACGAATTAATTAATTATACAATATTAATTATAAACAAGAACTTTAAAATCCACTACAGTCGCATTGAATTTTGGAAGATTTACATAATAATCGAAACAATAATAAGAATTCATTGCATAAAGTAAGAGTAACAATGTTTATTAAATAATAGAAATAATTTTAATAATTAAATATCTGAATAGTTTTTTTAAAGAAACTTTTGATTACTATTTTTGGTTAATTTATGATTATTTTTACATTGCTTTAAAACGTTTTGTTACAATATAATTGTTGCCCTTACCAGAAAAATAGTTTTTTTTTTTAATAAAAATTCTATTTTAATACTTAATTATGTAAAGAAAGTGTTTATTTATTAAACAGAAAATTATATATATTAGATATTCTATTATATATATATATATATATACGTATGTACTGCGGTAAAATTTTTATCATGTAGATAACTTTTCATGTTTTAAAAATATTACGAAATTAATCTTTTACAAGTATTCTAAACTATATAAATGTTATATATTTAAAAATGAATTAGAAAATTCAAAATACTTTTATTAAAAAGTAAAGTAATTTTTATCAACTTTTATGAATCATGAATATTGCTAATGTATTTTTTATTTTCTGAAGTTTTAATATTCTAAAAACAGAAATGATTGATTATCAAATCGATTAGTTAATGAAATATACTAAGTGCAATTAAATATTTGACATTGTATATATAGTAAACTGAAAGACATCCATTTTTTATTCTATCTTAAAAATTTATTGTTTCGGTTCTAAAGCACTTATGAATAGCTTTTCCTGATCTTAGTTGATTTAATGACTTCTTCACGATAAATGCAACGTTAGTAACAGATATAAAACTATTCTTAACCAAGATATTTTTAAATTCACGGTTTTGAAAGAATAAAAACTATACGTGAGCACATCTCTGATTGCTAGAAATGACATTCGTGTTAGTATGTGATTTGAGTTTCTTATATATAGAAGCTTTATTATCACAGCTTAGTGTTTTGTTATTCTCTGAGTTTGTTGCATGTTTCGTCAGCTATTATTGTTTTTGATTATTTTTATATTTAAATTTTTTGTAAGCTAATACTTAAATTATAATAGTAACAGTAATTATTTAATACATGATGGAATAGTAAAAAAGTTCATATATTTTTTATAAAAATTGATAATAATAGATTTTCTTTTTAATAAAAATGTGTAATTTTTTATTTTGTTTACAACTGTGTATATGGAGAGATTTTTAATTTATAGAATTTATAGAGATAGGCAGGGTAATCTTAATAATAAAATAAGATTACATTTAAAAAATAATCTTCACATTCACTAATTGAACAATATATCAAGAAACGAAAAATGTAGCTACATTACAAATAATAAGTGGTTTTGTTAATATACTTATATAATAATATTAATTTTAACTCTCAATTAATGTTCTGATGAAAGTTGTATAAAATAATACCAGTAAAATAATTAAGAGAATCAAAATAATTAAATCTAATTTCCTAGATTTTCATTAATAGGTAAACAGGCTATATACCTTTAGCATGTGCCATTGGAATATATAAATTATAATGGAAGTTGAGAAAAGAAGTATATAGAGAGAAATACAATATGATATCTCTTGATCAAAGATTTGTGTGTATTTCTAATGTGAATCAATCTGATAAAGTTGATTTCATAACAATTTAGAAACATAGAATCCTGTTCTTGCAAAGACATGGTTTTAACTTGCAACGAGAAAGATAAGAAAACTTTGGGTCTCAAAATTTTCAATTTAGATAATTTAACTTTAGATTGGATAATTTATATTTTAAAATAAATCAAGGAATAAATATCGCATACGTATAGGTTTTATTACAAGAAATTTCTTGTAAAAAGGCGTCAGAAGTATTGGAATAAACACATAATTGCGTGTACTATGTTTGAAAAAAAACGAAAAAATTATACCTCGTTAAAGGATTTTTTTAATTCTTACATATTTTCCCTTCGAAATATAAAAGTGTCAAATAAAACAGTTTTTCTTTTCGCAATATTCTTGGCGCTACTAAAATAGTTTCAATTGAAAAAACAGGCACGCACTAGTAATAACTTCAACTAGAAGCATTGCGAATTGCACATTACTCAAGGAATGCCTCCTCTATCGACACATTGTAAAACTATAATGCTTTAGAATAGTTCTTACTAATATACTAATAAAACCAATGTGTAATAACAAAAGAGATCAGCCGCAAACAAACGGCGCCATCTGTTGTAATATTAGAACAAATTTCCCAGACGCCGAACAAATATCGATCATATCTGAAATTCAAAATTGATTTAAGCTTTTTGAAAGCTTTGTTTTTAAATTTTAATGAGTTAAAAATTCCAATTATTATTTTACGTATTATCAATTTTATTATATTTTATTTGCGAAAAGTATGTTTTTGATTTGACCATCAAAAACATTAATATCAACTGAATTACTACCTTCGTCATTGCTAATTCAAAAAATTGTTTTGAAAAATATTATAAATATGATTTTATATCAATAATTTGTATTTGCACGTTATGCTATAGAATGATAACTGCTTACCACGATTATTTATAAATAAGGGTATAAAGATTTTTTCTCTTTAATTCACCTCCAAATTTCACCTAATTATTTATAATCTATTTGATAGAATACTTAAACTAAAATTAAGCAATTTGACTTTTTCAGATAATCCATTAAAAAAAAAATTTATTACACAGTATATATTTTATAAAACAACAATGTGATCGTAAGCCAGTTAGATATAGATTATTCACTATTATAAATATACATATTAGTCTGTAGAACAGCTCACTGTGTTTCATAAGCATAATTTATGTCAAGTTTAGCGAATGAACATGAATATCGCACATATTTTTTTAATAAAAGGTAGAATATTGCAATGTATGTTTTGCAATATATGCAATAAGCACCGAATGTAGATATGATTTATTAAAAAATTGACTAGACACGATGACGTCTGCAGCTATAAAATATATTCAAATGAATTTGTTTTCTTATTTTAATGAAACAAAATATATTTTTTATCAGGTATACGATATTGATCGTCTTTAAAAAAAAAACATTTATAAAATGCAATAAAGATGACATTTTTAAAATTTTCTTTATGTATAAAAGTTCAAAATATTCTTTGTATTTTGTAGGCGCGCGCGCATCCACACACACCCACCCACACACACACACACACACACACACACACACACACACATTTATAAAATATGTTTGGGAATATTGTAACCCGGTTGTTAAGTTTAGTTAAATTTATGAGGCCCTTTCCCTGCTGCAACGCTTGAAAATTATATTACTTGTAAAGTGGAGGGATTTTATGGAGGGCCTGTGCTGGGTTGCGAAAGGAAACTGGAGCTCGGAGTTCCTTCTACATCCGTTGCAAGAGGAGAGTTCCGCGGGATTTTTCTTGCGCCCGAGAGGAAACGTTCTCCCAAGTGTAGACAAGCGATTAGCCTGCAGCATTAAGAAGCGTCCCCCACGCCCCTGCGTGAAGGCGCGATTCTACGGCTACGTCCTCTGCTTCCGGCGCCATAGTAAAGGGTGTGCGAGCAGGCCCCTCCTGGGGTCGAGTCCACGCTCGCCTCAGGAGGATCCGCTGTCGTCGAGTAGGCCAGCCTTCTACCGGAATCCATCTTCGCCAGCTCCAGGATAGCGCGCGAACGCGGCCGCTGACGATCGGTCCAAGCAGCCATAAAGCGTTTGAGCGGTGCAGTGAGCTCCCGTTATTTGTATATACTAAACAGTCACTCGGCCTTGACTTAGATCGCGTTTTTTCCCTCCAGCTGAAGAAGCTTCTTTACGACCTCGCGGCATTTATTGTTAATATATATTAAATATTTGATAGATTAAAATGAGTCTGCGCTTTATTTGTAAGCCTATCAGAAGCTCCCCTCCATCTCGCGATAACTACATTATTCCCAACAATATTTAAAAATTCAAAATATTTAAAAATACACGAATTTATAAATATTTGTATATGAGATACTTAAATCTTTACTAAATATTCACATGTTTGTTATAATTAAAATCATTCTTCTCAAATTTTTTTTATAGTTTTAACATCTTTGTAAGAATGCATTTAGACAAAAACCTAATTTTTCATATTTCGATAAAATATTCATATATAAATATTCAGCTAATAAGTCTTGTAAATATTACATGGCGAGTTTAATTTAAGTACAAAATAAATAATTCAATAATAAATGATTCAGAATGTATGAAGAGAATTTTAAAAATCTATTTTTTTCTAGTCGCATTTTTAAACCTTCATAGGTCTTGGATTTTGATAAGGCAACTTTTAGAAACTAATAAGGGTGTTGCTTAATTTTTTACGTTAAAGTTTTGTTTTTATGTCTTGATTCTATGGTATTTTTAAGAGTTAGCTTTACTAAAGATGACAATTGATCTACTTGTTATGGATAGCCGAGGCCTATCAAAGCTTTGCACACAACATATTGAATAATATCGTCGTTCATATATTACGATTGGGTCGAAATTGTAGACAATACGAAAATGCCGAAACACGTCATTCACGTGCTCACTCGGAAGATCTCATAATGATAGTATAATATTGAATAACATGGCTACATCAATTATTATATCTATTTTAGTCAAACAAACGTCAAAAGACATATTCCATGCATTATACTTACTCAGATTCGATTAAAGCATTAACTGTAATACGTGAAGAATTAGGGTGAAAATGATTCGGCGAAGAATAAAAGTTCTATAATCGATTTTCATGCAATTAATGATTCCTTGCCGAAATTTTTGCAAAAAGTCTAAGTCAAGGAGTTAAGAAGCAACGGTACTTCAATTTCTTGAGTTATTAAAATCAATCTATATTCATATTTTACGTTGCTAAACTCGCAACTTCCGCAATGTTTTTATACATTATCATTAAAAATATTTTTGGTGTCGGAGTAGCATTTTATCAAAATATATTAGTTGAAAATATTGTTAAAATGAATAATCGGTTTCACTAAGTGGAAGCATTTTTATAAAAATGCTTTTTTCGAAATTTTGTTATATAGAGTAGTAAGCATAGCATATAATTATTCGTCCATTAGCTGGAATTTAATTTGAAAATCTAGTTTATTAGAAAAAATAAAATAAATGTCTTTTGCTTTATAAGTACAGAAACAGTAAATTTTCTGTTTCGAAATTCGTATATTATGTTGTGCATTTAGGTTGATTTATTCATTCTTAAGTCGATCTACTAATCTATCGATACTGCAACTATAGGATTTTTTTAATATTACTTTCACTTGTATCAATTACAACTATCTGAAGAAGAATTCAGAAAACAAAATTTTTTTATTTAATACCGACAATATTTGTCTATTAAATTTTTTTTTCATGAATGAGTAATATTTGTATGCAAGAAAGTTCTTTTTTAATTAATAGTTATAGTGTTACAAATAATTTTTTTTAATTAAAAAAAAAATAGTTTTTTCTAAATTAAAAATAAATTGAAATCGGGATAAAATGATAATATCGAGCACATAACTATCGTAACATAACTATTGAGCTAATGCACGAGTATACATAAGTCCATATTCAATATTCGAAAAATACGCTGGCTATGAAAAATGTAAAATACGGTAATATGAAAAAGTATCTACTGTTTACCTCCATGTAATTTGGCCAATTCCCATGTTTGACAAACAATGGATAGCGTCGAATCAACAAATTAACATATCCGTAGTTTTTTTTCCGACTGTGGAACAAGATAAAATGAGGAATAACTACTGAAGGGTAGGGCAGAATAAAAGAGAAGAAAAAGAGTTGGGCGTGCGTAAGGAGCTTAATAAGGCTAAAGAAGTGTAACTGTCGATATAACTTGCTTAAAGTCAATAAAGGCACGACAAGTCGGAATAGCGATGAATCATCTGGCGAATGAGAAAAGTTTCTCTCTTGCTAAGTACCAATATTAGATCTGCGAAGTCTCGGGTCCACGCTCGACATCAGGCAGACTTTCATTGACAAATCGAATGTAATGGTGTTTAGCTTTGTTGACGTATGAGCCGTAAGCTGCTTAATCTTCCTCTGGGTCGAAATTGAATTTTGATTGAATTTTATATTATTTCTCCTTTAAGTGATTATGTAATACGTAAACTGTAATAATTTTTTTACAGAAAATTACTGTTCCCTATAAGAGTATAATAAGTTTTTATAATAATTAATAATAAGGTGTCAAGAAATGTACGTTAAAAAAATTAATTTTGGTAATATTATACTCGATGTATTATAAAAGAAATATATAGTTTTCAAAATAAAATAAATAATTAGTGCTTACAAGAGCTGAATTTTAATTAGATATATAAATAAAACAATAATTTAAAAACTTAAATTTTTTAATTATTTATTAAAATTTATTATTGTAAATAAATATTACTTACATACTACTTCAAAGCAACCATACAGGTAATAAACTGAAATTAAATATACCTTAAACGATAAATAAAATAATAATTTTAAATAAAAAATAAAAAAATTTTTTCAATATTATTATTAACAATATTATTTTTAAATGCATATCAAAACTACTTTTAAAACACAATTTTTTTAGAATAACATTGTATTACTAATATACTAATTGTCCAATGCCACTTGTAATTTACCATAAAATTGTACTAAAATTTTTTAGTTCTTCCAGAAATCCTGATTTTGAAACTTTTCTTAGTAAATTTTAATATAGCTTTATTAATCCAGTCGGGTATAATTTCAGTTGGCCGCTGGATTTCATAAAAGTGATATTACTAAATTTATAAATATCTTAATAAGTATATAGTACAGTATTAATCACCGTTACAATTCTTAAACACTTATAACTAGAACCTTATAAAAAAAAAAAATTTTTAACCTTAAAAAAGCATTAAATATGTCGAAATAGTTTTTATTTTAACATTCAAATTAACTTTTAAAATAATTTTGTATATAACTTTTTTTACAGCGATGAATTTACGGTTATTCAATTTAAAAGGCTATACACTGATATGCTATATATATGCCGTCGTGTTTCAGAGATAATCTTTTTAATAGCTTTTTAATTTTTTTAATGGGAATACTACTACTTATTATTATAAAAAAAATTCTATATTCAACAAATTATAAATGTAAGCAATAATTCTATGTGTAATCTATTTTTTAATTATTAAACTATTTATCATTTCATTTTTAAATAATTTATAGTTAACCAAGTGTAGCTTTTTTCAATATAAAATAGTTATAGTTTGAATGTAAAATATTACATCATATTTAATTTAAATAGGTCTCGCTAAAAAATATGAACAAAATATTTTTTAACGGTTATTTAAGTTAAGAATCGTTAAAGAAATAAAAAGTATACTGCAGTTTCAATACAATTGGTATATGGCGTATACAATCAATTCTCTAAATAAATAAAAAGAATAAAATTCAACAATTTGCTAAGAATATAAAAACAGCGAAAAGAAATTTTCGACAGATTTAATTTGTTTCAATCTAATTCATTGAATATATGATTTTTTTTTTATTTATCTAATTAAAAAAATATTTATGTATGTAACAAATTTTAATAACTCGTTTGTAGAGAAAAATCGAAATTTTTATGTTTGTTTTATTGTTGTTTTTTCATTAATTAAATAAACAATATTCTATATATAATATTTAATACAATATTTAAATACATGATCGAATAATTTATTAATTTATATAAAAACATAATATTATTAAAAAAATTTATTATTACTCTATAATCTATATGTTTTTTATCAAATATTACTATATATTATGACAAAATGTAGAAAAAAAATTGTATAAGGAGAGTAAGATATAATAAATCACATTTTTTTAAAAATGTACAAAAATTTTCTTATTGTAAAATGTTTTTACTGGCTATGAATGGAAAATATCTGTAGAACATTATACATATAAAAGGTTTGAAAATGTCATTAATATACAAATTTATTGACCATTTATTTTCTTTAAAACTATTTTTCTTTATTTAAAAATCCAAGTTCAAGTATAAATGTAAAAAATATTTTTTATTGACAATGTAAAAATTATATATATATATTATTTTATATAAATTAATTATTAAAAAAAATTACAGGATAATAATACATGGCTGGTTTTCCTAATACATTTTCCAACCTGGAAATCCCTATCGTTGTATTAAAGTCAAATCGTCCTAATCGCTTTACCTATCATAAATAAGTAATATGAATCGTATTTACACACGTATAATTGTAATCACATTATATATCACATTAACTGTTTATTAACGTGATGCAACTGAATTTAATATTTACTTACTTATAAATAGTATAATAAAAATTTTATAAAACTCTGTTTAATGAAAAGTATAATTTTATGTCAAATATAAATATTATTGCATGATACAACAGTTGAAAATCACCCACATAAACCTTGTATTAAATTTATATATGTAAATTTATATATGAAAAAAATATATTATACTTCACAAGTTCTATATTTAATTTTAAATTGAGTGTTATATTTTCTTGCTTCTTGTATATCTGCTTTAGTTCAGATAATATCATACAGACCTAAATTTTTGTACGAAAGCATCAAAATGCACTTGCTCATTGTATGTCAAGAAATAAAATATTCTGAATTTTAAATAGAGATTCGTTTTATTCAAGTTCTACGGGTCA
Organism: Kradibia gibbosae; assembly: GCA_018907135.1. NCBI lineage: Eukaryota > Metazoa > Arthropoda > Insecta > Hymenoptera > Agaonidae > Kradibia > Kradibia gibbosae. The sequence continues at coordinate 29,108,755 of JACCHX010000001.1, read as the reverse complement.
TCTAGTAAAATTATTTTTAAATACTTTTTAAGATAAATAGATTTTAAAAACACGTATTTAATTATAAGATAACAGAAGAACTCGTGCTGAAATTAATTGAAGCTAAAATAATGTCCATATTTGCGAAATAATTTTGAAACTTTTATAGTATTTATATAATATATTTAAAAATCGTTAATTATTGTTTTTCTTTGAATATTTTAGTTATGTATTTTCATAATTTTTACTATAAAGGATTCTACGTAAAGTTTCTACGTAACAACAATTCAGGTACAAATATATATTATTATTTTTCATGTCATATATTTTACAATTAATTATGTCTCCAATTATGGTTACATAGGAGTATTGTATTTCATTATTAATACCTTTAATTAATAGCTGTTCGAAACTAAACCATTTCTCCATTAATAACTCCTTTATGCTTGTACTTGCAGGATAAAATTGTACTCAATCACCCATAACACCTATGAATAATTGTGAAGAATTGTAGCTACCATTATCTTAATTACAATTGTGGATACATATTCTAACTTAATTTGTATAAAATATCAAAATTTGAAATGCATAACACGTATTATTCCAGACTATATGTAACTCTATAAAAATTTTAAAAGTACTTTAAAAATTTCTATTGCTTAGTAAACTATATTTTCAGTTACGTTACCATAATGTTTAATTTTGAAACAAATTTTATTCACAAGCTAAAAATATGTATAATTTAATTTTATTCCGAAAAAGATAGAATTTATTGCATTGTATAATAAAAAAAGAATTTTGCAATTATATTTAAAGATATTAAAAATGATATAAATATCATCATAAGTGAATTTATATCTTTACTGAGTGACAATAGAAAGTTTTTTAAAATTTTACTTATGACCATTAATATAATCTCAAAAGTTTTAACGATTAGAGAGAAATTGACAATTAATAAAAAATAGACAATTGTGCAATAAAATATTAGAATAATAAGTAGAGTGATAAAAAATATGTCTTCTTAAGGAAAAAAATTAAGAAATACATGTAATAGCTCACATTTTCATATAATTTTTACGACCGAAATATTATTTAGCAATATTTTAAGCTTCAGGATAATATTTGCGTTATTAATTCATAAATAAGTAATAGATATATTATAAACAATTGCTTTTCAAAAATTCATACAGTTTCATAGAGTTTTATAGAGTTCATAGAGCTTATAGAGTATAGAAATATTTTAGCATAAAACATTAATTATTTAAACATTGTCATAATTTACTTTTAGCTATTAATATGTTTTTAAAATTTAGAATAAGCAGAAAAAATATTATTTATTAAATATTATTATAGTTCATCTGAAATTGTATTTTATCGCATCCTTTGAATATTGCTAAATCTTCGATATAGTGACAATGAAGTAAGATTTACCTAATAGTACTCGTTGATGTACATCCAGAGTTTCTCCTATTAGATAAGTATTTCTTCAATTAACCCTGCGGTGAGCATCTGGCCAAGGCAACTTCTACACAATAACATTGCGCTTCCTCCGATTTCGCTTCCTGAACAACTGATAGCAGGTTCTGATTCACCGACGTAATATACATGGTGGGGAAGACTTAACGACAATGGATGTAATGTACGGCTGCCTACCTTTCAACACCTACTTCAATTATAGTTATTTATAAATGTAATAAAAGGACGTAATTAAATGATAAATATAATAAATTGTATTCTTTAAAACGTATATTGAAAATTTACTTCAATGATGTTTTTCATTTAATGTCAAAAATATGAATGTGCAAAAGAAAATTCAGTATAAATATGTGATTAGACGGTTTACATCTGAATCATGGCAGACTTGAAAGATATTTCTTGAAAATACAAATTCAAATCAACCAGGTAAAAATTTTCTTAAAAATTTTATTTTTCCTTCTTCATGTATTTTGTTATAACTTTTTATAATTAAATAAAATGTTATACTTTGGGAGACAAAAATAGAAAACTGTCAAAATTTATGTAATAAATACATAACCGAAATATTATTATAATACTTTTTTCTTTTATTCAAAATTTCGCTTTATTACAAAAAATTATTAAAGCTCAATTAAAGTTATATATATATCAATAAAATTTACTAACACTAATTTTAAAATTTAATATTGCCATATTTTTATTACGTTAAATGAAATTCTACGTAAAAATAATTACGTATTATATCTCAAGTTGTAACAGAATTTTAATATGAATAATTAATATGAATTAATTATATTCTAAACTATAGATTGATCAAAAAATAAATATTATAAATATTCATTTTATAAATAAAATCCTACAAAGCTTTATTCTTTGATTATAGTTTGAATTCGTAAGAATAAAAACAAGCCATACAAACAAAATATTTTGAACGATATAATTATAAAAATAACTGATTCCTTACTTTTATATATAAGAATAAACAATAATTTAGTCCCATTCATGATTAGATTAATTTAAGTTTAACTGCTGCTAATAGAAGCATTAAAATACTAGCGTTGGCAGCGGTCATGAGTTAAAATGAGTTGTCTAGAGGGGATAAATTTATACAAAAAATATTTAAAACAATACAGAGCCATTATTAATGTTTTCAAGTGACTCTCCGTTACATCCATACTTGCACGAGAAAAAGGCTCCGCGCGATTCACGAAGTGGTTCATATCCTATGATCAAAGGTCGGCCCCTGCAATTTATAATATCTGCAGGCTAGTATTGTTAGGTAAGTAATACAGACGTAAAACTAACAGATACGTTATGCGGAACCCAAACAGGTTTCTTGTTCAATTAGTTTTACGCCGTGATTCATATATATAATATAGGTACTCCGAAGTCGTGCCGCATTGAGACAGGACGGAAGAAAATATTGCAATGAAATAATTAAATACGAATTATTTCTAATCAGCCAGAAAAAATTAACGCAACAGAGGATTGATGAGGCGAATAACGCACCGCCTGTGCGGGTTCTGATACATTGGCAGAGGTCAGCGTGTTAAACTGACTCAGTTGACACACAGTTTGGAGTTGAAATCATCTCCGCTCTAGAAGAAGGGAAAACGAAAGACAAAAAAAAATGGGGTCCGAGAAAAAAGATTAAAAGATATTGGAATATTGTTGGACTATCGCAGTGGGCCGATCACTGGGCCTTCTTACTTTCCCCGTGCAAAGTTTCTCTCTCTATAAAAGTTAGCGGTGTGCGATTAATCCTGAGAAAGGCATTTGTCAGAGTATACCTGATGAAGGTTTCCCAACCATGGACCAACTTAGTCTCGTACCCGACTATTTAAAATTGTTTTAAAAAGGGAGTTAGGAATACATAGATACGTATGATTTCAACATGTATAATAATTTATATTTTTCCGATTGACATCATTCATAAAATGCATTTATGTCTTTATTCCATGAAAATGTACGTTTTTTTCGACTGTTGGGGCCAAAATGGCCCGATATACGCGTGAACAGCGGGTGGCGGCAGCGGGAAGGAAAGCGTTGCAGCAAAAGGTAAATAGTGGGAGGAAGAGAGGAAAATGGGGAAGTCGAAAGTGCCCGGCGGACGTGAGGGACAGTTCCGTAGGGAGAATTTCGCAGGAAGGTTCGGCGAGATCGGGCCCAAAGGGGTGACGACGAATGAAACCCAGCACCGCGGCGGGTGGCAGATTGGGTGTGTGATGGTGTGTGGGCGTAAGGTTCGAGGGGAGAGGAGAAGAAAGAGGCACTGGATCTATACGATCCATCCAAAACCCAGGGAGGCTTGTTTCACCGCGAGTTTTGGCAACGGTCTCGGTGCGTGGCGATCCCTCAAGCTGTTGGGTTACGGCGAGGGACAATTCCATAAAAGCGGCGGTTGGCCAACCGAGGAAAGTAGGATAGGTACGAAGGGTATATGGGGCGGCGAGATATGGCACGCGTGTGGGAGTGTGAGTGTGTATGATATTGGTAGGGTGGCGGCGCCGTGCGTATATACATTAGCGAGGCTCTTTCCTCCTACACCGAGGGGTTTTTTATGGCGTTTGTAAACTGTGTGGGCCAATAAATAATTGTTAATGAGCCTAAATTGTGTCTTAATTTATTTCGTACCCGATCCTCCGCTCCTTTATCTACTCGCGAACTCGCGGACTGGCGAGGCCTGAAATTGCGCGAACAACGAATTTAATTAATTTAAGCATTTCTTAAACAGAAAATGGCGCGTATATTTTTATATATATTTCATCTTTAATTTTTTAGATAATTTAATTTAAGATAATGATTCTATATGCGATAAGTATACAGATGTCGCAAATAATAATATTTAAAAAGTAAATTAGTTTAATATTACATAAGATATAGGACCTAAATAAAAATATTCATTTTCTTATTTATATATATACAAAGAATTATAAAAAAAATATTTTAAAAATCATTTCCCTCTTAATACTGTTAATGTAATTGTACAGAGGTAAAGTGCACAGAAACATTATTGAGACAATTAATTGCAGCACAATTTAAAAAATAAATAACAAGAGAAATTTTTACCAGTGACAGTTTTTGTGTTAAATGTCACTGAGATGATATAATACAGGGAATAAGCTTCGAATAAGTGGAAAACCGACTAATTCACGCCTGTAGATCAGCACTGAAGTGTTCACATAAATGTCACCGCATGAATGATTCCAAGAGTATGAGGATTCATACGTACATACATGTTGTTATGTATAGGGGGCATACAAATAGTACATAATCTACGAAGAGAATAGAATTGTACAGGACAAAATATATGCATGACCTATCAATTATTGTAAAACGAAGAAATCCAATTTTTTGAAAAGATATTTATCTAGATTGCAAAAACAGTTATCTAAAATTAAAACAATTTATACACATACATACACACACACACACACACATACATACTAGAAAAGCAATTGTTATATTTTTAATAAGACAAAAATATGTTAATAAATAAAGCTCCGATACAGTTAAATAAAAATTATAATTGACTAGTTTTAAATAATGTGGAATTTTAATTTCGATTGTTTTTTAATTTTGATAACGAATAGGATGCGTCATTTCTAGTTAAAACTAAAATCAGGGACACCGAATTGTAATTTTCAGAACAACCAAATTTAATTAATTCATTTTATCTTGCTTGATAAATTAATTTTAAGCAGCGCTCCAGTAAAATAAGCAAATTATAGATTTTGAGACCATACTGAACTTCATAAACCAATTTCAGTAAGAAAATCAAAACTTTCCTCCACATTCTTCGGTTTAGTTAGTGTAAAAAAAGGAATATGAAAATTTTTTATCGGTCAAAGCCTTTTTTTCATGAACAATTTTCTCGATCGAAAAACATTATAGGAGCTTTAAAAGGCTAGACAAAAATGAGGTGGAGCTAGACTGGAAAGGGATGGATAAGAAACTACAAGAGCTTACTGTAAAGTAATTCGATTCGCAATGCAGTGTAAACTAATAACGACGCTTAAAAGCTCTAATATTTTCCACCATCATGGATTCACCGGATGCGAAGACCTTATTCGCACGCGAAAACTTATCTTAGTATTATAAGAAAAGTTAACTCGCTCTCTTGTACTCGCTAGACTTCGCATAGTTCTGTATTTCAGCTTGGCTATATATCTATCAACGATGGCGCAGAAAAGTATATGAGTAACTAAAGACGAGACTTCCTTTTTTCACATATTTGAGTTCTCGAAGGATACTTTTATTACTAGCTGATACATTTTGTATTTTTTCCTTAACTTTTTAAGACCACTGACTATATGGATAATTTATATAAATTATACATTAAAGAAAAGTTTCAGTAAATTGTCGCCAAATTACACATTATATCATTTTTGATAAACAAATGTAAAAACGATTATTTATGGAAAGTTATTAATAGACTATATTTATTTATAATACATATTTTTAAATTTGTAATTCAATATCTGTTTTAATTAAAAATCTGACAGCTGAGTTTATTTAAATGTTATGAATGTGAATACTTAATTTAGAAAATGTTTCATATTAAACAGGGAAAAAAGATGATAAATACTATTAAACGGCATTAGATTTCATAAGAATTGAACGAAAGAGCGATTTAGAAATGAGGGCAGGTATTTTGATTATATTTCTTTGGTTCCCTCTTAAAATTTTTATTGACGATACTACATACATATTTTTTATTTTCTATCGTTCAATTCATTTTTAAACGCAATAACGTGCAGAGAAAATCAAACAAATTTTGCATTGAAATTTCGTATACGCTGAATCTGATATTTGACATTAATTTTTTTCTTGTATATGCACTATACTTATATAAAATAGGCAATATTATGTATATGTATTTAAAAACGATGTATTTCAGTCAACTCACTCGATTAATTTAATATACTTAAAAAAAGAAATTAATGAAATAATTTTCTTTTCAATAATAGAATAATTGAAGTTGAATTAAATTTATAGCAATGTCAACTTTTTTGTTTTCTAATTGTACAACTTTTTATTATTTTTTAATACATAAAAAATAGTTAAATTGGCATAAAAAACACGGCTTCTATTAAGCTAAAATATTCGTAATATTCTAATGCATATCGATAAATGACTAAGTAAAATAGAATTCATTAATATCGGATGACATTTTGACGTCTATTGAAGAAGAAATGAAGGGAGTGAGAAAATATATACGTATAGTGCGATCTATATGCATGAAATGTTATTAAATACACATAAATAAATATAGTGTATTTAGTAATGTATTATTCACAAATCTAGATCGTTGTGATTTTTTCAATGCAACATTAATAAATTTTTATTTTTTATTAATACATAAATAATAAAGTTGTCCAGAATTTTTTAATCAATATGACAGACTGCGTTAAAAATTATTAGTATTGCGTAAATTACTAAATTTTTTTGATTAATTTGTTTATCCGATTTTTTAAATCTATTCCGGGCCTAACGCGTATATAATAAAGGTTTAAATTCCTGATTATAAAATTAGGAGTGGTTCAAATTCATAGGCGAGGCATATTGTTGATTTGGCATATGTACTTGTAGTATTATGATTATAAGGCAAAAAAAGGTAGTGGTATGTGGAGATGGTAATTACCGAAAATATCTTTATGTATGGAAACCATCAGTTGATAGGTCTGTGAATTCAATCGATGGGTGACTATACCCGCCAATCGAGGTGGCATTTTAATTCTTATACTTGCCACTATATTATTTTGTGATGTTATTTTCTTTCATTAGTAGGATGGAAGCTGAGAAAATTGTCCTTTATTGATATTGATATTTCATGTATTAAACAATGACTGCACCAACAAGCTTTTATATTAAATTGCACAATTTCATAAATAAAACATGTTAATACGGTGATGTGAAAAAGCAAACAATAATTTAATGCAAGGAATCTGCTGCTGTATCAACTCGATTATTCATTTTATATTGTTATTATTCTTGCAACTGTGTTAGTTAACTAACTTAATACTAAATATATGATGTAGGTAGATATAATTTCCAAATCAGCCCATCGCCGTATGGTTTTCTCATTTTACAAAAATCTCAAGTTAACAGAAACTACGGCAAACACAATAAAGAAAAGTGAGGGTAAAAGCAAAGTTATACAAGTGCAAATGCGATCTCCTGTCTCGAGTGAAAATCTTGGCGGAAAAATCTGAATAAATAGTTGAGAAGCTGGGAGCAAGGTAGGAAGAAACGGAAATGATTCAAAGCATGAGTGATCGAAGAGAGGCAACGACTCTGGCGACAAAGTAGTTGGGAGTGTTTCGCTTCTTGCAAACCGATTGGGGCTTAGAAATACTGTAGTGCAAGAAAAATACTTTTATCGGTACCCAACACTTGGCCTCGCACCTAACGCGTTTTGATGTAGAAGCAGATGCTGCTCTCGCACTCAAGAGTTCAACTCTGTCCCAGGAACTTGGGCCATTTAGTAGTATTTCGCGCTCTTTAAAACTCGATGCGCGAGTTCCCGGAAGTCGTGAGAACGAGCATCGTACATCAAGCATAATGTACGCATCGTTTAGGTGAAAGCTATATTATCTAGCGACACTTAAAGTGCATATTCATAGCTTACCTAACAATTATTCATAAGCGTAGGTAATGCAATTTAGATACTTACACGGGAATGCTGCCTGTACTTTTTATATGACTTGTTATTTAAAAATGATTGTCTCCCGTTTCATCGGGAACGTGAAGAGAAGAGAAAGTTTTGTTCCTTTTTAAGCTGAGGCAAAAAGTCAGCCTTTTGTCGTAGTCCTTCACGAGCGATTCAGTTGTTTTCGTTTTCATTGTTTTGCAAATAAGGAATTTGCAAAACAAGAATCGGCAAGGGTGGAGTCTCGGGTCAAAGGGGAGCGAAAGGTGGAGAGCAAGTGTGAGCGCATAAGTGAGTGGGACAGATTGGAGGGCTGGTAGGGTCTGGGTTGGAGATACGAAGGGAGGAGTATTCTGGGAATGCAGTAACGGACGAATGCGACAAACGGCAGTGTTATATATATATATATATAAATATATATATATTTATACACGTTGAAAGGCGAATGCTCGAGGTGCTGGATTGTGCTCTAGGCTTCGATGCGCCACCTTATTTGACATCTAAAACGAGAAACGACCACCTTATCACGCTCCCGTAGTCCTAGCAACTTTTGAAATCAATTTCCTCGACCGACCGCGATTTTTCTTTCACTCTCATAGCGACTTTCATTTTCAACTCCCGAACCATCACCCTAGGAATTCTCATTTTCTTCGACTCTTACTACGGTATATTTTTCTGACCTCAGTATTTTCGGTCGTCAGTATTTTTTGGAATCCATTTACGATGACTTTAAGTAAAGTAATTCCCATTATTTCAATATTTTTGAAGCTCATTTTTTATCGGTATAATAATTTTGTCATTTAGAATTTTTAATCGTCAGAAAGCAGAACACAATCATAAATATTTTCACAAATTAAAACATATTGTAAACTTTAACCGAATCCAACAAGTAAAACTATTTATTATAAAAACTACTTATCCTTTAAGTGCTTCAATTTTAAATATTAATTTAATGACTGCTAATTTACGTAACAATAAAAGTAACAGTATATAATCCCACTCAAAGCATATATTTCTATGCTATTCAGAAATAGATATTTCGATAAGATCGAAATATTTAAATACTTATAATTTTTGGTATTTTAAAGAAATTTTACAAGCTAATTAGAATTTTCTATGCTAAGCATTCAGCCTGTATGCCTAATTCATATTTCGCAAAAAATTGCTAGTAACGGTAGGCTTTGAAACCAGTAATTTTAATTATTTTATTTGACAAGCAGAAGCAGAGAACATATAAAAAACTTATTACTTATTAAATTTATAGCCCATTACAAATATGTACACCTACAATTTCATAAATATTGAAAGCACTATTAAAGTCTCTTCATCACGGAACAATAAAATATGACTCATAAAATTTATTCCAAAAAATATTTGTAGAGCAACAAGTGCAATATATTGTGCTAACTTTTAAAGAATATTCTTGGAAAAATAGTGATTTTATAGAGCATTTAAATACGAGTTCAAGTATTCTATAGAAATCGTTACTCGATCGATACTTTATATATTGGTTTCAAAAGTTTGCATAAGAGAAGAATGAATTCTCAAGGTAATAATATTTTAATACATTATATTTTAAATTAGTTATTCATTATTTGTGTATAGAAATTTTTATGTATTTTATATTTTTAATATGAAATATAAAAATTTTTTACGATTAATTGATGGTTGGATTTTAATAATAATTATCTTTTAATAATCAACTTATTTTTATAAATGTAATTTTTATAATTAACGAAAATAAAAAATAAAAAGGAAGATGCATTTCAAATTTTGAAATTCATACAATAATTAACATTAATAATATGAATAATAATTTATTAATACATGATATTAAAGAATCATTCTTTACTGTCAAAAAAAATATAGCTATTTTCAAGTATCCTTTTATATATAGTGTAACGAATCACTTTAAAGTTTAAAATTATCAGGCAAACTTTTGTTGCAACACCGACTGTTAAGAAACAAATATTTTCAAGAAATTATACTTTTTAAAACCGAATAAATTAAAAAAATATTACCTCTACAAAATCGAAGGTAATTTATCGTTGAAAATTAAACGCCAAACTTCTTCGAACAGATGATTCGTATTTAAGGGGACAAGCGTTTGTTTTGGTCGAGATCGATTAATTTTGATCGTAGATAGAAAAAAAAACATAACATGTAGCATTAATAAAAATTAAATATAATGAATTTAACATAATTAACATTTAACATTTTTTTAAAAAAGTACACAGATGTTTATATTTAGTGCACCGTCATGTCATACGCCCGTTACTGAGGCAATAATAAAGCAAAGTTATTTCCACTTATACTATACCAGATGCTAGTAGAAAGATAAACAACGTTTCTCTACTACTGTGTTCAAACTGCAATTGTAATACGACGATGTAATTCGATGTGTCATATCTACCACTACATGCCATATCCCACAATTCACGAAGCATGAGCTTATGGACAACGCCTTGTTAGTACTTATCACTTTACTGATACGGACTTACCGATATAAGTAACGTATTTGGATTATATATAGTAAAAATATTTAAATCCATTCATACGATTTACTTATTATTTGGATGTATTATAATTGTATTTTAAAAAAAAATTAAATCATTTAACATTCCATTTATATTTTATAACTTAATAATTTTTCGCTTAAATTAAGATTTCTGAAGTTTAAATTTTTTTTTTTTAATTTAATTTTTTTTTCCTCGGTAATTAATTTTCAGAATGTAAACACTAATGATTGGTTGAGCTGCTTATCTGGAACAAAGTTACTAAAAGTCTGATTTTAATTTTTAGACTTCTCGAGATATAGTAATAATGAATATATAATAATATAATAAATATACAACTTTTAAGAACACGGACTTTTTTGATGACATGAACACCGAGAAGTTAGAAACTCTTACAAGTTCATAAAGTTCATAAATAATAGAAGACTATAAATTTAAATTTATTTTTTTTTTTCACCTAGTAGTAAAATAATAAATGCATTAATGAGAATTAATGATTTTGATTTATAACAATGAATCATTTTTATGATTTTTAATTAATAATTATAAGAAAAATGTATAAAATTATATGAAACACAAATGTTTGTTATTATAATAATGCAGCGAATATGATTTTTATAATATTTACTTTTGCGTTTTTTCCCGTAGATAAATAATTATTCTATTTTATATAATTAAGGATGGAAGTTATAAAATCTAAAATCGTTTTTATATTTTGAAATGTATATATATATATATATATATATATATAACTACTATTATATCGATGTATATATTATAGTATAAAATTCTTTACATTATGATACATATTATATTTATAATAACTAATTTTATATTTTATTTTTAAACTTATGCTTTTAGTAATTGCTAAAAAAAAAGTGTCAGTTTTATTAATACGGTCCTATGTGAGGATTGCGGAAATATTTACAAGCTTATTTATTTTTGTTTTTTTAAATTCTTACATAAAATATAATTGGGGTTCCAACTTTATTTGAACAATAAATATTTAAACACATAAGTTATAACTTAAAGACAATTTTTGAAAATATTGTTTAACTTTTATACTTTGTTTTATACAAATTTAAAGATTAAAACTATATACAACTAGAAAGAACATAGTCTACGAATGGTTTAACAGATACATATATAGAGAATTTCTAATATTTAATATAAACAGTTTGCACATAAATCCTTATGAAATTGTAGGTTTTCACGAATAAATAATATACTATTTGCACTTAATATTAAACTCAGTTAAGAGAAAGTTAAATCTCATATTCCTATAGTAGTTTAGAACCATCACCTGGTGCCCATATGAAATAATAACTGTCACCTTAAAATATATAAATAATTACCTAATTTGCGTATAAAATAGTAAAATGAGCAATATTTTTAATTTTTTTCGATCTCCCTGTTACTACAAAAAAACTTGTGAAAAAACTTGGTGTGGTCATGAAAATGTAAATTCAACTCTATTTGCTCCACTATGTATCCATGAACTAGCCATAAAAATGTCTTTCAATGAATGTTTAATGAAAGAGTTTTTATCGATACAGATTTTTTTGAATTCCACACTATTTACTTCTCAAAATCATAAATCATACATCATAAATATTATGCCATAAAAATTTGAAAAGAATACTACGAACAAATACCGTAAATAAATTTTTTTCCTCTTTAAAGCTGTGAATATTATCAATATTTATATAAATAATTTATCTTTTCAATTTTATGTAAAAAATACCTGTATTTTGGTATTTCCCATTTTGATTTAATGATTTTAAGAAAATGGTATATAAATTATAACCTGTAATAAATTCATTACAATAAGATTGATTAGAATATATTGAAAAATATACAAGAAGCTAATAAGCTTATCTTTTACCAGGAACAAAATAATTACTTCGAACGTTGTAGTAATAAGTATCAAGTTGTGTACAGCCACCTGTAAGGTAAGAGCTACAATTAGTCTGACCGACATAATTTGTACAGTCATTAATTTGGGCATCGTCACTTTTCTTAATAATGCTTTAAAAATCTATATTGTTGTAATTCTGCTTTTCTGTCTTTCTTAGGAGTTTTGTCTCAATTCATGTATTGATAATTATACCTTGCACAATATCTTTTATCTAGTCTTTCATAAAGTATAGTTTTATATAGCACCTTTCTATTTTCACTTTCTTCTATTAATACCGCCTTAGTTATATATAGACGTGTAAGGCGTAATTTCATTGGTCCTGTACTGTCATAATTAGCCTATAAAGCTCATTAAAATTTAAGTGGTCTTGTTAAGAGTGCCTCATCTAGTCAATTTTTTTTTGCAGTATCTTTATGACTTATTATTATAGAGACTATACGAAAATATTATGAGACGGAATAATATATTTGTCTAAAAATCTCGTCATAAGTCCTGGTTTGGGCTCCCTGTCTATCACAATTTTATATTTCACCATTAAATGATTTATATACAATATTTACAATAGGTATATAAGGATTTTATCTTTAAAATTGTTCAATATCTTTCAATTCATGTTCAATTCATGTTCAATGTTCAAATTGTTCAATCTTTCAATTAACTTTTAGACCAATTAGATTTGTTATATTTATAAATTACCATACATTATTATTATACTGTACATGAAAAATTAATTATAATATTATGATGAGAAAAATTTTATTCCTTTAAGACGAAATTGTTTATTATATAATTATCAATTTATCAATTAAGAATTAACAGTTTAGAACAAAATAAAATTATATATTTAATAAAATCAAAATCTTTTTTAAATGTATACATAAACATCGTAATAAATTATACATATATATTATTAAACAGAAATATAACTTATTTTAGAAACAGACATTTATTTTTTATTTTACTTAGACATTAGACATTTTATCAAATTGGAGTGGCAAAAGGCAATTTTTTGTAATATCGACACATTGTCAGACAAAATTTAACAGACATATTTTCAGCATGATTCGAGGAATGTAGATCATAGTCTTTTAGCTTATTTTTATGACCTATTTTCTACGTGTAACATAATAATTTTTTATTTAAAAACTCTGTTAACAAAACCTTTTTTTTTTAAAGTACATCTTCGTTTTATTTTAAATAACTACTACACTCACAAATTTTTTTTTTTTACATTAAATTTTTTGTATATTCAAGATAATTTATTCTATATTAAGATTTTTGATTTTATGAATATGTTAAAATTTTTTTTAATAAAATATAGTATTAGACAATTAATATAATAATTTTTATATGAAATTTTAATGATTTACATATTCATATTAATGATCATGATATGTATATGTCACACATTACAAAATTTGTTTTTATTTAATCTAATATTTTATTAAATAAATTATAGGTAACCGAAATCGTGGTGAATAATAAGAGTAAACACTTAGTGGTAGTGGTGATCCTTAATTTTTTAATTCCATCCTTAAGAAATTTGATATTAGAGAAAGCAACATTTATATAATAGAATAAACGTAATTGGAGTACTAATGAAATTGATGTAATCATCATTTAAGTACATTCTTAATGAACTTGCTTTTAAACAAATTTCATGTTAATTCATGCTTAACTTCCAAAATAAGCAGATACATTGAATGGTGAAATAAAAATTGTATTTACTTAGAATATTTATATAACTTTTTAAATAATTTTTAAAACAATCTTTAAATATAAAGAACTGAAAAATTAAGCCCTAATTTCAAATATTCAAATTTTAATACTTAATATTCAACAATTATAATTAGCCCCGTTTTTTTTTCTTAACTGGCCTGAACTATCATACCTACTTGACACCATTCCATTAAATGCAATTCCTCGTATACAGAGAAGTACAGAGCTCAAAGATTCGGGTGAGAATGGAGAATTGGATTGCCCCTTACGATAAGAACTGCACTTCCATTTGCGTCAATGGATATTGTATTAGTGTGGTTGTAATCTCTATTTTCTTTGTCATTATCTCCATGGCAGTGAATCATAATGAAACAATGTATTATAGTTTCGTGGTTTAAATAGAAAAGTAAATGTAATCAAGCGGAGAAAAAATAAAAAAAGAATATTGTTATTTGCTTTTGTAATTGTAAATGGAAAATATGATATATTTATACTTTAGAAGTTTCTAAACAAAACAAATGTTTAATAAATACTTTTTTCGTTATTAATATAAGAATGTAGCATAATGCTTTACTTATTCTCTAAAAGGCATCAATATGGTCTGCTAAAGTAATATAATTCAATTTGTATTAAGATTATTATTCATTAGATTATCATTCATAAGATTCTTTACCGAGTCAATGGAGGAAATATGTAAACTATTTTTTCTTGCTGTAATACTTCTTTCTTTGACCTTGTAAATTTTTAGGTAAGAACAAATTGTTCGAAGATCTATCTGCGGATATAAACTGTTTATTTTTATCATTGAATACATCGCTTTAAACAAAAGATAAACTTTGTTAAAAAATAAATCTTTTATAAGGAAAAAAATTGTATTCCTTGTATTTATGTATGTAAGATGTGAATTATCGTTCTTATAAGTATTTATCTAGGTGAATTTTTTTCGTCTATGCGCTGTTTCCACACCCCTTTTTTAGAGGCTTGACGAAAATATGAAATGAAGGTATAACTTTCCAAAAATAGTTATCTTTCGTCCGAGAAGATTTAAATAAAAAATTAGTATTTCTCATTTTGTTGATAAAAAATGAAGTAATAAATAATATATGACGTGTAAGTTCAGACGGAAATAAAGAATGTTCGGTATATATGAAAAAGAAAACAATTAGTTGAAATTATATTGGAAAAATATTTTCGCATAAAATAATGGTGCATTTCACATTCATTTTTAAAAAGGTATGCACCTATGGAAGTTCACACAATTCTTCAAAGAATTTGAATTTTTTCGAGGTAATAATATTTATTACTATCGCTGATTCTTGTTATATTAAACTGTATTTTGTTATATTAAATTTTCATTTTGTCTACGCAGCCATTAGTTGTACCAGTAGTTCTTTAGCATCGCTAAGGAAACATCAATATGCAGAGGTAAAACTATGTGAATCATTTATTAGTAGAAGCGTCCTGATCAGTTCAGCGCTTTTGTTGGTATACAGTCTATGTCTAAAGTTCGCATCAGTAGGTCTGAATGCCTATTACATCTTAATACTAGAGCTCCTGCAGATACTATATATAATCTAACAAGTAGTCATTATCATAAATACTGCTTAAATAGCTTTATATCTGTTAATCTGATATATAACATCAATTTGCGAAGTACTGCAATTTAATAGTTTCAGAAATAGAAGGTGCATATTTGTAATTAGTTTAATACAAGAAGATGCAGCATCCATAAAGGAGATATTCTTTTCGAAATATAAAGAATCACTTACATGCAATAAACTTGTTGCGACGGGAGTGTAGTAGGAAGATGTGGGGTCGGAAGGATACGAACCACAAGTGACTGAATAACTGGCTGCTTAACTTGGATGACTGTTGGTTTTTAATCACGAAATTTGTTTTCATAAGTACATTATTAGTCTAATAGTATTTAAAACCCGTTTCCTATAACGAGAAAAAAGCCTTGGAATGCCCGTGAAATACAAAGACTTATAACAATTGGTATACCAATTTTAACAGTGAGCGCTCATTCGTTGTGACTCCTACTCTCTATTTCCAATGCGCGGCTCCTTTACGAAGTCTTTTAGATGTCAAGTCCGTGGCGGAATTCCACTGCGCCTGGCGATTCGGAGCTGTCAGCTCCGCACCCAGGGTTGGCTATACCCCGAAGAAATCCCACGCGTTCCTGGAATTAAGATGAGAAGCTCCGCAATCAGAGGACTTGACTAGACTTTCGACGGGGTATCGACGCACTCACTCGCCGCGTAAACACGAATTCCACCCACTTCCATTTGGGTTCACTTAGGTTCGAGGGTGTTCTTCGAGTAGTTATAAAGTAGACTCTGCCCTCCTTTTCGCCCCCCCCCTCTCGTCGAGCAATTTTCTACTCATCGCCAAACATCACCTCGGTGCCGAGTCCCCTGAACAGGTTTTGATTGCTCAAGAAAAAATCAGGTGTTATGAACATGTTTATTATAAGTGTATAAATAAATTACATTTATCATTAAAAACACAAAAAAAGAAAGCTTGTAATATTAATCGTCGGGTAGCCAACCTTGACTCTTTCTTTTCTTTTTTTCTGACATTTGATTTGTCTAAATGCCGACACATCATACTCTCGTTAACTAAATTATTGCTCTAATGAATCATTCCTAACTTTTTATGAGCTCCGACCTCCGCTGACCTCTGTGAGTAAGTAATTTAACTCTGAAATCGATCTCTACTGGCCAATACACACGTAAAAGAAATGTTAATTTATAAAAAAATTATTTGTTTTTAATTGCATTGAGGCCGTAATTTACGCATTAGAGAATTTGTCATAAAAATCACCGGCAAAATGACCCTACGTCAAGAAAAAGCTAATTTATTTGCTAATAATTTACGATGATTAGGCACATCGTGCCGATGAATGATCTTAGCCGGGATGTTTTTAAAAGCTTAATCTGCAAGTCTTCGATAAAGCAAAAGACTGGCGATGGACTGGCGGGGATTTAAGTCACTACGGTTGTCTGTGGCTATTGCGAATTAGTCTCGATGTAGAATTAGGCTGCCCTCACCTAGGCACGAAATATAAAGATTAATTGTCCATCAGAACTTTGGGTAGGTCTTTGGGTATGGTGGTCGTGGCTTGTTTAACGTCGTAATTATCCACGTGTGCATTGACGTCTAGACGATCCTAGACGTTTACGGATCGTACGCTTAAAAGGCCTCATTTTCAAGAAGAGGAGTTACTCACGGATATCTGCCCGTACCTCGCACGGACACTTAGAAAACGTCGAGGCTCATGAAGATAGCTTGGTCACTCTCCTAACTTGTGACCGCTTAGGGAATGTTTCTCTGTAGCACGAGGTGGTGTCGTAGCTCAGTCAACTCTTGTAGTTCGGGTGACCTTACCCGCTCTTCCTGCAATTCATCATAAAAGGTCGATTTTCAGTGTTAGGTTACTGTGGCCAATAATTGTAAGTGTGGCAAGACCACGCCACTACGTAATTATTTTCAAAGTGGTTCTACATGATAAAGTATCCCCTTTCCCCGCATGCCATTCATCCTTTATACCGTCAGTTAGTTATATCATGGATTACAAGGAAACAATTCAGGCTTAGTTTCCAATTTTTATAATATTAATGAGATTCTTGATGTTAAAATGAGTAAATTTTACTCGTCATTTTGTTGAAGTTCCATCTTGTACAAATGACAATGTACGATTATTTGAAAGAAAAGTTAAATTCAAATTGTTAAAAATTATCCATATTTTTAGTGCGATTACATTCAGAATACTTGGCTTTTCCATTTTCGAACGTCCTTTATCGTTCGGGTGAACACATTTTTTAAGGATAGTTGCCTTTCTCATTTTCAATTTCTAATTGCGAAATAATTGTACAAAATGGAAACATTTTGATAAAATGTAATTTCAGAATTTATAATACTGCCTGCAACCATCCGAAAATTCTGTATTGTACTAGTGCAATTTCGTAATTTAAAAATACTTACACGCGCTTGAATACCAACGCTATCTGATCGTATGTAGGCTTTTTTAATAACTCCCAGGCAACAGCGTCATTCAAGAGTTTCAATTTTCCTTGCTGGTATGTATATTTAACATGAAAGAAGGCAATGAGTTCTTGAGTTTGATCAAATCCAAGATCATTACGAATGGCTACCCTAAGTGAATTAATGAAATTCCATCATGATTCGTACGAAACGCTAAATTTAAGTAACTGTAATGTAAGCAAGTTGTTTGAAGTTTCGACGATAAAATATTTTTTATATTTTGCGCTATTTACTTACATGTTTTAATTTTCAAAAAAAATAAACATATCTCACACATTTCGTCAGCTCGTTCCTTGAAATATTCGTGCAGAGTTTGTTTCTACTTACATTTTAACACATGTTTCTAACCCGAGCTTAAATATTTCATATCGTAGTGATAAATTTAATAACTTGTTACTATTTTAAATACATCTGTAAAACTTTAAACAAATGCCAGTTTTCTTATTGCTTCTTGAATGAGTAGAAGATCCTTTAATTCACCAATTAATATTTTTTTTTGTAATTTTTTAAATATTTTTGTGAAATAAAATAAATGTTTTACCCGGCCAATCAGTCACGGAAGCCAAGGGAAGTGGTGTCACGAAGAATATTGAAGAATTTTGAACGCGCATTGAGCGTGACTCATCCCGTCGTTGCCTTGCTATTGCATTTATTGAATGATGATCTACTTACATTGGCGTCATTGGCAGTAGATTAGCTTCCTTCCTTCGATGGTTCCTTCGATTGCTTTTGCGAATATCTCCTTTAGCCTAAAAAAAAATGATTTTGTTGACCGCTTGTAAATGATGTTGGCTTTTGTTTAAATCTGATTTACATTCATTGAACTTTCTGCGATACTTATTCTCCTTTAATTTTAATTTTAATTTAATTTTAATGAAGGTTTTTTGTAATTTTATTATTTCGTGTAAACTTATATAAACATCAATATAAACAATATAAACGTTGCATTAAAAACTTTCTATGATATTTAATTAATTTTAATCAAACGTTAACGTTGAATTCGGGTTTTAATTTGTTTACTTAAGTTCTTGTAATATAAGTTTTAGTTAACAAAATTGTTTATAATATAATTATTTCTCTATAAAGGTCCTCTTGCTAATGTATACCAAGCGAAGACCAGGTATTTTTGCTTTTTAAAAATCAATTACTAAAAAAAGGCTAGATTTTTTTACATTGTTGATTTTTCATTATTGCCTTCTTATGATGCGTTTTATAATCGCTTTAATATAGTATTGCGTAAGATTTATTTTTATTTAAATGTTAAAATTAAATTGAAATTTTTTCAATGTTTTATATATTTACATTTAATTTATATAATTATAAGCTAATTAGATGTATGAATATATATTTATAATTAATTGCCAATTAGTTGATTGTATATTTTGCTCAAGTTTCACTGTATAGATATCTCAGTATTTATTACTATCCTTATAAAATTTATTGCAAACCCTTGTAATTTTTCCCATAATTATCATTATAGGAATAAGCAGTGTAAAATGAAAATTATTTACATTGTAGGTGTTATTGTTCAAATTGTGGCATTATTAAAATATTACTTATAGTCTTATATATGCATAGTTTAATATATTATATACATTAGATCTATTTTAAGCGAGCTTATAATTTAGTTATTTCAATTGACAATGTTCCAGATTTCTATGCTGATAGCTTGTATTATAACTGAAATGGATTTTGATTTCTGTTTGAAGTCCTAAAAACAGATAGGTGAACTAAAATGAGATTTAAGATTTTTTATCATTTATAAATGTAAGTAAAAAGTTAAAAAAATTTGTTTAATATAATTTAATATTAAGTATGCATACTTTAATACATTATTGTAATGCAAGGTGCCATATAAATATAACATTTAAATGAAAATAATTAATATAAGCGAGAGGCTTAAACGAGGTGTAAAACTCTATATGCAGAGAAGATGCGAGAGAAATATTGAGTAAAACTGGGACAAAATTTTAAAAGGTTTCAAAGTGAACTTTTTTTAGTAATTCCATGATGTGGACGAGTCATAAGGAGTCATAAGAACATGTCCTTCCTTTCAAAACGGCATTATTTTATAATAGTAATTAAACGACTGTTGTAAATACGTATATAAATTAAGTACAATAGGTATCTGTTGTTTATTTAATTATTGGCCATAAGTAATAATAACAATAATTTAATATTTTTAGTAAACAATATATATGCGCGAATTTTTAATAAAATAAAACTATTAATTAAAAAATATTTTTTAAACCCTCATAAAAATTATTGTTTATTGGCAGGTATATAAAATTTATCAAACCCTTCTTTCTTTCTCTTCCTTAATTCATGAGTTCCAGCTCTACTAAATTTCCAAGTATTTTATGTAAAAATCAACTTTCATTATAAAGTTTAATTACATTAACATTTTTAACGAGAGACTATTTTACTTAATTTTTTAACAGAACTTAAACATGAATGTGAAAGAATCATGAAATGTTTTGTCAAGCATTATTTTATCCCTAACTTTCTTAGCAATTAAAGCTTGAATTACTCGAAAGTTTAAAAATATATTTTCTTATGTATTATGTACTTTGACTGTAATTATTGTAATATCAATGATTCGTTTATGATTTTTATAATATACAATATATTGTATTTAATATTTTCAAATCAAATAGATATTTACAATAATTTTTTATTGTGAAACATTTATTTAATTTACTCAGATACAGAACATTATATATTGAAAAATGTAACACATTACGAATTTAATTATATAAAACTTTGTCCAACAGTTTAACAACGTTTTGCAACAACAAATTTTCTCAATAATCATTTTCCTTCTGTTCTGTTAATTGTTGTAGTATATTTTTAAATTCTTCGAGTGGACATATATTAATTTTATAAAATTTCTTTACATTGGTAAATATCTTTATTTTGTTTATACATTTTTTATACAATTTATATTTTCATTGAAATATTTTATCTACAAATATATACTCTCAATAAATAATGAGGCATCGCATTCGACCCGGATCATATAGGACTGTGCTAGTTCATTTCCATTGTAAATATCATGTGTAAATATTCGCCTCGAAAACAAATCATTTATACGATAATTTAAGAAAATTCTGTTATTTGAAATACAATGTCATTTAATCGAAAATAGAAATTTACTAATTTAAAAACTTTTGTTTCGTGTACACAATAAAAATATTAATTTTTATGTTAGTAACAGCTTGATTGATATTTTCATGTTAAATTTAATTATTGAAAATACTAGTTTCATTCTTGTTCCAATGTAAACATCATTTTTCTGTATTTTATTCATTTACTAATTTAAAAATTTATTTTTATGTTTTTTTAAACATAAAAGTGATTCAGCACACGAAAGAAGGATGGCTGAGCGAATAAGAGATTTAGAATGGTAAGACGGAATAAAGAGAAAATAAAGAGTAAAGAAAGCAGAGAGAGGCAGTTAGGTTGAACGAGAATGAAATAGTAGAGATTAAGGAGGCATTTATGGTGTCGGCGGGAAAGGAGAAGGAACACGTAGTGACAAAATTAAAGGATTGGGAGATGAACCCCGAGGTAACGAGTAATAAGAAAAATTTAAAAACAGCCATGTTCATTTAGAGTTAATTTGACTTTCAAGAAAATGAAATAAAATAGGAAGTGAGGAAAAGGTTGTTCGAAGAGAGGAAGAATGCTAACAATGCAAGGTTGGCTATCTAAAAGTTTTAGAGAAGTTCAGCTAAGAAAAAGAAAGTGAATAGAAAAGGGGAGTTAAACGGGATACGGTGGAATGTGGCAGAAGTGAACAATAAAGAGTTTTGAGATTTTTAAAAGGTACGATGCGATGGATTTGACAGAGACCTAATTAGAAGAAAATGATTATGTAAGATTAAAACTAGAAAATGTAATTTTACAGTATGGAAATTTAAGAAACGAAAGGCAAAAGGAGGAATTCTACCGAGGATAATAAAATTGGTACGTTCAACAAAACACGATGAACTGAGTAAGACAATTGTGTGTTAAACTATAAGATTTAACGGGGAAAAATGAAATGTGGAGATGGTGCATGGTGAAGGGGTGAAAGAGTTGTTTAAAGTTATTAAAAATTGAATAGTCGAAGAAGCAAAAGTGGTAACACTGAGAAGGAATCGGAATTCAAAGACAGCATACAGAGGGAGATTAGTAAGTTTGAAGGATAACGGATAGGAAAGAAATAAAGGATAAGACTGTCAATATGGAAGGAAGTTTTAATAAAGAAGTTTAAGAAAGAAGGTGGAAGATTATAATTTGAACGAAAGGTGAGATAAGAGATAGTACGTTAGAGGATAAGATTAGAGAGTTAATGATTAGAGAGACAATGTAAAAGTGATTGACCAGACCTTCGAAGAGTTAAGGATAATTGATAAAGTATTGACAGACTATTTCCTATTGAAGATAAAGATTAGGCTGGAAAGTTCAATAGAATGAATTTTATGGAAGGATAGGAGGGAATAGTGCCAGGAAAAGGAAATGTAAAAAAAATATTGTTTGGAATTTTATAAAATTTATAAATATAAAATTTTTTTATAAGTTTCGTAAAATTTTGAAACCTATTAAAAAAATTTATGGAAACAACAAAGTATAGTAAGACCGAAATATATATTGGAAAATGGATTGAGTTTTTGAATTGAAAGATTTTAAGGCAGAGAGGGGAGAATAGTATAGAAGAATACGAGGAAAAAAGAAAAAGAAGGCTGTATGCATCGGTGTTGAAAAAAGGAAGGAAGGAAGAATTTTCCTTTTGAAAACCAAATAGGATACAGGAAATGCAGGAAGGGAATTGAGGCTGTATAGGTATTAAACCATGTACTGGTCAAGAAAGATTTATACGATTCCTTTAATAAATAGATAGGATAATCTTCGAGGATGCGTTAGGTAGACGAGGGATGAGTTTTGGGATATAGAGGGTTGTGATGTACTCATACAGAGACGACATTTATAGCAAAAAGTAATAGTCAATATGGGAGAGAGTTCTGGATGAATAGGGACTCCAACAGGGTTGTCCTATAACTACACTATTAATAAAAGCGTATATAGCGAGCCTAGAAATGGAGATAAGGAGATAATAGGGCGGAGAGTTGTGATAGGAAGAGAAAATATATGAATGCTTTTAAATGAAGTTGACATTGTCTAAATAGTGTTCATGGATGAGGAGCTGAAAGGTATACTGAGGAGATTCGAAATACTATATTTAGAAAGATATTTGAAAAGAGAGTCAATAAGAGAAATAAAAGAGGTTGGAAATAGAAAAATGCAGAATTAGAAGAAGTTATAGCAACGCACAAAAAAGATACAGAGCATAATGAAGGACACTCGAAGGATTTGAGAAATTTTTAATGATAAATGGAAAAAACAGAGAGGTTTTTCAAGGCTTTAGAATAAAGTAAGCTTTAATGAATAAAATAAAAATCCTGTATGGAACAGAAATGTGAGAATGATTGTGGTCTAAATGCACTAAAAAGAAAATACATAAGATGATGACCAAGGTTAGAGAAAATAATGCCAAACTAAATAGTCATGAAGGGAATGAGAGTGGAAGATATATGCATTAGGAAGAGTGTAAAGTGTGATTGCAAATCAAAACAAGGTAAAAAGAGGTTGGTTATGCAAGCAATAGCAGAAAGAGAGAGATAGGGGGTCTAGGAAAGGATATGAGGGAAAGTGGGCAAAGGCAAGGATTTTAATGTTACGAGAATGCATGGCAAAGGAGGTGGTCCAGGAGGTAAGGAGAAAAAGAGAAGAGATTTAGAAGAAGCTTATAGAGGCCATGAAGGAGAAAGTAAGGAAAGTCAGAAGAAAAATAGTTGGAAGCAATAAATGTAACTCCTGGTATAAAGATATAAAGACAAATGATATTCCATAATATCTAAACGAATGAATAAAGTAAAAACAAAGGAAGGATAGTAAGATTTAGATATGGAAATAAGATTAGGGATAGAAAATACCGGGATAAGGAAGACGTCAGGAATACCGGATATGTGGACGGAGGCTGAAATCAATGGAGTACTTAGCGACGGTGCATGAAGGCATAAGGGACGTGAAAAACTTAAAAATAATTATGGCTGAAAAAGAAATGAGGCTGGATCTGGTGAAGAGGATAAGAAAAAAGATAAATTACTGAAGGTTATAGTGACTAATAAATTGTTAAGCTTAAGTTCTAAGTTTTAATTGTTTTATAAATTTATTTTTTCATTTTTAGCGAAACAGCTTTAAGTTAGAATATTAATACTATATAAATTGGCTGTTAAACCATATATAAAATAATGCGTGCAGGTTAATTATATCCATTAATGATTGCAGTTGCGCATAAATAAAGCGCAAATTAATATATACATATACAGATGCATATTTCTAGTTATTATTGTATTTTACGTGCAGTTTATTAACAATATATATATAGATATGATTTATTAATTATAATTAAATATATTTAAATTATAATTTATAAAATTTAATACAATTAAAGGCTTATGTATAAAAATCATTCAAAATTAAACAGTCATCACGCAATAGTTTTATTAAATTTCATGAAGATTTCAATAAAATCAAAGATATTCCTACATTTATTTTTTATCAACAGTTTTCAAAATTCATATATATAGCATACTTATATTATTGAAAATATTCAATAATTCAAATAATCAATAGTTTATGACTTTTAAAAATTTAAAGTTCATTTTGATCATGTTATATTATTGGTTTGATTATTATTATATAATATATATTATTCGATTGTTATATTGAAAAAGTAACTATCTATTAAGACAAATATAATCATAAATACTATTCAATAAATGTTATTCTCAAATAGAAAAAATATTCGAATCAGTTTTTACAATGGCTTTAATTTGTAACTATTAAAAATTAATTGAAGTGCCTGCAATTAAATACTAGTATAAAACGTGTTTTTTATGTATTATAATAAATTGGACTACGCGATACTTCCATTAAACTTAATGCAGCCAATATCTTTTAATGTGTTTTCTACAAATGTATTAACAATTTATTAAATATTTAATCTTATGATTGTCAATATCAAAATGTATTTATAGTTGCGTAGATGATACTATAAGTATTTTTTACTAAATTTTATTACTTTTTTTACTTATATAAAATGAGAATCAGTTAACCTTCTAATATTAAAATAGTTACACGATGATTTAATTATTAAATTGTTTGGTTCTACTTTTATATACACTATTTTAAGTATGAGCAAATTGCAGCGTTAACAGATTAAATCAATATTTTTACGATTTCGTTCATAATTTTATTTGAAAGTGCTATTTCTAATAAAGCACCAGAGCGCATAGAAAATTGGATGCCTGTTATTTATTCTACTAAAATGTTTATGAAATTCTAAGTAATCAAAATGGTAAACGAGAATATAAAATTTCTTATCAATAAATCAATATGATCGAGGTTATGTCTATCACATTGATAGCATTAAAGTACTGAGTTTTCTTCTCTTACAATTTTGAAACGAATCTTTGTTTTCGTATATTCATTGACAAGTGCATCCGTATGGCCATATTTTTATCTCTTTTTCTCTCTCAGCTCTATTTCAGTATCTCTTTTTTGCTTTCTCTCCCTTTCTCCCATTAATATCCTCGACTCTTCACTAGCTGTCCGGTCGTGGACTAAAATGAAAATACCGGCGAACTCGTGTTCAATCGATTTTTCATTTTCGAATCAATATTGGCATTTCACAGGACGGCTCAAATAGCATTTTTAACATAATAAAAGGACTTAGGGTCAGTCGCAGATGAGACTAAAGAAGAAGATATGCTCTGTCAGACAAATACTTGTGCACGTAATCGATCACAATTAACAAGAGGTTGACACATTGAAAAGAATTCGACCAAATAGCATTAGATATAGTGGGTCGACGTAAGTATGAGCTTTGGGAAAGCGAGATGTGCATTCCGTCGAAGGGAGGGGTGCATAATTTCCGAAGTGTGTGCACTCGTTTGGCAATGACTTTTGGAAGCAGGAGATTGAATTTAAATTCTGAAGTGGACATTTTTGTCGTCATTTTTTAAAAATATTATTTGGAGATATATATATATATATATATATATATATATATAATCAGAGTGTATATACGAATAATGCAGTGTGTATAAATTCAATTAAAGCAACATTTTTATTAGACTACGGATTTTTTTCCTATTTAAAATCAGTGAAATTCTTAGAAAATAAAGTAAAAACTAATTGTAAGGGAAAAAAGCTTTAATATGTAAATTTATGTGCATGAATTTATTTTTGAAAATATTAATTTGAAGATATTACTTATTACTATTTACGTGCTATTGGAAATAAGTACGAAATGGAAATTTACCAACTGTTTGAAATAAACGAAAAATATTGTTCTAATCTTAAACTGATCCAAGAAAACTAATCTAATGATACATTCTAATGTACAATACGAAATCGATTAAACCCGAATGTCTAACAACTAGAGCTTTTGGCTAAGATAATAAAATGTAACTAAAATAATTATTGCAATGATTTAAATGTATTTTTTCACAATTAAAGGAACACATATTTATTAAAAATCAGTCGTTTATACAGTAAAGAGTAACAATTGATATAGCAGTTAATAACTATTTTTACTCTGTATGTACCGTATCGGATGTGAATCGCATCTCTATTTCAACTATAGCCTCGTCTAGGATCAATTAGCGGTTAATTAGCGAATAAAAGGTCATAATTTAGATTTGGAAGAGGAACATGGCGCGAACAGTCTGCGATTTATAAAAGCAGCTCCACAATTCGTAATAATGACACTCTTCACATGCTCGGGTTCGCGTGCTCGGAAAGCCTCTGCTTTGCAACTCTCGTGCACGATTCGAGCTGCCCTTACGTAATTAGGAGGCGTTGAGCTTGTCATCCTTGACGTCTCGCATCCGAACGAGACTCGGGAATTCCCAGTCGCGGCGAGAGACGAGTGAGACAGGCCGAAATCGCAGCAAAGAAACAAAAAATGCTTTCGTACTGACCGATACTAACGAGGAATCGCGTGCGAAGCCAATTCTAACAGAGAGCTCGCGTTGCAGGATGCACGCACCGAGTGGCTTCTTCGTGGCTCTGAATTCAAGTCAGTCGGCAATTTCTGGTCGCCCCACGGCTGATTCGCTCTTTTTGCGAATGAGCGGCGCACATCTAATGGATCATTATAGCGATCTACTGGAGACGGTCCTCTACATATCGTTTGCGGTGTCGATGCAGCCTCCGAATTCACGGTTCCTCTGCATATCGAGCCCATCATCGGTACTCTCCTTTTGTTCAAATATCCAGTCTACTTGCGACTCCAGTAGCTCACCTTCATCGGGCTGGAAATCTATTATTTCTGTCCGAGTCTCCGTCGATTCTTAGGGGCTATGCTCATTACAATTTAATAGCCGATAAACTATCCGTGGCTGTAAGAATTCACCTTCAAACTGACACATCTAAATAAATAATACATGCATGCACGCTGCTGCTCTGAAGATAACGTCCTACGTGTTGGCTCATTTATTAAGCATACTTATAATGAAAGTATGAAGCAATTGGTAAATAATATGACCTTAATGACGACTTTTCATTATGGGAATGAACTCCAGATTATTATTTTACTACGCGATCATCTTTGAATACTTAAAGATTCCAATAAATTATATTCCATATGCATCGTATACGTATAACCCCTTTTAATTAGCATTTTGATGACTATAATTAATTTTTTTATCCAATACTTGATTATATTTTTGAACGATAAAAATTATTTTGTAAGCCTTGGCCATTATCTATCTACTTATGATTAATATTGATTTATAAAAGTACGTTTATCATTCAGTTTTAAATTAACGATATTTACTTACATCGTATTGGCGATGAACATTCTCCGTAGTTCATGACAATGAATTTAATTTATAAGGGCATTACTTTTAAAAACAAATATCACATGTGGTAAAATTAAGGGCTATAAAACTAGGAAAATAAAACCTTTTTTGCCTTTATATTCAGCTGATAGCGCCGTTGTATGAAATCTAGCCTACAAAGTTCACGTATGTTCTTAATCCCGATGTGCCTTGAGTATAAAACCCTCGATGAAGATTACTGACGCATTTACATAAGTTGTAAAAGAGTTGGACGCATTAACGATCCTCAATATAAGAAATTGATCGGTAAAATAGGTGTTGGAGGTACTAGTGTATAGTAAATGTAATAAGAATTCGCAAAATTTCGGAAGTTAAGTAATCATTTTAGAGCCCGGTAACCGAGTGCTCTGTAATAGATTAGGAAGAAAGGGGCAGTAGTCGGCTTTTTTTTTATTTTATGACACACTTTCGAAGTTTATGCGATGATTAAAATCAAGCACTATTAATTTAAAATAATTTTTTTCTAAGAATATAATTAGTTATCTACTTGTTTGTCACTTAAGGAAAATGAGCAAATATATTCACATATTTGAATTATTCATTAATACTTTTAAATACATATTCATCAATTATTATTTAAATTTACAATGAATCACATCGGACGATAGCAGTGTACTTCTCATTGGACTATGTTTTATTTTCCTGAATTTTAAGCCTTTGATTATTAAAAAGGAAAATTTTATAAATGCGTTGTCACTGCTTGAATTTTATTTAATATGATTTTATGTTTTCTAATGTTTTATAAAAAAAATATTAATGTTAATAAATAGAATAAGTTGAGCTTATAATGAATCACATTTAATACAAATATTTTTAAAGTTTTTGCACATTGTAGCAATTTTAAAACTTTATGAAAACTATGTATGAACTACGACGAACAATTATATTCTATATGAAACAATTATGAATTTATAGCTTTAATGTTTGACGTTGTTATGAAACTCTTGAGCAATTTATGTCAAACTATTACACAACAGCCATATCTATGGCAAACGGTTACTTATAATTATTTTCCCAATTCTTCATCATAAATTACTTGTTGAATGATCTTATTCAGTTGTTATGTCGGAATTGAAATTTATCCAAATCTGTAGAAAATATTTTAGATAATTATATTTTATCAGTACAAATATAGTAAAATTTTAGATTCCGACATAAAATACATATTACATTGGGATACGTATATTAAATCGATTTACTAAAATATCAGTTGACCTTTGCACTTAATATTTTTGATTAAATTATCCAATATTGATTCGTTCTTCTTTCGGCGGTCATTTCTCTGAAATATTGAAAATAAATATAAGAAATTCATAACGGAAATGTGATATTGTTATTTGAGTATTTTATTTTCAATGATAATTATTAAGTGAAATTTAACCAAATTGGTTGATGAAAAAATGACGAAAAAGGATTGGGTAAGTTATTAATTATAAGGCCACATAAGACAATTTGCACTTTTTTACAATTCATCCTGACATTTCGTACAGGCCTGTATTGGCATTCATCTAGTCTCAATGGGGAGTATTTTTCACTTTGACTCTTATGCATATCTACATATCGTATATCAATCTCTCGATATTCAGAATTCACATTGGAAGCATACTTAACTGCAGTGGCAATGTAACTGGGATTGGTCCTGAAAACGCCTCCAGACATTTTCGCACTGCTAGGCAAAACTTTCCATATCGCGCTGTGGCACAGCTACCGAACAGAGAAGAACGCTTAAAGTTCATAAAGCGCGCCCTCGGCATCGGTACACTTGACGTCGCCTTGGGAATTCAACGATCCTCCGCCTGTCATCGTATCATCTCGCCTCGTATAAATGCATTAAAGGCACGTGGTAGGGGGAGAAGGGCGCCTCGCTGAGCCACCGCGAGGCGAAAATGCCCTGAACTACGTGCCAGGGTACGAGTACACTTAGGAATATCCCTTGACGCAGGCTGACTGCCTAGAAAATTTATTAATAGTTGGCACTTAAGAGTTTCATTAAGTCACAAGCGCTCGATCACTGCCACATTTTCCAGTTCTATCCCAATTTGTTGGGTCCACCTACTGCCGACCTACGTGCACTTGTACGAGGATATTTATGCGTGTTCTTACGTCTAGCTGAGGGCTATGTAACGCGGGAAAGGAAGAGGGGGCGGACATAGAGAGATTGAGCAGGTCACTGATAACGTTTTATCGGCGCTTTATCTACAGACGAAGTGCCGCGTAATTCATGCTGCTCTGCCCAGCAAAGATCGAGAGAAGGGCAACAAGTGCACGAGTTTTAATTATCTCCATATCTTAAATGCAGCGTAGATGGGCGAGACTTTCGTCTGACTTGTAAATGATGTGCTTTTCTTTTTTTATTTCTATTCTTATTTTCAATTGTCCGCGCATCTTCTAATTCTGGAGAAATACCAATAGGTCAAATGCAAATTTATAAATAAAAAATGATCAACAAATAGTCAAAATTGGCTTTAACTTCTAATTTGGTTGAAAAAAACTTAGACAAGCAATCTGATAAATATAATCGTTCTTTTTTTATCGAAAAAAGCTAAACTGTCCTTAATTACATTTATTAATTACTATGTTAATGTAGTTAGAAATCAGATAATTTTTTTTTATTATTTATAAACAAATAAAATAATTAAGTTATCTCGATCAATCCACTCAGTCATAGTCTAAATATGATGTCTAAATGTGATGCTATTTCATAGCATTTTAAAAGGGTGATCTCTTTTTATTAGATCCTGGGTCGAATTATCATTCTCTAACAATATGGTAGTATGCTATATGATGTTGGAAACCGAAAGTTTAAAATTTAGTAGAATTTGCTAACTATATGTTACATAATATATGAAATATTTAATTTTAATGCTTATTATATCTAAATTAAATTAAGTTTTAGTTTAATCTAATTACTTGAGGCAGCCATTGAATTGACTAATTAACTTCTACGAATTTTTTCGTGTCGTTCAGCATTTTAAATTTTTAGGAAATGTTATCGAATAACTTAATTTAATATTAAAATTGTTTGAAAATTAATATTTTTGAAATTATCAATAATTTTTCAATTTCCAAAATAAATATGTAGGTATTTTGGAAGAGAGAAAAAATATTGAAAAAGAGATAATCTTATTCGTGTAACTCTTACTTGTTATTTAAATTTTTAACTATTTATCAGTGATTAACAAATTTTTTCTACCATAATCATAGATAACAATGTATTACATAATAATATATTATAACGTTTAATGAAACATTTATTTACTTAAGTATCATGTATTCACTTTAAAAATATTATAAATCACAAAATAAGTTTTTTTATAAAAAAAAATTTCTCAAAAGTTATAAAAACAATCAGGTTTCTATACCACCGTATTTAAAAAAAAGTAGTAATAGCTTATAAATTACTGGTATTAAATTGAAACTTTCATCGATTGAGTGGTTCATTCTACGCAATTCTGAATCTGTGTATGTCACAATTACAAATTGTTACAATACTCTCTAATCCTTGTTATGACAGGAGTGAAACTGAATCATTAATAGTTCAGAGAATGGTATTCTATTTCAGGATTGATTTGGAATAACAAATTACTTGTGACTAATCCTGTCCTCAGTAATACACGCCATTATGGTGCTTTTAACTCTATGGTAAAGTTCAATACACAATGTAGGCATAGATTTATTTAAAATAATATTTAAAATGAAGAATGAAATTCAATATAAAATTGAATGTTTTATCATGGAGAATAATTATTTATTTTGAACAAAAACAATGAACTCCCACAACTCTTCTCTCAAGTATGTCAATTTGTATTTGACTG
This sequence comes from Kradibia gibbosae, assembly GCA_018907135.1. Lineage (NCBI taxonomy): Eukaryota > Metazoa > Arthropoda > Insecta > Hymenoptera > Agaonidae > Kradibia > Kradibia gibbosae. The sequence goes on along the minus strand of JACCHX010000001.1, from coordinate 29,076,680 downwards.
AATTTACTCAGGTGCAATAAATAATTTTTTTTTTCATTTTTTCAAATATTGTATTCTACGAAAAATGCAGTTTTTGTGTAAAATATATATTTACAATAGGAGTGAAATTCATTTTGGGTTAGATAGTTCTGGAGACTTCGTGATTAATATATATATGTATATGTATATGTATATGTATATGTATATATATGCATTCATATATTGAGGGAAAGCAAAAGGGTGTCCCGTGTTAGATTTTTCGTATATTGTATTGAAACAATCATAGTCGCATGAGTAAATATACATATTCCAGAACATTTAAAAAAAAAATACAAAAAAGATTCTCCCGCTCAAAATTTTTCACTTTTTATATTTGCAATATGTAATATAACTAATTTATTTCTTATTATTTTGTATAAGATAAATAATCGTATTCTCAAGTGAATAAAAGCTATTAAGGTTCATTGTAAAAATTTTTTGTTTTTTTTTGTTTTTTCTGGGTTTGATTTAGACGTTTAGCGGCCCCAGTGTTCACGGCATGGGACGATTAAAGGAAATGTTAGAAAATAAATAAATAAATGCAATGTATGTTAAAATTTAGTCCTTGCACTCAGTGTCGCTGCCCTCCCCGCTACATTTTTTTCTATAAAATATTATAAACGATCACATTTAGACAACATCATTCTTTCTCTTGCGACTTTCGGTGTTTACAGTTTTCAGGAAATCATAATATTCGCAAGTTATAAATTTTCCCAAATACTATAGATTTCATCGACTTATAGTACAAAATTTTCAAATTCGCCGATGGATAGAGGCCAAACCCGCTAGCGCTTAATATTTGTGCGGTGATAAAATCTTAAAAGATTAGAGATCCGCGGGATGAAGGGACAGGACAAGGAGAAATATCGGCCTTGGCGTCAACTAATGGCCTTTATATCAATGGGGCTACAAAATATTTACTAGTCTCTGCTGGATGAGAAGAGCGAAAAGGGCAGTCCTTACGCGCCGTGGAGTCTACTGCAGTCGCGACGAGAGAGAAAACTCGAGGAGGTCCTCCATGCGTCCCCTATCTATTATTGTTGGCTTCTGTTGGAGTCCTACTTGATTGCGTCACCTCGCAGAATCTCGTGGCCCTTCACCTCCAAGAAGTTGTTATAAGGCGGCCTCCGCGTCTTGCGTTCGTTCTTTTTATCTCCTCCTTCTTTTCTTTAATTGGTATTAATTGCCGTTGGTCGATGTTTGCCACAAACGTTGATCTCACGATATGAATTTTTGGCTTCAAGGACACAATTCTTTTGCGTCCAACTGGACGCCCAAGTATCGCTTTTCGCGCGTCTGCATTTTCCACCGCTAACTCATCTACAGTTCGGCATCTTTTACAAAATAGTTTCTTTTACAAAAGCATTATTTACAGGTTTTTTAATTGTAACGATGCCTGAATTCGAAGGCGATACTTCGAGAATTTAAATCTTGCAAGACTTTTTAAATGGAGATACAAAAATTTTATTGGATTTATTAGATATAAAATCAATATATATTTCAATAATCATCAATATATATATATATATATATATATATATCAATAAATAATTAAAATTATGTAAAACAACAAAGGCAAAAATAAAAAGGTTGAGTTGTAATTATTGTAAAAATTATGTATCTTATGCATTCGTATTTAACCAAGAAATGTAAAATAAAATTAATTAACCTAAAATATAATTTAGCGCAATATATCCAGCACAATAAAAATCTTGTCGAATTCGATTTGATCACGTATTTGTTCATCATTATAAAAAAATGTATAATAGCATTGCGTCACAGACCCAGAGTAGCTTCAGTAATAAATAGTGAGACATCTCGATTCAGGTCGCGTCAACTTTATGAACTAAGCTAGAGATGGTTGTTCGACTATTGCCGAAGGCAACACCTACTGAAGCGTCGACATCATTCGCTGAGCCGTAAAATCGAACAAGATCGGGGAATGCGAATCGATCACAGGGGGATGGAAGTATGAACTGATACCGCGCAAATAGAGGAATAGCTGGAATCTACGGAAATTCTCTCTCTAAATGTATATTTGCAAGCATCTATACTTCTTAGCCATTGGTCACAGGACTCCTCTGTTTATTTGAAGGTCAATTGGCGTGAGAATATTAAACATTTGATCAATGTTCACGGAATTGCAACTGTCTTGGATATTTTCAATCTGCTCGATAATTATGACAAGATAATTCAACTATGTTTCTGGAAATTCTAGCTTACATTAATGAACAACTTGTTTGTTCCTGGTATCTTTACGACAATTACCTCTGACAAACTTCAATTATACGAGTACATAACGTTGAATCTCCTTTGATAGCCATCTTGAGTATCATGAATTAGGTAAACTATCGTATGCCGGATTTACTGTTTTTTTATTACTATCGATATATACAACACGTGCCTTTTGTCATTTCGAACAAATTTTTCATAAATAAACATAATAAATTTATTAATGTTTTTAAATTTCAACAATGAACACAATATAATAATTACATCTGTATGTATACATACACACATATGTGTGTGTATGTGTTTGTGTGCGTGTGCATGTGCGTGCAACATTATACAAATATATAAATAATAGATTTTCTATTGTAAGTCAAAGTATGAATATAAAAAACAAATCATTTTTTAAATAATACATATAATGTTAGCAGTTGCAACCCTTCTATGGAAGCTACTAATTAATTGAGTATTAATTAGTTATTACTAATACATAATTGCCATTATTATTGATGTTAGTAACAATAAAATGATCAATATAATTATTATTGACCGATAGGTTACAATTGAAATTCATATAATTATATAAACCTTTTCTTTTTAATTATTTAAAAAAAAATTTTCTTTAATAATCTATACGAATGTATTTAAAAAAAAATTAATATTACAAGCATATTTAAGCTTTTTATAGATAATTAGAAATACATTTGATGCGATTTTTTTATCGGTAATCAGTATTTATTTGCGGCACAAAATTTTATTTATTTAAAACACGATTTCTTGTCGTAAACCCATGAAAATATAATCTTTAAAATAGAATTATTTTAATTGAAATTAAAAAAACTATTAAGCAAAAAAAGAAAAATTTACATTTGTATTTGAAAGTAATAAATAAATTTAATTTAAAGAATCAGTTTATCTATTCTTTTTGTAAATTTATTGTTGGATGTGGATAAAAGGAAACTTTAACATAAGAACATAAATGTAATATAAAAACACAGATTTGATTTATGTTGTATCAAATAAAACTTATTGTCTTGTATAAATTTAAGTTTGTATTTTATTTTTATATAAGTAGAAATTTTCAAAACGTTTACGGTTTTTCCATAACTTTATAAGGTACTTTACTTGAAGTAAAAATCAAAGTATCTCGACTCTTCAAGAGAAGTATACTTATATTTTTAAGCATAATGACAAAAGAGAGTAGAAAACCTTATTCACGTGCATGTTATCCTTCTTTTATGTCTTCATTCTTTTCTTGAATCGTAAAGATGCACAAATGTGGACATTATTTATGCATTATGTACTATCCGCTCTACAATTATTTATTTCCGTTTGCCGAGAAAAATTTCTCCTAAGCAGCTCTTCTCTTGTCAAATAAATAATTTTTAAACAAAAAGAAACATGCACCTCCTTGAGTTCTCTGTTTTTAACTTATTCTTATAATAAGAAGTATATACAAACGCGGCACTTGAAGTTTCTCTGTTTATCAACAACCGATACCGTTAGAATTTTTATCTTTTCTCTCTCTCTCTCTATATATATATGTTTGCTCCATTGCTCTCACCAATACAACACTCATAGCTAACTCCCTTTACGTATTTGTATGGTTTATTTATTTATTTGCGAAACTTCTACGTTTCATTTGGTTTTGTATCTATTGCAACAACAATATGCGCATATATTTTACAGCTTTCAATTCGTCTTTATTTTATTTTTGTAGGAGAAACCCATAATTCTTTTGTTAATTATTTCACATATACATTCTGCTCTAAAAATTGTATTGTTTCGACATAAAGCACATCATTCTCAAGTAGGGTGGCCAAAATTGCTCTCGAAAACTAGAACAGCGTCTGTATTTGTTAGTCGATATCTCCCGTGATGTTACGATGTCCCGTGATGATACGTCATGGTCATGTTGCACTGATGTATGCTGCGCGATCAAAATATTTCATCGGTTTCACGCGTATTTTTTCATATGTCTTTTTGTCGTATCGCGAGATTTCGAATTTCGTTGAAATATTCACTACTAAAAGTCCTCCTTCTCCTAATACTAAGAGACCACTATTCTGTGTGATTAACATTGTCAACCATTATTAATATAAAATTTAATAAGATTTGTAATGTCCTCTGAAGAACCTTTTCTTTAGATAATATAGGGTTTTTGACGATTATGAGACTAGTGATCGTATTTCGGAAGGTGTTCCATTTGGAAGACTGACTGAAGAATAGTGAGATAAATCCTTACCAATCAGAGGAAAGCTTCCCAGATTCCTTAACCAAATGCTAGAAAAAATTAAAAATTGTAGGACGCAAATTTTTTTTCAATTTTTAATTTAAAGCAAAGATATATTTATGCATCCGCTGATGCTCTAATGGTCATTTTTCAGAAGGTCTATGAATGTTCAGAATAGATAACTGATTTCTTTGAATTAATCTAGCTTAATACATCAAAATGTTTCATGAAAGGTTTTAAGATTTGATTCACGCGATAAAATGATCAATGAAAAATGAAAAAAAAGTGGAGATAGAGAGGCAGTACAAAAACTTCATTGGGCAGTATTAGCCACTAGCTGAAAAGTTGCACCACTGGAGGACAGTATGAAAATGCTGAGGGGTGCAAAGTAACCTCATAAAGGCAAAGTCACGAGATATACTTGAAGTGACAATGAAAGTTCCACGAACAACGGCTAGCTTTTACTTTTACTCTGGTGCAAACGAATGAAGATAGTAGACATCATCAGAAATAACAACCAGTCATTTGAATTTGTATTGGACATCGTATTTAACTTTTACGTCTATCGTATCATTATAATTATAGCCCTCTATGTTAAAACAGATTTTATCAATATTAATAAAAGGCATTATAAATTTTTTGCGTAAATTACATAAAAAATTATATCAAAATATTGTAAATTAAAGCATAGTTTATTAAAATAAATTATTAAAGTTTATTAGGTTTATTAATGTACGTTGTGGTATGTATTTTACTATATAATTATAACAATAATATTTTTTAATTTGTAATTTTAACGATTAGTAAGTTACTGATATGCGGTAATTATGTACTTTAAAAAATTTGATTCTATATGAATTGTAAGATATTTTATATGATAGGAAAAAATATCAATTTATCCGAAAATATTTTTCCATCTGTAAAATCGTCATAAAAGTGTAAATTACAAAAATAATTTTTAGAATTTAAGCTTTATAATAACTTATTTGCGTCTGTGTCGTGGATCGAAAACACCTTACTTCAATAAAACGGAGTCAACGGGAACGTGGTCGGAGGTCGGGACAGAGTCAAGATCAGCGAGAGTCGCTGGGATGAGTGCCTCTTCCCCCTCCGCCCCTCCTGCCGTCAAAGTTTGTCAAGGCCTTGCCAGTCATAACAACGCTTGAGTGCGTCTCCCTCCTTATTCTCCGGACCAAGCGTAGGTCCGACCGATTGTTTTCTAAAGGCGTTAATATTAAGGTCACCGTCGTGATTTCAGGACCAACTGCCTCGGCGCCAAGCCGTCGCACCCCGCGATCCCTAAAACCTTTCGTGAACGCCTGAGTTTTTGGGCAATATGTGGGCTAAATAATTTACAATTATATTAAATATATAAATATGTATATGCTCCCTGATTTATTACAGACTAATATAATATTTGTTAAAAATTAATTATTATTTCTACAATTGTGTTTCATTTTTTTTTTAAATAATAAAATCCGCGCCAGCATGGAATTGAAGAAATATTAAATGTCAATTTTTCTTTTACTTTTTTATTTAATTTGTCTCTCTCGTCACGCTTCCACTCTACCATTCTTTACCACCATTTTACCACCTCTACTCCGGGAGCGCTGATCTTTATTCCAGCGATCATCCCTCCCCCGAACGACGCTACCGCGTCAAATTACTTATACTTGCAGGTATAAAATAGCATATCTCTAATTGCTATAAGCCAAACTAATTTAGTAATCAATGACTTTTCAAATGATGATAAATTTTAAATTGTTTCTTTAACTATTTATATTCAAAGTATAGGCATTCATTATGTATTTTGTATAAATATTGATTTTCAATGTACAATAAATAATAAATTATATAATATAGATCAGTTTGTCATTTTTTTTATATTGCTCCAGTATAATTTTGAGAGCGTAGACACCACGTTTAGATGTTTTATAATGAGTTTGCTTGTACCAGATGTTATTACTTATTTTTAATGTCATTAATGCCGGTTACTTGTCTAAAAAATTTAAAATAATTTATTATAAAATCTATTAATGGAGCTATGATTTTTATCGTTTTCTCTATCGTAATATGTCTTTAGTCTATAAAAGAAATTAATATAGAGACCAAAGAATACCGTATTTTAAAAGGACTTCATTGAAATTTCATGCATAAGAATTTTGTTTATTATATACTGATTATAACGTCGATTGTATGAGACAAAATGTTTTTTTATGATGAAAAAAAATTTTTGTATATTCATTTTTTTATTCAATTTTTTAATTCATTAAAACAAAAATATGCCACGTTAGAGCATAAGTAATCACAAAGTATAAATTACATAGTATGCATTGTATACATGCAAGTAGTATTAAAACGAGTATTGCAATACTTTATTTATGTACAGTTTTATGTAAAAATTTTATTTTCAATTTTTTTTTTCAATTTTTTTCTTGACTCAATTATTACTCAATTTATCAGGCATTATGGTAAGACTGATCATTTTATTGAGAATTCTTCGTACATTTCATTGATATTTTTTTGAGGTATGATTTTTTTTATCCCAAGTGATCTTGTTATGTCGTCGAGAACCTTCTCATATATTTTATTGTAGTAAAGTATGTTTTCGTGCGCTCGAATAGTTTTCGTAATTTATTTACAACACAGTTTATGCCGTGCTTATTTTCAACTACACCTACAAATATCACTAGTAGCATTTTGTTATTATGAATATTTCGTGTTATAATCGGTATCTGCTCAATAAAGTTAGCGAGCATTAATTATTGATTTAAACAATTTGTTCAATCATAAAATTGTAATACTATAAAAATAGAAGCTGTTATTATGCTACAAAATTATTAGAATTACCAAAACTTAATTAAACATTATTAATTGAATAAAAAAATAAATAAATAAATTTGCTAGGTGCTGCTTATTCAAATAAAAAGTTTTATTGCAGTTCTTCGATACATCATTAATACGTTGTCGCTTCAATGCATCATATGTAAACACATCGTCACTTACTAGTACATTTTTAATAACTTGCAAAAATGGATCATAAAGTTACGTAAAGCACGTAGTTTTTTATGACGTCATCGTATTACATCCTAAGGTCGGGAACTACAATTATGAGTACTATAATACAAGGTTACACTTAATAATTTTGCTTGGGTTTTCAACAGCTGGTGTAGCGTAGTTCAAAATACAATGTGTTGAATAACGAAACTTTATTATTATCCAAATTGAAGTCTATTTTTCAAGGGCAAGTTAAACGTGGACGCATATGTACTCCTTTGGGAAATTGTAAAACATTAAAATACTACTTCAAATAATATCGCCTTTTTACTGAGTTTTTTTTTAAGAAATATCAATATTAATCAATCCCGGCTATGCTGAATACATGTTTCTTTTGTATTTGCCGATATTTTCATATATATTAATAAAAAAAAAAAATGAATTTTGAACTAATTGTCAATTCCATCAATGGTAATGTACAAATATCTTATTCTCTATTCACTTTTTGATTAAAAGTGAAAAAACCTATAAAAAACGTGATCTTTAAGATTATTGTATTTAATAAGGACTTAGGACTTCCATTAAACAACAAATATACATATTGTGTCAATTGAAAAAGAAGGTTATATAATGCAATATTTATTTTAAAAGTATTGAGCATATTTTTTAATGAGAATTAAGTTATATATTTCTGAAATTCGAAATGTAATATATAATTTAATATATACGACATTTAATGATAATTGGATACTATAAAACTTTTATTCTACTTATAAGAATTACAAATAACAATGAATAAAATATAAGATGATATATTTGTTAATTACAGTTTGAAAATTGAAGAATAGTTCGAGTTGAAATTTATGATCGATTTCAGAACGAACCAGAAATAATGTGAGTTTTACGGAAATAAGATTTAAAAAATAGTATATTAGTTTAATGGAAAATATAAAGTTAAGCTTACGAAAGGTATATAATTATACTCATAAATTAAGTAACACATAATGAATCAACATTACAATTACATATTAAAGATTTAGTTGCATATTGTTTTTTATTAATTTTATGTTGCACAAAATTTTTTGTATTTATTAATTCATTTATCAGTTGTTCTGTATGTATCCTATTTTAATATTTACGAAAGTCTTATGAAAACTATTGTATAAAAAATGATTTTTTGTGAAAAACATGAAAAATGTCGTATATACAAATTTTGCAAACAAGTTTATACATGATCGTGAAAGTAATGTACCATATTAATGTTATAATGATTTTTTGGTATTGAATTGTTTTACCAGATCACGGATTTATTTATAGGTAATTAGTTTTACTTTTAGAAAATAAGTAAAAGTACACTTATATTAAACTAATAGGTGTGAACAATTTTTCATCGAGAAAAATGAAATATAGAATAGATTTAGACCGTTTTAGTTTCATAAATATAATGATAACATTTATACTTAAAAATATAAGTTACAAGTCATTAAAGAATGAATTGGGCTAAACTTTATAAAAACTTCAATTACCATTTACGTATCTATTATATGCTGTCATTAAGTAGAAAATACTTTCCAAAATAAGTTTTTCGAAGCAAAAGTTTTTACACAAAATTTCATTTACATTTAAAGCATAACTCTCCCATCTTTTTTTGTTATTTTTTTTTCTTTTTCACTTCCTTTCTAACTCCTTCTATTTCATAATCATTTATTTCTTGTCTTCATTCTTATTCTTCATGCTTAATGAAATTATACTGAAGTAGATTTTTGAAAATTTCTCTCCTTTCTCTTAAAATTAAACTAATAAAAGTATAAGCTTGAAGGATTGAATCTATATTTTATAGCAAGTATACAAAATTTTCATGTTTTTTCGTAGTAAACTGCTTTTTTCGATTTTTAGCTGTAAATTACTTTTATGGTAAAAAAATTTTTGTTAGTCAAACAAAAAGGATAATGAAAAATTAGTAAAGAGAAAAATGATTTATTTGGATCAATTTAAAAATTCATTTTCAATTAGAAGAGCATGAGTCAGTGTATTTATCTTCGCATTATATTTCATGTTTTCTTTGTGATTTCAACTTGGCACTGTATATAATAAATATTTCATTTTGTTTAATTTCGTCTTCTCATTCGTAATATCATTTATGGATTTATTAAAGAACGTATTAATTACAATTTTCTTGAATATGCAGTTAAACAATAAAACTATAATTCAAACGATCGTATATAAGTATAAAATTTAAGCCTTTTATGTTGCAACAAAAATTTGGGTAAAAAATATTATAAAAAAAATATTAAATTAATATACTTTTTAATATATTAGTGCTTATTTATAAAAAAATCGACTTTTTAAATATGAGTCAGGATAAAAGCACAATAACGTTGATGATTTAAGAAGTACTATTTTAGTAATGAAGTCTACTTCATTTGATTCACAATAGTTATTTTGAGAGTATGCTATGAAACATAGTAAGTCTTAAAATTTTGGTAGTTACCGTTATTTTGTTGTTGTACATTAAAAATTTATAAATATTTATATGTAAGAATATTAGAACTCATATATAATGTAATATAATAATTTGAAATATAATCATTAGTACAACTTAAATTAAAAAAATGTCTTGATATATATTTAAATAGTTCTGGTGTAACTAAAAAAAGGTATCAATTTTTTATTAATACCAGTTTTTAATGTTGTACAGATACAGATTATATTAATTCTATATTAATGTTAATTGTTATTTTCTATTAAATTAAAAAAATAATTTACGTACACTACTTTTTTATTTCTTTAAACTTGATTATCGAATTTGAGAGGAAATTTTTTTGAATGTGCAGAAGTTTCTTCATATCTGCTGACGATCGTGCTCATTTATTTTCTCAGATATATTAAATTGTTAATATGTACACGGTAATATAAGTATTTTAACAAGTATAGTTGCATTTATAGTCGTTCGCTGATTATGACATCTCGTCTAACTTATCATTTATATATTTAGATTAGAATTTTGAATTAAGTTAAACAGTTTGAACTTTTTATGTTTTTAATTGTTTTTTATTATATTAAAGAATTTACTACCTACTAAAATTGCTTTTTTTCAGAGACGTTATATAGTATTTCAGCGCATGAACGAAAAAGCTTGTGACCCAGAAAAATAACCCAGAGAATAATATCAGTGAAAATTTAATTTAACAATACAACCAAGACACACGTATAAAATATATTTAGAGAAAAAAGCTATGTAAATCTGATGATCGTAGCGCTTCAGCCCTCAGCACCACACTTGCCGCGATCTCCTCTCACGATCATAGGCCTCGACTACGGATGTGGCCGTACGGGGCCGTTTTCCGGTTCGTCGGGATACGTAAATCGAGATTTCGCGCAAAAACGCGCCGATTTTCTGGACCGGGTCGCTCCTACTCCCACTGCGAAATTAAGAGGACTCGTGCGTCATAGAAATGTCGAGATTCTCTCCTATCACCAACCCTCCTTCTAGCTTCCTCCCCGGGTGCCCGACCAACCGAAGGCTTACTTCGCCGGTGCACCGTTCGGTACCTCTTGCTCCGGAGCCTTGCTCCCTCAGTTCCTTCCCTCTCGTCCTCCTCTTTGCTCAGACTACCAAATAATCTCTCACTTGCACAGATCTCTCAATCGGCATCACCGCCGTTGTCATCGAGAGGCTGGTCCCCGTGCAAAGTCTCGAGGAATCCCCAAACCTTTTCCCAGTCTGCGGAGGATTGCCGTCATCTGTTCCAGGACCCAACCCAGAGAGAGAGAGGAGTCCCGAATTAGCAACCCAGTTGGACTCCGATTAGGGTGCACCGTTTCATCCACTTGTTGCCATTCTCTTACCCCTCCCCCCTGGCAATGATCTGGCCAGGTTGAAAACTGCCGGTCGAAGGAGATCGAGGGGTGGGAGGCTGAGTTGGAACTGCAGCCACCAACGCAACAGCCGACGCGACCCCTCGCTACGCACCCTCCTGACTCAGTGCTATTGAGTAAGGGGGCTTATGTTTATTTATTATTTAATAAGCTTATCATTAATATATTTTTAAATTAATATAGATGGTGAATAATAAGTTAAATTTAAGATGCACAATATGGTGAAAAGATCGTAGCCATTTTGCACAGTCGTCACAAGATGTAAGGAAGGTTCCATAAATATATATTATTAGGAAAAAAAAATTACGCAACTTAATATAATCTCTAAAATAAAATGCCATGTATTTAATCCCTTCTATAATTTTCAAATTAATAATTGTTTTTAATGGAAAATGTGAATATAGATCGGCATAAAAAACTTAAACAAGAAGTAAATAACTTAACTTTTATTCGGCATAACCTGTGAATATATATAATAAAACGTGAAAAACTGTCTTATACTAATGAAACTTAATAAATCGTTTTTAAATATCAATAAAAATTATAGGAACAATAAAATAAAAAATCGGTAAGTCGAAACCAAAAAGATAATCGTACTAGAAAATTAATAACAATGCCATAAAAGTGCTGTTCCTAAAAAATAAAAATTCTTGTAAGTACGGAAATATTAAAACACTTTCAGAGGAAAGCACTTTTAAAATTAAACAATATTTTTATTGCGTGTTATATATTTTAAAAAATATTGAAATAATAAAAATATTAATAATAAAAAATATTGAACCACGTTTACTTTTAAAATTTTCACTTCAAGTTGAGCAGGACTCAAGAAGAGAATAAACGATAAAAAAAGTATCAAATTTTATTCTTCAACAATTTTTTTGCGATTGTTTTATTTTATGGGAGAATTAAAAAAAATAATAATTGAAAACAATAAATTTATATTAATAAAAATGATATTGTTTGAACTGATACAACGACAATTAAAATATATATAAATATAATATAATATAATACATGTTAATGCTAATTAAATTTAATTACTAACTAAAATTTATTTTTGTTGTCGATTGGCCATTCAAGATTAAAATTATCATCATTGAACGAGGTTTTTATATATGGCGGTAATCATGTATACCGGGGAGAAAGTGTGCAAGCAAGATGCTCATATAAGAAATTGGATCGACCTATAGCATTGTTTCGTAGAGGGTGAGTTGTGTTTATAATTGCATCTAAAAACGAAATTTTACTACTACAGGTCTGAAAAACTATTATGCTTCTGCCGGAAAGGGGAAATATGGTTTTTTATGTAACATCAGAAATATGCATTTTATTCAGTATGTCAAAAAAAGTCGTTTATCACATGAAATCAATGCTTCTTTCTTATATGTTCTCAAACTAATTCTACATCTCAGACAGGGATAACGCCAAAGAACGATTTCTCTTCCCTAATCTGTATAAAAATCTGTACTCAATGCCAGTCTTTCACCGTCTTCCTCTGCCCCTACTTCCATCAAATCGTGATCCATATATACTATCCGAGAAAAGATTAAAAAAAACTTCCTACCCTAATAATCGATTGTTCCTATTCATTTAATATTAATCTGACTTTGTCCATTATAACATTAGCCTTTCTTTATGCACAAAATGCTATTCCTAACTCCTGCTTAAAGTTATTTATGTGGGTGTTTGGTAATAAGACGTAAGATTCATTTATTAAAGTTACGAAGTATTACAATTTTTCTAACAACAGAGTCTTTATATTAACGAAGATGTTATATATTATTATTAATTAATTTTTCCTGTTACATTAAAAATTTTACAAAACTTCGAATTATATGTATTTGAAATTCTATTTAAAATTGATTTTTTTGTAGCATAATATCTACTTAATTCTATTTTATAACAACGCCCCCGACCGTTTCTTTGCGGAAGTTGCCAGAAAGTAATTTTATATCAAGAAAAAATGTTATATCATAATTTAGAAATAGTCTAAGAATTAAGGGCTACTAAAAGAACTCTTTTTTTAAAAAAAAAGTTTTTTAAGAGTTTTTAGAAGGTTTTGTCTTTTTTCGTAATATTTCTGTAAGAAACCTGATCACGTTTTAAAGTGCGAGGAGTATTGGTAATATATAAAAATACTTTCCCAATGATCATAGATATGAAATGAAAATAATAATTTCACAAATCAGTTTAAAAACTCTTTTTTTATGTAATAAAATCATTTCTTCTTTAATTATTTAAAAAAATAAATCATTTAGAATAATTATTTTAAAATAAATATAAAATAACTGTCTTAGAATAAACGTAAAATGAGTGTGTTACAAAATTTATCCTTATGAATTTATTAAACTTTACACTACTTGGAAAACTTTAAAGATGATATATTTCTGTTTGTAAATTTATTTTTTTAACTTTATGTTCTTTTTATGCGTTCTAAAAAATGTTTTAATATATTATTAATATTACAATTTTGTTTATATAGCATTTACGTATGAAACGATCAATATTATGCCTCCATCTAAGAATTAGTCTAACTTTGCCAATTTTATAAAGTAATATTATTTTTTAATGTGGTATTATTTTTATTACTTTAACTTTATGTTTTTATTATATTTTATATATTTAAATAAATCTTCAACCTACGTTTGAATTTCTAAATTTTACATTTACTTAGAAACTTATCTAAGTGTAGTAATTTTTTCGTTTACTTATTTTTAACATATTTATTCACATTAAAGTAGGCATTTCTAAATTGCCTGACTTTGTATACCCGAATTTAAATAACACGCTGAATATACATTGATTAAAAAATTTGAACTTCAATTAATAAAAATTCTTTTTAAAAAGTTTTCCACATTAATAATAATTCTACATATATTTATATGTAAATATTTTATATACTATTTCCGTTTGTACGGTGAATAAATATTTATATAAACGCATATTTTTTATAAATTTGTTATACCTTTATTGAAAGAAAAAATATTTTTATCAATTATAAATCAATTTGTATATAAATATAATTTATACACAAAAATATGGGTCAAAAATTTACGTCAACTTTCTAGTTACATCGCGCGCGCTCTAAAAGACGCCACATTTGAGTCGTTTTTATGATACAAAAATGTAATTAGAAAAATAGAGCTAACAATGATTTTAATATATTTTTTTCCTCCGCTTTCCAGCGATATGATCAAAATTTTCAAATTTTTTAATTTCATTTTGGAAAAATATTTAACTTATTATCGAAAAGTGTATTTTTAGTATATTTTTATAATGACCTAAATAGAAAGATCAATTTTTTATTAAAAGTTTACTATAATTTATAAAAAAAGTAAAAATATATATTTTTGCTTTTGAATTTTTCAAAAGATTTATTTTTAGGCCATGTAAATGTGATATTTTTAATTATGCGACATTGTTATGTGAGCTAATAGAATCATAAAAAATTTACTATTAAACGTGTTTGAATCATATGTAGTAGAATAAAAATGATTTTTCTAATTAAATATAATATGATGAATTTTTTATCTTTAGATATTTTATTTTACATACATAAAATTGAGTTATAATGTTTGAAAGATTTGCTTAAAATTTATTTTAATGTAAAAAATTGGATACAAAAAATTTAATAACGATAAAAAATTTTGAATCTACACCATCATTAATAAAATAAAATTTAGATTTGATAGGTTTTTTTTTATAAATAAATCGTGAAAGATTTTTTGTTTTATTTTATACGTTACGTAAATATCCTAATGCATCTGCATACATATTTAAGAAATGAATTTTTATCATATATAAAAAATGGAACTTTAGTTTCAAAGATTTGGTTTCAATAATACATATTAATTAAAAGATTGTATAACAATTGGTTAAAAAGTTGTTTTTCTTACAATTAAGTATTGAGGCACGCTAATTAATTAATCATACGCTATCTATATTAAAAAAACATATGGATATAGCTTTAAGGACTATAACTGAAATCATAGGATTAGTTATTATTTACCGGACTGTAGTACATAAGTCAATTTATTCATGTTTGTATAGAAGGGCGAGATAATTGGTAAAGTACAAAAATAATATTCTGCGTTACAAAAAAAAGCATTTACGAAAGTACGCAAAACATTGCTACTAGCAGTATTTCAAATGTAAGGAATGTATTTATGTATTTTCTACGAAGAAAGTAGAATGCAAATATTAATGAGGTCGATATTATGAATTTATTAAAAGTTTGTTCTAGATATGGAGAGAAAGATAATATTTCCTGTGCTTTAAACATCACTACTGTGTAAAATATCTTCGGTTGTAAGGAGGCCGAAGGTAACTGAAAAAAAAACCCTTGTAAGAAAAGTACTAAAGCTAAGAGCGGGTCAGTTGAACACAAATGGAAAAGATGGTGCGAAAGACAGCGAGAGAGAGAGAGAGAGAGAGAGAGAGAGTAGTTTTACACGGGGAAACTAGTCAGCACGGGGGTCAAAGCAGAGGTTAAATTGAAGGAGAAAGTATAATGTCCCACGAGAGTCCCGGTGTACGGTGTAGGGTCGCCTCTAAGCCTCTCTAGCGTGACAGCAGAGCTCGACTGTAGGATATTATTGCTAGGGCGGTGTGTGGGTTAAGGGGCGCCGGGCTGCCGTGGGTGAGGGATAGTGCGAGGGGGAGGGGACTGAGTCACGATCCACGTGTCTTACACACACGCGTAGGTCGTTGTTGCAGGACGCATCTCATTAATGGAGGCACGCTATCGGTCGCCTGACGTATACGTCAGAGCGTCGCTCGCCTAATGTTACAAATATCAAATATAAGTGTAGGTGTGGTCTTTTGTGTGCGCTGAAGTGTGTACACAAGCAGTCCGAGTGACCCGAAGTCGAAGGGATTCATGTTACAAAATTTGATTTGCCTCTCCCTCGCGGCCTCCCTTACGCCAAGTTGTTGGCTTTACGAATCTTTCGCCGAAAGTGAACCTCGTCGGGCTCTCTTTCAGTTTCCTTCCTTTTTTATCCATCGGTACGACTTGAGGACTTGGCTTTGTCTCTGTTACGTGAGCACTCAATTATTCACGGCTGGTTTCAGTTTGTACTAGGAAATGTGAAGAGGCTATTTCTAGACCGAATGAAAATAATGGTCGGCTTAATTTAATAAATCATTTTCTGCATTGGATTCCACTTGTGTAATCAATATGTGACTTGGGAACATTGTAGGGTAATTTTTGAGTTATTGAGTAACACATAAACTATGGTTCTGGCTCAAAATTATACTTGATATTACCGAATCATTAAAAACTTATTTTCTTTGTAATCACTGCTGGGAATTATGAACGTTTTTACTTACGAGATGCATTAATATATGAGATAAATAAAGATAGTTATAACAAATTTTAAGTGAAAATATCAAGGGAAATTTGTTGTTCGCTATCATCAGTATCTGCATCAGAATCAGTATGACTGTTAATGTATTTCTAATATTAAAAAGATTTTTTCTTAATAATAGTATTATTATATTTTCTACTGTCACAATATTATATGTAGAAGTAATTTAATAAGAATAAATTAATATTATATATTTTATTATATTAAAAAAAGTTCATATATAATAAAAAATGGTTATACTGAAAACCGTTTTGACGTTACATAAATTTACGGCTTTTATTGATGAATAATTTATGTATATGTGTAGATGCACTCAAATTTTATATTAAATAAGGAATTTTGTTTTTATATGATTTAATATGGCTCTTCTAACATATTTACATATTGTAAGAATAATAAATAAAATAGTGTTAAGAGTTTCCGGTTTTTGGATTTTTACTCATAACAGAGTTGAATCAAGACATCGGAGATGAGCTTTTTTTCTATGAGATTATAGCTGGTGAGGAATTAAATTACGCGCTATTTTTTGGATGAGTTATGTCTAATAAGTCTTACTTTCGAGTGAAATTGATAAGCTTCCACGCTTTAATAAATCAGCATCTCTACCTCATTCTTTCTTTGTTTCTTTCTCACCTTAGAAGACAAAATGTTTCAGTTTTAATTTTTTTTAATTTAACGTGACTTTTTAAAAAAATTTTTAATTTAATTTTAAACTTTGAAGACAACTTATTATATTACTTATATTAATTAATAAATTTTAATTAAAAGTAATTTTCATCAAGCTATTTAAAATTCATAAACTGTTAAGGAGTCCATGGAAATTTTCATGTAAAATTTTAATCACATTCTGTGATTACGGTTCTTAAATTTTTTTTTAAATAGCGCATCAATCGAATATAGCTTTAAAAAGTAAAGACCAGCTAATACCTCCTATTAAATTAATTATTTTAATTTAACAATAAAATAGGCCTACCTTAAATAAGGACATAAGTTTATATAATTTTTCAAGACTCTTCCTACCGCACAGTCAGTAAACAAGAAATATAATATTTTTATGTTTGAAATTTATTGTTTAAACTAGTATTAATCGTCTATATAAATGAAAATGGCTTTACAATTTTATCGTGCTGGAATACATTTTCACTTCTCTCTATCTCTGCACATCCTTGCATATACGTCAGCTCCTTCTCACTTTCTATCCTCATAGTTTACACCCAATATGGTCATGGAGCACCGGAGCGGAAATAAGCCGAGGGTGTTCAATGGTGGGTTAATTTAAGGCGTTAAATCGATACGATCCCGCGCCATGCAAACTCGAGTCTCGTATGCCCCTTGTACATAATCCAGTTCGCGGGTTACAATGCATTTACAGCCCAAGTTTGCCCTTCCTTCTTTCATGAGGTACGACTGGTGTTAGAAGGGATTGTTCTCAATTCGAGTGTACGACATACGTTACAGAATATCTTGATAAGCTCGATTTATTCGCAATGAACTCGCCGCGATCTCCTAATTGAAAATGATGAGGGCACAATGAACGCTAGCAGCATAAAGAGGTTACCCTGTCTTTTTAAGATGCTTCTATAGCTACTAATTATAAAGATATTTACCTATGTTATAATATTGATTATGCAATTATTAGTGTTTACTATTTTTTATTTTTTTAACGAATATCTTTCCTTTCTCCGACTGAAAATTTACAAACGTCTAAATTTTTCAATAAAAAAAGATTTATTTTTTAAATTATTTCAATGGTTACAGTTGTTCATATTGTTTTTGGATCCTTTAATGAATATTTAATTTAGTGTATAATTTATACTAGCTCAGAGTTATAATACGAAAATTATGCTCAAAAGTTACCAGATATAGAATTTTATTATAATAAGTAATAAAGACAAAATATTTAAATTTTTTAATATGATTTATCATTAAGGACAGTTAGATTTGATAATTACAAAATTGATAAAAGTACTTATTCGAACCGTACAAAATAATTTTTAATCGACGGAAAAGTTAAATATTTTATTATACAAACTTATTCATTATGTTTTACAAATTTAATGGGCATTATAAATATTTAAATTTCAATATGTTTAATTTCTTCAATATTACATAAGCTGTTGTCTTTAATTTCTTTAAAATAAATCGTGATTTCAACTCACTATTTACTCTTTCCAATTTAGTGAAAATGATAATATATTCAAGATTCATGATCCGTCATGAAAGATCACAGAACTATTTTCGGATTACATAGAAATATTCTAGAATCAATTTACAAAAAGCCATTAATTTACACTTGTAAACATTATTGTGCAGACAGCGTATTCGTAAAATAAAGAATCTTTTATTAAGCAGCTATTCACATGAAATATTTGCTGCTGGTTTTTACACATTTTAAAATATTAAGTTTTCAGAAATTGCTTTTCCCATCTTTTTAGTAATCGTCATATATCTATTAGATTCCAATAACTTTATATACGATTATTTTTTTAGTTTTTTCTACAAACTTTATTAACATATTTTACTTTGAAATATCCATTAAAATAAATTATTAACTTGTTATAACGAACCATTAAATTCGTTCTATTAGAAAAAACCTTTTCATTATTGATGAATTATATTATTTTACGAACTTTATATATATATATATAATAATAATAACATATATAATAATAACATATATATATATATGTTTATATATGCAGATGAATCATTAGAAAAGAAATTTTTAAATATAAACATATTATGATCGTTAATTTTTAATTTAATAATTGTAGTAACTTTTTAATAATTTAGTCATATTATAAATACTTCTATGAGTAAGTAGTGCTCTCATGAATTATAACAACAAGTTCCTTTTATTGTTCTAAATGAATTTCAAATTTTAATTTTCTTCTATACAGGATATTTTGATTTCAAAAGCAAAATACAAAGTTTATAAAAATCAACTGTTGAATAATTTTTTGTCGGCATTTATATGACGTTTAAAGAGAATATATAAAAGACCCCATAATCATTTACAATTTGACAAATTATGTTAGTTAAACAGTATTGATGGAATCTAAGTTAACATCTTTTGGAAGGACTTCACGATAGTTCGATGTTAATTGATACTTGATTAAAAAAAACTGTACAAATCGTAAATTAATTTAATATGTGATAACATTTATAGAAAATTTATAGGATCATTATATTTTAAGCAGAACCGGTGAGGTCATTGTTAATTGTTTTATCATTTTTTGCACCCAGCTTTTTTATTGAGATTAAAACAGGGCGGACAGATGACCGAGAAATAGAAAAAAGATGAAAAATAACATCAAAACAAGCAAAGAGCTAAAGGAGCAAAAAAAACGATAAAAGGGGCTTTCAGATCGTCCTTACGGAGAATCCAGGAAGAAACCGTTGTGCGTCGATTGCGAATTTCGCGCGCAATTCTCTAAAGAGCAGCTGCCACGCGTTAAAGCCACATCTCGGCGACCCTCTCAGCCGCTCGTTCGGTCTGTTTTCTCTTATAAAAGAAAGAGAAGGGAGAATAACGAAAAAAAGACAATAGAGAAAAAGTCAGATAAAGAGGAGTGCAATTTTCCGCGGCTTTCCGCAACGTCCGCTCGCTTCAATTCACAGTTGCTATTTGCAGCGTTCATTCTTCTGGGTCTCGGGAGAAGAGCGGTAAAATCTAACGTTTCTCTAAACTTTCCTCTTTTTTCCCTTTTTCTTGTTTCCACCACTGCTTTTCCTCGACTTTTATTCGCTGACAAGGGGCAGGTGGTTGTTCTTTGGTCTATTACACCTTGATCTCCAAAGGAATTTTCACGTTCATTTGCTAGTTACCGCTTGTAGCTCTAGGCTATTGCAATGTAATAACAAAGATCTTTGAAGAACGGTAGAGGGGAATACTTAAAGTAATACTTATTTTAAGAGCTTCCAGTATTTACTTTGGGATGGTGGCACATGCGTTTTTTGAGTCGAAGGAACCAGTTAAATGTTTGAATTAATTTGCTACTTTTGTTTGCATTTAATGCTGATTGAGGCATTATTGATTTTTAAAATTACAATAATTTTGAAATCACTTTTAAAACAGCCGAAAGTATTAATGAAATAATTTAGTAAATAATATTCTATTGAAATTTTTTTTTTATGTACATATGTGAGAATTTTTTTTATCTGAGGGTTAATATAATATTGACGAAAATTAAATTATTAGGTGACTTTCATTATGCAGTAGTTAATAAATGTTCGTGTTCAAGTGATGGTAAAGCTAAACCAACAATTATGAAGTAAGTCTATAAGAGCTAACCAGCAAAAATGCACGCTTATTTTATATTATAAACTACTGAAATAGTAGAATCACAAGATATTAAATAATCAATAAGTAAATGATAGGCAATTGAATACTTATGAGGAACTTTATCGTAGATTGAAATATATTTATACGTAAATATATATATATATATATATATATATATATATATACTCAAATTTATAACGTGTTCCAAATTCTTCAGTAAAAAGCACACAAATCGAAGAGTGATTAGCATTCTAAATCTTCTTCGAATCGAAGTGTGTACGTGAAAGCCAATAAAAGTAAAGTATTCAAATTTAAGATCGAGATATACGGAAATTCGGGGATGACTTATACATCGGATTTTGGTGTCGTCGGCGTGACCCGCGATCGTAATAAAGCAGAATGTATAGATAATCGAATACACGACGCGTAACAAGCCCAGAGCAAATCGATGTACACGGTGATGCAACGGTAATTTGGCTAGTATATGTAGCATTGGTTTGGTCAATGGCCAATTCCTATTTGGCTGAAATCCAAAAGAGACCGCCGAGTAAGTTTCCAAGTGCTCTTGAAAAAGAAGGAAAAATCAAGAGGAATCACGAGTTGGCGTCTTGGAAACGCAATTGCACGTGCGCCACACTACGTGTGAAAGTACTTGGATGCGAGTGTGTGTTGTTGGCTGTAAAACTAAAGTACGATAAGACCTCTTTTTATTCGCTCATACACATGAACCTTTCATTATGACTTCACAATATAACTATTAATTTTCATTCACGCTACCTTATCACTAAATCATTTATTCACAACGGGTCGTTATTTTTACACACATTGTAAACAGAGCTATTGACAGCAAGTAAAATTTATTCGATGTAAGCGATTTGATGTAATGTTACAATAGTTTATTATAATGAAAATTTTTATCAATATTATTGAAATACTTCTTCTCTGTATTTATTTCAAATAAAAAAATTATAATTTTTATAAATTTATAATATATTTAAAAAAATTAAATATTATACAGTTATTTATTAAATATCCATTACATCTGAAATGTAGCTATTTTAAATCCATCCAAAGACTTTTGAAAATATTAAGATTTCATTAAAAATCGGGCCTTTGTCTATATTAATTATCATTTAAAAAATTAAATTAAAAACAGTTATTAGGCAACAGAATTTTTAACCAATATATGGAGTCTTTTTATCATACATTATTATCTAATTTTTACACTACACTATTATTCAAATATAACTATTACAATCATACTTCAATCAAACCATTATTATTATTTGAAAATATATATTAATTAATGTATGTAAAAACTTTTTAAAAATATTACTTTGAAAATATTCATTAATTTTATTATCACCAAGATTTTCGCTTGTGTTTTTATACTTATGATTTTTACTGAAATATATCAAATATTATTAAAAGATCATTAAAAGTAAAGGAATATATAATTGTGGTTAATTTTTTAAATTTTGAATGAAATTTTTTAACATTTTTAAATTATAATTATAAAAAGACTAAGCCATTAATGCCAAAATACTAATTTCTATTTTACTTAATAAAATTTGTATCAAAATTGAATTCACTTTAAGAACAAAAAAATTTCAATTAAATTTATTAGGAATATCCAAAATATATTATCTAAAGGAAAAGTAAACGAACTCATTGTCGTTTTACTAGTTTCAATGAGTTTAACAATAATTTGTTATAGAATGAATATTTACTAAAATCATTAAGTTACGATAATTAATAAAAAAACGTAAATAGTTATGTATATAATTTTAAGTTTATTTTTTACTTTAAGTTAAGTAAAATTCACAAGAATACATGACTTTATTATGAATAAAATTAATAAAAAGTTTAAGATATTTAAATAATATAAAAAATTGTTTTATTATTATAATTTATTATTTATTTATAATAATTTAGTAATAGGTATTGTTAGTATGAATATTAAAGGAAGGGTTGCACTGAGTTACGTGCACAATGTTTAAATCAATAATGAAAATGTAACACAGTGAAAAATAGAAAAAAATAAAAACGAAGCTAAAATGTCATACGGGGTTTCATGAATTCTATGGAGTGAGCTCTTTTTTCCTATCAAATCATTTTTAACTCGGATGACGCATAGGCTTCAGTGGTAGCAGTAGTTGTGTGCCCTTAGGGAAAACTGGCTTATTCCCTGAAGGTAACTGAGCGTTCACGCGCAGACAAGTTAAGTTAGTAAAGAAGAAGAAATAAGATAGATATATTGAATGAGCGAAGGATAGAAAAAGACACAGGGATAATAAATACAGAGCAAAATGGAATTATAATGCTGATATTTTTTCTAGAGTTCTCCTTCGTATTGTCTCTTACGTTACTAGTGATGATAACATAGACTTAAGCCAAAATAGACGGTAAAGCTGAAAAAAGAAAAGTAGAATAATGGCCTAGTATAGCTCAGTCGACAAGACTCTCCAGAAAAAAAGGGTAAGAGAGGAGAAAATAGGAGGTCGGGAGAAAAGCATCGTCACGACGGACTGTAGTCCTCTTGGAACTTTTGTATATTTGAGGGATTTTCGCTAATGAAATAATTAAAATTACAGAACTTGTCTAGAAGAAGACAATTGTAACATAGCTTGAGTCGAGGAAGACGTAGTTAAATTTTTCTGTTACAAATTTCTTTTTTCGCTATTTTCCTCTTTATTATTTATCGTTTTTGCTACGATTTTTCTCCTCTTCCTCGACCTCGTATAATTTTTCTCCTATTCTTTTCCCTTTGCACTTTTAAACAATAACACTGTATTATTCATAATCAGACCGATATACTTTTAATTTATCATGTATTACACTGTTTAAAAATAAACATTTTTTTTTAATTTTTAAATTTAGAAAGCTAACATTGATAATAAAAACCCTATTAATTGAGATTGTGTTTAAAATTATTATTAATCACTCTTTTTATGTATTCTTATATATATATATATATATATATATATATATATATAATGCTAGATATAATAAAGTTTTTTGAAAACAGTCAATAGTTGAAAAATCTATATAACGCTCTTTCAAAGCTAAGTACATACATTGGTTAAATTCATGTTCATTATTAAATTATTTAAAATTTTTATTATATGTAAAATAATGATTTATTATTTTTGAAAACTAATAACTGAAAACTAGTCTTTTTACCTATTTGACAGATAGAGAGCCAAATATCTATTTTATGTTATTTTTATCAATTTTTTATTTGTTCGAAATAACAATCCATTAATTAAATCATAAAAGGAATCAAATTTAGATAAATCAAAATCGTTAAGGCCTTACTTTTAGGTATTGTGAATCAAATGTCGCTCAACTTTTTTATTTAGATTAAACGTCACCTAACGCAATCATTATGTCAATATAGTTTTAGAGCTTTGCAATTGAAGAGTAGAAGCTACAGCTGAAGTAAAATTTTATCAAGTAATAAAGAAATTACATTATACCTTAAGGTGGTACTGTATTTAAAATTTTTATTTTTTTAAATTATATATTTTAGGTACATTTTTTTCACAATTAATTAATGGCTAAGTCTATAATTTATTTTAAAGTTATAATCGATATTTTTTAATTATTTAAGTTTGTTATGTAATGATATTTGAAATCATTTTCAAATAAAAATAGTAAAATATTATCATATTTTATCAGATATCTAACTTGAAAATAAAATTTTTTTTCTTAGAAAATTAAGTTTTTTACACTAATTTTGAGTGTGAAAGAGATTGATTAAAACTTTTTAGCAATATAACATTGATATTTATATAGATAGATTTAGTGTACTTTTTAAACAAAATTATGAAAATTCATGTTAAATTTATAAATTATCATTTACAATTGTTTGATTAAAAACTTAATGTTATACATTATAAACCATTCTAGATAATGCATTAATGTATTTAATGTAAATAATAATAATAACTTTATAATAAAGACAGTATACAAAAAAAGTATTTTTCTATAAAAAAATGTAAATACTAATGTTATCAAGGAAGAAATTAATTTATGCTTGTGAAGTAAATTATTTCATTTTTAGTTTATTTCAGTTTTCATTTGAATAAGTAAAAAATGTTTAATGATATACCATTACAATAATTTAGAATCTAATAATTGGCACAAAATAAAGTTTTAAGTTTTTAAGATAAAGTAGTATTAAGGAATTTCATACAAAAAGTGATTAACTAATTACTCTGCATATGTGCGCAAAAGCCCACTTGTCTTAAAAAAAGTGAAAGAAAAGGAGAATAAATTGCAGAAAGTAAAAAAGAAGAAAAAATAAATGACGAGGTGGATGAGCTCTGAGCTATTTAGACAGTTCCTGTCCTTATTGTTTTTCATTGTAAAAAAAGTGGAAAACCATATAAGTGTGAAAGAAGAAAGATCGAAAAAACTAGAGTACCAGCATTCGCTACATCTCTTTCTCTTTTTATTTTTTACTTCTATCTTTCACTAATTCTATTCCTCTTGCAGCAAAAGAGAGGTAAGGCTTCAAAATAAAGAAAACGTACGTTTTACATTTTTTAACGAGGCAAATACTGGGAAAGAATGCTTGTTCGTATTATATTCCAACGCTCGAAGCTGTTGTGATATCCTTCTCTCTGAACCTCAACATATGCGAAGATAGTCTAAAAATGGAAGGGCATCGCGTCCTTTTTATGAAATTAGCCCCAAGTCTTGGCATACACGTAGAGGTAAAAACACGAAGAAAACGAGAAGCCCTCAGGGGAAAAAGACTGAGGATCGCATCAGACGGGATACTTAACGCGCTCAGCTCACGCAACGACAAGATATGGCTTTCGAATATCTGACTTAAGCACGTATAATTAGTGAAAAAATTTGCCTATATTTATACATGTATTTATGAATAAGAGGAGTGAAATCTATGCGTGCGTAACTAATACTATCTTTCAAATCTTTGTAATTTTTTTGTAATTTAACTTGGTGGTATTGTTTTCAGTTCAAATAATAATATAGAAATATATTCGGGCTTTAAATAAATATTTTATCAGAATATGCATTAAATCAGAAACATCGTTTTTACGCAATATTAGCGTAACAAATATTTGTATAATGTAAACATTGCAATATTGCACACTGATAAATTAAACTGTAAAGACTTAATTCAAATTTAATAAACAAATGATATAATTCTATATAAATAGCTATTGACATGGAACAGTTTTTCTGCTCATAATTACGCATTACGTAATTCTTGTAAAATAAAAATAAGTATATTATTTTTAAATATGTATTTAAAAATTTATTATATTTAATAAAATCATCATTACAACTATACTTTCCAATGTCATATAAAATCATTTAATTGATTATTAGAATTACTAGTTTACGTACAGATAAAAAACCACTTTAAGTAGATATTATTAATAAATTATTATATAATTTAGTGCTTTTTAAATATAGTTTATAAATCAATTTTT
Organism: Kradibia gibbosae; assembly: GCA_018907135.1. Lineage (NCBI taxonomy): Eukaryota > Metazoa > Arthropoda > Insecta > Hymenoptera > Agaonidae > Kradibia > Kradibia gibbosae. The sequence continues at coordinate 29,050,202 of JACCHX010000001.1, read as the reverse complement.
TATACTTAACCAAAAATTTTAACCTACAATTATTTACAGTAAGTCTTGATGCTTCTGCATATATTCATGTAATGAATTTTTATACAGTTGAAACTGAAAGCGTATGAACGTACACTCGTATTTCTCGGTGCTTTTGTACTTACTCAACATTTTCTAAGTGGTAATTTACATTGGGCATGTGTAAAAAGGCGTATCCCAATGTATGCATTATACTTTTGGAGAGATACCAATGATGTCAGAAAGCTGATTTTTGGCTAGATACTTGATGTTCCATTAGCTCACTAAATTCAAATTTGTTATATTGGTTTGGTAAATTACGGCTAGAAATGCTAGGTTTCTTTTATGAATAAAATAATTATTAAAACAATAAGTCATATGGTGAAAACAAATATCACACAATCATATGCAATTTAAATATCTTCTCATTTGAAAATAGAGTTGACGAATCTAGAATTCCTTGGAAATTTTGAGAAATCAATAAATAATATAATGAATAGTAAACAATTTTGCAAAGGATAATATTTATTATTCATACATTTCTGTTTGCGCAAGCTTATATGCCATGACACCGGAAGGGAACAACCTGTTTTACAGGAAGTGTCTGATCCTTCATAATCCTTCGATGGACATGCGATACATTTGGCACGTGGCTTGAACTACGCAACAGATGTTGATAAATTATTTTGAGTTGGTTAGTTCGATCGTCCACCTTGTGGCTTTTCAAGAAATGTTGCGTACTCGAGAGTTGATCCAGATTATACTGTATATATTCGAGAAGCGGAAGGATGAATTTTAATAAGAGGATAAATTGACTCACTGGCATAATCTAGACTTATATTTTATTACAGAATAATACAGTGTGCAATATGTTTAATTTAAGAAAATATTAATAAAGGGTATAACATTCTGAATTTCACTAGTAATATTAATATTATTAATTGATCAGCAGCTACAATTGAGTGCATTTTGTTATAATCAAATTTGATTAGTAGTTATTTTCATAAAAAATTCCGGTAAAATTGAAATAAATTGCTTAAAAAAAACAATGAATTTTGTTTTTTTTATACCACAAATATTTTCGATATCTATTTAGAATAGAAACTTTGAAAATACTTGGATGCAAACTCATTCATGAAGGAGTGGATTGATCAATATGTGCTATTTTATTCAGAATCCATTTTTAATAATTAAGATCTATGAAAAGTATCAGTAAGGTCAAAGAATAAAAAAAATATCAAATTTAGTGCCAAAAATTTTCCAGTAAAATATTTAAATTCTAAATCTGGTGTATGCTTTAAAAAATTGATTAGTTTTACTGTTTCTAAGTAGTACGTGAGTAGTTCAAATTCATAATATTTATGATTTTGTCCATTCCGTGATTTGTTATAACTGATAATCGAAGTACAAAAAAATATTATTTTCTTTACTCAAAATCTATTAAATGTAATACAAAACAATATCAAAAATAATTATAAATATAATAATAATTTAGAATTTAGTATAAATATAAATAAATATTTTTCATATTTATAAAATTATCTTAATACTAAAAAAAATTGTATTATATAAATGTATTATATTGTATATAGGACGAATAAATGAGACTTATGATATTTTTGATGTGTGATTTAGTAAAATAAAAAAAATTAATAACAAAAGTTAAAAGATGAATAACATTGCCCAGTTGGCAGATACGTGATTATATTTTTATTTTTATTTCTGTTTCTATCTACGTAAACAGTTTGATTTAATTCTGCTGCTGTAAAATTTTTATTATATCTATACTAAAGATTTTAGCTAACTGACAATCAATGTACTCTTAAATTTCGAAGTTGCTAAGTAAATAACTAAAGAATAAAATATTGTATGATAGTTTAGAAGCTTTCATTTTCTTTTCTTCATCACTATATCCTATTTAAAAAAACTTCTTTCTTTTTTTATTTTTGATGTATCTAAAATATTTTGTCTTACATTTTTTAATTCTAAATATTGGTTGTATAAGAAACGATATATTTGACAGCATAAATATAAATATAGTAACGTCATAATGAATGTTTTTTTAATAAAAAAAATAAACAAAAAATACAGTAAAATTATTATATATTTTATTCAGTTACCTAACCTCTACATACATGCAATTAATTTAATAGACTGTTTAGAAAGATAATCGTGTCAAGCTTCTATACAATAATTTCTTCGTGTTTTCAAATCAGAATAGAATTTTTGTGATATTTTTAAATATAATCTATACTATATCTTGTTGAAATAAAAAAAAACGAAAAAGTTTGAAAGGGTAAAAAATCAGCATATATATTTTGACATATATATACATAAATATTGATATAAGATGGAGAAAGATGTAGATAAAAGCTAAGAGGCTTTGTTGAATTTTTAGAGTCTTTGGGTGTACTTAAATATTCTGTAGTTTAGACGGAATGTAAATGTAAAACCGTTTTATTTCCCGTTGTTTGTTTATTTTACGTCTTTCTTCATTTAAACAATTTTATAAATTTATTCTATTTAATTTTTCTTCATATTAGTGGCTATCAATCGTTTATATGGTTAATTGATATAAAAATAAAAACAAAATGATGGTGTAAATCATGAAATAGTGGGAAATAATAGGAAAAATAGGAGCTATGAGGGTAATAGGAATGGGAAAAAGTAAAGTAAAGAAACAAAGAGAATAAAATTAGGAGCAAAAATGACTAAATAAGACTGGGTTTATATATTATCTAGTCCTTCTTGAGTTGTCGGTTCATTACCTACTTTAAAAATCAACTTCTCTAAAGTAGTTCATCTTTTCGTTGTTGAGTCCATTTTACACTTTCATTTTCTTGTTCTTTCTTTTATTGCATACTATATTTTTATTTTTAAACGGATCAAAGTGAGCTACCTGCATCCTTGTGTCTCTTTTTTCGTTCTATACGTCGCATGTAAATACACCTACTATGCAGAAGTCTTACTCTAGAAAATTTTGTACCTCTTAAGTCTTTTCCTTTATTCTCTGAATTTCTCTCTTTATCCCTTTTTCTCCACTTTTACATCCTCTTTCCTTTTTTATTATGCATTTTGCTGTATGTCTTTCTCATTGCAAAAAATATTGAAAGAGACAGAAGTTACGAAAGGGGTAAATGTACGCAACTTCATCCATGCATAAAAACCTGTATTTATTGAAGTGGAGAATAAAGACGTATTTGAACCCGCAGTACGCTTGTAGCTGATTCGTATGAATTAATTCACAATACTCGTGTCGCGTCCCTGTTTATACTAAGGCTATTGTTATTTCAATGATAGAAAATGATTTACGTTTGTGATAAAATTTTACTTAATTGTAGTTAAGTTTTTTAACGACTCAAAAGTATCTTATAAAATTTCGATTACTACTTTAAGAGCGCTTAACCTATATACTCCTAATGTACAACAAATTAATCGTTTGATAACATTAATTGAGTAGCTGCCTATGATTATATTTAATGTGTTAAAAATGAGCATATTTTATTAATTTATCAAGCTTTGTAAACTATCGTATTTTTAGCTCCATTCACTTACGCATTACCCTCGCAATATCTGCTTACGAAGGTTTATTCTACTCATAACTGACATTCTACAAGTCTAAAAAATTATATTTGAAGAAAAATATGTGACAGCTTTCGTTGATAAAGACACTCAAATCGAAAATGGTTACATTTGTTGTCAAATCAAATTTAAAACTTTTTTATAGTACATCAATGCTACGAGAATTTTTGAATATTGTAAATTATATAATGTTATTTTACATGCTTTTATGTGAGGTGGTATTTTTTGGCAAACTTAATTAATTTATATATTTTTTTAAAATAAATCGATGTGGCTTTACATTTACTTTATATTATTAAAAAAATTTTTTTTAATGGTATTAAAAAGTAAAAAAATTAAAAAGTGCATTAAAAAATTGAAAGCAAAAGCGAATAAATAGAAATAATTTCAATTTAGAAGTAATTTGTAGCATTTATTCACGTAAATAATTACCTAACGATATTAATTACAGATGTAATTATTAAATAGTAAGACTTGTTAATTAGACATTAGATATAACTAATACGATGAAATTCATGCATATAATTTAAAGGCTCGCGGAAAATAATTATTTACCTTTAATACCATATATTTTTTTTTTCTAAAAACACCAATATGTTATATAAGTTTTCACATCATTATTATATTGGAATATTATATATTCCAAAATTAATCTGTTAAACAGTAAAATTTATCAATTATTACTCAATGCGTATACAATAACAGTTTTTAAAAGATTATTCAATATATAATATTAAATTATCCGAATATTTTACAGTTACAGCTTTATTAAAATTATTTTATAAATTTAAATTCTGTAAAAATACTTTTATGGTTTCATGAGTAACTATTAATGTAATCCCAGAACATATTCGAAAAAACGTAATAATTATGATACTTAACGGAAACATGAAACAAATGTTAAAAATTAAACGGTTAATGTGGATGATAAATACAAACGTAAAATTGTGAAGATTTATTTGCATATTTTTTATCCGATTTTAAGATTAATGAAAGCTTTTACACAAATGCTTCCAATAATTTTTACGTGTAACATGCGGTGTAGTCATAGTTCTCGTAAGTCATAAAGTGCGTATAAAAAAAAATTCATCGTTTAAATGTCGGCTCATAAGAGATATCCATATTAATGTATGGACCACGGAATTTCGTGCAAGATTAATCTCTCTCTCCTCTCTCGCGCGTATTATGCACGAGTTTATATGCATGTACGTATATGCTTATTTTTCCCCCTCATTTTGCCCAAAAGTATCTGTCTACGTATATACTTGAGTATTTACACGCGCGCTGAACTGGTGGGGAGATACATTAAAGCTTGTGTTTTTACGTGCTCGTAAAAAATACGGCGGTGGGAGAAGGATGAACGAGCGACCTTGCATGCAGTTTTCAGAAAATGGACCGAGTAGCGCTATTTCAGTTGAAAAAGTCATAGCAGCTATCCTAACATGGAATCTCGTCTACGTGTATATACGTGCATCGAATAAATATTTCTATTGCGAGCACATTATAACTGTTTCTCAGATTTTGTTGATAAATAAAATTTAGGTTTACCATTATAAATAATTACATGTATTATTATACCGAAATAATTCGGAAACTTTACGGATTATAACTATAGAATTGTTCAATGAATTATTGGAAAATGATTGTGAATTTTCAATCAATCTGTGTAAAAATAAAATTTTTTTATAATGATATTTTATTTGATGAATTACTTATAAATTTTTATTTTATGCATCGTTAGTATAAATTAGTATTTCTATATAAAGTACTTCATAGGAAATTTCTCAACTTTTAGAATGTTTTTTTTTTTTATTATGGATATTATAAATAGTTTTCAGATAACAGTCATGATATTTATATAATAGTGCCTTATATTATTAGATTTTATACATTTTGTGAACCTAGTTTATACGGAATAAATGATTTAGTTTCATAATACATGTATAGGTTTTTTTTTCATTGGACATCTATAGAGAAGATTCGTGAAAAATTTGGAACAAGTGGTGCACTTATATGTTAAAGGAGACAGCTGCGACCTTAATTCTCAAAAAAAGAGAACTCTCAGATCTTAGAAAGCAGTATCCTCGCTTGACCTATGGTGTTAAATTTCGATGAAATTAACATTTTGTCTTAATGGCATCTACATTTTAATAGAACTAAAATAAATTAAGATTCTTAGATAATGAAGTTCACCATTTGAAGTACCCAAGCTTTCATTATATTAACAAGTAAGAAAGACTGTTCTTCAAATTCTATAAAATCAATGCAAATGTAATCAATACAAGTTAAGCTATATTGGAAACGCGACTAGCTGCGATAGAAATTATATCGGATTGTCTCTTTTAAATTCATTTTAAATTAACTAGAAATATCATGTTTAGTATTTACAAAATACTACTTCTTATTTTATTGAACAAAAAGAAATTATAAACATTTATCAAAAATATTTTATTGATAAAGTTATCAACTTAAATAATGATTTGTAAACATTTTAAGAATACTTTAATAAGAGATAAGAGGTAAATATTTATAATTATATGTATATTGTTAATTTAGTAATAATTTATTACTGATTGGTTTTGAATTAATGTTAAAAAATTGTATACTTTTTTTGTAACGTATTAAATTTATATTTTAATTAAGTCATTATTATTTTGATTTAAAAATAACAATCAATTTTATATAGACATAAGCCCTGTTATAAAATATGGAATTATTATTGCATATTAATTGTGATATATTTTTATACAGGCTTTTATTTAATTTTTTAAATAAAAAATTGAGATCAATGAGTAAGTCATATAGACAAAAAATAAATTGTTTGGTTACATACCAATGTCAAAAGTTTTAAAAGTTTGCAACGTTTCGTAACTAGAATAATGACGATAATTTGTACCATTGCACATAAATTATAAAGTAAAATTAAAAGCAAGAGTATTTAAAATACGTGTGACAGTTGAATAAGAAAAAAATATAAAATCAAGAATTGAGTCATTGCAGAGAACAGACAATTTATAACCGAATCAAATCATGGCTTACATACAATAATTTATCTAAGTTCGATTATCGTATCCTGCAATGTCGACCACACACAGTCTTGTGTATCGCTTAAAGGCTCTCTCTTGTTTTGTAAATCCATTGTTCCGCAAAGGCAATCATTGATCACGAACGGCGTGACGAGCGGCTACTAAGATTATGCCACATTTACGCAAATCCTAGTGCACGTAGTTATTCCAAGTCGGATGGTAAGAGCTGATAATAATCAATGACGCTTTACCGTATGTAAGCCTAAGTGACCAATTACGATGGAGCAGGCTGATATCGATGATGACGTCAGGTTACTCGAGTCTTCGCCTCTGTAGCAAGTCTGGTAGCCAACGACTAATTTCGTTTACCTGAATTGTGTGGTTACGTTGCGAAGCAAGAAAGCTGAGGGACAGAGAGAGAGAGAGAGAGAGAGAAAGCGAGACAGAGATGGAGAGAATTAACGATGAAGGGAGTAAGAACGAAAAGAAGACGTTTAATGAGGCAGGGTTGTTCGGTCGAGCGTGAAGCCGGAAGGCGTGGCGCCTGCGCAATGGATGGATTCTGTGTGAAACCGCAAAGCACGATCTCAAACTAGTATCGCTTTTAGTGGCTGAGAAGTGGGAGGAAAAACGAAACTAACACTCGCAACCCGTTGCTTTGCTTATTTTCGTTAGAAACTGATAGATACACATGGTTAAGTGATGACGCTGACATCAATGGCGGCACTAACGAGAAAAGTACTCTGTGATATTAACCCGATTAATTATTAATGTATTTTACGATCGTACTTTCCCTCAATCTATTCCTGTAGGGAAGTAGAAATGTGCTCGCTTTTGGATAACCGACCTGTGGACATTAAAGTGAGCCCTGACCGTCGAAGCTTTCAGAATTTAAAAGTATGAAAGGAATGAACGTTTTCCTAAAATCCCTACGTATTTCGTTAAAAATAAATGTTGCATTGTTGAGATGTTCATAAATTACAAAAAGAAAATAAAAATAATTTCAAACGAGACACTTTATTCATTTGTTTAAATAAAATGTATAAAGATTTTCTATAATTATACGTTTACTTGTGAAAAAATTGCACGCATCATGAATTATACATGAAAAGATTATCCGGAAAATGTAATCACTTTTAAATACTTCTGAATAAAATCTAAAGTCATTTTTATTCTATTATTGAAATAAATATTCAAAATTAAGTTTTAATAGATTAGTCCTTTTCAAACTACATATCTGAGCAATCACTTTTAATATTTAATTAAAATGTTCAATTATTTAATAAAAAAATTTTTATTAGTTTCATCGCAATATGATGTTGGCCCATGAATAAATCTTCATTTTTTTTAGTAAAGAATTTCTTTTATATATTTTTAAAACTGTTTTCATTCATAAAATTTAAACAGTTTAAACCTGTTTCTCTAAATATTATTTACACTTTTTGTATATTTATAACATATTATATACTTGACATTGAAACGAAACAGTGTAGGTAATTTCAATATTCTAATATACTTAAATTTGTTTCTGTAAGCAAATTTATCATTTTATTCACAATTATTTAAAATAATAATCCACTTTTTTATATTTTCCGTAATTTCTTCCTAAAAGTTTAAGTAAAGATAGATTGAAGTAATATATAAATACAAAGTTGAAATTATATAAAAGTTTTTATTATTTGATTCAATTTTAATTAAATTTCTTTAATCTTGGATTTCTATAAAAATGTTTAAGGGCAAACTAGTATGATTTTTATTATTATTCACTAAAATTACGTTTCAAAAAATAAAGCGCATATTAAATTTCTTAGATAGTTATATTTTTACATATTTTAGTATCACAATAAACGTTTCAGATATTAAAAAAAGTACTTCATTTAAAACAAATTTTTTTTTTTTAGATTTAATTAGATTGTTTTTATGTGAATATAGGTAGTGTTTACTACATTGGTCAAATAAGTTAAAATTGTCTTTCATTTAATTTTGTTTATAATTCGAAATGGTTTTTAACATTGCCCTATTATAGTCATTCTATTCTCAATAGCCGTATAGTCTCTTTTTATAGTAGTTTAATATCGTAGGATGTACGAAAGTACTTATTTATGATTTAAATTCTAAGTATTTCAATTTCCACGAATCATCTTAATAACATTATTTTGTTTACTAGAAAATGTATTCAATTTCTAGTCATTAATTCTCTTTTTAATTATAACATAAACATTCTTCCTTTGTTATTACAATTAAGTACTAGTTTATGCATACGGCCTTTTTCTGGGTAAAAATTTTTTTTTATTTTTTTGAATAATTTAAGTATTATTTGTAATAAAAGTATATAAATAAATTTAACAAAAGCCACTACTAAATTGTTAAGTTTATTAAATATTTTTCAGTATTACAATAATTAAAATTGGTTTTTTTCTTATTAACATGGAAATCCATTAAAAGTATTTAAATTTGTATGATATATTGTTACAATCGTAATTTATACTAAGGCATACACTAAGACATTATTTTTCTTTGAAGTGCTTTTTTTACGTTATCCATTATGTTTTATTATTATATTAAAATATATTTTAGTCTTTATATCTATTAAGTATGTTACTTTTTACCATTTTATTTTATAAGTTATATATTTTAGTTATAATTTCTCATTTTTATGAGTATACATTTATATTAATTGAATTCTTATTTTTATATTTGTATATTAATTATCTTCATCAATATTTTATCAGATCGTACATATTTTAAGGTTTGAAATTAATAGTGAACTGAATCCTGATTTGTTGCTAATAAGAAAATCGCCAAGGCTACGAAAGGAGAATATTTTAATAAACATGAAAAGTACAAAAATACGACCAAAAGTACTATTAATTAAAAATAAAAGAAAGTATGAAATAGGTAAGCAGTTTGTCCGAGCGTTATTGAATTTAACTTGTATATATTTATCGTAACAATATTCCAAACTTTAACAACCATTATGCTTACAATGATTAGATTGGTGTTGCTCAAGTAAAACAAAGTGGTCCAGAATTTGTAATCCGTATTTATAGAAAGAGATACATAGAAGTTTTTACTGTAAGAATTTTCTTAAAGTAAATAAATTAGAAGACATTAGAATTTTTCTTTTTAGACTATTTTCATTGTGAAATATTATATAAAAACAGTTCCTTCTCAATATCTATTAAAACTATTGCTTTAAACTATTATATATTGAACTTTCAGATTATATACAAATTATATACAAAACATACAATTATATACAAAAATATTAATTAAATATCTGTGCATGTGATTTTGAAAATTATTAATAATACTTCATAGCTTATACAAAATCAGTTATATAGCATTTAATCACATTTCTCGAAAATAAAAGTTTTTTTTTTGAAAAATAAGTTCCACTTAAAGTATAGTATTCCAGAAATAAATTTAATATTTATTTTAGAATTGACTCACTTGTGATTATATTTTCTTAAAGCACCGATGTTTAAAGGAATTCGATTAAAATTTCTGCAAAGGGCAGTGTATATCTGACAGTTTGCAGTGGACAAATCTTTGACGGATTCTTTGTTCAGTCAATTAAATCAGATTCATTGACCAAATAGGTCATGCGCTCAAAGAATAATACCGGTGATCATTGTGTAATCAAGTAATTACTGGATAACATGCAATAATGAAATTATTTTTATCGCAACCATCAGCAGCCAAAGTTTTTTTCAAATGCAGTTCCTTTGTAAGCGCTTAACAAAGAACAGCAATGCCAAATCATTAAATACACATACCTTGTTCAAATAGCAATTAATAATTTCGCAATTCTATTCTTAGCTAAAAAAAAAGGTAAAGAATAATGCAAAATCTAATTTTATTAAGAAAAGGACAATCGAAGCTTCTCATTAAAAGCAGTTCTCATTAAAAGTCGTATGGTATATGGTTATTGCGTGGATGGTGAGATCGAGATATCGAGACGTTCTGATCCACACATACTTCTACCGGAATAATTCCCCACGGATGCGAAGTTGACATGCGGGTGTCAGATTGTTTTTGGCTGTGGTGTGGGAGATATTAATCTCGGTTCGGCTCACGCGTTTTACTAGGACCATGAGTTTCCACATGAACATCAGAGAACAGAGAACGAAGAGAGAACGTGTATGGCCAGGCGATCAGAGTAAACAGGCTCAAGGCCCTGATGGATTGACCTGCGAATACTGGAAGAAGAAAGTCCCTTGGTGACTAGTGCTTCTATCGCTCTTTCCGATGAAATTAGTCGCTGACGACTTGGTACCTAGTCACTCAAGTTTGTTCGAAGAGATCATCAAAGAAAATGTATGTTCAACGTTAGACTAACCCATAGTCTTTAGAAGCCTCCTAAACACGCTTCTATATATTTTTTAAATCGGTCCAGTATTTCCTAAATGTACTGCATCATTATTTTTTTAGTTCCCTTATACTAAGGGACCTTACTTAATCCTTTCTTTTGAGATGTCCGAATATTTTTTATACATACAAGACTTATACATCATTTAAAACAGTTATAAAAATCGGCTTATTGATGATCATCGAATACTGTTTTTACATTTATTATCCAGTACTTACTTTTATTATCCAGTAATACAAATGGCTATCAACTTCCTTTCAAAAATATATTAATTCCTTCGCATTCAATTGAGTAGACCTTCTCTGTATAATTATATTTTTAAGAATTATAATAATTTAGTAATATTGTAAATTATATATAAAAAAAATATACATAAATGAACGTATTTTCAAATTACAAGAGCATTCCTAATTGATGCTACGATTCATTCATCAGTGATTCAATCATTTATACATTCATTTAACGCAGAATTTCTTTACACGCACTATTATTTTTTTTTTTATTAAAATTATATATGATAATTTTCATGTGAAATATACTAAATATTTTAAAAGTATAAGCAATAAATAATTAAATTGATGAATTGATGAACAATTACATATTATTCAAATATGCAGCATATCACGTAAAGCACAATATTTAGGGCAATTTCTTTGAGACAAGTGTATCTTTTTTATTATAATACCATAATAATTAGTAAATAATAGATTATTAATTAATTATACTAATAACATACATAAACATTGTTTGTTTTTCCAAATTAAATTTTCTTAAGTGTACTATATTAATCTGCTAATTGATAAATTTTTAATGTAATTAATATTTTGAAATAAATAATTATTTCTCTTTCATTAACGTTTCAAATCTGAATTAAAATAAAATTTGATTCATACAATTGTAAAAAATTAAATTCTAATTTTAATAAAAAAACATAAAAATTACGAATGACTTTTTTTTTGGTAATTTAAAATTATTTTATAATAAGAATGTATCTATTAAAACTACATACCTTCCTTATATAACTACACAATTCATTCTTTCATTTTAATTATGTAATTTTATGTAACCCAAAACTTAATTATTAATAATTTATTTATCTGCATTTATTTATGTACACGGTAATTTCCATAGACTATTTTGAAATAACAATTAATTTTTCTTGTGATTGTAACTAAAATTAAAGCATATTTATATAAAAGTTAGACTCTTTATTTCTAATGCACAGCTAAAAAATTGAAAAGAATTTCGTGTTTTATAAGGAATACAACTTTGAAAAATTTCCATCTAATAAGATAAAGGAATTTTTCCTTTCAGTAAAAAAAATTAATTAATGAAGCTATTATTTTTAATGATTAGCAAGAAAAAATCAGAATATCTTTGTTTGTATTTTAAATAAGTATGTTAATAATTTCGTGTTCCATTATCTCCTATTAAAGATTTGATGAGCGTTAATATAATCTTTCAAGACAATTTAAAATAACCCATCTGCTAATCTTTCAAATTTCATGCTTTTGCATTATTTAAAATGAATAAAATTCCCAATTAATACATTAGCATTTAATCATGATAATTACATTAATTATTGAATTTTTGTAATGTTTACATTGTTATGTATTATTAATAATGTATTACATATATTTTATTAAGTATTTTATTTTATATGAAATATTTTATTAAATTCTGTAATGATATTTAGTTTTTCTTTATAAAATAAAATTATAATAAATTAATAATTAATTCATAGGTTAAAAAATATAAAAAACTTCTGCTATATATTTATTTAATACATAGACAATATTAACGATGACAGTTCAATTTTTTTTATGAAAAGTCAATGAAAAATAAGATATATCAAAAATGAAAATTCTTTCATAAAAGTTTGATGACCATCTACGATAAAAGTTAGTGCGATTAATTTTATAATTACCACAATTGATTCAAATAATTTTACCAGGTTAATAAAGACAGATGTTCTGTTAAATAATTTATATTTCGTCATAAATAATTTATACGTCGTATTGTCTAATTTAGTACTGTATAAGTCCAGATTTAGAAAATTTGGTTGCATTTTAAGTTCAAAACCGTTTATAGTTATATAAATTTAAATAAAATAATTTATTTTATATGAGTATTTTTTTTAGGGAAACCGTAATTTAAACTTTTTAAATTTAAAAAACAGTAGTTTATAAAATACAATGTAATTTATAAAATGTTTTAAAATTTTTTTAAACGTTTTACACTTAAGTTAATTTGGCATAAATATTCATAATTCATAATTCAAGCGCTTAAATTAATTTATAATTTGTGTCAAATTTCGATCATGTTTTGCAAAAAGTTTCTATTTACTAAATTTAATAATTACATTAGAAATGTTTTTTGTGATCCCAGTTCACGAAATGGTTATATTCTAAATTATTGTGTTAATTTGTAGTACGTATTCCAATAAACAATATTTTCTATAACGATAATATAAAGTAATTATTTCTAAAAAAAATTGTTTAATTTAATATATCAAATAATTTTTTTAATTATAATCATTCAAAGTTTAACAATGAGAAAATGAAACAAACACCAATAAAATACTTTTAACATACCTGTAATAATTATTACTACTTATTACTTATCATATAGATCTTAAAAGTTTTAATAGTATTTAATCCTATTGAAAACAGTGAATTAATTAGATTGATTTAAGTAATAGGTAATAGGATAAATGAGAAAAAATGAGAGAGAATGAGAATGAGTAAAAAAAATGTTGCAAAAAAACTAAAATTGAGCTCACCAGCCGTTAACCCTTAATTTTATGTCCTTGCTCGCACCTAAAGGATTCTGAAATTGATTCGGCAAAAAATCAAAATGAATAGCAAGAATAAAAAAAGGAAATAGGTTAGCAATCTTTAATTTCAATTATACATTATGTATACTTTTACTTTTTTTAAATTATTTCTCATTAACAAATAAGATATTTTAATTTACGGTAAATAGATTTATATAACTTATTTTTAGATGGAAGAATAATCTGCTGTAGAAATGTACATGAATATATACATGAAATATATACCATTTTTTGAAAAATAAATAAAATTTGTTGAAAAACATTTTTTTTAATAAAAAACGATTAATCATCGTAATAAAATTACGTAAGAAATTTTTAATTTTACCTTTCATCGTTGGATTCCATTACGTGCATGTACGTGTATATGTAATGAGAAAGGATGATAACACACCTCACCATAATTGCATATATTATATAGTCGGTGTAAAAGAGCTGCGTGAGTAGATCAGTTGATGTATACCAGCTGATAAAAATATATGTGGTGATGTACCTAATTTGCGCAGAAAATGTATATGTAATGTAGATATTTGCTCTACAATAAAGCCATGATTAATAATTATTTTGCGAATGTTATTAGTTCGCGAATGAACGTATAATATATTAAATTAAGATAATTGCTTATTTTAAAAAAACACTTAATTCTAAGTGATCTTTTTTTTATTTTTGTATATAAATGCTAGGTTACACATGTAAACATTTTCCAATTTCAATTTCAAAAGTTTAATTTATTACACTTTTTTTATTTAAAGTTATCTGTTTATTTTAATAAATTTAATTTAATTAAAATTAGCAAATCACAAAAACACTTTTTACTATTTTATTCTTAAACTTTTATAATGAAAACGTATAATAAATCGTTAAAGTAAAATGGCATTATGTATAATGTTAATAAATAATTTTATGCACATAATGGCTAAAACTTCACAGTGTATTAAAGTAAGACAGATCAATGAAATTGACCAATATAATACATTTTTAATATGCTCCCCTGAGGCCGAATCTCGCTACGCAGAACTTCTTATATATCGAGATTGAATATACGACAAATTTAAAAATTCTTTCTGCACGCTTATGCACAAATAGAGCCGCAGCTTGATTTATCGTCTTTCTATACGAGTGGTTCGCTTCTGACTTTAAAGAAGATGATGCGTTTTAAGATCCTTTTATCGTACCTTTCAACTCGTGCTTCTCCAGGGCATTGGGGCGAAGGCCAATTGCTTACCCGTACCATGTTTCAGGAACTAGGAAAACTTTGCAAAAGCGAGAGGGCATGTGAGTTTATCTTGGGCAAAAAAGGTCGTGGCTTTCTCGAAGTTATTGATGCATTCCAATTATTTGACGATTTCGTGGGACACGAAGCATAAAATAATTTGTACTGTAAATTATAATGTAGAAATGAATTGCAAGATTCTATCGATTCTTTCGTAGTTTATTAGTAAAGCAATTCTTGAGGGCTAATCGTTTTAATGATCAATTCGAAACATTCACAATTTAAAAGAAAGTGTAATATTATGCATGTTATAAGAAGGATATATTGTTCCTCGTAGTCTATATTATTATTTTGTCGTTGTGATAGTTTTAAAAAATAATAAAATATAACTGCAGTACAATTTAAATTATTTAGTTTTAAATTAGATAAGACATGCTTGTTTATTGGAAAGTACATTTTGTAATATTAAATTAAGTATATTTTGGTTAATGAGAATGGTTTTCGAGGATAAAATATTTTTCATAGATAAGATCCACAATTTTATTAAATTCACATAAACTTTCTAATTAATGAAAGTTATTTGATAAAAGTAAGTCTGTTAAATAGAGATTATATAGATAATACATAACAAGTAATTTTTTAAAAATAGAAACAATTAATGCAGACACGTAAAATATAAACAATTATAAATTAATAAAACTTTAGTGATATTGTTTATAATTTTACAGGGCTTATAAAAGTACAAGGTGTATAACGATAGTCAAGTTTCATGGAACTTCATCCGACCCTACTATCTACTTTTGCATCTCCAGATCGTATGTACAGATTGAATACTACGCAAGTATACCGAGTATCGAGTTCGAAGTGGATTAAAAATGTCCAAGTGAGGGAAGCGATAATCAATGGAATGTAGAGCTAAATGAAAAAATGGCTCATATGGTAGATAACTTAAAGGAGAAAATTACTAAGATGAAAAAATCCTTGACATAAGATCTTAATTTATTGTTTATAGGCACCGCTGAAAATTCATCGCAAAATTATTGTTTATTACCAATTTGTCATTATTTTTTATATGAATTGATAAAATATATTGAATAATAGGGTACGTTAATCGACATATGTAGTGTACTTATAAATGTGAATCAATGTACTGCTGTTTCATTTGCTTAAAAGGTGTTGATTCTTTTGCATTCATGCATACGGTTGTACCCTCATACTGGACTTTTATTATCTATTTATGGAAGGATCTAGGGAAAAATATTAACTCTAAAAGAGCTGAATTTTACTTGGATTTCAAAATGGCTTGTTTTCTTTAATGAATTTTAATGTTCTTTGTCTTTAAAAATGCGTATGTTGAAAAATGGTGAAGCATTATTGAGGCGATGATGGATGAATATTTTTTTTTTAACAGAAAAAGAATTTTAAAAACTTTTGGCACCAAATTATTGAGAAGTAAGTTTAAAGGATTTTAAGGACAAAAATTAATGTATTGAAAATTGCAAATAAAAAATATGTAAGCTAGTAAGTTATTTTAAGAGCATATCATAAATTATTCATATTAAGTCAAAATTATTTTTTAAATAAATAAATGTATTCTACCTTTTAAATAAAAGTAGTATATTCTTTAATTAAAAGTATTTTAAAAGTATTTTTTTTTTTCATTTTTTTTATTGCTACGATATATATCTTGATTTTATGATGAATAATTATTAATATAACTATAGTGTACTTAAGATTTGTATAACAAATTACTGCGTGCATTTTTTTGTTTATTTTTTTTTAAATATTGGCCCTTTATTTAATATACATGCTATATAAAAGTAAAATTGTGCACTACAATCGACTGATTACTTTGTGGTTAGGGTGACGAAATGTATAATTTAGGAGTATCAGATCGTTTATATCGTACTACGTTTATTAAAATGGAAAGTGTTAAAACTTCTAATAAAATTAAGAAAATATCTAATACGCTATATTAAGTAGCTCTCGGCAATACATTTTAATGTAATTAAGATATCTTGGGATTCATTTTTAAATTTTAACTTTATAATTTGCCACTTGATTGCAAATATGGATAAAAAATGAGTTACCACTTAGATAGTTACTGAGTTGTGCATAATTATAATATGAATCGACTATTGAATAGAAAATTGTAGCAAACTAATAATAAATTAAAAGTAAAGATTTTATAGAACTAGGGACACACTGTGTATGGCGTATCCCATAAAATTTGTGTAGTAACATATTAGTAACAATGTTCACTGTTTGGATTTGCCATAAATACGTAGGATTATGTATTCCTGATTAATATATTCGCATGTTGATATAGAGTAGAAAAAAGCTACACGTATGATAAAGCGTTTGCAGCAAGCACTGTAGGCACGCCAGAGGAAAAAAGATTTCGAACAGCAGCTTCGAAACGCGGAAGAGGCTCCATAAGTTATTCATAGCAGTCACGTATACGTCTGACGGTGCTCTCTTTATTCGAGGCGCATTAAACCTCCTCCACCGTCTGACTCGCCCTCGCCCCCCCCCCCAACGGGGTACCGGCGGAGTAGCGCTCGTAATGGTTGCTGTCGACCCTCGGCCGCATGGCTCACCCGCAGCAACGCATCGAAATAGACATCCACCTTGTTTTAAAAAGCTACCCTAAATCCTTATCGGGTTGCTCGCGTGTAATATCTGACGCGAAAAAAGGCTACGGCTCGAGGCCTACGCCCCTTGGCCGTTCCCCTCGCACTCGGTGTCGCCCCGTCGGCGCCCCTCTTGCGCCGCTCCGCTCTTCCACACAACCACAATTCGGCCAGCTACGGCAGCGAAAAGAAGCACGTCACTTTGTCGACGGCCGGAACGGCCTTAGAGGCCACTCAAAGACCCTTGGCGACTCGGGATGTTCCAGCGGCCCCGACATGCCGAGAAACCGATACGTGGTTTGCCAACACGCGCTTCAAGACGTCGAGATGAAAGGCTTTATGGAGTTGGAGCGGCAATATCTGCGGGGCGAGGGGAGTCGGCGAGAGAGCAATAGGGTGTTTCAGGCGGTCGCTTAACGATCCGAGCACACGCCCGCGTTGACTAATTTTTTGAACGTTCATTAATATAGGCGTGAATTTTCATTGGCTTCGTCAGCTCAAATAATTGGCATTTATATAGGAGTATTAAAAAACAACCTGCGTAGTTCGAAGTACTATCCTCGTAAGTTTTTCTAAAGATTGTACCCTTTGCACCTTTGTCGATACTTCTACTTAATATGGAACAACTGATTTTATCGAATTGTAAAAAGGAATCTTACGTCATTTATTTTACGATATAAATCCCCGCTTATGAACACAGAACCTCTATTTGTCAGCCTATTAAAGAAATTATAATTTTCATATTTTTCATAATGTATTTTAGTATAATGATAGAGTTAAGAAATATTAAAGCTCAGATAATCTTTAGTATTGTAATTAATGTTTTTATAACAAATAAAAGAGTCATATTGTGTCATTCAGCTGTGTTATTTAAGAGTCTCTGAATGTACATGAAATAAACTATTTATATAAATACTTAATAGTAGCTATCAATTCTTAATGTAATGTATTGTTAAATTTGTTATAGTCTACGTCACTAGTATTTAATGTGAATGCAAATAAACCATTTTCAACATTTATTAACCATATGAAGTAAAATTCGAGTATTTGTAATTATTAAAAAGGTTTAAAACAAAAAAATTTTTTCATTGAAAGCGGTTATTCTTAATTTTCAAATGTCATTTCTGTTTTAACGTATTTTTTTAACGGACAAATTTTTTAGTTAGTTATAAAATTATTTAAATTTTGAAAGAAAATGACAATGAAAACATATGCTTATAGAAACGTTTTCATTAATATTATTAATTATCGTGACGATTAAATATTTGTAGTATTTATTTAAGTGAAGGCTGCATATTATTTTATATATATATAAAATAAAACATGAGTTTCTATATTCCATTAAAAAGGTGTGTTTAAATTTACATTTGCCAATTAATAAATTTAGCATAGAAATAGCGTTACAAAAAATTTTTTAGATCGCATGATTTAATTAAATGAGATGTGCTAGAATTTTATTTTCGCGTAGGGGTACATTCATTAATAACGAGCACATAAACGATATAAAAATATAAATGTTAAAATCGGTAAAATGAGTTATTAGATGATATCAAGAATAATTAGATTTGATAAATCTGGATTACGGTATAAGATCATAAAAGCTAATTTCAGTCTAAAAAATATTAGAGTAGATCATCAAGAGTGTGATGAACAGCTTAGCGGCTGTAAAACTGAAAGCTAAAAACGCCACAGAAGGCCAAACAGAAAAGTACAATCAGAATTATGAGAAGGTGTAATCCAAAGGCCAATCGCAATGCATGTAGAGCGGGATAGGAGTTACAAAGTCTCGGGAAGCTGTCAAGCTGATCTAGGCGGATGCTGGCTGCTGTTGCATCTCCTTTATCGAAGATTCGATGCGCCCAGTGTGTTGGTGTGTGCGGATGTCAAATAGGGCGTTGTATTCCAGCCTCTGTCCTCCCTACCGCACAGGAGCGCGTGCCCCACCCCCAACCCCCTTCGCGTACACACGGGCGTGCACGCGCAACGAAGCAACCCCCCGCCCCCGAAAATTCCCCGAGCCCAAACACAGGCTCGCTAGTCCGAGGAGTAGTGCGTTCGTGGTAGGGAGCAGAGCGAGCGCAGTGAGCACACCGTCAAAAGTGGGGGTTGGGGCTAGGATGCCTTCGGGGTAGAAAGGAAAGAAGCGAGAGAGACGCTGATCGGGTACGGGCGGGAGAGAAGGGCGTCGGGACGCATCTCCGCGGTAACACCGTGAACTAAAAGTCCGAGTGAACCAAGGCGCGTCAGTGTCGGGCCCGTGATCGACGAGAGCGTACGCGGCTTATGTACGACCCCGTACGACCATCGACTGGTCGCGCACGCTCGCGTGTGTTACGTGCTAAGACTGTGTGTTAAGTGAGCCCGAGCCCTCCTCCAACACCTCCCGACGCGATGATGTTGATGAGCCGGTGTGCGCGTTCCCCTCGTTGATTTCGATTTCCTTACCGCCCACGTGTGCATACAACCCGACCGAGGTAAGACCCGATAAGATGCACGCCGGGCTTCATCCCATTACATTAAGTTTCCCATTTGCGATCCTAACTAGTAGTAGTACTCAGTGCTGCAGCTCCGATATTGTCACTTGTCGATTTTGTGATATCGGCTTTCGCTGATGAGCCGCTTGTGTAGAAGGATCGAGCGAGCCTAGAATGTCGAAGATTGCCAACGAGGTATCACCATTTGCCAGTGAACCGGAAGCCTAGCTACGGCTTGTTTTCGATACTCTGACTGTCAAACGCGTCGCCGCCTTACCTTATCTGAATCCCACTATAAAAGGCGATTCCGCGAATAATAGTGAATCTCTTAAGCTTTGGGTGTCGCGTACGTGTGATAATACGTGCTTCGATCATCTTTCTTAGTGAAACTTGTGCAATGGGATGCTGACAGATAAATCCTGTACAGGTCAAGAACATTTATTGAGAAAAAGTAATTTTTAAATACATATATTTTCATTTATGGATCCTGCCAACAATGTGTCGCTTTTCATAGATTATCTCTCATACAGAGGTTCAATTTGTCAAATTGAAGTTCGTCTTTAAGAATTTTTACTATTTATGTTTAGTATGCCATTATATTCTTAGGTCTCATTTAATATTTAATTTTGTTATCTTTCATCTATAAATGCAACTTATTAACGTTCACGAAAACTGATATGATGGTGCTTTTTAAATTTATATAAATTTTAGTTCGCAGTTATTTTAATGAGTTTTTATAAATTGGATAAAATAAATTCTTGCTTTTATAAACATCAATTTAGTAAAATTAATTCATAAGCCTTTTTATCATGACCATACAATGCCACTTTAAAATAATTATAGAATGATTCATGATTTAAGACACCGGGCTACACATTGTTTCAATAAATTATACGCTTCATTATTAATACTTACTAAAGAGGCCGTATTTATACATACTTAAGTTGAAATAAATACTTTAAACATATTTAAAAACAAAGAATTTTTTTAATCATAATAATAAATTTTTAATTTTAATTATTATAAAATTTTTTAAAAATAAAACTATTTTTGAAACATGTTCACGTTAATTTCTTACAAAATAACTATGTTAAATATATATATTTTTAGGGTTAGAAATTTTTTAATGTTAGAAATGATTAGAAAAAAGCACCTAATTTCTGGTGTTATATAAAAATTAAAAAAATACCTTTTAATATAAAAACTGTATTTATCAGTATTTATCGCTCAATTATTAGTTTTCCAGTTATATATTTTTTATATTTCTTTTAATGAAAGTGACATAACAATTAAGTTTTGTTTTTTACATTTAGCAAATAGTTTTATTTCATTTCTTTTTTAATTTGGATTAATAACATGATTTATTTAATGATTAAGTCGTTTATCTTTTTTTTGTACTTATAATTGTGAAGGAAATACAAAATCAATAATCTTTAAATTAATGTCCATAGTTTTAAATCTTTCAAAATTAAATACGATTGAAATACTTGAATTTTAATTAACCATAATTATAGACTGTAACTTTTGTATGTAAAGTATACAAAAAATACATATATATATAATCTAAGTTGGAGTCTTTTATGAAAATAGTTTGAAATTTGTTTTGGTTGCCAATTTACGAGTTGTTGTAAACTATGCAATGAGAAATGGAAAGAAAGATAAAATGTGAAGGAAGATAAATAAAACGATAGATAGGAAAATACTGAAAGACGGAAAGGTATATATAATGAGCGAGAGAGAAAGAGAGCGAAATAGAAACAGAGCAGTTGAAATATATAAAATTGATACATCATTTATTTTTTTTAATCTGCTACTAGGAAGCAATAATTAAGCAGGAGCATTTAACATATAACGGACACATATTACTTTGAAAGTTTTCCTTTATCTTTATGTTTTCCACAAAATTTTATTAGTCATGATTTGCGAATGCGATTGAGCTCTTCACCTCTGAATTTATACTTTAATATGCTGTATTCCTTAATTTACTGTTTTTTTTCTGGAGGCCTTATTCCAATTAATGATATTGACGTGCTATTATGCGTTTTCACGCTAGTATTTGGATATAATTCATTCATCATAAAAACCGATTATATAATAAAAATATTGACTTTTTTCTAACACAGTTACTGTAAGTACTACATTAAAGTTAAAACATTAAAATATTCTTAAAAAAATAAAATAACACATATTAAATAAATAAAGAAACTTCAGGATTTTAAAAAACATACAAATTTACATTATATTTTCTTAAAAATTCTGATAAAAAATAAGCCTGAAATTTAGCATATAAAATTTTTTAATAATACTATATACAAACACATATTTTTTATTATATATAAACACATATTTTTCATTTTAATTGTAAACAAAATAGATTTGATTGTCTATAAAAGTATAAGCATTAGTATAATAAAGAACTTGTAGCTTTAGTAAAACAGTTACATTATTAATTTTATTCGAGTAATATTTTTTTCGGCTGATACATTACTTTTAGAAATATTATTTCTAATAATTCTATTTATTATAGATATTGATTTTAAAATAATCCTATTTATTGATAAATGAAATAAAGATTAAAAAAAAAACTTTTAATTTAATCTTAAAATAGTAAAATAATAAAATAAAATTATTTTAACTAATATGAAGTATTTCAATTACAAAACATTTTCATACTGTTTGATGTGTGGGAATTTAAAATCTTTGTATTATATTTTTTGTATTTTAATAAATGTATATAGATTACGCTGAAATTTTTAACTTTTCTAAATTATAAGTTTGATCTGTACGTTCCTTCATTCTACAGAATTTTTTTAGTTATTTGATAAAAACTTGAGATGACGTAAAATTCGCGACAGTATTCCAAATCTTTATTGTGAAATGAGAGAGATAAATAACATAATAGGTAGTAAAAAAGGGAAAGAGCGAGAAAGAGTGACGGGGGGAGTAAGTGATTCAATTAATCCGAATGATATGGCGGAGGAAAAAGAGTTTATAATACTAATATTACATAAGTTAAAAGTTCCAAGAGGTAACGGATCGATCATCACTAATTATTCTCAAACAACAGATCAGAAAGAATTGTAAAAAGAAGAAATCCATTACTGAATGCAATTACTTGTTAAAAAAATGAATAAAAATAGAAGAGTATATTGCAGTGCAAAGACTTCTAACTGTAAAAGTTGAGAATAAAACAAGAAGAACGAGAGATTCAGTGGCTACAAGTTACAATTTCATCAATCATCCGCGATAAATCTCATCGTAAAAGTCGCTTCACCTTTTCAGGGCGGGATCAAGCTCTAAAACTTTGTCGAGTGATGTTCTTTGACACTATTTCTTTTGCCTGGCTGCAAGTGTCTTATAAACCAGTAGACTACCTTTTCACAATTGTGGATTTATGTGGAAGCACTGTTTATTACTAAATTAAGGTTAATTGGATTCTTATTAAAGTACGCGAATCAATATCTAGTTTTAGCATTGTCTGATTGCAATTGTAAATATTATTTTATACAATGCTATAGGCTACTAAAAATAAAAGCACTTTAGCATTACAATTATTCATTTGTAGTGTCCAAAAAAAGCTTATTTTGAAATATCGTTAGAAAAAACAGCTTTGACTGATTTTGTTATATTTATTAATAGATTCATTAGTAACATCGAAATTGTTGTTGAACATAATTCACACACATGTATATTATAATGTTGATTTTGAATAATAATGTATTTTGAGAATTTTTTTTATTTTATCAATGTTATTTAGTATTAAAGCAAATTCATTAATTGATTTTTTCAAAATTAATTTTATGTAATACCGATTTATAATTTATAATTTATTCTAAAATTTAATGATGTCTTAAGTTTACTCTTAAGTAAAGTTTTACACCCTCTCTTTTATTACAATTAATTATTCGATAATAAAAAAAATTATAATTAAAATGATTTTACACATAATATATATTTATTAAAAAAAAAACAAATGTGGATTTCAACACTTTGATAATCGAGCAAATCTATTAAAAAGAAATATTTAAAAATTTTTTAAATTGTCTGGATTAAGTTTTTTGCCTATTTAATATTTTAAAGTAAATGCTCAAATTTCTGTACAACAATGCAACAAACTTTGTAATAAGATCGATTTAAGTTCTTCATAATAGAATATTATGCTATTTCTACAGCCGTTTCGTATACATCTGCGAGTCGGGGATATCATGCAATATTTAAGTAGTCAATGCTGCTAATTCTGCGATTTATATAATACTGTCTATTGAGATTTCTCTTCTTTGACAAATAGATCATCCAAGCTTGAAATTTCGTTCAGGCGAAACTTCTTCTTGTATTGAATTTCCCACATAAATGATAAAATTTTATGACGTGCCGAGCGGCGAAAGTTACAATACCATGACCAAAAACATTCTTCAAGTAGAATCAAGAACTGTGATGAATCGACTTGACGAACACTTTTATGGCTCGCTGTAGGTAGTATAAATTCAATAAGGGTATAGTCGCTAATATTGGTCGGTCCCTCAATCACTACAGCTTCGTAATTTCTGATATATACACGATCATGGCGTTGTCTCCTTTAAGAGTGGTATTAGTGAGACTAAAAATGGGGTGATCATTAGGATCAATTCACAGAGTGAACGTACCTGCGGAAAACTTTTGCTTTTCTAAGTTCCGTACCAACGACCTACACTTGGATTCTCGATTCTCTTACGAGTTTCAGGAAAAGTTATACGCACGTATGAGTACGCCCACCAGCGGTTGTTCTCTGACTATGAATGGATAAAACTCTATATTTTCCTTATCGAAATTTCAGAGAGTAGATAGCAGAAGCTTTCCCCATCCACTTGCACAAGTTAAATTTTTTTTATACTTTTAATATACCTCTTCATAAAGTTAACAAGGTTTCCTTTCTTTTTTATTTTTCAACTTTACTTTACTAGCTTTTTATCCAACTTCCATAGACGTAGTGCATACAATATGTCGCATTATTTACGTTTACGAATAATGAGAAATTTTTAGCTTGCGGTACATCCACTTGATCTTTACAGTTTCTATTTGACATTTTAGAAATATTAATGTTTATGGCAGATATGAACGTTTTTTAAATTTGAAATGCTTTTTAAGAAAATCACTTTATAAAGCAATGGAGTTAAATTGAGTATTGCAATAATTTCAACTTGCATAATACAAAATTTCACATAATTAGAGTAGGAAAGTTTCATAATATCCTTTAAAAGCAGTATGTAATTCTGTTGACAATTACGAAGCAAATAATTCTTGAGCATTTTAAAAAACAAAAGAAAATGGCTCGTTAAGAATGGACTACTGCTTCCTGATGCACGAATTTCAATAAGAAAAGCCCATGCTTGTGTATGGGCTAATTACAGTTTGATTTAACACGTCGCCGTACAGGCTGTTTAAGCTGTTTTCCTCTCCTGTGCTCACCCTTGTCCCTAACCCATGCAGAGACACATGCGCATAAATACGCAATCAGTCGCAATCTCTCAGTCATATTGAATTCAAATCATTGTTTTCAGGCGCAAGTATTCAACATTGGCGATCGAATCAGAGGCTTATACTCCGCACCCTCGGCTCGGCAGTAAAGGAGAATCGGTGGCTGGCTAACAAAAGGTGACAAAGTGCTAGCGCCGTTCACTATTCATATGATCGCACGGCGATGGTCGCGTATTGATAACCGAGTGGTTTGTGATGGGCAAGCATTGTCGTTACCGTTCAGCAGGAGCCTCTCAGTGTCGAGACTGGCTACTGGATAAGTAACCCTCAGGGTTGCGACGTTGCGACGACCGCTGGTGAAGAAACTCGACCAACCGAATTGTGGCGTATCCGAGTCTTTATACAAGGGCTACAATGAGCACGAGTTGGAGCCTGAACGCCCAACAAGAGCTGCCCGTAAGGATGATGGAGAGACGGCAACAGCTACAGCATCAGCATCGTCGACATAACCTGCACCAAATCGAGCTTGCAGTTGCACTGCTGGCTATAATCATCGTTCTCCTTCGGGTTGAGTTCGTCTACGCGCAAGGTAAGTAGCTCACTGCCGTAGGATTACCTTCTTCTTTTTCGTAAGTTTCAGAACTTATTTTCTATCTATTTACGTATCTATTTATATTGGCAACATCACGAGTATTGTACACGACTTTGTTATATTTATTATAGACGCTTCTTGGCGATGTTTTTAATTGCACATTGAAAACCAGCAGAGTAGTTACGTTATCTTTTTAATTGCAATGTTCTTTTTAAATAATAAGTAAGCATTTTTATTTTTGATGGATTGATGGATTGATGGATTTTTTTTCTTACTGAAAAATATTATTATGCGTCTCGAATTTTCTTATTTTCACCAAGCTTTTTCTGTTCAAACGTTTTTTTATACGACAATTACTGAATTTCGCAGAAGTTTCTGAAAGGGGAAATTCGAATTGCCAGAAATTTCTCATATGAAATTTATCATAAAATTTCCAAGGGTCTATATCGATAAGTGAATATTAGGCTGACTGGTAGAGAGTCGAATACATTCAATACAAAAATACTCGAGGAAATACTAACTATCAATGTTACAACTTCTATTGAATATAAGCGTAATTTACAACCGTATGAAACGTATTCTTATTAAATTTGAAATTAAATCCAAAATTTGATTGTAACTTTTCACAATATGAAATTTAAAATATTATAAATCAATACTATTAATAAAAATTATTAATAATGACTGTAATTATCATTACATTTTTTAGATTATATTTTTTATTATTGTACATAATAAAATTGTTTGATTAAGGTTGAAGTACTAATTTATTTCTAAAATTAAATTTATTAAACTCGTATTATATCTAGGGCTAACATTAGAATAAGAATATAACTTTTTATATTAATAATGTTAGAGTAAATGTCCTGAAATCATTTTATTGTTTAGTCATACTTTATTCATTTTTTAATATTATAGTTTTGCAATTTTTAATTAGTATCAGATTCTTCCTTATATTCATCTTGTACTTTTGCCATTTTATTTACAAAGTTGTTACAATAATTATAAATGACATTAAGCATAAAATTTGAAGGATTAGAACATCATTTAAAATTATATTTTAAATCACAAATTAAGTAAGAATTAAAAATAATACAAATATATATAAACTATAAAAATAAAAATTTTTAATTAGGCAAAAGATGCATAAACTGCAACCAGCTAATATGTATAATATTAAATTGCAAATTACTTTTTATAATTATTAAATATAATTTAATGGTACTTAATATGATTTATGGTAGAAAAAGGGTAATTGAAGGGTAATATCTTAAATAAATGGAACGAAGTAAAAACGACTTTTATTTTAATTTACTATTATTGTACAATGGATTTTAGTCTAAAAAGCTTTTCATACGAATGATGAATTTATCTCTCCGCATTGCATTTATTTAGTATATTTAATTATTTATGCATATAAATAGTAATCCTCTTAAGAATGTAATAGAAAGTCACTTTTTCATTTCTAGAAGAATAATTTATAGTCAAACAAGTTTATGAATTTTAGAAAGGAACTTAAAAACTATTGAATTTTTTGACATATGGTATCAGTCTTAATTTTTATATTGTATGTATGTCAAAATAAAATATTTTTTATGTATAGAAACAGTACAGGTACCAACAACGTATCTACCAACGATAAACATATAATAAACAGAAACTGCCTATTAGCGTTTTGTCATCGGCTCTAAGAACTTGACAATAGTCGATTATAAAAGTTTACACTTACGTCTACGTATACAAATCGTGTTCACTATTATTTTCGTACATATACACAAAGATAAGTAGATTAAAATAAAAAAATTTGGGTTTTCTCAAGAAAATTATCACAGTAAAATAAATAAGCAGTAATAATCACGTAAGAATACTAGACAAAATTAATATTTTTGAAAAAATATTTTATTGATTTTCTCAACTTATTTCTTACTTAAAAATTTTCAAATAAAATTGATGAAAAAATTTAAATGTTTAATTTCGTGTGTGTGTGTATATATACATCTATAGTCGGATTCGGTTAGATTATAATTTGCGCGTTACTGATAGCAAACTGTTGTGATGATTTACCTGAATTCGGTTAAATTGTTCAAACGCGCACTTTTTGATCGCTGACTCGATTTTGTCTGACTCAATGGCTTCTACGGTTTGTTGAAGTTTCATCGATTAATAGACCATTCAATGAATGTATAGGGTTCTTGAATGTGTTATTTTTTAAATACTTTTAAAAATATAGTGGCTATTTGGTCAAAACTTGTAGTTGAATTTTTGTAATTTTAAGCTTATCAAATGTATTGAATCACTTGTATGCAAGTTAATTTTATTAATTTAACATAAATATTCTTTAATTTATTAATTCTTTATATACATATAAATATGTATTTCAGTTTATAATATAAATTTTTAATTGGAGTTTAACATTATCCTTTAGTTCATTGTATGAATTAATTTAACTTATCACGAAATATAGTATAACAAAATTAATAATTCTAGAATTGATTTTAGATTTCGCTGTTTCTAGTGAAATGTCTGTTAATAAAAGTCTGCAGTAATTTTCGAGACAGCTGAAATAACAGCTCTATGGACTAGGATAATTTTTATCCGCACACTTTTTACGTCTATCACTCATGCTCGCATAATATCCGATTGCAGCTGTAATATATAAAACTCGTTCATACATATTGGCCGGGCTTATACTTGTTGTGTGATATGCGTGTCCATAACAGTGAGGCACTCCGCAGTTGACTATATCTTCCCTTCTGATGAACCTTCACTCATTATATCTCTCTACTGTCTAAATCTTTTTCTTTCTTTTGTCAGTGGCTCAACGTTTTCATATTTATCAGGGTCCTAGTCATCTATGCTTCGTGCGCCTATGCACTCGAAGCTTTCATTTAATTATCTGACATTATCTGAAACGAGAATGAAATCGCCAAAAGTTATTAGAATTTAATAGTTGATTTCATGCTTTAACATAAAGTGATATGCATTTGAAATCGAAAGAAAATTCTCCACCTGAGGTTGCACAATTGTTTGCAACTACCTGCTTGTGCTTTATGTGCTTTATGTGTTCCTTATGAGTTTAAGTAATAAAATACATAAATATCGATACATAAAAGGCTAATTATTTAAATCTTTTTTACTATATTATTGTCTTATTTATATTATAATTAATTATTATAGTTTTAATTAAGGCAATTACAGAATTTTAGGATGTTTTTTTAAACCTATAAAACCATTATTTATATATATATATACGTATATATAGTAATGATATATTTAAGATAATAAATTAAGAATATTTATTAATAATTTAAATTTGAACTTATAGTAAAAAAAGTTCTTACTTACTTTTGTAATTGATTTTTATAAATTTAAAATGCTAGAATTTTCAATTTAATAGAATTTGCTGTGATTTATATTGGAAAAGAGAAAACTACATACAATTATTAAATTTCATTTCAGTAACAGTTGTATTTATAAATATATGAAATTAAGAAATTTTTTTATACGTTCATTCCATGATTATTTACTATTATATGTGCTAATTTCAGAATCATTTGCTTATAAAATATTTTGAAATTTTTAGGTACTTTGAAAACTAAAGCAATAAGTAATATTCATTCTTTTTTAAACGAATGTATATAATGCATAAGAAATAAGTATACGTATTTTAATTTATGCATTCTATTTTTAAGATGCTTATCCTAACTGGAATGAAAATTATCCTTGATTACAAAACGGTATATTTAATTATGAAATTTATCCCGAAACCACAATTATCTCGGTAAGTTAAATATTTGGAAACATAAATCTCTTATTATTTGTATAGAATTAGAGTTCTCTTGATATCATAGCTTTTTTATAATAATTTAATCAATAAAGCATGATTTTGCGTAACTGATTGCCTACAATTTAATTATAAGTAAAAGTTTTCAAATTATATCGTAATAGATCTTTATAAATGTTTAAAAGCGGATTTCGTAATTTTAAAATCGATAACAAATAATACAGTAGGAAAAAAAATGGGTCACAAGTTAGAATACGTTTATGTAGTTGAAAAATGCCGAATTGAATCGGTACTTAGTTCGTAGAAACTTGAGAAATATAAAATGTGTATCGCAGAATTCATGTATAAAATCAATTTTGGCTTTGTTAACTTTGTCACGAGAGAATACTTATTCAGTAACTTAGGAGGATGAATATATATAATCACCAGTGATATATATCAGAAAAGTGATTTTTTTAATTGTATTACCGCGGGCAATAATTAATGAAGAATGAATCAATGAAAATAAGCCCCTAAATAAAAGTTTAAGAGCCTTATTGGAAATTTTTCAACTTAAAAGTTACTAAGGTATCGCAAGCAACCTTTATTTAAATTGACAAGATTTAATAGTATCAATACTGACTTTATGTTTCTTTGAACGGTAAATTGCACAACCCTTTTGGAAATTCCAAAAATATCAGATTGAGTGATGCGGAATATATATTTATTCGATTACATGCTACTAATAACAAAATACAACTGTATTAGGTATTAACTATTACACTTATTATTTAAATTTCAATTCTCTTTAGTCACTGAAATAACATTATACATTCATTTATGTATCAGAAAATTATATTTCGATACTTATCATTAAGAATATTTTATACTGATTGATAAACCATTGAAAATGTCAAAATAGCATTTGTAACTTGGGATTTTATTATTATATTGTATTTGATGAGGTTATTAGTTTTCCTTGCTGTGATAACTAAACAAACAGAAAGATATTAATATTTTCGAATATTTTCGAAATGGTTAATTTTACACGTGATCTTTAAGCTGAGTAAAATATTGAATAACTTATGTTAATTGTAGAATAAAAAATAGACTTCAAAGGTTTTATAAATTATTCACAAGCTCTAATAATTTAAAATAAAAGCTTACTTTATTAATATAAAAGTTGTTTTATGTACAAAAGTCAGCTTCACATATTAATTAAAATATTTTAATTTTAATATAAATGATTGCATGTATACTGATATAGTATATTAATAATCGTTAAAAATAGAGGAATTTTAATGCACAAATTTTATGAAATGAACTAAAGCTCATTCAATTACTAATCATTAGCAAGTAATATAAGTCATTAAGTAATAATACAATGGCAGTATATAATAATAACAGAATTGAAATAATACATATAAATTTTTAATTTTTGATTTCTCAGTAATAGTTAGACATTTTTTGTTATATTCTGGATGATTGTATGATCTATAGTTAATCACACAGCTAATTGTAATAACGTAATTGGAATAAATGTTACCACGGCTTTGTGGGTACATGTAATCAACATATGCCGTAGATTTTGTAACTGTTTTTTTACCAGGATATTTTTTTTTAAATTAAAAAAAATGAGATTACTCACAAAGATTTACGATTCTGATTAAAAATTATATTGCATTTGAATTACATATTTTAAGAAAGACTATCCAAAAGGCTAATACTTGATTAAAATAATATTACTCAAGTCCACGTGAAAATATTTGAATGTGACAATTTATGAATGGATAACTTGAAATATATATATATATGATTATCTATTATAATGATTTCTTATCGTCTGTATTTCTATTAAGTCTTGCTACTATAGGTAATATGAAACTCCTGTACCCATATTTTATTTTTATTGTCTAAAAATTTTATTTTGTTTGATTTTTAAGAAATAATCTATTTCACAGATTTCTAAAATGATTATCGCATTGAAAAAATCTATACATAAGGAAACATATGCATACGCTAAGGAAGTTTTTTTTAATCAAACAATGGTACGATATCTAAAATATAACTACATGTAATTATCGAAATTCTGATTTAGATAAAAAAACACATATATGTGTGTTCAAACTAGATTTCAGATACGTTTTGCATTAATACTTAATTTTAATTAATAGCTATTTAAAAAAATACAAGACAGGAATTTTTCAATCACCACAAAAAAAAATCATAAAAAATTGCGCATATAAACGAAGTCTAGTAACTTTAATTTAGAATCACACGTGGTTAATGCGGTGACGCTACAGATGTTTTAGAGTATTACAACTCTATATTATTGGTTTTGGGAATACGTGCTGTTATATACGCGATGCTTTAAACATTTTTTATTGATATTTCAAAACTAATAGTGTTGTTTTTATTTATATTTTTATTAATAGAATCTGTAAATTATAGAGAATCAATTTACATAAAATTAACAGGATTAGAAATTATATTTGAATTGAAAATTAATGAATTAATAATAAACATAATAATTACGAAAAAATTTTAAGTGATTTTGTATAAATTATTATTTTTATAGCATTTATTATGCTTAAGTAAGTTAATTATTTATTATAATTTTTATTGGAATTAAAATTTTAAATCGTACAATCCTGCATTAAATTACTGTATAAAAGTATTTTATAAAATTATTTATACAAAATTCATTACATGCAGATTATGCTTTTTTAAAATGATAACATAATAATATTTAATTAAATTAAAGATTATTAATTTATTAATTGATAAAAATTACGAAATTTCAAGTATCAGATTACACGCTAGTTTATTATTGTAGTGATAGATAATCACACTTTTTTGTAATACAATATAGCAAAATTCATTATACTTTTCAACGTACTTTAAAAAAAAATTTTTTTTGTGAAATCTATAATTTAATGTAGGTATTATTTATGTAATACTTTCTTTAAATTTATACTGTTTTAAATAAATACTTTTTGTAATTAAAAAATGATAAGCTGAGAAATATTGCAAAATATTGGGCTGTGCAAATGATAATAGTAACGTGCAGTTTTGAATGAGATATTTTTATAGTAAATAAAAACCTGCAGACATCGGTGTTTGTATTTATATTGTTTATAAAAATACGTATTATAATAGAATCGAGTTGTGACGGCAGGAGTGAAAATCGGCACTAATGAAGAACCGATCTCTTTCCTCTGAATGTGAAACTATACAGATAAGTATTGGGAGATACGGAAAATCGAAAGCTAAAAAGATACAGATTCATACAGAATATACAGTTCAGTGGTAGCTAAGTAGAGGAACTCAGAGACGCGGAAGGAAGTGTCTACCCCCCTCTGCTAAAAGCTGAAAACTAATTTAATTTTCTATTCACCTCCTGACACATGAACAAACAATAACTTTACTATGATGCAATTATTATGTTAAGTAAATTCTTCCGGCTTCTTCTGGGTCTAAATGAATTTACTACTCTAAGTATCTATAATTTTATTTCATACGATGACGATTGTATTTCAAAATATTTTGTATTTTTTTATATTCGAGTGTTTTATTTTAAAATATAACATTACTTTATGCTCAGGAGGAAAATTAGATTAAAGTCAGTTTTGTCAACACAAATAAGTTAAAAATGTTTTGAAATTATAATAAATTTATCTGTGATATATTAAGACTTTACTTGAATACAATAACTTAATTTTATATATTTAATATGTATCCTATTTTGACATGATAGAAAATTTTTATATTTTTTAACAAAATTTCTAATTTATCAAAATATTATAGCAACTTTAATTATTAATATAAGTTCAGATAATTTCTTAATTACTGAATTTAGCCATATGTAATTAAATGAAATTATTAAATGATAAAAATTTTAATTGCACACTTCCAAAAATTATCAAATAATATTTTATACAGCTTCATATGTAAATAAAATATAAATTTACTGTCTTTTGTAACCTTAACTTTAATTACTCTTTTACACCATTGCAACATGTCCCCATTCATTCGTTTCATCTCATTTTGTATTTTCACGCCTGGTGATCTATGTGATGAGTCTGATGCCCGGAAGCCTTTTAATGTTTGTTCTCTTTCTACTCTGAACTGCATCATATGAAACAATTGTAGTTCTAGAACTTTTTAGGATTACAAATTTTTTAGCTTTAGTTGTTAGTTATTTTACGAAAACTTTATATGAGTGAATTTTAGTATTAATAAGCTTTGAAAAATGTTTACAATAATATTCTTAGCTGTATTTCTTAGCTTTATTTCTTTTTTGTATTAATACAAAAAATTGGCAATTGATTTACATTAAATTTTTAAATTCCACAAAGCAGTATAAAAACTAATGGTTATTATTTAAAATGAAAAAAGTTTAAAACTTTAAATATCACACTTAATAAAACTTTTTTTAATAATTATTACAATTATAAATATTTAGTTTTTTAATAAATTACAGAAAAAATACTACATTATTAAATGTGATACGAACCTTATCAACATAATATTTATTTACCGAATATTTAAGAGTCCTCAAAAAAACATAAAAAATGTATCTACGTACGTCTATTTATTGAAGAAATTACGTATTAAATTACGGTAACACACACACACACATATATATATATATATATATTTATAATTGAATATGTGTGTGCGCGCGCGCTCGCATGTGTGTATATATGACAAGTAGACAAATCATGTTGTAAACTTAGTGCATGGATGTTCTACAACAGAAATACTATATTGAATAATAGAGCAATTAAGAGAAAATACTATTAGAAAATGATAATTACTCCTAGTTCGATTCATCATATTCGATGAATACTAAACATCGTACAATTAAAAGACCGGAAGGTGCTCGAGAATGTGGGTGGGAAATAGAGGGAAGAACGTTGAGAATAAAATATTATCAAAACATCCTATAAACAAAGTAGAATCTGTTGATCTAACTGCAGTTGAACATTTACAACAGTTACATAATGAAGCTGATTTTAGATAATGCCACCACGGTCGTGCTTAACTAAACTTGCAGTAAATAGTTTATATATAAATTCATTTATAAAAAAATAAAAAAATGGAGGTAAAGTAAAATTACATAAATTTCAATTACTAATTAGCAAATATAAAAAATTTTTATATTAAGATTTATCATTTCATGTAGTAATTGTTAAATCCAATTATCAAATTATTCATTGCCTATTAATATACGATTTATAATTTTATAATATATAAGTTTAATAATTCTTAACTTAAAGATCATTGATAACAAAATATTACAAAATTGAATTTTCTTTAGTTTATTCGTTTTCATATCAATACATAATTAGATATAAACTTCTTGTTACAATTAATTTTTTCAAAATATATATCATCATGTATACTATTATGTATGTAAACGTTTATATTAAATATTTATTTTTTGTTTGATTTTCTATGTATTTATTATTATTTATTTCTCTATAAATTATGTGTAACAAAAATATTATGTCATCTGAAAATTCCCAAGAAAATTAATATAATTAAAATTGTGTTTAGTTAAAAAAATAATAGGAATGAACTTGTGTCCAATAAAAAATATAGTATCTTTCTTTCTAAAAAAATAATTAAATAAAGTAAAATTATTCACTGAATTCTTACCTATAAATAACCTATAAATCGTACCTATATGCAAAAAACTTTGTGTCCAGTAATATTAAAAATATTGATATATTTAAAAAAAGATAAAACATCAAAAAGTAAAAAAAAACTTTGAATTGTTATGTATTATAAATAAAAAAACATTTCTTTATGTAAAAAATCTTTCTCTTACATTCCATTTTCTTCTAAAAAGAATAACTCTTTTTTCAAAAATGTAAATAGCAAATAACATAGAAGAAAATGAAAGAAAATCAGAATAAAATGAATACAAGGAGAAAATGATAAACAGTAGATATATAAAAAATAATATGGACATAAATATTAGTAAACGAAAAAGTTAAAGCATTCTTCCGCGAAAGCGTTCTTCATTATTTTTAAATATATTGAATAAAAAATTCGAATTCCTATTTTAATAGATTATTAACAAATAGATAGCTTATTAAATTACTTATTTACTTTTAATATTATCAAATATATTATTCACATTTAGAAGGTACTTTCGAAAGAAAAAAAGAATAAAGAAGCAGATCAGCATATCGTATAGTATTTTCTTTACTTTATTATTAATTGCAGTATTGCTATTTTTATAAGAGCATTTTTTAAGAATTAAAAGTCAAAAATTGTATATTGAAAACGAAAATTATCGTTTTAATTGAATACTTATCATTTGATCATGGACATAAATTATAATACTAAGGTTGTATATAAATTGCCTAAATTGAAAGCGTTTATACGTAGATTCGTAGTTATTAAAAAATCAATATTCAATTTAGGATTTTATTATAATGTCACTGAAGGAAGCAATTATTAAAAGTAAGCATATTTAAAGTGTTTTATTATGGTGTTGAACTAATAACTTTTTTACGTTGTTCTTGTGTTATTATGTTTGGAAAAATTACTTTTAAATATTTTTAGTTAATAATTAATAATTAATAATATTCATTGTTTATTATACTATTTATCAAATTTATATACAATAAATATTGTTTTTGCGCATTGGTCGGCTTCTTCTGGCCGCAAGTTCGCGATAGGTGAAGGAGCGGGAATTCGGGAATGAAAGAAAACACATTGATGTTGGGCTTACATATAACTTTTATTTGCTACTCGCTACTCGCAGTTCATTCATATTTCCATGCGCCCATTCGCACCCTTTGCACCCCCCCCCCCGCGCCTATATTCCCTTATATTTCCATGCCCACATTCACACCCCTCACTCCCCGCGACCATATTCCTCCAAACCCCTTATACTTCCTACCTGGTGGTTGGCCAACCCGTTAGTGTAGACCCTACGAGAAGGACGGCTTGCCGTGTCCGACCTCTGCGGCACCTGCACGCACCAAGCCTCGCTGGCCGTGACCGACCGCAGCGGATCCCTACGCATCCAGCCTCTCTTTAGCCTTTCCCTTGCTCACTCCCTGGAGCTGTGTTGGGTCGCCTGGTCGCGGCGACCTACGGATGTCCCTTCCTCGTTGGGTCGCCTGTTCGCGGCGACCTACAGATGTTTCCTTCCTCGTTGGGCTCTTCGACTTCCTTGTCCACTCACTGGTCTCCTGCGATCACTCACACTTCGTAAGAGAAAATTGTCGCGCTTCGGGAAAACTTTGTGTGCCCTTTCCTTCACGCCGTTTTTCCAACTGCCCTCGTGCCCTTTCTGACCCTTTGTCCTTTGTTCGTCTCCCCTCCTATCTCTTCTCGGGTCCACAACGGCGCCCTCCTTCGCGCCCCTCCGTACGCTGTACGGGCGCTTATCAGGCCCTTTGTTGGACCGACAAGCCGCCCGCCATTCAGACGCAATTCGGGCCAAAATGGCACGAACAAATATATACATAATATGATTACGCAAATATTTTCATTAGCTTTAAAAAGTGGATTTTCAATGAATCGTTCTGTTTCTTCTTTGGTCAAGTAAGGAAATTATAGGAGATTAGGTTTTAGCATATTTTTTTAAATAATACGAATGATTAAATTGACTTGATAAGAAACATTTTTATTGGCCTTAATGAAATGCAAAAAACAATATCCTCTCACCAAAGACAGAAGAAAGCAGCGCAAGACATGAGTAATAGACTACACAATAAACCATTTAACATGAACATTAGTATGCAATATCGCTCAAGATCTCTTAGCCCTGTATAGATACACTTATTGTGGAACTACCACAGGTCCCGAGCTTTTCTATATGCTAATTACATATGCTCCAGTTGGGTCACGTAGCGAAAAAATACGTTGAATCAGCTTGGCTATTTTTAAGCAGCGTATATCGATGAAAAGGTAAATTTCCAAATAAAGTCGGGACTCATGACGAATTTTTTCGCGAAAGCCACATGCATCCTCAAATGAATACGGCAAGACATCTTTCTACTATTAAGAGAATGGTTTGTTTCTTGGGAACACTTGATTTGTATAATTGTTTGTATAGACTTAAAAAATAGGAGCGGTTTATTGTTAAAATTCTATACATTTATAATTCAATAAATATTTTTTAGATGAATGTATTAATACCATATCCTATTCAAGGAGTAATTTTCTTTTTTCATCTGATTAAAGTTATTTTAATGGCTTCGAATAAAAAATATGAAAATCTTTGAGAAATACGAAAATTGATCTTTTATGCATAAACAAATAATGAAATAAATATATTTTTTGAAATGTATTTTTCTTAAAACTTTGATCTGCAATACATGGCAATACGGTTTGAATTTTTAAAAGTTTAACGCTAAAAAAGTATTGGTACATATATATATATATATATATATATATATATATCTACAATTAATTTAACTTTTTAGCTTATATATACTCAATTTAATAAAAATTGACTTAGTTTTTAATAATGAAATAATTGATACAAAACTTTATGGAAGTTTATGAACATTTTTTTATGTTAAACTAATTAATAGAGATATATTGTTAAAAGTTAAAAAATAAAATATTTTTATTCGTGAAAGAAATTTTTTTATAAAGAATTGATCGAAAAAGCTTATCATATAATAGCAAAACTGGGAGAGTGGAAATAAAAAATAAAAATATAGTTGAAGAATAACTAGAAGAGCGCACACTTTTCGAGGACGTTCTTAAGCGAATTGATATCCACTTTAGATTAATAGAGTTCAATTCGATTAATCACCCTTCTACCTTTTCATATTAGAGTTTGGCTTTCGTCAGTAGTTCAATGATTGAGTAAATAAGATGGTGAACATGCACATAGTTGCGATGATACCAGTACGACATTAAAAAAGAGCGATAGACAGATGCTGTAAACAGAGTTAGAAAGAGATAGTAACTCCGCTTTACTTGTCGCTTTCAATCCATCTATCTATCCATCTATCCATCCAACTATCTGTCCGTCCATATATCTATCTTTCCCAATTATTGACTCCAAAGATTACCTAACTAATTCGAGAGGTATGCGAAGCATTTATGCATCGATTCTGCAAATGCACACAATCATCCACATGCTTTATTTTCGTCTTGACGAGAGTGTTCGTAATATTTTTTGGTAGGCCAGCTGCGAGTAGCATTGAAGAACTAATGGTATTTATTGTACACGTGAGGAGATTATATACCAGTAAGATTAAATTATATAGATGATCATAATTCACACTCACATTTATTATCATTTTCTGATTTCTTCAGAAATAAATAAAAAATCGATATTAAAATTGTACTATACTTTCAATTAATGCAAATTCAACGAGTGATAACTCATTTCTTATGAATATTTTTACACTTTTTTTATCATACAAATATATCAACTTGAAATTTTATTGAATTATAAAAATAACATCATTCAAAAAATTACTTACAATGCATAGATATTAGTATAAATATTAATGTAAACAGATATTGCGAAGAATTTGTCGATATAAAAATATTTGTAAAAATATTCGTGGACTAGAAAAGAGATATGAAAAAAAATATAGTAGTAGAAATATGTAGCGGAATGTGCAAAAACATATGGAGTACTGTGTTCTTATTGTGAAATTGGTACCTCGTTATGCTTTTGTACATAGCAAAGGAATAAACTTGGATTAAGGCTCATCTGCAAATGTGTTCTGGAGTTACAAGAAGTCGATAGTCATATGTCAAAGCATCCATTCTCTAGGATCCAGTAACTTATCATTGCGATTTTCATATTTATTACTAATGACTCCTCGGTATTTGATATGATACAAAGGAAGGAATACAAAATTAATGTAAAAGCAGCAGAGATAAGTTTCTGCTTTTTTATTCAATAAAGTAGAGACTGTAAGAGTTACCTACAGCGTTGTCTTGTATCTTATTATCTTTTCAGTATTCTCACACCTTATTTTAGATATAATGGAATGCAATATATGTATAAAACAACAAATTTCCTAGTGCTCGCAAACTAGCATATTGATACCTATTGAAATTGAAATTCCTTTTTGTTTATATTTAATAGAGCCAGAGTAACGTCAGGAATTCTTCTTCACTAAAAACAAAATTTTTCTTCTGACGTCTCTAATTTTTCTCTGACCAAAAGTAACAATATATGGCATAATTTTTATAATTTTTATCTAACATATAATTTTCATTAAAATATATTATTAAGTATAAACAATATTCGCTATATGTATATAAATTTCATTATTCGTTTAAAATTCATGTAAGATAATTTTATTACAATCATCAAATATTGTCATTTGAAAAAATTTTTAAGTAATTATTTTTTCATTTACATAAAGATATTCATATTAAATTTCAATTTTTATATTTGTACTTTCAAAATTTGTTCATTGCAGTCACCATTTCAGTAACCATACATTGTCACAATTTAATTGTTCCGAAAACAACAAATTATTTGAACGTTATATGTTATTCATTCGGAAATAGATAAATTCTAATTTATTATAAAATTCCAATATGAAATATTTATTACTTTCAATTATTGTATTTTTGGGGCAACAATAAAATATTCACTAAAGAATCAATAAAGAATTCACTACAATCAATAATTCACTTCAACGTATTGAAGTTATCATCTCACCAGCGTATGAGAGTTTTTAATGGAATTGCAGAGCTTAATAATGTTTTTTTACTAACTTTAAAAAATATATGTTTATATATAATATATTTATCATTCAAGTATAATAGGGTACTTATTATATTAAAAAAATAATTATATAGTCTTTATAAAAATTATTATTCTTAATAAGATTAAAGGCTATGCTTTTTATATTTACTTACTTTAAAAAGGTAATTTTTCCAAGACTTAGTGACGTTTTTAAAATAATTTCGTAAAAGTATAATAATCGATATCTCTGTTGTAATTATGAATTGCAATAGAATTACATATATGATTAAAAATTAATTGTGCTAGAAAAGAAGTTTTATAAATACTACCTATGTACTAAAATAAGAAAGTATAACTAATAAATTTCACTATTCTACCATCGTAATGCCATTTATGTTTGACTATAATTTAAAACTTTCACCAATTTTCCGCCAATGTATAAAAAGGTAGACTAAACAGCAAAATGAATGTAATCGGTGTTTTCGATAGGCATTATTATTTTAACTTCCATTTTAATTTTTTTAATCGAGATATATTATGCTTTATACATGATAAAAAAATAGAAAAATGAGAACAACAAAGTCTAAATATAAAATTTTAACGATATACTAGTAAATTTGATAAATATTTAACATATTTTTTTTAATAAATGGGTTGAAAAATAATTTTTTAACAGTGTTGAAAGATTATTTTGATTGAGAGTAATTTCTTAAAAGATCACGTTATTTACATATATTAACTATTGTTGAATATTGTGTTATTTCTCTTAATACAAAACTGTGTCAAGATGAAAAACAACTTACGAAGCTAAAATAATTCATGAAGGGTGGAATGAAATCAAGAAGGGAAAAAGGTTGCGCGTGATACAGTTTTCGTGAAAATCTCTTAAAATTAATACGGGTGCAGTATTGAAAGAAAAGAGATCTTTCCATTTTCGTTTTACCACTAGTTGTTACGATCACGGACTCCAGACTCCACCGCGCGGTAGTGGCGTATGCTCCTCTTGTGCAGCTGGTGAAAAATACATCTCGTATCTACTTGACTCCCACAAGCAGTCGCCGTCGTCAGAGGATTACTTCATGGACGACGTACGGTACGCCCTAACAAGATGCTTCACTTGTTCGTTATGACAAAAGCGAGGAGAAAATACGCACCGAAAGCTTCTGTCAAACACCAAGGTCGCAAAAGAACAAACTTGGCTGTTCGGGAAATCCCGTTGGCCGTATAATGTCGGCAAATTCCTTTTTACTATAGCTTATGCGCAAGGGGAAGTTCTTGCACATATGATGTGGTATGAAAACACGCGAACGCGCTTAAAGAAGTATAATAAGCGTATTCTAATTTAAAAGTATTTGAGTACATAACATAATTGGATTCTCGGTAAATTATATTTTGATTTAGTCCAGTGATTGCGAACATGTACGTACATTTTCATAAGGTGCAAATGTCATTTTTTCACAAAAATACACTAACAAATAGACTTGATTTATACATATTTATGTAAAATTGATCGCCTATTTTATCTGTTTTGAAAAAATTTA
The DNA here is from genome assembly GCA_018907135.1 of Kradibia gibbosae. NCBI lineage: Eukaryota > Metazoa > Arthropoda > Insecta > Hymenoptera > Agaonidae > Kradibia > Kradibia gibbosae. The sequence goes on along the minus strand of JACCHX010000001.1, from coordinate 29,008,023 downwards.
ATTAATGTAAACAAACGATATAGATAAAACTTATACTTTACATAGTCTAATACTTGATAACAACTTAGTATTTTTGGTTTGCTTTTATTAATATTCAATAAGCTTAAAAAAATTTATATTTTCATATTATAATTTGTCGTAAAAATTTAAATAATACTTTACTTACTGTTTATAAAAAAATAAACAATATTGTTAATACTACATTTTTATGTTTTAGCACAATTGTATATAATACATAAACAAATATAAACTATTTATTAAACATTTGCTGTATTGGAAATTTGCTAAAACCAAAAAAGCCCTTCATTTTCATTTATTAGTATTTTTTTAAGAATTATATTATCATTAAATCTTTACTTTGAAAAAAAATTCAAAAATATATTTCATTTTGTATATTTTAAATTTTATATTCTATATATTTCTCGAAGAAGTATTTAAAATGAAAATAATTAAAAGTATGTATTAACAGAGTCCAAGAAAAAAAGAAAGAAAGGTTGAGAAAAAGCCATTGGGATAATTAAGTAGTCAATAATATTTGCTATTAATTACTAGATGAAATAAGCATAATAACGAATGCGATAAATCAGATAGATAATAGAGAAATGAGATTGATGTAAAATAGTAGCAAGTTATATAATCCAAAAGTATATTATAATAAAATTGACATACTTAAATCAAATAAATAAGAATGAAATATAATAATCATACGAAACTGATTATTAAATATAGACTAATGGAAATAATGAAAGATAATAGAAGAATTTAAAATGTAAAACAGACAAATTATTACTTACTTTTACGTATCAATATGAATGTTTTTACACATGATAATTAATGCAAAAGTTTCATTAAAAAAGCATAAATAAATAGAAGTAATAAAAACTTCGTAATTATAGATCTTTGACAAAAAGCAGATATATAATATCTCGATATATGAAAAGAAAATTGAGAACAAAGCTGCTTTATTCTTTGCCTATTCGCAATCATAAATATGAAGTATATGATCGAGTTCTTTTACCTTCAATTTCTTTTGCACTATGCATTAGTTTTTCATCAATTTCTTGAACTTATCTTCATTATTGATTCCGAGAATAATCCATTTTGTTTCTTTTATTCTTTATTCTTTTTCTCTCTTTATTTTCGAGCATCTCATATATTTAGTAAACTGGCATTGCTCCAGAATGTATGTAAAAACAAATAGTAATATATGTATGTAATAACAAATCAAAAAAAAGCTTTTTTATTTTATACTAATAATTTAGATAAAAGACAATTGTTTTGAATTTTTTGAATATAATATATAAAGTAAAAGTTTAATTGATATATATATATATATCCTAGCTATAAAATCATATCATATCCTAACTAGTAAATGTTTGCTATCGGTAATTATGAAGTTTTGAGTGCGTATGCGTATTTTTATAAAGATATGTAGATATTAATTGCGTAAACATTTTCATAAGATGCTCTGCTTATACTGGAAATAACTTATAAGACGAAATACACACACATTTGCACTCGAATATGCTTGTAAGTGGGTGTAAGTGAATAAACTAGCGAGTTCCAAAAGTATAGTCACGAAAATCTCAAGTTTTTCTCGGTCTGGAAGATGTGGGTCAATATGCATATTTTTTCGTCGTGTGGCATGCACATAGCTTTTCACTGGTTGTTAAGGTTTTGGAAGACACAAGCGACTTGAGTAAAGTAATCCATCTGATATATTCAGAAATGTGGTGCTGCAGACTTGTGAAGATGCTTTTAAGCTATTGATCCATAATTTTTAGACATTCATTTCCGTTTCCATTGTACCATATATGATGAATGAAGTTTCTTGGTTTATTTGAATATTTTATTTTTCAAATCTTAGCTCATAGGGATTGCTTATGTAAAATATATATTTAAAAAGGTTTATACGTCAATTTAAATTGCACGTATGAGGTTAAATTATTTATTTTTTCCACATTTTTAATTTTTCTTCGTTTAGATTAGATTCCTAGATATTATCTCTTGAATTTTTTAAAGCGACGATAATTGAAATTTTTTTCATTAAAAAATTATATGCTGTAAAAATAACTAGTCGTCATTTATCAATATTTTATGTGACTATTCTGATGCTTTATATTAGGTGTAAATTTTTTTTATAAGAGTAGAAATAATCAGAAAACCTTTTTTTTAATTTATAACTGATTTTCTTATTATAAATAATTTGGAAGGAATTTTTAATTAAATTAATTTTCATTTGTTTTTTAAATACATTTTATATTAATATAGATAGCAAAAAATCTGCTGTGTACGAGTAGTAATTTATATTATATTACAAAAAAAAATATAATCATAGTATGAAGCATAAGTGTAAGAGAATTCCAATACACGTACATTTTTCATAGTAAAACATCTTATTTGATTCAATTATGAATTCTAAATTTTGTTAAATTGTTATAACGATATTGTTAATATTATAAATTATAATTATTAGTACACATAATTACAATGTGAAAATTTTTATTTAATTATCCTAAAATTATGTTAATTATGTTAAATTATACAAATAAAATTTTATACAGAATTTTTATATTAGATAAAAGTAAAATTATCCTAATATTCAACTACATATTATTTGAAATATTGCAAATTTATGGATGTATAATCACTTATATATATAGTTTTTAATAATTATAAAAGCAAAAAGAACATATACACACTCATCCATGCACAAATATTCGCATACGTGTCCATACGCGAAAATATAGATATAAGAAAATGATTTGTACACACTAATACACATATATAATTTGAACCAGTAGAAATGAAGCAATTCGTTTGAAAAATTTAGTTTGAAGGTCATTAAAATATAAATACAATGTCTTTTTGTTATACCAGTATGTTTATTTACGATTTTAAATTTCAATTTTATCAATACAATTTACAATTGAATAATAAATCAGTAAAAAAATTACATTCTCTTTTCTAAATTTTTATTTTAATCATAAATAAAAAAAGCTTTACATTCATTTATAATTGTAATAATAGACTTTTTATGTATTTGCCAAATATTTTAGTATTTTAATATTTAGCCAGAGAAAATATTAAAATTATTTATGATAGTAAAATAATTTTGAATCATTTATAAAATTGTTTATTATAGTTGAAATATTATTTGTTTTAAAAATAAATATATTTAAGAAATTAAAATTTTTAATTCAATAAGGAATGTTTTTTATATGCACAAATTAATCAATAAATTTTTCGCAGTTTATAATAATAAATACGTATTATAAATTTTGAATAATTTCTTACTTAGCTACAGTATTGAGTACCAGTATTGAGTTTATAAAGTAGAAATTATACAACCTTCTAATAATTCCGTAAGCGTCGCTTTAGAATGTGCAATTAAGCCATTTGAATTTATAATAATAAAAAATGAAAACATCATAATGTTTCGGTCAGAAGAATACAAATAATATTCCCCTATACCACCATAGAGTAAATAACAAGTTAACGTTTCCTGCCAACACCTCGTTTAATTCCTATTAAACCAGCCTTCGGCTCTATCTTTCTCGCCTCTTTGCCTTCTTGCCCTTCATCTCTTTCGTACCGCCTTTCCTTTTATACATTCGTGCGCACCGTTCAGTAGACTTTTGCAAATTTTTTTATTCTAATTTCCCTTCAAAATTATGTCGATGATTAAGTGGTCAGATTCTAAGAACTGCTAAGATTGCCACAACAATTTTTGTCTATGGTCTCGTATGTATATTATTGATGTATGTATTAGTGATGTATGTATATTATAGTCACTATGTAGGTATGTATATTATTGATTCTTGTGAATCTTACGTATCATTTCATTGTAAAAAGTTGTTAACATGACAAAAATGTTCTTGATTTTACACGTTCATATTAATTTTTTGTTTTTTATTCATAAATACAAGAATTACATTTATTAAATTGATTTTACATTTTCTTACGATGCAATTCTCATATTTTCTAACGCTCTTAAAAGATTTAAATTTTGTAGCATGAATAAAGCTACAAACCTGTTTAATAATATTTAAATCATATTTACCTTAAAAAATATCTACATTCAACAGTCTTCTGTACTTATTTATTTATATGCATACTAAATTATAAAAATTTTATAAAAATATTTTGTCATTTTATTTATTGAAGACATGTAAGTTTATATAGATCTCATTTATAATTCCTTTAAAAAAATTGTAAATAAATACGAAAACATTACTTTATAATATAAGTTATAATGTAATATTTTACTCTGCTTGCATAATTTAAAATTAATTCTAATCTTCTCTTTTTGAAAGTTCCTTACATAGTACGATATAGCTCATTATAGTAATACTTAATAAAAATCCACATTAAATATCGAGCCTCATTGTCTGTCAATAATTGATATCTTGCGCTAAAAAATGCTTCTTCAATTTTAACTACTTTTCTATTCTATGTTTTTCTGAACCTTTTTTCTGGTATACAGTATATAGATGTGATAAACTTAATGCACACGTATGTATTACTAAAATCTAAAATATATTAATCAATAAAAAAAAAAATTGGTAATAGTAAACAATAGTAAGAAAATTGATCTTCATTTCATAGTTGGTAATAAGCAAATCTGTTCTAATATCGCAGCTAAATTATAATATTCGTATGTCTATTAGAATTGTTCGTTCTTTACACAATTATAAAGCTTAAGGAATTTCCATTAATATTGGAGTTTCTTTCGAAATTGTCGTTCCCTTTGCCGATAGTCAGATGAAACCTAGCTATTAGAGTGTAGTCTTTACACACATAACTCATTCATAGAATACATATATATATGTAAATATGTATATATCTCGCAGATTCCATTTCTAAGGCTCCTGAATTCCAGCTGTGAGATTTAAGACGGAAATGGTTTTTGCCGGAGTGATTGCCTTCAACGTTACGTTGAATATCTCGAGCGCACGCACGTCTCAATCTTCTCCGCCCCTAGTAGCACCATCTTTCATTCCAGTGCACCTTCTGTCTCTCTTCAGTTAGTTATTTTTCTTCTATCAGACAGACTTGACGAAGGGCAACTTCACTCGCCTAAGCCGTAAAAAGTAGCTCTTAGTCAGTCAAAAAATAAATCACCATGGCGCTCGATGATGCCTCGATTTTCCGTTAACGAAAGTTTTCGGTACCTCGCAATCCTGTGGTAGGAGTTCGTAAGTTTCGAGAACTCGGGCAAAAAACGGTTCCACATATATAGACAACAATTTCGCGCAATTTGTTCATTTTTCGGATTTTTGTCCACTCGCATAACTTTTAATTACTCAACAATCTCAATATATTATAACTATGGTTTGTTACTGAAATTATCCACATGATATTAAGGCTTATAAATTTGGACTAACCTTTTAGTGCGTAGAAACAATTTAACATTTGGCGGTCTTTTATATTATTAATTACAAGATCAAAAATAATAAAATTAAAATATTCTTGAAAATTATATGTGATATTTAAAAATTATTCTACAAAGTCTATATACTTCAAAAACTAAATTTTTAAAATATAGAAAATTAAAGCCTCTCTATTTTTAATTAAATATATACTTTTATAATTAATGATTAAAAAATATAAAATTACACATTTCTAAAAAGTAAAAAGAAATTGAAATTTTACGCTTTGCATGCTGTTCAGACTTATGCGATACAGATATGCATGTAGTATATTGTCAAATGTAATTACTGGATTCAATGTTTTACTCATTGTTTTTGTAATGTGTATACATATTTATTTTCACATAGTTCTAATTAGTTATACAATCGTTTTATTTAAATAATAAAAATTTATAAGTATTTAAAAATTTTCCAATAATTTTCAACAAGTATGTCTATATGTATATGTATCTAACAAAGAGGTAAGTAATAGTTTTTATTGAATAAAATTATTTCAGGTTTAATTATTGAGTATTACATAAGTAAATATTGTTATTGTACAGAACATCTTTAGGAATATTTTATAAGTGACTAATAATATTCTCATTTATAAATTAAGGTCAACATAAAATTAATTTTTCTCATTAATGTATTTTTAATATTATTCAATTCTTCGAAATAATACAAAATTTTTCGTATAAAGATATTCGTTGTATATATTATTATTTTCTATAAAATGTTTAAAATATTCATTTATATAAATTTATATTTATTCATTTATTAAAATTAAATTACTATACATTAATAATTTAAATAATAATTAAATAAATTTATTAAATAAAAAGTAAAAAGATTTGTTTACAGCAGTATTATTTTATAATTAATTTGCATAAAATGATTTTCTGAGTTTATAAATATTAAAATTTTAAACTCATATTTGCAACTTTATTAGAGTAATTAAAAGATCTATAATTACATGTCTTATTAAGACACCTTTTTGTTTTTTACATTAAATATTAAGTTTTTTCTGTTTACGATAATCGTAATGAAAACAACAATTTAATTTATGTCCATTGTTATTTTATATATGAAAATTCAGAAGATGGCGGTTTACTGAAAATGACTAGTACTTCTGTTACCTTTTAGCATAGAAAATTGTAGTTTCTACGGAAATATAACTTCGTAAGTATTTCGTAGCAAGTTAACTTAAAAATGTTATAATTTTACAAAAATTTTATTTGAGATAAGGCAGCGCTTATTGCATATAAAGTTATCAAATTCATGTACTTTGTTAAAAAAAATACATAAGTTTAATAATTTTTTAATGTAAAAGATCAGAAAAAACTTTAAATTTTATTTTAATTTATCAATGGATTATTCTAAAAAATGAAAAGATTATCTTTCAAAACTTAGCACATCATATTTTAATAATCATATAACTGACATATGAATAAAAAGTAAAAAGGGTAAAACAAATATTTAAATACCTACCCTGATTGAATTATGGTATGAAAAATTATCTTCAACAATGAAAAATATGAAACTTAATCTTTTGTATTTTTTCCTACTTTTTATGTCAATATAAAGTCAAGTAGTTATAGAAATGAAAGAATTAAAAAAAAGTTTTAAATTTAAAAATTGAAAGAAGTGAAAGAAGTTGAAGGCTTACCTATAAAATTATGTATCGTGAATTAATTATAGTAAATAATATTAAGCACCAATAAATAATTATTATCTTATATCTTAATAATAATTAAAAAAAAAATGATATTGAATCATAAGATTGTTAAATTAAGTTCATTAAAATTATTATATATTTTTAATTCAATTATGCGACTTTGAAGGACGACGATCATAAAAATCATACACTTTTTAAATATTTTAATTTTAATTTCAGATAAATTATTTTTTCATATAATTTTTGTGGTTTCGTTTGTAAATTAAACTCTTTAATATAGTCATGAACATTTTTGCAGTTTTTTTAAGGCACGAGTATTTAATTCGAAAGACTGGTAAACCATTAAAAAAAATAAAATGATAGAATTTATACTTATTAATATGTTGTCATTTTTTCATTTGAATTTTTAGAAGTATAAACATATACATATAAATATTTTTATAATAAAATTTATAATAAAATAACCGACTTAATATTGTAGTGCATGCTCGGGTTGATTCATGTTTATGAACTCACTCGCTAGTTGAGCATACAGTAGTTCTGTCTACCTTTGCTAGGTATCGCCAATGTGCAGAGGTGCAAACTACTTACTAAAAGAAGCGTCATAACCTTTCATAGCATATCGTGCACTTAATACGCCTATGCCAGTTACATTAAGTCCCATCATGATACTGATTTTCAGTGCTGTAATTAATATCCATATCATTGCTTATATGGATATATGACTATCGATCCAACACTATCAGAAATAAACTATTAATTAGTGCAGTATGAGAATAATTAATTTTTTTAATAATTATATTAGATTTATTCATAGTATCAGAATTAAAGACAAGGAATTATAATTATCTTGCACACGATCTTCTGAGTATTTTTGATATATTAATTATGAACTTTTTTTGTTGAATATGCATTCTAATTTTAATAAAAAAACATAATTATTTATTCACTTACATATTTATAAAAGATTAAATGCACTTGATAGCCTATTGTTACAATTTTTTTAAGAATACGCCTCATCATTGTAGTTTAGATAGTGCAAATTAATGATTCTATATCATAATAATTATTACTTAATTATTATTATAAATTATTATTAATCTGAAGCGATTCTGAGCTTTATTATTTTTAAAAACTTTTATTATTGAATTAAATTGCAAAAAAAGTCTAACAAATTATTTTGACTTTATACACGTTAAACCGATTTTTATGCTATTTTTTTAAATATTTAAAGATTTTTTGAGTAGAATCTTAAAAAATTTTTTACAAATATATTTTTTTTATAAATTTGACGTCTATAATAACATGCTTACACAACTAACAAAACATTGCACAGAATTTAATGTTTTTTGCTGGAAATACATGGTATCCATATTAAACAACTTTTATGGAATGTATTTTTATTTAAAATTTTATTTTAATTTAACTTTAAATTTAATTTTTTTTATTTACAAAAGCGTTTAAAAAAATTTTCAATTATTTTTAAGAAATATACAAAGTACTTGGAAATCAGATCATTTTTATCATTCTATCAAAAAATTAAATTTTTTTCGAGATTATCCTTTCGATTTTAAATATTTAATGAAATCACTGTAAGTTGTAAGACTAATTTTGCTACAGAATGTTTCATTATAATTAATTTCTAGCATACGATAGAAATGTAAAAAAAATTAATAATGTAAAATTTTAGATCAAATTGATTTTTAAGTAATTACTATTTTCTCTGATCGATTTTTATAACAATTTTTACTACCAAGAAATTTTCTTTACATATTTAGGATATTTTATAATGTTCAAAATTTACTACTAACATGTTGTATCATTATGTTACTAGTTTAAAATAAACTTACATTGTTCATCAAGCGATAGTTAAGCTGTTTCTTTATATTGAATTATCAAAAACTTTTATCTAACAAAATTGAAAAGAAATATGCAAAAGAGGAAAAAAGAAAATATGACATGTTTTCTTTTTGCATAAATCTCTGTCAATAATATAAAAGTTTAAAAATTACTTAAGTGACATATTACGGAAAAGCTTACATAGTAATTTTATCTTTTTTGGAAGTATTAAAGCTCGTGTTCATTGAAAAAAGAGTGTGTTATTTCTTATATAATAAATTTTTTAATATGTCCTTGGATTTTAAGCGAAATTGATTTAATTAGGTGTCCGAAAGGTCCCATTTGTATGTAACTCTTTTTTTATAGAGTCTATGATCGATATTACTGACCGTACATGCAGAATCAAAGTAAAACAAGAAAGGTATAATATTAGATGGAGAGTAAAAGACAAAAATAATTAAAATACCGAGAGGGAAGTGGATGCCATGAACGGGTCAATTGCGATGTAATGAAAGATTATATTTCAACGAAAATTAAGATTAATCACGCAAGAATACGAGATTGAATCTCTTGATCTTTTGTTATGTATAGAAATAAGTAGATGGAAGGTGTAGAGTCAGTAAGAATGAACTAGAGAGGAAACAAAATATTTTACTATAGAGGCTAATGTGGAGTATCGGGACATAATGTGTGTTGAAACATTACGTTCCTTCCACGAAAACGTTTGCTAACATTCGACATGCACGTAGGACTATGCTTTCATCATATACAACACAATGATGTACAATCGAATATACATGATGTGATGATGAGGAAGAAGAGAGTCGGAAATAGATTGCCTCTTATATATATATATATATATATATATATATATATGTATATGTATATATATAATATATATTATTCCTGCACATAAATTTTTTTTTTACTTTTTAAATTGAGTTCAAGAAATAACACAAGAAAGAAAAAAATTTTACCAAACGTTGAATGAGACTGATATTGCTGAGATTTTCAATCTTATAGGGTTTAAACAAATTAAATACCAAGTGAAGTAACAAAATAAAGCTAAGTAGGCAAAGCTTTAAATGAATGTTATATTTAACATGAATTATTATTCTTCATATTCTTTTACATTAAAAAAATGACAAAACTAATTCAGAATTTGAGAGTCAACTCTTAAGATATAAAAAAATTCCGTCTTTTATTGAATTATTATTTTATATGAGCGGACTGTATACACTGTCACTTATTAATTTATGCATGTGTCTGCAAGATTCAAGGGAACAGCGTTTTCTTATATACGGATGGAGGGCACATATTCTTTACTTTTAGTTCAAACAATCATAATTAATTAAGATAAATGTTTCTGTCGATGCCGATGATTGAGCCTTCTTAACAATTACAGTTGTAGGAAAGACTTTCATATTTACATTCATGATTTTGAAGAGGTGTGGTGCTCTTTATTTTATTCATTTCAACTTCATAAAAGGATTCACTAAAATATTTATTATTTCATATTATTATTATTATATACTATTATTTTTTATTTTCAAATGAACTAATAAAACTAATTAGTCCGAGTAATAAAACTATGTAAAAAAGAGTACATGAATTTAAAAATTATACTGTTTATTAAGAAAAATGCACATATATATATTTTTTTTTGCAATTGGGAAATTATATATATGAATAGTTATTTAATATTGTGAATATAATCTTAATAATCTTAATAAATTATCTTATAAAAAATCAAATTCCTTAATAACGTAATTATATTGTAGCTCATTTTAAATATTTTTTGGTTATATTATAAACATTTATAAATATATAGAATAGTCTTATATTAATAAAGTTAAAAAGAAATTTTTTAATATTTGCAAATTTAATATTTCAAATAAGGTAGAATATTTCTTTTACTTAAATATTTTGATAAGCATCCTTGTGATTCTATATTACTATACCAATTGTATATTAAATAATAGTTATAGATGCAACTGATTCTAATTTGTATTCGTACGTACCTATAGTGTGCGACGGAGTAGCAAAAATTCTGCCCGAGATTTACATTTCGAATTAAAATAAATTATAATGTAGATAATATAGAAATACGTTCAAAAATTATGTAAAATTTTTTAAATTAATTATTTAAGTTTATTAGACGAAAATTAAAACAAAAAGGTAATAATGAAAAAAAATAATAATACCAAAAAAATAGAAAAATTATTAAAAAATATTTAAATAATTTTACATAGAAATTATACTTTAATGTTCCTGGTGGCGAAATGTATGATTTCTTTAAGGCTAGTTGAAGAAGAGCTAAATTTCCGACACACCTTCCCTTAATTATCGTCCACCTTTTAATTTTTTATATTGTTTGTTGTGTTGTTGTAAAAATGTTTTTATGTTGTTTAAACAATAATAAAAAAAATTATTTAAAAAAATTTTATTAAGAAAAACGAAAATTATGTTGACACAACATTGTCCGGATATTGTATGATTAGTTCTAGTCTCGAATGAAGTGCAAAAAAGGGAATTACCACTTATTTGTATGTTTTCTCAGGCTATTTCTCTCTCTTTCTCTCGCAACCATTCTAGGGTTAAACGAATATTCCTTTTGAAGTTTGACGTACGTACATTCTATAATTAATTGAAAAAAAATTGAAATTATGAAATTCTAAGTTAACAATGCTTGTTTGACGATGTGTTCTCAATTCTATTATATTTTTTTATGTACAAAATTGCTTGAGTTGTTCTTTTATTTACCATAATTATTATAGTTATAGAAGTTGTGCACGTATATTTTTATATGCATATATATAAGAATATTTTTTTTTAATTTATATTGTTACTAAGGAAAATTTTTTCCACTTTAATTGATCAATGCTACGCATTTCAGGTTTGTTGTCAATTTATGTGAAGGCAACGACCCTTTCTTAGATTGAATGCGGCCGACGGAACCTTATCAATCTTGTATTTCAGTCTTGTGTTCAAGGAATAGATGTGCTAATAATTGAAGTTCTCATCAGTCAGATCATGTGGCTGCGACTTTTCTTTTACACTGGGAATATATATTAGTGTTGCTTTAATCCTTACCGTAGAATTAAGATAATTGCCTGAACATACATGATTGAATAGTTTGAAAATGGGGAAAGAAAAATATCTTAAGCTTATTATATCCACCTAGGTGATTGTTATAAATGGTGGTGTATAACTTTAATCATTTTTTCATAAGAGAATCCAAACAAATGACTTTTCTTTAAAAATATATATTGATAAAAAAAAAATCTTTAAGGTGCAGTTTACTGCTTATAAATTATAATTTTACGTTACTTCGGCGTTACATAACAAGCTTCAAAAAAAAAAACAATAAATAAAATATATTAGAACTACATTAAAAAAACGGAAAAAACAAATATTAAGTTTCATAATTGGAATAATAATATTTTTTTAAGACTTTATTTTCAACTAAATTTCACATAGAAATTGTTTCACAATACATTGATTATTTAATTAAAAAAGTAAATCAAAAATAAATTTTACAGAAAAACATTATGAATCAATATGCACAAGTACTAAATGATAATTTCTTTATAGATCGTTTTAAATAATTTTCGTTGAAATATTATGAATTAGCTATTTGAAGCGATAACTACCAATTAACCATAACTTGAAAGGTAAATACAAGAGGAAGCTTGGGTTATGCAGATATTTACTTATTCATATTGTTAAAATCTACACATTATATTCAAAAAGGAAATAGTAATAGAAACCGTGTTCAAGAGTTCGCAGCTCACACAGCTTTGGCAATAAGATGACTATACTCACCACCTGCTTCAAAGTGTTATAAGACCGTCATCACGTTTTCGCACATGTACTTCTCAGCTTTTCTTTTTTCTTTATCCACTCATTTACCTTTACTTTTCCGTATTGTCTATCTCTCTCTCTCCCTCTCTTTCTCGTGTTCTATCTCTCTCTCCCTATTATCTACAACTGTGTCATCTTTAATTTTAAGTTTTCAAATATTTTACTTGATAAATAAAATTTTCATTAGAATTTTAATATATTGTTGCTAAAAATATTTCTATTATATCCAGTAGATATGTATTTATTTTACAACGGTATAATAAATTTTCGAAATATCCTATGTATTTTCTCATAATCTCGTTCCAAAATTATAATAAACTAAAATCAATAATTTTAAAAATAAGCATAAATTTATAAAAAAATCTATTTTTTGTTTTAATGTAAGATTTATACTATATTTATTACTATAATATAAAAATTATTTGTTAAATTAGAAATATTTTTTTTTATAAATTAAAATAAACTTAAAAAATTATCTATAATTACGTTTTATCTATAATTACGTTACTATTACTCATATACTTAATACTTTGGTATTAATAACTTGATGTTATAGTTTTTTTTTAAAAGAAATATTACACAACCGTAATTTGAAATTATTAGATAATCATAAAAAAAAATCAATTTTAAACAGTAATTTCGAAAAGAAATCGTTAAAAAATAACACCGACAATACTATATGCATCCGGTACTTGCTGAGGCGACAATTCCGTATTCCACAATCATACAAGACGTTCAAGATTATTGAACCATTTTAGTCTTTAAATCCACACGAAAGGCTGAATTCCTGGACTGGCGGGGTTAAAAAGCAATCATGCAATCCTTAGGAAACATTAATTTCTTAGAATTCGAATTTGATTGGAATTAAAAATTGTAACCATTTGTTTATTGTAATTATGGATATTATACACAATGCCTTTAAAAGTTGACCAAAATATAACAAATTTATGATATAGTTTTAGGTTACGTCTATATTTTAGATGACTTAGGATAAAAATTTCATATTATATTTATTTGCTTTTTTCTAAATAATCAATTAATTCCATTAATGATACAATATCTTCTAATAATACGTTGAAAAATTTATTATTGAAAATTTATACAATTTTAAATTATTTTACGAACATTTTAAGACTAATCTTTAAATTTGTGCTTACTTTTATAATTATTTAAATTATTCAGCACTTTGCTCTTATATTTTATTTGTCTTGTTTTACTTTTTAATGCTTTTTAACTCAAAATTTATATTTAAAAGTTATCACAGGTTTAGATTTTACTTACTAGAATTTTGTGTTAATACATATTAACAAATGAATATAAGCATAATAAGTAGTTCTTAAAACGTTTATATCATAAGGATTATATAAAAATTAAAAATATTATTATTAATATTTTATAAGAGATTCTGTGAATTAAAAATGGAGTAGAATACAGTATCAACATATTTTCTTCATGGACAGGCCTTCATCGACCTTATCGACAAGTTACCAACTGTTCGAAGGGCAAATACTCGTAAGCTGAAAATATCAATATTTTTAAAACATTGTAATTTAGGAAAAATCCGTGTAATTGTACGTTAATAAATATGATAATTTATTTCCATACTGATAGAGTATACATTATCTGATAAAATTGCTCCAAAATATATTAGAGAAAGATGTGTTACTTTTCTAATTAAATAAAATATGTTGTCAGTCTTTTTGTTTTATATATTATAATTTAAAAACAAAATTTTCTCTTAATCTTAATTTTAATGTTTTTTGCTATCATAATTACAAACACGAATTGTTTACACATAATTTTTAAAATATTAAAATAATTGCTATTGAATGTTTAATTAAATAATATAGATATTAAATATATGAAAGTGATTTTAGTTTCATTCAAAATTATAAGTTCAAAATGATTCTTAAACTAATGAACAAATATTTCATACAGATTTTCTAATCCGCATCAGATTTACTATAGCTTCATTTTAGAATAGGTTGAAAAAATTAATTCTATATTTGGGTAAATCACAATGAAGTAATTTGGTAGGTATGCTTATATATTTAAATTTATTTATTATTATATTGTTTACTTATTTTGTAAAAAATGTTCAAAATCATCTTAATTTCATATGACATCAATTTTTTAAAAAAAAGTATTTTATTTTAAATATATTTTATTTTCGCTCACCATTGTTTAGTATTATTTTTCAAGTAAAAAATCAACTTTTACATAACTATCTTATAGAATAAGTATGAAACATTAGCTGAATATAATACTAAATTATAAAAATCAAAACAAAAATGTATTTGTACTAAAATCTTGAAATTACTGTGCTTCTTATCACTGAAAATAACGTGAAAAAGAATAAATGAGATAAATACTATTTCAGTTAATTATTTATTTTGTTATTTTATTTTACTATTTTATTATTTTATCTATGATTTCTTATGATTTATATATATTTTTGTTACAGGGATCCCGCGAACATTTTCGACTAGGCCTTTCCGAGGAGGTTGGTTCGTTTTTTTGGTTTGCCAAATTAGGATTAGTCTGTAAATTTTAATTTTGTCCGTGGTTTTTTTCTGCTTTTTCTTATTTTTAATACATTAATATACATACATACAGATATAGATTTTCATTATCTGATTGTTTATATCAATCATATATAAAAACATTTAGCAGAGAAATTTATATACATACATATGTTTAGTACATACATATATATATATATATATATATATATATATATAAATATGTGGCGTGTGTGTTTGTGTGAACTAACCTCACTTACGTATTTCCTTTTAAGCCCCCAAAAAATTTAACATTTAAAATTTTTTATATATTTTTATAATTTTTATACTATATTCATTTTGTATTGTATAAACTTCACAAATACGTACTTATATATACTTATCAAAAAATAATTATTCTGAGTATATACTAAAACTACTAATAAATATTACTACTACTCTGTAAAAAATAATATGTCTTCTTGTATTTTCTTTTTAGATGATTGTAAAATATACTCTAATTATATTATTATATAATCTGTAATTAAATTATATCCTACTGTTACACCGTTTTCATTAGGTTAAGTTTTTTTAGATATTTACTATCAATATTTTGAATATAAATTATTGAATTCTGCAGTCTATATACAAAATTATTTCTGTTTATTTAAAGAAAAGTATACTGTGAAAGTATCAAATTTTATGATTTACACATGAAACATTCATACAATAATAATGTACATACATAATATAAATTCAACATGAACAATAATATTTAGACAATGCATAAGTATAAATATATTTTTGTCTATTTAACTATTAACATTTCTTAATTTATACAAAAAAATACTTTTAAAAATAGAAGCAGCCTTTGATAAAAATTTTTTGTTTTTTTGTATACTATCATTTTTAGAAGCAAGCTCATTAATATACAATTGGCTTATTATATATACATGTACGAACATTGATATATATCATTGTACATAAGCAAGACATACATACACGCACTTGTATGCTTAATAGTAAATTGATTTTTTCATTTCTGTAAATGTTTTGCCATGCGCTGGATCATCCTTGTACATATTTAATGTACGAAGAAAATGAATGAATACTCTAGTTGATTCACTAAAAATTAAAAAATTATATAAAGCTACTAAAAATTTCATAAACAATATTTGAGCTTTAAAGTAGCTTTATGAATAAATTCTACCTTTTTTAATTCTACCCTTATTTTAGAATTCATAAAGAGCATTCACATGATTTTACATAAATGTGTTATTATTTCTTAACTTAAAAAAATTGTCAAACCATTGAATTAGTTCCATTAAGTAGAATAAAATATTTAGGAAATAAAATTTGCGATGAATTTTATCATTATGTGTATTTTAATTGCTCAAAAAAATATAACTAATTTTTATTAAATGAAATTTCACGTACGTAGTAAATACTTTGAATGTAATATTTTTATAAATATAGAAATATTTTTCATCTATAAATAGTGAATGTGTGTATACGCATTTTTAAAATAAAATACAAGGCACATTGAGATGGTTATTCGAGTGTTTTCAAGTAAAATAAATAATGTATTAGAACTGTAGAGAAAAGTAGAACTTCATAGTAAAAAAGTACTAATTTGAAAAAGACAAACACTATACAAAATCTATATTTAACCTTCGAGTATAAAATTTTATAACTGAATGCCAATAAAACGTGTAGTTTTTTCGATCATTTTGCAGGCTGAAAATGTTTTAAATGTGATTAAAAACCCCAATAAACACAAAAAAATGACAGAAAGACAAAAAGAGATTGGAAAAGAGTAGTTTTTTTCATAGAAAGAAGGATAAAGAACAAATTTTGAATGTGTGGATGATTTAACATTTTTTTCAAAAAATATAAAATGAGATATTATTGCATCTTTAAATTTCTATACATATGTATTTTTTCATTTTATAGAATGTATACGCATCTATTATAAAACAGTACATTTATTCTTAAGCTGCACAAAAATGAGATACGGAGAAAATGCTGCATTTCTGTCAATTCAAAAGCCTTTTTCTGTCTGATAAAAAGGAAAGTTTTCAAATGTCGGCTGACAATTGCAATATGTAGACGAGTATGAAGTACGTGTTTCTAGACTTGTGGGTCTACAAGGGACCTGCGAACCCCAAGAGTTTGAGATCATAACAAGTAGTAAGAAAGAAAAGGGGAGTACAGTAAAAATCAGACAATACTATAAAATGTAAGGTTTCGATGGTGGGATAGAAAGTAATGTATACCAAATAATGAAAGTACGGTGGTGTGCATATATATTATATTACAAAGATCTTTTGTTTATTCGCAAACTTTTTAATTTTAATTGCTTTCTGTTTTTCTGGTTTATTTTAGCTAAGCTCACAATTGTTTTAAAAAACAATTGTGTTGCTTAGTCTTTATCGATAGCACACATCAGCGATACTGTATAGGCAGATACCAGATAAATCTACATAAATTTTTCTATTCAGATTCTTTTATTTTCAGATTTTAGTATATTGTACTGCAAACAAATTTACATCGTCAAAGATTTGTTGAAAAGTCTTTATACTACTTTTATAATTTCTATAATTAATATTAATAGTTTTTCTTATGCATGATAAAAACTTTTTTGGGCATTTTAAATTTCGAATCAACAATCCTAAAATATATAGAATCATTAAACAAAATTAAAATAATCATCACTGTACCTCATTATTATCTTATTAATATATATAACTTTCAGTTAATAATGATGCAATTTCAAGTCTGTAATGAACAAAAATTGGTTAAAATATATTATTATTATATTTACTTTATTAGAAAGATTATACACTTTTTAATATCTCAGATAATCTTGTAATTTCCAAATTATTAAGAAAATTTAGGTCATATATGCAAATTTCATCCTCTAATATACATTATTCGTCTTATATATATATATATATAAGATCTTATATATATATATATATCTGCTCAACTATGAAATGATAAATATATGCATACGTAAATGCACTTGCACATTTCTTGAAAACTCTTTTATTTTTCTACTTCACATATATGTATAAGCAAATCTAAAACTTTTGTATCGTACAGAATTTGTACACGCCAAAGTACAGTAAAACTGTTAAAAGCCATAAGTACATTTTTTAATAAGGCTCCATACCAGATATATCGACGTATTTATGCAGTAAATATTTCTAGGGACGGTTACTCTCTATTTTTCTTTTTATCCATTCCTTTGTATAAATTACTTCCTTTCTTTGACTAAATTATACACAATTATTGTAAGATTTTTGTAGTAATTTATATTTTTCTGATTATATTTTCAGTATTGTTCATACACATATTTTTTTTTAACTTCGTGTTCGTTGATTATGTATTTGACTACAAAATATAATTACAGCTATGTTTATATTTAAATACAGCACCAGTTCTTCCAACTATATTATATGAAATTTTGGAAGCTAATAGTCAACATAAAACACATATGATATATTATTTATCAGGAAATTAATAATAATAACGTAAACATATACACACATGTATATGATTTATTAATGATTTAAATTAATTAATCAATGATATTTTCTGATTTAAATACTATAAGTAGTGTAAAAGCACAAAAAAAATGTAATAAAAAAAAAGGTAATAAAAAAATGTAATAAACACAACATGTTAAAATTATTATTTTAAGAAATATAATAAATTTGATAAAATGTTATATTCATTATTTCGTAATCATTCTATTCATATAAATCATTGTATATTACAATACGTATTTTTTAGAATAGAATTACTAACACTATTAACATTTACTTATTCAATGTATAAAAAGTATGTAACTTCGTAATGTAGCTAAAAATTGATATCACAGAGTGTATATTTTGACATAAATATTCATATTTTAATCCACGAATTTCTATAATTTTTCATGTGCATCCATAAAATTTTGGCTTACAAATTAAAAAAAACTTTTTTATATTAAAATAATTTAACCTTTCTATTAACATTTTAATACATAAAACCAATAGTAATAAAGTTTTTCGAAAGTATTTTTAAATTTTCATTATAAAGTCTTAATATAAAATAAATTAAGAAACTTTAATATTTATGAATAAGTACAGTAAAAAATTCTTTAACTTGTGGCCTATTTTAGGTTCAAAAGTAAAACAATAAGTCAATGTATTAGAATAACAAATATCATACTTAAAAATTTTTATTATGATAAATATTTTAGAATATTGTCAATTGACTAACTTTATTTGTAATAAAAGCGATAGATTAAGAAAAATGTTATTTCTTTTGATTGATTTCCATAATTTCCACCAATGTATAAAAATGAAAAAAAAATTTTTAACTTTTATTTATGAACTTGTATTAAATGTTTTATTAAGTGCAATAAAAAGGCATGATTGATATTTTTCAAAATTGTGTTGATTAAATTATGATAGATTTTACTATATAAATATTCAGAATATTATATAATAGTTTCGTCACACATCTTATATTTTAATAAAAGTTTTCCATTATAATGTTCCTTTAGGATTCATATATACACTGCATATGTTTATTCAATGACATTAAACCGTAAACATTCAATCCATAAGTCTTTGTATTCATGTGTGTTGAATACCTTGTGTTAAAAATCAAACTCCTATTCATGCTGAATATTTCTTTTTCAATAAGTTAAACAGCATATTTACTACCATTTTATACTTTTCTCATCTATGAAATATTTTACTCTGAATAGAAATTTCTTACCTATTATTACTATAAGAAATGAAAAATTTTAATACGATTAAGTATACTGAATTCCGAAATCGTAGTTATTTATCGTTATTCGGGTTAAAAAAAATTAAATACATTTTATATAAATTATTACCAAAAGATATTATACAGATTATAACAAAAGATATACAAAGATTAACACATTTAGATTAACAATAAAGACTTGGTAATTAGTTTCTCGTCTGAACATAGTTCTCTCCTTGTTTCCCGATCATTTTTTACGTATTTATTAATAAATAATCAGTATTTATGAATAAGCTTAATAACAATAAGTTTATCAATGAAATAACATATGTAATTTTACTTGGCTGATTCGATATGAAACATTCTTTATTGGATTTTTAATTTAGTTAGTAAATAATAAAAGAAGAATAATATACTTACATGAAATGAACTGCTTTTAGGCTTCTGTACTCTTTATCTTCAGAATTCATCTTGGTTTCATAAAGCTTTTGTTATCTTTATTACCATGATGATTTATTCAATTATTAGATAGCATACACAATGTATTCATTGTAAAGTGTTGATTTACATACAAAGATAAGACTAGAAATTCCTAAGAGAATATATTAAAATACAATTAGTTACTTTTTATACTCTAAAATTTGGTATTTACTTCGATTAGAAATATTAAACGAAGAAATTTTTTGATTAGACTCATGAAATTTTTATTGCTTTTATTGGTTTATTTCAAATTCTTCGATTGATAATTATATTTGATATAAATAGACTATACAAACTAACAGACAAAACATTTTTTCAGATTTGAAAAGAATGATATTAGTTGTGCATGAATAAGATCACCTTATAGTATTTTTAACTTAGTTTTATCATATTTATGTTTCTCAAATATGTTCGATATTGGTGTTAATTATTATATTCAGGATAAGCTACTGATCTGTTAAAAATATAGATACTATATATTAACACTATTATAGTATTTAATATACTTTATTCTATTTATTCTACTATCCGATCTAAATCACAGATTTTATACATTAAAACAAATTTTTTTATTCTAAATTATTTGTAGCTTCTTATAATTTAACAAATTAGCATTTTAAAATGTATTTGGTATGGATCACAAGAACTTAAAAATGTATCTTTTTCTGATAGTGTGACTTAATGTCGATATTATTAACGTCAATAATATTCTTCTACGTATAGGTTAATCGTATAATAATTATGGTAATAAGTCGACTAATAGTAAGAACCACATTCAGTAAACAGGGAAATTTTCATTATTTTGTAGTAATTATAAAATTAGGTAAAGGAAATTTTTTATCATTTTGAAGTCAATTCAGAATTTCAGTTTGAATAAATTTAATACCTCTTTCTAAAATTTCCTTTCATATTTTTTCTCATTTTTTTCTAATCGATGAAATTCGTTAATTTACAAAACTATTGAGAAAAGTTAATCTTAAAAAATTTTCATTTGAGTTTTTGATATCTACAAACTTTATAATTTACTGTAAAAATATATTTCTATATTCCTTAATAGTTTTGTCTACTCGAATAGCTTTGTGTTGTGCTTTAAATAAACGATGCTATATTTACATAATTTAATGATAGCTTAAACAAGACTTAAATGTTGCTTTTATTTAAAAAAATAAATATTTAGTTTAAATAAATATCCATTTTATTAGTAACTTTTGTTTCGTAAGTTTTTAATTAATAAACGAAAAATTTTTTTTCAGGTAGTTTTGTAATTAAGTTTGAAATAGTGTAATTATAATTACAATAGTATAATACTATTGAAAAATACTATATTTGACCCGACAATTTAATTTTAAGTATAGAATTTTAAAATATAGAGTATCTATTTCAAATTAAAGTATCGAGAATTATAAATAAATATTCAAATGCAAATATAGATGATTTTTTAACGATAAACCGTTATTCAATATTGGTGAATTGTACAATTACATATTGCAACTTGAAGTATTAATATAA
The DNA here is from genome assembly GCA_018907135.1 of Kradibia gibbosae. Lineage (NCBI taxonomy): Eukaryota > Metazoa > Arthropoda > Insecta > Hymenoptera > Agaonidae > Kradibia > Kradibia gibbosae. The sequence continues at coordinate 28,985,977 of JACCHX010000001.1, read as the reverse complement.
TCATAGAGTTATTTGACTAAAAAAATCGTCTCCTAGGCTAATAAATGTTACTTCTTAATATCTTGTATTTTTCATTTGATTTTAATTACAGCTGTTGGATTTTCACCTTAATGGTAAGTTATTTTACTTAACATACACAGAAAATTACACAGCGAACTGGGTTCAAATATTATGTCACTCTTTCTCTATCCATTTCTCTTCTATTTTACTTACTCTCTCTCTCTCTCTCAAGCTCACTTCCTCTTTCTCTAACACTATCTTTTGGAAAGAGGATTGAGCAATCACCGGTATATATTTACTAGAGAAAGATGGTTAGTTGGATGTATGACGAGGCCTCGCGAAAATGAGAGAAGAAGAGAGAAATGTACAGACATAGATAGAGAAAGAGATAGAGAGATGGTAAAGTAGACTGATTCCCATGTTCCACAAGCGAATACGTGATTTCATTTACGATACGAGCTTTCCCTCACGTTTGCGATCGTTCTCCCGTCCACTTGCAAATATGCGACGAATTCCCGTATACGCAACAGCATTTCGTCGATGGTATGCTGTATTATTGCCAAAGCATCCCAACAGTAAATACCTAGACTTTCCAACTCGGTGATATGTGCAAAAATGATTTGTGCTGTATAGCCCATGCATATCCTCTTTTTTGTTTATTTTTCTTTCATTATTGAGAGTCTTTTTTGTTCTTTTGATTTTCATTTTTGTATACAAAATCAATACTTCAAATTTTCTAAAAAGTATTTTCACTAAAAAGCTTCAGTTTTTATTTTTCTAAAAATGTATTTTTATAGTGGTAAAAATAACTAATATATTAAAAATTGCCAAGTCTGTATGTTACGGTAAGGAAATAGAAATAGAAAAAGTAGTTTTAGAAAAAAAATGCATTTCTGTTTTGGAATGCAAATCTCTTTTCCAAGAATTCTTATCTTTTTTATTACTTTATTTTATAAATGTGTTAAAGCTAATAATATTTAAAATAATTGTCTTAAAAATGAATTTGAACTCATTATTGTTTTATTGAATATTTCATATTAAACCATAATTCTAAGAATATGAGTTTTTACTAAAAATAATTCCATTAAGCATTGTTTAAAATATTTTGCTATTACTTCAATAGAGACTTCTGTCTCAACTCTCTACATTTAACAATATTATCGTAGTTGGTGTCGGAATTTGATTCTCTTGAGAGAGCAATTGTCGCTTACGGATGAACAAAGTTATGCAAGAAACGCCTCATTCGAGGAATCTGAATAGTAGTCACCCACAGTTCCGTATAGTTTCTTATAGTTTCTATATGCTAGGCTCTTGTTTTTCTTATAACGACACTAATTTTCATTCCCCAAATGAACAGCCATAGATTGCATTCACTTCAAGTAAGAATTTATTTTTTCGTTGACAAGAGATATCATGAGTTACAAGTTTAATTACTCATGTTTTCGGACTTTTATGCATGATTAAATAAATTGGAAAATAAATATCATGTAATTTCTAAAAACTTTTTGACAATTTTTTGTTAATAAGAAACATCAATAGTACGTGTTTAAAAAAAAAGTTGCATATTACATGTCTTCAAATAAATGGCATATATTGATATATTAGTTATATATGGGTACGAAGTTTATTGTATATAATTTAGTTTTAATATTATAAACCTTTATTCAAATTTATTATTTTTTATAGTACATTATTTGAACGCATTTATAATACAATTAGTCATTTAAGATAATTGTGAAATAGCAAATGTTGGTGTCAAAAAAATATAATCTGAGTTTCTAGATTTTCTTATGAAATATATACATAATATAATTTTCATTGGTCTGACATTAAGCATTTCCTTTTGCATTTATGCATTGACTATCGAACGTTTACACTTCTCTATTATTATCACAATGGATCACTTTGCATGTGATTGATCTTGTTAACTATGAATATCGTGTCACTTTACTCTTATAAATTTAACTATTTAAGTCTAGAAATATAATATAGTAGAGATAATGTAAAAAATTTATGTTATCAAATATAATTTTAATTGGACAACCACATTTATTAATTGAATATCCCATGAGAATTAAAATTTAAAAATTTTAAATAATTTAATAAATATGTAATTAATTTAATTTAATTTAATAGATCTGTTTTTATTACTTTCATTTTTTTGTTTTTTGTTTTAATGCCTGTAAATGATAGCGTATGAAAGTACATTCGGTTACCAATCTACTATACTCTTAGTCAACTATCAATGACTTTTATTACAAACCCTAGAAATCGGCGATACTATAAGGTAAAGTGATTCGAGGTGCTTATTATTAATAGAAGTGCCCCGATTAGCTTCTAGTTTTTGCTGCATTCACGAAAAAATTTCTCAGCATACAAAATGTTCAATGGCAAACGTTTGATAACATATATACAAAGTGTCATATAGTTAACATAACCTTCATCACCTATCAAACTGAGTGCGACCCACTGTTTTTTTACGATTTAGTATTATATTATTATTATATATATATATTGTTAGTGTGTCCGTTTAGACAAGAAATTTATATAAGTATTTTTTACAAAGTTGGAAGTATCGTTTAGGATTTAAATATTATATCGTTGCTAAAAATAGGTAAAAAGTAATGAAAATAACGAAGGTCAAATTATAAAAAAGAAGTACAGAGGCATAAGGTATATTAAGCAACTGTTTTTAATATAAACTATTTTATTTAAAGCTTGAGAGAAGCAGTATGGAGTTTGAATATCAAAAAAGATAAAGTAGAAGGATTCGTGGAAGCGAAAAAATATTAGAATATTTTTGAAGCGTTTTAATCATTTAGCAAAATCATATGCATAATTGTGCATAGCCATATGCAAATTTATACTCATAAAACTATAAGTGTAAGTTATAAAATAGTTTTCAGCAAATGCTTACTCTCCCTTCCTTTATTTTCTAAGCAAATGCGTGCACAAATTCTCTTTTGCTAGCTCCAGTTTAGTACCACTATGGAGTTTAGCTTAAAGCTTATAGCTTTTCCCCGATGGTACTGGCAGAGCTACTGTGTACTCAGATAGTTTTCTATTTATTAGGATAGCAAAATTTACTCCATGATAAAGACTTAATATACAACGAGATCAGCACCAAGAAAGTAAGAGAGAAAAAAGAGTGAAATGAATCGAGAGCCGACTCGTCTTAGCCGTTTATTAGAGTAAGGTAGCAAAATGAAATATATATATATTAAGAGAGAGAAAATAATGCAACGTGTGAGAATGATAAAGTCAGAGAGAGAGAGAGTTGTTGCAGTAGTGGTAGTCATGGAAAAAGTGAGTGAATGAGGAAGTAAAAGAAAACAATGGGGCAATGGAGAATGAGAAAGAGAAATTGAACCTTCGGGTTCGAGGATTAAGGAGTGGGAAAGTTACAACTGCTGTGGAGGTGTATAAGGTAGGGCACCTTATCCATAGCCGTAAATCGCTACAAACAGCAGTCTAAAAGCCAAGATTTGCGAAAGCGTTAACCAAAAGTAATGTTACCCTTCTTTGCTTCTCACGACTTTTCAAGATCTTCTCGTTCTTCTCTTCGCCAATATAACTTATTGTGTTTCCTAATTTAGTTTTTTTTTATACAACGATTACCATTGAAACGAGATTGTTTGGTTAACATATTTTTAAATGTTATATTCAACAATGTGATATATTATGCTATTTTATTGTAGTCAGTTTTTCAAATTTCTTAAAAATATTAATGACATTCTTAAAAGATGCGATAGTTTGTAAAATGCTTAAGAACGAAACGAATTAAATTAAAATTTATTGTTAAAACTCATAGTATTATCTATTCTAATATTTTTGAGATTATTACATTATTACATATAATTATTATATTATGTTGGACTTTTATTGCATAAGTTTAAAAGCAATTTTCTTATCTATGCAAAAAATTTCGTTACTCTGAAAATTTTATTACATACGTTTTACTGAAAAAATATTTTTGATTTCAGACTATAAATTTACAATTATAATGCGGAACTTAAGATTTTTTATAAAAACTGGAAAAATCAAACGCCTTTTTACTAAATTTAATGAATAAGTAAAGATTCGTCAACGAATTCATATATAGATACATGTAAACTTTTTATATATGTATCGCATATATTTTTAGATTCTAGCTATTTGTTTGTAAGTAAATTTATTTCATATCTGAGAATATATGTAGAAAAAACTTAAATAATCATCGGCTTATTTTGTTTTTATTTAAATCCATTTATTTGCTTGTACCACCTGAGCTTGATAATATTGTAAAATAGATGATAGTTCGGTTAATGAAAGAAAAAATAAAGCAAAGGGGAATCGAACAAAAAATTTAATAGCACACGACACTCATAGAATTGGCATACAGAATAATAGTTGATAACTTGCTTTTGTACGCCTATATTTTTATCTGACATCGCTATCCATAGCTACACGCGTATTTCTGATGCACCCTTGGAGTGTCCGTTCAGATGATCGTAAATCAATTAGTTTGAATTGTAAATAAATCATCAGTTTACAACTTTCGGTAGCACTGCTCTGATTCGACATTCGTAGGGAATTTATTGTCCATTTTCATACACTATTCATGCCTGATTTTGTACACGGTGAAAAAGTTGGAGAAGTACGCAGGAAGGGAATGAAAAATAAAGTGAAAAATAAAGTGTCAGCTTGAGACATATAGATAGGCAAAGAAAATTATAGTTTTATGCTTGTTATATATCTAGCTTGTATACCAGCTTATTTATTCCAACAAATATATGATTACGATGTGTGAACTCATGGATATAGATCCGAGTACAAATAATTTGTATGTATGAACTCATCGATGTACACTGGAGTACAAATATTTTGTTTGTACGGCGATTTATTTTGAAAACTTTACGTAGCCTTCGGTGAATTAATTCTCGTTTGCCTTAAAATAAGATAAAAGACATTGTATCCATTCTACAGAAAAAGGGATCCGTTTATTTTGATTATTCTGTTATATGATACTTTTAATCTCCGCATAAAAATGCTTCAACGTCCGCTCCTTCATAGTTTTTTTTTCTACCATTTTTCCCGTCATATTTGACTAAATATGTTTGTAAATATATGTGTAAATAAGTCTTAATATTTCTAATAGTTGCTTTATTAAATCAGTATCTATACAAATCTATTGTATTCACAATTTATTTAATATAGTGGATAAGAAACATGAATAAAACTAGTAGTCTAATACTCTAATTAAAATGAATATTAGAACAAATAAAATCTATTATTTATTTGACACCAAGAATTCTTTTATTTAATTACTTGACTGTTATTAATATTTGTAAGATACTTGTGAAATGTAAAGTACTATTGAAATCAACTGCACTTCCCAATCAATGGTGATGAACGGTATCTTATCCTAGAAAATAATATTTTATCATTACAGAAAGAATGTACGAATCAATGGTTCATTACGCTAATTTTTAAATAGCATTCAACAAAATAAAAAACACAATTGCTATTCTACGAGCTATATCATACGTAAAAAGCTGTATTACTTAATATGTCGTTGTATATACCGCAAAGGCTTAACAGCAGTTCAGCTATTATTCACAAATCAACAAGCAAGTACCGAGACCAGGATTATACGACATCTCGCCGCTAATGAACTGAAAAAAAAAACACAGAGAAGTCGTGCTCGTTCACCACAAAAATAGAAACAATGAAAAAACGTGAGTCACTACTTTCACAATAATTATTACTAAAAAAAATTCACTTCATTCCTTATGCATAGAGGGAAAGGATTTCTCAAATGCACAAAACGAAAATGAAGTACTAAATAAATATAAAAAAACGGGTCTGTGGTGGACGTCATTCTTGCGTAAGAGGCATTTTTCTGGAATTAACATAAGCGAAACAGTGTAAAAATAGAGAACAAAGTTCTATTATGATCTTCCTTTTTATAATTTTAGAGATATGAAACGTTATATTTTGTGCACATGTAAACGTGCATGTCCGCACTTTTATGTTGAGTGAACTTGCGTCGTAGGAGAAATACGGGAAATCAAAATCTTGAGTAGATTTTAATTTCAGGCATCGCAATTTCCAGGTTAATTAGCACTCGAAATATTTCAAAATAATGTTTTTCAACGCTTGATGTTTATTCAATATTACTATTCCATCCATATTGTTCAGTATTCGATATTTCATTTTGGATCTTTTTTATTCAGTAACGGTTACTTCCTCTCTTTCTGTCCATTTTAACGAATAATAGATCCTTTATACTTATATTAACGCACTTTAATCATAATATAGCGATAAGTTAATCCGTCGAACACATTTAATACAACAGTGAACATTTACTATATTTAATGTATTACCTAATGTATCAGAGTTAAAAATGCTTATTTCATATTACTTTTTTTATTATAAATACTTTTCTATTATAACTTTGTATAAATGTAGGTTAGATTACTTTAAATATTTCTTCTATTAAAATTAATTTAATATAAAAATTATTTCAAATTGTATTATTTAAAGTATTTATTTCCATTAAAATATGTTATAAAATTTGTGAATAAAAAAAATCTTTTGTCTTGTAACAGTTACAAATTGAATTAGGGTTATCTTTTATAGAAAATTTTACTTTTAAGTACACACATGTATGTTTACATTTAAATCCAAATAGTGATTTATTTACGTAATAACTGTTTTTGATTTGCCTACATGAGACAAGCAATTAAATACGCACCACAATATTCTTCCATTCATTTATATAGTACAGTAGTATCTGTGCCACAGAAGGTAACAGAAAGATAGTCCGAATAGAAATCGTATAATTATAGAATTTTTCCATTTTTCGACGTTTTTAAACGCAATTGTTTCAATTAATGTATCAGATATCTATCTAACAGTCGTTGTGTAAAATTCTTCAAATATTATTAAACGTCAAATTTGATAGACGATGTAATGTGTATGTATGCTGCAAATAATAAATTAACATGTTTCACGAAGAGAATTAATACAATTATATTTATAACAATACTAAATCAATAAAAAATGATTACAAAATTATTAAATTGTATATGTTTTACTTATTTGTGTGTGATTACAATAGTAATTTTTTCTTTTTTAGATGTCAAAGTGTAATAGTTTTTTTTTTATTTTTAAAGCTTGGATTAAGAAATCATTCAAATTTTGTTTTTAAATTCTTTTCGTTTTAAATAAAATTTTGAACAAATTTTATTTATTTTCAAGATCTTAAATTTTAAATTTTTAATTAATTTAAATTCAAAAAAATCATTTTTTTCAGTAAATTATCAAATAGTCATATGTATATAATTTAGTGTTAAAAATTTTGAAAATTCAATCAAACAGGGTATTGTAATGATCCCTATTACTGATTTAATTTTAAAATTAACCCCACCAGTATTTCAATTAAATTTAACACGTGTTGTTTAGTAAAAGTTTCTAAATTATGTTTTTATTTTATAAATACATACAATATGTCAGTAATTTCAAAACTCTAAAAACAATATATCGCTAATATAGCAAGTTTTAATTATTTAACATAAAATATTTAACTTTAAATTGAGTAGTACAGAATCGTTATAGAATTACATCAAATTCTGGAAAATTTATTTATTTATTCTAAGCCTATGGTCAAGATCTCTCGAACTGCTTTCCCACGTATTTGCCATAAAGTCGGAAAGGCGTGATAAAGATCCCCGTGTACATGATATACGACAAATTAGGACGCCACGGAGGTCCTTTTGCATTACGACCGTCTAAATGCCAACAACTGTGAGCATCGAAACTTATTCTCTTGTACACCTGCAGTGATAGTGAGGAAGTAAAATTACTCATCAAACCTTGTCTGTCCTAAGGATCGTTCTTTGAATTAAACCGACCCTTGGATCATCCTTCATTAGCGACTCAGGTGCAGTGTTGTGATACCACCTGCTGTAGATAACTGGGACCACGTAGCCAGAAACGGTGACAGTGAGTGAACCACTAAATAGAGGACCGGCTTTTACGTTAAAAAATGTCCAAGCGTTCGTATAAGTGAATGTAACTTATAAATTCGGCGTGTAGAGGTCGCGGCTTTTTCCTCCCTCACGAGAGATGGTTTTCATACCTTACCTAATAGCGTACCCTAATTTATAAATTAACTATCATTGTTATAAAATAATTAATTAATTTAAAATTAATTTAACATTAATCGTTCAGCCTCTTAATGCTGAAATTCCAATCCTAATTGTATTTTTGTTTAAAGATAATTAGTTTATTTTAAAAGTATAAGCAATGATATTGTACAGTATCAATGTTACCATTAATCATGTTGTAAAATAAATGTTTTTTTTAAAAGGTTTTCATTCCACATAAAACAGTTGTTTACTTTGCCGAAACACACTTCGTGAAAATATGAATAACAAAATCAACTATTTTAGGACACTTGTATTTTCAGAATCATAGTTACTCCTTTTATTTTAATTATCAATTAATGTTACAATTTCGTCGAGGTTGTGGTGAATAAACTGCAATAATTTTGTCTGGCAAAATGCGAATACAGATGGGCCATCGTCAAAATATCGGAAACAGGCTTAGAGAAAAAGAGAGAGAAAAAGAGGATACAAAATATAAATAAAAATAGAAATATTGCTATGAAAATGCTGCTGTAAATGCATACCGCATTAATGAGTCGTATTAATGACCGTAAAGGGTTGCGCCTCACATTCATGGACACTCAAAGGGTTAAATCTCGCCCTCGTTCATAGAATATTAAAAGATGTTAGTGGCCGGAAGGGGAGACTTGGATGAATTGCGTGTTGTGGATTGGCAGTGCGAGAGGCTGGAAGAGACAGACGGAGGCTCGATAATGCTTCGTCGGTTTTAATGCAAAAGATAATGAGGTCGTGTATATTAAGCTAGACCTCGGTAATTCATCATCAAGAATTTATGTCATTCTTAAGCAAATTTTTGGAGCTTATTTTTTTGATAACCTTTCGACTTTAAGTAGATAAAGACAAATATAAGGTAAGGGGAGAGACAATGTAAGATTTTCTTACTCCATTGTGTCGGACGCTGTGAATTAATGCTTCTTCCATTGTTGCTACGATATTGATGGACAGGATACATGATAAGACTGGACCATGACTGGATACATGGCTTTCTTAATGAAAAAATAATGCAAAGTTCGAAACGAGAGAAAGTATTCGAAGCGATTAATTAAGATTATGGTATTATAATGTAATAGCAACTTTATATATTAAATATTAATATAAGAATTTCCAATTACTTACATCATATTTCAAGTAAATTTAAAATATTCTAATAAATTATCGATTAAATTATTAAATCAAAGTGTCATAAAAATATGGTTTAAATATACTAGGAAATTTAATATAGAATTAGTTTTTCTCATGTGCATTTAAATTAGCTTTTAATTTTTATAATTCTTAAACAACTCTATGCACATAATTTAAAAATATATTGCTCCTGATATATTCTATAATACATACTTAGGATTTATTGAATGTAATTTTCATATTTTTAATATTAAGTGGGAATTAGGAATAGTCACACTTTAGTCATTTTCTATCTACTAAAACTACGGTCTTCTTTACCTCATCAGCGAATTTTTAAGCTAACTTACAGTTTTCGTTTCGCACAGCAAATCAGCCAATAAGTATGCAGAATTTCAATTGACACGCAATGTCGTGCTTCATCTACTATCTGACAGCTGCTTCGAAGGAACTAATTAATACAGAACCTTTAGCTGGGAAAATTGTAAAAAAAATGAGGAAGCAAGAGAAAGAGAGAAAAATGCAAAAACATCATATAGAAAGAGAAGCCACCTGACCTGTAATGAATTTCCATGTAAATTATCAAGGACTTGGTTCCATCCTAACCGAATACGCCGTATGTTCTCCGAATTCTTCGTAAACTCTGTAGAACTCAAATCAAAGTCGTGTACTTCTCTGATGTGATTCACATTTAGATTGCAGCATGACACCATGACAAGTCGACACGACTTTTCACCCCCTCTAGTCTCTCTCATACTCTCTGTATTTCTCTCATTGTCTCACTCACAAGTTGACTTGCTTAATTTACATAAACATCTACGACTTAATCTCTATGCTAATAGACTTGTTCATCTGATTCAAATGCCCCTTCTCGCTGTCACCTTCTCACTATATTTTTCATTTTTTTTTAAAATACAGTTCAAGTGCAAAAATATGATTTCTTTGATAGGTAAAGCTACAAGTTTAACCTAAATTTTAGCTGTAGAAATCTTCATTTATCATACTAGATATATTATTTTAAGTAATATTTATTTTATATGTCTTGTAATTTTATTTTAATTATATAACCTAATGTAAAATATTGTTTATAGCTACCAATATGTTAAAATGCTCTTAACAAAAATACCATTATACTGCGTTTCGAGAATCATAAATGATGCATTAAATAATATAAAATAATATAATATAAATAATATTAAATAAATTAGTAAAATGTCGAAGTTAATGTATGTTATTATGGCTGAAGAACAGTCTGAAAATTTTTTTTCCTTTATTTTTTATGTCTTTTCTTTTTCCTTTTTCCTTTCCTCTCTACACCAGTGTAATTTAAATTTTGTTTCTGATTACAAGTTGTCAAATCAGGCAATCAAGCCAGCTGGGTATCTATAAAATAATAGATGCACTCACCCTAGAAGTAGGTCACGGATAAGCCTACATATACGATACCCGACACTATCAAAGCATTGTTTATGCATTCTATTACTCACTGAGAGCGTCGGTTATCAATAACTAATTCATCTACGGACATCGACATCTAAGAAAAGAACATCTGCTAATTTTGTTATAATTTAAATAATGGTGGAGAGGGGACAATTATGAATTTTTCCCAGACAGGAAGAAGAAAAGAATCATCATTAAAACCACTTTGCGACGAACAGTTCAATTGAAAGGTCTAGAATTAGTTCCAGCCCAGATTTCATTGGTACAAGTTACGTGAAGATTTAGCTATTATTCAAACAAAAGGGAAAATATAATTGCTCCGCAATAATTAAGTATATGTATATATATTAAATATTTTATGAATATATATATTCATAAATTGTGAAGAATAATTTTTTAAATTTTCGAAGCGAGTTTTATTATTGAACCTACCAATCAACCAGGACTTTATACCATAAAAATTATTGATATTAACAATTGATCAAAATCATAGCAAGTATTTCTTTTAATATGTTTATAATTGTTGCATTTGCACAATAATAAAAAATACTTTTTTTATATGATCTCTCTCTCTATTAATTCGAAAGAGATAAATTTTGTTCTTTTCAACATCTATTTTATTGCTTTAAGTATCTCGAAAAAAGGAAAATCGTTATTTAATTAACATTATGTTAATAGTTCGTAACTTATTATAAGATTTTTTTTTCTGTTTTAATATTTAATTTTCTTCATTTTATTGAACAAATTAAATAACAAATTGTTAAATTTTGTATTTCTTAATTTTTAAACTTTTTTAATTATTTTCTCGTATAATTAATAACAATTATGGTTAAGCTGTTATTAAAACAATTAATTAATATTAATAATTGAAAAAAAAATTTAATATATTTTTTTTCAATTTGATAACTTCAATCTCATTAAAATGTTCTTACTCGATGTTTCATGTTTAACCTTTTAGAATATTTAAATTTCAGTGTCCTTCAAACAAGCTCTCCGTCTCGTGCTTTTGCACTTGATGTGCGGGCACAAAAAGGAGAAAAGCTCAGTGAGTACTAAAAGTGTGTGCCCGTAGGTATTAAGAGGGGTTATAATTGTAAGTTATACAAATTGTGACCTCTGGACTTAAAAATAACATAATGAAAACTTATTCATAATATTGATAATTAAACACTTGTAATCAATTAATTAAGCTTATGCTATGTTTGGTCGTTTTAGCAATAATTATTTTTCTATAATTGCAATAACATAGTCATTTAAAGAATACATCCTGTCGTACCACTTATACTAGTATTGCTATATTTGCTCAAGGTACGCGTACCAGTACTGCAAGTACGGTAAGCATTTAATAAATAACTAGGATGGACCGGAATAATGCACTAAAAAGCCGTATTGGAAGATTGTGTTCCGATAGAGGTATTTTGCTATGATTATGCATTCAAAGCTGGATATACTCATATATTTTCTAGATATCCACTCAATAACCTATTCATCCGATACGGCAGCTATATAACCAACTTTTGAATTGCGCTTCTACTCTCCTGTTAGGCTCCTATGTAAATGATCTGTACGTGTGCGACATACGGCAAAAACTCACGAAGTGATTCGGCGACATTACTTTTGAGGGATTGCGGCTGTGCGCCAGTTGCTACATGTTTAAGGTTTTAACTGCTATTATTATTTTAACAAAGAGCTTCAGGTCATGAATCAATATTAAATCTGGCATATAATGTTACTTAGCTTAATATTTTATGACTAACATAAGAAGTCAATTACCTGATTTTTATTTAAATTAAAAAAAGTGATATGATAGCTATCTACGATTATTTTATAAATTACTTTGATTTACCGTGTTTTTTAAATAAAACATTATGAGTATTTCAAAGCCATCAGTTTACCATATTTAAATTATTAAAATAAGTTACAAATTTTGTATTGCATTAAATTATAAGCTTTGATTATTTTGAACCATAGTATGGCTATTTCATTTCAATTAGCTTAACTACTATTTTATTTAATAAACGTTTGGTTTGTGAAAATTTCAAAAAAAATTTTAATTATTTTAATCTTCAGATTACCCTGAAACTAGTAGCATGAATTAAAATTATAATATCTGTACCTAAAACTTACTTTCACAATGATAAATTACATTGTATTGATAAACAATCGTAGTCTTTTGTAATATTAATGAATTTTTAAAAACATTGCCTAGCAAATTTTAAATATTAATCAATAGTATGTTTTTAAATTAAAAGCGTAATACTTGAAGAAATAAAGTTATAAAAGTAACATACTCTATTGAACAACGTGTTTATATACTTTTCTCTACTATGTTTCTTGTTGTCCACATAAAATTTCTAGAGGACATTAATCATGGGGTTTTCCGATAATTTTGATAAATTTTTTCAGTCCCTCAATAGCCAGAAAAATTAGTGGTCCGAAGCATAAAATTACGAAAACTTCATTCGTTGAAATTCATCGATTTCATTATGAATTTTTCCTATTCATCTGTTCAACTAACTCCGTTATAATTTTTGCGCGCTCGACAGAGGTTTCTATAAATTCTCTTATCTGTATGTACAGATAGATGCCTATTGTATAATATATGTGCAGAATCTGCATTTTTTAAGATATTATAATTACATATTTTTCATTCCAATAAGAAGCAATCTAAAGAAATAAGGTGATATAGAAAAAAGATAGATATGTAAATAGAGTTAATGAGAAAGAGAAAGAGGGAGAGAGAAGGAGGTCGAAAGAGTGAGGGTAATGTAAATGGAGCTTCGGCAATTTTATTAAAGCATTCAAATTACTTAAGAATCAAACTGCTTTCGTTCGCTTTCCCGTTGCACGAAATTATTTGCAAGGTGCCGTAATCTATATTCTGCAATGCCGCTGTAATACGGAAATATTGCCCACGCTTTTCTGTTCCTTTTATCTACCCTTTTCTATTTGTACGTTTTGCTCCATCTTTTATTTTTCATCTATCTTATGCTGTTGTAATAATATCTCATGTAATATTTCTACGGATATTTTGGATTTAATTATTTTAAACATGCTTTTTTAAAATTAAAAGTACCGATCGGTGGACTATCAACATCTTTTCGAACATTTTTTTTCGATTTTCAATAATTTCTTATATATTAATTACATTATTGTTTTTGTTACTTTTTTTCCTTCAATATTTTAAGTGAAATTTTATACATTATTGATAAAATGATACGACATTAAATGGCACTATTTAAATTCTGACTGCATTCTATTTAAAATCTTGAAGGTAAAACTTATAAAAATGAATGTAATATTTATCTCAAAATTTAATTAATAATTATTTAACTGTTCCAAACTAAATTATTAGTATAGAAATGTATAATAAAATTTTGTCTCATATAAGTTATTGTACAAAAGTTAATGCTTTTATAAAAGTTCTCTTTGTAAAAAATGATATTCTCAAATACTATTAAAAAATATGTTAACGAAGAATACAATAAATAAGTACACCAGTCAAATAAAGAAGTATTTTTGTATGCTCATAAAAAATGCCGACTATGTTTAATTTTTTTAAAAGCCTGTGCTTTTCTTTGGAATGGAAGCTACAAAGAATATGTAAAAATAAGAAATTAAAAGATAACGTAGCAACTAATATGCGAAAAAAGCAAGAAACAAAAATTTGAAAAATGTTCGTGATCTGTATAGTAGATTCAATATAGTGTTTCTAAATCACTTTACTCATTTTTAAATAGACTAGTTGTCTGTCAGATGGCATAGGATCAACATTAAGATTGTACTTTCTGGTTGCTCTTGCTTTTCTTTAAGTGTATGACCAATAATATAAATTTTGTAAAAAATGTAGTCTGTATGATTTTGAGATGATTGCAATTAATACATTACAGGAGTATTATTAAATTTATATCAAAATTATATTGCATATTATTAGTCTAGTGTAAGATCTCACGTATTATGAACTTTTACTTTCTTCGTTTGGATTCGCTCAAAAATCGTGGGTGCAAGTAAGATCAGATTTTTGTGATTAAAATAATAAAAATGTCTAAAATGAAATTAAAGCAACACAAAAAATGAATAATAAAAACACTTTGAAAAATGTTTTTAAAAAATGTCTTGACTCCTTTATAAAAATTATTTATGCAGTTAATTGTAGTAGTTTTTAAAAAGTTTCCCATCATACTACTTGTTTCAGTCAATGTTACGAAAAAAATATATAGAACGAAAAATCCTGAAATGTGAAACGAAGATGACGAAATAATGAACGTGAATGAAGAAAATAAGGTAAAGTAACGTGTTCAAGGCACGCACATTCAGCAATGTGGTTGTTTGAAAGAATACTTACTTTTAATCTAGCAGCTTTCACACCGTGTTAAACATTACTCAAGCGGAATAAAACCAAGTGGCAGGTCAAAGATGTAGAAATAAATGGATACGCATATAAATAAATACACGGTATACACACACACACACACACATATATATATATATATACATTAATAATTTAGAAATTTACGAGAGAGCAATAAGGCTAATATAATATAAAAAGTAACAAACATTTTCTTAAGGTAGAAATAGTCGGGAAATAGAAGTAGCAAAAAACTTTATTTACGTGTACTAAGCGGATGTCCATCTTGCAAACTTAGTTCTCTTGATTCAATTTTTGTTTATACATTTATTTATATTTTTATTTAACGCCGTTGTGCATTTCTGTTGATTTTAAGTTTTTTCGCATGTTTATGATACGATTAAACTCAAAATCTTCTATTAAACATGTGTAAAATTTATACATAAATATATTATTTAAAAGTAGAATTCCTTTTTAATAAAATAAACTATATTTTTAAACTATATTTTTTTAACTATATTTTTAGAAAATTTCTATTTTTTTCCTTCCCTACTAAAATAATAAGCCTTCTTTATCTACGAACGTAGAATCAGACATTAGAATGGTAAAATTTTAGTTCTTAAGATAATAATTTAAAATTTATATTTATCATTACTGATTGTTTTTTTATATAGCATGTGTATAGTGTAAAAAAATATCTCTGTAAAAATAGAATTCATAATATCCAGACATAAGCCGTATAAAGTAAAAAAATGTCATTTAAGTTTGGAATTAATTCGAACAGTTTGTTTTTACTTATGTAACCCGATAATTTCTGTTTAATAGAAAAGGTGGCCCATTCTCAAGCATATGTTATTTTCTACAATTTTTCCAAAATATTTTGACAATTTAAAGCACTAATCGAAAAAGTAATGGCGCTCTTCCTTTCTTTTCTATACAATATATAGAATTTCGTAGTCCTGTTCCAACAATACACTTTTAGTTTCCATAGCATCCTTAATATTTATATACCTTAGTATTTTACTACTTAGTTGGAAGGATGCAGGTCGGATGTAGGTCGGAAGGTACAATTAACCAGCTAACTTTGCACGATTTACTAGAAATATTTGTACACGAGCACTACTCCACAACTGTGAATGAGTTTCCTGTAAAGTTAATGTGAAAATTAATATCAACTCTTTTACAATTTCACCATTTTTCTCATAAGTATGGGATCCTTTATATGTTCAAGATCTGTTTTTGAATATGAGAAATAAATATGTATTTTAAAAATTGGTGTTTTATTTAAATAAAAAAAATAAAGGAAAAATTGTGATTTTAAATAAAACTATCAGGAATAAAAAGAAAAATAAGGAAAAACGTAAGTAGAGGCATCAGTAAGTTGTGCATGATGTTACTGAATAATTGTTTTACAATAAATATTTATATATATATATATACATATATTATAAAATACAATATGTTACATGATACAATATATTATATATGATTTTTCAGAGTAAAATTTTGCTTCATCCAGCTGATAATTTTAGAAAGTTTAAGTCAATTATATGAGAAACTATTAATGAACTACTGATAGTAATAGTCTCTATAGATCTTAATCATGTTTCAAAACTTATAAATCGCTTTCACATACAATTTCAGTATTTATTGAAATCTGAGTTTGGATGTAATGGTCTTTTTTCAAAGGACTGCTGAGTATAATCAATAAGTATTATATAAGTTATTATTTCAACAATTTTTCATTCTTTTTTCATTCATCAACAAGTGATTGTTATGTATTTGCATATATTTAATTGTACTTATAATAATTATTCTTTACACATTATATTAAAAAATCGTACATTAAATTTGATTTAAATCTTCATAGACCCCTCAAATTATTCTTTAACTAGTATTTTCTATTTAATAATTAACAGATAGACATATCTCAACATATCATGAATATTAGCAATAAAAATTAAAAGAAGAAATTAAAAAAAGAATGTCCGGTCGATACGCTTTATATCTGCAGAAGAATTAGTAGCCATATTTATTTATGATAAATAATAATAAATGACCCAATTAAGCAGAACATATCGCGATAACCGCAGTATCATGCACTTGCCGAGTTTTTTAGACTGACAGTTCGGCATGGTTATCTGTTCGTAAATCTGTCCTTTTTGTCTTTTTTTTTGAGTTATAGCTATTTGCACTCAATCGTTATTTTCTTCTTTTCTTTTGCTCTTTTTTCATTATCGTCACGTGTGATTCATTTTTAATCCTCATTCGACATAAGCTAAGTAATAAGTAATCGACTTGCGGTTTAGACAGTTACTCTCTAAGGAAATTCATTTGTCATTTTCTTCTCCAAACTCCACTTTTATTTATCTTTAATTTTAATCTCCCTCATTTTTCGTTGATTATGTATCGATATTCTACTCTTGCTCAAACATTTTTCTGAAAAAACCACCTATGTTTTCTAAATGAAATTATGGACGATGTTAGTTCTCTCTACAGTTAAAGTTAAGTTCTATGCTACAAAAATTGTACAAGTTTTTGTTTTACTTTACATATGAAGGATACAACTAATACTGTTATATTGTAACAAAGCAAATCATAGATAATAATGGTAGATTAAACGTCAACAGTGGATAAACTATAGTTTATATTCATCATAGAATCTTACATTTGTTCTTACAAAAATCTTTTTCTTTATCCATATAAAAAAAACGTTAAATATTAAAATTTGATTTGGAATTTTTGTATTGAAATTATACTTAAGTTAAGCTAGTTTTCTTATTTTCTTAAATAAATTTATACCTTTGTAGAAATGTGAACAATAAGTGAAAATTGAAGAAAATTTTTAAAATCATTTATTCATTTTAACATTAAATTTCTTAACTATATTGATGGGCCATCTATCTTAGAAAGAAATATTGTTCTAGAAGGTTCTAAAAAAGTTATGAGAATAAAGAGAAAACTTTTAATTCTTATTAATCTAATATTCCTTATTAACGAGAAAATATACTTTAAATTTTTATAAATAATATTTATAAATAATGTTTTTGGGGAATAATATATAATAATAAATTATTAGGTGCATTAAAAAATTGAAAACTTTTATTGTATTGAACATTTAGTTTACAATTAGATACGCAATTGGTATTTTATTAAAAAAATATAATATTTTACATATAATTAATTTCAAATAAATAAACGTTTGTAACATTAAATTTATATTGTAGGAGCAAGGTATTCTTAATTTGATAATTAATGGAAAAGTTAACTATACAAGTAAATTTGTCATGTAGTAGTTATTATCAAAAGGAAAAAACTAAATTTATATTTTATTGGTATCTTTTTCCAATGAAATAACAATATAAAATGTAGCTTTACTTCACATAGCTCTTATGTAATTTTCTTCAAACCATCCAATAACATTTATTGGAAATATTTATATTTTTTATTGATCATATTATTAAATTATTGATTAGTGGTGAAATGTAAATAAAATTTTTATTATGTTATTATGAAACTATTATAAATAGATATATATATAACATATATATGTACAAAAAATGAAAAAAGGCTTCCATTACGTACATTTCATTATTTGAAATTAAATATAAGGCACATCAAGTATTAGTAAAACTAAATAATTTTTGTAACTTATTGTAAACAAAAAAGTATGTATAAACTTTCACTTTATACGATGAAAAAAATAATACTATGAGCTTTCAAAGTTTTCGGTTCATACTCTATTAGAACTCTGAAACTAATTTAATAAAATAAACAACGTGGTCATACTCATTAGAAGTACGCAATTATAATAATCCAATTATTTTGTACCAGAGAAAAAAAACATTGAGAAAAAAACTGAGGAAAGAAAAAGGAGAGAAAGAGAGAGAGAGCGAGAGAGAGGAGAGAGGGGAACATCGATGCAACGGTGCCGAAAAATTTTCTTGAAATCAAGTAGATTCTCGTCTTCAGCAGTTAACTTAGACTAAAAGCAAAGTTCTGTAGACTGGTAGTTATCGAATGCAAACAGAAAATTTTCGCTATGTATAAAATAACGCACACGTCTTCAATTTAAAAAACCTTCAGAAATTCTGAATCATCTTGCTAAGAGTAAACAATTAAAAAAAAAAAACAAGTAACGGCTGAATGCATTTATACAAAGAAAAATTTTCCTTGATACGTTAATGAAATTAAAAAGCATACCTTTCAGAGCATTTATATACGCCCTCGTTTTAAATAAGATTGATTTTCGTGTACGGTTTTTGATGCATTACGAGTATGTCTGTGGGGCGAGATTTTAATTGTAATATATATATATAAATGCTGGTTTGAGTGCTATTGAAGTTACATTCATTTCTGAATACATATATGTTGGTCTGCTACCATGGTATGTAAATATAAATGTAAGTTTATATGAACTATACATATATAGTTTAAAATTTCTTTCATTGTTCTAACGTTTCTGGATCATGAAACATTGCATTTATGCTGCGAATATCAGCTTATATCACTTTATCATCTTAAAGTCCATTTTTCTACATATAAAACAGTCACAGTTTTAAAAAAAGCAAAATTATCTATATTATAATGTTAACACGTCAAAGAAATTATAGTGAAATGATGTGAATCAATGAAAAAATAAAGATAAAATATATATATGGATTCTTAATGAGATAAAGCATGCCAACGGCTAATTTTATTATGAAGGATCCAATGTAAACTACTTCTCTCAATCAGATCAACAGGTGATTTTTATATGTTAAAAAAATTTTATGCTAAATCTTTACTAAATTGAATACATTTATTTTAAAATCGTTTAATTAAAAGTATTATATTATTTATATAAATTCGCTTTTTCGTTTTTTCTACAGAAATATAATTATATATAATATTAAATATATTGATGAATAAAATTTAATTTCTGTATATATGACATAATTAGATCTACTTTATATTATGATATTGAAGTTTGAAAGGATCCAAAAATTATTAAAATAAGCATTTTATCATTTGTAGTTTATAAACATTTTATAATGTATAATAAAAATAACATAAAATCAAAAATTCATAAATAAAATTAAAATCATACTAATGATAAATTATCAATCTTTCTATCCTAAATAATTATTTAAACTTTTATTGTTAATATAAAATTGTAATCGACTTAAATTTATGTTCATGTTTTCTAAATTAAATTAACTGTCGTTTATTATTTTTCTCCCAAACATAAAAATTCTTTATTTATTCTAAGTAGTTCATAATTAATTAGTTTATCCTAATGCCTTGCCAATTTCTATAGCTGTAATAGAGATTTCATTGGGCAAACAAATACAAAAAAGGTTTATAAGAGAAAGAATTTCGTAGAGCTCGTTCAACGATTTTGGTTTGCATTCCACTTGTACTAATATGTGCAGGTCAAGAGCTACTGCGCAAACATATATATGTACTGCGCATGAGGGGAAATATATAATTACAATGCGTTTAAATGTGGCTATATAATTCAGGACCAATTTTCCCAGTTCAAGCTTGCGAGTTTCTAGATACGAATTTGAAAATCACATTAATTTTGGTATTCACGTACACCCAACATCAGTACTCTCGTTGACTACTGAAGTGAAGTGGTAACCATTAAAATTTCTGCTCCACTATAATCCTTGATATATGTTACTTTACGCAAATAGAATAATGCAGCTTTCCTATTTTCTACTCTTTACTTTAATTTTTCTGTCATTTACCCTTACAATTACTTTCCCGATGTGCACTTGGTAGAATTCAAAGCAAGACTTAAGTATTTTACCATCCGTCAAGAAGAACTTAATAATATTTTTTTTTATTATCATGAAGACAAACTAAATTTCATCTGCTCTTCTTTATTTAGTACGTATAGATATATACTTACACACACACACACTTATATACTTCTTTAGGTGGCATTCGCTTGAGCTATTCGATGTATTCAGTTCCTTTGATTTGAACCGATTATGAGCAAAGGTAAATAATAATTTAAAAATGTTTTCAAGCATTTTTTTATCCATAAAAATTATTCCAGCAATCAAGAACTGATGAGTTTATCCCGAAAGAAAATCTTACTTACTAACAGAAAGTCTTACTGCGCTCGTGCTTCTAGCTAGATTTCTTCGTTAGAAATATTAATAGCGACGGTGAGCACTTTTAGAAGTCAAACAAAACCAAGGTGGTTGGTCACTAGAGGTTGAAGTGAACCATATATATTTAATTTGTATTTAAGTTAAGCCACCAGTTTAATGAACGAAGATCCTGTGGTAGTACCACAACTGATATATTGACGTAGATTCTCTCGTTAGGTTAACTTCAAATATATCATTGTGTCTTATATTAGGTACGGTATTTCAGATTCTTTTCATATCTAGTAAAAATAGTTTTTTAAGATAAATAAACACGTTTCTTTTTCAACTTTAACTATTTTTTCTTATTTCAAATAAACTACAAGAAACTTTTTTTTGTATTTAAGTATACTTCACTTTGTCAGTACTTTATACAGACAGTAGCCACAAACCGGATAATTACGTTTGCGACCCATTGGAAGATAAGACACACAACAGTTGCATTATTAGTTATTGTACAATGTTATTTAAGCATCATAAAATAATATACAAAAAATATCGATAGTATGTGGTTGTAAAAAGAATTGAATAATTAATCAAAATTCTAAGAAGAAATTAACATTGCGATCACGCGAAGTCATATTGACATATGCTTTTCACGGTATAATACACATTTTTTGCATAGACCAATATTGGTTAAACTTCTAAGATTCAAGCTACGGATGGACTTTGAACTTTACTTTAATAATTTTTAGAGCTTTCTGTTAAAATTTATTCGTTAAAAGTCCTTCACGATTAATATTTATGAACATGTATTTATAAAAAATAAAATTTAATGTCCTAAGTCTGAAAGTTACTTCTCTCTATTTCATAGACATGTAACATAATATTTAAAAGCCTAATATTTAATAGCTATTAGTTTTTTAAGTTATTTTTAGTTTTAAAACGGTTTTTTAAATAAACAGTCATTGGTAATCCAAAATATGAAATTTAATGTTAGTCAATATAAATAAAAATTTTATAGATAGATTAAATTAATTTTAATATGCTTTAAATTCTGAATATAAATTCAAAGATATTCAATGATACCTTACATAAGTTAGTTATATATAGATATACATATATATTTATATATATATATATATATATATATACATATATAAATATGTAAACAGTACAACAGTATGTCAGTTATATTTAACATCGCAAATCTTGATTGCTTCAGATTTATATATTCATCGTATAAATATTCATCGCGAGAAATAAATTTTACTTTAACTATTGGATATAATAAAACAAGTGGTTCAGCATAGCACGAAAAACTTTTTGTGATTGTAATTATTATTTTGAAAAGTTCAAATTAAATTATCTTATATGCTTGATGCAACATAACTTTGTCAAGGGCTTTGCAACTTGTTGAATAAAGAATAAGTTCACGACTTCAGTAGAAAAACGATGGTTTAATAAAAGTATCAGTAAAAATCTTTAAATTCTTTTGAAATTCTTGCGGAAAATAACAATCCAAGATCATTGATCTTTCATCTAACTGAAACTCGTTGTCATGCTTAAATAAATTGTCAACATTTTATAACATTGTTATAGCTGCGCGAATAATCAAAGATTGAAAGCGCGTTCGGATACAGCTAGTATGCAATTCACTAAACAGATTTGCAAAAAAAGTTATTCCATGGAAGATAGTATTTATTTTAATCTCAATCTAATTTCGTAGGTAATAAAAAAAGTTTAATAAATGATAGAATTTAACAAGTAGATGTATATTGACCAATCAGTTGGAAGATATATAATCCGTTGCATATTTGTTGATTGTATCTATTTTTATTTTATTCTGCCTGTCACGAAGTATTAAAGCAACATAATTTGCTTTACTTTATGGCTATGCCTAATGAAGAAAAAGAATTTTGAAGGAAAAGAAACGTTTTTAATTTTTTTCCTCTCATTATTACGGGGAAAATGTTTGAAGTTATGTAAAGTAACTTTTCTTGTCATCGACTGCATAGCCAAATCAAGTCATAAAATTCTTATTCGCTTAATGTCTTCACACCCACTTCCATTACGCATCGAACTCGATCATTTTTTTAATAATAATAACAATAATTACAATACAAACAAACATACAAAATTGTGGTAATAATAACAACAAAAATAATAACAATAATACTAATACTAATAATAATAATGATGAAAATAATAATAGCAAAAAAATAATAATAGTAATAATTGCATAGTAATTTATCAATCGCTCTTTTATTAGAAAAAATATATCTTTTAAAATATTATTTAAAATCTATAAAATATGAAGTTGGAAAAAAATCAAAAAAAAATTTTTCATCTATTTGTATTTAAAAAATAGTAAATTAAAAAAAATTAAATAAACATTTTATTACAAATTTTTTATGTAGAATGAATTAATTAAAAAATCTTTTTACGTATAAAAAATGACATTTTTTTAGTTTCGCTGTGTACGTTAAATCTTTTCTATTTTTTACTACGAATTATTATAGAATTAATTAATATATTGTGTGAATTAGATCAATATTGAAAAACTTTATATTGAATAACTATCTCGTTTCCATCATTTAATATTCAGGCAATTCTTCAACTATATAGAAGAAGAAATTGGCTGAATCCGAGAACCGAGTGCATTTAACTACGATGGTTGCTGTAATAAATTCGTAAGAAGAAAACTAGGTTACATGCAGTTTGTAGACTGATCGATGAAAACATTTTAGATTCACGTCAGGGTATTTTTGTTTCATTTGTTTTTTATAAGTTGCCGTGGTAAATTTACATTTACATCATGTTATTTCATAAAAAATTGTTGTATTAATGTATAATATATTAACTTTTTACAATTTTTTTAAAAAAGTATATTTAGAATATTTAACTTACATAAAAAATATGTTTTCAATAGCATGATTAATTTAAATTTCAAAAGCTATGTATACTGCATAATTTAAAAAAATATTAATATTTATTATAAAAATTAATCATTATGCATTATTGTATGAGACCAAAATAGATACCGAAATTTAAATACAAGCTCGATCATTTTAAAAATTAAAAAAATCATATAGGAAACAAAAACACTCACACACATATGTACATATACGTATATTTATTTATTTAAATTCAAGAGAAATGTTTCAAATATTTCTCTTATCTGTTTTACATTATTTTCTACAAAAATGAGATAACTTCACCCAAATGTTTCAAAAGCTTAAAGTAGTCAAAAAATCACAGATTGGGCAAACATACCTCCGTAGGAAGGTGAAAATATAAGAATTGTAAAGCAGTTTTATCGTACGAGAATTTTGTTGTGAGTTTTTCTAATCAATTTTTTAGAATATCAGTATACTGTAAGAAATGCAATATCTAAAATTAAGAAAACCTTGGTATTATGTTTTAACAAAAAAATTTATCTATTAATGCGTCAATATGTTATTTTTATTTACGTACCCAATGTACACAATAAAAAAGAAAAAAAATTTTTTAATACTATATAAATAAATAAAGTAATATAATAATTATAATAATTTAGTGTTGTTATAATGGTAATTGAAAATTAATTATAGACTACATATATAATTATGACAAACTAAATGTGTTTTATCTGTATTTATAAATATTGTAAGTAAGTTAATATATTTATAATATATTGATATTTTACATATATCTTATATTATATTAAATGAATATTTTTCAGAAATGATAAATATAGAAATTATTTTCAAAATTGTGTTGGTGAACGCTTAGAATATCTATGTTTTTATAATTGAATAAAAGTCGTGTATAGTTATATTTAATAATTAAACTCCATTGATTTCAATATCGATTAAAAAAATTTTTAAGAAAATAAAATATTTTTAATTTTATGGTATTTTAAACTGTAAAATCTTTTCTTATAAATTATATAAAAAAAATTATATTTTAAAATAGATCTAAGTAAAAATAGCATTTTAATTTCAAAGTTAATAATAATAAATATTGCTACATTATATGCTAAATGCATGCAAATTCTCCATATTTCTTTTTTACAGACTAATTACAGTATATGATCCTAATTATTTTAATAAATTTCTTTTAAATAATTTTTTTGTAATTTTAGTCTTATGAATCGTATCATTAATTATTAATAAACATGCTATGGGATTTTCATATTAATTATACATTATGCTGTTATGTATTATTGTTGATACTTATTTAATCTAGAAATTAGTTATGTTTGAATACTTATGTACGAAAGTAATTTAAAAATTAGTAATTACAACATAATTAAAATATCCGTAATAAATTAATAATTTAATTAATAATTTTGTTGGTAATAATGTTGTTCATTTACAGATATTCTCAAAATTATTCGTGCATTATTACAATTAAAAATTTATTCTAATACGATAAGCAGCACGAACAAAAATTGAAAATCAACTGATACTTGTAGTAACTCAATTTCTACTCCATAAGTAACATAAACACTAATTACACTTGCTGCTACAAATGCAAACATATCATGCGAAATTTTTACTTAAAAGAGTTCCTGTCAAAGCTTGTATAGCGCAGAAGAAATGGATATGGAGTAATGAGACGGCACTACGCCGGTAATTAATGCAAAATAGTATTCCCAAGGGCAAAAAATATATTTACAAAGAGTTGAATATGAGTTGTACTGAAAAAAATAAAATAAAAAATGAGCCTCGTTAAAATACAATAATGTAAAGTATTTAAAAATGAAAAATTAATATTTTAAATCTAATATCACTATAAAAAATATCTTTAATATCCATCGATTATATATGTAGGTGTAAGCGCCGTCATTGCGTAATGCAAAAATTAGTTGGTAGGCGGCGAGCACTAAGAAGTTGCATACATAAGTAAAGAAGTATGTAAATATAGTATGTAAGTAAAGAGTGTGAAGAGCCGTTAGTTAGGTTTCATTACTCCCTCATTTCGAGGATAGGTTGCATTGTGAAAATATTTACTATTGAGTTCGAAACTTTTAACGTATATAGATTCTTGTATAATTAGTTACTACAGCCTTTATTATGAAGGCAAAATTTCTGAAAGAAAGGCTTTTGTTAAAGCCTTTAAAGTTGATAATTTCTTATTGATTATGATGTATTGAAATATGAAAAGGTCTTTGAAGTTTAATATTTGCTATAACTATATTTAACTAGAAGAAAATTATGCAAAGATATAAAAAGTTACATTACAAGAAAAAGCAAAAATTAAATAGAACACAAGGGCCGGTATTTAAATTATAAAGTTATAATAACTTAATGGTTATATAGAAGGAATTTTACATGTAAAAAATCTAAATATTATCCTTAGATTTAATACCTACGGTAATTAACATAACAATTATCATAGGTTAATAAATGCAGTTTGCTTAAGTTTTTTTTATAAAAAAACTTTTTTGTTAACATTATCAATCAAATATTGAATTATTAGCAAGTAAATAATCAATACCATTTTAGTAAAAATTTTTACAAAGTTTTAGTAAAAATCAAATTGTTATCGAAACTGTATCACCATTATTTCCCTTTCTGCAATAATAATTTAATTTATGTTCCCTTTAGATTTTTAATACTTCGGTTTCCTTACTATTTTCTTTTATAAAAAGTAGAAAAAACAATATATTACAAAATACAATTTTATTTTCCTAGAAGAATAATTACAAGATAAAAAAATTTTTTTTAAAAGGCTTCTACATCTATTTGGCTAGTATATGATTATCCCAAACAACATTTTTCTGATGGATTTTTATTTCAGTATATTCTCATCTTGAATCATAACATTGAAATCGGCTGCAGTTGTACAGAACTTATAAAAACAAAACAAAAATGAGTAAAAATGTTTTCATTGGCTATTATACGACAAATATAAAAATGATTTATCTTATAGGGAATAATTTCGATAGTTAAGTAACTGTAATGTAGATACATGCTTAAATCCATATTGAGTAGGTTATATTATTTGTATTGTAAGTATATTTGTAAAAAATAGTCGTGGTAAACCAGGTACAGATGAAAAGATAAAAAGAAAAAACGATAAACACTAAAATAAACAAACACAAATAGCGAGAGACACTGGATATATGGCAATGGTGCGCGCTGTCATTTCCTGCTGTTTACCACGAAAACGTGTTTACACGTGAACATAACATACATTAAATAAATGTACGTGCTTCTTTTTAATAAGTATACAGGTTGCAATTCTTGAAATAAGGATAATAGCAATATCTCCTATTATTTTAATATAGTAAGTATAATGTGTAAAAAAATTATCTAATACAGTACATTGTACAAAAGAAGTTTTTGACAGTTATTTAAATAAAATTGTCCACAGAACTTTTATTAATGTTGGTATATAATTTGTTATATAATTTTTTTAAGTTTTTCACTTTTCTGTTACTATATAGGACTAAATTTATAATAGTTTAAGACAACCTAAAACACGTAAATATGTGTTACAGTTATTAAGAATGTTACTTTATAAATTATAAATAAATAACTAAACTAAACAAATTTTTTAACGCTACAATGATTGAAATTATATAAATATGATATTATATAATCTCTGCATTTTAGTTCATTTAATAAATCTCACAATTATTATCATTATATATGTTTATAAATGTTTAACATCATTATTGTACATTGTCTCAAGTCTTCATCACTTATATTTGTTTTCAGACATAAAAGTATTGTCATGCTATTGTAATTTAAAAATATTCGAAGTTATACTTTTTATTTATATAATTACTGATTTTTTAAATTATATTATATATATACATATATATATATCTTATATTCCTTAAAAATATTGTAGGTTCAAATTCTGGAGCTATACATGAATTATGATTTATTTAGTATACTTTTGAAAAATAATTCTTTTCGTGTAATTCAATTTTTAATAATAAATAATTGGTAAATAATAAAAAATTTTAGTCATAACATCAAGTATTATATTCATTAAATAATTAATTTATAAACAATAATATCGTACATATTCAATAGTTTTACATATGTTTTTATGTTTATATAATAATAATCAATAGCTATACATATTTATATTAATATCTATGAAAAAATGAATAAATATTTCAGCAAAATATTTATCGATTTTTTATGCATTAAGTGATTAGTATTTACTTCAAATAATTTTATTTTTCTTCTGTAAAGTTAAATATTTTTAAAATAATAATAAACTAAAGGACGAAGTGCAAATTGAATGAAGAAATTTTATATATATATTTTATATATAATTTTATATATAAAAAAAATAAATTAATAGTTACCAAGTATGCAGTAAGGTTAAAAATTCACTGTTTAAAATTCCGATACTAGTAAAAATCATGGAGATGGCCAAAAAATTCGGATGTGTGTAATCTGCATGAATTTGACAGGAAAAAGGCGAGAACGCAATTTATCGAAACGCCAAAAGCATTCTATATGTATTTTCCTCTTTTCGATGACAAATACGTAAGCAAGCATTCAGTTTGTTGTTGAAACTGAAATAAAACGAGTTGACCAATGACCTTCTAAATAAAAATAAACTAATTTTCAAACAAAAGCAAAACATGAAACTTGGTTATAAACCGGGAATGAAAGACGGAAATAAACCTTTAAATACAATATAGTTATTTGTCCTTTCCAGCATTCAAACTGGCGAAGAATGTTGAGATTTTGAAAGAAGAAAATAAGTTTGCACATTTATTGGTTACCTTAGTATATGTCTCTGATGCTCATAGGAGTTGACAATTTTTTATATTCATTCTTTGTTATCGTATATATCCACAAAGTGAGTAATGCAGGTATCAGGGAAAATCTTGATAGAAAGAGAAACTATGAAGGACAAAAAGAGAATAGAGATAGATGGATAGAAAAGCGAAATACTAACAAACTAGAAACCTTTTTCCGTCCAATTTTTCTGTTCGAATTCTCCCTCCCATTCTCTTAAGACGTTCGCTATTCTGAGACCTTATATAACTGATTGAGACTTTATATAAAGTTGAAAAGACATAGCACGTAGAAAAAATGTCGAAAAAAACTTGAATTTTCATGAAACTAGTGGTTAAAATCACAATCACATCAACATCTGACAAAGAAACGAGATACAGGTTATAAAAAAGTCTTTGGTTTAACGATAGATATGGAACTTTCAAAGAATTGTCTTTTTCCGTTCTTTGAATACTACAAGAAATTTATTCGTTTTTAGACTAAGAAAGCAATTGTTAAACTTATGTATGTTTATAAGTAATAAAAATTATATTATAATGCTGCCACATAATAGTAGAGTTAAAATATAAATAATTAATGTTACATTTTCAATATGCAATAGTTGATTGAACTTATTTTATCTAACAAACGAGACATCGGCCTTTAAACATTTTGTAATTATTTTTAATTGTATTCATGTTTTCGCTTAAAAGTTTCCGAAAATTACTAATGTAAGGTAAACAATTATTTTGTAACAAATGAAATTATATGAAAATTTTAATTTCTAATGATAATACTTGAAATCATGAAAAATAGAAGATAATTAATGCAGTAATAGGGAATAGATTTTTTGAAAGCTTAACACATTTTTTGTTTTATATTGAGTTAATATTTACACAGCTAATAGTAAAAAAAATTAATAAAAAAAATTAATAAAAAAAAATTTAAAAAAAGATCTATATTTTTACATCTGAGTTACATAAGCTTTCTACGTGGAGAATATTATATTATTATCAGATGATAATATCATTTTTAAAAACGAATCGCTATGACTGCATATGCTGCAGTAGTATAAGTCGCCATATGATGCGACACATGAAGAGAAACATGAGTATGCAGATTGTCAACAATAATGATGTATGCTTACAGAACTATTACCTTTTTATAAATAAATCATTTTATGTAACATATTTAAAACATGAAATTATAAAACAGAAAAATATTTTAGGAAATATTAGTTTTTCATATACTATATCATATACTGAATTGTATATACTCTTTATTAAAAGCAATGAAGGTAATATTAGAATAGTCAAATAGAAAGTCAAATAAATTTAATTTATTGATATATGATATTGTTACTGTCGATCGTGTACAAAATTTTATATTATTAGTGAAAATTTCAAAAGTATAATAATAATTCAACAAGTAATTCCACAGATAACATTTTCATTTTTCATTTGATTCATAAATTTTAATTTATGTGTACTCTAACACGTACCCGAGTATTAAAGTATTAATGTAACAG
Organism: Kradibia gibbosae; assembly: GCA_018907135.1. Lineage (NCBI taxonomy): Eukaryota > Metazoa > Arthropoda > Insecta > Hymenoptera > Agaonidae > Kradibia > Kradibia gibbosae. The sequence continues at coordinate 28,955,552 of JACCHX010000001.1, read as the reverse complement.
ATCAACATATGTGTAACATTATTAAACTTACTTTGAATTTCTGAAAATAATTTTTACTTAATTATTCTTTCGAAATTTCAGAAGTCATTTCACATAATAAATTATTTTTTACTAAAAATCTTATAACATTTAGTTTTCTCTAGATGTTTTTTGGCTTAAATAAAATTATTTTAGCTCATAATAAGATTGTGTTAACTGAAATTTAAAATATTTATCATTCAAGTTATAAATATGGGTGTTAGTACGTACATCTAGAAATCTTTGAAATATCTGTTTCCTCGGATAACAAGCTTTAAAATCTTAAAAAGTAATTATAATGAAAATTGATAGTAACATAATTTTGAAATGTAATACCAATTACAACCGATAATTTCGTAATACGGAATTAATTATATACGTAAATATTTAGCAGTTCATCGTTTCAATTACATTTACTGTAAAGGAAACGTTTGGAGAAGAGGAAAATTTACATTTTCGAAGAGCAAATTTCAAATAGTAGAGATGTTGAAAAATTCTACTCACGTTCGACACGAGAAAGAAGTGTGTGGTTCGTGAAGAGCAAATAACGTCTCGGGTACTGTGATAGAGCGGGAGTTTCAGAGATGTAGGGAGAGAACGAGTGAAATAGTAAGTTCAAGAGATAGCGAGAGAGAATGCAGGATGAAGAGTGAGAGGTTATTTTAAGACGCGCAACGCAGATATGTCGAGAAATGTAAACATTGGGTGTAAAAGCACTAGAAAGTAGAAATACAAATGAAAAATAGTAACAAAAAAAGTATGATGAATATGATAACGCAGCAGTAGGAAAAGCCATGTGGAAGGACTTTTTGCCTGATGTACGGTGCAGTGGTAGGAGATAAACGGTGATTGCGACACATTGAAAAGTTTGATAAATAGTCATAAACCATGCGAGTTCGCTCCTAGTCGAAGGTCTCGTACAGCATTAGGTAAAATATTTTATAATCACGACTTATAAAATGAACTGGCTTCTCTTGGTTTTTTAATTTTGTTCGCTTTTTATTATTATTTACGCAAATTCTGCTTAATGATGATCAGCCATCATAGTGTAGTAAAAAATAAGAAAGTAAAAAGCAGTGACCGATAACTTTTAGTTACACGTTAAATCGGAATGTAAAGCAAATGTTGTTTGCTGTGCATGTGTATAAGATATGACGTTTTTCGCTTTCCGTTGCACGCACTCCGGCTTTCATTATAAAACTATTTTTAAACTGATTTTACAGCTTTCCTGAATCCTATACTCAACAGTTACCTTATTACCGGTTCTTTCTTATATCTTACTTCTATCACATATGTATACTAATTTTCTGAAGTCACGAAATGAGGTTAGGAGCTAGGCGTCCGGTGGAGGGCTACGTCGATGCGTCGGCTGCTCGTTTGTTCTTGCTTCGGTTAAGCCGCGATCCTCGGCGGGGGCGAGGAGGTGGCAGCGGGGCAATCTCTTTTCTTTTCACATGGAGTTCGTCAGCGTTCATTTCGGGGATTTATAGTCTACAGTACGGGTCTCCTCGTCGATGGGCGGAGTCGCTCGAAGGGCAAGGTGGATCTGCTTGGCCAGGGTACATGCAATGATGGTCCCACGTGGTTGGGGGTGTGCTCCTCATCAGTGATTTCGGGTGAAGAGCGGCAGAGACGAGAGGACGGTCAACGAGTGAATAGACTCACCCCAGTTCCGGTATGGGCATCTCACGGTTTGTACAAGTACCCTGGTAGGTTGCGGCGGAGGAGAGGTTTTCCGGAGGCCGCGGCGGCGGCTTCTTGTGCGAAAGCTCAATATGCATTTTCCGATGGGCCGAAAAGCTATGCCATGCAGTCGTGGCTTAAAATCTCGGGGGGGGGGGGACCTCAATGAGAAAATAAAAAAACTATGCATTTAATGTTGCTTTGGAAAAACGAATAATTTGAGTAATTTGTCAGTTTAAAAGAAAGAAGTTTTTCTTTGAATTCTACACAGACTTTATTCCCGTAAAAATAATATAAAGCTGTAATAATGATTTTTTCTGAAAATTATTAAATATTAGGTTTTAAGAAATATTCTCAAATACTATTCATTTTTATAATATATCTTAGTTCTACCATTGAATATGAGAAAAGCTGATAATATTTAAACATTTTAATATAAAAATAATTATATTATTTTATTATAGAAATAGTAATATATTCCATCCTTTTAATGATACTATAAATATTTCTGCTTCTATAAATATAAAATGTAGTACTTTCTCAGACAATTAATCTTTCGTCGGGTTTTAATTTGAGCTTTCGAGTTACTTAAGTGGTTTTGGTTAGCAGGAATTCAAATGGACCATCTGGGACACGAGAAAATGGAACTTATATTTAATTCACGAACTTTTCACGTCGTATGTATATTCTGCGGCCATACTGAAAAGGTCTTTTGTATTTTGTCTTATACTTCCTCATTTGTACACGTGAGTACGCATAGAAAGATGCAAATCCATGTAACTGTAAAAGAGCTTAGTTAGCTTCTATTAACACAAGGTCTTCATTATATCAAATACAAGCTAGATTTATTCTCATTACATTTTGCTCTTTCCCATACTGTAGTCTTTTTATTCATCACCTTAGTCGTATAACTTTATATTACCATACCCACGGCAATTTCTTTTCGCAAGTGTAAGTTACATTATTCTATTTTTAACTGGACAGCTGAAATACTGTACAGTGAAAAGTGATAGTATGTTTGAATTATTCTATATTATTCTTTCTGCTTTAAAAGTAACGAATAATTCAACCTTTTTATAACATCTATTTTTGTTTAAAAACAAAATTTGATGTATTGAAAATGTATTCATTATTATGTTCAAATACATAAAAACCAAAAATTTTCTGTATGAACTGATTTCATATGTGTATTAATTCAGTAATATATTTAAAGTGACAATTTTATATATAAATTCATAACCTATACAATATATTTAAAAAATTAAATACTATAATGTGTATTTTTTTATAAGAAATATATAAAAATTAATTTCATAGCTTTTTTTTGTTAATGAAAATATGTAATAAAATTATGTTATAAATTTTTTTTAAAAAGCTAAGATTTTAATTAAGTTATTATTATAATATTTGTTTGAATTATATTCTAATGCTGTATTTGTTTTATTACAGGTAAGTGGAGTCATATTCACAAAATATCAATAAATTTGAAGATTTGGTAAGATGCTGTTATTAAACATTTTTTTATTAAAATAACATAAAGAATTAATAAATTCCTTTAAATATATATTTAGTTATTAAAACATTATTCATTGTATAATTTAAAAAAATGCGTTTTTTTTAAATTATAATCTAATTTTCGAGTAAGAAAGAAGTTTATTTTGCTAATATGCAATTATAATCTTTTAATTAATAAATTAAATAATGAATAAGTATACGAGTTCATAAATTGCACATTATTGATTTTAATTAAATTTCTGTAATTTTTTATAATTAAATAAAAGTATTAAATTATATATAGGAGTATTATAATATTAAATTCAGTTACTGTATATTACTGAATTCGCATAATTAATTTAATTTATGAAATATATTTATTAAGAAAAATCATTTTTTATGCAGATATTTTTAAAAATTTTTATTTTAAGACTATTTTATGATTTAACAAGAAATTATGAGCTAGGTTTGTTTAAAATTCAATTTAACTTTCTAAATAAAATCATTTTATTTATAAATGTTATGTATATTATCTAGTATTTGATTAATAAATCATGAACAGCGTGAATAGATCATCTAAATTTAATAATTACATATTTCAATTAAATATGTAACAATACATTAAGAAAATTAGGATAATAATAGGAAATTAGTAATACGTTATTATATTAATATTTTTATTATATAATCTTGGCAATATTATGTAATACTATAGCTATAAAGTGATTATCATTTTTTAAATTTTAATTGTAATTTGTTAACTCTTCCATTTTAACAAAAAATGCCGATAATACCCTAATTCAGTCCTTAGTTATTAGTATTGATCTTTGTAAACTTTTTAGTGCTTTCATTCTATAAAAAAATTTTTTTAATTTAGTTATTATAATCTGTTTGGCTCAAAACTTAAAGATCCTTAAGCTTCCTAGAGGGAAAAACTGTGTAAAGCTATTAGCATTTGGATTTTACGAGCTTCTGTTTTGCGAGCATACACTATCTGACCTCTTAATTCAGCCGCTCATAATTATGTTTAACACAGTTGATCTTACAAATGCGTATATGTGTATTAATATAGGTAAGTGAAAGAGGAGGTATCAACAACTAGCAGTTCGCATGCATTTGCGGAATTCGCGAATGGGTCGATCATCCATCCGTATTAAAATTAAAGCCAGATGAGGTAGCAATCGAATGCAGCAATTGTCTGTATAAAAGTAGAGACTACTGTTTCAACTGTCGACTAATTTGAGAATGATGAATTATTCTCGTTATACAAAATCTAGGAGCTCCTTGAAATAAAATTATTTTCAATAGCATTATACTTTTGTCGTTAGATTATCTCGAAAATAATACTGTTTTGCCATATACGTTGCAACAGCTTCTATTTTAATTTAATAATTTATTAAAATTTTTTATTAGTTTTACCATTCACAATAAACTAAATTATTTTCTTTTGATCGTGATACTAGAGTACAGTTATTGGTTTTACTTGTTTTTGAACGTATACAAATATATCAAAAGATTTCATATTTTAGGAATTTAAGCTGCCTAATTTAGTTGGTAAATATTGATTTTTTATAAATCATATTATAAATAAAAAATATTACAAAGTATAATATAATAGTATAACATAAAATTTTTTTTTAATATTATTATTGTACCTCTAATTTAAATACAAATGTGCGCCTATTTAACTGAGTTTATATTTCAATATTCCGTATAATATATCAAAAATATATATACTTTTTGTATATATAAGTGTAATTATGTAATTTAATTTATTTTTTAAACAAATATTATATAAATTTCTTCGTCACGTAAAATGTATACACAAGCTGACCATTAATTCAATTTCAAAATAAAAATGACAGGCAATATAATTCTTATTTCAATAAATCTCAACAAAATATCTAAATCATAAATAAATACATGTATATTATAGATAAAAAAATATTAAAAATAACAAAATAGATGCGCAAGTGTAGAAAAATATAGATTTATCTTTATGTATTAAATTTCTTCTTTGTTTCTGACCTTCTAAATAAAAAAGTTAGAAGTGAATAAGAAAAGGAAGTAAAAACACAGAATGTCAGATTTATTTTTATGAAATCTTAAATTATTGTGAAATACGTTCTCCCTGTTTTAAAGACGTTTCATTTTCTATCTATTGTCCTTCATTAATTTTTTTTCAATTACTACTGTATTCTTTACGCTATTTATATATGATTATACGATTCATATACGATATAACGGCTTTAATATCTTGTTTTTTTTCATTAAGTATCTTTTATTTACGTCTTTGACGTTTTTAAATTTCCATTAGTACTCGTTAAAGTAAGATATGCACTATTACATATATAAACCTCTTCTCTAAATTTTACAATCGTGAAGACTCATGTGTCGACCGAGTTGAGTAGACTCATTCATTCACAAATTTGTTTAATCGACTGTTTACAATGTTTAGACAAATGAAAATATAATAAATGTAATTCCCAGAGATATAATTGTTTACATGGGTATTTGAGAAGAAATGATACGAGTAATTAATAAAATTTAATTACTATGATGTGAACTTTGTAATAATACTTAAGGAAACACAGAAATCTTCAACAAAAAATTTTCTTTCAGTATTTTTAGTTTATGTATACATTTTTTAGGTGTTAATTTTAGGTTCTAAAACTTTGAATGATTCCATAATTACTTTAATATATAATATTCAAAACACAAAAAATTCTTTTTGAAATAAATAATTATTTGGTTTAATAGGTTAAACGCTAGAAATGTATAATCAAATCTACTAACAGCTTAGTAAACTTTTATTTTTTTTAATGTATACTGTTTTAATAGTACTTGATATATATATATATATATCTAATTAATTTTTATTTAAATTAATTTAAAAGTACGAAATTGTTCTATTTATATTTTTACTAAATAATTTTCTCGTATTGAGTTTTAGTATTACATTTTTATTAATAAGTATTTTCAAAAATATTATAGTATTACACCAACAAATGTTTTTTTTTATAAAAGCTTAGATTAAGGTTTATTAGATGATATATATATATATATATATATATTTCTATTTGAAAAATAATTTTGCGATTTCACCCGATAGTTAATGTAATTGTGCTCAAAGAGATTTAAAAAGTCTAATTCGTAAAAATTTTAGTAAATACTAGAATAGTAAACATTCTGTATTATTCGATTTATCGAATAAATCAAAGTAAATTTAAAAATATTTGAACTGTTATGCGTAATATTTTTATTATAAAATTAAATGAATGTTAATTATACTATTCTAGGTCGAACATACTAATTTGTCATTTATATTTTATGTAAATGAATTATTATCCATTATATTTTATTTATATTTTATGTTTTTTCATTGACATGGATAAAAAAGCTTTATATTATGCACGTTGAGATTAAGTTTATAATGCAAGACTTATATATTGTGATCATGATGTAGTCATTCATATTTTTTTGAAAATAACTTAGGATTTCATTGAGCCAAAAAGAGATATGAAGAATAACTTAATCTGTTGTTTGTGCATACTTTTAAATAATGCATTCGAAGATACATGTATTTAGAATATTTAAATTTAATCCTTATAAAATAAACAAAAACTTTATAATATTTGAAATTAAAATAATAGCTTAAATGTATATCTAAGTATTATATATAGCAATAATAGCAATTCACAAATCAATGTATATGAAGGATCTGTCTATTAATAGAAAGATTCGGATAAATATTTAAATATTTTAATTTCGAGTAGAACTTTCATTATAACACTTCTGGTGAAACTATGTGGTAAGACAAGCCCGCAGGATAGTGAAAAGCTTCAAGGCAAGTGAGTGGAAGAGAGTGTCGGGGAGAGAAAGGGTAAAGAGACAGAGAGAGAAAGAGAGAGTGAGAGTGAGAGAGGAATAGGAAGCATAAGTATCTGGGGAGATTCTCAAGAGTAACTATAACTTATCTAGATCCAGTGCATCGCTGCACAATGCGTAGTGACGCAATGCCGAGGGACATTACGGCACTCTCGGGAGTCCAGTTAATATGTCTTGCACTAATGTCGCTGGAACTCAAAAGCTTTTCACCTTCTCTGGCATTTTCTATCTTTCTCTCTTCATAGACATGTGTATGCATGATCATATAAATATAAATTTATTCTATAAAATGATAGAGCAAACAAAAATATTTTCTACAGTGTGTCTTGTTTTACAATGGATGGCTTCATTTTCGTTTATTAAAAGATCAACCCTTTATTATGAAAATATTGATTAATTAATTAAATAGCTATTAAAATATTAATCGTATTTAAAAAAAAAGTGCAGCATAAATAAATTATTAAAGATTCTATAAAAAAATCAATAGTATAATTATTTATATTTATACTATTCAAATACATTAAGAAATAAGAAATAATAATTTGTTTATAATAAGAATTTAATTTCAATCTGAAATAGTAAAAAAAATCATTGCTTACTTTTAAACATATGAAAAAAAATTGTATTTATTTTATTTTTGATAACTTTTATACTTTTCGATTATAATTAGTTACAATTGAATAAATAAATAAGGATATCGTTTAATTAATACAATAAATATTGAGAAAGTATATACATCGATCAATATAAAAAAACTTTATTCAATAAAAAAATACAACTCCCTTTTTCAAAGAATTTTTTTAAATTCAAAATTACTTTTAAAATTATTAGCTTTTATTAAAATTAAAGAATAAAAGTATTAATTTTTTTAAAAAACAAGTCAAAGAGATATATTATAAATTGTGATCCTATGATTGGTGAGGATGCAGAGGCCTTTGTACAAAAGTGTGTCATACGTATATCTATGTACTTACTTTTTTTATATTGCAATGGCAGAAAATTGCACAGCAGGTAGATCGATTGCACACTTCAATAACTTACAAACATCTTTTTTAACGTGTATAAAAATAGTTTCTTATAGTAAAATATGTGGTTAGACGAATAGGTAAAAATTTTAAGAGTTTTAAAGTTATCTAATATATTTATTTTCTATCGCCTAAAATCAAAATTTAAATAGCAATAATTGAAAATAATTAAAACTGTAATTTGAGAATAAATGAGATATAGAATTGATAAATAAGAATTAAGGAACTGCAAAGATTAGGGATTGTATGGGATATATAGAAGGTAGACAAGAAAATAAGTATTACATACATCATAAATAATTAGCATATAAATTAATTAATTCCATCGTATATTTTATTTCGTACATTTACGAATGTGGAAAAAATGATAAGAAAGATACAACATTACACAATAACAAAAAAGCAATAAAAAAAGGTTGCGTTAAAGCTATATAAAATCTAGCAAATAAAGCTGCAAAAAATGCAGTCGTAGCCGATGTGGTTCGATTCATTTCGTACAGGAATATATCGAGCACACAGATGTTCTACCTGGTAGCTAATAATTAATGCAGCTATTTAGGCCCTACTTTGCTCGGGGCCCAAAAAGCCTGGCACAGTTCATTAAAGTGCGCATTCGATTGAACGAGCATTCGATGCAAGATCACGCCATTCTCGGTTCTTTATTATCATTAACATCCTTGCATATCATACCGCTAACAATAAACGAACTACTCCTTTTAGGTCAACTTAGACTTTGATCTATACGTACACACAGTAAAGGCGTACTCGTGTATTGGGTGGCTCGATCGATGATTGCATTATTGCCGAGACTTAATTGATAGTGAAAATTAATTCGCAAGTTCGTCGTTTTAGAGCAACGCATTCCCGTGCAGCATGAAAGCTTCATTTAGACGACCGTTGTCCAAGCGAAGATAATTCAAGCCGGGATATTTTAAATGGAGATTTGATATAGCTGTTGATTAGCAACTTGCAAAGTAATTCAATTTTATGGGGAGATAAATTTTACATAATAATTTCGGCGTTTAGCGGTTGCTGGTTATATATGTATTTTATCCAGGATATTTTCATGCTACTGTTAAATTTACATATCAATTAAAATGAATTCTTATACTAAGTTATCAAGTATACATATAATCTATACTTATGAGGCGTGCTTTTAATCATCCACTTGTAACTTATTCTGTAACGTAAGGAAATCTCCAAACAAAGATGCATTTTAAAAAAATAAGAGATATTATAAAATAAGCGTACCTTTATGTATGTAAAGTTTTGGTCAAATTTATTTTTTCCTTATATTAAAATTTACAAGCTTTTAAATGTTTTAAAAGAGTTTTTAAAGCAGTTAATTTATTTTGGTATATAAAAATATTTTATTCTACTCCATTTTTTTGTTAATAATCCTTTTAATGTTCAAAATGCTATTTCATCTATTATAAATATATAATTGCGTTCTAAAAATTAATTTAAAATTTATTGTTAATATAAGTACATTTTTTACATAATTATACACAAATGATGTTTCTATGATATAAAGCTTAAAAAATTATCATTATCACGTATCTCGTAAGAATAATATGCGAATTTCAATTCAACAAAACATACAATTTCTTATTGCTTCATTCAATTGAATTCGTTATTAGCAAAAAATTTAGTATACCATTTCATATTAATGTTCATTTGATATTATTAAACTCCATAGTTAAATGCAAGCTATATACTAGCTATTGTGTATACATATATAAATGACCCCAGAACAACTTTGTTATCCCGCGGTTTAATGAATATCTATTCTGTTTTGTATACATAACGCCAAAAGCCTGGTGACTTTTAGGGATTGCTAGCGACTAACTTTGAGAGTACGACTGTAAAATATTAATTGATATCGACAATTATTTTTGGTATCCGATATATTCAAATTTTTATGCATTTTTAAAATTCTTTCATCTTTCAAATATCCCACTTGATAAAAGTAAACAAAATATTATATTGAATTCAAATATCAAAAAGTATTAGAAGCAAAACCTTGCTTTCTTTAAAATATTTTATTTTAATTTATTCAATTTTTAATAATAAATATATATTAATATTAATATAATAGTGTATCTCAATATTATTAGTGATAAAATCATTTTACATAATAAAATATTCAAAGATATGACAATTTTATTGATTTATGGGAAAAGCTTTCAAACTTTTTCGAACTAATAGAATAGAATACTTGAACTTATCAATGTTTTTATGCATAGAATTAATAGTTCCGCAAGCAACATTATTATTGATAAATAAAAATTATATTTTAATAAATACTTTAACTTATTTTTAATATTATAAACTTTTTATATATTAAAATTTTAAATATCTCTGTATATAATTGCAAATTTAATTAATTAAAAATCCATGTTTAATCATAAGTCTTTTTATTGACTATTATCAACAATTGTATTTTAAAAAAAAAATTTCTATTCCTCAAGCATAATTAAATGGTATATTATTTTACAAAAATATGTTACGTATTATTACATATGTAATACTTTTTGTATAGAATATTAGCAAAAAAAAGATACCTTGAATTTGCTTAAAAATGAATGAATAGAAATTTTTTAATTCAAAAATAATTATATATAATATATTATTAAAAATAATTTTATTATATATAATTTTTTTAATTAAATCACTATTGTTAAATTTTTATTAATAACATTGCTAAGTTTTATTGTATGATTAAAAATGAAAACTTTGATCTATAATTACATTATAAATCTTATTTTATTTACATTAAAAACTTCACTTTTTAGCCAATTATAATATATTTGATACTTTATACACATTCAAATCCATACGTTAAAATAGTAAATTATATTAATAAATTTATTAAAATTGATATTTTATTAAGTCGTGGTCATCCACGAAATTCATTAGTTTATTTATAATGTATTAAAAAATATTAGCTAATGATTTACTTTTATTTATTTGATATTAAAAAGTCTTATTGCAACTCTGTTCGTCATGAAAAAAATTTTTATAATATGCGTAAACGTTAAGAAATTTGCTTGAAAAATTTCACCTGCAAGAAGCGTAAAAAACATTTTACTTGTAATTAAAATGAATAAGTTTTACCATATAATAGACAAAGTATTTAAATACTTTCTACTTTGATGCCTTAAATATAAGTTTCACCTGCAATCTATGTGTTTGTTAAAAAATGTGTGAGCAGAAGAGGAATTTACAAATCCCTTTAGTAAGAAGCTAATGATATAAATAAAATAACGTCAAATTTTTAATGAAAATGTGAAAGATCTTGCTGGTAAAAGTAAAAGAATAGAGGTACTGAAACAGAGTCAAGATAAAAGGAAAATAGGCGCTGGACGATGTTGGGATGCGTACCCAAGCTTTTTGCCACTTCTTCCCTTTGATCTCTTACCAAAAGAAAAAAAGAGTTTCGTCCTTTTTTCTCATCTATTTAAAATGTATAGTGAAAGAAAAAAATTTGAGGAAAGTACGATACGAGTTGCATAAAATTCTCGTAGCAGCTGAATCTCCTTACAAAAAGTTGCCACAAAGTGTCCGCCTTTCGCTTTTATCTATCGACCAAAGATCCTTTTCGTGAACTTTTTTTACATCACTTTTCATCATAGTTTGACCTTTACATTAATTTCATTCACATATACATTGACAAAGGCTTTGACAAAATAGCCAAATTTTATTAGGCTGTGAAGCAATTCAGTGATTTTTGCAGCTCGGTACTTAACGGAATTAACGCCTTGGGGTCTCACCATATTACAAATTGTTTTGGCATTAATATCTTATTATTTTTTTAAACCTACCTATTAGTACTAATAGTACTAGAAACACTTGATTAAGTGATAAAGAAATTATAGAATGCATGATTTGTACGTTATTTAGAATTTGATTATTTACCATATAAAATAAAAATTTGAATATAAATGAGTACATTTAGAAAAAAAAATACAATAATTATATTTAACTTAAAAAAATTACCAACATGAGAAATTATTAATGTTTAGTAAAATCAATATTAATGATCTACTAATAATTAACCCTAGCTGGTTTATGCTGGTTTACTACAATTTTCCTAAATATTTCAATAATTGAAAAATTTAATGTTAGATAAGAGAATTTTTATATAAGAAAAATATTATAAAAGATTAAATAATAAAAAATACTGGATATATAGATTTGCAAAAATGCATTTCCCTTATACTTCTATTTAAACGTGGTAATATTTTACGACTATATTTTATATCAAGAACACTGTTTAAACCTTATTGTTGATTTTTGTGAGAGCCAATGAGAAATATTCACGAATGGACAATGGCATTTAATAAGAAATGTAGTAATTTACTGGAGTACAATTACATTTATAAAAGGCCCGATCAAACCTCAATTCAAACCCATGATGGTCAAAATCGACTTTAAAGCAGAAATCTGCGGCAAGTTGATGTGACACATCGGAACGCGACAAACCCATGTTCGAACAAAAGGTAGCGTCACAGGAGAACTACGACAAACACCAAGTTAAAATTTAATTTAAATACACGGTAGAGCGGTATACAGAGAAGATTGAAACTAGTTTGCGCGTTGGCGCCACAGCGACCCTAGACATTCGACGAAAGCTTGCATAGTCAACTCGGTGTCAAGGCAGTCTTAATTGGAGTACCAGAGACGCGGACCGCTTGAAATTCAGCCTCTGAGATCTGGCGTTGAAATACACCTTACCTTTCAACAAAATAGTTACGCTACATGACTGCAATATGACTTTTGCAAAAATAGTTGAGGAGGTGTTAGGCCAGTTATATATGCCTTCGTGTTCTAAAATAATGGTAATCATAAAATTGTGATCTGTCTTAATTGCTGGATTATTTTACTAGCGATATATTTATAATATTTTATAATATTTAAGATAGTAGGAAAAATTATCAGCTGGAAAATTTATTAATGAAGGATAAATAATTCTATGATTTTCAATATTTAAAAAGAAGCAATTTTACCCTCTAATTCTGTCAAATACTTTCAAAACATTTTTAGTCATTAATTCGTGCAATCAAACGCTCGTGCCTCACACGCGCATTTTTCATGCAGTTGCAAATATTATAAACTTGTATATGTAAAATTGGTTGATCAATAATATAATACGTGATTTAATTGACACTATTATTATAAAAATCTTTTATAATCTTTTTTACCATGAAAAGTCTATGATATATTTTTGTGTAAAAGAAATGAAAGAATATAAGTGCAACACCATTTAAAATTCTTCTTAAAACTAGTATAAAAACAAAGGAAATCCGATAGTGAAGACACTCGTAATTTCTACGGGAAAGAATAGTTTACTCCCTCCGTCCCCGTATACGTTGCAAACAAACACAGAGGTAAAAAATGTATGCGAGACTCCATTATACACTTACTAATGCCCGCGCATGTACCGACAGCAAGATTTTCAAATCTTGTACAGCAATCTTAGTCGATGGCTACTTTCTCTCTCTCTCTCTCTCTCTCTCTCTCTCTCTTTCTTTCTGCTTTTGTCTTTTACGACGGTACTCTTATCAGTAGCATCTCTCTTCGAAGTATCATGTATGTATATATACATAACTGAGAACCGGGAACTGTTCTATGGTTCCAGTGTGCTCGTAATACCTTCCGTTCGTGAGTTATGAGCACTTCTTGCACGCACGAACAAGCTAGACAGAGAGTTGTTAGATTGTAGGGGGACGAAGAAAAAGTGCAGATAAAGTACAGATACAGAGATTTATGCATGGGTGACAGATCCCTGTATAATTAATTCGAGGGCGTAAATTAAGAAGAAATCCTTTCCACGTGGATCATACGAAACATAAAAGCCTTTAGGAAGACGTATCTACCTCTGCCTTTGACAGCACCTCGTTACTTGTGTTTTTATGAGCGATTCGATTATTCGCGATTTGCCAAAAATTTTATTATTAAATTACTCAATAGTAAGTGAATACATTCAACCCTTACCTAACAGTAAATTTAAAAGTTTGTAATCTAGAAGCTTTAAATAAAAAATTTTGTTACTAACTTTAACATAAGGATTTAATAGATATTGAAAATAAAATAAAGAAACTTTACCAAGTTAGTTTTGAACAATCAAAATTATAAGCTCACGTACTATAAAATTATCCAATCAATTTTCCAATTGACGCTTAAAAATTTTAAGACAAGACTCTATGTTTTTTGTCAACCAACCAAACTTGTCATCTCGGATGACATGCGTATTAATGTTTTTGAAATGGGATAAATTCATATATGAAGCAGAAAATTTTATACATAAATAAGAAACGACAATAATTTGTGTTGTTAATTATAAAGAATGGGCAAAAAATTAGCTCCATTTATATAATTCGAAATTCAATTAACCTGCGATCAGTTTACTATTTTTGCATACATGAGTTACAGTCAACCGATCATCATATGATCAAGCGCATAAGTAAAAAAATAACAATCTCATTACATCAGCAAAAAGCTAATCCTTAACGCCCGAATCCTATTATTCGACTTATATAAAAGAATTTTTCTTTCTTTTTTCTCTTTCTATTTCCATTATTTTCTCTATTTTGGCCCCGAAATTTCTTTTGAGCATGCAAACACGACAGCCGAACTGACTATTACGCTTTTCATCATCACTTGATAAGTTACACGTACACCTAATTTAATATAACTGAACGTGAAATTTGATGGATGATATAATTAGCTGTCAAATTGGTCATAGCGTTGTGGAGAAATCCTTTTCCATCGATTTATTTGACGGACATGCATCAACAATAATTTTTTTTAATACGTGGAAATTTCTTTGCTATAATAATACCTTTTCAATGTGGTTTACATATTAAAAACTTATTAATTTTTTTATCTTTCTTTTTCATATATGCATTTCTTTTAATGTTTAAATCAAATATGTTTATTTTTCGACACTCGATATTTCCTCGATATCCTATAATCATAATTTATATTTTTATATAATACAAACATGGATGTTTTAACTTAAATAAATATTATAAAGAAGCTTACAATGAATTTTTAACAAGTAATCTAGATTCAATATACTACAATATACATTTTAATGTATAAAGGTTAGATAGATTTTAGAAAAATATGAATTTATGTTATTATTTGTATTTATTTTACATTTTTAATTTAGATATGTATTTTATCATTAATTTCAATTTTATATTTTATAAATATTAATAAGTTTTTCCATTGTTTCTTTTCATAAATAACTTAATAAAATCAACTGTAAATTGGTACGTAATTGACAAATTCTCGTTAAAAAGTTAATGTGTATAAAGTAATTTAAGTGCGATACGTTCCGTATTGGTCTTTTTTAAAATATGAAAAATTTGCTTGCAAGGGGGATAACAAATGTAAATAGTAACATTGATCAATAAATAATTATAAATTACTATTAGCGAAACCGCAGAGACGCATTTAAAACAAGCCACAACTGCTGATCGATTTTTCAGAGAACAAATAATGCGTTGCTGGATGTGCCGCAGGCGCAGCCAAGAATCAAATCGAATCGGCAATCCTTCGGAGTCAGCGGTGACTCCTGGAAAATCGAGCCTGCGGCACTCAACTATAAATGTATCCAGTTCACGTAGGCGCGCGTGCACTAGAGAGCGGCCAGCTGCACGCGATTTATATTTTGAGTCGGCCGTGCGCAATTTACCCTTAACGGTTTACTCGCACGAGACTTAAGGTCTTCCTCCCCCATTGGATCCCGCGCTTGATCGCTTTATTTCTTATTGGTGGGCTTGGCCGCGTTTGCTATCGTATTCCGATAGCGAATTTAGAGAGGTGCACTCAACGAAAAGAACTTTTTCCTTCTATTTGTTTTACTTCTCTCTCTCTCTCTCTATCTCTCTCTCTCTCTCGTTTTTACCCTCGCCTCTTCTTGTTATGTATCTCTCTCTTTATCTGTCTGCACTTCTCTCATTTTCTTCTTTTTCTCTCATTCTCCGCGCTCTGCCTGAATATCTCTCTTATCCAAATCTAATATTCTTTTCTAGGTTTGATAAATATATTTTATATATATATTTAGTCTATTAATTATCGTTGACCATTTTTAATATTAATCTTCTATAAAACTATTTTTTTATGCAATCAATTATATATACAAACATTACTTGAGAATTATTTTGTATCCAATAATTTATATTTATTTTTTAATTTCAACATACACAGAGGCTTACTTATCTTTTATTCAAAGATCTACTCGTTATAAATTTATATAGATATCAACTTTTTATAGGCGATGATTAGTAAATGATTTATATTTAATATGGATTACAGATTAAATGTTTCGAGTGCTATATTTATAATAAAACTTGTGAAATATTACTATTAAATATGACCGTAATATTTCATAAAAATAATTATTTAATTCTCAAATTTATTATTACATTATGAATATCTCCGTACACGCGTAGTAAAAACTGTCACTAATAAATTTAACCTATTAAAGCTGTATCAAAGTACGGCTACGTGACAATAAATTCGGTAGTCTAATTACTAAATAATTCTAATTACTACTTTCGAGCGCTGTTGAACGGCCTCAATAGTCCGTTGAACAATTGAAAAATCGTTTCGTCGTCACATTTAACTTTTTGACAATCGATGTCGTCTCCGTCGGCACCAACTTCCGCACATGGATGCGTACGTGGTGATCAAAGGGCGTAGAGGATAGCGCGTCACACGGCGGTTAAGAGCATGTGTTCATTGATCCAGAGATTGGAGGCAGGCCATAGCGTACAACGGATTACAGAAATTCCGTAAAATTATCGCGCGTCAATGCACAATCGGTACTAATTTAAATGATGCGCAAACACGCACTTGCGTTGACTTTCACACCTTGGTTCCCGTGAAAATCTCACATGACAACGTAATAGGCTGCCGATAAATTTAACTGCTTGTATAAAATGCAGAGTCAATCGAAACTCTGGTTATGTCCATTCCATTGGAAATATCTTACATTGGTTTTTCAGATAATTTTATAAAGTAACAAATTTTAAGATGAATTGATCATATAATTATCAAATTTTACTTAATTTTGACAATATTTGTCAGTTAGCTTGAAGAAATTATATTGCCAGCATATGAAAAAGTACAATATTCCATAGTTACCTAATAACGTATATTAATAAAAATCAAAACTTATATCTCATACTTAATAATATAATTTAATAATCTACTTTCGGTATAATTAATTATACGCTTATTGTGATATAATATCAATCAATTGCTCCTCGTAAAAGTTATAGTCCATTAATAAATGCCAGTCACAGACTTCTTCTTGCACTGACACCTTAGACAAACAAGTAACAAGGCCATGCAATTTTGACTGAAAATGATCGACGGCGATTTACTGTTGTGGAAAAACTGGTTATTTCATAAACATACGAAGAAAATAATGGAAGAATCGTTAAGAAATTGATGAAATTAAGGGTATAAAGGAGATGCACACAATAGATGAGATATCCAGTATAATAAGGAATCAAACAATGAACTCGTTTCTGTCGCGCTTCAGAAGGTTATATTTATTTTCATAAACGTATATTATTAATCTAGGTCTAGGTAATTCCGAAAATGAGAGGATAATCCGACTGGTTGCTGTAATTTAAAGTACTGTAATGTATGTCGCCAATGTAATTCCCGTCGAGTTTATAATTTCTATCACATATCATTGCTCATCAGAATTTATACAACATTGCTCTCTACGTTTTTTCTAGACTCTTGTTTTTCAGCCCCTTGATCGACAGTTCTTTTTTTCTCTATTGCTATGCTAAATTATACTCTATCTCGTGCAATTTATCATTATTTCTCTTTATATTTTTTTGTACTGTCTTTGTACGTACCGTTACGCTCTCTCTATTTTATCATCATTGTATAACTACACTTTTAATACTTCTTATGCTAAAAAGTTATCAAGGAAGTTGCTAATTGTTAAATTCATTTTTTCAAACAGCAGTTACTAGAGACTTTTCATTTATCTCTCTACGTAATATTTCAGAAAGTTTTATCGTCAAATATTTTGCAATATTAATATATAATAAATTTTTCAGATGATCCTCATTTAGCACAAAATTCTTCAGCTTGATATACTCTTTTCTTTAAATGACTTCAAAAACAAGTTTTGTCCATTTTTCAATGTGTATACCAAACATTAAAGCTTTAAAACGATTTCATTGAAAATTCTCATATAAATTTTTAAGTTAATAATGAATGAAAATTTGTAAATCTCACAAAAAATAAAAATAATAATAACAAAAAAATTATATAAAATATAATCGTTAAAAATTATTCCTTTCTCTAATCTACAAAAATGAAATTATTTTTATATTTAAATATTTAATTGATAGGATAATAATAGGATAATAATTGATAGGAATATTTTTTAAAAATATAATATTAAGTATCAATAAATTAATATGTAATAAAAGTTAATTTTAATTTTTAAGACATCATATAGAAATATTTATGTTAACAAGAATGAAAAGCTTTATTATTTCAATAACTATGGTTTTTTTATGTGTCACACAAACAAGGAACTATATTGCTTTATTTTGTAACACAAGTGTCTCAAGCGATCACATGATACTCTATTTAGAGTTGTACAATTATATTAATCATTCTTATATAATAACTGGTATTATTATGTAGATACTACCACTTCATATCATAAAATAAAGTTCTATTCCCACATAAACGTGTTTCTACTCTCGAGTATGTGGCATTGTCTTATATGAAGTATAAAGCTAGTGTGTACATTCTATCGTGAATGAAACTTTAGAAGTGCTTTAGCCCTAATAGAAAAATTGAAAAAAAAATAAAAAAACGCTGTAAAACAAATGAGATTTAATTTAATTTTACCTTCAATGATTCAAATGGGAGAAAATGAATACATTATTTTCTAAATACAGCAATGGCACTAGAAGTAAAAAGTGAACAATTATTATCGGAATCTTTTTTTGCTTAGATTAAATATTTAAGAAAATTAAAAATACATAAGGAAAATTACTACTTAAATCATTACTTTCGAAAATAAAAATATTAAATATTTTTTTTAGAATCTTAGGCTCAAGAGGGTCAAACCCTAGGCTTTTACCATCATCTTTCTTATATATAATATTTGTCTACATTTATTAATCTATATATATTTCTGCCGCTTTTATTAACAGTTTTCTTTTCAATTTCGACTTATATACTAAGTATTGTACTATTTTTCTTAGTATAACAACTTTAATGAATAACTACCTTATAAAATAAAAGTCTAGGAATTGAATATGAGGAAGCCATGAATCTTAAGTACATGGGCAAAGACGACAGATTATGGCTCTTACAGTTGCATATCTGACTTCAATAAATATTTACATATTTACGACATTTAGATCACAGATGAACCTTATATATAAATCCTCTAACTTTTGTTGCTATAGCTTTTTTTTCAAGTAACTGTTCTTGCCTTTTTTTCTTATTTTTTATTTTTATTTCCATTCTCTCTCTCTCTCTCTCTCTTTCTCTCTCTCTCTCTCTGTTTCTCTCTCTCTCTCTCTCTCTCTCTCTCTCTCTCTCTCTTTTATGAAATACCTGTTTTTATGCCAAGATAAAAAATGATAGTATTGAATACATTACCTTTATATTTACTGTATGCATTTAAATAATTTTTGCTATTTTTATTTAGTAACAATAACTAGCAACTTGAAAAATATATTAAAAATATAATGTAATTTTTAATAATTTTGTACCCAATTTTCACATAAAATTAATGGATAATTAATGGATAATTATTGGATAAATTAAGGAAGACATAATTATAAGTATAAGTACTAAAAACTTTTTATTTTAAAATGTATTAAAAAGTACGTTAAGGAAAGTAAATGAAATGTCTTGAATAAAATTACGTTAGTTAATGATGTCGATTCAAGACTTATTTATTTTAAGTTTTAAAAAAAGATATTGGAAAGTTTTATTATAAATATGTATTGTTTTTAAAGGAATATTACTTTATAAAATATGAATTATTAATTTTCATGTTGATTGATTATAAATGTTTTCTGTTTAAAAAATAAAGTGATCATTTATAAGTTTTAACATACCTTAAACATAATATAACTAACGTCAGTATTATCATCAACTTCTATTTAAAATATCAATAAAGTAAGATTTTTTATTGTAAAAAATAGCTTCCTATCATATATTATTTGCTTCACTAAAAATTTCTTGGTATAGAGAGTGGTTGAAAATCAGTAGAGGAGGATTGATAAGAGCAATATAAATGCACAGGAGTGAATTAAATAATATTCTCTAGTGTAAACATTGATATTTATAAAATAATATAATTCTGAAAAAAAATAATTTTTTATAATAAACACTGTCATTGTGTTAACGAAATATGTTTCTAAACTCTCATGAAAGTATTAACATTTCTATGCTTCTTTATTGAAAGGAATAAAGCAGGACATGTACAATGTACATACCTTAAATGATATTATCTTGTTTTATCACAGCACTGAGTACAATCATAACATTTTATTAGTTCCTTGTCTTTAAAATTAAAGTATAAATGAAATGAAAAGGAGGAAAAACAATAAGTATCAGTAGACATGTAATATATTATTTCCTTGCTTTCCTGGAATTAGTTTGACCTGGGTTAAAAAAGGACCTATGCGTAGGAGGAGGAATTGCGATTTAGGAAAGTAGTGAGAACGAACGAATAGGTCGAAAAGCGACTGCAGATGGGAGTGCGGTACGTCGCTCCACTGATCTGCGACTCTGAGAGCTTAGAGCGCACTTCAGAGTGGATGTGTCTTGCTCCCACAGCGGAACAAGCATCTAGATTGTAATATTGATACCAACGCGAGCGTGCGTTATTCGTTTTACTATTAATAATTATGTGTGCGGGCCTCTCCCTTTCTCCGCCGCCATCAAAAAATAAGGGTATTTTTTATACCATAGGTGTTAAGAAATAATGTTTTTTAATTTACTATTTATTTAGTAAAATTATGTGTATTATTCGTTCTCGTTCACTCGGGCTTTTTTTCCTTAAATCACCTCTTTTTCTTCCCTTCATTACTTTAAAATCGCCCCGTTGCTGTGCAGCAAAGTTTTATTTTTACTTCTTTTACACAAAAATTTTGCATACATTGAGCCAATATAAGGTCTTTATTGCGCTTAATAACAAATTCACATACTTCGCAACGCTGGTTTTGCGTAGAAACTTGTAATCGGAAGTAGTCGTTTTTCCAATAATAATCAATTAAAATATTGTATGTAGAAGATTATAGAAGGAAGTAAAATTATCAATATATTCACGTAAGATTATATATCGGATAATAATATGGATCCAGATTATTTAAGCGTTACAAGAATGCGTTTCTCTTGAGTCGGTTACATTAGTCAGACCCTCGTGTTGTTTAAGGTATACACAAACCCAATTCTTAGCGGTGGCAGAACGAATTACACTTGGAAATAAACTCAGTAATCAAGTATTTAGGGACAAGATAACTGAAGGTATTTTCATACTACAGAAATAAAGCGTATTTTCCCTATACTCTGTTCCAAATATTAAGGCTACATATTAATGGAAATCTGTTCTCTCTTTAGACCTTTAAAATAACTTTGTAAGTTAGTTTCTACTTAAAGCTTACACATACTCTATACATTTTTTTTATTTCAGCTTTCTCTAGTAACATTTTTTTATTCTTTACCATTTAAATTTAATTTTCGTGGACTGCATAACAACTCAACAATATATTCATAGTAAATTATCTAAAGAAATAAATAAATAGAAGATTTTTTCGTACTTAACAATATTTTTATATTTTTAGCTATTTTTAATGTATAGAAGTTTATTTATATTGTTATTTAAAAAAGTAAGTTTAAGACGAGATAATTTTTTAATATTATGAAAAAAGTATATGAATAGTAGTTTTGTATATTTGTAACAATTTTCCTCTAGCTAGTTTATTTTATTATACAATAATTAAATGTACACGGTGAAAGTAGAGGTTTAAAGGAAAAAATTTCTTCACAAATAATGTTAAAGCAGCATTTTTGATACTAAAAAAAGTGTCGCAAAATTTAATCCAGTTAAATTTTCCATAGAATAGCGATAAACCATATAATGGTTTATTATTTTTTTTTCTTGCATACTTTCTATTTTTCTTCGTAGAACGAAAGAAAAATAGAGGTATAGAATTTAAGAAAGTGTTTGAAGGGCCAAATGATAGACTCATCTGAAAGCGAATTATTGGGAGAATGGAAAAGAGAGAGAAAGACAGAAAACGAAAAAATGTGAGTGGAGAATATATATATATATACTCGATCTTGAAGGTTTCTAGTTTTGAAAATTCGTTTGGCATACCTATAGCCGATATTTTACGGCACTAGGACTACTGAGACAAGGTCGCAATACTCAATTCATATTCCTCATGCACCAAGAATATTAGATTTGATACGTGCGAGGATCATTGATACGTACACTATCAGCATCTCAAGGACTCTGTTTTTTTTGTTACATTGACTTCCTATCTTTTTTTTATAGTCGCATGAATATAATGGACCGCTATAGGTTAGTTCAACTGCGTTCTGCTAAGTCCTGGAAGATGTAATTACTTGATAAGGACTTTTACAATAATTATGAAAGAAAACGTACCGAAAATATATTTTCCTTCTTCCTCTTTTATGAAACGTATCTTAAGCCATGTACGAAGTCGGATTAACTAAATAAACGTTACGTGTGATATTATTTTTTCTACCATATAAAGCAATAAGTACTTAGTATACCAAAGAATATCAAGTTCTATTTTATAATGATTAATGTTTACAAGGATAGACAGAAAAAATAGTTAGTGTATAGTTGGTATGATCGTTTTTTTTAGAAAAACCAACAAAAAATAGGATTCATAAGATATGCCAAGGCATTATACATAAAATAGACATTCTAAAAGTATTGGTTATGAATTTCGGATAGATTATATGTTTGTAAAAATTAAATAACTAAGTTGACATTCATACGTTGAGTTATTAATCGGAGAAAAAAATTTTGTATTTCATACTGTAGATCTGATAAAAAACATATAATAATCATAATATTTTATTATAATTAAATATTATGTTAAAATTTAATACAATTGTAATCGTTAAGTATTAGGAATTATTCGTTATCTTAATTAATTCTAAATATTTTAAGATACTTAAACACGTGCTACGAAAATCATTTCATATAAAGAATGTAGTGCAGTTTAGGTAATGTTAAATCAATAAATTAAATTAAATATGTATTATAATGATGAAATAACATAATCTTTTAGTAAAAAAGTGTGTATAAAATTATTTATAATAATTTGATAAATTCGATATTATTATTTTTTTCTAAAATAATGCTCTACAAATAATACTGAAATTTCGTGTTATGAATTTATATTAAAATTTAATTTATGTTAAAAAATTAAAACTTAATTTACCTACTTATATGTAATTATATACTAATTTACTATTAATTATATGCTAATATACTATTTGTCTGTATTCATACGAGAAACTTCAATTTAACACTATATAAGCAAATACAACTGGTATTACATGTGCGTCTTCAGTTATAATGAATTTTAATAGTAATAGGGTATGAATAACTCTCCTTAGCTACTTAATATATTAAATGACGATTAAAATGAGCTTTTAACGGAGTTGTAAAATTTTGTCAAATTTAAACATACCACGCCATGGTCGACAAAAGTTTATTATATTTTTCACTAATCATATATCTATCGCAATATTTAACAAGCTATTGTTTTAATTAAACTATTATTTATTACCAACAAACTTATACATACATTTTATTTAAAAAAAGGAAAGTTTTTTTAAATAATTATAATAATTAATTAAATGCATAGCAAGAATAAAAAATGGAAGACATGAAAATTATGCTTTAGTAAGACTAAAACACTTTTAAGCGAAATTAGTTGACGCAATAAGGCATTTTTTTATATGCACATAAAGCTTTTTGTTAAAAAATGTTTTCATTTTATAATTTTTGTATACTCGTTATTTAATCATCGAACCTGCAAGTAAATGTGTAATTAAATTGACTAAAAATGTAAAAAAATATTTAAAATTCA
Organism: Kradibia gibbosae; assembly: GCA_018907135.1. NCBI lineage: Eukaryota > Metazoa > Arthropoda > Insecta > Hymenoptera > Agaonidae > Kradibia > Kradibia gibbosae. The sequence continues at coordinate 28,931,290 of JACCHX010000001.1, read as the reverse complement.
AATTGTTAATGTGATCGATTTTACCGTCAGATAGTTAGCACAAAAATCTAGAAATCAAAAACACGGTATACGAAATTTGCTCCCGTTCATTATACGGGAAGGAATAATGATTTTGGATGCGTGTATTCAGTGACGTACGTGTACGTACATGTTGCATATATTCCGTAAATATATCCCGAGCCATTATTAACTCAATAGTTGTGCTAGAGCGATGTTTCGGATGAGCTTTGAACTGGTACACTTCCATCTACCACATCATACCAGCTGTTTTGTTCTGCATATATCGAGTGTACGCATGCATAAGTATTCCAGAGTTCGTTTCCGATTTGAACGCCTCCAATCTGACATATTATGCGTATTCAGTCTTGTTAAAATATAATGACGTAATTCTTACACTACATAATTGCATATATTATCCCATCCACTACATTCGTGTCAATATTTAAAGTATGATTTCATTTAATACGTCATCATCTCAACGAACGTCAAGCGATACTTTATACATCTTGCGTTTATCTAAAGTAAATTTTACATCAAATATTGATACGATTATTTTTTCATTCATAAAGCTATAATTTTAACGCTAATTTTTTTTTATTAATTTACTATGCTGAAGAATGTTATTTTGTACTTATCTTACCTGTGAAAAGTTTTCTCAAGATGTTATAATTGACCGTTTTAAAAAAATATGTTTTTCATTAAATTTTTCTACTATAGACATTATTATTTTAAGCATATTATTTGTAAGAAAACTACATAAGTACTAAATAAAGAAAAAAATTATCTGTCACACATTTTTGAAAATAAAAAAAAATATTTAAAAAAATGTTATATATATAACAGAAATATAAAAAAATTAATTCACAATAATTGAATAATAAATATTTATATAGCTTATAATAGATACATATATATGTTCAACATTTTTTACATAAGCCAATTTAGTGTTATATACACATATTATGTTAATATGATTCTTTCCGGGTGAAAATTTTATTTTCTATAAGGTGGTATTTTTTAAAATTAGGACTTCAAAAAAAATTTCAAAGAAATCTATTATAATGTTTAAAATCTGATGTTATCTTTATGCACTTAGCTTTAAACTTAATAATACTGTAGTATATGACTTAATAAATCTAAGAAATATATTGATATTAATATTATTATTATTTGAAATTTAATCTGAATTCGTATAATTCTAAATATTTAAAAACATTTTGTGTACTTTTATATAGATTAGTGCTGATTTTTTTATATCCTTCAATTGTTTGTTTCAAACTGTGTAGTTAAAAATCAATAACTAAAATATTTTTCTTTATGGTGGAAGTTTATGTAAAATATATAAAAAATATTGTATTATTACAGAATTATTGATATAACTATTTAGTAATTTAAGCAAATTCAAGAATAATGAAATAAGCATCCTTTCTTATGTCCGCTTATTATATTTGATTTTTATTTGTAAAAAAAAACTTGTAAAATACATTTGTTATCTAATAATACGTTATATAAACACATCCTCTAATATAGAATTAAAAAATATAATTTTACGAATAAAAAAATGCAAATGTAGTAGACAAAAAAATAAATACATGTATTTATGTCTTCTCACAAATTACTGTATTATCCATGATTTTTATCAAAGTGTGCATGTTCACTTTAATCATACCTTAAAATAATATTCATGGATTTTCTTTTTCTTTATGTCTATAATTCTCTCTAGTTGTATTGCAAATAGAATTTTATAATAATAATAGGAGTCTGATAAATTGTTAAAGGATTTTAAAATTTGAATTATAATGAAACAACATTTTTTTATTGGAAGAATTTTCAGTCTTGAAATATTCTGAAAATAAAATAAAGCCTATTTATATGTATTTAATTAACCTTGTTACTTATTTTTTAATAGTTTTTTGTTTAAATATTAAAAGTTCATTTTATTGCAATATGTTAAAAAGACTTTGTCATGTATTTATTAGAACGTAACTTTTATCTTTTATCTTTTTTAGTTTGATTAAAAAATGTTGATCATTTATCTTGTATAAAATTTTTATGAGTGTAGATGAATTGTTTTTAATCATTAACAATTTTACTAATTTTTCTATAAATTTTTTTTTATATATTATATATTTATAAGTTTACACTATTAAAAAACGATTATTTATCATTACTTAAATCTTATCATAGTTTATATCAATGTTTAAATATAACATATGACCATTATTCAACTATAAATTTCTTGTATTAGGTAAACAAAGTTTTTTAAATTCTTAAAAAATTATATTAAATTATTTCTTAAATAAAACAATTCGCTTAAAACTATTTTAAATATTTTTATATTCTACTACTAAATATTAGATGTTAATATAATCTTACATAAGAATTGTGTACAGTATAATCTGAGAATATTTTGTGTACAAAATCTCAGATTAGATTTAATATTAATGACTTACTTCTAACTATAATATAAACTTCCTAACAAATATTGTAATCAAAATTATATAAATCTTTTTGTAATTATAATTCTTTTTTATGCAATTGTAATGGGTGTTATTTCAAGCGAATAATTTTATTGCTCAGGCCCTTAGGTTCACTCGATAATAAAATAGCTGTGTTCAGGTTACACCAAAAGCTGCAATAAGAGTATTTTTCGTATAGAATCTGATATTTTTTATCAATATGACGTTGCTAATCTTTTTCGGTAGTTTTAAGTAACGGATCTTACTTACTGGAAAATCATCTATCGTAAGTCAAAAATAACGATTCAATCACAGTTGATCTTGTATATTATTGATAAAAATTAATTCCTATTTTATTGTAAAAGTAAATTCAACATTTTTGAAAAATCTACCAACATTAAGACCATCTATAAAATCAATGAAAGGACTTTGATTACGAAAACTAATTATTCTAGCTACTGTAACGAGTCTAATTTTTATTAACTTTTGAGTAAATATAAATATTGCTGCTCACACATTAATAAACAAAATTTTACCGAATTATGTTTCATTATTTGCAATCTATATACATAATATACGTGCAAAAAAGAATTAGTCTTTAAGAACTATGTTTTTACTGTATTATTTAAACTTGTTATGGTATTTTCAATGGTTTTTGAATACTATGAATATTAAAATTCACAATGAATAAAATAAGCTACTTCCTTACGAAACTTCATGCATTTTAATTCACAAGAGTTGATTCTAGTTTTAACATAGCAGCTGGTAAGAACTTTGTAATTTAAAGCTCAATCGAGCTAGTTATGTTTTACAGTTTCATAACTAATTTGAAAAAGCAAATTTTTTTTATTTCCAGCTTTATCTTAGGCTTAAAATTATAATAAACAAAAGTTTTCACGTGTTTGAAGTGATTATTTATAATTTTACAAATCTTTAAATAATCAAAAATGAAATTGGTTGTTTTTTTTCAAATTACGGTGTGTAAATTTATTTATCGATACCTTTATATGATAACATGTAAAATATGTGAATATTATTTTTAAATTCAAAAAATTTTTAAATTCTATAGCGACAAAATTATATTTAAATGTTTAAAAAAAAATTTAATACAAAGTTGCAAATTAATTTTATTAGTTAAATTAAATTAAATTTTTTTTTTTTTTTTTTTTTTTAAATTTATTTTATTACTTTCACACAAAGAAATAAATCGATTGAAGTATTTCTTTGAAATTTCTCCACCGTATTTAGTATTCTTAATGTGTACCGACAATGCAGCTTTTTAATAAATTAATAAAATGAAAGTAAAAGATTAGGAAACTTGGCTATGAATCAAAAATTTATTATGAATGCTATTTTTAAAAAAATTGACAGATGACTAAATGGAGACTTAATTTAAGGCGCTTTTAAAAGCTTTATAAAAGCAGTACATACAATTTTCTAAATGGAATATAATTTAGTCTTCTTTCCTTGTTAATCTCGACATGATTCAGAAATCAATTTATCTGTTACATAATTATACAGAAATAGCGAGCTCAACATTAGTTAGTCAATGGGTAACGCGGTAACTTTCAGCAGTGTTACCGTAGTAATTTTTTATGCTTCACCACAGTGTAGTCTCATATGCGATAACAAGCCTTTGCCCTTCCATTTTTATTACCTCCGTACGTCATACGGGGTAAGTTTGGATAATAGGGATCTGGTGAACGGCAGCTGGAGGTCGTAATTCGTCGCGAGGGAGTTTCCGTGAAAGATCGAGGCGCGAAGAAGTACCAAAGCCGAAGAACAAAATAAAAAACGTGAAAGATGAGAAAAATGGGGTGACGGAGGCGCGTGACCAGATCCCCCGTAGCTATGGGGACAGTCGTGAATGAGGACGACAACGACACAATGGATAATAATTGTCACCCAGTGGCCAGATGACAGAGGGCAAAACGAAGTTTACAAAAGGGATGGCTTCTCGGGTGGGCACAAGTCCCGTGAGTATTGTTATCACTCCCCCACTACTAACAAATCTACCAAGCCAACGTATCTATAGGGTTGCTTTCTCAGACATCGAGGTGAGACAACGTATTCGAGTTTCCAAGCTTCATAAAATTATTCCTTGCCCTGTACAGGACCTGTATATAGCTCTTGCCCCTTCCTAGATCCATCTTCTATTTCGCTTGCCTACTATCTCAAGCAGAGTATCCTCGTCTAACTTATTACCGTATGCCAATTAATTCTTACTTAGCTCTGATCTAAGTCTTGAAAAAGACGCCGAAAGAATTTTCAATGAAAAGGCAAATTTTAAAGGCTACATTTTTTCAAATGCTGCAAAAACAATTCGCAGTAATTGAGGCTTTGCATTTTTAGAAAATTTTATAACACAGACTTTGCAGCCTTCTAGATAATACTGAATTTGTGTGCTCATGCATATTTTTGTGTATAATCTCATAATCTTCAAATACGGTACATCAAACACTTTATCTGCAGACTTACACCGCTGGTCGTTCAAATTATATAACTAAATACCATAACTCTTTATTCGACAACGTAGAGAACTAATGAAATATATTTTTTGAAAATTTATACTAAAAGTAATAATATTTATAATAATTTTTGTCTCTTTAGATTATAATATGTATTTGTATTTATTTACATTATTCTTGTCTCTTTGTTTTAAATGATTTATTATAATCGTGTACACTTTAATTGTAAGTTTTTTTAACTAGATTACAGGGAAAAATTATTTTAACTTAATATGTAGTTACATATAAAATATAATTTTAATCATTATTCCACATTTTAAATTAATTACGACAGAAATTAATAAATTTTTAATATCCAGAAAATTATGTTTTAAAAAAAATTGTTTGATTATTTTATTATTTATTTATTTTTTTAATTCATAGATCCTGTTATAATTTTAATTTCAAATTATTAATATTTTTTATTTTTCATAAAAAGCAGATAATATTTAACTGAAGAATTTGATTAAGCATGATTTCAATAAAAATATTTTCAAACATTTTTTAGATAAAATTTAATAATAGACTTATTTTTAAAAATAATAGTGATACATTTACATAATAATGACGCAATTACTAAGAAAATATACATAGAAAAAATGGTAAATGATCTTTTCTCAAATCATCTCTTAATCTATATTATATTTCATAGTTTATGTATTGAATTGCTGAAGAAAAAATATTGATTTTAATACAATAAATTTTTTATGATGCAATTTTTGGTTTATCGAAATTTGCATACAAATGATTTATATCACATTTTTTAAGTTTCTTCAAAACTGTATATCATAATAAATTTGTAATTACAAATGTTTGAAATTTGATTATATGTCTTGTTTTATTTATATTCCTTTTAAACGCGATATCTTAAAAAATACTGGTGTTTTTATATCCTCGGTATATATTCAATGAAATATCGTGTAGAGTTAGAGAATTCTATATATTCACCTGTTTTTAATTTGTCATTTAGTATAACAGCATACGCAGTTAACACTTACCGTGAATGAAAACATATTTTTTCTTTTTTTCGTCTTACTAAACATTAAAACAGTTAATATGAAGTATTTAATGTTTTCGTTATACGTTATTTTTATTTATTTACTTGCAGTTCTTGGTATATTAATAGTTTTAAATAAAATTGTAGTTAAATCATTAATAAATACAAATTTCTTCGTTTTATACAGGAAAAAATCTTATCGATCCAAAAGATAAATGCATAAGAGAATGCCAAAGTAAGAAAAATTTTAAATGCAAAAGACTACATATACGTTATGTATTTCAGTCATTTCTTAATTTCTTAAAAATTAATTAATTTTATATAATGTAAAAGATTTAATAATAGCATATAATAACCATATTAACATTATATATTTCAACTTACGCGCATTAGCATAAAATGATAAGTAACATCTGAAAAATACTATTCAATTTGAAAAAGAGAATTCTACTCAACTAAATTCGTAACTGATATATAATTATAATCCTTAGCTTTTATTTAAATAGAGAAAAAACGGTTTAAATACTTGAAATTTTCTGATTGTAAGAAGTTTTTTAGATTTATGAATATTTAAATTGTCTATAACATAAAATATAATATTATAGGATTAATAATATTAAAAATTAATATATGACTTTAATTAGTATATAACAGTTTGAAAAAATGTTTATAATTATAATGTAAAGCATATTTCCTTACTTTATGTTTTCATATTTTTACTTGGAATTTTTTAAACGAAGGTAATTTAAAATGAACTATAAAAATTGGTGTATAATATATAAGAATAATATGTTAGAGTGTTAATATGGCGTGTATTATGTATATGTTAAAAAAAAAATAAATATACTACTATATTTTGATGAATAAAAATTCATATTTATGTATTTTGTAAATAAGAAACATTTTTTATTATATTATAGGATTACCCTGGAAATTAAGATTCATATGTATTCGTAAATGTACTGGAAAATAATTATTGAAAATAATAGAATATACGAAGATAATTAGTTTTTATATATCTACGCATACGATGGTTACTATATTAAACGGAGAATTGGGTGTTTTGGTTGAAAAAGTAATTCAACGATTCTTTACATAAGGTACTGTTAATAGATAACAACTAAAGTAAATGCTATGTGTACACACACACATACATACATATATATATATAAATATGTATATTTAAACAATTTTTATAATAATTAAAATAAATATTGTAACTAATATTGTAAGAGTTAAAGTAAAATTAACTAAAGATTGTAAAAAAAGTCCACTCACTTCGTATAAATAAATTTTTCGATATTAATAATTATTGACTAATTTTCTTTGTGTATTTTGAATATTCTTAATTTAAAATATAATTTCCTATAGCTTAACTCTAATAAAGCAACCATACACAGAATACTTTGTTTCAAATTATATATATAATTAATTCAATTTAGTTAACTAATAAACTAGAAAAGAATTAAAAAAAACACGTATTGCTAATAAATTTATCTTAATATATAGATTCATAGTAGTATTACAAGTTCGTACAAACCATACGTAGTAGTTACTACGTACTCAGCAAATGGAACTCATAATATATCTGTGCCCTAGCCGTCCCTTTTCACAGGCTGGTTTAATTTCAATGTATTTTTATTCTCTTTTTACATTTTAATGTTTTGTTTCTAAATACTCTGAGAAGAGGGTTGCGTGGTATCGAGGAAAAGCTGAAAAGATGCGTCCGATCATCGGATCAGTGGTGGGAAATTGCGAACGTTCGAAACATGCACTCAGCGCTTTGAGTCTGTGCTCGAAGGAGTCGCTTCCTTGGTGCTACCAGCCCAAGTTAATAGGGAATCAACCAGACCATTGCGTCGGTCTAAAATTGGGAGATATTAGTTAAATTTTCAAGTAACTCCCAAAGTCGCTATTAAAAAGTGAAGCTAGAGATTGGCGATTCCATCCTGGCAAGCGGATGTTAGAGCACGGACTCTGGTGCAAACTGTACCGAAGAAAGATGAGGACCCGAAATCCTAAAATTGTGATGAGCTTACCCCTCCCCTCCCTTCCCCACCAACGTCACCGCTCCTAGTCGCGACACCAAAAAGGGACAAGCGCGAGTACCTTTTTTTTGTTGGTAGCCCAGTGAAGACCCGGTTAATATTGTATTATTTTCTTAAAATGGCCCATTAGCTGATGCCGAGGCCAATTCAGGCGTCATCCTTTTACTTCATCCCACGCACCGCCATTAGAGCTTAAACCAAACGAAAATATTTATATAGTGCACGGACAGATCAATGCAGCAATAGAATTGTAAGCATTTAAAATCAAATTTATTTACATTTAGTTGTAAATATTTCGATTATTTTTTATTTTATCTGCTCTGTTAAATTTTAGTATAAATCATTTCCCCCTCCTTCTCCTGGAGGAACTATACAGATAATTGAAAATTCTTGTTTACCTTTATTTTGCATATCATCTACATTCACAAATACCGCTCCGAACACCCCGCTGCCCTGTTTCGCTGGAAACCTAGAACCGGCAAGTTCTGCCACGGGTGAAGTCATCCGCGTAATATATAAAAAGATATCAGGGCTATGCTCGAATTGAGGTATAGAGCGATAGGACTGCGAAATTCAGTCGCAGCGTTGCTCTCGGTATTTTATCTTACGGAAGTTAGCTAATAAGAAAATCATGAATATATTTTTTGCAAGAATTTAGGATTCTTTAGGAACGGCTTCCCCTCGGAAAGAAAATTTAGACCTAGTTAACCGAATTACTTTACCGGAGTGGAGGGAGACCTGCCAAATGACTCGGCCACGAACATTGACTGCTCCCTGACTAGCCGAACATCATCGACAGGGGCAACGACTTGGCCACGGAAAGTAGAATAGCAACCTCGACTAGTCAAAATACTTCACCAGGAAAAAGGGATGTTAGCAAAAGGACATCACGTTGGAAAAGGTCTAGAGATCACGGTTCTCTTTCAACCCGACCTGAATGGAAAGGCTGGAAATGCAGGCCCGATTTAATAAGTGCATCGGTTTTTATAGCCCGATTCGTATCATAATTTATGTAGCGATGAGCGCGAAGAAAGGGCACGATTAACCTGCGAGGGATAGGAAAAATCGCCTTTGCGCAACTGGCGGCTATTGCGGAAAACGGCAGCAGCAATGCGGCCCATCTAATCTAATATAATGGCTTTCCTTATGCTTAAGCATAAGGCTATTCATAAGCATACGAAGCCTCCCTTTACACCACCACGTCCAGTCGCGAAGTTATCGGTTACCCATCCGTCGCACGCCCTAGACTATGTACTAAGTCAATGCGCTCTCTAAGCCTCAACGCGCCACGCCTATGAGCTCACGCGCATTCTCCGCTCCACCACGCCATTAAACTTTCATATTCGAGCATAAACCCTTTGCTTTTTTTCAAATTTTCGATTTTTTTTTCTATCGCCTCTTTTCGAAATTCCCACCCACTTGTACTTTTCACTAAAAGGCCCAGTATCCCCCTTCCCGCCCCCAAACCGATAATTTTTTCACTTTTCGCCATTCATTCGCACACGAACTCCTAGATTCTCGGGCCAAAATTCTCATATATTAATTTTTCAAACATATTCACTCACTCACGGGTTTTGTCATCGCAATACAATAATATGACGATAAATAAATCTGCAAATTTAAATTTTAAAAATGATAGATAAATTAACTTTATATTCTTATGAATGACATATTAATTAATCCTCGTAGTTTTGTTTTGCAGCCAAAAACTAGCACAGTAGTTTATAATTCTACAGAACACAGAGCTATAAAGTTAACATCCTATCAAACCTTCTTTCTATTAGTCATAATCCTACTTATTATATGTATCACTTGAGGCCAAGTAAAACTATATATATATATATTACATTAATACAGTGCACTTTTTTTAAATTTCGTGCCTTTTATGTTTTATTACATAAATAATTCTATGTTTTGGTACATACCTAGTTATTTCTATAACTACATATCTTCATAAGGTAATATTGTAATCCATATTTATGAGATAACGCAGAAGCTACTAAAGTCAAGCTTGATTAAGGGGTTAAGTCTTAGATTTTGTCTGTAAAATTTTCGTAAAATGTTAGTTAAGCATTCTTTATACTATAAGTATAACGAAGAAGACTATTATTTTCATGATTTATGAAATTCATTTCTATACAAAAATTTGGTATTGTATATTTTTTATTATATTTTTTTTGAAAAATTAAATTAAATAACTGATTAAAACTTTTTTTTTGTTATATATATGAAAGGTTTAATTATAATGACAACTTCATATATTCTAAACAAAACTAATCTAAACATAGTTATTATTTTTTAAATCTTTTTTTTTCGTCAATTGTACCAATGTTGTACCGTATTAAACCAATTAAATGAATAATGGTCGGCGTTTATTCTTATTAGAAGTAAAATAAATATTATAGAAATAATTATAAATGTTGCTTTTTTGGTCTTTTTACATTAAAACTAGTAGATATTTACATGTTAAATCGGTATTTCTGGATATTAAATAGTAAAAAATATATTGACTATTCGTATACACTATTTGATTCGCATATACTGCGAATAAAATGATTGTTTAATTTTTGTTAATGCTTGTAATATTAGTAACAAATATAATTACTTCTTCGCTTTTCGAAACAGTATAGCAATAGCTTACAAACATTCGATTGCTCAATAGATTGTATTTTTAAAAACTATACCTATAAATATATATGTACGTTTAATTTATTTTTTTTTTAATTCTTAATTACGTTTATACGTGATACTTATATATATATATATATAAATCGATTCATTTCTTTTATAACATAAAAAAAAATTTCATAAAAAATTATATTGAACTATAAATTACTTTATTTACTTACTGATGTAGGCAATAATTTATAATTAGTAATTAATTTAAAACTTTTAATAAAGTAGAGTTAACTTATATTTAATAATTTTCATTCAAGAGATCAACAGTAATTGCTACAAGAAAAAGTAAATTACCATTTTAAACCTATCTTTTTACTTTTAAAATAATAGAGTAATCTTAACTTATATCAAAATAATACAAGCATTAGAAGAATAAAGATGTACATAATAATACTTTGGAAATTCAATTAATTTTCCGAATTCGCAAGTATTCTTTCTATGTTCTAGTAGAAACTATAATACGTGTATACAACTTTTATTCTTGCATAAAATCGTATCTATGTAATTCTGCTGACATTTCTCCCACGTATGGAAATTAAAAAATATTAAAAAATGATAATAAATATTTATTCACATTTTATTGAAACTTTCGTTTTTAAACTTGAATAAAAATATATATAACATTTATGTTGTGTATACAAATTGATAATTGCAGATTTTTTCTTAAAGTTATATGTTTAAAATTTGTTATTATAATTGGTAGGAAAATAGAACACTCATGTGGATTTAGTTAGATAATATAAAACATTTACGAATTTATCAAATAACTGCCAATGGAAATTTATGAAATATTCTATAAAATGATGTAATAAAAATAATTTTTCTAACTTTGATCAAATTTGAACCAAAAAATACTAATTTAATTATACGTTTTCAAAACTTTAACACAGTATCTTAAAATTATCTTTGTTTAAAACATTTTAAATGAATTTTTTTTATAATGTGAATATGGTAATACTTCTGATATGTGGTTTTCGAGAAATTAATAAATTTATTAAAAATAAAAAGTTAAAAATTAAATTAAAAATTAACAAATATTATAATATTGTTGGAAAATAAGATAATTGGATTTATTCGTGACCTTTTAAATTAAATTCTAAACATTCGAGAAGCTTACACTATTATACAAATTTAATAAATTATAATAAATGTCATAATTATTGGTGGATTTGTAATTATAAGTACTTTTAAAATAAATCAAAATTTTAAACAATTACATAACCAGTAATAACTTTAAAAATGAATAATTTATACATATATATATAGTATGATTTTCTCTAAGTAGTACTATCTAAAACAGTTTATGAAAAAAACAGTATATATAAAGACACCAATTTAAATTATTTAACCACACTATTTTAAGAAAAGCAAATAATAAAAAGATGAATTTATTAGTTTATGAAACTGAGAGCAGCGCGTGAAGCATTTTTAGAAGTATCGGATTGGGTAATTAGTAATAAAAAGAAATTTTTTACAGAAATCGAACAAAGAGGTTGAATATACTCAAAGTTCATGCAAGTGAAATGTTAACGAGGTATTGTCTTTGCTGCATCAGTCGCAGCATCGTGGAAATAAAATAATATGTTACATATGAGTGCTATATAAATATATCTCCACTTTACCCCTTGATACTAGGAGTGACACACAAAAGGCTTGTTCACCTCCGTGACGTTCTCTTTTTTACTTTTTTCTACATCCTCTCTGCTATTTGTCGGGTAGGCGAATTCAGTGAAAGCCATTTTATAATCATTCGTCGAGGATAGAGTCTCGTCGATGGCTATCTCGTGACCACGCAATATTTATCATCCGTCCACGACTCTCACGATAATAAAGATGAAAAATATGAAAATTTCTTTCAATTTTCTTTTAATAGTAAGAGATCAGCTTAGTAGAATTAATGGGTAGATTTTTTTATTCTTATAGGAAAATTTAAAGCAATAATCGAGGACGATCAGTGAGCTATACCGTAATTATGCACCGTGCAATTTGCAACTTTTCATTGATGCAATAAAAAATGTTTAAGTTTAATGAACACAACATTAGTTAAACTTACAAAATTTATCAGAATTTTTTATCGCAAAGAAATAATGCTTGGATCTGATAATCCTGATAATCTGCTTATCCAATTAATTTTATAGTTTTATTTTGTTATGAAACGAGGAAGAATGAGATGAAGCACAATATTTTTATAAAAGACACAATCACAGTGTAGTTGTAGCTATTATAAATGTTTAAAAAAAAATTATGATATTTTAAGAAAATACATTAATCACAATTTAGCAATATTAAATTTAAAAAATAAAAATAAAATAAAAAATAAAAAATATTTCTTGTTATATAACGTAAATTTATAATAATCTATAGTTAATATGAACTATAAACGCTTACAATCAATTATATTGATAGATGCTGTTTATATTCCACAACAAATATTCACTAATTATCTGAATAAAACTAGACGGAATTCCACAAAAATATAAATAAGTACATACAGTATTCATATTGTGTACTAAAAAAAGGCTGAATCTATAAAATCAATATAGCATAGTGTTTCGTTCATCTTCCGAAATCCGATAGAAATATTAGGTAAATAGTGATAATTTATTGATTTTATCATAATTAAATTATAATGGCGTAAATGATGCACAAAGAATAGCCAATAACTCCGTGGACGAATTGAAAAAATGGCATAAAATAAAAGAGAAAGGTAACTAAGAAATTGTAAAAAAATAGAAGGCTAATATACACTTGTACGTATACATACGTATGATTGAGCGTCTTTGGAAAAAAAATAGATAGAAGGACCGAAGCTAGTTTGCATATTTGCAATCATTTTTATTGAAACCTAATTAGATGAAACAGCATTCTATCATTCGTATATAATAAGTAGTTCCAATCGCTTTTAAGCTTTTAAGAGTCACTTATGAAACATATCCTTTTTCTTTGCAATACAGCTTGGATCAAAATATAAAATCATTTATATAAACGGCGCTTTATTTCAAATTAATATTAGTAATTTAGAATTTTATAAATCGAAACCAAAGGTGTTCTAGAGTTCAATTAACAGCTATATATAGATCTTTATCTATCATTATTCAATCTCCCATTCTTCAGAGTAATTGTGAAAAAAATAGATTAGATATCTTTAAATATTAGTATTATGAATTTTAATATCTTATGACTTATCTATTTTACACTACATTGATAATTATTTTTTTAAGTATTAAGAGAGAGCTTATAATTTCTTAATTGAAATGTGTATTTTGAATTAAAATTTTATAATAAATAAATATTTATCACACGAGTAAGGTACAATTTAAATATTTTTATTAAAATTATTAGAAAAATATTAAGCTGGCATCCAAGAATCATTAATTACTAGTATAAAAAAAATATGTATAAAGAATTTTTCTAGTACAAATCTAAATTTAATTTGAGGGTAACTTATATTACATTTTTCGTTGAGTGACCTTTTTGAATTTTCTTCTGAACACAAATAGTAATGAAATTGTAAAAATATTTCGTTAAAATGCTTCTATATAAATTCTACACGTTTGCGACATCGAATAAAAATGTACTTAGAATGTTAGATGCTCTAACGTTTAATACACGTTAAAATAAATGTACGCATAAAAGATTCAATATTGCTAGTAGTGAAAAGTATTTTTTTATTAATTTTTAGAGTAGTATGGATTGTTCTGTATTGATTTACAGAATATACACATTAAATATATACACATTAAGTTTACAATAACTATATATTCGTCATTAGTAGATTAGTTGTTTTCATCTATTTCCTAAACCTCCATCGGCATATTCAAAGAAGTTAATGGTCTGAATTGCATTCCGAAAATCATAATATTGTAAATATCTGATATAAAGTATTAAAGAAAGCAGAACATAATAATTTTAAAGCCATTTGATACAATCAAAATGATATACATAAGTATAAGCCCTTGTATTACGCTTTAGGCATAAAAATATAATCTTCTCCGAAGCAAGTGAACATTTTATAAGAAACCACCTGCTATTATCATTCACGAAATAAATCGCGGTATAGATTATGATACTAGATGAAATTAAAATATTCTTATAATATTAAATTAATTAATCAATTACACAATGTATGTTTATTTTATTTACTTAAGTATTCGCCCATAAATAATTAAATTGGTTTTGTAGTAATCCTTTATAATATTTTGTTCAAATGACCAATCAAAACCACGCAATTATATATTACTTCAATATAAAACATATTAATTATAGATTATTAGCAATCCATATTTTTTAGTATCAGAGTACTTGTTTTCAAATTAAAAAAAAATTAAGAATTACATAAAATACCTTTTTCTTTAAAATCAATATTTAGTTGACTTTTTCATTTTATTTTTATTTCTTTTATTATAAGTATAATTTTAAATTATAAAAAAAAATAATTGTAAAAATTTACGAGTTTTAATTAGTAAATTTCAAACATAAACAATAACTGAAAACGTAATCAATCATTATTTAAACGATTGTTTTAATGAAAGGTAATACGGAAAGTATTAATGTATAATTATTAGTAATATTTTTATGCTTTATAAAAGTTTTTAATTCATTTAAAAAAATTTTTTTGCTTTTAATATAATTACTCGTTCTAAACTAAAAAATGAATACTTTTATACTTATCTTAATAAATATTAAATTAAATATATTTATAATTAATTAAAAAATTTTTTAAAAATTTGAATGAAAACGTTTTTTTCAGTATTTTTTATTTGACTAAAATTATTTATTAGGTGAAATAGACTTTGGCACGTTTAGCACGAATGCTACATATCAATTATATATTTTGTTATTGAATGAAATTTCAGTAATAAGGTCTAATCAAATCAAAACTACCATTTTGGACGCATAATATTCAACGCATTACTAATACGAAAGCATATTTATATTATAATTACAAATATTGTGTTATCGATTTGTTAAAATATCGTGTTTCATATACAACGATTACAATTTAAATCATAGTTGTTAAAAACATACTTAAATGAAAATTGTAATTTAAAATTTTAGTGGCTAATAAAGAATATATCTATGACGTTATTTTTAATGCATTACGTAAATGGTTTCACAAAGATAAACATATTAATCAATTTTTAAAATTCTTATTGAATAATTTGCTTTATAAATCGAAAAAAAATTTGTTTTAAATAATTTTTAACTAAATGTGTGTCTAAATTTTAATTTAACTTTTTCAAGTAATATAAAATATTAATTATTTTAAAATATTTTGCAATGTCGCAATAATTTTTCATTTGCTATAATTTTTGTTTCTCATGTTTTTGTCATTGAATAAAAAATTAGTTTAAAAATTTGTACTTTAATGTAAACGTATTTAAAATTTTTTTTTAAAATAAGGTCTTTTTTGGTATAGTTTTCATAAATGTATTTTAAAATGTATAAATAAAGATAGACAAATGTGGAGGCAATTAATTAATATTTAGTATTTAAAGATTAAGGGTTTATATATATTAAAAATATTAGAAGCTTTTAAAATGATTTAATAGTCAGATAATTATCTCGTTTTTAATCTGATATTAAGGTAAAGCATCATTAAAATAATATGTACACATATTTGTAAAGAGTAGATAATTTAATAGAATAACTAAATAAAATTAAAATTAATCATAATGACTTAATTCTAATTGAAAATAGAAAAAGCTAAAATAATGAAACTCATTCGATTTACAGTAACTCTTAATTATCCTACTATGTAAGACATTAATTAATGTATTTAATGACGTGTAGCACTTTCGCATCTAAGCGAACACCCCTTTGTAAATTCAGTAAAAAACAATGTAATTCCTTAAAACTTTCAATTTCATTGAGTTCGTTTTATTGATCAGTTGTGAATTATTTAAACAAAGGCAATTAAGCCAAATCGCGAATAAATTTCCATGACAGGACGGATAATTAATTTTCTGTGGTATTGCATGCATTTTATGTTTAATGTCGTTATTTACAAAATCGACATCTCGTACGACATTTTGGCGAGTTAATGCACTTGAACAGGTATTTGATTATTGCCAACATGTATACGTGTACTCAAGTAAGAAAACAACGGTTATTTCGTATGTGAAGTATAAGAAAGAGGACTAATGAATTTCTTCTATTCATCATGTATGAGCTTCCTTGTGGCTTACATATCAGGATAAATGCCGGTAATTAGCGTCGGAATAAACGTATTGCAAGCATTTTGAGAACTTGTCTAATGTAAAATAGTGCTATTTATACTAAACGCTGTACATTAGATTTAAATTCCATTTATCCTTATCACAATGTGTATTTTTAGCGAAGGTAACTACGAAAAAGCATGACTGTAAAACTAATGGGAAATAGAACGTGTTTAGTACTTATTGCGAGTTAAAACTTATTCTCTATACTCTGACTCATCATCGAGTGTAACTAGTCAGCAATTGAAAAATAGTTTAATTTTTTTTAAGCAGTGAGAATTCCTTTTTGGTTAATGAAAAAAAACATTTTTTAGTGAATAAAAAGTCTTTTTATGATGAACATGGTATAGACAAATTGGAATAGGTCGTACTTAACCGAAATATTTTTTTAATATTACTTATTTGATGTACATACATGGATTTTCATTATGTACTTTAATTTTTCTTCTTTTCAACTCAATTTGTTTTGTTTGTGTTAAGCAAATTTTATTTTTGAAGCCCTATTTTTTTATATTATTGGATAAATGTGAATACATAAAGCGCGCGAGTGAAGATTCACGCACGGGTTATGTAAAATTAATTTTTCATGTCAACTATTACAGAAACAGCCGGCGAACGTCGAAAATTTAAAAGAAAATATACGTAATGTAAAAATAAAAGGCAGGCTTAAACGTGAATAAAAGCCGTGCTAGAGACTGAAAGGTGATGGTCGGGTTGGGACCACATCGGATGGAGGATGGTGCTTTGCTACACAGAGAAAAGTAGAGTTGACGTCTCATTCCCAAGGCTCGAGGCGTGTATATCGTTTCTCTATCCTCGGGCTTAGCTTGCCCCTGTAGCCGATGGCCCGGAAAATTGCAAATCCGTCAATAGATATCTGTCTCACTCTCTCACACACACACACACACACACACACTCTCTCTCTCTCACTCTCTCTCTCTCTCTCTCTCTCTCTCTCTCTCTCTCTCTCTCTCTTACTCACACTCTCTTTATCTCTTTCACTCTTTCACTTATTCTGCCTTGCCTGACTCCGCAGTTTTCTTTCGCTTCGAAATAAAGTTGTGGTATCATGGAAAATTCATACACTTATATAAGAATAATTTTATACTTGCAATCAACATTAGAATACAGTTTCAATTTATAAATATTCTGACATTTATTTTTTATAATACGAATTTTTTAACTTCACTTTAAAAGCGTTTGTTAATATAAATGAAAAAAAATCAGTGAATTAATCTACTACAATACTTTTTTTCAAAACAATTAATATGACGACCAAACAAGACTTATTTTGAACATAACAAAAAAAAAATATTTTTTAAATAAAATATTTTTAAAATATCAATCTATAACTATATTAGAAATAAATATCTCATTTTACAATATTAAACATTCAGATACATCTATATATCATAATTTATTCTTTCATTACTCTTTGAAAATATTAGAAGTAAATCAATTGCTTTATTTTGTTACAAGTTTGTTATATATGATGTGAACTTTCGTCACTGAAACCTCAGGTAGTTTATCGATCAGAGATATAATCTTAACGCTGTGAAAAAATGAATGAATATATCGATTCATCAACACCCGATTGGAGAAAATAGAGTAAATCAACGTAGATCACTTAGAACAGAAACTATTTCGATTAAATATAGAGTAATGTATTCGATTAAAGTAAAAAATTGCTTACCTCAACAGTCATTTTCAATATGTTTAGCACCGTAGAATCTACGTTACTACCTAAACTGTTCAGCCTCTCATTTCGACTACTAAAAGAGAGATCGAATACTAAAACATAATATTTACTTTAAACGGAAAATATAAGTACATTTTCTTTAAGATAAGTAGGAGAAATACAAAACTGTAAGATTCTCCAACGAACATTCTCTTGACGACGCCCATAAATTGTTGCGGAGAGGTACACTAACCCGGTACAAAAATATGTTATATACATGCTGTATAAAATAATATAACTAACATCTTTAAACAATAAAATCAAACTTCGATAAAACGTTTGCTACCCTGATTAAATATTTTACTCGAACAAATACTTCGATCAAATTTCATAAAATAAATGTAAATTTAATTAAAAATGATATTACAAATCTTTGTTAAACTTAGGTACATTTATCTTCTCATAGAAAAAAAATGTCTTAAACGTATAATAAGATAGATGGAAATTATAATCCTGAATTTAATATTATGCTGCAATAGTTTTTGCTTAAAATGCAATGTTATGCACCCATAATAGTTTTTTCACGAATATATCTAGAACGCAACAAATTTATAGTGGAAGGTGGAACACCAAGCCTTTTTTACGCTCACATTAAGTCCTTGAGTGAATCATGTGTATGCGGTTGCGCATATATTCTTAAATTGTCAATAATGTGGTGCACGCGTTATTTGTTTTTGATTTATTGACAATGCCTGTCGCTGGATTGTACAAATTCGATTTTTCGGCCACAGCAATAGTCGAAGGTTGTCAATGGTACTATCGATGTTCGCAAGACAACTCCGGAATGAAAGGCGTCCTATGAATATCGAGTGAAAAATCTGTGGTTGAGCATTCTGCATTGCGAAGGTAAAATTCAACCTTGCGCAACAAATGCGCCAGTCAAGTGATTCAATGAGGTTGGAATATATTTTTGAAGTAAATTTTACAAGCGCTTGGTACATAAACACCTAATAGTATACAATGTCGCTGTTTATATGCATTTTACGTGTATAATTGTACGAGTACAATTTTTGATTTTGTAAAATACTCTCAATGTGAAACTACTACTCAAATTAAAAATTATATAAAAAATATTATTTTTTTATCTGAAATTTAAGCATTAATAATAGTTAATAATTCCAATAAATCTCACGATTTTTCTTTTCCTTTTATGTCTTTTTTATATTAATCATTAAATATTTTTAAGTGACTTTTGCTAGAAAGTTTTAGTTTATTCTTAAATATTTTATTTTTTAATAAAGTATAAGTACCGGTAGCATAAATATTGCAATAAAAAATGAAAAATATTATTAAATGTAAATATCATTCATTTTTTTATTATTAAACCATTTTTCTCATTATAAAGCTAACTTTTTTAACTAAATTATAATTTTCTAAACTTTATTATCCAATACTTACAAGAGTAAACTAGATTATTTTAAGCTTAAAACAAGATTTTTTAAATTCTTTGTATGAATTCAATAAAATTACTAACTATAATAATATTTTTTGTAAAAGCTCTCGATATATTCGTAATAAATATTAACCTATTTAAGTTACTGTATTGAACATCTCATTATCATATTATATTTTAACAGAAAAATTCTGTTCTTGCTTTTTATACTACTAAATAAAAATAGATTATATTTTACTTTAAATGGTTTATATTTTATTTGAAAAAAGAAGATGATTTAACTGACTTTAAGCTCGAAGTTAATGGTAATTATATATATACAGTACTTATATTAAAATTTTTATTTATGTATTGAGTATTCTACAAATTCAATCTGAAAAACGATTAAAAGTACTTACGAGAAATAAAACTTTTTGTATTTAATTTAATATATATTATTACAATGATGAAAATTATTAAATTCCTATTGATTAATAATGAACAACTTAATAAGTACAGTTATATGAATGACATTATTTTACGCCTTTTTGTTTGTACATTAATTTATTATGTTAAGTTTTTCGCGAATATTTAGTAGAATCGTTCAAATATTCTACTGTACGATTAAGCTAAATAATAAATATTATGTTTAGAAAAGCAGGTTAACAGTGGCATATTTTTTTCTAAGTAATTAAATTATATATACTAAGTAATTATAATTAAAAATGTAGAATTATTATTTTCATTCTTAAAATTGATTTTAAATTTAAGAAAATAGAACACTTTATTAAAAAGTTTTCAGTTTTTGAAACATAAACTTTACCTTTTAAACTAATGTTTACTTTTTGAACTATTATGTAAAGAAACGTTTATTTAGTATTTTATTTAATATAATATTCAGGTATCGTGAGTTTATCATCATAAAAACCGACTATCTATTTTATTATCTATCATTTAGCAATATGAACTTAAATACTATGTTTGTAAACCAAGCATTATTTTCATATATTTGAAACTCAGCATCGAAAATATAAAATAATTTTAATTTACAAAAAAGTTTTTCTTTATTTATAAAGCAACGACAATCTAAATCTAACCAGACAAAAGATGGATATCATTGTTTTTATAGTCCGGTTTTACGCTACCAGATATTCTAATAACTATATTACCGGCAATAAGAAATTAGTAGATCTTTAGTACCATTGCAATTGACATATGCAAGCAGTCATAAGAGGGAAAGAAATCGATTTACGAGATAAATACTAAATATGAACGTTTATTTCATCTAGAATAAATAACACTAACTTTTTTATCTATGCTTTATTGTTTTTTCTTGCTTTCTTAAGTGGGTGACAATTAAACATGCTTATAAATTATCTACTAATACGGTACACAGGCATGTTAAAGGATATAATTATTTATTAAGTGGATAGGAATTTCATTCATCAATCTTAATAAACATAGGAGAAAGTAAACTAGGATCAGAAAGTAAGAAGAGCTAAAGATAGATAAGTGTGTACGTGTGATAGCAATGGGCATGTCTGGAATCGTTTGTTGAGGTGTGACAGCGTGCGCACTAACTTTAAAACCGAGGCAATATCGTTCCGGTAACAAGAAACATTGTGAATATCATTTTATTACTTCGACCGACCTACGATACCTTAAGGATAGTAATGGAGAAATGAGAATCTACAGTGGGATTCTAGGGGATAAGTTATAAAATGAAATATCTTGTGAGTCTCTTACTTTTTTACGGGAAGTATTAGAAAATCATTATATAGGTATCGAGATTATGTACTGAATCGGCTAAATATACATTTGATAGAATAGCATAATTAATTCAATCACACTTTTCTTTATATTTTAACTTATCATTTATTAAATACAAATAATTGTAGTCAAGTGACACAACTGAATATTCTATAATTAAGATTATTTCATGATTTAATCCATAGAATATTTATATGCAAAAATGCGAGATAATAAACCAAAAAAAGGTTTTTATTTATTTTTTGAGATATATATATAAAAAACTCAACATTTCGAAATTAAATGGAGTTTTGAAAAAAATAGCACAATAAGCGATATAAAATTTGAGGAAATAAAATAAAATTTACTCCAAAATAAGGTATATGAGACATTTGTAATAAGTAAATTTTTTAAATGTACAGAAGATAGGTATTTAAATAATTGATGTTACATCATGAACCGTAATGTTTTGTATAAACGATGTATATAACGGTATATAATACATTCAGTTCTTTATTAGTGTAATTACTATTATCTATGTATAAAAGCAGTTAACATGAACAGAATAAAATAAACAAAAATGTTTAAAAAAATGTAAATACCA
Source organism: Kradibia gibbosae (assembly GCA_018907135.1). Classification (NCBI taxonomy): domain Eukaryota; kingdom Metazoa; phylum Arthropoda; class Insecta; order Hymenoptera; family Agaonidae; genus Kradibia; species Kradibia gibbosae. Next base: position 28,908,919 of record JACCHX010000001.1, on the reverse strand, counting down.
TCTCGATTCAACAATTTTTAATCAATCCCTAATACATCCTAATACATTAATGTAGAGTGCAAAGATGTTTCTATTCTTTACGTAAACAGATCAAAATGAATTGTCAAATGATCATATATGCTATAGTCAAATTAACAATAATTTCTAAAATCCTTGGACTGTATCGAGGTTCTCATAGAATTTTCCTTCATCACTTCACAGCCTTTCAGTTATCTGTGAGATAAACCATTCAAAGCAGTATATATATTTATTTGTTTCTAACAGGGGTTTCTTCTCCATATCAACTGCTCGTAATTTCATCATCCAGCAATTCAACGCACTCGCTTATGCATCACAGCTTTTAACTGAAGCTTCAACACCGACATAGTTCATTGTGAATTTATATTGCGGATACGGAAGTATATTCCGAATTTTGCAAAAATTATAATTTCACTCTTTATTCCAAATAACTGCTTTGCTATCCACATAAGTAAGGATAACGTATAAGATGTTAAGTTCTTACAAGTGAACAAGCGAAGTTAAAAAGTGAATATTCTAAATCATGTGAACTTACAAAAATAATTTTATTAATGTTATTCAGCAACTAATAAACATCCATATACAATATTAATATCCATATACAATATTATATTAAAATATGCCTATATAAATCATTAAAAATTTTATACAAAGCATAAAGTATAGAAAAAAAGTTCTCGTATTCAATTAATTTCATTTCGTGATGTTTCAATCTACCAACCTTATCTATTCTTAACCTTATAAACTTATCAATAAATACTCTTCAATACGTAGTCTGATATGATTAAAACTGCAATAAAATATTACTCCGATACTTACTTATATAAATATTTATTAATAAATTTATCAACAAACTGAATTTTCACGTTATTAATAATATGCATAATATAACAGTTATTTTTACCTTATATTTCTTGCATTCATAAAAAAAATTACCAATTAATATAAACACGAATTATAGTATTTTTAAAATATATAAGGTGTCTTAACTTTAATTCTAGTAAAAAAAATATTTTTAATAATTATTTTTAAAACTGGTTTAAATATTGAAAGTATTTATTGTATAAACACTTACAAAAGTACTTGTACTATTTAAAAATCTATTTAATCGTAAATGTATAAAAGCTTTAAAATATGAATTTGAAGTTGAATGCGTGTTTTTTCTTTCAGAATACATTTATATTATATATATAAATATTATACAAATAATAAAATCTTAATAATAGATCATAATGTATAATTTTAAAAAATTTATATCTATTTTATAATTTAATATTTTAATAATCCATTTTATGGTAAACATGTATTTGTTAGAGACTTCATATAAAAAAAGTAATTTTTTATTTGTACCTGACGTAAGCGTCAATTTATGCTAAAATTTATAATTACATTAAATTTTTTTGATGTACTTTGTTTCTAAAATAGTTTTAGAAATATTTAATATTCGGCTACATAGAGGCTTCCAAAATGAAAATTTAGTAGTTTAATAAAATGCAAAATTATGCATGAAATAGTAAGTTTTATCCGTTCAGGTATATTATTTTTCCTTGCGCATTATATATTTAAAAATTCTTGAAAAATCTATTATGAACACTATAGGAAAGTAATTTAAAAAACTACTTTTATTTTGTTGAAATTACTTATATTGAACTATATTAACTATATTGAAATATTAGAAAATTTATGAAAATTTAATTTTAATAAAATTAAACATAAATATACGAAGAAATTTCTAAAATTTAAATTAAATTTTTTTACAAAAATAAAAGGTACATATCATAAAATACTAAGTCTTAATGTGTGCAGAAAGTTTTAAGAAAGTTCGTCAGGATTCAAAAGTATATTGAAATCCTGTGTGAGCGTTAATAATAAATTTTCTGCACCTGGATATATCTCTTCTATAAATTTTGGTAACAATAGACTCTGGGTATATAAGCGTGTGTCAAATGTTTAGTTTTAAACGCAAAAGAAATACCCGCACGCACTGTTGGTACTCGATTGCTGCAAGTACAATAGTAGTAAGGGCAGACTCTTTTTTCCTTCTTTCTGGTGTCCGGTGCTATCCACTTCCTCCATATTCCATTAGCTTTCGACCCCTCCTAGCAATCAGTACTCCCCTTTATTTCATTCTCTTTTTCATTCCAGTTTCTTCTAGCTTACTATCACCTACTCCAACTGTTGCTCAGTTTCAGTCTGACACCTTCACAAATCGCCGACATGTATACATTTTCAAAAGATAGCTGTGGTCCACTGCTACCTTTGTCGTCTATTATACCTTCTTTGTTGAGTTTAAAGGACTAGCGAAATGGTGGACAACCCATATTTACAGAGATATCAGAATTTGGAAACTGTATTGTAAAGGGCTGCTTCACATCTGTTTTCATTTTTCTCGTAATTAAGAATAAATCAGAATTGTAACCATGTTCATGTTTTAACGGAGTCTAAAATATAAGTTCAATTTCGCTTTTAATAGAAAAATAGAGTACTATAGGAGAAAAATTTTTTTCAATTCAATTGAATTTTAATACTATATTTAAAAATTGAGATTTGTGTTGTTTATAAAGGACTTAATTTAAAAATTACTAATGATTTTTAATAAAAGAATGAGTTTCACACGTAAGTTAAAAATAATTTATGGTCCAACACTAATCCAGTAAACAGATGGCAGCTGTTTTCGACAATCAGAGATAGAACAGAAAAATACTTTGTCAAGACTTTGTCAGATACCGTATCCCCATGTAAATACATTTACTATTTTCAATGATTGAAAAATTTCAATGAAAAGTTTCGATTCAACTTTTATTATATCATACTTACAACATAAACTGATCCTGTCAATGAATATTTGAAAAATGAAAGGTCGTTATTCAACAACTGTACTGACCGAGAAAACGGATAATTATTAATGTAGCTAAATGTAATTAATTTTAAATGTACATTAAAATTAAATAATATTGCTATTTGAAATTTAATAATATCTTTCAAATGATATTAGAATTTAATAAAATGAAGCCGTATTTGATTGCATAAGTCTTTTGAAGGAATTGGTAAGTTGATTTTTCAATTTCATTAAATTAGTACCAAGTATATTAGCGCATATTGACATATAAATCATTTTTTACATTTATTATACAATAATACATTCATAAATTCATAATGATGCACTAGAAATTTGTCTTCTTACAAAATCCATAATTTACGAAAGAAATCGAACGATTTAACATATATTTCTAATGCTGATTCTCCATTAAATTCAAACCAAATTTTCAATAGAACTTTCATTTCTATCAATAAATAAATTATCAGAAAATTGAAAAATCTCCTTTAAATAAATTCGTTTTTTAGAATAAATATTCTTGTCAAATTGTGGATTAAATATATTCGATTTCCTTAACAACAAACTCGTAGTAATACAATTCAACGTATTTACTAAAAAATATAAAATGTGAGGGAAATCTATTATAAACAATTATAAATATTGTTTATTTAAATTTTTATCACGATATTATATGAGTTACAAAATAAAATTTGGAAACGATAACCGCCAGTACTCTTTTAACTATATAGCTACCACTAAATCCATCATTTCAATTAATAATTTTCAAAATGGAATTTCTCAGCTTGTAATTCAGAACCTCAGAGATTTAAAAGATGTTATAAAATTCAATGTTCCTTGGACGTATTCGTCCTATTTATACATAAAATTGGCATGATTATAGGTTTTCAGCTTACATCTATTCAAGGACCAAGCATCTAGCATAGCAGTAGTAATATTGTTGCTAATTCATGAACAGTAGAATTCGATTACTTCATGTATTAAATTGATTGACACGATAAGAAAACATACATTGTTTAAGATACATGGGTGAAAAAATTCTTCGCATTGTAGTTACCTCCGGTACGTATTTTAACGAAAATTATTTTTTCTTTCTTTTTTACCACAGAGGTATGCATTTAATTCGCATGAAGAATTTTATATCCATATACCAATACCGTGTACCTATACGCCTACCGTGTACATATACCTACGGTAAAAAATTTTTTTAAATAATAAAGAACTTTTGTAACATGCATATTTCTACTATATATCAAATACTTAAATACACATGCGTGGTCCGAAACACATATCGAGGATTCATCCTCACCTTTGGTCAATCGTTATTTTTGCTTCTTTTATTTGTCTTTTGCTTTTCTTCCTGATTGTTACCTTTACGGAAATATGGATACAATGAGTCTCATTCAAACTAGTACTATTGCGCCCCTTCAATTCTCCATTTTATTCTATACAGCCGCCCTGCCTATAATATATATGTGATTACTATATATACTATAGCTAGTTTAATCTTCACGTAATATTCGTTCTCTTCGATTTCTCTCTGAACGGTCAGAATGATATTTTGATTCTTTATTCTTTCCTTTCTTTCATGTGCTACACAACGTTTGATTTTCTCGTCATCTCTATTAATCGTTATGGTGGCTCTCTAAAAAAATAGAAACGATAAATGCTCTATTATGAAGAGGCCAATTTCTCTACTGAGATGGCAATAAATTTCTTTGGTTTAGGTGTATAATTTGTATTTATTTACGTATTCTTCGATCATTTTTTTCTTCCTATCATACATCGAAATTCATCGAAATCGCTTGTTCCAGTAATTATTCATCACGTATAAAATGACACATCTTCGATTGTTTCTTCATTTGCCATTTTAGTCCGATTAGAACTAAAAATTTTAATATATTTAAAATAAATTTATTTATTTTCGACTAAAAAACATTTTAATTCACATGTTGATTAATTCACATGTCAAAATATTATTACACGATAATAACTCTATAAAAATAATTCTAACAAAAATTTTGCACATAAAATTAGCTATAAAAAGAAATTGTTTTACATTTAAAAACTTTCCACTTCAAAGGCATGGAAAACTAAAGTCAATTATTAAAATTAATAAATGACACCTTTCTTTCACTGTTGCCAGACTTTTTTACCGCTATGAAATCATTTAATTCCAGTAATATTCTTATATATTTTTATTGAAATAGTAAAGGAGATGGTTTTTCAAAAATCCATTTTTTATATAACTTTTTTATGATTACTAAAAACCTTACAAAAAAGTAAAGATATAATGTAATACTAATTTCTGATGTTAATTCAACTATTATATATTATATTACTAAATTATCTCTGAAATATATATATCATTCAGTTTAAGTATTAATTTCCATAGTTATACACGTTTTTTTTTTAAATTGGATAAAATATAAAATCTTCGTGTACGTACATGTAATATGAAAATATCTGATTTGAATATATTTAAATTCGTTTGTGATATTATCATCTCTATCGGAAAAACTCAAAGTAAAAAGAACCTTTTTTTACTGTTTCTCGTGCACAAGTTTATTTGAAACAACTGACTGTAATAATGAAAACTTATTAAAGTTAAAAACGAAATTTTTTACTCAATTGTATATACATATATATTTTATTGCAGCAAAGTTTATAATCAATTTCATCTCTTATAAAATGAATTATATTGTTTTTTTTATAAAGCACATATTTAAAAATTTTTATACAAAATGGATTGTATATTAATAGACCTATAATAGTATTTATAAATAAGGAAAAGAATAAAAGTTTTTTTTTTAAAATTGACATTACAAATATATGAAATTTGAGTTTGATGAATATTATCAACTTTATTAAAGGCTGGATTTAACTTATATAATATATCATTTTAAACAGATATAAATCTTTTTTTTTAATATAGAAATCTTATATCCTTCATAAAAATGTTTATATAATCGAGAATTTAGATAATAATTAATATAATCGAAATTTATAATAAAATTGTAATGATAAATATAATTTCTGGAAAAAAACTGATCATTTTTTAGTAATTTTGTTTTTTGAAGAAGATTAATCGGTCCATTTAAAACGCTTATTTTTGTATCAATAACAATTCAAATGAAATTATAAAATTTTTGATTAATACTAAATAAATTTAATCTTTAATTGTAAAAAGTTTTTAAAACTTTGAGTACAAAATATTATATTTTACTTACTGATACATATATCTACGTTTATTATATATTAATGATAAACAAATTTCACATTAAAAAATTATATTTTTACGTATATTTTATAAAAAAATTTTATACAATAACTGTATTTAATTTTACGAAATATTATATACTATTCATTATCAAAACTTTATAATGTGCATTAAAAAAAACTTTGCTACTTGTGAAAAATTCGATGATAAATCGTGTTTGAATTTGACTAAAAATTATTGATTATATTATGTATCTTAAAGTAGTATTTATACTCTTACTCATACTACTATTATTCAAAGTATTCATACTTAAAATATTCATAATCTATTAGTACATGAATGGCTTTAAAAACATAAAAATTTTAAATATTTACTAATGTTAAAAAACACAAGTAATTAATCACCTTTTATTTATATTAATTATATACGTTATATTTGGGGTTCAAGATATTCAATATTCCGGCACTGGTAGAACCATGGATGAGAAGTCATGGAATAGATATTAACTACTTTCTAGAAGTTTCGGATTTGTGTGGGATAGATTTCCGGCTTCAGGCTTTGCCTGATCAATTCTCTTCCTCTCAATGTCGTTATTCCCTCTGGTCCACGAGATACTCAGCATCTCAATAGATGTTGTCGTTAGTAGTACAGTTAAGTTCACGAATTCCACTCAACGAGGTTAACGCTGGTGTTCTTGTCTTGTTGTAGGTAATTTCATCCTTAAATGGTACATTCAACGTTCTAATAGATTTTTCTCATGTACGTTTAACGACATCAATCTAGTGTTGGATTAAATTTTATTATATGGGGGAATATGACTGCCCGTTGATCGATAAGTTTAGTCAGTTACTGTCATGTACTAATGACCTATTTTAACGAAATCAGAACATTAAGTCCAGTGACGCTGATTTGAACAATTAAAATATTCCCTGAAACGATAAATTCACTCCGTTGCTTTCCATAACGTTCTTTTAGTATCTTAATTGTCTACAAGGTTTCATGATCTCACCTGTTTTTATTTCAAAGCCAATTGTTTTAATTTGTACATTGAAAGATGGAAAAAAAACTTTTAATTTTTGAACTGATAAGCGATGATGACAATAATCTTAAGAAGTCTCTTTTTTATTTTCCACATTCTACCGTTAACTAAATAATAAATTTTTATATATTTAAAATTTTACACTCAGGTTGTATATAATTTTATTATAAAATTTTTTAAGAACCTATTATAATTTTATTTACTGTTTGTTTTTATATAATATATTAAATATGCGTTCTCATTACACATTGGTAAAAATAAAAAAGATTGCCAAAAATTGATGCAATGATGTAAAACATATTCAATAATAAAAGCGGATATGAATTCCTTCACAAGCAGGTATAAACATGCGCCCACATTTCAGTAGCACTTAAACATCGGGTCACGATGGCGGCTCTCGTCCACCCCACTCAATAAGTTCTGTGTAGAGTCATACAATGGACATACGTACAAAAGCCTCTGTCGGACCAAATGCGAGAAACGGTTTCGACGACCGCCTGTGTATCTGACATTTTCGATACGTAATAAAGGTTCTTGGGGCTCAAAGTAAGCGAGCAAGCGAGTGAGCGAGTGAGATAGATACATCGACAGAGGACGAAAGAGAGATGAAGTGAGAGAACGGGACTTGTATGCGAAAATGTGAAGTATAGTAAGTGATATGGCAAAAGAGTCAACACTGAATAGTTCATATGTGTCTTATAATATATTGCACCTGCATATCATCGAAGGTTCTTGCATAGTGTATATCGCACTAGAATTTTATGCGCTTTTGTCTGACGACGGTCAGATTGGCCTTGCGTGTAAATGTGCGGTGACAATTACGGTGCGTGCAAAGGAACGCGTATTGTCAGCATGGGTGGAAAAACGTTCAAGTGGGAGAGGCGTTTTGTAAGGTTTCTTATTTCGATGCACGAAGAATGGCGTACGTTAATTACTGCATCGTATAATTTCAGTGACATGCGTATTTACGCCCTTCATTGAAGTATTTAATTGTTGCAAGATCTTACACAAGCCTCGCGATAAAAGCTTTGCATTTTACAAAAATGCCTAAATTTACCCGGACATTCTCGTTTGCCCTAACGTTTTTTTTTTTATAAACTTACAAAGAACACATGTATAGGTATTTATATTAAATACTTTAAACCGTGTATTTAAACATTCAAACGTATATCCATATAGTTTTTCAAGATTTTCAAGACAAGAAGTCAAAAAATAAATGATTTAAATCCTTATTAACTGCACGTAAAAGGTCATGAGAATACTTCAATTTTCCTTTTATTGCATATAATTTACTTTTTATTTTTACTTTGATTTAATTATATCATTGAAACCATGTTCTATAAAATTTTCATTAACTTTTGATTTATTACTAAAAGACGCATACATAAATAAATAAATATATAAATATATATATATATATATATCACAATAATGCATCGCCTTAAACAAATATATAAACATTTATTTACTTCGAAAAAGTAGCTTTTAGCTAAATGCTTTAACTAATGTTATAAATTAAAGTTCATTAAGTTATTTTTATTAGATTTATTATGGTCGCTTATTTTAATACTCGTTACTGACCATACATTAATCAGAAGCAAATAATTGTTTGTCATTTATTCTATAAAGCCTGTTGTTATTAACGATTGGAACAATTGTTACTTTCTTAAGAAGTAAATTATATTTCATACGAATTCGTATTCTCATATAAATCAATGGAGTAAAATCTCAAATAATTGAAATTGAATAACCATTATATTAAAAGAATGTCCAAAAACATTTTTAGTTAGTTACTTGATTAAATAAAATTTTATAGTAAAATGAAAATGAATGAAAATTATTATTAGCTAATAAAATTGAAATTTTTAGAGTCGATCGTCGATAAAGTATTTTTATGGTTATATTGGAAAACGGAAATAATGAGTTATAAAATTGAAAAATTAAATTATTAGCGAAGGTTGCAGTATGAATACTGCTTGAAGTGAATTAAAAACTTGTTAATATAAATGGAATATTTTAATAGTTATGAGAAATCATGTATGCTCAAGTGAAAAATATTCTAAGCGATAAACTATTAATACCTTCATTGATTTCATTTTTATGTATGAAATAACGAAGCTGATTAAGATCACAACTGGCAAAAATTTGAATTAAAATACCTCGATCTAATACGCGAATTTTGCGAAGTGTCCCTCGTCTCGTACTTATATAAAAGTATGGATGTGCTCATCAAAGCCGGAAAATTGAGCATTTTTCCGCTTGGTTCGCTGCGGGAAGGCTGAAAGTTCCCTGCTTTCAAATCCGCGTGTAAGTGTGCTTTTGTGTATATTTCTGTGTGCGCGCGTCTCTGATTTTCAGTTACATAGGAACCCCCTTGACTATTGGCTCTTCTCTCTCGCCATCTCGTTTCGTTAATTCGTATCATCTTTTTACAATACATTGCGAGCTATTCATCGTGTATGTAAGCAGCCTTTGTGATTGAAATAATGGCCAATCGAGCTCAACGAATTCGATAGAATAAATTGTTGCAAATGTGGAGGTTGCAGTCGAGCTCGTTAAGTCAGCTACTGGGCAGCTGGATAAAGAGAAAGACAGCAAAAGAGTATGGGCGTGTGAGAGGAAGACAGAAAATTGGTAGATCTGCTATGGAAAAAATTAAATTACCCCTCTTCGACAATGATGAATTAAACGTCGTTTCAACTAAAGGAATCGCTCTATAATTAATAGATAATTATTGCACACTACGTGCGTAAGTATACATTAAAAATAAAATGATTAAATATGCCAGGTAACTTTTGATGTCATGAATCAATTAATCAAGTTTGTGGTACAGAATTGAATTTTATTTCATAAATTAAATTTTTGAATAAAAGTTTATGATGAATGTTTTTTTTTCGCGCCCTTTACAATAATTTAATTAGGCTTTAAAAAATACAATTTTTTAAGAACACAAAAATGATACCGACAACGATCTCCTTATTATAATATTCAATAAAATTACGAAAGAATAAAGTTTACTGTTTCTTAAGATTTTTTACCTTCAAAATAATATAACAATATAACATTGGTACCTTGAATTTCTACATTCCACATCTATTTCTATATATACTTTAATTATTAAAACTTTTGCAAATTTTTTTCTATTATGTAAGCGAATTTTATTTCAGTATAGATATGTAGAAATACAGAAAACATGATTTTTTTTGTAACTACTTTATTAAATATTTCATTAATATTTAAATAGTAAAATTGTTTTTTTAAATAATTAATGGATCAAATCGATTGTTTTATATATTATAAATATATTTGTATACTATGGAAAAATTTTGATGATACTGTATTGAATTTATCGAGTTAAATAATTTTATACGTTTTTAATGGAATAAATTTTATAAAATAATGTGCAGATACATCATAAAACTTATCTTTTAATTCAAATTATTAATTATAATAAAAAAAAATGTAAGTATGCATTATGTAGATGTACAATAATATAAATTCTAAAGTGATACGATGTTACTTTTGATAAGATACTTTGAGCTAAAAAATAAATAGACTTTTAAAATAATACAAATATTACTTTATCTTATGTTTTATGTACAAGATAATTTAGTATTAAATTTTAATTTTACATAAAAAAAATATCAACAGTTCTTACATAATATTACCAAGTAACACAACAGTGCAAAAACAAAATTGCAACAATTCTCTCATTTTCTTTAATAACTTAAAATATAATATATTATGCATTTAATTGACTATTCGTTAGATATAAGAATTATATTAGTTTTGAAAAATTATTGTTTATTGATTGTCTTGTTTATTGATTTACCTTATAAATAATAACACAAGTTCGTTTTTACTGCAAAAGCTGAGATATTCCTTCATTGTATATTTAGCTATATGTTGAAAAATAAATAAGTGAAAAATCCTTCATATTAATGTATGATAAATAGATGAATGCGTGCCATGCATTGAGTACTTTTTATTACGATCTCAAACATGAACCGTTTATTGAAATCTAAAGATTGTATTTCATATGCTTTGGTGAATTATCTTCTAGCCGGTCATTCCGCTTGAAGTCGGGGAGTTAAATGTGCAACGTGCGTTTCGCATTCATCGCCTAAAAGCCTCGGTCTATAATTTTCAAAGAAGATTTTACTTTTACTACTATTGAAGACACCGATAAATATTCAAGCACCCGCAGCTCCAACATTTCGATATGAGCAACCGATTGTCTGATAATGTCGGCTACATAGGAGTTAGAGGAGGCAGATGTAAAGCAAGGTGCGCAAAACCCCATTATGGTGAGTCTACAAAGTGCGATGTCAATTTCCGAGACTATCCAATAGGGAACAGACGACATACCCTTGACATAGACACAATGAAATACCGGAGAGTGTGTAGTTGCTCGTCAATACGAAAGTGCTGCAGATTCTTCGATATTCCACGCTTGACCGAGACACAATTTACACATCTATCACAGACGTGATCTGCTTCTACTGGCTTAGGAATTTTCATTATTCAAATAATTACATTTTTCGATATACATTTTTATCAGAAGGCTTATATAGTTTTTTTTAAATAAAATAACGTTTTTTTATGTTAAGCTTTTAACTTATTCTCTATTTATTTGAATGAAATATATTAAATGCTGCAAATCCAAAATTAATTTACAACTTCCAATGTAAAGTATGAACAAATTTAGATATAAAGAAATTGCGTACTGTTAAATTAAGTCTACATGAGTTTAGTTTTAAGAAGAAATCAAAAAATATAACTGAACAATTATATTAATAAAAAAATATCCTTAGTTTTTGTACACTTGTACACTTTAAAAAGAAATTAAATTACAATAAATAGAAAAAACTTAATTTAAAGTACACAACAAATTGGATCTTAACTTTATATGATTAGAATAAGACTAAAATTTTTATTTTGATACAAATATAATTAAAATAAATTTAATTTTCTTTCTTTTAATTATTGAAATAATTTATACAGCTTACAAAATTTCTTTGTTTCAATTTCCACACTTATAAAAATATTAAAATTTTGTATCTACAGAATGTTTTATATTTGTAAAACCTCTTAAAAAAATTGCTACATTAGTTTTCAAATAATTTAGGGTTCTTTTGATGATTTAATCGTATTTATTAAGAATTAAAAAAATAATTTTTCAAATGATATAATTTGCAATATTCTGTTAATATTCTGAAAAATTGTAAAGCATGGAAAATATCTAAGTGAAAAATATTTTGATTAAATTTTTAACAACAAAAATTAATATTATTGCTGAAATATATAAAAATCAATAAAAAATTTATTTTAACGTTATTTAATATTGTGAAACATTCTGGTATTATATATAAAGCTTTTTAAACTATTAAATCAAGCATATTTTTTAAGCTACTTAATTTATAACCATGTTCACCAAGACTCACATTTACATACAGTCTCAATTTTTACTGTACAGGCAATTGAAATTTTCTCCTACAACGAATATAATGCAATTCAATGTTGAAAAAGTATTTAATTATTATTTTATTTTAACAATTTTTTATTATGATTTATGATTGTTTAAGGAACTAAATTTAAACGGTTAATGTTGTTTTATTTCTTAAACGTACGTAAATTTAAATAAAAATATTATTTGTACCTACTGATAGAATATTGACATTCACAACATGTATACATTATACTATGAAAATGAAATGCCTGATTACAATCATGAATAATAAGCTAGTTAAAGAATTTTGATTTATGCTTAAATATATTGAATTAGGCATATTCACAATTCAATTAAAAGATTTTCACTTTTAATAGAATGTGTTACTACTCGTATTGGTTGAATTTTTTCAAATTTTAATGAATAATAATCGTTATATCTGTTAAAAAAGGAAATTAGAAAAATTGTTAAAAATGTAAAATTTGGATATATGTGAGAATACAAATTATAGGGAGATGTAAGAATTAAAAAGTATATTTCTAATAAAAATTTCAACAAAGTTAACTTAAAAATTTTCCTTGGAGTGGAAGACTGTTCACAATTAAGTACGGGTCTATATTGTATAATAATTTTTCGGCATAAGTATAAGCACGTTTATATATTTAAATCCATGCACTATATATCGTCATCGTCGTATCGTCAAGGCGGGCGTTTTGCAATTATTCCTTACTTAAGTATCTCTAAATGACTTATAAAGCCTATGAGTCTAGAAATTGCAACGCCAGAATTTCAAAAACTTGCCTATACAACGACAAGACTAGGTAATTGAATAAGTTATAAAAGAAACGTTCCAGAGCTCTATAGAAAAGCAGTGAAATACAACAATGTAACACTGATAAAACGAGTGACATATACAATGCAATACAAACTTATCAAAGGATTTAATTTTAAAAGTACGACGGAAAAGAAAAATCTCTACCAAGAGCAAGCATTATTTATATTGAATAGGTATTTAATAAACGAAAATCATTCATTTATATTTTTGACATTATTTAAAAACAAATTAATCTAAATTAATTTTGTATTATTTTCATGTTAGCTTTTAATTCACACCTCCATAAATACAAATCATTATTAAGGTATTCTTTTTTATTGTAAATGTAATTATTAACTAATTGGTAGGAATATAATGTAGGAATGAATAATTTTTGGTAAAATGTATGATTTCATGTTATGTTTATACTATTCGTGTCCCAATTAGTAACGTTAGAAAAATACTTAATTCGAATATATATTTATTTATTAGTTTGAGATGAATAAAAGCGGCCTAAATCTAAATAAATAATAATATAAATATCGACTACTGTGTGGATTAGAAGACTTAAAAATTTAATAATGTCCATAACAACATTAACGTTATTCATTTTTTTCTCATCAGAATTCAATCTGCAAACTAAAAAAACTATCCTCTTATTCTTAGTGAACGATTTATCATATTTATTGAGAATTTCACGAACTATGAAACATCGAGCTCTAGAATACGTATACAGATTATTTCCAATTCATATTATGTATCTTACAGGGATTCAGGTATTAGGTAAAATAGAATATCAGACAAATAATAACTTGTCGGATGAAATCCTATAATTAGCTTTCAAATAAAGAGTGAGAATAAATTGATGCATTTATTTATTAACCTAAGGTCATCTATTATTCATACACATTATGTGTGGGTCACCTAAGCTCCAAGAGAAATGCTTTTAAAAGATAAAAATAAAAAATGAGTTTTTTTACTAAAGGTAAATTTGTACTCTTTCGCTTTATATTTATAATATAGATCGCATTACATAGTCAGAAGTACAATAATTTAATAATTATGAATAAATATTATACATGCTGCATATATATTAATTAATAAATCATACTATAAACTATGAACTACGATTCGATTCTCGTAGGGTTGGGCGAGATCGACTGAGCTTGCAAATACAAAATTGTATTTAATAGACCGTATTTTCATCTATTATATCACAATTGATTTTGAATTTAATGAAAATTGTGTTTGAGAACATTTTCAATATTTACAAAATAACAATTCAAATATGTATTTAAAATAAATATTATAATAAGATAATATAATAATATATTATAATACACACATAGTGTTTAAATATTTTAAGTCTGATTTAATTTATTAATGTGAAATTTATTTTAAATTGAAACAAAATCATTTCGTACCTTCAAATGTATAAAAATAAATAGAAAAACTTCTTATCTATGTTAAATAGCTACGATATTTAATTAATATTTAAGATATTAATTTACTTGATTTCAAACATATAATAAATTTGAATTTTGAACGATTCTTATTATAATTATAAACCTTAATAATTCTATATTATCAGTAACTAAACAAATAATTGTTTTTATTTTAAATCACTTTGAATGTAATTTGATTGTACTTCCTTACAGTTTTTTTTTAATTGAAAAGTACATAACTTAATACTTTGTACATTAATTATAGAAAATATTTTGAATTATAGTATAATGTACTCTGTAATTTTAATTATTTAAATTATGTAAATTATTATATATATTAAAAAAATTCTTTCACTTATAGTTTCAATTAAAGCTAATTCGTACTTATAAGAATTTTATGAAGCTTCATCTACGTACCAAGTTGATCGGTGTATAAAATTAATCTTTACTTACCACTTATATTAATTCTAATTAATCACTGTATAATGCATATTTTTTATTAAAGCGACTATACTTGAAAAAATCAAGTGAGTTTAAACTATTTTTTAATTATTAAGCATTAAAGAGCTTAGCTTACTTTTAATTAAGACAAATTTTGTTTTTTATTCAAGAATATTGGTGAATTTTTTACAAGTTGTTAAAATTCCAAGTATTTTAGTAAATTAGCCTCACTTCGCTCGCATTTTAGAAGTTTTTACGTTAATGAAAGTAAATACCTATAAATTTATTGAACTATTAAGGTATTTAAAAATTTTAATATAATAATCAAGGAAGTTTTACTTTAAAAACTATTCAGAATTCATGTCAAGTGTAAAATACTTAATATTAGTAATATTTCTTTTGAAGTCTTCTTATTTATAAAAGATCTTTAACAGAATGCTATAGCAAACTAATATTACATTGAAAAAGGAATCTTTCTGCCAATATTAATACTTAATGTATCTACTTTTTAGTTAACAAATTTAATTTACACCATAATATCCAGTTCGTTAGTGGAGTTGGAAATTGAAATGACGGTTAGTAGGCGATCTTGGGGACAGTAGACTCATTCAAAAAAGCCATTTAAAGTCGCGAGAAGTGCGGAGGTGAGTATTAACCACAGTCAGAAGGACTAGAATTGATTTGGATGGATGTGTTGGCGTGGCTTTGGCAAAAGTGTGTGCGAGCCATTGCTCGTAAATCAAGCCTCCTGGGATTGTCGCCGCTGCGACGTTTATGGGCTACTCGAGAAAATTAACCGTGCGTTGCTCAAGCCTCACCGAATATCCGTCATATTTGGCAGACGTCGATAAATTAAAGCTGAGTCGACTGACTGTTCGATTGATTGCGGGGTAGTTGACAAGATTGGAGTTTTGGAAGCCAAACCGAAACTGTCTCACAGGCACGAAAGTCTTCGTTACCAATGATCACTTTTGTACTCGGGCTTGCACAGAAATGTGTAAAATATAATTAAGATTAAGTTGGTAATAGAGAAATAAGTAGATGGTCATCGTATATTTCGTACATATGTTCATCAGAACTGGGTAAACCCTATATACCATACTGAATCTACGTGATGATGCCGATTTCAAAGCTACTTGTACACATTCAATTATTGTGAGATTCATATTTTACTTAAATCTCCACATTATTTAATTAAAATGAAAAATAACTGTTTTGTTGTTGAAACTGAAGTAGTCAAAATTTTGTCTTGAGAGATCCTTTTTACAATTATAAACAACTTCCCTCTTACACGATGTACGTATTAAGCAAAATTTACTCCTTAGCTTAAGATAAGTAGAAGAGCGCTTTTCATTTCCTTTTTTACTCGTATGCTTTAGGACAAGTGAAATAGACTGGATCTGCGATTCCTTCTCAGTGTGGGGCTTAGTAGTTTATGAGTTCTGAGGGGAACTAGTGTCTAGCAGCATTACAGGACGGCATAAATAAATGGTGCCACAGAATTAAACCAGGTTTAAATAGTAAAGAGTAAAAACAGTATAATCAATAGATTATATTATATGGGTATCGTAATTAAAATTTTTGTAGACAATAAAAATGAAATTTGTAAGTCTAATATTTCTTACCAAACAAAAAAATATTATGTACATCTGCTTTTGTTAAGAAATTTTTGTAATATTAATAGCGCTGTCTAAGGATTCCATGAAATGATTCAATAAAATTTCTGTAGGAAAACATTGTACCTTTTCCATTATTCTCTGATACAATAAGAATTCTCATCAATTATGTTTTATTACGCACTACAATATTATCATATACATACTAGCAATAGATGCGTTGCGTGTCAACATTTTTTTAAGACCAACAGAAATCATACAAAAACAGTGTTGATTTTCCTCTACATCCGAGGGCTTCAATCTCCAATCATATTTTGAAATGATGAATCGTGAAACTCTAAAGTATGTGCAACAGTTCATTAAACTGCATCGTTCTAAAAGGAGCTGCCTTTCGTAATAGCACTAATAATAATAAACTAATAATAAACTTCGTAATGGTTAATATTAAATGGAAGTTTGAATTGGAAAAATACGACTTTTGTCTTTCTGAAAAACTATCTTTAAAGATGGTTTTCATTTTTCTAATTTAAGATTAAATTTTATCTAAGTGCATCTACTTATTTACAATTTAATTTTGTAATTGAAATCAATAATTAATGTATAAATATATTCATCGATTCTAAAAAATATAAATCAATTAAAAATAATAATCATAAGCATATCTTTCGCACACGCCTCACTAATACAATTTGACCTCAAATCTTATAACCATTACTTTGCAATCCAGTTTACAATATAAATCTTACCGAATGAATTTTTACTTACACTTAATATTATTGCAGCTATGCAACTCTGGAGTTTTTATACTAATATACATAAATATCAAACATAACCAAATTGTATCGTTTTTATATACATTTTTATCAATAGGTAAATCTACATATAAGTCACCCAATACATACCACATATATCACTTCACTACCTATACTCTCCATTACATCTCCATTACAGCCCGCGCTTCTAAAGTAGAATTTCTCTTCATTCCCCGTCTTCTCTCTCTCGTTCTTAATTCTTTTTATCAGCTTTACATCTAATCCATTTTCCATCAGGAACCTTTTAATTTCCTCTCTGATATCGTTGTTACATATTCTATACCTTTTACAACCCCACTACTTATAGATAGTTATAGATATAGCTAGTTAGATAGACTAATAGATATAGCTCCCCATCTCTCATCTGATTATCGCAACAAGTCTTGTTCTTTCCTTTCACTCTTCTATCCAGGTACTTTAGTCGCACTTCCGTCCGTACTATTTACAATATCTGCTTTCCTTTATCATATCTCTTTTCTCCTCCCTTGCTCTCTCTTGTGCTGCCTCCATAACCCTCTCCTTTATCAGTTCATATTTCTCCTTTGCTGTCTTGAATTATTTTACTGATTATAATAATTTTAACCTTGTCTTTTTTCCATTGCCCAAACCCCTATTTATCCCCTACCACAAGTCTTCACTCTTGCTTCTACCGTTACTTGTACGAGTCTTTTTCCGCTTCCATATACTTTGTTCTCAAACTCTAGTGCTTATTTCAGAGCCCATTCATACAACTCCTCTGCTTTAACTTTCTCAACTACCATATAATTTCGTGTTTCTCTCTACAGTGCTGATCACAATTTTACGTATTTTTTCATTAATCCATTCATTTTTTCCTCTTTTTTCCACCCCGAATCGAAACGCGCTTGTCACTACAGCCTTAAACAAGATCTCTTTTCTAATCCAACTGTTCTTACATATTCTGTTGCCTACGGTCCATGTACTTTTCTAATATCTGTTCCACGTGTCTCACCGGCTTTCCATTACTTAGCTTTTTATATCCTAAATAGTGATACATCCTTAACTCTTCTATTTCCTTGCATCCCACTCTCATATACTTCCTTTTTTCTTACTTACTGTTTTTTCAAACGCCATTTTTGAGTTTTGCTAGCATTCAAAATAATCTTCTTTCTCTTTACCGACCTTCCTAATCGTCTAAGCATAACTTTTAGGTCCTATTACGCCATTTCTAATATAACAATATCGTCGCATATGTTATTGACCAGAACTTTCTTTACAAATAACCCTCGTCCCCATCTGCACCTTTCAATTCTTCTTCTAGGTCAGCTGCTTACGCATTAAGTAATAGTCGGTTCATGGAGAATCCTGCCTATGTTCTTGATTGGGCCAAAAAACCTTCGCAAACCTATCGCCTTTTTACCAATATACACCTTTTCCTCATACATTAAACTCCAACTCTCTTTAACCTGTTTCAGCCTATTTTTATTTATACTATCATATGCTTCATCTAGATTTAAGAAACTTGCAAATATCTCGCCTTCTTTACAGCTCAATTCTCTGTTAAATGCACCATGTAACATATAGATGACATCCATCTCACCTCTCCCTTTTTAAAATCTAAATTGCGTCTCCCTTAATTTGCTCTTCATTTCCTTCTTCTTTCTCTTCCTCAATAAGGCTAAATATATTTTATATTCCGTACACATCAATTGTCCTAAACTTGTCTATAATTCCCTATTTCTTACCTACCTCCTTTCTTATATATATACTTCTAGTACTTCTTATATATATATATAATTATGTCTTTTTTATATTCCTTGACAAATATAACCAGATCTCATTCTTATCATATACATTCTCTCCATCCCAACCTGCCGCCCTTCTTACTTTTAATAAACTTTTTTACCTCCACCACCCTTATATTTACAAGCTTACGTTTTAACCATGCCTTCTTTTCTATCTTGTCTCTTCCATAGAATTTTCCCTTAAAAAAGTATAGAGCAATATCTTCAACTTCCTCGTCTTGACACCCTTTTTACTTTCAGTCAATCCTACTGATTGTCTTCCACAAACTCCTTTGTTACAAAATAATCAAACTGTGTACAGTTTTACCGTAATTTTCTTACTTTTATTAATTAATCTCCTTTCTTTTACCGTAGCGTCATCTTAAATGTATACTTTTCCTTAACGTCCTTTTGTTTTGCATAAATATACTTTTTGAACTCGCCTCTTTTAGCTTAACTATCGCCACTTCCCTACCCCCTTCTCGATTGATTACATAGGTCTCATAGATAATCACATTTCTCTCCATTTCTTTCCTTATATTCTTGCATTTTGATTTAACTGCCTTTTTCCATCACCATTCTACTTTTTCCCTTTAATGACAATGTTACTGGTCTTTTTAACGCTGACGTCAGGCTAATTTCTATCTTCCAAAACCTGAATCCTGTCCAATAGTACTTCTTTTTCTCTTTCCATATCCTCTCTTTTTCCCCCTCTCTTTATTACTCTCTTGTTTTTCCCTTGCTTTCTTCCTATTATTCTTCCTTCTCTATTAATTTGACTCAAATAACCCCTTAATTATTTCCTCCATATACGCTTGTAGATACTCCTCCTCTTATCCTATGGCCCCTCATTTTTTACTGCTTCCTTTGTTCCTCTCCACCTTGTTCATATTTTCTCATATGCTAAATCTCCCAAGTGCTTGCACACCTCCACTTACTACCCCGCCATTTTCTTTTCTGTATTAGTAATTTTACACAACTCATTTCCTCTCCTTTTCACTTTACCATTATGAGCCCCCTCTACACTTATTTTCTACCACTAAAGTCAAATCATCTTCTTAGAATACTCTACTAACCCTTTTTTGAACCTCGCTTTTTTATCATGCTAGTCAACACATTTTTTCTTCTCCTATTTCCAGGATCTTGATGTGTCTCTTTTTACCTGCCTTCCTTTCTATATGTATACTTCTTACCCTCCACTTCTCCTTAATCTCCTCCTAAATCTTAGTTATTTCTACGCTACTTTGTCGTACACTCTCTTCTTTAGAGCTCTCCACTGGAGGTCCTAGAAATTTTATTAGTTATCGATATATTACGTGATTAAAAGCGAATGTGTAATTTTCAAATTTACAATTGAAAAAATTCTTTAATAAGTCTCATAAAAAGTAAAAAAAAAATCTTTATTAATATTAAAAATATAGGTAAAAAAATTTAATTTAAAATAAATATGTACTCAAATAAGTATAGGAAGTGATGTTGATTTTAAAGATAAAAATCAATTATCCTTCAACGTTATTTGATAAAGCATAATTCTAGAATGTATTTAAAATTTTTTTTCATGAGTTTAAAATATTTTATATTACAAATCTGTAATGAAAATTAAAAATAATTGACAACTATATTGTTTTCTTTGATGTTTAATGTTTTTGGTTTTATAATACTAAAAAGATTGTGGCATTAAATTTTTGCTTTTAATTCAATGTATATTATTGCCTTAATTTAATATTATATGCCTTATCTAATAACAACAATAATCAGTTTTATTGCATTATAAAAAAAGATTGCTAAAATAGTCCAATATTTTTAATTTAATTTTGTAAAAAGTATAGTAGAAACAATTACCATTAAATATTTAAAACTTATTATTTATTCAATATGACAAATATATGCAAATTGAAAATATTTAAAGATTTTGTTTTTAAATTGTACATTTATTGCTGAAGCACTTCAATTTTCAGGAAATAACTGTGCCGTAACGTATTACTAAAACAATAAAAAAATTTTTAATTATTTTCATATTTTTATCATATTATAAAATTATTATTAAATTATTTAAGTATTATTGAATTATTATAATTAAAAAAATTTTACTTTACAATATAAATAAATATATAATCTAAAAATCAATAAATTAATTTTATTTAAATAAATCAATTGTATTAATTTTGATAAATTTGTGTAAATAATCTTTAAGCGAATTAACAATAATTAATTGTATAGTCACTGTATATTATTAGTGTATAATTCTATTGAATAGATCAATAAATTTGCAATTTGATTATAATACTATGAATAAATAGATCAATTAATAACGGGAAAATTAAATAATTTAGCAAACTTAATTAAACTTTAATTTTAATACTCAAAATACTTTTATATTAGTATTATACATAAATGATATCAGCCTAGCATTATCAAATATCATAATTATTCAAATTGAAGTATCTGAACCTTAGCAATCATTTTTCGTATCATAAATTTCTTAAAGTTTGATATTATTATACTAGTTACACTATAATATAGAATTGAAAACACTTAAAGTCTATGGAATAATAGGATCTTAGTTATATTTTATCTTCAGCTCTTGTATAAGTTTACAATTTAGTCTAGGCTTCACGCGCTTACAGCCGCGATAAGAACAATGACTCTAAACTGCTTGACTAGTTTTCATAAGACAAACTTTCTACTAATGCTACAAAATTTGACAAAATATTGATTATAGAGAATCTACATTTAAAAAGCTTAGGCAAATCGAATTAGGACCCTTTATCAGCCCACGGCACCTACAGACTCCGGTTCACTGATGCTTTGCAACTATGTCAAGCTTCTCTACCTGGAATCAATGGTATCCTCATACAATGTATGCATTTATGTATGTATTTACAGCCTCTGATTTCCTGTATTTTCTGTCTGAAATTCCTTTGTCTGCATCAGCTTCGCATCACGTCATCATGTGAACACGGATGGTAAACCACATAATTATACATCTATTAATTTAAACATTCCGTAAAAACTGTAATTAATCTGAACGATACAGCTTTAAATATCAAAATTATTATCGGTGAAGTTTTTTTATATAGACTTATTAGAAAATTGAGTACCTTATATTTATCAATAAGATGTAATGTTAAAAAAAATTCATTTTAATATTCATTGAAAAACTACAAGACAATTAATTTATGCAAAGCATTCTTCGTGTCTTCAAAGGCTTTTAATTAACTCCAGCTAATAATTTATGGAAGAACAAAAAATGTACCCGTTCGTTTAATCCACATTTATCTAATGAAATTGAAATTGAAATTGAATATATGAGCATTGACAATTTTTTGAATAGCTATAAATTCAGTTTGTGGTTTTTAATTTAAAAATAATATTTATTTTATTTTTGTACAATTTTCTTATTTGAATGCAGTCACTCAACTTTTACTTTGCAAATATAGAAAATGCTCATTGTTTTTTAATTAAATTTATTTCTCATATAATTAATCAATATTTAGTGAAGCTGAACAAAGATTGCAATTTATTTTTGTCAAAGTTATTTGATAATTGAATTTTTTTAGTGAATCTTGGATTAAAATAAAATAACACATCTATGAACGTGCATTTATTATACAAAATTTAATATTTCCAAGTATTGATTTTTCAATAACTTAATAACACCGAAACAGATAATAAAAAAAATATATACAGGAATCATTAATACGTACATTAAAAAATGCAATATTTGAATCTCTCTTCACTCTCTTTATTTCTTTGTTCCCTTTTAATCCGCTATGTACTGTCTGTCCTATAATTTTTGCATTTATTGCGTTATGATGCTATAATTTTTTTTATTTTAACATCTTTGAAATCATTCCTTTAAAATTTTTTTTTTACAATTTTTTCTTACGCAATCCATGTCCAAATTTTAATATAGCTTCTTCCTTTAATTTATTTTATTATCTTATATAACGAATAATTAAAAAAAAATGAAAACAATTGCTCTTTAATTTTGAGGAACAAATTCTAAAAAAATTTTTTTTAATTTATTTACTAAGCCTATAAATCTTTTTAAATTATGTATTAAAATACTTTTAAAAGGTGAATTTAAATTTTCACGTAAGTAAAAAATAAATTAAGTGTTAATAGAGTAGATCCACAAAAAAATGTTATCAATAATTTTTATGTTCAATAATTTACTGTCTATATTACGATTTTATGAGATTAGTTATACAATTCATTGAGGTAATCCGTTTATACTCTTTCCTTATTAATTAGTTTGATGCGGTATGCATTAAAACATAAGAGGTTCTCGATGATGAAGAAATATTTGGGTCTTTTTATGACCTTGTGTTCTAAAAGACTTCTAATTTGATAGAATTAGATAGAATTAAAAATTTTTAATAAGAAAAATGTTTTTTTATGATCATTCATACATGATAACTTAATAAATAAGCAGCAGAGTTACACTTTACGGGCAAAGCAATATTTATCAATTTCGGAACAAATTAAAATCTTATTATCATTCTCATTAATCTTTACATTTAATAAAAAATTTCAACTAATTTTTACTGTGTTTATTGCGAAAAAAATTGAGATAAAATCACTAAGTATTAAAGTAATTCTAATTTAATAAAGCAATACTACTTTAATTATTAATGCCTTAAAAAATATGATTACTCGAAAAATGCTTTTATATAAAAAAATTTTCAACACGTTACTTTATTTTCAAATAAATTTAAACTCATATTTTTTTTAAATATCGGCAGTGAATTTTTCATTGATCAATCACACGAAATTTGTTTAGTCTACCATGTAAGCAAACCTCGAATATAAACTACTGAATTAACTGTAGCAATTCATAGTTTACTTACAAAATTTAAACAATTATTTAAAAAAAAATTATAAAGTGAATTTTCCAATTTTGATTAAAATAAATGACACAAAATATCAAAATTGAATGAAATATTAGTTTAGAGATATAAATATATAATTTTGGATTTAATAAAATTATATAAATAGTTTCTACATTTTAGACACAATTTGTTAAAATAATAGCTAAAAAAAATTTATCTTTTAAATTAAATATTGAAACATAAATTTATATTAAAATGTACGTAGATAAAGTTATGAAATTAATTGAATTTTTCGGAAGTACAAAATGTTTGAATAAACTTATTCTGGCTTTACTCGAATTTCAATACTTTAATTTTAATAAAATAACGCATTAAAAACATTTTTATTAAAAAATAATCAAAAATAATAATTTTATAAATAATCTCAAGTTGATGACTGTAATAAATAAAAATTGACAAAAATAATGATTATAAAATAATAAAGGCATCAGCGTATTTTATTAAGAATTTTCACATGTTCCTTTAAAATCTCTTAATAATCAGTTTTATATAAGCAATAATTAATTAGATAATAGAATAAGATTATAATAGAATCATTAACGTGTATCAGTAAAATGATTGTTCCCTTATCGTTGCGAAGGTATAAGTCCACCGTTCAAAATGCAAAAAATCTAACGGAAATTGTAAACCGAGAGTCCAGACATTGACATTTCTGGCATTAAATATTTCATTCGTAAATTGCTGTTCTCTTTTATTCATCTAAAGATGCATCTATTACTTGGTTTGTAGGGGAGCCAATGTCTATAAAAAATTCTTTCTATAAATTTATACGATACACTGTTTTTTTAAGTAAAATCATTAAAATTTGATGGTATATTTTCAAGATGATTTTATTAATTCTACTAAATTGAAGATAAAGTTTATTATATTATTACATAAAAAATAATACATAATCTATCTGATTTTTTTTTAATTCAGATGCTATTGGAAAATATAAATAATAATATTAAGAATTGGATAATATATAATGATTGTTTTAAACTAATTTCTTGAATGGTTTACAAATACGCATTTGAATTAAACCATGTTCAACTTTACAAATACGCATTTGAATTAAAATATGTTCAAACGATCATACAAGATAATACAAAAACAATTTCATTTAATAAATACAGTGCTTAAAAAGATGAAAATTTTAAATTTAAATTCACGAAGAAAATATATTTTTCACTTGACAGATATTTTTATAATATGCTAATTACAAATTGTTTTTATTTACACATATATAAAGATGTGTTAGATATAGTTAAGTAAAAAATGTATAATTTTTTATTATTATATTAAAAATTATCGCATATAAAAATATATCAAGAGCAAATACCATTGTAATATATTTAAGTAATAAATATTTTATAAAAAAAATTGTATGCAACAAAAATAAAAGTAGAAATGAAAAAAGCGATTATTGTGATTGTAAAAAATAATTAGCTTTGCTCCTTGGTGGAATGTACAATGTGGGATTTATGGTAAGATTTTATAACTGTGTTAGATGCCATCGGTAATCGTGGACCGCTATAAATTTTCAGCAGCTGCTGTAAAAGACAATCAGAAATATTGTAAAAGTAGGATATGCGAATTTGAAAGCATTGAAAGCAGCTCGAAATGGAATGGCCATAGTTCCATGAAATCCAAGTGACTGTCAATGTAACCCATTCGCCCAGATTTGGTAAATGTAGAAGCAAGAATTGTCGTTGTTGTCATCGCAGTCACGATTCAACAAATACGGGAAAGTAATCTCGGTTGTATTCTCTGAACCCTACGCAAAATCAATTCAAAGTGCGTGCACAGAGATGTCGTTCTATCTTTATTATTCTATTTTGCAAAACATTATGAAAACATTATTCGTTTTCTTTTAAACTCTCTACTGGATATTGGAATCGAGTGAGTATCAATATTGAGAATAGACGTTAATGATATTTTTTGTATCTCTCGAATTAATGATATTTTAGTATAAAAATATTTAAACGTTCTCTCAAATGAAGGAAATTTCTTTTGATCATGCAATTTAATTATCTTCTATACCATCTTCTGTAAAACATACTTCCAAAATATTAGAAACGTAATATTTATTTATTAATTTTAAAAATTTTAACTCTTTTTGAAATTTGAATCTATGTTTTTGTTATTTTGTATGTATTTATATATGTTATGCAGTCCTTATATATTTATTTATTTAACTTACATTATAATTTTATGATATTTATTTAAGCTGAAATTATTCTATTTGCTTTACTATTTTTGATATATATTCACTTGAAATGAAAAATGAAATAATTTGATTTCAATTTTTTCAATAAAATTAAATATCATTTCTACCATATTTTTTAGCTGGATACTATTATAGGTAATAAATTTAATTTTTTAAATTCTATGTTTTATCTTACACTTTTATCGCTTTAATATGCTATAATAATTATATATTTATGATAAAGACGACATTTTGCCCTAATACTTGTTACTTTAATGCTTTGTACTTTCAATATACTGATAACATTCTGTAAATTTATTCATATAATTAAAAGCTTTTTCACTTTTAGGTGAGTTCGAAACACTATGCACATGTAGTTCAATATGGCCTTTGAATAGGGTAAGATAAAATACTTAATTATATATTTAAAAATATAACATAAACTCATATATTTACAATGGAATTAAATATATATGTGCATGCTTTTTAATTGGTTATTAAAAAATCGCTAGAACTTATCTACATGATATAGAAATAATATTAAAATAATGTTTTAAATAATTTGATAATAGCAACAAGTTTTTAATTTATAAAATGTGACTTGCACGGTTTTATTTAAGTACGATTTTAGAATTACTTGAAATAAGGAATTTTATTTATTACAGCATTGATTCTTTGTAGTTGATTATTTACTTACATTAAAAATTCGCACATATTTATACAAATGTAATGAAACATTTACATTGATGCATAAAGGATAAAAATTATTAAAATAAAAGAAAAACTTACAGCGTGCGCAATTTATAGATACAATTGTAATTATTATGGATATAAAACTTACAATAATAAATATATAAGATTAATGATCAGATAATACACTTGTAGGCTCGTTGGAAGAGAAGCCGGAGTGACGCGCTAGTCCGACCTTGAAATGAACCGGTGGCATCAATAATACCGCGTTTAGATGTTAATTCTCCAGATCTCAGCTAGTCCCGAGGAGCGAATACGGTATACTCACACGTGGCTTGGTCTGGCGTAACCGCAACGAGTTAAGGAGGTGTGTTGGGGGGGCGAGTCGTTTTTCCCTGCAGCCCCTAGATACCCAGGCTTCGACCAGGTCGCCGTTAACTCCGTTTCGTAAACGTCCACCGATCGTCGCTTCCGCGATGCTGCTGGACGATGGTCCCAAGTCACTGGGTTCCCTTTGACACCAGTGATTTCGCAAAGGGAGTCTGAAAATTTAATTATTCGATTTCCTTGGTACCATTGCTATATCACAGAGGATGCGCCTTCTTAATTTTTAATTTTGCAGTTTGTGAATGCAACTCCCATTTCCATGATGGTTGAGTAACAAGAACATACCTTTGATAACTTTTGAATATTCGCTGGTAATATTAAGGATGTACTTCCTTGGCACCCATCGAGATGGTTGTGTTGGATTTTTGGTGCATCCGCGTTTTCCCAACATCAGGTCGATCGATTTTTGCGGCACCACCCGTTGCCCCTCAGTTTCTGAAAAAAAAGAACGGAAAATAAGAAAAAAAAAAGAAGAAAGTAGAATTTATAGTACATTTTAAAAATAAAAAGATTAAAATAACATTTCGCAACTCGTTCTTGAAGCGAAGCGAAGAGATGGGCACGATTCGTCACAAGTTTATTTTTAAAACAAAAGCAATTTTGTTGTCCATTTATTTGCAATATTAGTATTAGCGTAGAGAGTATTTTTCAAAATATGTAAAGTTTGCTTTAATATGTACGTTCGTTCCAATTGCAATTGTGTTTTCGACGATGTTTCATAGTTAAAAGTATATTTTTTATTCAATTATTTGAAATAATTGAATTATAAATAAAATACTCTGTTTCTACACAAATATGTCTATTTAAAATTTAATAGATCGAATAGAATAAATACGAGTTAAAAAACATACTAAAAACAAAATAATATTATAATATTTTGTTGAAAGAAACAAAAAAAAATTTTGAAAATAAAATTAAAAATAATAAAACTTATAAAAGTAAAAAAAAAATTTGTTTTCAATATAGAATTTTATGACTAGTTTTATATTTATTCAAATATATAAGTATGAGATTTATTTTAATATAATGGTGATAGAAAAATATTTTTGCAAAAAGAATGATCTTAAGAATTTAAAAAATTACTTTTGATTTAATGTCAATCTATCTATTTATATATTGAAATGAATGCATGAATAACAGATTTATTATTGTCATATATACATGTATATATATATATATATACAATTATGCATTTGAGGATAATTAAAATTTTTTTAGTGATTTTTTTTAAAGTCTGTAAAATTTGTGTATAAATAATAAAAAAATTTGAATGAGTAATCAAAACATGAATGCAAATATTATTACACAATAATTTCAAATCGGATAGCATGCTTTGATCAAGTTTTCTGATTTGCTTCAACGAGCAAGAAAAACATTGCCTTAACAGAAGTTAGGCGTGCGATGAAAATGAGATATGTACAAAAAGGAACATAATACTGCACAGACTACCCGAACCTCCCTATGGCTCAGGGCCTGTAACTATTTCTTACGTAATTTCCCTGTGTACTTCCACAGCGCTCATGACATTTTTTTCGTTCTTCCACATGAATTATAGTTTTTATATTTGGACATGCTTTCTATCGCATTTTCTTTCCCGACCGCAAACTTGATTTTGGTCTCAATTTTCACAACACATTTCATCAAATATTCTCAACTGATCTCTGTGCCATTTATGTACGGTATTTCTATCTGTAAACTTCAATGTTCTGTTGATAGCATGTTTGTTTTATAATTGCATGATTTTCGTTACGGCCTTCAATTTAAGGGTTAAATCAGGATTTTGTTTAAAATAATTACGCCAACGAACTCATTCAAGTACTTCTAATTTTCATATATAAATTTAATTATCATGCTTTTATCATTTTTATAACTAAAACTTTGTTAAGTGTAACGTCAAAAGTGCCCTTATTACCCGTTGACTATACTCTCGATCGTCAACTAGTGGTTCTCTTTATCGCCGTTACGAATCGATGTTACGCATAGGTGAAGTGGCAAGGTGCTTACTAACAGAAGCGTCCTGATCATCACAGAGCCTTTGTCAACTACGTAATAAAGTGCCACATCACCGACCTTTATAAACTTATAAGACAAAGTGCTGTAAAGTATCATTGTTAAGCCTTCTTTACCTGTACAATTGAGTACCATATTAATATAAACATATTATACAACCTAGTATCTAAATAATATTACTAGTATGGCCTTATGCTAATTATTAATTCTATAAATATTAAACACGAATTTCAAGTATTGCAAATTACTATACAAAGTTTTATAAATAGCAAAATAATGTAGTATTATTGTTTTGGATTACTATGAAAATTGTTAATTAAAGATATGTAATTGTTCTAAGCTCATACGTATAATAAATCTGACATTTTAAAAAACCAATACTTCCTACTTATATTTTTAATAATACAAAGATCTAAACATCTAAGAAAAAATTAGTTCTAATATTTTCGTCGAATAAAATATCTGGAAAATTGATGCCTTACGTAATATAAAGCTGAAACTTTAAACATATTTATTCTTGATTAGTGCTACTATATAACTAAATTAAAATTAAAATTAAATAAAACAAATTTACTCACTATAAAACTAATATTGCACTTTAATAGTTTTTAAATAAAAAAACATTCTACATAAAGGCATCAGGATAATAATATTTTTTAAAAAATGAATTAAATTTCACTAATGTTGGCGTTCCTGTATTTGGCTTCATTCCTGCACAACCTTTCGATTCCGTTATCTCATAATAATTGTCCCACAATGCCGAGCTTTGTTGTTGATAAACTTTGAGACCTTTCTAAAGGCCGCGGTCAAGAAATTATACCATAGACAGTTATAGTTACTAACATATGTGAGTGTTTTCTAGTAGGCGATTTTGAAATTATGTCATTCGCGAATATGAATGTTTCGGTAGTTTTTAATACTAAGCAAAAAATATAATAAATATAAAGTATTCTTCTTTTATACATAAACAATTAAAAAATCGATGCTTCATCTAAAACCTCTTTTGTGTTTATTTGTAGACAAATAATTAGAACTCCTGCTGTACTCGTTTTTTTAATTTGAATTCGTTTTTATTAAAAAACAATACACCAAACTAATATTATTTATTTAACTAACCATAATCTTTACATAATCTTCATATTAATTGTACCATATCATTAAGGTATATTTTTCAAAACAATTATTGTTTTCATTTTGAGTAAAAATATGAAACTTTTTGCTTATTTTAGTCATGTAATATAGTAACAAAAATTATGGTAAATTTGTGAATGAATGCATAACAATTAACAATATACTAAAATATTTTAATAATTTTTTAACTTTTTAAAAAATTTAATTACTAACAAACAATATTGAAACAATTTTTTTAAAACAAAAGCAGTTTGTTACAGAAAAAACATGGCATAATAAGCAAAATATTGTATGTTAATTTAACGCTTTTTGATTTTTTTATTGCGCAAGGCATTTATATTTTAAATTATTTTTAATTTTTTAAAGGGTAAAAAGCGTTTAATAGAACATAAAATATATTTACTAATGCCTCATTGTGATTAATTTAATAGTTCTTCAAGTAATCGCTTATTAATAATATAAAAAAAAATTAATACTCAAATTTATAAATTTCTATAAAACTTCTTTAAAGACAGTCAAATAAATTAAATGTTATATTTTTTTTATTATTTATTTTAGTAATTTTTAAAAATTTAACATTGAGAAAAATTTTATTTTTTTATATATTCCTAATAATGTAATATACACTTATGTTTAATAATACATAAAATTTTACAAGACATAAAATTTTTATGTTTTTTTAAAACTCGAAAAATTTGTCCCGTGGGTTACAAAAATAAAAACGAGAATAATGCACAACAATTAAGTATAAAACAGACAATGCAGAACAGAAGTTTTTAACAGAGTTAAGTACACACAAATATAAAAATAAAGTAAAAATTTATTTATAGTACGGATTTAGAATTTTCATTCGATTAATAAGATTTATAAATATTTAAGCGTGAAAATATAACAAAGAAGAACATAATTTTCCCAAAAAAATTATTTCAATATTAAACGATAAAAATTTGCGTTCGCATCGAGTAAATGCGCTTTGGTAGTCAGCAAAATTAGCAAACCGTCGTTTTAGCGAACTTGATAGAATGAACTCCAAGCCACAGGAACCCTCGCAATCTAAATACTGGCAGTTCAAGAGTCACCGTCCCAATCTCTTGCAGCACCGCGTATGGTTGTCCTAAACTATCGAACTGGTAAGAATACGAATTTCAGTCTAACTCTGCTAGTATAATGGTTTGTTTAGCTACCCATTCTCTTCACCACTAAGAAGTTTCTATTTACCTTCATATCTACTACTCAACACACAATTTGCATCAAGATAATATATATATATATTAGATTACAATCAATTTGAAAATATCACAAATTATCATATTTTCTTAGTACGCTAAATGCATCTATAAGCAATTCCAATACTTTCTCTTAGATTTGCTTTATTCGCTTTTACACAAATTCATGTACAAGTTTTTAAATAAATTATAGAATATATATATATATATATATATATATATATTACTGAATTAGTGTTTATAATTTTAGTTTCTCTGTAATATAATAATTCTTTCTGTACTTTTTACCTTTAAGATAAACAATGGTTAAAGTAATTAAATATTTTAATATTCAAATTAACTGAATATCTTTTGCACGTATTGATCATATATAATTACGTTGAATTCAGTGTGTGTGCAAAATTAATATTTATTTTTAATTAATGAGAGCATTAAATCGCTGATGAATTTCAAAGCATGTGTAAATAAATATGGTAAATTTTTCGGTATGAGTATTAAATATTTGTTCAAATATATACCAGAAAATTACAAATAAATGTGTAATTTTCAAAATAAAATTACTATAAATACAAGAAATTTACATACTCATACTACAAACTTAAATGAAAAGGAAATTTTATGAGAATTAACATTCAAATTAGTATCATGAAGGCTCAGTCAGAATAAGTATTCAAACATATTCAACCAATTATAAAAAAATTACCGCATCTCCAAGTTTAATTCTGTAATTCATTCTATTCATATTTTAGATATAGTAAGGCTTTCACCAGTAAAATTGAGTCCATTAAATAAATTACTAAAATGGATTTACAGTGGATGAATAAAAACGAAAAACTCAACCTCTGAATAACACATTCAATAAACTATTAGTAACATTATATAGACTAAAAAGTTAAAATTTTTAAATACTGATGAATATTTACTAATAGAGTCTTTCTTATACAACGGAACTTTGAATCTGCTAAATTTGCAGCCTCGAAAGTTTGATTCCCTCTTTGAAGTACAATGGCAATTGGTGACATAGTTTTGAACGGTGGCGTTAAAAAGGTGAGCAAAAAGAAGGGACAGATAGTGCAATATGGTTAATAGAGAGTGTATAATAAGAGAGGTAGTGATATAAAAAGAAGTAATCGAAAATTTAATAGAGAGGTAAAAAATGGTGATTGATTTTAAGCGACTTTACGTCGATTGTTTAGAAACAATGACCTTTGAACTGGTGAAAACAATAGATTACAGGTGTAATTGGATGGTTAAAGTACTAATTAACTCAGGAATCAGCTAGAACCAATCATTGGCTAACCTTTTTCCATTTAAACAAAGCTTAAAAATAAAGCGTTTTAAATAAATACAAATATAAACTTGAACTAAGTCACATGTTTTTAAAGCTTACTTAAGCAATAAGTAATTTTTGAAAATAGTTGTAACAAAAGTATTATTACACAGATGTTTGTTTGAAACTTGCGTTAATAGCTATATATTCAGAAAAATGTTTTGTAGTATAAAAATTTTTAAATGGTTTTCAAATTCAAAATAATAAAAGTCAACTTTACAAATAATATAATTTATATAAGTTTTATCTTTCATCTTCAAAATAAACTTTTAATTTTAATATTTTATACGCATAAAAAATATGAAATTATCTTTAACGTAATCTGACTTCATAATTACTATTTATATCACTAATATTTCTATTAGTAATAGTTTTAATATAATAAAATATTACAATACTTAAATTTATAAATTATCTACCATTAGGTATTAACTTTCTTTACGTCACCGAATAATTACTTATTCTATTTAAAGAATCAACCTCGTCTGTATAAAAGTTGATAGCATTATTGAAAATATTTATACATATATTCACAAAAATATTTATAATTACTTTTTATTTATAATAAAAAAAATTTCTTACAAAATAGATAGAATACAAGTAGAAGTGAATATGTAACAAGAAGTTTACGGTTAACACCGTATTTCCTTAAAATAAACACTCATATAAAGTTGGAGGTAAGATATTCTAAACACGAAGCAAGAGTTATATAGATGGAACGAGATGGTATATACATTTAGATATACGTAGTCAGTGTCTGACAAGTTGACAAGCTAAATTCTTAATTATCTTGAAAATTAGTTTTGCATCCTCCATGAGCGAGTTTAGAAATCTCAAATGAAAGACATTTTTGTGTGAATCTCATACGTTATTCTAGTTCTCCTCTTTTGCTTGTACGTGATGGTTATGTACCCTATCTAATTATCTAAATATTCCCTCAACATCAAATATTAGTGACAAACTACCTTTTATCAAATAAAAATTTCAAGAATTCAAAATTATCATAACAAACTCTACCTTTCAATTTAAATTTAGATACTTAAATTTTTCTTATTGTAATATTTATTGTCTTACATAATACAATTATTTCTAATCGTTGATAGATAACGATTTCTTTTGTAGTAAAAATAATTAAATATTTATAAGTACTGTAGTATTTCATTTCATACGTAAATAATATAATAGAATTTCTCAGGCATGAATTTATAGTGCACATATTACAGGGAATAACACAATAAAAAAATATAATTCATAATCTGTTTATTTAAAACTTGTTTTAAATGTAACTTTCAATTTAATATTCGATGCAGTATAAAATATGTTAGAATTTTATAGATACTTAAGTAAGTAAAAATAAAAAATAGGTCATACAAGAGTGACTGGCCTTTGGTGAAAATACATAGACAAAAATAGAACAAAAGTAGAAACCTCAATAGAGTTATAAAATATATGTGTCTAAAAATTGTCTAACCAGTTTTAGTGATAGATTATTAAAATCACGTAATTATATATTTGCAATATAGGATTTAAAGTTATTGAGGGTAATGAGGGTAAGGAGAAAGAAAATATTAAAATAAAATAGTAAAAGAGAAAGCTGAGTGTTGAATAAGAGGATTTTCTTCTGTTGTACTGTATTTGATATGAAGAATAAAATGAAACAAAGCGATAGAGTAGCTAAGCTAAATGTTGCTACAAAGATTACGTAAAAGGGGGAGAAATATTGTTATTTTGAGTTAGATAATCGTGCCAAATGAAAATTTATACTAATACAGTTGGTATCATCCTTCAATAATACAAAATTAGCAGAACATTCGTCATGTGAATAATATTATTATAATTAGAAATTTTAAATATTTGTTATTAACTAACGTTAATCGTCACCCAAAGCAGCTTAAAATTTTCTGTTTATGAAGTGGGACTGAAAAAAAATAAGAATTAAAGCGAAGGTGAATGAGCAAAATTACGATTATACGGATTTTTGTAAGAGGCAATTACAAATGAATTATCTAAAACATAATCTACTAACATTTCATGCAAAATGTTTTTATAAGAATATTAAGTAAGTCTATTCTACGAAAGTGAAGATAGAACTAATATAGTGTTTCCTTAATTTCTAGTTAGCATGAAGATTAAAATGCCTTGTATCTCTTATTAGTCGATGTTATTTGATTTTTAATAGTAATTTATATTTAATTAATTGAAAATATTGGAAATTATATTAATATTTCTATAGTAACAGATACTAGGCAATATCTAATATATAATGTATAATACATAAATGAAAACTTTTTTTATATATACTTTTTTTATATTTTTTTAAGAAAAAGTTTGCCTTAAAATTTGGTACAAAACTTGATATAAAATCTAAATATCTAATTTTTTATATTTTTTTTGTTGCTCATATTGATAATATTCTTTAGATAATTTTTCCACATTTGAAGGAGAACCAACTTTTATTAATTTAATTGAAATTCATAAAACAATCATTTTAAAAATATGTTATTTCCTATAAATGATTTTTTTAATAAACATATTAAGTGATTTAATTTTTTTAATACTAATATATGTATTATACAAAACGAAATTACAACGAAAATCAAAACGAATTATAAATGATTAATTTTTATTTTTTCAATCGATTATTTGAAAACTTGGTTGATGTGTATATAGTATACTGTGAATTTTTACTATTTTACAAACTAATTAAGGTGAAACAAATATATGACTTTTGAAAAGTGTCCGTCAAAGTACTTGAGTAAATCCCCGACATGTTTTCTTTATACATTTATTTTTACAAACGAATGTATAAGCTATTAAATATTAAAATATACTTGAAATCAATGGAATTATTTTAATAATATTTATTCGTTTCTCTTTATCGTAGAATTTTATTATCTAATTAAACTCGTATTATAATAATTTTAATCATAAATAATTTTAATATTATTTCTTCTATTTAAAATGTATTATTTAAAATGCCTTCAAATTAAAAGATATGAATTAAGCTGAATTTTTGCTGAATAATTTTCACTTCGATTAGTTTATCTGTTAACGTATCTTTTAAAATACGCACAAATATAATCGAGAGATACCTATTTTATAAAAGAAACATTTATAAGGACGATATAAACGAACTTAGTTTTATGAAAGATTACAACTTGAGTACATTAATTCAATTTAAGCAAATTTAGGAAGCAGCGAAATAAAATGCATGGCAGAAGGTTAAGAGAGGAAGAGAGATAAAGAAAAAGAAAAGACACCCAAGGCACTCGGCACGAAATGCTGACAAGGTGAAACGACCACTTCCATCTGCACATATATCTATGTACATTTTACTTGAAAAAGAGAAAAGGAGAAAGAGAGGAAGTAAGGAATTGGTGCGAGAGAAATACGTACATACGTAGGTATATGTGTATACGTACATAGGGAGAGAGAAAGAATTATATACACAAAAATGCAAAGAGAAGGACAGAAAATGAGAAAGATATACCTCCGTTTGCCT
This sequence comes from Kradibia gibbosae, assembly GCA_018907135.1. Lineage (NCBI taxonomy): Eukaryota > Metazoa > Arthropoda > Insecta > Hymenoptera > Agaonidae > Kradibia > Kradibia gibbosae. Next base: position 28,872,128 of record JACCHX010000001.1, on the reverse strand, counting down.
CAGAGATATTTTTAAAACTTTACTCAAATTCCGCTCATTCGTAGCATTCTCCAAGTTAAAGTTAATGCTCACGTACCAGATGTAAAATATTCGTAAAAGCTTGAGAAAAAATAAGAATGAAATTGAGTACGTACAATAACATATTGTATGAAAAATTATTTTATTTTAAGTATGCCATGATCCTTTATATACAAATGTTATGTTTATTTAAAAAGTATTACAAGATCATATAGGTTATAGACATAAATTTATAAAATACCGATCGTATTTATTCATAATAGAATACGCAGGTGTTTCTCTGACGCAAACTGGGTAGTAGAACAGTATAAGGATAGTCATCACAATTCCAGTAAATTAGCGGCGAAGCAGGTCAAGTAGCAAGTCGATGCTGCATAGAACCATGATTTACGTTTTATTTATCAAGGGTCACATTCCATGTTACGACTGATTATTTCAAAAATTAGCTATACGACCAAAATCTTGTTATTTATATACATATTTTTAGGTGCCTGACTGCATCTCTAATCAAGTGCCATGTCTTACTCTTAATTATGGAGTGGCTGCACTAGCAGTGACAGCAGCGCTAGCAAAATTTTCATACCAAAGCGGAATACGGACAGAATAATGGCTAACCACATACCGAGTTGCGATCCTATTTGAACGTTTTACTTCGACTACGTAACTTCTTGTTGTAGCTTTGCGAGCTGCTACGACCTTGGGAGCTATCCAAGTTATCTGATAACTACAGTTGACACCAACGTACGCGAATTCTAGTCTTGGAGATGAAAATGCGACTGAGAACTGGTTCAATTGTTGTGCCCTCTATAATCAGAAATAGAAATAAGTAAACGCAAAACTTCTCTGCTATAAGAATGGATGTTTTAGAGTCTACCGCTTATTTGACCCCTAGCTTTGATTACCGAGTAAGTGCCAGCAATGTGTACCTTAAAGGGAAGCTCTTTCAGTTTTAGCCTGTGAATGCACTCAATGGACAGTTTACATTGTGTACATGTTCTTTTAAAGTTATAATTTTTTTTACATATTTCAACTGCTTACTTTTGTGGAGACTTTTTTTACATATAAATTCGGGTGAAATACTTAAACGCTTAAAACAATTTTATAGTGAAAATATCTTCATTTTTAATTTATATTTATTTTTGAAAAAAAGATTCTTTTAAATATTCTGAGTTTTATAAAATAATACATCTGATATCATTGAAAATTTTAATTTTAATTTGTTTTAAATAATCAATATCTATGAATTGAATAACAAATTTTAATAATAATAGTGACATATTGTTTTAATAAAAAAGTATGAATGAGATTTATTATTAATAAAACAAGTACTTTATTTGGAAAAAATTATTATAAAATTATTATTATATAAAAATTATTAAGTGTTATAACATATAGTTAAAGGAAAAATTTTTTAATGTGTATATATGTACATATATATTTATCTTTTAAGAAAATTTAGCAATTATAAAGCCAAATCAATTTGAAAAATGTTAATTAGCTTTAATGAAGAAAAATTTTAATATTTTCAACTGTAAAATGCATTGTCGTCGACATATTAAAAAAATAAAGAAAGCATTTTTATTTCAAGAATTTAATATAAAAGTTTAATTGAATTCAACTCTTTAATGCATCTTGTTTATACTCCAAATTTATGATTCATAACATTTATTCAAATTAATGTACGGTCGTCATGTTTTAAAAAAATATGCGCATCTACTGCTATATAAAATAACCCATTGATATACTGTTGTACCCGAGAGCCGACCTGAGAGTAGTTCGGCCGAAAGCAACCGAGGAGTCTCATACACTAAGGCCAAGTTATGCTTTAGCGCTGCGACTCTCACTGAGGGGGGGGGGGCCGTTGCGAGGCGCAGTCGATTTCCTGGAGCAAGACGTAATGACCCTTCGCAAAAAAAACTGCCCACGTGACGTGAGAATGTCGCGTTCCTCTTCCGAACTCCAACCCTCCTCCCAATCTTTTCTCTGGGTGCCCTACCAACTGAATGCTTGCTCCGCTGGTAAATCATCATACTGTCGTTTGCTCCTGCCCCCCCGGGTACCCTACTAGCCTTGCTTCACCGGTAGCCTTACCCATACACCGGGGGCACTTCGACCGGAGCCTTTCTTCCCCGTTCCAGGGTCTGACGGAGTAGCCCCATGACCAATGAGGCTCCTCTAACACACAAGCAGATGGCTCTGTTGGATTCCGACTGAGGAGAACCCCCTAACCCTCACCCACGCGAAAAGGGATCGAGGAATCGTAGGTAAGGATAACAAACGAACAGCAGCAACAAGCCGCCGACCTTGCTATCCACCACCGCTCGTCACACGAGGTCCGTCATCACGTTATTACGTGCTTTTTAACTTAATTATAAGATAGTTTTAAGGTTAGTTTTTATTATTTTTGAATTATTATTGTAAAAGACGACAAGTTGAAAATCGTCGCAATTTTTTTATAGCATTAAAAAATAAATAACCTATAAGCAATTGCAGGCAATTGGGATAGACGGTTCATGTATTAATTTTTAATTTATTTTTTTAAAAAGAACGCTTGTTTTTAAGCGCAAGAGACTCTGCGTCATTGAGATTTGAGTTTTAGGGAAGACATAATACACTGATTTAAAAAGAAAACCGGGAATATTCCACTGCTGGCAACAGCATTTTCCGTCACTATTTAACTATAATTTCATGATTTTGGAATCACTAAAAAATGTTGACTTTTTTATTTATTAATAATTTGATACTCACTTAGATAGTTGACGTAAGCTTATACTTTGCTTGTAACACTAAGTAAACGGCTCGTATCATGTTAAATTAATACGTAAGAATAAGTTGGTATATGCTACATGTATAAAAGGTGAAAGCCTTGAAATATTGTGGGCCAACGCTGCACAGCAGACTTAAAATTGTTAAGATAGCAAACTTTGTCATTGCATTGTTAAAAAGCGAGTTCGATATCATTAGAGCATCCGTGCGAAGTCAATCATCCATCGAATCTTGGTATTACCGTTATTTTATACTTAAATCAAATTCATTACAATTCGAAACGATAAAATTTTCTGCAGTAATATTTTAGGTATCGATTGAATAAAGATAATTATTAATAACGGTTAAATAAAGGTAATAAAAGTATTATAGAGCGCATATATAATATATGCATGTACTTAAAAATTTCAAGAGTAAATATCTGTATTTAAGTACTTCAGAATCATTTCATTTACAATGCAAATTCTGTGATTACTTGGAAAAAATTTGATATCTTTAATCGCCATTCACAAACAAAGTTTTTGGACCTCATTTCCTTAACTGAACTGTTTCTTAGCTACTATAAGTATGTACATAAATTATGAGTAAGTTTTATTTGATGTCTTTCGTGATTATTGTTAAAAAAATTCAATCTAAAGTTTTTCACTGTTCAGATTTTTTTTAGATAAAGAGAAAAATCACAAACATAAGAAATCTTTTATTTTTATTAATTAAACATATTTTATTGTGTAAAACTTTTCTCAATTCATTAAAGTTGCAAGTGCAAAAAAGCAGTTTGTATCTATAAAATATTGAATGTTGATGAAAAATATATACTAACAGTCATCAAAAATGAATATTCAAATATCTGAAACGTATTTATACAAAATTATTATACATATAAGTTTTGAAATTGGTAATCGAAAAAATTTTCTTTAATTTTTCCTCAATAAATTATTATTGTGATTTATAAGGCATGGATTTGAAATATTTAAATTGTTTGTTCATTAATTTTTTATCGTTGTTATATTTTCATAGAAAAACCCTAAATTTATAAAGCAATTAAAATTTTTTTAATTTTATTAATCAGATTCTTTCAATTGATATCAATGGTCGTTAGTTCAACTGTTTTCACCAATACGATCAGGAACGAATTTGATTAAATTCAGATATTAGATTAAGGGAATACTCAATCTCAGGTGGAGGATAATCTTGTAAAAAACGTATTATAATATTTCGTACCTTCGGTACCCTCTCAAAGTTTTTGCTTTTCATGTAAACATCGATAACCTGCATCTACTTCTGCATAACACCTCTAAGGTTATGGAGTATTATTTCTTTACCTCTGTATTAGAAACAGTTGAGTTTAAGTACAAAAATCGCGAGTACGGGCCGGTAAATTGATGTGAACCAAATTTTTGAGAATAATATATATCCAAGCTATCGATGTAGCTTAGTTGAGTCGAGTAATTATACATAATTATTGTATAAGTATTGTGTAGAATAATAATTCAAGCCACCGTGTTCAGTGCATGCATTACTTGTACTAACATCTAATGATGAAATAAATTTAGTATGTACATAGTAATACGTAATAAGTTAATAATAAGTTAATGATAATAAAGTGGCACGAAGATTGTGTAAACAAAATAAGTTATATTACTGATCAAAACGTCCTTATTAGTAGGCGTCGCAAGTTAAATTACCTAAGGGTAATACCGATCCATAACTGTAAGAAAAACTTTTTAATTGTGTTGGTGATGGCCGAGTATATAGATGACAAGTAACCAAATTTTATTTTTGTACGTAGAGTGGTCAATGACCACGGGCTAGTAATTAAACATTATATGCTTTAGAAATATTTGCAGAGATTTTGATATATATTATTTAACTAAATTTATGTTTAAAGAAAATTAATTTTTATTAATATTTACCATTAATGTTTATAAAATACTCAAATAGATTAAATTTTCATTTGGGATTACGGTCGGGATCATAATACAAATCCCAAAGGCAAGTTTTTTTATTTGATCTATTTTATTTGTTTTTGTGCATATCATTTAAGAGGCGATCGGGTAGATGGACAAAAAGAACCAGCTCGATTTAACATTAAAGGAAGTAAATTTTCTTCTTGCTTATGATCTTATTTTACTTTCTTATTTTTTATTGCGAGAAACCTTTACAATTTCATTATTCATACTTTTTCAGATATGTACGGCTTACAACTAATGTAGTAATTTCTATAATCTAGTAAATTTCTCTAATCTAGTAATATCAATAAGTATTGTACATGTTTTATTGGCTGTTGCCCATATATTCTAAAATAAAATTAACAATAATATTAATTTTATAAATTCTCATACATATGTTAATACATTGCTCAAATGCTTTTATTCCCAAACAATGAAAATTAGCTATTGGAAAAATTTAGTATTTGAAAATGTACCTATACGTAGATGGATACTCACTAAATGCAAATAATCCGATTCAAGCCTTTTCTTCACCACGCAACACAACTGAAACATGTACATGCAACATATGGAGATTTCGGGACCAATGGTCATGCTATAAAATATCTCTAGCAATGAACTACTGTTTATTTTTAATGTTTTATCGTAGTATCTATTACTTATGGCTAACGTTACTTTATTTCATCTCTACTGAGAGGAGGTTGTTATTTTACATTTTGTTTGGGTCAATAAAAAAATTCTTCTTGTCGATTCAACTTAATAATTCCTTTTATGTTAACGAATTCCCTTCTTTGCTTCTAGAATTGCCTTATGTAAGATTATTAATGAGAAAAAAAAGTACTAAACTATTAGAGATTTACTAATATACAATACTGTTTACTCGAGTTTTTTAGCACCTGAATACTATTTACAATGATGCACGTTTATTTTGTATCCTTGGGTCTATGAATGGGATTAAACAGTATAAAAAAGAAAGAATAATTCACCATAAAAATTAATAATCATCTTTTATCTTATAAGTCTACTGCTATTTTGCGGAGAATATGAAGAAGTAACTTGACGTTCGCATCAAGTAATCGCATAAAGGATGTATAAGAAAATTCCAGTGCACTATATAGTAACTATAAATACGTGTGTATACAATGGAGGGATGAGATCGGCTTCAAAGGGAGTCGGGAAAACTTTGCACAGGTATCTACAGGTCAAATAAGTCTACCTTATATACCATAAGTATTTTACTGGCTTAAGGTCGCCGTATGATATATTAGAGACACTTTATTGGTGCGCAATCCCTCAAAGACAATTATTTCGAATTGGACTTGCAGTTTACTCTCATAACATTTATCCCTTCAATTCAACTTGCTCGAATTCACTAGTCAAGCTAAATGAAAGATGGCACAAAGTATTTACTACAGTTAGTAGAATAATTGGCAAAGGTCGTGCGACGTCGTTCATTCAGTGATGTTATCGATCAATGAGTAACCTGCTCTTTACGAATATGAACTTCATGAGCTCCTTTTTTCATTATATGTTTTAATGCAAAAAATCATATTTATTTTATGACACTACTCTTCTTTTCTATTTCGCTTATTACATTATTCAACAATCTATATTTATTATTTGATGATGAAGATCCATAATGGCTTGTGAACCACAATACTTTGAGATAGAAGCGATGAAGATGTTATAGTACCTAAGGTATAAGTTTTAACAAAGATACTGTGAAACTAAATTGGGGAAATTTTCAGTCAGTCTGAAAAAATAGTTGGGTGAATCGATTAGAAATTTTGGGCGGCCTTCATGACAAATGAATGGGAATACTTGGAGTACTAAGTAAATTAATGATTATAAGCACTTTGCTCAAATTGAATGACTTCGGATTCCTAGCTTTATTAGTTGTTTTTTATTAGTGATCCTTTTTACTAACGTATAAGAAATATTTATTCCCATGCTTGAATTTATTTTCAATAGAAATTGCCTTTCCCTATAAAAAATTATTCTCTTATGTAAGTTTTAAAAATAATATTTATTTTGCGAATGGTAGTTTGTTTTACTGATTAAATAACGTGTTTTAGTTTTGTGTATAATTAATAAAAAAATGTCTATCTACATTGAATTTTAGTTTATATTTACAATGTTTTAGTTTGCTATTATCTTGTAATAATTCGAACAGCGACCGACCGGATCATCGCGTTGGTCGGCAATGGTACGAAATTGGGGGTAGCAAAATGGTTTTTCAAAGCAGTTCACAATTACACGTAAAAGAGGCGTAACCACGAGTCGTCGGAAGCCCGGGCCAGTGGAGGTCAGAGCGCGGTCTCTGACCTCAGACTGTGCGGAGCTCCTGCAGGAGCTAGAAGTGCTAAAGGCCACTTAAATTAGCGAGCCTTCTTCTCTTCACCACCTACGTTGTGGCGGAGCCGAAAGCGATAGCTGCAGGAGGTGGTGGTGACGCAGACGACGACGAGGGCCCGAGGTGACGAAGGCTTGCGTCAGGAACAGGGAGGGTTCGTCGGGAACGGGGGACTCCTCCCCGCCCTCTGGAGGGGGGAGGGGACTCCTCCCTCGACAGGGAGCGATTCCGTACCGACACGTGAGTAAGGTCCTTTTTATCCGTAGTCTATTGAGGGTTCGAGGAATATAGTATGATTTTATAGGAAACGGCCCATCAGCTGGAGCCGAGCCCAGCTCAGGTGTCGTTCCACTATCTTACCTTGCGAGCCCCTACCAAATATTTACCTGTCACGATTGACAGCCACGTACATACAAGATTTGCGAAAACTGTATTATGACCAAGATATTAGTTTAAATTAATTTTATTAAAATTAATCATGACAATAATTGTACCAGTTATTAATGTCTTATCTCTTTTTTTATTATTAATTATTGTTTTATTATTTACTTTTTTTAAGGATTAAATATTTTTTCCGAACATATCACGACGGTTCTAGAGAAAATGTAGAAAGAACTATTTATTCTATTTCTTTTTTATTTATTTGGCAGATCCAGTTCACCTATACATCTTGCTCCTTTCACCCTATCCTCCTCTTCCTGCCAAACCCTAGAGCTGCTGAGCCAGTCTCAGCAAAATCCACCCCTTCTGTACCATGAATGTAAGCACCTACGACACAATCTATAGTTTACATTCTTCATTGAAATATTTTAAATTATTTAAATTTTTTAATTATATATTATTTTGTAAAAATCTCGTTAATTTTTCTAGAGTAGAATATTTAATGAATACGTTTTGATATGGAACGTTATTAATAAACATTATTAAATAGTGTTAGGTATTAAACTGTCTAATTTTTTTATCATTAACCAAATTTAAAGTATAATATTTAGAGATCTTTAAAAAATAGCCATTTCATTGTCAGCCATTAAATTTGATACATGAATATAATTTTTTTAGCAATGATAAACACTAATTTAAAAAAAAATATCAAAATTATTCAAATTTTGGCAATTTTTAAATTTATATTATTAAATTATGTACAAGATTATCAAGAAATGCAAATATTCAATTTATAAACATTTATTTTCACATTACCTAATAATCAATTTTTTTTAAATTTTCTCAAATTTTCAATTTAATTATAAAAAAGAATCGTGTAAGATGCTTTTTATATAATAATTTCGAGCTTTGTAATTACGTAGAATATTCTTTTAAAAATATAAAAATTGGACATATTTTCTATAATTTATTATTTACCAATTTGCTGGTCCATTTATATAACGTGGAAAAGTATTTGTAGCAACTTTTAAGAACCTTAAATTTGAGCGTCCACTCTGACAAGCGATGAAATCCGGTTTTAACGATGAAATCGTTAGCCATCAGTATGACGAGGCATTCATATCTTAATCACAACATAAGCGTTTAACGGAGGGAAATGTGAAAAAATGTTACTATGACTCTCGTAAAGCTCGTAAGTTGATGGCTTAGCCAGAGAGAGATGGCGTCCATCAACGACCAACAGGATAGCAATAGTTCAATGTAGAGCTTAACGATTATCAACGCTGCAAAGATCAATGAACTACGCATTATACACAAAATAGAATGGTTCCATAATTCCATTTCCAGAACTTTATAGAAAAAAAACAGAAAAAATACTACTATAATTATTAGCAGCACATATTTTAGAATTCATTTTTTATATTAGATGAACTTCCGTATCGTTAAGCGATTGTATTTAGAGAAAAAAATTTAATCAAACGTATATTTATATTTATTTAACTATTTACCGATTTCTTAATATTCCGTAAGTGTTGTCTACTAAACCTAAAATATATATTTATAATGAGAAAATACACTACTATTCTGTTTTCGACTGCTAAGGAAATGTTTATGAATTATTGATTTTAACAATGCATGTTTTGTCCTGCAGATCAAATTTTACGAATGCAAATTATAATATCTACACTTGTATATATTATTTTTTTTCATTATTATATTACTTTAATGTACTTATATAACTTTAATTACTTAACGAAAATTCTTATAAACCAGATATTGTTTTGATAAGAGTGAAAAGGGTTTTTTCTTTATCGGAATTTATAATATTGAATAAAGTATATTTTAATGAAATCCTTTGTCTAAAAAAAGCTAAAAAAGAAAAATTTACTACTTGTACCTATTTGCATATAAAAATGGTATATATTTAATTTTAAACTGTATTAGACAATATACTTTAAGTTTGAATACAGAAATCGTGTATAAAAAATTCTAAATGTTAATTTTTTATGTAGATACTTAGCAAAATATAAATTTTATTTTAGATCGATATAGATAAATTTTTCCTAATGTTACAATGAATAATCGAACTTGGAAATAAAATACGAACTTGTATAAATGTGCGAAATAAGTAATTGAAATTAGGAACGCATAAATCTAAGCGTCAGATGTTTCCTTTATATTATCTTTATATTTATCATGCAAATACATACACAGTAACCATTAGAAAATATGGTGTTTTTATTAACACACTTATTTGAAAATTCCTTGAATCTTTTTTCGTTGGCTTTTTTATCTCTAGTTTCTCTTTTTCACTCTCTTTCTATCTCTTTCTCTCTCTCTGCTTCTCTGTTTTTTGTATTTATTTCACGTAATTCACTTCATATATTTTAAAACTATTGAATGACATAAAAGGGGTTGTCATATCAAGAACAAGGTAGTATATAAATAAAAGACTTTACAAAATTTATTTACTGTAGATTTTTAATGAATGTTCGATTCTTTTTTTTTAATTGTTAAAGCCACTTATTCCTGCAATGTGAGAATTATGTCTTTAACTAGAAAAGCCAAAACACAGACCCAAAGATAACCAAACGGACAGAATACGAAAGAGATACAAATATATAATTAGATACACAGGTAGACGGGAGTGAAAGCGCCAAAGAGAGATTCTTTGAAATTGACCTAAATTCAACGTAGGTATTAATTATGATGAAAGAGTATTCCATTTACGCTAGGAATTTCATTACTGGAAACGCCTCATTAGCGTTCAAATTGAATAATGTCACTAATCAAATAGATTCTACATGCGCGTAAGCTTTTGGATTTTCACTCATTTCACTCTATCATACTAATGTACTCTATGTATGAGTGAATATCGTAATATATTTACTTCATATTTCTGACAAGCCTAAAATTACTAATATTTTACTTGCTCGAGAAGCAATTTTTACAATATCAATTCTAATATTTAATCTACTTAATTATTTGTTCCATAAGATATTGTTGCGAAGTAAATATCAGAGGTCCTAACAACTTTTTTTATTAATAATCTTCAGATTATAAGTATTTTTATTAGATAAGTTAATTTTTAAGAAGTGAAAATAAATATGATAAACGTAGCAAGTTAAAAAAAATTGTAATGCTGTAATGTAAAATTAAATGATCCTTTGTAAGTAAAATGTAGTACGGAATTTACAGCAAGATCTTCGTAAAAAACTACGTTTTTAGGATAATTCAATTAGTGCGGGGTTGTAACATCCAATATCTGTGGCATCGAAATGAAAAGGTAAAAAAAAACAACGACAAAAGAAGCTTTACCCAGTTACCACGACAAATTTGTCTCTATCGGAAAAATCGACGTAACAAGGACGAGAGTAATAGAAACAATAAAAGCGAGCTTTTCGACCAGACAATTGACGAGTTTCTCTTCTATTCCACTCTAAAAGTACCACTTGCCTTTACCAAGCTTCTCCCATTACGCCTATCTGCTCAAAGAGATTTACCCTCTATTTTCACAATCACCCTTAATTTTTGTGAAACACAATCACTTGCCAATTTGGCTGCAACCGGATGATCCTGTGTATTTGATGTATAAATGCCTGATTTTGTGACAGCAAACTTCTAAGATACATATTATATATTTCGTAGTTAGTTAACTTTGAAAGGCTTAACTCATAGATTCTATCCGCACTAGACTCTCTTATCATGTAAGTAAATGTAAGTGTATGTCTGTTTTTTATTTAATTTCATCGTAAATTTAAATAAGTACGGTATTAAAAAAAACTTAAGGGCTGTCAAAATTTCAAATCAGATTGATTAATGTACACATATACTTACGCTAATTTGTACTGTTGGAGACAGAGGAAAAAAGAGAACAGCTCCTTCTTGATGCTTAAAACCGTTGCTTCATCATTAATTGTCATTTTCGTCTTCGGCACAGGAAACAAAATTATAAGAATGAAAAGATAAAATATGTCGGGAGATATAATATGAAAGTTTCTAGTCTTCCGAAAAATCGTAACAAGGGAATGAGTTGACAATGAAACTAAAAATAAGTGATAACGACAAGAGGGCAAAATTGATGGGAAATGGGTAGATGAAACCAAAGAGTAGATAGGAAGCATAGAATGGTCGCCAATTTTTTTATCTTTCTATTTTCTTTATCTAATTTTTTCGGATAAAAATAATTTTATATTACTCGAAGTCTCTTTCTGTAATTTTTGTTAGATTTAAATGTTATATTACAAATTTATACACTATGTTTTTTGTTGGACTCCAGTTAAGATAATATTTCTTTTCATGAAATTGAACAAATATCTGTTTGTAAAAAAATTGAAGATCAATTAAACAGTTGGCTATAATGTGAGGTATAATTTTACACGGTCAAAAAATAGCTCAATACAAGTATCAACAATCTATTGGAAAAAGATGATTTTTAAATATACTTCTTGACATAAAGCACGAATATTTTTCTTTTAAATATTTCTGTAAAGAAAGGAAGAATTTTTTTAGAAAGTTTGATGAAAAATTTGGCCGTTAATATAACTAAAATATAATTATTGTTATATATCGGGTACTATGTTGATCATCTGTAATTGTAGTATTTAAAGTTCATACAGCTTAGTGTTTGATCACAGTTTAATTACAGTTTAAAAAAGTAAATCATTAAACGAAAAATTACAGTTTTGCGTAAGAAAAAAGCCAATTATTGCATAAAATATCACCATTAAAAGAAATAATTGTTAAATACAAAATTTAAAATGATTCTTCATTTTAATCCCATCATTATGTATCGTAATTTATAAGCTGAACGTGGAGCAACAGCAAATAAGAAGCTTATTTAACGAAATTTTCCATATTGTATTTCATACAAATTTTAATATAATTATTATTTAGTAGTGTGTAGTAGTATTTAGAAAAAAAGAAAAAGTATAAAATCGATTGTAAAAGAATAGTTCCATTTAACGTAAAAGATCACGACCGAATACATTGCTGAGATCGTGGAAAGCAAACGCGGCTTACTTTTATAGAAAAAACTTTGTAAAAGTTGTAAATAACCACGAAAAAACACAAAAACAAGAGTCAAAGTTTTCTATATTATGCAGCAGCTATGGAAATAGCACGAACGAGCGAAGTGTAAGGAAAGAGGTCAGCAACGCAAATACAGCGGTAGGTGAATGTGCTGTCAGTCTCGACATTATGGACTGTACTTGGAGAAAGAGGAGAGCTAGGAGATGTAAGGATGGTGACAAAGTGAAGAACTGAAGGAAATAGAAGGATCGAGGCGAAGAAGGGCTATCGGTCCATACATTGGAAACATTCGTACGTTTAATATTCAACGCGTGAAGATTGTAGCATGGTTCGATGTGTATCTACGTCTCTTTGTTTCCTGGCTCTTTTCAGAAAACTGCTTGGATCCTTCATTTATTTACTTTCATTGGTGAAAAACACAATACTTCATTCATATGGTTTTTCTCTGAAAATCTCTTATCTTCTATGGTTTATGGACTCGAAAGAATCATTTGATTATTGTTCTTAATCGCTTAATAATTATTATTATTATGATAATAATCAAACATATATACTAAATTATTTTGCAAATAAAATCAGCGAAATATAAATATAAATAAAACTAAAATTAAAACTAATAAATAATAAAATTACATCAATATTAATTAAATTGTTTAGTAAATTTAATTTAATTTATTTTAATATCTCAGCAAACTTTAACTTATTCACTAAAACTTACGCTACATTATAAGCATAATAAAATTAACAGCTTCATATCTTCTGAATAAAATATAGTTGATACCAGATTAATTATATTTATACGAATTATAATGTTTTTGTAAGTCTAGTTCTTTACAGATAACAGCTTAACAGGCACTTTTCTTCTCCAATAAAAAAAAACCAAACTTATTTCAGTCTTTTCTCTAAGAATCTTTTAACAATTTCCATCCTAATTCTTTAATTTATATAAATCTTATGACTCAATGAAATTGAAAAGAGAGAGGATTTAAAATAGTAATGTGTCTTTACTTCTCAACTAGAGTAAGTTTTATCAAAGATTTATTATTTATCAATAGAGATAACAGACGAATTGCGTTATTATTGCGTAGACTTGTAAAGCTAAGTACTCTGTATCGGTAACAATACGCAAAAACGCCATTGCTATTGATTAGGCATTTCATTGAATGCCTAATTCACTCTGATGTCCTAAAATCACACTTAAAGATCCAATAAACAATTCTCAAATATCAGATGGTTGATTAGAATACAGATAATATGTTAATCAAGAAAGGCAATAGATCCAACAACAACTAAGTAAGAAATTAATATACCGCGAATCCTATTAACAGTGAAAAATTAGATGTTGCTAGTAATTAAATGGAAGTTTTTGAGTATTATTAATTTACAAATCAATTAATTTATATCAGCCATTACTCTTACAAATACAAAAGTTTGAAAAGACATGGAATGAGTATTCCATAAAGCTGAGTAGCATTCATGATTCGCATTATTGCCTAACGACACATCGATCTAGATCTCAACCAATACGACCATCTGTGAACTCCAAATAGTTTCTTTATGCAATGCCTCCGTATTATACTTGGTGGTTAATTACATTTGCTGGAAAATGTCTTCTGTAGCCAACAAATTTTCTTGTCACAAATCGGCAGATTAGATCAGTTATAATTTTATAAGACACTTTCAAAGACATGTTTAGAGCGTCCACTGATTAGTATATAAAAAAGTTATTTTTACATTAAATTACTAAATTTACTTACATCGCGTAGCAAAAATACGTATAATAGAACAAAATGAAAAATCGGTATATTAGCGTTGAAAAAAAATTTAATTGTTTTAATTATAAAGTAAAAAACTAAAAAAATACTGAATCTAATTATTGAAATGAATGTTTTTTTTAGATATATTTTATTCATAAAATAAGTTACTACAAAAATTTGCGCGCTATAAAAAATTATTTTGAATTCGTGTCTTCAAAATTTATATAAATAAATTCTATCGTAGTGTATATGAAACACTGCACTTTCTCTTCACACACAGAACTTGTCTAACATTTCTTGAAATCACATTGATCGGGCTGATGCATATGTGTATCAAAAATAAATTATATAAATATATAAATGTAAATACGCATAATAATTATGTAAATAAAGTATAGTTTAATTGTTGAAAATTTTTTATGATTAAAAAAAATTAATTTTCATTTAAAATAAATATATTTTTCGTAATACTATATATTAAAGTATTTAAAATTATTAAAAAAAATAAAATGTTAATTTGTAAAAATAATCGACTTTACATGATTACCCACAAAATAATACGAAATAGTATTCAATTATTAATAATCGCAAATATTATTATTTGTTTAATTCAAAAAATTCTTTTCCAAAAATTAGATAATGAATATTACAATCAAAAGATAATATTTTTACTTAGTGTAATTTATATTTCAATGACTTTGCACACCTTGGAAATTTAAAATTTCATTGTTATTATATGGAAAGTTCAGTACAGATGAAAGCACGAACTAGTTTGAATCAGGAGATAAAACCAAGTGCGATTGGGTATTATAGGATCATTGGCGTACTGTTTTGTAAACGTTTTGTATTATACAAAATTTAGTCGCAGCTTTAACTCTATTTTTATGAGTCTGTAACTCACTAAATAAAGAACTTGCTTTGAATATACCTTACTAAGCATATCAATTTAATCATTTATAAATTCCTTGGAAATGAAATATTGGCAAAATTTATGTATTAGTACAGTAAGTAAAATATATTAACATAGCTGGAGGAAGATTTTGTTTTTAAATTTAAATGAAAGTAAGTAATAATTATTAAGTTAAAATTTAGTTAAAATTTGAATGATTAAACTAACATTTTTTTACCATTTATTGAATAAATATGGAGATTAAGCGAAAAAAGCGCTCATTTAAATCTTCAGATTTTTAATTTTTTATGTCTCTAAATTATTTAAAGAAGTAAAGATCCTATATTTTAGATACCAGCATTACATTTACCCTAACTACCTTACAACCTTAAATAATACATTTACGTTTATTTTATTGGGCAGTTTAGGTAAAATTATGAAACAATGAAACTCTCTATGTTAGAGAAAAAAGATAGAGGAAGAGAAAGAAGAGTAAACATACGCAAAGAGATATAAACACATAAATAAAAAATAAAAATTTTAAATAAAAAAACAATTATTGAGTGGAAAAATTATGCAACAAATTTTTTTATAAATTCATTTAGTATTTTATGATGAGCATTATTGTATGCTATATGTCTATCGTTAATATCATCATTTATCGGATTTATATGTATTCTAATTTTATTTTATTTTTTATGTTGGCTTATTCAAGAACAACAATGATTAATTAATTTTTAAAAATAAGTACTTGAATATTTAGATATTATTATTATAAAATAAGTTAAGAATAATGAAAAAAAACTTACTGTTGTCTATTATGCTTTTTGTTTGTATTTTTGATAGTTTGTTTTATTTCTGCTTCCTTAAACTCTATCTGTATCTGTTCATTACATTTTCGCTCTATCGCGTGCTATACGTTATTTGCCCTAAAGAACGATAAAGTACGAAGAAGATCTTAAGCTTTTTCTTAGACTTCTTTAAGTAGCTGAAACTCCTTAATACACTGAGCAAGTAAGTTGCGGATGTAGTATTAAGTAGAAGAAACGAAGAAAGGGTACAAAAGAAAGATAGAAAGGGGAAGAAAAGATATATAATGTGAGCGAGAGGAAAAGATGAAGGTGAAAGTTTTAAGATAGTTCTGAGGAAATAAGGGCTACAAGAGATTTCCATTACCTGCTCTATTTGGCTCGAGTAGAGGACTAGATGATCGTTCCTATCATTTTCCCGGCGCTATAACAACTTGGAAGCTTCATTAGTATCCATAACGTATATCAACCAAACTGTAGTTTAACATGTCAGATTTATTATTATAAATGCAATGAATTACAAATTAACGAAAATCTACCAGTAACACAATAAATACTTTTTTACATGAAAATTTTGCTTTGTCATTATAAAAAATATAAAATATTTTTCTTTTAAAAAAATTAAACTTGTTTTTTCTGTTTATTTTAAATGTTATACTGATATTTTTTATTTATATTAAAAATTTAATCCCGTTTTCTTAATTGGAACTTTTGAAATAATAACCTTTCAGATGATTTATATAATTATATTGTAATAAAATTATATTGTAATAAAGATTGTAAAAAAACCATTATATAATTATCATTTATATTTAATTTGACTTTTTAAATAAGAATAGTTTTTTAAACAAAACATCATACATTTTTATAGACAACACAGAATGTATGAATATTTAAAAATAAAGTGTAATAAAACATTAAATAAAATAATACAACTTAAAAATCACTTTTGGATTAAAAGATTGTTTTTAAACTAATTTTAACTAACTTTTATTCATTTTTATTAAAAAAATTAATATTTATCTAAGCTAAGCCGTGTCTCGTTAGACAAATAATAATTAATGGATTGCTTAAATATAAAAAGTAACAGTAATTAAAACAAATATATCTTTCAAAATGAAGTCATGATAGAATATTTGTGAGTTAAACAAGCCTGTGCACTTCTTACGATTACGATGAGAAAGGCAGAACGCTCTGAAGCGATCATTGAATTATATTATCTTTAACTAAAAAAAGTAAATTTCCATTAAAAAAACTGCCTATCTTCAGAAAGGAAATAGCGAGTGCGTACTTTTTTTCGTTTCGAGAACAATCACAGGTTCATACTCTATTTTTCGAGCAAAGTTCGACAATTTCGACTTATCGAAAACTTTATCACAGGCAAAGACAAGAAATCGTAGGCTTGAAATAAAAAAATGGATTCTTATTCCTTGCAAAAGATAAGAGAAGAAAAAATATTCTGTTCGCAAGTAGATAAAAGCTTCTAGCCAAGGCAAAGCAAACATGCACCTTACGGTCAATTTTAACCACTGATTTTTTTTGTACTATTGATTCTTAGGCTCCTGTCTTCGTTATTGATATTCTTTGGTTTAACGGTATAATTATTTTCAACATTACATAAATTATGATTGACTTAAAATTTGAATTCCTTGAGGAACTAATATTTTTGAAAATGAAAATAGTGAAATAAACTTTAAAATTCTGCTTCATTTGAATTATTGTTCCTTTACCTTTGCCAGCAAATTATTTTTTTTGCGCATTACTATTTGAATATTGATTTATTATTCTATCTATAAGAAGTATTTAGACAAATTTATTAATGAATCCATTTTTGAAAAAGAAAATTTTGCTAGAATAATCCTTTCTAAAAGTTAGTATAAAAGTTTGAATCATGTGAATTAAATCTATTATCATGGATGCAATGTTACAAACGTATTTGCATAAGAAAGTTATCGGCTTATATTTAAATGATTTCATTATAATAATTTATTCACGCGTTGCTTAGCTAACGTTGGTAAATTCATATTTTACTTTTTTTTTAAATTCTTAATTTATAAAACTTGAACTCTAAATAAGAATCAATTCTTAATAGACGAATAATTTATTTGCTTGTCTTTCATAATATTAAAATAATTTTAAAAATTTTAAAATGAATTTAATTTTACATAGAATTTTTTAATAGCACCTATAATATACTGATGAACATTATATAATATGTAATAAATATGATAAAACATTATCTTTTACTTTATTTTAATTTTATTTTACATATACGTACCGCATTATTCTTGTTATTAAACAAATTTTTTTTGTGAGGAACTAACAATGAACTATAATTAGAAATAATTTATTATTAAAATATTTCGATCACTTGATATTCACTTATCGAGTTTCAGAAAAAGGGATTTAATTTAAGTAAAGGCCTAATCTACATCATTCAAAAATTACGTAATTAATTTTAAACATGAAATTAATCATGATCATGATTCCGAAAGAATGTAATGCAGTTTGGAATTAAACATGTTGAACCACTGACGAATCTAAATCTTTCTTTAATTTCCCGGCACTTTAAAAATTAGAAATTGCTTTTAACTCCATTGTATTCTTCACCAATTGACTACTTTTTCACCACGCAACTATGTCGTTTTGGAAGCGAATCTCCTCAATTTCCTCTAACTTCATTGCTTTTCTTTCATTATCTAGTACTTTAGTTTCTCATAAATAAACGATAATCCCGTCCTTTTCTTATACTACGACGTTAAATGTTTCTTTATTATCTTGTCTTTCGTCGAAATGGAGATTAGATCAAATGTGCTTACTCTTTGCATCCGTTGATTGTCTAGCAACATAAATATTATTAAACCGAGAAGAAGCGATTAAAACGTGATTTCACAATAATCAATTTTTTTCTCTCATAATTGATATCGATTTCTAGTTAATTTACTCTATAAATTAGAAACTTTTTACATAACATCGAAATATACAGTTAATTCTAGAAATTTACGTTCTTCTTCATATATATTCCGAACCACATTATAGTTAAAAAAGTACAATATGCCTCAGCTCTGAAGTTTGCGCTTATTTCATTAGTCATAACGTTAGTGAATTATGCTGCATCAGCCAAATTAACTAAGCGTTTGAGCACGGGAAGAGACAATTTTTACAAAATCTGGAATTGAGATGATCATTTGTTTCTCTCTTCTTGCTCTCATTCTCTATTATATATGATCAACTAATTGTAGCTCAATATAGATCCTTTCACTAATTTTTCTAATGTCCTTTATTACAACAAATTTTCTTAAGCAAGTATTTTAATTGTAAAGGAAAAAAATCAATTAGCTGTGAAAAAAAAATTGTCGAGATTTTTTTTTGACAACAACAAATAACAACACCGTGAAAAAGTAAATAAGCTCACGCTAGTGAAGATCTTACGGCAAATCACTGTTTTAGGAATAATTGATAAAATTCGGATCCGATGAGACAGTCAATCTCACCTTGTCAATGGTCAACTCGAATTGGACTCCTGCCATATGCAGCCGTACAAACTTGTGCGTGTTCTGACTCGTAAAAATTGGTAGCTGGCTGATTTGAGGATAACGAGACCCGGTTGTTGGCGCTGGGTTCAAATACTCACTATTTAAGTAAGACGCCATTTCCGGATTCACGCAGCGTGATAATTACTTTACAGATGGAAAGGCGAACTAGGGCTGTAGGTATGGGGTTTTGTGGTAGAGCCAAACGATAAGAGGAGGAGTAGGTAGAAAGGCATGGCTGGTAATTGCGACCGCTAGGTTGTAAAAAGGATCTCCCGTGTATGGGTAATGGGCGCATACAGCATCGCAGTCATCAATCTTAACAAGTTATATATTAAACTTGCTATGTATTGCGAGTGCGAGTTTTGCTTCTCCTTGAAAAATTAGATTTACGTTAGCTAACTGAACTATCGATACCCAATAGCACTTTTATAGGCATTTAATCTTCGGGTTTATGTATATATGAGGGATGTACCACTTACATCTTGTATTCTATAAATTTGAAAGCTGTATTAAGCATTGTCAAAGATCAACAGTTTTGATGCATGGCTAAAAAGTTAAACAGCTGTTACTCACTGTTTTAACATACATTTGCGAGATTTTTTTTCACGCTTTTACCATACATCATAAATATTCTTTAATATTTTTTAATTTTTTTTTTATATAAGCATTTAAACTTTCATAAAAAAGTTTTTCATATTTATTCTTTATTATGGTTTTTCTTATGTACATTTATTTTTTATTATGTGCAGTTTGTAATGGCTCTTTTTTTAATTTTTAATTTTTTTTAAAAATAAATATGAAAAAATATACATTTATAATTTCATTTATTATTTTCATCTTATAGGCACTGAACATTTATTGTAAGGTTACCAATTAATAATTAGAGTATTTAATTAAAAAAAAACACATTTAATAATAACATGTTAGTTAAAACCAAATGCGATATTGTAATACTGTATTATTAGTTATTAAAATAACATGTATTGTTGCAATTGTAGGATGAGCTTTAATATAAAAACGTTACTTGTTATCTTTACTTTTACTTCTGCTTAATTATACAGGACGTACTTATTCTCTGTCATTTAATAAGATATAAAAGTTATGCTTTGACTATTTCTTTTTAATATTAGTATATGTACATACTTTTTCTTATTACGCTTTCGCACTGCAGATAAAGAATACCATATATCTTTATATAAGACTTCACCCGCTATCTGTATTTCTAAAAGTAATGTCTTTATTTTTCTTTGCACAATAAATTAAAATAAATGAGCTAAATTAAAATTACGTCTTAGCCGTAAATAAAATTAAAACAATTAATAAACGAAAGTTTGTCAAATCATTTAACTTTACTAAGTAAACGAGAATATAACTCAACTACGTATTTATCGTTAAACAGAATACAAAATATAATATAACTTATATTGATAATATGAAAAAATTTGAATTAATTATATATTAAAATTAAATTATCAGCCAATGCTTCATAGGTTACTGCTTATTAAATTCTACATATTTTTACTTATTATTTCTACTTATTAAAATTTCACTTCGAAAAATACTTGCTTTTCAGCTAAGTAGAGTTTAAGGCTGTATTATTGTTCAATTGTTATGAGAGGTAGCCTTACACAAATGAATTTTAAGTAAGTAAATAAACTAGTAATTAAAATGCAACCCATGATAAAAAATAACCAAATTTTAAATAAGTTAATTCAGCCATTTTTAAAAGATCTTTTAGATAAACCTGTCAAAACTATAACGAAACAATGTATATAAAGCAAATGCAACTGAAAGTAACTTATTTGATAGTGAAGTCTAGATTGGTGTTAATAAAGTAGAAAAAAAGAGTGGATAATTATTTAAAGTGCAGCACCTATCGGGTAAATTTTGATCTATTCAGCCCATGTGGACGTACGCCCAACATTAAATAATATTAGTGCTTGAGTACACTACTACGTATCACTGTAGGACACGGAAGATCGAAACCACGTTATCCTAAGAAAAATAAAATAGGAACATTACCATCATGAGTTGGAAGTCAATCAGTTAGACTAAATTGGCCTAGGCTACGTGGCCTCTGATTGACCGTGGTACCCTTTAGAATCAAAGCGAGAGCTTTAACAAGTATTATTAGTATTTGTCTATCGTTTCATCATATCCTGCGAGCATTGTCGACATTCTCTAATAAAGGTCTAATACGTGTGCACGTTGGATTTCTTAGACTATATTCATTATTTACTATAAGAAGCGCGCAACAATTTCAGCAATGAAAATTAAGACCAGGAATAGGCTTCGCTCGGTCCGGACAGTTAAATTTTGCAGCAGATGCGATTCACACACACGCAAAACATTCACATCAAGTATGCTCAGTTCTCTTCCGAAAAGACGAAATATATAAAATCTCATCATAATATAAAACAATCATGCGTAAACTCAGAACTCTGTATATGCAATTGATAGTTCCATTTATATTGATTTAATTTGTTCTAAATTCCGAAACTCCTTATAGAGACTAAATTTACCACCCAAGATTCACACCAAAATCAAGAAAGATTACTCAAACCTTTATTATAAGAGCTCATTAATACGTCTACATCCCGTCAATATAAATTTATAGTTCAGGGAAATATTCAGCTAAAATTCTTAACGTATCCTTTGCACAAGGTAACGTCAATATAATCGTTCTTTTGGTTTATCAAAAGTGAATAAAGAACATTTATTCACATTTATTTCTCTACACAATATCCACTCAGCGACTCACGTATCGCAAGATTATTATTCCCATACCTACCAGTCTCGTTAATTGACATTAGCAGCATTTAAATCTGTACCAATCGTAATGTTTTTAATGACGACTATCTCAAGTACCTTGTCTAACTAGTTAAATGCCAAAGCAATATTCTCAGTTAGTGAATAGACAACGAAACAAAATAAGCTCACTAAACTTATATGCACACATTCCACTTGTTCTTTCAAATAAACATAAACATTTGTAAATTATTCCGTTAGACACTGCAAATAGAGCCTTACACCTTGGTGATATGGAACACTCGAGTAACTAGAGAAAGCCCACAACTGACCTATACCTACTATTTAGATCTTGCAGTAGCAAAGCTGCAACATTTTTTAACGGTCAAGTCTCTGACAGAGGTAATACATAACTTAAGAAGCTTTTTTCGATTAAGTTGAAAAATACCTGATTTATGCACTGCTAAATTCATAATAACTTGTATGCTTATCTTTCTTTAGTCAGTGTAAGCTCTAGTTATTAATTTCACTTAATTTCTATAAATATATTTAGAGTATTGCTGAAAAAAGCGAATTTGACGAGAAGTTCATCATACATTCTAGAATTGTTACAATTCTTTAATACTATATAGTTACTATATACTTCGGATTATAATATTTGTAATAATTTCTTCTGGTTCTATATATATAATATTCTATATATATAATATATATATATTCTATATATATAATGGTTCTATATTTGTAATAAGTTCTTTCTGGAATAATCAGCGATATAATATCATATCACAGATGGAAGAATCAGCTGAAACCTCTCAACTCTGAATAATTAAAAATGTAAATTTGTTTTTGAAATAGTTACCTGCTATTTATAAATTTAAGCATGTTTTTTATAACAGTAATTTGAAATAATTTTGGAGCTAAAGTTTTATATAATCATTTATCTTTGGAGTCCTGACATCTCAAGTAGATCTTTAATTGTACAGACTTGAGTTATTTCTAAATGTTTCTAAAATCATCAGAGGCTATAATTTATGTTGCTTCTTCGTGGCTTGATAATGGCTGTACAGATATTGATGTTTGCGGATAGTATATGTCACATACATCACAAATAGTGGAGCGTATCTCCTCGTTTTATTTATGCACATTTAGTTTTTCAGAAACTTGCAGAACTTTTTCACTCCAGTTTGAATTCTCTCAGAATTTGTGTACAGCTTGTTATACTCCACTAATTTTGAAAACAAACTGTCTTACACTCATTTTATCACTTTCTCCTAGGACATGTTTATTAAACTCCAAAACGACAAATTGCTTAGCTTAAATGCGGACTTAATTTGAAACGTAGATATTCATAAAATGAGCGCTATGTTCTCATTCCATATCATCAATATTGGATTTCACTTTTTGTTTGGTTTTTCTTCCGCCAAGTTTATACAGTTTAAGGATATTTTTTATTCTTTAATTCGGCTTTTAATTTAACAGGATATAACTTCTTTCAACGATCTAACCACATCTTCTTTCAGATTCATGTATACCTGTGATTGTAAAGTCGGATATTTATCACTCAAACTAAAAGATGTCTAACTACACTTTCTTTACTGTCCTTATTAATCTTTTTTTTATTGCACCCAATAGACAATTTATTTAAGTAATAATACAATTCACATATAGTTAAGGCTCAAAGTTGATTGATAATTATTGCCACTCATAAGTTTTTAATTTGTTATTACTATTTAATCCAAATTTCAACTAATATGATTTTAATTAGCTAACATAATCCGAACTTTACTAATTTAATTATAGACTCTAGTTATAATACGTAATTTATATGTAATTTAGGTATATTTGCACATACGGTTATGAATGAAACGCCTTAAGATTAATCAATTTTAATGTTTTTTGCAATTATTATCCAATTTTAACATAAAACTGTTTAAAAACTTTATAAAAATACTAACTATGATTATTAAAAATTTAAGTATAATAAAATAAAATAAAAATAAATAAAAAGTATAATAAAAAATTTTTAAGTATAAT
Organism: Kradibia gibbosae; assembly: GCA_018907135.1. Taxonomy (NCBI): domain Eukaryota; kingdom Metazoa; phylum Arthropoda; class Insecta; order Hymenoptera; family Agaonidae; genus Kradibia; species Kradibia gibbosae. Next base: position 28,847,854 of record JACCHX010000001.1, on the reverse strand, counting down.
AGATGTACAAATTAAATTCAAGTTAAAAATTTGTGGTTTAAAATAAACCTAATAATTAATTTTGCTACTCTTAAATTTTAATAACTCACGTAATAGTTACTGAATTCGTTCAAAAATTTATAATTTCGAGTATCATTACAATGCAAATATAGTAATCAACTTTTTAAATTGCTTTACAATTAGTATTATTTAAAATTTTTACGAAACATTTTATCATGCATCCTTATGCTAAAGTGGTCCAAATTGATAAACAGTAATAGTAAAACAGAAATGTTGGCATCTCTTCATTGAATAGAACTTTTACGTATTAATACTCCTGGTTATCATCTTTTTCCATGCTATTCACGCACGCACTACGGCTGTCATGATTTTATTTTATCCCCATAACTGGAAGTACAATCTTTATATTCTTTGAAACTCATGTAAGTTTTTCGTAAAACTAGAAAATCATTTTTTTTTCTTTTAAAACTCTCGGGCTAAAGCAATCAGTAATCTTGTAATAAAGAACACGTTTTTCTAATTTAAAATTTTTTAAATATTTTATTCATATTTAGTAGTATTGATAATCAAGGAGCTTCTGCATTGCACTTTTACATAATTATTTTTATATTTTAATAATTATTCGAAGTAAAAAATTTTTACCAATAAAATATAAAAGTACTAGTATTTTATAGATCCGTATAGTTCGGGGTTCATTAATCAAATCCTTTACATCAATTGTTATATTCAATTAGACTTTATTAGAAAATTTGAATGTAATCAATTACAATTTATTTCTAATTTTTAATTTTCTTAACTAATTAATGACTTCATTATCTATTCGGGTCCGTAATTGCCAGAAAGCGATAATTTTAAATATATCATATATGTATGTAACTAAATTACCCTTAAATAAATCGTTTATCTTTAACAAACAAAATACTCTTAATCAATGTATGACAAAAAAATAAATAAAAGTATTTACACAGCTTATATTGTCAAATATTTTTTATTCTTATAAATTTTTTTATATTAATACATTTTTCATTATATTATTGGAATATTTATTAAATGTAGTTTTAGTGGGGGAAAGTACGCAAAATCAGTCAAATACTTGTTACAAATTAAATAGCTCTTCGACTGCTAGGACTCATTTACATACTTACATAAATTGACGCAAGGCGTTTACTAAAAAGACCATCTGAAATAACTCAAGGCTTTTATCAGGCTATTCGATAAAAATTACATTTTAAATATCACTGGCTTCTGATCCTAATATGATTAAATGACACGTTATAGATATGCATCAATCTATGTAACTTAATGCCATGTTATTATTGTCGACATATTGTGCATTTGTCCTCAAATTCACCAAATTCATGTACATATACATATAATTTACATTAAGATTGACACTAAATAAAAGATTCTACTTTAATTGTGATTGTATTTTTTATTTAAACGTTAGAATTTGAAAAATGATTCTGTTTTACGATTGCCTGATCCCTATTACTCATTCTCTTTTTGTTGCAAACCATCTTTTTTCTCTTTCTGATCTGATAAAACTAAAAGAACACAAAAATTTCTCAAACACACACCCACAAACACATATATATATAAATGCATGTATATATGTATATGTATAAAACACACTAAAGCAATATTATCGCTCTACACGACTGACCTTCTCGGTCGACTGGTGAAAGATATGATTTCTCTCATACTGAAGAAAAAAAGTATAAGAAGGTAGAGAGATAGCTAGATATTTATTGTATAACCATCTTCTATTCATCCTCTTAGAAAGAGCATCACGTAATAGAAGGCTTATTGTTTCCAGCGGGTTGGCATTGGTGGCGTGACAAGAATTCTTTGATCAAAAAGGAAGCAAAAGTTTTACTGTTTCTTTTATCCTTTTTCCACTTTCTCTTTCTTCCACTCTGTTCCTCTTTTCTATACTTTTACTTATTCTTTTTTCGTTTTTCAATTCCTTCTTAATTTGTTTTTCTTGCATGGCCAATATCAATATTTATCTATCATGGATATATTACTTAGGTTCGTCAAAACTAATGTATTTCTCTTGTCTTTTCTCTTCCACTTGACGGACCTAAATCCTAATAATTTAAAATATTTTCTTTTTTTGTCTAGTAAGCGAAACATTATTGGTTCCATCTTATAAAGTATAAAAAACTACTTTTAAACAAAAAATGAATATACCATAATATGAATAATATATATATATATATATATATATATATATATGTTATTACTATTACATTAACAAGATTTCAAAATAGGATTAAAGAGAGGTAAAGACAATTAAAGAAGAATGTTTCTATTTAGATTGTACATTATATGAACTTATTGCTTAATAATATATTTAATCAGGCACAGGAGATATCAAAGAAATTATACATCAAAAAATAAACTATACTTGGGCAACAGAATAAGAGAACCCGAGTGGGGCTTCGCCCGAACTGAGATTTCAATATCGCAGCCACAGTTATATAGTTACCATCTTAAAATAAAAGGCGTAAATTATTTTGTTAATTAAGTGTTCGAAAGCTGAGAGCCGGGGAATTGCACGGAATCAATCCTCAACTAGTGGAACGGCTGCCAGAGCCAAAGTTGGCTTCTCACGTTGGAAAACTTAGATGAAGGCTAGCATGCTGTCTCGTTCGCTTGGCCTAATGTAAGAGCAGCAGTGTCTTGTAGTTATTTTCTAAGCGATTCGGCTGGAAATTCCAATTCTGGTAAGGCTCGCACCTATGCCAAAACTCCACATGATGAAAACGAGGCACGCCATCGAGCTTACGAAAGTTTGTAAGGGCATAGAGAATGAGTGGGTGAAAGATAGTACACGATAGGAAACTTCACTTGGATTGCTGTTACCACCTGGTAATATATGGTTACAAGCGATAAAATTTTCGGAAAACTGACAAAAAGTGCATTACCACCTATTGAGACCTTCCTTTAAACTTATAAAAATACTGCATAAATATATTTTACCCTTTACCTAATGTGAGAAAATCATGACAATTATGTAGTTTTCATCGACTATATTGCATTTTATTTTCGTTATCGAACTGATAATTGAACTGGATGATTTTTATTTGAGTAGTATTGCTTTATTAAACTCTAATTTTTTCATAAATAATTTGATAAATATGAATTCAGTTATTTTTTTTTTACTAATTTTAATTTTAAAACCTCTATATAAATATTGTAAACTCACATTAAAAAAATATAAAATTTACCTTTAAATGCACTTATGTTAATTAATCTACAAAGCTTAAAAATAATCATTTTAAAATTTTGGTCATGCTAAAATATCTACGTCATAAAGAAGAAAGTCAAGGAAGAAATTAAAAGTGCAAATAAGTCTGCACATTAGCGAAGATAAAACGATGTGCAGAATAAAAGCATTTCATAGAAATACAAAAGTGTGTGATTGAGGAATGCATCATGGTGTGGAAAGATAGATAAAAATTTAAAGACAAATAAAAAAATAATATATACATATCTGTATAGTATATTTTATAGCTGTACTATATCGAGATGGAGAAAAGTATTTTAAGAAATATTTAAATTACTTGTGCACTAAATGCAAGACAATGACAAACTCCTAGGCCTAGAAATAAGTTTATATCTTCGATGTTTACTTGTTTAACTGATGGACAAATACAGCATCGTACTTGTTCCATATTATCAAGGTAAAATGGCGTCGCGGTAATCGGACACATAAGCCATATCTGAACCGAATACTCATACCTTGGATATATATCTTACAGTCACCATCTTTATGAGTACTAGGGGACGTTTGTTATCGAGCATGAATCTGCCGTAGAGCTAGCCGAAAGAAAGAAAAAATACATACAGAAATAAAGAGATAAGAGAGATAGAGAGAGAAGGGAGAGTGAAAAGAAACAAAGAACCTTTACGCGTTTTGACTGAAAGATAAAAAAATCAAGGCTGCTATTATAGGCTTATATATATAAAAGAAAAAAGGAAAGGATAAAGTATTTTCTAGAGATCAAGCTTTCGTCTAAGTTATAACTGAAATCTCGTTTAAGCAATCCTTCTGGATTCTAAGAAAATCATTCTAAACTTATAATATTATCAATAAAGAGATTTAAATACTTTTTTACAAATATAAAATACATTTCTTAAATTCTCATTATATTTTTTTTTAATCATCAGAAATTATTTTGCAAAATAATTTTAATATAGTAATAATTTAATCAAAAGTACTAATTTTCTTTAATCCTCTTCTATCAATGCAATCTAGAAATGTAAACTTAATTGATTATACAAACATACTAATTTATAAGGAAAATATAATTTAAAATTAGTTACAAATTTAATCAATAGCAATTACTTAACTGAATACTTACTTTTAAAAGTGAGTTAAGCTTAAAAGATGCGTATTTTTTTAATAATTCTTCCCTTACAAAGTATTTAGTAAATACTAATAAGAAGTTATGATAGAAGTTAATAAATTTAATATTTTTCTTTAAATAAACTAAGACATTTAAAACTTCAAAGAAGAATTTAAATGAAATAATGTTTACATTTTTTTCAAAATATTATGTACTTTATTATTGCATACCAAAGAGCAATTATCTTATTGAAATTATTAATAAAGATGATTGTAAAATCTAACTAAATGTGAAAACTGTCTAGCCAACTTTGAAATCGATATAAAGCATTAATTTGTTTATGCAATGCATAATGCGCAACTTTTTTTAAACGATGGGCTGAATTTAAATAATTTACGTTTTTTCCACGCCCAAAACCTTATTTGAATTACCAAAGTTTAATGATAAAGGATAAATAAGGGCGACTATTGGTAAGGTATTATATTACATAAATCGAAGGAAAACCGGCCTGTTACCAGGAGAAAAATCGCTCATTGATCGTCCTATCACACATTATATAAAAATACGAAAACAATGAATAAATTATTAAATATTTTTCCTCGGAAAGTCTTACTCACATACGAGAATGAGTCACGTAATTAACAAAATATTCATCCGCATTGGAGATAGCTGAATAATGAGAGCAGAAGTAAAAATGATATGCAACGAATGCTTTAAGTAGCAGGTGTTGCGACTGCAGCCGTACGTATAGTCAGACGTGCGCATTGGCGTAGACAGACAGACGTAAGAATACAGAAAAAAGTACTTGCGGGTGATAGTCATGACCGTGCTTTACAATACAAGCATAATCCTTAAATTGTTATATTTTTATCAGCATTATAGGACGTTATGTCTTTTCTTTTTTTTTTTTTTAAACGATTGTTTATGTTATTTTTTACATCTATATTTAATAAAAATCTTTATCTTCAATTCAGAGCTCTCCATACATCAAGAGAAAAAATCAATACGATTCACACTTTCTAAATAATTTAGAATACCATTTAAGGTTACGAATTTGTCAAGAATATACAAAATTGTTAATATATTCATTCGGAAAAAGATTTTAAAATATTAACACCGATTATTATCTCTTTGTTTTTATTGCAATAAATTGCATTGAAAAAAGTCATCGAATATCGTATGTGATTTTCAAAATTAAAGCTAGTCCACTAACAATCTTACATTACCTTAGTAGTCACATTGTAGAACCAGATAATCGTAGCCATATCAAGAAATAAATAGAAAAGAGTAGATAAGTTTCAAAGTATTGCAGGGGCTTGTCTGGGCGGCAGATACTAATGCACATAAAACCGAAGAGTCCAGAGCCAAGTTGTGCGGCTTCTCGGTACCGTCTAACCCATGGATTATCGGCTTACCCGCTTCTACCATCGCACTACAATCACAGTGCTTGCGCTGTTACTGATTTTCACTTTTCTTTGTCTTTGAATATCGAAAGTACGGGATTCGAGCATCATCCCTATCTACTATGCTTGCGATCGGCAAACATAACAATGAACACCCTTGGCTATAATCCTCAACGACTGAATATTTTAAGCGTTGCCTATACATATACTTTTTTTTTCATTTATTTTGACAATTTGTATCTTCAACTATTCATGAATTATGTAACTTTCTACATTTTTTAACATTATTACAATAGAAATAATGAGAGATATACACATATTTTCATAGACTATCATATGTATGATTATAGTCTAAGTGTCAGTTTGCAAATACTATTCTAATATTGTTACCAAAATTATGAAATACATTACTTCAGAATATAGCGGAAATTTTTCTTTCAATTATACACTTTATTTAAGAATATAGAGACATTTTAATTTAGAATGTTCAAAAAAATTATATAATAGATATGTAATGCCTCAAAATATTATAATTAAGTAATTATATTTAATTGCTGTATTTTATTTTTTTTATTTTCTATAAATGCTTGTTATTATTATCAATTTTTTATTTAATTATGATACTGTTCTGTAAAATTCTTAAATTCATACATACTACCATTTATTTAAAAACTTCGAAATATATTTAGTATATATTTATATACATATATATATATATATATAGATATATATATAGATATAGATATAGATATAGATATAGATAGATATATATAGATATAGATATATATATATATATAGATATAAATATATATATTTATATATATTTATATATAGATTTAGTACAAAAGTAAGTCAACCGTTATATTCTTATAAGTTTTATAAATAATTTATGTTCTCGTTCGTTGTTCAAAACGTTAATTTTGTTACATACTATTTTGAAAACTTACATAATATTCGACACGGAATGAATTTCTTATATATCACACTCGTCATATCCGAACTAGATCAATTATTCATGAAATATATAGATATATATATACGTACATATAATTTAAAAAAATATAATATCCTACATTATTCTCCATCTTTTAAATCATGCCTTTTTTAATAATGCTTTGGTCGCCTAATTTTACATGCGTAACAGATATAGGGTATAGTTACACCATATATATACATAGCAAATATTATGCATTAGCTAAAGTGAAAAGCGTTTAAAACAACGATGATCAGGAGAATTGTTCAACTTTATTTACTGCGTAACGTCAATAGTATTAGCATCATCGGTGTGGCTCTTGTCTTCATGGATTTCATACTAAAATGCTTCTTGATACAATTTCCTATCAAGATCAGAATATCTCAGTAAAACTCAATAGCTATAGAACTGCTGTTATCGAAGAAGAATAAGAAAGGAAGAAGGCATAGAGAAGAAAGGAATTGACGATGACAAAGAATGTGTCATAACGATATTGCATGTAGTGGCAAGGATCTCATTTTTCTTCTTCATTCGTATTGAATATGTAGATACAAATACATGTGAGTTCGCGTTCGTAAAGTTCGTTTTCAAAATACGTAAATCAAAAAAGTATAGAGCAAAGTCTTTGGCGGTAATTTTGTACATGAATGTCTGTAAAAGAAAATCCCTTTGTGGGTAGTAACTGTAAAACCGGTTTTAACGGACCTGTATTTTCTTAACATTTTGCGTACCTATCTCTATTTTACATTCTCTTTATTTTTACTAACCGCTTTCTATACAATTTTACTATTATGGCGCTCTCAACTCTATATATCATTAACATTACAAATACTGAAAATATCCCTTTCGAAATATGCAATTACGCCTTCATTGAGAGAAAAGCGAATTTTTGTAATAAAGAAATTCTCATCATTATTACTTTCAACCTTTTTTCATACCAAGATATTTCAGATTATTCCTATGCTATATTTTACTCGCTATGAAGAAATGTTTCTATAAATTTTAATTTTAAACTAATATGGGTATACTCGGCTTTCTTATTCAATATAGTCAGTTAAATATTCGTGCCTTATTTATTTGTTTCTATTAATTAAGTTCATTATATCTATTTTTTCATATTTTTTTTAAATATAACGAGGTATTTTATCATAACAATGTTGAAAAGAAGTTGAAAAGAAGTTTAAAAGGAATTGTATAAACAAGAAGTCAAGAACTTAAGAAATTAAAAATTCTATGGTTAATAAAAAATACAGATTTTTTATTTATATACTTAAAGAATTGTTTTCAAATGATTTTTAAACCCCAAAAAATCGACTTTATGCCAAAAAAGAAACAAAGATAATTAATCCAGAATGTATAGCTGCAAGTGTTAACATGAATTAAGTGCTATAAGAGCAGCATGAGATTTATCAGAAACATCACGACTGAAAATTACTTTGAATATTCGCAATTCTGGATGTTTAAAAAAGTCGAAATAAATACATAAATAAAAAAGAGGATATTGAGGAAAAGGTGAAGTAAAAAATGAAGAAACATGGTTGAAGATGAAAAAGCTGTCGATAAAAGAGGTTGTATCCGAAGAAAAGTGACTCAAAAGAGGGACAGCGAAAATAAAAGGTATAAAGTGGTCAATTTAGGTGGTTGATAAAAACAAAAAATCGCATTGAGTAAGGTTTATGTATCATTTGTATTATATTATCTCACACTATTTATTTATACCACGCACTTTTTCTCGTTTGCTGTCTCACGTACTTTCTTAAAACTAAAAAACTCTACTTAATAATAACTTAATGACTAATTTATTTAAAATTCGTAACTATCCTAAAATTAAAGACTATCTTTCTAATCTCACGTCATGAGATTAGGACCGCGCGTGGCATTGGGCGGCTGACGAGGTGTGGTACGCTGTTAGCAGCGTCGGGTGATTCATTTCGCTACTCCCTTTCCACTGACCAGGCGATCCCCAGTCAGACTAGTTCCTTTTCAAAGGCGAGGTAACAGGGTGGCGGTCTTCTACCTAGAGTCCAACGTTAGCAATATTACAAAAAGCAGCTCCCCCCATTCGGTCCTGGAGTAGGCTCGGGGACTCGGTTTAGGGAGGCGGGCGAACCTGCAAGACCCTCGTATGGACAACAGCATTGCTACCCGCATGGAGAACGATTTCTTGTACGAGCGGGATTTCTTACGAGATTCGTTAATCGACACCCCCGTACACGGGGGACCGTGAACGGAAGAGCACCAGTTATAATGGATAACGGTCCCTCGAAGCCTTCCGACAGAAGAGGGGTGAGTTCGCCGAGGAAGGTTGTAATCCGAAAGTTATACCGGGCTACAGTGATAGGCTATCAAATGAGGAGGATCGGAGGAGAGTTGAAGTTTTGAAGAGGAACTAGCTTTTTCATCTCTTACGGCTCTTTTTATTACCATGAAGGCGGCGGTCGCTCGTTACAGGAATGCCGGTGGTTCGGTGTACGAATCTCCAAAATTCATTTGACGCCAAGCTCGGAAAATGCCCAATTTGGTCGATCCCGCGGTAAAGGCCTACGTTAGTGGTGGGGTACGATCGCATCGATGGAATACCGAAGACTGCATTGTTAAGGCGTGAATTAGCCTCAACGTATACGAGCGGTTGGCTGCTTTCTGTCGAACTCAGTGGAGCTCGGCTCTAGTGCGCCGCGGCGCACTCAATTTAGTCAAACACGATTCTAGCAATATTGTTATGTTATTCATACCGACAGTCATACCACGTAAATGAAAACGGTTTGTCAGTACAAAAAGCCAGCTTTACATAAAGCGATTGGTTCTTAAGTCTAAGTGAACGGAAGGAAGACACGTATACCATAAACATATCACCACTTCGTACTCTTCTTCTGTAAAACAATCAAAAGTTGAATATTGTTAGTCGCTTACCACATTTAGAAGCAGCTTTAGGAAAATTTAGAATATAGACAACATATGAGGGAAGAATATCAGCGAAGATTTTACTGCTATATCAAAGATCTTGTATTCTTTATGATGATAAAGAATGAGTGATGTACGGCATAGGCGTGAAAGAGGCAGTTAATTGCTCACGTTTGTACGTAACGATGCTTGTAACGATACGATGTGTACCCAGAATAATACATAAATAAATATATATATATATATATATGTATATTTATTTATTTATATTATTGCTGTTAATGCTATTAACGTGCTGCTGGGTGTTTAAGTAAAAATAATTATTATGCTTATTATTTATTTTACTCTTTTCTTTGACTGTAATAAATAAAATAATATTGCACGCTTAAGGGGAGAATATAATTGCTAAATAGTCACTACAATTAAACAATATGAGCTTTCAAACGAATATGCTGGAAAATTCAAGTATGTATACAAATCGTAATTAGTTTTACTATTTTTCAAGAGATCATATATATATATATATACTAAAAATATATTAAAAATTTTGTCTTTACCTGTCCTTAAATTAATACACCTCATATAACATACAACCTCATAAAACAATGAATTTTGTTGATTAACACATGATTTATATCCAGTTGACAGGATTATACTTTTCACATCAATATATATCCTATAGCATATCTATGAATATAATTTTACGTATTTTTATGCATCAACTCTAGTTATAACTTTGTATAAAATATATAGATTTAAACTATTACTAGTTCTGGTATACTTATAAAAAAGACACATTTTTGGAGATAGTCCTAATGTTTTATCAAAGTCTAAAATACACAAAACAGTCTTCTAATTTTTCACTATAATCCATAGTTTTTATATAAAATTGATCAGACATTTCACAACTCAGATTTTTCGTTGTTACAATTAAGAAGCCTTTCATTGAAACAATGAAATGTATGATTGCATAATTATAATAAAAATTGTTGTCAAAATAATATCCAGAGAATTTAGTGGTTCATTCTTTTTGAAATCATTGTAAAAAGTAACACAGTTCTATGATTGTATATAAATCAATTATACATTAAATTAAACTTTACATTAAAACTTTTCTAGACGAACGTTTTAAAAAGTCTATTTATGCCATGAAAAAGATGTTTTTGTTAATAAATATTTGCTAAGTTGAACGAAGTTTGTTATTACCTTGTCTTTAATTTTTTTTCCTGATTGAACCAAATTAACAAAAGGTCACCCCTTTAGTAGATTGTACAATAGGTTTTATGAAAATTATATAATTACAACATGTAGAGGATGTAAGTACTAAGAAGATGAACGAAATTAAAGTGTAAATTTCTGGGACTAAAATAGAAATGAAATGAGAGGAATAAATAGCGCAGTCGACTAGAATAAGAATATACGAGTACCGGACAAACCCCGAAAAGGCTCGAAATCTGTTCGTAAATTTTAGACCTTACTAGTTTTAGTCGAGTCGTACTCCCGACATATTCGCATCCGTTTCCGTTTCCGCCCCTTTCTATGTTACCATATATCTATATTCCTTTACTTTACTCTTTTTCTTACGTTTAATGTTCTCTTTCCTTTCCCGTTCACTTCTCTCACTCCTCAATGACCTTTTCCTTTAAAAAGATTTTGCACCGTTTAACGAAGAAAACACCAAAAAGAAAGAAAAGATAAAAAAAAAAATTTCCCATTTCATCTTCTTACTTCATTTAAAAAAAATTTTTTTCGAATGTTTTAGATATTTCGTTTTAATCTACATAAATATTCGGGCATTATAAAAAGCGAAATTACATATTTATATAATAGTACAAAAATGAAAAATTTAACATAGCTGTGACAAAATATTCTTTTAAAATGTAAAGATTTATATGAATATGTATTAATTGTCGATGCTAAAGAATTTTAAAAACTTAAAAACAGCAACTATTGTAAAATACATGCCAGGGAAAATTATATTAGAAAAATATTTCATGTAACATCATTATGAAAAATTTTTTCTAAGAAAAGCTGTTGTACTTGATATTATTAAAATTATATTTATTTCTTAAAACATTGAAGCAGTGAAATTGTTACACCAATTATATTATAATTATGAACACATGAGTGTTCATATTATTCAAAATTACAAATTTTTGCAATTTTTTATTAATTAGTAAATAACTTTAATATACGATATAAATATTTCTATTCTTTCAGTTAGATTCAGATAAAAAACCAAAAGTTTTAAAAAAATTTAATTTAATAGCAAGTGTTAAAAATAATTTTTAAACAGAATAATTTATTTATACCAAAAGTGTATATGTATTATAATTATTTTACTACATAATAAAAAATTTAAAGATGAATTAAAAATTTTTCACTTATGTTTACTTAGCTATAATTATTTAATTTAAATAACAAAACAAACGAATGAATATTCTATATTTAATTTCAACAAGGAAAAGTAAAATTAATTCAAAATTCCTGTCTGATAATCCTTCAGATATATATAAAAAATCTATGAAACCTATAAAAATCAGTTTCAATAGATTCAATTTATTGATATTTTTAAATAGATATTGAAGATATAGTATTTAAATGTACGGTCGGATAAATATCTTACAAACGTAAATTATATATAATATTGGTATATGTCAATTGGCTAAAAAATAAATTACTAATATAATAGGATATAATTTATATTGTAATTAAATGAATGACGGATTCATTTATTCTTAAATCTAAAGAAACACGTTTATAATATTAAAAACTTAAAAAATTATTAAAAGAAATATAAAAAAAAAATTTACTAAAATTTGATCTGAATTTTATTTATATTTTTTTAAGATACTGTAAATTGTATATAATAATATTTTCTCAAATAATATAATACTTTTATATTTAATGATATCAGACAATAATTTTAAAACGGGTGCACAAATGTACATAGAAATAAGTAAAAAAAGAGTTCTAGTCTGCTTATCTCTATGGATGACATGATGATTGCACGTTAACCATGATTGATTGTATGTTGGTAGCAAGATATAGCGCTGTAGTGCGCTGGGTTCAGGTGGCAACTATCCGATCAGTATTTCCTGTTGCAGGACCACCACAAATCGCCAGGGCAGTTCTTCAAGGTACGGCTGAGTTACCATGCGACATCCGACCGCCAGCGCTGAACGACTCTTACATTCTTGTTGTCTGGTACAAGCAGGACGTTAAGCCCATTTATAGGTCAGTTCACATTAAATTTAATATCAGATTATTGTTCAAAAGTTAATATTCAATAGATTATACCACAAGTGAAAAATCCTGTTCAAATTTATAATGTATAATTCAAGCGATTTCTACGGTAAATTCATTATTTATCTGTTTACAGTTAATCTTTATTCCTAAGTATAGTTTTAAGCATTAATAAAAACATGATTGCTTGATCGATGTCGATAATAATCGTATTGTCTTCCATGTACCAAAATTATAAAGGTGACAAACTCCAATCTTTATTTAACTTTTTAAAAATATCAATTTCTTAATTATTATAATTTATTATTATTAAAATTAACAGTTTTTTTAGTAACATTTTACATTTTATAACAACTATTGTATTCATTTTATAGAATATAAAAACCTCTTATAAAATTAACAAAATTAATAAGATACTTACAGAAAATCAATAAATTAAATTAAATTGTACTTTAAATTCCTATTAAAGAAAAAAAATATAAAGCTTAATAAAAAAAAATATTATATTTTCTTTTGTATTTATTAGTTTTTGACCTAGAAGTTGTGTTATCTTTTTCTTTTTACTATATAAGAAATTGTAAATTTTAAGAATATTTTTATTAATGTTAACGTACTCCAAAGTGTATAATGTAGCATTCAGCAAATTCATCGTCCTCTATGTCAAATATCAATCTTGAACATACTATCAAAGTATCTCAAGCCTCTTGCCATATAACACTTATACGTCGAATTAACAGATAGCCTCTGGGTAAAAAAAATGAGAGTAGAGCAGTTATAAACGAGACCATAATAATAACGATTTTGCGTGACTTAATGGTGGGGAGAAAGAGGCAAAGAAAGCTTCTCGCGCAATAAGACTAAATAATGGGCTAATGAAAACCCAAAAATAAAATATCTAAACAAACAAAGCCTAATCATATACATATAACGAGGAAAAGATACTATCCGCACAAGTTTTTATGTATTTAATTATTTAATATGTACAAAATTCAGCCAATGTCAAGTATTTCACGAACTGACAGGGAAGTCATTGTCTTTATCATTTCCTTATGTTACAAAAAGCTTTGTTGGACGAACAAAAAACTGAACTTTATTTTCCTCATGTTCTTCATTTCTTTCAATCGATATGACTTATTAAATTTATCTTTTTTTAATTAAATAGTCAATTATATATTGGATTTATTATTTAATGAGTTATATTTAAAACATTTTAAAATAATTGAATTATGTGCTATAAAACTTTGCACATTATAAAAAAATAATTTATTAGTCCACTGCATCTTATTCTTAATTCTTATAAAAAGAAAATATTTACTTGTTTACTTAATTAAACTGTTGATTATTACAAAATTGAAGTGTTCATAGAAGATATATTATATAATATCACGAATAAAAAATATATTTATTAAATTTTAATGATGAATTAATATTTTCATTTTTTTTAAATGGTGACTCACATAATAGTAGATGATTATTTAAACTACTGAATATTACTGAAGAAGTGATTTTGCATTGAGATTTATGTTTTAATATTGAAAATTTAATATTGAAACTTGAAAAATTCATGCTATTGTTTTATAATAATTTGATTAATATTATAAATAATCATTGATTTAGAAAAAATTTTTGTTGAAATAATAATTTACATCAATTTGTAATCGTATACTGCAAATATTTTTTTATTTAAACACATTACTTTTATTATACAAGTAGGTGTTCTTTATTAAGTTTTATTTAAAATTTTATTTGTTTATTTAAAAACAATATAGAGTTCCCTTGATAAGTTACTCAATAAAAAATATAAATGTCTTGCTGCAGCTAATCTCCTACCGTGCTACAGCCAATTTGATCTACTCGTTTCGAATAATTCGATAATTCGTGAAACAATTCGAGGTAGTGAAAATTGTGAGAAATATATGCGCCTGTACAAGAGGTAAAAATATTTTCCCAAGGTGAATTTTCGTAGCCCCTGGCTGGGATCAGAGCGATTGTTATGCTAAACACGCGGTCTACATAATTTCTGTAGGATCAACACGAAAACCCAAGGTAGAATGCATTTGAGGGCGGAGTTCACAACTGAAAGAAAAAGAAAGGGAGATTTTTTTAAAACCTAGCAATGGATCAAGAACATGAATAAAACGATATAAAAAAAATTAAGAATTTATAAAGATGGGATAGTAAATAGCAAAGTAACTTGCCATTTCGTCAAGCAAAAGTTGTTACAACTTCAAGGCACATGACCCTATTGCATAAATACATTCACGTGCCCTCGTGTAGAGAAATAGACTTTAAACACACTACTTCATTCTCTCTTTCTAAAGTAGCCGCTTTTCGTTTTCTCTCTTTCGCTTTCTTCCATGCATATTTATTGAGAGGAATACTACGCCAACAAAATAAAATAATTTCCCTAAAACAGTAAAATGTCAGCTAACTAATCGTGTACTAAACTTAAACAAATTTCACCCTCTTTCGCACTTTTTTACACATATTTACATGCTAAAATTTACATGTTAAAATTTTACACTTAAAAATTAGCAACCATAAAATAAACTTTGCCTATATGATATTTTAACAGAATAGAAAAGATAAATATTTATTGATAAATATTTGTTTCACAACTAATTCTCTCCCTGCATTAATACATTAATTTATTTTATTTTTACAATATTGTTTTAATACTCTGTAATAAAATATATATCATAATAGTAGAAAATTAAAATTAATATTTTCTGGATGTTTTAAATTTTCATCGAAAGATTTTTTTCTGTAGAATTATTGGGCAAATTTCAAGTTGTGTTATACATAAAATAACTTTAGGTAAAGCTATTTTATGTATTTTTATTATATCCTTGTTTTAGAAAATCGTATTAGTTACAAGACAAAAAATACGATTCTAACAAAATTGTAATTTTTACCTAACCTCGTTTGTTTTCTCTTATCTTACTGTTCTTATGTAATTTTTTCCCCCATATTTTTTTGTTTCTTTTTTTCAATTTATTCTTCGACGGATATATAAATTACACCCCGATAACCTTTGAATATTTAATTGCCTATTACAGTAATTTATTTATTTTTTTTTATAAATTAATAATAAATTTTAATTACGGACTGTATTTAATAAATAAGATGTAAAACCAAAAATTTGTAATATGTGATTAGAGCGGTCAAACATTTTTATATGCTTTTTTAGATTTTTAAATTATATCTAAACTATTCATATAATTAAATCTTTAATTGTAATAAAAATTGAATACGTCGGTATTTTTAGCTACATTATTGAAAAATATAATTTATAATTTTATAAAAGCCTTAAAATATATAAAAAATCTTAAAAAATTTTTTCAATAATAAGAGACAATAATTTGTTTGTAAATAATAGAATTTTTCAATATAATACTTTCAAATTGATATCGTTTGTAAAACTTTTGAACTAATTGATAACAATCGTAAGCAGTATATAAATGATAATTATATAAAAAAATATGAAATTTTTAATTGTAGATTAGTAATAAGAATCATATGCAAATTGCTACCTTAAAAAAAGAAAAATAATTGTTAATAATAATTATAAATTTTTTCTAGATCTAATTATAAAATATTTTATATCAAATTAAGCATTAATAATAATAACATAATGGAAAATTACTATTATAATAAATTAATTAATTACTGAAATAGAATTTAATATAAACTATAATTTTAAGTTACACAAGCTAAGATTACAAATTTGTAATATTAGCTTAACCAAAAAAATTAATATTAACCTTTTTTAATAATAAATTCAAATTAAGAAAACTTCATAAAATTTCAATATAATTCTCTGAATTTTTTTATCATAAAATATAAAATCAAAAATCAAAATAAGCAGTAATGATCTTTTATATGATTATCAAAAAAAAAAAGTCGTATACACTTTTAGGAAATAGTAGGAAGGTGTAAACTTTTTAGTAAATTTTAAAATGAAAGTTTTGTCTCAAATAGTCTCCTTTTAGTCCAAACCTTCTAGAGTTTGTAGTAATGTCACAATCTTAATTATATTTTCTCTATGCCGGGTTAATGAGTCTTGCCAAATATTAATAACATTTTGTATTTAAACAGTGTGTTAAAAATTTAGTTTTCATTATTGAGGTTACATCTAATGCATCAGGCACTACCAAATTATATTGTAGTAAAAATAAAATTTTTGAATAAATTTTTTAAAGCTAAGCTAATAATTTTTAAAGCATTTATACAAATTATTGATGACATAATTTACATTAATCTTAAAAATATATTAAAATTTGTAAAAAAGAATCATAAGACGAAAAAATAATTTGTATTGATAATATAAAGTTTTATGTAAATTATGTAATACAGTACATTTTTGGTATATGATTACTAATCTAATATCTTATTTTACATTATGTAATATTTATTAATTTTAAGTCAGAATATTTATGTAATTTAGTTTATTTTTATTTATAATTTTAAAATTCTAAAACTATTTATAATTTTTATCATTAGATTTTGCGTAATATAAAAAATAGTATTATAAAAATCTTATTTTAATAATATATGATTAAGAACTATAATTTTAACTTTATGGCTTTTATATCATATTATTTTATGTTGCTCTAAATTAATTGTCGAGATTAAAATTTACAAAAATCAAATTGGCAGTTATAAAATCATAGAAATTGTGAAATGATACTTACTTTCAAATAATTAATATATATAAAAAAAAATTATTTTTATTGCTAGATATATTGTTATTTTGCTAAAAATTTACTGCTAATCCCAAATTGTTACATAAATTTTACAGACTAAAATAAAGTAAACGAAAGTTCTGTTTGACACGTAACATGATCGTTATTTATTAATAGACTATAAATTTTTCTTTATACAAAGTAAAATATATGACAAAAGAATAATATTGAAATTCAATAATATTCAATAAAATATACTATTCAAACATAATAAGTGGAAACTTCAAACATTATAAATTAAAAACCAACATACTCATCAATAAAATAAAATAAAAATTTTGCTTTATTTAATGACTTTATTTTCCATGAAAAGCGTGTGTCTTCTCTTATAGCGTATTTTTTTTCTTGCGTCCAATAAATGTAAAAAAAATTTCATATTTAGTACTATTCCAAAAGTGTTTTTAATAATATTGCAAACTTAAATTAAGTTATTTAATCGGCTACTAAACAAAAGAAAGTATTGCTTGCGAAAATCACTGCAAAAAAATAGTTTTTTTCCCATAAGCTACAAAAAGTTAGATAAATATATATTTATATGTACGAAAATATTAAATTAATCGTTCATTGAAAGTTTAAATAATGTTAGACCTAATAAATAATTTTTTATTACAAGCAAACGTAAATAAAACTATAATATGAATCTACCTAAGAAGTTCAATGAAGTGTGACTGAGAAATATTGCATTGTATTAAAATTTAACACATCATTACATTTATTAGCTAGCATTATAGGGACTTAAAAACTTTACTAATCATAAAACGAAATACCATGAAACGTCTGAAAATTTTATTAGTTTGGAACATTAATAAATATAGAAAATGCCATTGTAAGGAAGCTAAAGTTAAAAGATAAAGAAGCTGTTTTTCAGAATTTGATCAGTATATTAAGCTAGGCTTAGCAACAATACAAGTGACCTAAAATGTTCATTTGTATCTTATGTTTAAAAATTTAAAAAGCACGTGGAGCTACACATGATGAACGTAAAAAAAGTTCCACGAAAATTTGAAATTAGTCCTCTCGTAAATATAAAATGTTACCATAAATATGTGATTCAAAACATATGTTGGTACAACTTCAATAATTTAATAAGGCAATATACATAGCTGTCGAGAATTTCAGGTGGCTATTTATTAAAGAAATCTACTATCACGTGTCTCACACTTTCAACAATGTTATAGGATATCAACTCAGTCATTGTCATCATTAATTAGAATACAAGTAAGTATTAAGACTTACTATGCAATGATTACTTGAGAACCGATTTTTCTCATAATGCTTTTTTAATTGAAACTCGAGAAACTTATGCGTCACTATTGTTAAAGCTTACAATATCGTATTTGATATAATTACTCTGAATCTTTTATTCTATATCCTGGAGATCATAAATTATAATAATAAGCATATAGCAAAAATCTAATAAATGTAATAATGAATATGTATTAAATGGTATTTATAAATATTAACTTAAATTAAATATAACTAAATATAAATTAAATATTAACTAAAGGAATTGTAAAAAATTTATATATAACTAGCATTTTATTTATTTTATATAAAAATATAATTATCGAATTGCAATTAAGAAAATCTAGTTTTAAAATTTAATTATATTCTGGTAAAAATACTTTAAATAATTTTATTATAAAAGTAGTACTATAATGAAAGGAAACGATGAAGGAATTGATGATAAATCAATATCTCAAAGCTAGGAAAAACATATTACTTTGTCAGAAAATATAATTTATAAATTTTTTTTTAAATACGTAAGTCACGAACATACAATGAAATTGATGAAATATTAGCAAGTTAAGAAAACATGAATTTTTTTTTATTTTTAATATATAGTCTTATTTTATGCATTTCCATTTTAAGTAAAAAATCTTGTTGAAACATTGTTACATTCAATATGAATTTGAAAAAATATTCTTTAAAATGTTCAATTAATATTCACTCAGACAGATATTTCAAAAACTATGAATTTTTTATAATATTATTAATTATTAACTAATTCATTAGTTATTTCAAAAAATTATACAAATAAAAAAATTTTTAGAGTCATTTTTTTAAAAACAATAATGAATGGATTACCATTTTAAATAAAATACATTCAGCAATAAAATTTATCAAACTACAGATCTCATTGAAATTATATTAAAAATTTACAATTTATACGTAAATTGTATATAATATTTTTAAGATTTTTGCAAAGATGTACACAATTTTTTAGCTGCGAGTCTTCGCAGTTTTCGACTGACACGATCGTGGCTCGTTACAGAACAAGATGAATGTACAGTGAACGCGGGCTTTACCTCATCGCTATATATTTTTGTGCGCACTTTTTCCACTACCCTTTTTTAGCTTTTTCTTTGCGCGCTTTAATAAATCGTTTCTACGCGCATTGCCTTAGCAGAATCTAGAAATTCATGAGAAAATCTACATATTGAGTACAGTTTTGAGACTGGCAGCTGCAGATATCTGCAAACCTTCAATGTTTCTTTGTATATATACATATTATGACCGAATCATAAAAAAGCCTTTCATGTCTATAAATAACATCGTAGTTTCTATACATTTCTGTTAATTAACGTTTTATGTAGATATTAT
This sequence comes from Kradibia gibbosae, assembly GCA_018907135.1. Taxonomy (NCBI): domain Eukaryota; kingdom Metazoa; phylum Arthropoda; class Insecta; order Hymenoptera; family Agaonidae; genus Kradibia; species Kradibia gibbosae. The sequence continues at coordinate 28,827,627 of JACCHX010000001.1, read as the reverse complement.
AAAGCTAAATATTTACAGTGAATGACAATTTGCTTACGTACTAAATTTAAATATTGGGCAAGAGAGTTTTAAGAAATTTGTGCAAATATTCAAACTAATTCAATATAATAATACTACCTCTCATATTCAAATTACCATGCAATTAGTTTACTTACTTGGATAGTCAAGTTAATATATAGATATTTTTAATTTAGTTAAATATAGTTAAATATATAGATATTTACGAATTTCTTATGGGCAGACAACACTCGTAACTACATGATTTTTATACTGGGTTAATACTAATTGATAATTATGCACGTGAATAATTTCAAAGCATATAAAGCTGATATAATGGTTTAAATAATGTATTGAAGCGAGGATTCCATATACGTAAATGGTAATATTATATGAATAGAACAGAGAAAATACAAAATAACTCTAACAGTTTTATTATCTATTTTCGGTGCGATTTTAGTTAAAAGAAAGATGTGGAAAGGGTAGAGTTCAGGATAGTGAAAGTTAGGTAAAAGCATAAAACCCCTTTTCCCTGAAAATGAGAAAACATCCCAGACGCTCATTTTACAATAAATACACAGGGATATTGTAGATTGATTCGTATATGACGAGCTCTCGTGCAATACACCTTAGAGCACAGATTTCGCATGATTTTTGCAATTTGCATTTTTTATCTGTACGCCGCTCCATTACGTTCAGGTACTTGATCCGCTGCGGGAACAACACCGAGCCCAAGTCCGGAGCGCGTGCTTTGGCACCCAGGTCTGGCTGTCCGAGGTCGGGATCCTGTGCGCTCTAGGAGCTCACGTTGAAGAAATCCATTGGATCTCTGGATAATAAGGACTGCGCCTTGTCTCCGAGGAGACATCGCACCCCCGGGCCAAGTACACAAACCTACCCACACATACATTTCCCATCAATGGGATCGTTATCTCGGGTTTTTATCTCTTTTCTCTCACCCTTTCTCAAGCTCAGCCTCCCTACTTAAACCTATCGTTGAACATCTTAATCCCAGAAGCGACGCCATTCCAGGCCCCTCCTTACACTGCGTTTTCTCAGTAGTAAAGCTTACATTTAAGCATTGAGTCTTAATTGTTATTAATGGTTTGTATTGGATAATAAAAATCTTAAATTAAATTTTTATTTGTAAACTCGATTGATTACAATTAATTAATTCTTTCAATGCTTAGTGGTAATTATCTACAATTTGCAATGATATTAAGTACCATGCTATCATCATTTAATAATTTTATTGTTAAGCAATTGATTATTATTATTATAATGAGACTACAAACTAATCAAGAGTTGCATAAAGTTTTTTGTATTTAAAACTTTTCTGATTTAAAAAGACATATCATGTAACATAAAATTTATAATTTTTGACAAATAAATTTCGATCAATATTTCTAATCATCAAGACGTATGATAATACTAAATAAAACAACAAACTATTTACATCTTCAGAGAAATTTCTTTATATTTTTCATTGAAATTAGATCATTAAACGAAGATGGCAATCAAAATAATAGAATGGTTATTTGGTGAAAAAATATCGTAAATCATTAAAGGTCATAGAAAGGGAAGTCAAAAGGTATACTATATGCGAACAAAGTAAATGTGCATAGATAAGAATATAAAAAAGTAAAAGTGAATGAGGAGAATAAAAAGTATGTCGACAAAATATTGTATCAAGAAACGCAGAAATTAATCATCGCTGCGTAACCCGAGTAGCTTATAATGTAAGCGGTGTACTTTCATTTGGTTGGCTGTTTCAAATGTTGAAGGCGATCAGAAGTCAGCAACTATATTCAAATAACGAAGAAGATTGTGAACGAGTGAGAGGAGAAAGTGAGAGGAAAGCATGGAGTGAAGCAAACTTAGATGAAAAATCAAGGCACGAAGCTATCCGGCCTACATACATTATATCTGGTTAAAATTGAAACCACGTTTTGCAGTTTATACCCTGAAATAATGTTGCACTTACCTTTACTGTGCATTTTTTGCCTTTTGATGCAAATTGCATCTTGTTGTTCTACAGAATATTTTCAGTTTTATAATTACCTTTTCCTTTTAGTAACATACAAACCTCTTGTCCTTATTTTACACTTTGCATTAACGGATACGTAACATTTGTTTAGCACAAGAACAATAGTTGCAAGATGAAAATATGTGAGCACAAAACATATAAAGTTTTCAAATAGTTTTCTATCCCTATTTAGAAAAGATTCTGTAATGCTATATATAAAATTTTTGTTATAATTATTATAATTGTTTATTATAATTGTTACAATTAAGTAATAAATTGTATTTTTTTAATAAACTAAAATATTTTCTTAAATTATTATTACTATATTCTATTAAATTTTATAAAACTGCAGATTAATTAGTTTAATGCCCTTTGAAATTCAAGATATTATTTCATTTATACAATTCAGTTACCAAAATTATTACAGTTATATCTCTATTTATATCGCTCTACAATGTATCCTGAAATCTAATACTTTTTTACTTTTCTACCACTACCAATTACCCGCGCAAGATAAACATTTTAATTCGATCTCTTTCTACTCCACCATATTCCGACTTATTGTGTTTTCCAAAACCAAAGTCAATACCTCTCTTTCTCTGTCCTCTCTCTGCTTATTTCGTCTACTTTCTTACTTTCACAGTTGAGTGTAAACGCATATTCCACTGGCTTTCTTATAGAGTTGCAATCACCTCATCCAACATTTCTCTTCCTCTTCTTCATTCTTAGAATTCTAGTTAATGTCTTATGCACTGCGACAACAGGATGTGGTTAACGTCCCAGTTTTCTGTTGCATTCTTTTGTTCACCAGACATTAAGAGCAGCTTTCTGACTCGTCAACAAATGACTCTCAACTACCTCAAAATTGAATTTATCGACGGAACTCATTACTCTCGTATACACTAATAGAAAGACGATGTTTTGTCTTACCTGCAAGGAAAATTATAGTTTCTACGTGCAAATCTATCGGTAACAGCTGACTTTATTTGCATACCCAATAAATAGGATAGATTTAAACCAAAAATCTGTGAACATTTATTTTTTGCAAATTTGATTTTACTTTGCTATTGTTTCAAATCAGATCACGCATAATAATAAAAAAAATTGTTCGTATCGAGTACCAATATAAAGTAAGTAGCGTTTTTCGAATTAATTAGAATCGCACGTGACCATCCATTTATTACAAGCTATTTCCTTATTGCTTATACATTCTTTCAATTTAAAATCTTACTTTTCATTTACAAACGTATTTTATTAAATGAGTATTAGATTTTTATGAATTAAAAAATGTTACTTATTCGCAAAAAATATATATATAATTAAAACAAAAAAAAAATATTTTATTAACCGTTTATATGGATCCCTAGCTTTTATTATTTTCATTTCCATCTTTAGCTATTTCTACTGCATTAAAATGTTTAATAGAGTAGGACAATGAAACTTAAGGTTGTTAGTGTACCAGAATAAAAAAATATCAAATTAAGATCATTATAGTCCGTGTTTTTGCGCATTAGTCGGCCTTCCTTGGCCGCAAGTTCGCGATAGGTGAAGGAGCGGGAATTTGGGGATGAAATAAAACACATAGCGTTGGGCTTACATATATCGTTTATTCGCCCATTCGCGTCACAATTTTGGCATAAAAAACCCCCTCGGTTAGGGGGAAAAAGCCTTCGATTAGTTCGCTACTCACAGTACATTCATCCTTCCATGCTCTCATTCTCACCCCCTACACCTCCCCCGCTTCGCGCCCATATTCTTACCCCCCTACCTGGTGATGGTTGGCCAACCCGCAGTTGTAGGAATTGTGAGGAGGATGGCTTGTCGTGACTCGATCCCTGGGATCCTCACGTACCAAGCCTCGCTGGCCGTGATCCGACCCCTGCGGATCCCGCGCGCACCAAGCTCGGCTGGTGGCGACCCGACCGCCGCGGATATTCACGCACCCAGCCGCGTTGGATAGCCTGGTCGCGGCTACCTGCCGATGTCTTCCCCGTTGGGTCGTCTGATCGCAACGACCTGCTGCTGTCTTCCCCGTTGGGTCGTCTGGTCGCAACGACCTGCTGCTGTCTTCCCCGTTGGGCTCTTCGGCCTTCTTCAACACCCACTTGTCTCCTGCGATCACACACTTCGAACCAGAAAACCCTCGCGACTCGGGAAAACCTGATGTCTTCTCCTTTACGCCGTTTTTCCGACTGCGTCGCAACTGCACTTGTCCTCTCTGACCCTTTTGTCCTTTGTTCTTTTCCCCTCCCTTCGCTTCTCGGGTCCACAACGGCGCCCTCCTTCGCGCCCCTCCTTACGCAGTACGAGCGCTTATCAGCCCCATTGTTGGACCGACAAGCCGCCCGCCGTTTAGACGCAATTCGGGCCTAAAATGGCCCGAACAGTCCGCATGCTAATTGGATCGTTGTATCAAAAATTTGGATAGAGAGATCGCCGAAGGAGAAATAATGAAAACCAGTAAAAAAATAATTTTTCGCATACCGACGCAACGCTATCCGTTGGCATGGCGTCGCATTGTAAAAAAAATAGGGGTGTGAATAGCGTTATGAAGCGACCTTACGTTGTGAGCTTAAATTTTTATTTCCTGTACACGTCCGCGACTCAGCTCATAGTATCGGACGATACGCTTCTCGCAGAGATGCATGCTACAAAATTATTCGCTGCATTTATTTTAATTATATTTTGCTCTAATTGGCTTCATTATTTATTTATTTTTTGACAATTTGTTTATTTCCAACTTTTTTAATGTTGGTCTGTTTTTGATGGAACAATCAGTTCCATCAGCGTTCCAGTTCTCAGGGTGTTCTTCTGGTCGGTCGGTTACACGGCTTCGTACAATTTTTCTTCTGCATGTACGTCAGTTATGGATTTCCTTTGTCGTAATAGGGTGTAGACCAATATATTATTGCTCCCTGATTCTATACTTAATTTCAAAATCCTTCTGGACCAGTTACATAGACCAGCGCGCTTGTCTCCCTTATGGATTCTCTATCCCTACTAGCCACGGGAGGGCCTGATGGTCTGCGACTGTGAGGAAGAGGTAGCCTTCCAACTAGACTCGTATCTTCCAAATGCACAACTTTATTACTAAGCTCTCCTTATCGGTCTCTGAAAATTTCCTTTATGAGTGTTGAGCGTACCCAATAATACGCTTAGCTTCATTCTCTTTCTGAGAGAGAATAACTACGAGACAATCATTACCGGCATCGGTCTAGAGTACGAAAGTTCGGTCAAAATCGAGACAGGTCAATACCGGAACTTTACCTAGTTTTTCTTATTTCACTACTTTTTTTTTTAAATTTACACAGTAAATCATTTAATGGGAGGGTTTCGTTGCGGTGTTTGGTATGAATTGTTAAATCGTCGAAGTTACTTTACTTTGCCTTCCGGAGTTTTGCAGTACAATCCACAACATCCTTAAATAGTGTTGAAAATCTCTACTGACGATGACAATGTCGCCCAGGTAGTAAATTACGGGTGATTTAAGTTTTGGTGTTATGATGTGGTTTACCAACCGCTTTAAAACAGCTAAAAATGGGCACAGTCCAAATGGTAAGTCCCTAAGCTGCACGATACCTCGGGTGGGCGCTGTGAAGACTGTCAGTGGCCTGTTGGCTTCGGTGAGTAACACCTCACAGTATTCGTTCTTCAAGACGATGGCCATTAGGTAACTTGCTCTACGTAGGAGGTCGAGGGGTGCGTTAATCTCAGATAAGGGATACGCATTCTTCTCAGTTACGTCGTTCAATCTCTGGAAGTCCACGCAAAAGCTATGGTTTACATTATCTGCCTCACTAATACTATCGACGAGCCGCAAGGGAATTCTGATGGTTCGATTACACCTGCTTCAAACATTTTGTTCACCTCTTCGCCGATTATCCGCTGCATGGATGTCGGCACATGTACAATTATTTTTAGGTCGCAGGCTGGCAATCGAATTTCGTATTCAACTGCATGTATTGGGATTCTTAAGCTTCTGATGCAGCTTCTTATTTTTCTAGCAAGGTTTCTGGCGGCATACCAGAGATACCGGAGATAGCATACCGGAGATGGTGTGCCTGGGTCGTTATCCATCGTAGTCCGTCGGCTTATCGCGCACGACACATCACCGAAAGGCCCCGTACTGCTCGGCATTGCCAGTACCGCCCAAAGTGTTAGAACACGACACGGTACACTGGTATTTTCAACGTGGAAGCAAAGCACCTTGGTCAGATTAAAATGCTATAATTTATCAGCTTTTGCTTTTAGATTAATTACATGTTATCTCGATTCCTAGCGGTGGGAAAGAGAACTAACTTAATTATGGTTAAATGTGGCTCAATCTACTTTAGTAAAATTATACTTGATTTATTCAAAAGTACGTAAAGTAGTAACAATTAAATTTAAATAATGATTCCAAACATCAGTAATATAATTTACTGTTTAAAGATACTTATAATCTCGGAGTAATAAACTTCAATAAATAAAAAATAATTCTAGTGAAACTTTGCTAGCATAATATTTGGTAACAAATATATATAATAGAAAGTATAAAGAAATCGAAAATTTTTTTTAATCAAGATACCAAAGGTTAAGAACCATGTATACATAAAAATTATCTTATTTACAAAAATTACAGAAATCGAGTCACAATTTGAAAATTTATTAATTTTAATAAAGTATAAAATATATGATATTCAACTGTATAATTGATTTCATGGTTTTTTCGATAGACTAACAAAAAATCAATTTTATAAATCTGATAATTAATTACCTAAATTATACATCTACAAAGTATATCATAATTAGAAATAAAATATCAAGCATATTTTTAAGTAAGTTATTATTCTTTGTATTTATTTCAATATTAAAAAGGCTTCAAAACAACTAATATCAAAAGCTAAGCATTTGTGTCATGTTTATGTACGAATTTGTTTATAAATGGTAAAAATTATATTTTCTTTCCTGGACAAAATTCACTCGTTATCATCTGAATCGTCCGCCATATATACGCCAATGTCGTATTATCTTTATAAGCATGTGTATTTGAACATTTTTATAATAGTAAATAAAAGAATAAACATTTCAAATATTGCCTACAAGAAGCACACGATTATACAACAGGCAAAATTGTGTAGTATGTAGTCAACTTTGTAAAAAATTAGCGGAACTAAGTAAAGTGAATATTCTCATTCTTGTTCCATAATTTTATGCCCTTTTATCATTTTTTTTCTTTTTTCATCTGTATCTGTAAATACTACACATTAATGAAGAATATTTAAATCAATGAAAGAATAATAAAATAAAGCTAAATCCTAAATTTAGCCGGTAACAAAAAATAATAATATTTATATTTTTTAACGTAAACTTTGGAGAATCAAATTAAAAATGTAAATAAAATATAATAAAAAAAAATTTTCTGAATCATTGTAGTTGAAAAAAAATATTGAAAATAAAATGTATTAGTATAAAGAAAATAGTTTAAGAAAACTCATAATTTTGCTACTTTTAAATTAAAAAAATGAAATATTATAAATTCTGATTAACATGTTAAAAGTTTTTAAATAAAACGAATAGAAATCAACAAATATGGCTTAAATATTAAACTTTCATTATTTAAGAAACGTAAAATTTATTTTATTTTCAAGTAAATCTTATATTTATAAATAATTAACAATGAAAATTTCTATTAATATAATTATGGAAAACATAAATATCAAATGATGTATTCATGTTATATCAAGTAAATTTGATAGACTTTTTTTTATTTTTTAAACAAACCCATCTATGAAACTTGCTTTTTGAGTAAAATTATCAGAACATAAAAGCCTAACTTTTCAGCTTTCCAGGAAAGTTTTGATTGCCTTCATGCAATTTTTATAACTAAATTATTCGAGCAAAACGTTATGATCAATTTTTTCCCTGGAAATAGTTGTCGTTTTCTATAATAGAGGCGGAGAAGGAAATTTTGGGCCTTATACTATCAATTGTGTTTACTAAAAGATTGATCTATACATGAATATCATAAATATCTTTAATTTAAGAAAAAAAGCTCAAAGAAAATTAATAACTAACAATATGATTTTCTTCAGATTTATCTAATAACTATGCATTTAGTAGGAATTAAATTAAATTGATTAATATTGATACTTATTCGTTTATCACTCGTGTATTTATTTCACTCATCTACCATAAGGCTTACAATTTGTTTTTACATTTATTTGAATGTAAAATGTCTTGTGTATCAACTGCGATATCACATGATAAAAGTAGTGCTGCCTAAGAGCGTTTACATAGGTAGGATATTTCGAAAAATTAAAACCTGTTTCTTAAATGAGCGATGACAAGTGTTTCTTCTTAAAATATTACTCCAGTATTATAAATGTAACGGAGCATTTTTTATTATTCTTTTGTTATTCTTTCGTTAAATTAATAATGACAATATTTATCGTGAATACACATTTTGATGGTAGAATAACATTAAGATACAAGTAGATGTGGGTATTTTGTAATAAATCGACTTAACCAAAAACCGATAGAAGTCACCTTACCTTTTAGGTGAAAAATTGAAATTTAAAAATGAAATCATAAAATTATATATTAGATCTCTCTCGAAGTATGTATTTAAAAAGGAAAGAAAAAATGTTAGCAAAAATAACAATAGATAGAGAGGTAATACAAAACAAATTTAGTTTGGCTGAAGATTACACGACTGCACAACATACAGATCGCTTTTAGGTACTTGAGCGGAGCAGCAAAGCGACGTGTGAGCGAACCGCGCATCAAGACTGTGCGTCTCGGTTTTTAATAGCATAAAAAATGAGAATAGGATAATCCTAGAGCCATGTTAGGCCAGAGTCGTAAGAGAGGCAAACTCACCCTTTGTGCGCTTTTGGAATCACGACTACGATAGTAGGCGTTCGTAGAGAAACTGCTATCTTCCTTTTAGCCCTGCAGTTGACTAACAGCGCTCGGCTCCTTTGCGCCTTGTCCTCGACCGGATCGTTGCTGTTCTCTTTCTCGAAGTCTCTCACGAAATTCCGCGTTATGACTCTTTTTTCCATCTCCTTCGATGGTCACTTCTCGCACTCCCGGTTCCCGGGAGGTTCCCGGCGGTCTCTCCTTACTCCGCTTTATCCCCTCGCATTCTCTACATTTCACGATAAATTTTCGATACGTAAAATCTCATGTTTAAAAGCTTCAATTTTGGTAAAAGAATATTATAAAATATAGCAACCGAACGATTTAATAAATTTATTTTAAGTAAAATTAAAATTATACAAAAGTCTAAAGAGAAAAAATAAAAAGATAGAGTGGGAAGGCATTGACTCGATTGGGTAACAGATGAATAAGAGGTAGGTGGAATATAAATTATAGGCTGATAAAGAACGACAGTTCAGATTAAGTATGGGAAAGAAATAGTATATGTATATATATATATATATTGTGGGTGTGTGTATGTATGTATGTATGTATGTATGTATGTATGCACACGTTTATGCTTAAGATACATAGGAATAGATAATGAGACTGCTATATAAGTGGCTAAATGGATGTGATGCGGAAATTTTCTCCGATCGAGAGAAAACTATACCTCCATCTGTGTCGTCTCGTTTCTGTGACCCTTCGCTCGCTCACTTTTTTACTCTGTTTCTGTCTTCCATATACACGCGCGCGCGCCCATCCGAAGCCACACACCCATACATCCATACAGAGTCTCTTTCTTCACATTACTAACCGATTACATTAACTTCCACCCTCTTAAGCCACTTATTATCTTATGGAAGTAATGAGAGAGTCCGAGTAGCATAGCAGATGCGCCTTAGAGGCTTGACGGATTTAAGTGCTAATTCAGCCGTGTCTGGCTAACGATCAAGTGCCCCACCTCACTGTAATTTTATAATGAAAGTTGGCCTATTCTCGTCTAAGAAGAGTGAAAATTTAGTCTTACCTTTATAGAATTTGTTTGTCCTGCACTACATTCATACTACAAACATTTTTCTGTCATTTGCTATCTTCCCTGTCGCATTACCAAACATCTATTTCCTTTGTTAAATTATTCAGCTCTTAAAAAGGTTTTTTATACATTTCATAAATAAAAAAATGCATGAGTAAAGTACATATGTAATGTTAATAATAATGAGTACTTTGTAAAATTGTAACGAAAGCATTTATTTATTATAGTAAACAAAACTGTGAAATTATTTTTTAAACCAGTTTCATTATTATTAATTTTATTTATTTATTTAAGAACACATTTATTTGCGATAAATACAGTCAAAAAGTTTGACTGTACCAAGAATGTGCAGCAAAATAGTTCTATATTTAGGATTTTATAAAAATAAAACATAAATATACATGATCGAGTATTTCTTCTATATTATTTGAACTGAAACTTATAAATTCTTGAGCTTATTGAATTTTATTGAAACAAAAAAAATTTTTTGAACGCGACTTATCAATAATGTGTAGTCCGCAAAAATAGATTAATATTAAAATCTTATTTAATTTTGGGACATGTGCCAAACTAATACTTAATATCAAAAGAATTTAAGTGGAAAACCGATAGGGAAGGGAATTCTGATAACTTGCGTTTAGTAAGTTACTTTGCGTAAAGTATAAAAGAGGCGAGATTGAGATGCAAGTAAGTGAGAGGGGAATGTCGAAAGACTAATATCTTTATATATTTTTGTGCAGACCAGCAAAGAGCTATCATTTTTCAAAGCTACATCTGACTGAAAGATATAATGATTCTGAAGGCATATAAATTAAGAAGCATCCAGTTTCTTTTTTGCGTTTCCAATGCACATGTGCAGCATAATATTTTTTGATGTAATGATATTTTAAAATAACATACACTCTGACGCCATATATAAAAGTTTCGAATCGTTTCGAAGGAGGTAGCATAAGTTTTTTTTAACCAATTACACATTTTATAGACATATCATTCCCACTATATATAATTACGGGAAGGTAAAGAAACTACGGTGAAGATAATAATTTAATTTTTTTTAAACTGATCGAAAACATAAATAAATTTCAATTAACATTAGAATCTAGCCAGCAGATTATATAATTATTATATTTTGAAGAAAAACAACGAATATTTGAATGCAGCTGAGCCACACAACCCTTAAAAAAAATTCGAAACCTTCAGAAGTTATCAGTATTTGTCTATTGGTATACTATTTCTGAAAATTTTTTATAGTAGGCGAAAAACGTTTAGGTAGATAAAATTATTAATAATAGTGAAATTCTAGGATGTATATATTAGACAAATTGTAAAATGTCATACTCAACTATATAACTCTGCGATCAAAACATGATACCCCTTTGTCATATAACCGCATAGTAGTCAGACAGACATTTTTTCAATAAACGAATGAAGGTCCCGCATCGATCAGAATATTTTTATTCATAAGCATTATTCGCCACTTCACCTCTGCATATTGGCAATTCCTAACAACAGAGTAATTGATGGTCTTTGAGTTAATGTGCCAGATGAATAAATATACTTTTATACGAATTGCATCCACGCGTAATATTACGTTTATCATTACAATTTAAATTATACGTTATTTTTATATTTAAATACGAGTAATTTACAGTAAATACGAGTAATCAACATTAATTTTCATATCAAATTTTTTAGAAGTATAAAAATCTTGTGCAATAATTATTTATTTTATTTGTTCATTCAACATTTATCTGAAAATGCAAAGCAATGCTTGACACAAGTGATTCCTTTCAAAGTATGTAAAGTTGTAACTTCTACGCGGCTGATTTCTAGTTCGCTTGTAGCCTCGCTTCTCAAGCCTCGGTTGAGAACTTCAGATCGACTTCAGTCAGACTTCTTCTGACCATGACTATTTTTATTTTATCAGTGGAAAAACGTATGCAATTTAAAATAATTCAACATCAAAATGAGTTTCTAAATCAATTTTGGTGGATATGTGCAATGTTAAACCTTATGATAAACAGTTTTTTTTAACAGAAAATATTATAAGATCTAGATAACTAGAATAAAGCTAGTCTTTTTTTAAAGGAAAAAGCTTAAATTGGTTAAAAGAAGTTAGGTGAGAATAAATAAATATATTTACAATACCAACCAAACACAAGGAAACTACCAAAAATGGAACAAATACTTAACGAGATTCACAAAGCAGCTGATTTGCAATAGCCGACGAGAAGACTTTTTTTTTTATTTAAACAGAGTGAAAGTAGAAAGTCGGAAGTAGCCCTTGTTTAACCAAACGGCATGAGTAAAGAAAGGGTAGTGAAGCAACTTCATCGAGTGTAGAGAACTTAACCAAACGACTTCATCTTGAAAATAGGTTGTCACGCTATCCAAGCGACTTCATTTTCGAGCAAAATTAATCAAATTATTTTTACTTAGAATCAGCTGCTGTTACAATAAGGCTGAGAGTAACATCCAGGCAAGTTAATGAACCGATTGGAGCTTCCAAATGAAGCTGGAGGAATAAACAGAATTACCACGAGTTCTCGAAATCACAGATTCAAATATTTGCGGCACACCCTATTCTCTGTGTTACCACTATGAGGTTATTTTATTCTCAGAATATGGTAATTAATGACGTTGCGCAACTCGCGATCGCGACGAAATTAAAACCTTACATGCTTTTTTTCATATCTTATTTACCCTGTGTGTAATCATCTCCTACCTCTCCTCTCTGCTACACTAAAATACTAGACTTTTTCGCGTCTACTTTCCCGTCTCCTTTTTCCCTTTCTCTCTATCACTCTATCTCTCTCTTCCTCTATCTCTCTCTTTCTCTTACGTAGCGTGGTTGCTTTACCTTATTTATTCTACTCCCTTGTGTCTTCTCCCTCACCCTTACGCATCGCTACTGTTGACGTTCTCTCATTCTGGTGTTTCCCCTTCACTGGATCGTAACAGCGCCCTTCATCGCTCCTTGCAATTCCACAGCTTCGCGTTACATGGTTTCTCACTTGCAAGCTTTTTCTCTAGGTAAACGTACCACACGTTTCTCTCTCTTTTTCTCTCTCTCTCTCTCTTTCTTTCTCTAACGCAATCGCATTAAACATTACTCTTACTATTTCTTTGCTACATACACTCGCAGGCTATATACATTTTTCTGAATTTTCGACCCCACAGTATGTTGGCCAGTGGTTGTCACTGTCTCAAGTAATATTATATATCTTCATATTTTCAAAGAATTATTATATAATTACTTTTTTGCACATCAATATAATTATTAAATATGAAACTTTATTTATAAAACAATAATGAGGGCAAACTGATTCATAACCTAGCATTAATCAGAGGTAAAATGTGACATTAAAAGCATTTTTTCCCTCACACAATAAATTAAATTCATCAGAATTAATATTTAGTTACAATTTTATTTTCTTTCTTAAAAAAAATTACTTTAGCAATATTACTAATTTACTATGGAATAAATGAATAATTTACTTAATTATAAAAACATACATTTTTTGTAGATTGAGATATTTGTCTACAAAAATATATACTAAAGAGTAATGTCGTATTAATTTTTTTTATGGAAATGTAAAATTTTTCAATGATATATAGAAATAAAATATTATGATGTATGAAGAAATATGACAGTACTCGTAATTCATGTTTAAAAGTTTTAATACATAATTACTGCATCAAAAAAGGTAACATATCATTAATTCTTAAAGACAGTAATGAGATAAATTATATATAATTGCACAGTAGTACTTAAAAATTAAATTCTTTTATTATTTAAATTTTTTATTGTCTTATAATGATGAATAATAATTTATAATGATGAAATATTGTTATTTCTTAATCGTAATATAAAATTTAAATTTAAAATAACATTAACAGTTAAAAACTAGCTGAAATTTACAGGATGATTACAATATTAACTTAAAAATATCTAGAATGTAACTATCCATTAATTAAAAAAGCAATTCATAAAAAATCCATTCCTCCAATGTATCATATAGATGATAATATTATAAGATTAATATACGTGTTTTTATATTTAAATAAATCAGATCAACAAAATACTATAGCAAAAAAATAAATCACTAACTGCAAAAAATTGAATTTAAATAATAGGTTTAAAATATTATGAGCTTTTTTAAGAAAGAATTATAATTTTAATAATCTGCCAAATGAACATATTAACAAATAATCGATAAATATAATAAAATTTTTCTATTTGATTTTCATAATATTTGTATGAATTTTATTATTTTTAATAAAAACATATTTTAAATATATATGTAATTTATATATTCCATTTATAAACAAATTTAAACAAGAATTCCTTATCAATCATTTTTTATTAAGAAAACCTCGCCATTTAAAATCTATTGAAAGAAAAAAAATCTGAAAATGTTATTATCTTATAATTACCGGTTTATTAAAAAAAAACGAAGAAAGTAGCATTATCAAAATATTATAGAATGTTTTATATATGTATACATATATATATATATAAGATCCTATCGAATTAGATATACAATTAGCTTTGGTTTAATATTGACAAACTTCAGATTTATAAAAATACTTTAATTATCATTTTTCTGTAAGTGAAAGCTAGATAAATTAATATAAGAGTAAAAAAGACGAAACAGACGAATAGATTACGAAAGTATAATATTAAAAAAATTTAATTAATCACTCTTTTAATAATAGATCTTCTTTGCAAATTATTATATTATCTATATAATAATATAACATTATCTATTATATAATATTGTGATAACAAAATTCTTAAACTGAATGGTAGTAATATCTTCATGTGCATTGGAGATGCTAAAAAAATGTTTGTGAATAAGGCAGAGCTAGAATGTAATGTGACAGTCAGAAAACGCTAGTAGAAAATGACCATCCAAGATTTACATTCTCTGCATTTCTACTCTTTCTTATCCTCTCATAAATAATTTCACGCCTGTAAACAAACAGTTTGCATTCTGCTTTTCTTCGCCTCTCTCTGATGTAGCGCATCGTTCATATATGTGGTTTCTTCTTACTGTTCCTTATAAACGTTATCGTCTGCCAAGTCAAAGTAATTACAATCAGACACTGGCAGAGAACCAACATACCTAAGAAGTTTCTTGATATATACATTCACGTTTATAGCTAGATGTAATATCCCTGCATCTGAAGCCATAAACTAACACAGTTTACAAATGTACGTATATATGTCTATTCTTAAAGCTGACAGGTGTATAATCCATTAAAGCATTTTGAAACTAAGTAACATAAAGTGCACAACATTGCAACTGTAAAATAGTGAGAGATATTTAGGCTTTATAATAGATAGTTAGATAAGTAGTGTTGTAAGGCGTTTGATAAGATGTGTGAATACGAGATACATCTATAGATAGGACTAAAATTATTAGGATTTCAATTCTCTCTCTCTCTCTCTCTCTCTTACATTCTCTTTCATTCTCTTTCTATCTCTTTCTATCTCTTTTGTATCTCAGTAGCTTACTACAATTTATTGCTACAATCGGCATTAGCTCTTTATATAAATTATTGAGAAAAAATGGCCAAATTAAAAAATTTATTATATTTCAGGCATTAAGGATAAATTCTGCTTACTAAACTTTTCAGTATGTTTAATAATCGATCTATATTTTATAAAATAAACTTAAAAGTATTGTATAAAATGGGATAAATTAAGATAAATAAATCTAACTATTGTACGTATTCGCACACTTGTAGTTTATCTGATATATGAATCAACATAGGTATATAAAACATAAACGAAATTGATAGTGACGTAATAAGAAGCTAGATTTGAATGTGCTTAAACAACCGTCTTTAAGGCACCGCGAGAGTGCTTAATGAATATGTAAATCGCACGTATAGCGACTAACCACGAACGAAACAAAATAACTCTATGTGAAACCGGTAGACATGAAGAGAGAAAATTCAGTAAGGAAGATAGATAAAAGTCAACAAAAGTTTAAAAGCTATTTTATGATTTTTTTTTAAGGAAAAAATACTAGAGATTATATTACAAGTATTTTTGCCTTTTTCATTAATTTTTCCCTTTGTCATGGTTTCTTTCAACCAATGTATTAGTACGAGTCATCATCAAGGATTTTGTTTTCTTTTTCTATAATGATATACCTAAGATTCTTCTCATCTTCCCCGCTGAATATTCAGAATAAATCTAGCAGGATTATGAATCTTTTGACATAAGATCAGACTTGAGAAAGACTAAGTCTTGTAAAAAAAGCAAATAATTTCTACTTTAAAACGTCCTTATTATATCATTTATGTTGCCCAAATTAGATTTTCCTTTTTAATTTTACGTAGACGTACGAATACCACATCGACTTATTAAAAAAGATAGTAAAGCGAAAAAGAAAGGTAACTATACAATTTTACTGCAGAATGACTCAGAACTACCTGCTCTGATTATATAAGAGCTGAAAAGAATGGCGAGAGCTGAATGGATTGAAGAAATGGATATTCTGGTTAGTCATTGAAAAGCTGAATAGAATATAAATCATCATGTGTATTAGAGGTTAATTAAAATTCATCCAACACAGTGTAATATATATTATACCTATGTAGAGTGCTTATGTTTACTCTTAAAGCATGATAAATTGTATATATAAACAATATTTAAAAATTAAAAATATAGAGAAAAAATTGTACTTGTCACAAAATTTATCATACATACATTTACATATATACACTACTAACAGCATCAGTAAGCCATCTAACAATTTATTTTCAATTCATTGGTGTAATTTTTTGAAATAATAAAGGAAAAAAAGTTAAAACATACCGCATAAACGGACGATACTATTCAGCCTTTGGCTAAAATCGTTATTGGATGCAATTACGTACCAATTACGTTATGAACAAGTTGCACCAATGCTGTGATAATTTGACCTCTATTGAAGAACGCGATTTTGTTTAAAAATAATAAAAATCTATCAATGTTCTTAAACACTTTGTATCTACCGTATTTTTAAGACATACTTCATGTATATTTATACAATATGTTCTACATAAACAATTGAGTTTAGAATTATATCGTTAAAATATTATCTTACCACTTACAGCCGCTTTTCTATCACGACATTCATAAGTTTCTATTATGATAGGAATGTGATTCTTTTGTACAACAAATTATTTATTTTCAATACGTCCGTTACATATTTTTCATTCGCGTTTTTTTATTTTTCAGTATTATAAGATATTTTTTTCATTTTTTTAATCTAATTTAAATTACATTTTCAATTCAATGGTTCAATAATATGAGACCGTGTTTATTAATGAGCACATTTTATTATACTTTTGTAGTACAGTATTTCACACACTATCAATTTTTATTTGATAGTATTTCCTTTTTACGTTTGTTCAATATTATTATTTTATCATTTTATGAAGACTTTAATATAATTATATCAGTATTGATACGCACCTAAGTGAATATTTAAACATATATGTGGGTTTGTGTGTATGTGTATGTGTGTGTGTGTATACATATTTTAATTATTTAATTTTTATTCAAATTTTTTACGCTTCCTACTTATTTCCCTTTGTTCATTTTCGACTTCCGTTTCCTAGACTTATAACGAATATGATATTTTTTACTGCAAATAAAAGTTGCTAATTTTTATTTTTTATCGATTGTACTAACTGTAATAAAATAAACATGAATTTCCTTTTACTTCACTATCCATTTCGTCTTCTTCACAAATCCGAAAGACCTCTTTTCAGGAATATAGATTTTCATTTATATAATTATAGATTATATATTTAAATATTTATATATAAAATATTTATAATGGAACCTGAATCATATGGAACATCAAACGTTTACGGATTACTAAATTTATTTTATACTATTGAATAACTTTTTTCTGATTTTTCTGCTTCCACGAAAATATTCGCGGTGGAGCAGTTTTGGTCGTGAACCTAAGTTAAAGTTTATTTTGGTACCGGCAGTAACAGCATAGTAGTTCCATAACCGCACCCTGAATAACTATGGATGACGGTGACTGTTAATACTATCATTTCCTTTTGCGTACTCTTACTGAGGCATTACACTTATCCATACCCTCTTTTCCTCTTAAATTCTGCTTTTTATGTTCCTTGTCTTCTACTTCTCCTTCAGTATTATGCTCGTGTTGAAATTGAGAAACTAATAAAATTCGCTGCTCATATACAAAAGGCATCCCTTGGAATGACACTTAACTGTTATCGGCACCTATTAAGTATTAAATGATTCATAAATCTATTAATATATTTATAAATTAATATTTAAAATAATAATTTTAATATAATAAATATAAACAATTAATATAAAAAAAACCTTAGAAGCAATTTTTGTCATATAAAAATTATTTCTCCATTTTCTTTTTGATTGCTTTAATTACTATAAGCCCTCATTAACATATATTATTTATTATAAGATATTGTTTAAAACTATTTTTTCGAAGAATTTCTTGTACTTTTTTATGTATGTTAATTCATTAACTTCATGTATAGTTAACACAAATACGTATCACTATTTTATTTGATCATACGTATCGTTGAACTTTGAAATATTTGTCTTTTCAAAACATGAATATCAATCGTTGTTAATTCATTAATTAATTTTTTAAGTAAAGTTTCATCTTTTAAATTTTTTAATAAGCTTGTTAATTAGTGTTTATATTTCCAATACATTATTAAGTAGTATGTTTTAAATCAATCATAAAAATTGCAGCCTTTTCTTCATTGATTCTTAATAATTGTAAGGATTTGTTGAATGATTTACATACTAATTTGAGGATCAAATTTTTAAATAGTTCAAGGTTTACTTTCTGATAATTCTCTTAATGAATCACTAATTAATAACAATAATACGTAATATTTCAGCTTCTAGAGGTAAATACCAAAATATTAAGTTTTAGCAAAATCATAGCATCATAATAAATCATTACTAATTAGTATTAGTTTGTAAGTGTAATATGATTGCATGAAAATCAAATAATATAGCATTCCACGCGTTAATAAAATACTGATTGTAATAATACTACTATCCATCAAAATATAATATCGATTTACAGTTGAAAGAACTATTTGATATATCTATCGTTTAGAATAAAACTGTTGACACAAATGAAACAAGCGTATAGAAGACAAGCAGTAGGATGTATGATTTTGGTAAATCATCAATTTTTGACGTAGAGAGATGGATATCATTTACGTAATTACAGTGTGTAGTTGATCTTTATGAGTAAAGTGAGTATGACATTATAGATAATAATTTATAGAACGTACGATAGGGAGTAAAATACAAAATTTATTATTTATGCACTTTTGCTAATCAATTTCATGGTTCAGTAGTGTATTTTACTACTAAATCACACAAATGCATAATGATCCATGTTAAAATACAAATTTAAATATGTATCGCTATAAACCCTTATTTATGGCATTATATTAAGGAAGGTTTCTTTATACATACATTACAATCAATATTAACTGTATCTATAAAAACTGATATACTGCGAATAGAAAAAAATTGCGTTACAAATTCTCATATTTTCGTACTTGTTATCGATAATCTGTCATTTCAAAATAATTACATGGAAGAATAAAAAATGCGATTGCTCTTGTGTACGAATGACATTTATTTATTTATTACTAAGTTTTAATATGTATTCTTCAGATTTATTTTTTTCTAATGTTTCAGCTATGACATAAGGGGAAAACATTCGGAGAAAGCATCACAATGGATGTCTGATTACCTGAATCAGCGTGCTTACTTCCGAACATCGACCGAACCTGCTACGTTAAACATCAATCACGTAGAGGAGGGTGATGAGGGCGAATACAGATGTAGGGTCGACTTTATGAAGAATCCGACCAGAAATTCACGTGTTCACCTGACCGTTATAAGTAATTGAAGTATAATTTTAAATTAGTATAGCAATAACGTAATTAAGAATGCCAAAAATACATTTGTAATTTGCCGAAAATTGTTATACACCGACAGCAATCATTCCACTATAAAATTCATCTTTATACATTATGTTTCTTAAAGTGACGTAAAACAATATCCAAGCATTAAATGTACATTATATAGAGTTGCATAATTTAATACTTCGTATTCATATAGTTTGATGGTAGGTTTAAAATTATACAAAATTGAATAAAGGATGGTTAAATTACAGCTGTTAAAATCAACGAACGCTTAATTTCACTCAAAAGACCCAAGAAATACGAAAATTGTAAAAATTGTCTTCTTTTTTAAGTAGATAATTATACAAAGATAATAAGATCATCAATATTAGTAGTAAATCCTATGTATCCATTGTCTGGTTAAGTGTAGCACCGTATTTAGCGAGGCTTTTGGCTTTGATACCGAGCCAGAAATATATTTCCTGTTTTATTACTCCTAGTTAATCCATTTAAATTTTCTCGAATAAAGTGTGTGCGAATCTATAAAATCGAATTTACAAATTAAATAAAGAAAAAAATGGTTAAAAACAGATTTTACAGAAGCCAACAAGAATCGCACAGAGAAAACATCCCAAGTTGTATAGTTCATAGCTTTATGTTTTCTTATCCCCTACATGTTAGTGAGATAAAGCAAAGTTACTTATATCTTAGAGATAGGTTAAACGATGAAAGTGGCACGTATCTTTCTTTTTAGTTTTTGTAGTCTTTTTAATAAGCAGTCTTGATACTCTGTTCCTATAATGTATTGTTCTTAAACTGTACCTTATTCCTTTATATGAGTAGCAAGAAGAAAAATGATAATACCCCGAGTAAACCATCTCGTAATACTTTTCTCAGCTTGCACCCTATAAATAAAAATTTCATTTGGTGCCTGAGCACACGTGTATAAGGAAGCTTCATAGCATTCCTCTCGTTTTATTTTTTAAACTATTTTCCCCGTTCCCACGCCTTATAACACTCGCGCTAATCTTTGTTGCTCCCTATGTGTCATCTACATTTCAACGAAGCTCTTTTAATTCGAAGAAAGCGAAGTAGGCGTTGAATGATCGAGTTGTGAGTGAATGAACTTTCTTTTTATCATATTAATATACATATTATCTACGATAAAACATTAGTTAAAAAAAACTTTTCTTTTATGTATTTACTCAGTTGTTCTTAGATATTAACTTTTTAGACATTTCTTTGATAGAACATCGTAACTTAGAATTCGCTAGAATAAATAGTATCGGATTAATTTTAATTCGATTTTATAATAACTATTAACATTTACAATAACTTGTTTTAAAATTAAAATTAAAAAATTAAAATTAAAAAATTAAAATTAAAAAATTTCATAGTGCTTGATTTACAGAATGACTTAGAATACTGTACGATATACGATGTATATTTTAATATTGTTATTTTTTATCATACTTCATGTGCATTTATATTTATAGTTCCACCCAATAGACCAAATATCATTAATGAACATGGAAACAGCGTTGGATTAAAGGCTGGACCATATGTAGAAGGTGGCGATGTGAGACTTACATGCCTTGTATCTGGAGGTAATATTAAGTTTTATTTATATATTTGTATAATAATTATTATAAAGAGATGAATAATTGGAATTAATACGATCAGTTTCGATTTCAAACATTACTTCAACGTATTTACAATATTATTTGTTTTTGATGGATTTGTCTATGTGAATGTTAAAATTCCACAGTAGTGGTAAAAATTGTTGATCATCAAGGTCTCTTGATTCCCAAAAAAATTTTGAATACAGCTATTAGATTGTAACCAAAGAAAAATTTCTTATATTTCAGTACAAAATAAAATTCTAGTCCTTATATACGCTAATTAATAATAATAGATAAAGAGCCAATCAAAATAGTTGCGTGTTTTCTTAGATATTATAAAACTTTTCTGAAGGCATAGAACGATATAATTTTAATTAAGTTTCAAGTTAAGTCGAAAATAGACTTTATTAATATCTGGATATACAAACTTGCCGATATCATTCCGGTTATAATTAAATTTTCAAATAATCATTAATAAAGTTCAAATCTTAAGAGAATGTTATAAATAACTTCTTATTACACTTATATGCATAAAATTACTTTTGATAAAGTGCAAAAATCTATCATTTTCACACTTCATTTAGTCATTTCGCATAACTAAGTCTAGCAGTACATAAATATATTTTTCTTGTGCTCTAAAATTCTTACGTAGTATAAAATAACTGCTAAATAAATCCAGCCATAGACACTATATAATTTCCCGATAGATGGCAACGTAACACCTATTCAGTTACTGAATCACAATGATAAATTAATTTTTATTATTCAATGTTATTCTGTATGTGTATAAGATATTGCCAAAATTAAAATACTCCTATTTTTCAATTCAATATTCGTATTATCTATCTGAAATTTATGAACATTTTGTTTTACCATATAATATTTTATTATATATTATTAGTTTAAATACATAAGAATAAAAAAAAGATACTATTAGAAAACGTATATAATGTACGAACTAATTGGAAATAATATTTGTTTTCAATAAATTTTACAAAAAAAATTTCACAAAATTATCCATAAAATAACTTTACCAAATTTCTTATAATTAAAAAAAATACAATTTTAATCTTGCTTTTGTTTAGTATAACAAGTATAATTATCTATAAAGTTAAAGAATATGTGGTTTGAATACAAATGTTTACATAAATTTTTTAATACATCAGTACCGATGAATATAATGGAAAAAAGTAATGCGGACTATCAATGATTTATTGTCTTGTCATTAAGCCTATTTACATTCATATTTCCTTATTCTCCATACTTATTTATCTCTCTCTATCTCCCGTTTTTCTCGCTGCATTTCTTCATTCTCTTCATTTTCCCCCTAAAAGTCATTTATTTATCTCCGAGCCTTTTATTACCGAGTTTATTTTATTTCCTTCTTTATAGTAATTACGTATGTACCTGCTTGTTTCAAACTCATTCTCACCACAATTTCCTTTTGATATTATTTGCACATAATGTATGTTATGAATTATAAAATAATAGCTAAACAATGATCTGAGAAAGCAAACATCAATCGCCCATATAGTCAAAACAGGTCAAAATCAAATATATATTTATATAATTATTTATATATATATAGTAGTATATATATATATATAGACTACTTACGTTGATTATGGTCTTATCACCCGTATTGGTTCCTGATAACCTACACAATGAACTTTTATATACATAACTTATAATACATTAAAATCGTTCAAGTCATTTCATTATGCCTTTGTTATAAATTTTATTTCCGAAAACAAATACTATATTTTAACAGTTAGAAAATTTCTACATCCACGCATATTTTTTTAAAATATAAAAGCTACATTTACACAAGTATATACTTTTAAAACGAGACTTTAGCTTTTGTAATATTAGTGGGATTTTTTTTATTAAAATTTTTTTAATAATTATGTTTAAATGTGATGGTAATTTGAGGTTATAAGTTAGTTATACGTGAACAAATTACATATAAATTTATTTTTTTTAATGTTAAATTATTAATAAAAACTTAACGTATAAAAATCTATACCAGTATTGTAAAATAAAGATTTTACAATTATTAAACTTTCTAATTTGAAATTTTTGGAAAATTTTTAGGTATAGGTTACAGATGTTTGGATCATAGTTGATTATTTATGTATATTTTTACTTCTAAAACGTGTAATTATAAATTTTGTTAATATATTCAAATAAGATTGAATATACAAAATAAATTTAAATTGTATTTTTACATAAAGTACAGTACTCACTCATGTATTATTTAAAATTAAATTTCTTGCTCTTTTTACTACTTAATATAAACAGGAATTTTTAAAAATAAAAAAAACAATAATGTGTAATTTAGCTAGAATATTTCTCTACAAATCCTTATCTTTAAAAACTCTTATATTATAATAAAACTGTGACCACGTAACTTTTAATAATATACATTGATTTTTATAAAAAAAAACAAATTTTTTTAAACAAAATATACTTGCATGATCTATCTAAATGTCAAAAAATGTATAAAATTTAAGCATGCGCTTTAATTTCATGGTTTCTTTCGGTCATAATCAGCTTTTACCTCTATTTATATTTGAGAACATTAGTTAAATTTATTATGATATTTATTAGGTCGGCCAGCACCAACGGTACGATGGTGGCGGGGCGAAACACTTCTCGACGCTAAAGATGGTCCAGGAGATTTCACGACGGTTAAACGAAACACACTTATTGTACGAAACCTCGACAGATCTGATCTTTACGCAGAATTTACCTGCCAAGCGTCAAACAACAACATCAGTCAACCGGTATCAGCATCTGTTGCCATTGAGATGTACCGTAAGTAATAATTCTCGAAATTCATCTTCCAACCATTATTAATCTACCTTCAGCATCTTTATATTATGAAACATTTATTTTATAAAATTATAAATAAAAGATAATTTAAGGTAAAAAATGGTTACCACTATACAATATTTATTAAGTAGATTTATTAATTAAATTCATTTTTTAAAGCTATTAAAAATTCAAATTGAAATGGAAAAAAAAATTCTTTTGATTCTATCTTTAATGCTTTAAAATTGTGAATATTAGATAAATTTGTACTTTTTATAAGTTCATACAACTTTATAATAAAAACTAGAGTTTAAATTAAAAATGACTTTCATTCGATTCGGGAAAATAAATTATTTCAATTTTTTAAAAACAACTTTACATATAACAATATGATTATTTTTTACTTATTACAATAATACCATATTATCACTATATTACACTTTAAGTATTTTAATTTCAATAATATTAAACTAATTTCATTCTATCGAATTTAAAAAAAAAGATGCGATTGAAATTTTAGATGATATTTTCCGAGTATCTAACTAGTTTTAAATTATAAGTCCTTACGATTTATTTTATAAAATAAAGGGTTACTTTATTTTGGTATTAGTTAGATTATAATATACACATAAAAATTAAAAGAATTCAATATGAGAAGAAAACCTTTAAAACGGTAGTTCAGGGAAATTAGAAAAAACTTTTACAAAATAATATAAATGTATATTATTAACATAGCTTTTATCTTTTTTTGTTTCATTTATTGTATAGAAATTTAATGTAAATAAGCTTGTATAAACATTAATCTTCTGTAAGATAATATTATATCAATTTAATAGTTTTTCAAGTCATAGATAAACAAGTACTCAATTCTTCTAAATGCCTACGTTCATAAACTAAGTTTATATTACTAAGCCATTTTTAAGTTAAAACTAGAACATAAAAGTACTAAAAAAATTTAAACATATTTTATACATTTGAACATTGCAGACACAAAAATTTTGATTCGAGCAATATTACTCCACTATTATTCTGCTAATAAATACTGCAATCATGGTTGTTTTTAAATCCATAATTATTATTGATTATATTACACTTTTTTATAATTAGTAATTAGTTTCAATTATGTTAGTTATGTAGATTTGCAAAATTACATTAATAGTTTCTAATAAAGCATCTCAATTGAAAAAAAATTTTGAGTAAAAAAAAAATTGTTGAAATAAGCTTAAAATATGATGAAATAAGTTTGTTTAATTATGAAAAAACAGATTTAGGTCATGATTTAGTCAAATTAGTTTTTTAAGAGTAATTAATATATAAAATAGCTTTTAATAAAGTTTATTCATAATATTTACTAAATTGTTTTTATAAAAATTCGCTAGGTTTTAAATTTAAATACGCTTACGATGCTTATGCTTTTGATGCTAAATAGATAATACACATAAGGATTTGGAGTTACAAAGAGATAAGGTATTTAAGAAATAGATGCGTTCCCAAATTCATTTTCTGCCATAAGGTAATGGAGGGGATGGAAGAGACTTTATCGTATGTCAATAATAGACAAATTAGCAATAATTATGTAAAAAAAATATATAATTATAACATATATTAAAAAAAACAATTAGTTAAGAATAAAACAAAACAAAACCTTTTTTTGTTCCTCTTTTTAATAAAATGTCGCGATTATAGCCGTGCGTCATCAACTTTCCTCGATAATACAAGGTTTTTTAGTTATGGCTTATTTACCGCAAGAAAACTAGAACAGTACAAATAACGAAAAAAGTTTAAAATACCGAAAACAAAATTTAAAAAGCTAAGTAATTGATACTCGACCTCGAAAAAAAATTATTGAAAAGAATTGGTGCAGTGGTCCGCGTTGCGGCTGTCGTGGAAGAAAGAACCGAGAGGCCGTCAATCGGCATTCAAAAAAAATTCGCTCGTTCGTTACCCGCTTTCACTCGTACCGCTCTATATTATCCATCGGGATCGAATCCACTCTTTTCTCTTCCTATTTTCATTACCTTTCTGCCTGCGCTACGCAGCCTCGTTCCCGATCGCAACAATATCCCCCATTTCACATTAGTCTCCGCTGTTATAGATTTCCTCTTACGATTCCTAATTTTCCAGAAAAACTCGGCGGTTAGCGTCACGTAGCATTTACTTCCGAATTCTCGGCCATAAGTGATTGATCTTTGGTGATTGTAGATTTTTGCGCATCAACCACTTGGCAAGTGCAATAAATTTCTGAACTGTTAAAAACTCGTGGATGGCAAATGGCCTTGGCGCGTTATTTTTCAGGCTCGCAATTTTCTCTGTTCCACTTTAATTTGTGTTATTTTAATCAAATATTGTTAAATAATAAAAAATTTGTAAATATTATACTCTTATCAATAAATGTAAAGAAAAACAAAAACTTGATTGTCTTAATTGTAAAAATTAAAATTAATTAACAAAAAATATAAATATTTTATTAGATAATAAAAATAGTTTAATATAAAATCAATTAAGAATAAGTTTAGTTCATTATCGCAGTAATAAATAAGACTTGACATTCTAAAGGTGTAAATAACAATCGACTAAGATCATACCCGTAATTATTTTGAATTATTATATTTTACTGTCAAATTCACTCTTATACTATTTAGTAGATGATTATTTAAAAATTTATTATATTATCATATGCGATGAAAAAACTGTTTAGACAGTAACAATAAAAATTTTGAAAATGCAATTCTTCTGCCAACTAAAAAGTGGAGTTTTACACTTCTGGATAATTAATTTATTAAAGGAGTATTACCGAGTGTTTCTCCAATTATGCAAGTGCGACAGTCAACGCTTTTATCTGAACTTTGTTAGGTAGCCTAACTATTATCAACACTCTACAATAGGGCATATTCAAGGCTATCCTTATATGATTATATAATTTTATGTAAACAAAATTATAATAAAAATTAGTAATTTTAAAATAAAACTACCGGATTAAAAATTGAAGAATGAAGAAAAACAATAAAAAAAACTAGATCAGACATGCAGGCGCGGTGACATAAGTCATTTTTTGTTCATTTAAAAAAATTTTTTATATTAAACAAATCAAATTTCTATTGTTGAGGTTGGAATATTTAATGAATTCTCTCGTACTAAGGGTTTTACAGGTACTTAGTGGTTCTTTCTTTTATTAAATCAATTTCGCCGATAACATAATATTAAACAATGTTGCGCAATATTACACAGTATTACATAACAATGATGTATATAGTGAATTGACTGTACATTACGTCCAAAAGTCTGGCAAAGTATAAAATATATAACTGGCATAGGTTACTGCTTTTATAAGAATTACTGAAAAGCTATCGTATATTCGCAAAACGCCTAAACTTATACGTTCAAATCATCTACTTTAGTTAAGAGTCGAGATTTCAACACAGCAACTTTCGGCACTCGTCATCTGTCCGCGCATTTTTGTATTACTAACACCTTAGTAAGCTAGTATACTACACTTGTATACTTTGTTTGCGCTCTGAACCTTTTGTAATTCTAGGCCATCGCCTCCTTATTATCAATTCGAGTACTACAAGTACTCCGACGCTGTTCTATACTCATGCTTTATGCATTTTCGTTTGCTTCCTTATATATGATATTGCCGACCCAGCACCATAAAATTTGTTCTTTATGGACGTTGTTTTGCAATAACTATCGGAGAAGTGCCGTCTTATTTTCCTGCGGGCGTCTCCGCGACTTGTAGTAACGGTCGTAATAGCAATTAAAAGAAATTAAACTAATGTTAATTATCGTAAAATAATGGCATAAAGTATAATAAATAAAGAACAATAACACTCAAGAATGAGCGTGAAACGCCAAAAAATAAACTATTAGTGTGCGCGTTGCCGGAATAATAAATCATATTGAGAACTCCAGCACCTATTGGATACTATTCTGACACAGTAATAAGGTGGAACGAAGTCTTAAAATTCTCGGTAAACTAGACATTGAAAAATTATAAAAGCCAGAGATTTTTTTTCTCATCAAAAAACTAATAGTTATCGACGGGTGAACTGGTTTGGGTGGAGACTTTTTTCTCTAGCTATTCAACGCAGAAAGAAATCATCATTTGAGGTAGCTCTTTATGATCGGAGTAAGGAAGGTGCTCCTTCCTACAATACAACTCAATGCTGGTACCATCCGTTTACTATCACTTGTAAGATCAGCTTATACATTTTATATTGCGCTCCCATCTAACCATTAAACATTAAGAAAATGTTAATAATTATGTTTATTTAAGAAATCCGTCCTCAAAACAAATTATAAAGAAACTGAAGTTAATTTTTTTCTTTCTTTCTATTCATAAAAATTGGACAATGAATAAAATAAGAGTTTTTGTGGATTTTTAAGACATTTACTTTTTTATTATTCTCTTCATCATTATGATCACAATAAAAATCAAAACTTACAATTAAAAAAGAAACTATTAAAACAATCTAAACCTCGAATGACGGTGAGCTCATTCTGGAACCAGCAAAAGACAGATAAATCACCATAAATATTTTCTTTTATTATTTATCTTTTTTTTAACTAATATTTTTACTCAAATTCCCTATTTTTTAAATATAATTTTATTTTTTTATATAATAAATATAATAATTTTTATTATAATATATTTTATTATATTATATTTTATACTTTCTTATACTTCTTTTTTTTATAAAAAAATCTTTTTGAAAATTACATAAAATACGTGTCAATAAAGAGATATTAAAAAAAACTCGTCAAACAGAAAGAAAAAAACAATTCTATAACGTTATAATATTAGTCAGCAAATAAAGTGTAATTGAAAAGCAATACTTCTAGTACATATCGAAATTATACACTTGTTGAATACAGAAAGTTCACATTATTAAATATATCAATTACTAAAATAAATTTGAACTTTTACACCCATAACCTGATATATTTCACTTTTTTTATTTTACTGTTAAAACTATTGATTTCTAATGAAGAACTCTTATAAATAAAAAACTCATAAACTAATCAAGAAAATCGTTTCAAGTAACTTTATTTGAAAGTGTTGCTATTATTCACATTTAGCTTAGGAAGCAATAGGAAGTAATGGTGAAGATAAGCAAAAACTGAAGAGCTATCGCAAATTTTTGTAGTTATTTCTAACCAAAATTTAAGCTGTTTAGATCTCATTTTTCTATAATATATACAATACTCAGAATTTACGTTTCTACAAGGAATAAAACCAAGAAAAAGGAAACAACATTCTATTTTATACCAAAAAAATCGATTTTTACTTAAAATTTTTTCACCTTTTTCAGTAAAGCATTTTCTTTTAATTTTATTTTGTTTACTTCTTTACTGAAAAACATAAAACTTAAAAAATTTAATTAATATTACTAATTACAATTTACCTAGGAATGCAAAAGGAATATATCTACCAATTTCTAAAATTACAGTTCAAGTGTTAACAAAAGAAGTTTTGATAGTTTATTCATGTAGTTATGCTCTTAAAATTTATGCATCATACTAACTGCATTTTTCAGTAAATGAAGAAATCATATTTTCATAAATATTTTATTTAACAATAATGAATACTTCTCAAAAAACAATGTATATTTTTAAATATTAAAAACTAAATTTTATAAAAATATTTTGCTTTTAAAGTTAACTTTGCAAAGAATAGTAGCTTCCGAAGTAAGTACGGATAGTAAAAGTATAAAGATATACTTTTATTTAATTTGTAAGAAAGTAGCTTAGGTAAAATGAATTTCTAAAGTTAAAAAACGTTAAAAGTACTTGCCAAATAATTAAATAATTTAATTCAAGTCTTCTTTCAAAGTAATATGTTATTTTGAAAGTAAAAAACTCAATGGATCAGAAATCTCTGTTTGATGAATTATTTTTTTCATAAATTGCAAACTGACTTTTTTGCAAGATTCTTGAATATTTATAAAATATTGCCAGGAAAAAATAAATCCCCTATATCCTAGAGAAGTCACATAAAAATAGTCGTCCGTGGGGGCATTTGCATAAGAACTAATGAAGCAAGAACAACGGCATTTATATTTTCATAATCCTCTTCATCTCTATATTACAAATATATTAAAACAATTATAAGAAAACGTCTTTATCTTTGTGTGAAAAAATTACAATAATATATATAAAACGTGTAAAATAATATGAAAAATAGTAAAAATGATAATCACTGAATCATGAAGTTTATTAAGCAGAGATGATAGTAACTAAGGCATGGAAAAAAGATCATGCATATGTATAAGAGAGACAATGAGAGGGAAGGACACAAATGCTGGAGATTGAATTGACCCTCGCGAGAATAGGTAGATAGAGAAAATCTAAAAGCACAAAGCGCCTGACACTCCCATTCCGCTCTAATCGAGCCTGACTAATTAGAGGGAAGTTTGCCAGTAATGAAGTCAACTTAGAAAATTGGGTAACGTAGTAGGCTTGATTTACTATCAGAGCCGAGAAATTGTAATATTATATATAAGACTGTGGCCTTGTGTCCGCAGTAAGGACTAAAAACGAAAACGTGACAAACCGTATTACACTCTATTATTAAATAAGATTTATAGCTTTAAATACATATTATATTTTATGCAATATATGCAATATAATGCTAAAAATTATAATTCATAAATTTTATTATAACATCCAATGATAATTGTAAGATAATTTGATTTGTAAAATAATAACAGATAAAACTGTTAATTTCAATGAAAATGAACAACAAAACAAATACAAATTTACTAAATACGACCATTTTTTTATCGTTATAATATGTTACAGTAAACTATAAAAAAAAATGTTTTAAGTTATTGAATATAGATATGTATTATTTCAAATTATTCAATATCAATCACGTTAAGTTTGACCATTTTATTTAAGGATTTTATATTGATTTATTTGTGAAAAGGCACAAATGAAACAGATAAAGTAGAGATAAAGAAGAGGCAATAAAATACTCGATAAATTTGAAGTATGCTGAAGCATTTTTTTTGTTAAATAAATTTGTGTCTAAAATAAATGTACGAAAAAACAATTACTACTAATGCTTTTCTACAGTACCATATCACGAGCGAATTTTATTGAATTACTCATTTCAAAAATATTCTTAGTCACTCTAATGACAAACAACAATATAGCACGTAGTAAACCACAAAAATATTAAAAACAAGTATTTTATTTTATTGCATGCTAATATTGTAATATAATCTGCACTGATTTTTGAGTATTTACTACAAATTTTTGGTATCGATAACTCCCAAACAAATTTCAAAATTTGAAAGTAATTAAAAAAAAAAAAATTTTATATTATTCGTTTATGATGCGAAGGGAGTTATAGTCTATCGAAAATAAAATATCACTGAGTGTAAAACATCGTTCAACAACAGAAAAGCAATTTCATTTTATATCGTTAAGAACAGTGTAGATATTATTTCGAATCTCATCCGTAATTCCAATAGAACAACTCTTTACTGATCAGAGGCAAAAAAAAAGTTTAAGTTAAAAGCTGTTATTTCATTGGCATTTGACTTGATATGTATTTTATTAAAAAAAATTATTTATTCTAATTAATTTTATAAAATTACTTTTATATAAATAAAAATTATCCATTATTTAATTTCAATTTTACATTAAATACTATTATTGTATATAAAAAAAACATGATAAATATTTAAATACTGTAATAAAAAAAATTATTTTAGCATCTTCAAAATTTCAATGTTAATTCTATATAAAAATATTAATTCATTTTAAATTACTATGTTTAATTCTGTACATTAAATGATTTACAAATATTCTACTCTTTTAAAAAACATGAAATTTATTCAAAATTTATATTAAGCTTGCAGGAATTTTTTACATAATATATCTTAAAAATTCAATCGAATTTTATTTTTAATAAAGGATATAAGTTGTATTTCCTACTAGTTTACAAATGAAAACAAGGATCGAAAATATAGAATAAAAACTATAGAATTAAGAAATAAAATAATCAAGAATGATTCTCATAACTTAAAGCAAGAAAGTCTTTCTAACAATAATCTGCTATCTTATTTGTCAGGGTAAATTTTATAAATTTAATAAATTCTAGGAAAGTTTCTTCCACCTACGTATATTGGTTTATTTTTTCAAAGTCAGAGGATGTTTAAAGGAACGAGACTGAGAATACCCACAAAAACAAAACACTTTCACCACATGAAATTGAAAATTCTTACAGTTGTTTAGAATGAGTACGAGAAGTGCGCAAGTAAAACATAAAAAAAAGCTTTGAACAGAAAGAAGATACAATAAAGAAGGGGAATGAAATACCTTTACAGCTAACTAATAAAAACTGTACGAGAAAAATCATAAGATATTTTCTAATTTTCCAATTATAAATAATTAATTTACACAATTTGTTTTTAACCTTTTGATGTTATAATAAGTTAATGATCTATAATATTTATGATTAATCAATCAAGCGTGTAAAATATTTGTAATAGTACACATTAATACTATTTCAACCGTCATTTTACAGTTAAGTCATTATAATAAAAATGTTAAAAAGGCTAAAAAAATTTATTAAGTTCATATTAGAACTAACGTAGTACAATAATATTTGTTAATATATATCTCTTATATAATATAAAATGTTTTGTAAACTATTAAATGTCTTATGGTAAAATGACCTGCTCTTTATGTGATTATTGATAAAACTTGAAACGAATATAATTATAATTTGACACAAAGAATTTGTAAATCCATCCTCAAAATCTTCGTGCGAATTCATATTAATTTAATAATTATAAAAAATAATTTGTAATAGAAATTTCAAAATGCACACACACAATGTTATCTAGTTTATGTATATATTATAGTATTGCACAATATTTACGGGCGCTTATGAACGCTTATGAATAGATGATTTGTATTTAAGTTTTCTATCAAAGTGTATACTTTTAATTAAAAAAAGCCACTTGCCTTGTTTTTCTATACCTGATTAAAACTCACAAATCAATGATGGAGAAAATATAGTATAGAAAAAAAGAGCTCCGAATTGCGAAGAAAACTAACAGGAAACTAGTATAAACCCTCGAGGTTTACTGTACATCGCAGAGAAAAATGAGAAAAGGAAAGAAAGTACTTTTGAAGCCCAAAGAGTCTTGAGATTCCACTCAGACGTACCGGTAAGTTGAGCGGTTCTCAGGCGACGAAGATGAAGAAGACCAACTGAAATACGAAACAACAAGGATGACAATAACGATGACAATGACGACAACGAGATCTTTAGTTATTTTGCACTCTTTATTTTTTCATCCCTTCGCACACTCTAGACTCTCCTTCTCCTGTATATTGTTGAGTGATACTTGGTACTTACAGGTCATATATCCACAGCCTTTGTCAATCGTATTTATGTATAACCTTGAGTTACACCTCCTAAAATATAGTTTTTATTTTTTATCATACTATTTACTGGCTCTTATTTTTTTTTGTAAAGATCCTCAAAAACTAAAAAAGGGAGTAAGTTCATTAAAAAAAAAAGAAATTTACGAAAATGAGAACTTTTCAAGTACGCATTTTAGACATTAGTCAGCTGATATAGATCAATACTGAATTTATTCCTTTATGACAATAATGTATGCCAATAATGAATTTTATTTCAATAATATGCTTATTATAATTTTAAATGTAAAGATCGCGAGAGAAGCATTAATGCGTAAGCACGACCTAACTTGAACGAATACGATGAATATGAGGGAAGAATAAAATTTAATCTCAACCCACGAAGTAGGAAATGAGTTTTATATTGATTGGTCGATCTATGTCATTCATCAGTCAAGGATGTATTTTCTCTCTAGTAAGAAATATTGTTGCTATAAATAACTGAAATAGTAAAAATCACGACATTCGGCATCTGAACGGTTTGC
This sequence comes from Kradibia gibbosae, assembly GCA_018907135.1. Taxonomy (NCBI): domain Eukaryota; kingdom Metazoa; phylum Arthropoda; class Insecta; order Hymenoptera; family Agaonidae; genus Kradibia; species Kradibia gibbosae. The sequence goes on along the minus strand of JACCHX010000001.1, from coordinate 28,793,358 downwards.
TTGGGCATTGATGAGTCCTGGCCCGTGATTCACTAGTACGACGAATTCCGGTATGTCAGTCATGCTGGACTGGAAGGAACCAGTATGTCAATCACGTAGAACAACCAATGTCAATGAAACAACGAATAGCATTAATTTCCAAGCAATCAGAGCCAATAGTTATAGGAAAAAATTAAATGTGTATAACGTGTAAGAATATAACTAAATTGACGCATTTAAGTATTTGCGTACAAACTTTTGGTACAACAAAACGTAAAAACACGTTTTTTCAATTTTGCTCTAATCCTACTGTGACTAATGTATCACTTTTAACAAAAAGTTTTCATATATATTTCGTATTATATCAATTACACTACTTTTAAAATTCAGTACTACTTAAGTACTACAAACATCACAAAAATATATAAAAGGAGCAAATATATATATATATATATATATATATATATATATACATATATAAGGAGTAAAAGTTATAAATTTTAAATATTCTGCCGTTTACATTTATAGATACGCCATTTGTTTTAAAAAATAAATAAATTATTTTTGAAAATACGAATTATTGTGGTAGTATAAAATTTGTACATAATTCACTTTATAACTCGATAGTTATAAACTGCAAATTCATTTTCATGTTTAAAGTATTTTTCTTGATTTTGTATAGAAAAATCAGTTTCTCGGATTTATAAAATATTTATAAATCCTGAAATTTCTTTTATTACAAACTCTTCAAAAGAAGATCTTCTAAATTATAGACACTTTTTAGTAATATGCAATTAAATATTCTTCTTTAAACAGTTAAATACGCACATTCAAGAGCTCTGTATATGTAGCTGCGATTATTTTGAAAACTAGTTATCTAATCGTTTCTATTTAATTTACAATCAAATAATCTTTATGAAGTAATTAATAAAACAAATATTTGTAACGAGTTATTTGTATTTTTAAGTATTTAATCTTCAAATAATTTTGAAAAATTAAAGGAATTGTACATACTTTAAAAATTAATTACTTTTAATCACATTTTTATTACAATATAACATTATAAGTATTCAATTTAAAAAATATACGAAATTCTAAAATATTGTATACGTTTGCATTACAACTATTGTTGTAAACGAAATATGATTATTATTATGAAGAAAATGAGTTTATTTCTAGAATTTAATAGTATTTTTTATTATTTGTCTTACCTTTATATTTTAAAAAGTTTTGTATAATGAGATAGAAATTCCGTATCATTGCTAATCTAGATACACATTCGCACAAATACATACAGATATCAGTAATGTTAATATGCATTCCACAATGTTCAATCATTCAAGTACTCAAAAACAAATTTTTTCTCCACATAATTTTGTAAACTAATACGCACCAACTTTACATAAACACCCTTGAAAAACAAACAAAAACTTAAGGCAAACAATCCAAAAATAATAGATCATTTGTAGCTCTGCGTATATGCGAACTGATGTGCTTTTGAAGATAATAGCGTGCGCGCGGAACATTAATCTCGATTTTCGTAAAAAAATCTCGATGTGGTACGCATTTTCAATTTACGATAGCAGTAAGTTGGTTTTTGAGAGCTCGAACATTACTTACCACTTTAAGTTTTAGTACATTATAGGGAGAAATAGTGTCTTTAATTTTTTCTTTTAAAACTTTTAATCAAAAGAATTTCTCCAAATAGAAACAAAACAATTTAATGCAAGCTTAATATAACAGTATTATCAATTTAACTTTTTATGTTAATATAAAAACAACTCACTGAATAAAGCAGAGAACTGCACTATATTTAAAACTAAGATACTTCTTGTTTCGACTTCGATCCACTGAGTTTCAGTGTTCCTAACGTATTAGGCAACCGGATAGATTCGTATCGAGTCATCGATGCTAATATCATTATTTTTCATTGATTAATATTTCTCATTTAAAGGAATGACAAATACAGATTTCATCATGATATCATCTTAGAAAACCCTATACCACATACGTAACTGTCTTATAAATAGAGATATGCCCAAGAAAAAATGTATGGAAATTGAAAGAAATAAAATACTTACCATTCAATATTCAATTTTGACGATCAGAAACTTCTCTCTTGTTCTTCAAAGCTAAAAGCGTTGAAAGCTCTTAAGCCGCCCCAAAAATACTGTCCATATTTTGAGTGGTTAAGTAAAGATATTTTAACAAAATCATGTTACCCATGAATCAATAGTTATGAAATTTTATGAGAGGATAACTCGTTGGATTCAAGATTCTCTAAAAAAAAACACGAAAACTTATATCTTATTTATTTTTGTCTAGTTTTATTTCTGTAAGGATACAATAATTTAGATATTATTATAGTTAGAATTGACTTAAGTTTAAAAATCTTTTTTTATGTTTACGAATATGATTATTGTATGATTTTTAAATTATTTAAATGTCAATAATTACTAAATTATTTTCAATAATTTATAAATTTTATATTTCTGATTCCTTATATATTAATTTTAATAAATAATATTTTTAGATAAATACAACTGTTTCTTTTTTTAATTTTGATCATATTATCAATATTTAGCTATAGTAATTGTAATTATTTAATTTGCAAAAAAACGGCTATCGGTCGGCGAATGGTCAGATGCCGGCTGATTGTACTTTCATATTCATTTTTAATCATTGACAATTACAATTTTTTTATGTACAATATTTTTATATTGGGAGAAGCCTAGATAATGAGAAATCTTGTAGACTTCAATGGATGGAACTTTTGACAACAAAATGTATTCATTGGTTACGTGCGTGTTTTATTTTGTTTTATCTGTTTTTAATATTTGTTGGTTGAATTATCTAGATGGATCTTTTTAGTATACGCACTTTAAAAGACGAATATATGCTACCTGCATTTCGATATCTTATCTTTGTGTTAAGAAACGATACACGTGGGTTTGGTAATAAAGATGCCTGATTTCTTTTCAGACTCTCTTGGTATGTTTCACGACTACTATGTCTAATAAAGATTTAGTATCGATAGATTTTTGATTTTGAATTTCTCGTTCAAGAATCCTCTTTTTCCGTCTAATATTAAAGATAGAAGGCTTATCTGGAAGTTTTAGTTTTCACTCCTGATCGACTTCTGAAATCAATTCCCTTTTCGATTTCGTGCTGCCTTTTGCTATTGGCGACTAGTCATCATAAGTATTATGCCTTTTCTACGTTTAAGCATCCGTATTAATATGTATTAAAATCATGTCACGTGAAATTCCTCGCTATTTCAATTTCAATGCTTAAATTTTAAATGACCACGTCAGCTATAAGATTAATATACTCATCATCATGACGTGTAAAAAACTGAAAAACTTCTCATAGTATAAAATAGGACATAACAAAGATTAATATAATTTCATCAATTGAAAGATTCATAGATGTTACAATATCTGTACACACTCACTAACGTTCTTAAGAATCTTTTTATATGCATCTTTTACTTCTATGATTCTATTTAATTAATATTTTGAATTATAATTAGGATTATGATAAACAGATTCACGTTATTTTTAAGTCTTTGAATAACAATTTTACTAAATAAAGTGAAATAATATTGTTTTTTAGGTAAATCATTTAAAGTAATAGTATATAATGTTCAATTATTTATTAATAATTATGTGATTAAATAAAGATATAAAGGGAATTCTCGACTTAATAAAAGATAAATTTTTTTAAAAAAAAGGAAATCATCGAGTTAGAGAAGGGTAAATAAGCGTAAGCAAAAGAGATTGATACGAAGGGCAAAGCTATAAAAGTTAGTATATATACGTATGCAGAAAGAAAAACGAAAAGAGAAAAAGAAATGACGTGAGAAAATAAGTAGAAGAGCTGAGAGTGGAAAGCGTAGAAAATTTTTCATTGGAAGTCAAAAGTTTCGAGTTCAGAAAGTTTAATTCCAAGCTCACTCGAAACCCGATGCCGCTTGAATGAAGAATCTTGCAGGTCCTTTCCATGCCAACCACCCGCAATTCTCACCGTTTCTACTCGACCATTTCTCACCTTTCAATTCTCTCTATTTTTATTTTATGTTTTCTATATCTCATATTATCTGTTTTTTTCTTTGATTTATCAAATTATATACAGTATCTAATTCCTGCTGTCCTTCCTTCCTTTTTCAAACACACTTCGATCCGCTACATCTCTTTTCTTTCCCTATCTATATATGCCTCTCTCTCTCTCTCTCTCTCTCTCTCTCTCTCTCTCTCTCTCTCTCTCTCTCTCTCTCTCTCTCTCTCTCTCTCTCTCTCTCTCTCTCTCTCTCTCTCTGTAGTACATTTTTTGTAGTAACATATAATAGTATAACATATAAAAACACTAGCATATATGCATAATAACTTTAAACTCTATTTCTGAATATTTACAATGAAAATAGTTTAGTTAATGCAAAAATAAAGTAAGACAAATTTTTTCCTATAATTGAGCTTGGGTGTGCCATAACATACATAATATCAATAAAAAAAAACATATTACGTGAAAAATTATACAAACAGATTAAATAATCAGTTTCACATTGATTATAGTATTATATATTTGTTTAATATTAAACATCTTACTCCATGGATATTTCTCTTCGTTAACTTATAATTTATCGAAGAATCAATAGTTTTAACTGGAAACCCGCCTGTTATCCTATCGAATACTTTGACTTTCTTTATAATGTGTCCTATTTACTCAACAAAAAGAGTAATCATAGAAACCAGAAATCCTTACTATATCCATTAAGATATAAAGTAATTTTTCTCATCTAGTAACGAAATTTGCAAACATTCTTATATAGTAGATAACATTATAATGTAATATAATATAATAATAGAGATTTTTTATATTTTATGCGAAATTTTCACAAAAATTAATACATAAAATTAACTATTTACAATATTTATAAAAATGCAAGCTTAATATAAATAAGCTTTTTATACGTAATAATTATACCATAAAAGCCAGTTCTTATTTATTTTTTACTATTAATAATCTTTTTTCTATTTATCTAAGTATATTTTTTAAAAATTATCATAATTATTAGACAAAATTATTTAAATAAAAATTCGTTTTTAAAAACTCAAATCTTATTTACTAAGCTTCTTTGACTGTATCGAAAATGACTATACGCTATCATTCTCTTCATTTCATTCGTCTCCTTCAATCCTTTATCTCGAATCGATTCTCCTCATGCAATGTCCTCATTGCAGTGCTGACTACTCAAGGTACAATATGGTATTGTCTATCTGACCGACACGTTGCCTGAAAATGGAAGTTTGCCGCAGTGAACAATTTTCCGTCTGCACTGCTTAGATTTCCGACTATTATACACATTAAAAAGCTATTAGCGTTAGAAAGAGAAGATTAACAGTTTATAGGACTGAAGGCTGCTTTTGAGCTGAGAAAAAGGTGATGTGTCTCTACTAAAAGCAATTGTTCGAATATTATAATTTGGGAAGACTTATTTTGAAGACAATTAATCAATGTACGTAAATTTCTAGGATACTTATGTTTCAATTCACAACTTATTCTTTATGATAAAAGTACCAATTATTAAAAGTATTTCATAAATCATATCTAAAAATTACATTATTGTATTTTAATGTTTTAATACTGTTCATTCATTAAAATCTGAATATTTCATAATGAATCGGTTTATTTATATTTATTTTGACTGATTGAAATTAATAATAGTCACAATGTGGCTTCTATAGAATTGTAAAATATACTGGCCATTTAATATTGAAAGAAGATTTATAAAAAATAATATTGCATGAACATAATAGAGTTAATTTGTTTATAAGAATAAACTTATTACTTGAGTTGAATATGTTTCAGTTGCTAAAATTTAATATTTTCATCCTTTTTACGGAAACAGAATGAAGCAAAAAAAGTTTATTTTTTATAAAATTAAAAAGGGTAAATAAATTTTATAACTGAGAATATAACTATCTATTTATACTCTATTTAAAAAAAAATTAATCATATTTTATAGTTCGACCACTGAATGTATCCATACTAACTAGTGAAGAAGCTCCTCTGAGTGCTGGACGAAAGTACGAGATCAACTGTATGACTGTGGGCTCAAGACCACCTGCCAATCTGACTTGGTACATGGAGGGTCAACTCCTTACTAATTACACGGAAAAGGTAAGCTCACTGATACTGTTTTTTAGTTTATTATCGTTTTTAATATATTTACATACAAAGATTTCAAAATTAGAATACAACGGACAACAGTTTGTAGGAGAAATTTATTAATGTATACTACAAAAAAATTAACTTAGTGGATCAAATAGTCAGAAGAAATACAATAATAGATTATAAATGAATTAAAATTAATTATAGATATGAAAATTGCGAGAAAAATATAAGTTATTGAGAAGCAATAAGTTTTTGCATCGATTCAACGAGAGCTTTTAATAATTTATAAACAGTAAATAAATGAAAAAGGTTACCCAAGGATTATAAGTTTCCAGTAGAGGTTTCAAAGTAAATTAATGTTAAACAATGAGGAACGTAAGAGGGCGAGAGACGTTGCGGGTTCTCGTACTTTTCATTAATCGCAAGAATAAACCAGGAGGAAGGATGCACAAGAATAGGCAAGCATTTCGCGTAATAATGTTGAGAGTAAGCGCAAGCACATTAGGCGATAAAAGCCGGGGATGGCGGGGGAATTCTTCAGAGCTATTACCGAAAATTAAACTGCTCGTCTGAAGAATAGAGGGGTTTATAATAGTCGAGAGCTCATAACTACTACTGCGTCAGGTGTTAAGGACGAAATCGATTATGATTTTCACGAGCGCAAATATAGATTGAGTCCATTATAATTATCACCGTATTGCTATTTTACTTTGACTGACCGATCCACACGTGGTTTAGCTTTACTATTTTATGTTTACCTTTAGATTCATTTTATTAAATTGATAATAGCAAATTTGTATTACGAATATAAAGTAAATTTTTTACACCTATACGTTTTTATATGGAAAAAAAAACATATATTTCAAAAATGTAAATAAAAAGTTATTCCGAGATTCATTATATTCATAGTTATAGAACACTTTTCAAGTTTTGTAGTATTTTTCTTTACGACTTTCACTTTCGCGATAACGTTATAAAGGCCTACAATAATTAAGATTTAAATCCGTTATAAAATATTATTATTGAACTTTTTTTCTGCCACTAAATCAGAGTATAATTACTTATTTACGTTAGTATAATACAATGTATAGTGTTCATTATAAACTCATTAGTAATTTGAAACATTTCATTAGCCTTAATCTATCTTATTAGTCTTATTAATATGTAATGTATTATTCTGTAAAATCTAGAACCTTATCTCTAAATTACCTTTGTTTATAACAGTATATTTTATGAATATGAAGTATTCCTTATGTATACATAACTTATATTAACTTTATTTGAATCAAATTAAGCAACTTAAGATTTATACATTGCTAAAATACAAAGTATTATTGCATCTGAGCTTAATCCAATACGATTATCCTTCATATCTTCCTCCAGATATTCCTATTATCCTGTGTCTCTTCCCTTGTCCAATCATTCGTACTTCATAATTACTAGCATTAATGGCACTATCGATATGTGCATCGGCTATTAAAGTACTGAACCCCGAGGTGCTATCCAAACACGCCATATCTCAATTACTGAACGGAGCTGATGGTTTCACGATCTCTGTTGTCTTTGCGTCGTTCTTTTACTTTCATTTTTTTCTCGAGCAAGACTATGACCATTCCTTCATTATTCCAGCCTACATGTTGACCCACAAATTTCTTTGCTTTTCCTCATCTATATTGTTACCTGATATAACATGTATCATCAATTCTAAAAAGGATATTGTATATATATATATACTACGTGTTTTATTTTAGAGGTATCGTCAATCTTGCTCTCATAATGGCACTTGCTCCATAATTAAAAACTTCATCGATAAATGTCGTAAACTTTTTTTTAATATAATTTTTTTTTTAATTTTTAAGCCATTAATATTAGTGTTGGGTCTAATTACTAACTGTAATTAATGATAAAGTAGTTCAATAATGAAAAATAGCAATTTATGATCGTTGTAATACAATAATTTATAAGCAGAAAATATGAATTAATGTGTTTCATTAATTTTCATATTTTCGTAACAAAAGTCGCATAAAAAATTATAAATAGTATCAGAAAAACAAGTTTTTAATTTATTTACAAGTTATTTCAAAATTAATTATAGTGCACATATATAATAGTATAGTATTTTAAAGCCTAGTATGAATCAATATTTCTAGAAATGATAATAGAACTGCATACTATATGGTATGGAAACATTTTTAAATATCTGATGCAAAAATTAAATTATTAAATAATGCTTTAAAAGTCTTATGGGAATAAACCTACACCTAAACCTGCTGGGCATCGTCCAAATGATAGTAGGTAATCGTTTCTTCGTCCCTTGATTTTTCCAAAGTGTAAAGATATTCAAATATCACGTAAACAGCTTTGATATGATTTCGAATGGATCACTAATTCCATCGTATCTGAAGAAGTACGAAGGATATAGTTACCGTGCCTACGTCCGGAAATGAAACACATTGACGTAAAAAGATATGAATCGGTTATCGATCTCGACACCCGCAAGCGATTTGACTATCCGCTACTTCTTGTTTAGAACGCGCACATGATCCTGACCATGCGTAATCACTATTTTGCCGCCATTAGTCCCCAACACTTGTGACCATCACCAATTCCATTACCAGAAATTATTTATGGCCACAGACGCCCATCCGAATTCCACGATATTGTCCTACGCTTATGGATGAATATTTGCCTGGCAGAGCCAACGTATATTAATAGTAGCGACGCTTATTCGACCATTTCCTTCATATATTACTGAGAATTCATCCAAGAAATCTTCGATTATTTCGAAAGCCACGCCAAATTACTTAACTTTACATATATTAAAAGCAATTTAATAAAACAAAGAACATCAATTGTTGTTATATCTTTTTAAACATTTTATGTAAAACGAAAGGAAAAATTATTCGAACTCATTTATTACATATCTAAAGTTTGTTTTAATATTAATAGTCAATAATTTAATGAATAAATTAAAATTATGATTTATCAAACCATAAAACTATAACAATACGATATTTAAGCCTATTTAAAATTTAAATATATTACTTTTGTAAAATTAATTTGTTGAGATATAGTCAATTTATATCTATAATAACCTAGTTTAAAAACATTATAAATATATTTATTGGTATATATATATATATATATATATATTAAATATGGATAGTAAATACAACATCTCTTATTAATTGCACTCACTTTAATATATGATATTTAATCAAGATATTACCTTTATAATATGCACAGTCGCAGTATTTCCGTTGAATAAACATTCACTTAATTTTACAGAGATAATTCTTTGTGTTTACAGAATTGAAGTCTCTCGATTTTTAATTTAAAAAAATTTTATAATCCTGATTAAAAAAAGAGAAAGATGCCGTTATAAAAGTAATTATATATAAAATCACATTTAAATATATCTATACAATTGTGTTTATGCACAAGGTATGTGAACTTTGTTGTTCATTTGTTACAATGTATCATTTTTTTATATCAATGAATAGCCAGATTTTTTAACTGAATAAATAATGTAAGACACAATTTATTTGGGTTATAACTTCATGTAATAATTATTCCTGTAATATTTACATAATTAAGCTTAAAATAAAATATGATACAATTTATTATGTTAAGTATTTATAAAAAAGTACTAATTTTTTTATATTCGTAATAAAAATTTTTTTTAATAATATACAAATTTCTTATCATTAGAATATTTTTTATGTGTTACATTGAAAGCAAGAACTTAAGTTTCAATATTTTTTTAAGTTAGATTTTTAATAAAAGAAATTGCGTCATCCATTTTAAGTATATATTGTATTCCAGATTTCAGCGGATGGAAATATGACTTCTTCAATTTTAACGTTTGTACCAACCTTACATGACAATGACAAACTAATCACTTGTCGTGCAGAAAATCCAAATTTAAAAGGGGCAGTCGAAGAAGATACATTAAAACTGAATGTTTTATGTGAGTATAATTAATTATTCAATTAAAAATGTAAACAATAAAAATATATAAAATTACTATTTATTTAGCTTATAAAATAATGTAATATTCTCTTGAAATATCAAAGTATAAAATTTAATCAAAATAATACAATAAAAAATGAACTTTTGATTATTCTTAGCAAAATATTAAACAAAGTAAAATATTTAAAAAATCGAATATTTTTTAATGAATTAAAATAATTTAACATTATGAATTTATTATTTATTTATTGTCTAATACATTCAACTTTTTTTATCATATGTTCGTCTCCACAATCCGTTTGATAACAATAATTTCAAATAATTGAGAATTTGTTTCATGAATAAATCAATTATTAAGTAATTAATAATAGTTATCCGAATTTCTTTTACATTTAATACAATTATAAAAAGTTGTTTTAATTGCGAACATTTCTAATTAATACCTTAATTTTATCGAACATTAAAACTTCTTTTGTGATTATTCAAAATATGAAAGTATTATTTTTGTATTATTAAAAGACAAATATTAATAATGGATAGCTTATACATAATAAATAACAATTACATATAATAATTGTAGATATATACCTACGTATATAGTATGTGACAAGTAACTATAAAAAATAATTCGATTTTTAATCGAATTCAAAATTTTAGAATAATATCTAATTCGCGTCTCTAATTTTTCGTATTAATGAAGTAGATACGACTGATTATTTCTTTCTTCTACTTATCTGAATAGATGTTCCCATCCTAAATCTCAAACTCGGATCGAGTATGAACGCCGATGATATTGAAGAGGATGATGATGTATACTTCGAATGTAAGGTCGATGCAAATCCCATAGCATATAAAGTTGTTTGGAAGCACAACGTAAGTCATTATACTATTCTTACATATAAAAAGAGTCCGAAATTATACTGGATAATGTAATACTGAACTAGAAAGTGACTTTTAGAATTTAATTAGTTTACTTTTTTTTTTCTTATTAGTTATGAAAAATACAATAGTATAGTACATTCCGATACATAAAAAAAATTGAAACGTGTGACAAGATACCTTGCCACTGTGGTGCATGCATCAAAGCTGGTTTTGCTGATTTATACTGAAATTCTCATTGATTTTAAAAAAGAAAAGCATAAAAAAGAAAAGATTTATTTTTGATGTATAAGTTTATGTAGACCGGGAGGAGCGTATGTGGCAATAACAGAATGAAACAAATAATACACGGTGTAAGGAAAGTAACTTTAAATGCTGATGAATGAAACAAGGAATGAGATAATCTAAGTCTTGTCGTCTTTCTCCCAGGCTAAGTTAAATTCATTGCGATTGTCGAGAACAGAATGAGGAGAAAAATGTTCGTCACTCGTGCGCTGTATCCTAAATTCGATTCGTCATCGCGTCAAATAACTTGCTCGAAATTGAGCACTATGAATTCGTGAAAATTTACAAAAAGAAGCATCCTTCTTTTTCTCTCGTAAATTGAACGATCATTTATTTACAGGATAACATACTACAGAATAACGCCAAGATCGGCATGATCGTACAGCAAACAAGTCTCGCACTGCGTAAAGTGAATCGATCGCAGGCAGGAAATTACACATGCATAGCAAGTAATGTTGAAGGTGACGGATACAGTAACAGCGTTGAACTAAAAATTATGTGTAAGTAGTGATCTTTTTCTATAATTCAAGATGCACATCCGTCGAGAACATATATATAAATTCTAATAGGCTTAACTAGAATAATGAAATCACTAGATAGAATTCGATAACTAGAGACTGTCTTTTTACAACTAACATACAGAAAATAAAGAACTTAGGACGAAGACTAATTAAAAATAAGTATAAAATATCAAAAAAAGATTAGTAAGATGTACTTTGCTCAATTACTATCGATATAAAAATTATGAAATTTCAAATATAACCTTTATTTAAACCTAAATTAATACCTAAATTAGATAGAACAATTGTATTAAATTAACTTTTAAGCTTTATTAATCGAATAAAGAAGAAAATATTCTGATGATAAAAATACACATTTAATTAAGAAAGTATGTTGCCGAAATAGAATAAAGAAAGTTGCTTTCAAATACAATTTCAATTAATTTAAAATACTTAATAGTATCAATGATACTTAATAATACTTAATAATTGAAAGTATATATTTAGCAGTCGTTAAAATAAGCAAAGGGATACAAGTAATTGAATAAGTTATCATTTCTATTTAGATGTATAAAATTCAACAAATATTTTGAACATTTTTATTTATTTAACTATAAGTTGAGTAATAAAGTAGTCTACTTTTGAAATAGTCACGCGTAAATTACGCGTTATCGAGTAACATAGTTTAAAATTTTCTTTGAGGCATCAGGTAGTGATCGTTATTAAGCACAATCACGACTAAGTCGGCCTTTGAATATCTTATTATCAGAAACAATAATAAGAACTTGTATTGAAAAGAGTTGTCATAGCGTCGTCCTTGAGAGTCTCGTCTTTTTCTTTACAGACAAACCGATCTGCATTCCGGATCAGAAGCGCATCTACGGGGTGGCACGCCACGAGGAGGCTCGTGTTATCTGCAGGGTAGAGGCGTTCCCGCCACCGGACAGCTTTCGCTGGGCCTTCAACAACACCGAGGAAATGGTCGATGTACCGCAGGCTCGCTACAAAGACTCGGTTCGACACGCCCAGAGTGTCCTTACTTATAAGCCCGTAAGTGAGATGGATTACGGAACGGTTTTATGCTGGGCGAGCAACATCGCTGGCCAACAGAAGAATGCCTGTATATTCCACATAATAGCCGCAGGTACGTAGACCATACATTTCTCCAAGGAGTTTTTATTCACTTTTTTACTGCGTTTATTTATAAGATCCGTAGCCAGATGAACGACATAATGCGGTACTCGGCTTAGCAGAGTGGTTAGGACGAGAATTATTATCGTGTAATTTGTTTTGCGATAATGAAGATTCTGAATTTAGCACCAACAGTAACGCTTTTAAATTATTTATTTTACAAACAACGATAATTAAAGATCGCTCTGTTTTTGCACTCTGCAAAAACTTGACATTAAATCCAATATACTTTAAATCTATTGTAATATTAATTAAATAGAACTTGGATCGTGCTTCATATTTATGCGACTGCTCGTAAAATAAATATTGAATAAGCCTTCATAATTCTATATTTTAAAGGGATTAAATAATTAATTTACGAAGTCATGATAATCTCGAATATTATCTATGTCAAATTTTCGTACATTCGGATAAGCAATTACTAAATAATAATCTTCTGCATTTGCATCACATAATTTTAAAATAGGTTTTTTGTTTATAAGTAAATTTTACGTATACAATTTTATTTTTATAACAGCGTTCACATATTTATCCTACTTAATTAATGATAAATAGAGTATAGAAAAATATAGAAAATTTAATCAAATAATAAATAATTCCAAAAGTACCATTTACATATAATACTTTTGAATCATGTCTTTATAATTTCACAAAAGATTTTGTTATAATTAAACTAAAAGTTAAAGAAACAAATTTTTATTTTCGTGACCTTTACTTGATTTGAGTAATAAATAATGAAATTTAAACAATATAAGTTATTTTACCTTATAACATTATTTGAATATGTTTTGTGAATATTTTATTCTTATATTTATATCTTAATCAATGTGAATATATGTATGTAAAAATATTAATAATTTAATAATTTATGAATAATCATAATAAAATATAAATTAAAATAACACATTTACCGCGTAAAACTAAACGTAAAAGAGTAATAATACTAAAACCCTGAAAATAATGTAAAATTAATATTTCTATTATAATTGATATTTTTTTTTTTAAATTCATTAAAACATCACCATATACTTTTTGTCATTATGTCGAACGTTAAATTAATAAATAAAAAAGAAGCAAAAAATAATAACCAAGTATTCAAAATGTATGCATGCTCTTGTCAATAGCCTAGAGGTTTCGATCAAGCTATAATTATTAAAAGGCATAATATAATTATTTCCAAGTTAAACCAAAGCCAGGCCAACAGTAGCACTGCACTTCATGATATTGAAGATCGCGGGGGGGGGGGATCCTTCGGCATTCACATTTATAATATTAGCGTTTTATATGCCCGCAAGCGTCGCGTTTCAAGCCATGCAAATGCAATATACGCGAGTGCCAAGATAAATGTCACGTACACACACGCACACACACGCACACACACGCACACACACGCACGCACATACGCACCCACACGCACACACGCGTACGCACACACGTATACACATACACTGGCTTATTATTCGAAAAATGTACAGAATCAGGTTGAGCATTTTTCACGTGTAGATGGAGGTATAACAATTACGGCATAGCTATTATCTAGACACATTATTGAAAATAATAGTATTTTTAAGATGTTTATTAAATGTGCAAAACATTTAAGGTTATGTAGATAAGAATTGCTAAATAGTCATATTAATGCGTATGGAAATTTTATATAGAGCAGTATGAAATATTCCGCGTTCAATTTCTACTTTATTTTTTGAATTTTTACTTAATAAAGAAAGAATTTATGTTGAGGATATTTTTATAATTTGATCTTCAAAAAGAATTAAATTGAATATTTTATGCTTGAAAATTTCAATTGATTGATTTCTTTAATCGGTTTCGGAATACGTATTGTTTTGAAATATACAGGCATTTAACAAATTTCAGATATACATTAGTTCCGATTAAATGGCAGCAAATATATTGTAACTAACCGAGTATTCGAAAATGTTTTACCGGTGCAGGTTATAATTGTTGATTTAGTATTCAATAAATATCAAATAAGAATCGACAGCTAATATCCAGTTACAGTCTTAATATATCGCGTAATTAATAATGACATGTTTGCGAAAATGAATGGACAGGGAAGCCCGAACCACCGTACAACTGCACGTTGACTAACCAGACAACGCAGTCACTCGCGGTCGAATGCACAGCAGGCTTCGATGGGGGTCAAAGCCAGCACTTCCAATTGGAGGTCTACGACCAGCAGACGGATCAACTGCGGGCGAACGTCAGCTCCCGTGAGGGGGCAGCCTTCAACGTGCACGACCTCGAGCCCGGGCGTGTCCTGCGCATGGCCGTGTACGCGGCCAACTCCAAGGGTCGCAGTGAGGCGGCGCTCCTCGAGGGATTCACCCTCAAGGTCGCCGAGAAGCAGACCGGTAAGTAGATTCTTGTGTCATTCCAGAAGGGAGAGTCCGAATGGTTGCGCACGATAGAGTCTTGTATCTTCGAGCTGCCGGAGAGCAAATAATCTCACTTATGTCTTGTTAATGTCAATGCTGGCAGGTATACCAAAGCTTCCACGTCAGATAATTGGGGCATTTATTTTTTTAACTAAATGGTTACATTCCACACTTCGATATTACATTCTGTCCTGCGATTATAAGGATCACTTGCTTTCGCTGTTTTTCATAAACATTCTCTTAAATTGTAATCTTCTCTACAAAGGTAAATCAGATACGTCGCAGCCTAACAGTGGGCTAATTAATTTCTAATATACAGTTTTCAATTTTTTGGTAGAAGTCTTGATTTAAACAAAAAGCAGTTTTTAAATACCTTGCACTGAATTAACATCAATCTGTTCAAACGAGAAACAAATGCCAAATAAATTATCTCAATAGTAGATGCTGATTCACATTCATTATTGTATCACAAAGTATTGTGCTATTTTTTAAATTAATAAGTGCCTGCCGTTGAGCTATTGTTAATTTTTACATTATATACAAATTTTGTATAAAAAATTTAATAAAAATAAAGTAACACCTATTACATCAAGGTGTACGTAGTACACTTACTATGTGTGTTATAAAGTAGAAATTATTTTTAAATAATTTAGAAAAAACAATATTGATTGAATTATAAATATTATGAAAAATCAGTAGCTATAATTTTGTTTACAAATTCTTTTTCCTAATGTTTAATTTGTTGAAATCAACTTGCATTTAAAATAAATTATTCAAAAAATTGAATACAATATTAAAATTTTGTTCGGAATTGCTTTCTTTTTATTTACAACTTTGTTAAAAAATAATAGCTTTACTTAGATTATGATAATCCATAAATATGTAGTTAATAAATAAAGTCTTATAAATAATAATAATAATACTTAACATAAAAATAATAAATTAATGTAAAATAAATATAATAAATTAGTATTAAGAGGGCGTCGTTTTAATTATTACAATAAAATAAGTGGTGCTACTAAAATACTGTTAAACTTTCACAAATCTTATTTCTTTTGATATATATCAACCGCAATCACAGAAAATATTAACTTCTATTAGTTATTACACAGCTTTTTATAAATATAATTAATTTTTTTAGGTTCTGAAATAGCATTACTGGGCAGAAATATTGGGTGTTATTTCTTGTAAACGAGTAAAAATATTTTACCTGAAAATAGTAACTATTCTTTATTTTATCAGTATCGACTTAATTATTTTACAACATGTATACATTGTAAAATACAATAATCTAAGTCAGAAATACGGATTTTAAAAACTTTTGTTTAGAAAATAAAATTAGATCCTAATAATTATTGAATTTTTCAAATATGCATAATAAATTTGTTGCTGTATGATTTCACGAACATAAATGTGAAAGAAGCAAAATCTAAAAAAAGGAATGAAAAAGCAAAGAAAATGAATCAATCGTGAAAAATAAAATAAAATCACGTGTATATTTTATCCTCTTATCTCCTGAAAATATATCCAGATATATTTACCTCGAAAAAATTTTCGGAATCTAATTATCATCCGTAAATGTCACAGAATACGTTACATAGTCAAAGGTTCATGTAGAGCAAGTATATCCAATCCTATGATATGTCACGTCGTTTTTAAATAAAAATTCCGCTGCTCTCGTTTAATGAATATCAGCTTTCAAAGGGATTTTCCAGTATCTCCCACTCCACGCGTCTCTCAGCATTCTATTCTGCACTTTCTCTTTCTTTTCCTTTCAATCTTCTCTTTTCCCCTCGCGCTCTTTCCCTGTCCAACAAACCCCCCAATCCTCCTTACTCGCACCACGTTACTCTCCCACTGAATTTTTTTCACTAATCTCCCCCGTCGTTAATATGCAAACGCAAGAGGACATTCTACTGGAAAAATCGCGAGACGAGAGAAAGAGGAACGGAATAAGAGAGAATATTCATGTCGTCTCCATTTTACCTGCAGACTTGTGAAGTAGCGCTTCTGCGAGCGAACGCTGCTTGTGGAGAATCAAAGTTATTAAAGGATCTGCATGTTGGCATATATACATATGGGGAGATTTTTTTTACTCTTTTATACTAAAATACACACATACGTTAATATGGGTATACATATTTATTCTTCTTGCTCATGTGCATTACTTGCATATGACTTCGTAATCTGAATACATCTAAACAATTATACGAGTGTAATATTTTTATGCTGAAAATTTGTGTACTCGAAAGAAAAATAGTTGAATAAAAGAAGAATAAGTAGCAGCTAACAGATGTCATTAAAATTTTACAATCATATAGACTCATAATAAAGAAATATGACCTAATAATGAAAATTTAATTTTTATTCGCATTCTTCTTTGTATGTTAAGTATTTTCTTAATTTATGGGATTTTATATTTGTATTTAATACGTGCCATACAATCATTCATTTACACTTTTTCAAGTAATATATTAAACAATTTAAAATTAATTAAATATCTTACGTCAATCGTCTCAAATGAAATACATGTTGAAAAGGTAAAAGCTTTAATTTCACTACTAAAAAAACCAAGTAAATGAAGACAATATTGAGTAAGGCTATAGAAAACACTTGTATTGGAAAATTTGGTATTCCCATTGATTTTGTTGTTATAATAAAATTCAAGAAACAATTCTTTTCTAAATATGGAAACGTATATACGATATTTGAACATTACATAACCAGATTATTAATATTCAGTAGGTATTTCTCTATCAGTAGAAGCGCATTAATTTTACAGATATTTGGATGATAAGAAAAGTGAAATTGAAATGAAATTGAATAGAAATAAATAACAACACCTGGATGAATTCGTATGAATTGATATCACCTTTTCTTTCATCATTCGTTATCGTATTAATGCCGTTCAGCATTATAAAAAAAAACGCAAAAGGAGCGAAAAGCTCATCCTACCGCGCAAATACTTACGAATCCATCCAGATAAATAGTTCTTAGATGGAACCAGAATTATGCCATTGAGAATTGCATGCACGAGAGCAGTGCGCGTACTGTTCACAGGAACCCCTGTGCCTTTCGAAATTACGCCTCTGCTCGGGATCCTGATCGGTGTTGTTGCGGCCCTGCTACTTTGCACGGTGACAATACTGCTAGCACTTAAGGTGAGAAGTGACAGACGAGCCCAACGACCCGGTGATTTGCCACTGAAGAAGGCGACAGCGCCAAGTTCTGAGGACCTTTACGATGCTGACGACCGCAATCCTGACGTAATCCCAACAAACAAAGGTAAGAGGCTGCAAGCTATTATATGTGCGTTTTATGTACTACTTATGAATTAACAGCATAATATTTTATTATTATGGGTCATATTTTCAAAAGTCAAATGACATGCCGTAATATTATAATTTTCTCAATCTTTTAAGAGCAAATTAAATAATTTCTTTGAAAAACCTCATTTCGGGAAGCACAATTATTCTTTTAATATCAAATTTTACGTGTAATACATCATCAATTACATTATTAGAAGCAACTGTAACTTTTCAAAAAGTAATGATAAAATAATGACTTTGGTTTTACATTTATATAAGATTGATTCAAACAAAATAATATAATTACACGTATATTTGATTTAATATAATATTAAATAATTTAATAAATTACATACAATTTTTATTCATTTAAAAAAAATTATTGTAACCAAATTTTAATTTTTTATTGTTTTTTATTTTACTTCTAAATAAGTTAATGGGAATTTACCAATTTTATAAGACTAAATTTGCATTTTAATTGACGTATTTAAAATTTTGTAATATAGTTTTCTAATTAATTTATGGTATGAATATTAATACTAAAATTACGAAACTTTCAAATATATCTTTTTTAATCTAGTTTTATAAACTATATGCACAAGATTTTGCAGTGTTTATTAACAAATTTAAACTTATTCGTTCTATATTAAAAAAACCTTTTTTGTTTATATTGTACGTAGCTTGATAATTTTTATTTAAATATACGATATGTATATATATATATCAAACACATTAATATACGAAATTGAAATTTACATACATAATGAATACTTCACGCAATTCCAGGATATATCTTGCTTAAGAAATTACATTGAATTGCAACAATTACTTTAAAGAAAACAATTATTAACAATTATATATAAAAATAATTAAAATTATTTCTTATTGTATCATTTGATTTTGTATAATTTTAAGTATACTATTCAAGGGATTACATTTTTAAATTCGTAACATTAATCTTATTGTAATAGTCAGTAATTATAAATATATAAAAATTATAAATAATAAAGGGTTATTGTTTTGAAATAAGTTGCGACGCGCAGTGTTATACTTTTTGGTAAGGGGGGGGGGGTAGTTGGCAGAAAGGAGCTCGCCGGCTCCAGGATATGGTACGATGAGGAGGCGTAATCGAAAGAATTATACTAAAATAGATGAGTTCACTCCCATCAACTTACCCCGCTGTTCGGTGATTTCAAATTTAAACGAACATTCGGTACCTCTCTCATCGTATACATCACAGTCGTTGCCGAGGGGCGCGGAGAGACGGGCGCAGCCCGTCACAAAGGTAATCAAATTGCTTCGATACTTCAAGTGGGATCGAGAAAATCGAATACACAAGTGCCAATATTTAAAAATCCACAAGCTCTTTAGAAGCTGTTATATCTAATAATTATTAATAGGAACATATTATCTTTTTTAAATCAACTATGAGTATCTATTAATGAGAGAGTAGGCTTTTAACAAATAGCTATCACTAAATAAAATTATTAAACGAAACGTAAATATAGTATAAAAGACGTAATATAGTATAACAACGACTAAGATAGAGGTAGATTCTAGAATTGCTTTTAGTGTGGTATAGAGACCTGGAGTCGACTGATTATCTTCTATTTCTATTAACTGCAAGGCAAATTTGATACAATTTGACTGCAACCACCTGGAATGTCAAATAGACAAATCAATCGATGTTAAAGGTGCGTCAAATTTGAGTCAATCTGAAATAATTACAAATGCTAAAAACACTTTTAACTTAATTAAATATATGTAAATATATATGATCATGTAACTTAACTGAATCCCTTATTTTTTATATCTCAATTTGTATACAATATGAAGAGTTTTAAAAATTCATAAAATTCATTCTCGTTTATACATCATGATTCTTCAATTTAAATTTTGTATAAATAATTTGCTTACTTTGTGGCTGAATAAGATCATCACAACTTTAATAAAATATTTTTTATAGATAAGAGTAACATTTTTAATAATTACTATAGATAAATAATTTATAGATAATAATTTTTTTAATCAAAAAATTAAAAAATGTGTTTTTAATTTTAAAAGTAGTTTCTCAACTTAATAAATGTGGAAGCAGTCACAGATTGATAACGTTTTTAGAAAAAATATATAAATAAGCATAAAAAATACTACATCTCAATAGGTATGAAAATGTAAAAAAAAATATATTAATGTTATGTTTAAAAATTGTACATAAACTTATTTCTATAATACGTTTCCCTTCAATATTTCTAAAACAGTCAATTTCTTATTTTTCTGCACTTGAAAGGAAACATTTTTAATGCTTTTGCATCTTAAAAAATATATCAATATTAAATTGTGGAGAGAAAGGATAAGTTTATATAAATACTTAGTTTACACTAAGCTTAGGAGTAAAGGAAAAAATCTCTCAGGTTTTTCAAAATATATCAAGGAATTTCATTATATAAATGCAATGCTATTTATTACTTTAACGCCCTAAGAAAAAGCTCTCACATTAGAGAATAAAAAATTTTGAATTTTACATGCAATAATCATTTCAATTTCGAAAATTTTGTTTCAACACTTCCTACTGCAAATTAGACATTGCTTTCCGTCACGACCGCGGGCCCCAGGCTCTTTCATGTGACGCCTACATATACTCCACTTGTGCCGCGAGGTGAGAAATACTCACCGTATCCACAAGTGCTCATTGACACTAAAGGGTATTTCTAGGATGAGACTCAGAATCTATTTTAATGAGCTATCGTACAATCTCAGAACAATCCGCAAATTTACGGGATAATAAACTTTGAACACACTATACGAAAATTATGTCTGTCATTGAAATTACCAAGAGTTCCTGACTATTCCGAATTTTTTCTACTTGTCAATTCCTGATTGCCAAAGAGTTTTGTCATCTGTAGTTAGCGTAATATGTAGTGGAGTACATTAACGAACGTATTTTCATCGACAAACTGTCTGAGTAATAATTATATTTCTGTTGTAAAAATTTTGATGACAGAATTTCTTATAAAATTTAAAAAAACGTCATAAACTATACACTGGTATGAAATACGAAATAATGGATAAATCTCTTTTATCTAAGTAAAAATTGATATATTAAAATAATACAAAAAAAAAATTGGATTACCCAGATCAAATAGAAAATTTTTTTAAAAATACATAATAGAACGATAGGTTAATAGATAAAAAAATTCTGCTGGGAGTGTTATTGCGCGGTCAACTGGTACTTCCCAAATGATGTCGTAATTTTGGGTCCACCAACCGGAACGCGGCTTTGCTTAAAATCAATTTCTAGGGACAGGATAACCTCTTTAGAAGGAATTGCCGTTCGCGTTGTAGAATTGAAGGCAACATCGGTACGCTTTCATTGCCAACATTTTCCTCGAACGGTTGGCCTAGATCACTATTACGGCAGAGATTATTGTGCCGAATCTTTGTATATCCCGCTGCGAATGTAATTCACATCTGCTGAAGGATCTGCCTGACAGGTGGGCTAACTAATGCTAGGCCTTAACTTAACTTTGTTAAAAAAAACCGAGAGGGTTGAGAATGAGTAACCCGAACTCGGTGCAATTGCACGCGTTCTGCGATACGTCGGGAATAACGTATCTGGATTTGTACATTTGGCCATGGCGAAGATTAACGTAAGCCCAATAAAGAGAGTCAGCATACTCAATTTTGAGCTGTATATCGCTACGTTATTTGCCAAATCGGTAACAAAACTAAGAACACGAGCGCTATTTCGAAAATGTTCAATTGTAGTTGCGGTCAGAAAGGGAATACTGTTGGCGTGGATCGACAAGTATTCGAGCCACTGGACACTCTTCATCACCAACTGCGTGTCAACCATTTAAACATTGCTTTCATCTATGAATTGAAAACATGTATCAATCAGAGAATGCCGGGTAGATATAGCTACACGGGGTTCCACCACTAGTATTTTGAAGAAGATGGATCGGTGGTGAAAGGGTCCACCGAGATCATCCAAACCCAGTAAATCCATGCCCCGTAAAGAAGTTGCTTACCGGGGTAAGCAACCGTCTTGAACAAGGGAAGATGGACAGTATTACTCGATTCTCAAGCTGTTCGGAGCAAATCATGGTAAATGATTCACAAGATGTTTCACGGTCCTCAGAGGGCAGCTTTACGCCTTTCGCCAAGACTACCTAGTTGTTACTAGAAAGACAATTAATTCCAATTAAAGGCCTTGATACATTTATAGATCCGATAAATTAGGTGCTACGAAATTAGCTGCCGCGAATATGGAAACCGAAATCAAACATTCCCCATACTATAAAAGAATTCGCATTAAAGCATTTAAAAGCAGGATTTGTTCATTGCGTGAACTTACATGGAGGAATAACCTTCACCAGCGCAAAAATACTACAGTTTGTCTGGTCCATGAACTGCAACAAAATAGCTAAGAACACTGTATGGAGAAGCTTGGATGTGATGCAACTTGGATGTGTAAGAGTAGTCACGTGGAAAACCATAAAAATCATTGAGACGACAAGTCGCGCGCCACGACTTCCTCATCACCTGAATTCGTAAATCACCACGTATATGAAAACACTCATGCTGATATATCTCCTATAGTTCGTTTATGGGACGAAGATCGGCAAGATGCTCAGAAAATAAGCTTGAGCTCGAAAAGAGCGTATGGAGTATTTGTGTCTCTTACCAAAATGCACTTCATTTTCGCATTTTTAATATTTTCTTAGGGCAATGCTAGTACAGTGGATACCAACTATTCCATTTGTATCCTATGCAGTGCTTCAAATCTATGCAGTAGTTTTTGCCTTCATCATCGTTTGAGGGAAACTACTGCCGACAGCTTATTGTTGGAAATCTTAAAACAGCACACACCAAGGCTTTTCTTATTTGTGTTTTACGCCACGTACACATTGAAATCTCATCGTAGACTTATTCAGTGCTTCTCGTAGCTTCAATTAAAGCTACACGTGTTTATCATAGTAAGAAATTTTTAATACTAATTTCAATTTAAGAAATGAATACAAGACTGACATTGTTAATTATTATTCAGCTTGAGATTTTGAAATAAAATTATTTTATAAATAATTATCGATCATTGCAATTTCATTAAAAGTCTGCTTATTTTTTTGTGAATCAGCTACCCTTGTTTCCTTCAATTTGTGATTCTTAATCATTTTATAGTTAATTGAAAGTATTGTACGAAGGCGTCGGAAATTTACACCAGGCGGAAAAGTGGACGGAGGGGAAATGTCGGAAGCGCATCGGGGAAAGATCAGGAAGAGAAGAATATCTAGTATTGTAAGATCTCTACAATAATTAGGAAGTGAGCGCGGAAGTGAGAGAATTTTCAGTACGCGATACGTTGAATGGGATGATTGTGCAGGAAGAAAAGCACAAGTGTGCTGTGACATCCTTGAATTCAATTTAGCCCCAGCTCCTGGTGTAGTATGTGCGACATCACCACCGGAAAACCAAATATGGAAGACGCGATCAAAGGAGCCTTCGTGTGTCGATCCCACAGAGCCTTAGAGATCTTGAGCGGAGAAAATCGTGTCAGGATGGTAAAGCGAAACGAGAAAAGAGAGGCATTTTCAATGCACCATGCGTCCGTGTAAACTAATTGTCCATTGCGACGAACATTGTATATCAAAGTGCGAGATTTTTCACCCTTTCAGAAAGGGGGGTTTTTATGCTATCAGGAATATATTTACTTAAAATAAATTTATTTGTCAAAAGGAAATGTTAAAGGTTTGGTTTGTGTATTATTTATTGAAACTTCCAATAACTCACTTTGTAGTTCAAAGGAAGAACCAATATGTTTAATTTCTCTCCAACAGAGTAGAGTAGTTGAAATATTCAAGATTAAAATATTATTACAAAATTGCAACATTACAGTATTGAATTTTAAAATGAATTAGATTGGTTTCCAATTTTACAATAAAAATATCGGCCTTATTAAATAAGTGACCCGCTAACTAAATTCACGGGTGCAATTCAATATATATGAGCAACTTATCGCAGGCAACTCTTATTTTAAGTACCAATTTTATTAAATACTTGGCAAAAGGTTAATAACAAGTTTATAAGTTTGCGATAGTATAAGTCTATCTATTTGGCAGAGAGTATTTTTTAAAAGTAAATTATTGAATTATTCAATGATAGGGAAAAAAAGGAAAACAGGTTAACCTTACTGAAAATTAAGCTTAACGAATGAAATTCGGGGCTTAATTTGGAGAGTGGTAACTTCAAAAGATTGTAAATGAAGTTCTTTTAAATGATCTATAAATTATATATATATATATATATATATTATTATTATTATTATTATTATATATATATATATATAATCTCTCATGAGAGAATCTCAGAACTCATGGCTGCATTTGTCGACGATTTATCTATTTGCTAACGAACTTCTACGCGAATAATTAATAATGCCCTGCATCTGTTATCAGAATAGTAATCTCCTCGATCACTATGATGCCAAGAAAAAAATGCGAGCAGTAGTAAAAATGCTATTTCTTATTTAGATTCAGACTACCAGTTGACGGGCTCGACTGCTGGGACACCCTTAGCGGTACAAGGCACCCCTGACGGCATTTCGACGACGTCCCTTCCATCAGGGCAGCAGACCAATCATTTACCGACCTACTCGCACGATTACAACAATTACCCGACGCTACCAGTAAGTATACAAAGGTCTTGCTACTCAAGTGGATACGCATCGATCGGTCCTTCTCGGCATTTCTATGGGTTTCTCGCGCCACCGAATACCAACTCAAATAAGCGCGCGCGTGCTGCCTCCCAAGTATGCTTCCATTGGCGCAAATGTGTATGTACCTCTTTACATCCTGCAGCAGCGTGAACTTTCAGTTAATTAGTTCCAAGACAAAGCTCCGAAACGTTCGAGACGCCCTCGCATTTTGTTCTTTAACAAATCGCATTAATTTATCCGACAAAACGACTCTATGGGTGTGTGCATACTTTCGCGTGCCCCCCGCGATCTATTCTACAGCCACTGTAGCACAAAATGCGCGGCCAGGGAGTTTTCGAGCACGAATGTCAGCAAGGTAACCGTTTGCCGTGGCCTTGTCTCCTTTACTTCCTCTTGAACTCCACCCCTCCCCCCTCCCCCTCCGCGGCCATCGCTAACTTAGTCACTTCTATTTCGTGTAAACCAAACAGGCGATATTAGCTGCCGTCGGCAGCAGATATTTCGAAGACAGCTGATAGCGCGTATTATGCAGAGAACAATCCTGCAATCTATGATCTTAATGTTATAATTATTTTGATTTAGCCTAAGTCTAAATTTACGCCCAGAACCCGTAAGCCAACTCGCTTTCGCAAAATATTGTTGAAACTGCTTCGCCTTCGTTACAAAACTTTTCTTTTCGAAAAATCCATGTACAACTACGTTACAAAATTCTAGCTGTAAAAGTGGTGTGTTATCAAAGGCTATAAAAATATAAATCAATAGGATAAATTTCATTATTTTATATTTTACTTGTATTTTATTAGTCGTAGGAATAACTATTAAATCAAATGTCATTTCGTCATTTATTTTAGTGTCACTGTTCATAACTATTCATCTTTACAGAAAAAAGATCATATAACTACAACATAAAATTAATTTTATTCTTTAAATAACAACATAATATAGTATCAATTCATTTACATTCTTAAACATAAACATTATATAATTATAAAAATGATTTTAATTAATGTTTCTGTTCAATATCACCAATAATATTTATATTGCTTGCATTACCTTAAATTAATTAACAAGATACAGCTTTAAATTATGTAAAAATAAAAAAGTCGTTAGAATATTTGTATATCTATTACTAACCTTTTTTCTAATTAAATAATTTATGCTTGCTAATTATTTACAATCAAACAGTTTTAATGGTTCATATAAATTATTACTATTTGGTCCTTAATTAGTTAAATGATATTAATAATAGAGTATTTAGAACAATTTGACCAAATACTGATAATTTAAAAATAAAATATTATCCGTTATTAATTAAATTTGAAGTATTTTCCAATAAAACAGTTACATATGCAATAAAATATATCGTAATTTAACAAGTGTATACTACTTTACCAAACATCCCCTTTACATATATCAGATTTAGTTTTATTAACTATATTAATATATGATAGATTAGAAAATTTTGTTATATATGTCTTATTCATTATATGTATCGAAATGATGTCATAATTGAATATGGTTGATTATATAAACAGAAACCGTGGCCAAATGGGTTATTGCTTAGCTTTTTAAATTTTATTTTTAGTACAAAATTTTTACAGTAAATAATTGAATGTGCCACTCTATTTATAAAGTTCAACATTTATAAATAAAGACACTTATAAATAAATAATGTTTTATTATTCCATAATTAAGAGATGAATTTGCATTGAAATGTCTGTATTAATTTATAAGACATTATTTGGAGAAATCATGGACTACATCACGTTAGAAATTACTGTACCGTAACTGTAAACAATTAAAATTGAAATAAATGAATTAAAATAGGTAATGCTATACTTTCAGTTCATAGTTCCGCGGTACCTTGTAAATGAAAAAGAATCTCAACTATCGGATATGATAAAATTATACGAGTAATAATTTTTTGCACGAACTGGTCGCCTTAAGGATCTAGATTTAATTTTAATCTAATCCACGAATTGAAGGTGTAGCAGCAGGAAAAACATTGGCAGTGACAGCATCAAAGTGTAGACTCGTCTACAATTATTTCGCCTATTAGCGTAACGCAAAAGTTAAACACGCAAAGTTCTTGGCTTCAAAATTTAAAGTTGTATTTTAAGGCCATACATTTATGTATCGATTTCCGCTTAATAAAAAACTTAAGCGTAGCTCACACATTTACTTCGAACCAACTTATAAAAAAAGATAAATAATCCAGTTCGACTGCATTCTATATTAGACTAATGTCTATGCATTTTTGTGTATATATTTATTTGAATGGATTTGCGTGCATATACTGGGTGTGGTCAAAGTAAGAGAGACATAGCGATGTATTCTCGCTAATTAGTTCAACTTGAAAAAAGATGCGCGTAAATAAAAAGTAAAAGAGAGAGTACCGAAGTGGCAATTATTTATGTACTTTCTTTTTATTTCCCTTATTATTTAGCTCGTTTCTTGCATATAGTATAGAATAATTATATATTTCAAGTACGTCATATTATAAAACCTCCTCAAGAACGTAAATTAAATATTCTGTTCCTTTATTTATAATTAAAAGTTAAAGATACATTTAATTGACAAACTCGTTGTTATCTTATTGATTTTGATATAATTATATATTTAATTTTAAAATGAAATCTATGTAAGAAATTAAATGTTTCCTAGATTTTAACTATTGGTTTTATTTATAATTCTTTATTATTAGTAAAATAATAAAAATAGTGTATTGATACGTAGATGATACTAGAATATAATAATGCATAAGTAAAAAATATTTCAACTTAAAATAAGATATAATTTCATGTTCTAATCATTCATAAATAAAAATTTATAATTAAATGCCCAAGGAATGTATAATACATATATATATATATACATGTTGTTTAAGTATAACAAGTAAACTCTTTATGAAATGTTATTTAAGATATAAATAAAAAATAATTTCAACGAATAATTTTTTAATGCATTTATTTAACAGGATAAGATTAATCATTATAAAGGTTCGATTGTGACGAATTATCTTCGAAAAATTGTTTCCAAAATAATGAATTTCGACCTTGAATGATAGTCATTTTAATTATCGTAATATTTTTATTCTTTATATATCTTTATTAATAATATAATAATATATAAATTAGTTCTTTCCTTTACGTTTTACATCCATTTTAACCAAATGCCTTGAGAGGATAGTTGTAATAGGAGGAAGTTTGTAGTAGGATGGCGTTTTAGCGGAAGTCAGAGTTAGCTTAAGTAGAAAAGAGGGAAACCGTATTTGCGAAAAAATTGCCGCTACTATGTCCTCTTTATACTGTAATGCTTACTTCTTTCTTACGTAATGTCAACTGATTCGCAACAAGTGCATGTATGCATGAAGGTGCAATAGATATCGCATTTATTAGTTTATAAATGATGACTGGATAAAAATAATATCGGATACTTCCGAAATCTTTTTGAATACATCTCACCGAAAACCAAATATTTGGCAAGTAAAATTCATTAACCGGGCAATTTAGTGGTCTTGTAAATTTATCTTCCTATCTATTCTTTTCTTTTCTTCGTATCCTCTTCGTTTCTATCCAAATCTACCAAGCAATTATATGCCTTTTTCCCTTTGCCATTTCCTCCTATATCATTTACCTATTCGCCTATATTTTTCCAAAAGCTGGCATCATCTCGGTTTTACATATCTCTTAACTTCGAGTCACCACGAAACTTTTTATCGAGCCCGATTCATCTCCCAAGGTATACACTTACTCTCCTGCGCTCCAAAAATTTCGTGGTTAAGTAGTATAAGAAGAAACCTAGATCTGAACAGTAGAAAAATATAAGCGGCGTAAGCTATAACTACTCACATGGGTTTCTAAAACTTTGATATAAATTGAAGTTACTCAATTCCAGTTAGAGTTGCAGTTTATTTTATAATTTTTCATTAAATTTGTTTAAGCACACCCCACACATAAAATGCTTATACATTAAGAAAACTTAGTTCTTGTAGAAGAGCGTTTTTAGTTATTATATTTTTAATTAATGAAGATTTGTTCCGTGCAAAGAATGTATACAATACAGGGGGTAAAATATTTAAAAAAGTTGTTATAACTTTACTTCCTTAATTCACCTATGGACGACGTAGGAAATTTAGTTTATTAATATTTTATTACGCCACTTGCATGAATGAATATGGTTAAGCTGTAATAAACTCCTATATCTTGTTCAAAATATCGCTAGCGTAATACCATTCAGCCTCTTACTAGTTTAAAAGTAGTTTGAGTACTTCGCATATTATGAACATTTTTCAATTACATTAATATCAAGTCTCAAGTTCTCAGTAATTAGTACTTTTTACATTATATACACTGGGTCAAATATGACAATTACGCTTTTACTGCTTTATTTATATTTAAGTAAAGCTTAAAAGCCTATATGAAAGTAATCAGGTGCATAAATTTTTCTTTGACAGCTTTAAAAGTACTAAACTAACTAAATTAAAATTTAAAAAATCTATTACAGCTGATTATAGAAATATAAACGAAGACGCTTTAACATTTAATAGGGTACTTTTTATTAGCGTTGAATAATGCAATTTCATTGAGAACTTTATTCTTAATCAAGTAGTACACATACATATTTAATTTTATCAATTATAAAAATATTCATTCTAACTTATTTTTTAATGATTGGTTATACAATAAAAATTGACATTTTACGAGCATAACTCAATATTTAATAATACTAGAATGCTAGTAATAAGGACAAAAAAATTGACGTATATCGAGAGATAATAAATAATTTCGGCATCTACTAATTTGTTTAATAAAAAAATTTCAAAGAAAAATGATCCATGCTCAACACTTTCATATCGCGAATTATCGGTAAGCGATAATATTTGAGTACACAGCGCCAAGTCTTGGCATTATATATTTAAGAAAAGCAAAGTTGTACGGGATTCCTCGGTTCCTAATTAAAACCTTTACACTGAGAAAATAATGAAATGGCTTGTCGAGCAATTGATCAAAGCAGGCCTTGTGTTTGCATATTCTTGCAGCTGAGTGGGGAAGTGACATACGCGGAACTTTGTCTGACGCGACCACCGACCCTGACCACGGTCGCGGGTACGGAGGGGAAGATGTCGGGCCTCGTGGGACTGGTAGGTTTCAGCAGCACAGGGAGCAAGTCGAGCTATCCGAAAGAGTCGACGGTCTACGCTTGCATCGACCACAGCCCCAGGCCCCCCCTGATCGATCAGCTCTCTCCCTCCTCGTCGACGACGACGGGCCCGCTGCCCTCGCCCATTAATGTAATGCAGGACGCGCTGCAGTTGAAGCAGCAGCAGCATCACCTTCATCAACAGCAGCAGCAGCAACAGCAACATTATCCACGAGAGGTAGTAACGGTGCGCACGCCCCTCATATCGAGTCAGGAGAGCTGTGTATAGGGTCGGGATTTCGACGCGCTCAACATCAACGAGTACTACGTCTGATTACGGAACGCGTCGAACCTTGAAATTAGCTTTTCCCGAAACCTAACTCGGATCCCCACCTGCGCTCTCTTTCTCAGTTACCCTAAAGGTAGCGCGAAATTATTCCGAGTCTGGCTCAAGCTTGGTAAAGAAAATTTGAGCCTTTGCCCCGGTCTCAGCACTGTACATCTGCATCTGGAACACATCCCATGGCTACTATAAATTTTGAGTTTTTTTTTTCATTTTCTGTTTTTTTTTCTTCTTTTTTTTCCTTTTACAATTTTTTCATTCAAAATTCATAAGATACCGCAGCTAATTTGCGTGTATCAGTTACCATCAACTTAATAAACAAATGAGATGAGAAAATTGTATCTAGGCCTACGTGACACTTGTACAAAGTCACATCCGAACTCACAATTTCTGAAAATCAACTTTTGTAAGTGCCATAGTAAGCAACGAAGTATTCTACTTTTATTAGACAAAAAGAAATGCGGTAAGATTTTTTTTAAAGATATTAGATTTAATACGTAAATATCAGTGATTAAACAATCCACGACCGTAATCGCTAATGCAATTTTACTAATTTTAACGTTTCATCCACGGTTCTGCATTTTTTTTATATTGTCTTTTTTCTGTCCATAGATTATATATATATATATATATATATATTCATTATATATATATTCATATATATATATTCATTACTT
Source organism: Kradibia gibbosae (assembly GCA_018907135.1). NCBI lineage: Eukaryota > Metazoa > Arthropoda > Insecta > Hymenoptera > Agaonidae > Kradibia > Kradibia gibbosae. The sequence continues at coordinate 28,761,803 of JACCHX010000001.1, read as the reverse complement.
AATTAATTTCAATTTCGTAAATAGTATTAATTTAGACTGTCAAATATAAATCTAATTTTATTTAAAAAGGCTATTACGTATCATAACAAATACATGAAATTCCTTAATCATAATTAAAAAATTCAATTTAAAAAGGTTTGCAATGCATATATTTACAAAATAATTTGTGTTTTAAAAATTGAATAAGACAATGTTCTAAGCAACAAAAAATACTATAGATATACTCGTGAAGAGTTGACAAATAATACGTTTATTCTTTTAAATCAGTGGTCTAACGTAATATGATAATGAACGAACCATTTGTTGATATCGTGCCAGTAATCTGTATAAACAATTCTTCTGTAATTAACTTCGTACTTATGAAATAGTTTTTTAACCTTTTTTATACTAATCATTCGTCGTCATTAATTGCTAACTAACACATTCACACTGATCCCGTATACATGTAATTAACGATAGCCTTTACTTTCATAAGACGCAAAAATCTGAATAGTATTCGTGCCTATTCTAAGCTCATATCGCGTTTAGCCCATATTTTCGGGATTGTTCGCAAAGAGTATATAATAAGTAATAGGTTAATGTCGGTCACAAATAACATAACGGATAAGACAATAGGTGAATTCTTTACACTTTAAAAAAAAATCGCACGATCAGGCGCCATGGAATTGTAAATACGCATTAAAAAGTAAAATGTAAAAACGCTCGAAAATCAATTGGTATTGTTGAGCAAAAGTGTTGATAACTCTCATTTGAATTATCGATTGTTCAGAATGGTTACTAATGCACATGTATGTTATAAATCACTGGTTGAAGCAAAACACAGTCAACAAAGAAACATGTGTCTACCACATTTCGTTTTAACATATCGTATAGTTTTTTATTTGAACATTAGTAAGTTTGATTAAATTTAGTACAATGTTTATTGCAGATGCCTCCCATATACTACTTCGTCATTTAAATACCGTTATATCGTGTTGAGTTTACTATATATACGAAAAGAAAATGAAGTATAAAGGGAAAAGTTATTTTAAAATTTATACTTCTTCGTTTAACGACGCATCAAAGAGTGCACGATCTTTGTAAATATTGTAAATACCATTTGTTTTGGATTACAGAGGTGAGAAGAAAAAGTTTAAAAAAAACGCAACAAGACTTATAAATAATAATATTACACGAAAAAGCATAAAAGATTAAAAATACCACGTTCATATTGAAAATAGTATCGGTCGAAAGAAATATCCAATAGCACGAAATTTGCTGGCTGCGTAATTCGTATTCTCATTAGTCACGATTTCTTTTCATTCTTCATCATGTGGTGAAAACTTATTTAAGTAATTTTTTCTAGACCAAGATAAAAGTAAAGTGCATAAGTAATTTTAATGCTCCATTACTCTGTTCACTCTGGGTAGAAGAAAACTGCGACTCTTGTGCATAATTTTATGGCTTTACAAAGCATCTACCACGAGAAAATTAAGCAGAAATAGACATTTTTATTGATAATGGTATCATTCTATCAAAATTATAAATAGTATTTAGGTATAATATATCAGTTTTTTTGTTTTATTTTGAAAGGCTTTATTTTTTATTCGAATATATTTTAACATTATGATTCTTTTTTTTTAAAGACTGGAGCGCATATATTTTTTAATACAAAATCTATATACAATGTATGACTGGCTAGTTTTATGAAATTAAATATTCATTTTAATAAATACAAAAATATTTAGATATACTTTCTTTATAGTAGTAATCCTATGATTGTTAGTATTAAATAATTTTTATTGTATGAACAACTGTTAATATAAATCATTTTATAAAATATTGTTGCATTGATAGTTGCTGTAATAATATATGCAAGTTTTTTTTTAATGAATAATGATGACTTAAAAACTTGTATATGTGGTTGTATTCTCTATACTTTGATTCAACGATCTATGACTTTTTGGATCCTGTAAAATAATCTATTGTACAGCATACATATTTTTCCAAAGTGCGTTAAGTGAATTGACAGCGTTTGTGAGTATATAATAAAGATGCCCAAAAAGAAACATTTATTAAGATATATGATACAAATATACGATACAAAAATAATAACGTGATTGATTAATGGTCTGAATTTGAGTGCATAAACACAATAAAATGAATAAAAAATGTCTTTCTTCTATAAGTATGTTAGTGACAATTGTATTTTTTGAATCAATATCAGAGATTGTCTGTATATTATTATATATTGCACATTATAGAATAATTTAAAAAATATATCGAAAATATTAATTTCACTTGACATTTTTATTTTCCATAAAATCAATTCAATTATTTTTATGTAAAATATTAAATACACTAACTATTTTAACATAATGAGAACGATTATCTATTTTTATATTTGGTTAGTGGTTAATGCATATCAGCAGTCATTGGTCCAACTGTTTTCAGGTATTTTAAGCACGCGCATCGTTAACGATTTGTGAATTTCATACGCCACCGCGAAACGACGCTGGTCGAATATTTTTGGTCAGCAATGTACATGAATTCTAACAGAGTTGGCCAATCCTTCTCTCTTGCTATCTCATTCAGTCTCCTTTTTCTCTTTTACCTTACTCTTACGCTTGTGTGCACAAATACATTATTTCCTTTCTTCGATTCGACATTTTTCTTCTGGTATTTCAAACTCTGCCTCTTAGCCGTTCTCTTTATGTTTTATCCTATCAAACGAATTTGCAGTCTCATAAGTCTAAATTGTCATTTATTACTTCCGAAGAGGCACATCAGGAGGAAAATATAAAATGTCAAAGTGAAAAATGCCAGCCAACGAAAATAAAACAAAAAATGTGAATGTATGGCGTATTCTAAAATGTCGATGCTCTCTGTAAAAATACTTCGAAATATCCGTGTGCCACACTCGAGCTCATGTAAGCCTATCACCTATGGTGGTAAATCTGCCGATGAGAGAACTACATTTTGGAACAATCTCCGTGGAAATTAAATTACTTACTGAAATTTGCCGAATCGTAATGTTTTCATATTAATAAAATATTTTCCGTTTTGAAAATAATGAAAGAGGTCGCATATATGGTTGAAAAAATGTGTAATGTTATTAAATGAGTATAAATATGTATGGTTATTTGAAAACGGCGCAGATATTACGAAATTCCTAATGTTACGCAAATTCATCGTTTTATCCGTGTTTTTGAGCGCTTGATCGGCGCGTCGAATTTAATCTATAGTTATGCGCACGCAACGAGGATAGGATTTGGCAGTAATGCTAAATTATTTCCTAAGAGCAAGCGATTCATCTCGTTGTACAATATTATAAAAGACGGAGTTGACCAACTTTACCATTTTAAAAATTTATTGGAGGTGACTCCAAAAAAGATAAGATGGAGTGAAATTGACGACCATATACGTGTATTTACAATAATTAGATCTGCATGTATATATGTATATGTGCGTGTACATATATATTTATACATATATATATATATATATATATACACATATACATGAATATACATATGTCATCATCTTACAAAATAAACGTGTTGGTATAAAAAGTATATGATTAAAAGTAGCATTTTTATTTATGACCTTTCACATATTTATTACGTTTTAATAATTAAAAATATGTTTACAAAAATTCTATTCACTAGAAGTTCCTTTTCACTTTCGAATCATAAGGTAATTGTTATTTCAAAACATTATTAGCTTTATTGCAGTATTCCAGCAATATTATAACTACTTAACTCTTATGAAGTTAATTAAAAAAACAAGGTAAGGCATCATAATAATTTCATATAATTTTTTTCAATCGATGATTGATTTATCTATTTTTATATTTTATACAACATTAACATATATTTCAAAAATTTCTGAATATTACTTTAATTATTAATTGTAATTTTATACATATTAAAATGGATGCTGAAATTGTATGGAGTTCTTCTTCGCAGAAATCAACATTCATCGTATAATATATTCTTGTATATTTTGTATTATACTTACTCTAGTAAAGTATGTAAATTCATGTAATGATATAGTAACTGTTTTTTATTTTATAAGTTCATGTCAGACACTATTGAAACACATTTTCTAGTTATAATATCGAATATATTCTAAATTTATTCGTTTCTTGAGCTTTAATCTTAAATTCCTTATTATTTTCATTTAAAAATGTCACATATCACGTAAAACATTTAAAACAAAAATTTATAATACAATGTGAGTGGCCAATTTTTGAAAATCTTAAGTTCTATTTTAAAATACTTTTTATCAAGAGTATTAATATATAAATATATATTCAGTAACACGAATATAAACTAATAAAAAATATTCACCAAAAATAATACTAATAACTTTACTCATCTATCTCTTATCTATATCTTCATTTATCTCGCACGAATACAAATTTAACTATTATTCGTATGTAAAAGAGACTTAATTTGGAAACATCATAGTGCGGGTATCAAGATTACTATTAATTCAATACCTGTTGTAATGAAGGTTCCTCAAAGAGAAGAGCTCGTAAGTAATCGATCCTCTTGTGCTTTGGCGGGTTATCTCGCTTCAAGCATGTTTGCCTCGGCTCAATTACACTATTTGCCTCTTGTTGAAATTCAATAAACGCGAAGAAAGAAGCTTATTAGGACGTAAGTGCTTGACCTGCTTCTTCTGCTGATAATATGTATTTATATATATATATATATATATATATATATATATATATATATATACATGTATACATGTGTGTGTCTGTTCATTTTTTTAATACTTTTTATTTTCGAATAACATTTTCTAATTTCTCAACTCTAATTGCATATTGCTGTAGAAGAACAAATTATTTAAATTATTCCTAAAGCAAAATGGAAAAGTCACTTCTTACGCAAAAATAAATTAATCTATCACCCTCTCAACTAAATTTATTTTCTTCCTAGTACTAAAACAGCAATTTCTGTACTGTATTCATTAGATAATATACAATAGTATATTTAACAAATATATATTTCCCCCTTTATTAGTTTTTTTATATTTAGAGTATATCAATTCATCCATTCAAGACAATAAAATCTTTTGTTCATTTTTTACAATTTTGTTCATCTTCAAGTTTTAAACAAATTAAATAAGATAAAATCATTTGCTAAAAAATTAAATTAAAAATTCAATCATTACTGTATACCATTTGTACAAGTGTTCAATCTAGTATATTGATTCTACGGATAATTAATGCTCTTGTAGTGGGCATTTTGTGTAAATGGTTTTCAATTCCATTTACGGCTTAGCTTATCGGTCAGCCACGTTAAGACAGCGTCGACACAAAATAAAACGCAACTCCTCGGGTTCGGGTGGAGGTTTCAAGACACCTCCCCTGAAGATTATAATATGAATAACATCCGTCGAACACCTTAGCTTCTGTCGTTCCCACGCGCTCCTTTTATACGCCAGCATAATTATTAAATAAAAACAATAAAATCGAATACATTCGTATTTTTGAATAATTTCCATCATTACTGTTTCCAAATTCTAATTACATTATCAGTAATTAATATATTTTTAACAAAAGAATGGTCAATTAAATATATTAAAATTTAAATTATTAAAAAATTTTTTCTTCAAATTTACTAATCATTTTTACAAATATAAAATTGAATTAGTCAAATTAAATATTTTTGTTAATTTATTACTTGGAATATTATATATATTTATGGCTATGCTATCCATTATGACTTTTATTCAGAAAAAAAGCCAAAATAAAATTATTTACTTTTTCAATGTTCATGTGCGTATGTGTGTGTGTGTGTGTGTGTGTGTATTTATGTGTATATATATTTTTAATCTAATTTTAACTTTACTCATAAAGACATTTTTTGAGACAAGAACTGAAGAATTATATAAAAATTGTATCTGACACTAAATGCACTTCGATATCAAAGTTTTACAATAACTTAATAACTAAACTTTATCTGTTTTTCAATTTTCTAAGAATAAAGTGGCGAGCACGTTTATATTGTAAAATATATATGACACATAAAATTGTAGTCAATTAAGACGGTGTAACTTATTGAACATGTGTTATATTAATATCCATTAATAGTATAGCATATTTATACTTAAATTATCCTATTCAACTGAATTTTATTCTTAGCTTAAAAAATTATATAATTCTAATTAACTTTATTTAATTTATAATAATTTTATAAATTTATTTACTTGTGTAATAAAATTTATACAAAGCAAAATAATTTTTTAATTATTACTTCTAGAAATTTTAAGAATTATTAGATAAGTCTTTATATTTTGTAGTTATGTACATAATATCCTTATTTGATATTATTTGCTCTGCAATGTGTTAATTAACTTGATTGAGCTAAAAAGGGAAATTTGAAAGTACGCTTGTGGATAGAAATTTGATAAGCGGAGCATAAAAGGAACGGAAGAAGGGAGATGTGTAAGATTTGCGTGCAAATGTGCAATAGAGAGAGAGAGAGAGAGAGAGAGAGAGAGAGAGAGAGAGAGAGAGAGAGAGAGAGCGAATAAAAGAGAGAAAAATTTATAAGTTGACAATCAGTCGAAGTGCGTACATTAGAGAAAGACAGAGCTCGAGATACAGACGGACAAAGACAGAGCGACACAGAGAGAAGAAGTAAGAGAAAAAGGCGCGAGAGGATCACGCGGGTGAGTGTACAAGTGGTGAGAGCATCTGCGTCAAGGCACTGCGCAAAATACTTTGGGGCAATGTACGTCTATGCTCTACCGCGGCTTCATACACGCTGGGATGAAGATATGCTGGCTTTTGACGATTGTACAAAGCACGAAATCGGTGACGCGCAGAACTGTTTCAAGTAGTCCACTTTTCTAGTTAGCGCTGAACTCTGGACAGAAGGTGGCGAAATCTACGAAGACATGGTCATTTGGGCAAACCCTCTCAAAATGGTGGTTAAAGCTGCCCGACCACTTCTAGCTAAATCTATATTCCTTTCCCTGAGACAACACCTTTAAGCTAACTTCTATACCCGAAGATGCCGTTCGGCTAGTCAATAGTCAATATTCTCTGATATTCCTCTCAGGTGATATCGCATTACTAGCATACTTTTACCCGGTGATATTATTCCCCTATGCATAGCTAAGACCTGAAATAAAAAATATCTTATAAGACCCTTATTTTCCGAACATCATCTTATAACTCGCTTTTCTAGCCTTACTGTGCTCAGTAACATCACTTACACGTCATCTAGGCAATCGAAATCCATCACAGAACAATATTCATTGCACAAAAAAATTAATCTTTTATTTATTATTAATTAATTTTATACTTTATAATTACAGAAATAAGATCTTCGACCTAAATATTAGAAGTTGTCCGTCAGATTGATTTTGATAAAAGTAAAATATTATGTTAATTGTATACCCTCGGAAGCTTGGATTTTCCATCATGCGACTTAAATGGAAAAAAACTAAATATAAATAAAAATGACAGTATCGCATTCCAATATTGGTGTATTATTAGGGTAGAAAGCTTTCTAACAACTGCTCTCTACTAAGCCTCAAAATCTTGTTCTGTCGAATGAAACGAATTACTTTTAAAGTAAATATAGAGACAAGACGAGAGGGCTGAAGAGATTGAAAACGAAGGAGAGATAAGATATATATATATAGAGAGAGGGGGGGAGGAGAGCTACAACTGCTGACAGCTTTCAATCAATGAACAGGAACCGATTACGTTCGAGCAATGGTCTAACACTAGTAGCGTGTTCATCCAAGTAATATTTCCCATTTCTCTCGACGACGTTACCGACTCGTGCATTTATCCCTCAGGTAATGTAAACGTTCTTTCTGTAAAAGCCCTTTTCACCCTTTTTTATGCCAGCAAATAAAAATGGAATACAGGTTTCTCTTTTTCTCGTACGCTTGCTCTTTTCCAATGTAATGGGAATCGATAGAAGAGGCTACTTAACACTAGCCGCAAAATAAGATTACAAACAAATGGTAAGACAAAAAAGTGCATCAGATTTTTTTTATAAAAATTTATGTATGCATTACTCAGAAATAGAATACTTGTTTTTATAAAATACATTTGATTCTTAATTTTTAATAATCGTTTCAATTAATCGTATAAACAATTGAAAACAATTTTAAATTGGAATTCTCCTTCGCTAAACAGATCACACTTCTGAATCACACTTCTGAATCACACTGACAGAATGAACTGAGAGTTCGAAGGTAAAAGAGATAGTGCGAGAGACGAAAATTACGTACAGTTAGATATGAAAAAGAGCATGTGAGCAAGCAAAGCGATGTACAAAGATGTGTGTAAATGGTAAGAACGAGGACATGAAAAATTATGTAACCAGGAGCGGAGCGGTGTAAGAGAAAGAGAGACAGAGAGAGAAGTGAGTACGCACAAAGCCAGATCATAGATTGGGCCAGTATTCTCAAAATACAGTATGGCATAACACGGCGAAACAAAAAGGAAAAACACCGACATACAAAGTGGCATAAGAGAGAGAGAGAGAGAGAGAGAGAGAGAGAGAGAGAGAGAGAGAGAGAGAGAGAGAGAGAGAGAGAGAGAGAGAGAACGATCACGTCTGCGCAGCGAGCTAACTGAGAAGTGGAGCCCGCATCTAGTATCAGAAGGTGCGACTGCGGAGCGCCCTTACCTTAGTACGCAGAGTGCGCATGCGCATGCCGCCGCGTGTTTGGTAAGCGCAAGTCCTTTTCCCCGTAAGTACGCGTGATGCTCTCACCCTCATGGTCTCCTAGGCTGCGAAAAAATCCGCTTGTCCGCGCTTATTTAAGAGCAAAAATTCGAAAGCTCTTTGTTATTGTTGGCACACAGCTGTTGCAGTTTTCTGAGTTTTCACAGCTGTCAGAGTTTTCCCATACCAGTAATGGATCTTGACTGACTGGTGCGTCTATTGTTCCGAGGCATTGTCCTTTGACTAGCTTCCATTTCCGTTTGACAAGTCCAAATATCCATTAGATCTCCTGGTTCCGGAAACACCACCGCGAATAACATTTAACATTAAATAACATTTTAGAGACGGTTTCCCTGCTTGAAGTCATGCCTCTTTAAACCGCGACTGATTTAAATATATATAACTTCGGGTTTTTAGTTGATTTTAACTGTATGGTTAATCTAATATCTAGCTTTTGCCCGTACAAGTAAGTAAGCCTGTAAATTTTGCCATCATCTGTTTCGTATTCAGAAGTTTGATCTGCAACTTAGCCTATGTCTGCTGAAACCTGCATAAGAAATGATTGTAAACTCTCGCGCATAAGTTTACTCGCCTTTCATATTTGTAAGATATAGATAGAGTAAAAATATTATGTCACTTAATCTTATAGTGTACTTTCTTATGTTCATATTCTTTACTCTATTTGTGTTGGTTATAAGCTATAGGTTTTTCTAAAAAATTGCTTAAATTTCTTCGTTTGATAATATGTCAATCCTATTATTTTCTCTAGAGTTAAAAAATGATGATTTTTCGCGCAAATATAATTCTTTAGTCTACAAAATTTTGTGAAAATTTTCAGTCTTTTGCAATAACACCTTGATTAAACTTAGTCCAACTTTGATTGATTGACTTTTTTAGCGATATATTAGGATTGTATAATAAATAAATTAGTAAATTTCTAGAAAGAAGAGACTTTAAATTCGACTTTAAATGCATGGAAATATCATGATCATATCTTAACATGACTTGCATACGTTATATTTTTCATTGCAAAGTCATGATCTCTAAGATTATATTAAATACTATAATTTAGATGTATATATATAATTGAAATTTTAATCCTTGGTATAAACGTTATTCAAGAGTCTCAATTGGTTAAAATATAGGACTTAGTCTTTCATAATAGATTTTTTGTTGAAAACCGCTATAAATATTTAAAAAATATAACCTCCTTATGGTAAACGTAAACTTAATAAAAATTATATGAAAAATTTTTAATTGTTTCTGTTCATTTCATTTCTTATTTGTGAGAACATTAAGAATTGCTTCACGCAGTAGTAACTTTGATGACGAATATAAACAACGAAAAAGTGTTATAGCACAAAAGTAGCAATGAAAAGTATAGTATCTAAAGAAAGGGATGTGATATGAGGTGGTTACGAGTAAAAAAGGTTGAGACAACACTCAACACTGTAAAAAACCAAAGTTAGAACTCACGTAAGAAAAATAGTGGAATCAGAGGCTAGAAATCGACGATTAACAGCTCTAAGAATATTATTTAATAGAATTTAATAGAATTATTTATGATGTTTTTTCGATGTGAAGCACAAGTCAAGTATTTAAAACTCTATAAAAAACATAGCCTTTGCAGTAAAAATGTTTTAAATCATTCTGATGCTTATAAAACTTCTCGACTATTCAAACTGTATCTTCGAAATTAATGAGAACCAGAAATATAATATCCATCTTCTTACGTAAATAAAAATTATAAGCTATCGAGAAAGAAGCTTACGCAACAATTATTTGTGCATGTAAAAAATGATCTTTTACCGAAGCTAACAGTGTTCAAAGGCAGGCAGCATCGCTGAAGTGCTTTCAGCGTCTCTGAATTCTTCACGAAGGTACAACGTTAGCAAGCAATTTAATACGTGAGGGAGTGTGGACTAGTATAGCCTATAGTAAAGGGCGTAGAATAAAAAAAGAAAAAGCTGAAAGTAGTCGTGCGTATAAACTTGTTATTCATAAGAAAAAAATAATGGGTATAAACTTAAAGAAAAACATTCAAAGAATATTATATAATTCGTCATTTCGTTTTCCTTATTACGGCTATAAGGTTTCTCACTACGCTGATACAAGTGCAATTTTTCAAAAACGTTATTTCTTGTAGCAATCTTTTATTTTAATAAATATTGAAAAAATACGATAAAGCTAATTATATCTAAATACCATATTATTTTTTCTTTCAGACATTAACAGTGGATATTTTTTATGCAATTTTAAAATGTATACGCATTTGAATATTTTCTAAATAATTAAAATTTGCGGTTTTGATTGTGTATAAAATTTGACTAGATATTAACAGTGTTTACTAATAAAACAATAAAAATTAAAAAAAATAATTATTAGAATATTATTGAAATACATTTTTTTTTGAGAAATAAGAAAGAAATGGACGTATCATAAACAAGAAAAACTATAACAGGAACAATATTTATTTGTTAATTTAAGCTGTTAAACTAACAAACTAAGGTTGAATTGGCTTTATTTTGTTAGCGAACTGTTTACGGTTTGCCAGATTACGCATTCTGAGGCTTGTAATCTTACTTCTCTGAAAATTATCAAGAGGGTTCTAGGGTTATAAATCCGTATCTTTTTTATCATTCATCACCTTAAAGGATAACTGTTCCAATTTAATAAGTTTTAGAAGTTCAAACATTAATGGTGCAAAAATCGTATGCATTATGAATATTTGCAATCCTATCATCTTATACTTGTAATGTCAGGGTCAAGCCGTCCCTTAGTACGGAAGCGTCAAGTCCACCATCTCCACACGGATCTTCCTAGCAATAGAGTTCCGGCGGTAGATTTTCGTTGCATTCCTGAGATGTGAATTGGTTAAGTTGGGTTGCGCTAGTCGACTGGGGTCATTCAACCGGATCGGTTGTTTCGGAGCCGTCTATCAATCTCGTTGGTCGGGTCGGCTTGACGTTGGGGTCCATCGGATAGTGGATCAGGTTGTGATGCACCGAGTCATCATCTAATCGGGTGGTCAGGTTTTCGGGTGAACTACTATGACTTGGCTTCGTACGAAGGTGGAATCAGTGATGGTGCGCACGGACTCATTTTTTAGTTAGTTTCGGGCTGGGGAGATGCACGGAACGGTCGCTATCTCCACTTCCAAGGGTGCTAGTCGACCGGTGGCCTATGTCGGGTGTAGTAGTGATCCTTTCACACTATCGCAGTCACCAAGTGTCACTGAAAACAAAAATGGTGTTGGCCAGTGTCACCAAGCTTCCATTTTGTTAGTAGCTTTGACGTTACATGCTCTTCTATGCTATCGATAAAGCTATAAATTTCATATACGCTTTTTCAGTATTCCTAGACAGTATTAACAATTAGTAACATCATTTGGACGGCCATTGAATAACTAAGTTAGTAAAGATTCAATGACCCGTACCTATTAGACGAATATATTTTCTTCTAATCATACCTAGACGCGTAGCTTAAGGCAAAAAATAAGCATATTAAATTGATACGTAACTTATCCTAATTGTAGTACAAATATTAATAAACCTGAATTTCAAAACCTACTGTCAAGATAAGTCAATCTATCGTTATTATTGCCAGAGAAAACAACGGTTGTCCCGGTGTTACAGTGTGAAATAAAGATTAGTGTAATAAAGTGAGAAAATGTGTAATAACGGAAAGCGAAATCTAATATTTAGTTATTGCAATATACTCATGCACTCTATTCAGTTCAGAGCTGTTCCAGAATGTAATAACCATAAAACTATTCCTTATGATCAGTTCAATCACTTTTGTGATATAACTTTTGTGACTTTTCCCTTTACCTTTATAATATTCCTTTACATACATAAAACATATAATTATATTTATAACAATTCATATAATTCATATAATATATAATTTATAATATAATTTATATAGTTCATATAATTAAATATAATTCCTTTAATTTGACAATTTTTTTACTTCATTTAATTAAAATTACACTCTATTTTGTATTCAAACGTTGACTTTACTGTAGTCAAATAATTTAATTTAAATGTAGAACTAAACTCAAGGTTTATCAAAGTTTAAATATTAAAAAAGACATACTGTACAAGACTGCTTTTGTGTATGACGTCAAAATATTGAAGAAGAAACTATCTATTAAATTTTACAGCATAAAATCAAAAAAGTTCGTAAAATTTCCTCTCCTTAAAATGGGAGAGGAAGCCGAGAACCGCATACTTCCTTCAATGATAGCTTGTTGAAATCTCTAGTTCACTTATCAAAGCTTAAAGGATCTTTTATCTGTATTCAATAGCATAAGTTTTATCGGCAGCCAGAGATCGGATGAAGTATCGCGATGTGATTGAGCTAGGATGTACGATACATCACTTTCGTCCACTGAATTCACTATTTTACTGTAGATACGCATAGTATAAATGTTCTAAAAGAGTTGAATTATCTATTTCTTACTTATGTAAAGGACATCCATAACAGAGAATCCAAGGTTACCGAATCTCCTTCGATGTTAAGAAAATTCATTGGCCACCAATTGTTGGGAAGCTTCGTTAAGTTTCCTATTCGAAGAGGTCGTTTCGAAAAGTAATTATTTTACTTGATCAAACCTGTATAGAAAGATCATACGTAAAAATATTTCAAGACGTTAAATCGGTTTAATTTATTTTAATTGTTTAGAAGTCGAATTGAGAAAAAAGAATCTTGCACCTACATACATTTTACAACATATTTAATTATATGCACGCAGAAAATTGAACTTTAACAAGTAATTTAAGAAAAATTGACATTTGTTGCTTTAGTTTTTCAGCTGCTAGTAATTTATATTTAATGCGCCACTATAAATATTGTAGCCATGTTTTTACGTTTTTATTGCACGTCAATTTAGAGTTGTGGTATATGGTCAAAATAAACTATTGAAAAATATGTAAATTACATTGAAATATTGGCTTAAATTTTAATTCGGAAAGAATTGTATAATAATATAAATTATATATAAATTATATATGGTCTTTTTTATAGAATAATATTAAAAAATATTTTTGTAATTAAATTATTTCCATAATGACGTTTAAATCTCATGTGCATTAAAGTACAATTTTTTAAAAAACAATTTGTTTGTAGTACATTGTTTCTGTTTCAATATATTCTTAGTAAAACCAATTTTTGCACACCTAACTTGGGTAATTTAACTAATTTATCTAATAAGATACACAAGTTTTAAATATAATTATTTATGAAGATTTTATTTTTTTTAAAAGAAAATTAATTTCTATTTTAATTTAAGATTTACCCCAAGCCAGCTCGAATTAAACATTTCAAATACGTCACATAACCCTTTCTCGCTCATTATTACGCCCTTAGCATACTTCTATCTGGCTGTCGTCCAAATATCTTCTTCAAATTCCCGTAAAAATTTTCTCTCCCATTGCAAATGAAGTATCCATACTCAACGCATTTTTTACTACCTCAAGATGAAATGCGCAGATGCTTATGAAAGAGCTCACACAATTAAGTCACATGTGTCCCTAGAACTATCAGAGTAATTACTTCTAGAATTATTTTTCAATATATACGATAATATATACTTTTTTGTAAGTAAATTTTTTAATTCCTATGGAAATGAAAATCTTTATATACAGATACATGTTTGTTCGTAGTTTATATTCCACTAGAATATTAAAATTAATTTATAATTAATTATCTACGATAAATTATTCTATCATCTACCAATAAACACAAATAAAATGAACACATTTAAATATAAATTATAATGCTTAAAAAAATTCAAATACATCATAAAGTAATTTTATCCTACAATTGCGTCAAGCTTGGAAGTAACCATGGAAATAAAATTTGTGATAAGTTTTAAAATAGGTGCGTAAATTATACTATTATAAAATAATGTATTTGATAATAATTTCTCAAATCTATTAGATTAGATTGTATTCAATATTCTTTTAAGAAATAATTTTTTTCAATTTGTCGTTTATTAAATAAAGCGGAAGATAAAACAAAAATTTCTTTACAACAGCGTGTTTTATTGTAATGTGAGCCTCACTCGATTTTTAAATCAATCAATTTCACTGGTCTTATCCGATTGACGATATTTCCTGCCCATCGGCTATCCTATGCATGAAGATGCATTATGCAGGCAAGGCGTTTCATACTGAGAAAAACAAACTAAATAAAATTGAACACACGTAGTTTTGGTTAGTGATTTTCGGAACTGAAATTAGCTTGCAGGCCGTTATCGTGCGCTCCAGCGATTACCGTGCATAGTTTCTTTCATCTACGAGCATAACTACACAGCCAGGCGCCCATAACTTCTAATATTTACCGACTTTCTTCAGACTTTGTCCCTTTTGTCTCATTTTCTATCTTCAACTCTCTTCTCCGGAGACTCAGTCTATCTTTTTCCGAAGATGAGAAAACGAACGTGGCATAATTCAGAGGAGAAATTACCGGTCACGTGCGTGAGAAAAACCATCATCTATGTCCTCCTTATCCTTACTGCAATTGGTTTAAAAATTTACTTCGTTTTGCTCGAAGTATAAAGTTAAGAATCTGATTTCAAACGTTTGGATTAATGCTTTCTTTTTCATTTTTACTACAGACTAGCCCGGTTAATTATTCCTTACATACCTCGTATTTTTGCACCGGAGCTATTATGTCAATTCCTCGCTTCCTATCAACATTTTTATTTCTTCACGCAGCTTGTGTCCGTGCTCGCAAATGTATGTACGAGAGTCAATAAACTTATTTTCATTAAATACACTCTACTCAAAACAGATATAATATTAATTCATATATAATTAACAAAAGTTGTGATAATGTTTCTATTCAAATTGATATGAAATTTTTTATTCAAAACTTAATTTATGAGGTAAAAGTAAAATTTAAAAATTTTAAATTATATGAAAAACATTCACTAAATGTTGCTATGAAAATTTATATAAGCCTTATTTTCTTTTAACAAATCTAAATTCTTTATACAATATTAATGTATAATACAATAAATAAAATAGCAACATAAATAAATAATATAAATTTATACATAACAAATGTATCACGTTGATTTTCTGGTATGAAATAATAAGCAAATTTTTTTGTAATAAGAGTTGTAATTTAAATGGGGTGTCTATACAAAAGCTACAGCAACTCCATGTAAAAATTCTTGTTAGAATTTATATGATTTTTTAATGATTGTGCTCTAAATTGTTTACATTATATTTTCTTGTTATACTTATTAATATAATATACAAACTTCAATTTTTTAAAGTACTGCAAAACTATTTTAAAATCCAATTATGTTTAATAAACTACATTCAAGAATGAGTTATCAACTGGGACAATGTATTATATTAAGAAACATAAATTGAAAATGACTTTATATAACTACAATAGTTACCAGTCAAAGGACTTAAATATAAATTAAGGCAATTAATTGAGATATTGATAATAATAATTAATACGAAGTCATTAATAATACTCTAACTTTTGAGCACATTATTAACCAAATATTACATATGTAATCTAAAATATTAGTTATTAATCATTTTCTTTAAGTAACTGTTAGTTGCTATTCAATAGATTGTAATTTTAATTTTCAAATACACAATTAACTTTTAAACTTTTTTATGACAAATATAATTTTATTTTTATTTTATTTAATCATAACTCTTGTTGTTAACAAATCATGAAGAAGCTGCGAATGATTAATTTAATGATGTACAGTAATTATACTATTCTATAAACCTTACATAAGACTGATCATAAATGATTCTAATAGATAATATTGAAGCAATGTAAAAATATCATTAAACTTTACATTCTTAGGTTAGTTTTACAGACTATTAAATATCTATTGTAAAGCTGAAAAACAGTATGATTCCAAATATTGAAAGTGAAATCTCTAAGTCTGAATTCATATGAATTCTAGGCTGTTTCAATGATGCTTAATTGCATAAATAATTCATCGGTAGTACTTAAAGGGAAAAAATTTTTAAAAAAGACCAATTTTGCTATTATACACGAAATATAAAATAACTGATAATGTCTCAAAATGTGAACAAATCTAGTTTATATGAAATTAATAATCTGCAATAATTTAATTATATGTATTCACAAATTTTTGTTTTGAAAACGTTAAAAATCATTTGTGATCATCTTGTTACTTTTGTCACGTGAACTTGATTGAATTGTCTTTCAATTTGACTGCTTAATATTTATATTGACAAAGGGTATAGAATGATTAAATATTATATTAAAAACAATTATTTATAGTATTAAAATTTAGATTAAAACAAGTAAATAATACTTTTTTCTTTTTTCATTCTAATAAATTCAATAGCACTTTTAAAACCATTAAAAATCCAATTTCAGTACTTTCCATTTTCCTCTTACATTTATATTTGAATAATCAAAAGAGTTAAACCATTAATTTAAAATATTGCTTGTGCATATAAGTGAACAAGTCCTTTTTTTTGTTTTACATATAATTTTTTATTATTATTCGAAATTTATTTTTGTTATTTATGCTTAGTTTTAAGGAAGTACAGCAGAATAAGAATTTAGAGGGGACCAGGGAAATGAAAGGTACTAAAATAAATTATCCAATATCTTCTGCATGATGGTTACGAAAAGGGGAGAATGTTATTGAGATAGCTAACATAGTTACCTTCACTAAGTAATACACATAAGAAAAAAGTTGCATCATAAAAACGACATTTATTTAAAAATAACAGCTCGTTACCGAATATGGGCTAAAGGCTACAGAAATAAAAAAAAACCATTTATATATAAATCAAATGATCTTAATCCCGTCTTAGCTCTAAGAATCGGTTAATTGTTTGAAACGCTTACTCTTAGATTTACCCTATAACACATTTAATTTAATCGAGCGAAAGAAAATCTGTGTTGTACTATAGGAAAGAGCTCCAATCAGTTAATTATTAATTAATAATTAAAAAATAATGATTGAT
This sequence comes from Kradibia gibbosae, assembly GCA_018907135.1. Lineage (NCBI taxonomy): Eukaryota > Metazoa > Arthropoda > Insecta > Hymenoptera > Agaonidae > Kradibia > Kradibia gibbosae. Next base: position 28,744,126 of record JACCHX010000001.1, on the reverse strand, counting down.
AGTTATATTGATAAAGCAATATCTTAGTCATAATAAAAAAAATCGAACGAGCAAAGGAAAAGAAAATAGTGATTGTATAAAAACAACTGTATTGCTCGAACAGAAGAGGAACGGTCCAGAACAAGCGTGGTTTGATGATCCGAAGTTTAGACTACGGCTGCCATGGAAGTAAAAAACTAAAAGGACGTTAATTAGTGGCCAAAAACGATAATGCCTTTTTCATTTTCCACATTTGTTCTATCGACCTTCTGCTCCAATATGTAGATACTCCTACAATGGAGTGTCCTCCTCAAATTCTCTCATCGGGCAGTTTTCCTCCGTCGATTCCTATGCATATATCATTGTTATTTTTTTCTTATTTTACCTTTTTAGATTCTGTAGATAGTCGTATCGACGGTACCCTCAACACGTTTATTTTCCAAACCTTTCCATTCTCCATGATTTTGGCGATTAATATAAGTTGGCGATCACATATGACTATCGATAGTATCGTCCGTCCTTCGTGATTATTTACGCAGGTTCCTAAATCTTGAATCTCCGAAATGGAGGCGCTGAATTTTCAAGTTATTAGTAGCTATTCCTTGCCTATGATAAATGTTCATCGCTGACTCGATACTCTATTTTTTAAGTAAGTGTTCTTTTTTTACAGTCAGATTGCTTTATACTTTTTGTTAACTTAAAATTTATATTTTTACAATGATTTTTTAAATTCTTAACAAGAAATGAAGAGTCTATAACTACATCGACATTCTTTGTGGCAATTTTCTATATTGACCTAATAACTGCTATGTAAAAATACCCAGATATTGGCGTGCAAACAAATGGCCACCATTAGATTACATGAATACCTTTTACTAAAAAAATGGAGTAGAGAGTGCTAAGAGAAAATGTAAGCATTACAATTTATTGCATTTGCCTCCTCGCATACTTTATCAAGGCGTTCAAGAAAAGGTATAAAAATTATAAGCTTACCATGAGGCTTTATATTATAAAACACGAGACTGCATACCCAGACAGATTTCTTGAGGTGTAGAGAGTTACAAGAATAAAATGACTAGGATCTAGACCTTGAAGACGCAAAGGTGCTGAGGATCACAAGCTTGAACGGACTGGAGATTTTGAATAGAGGAAGTATAGTGCAGAGTAGTGACTAAACCCGATGAGATTATTCAGCCTTTCTTGAGGGGATGGGGAATGAAGGATTGCCATCCCTTTTTCGGAAATAAGCAGGGGATCTATTCGAATTGCGCGTCGTATCGGTCTTAAGCAACCATTGCAATCAATGATTTCTCCCCATTTACATCCAAGAACAAACAATCTATAATAATTGAAACTGAAGCGGTCAGATCCTGCATCAAGGGGGAAATGATTGAATTCTATAGGCAGTGTCGGTAAAGGGAGAGCAGACGTGTCTCCCTTGCGAAATTGGCTGATGATATGATAAGGAGCCTCGCCAACGTCACTAAAGGTTAAATAATCGTAAATCATCTAAGTTTAAATTCAATGCGTAATGAATATATAGAATGAATATAATAAACTACAACATGCTGATCGGGATGGATGTACAGCAACTATATTGAATTAAGGCAACTTTTGCTGGATACGAACCGACAAAGTATTTTTCGTGGACCTTCAGGCTTCATATTAAAGGCAAGTGGCTGTGATGAGAACCTTTGGAGGCCTAATAACACACATGGAGGTGATACGAGAATCGTGATACTTGGCCTGATATGGGTAGAATCCTAGGGAGAAAATGTTTTCGCATAAAGTAGATGTATAACCGGAGGAAGCACACGATGCAGAAGTTAAACTTTAAGCAGATGCTGGAGGAGGGAGTAATTAAGTCTTCAACAACCTTTGGAGGTAAGTCAAATCTGTCTAAAAAGTAAACATTGTTTCTTAAATAGCTGTAGTCGGTTAAATACGTTCAAAGATGCTTATTTACATATAGGCTAGATTAAATAAATTGAGAGTGATAAATCTACAATCAAATTAAGAAATCGCTCTTGGCAGGCGCTATTGTACAATGGTAGTTATCTGATAATCGTGGCTTGACGCAATTTAGCATCGTATATTTTGGACTGCAATCAATTGTTGCAATCTTCCAGCGCCTCGTTGATTAAATCGTATTCAGTACTTGGGATCATTTGTACTCTCGTATATGGATGATATAATAAATGTATCATTAATGTACGAGAAATATAGAGAAAAATTACCGTTGTAATATCGGCAAATTATGATTAAACTGAATAGAAAAATGTATTATAGAGAAAGTTATTCTACCTAGCATCCGTAATTTACAAAAAATTCGTACTAGGACCCAGCTTATAACATCTAAATCCCTACTGGGACATTTATCCGTTGAGGCATAGAACTGAGTTAGTCAAAGTCAGTTACACTATGCGGTCGTAATTCAGATCGGAAAAAATTCTTACTGCTGTCCTGTCTCATCATCAATGAGACACTTCATGCAAATGTAAAACCTTTCGTCTAAAACATGGTTATAATGAATCATGCAGTCATCCAATATATCGATTTAACAAAAATATAATCAAATAAAAATCTAATGAATTTTTCTGACTACAAAATATATAAAGTATAATATAACTACAATACCCAACTAGGAAAGGTACCATGAGAGAATCATGATAAAAAGTCATCTTGAAGTAACCAAAAAATCTCAATTTAAAATTCTAATTTATCCCCGAATTAAACGTCAATATTATTTGTACAGTAATGGGAATTTCTTGAATACTATTCCATAGTGTCATATACCAATATTGTATACTGATACGTTTCAAGTACTGATATTGTAAAATTATTAACATTAAAAAAAATATTAAAGAATTCAAACATAATAATGGAAAAATCTTCAAAAATATTACATAATTTTTCTCTGCATTTTTGCCCATTTTTTAATGCGTGTATACAAAAAAATATATATATATATATCTTAGAATATGTCCATTTTATAGTAACACTTATACTTTTATATTTATGAAACACCAAATATATATAAAAATGAAGTACAAAGCTATAATAAACAATTATTTACAAAATTATTTCGTATTCTCTTTTCTACAAGCGGAAAGGAGGGTTGCCTAAGTGACATTTTCTTTGAAAAGTAATCATACCTCACTACCTGCGTATGACATTTCAGAAAGATTCAGTTATTATAAAAATGTCAATTTACATTTTCCATGCATTGAAGCTGTATCTTCTATAAATCTAGATTTTCATTGAAAAATCCAAAAAAATAATTTCTATTCGATCTAAAAAGGAAATTTTTTAAAATAATTTAAGCTATGACTATATGTATTCGACGATAATGTTCTACAATCAAAAAGTGTTTCAATTTATTTTATAATTGGATATAATTATTATTTTTATACCTTATTTTATATTACTAGTAATTATATTCTTTACAATATTAAATTCTGTGTTAAAAAAATTAATATAATATTATACAAATGAGGTTATTTATTGATTAAAGAAAATGTTTAACAAATTTATTTTTTATAGGTGAAGCATATTTTATATTTACTGTACAATAATAAATTAAATTTAGTACTTTTTATTAATAAACATTATATATTTTTTTATGAAAGGAAAATAATCATTAATTTAGCTAGCCCATCTCGATAAACATAATAATTCTTTTATTATTACAATTAAAAAAGTAATGAAATTAATAGTTAAAAATTAAATATTATTAAGCTATTTAATACACATAATTATTAATATATAAAATAATATCAATGTGCTAATAACTTTATTGTATCCCTTTAAATGTATCCCTTCCTTGGTACTTAAAAAACAGCATAATTATATAATATATATGATTTTATATATAGAATTTGTAGAGAATGTAACAGAACCTTTTCAAAATCTTTTTTTTTTTTTATATTTTTAAGCCATATAACAATTAATAATAATATACAAACACTATTACAAATTTAGTACATAACAATATTACAACATTAGGGCAAATAATTGAAAACTCTATGAAAAACAATTTTTGTAAATGTTTAGTAAAAGTCCGATTTATTTTAATATAATTGAAAATACATATAATTCACAATAATTTGATTACTGTTGTACTAAATATGAGTGCTCCTTGCAGTAATTTAGTTTTTCGAAATCAAATTTAAATATTTTTCAATAAACTTGTTTAACTAAAAAACAATGTGAAAATTAATTATTTATATAAAGTTCCTATTCGCAACAAACATCACTAAAAATTAATAATAATTGATATCATAATGTGGATGTTATGGAATACACATTCAAAATTATATTTTATAATTTATTGAATCTTAACAGATTTGATTAGATGTCTGTGAATAAAGATAATTTTTCAATGAAAAATTTCTATAAAATCTGTTACTAAAGTTTGATGCTTGAATCCACCAACTAAAATAAATTTTGATCTTTATCATACAGTCTAACTATAACAAACCATTTTTCACATTAACATTATTTTGTTCGCTGTACTGAATTACGGTCTTAATTTTTCCCGTAGATTCTTGGGTATTCGTTGTTCCTTTTAAAACTGTAAACAATTGTAATACACATATAATAATAGTTAATTCAATAAAATAATAATTTAACAAAGCATTCAGCCGACAATTTCTAATCTCATTAAATTGTTATTATTTGTAAAATATAACGTGTCTGGATAAATGCGTTTATAAAATTGTTGCAATTCATACAATTCAAAAACAGCCGATAAAATGTTATGCAATAATAAAACGTCATTTTTTACATTTAAATTTTCAATCTAAATGCTTACTAAAACATATGTGAAAAATACTGTTGTGTGTATGTGTGTGTATATATAGATACTTTAGATGCATTACTCTCCACTACGTAGAGATAATCCTCATTCTTGAGTTACCCTTTTCAGCTTTTCAAGCATTTTTCACCTCACCTGACACCCTTTTTCTCCTCCTATTCTTTTTTCATTTTAGTATATCGTTCTTTCTACTATTTTTCTCAACAATATTGTTTTTTCCACAACCTCATGTTTCTCCACTTTCTCCTTCTCTCTCGCTCTCTATTACACTCTTTATTATTTCCTTTCATTATTTTTCTCTATTTTTAAGAACTCATATACTCGAAGTAAAGAGGGCACTGCCGCATAAGTTTTACATGCATTAGAAACGTAGAAAAGTTTGTTATACCATATATGTATAAGAACATTTTTGCTTTATCTCCTTCTCTCTCTTTGTATTTGTATTTCTTATTTTCTCTTTGTCTCGTCTTTTCGTTCTCTCACTTGCTTTCAATGTCGCAGAGATATTACTTTTTGTAGACGAAAGAATAAAACAAATAAGAAAAAAATATTTGAAATCTTTGTCTGGAGCGAGAGTGAGTGAACGGGAATACGGAGAGCCATGAAGAACCGTTACCGCTACTTCTTGCGGAGGGTACGCAAATTGAATACGGGAAAAGTTTGGAGAAAACTTATGAGAAATATCTGCAAGCCTAGGTCGTGAATACGGAATGCCACAGTAGAGGTCATTTGTAACTTCGTTCTATATATAACTCCATCATACTCTTCCATTGTCTGCGCACTCCAGTTCGGCATTCGCATCGCCTTATGTGCACGTCTACCGACAGATGAGCATATCATCCCTAGTTTTTGCGACGTGTGTTTGTACAAATACTTATGATGCAATATAGTTTACAAAAATATTGCTTGGACTGACGTTTCTTAACTATTTGGACAAATCTCACGTATGTCAAGATTTGAATGAAGTTTCATAGTATGTGGAACTACATCTAAATGATAAAAATGCCCATTTAATTTTATTATATATTTAGAAATATTATATATGGCATAAATTTTTTTATTTACATTATTTTTAAAACAAATAAATAACAGTAACAGTAATATATTATATGATAGAAACATTTTCTGATACTTTGCTAATAATATATTACAGCAATAATTGCGTATATGTTAATTAAACTGGGAACTATAATTTTATTCTATTAAAAATTTTGCATTTTTCCTCTTCTTTTTCTTATACTTTTGTAAATAATAGTTTTATAATATTCATAATAATCCTCTTTTATCTAATAAGAATAATAAATATTATTTACTTCATTATTATATTTCATGCAATCATACATTATTGTACATTTTTAATACTTATTAAAAAATTCTATTTATAAAATCTAAGTCAAAGTATTTTACTTTGATAAATTCATTTCAAGCTTCTGTTCTACTACTCCTTTACTCGTAATTTACTTTTTATTATATAGTTCTTTTGAACTATGTCATGCATTAGAAAGGAAAACGATCATTTTTCCAAGAAACTGTATTCTGTTACCTATATATCAAAGTTCAGAAATAACCTAATAGTATTATTAAATTTAACTCCATTGTATGGTGTTATTATAAAAAAATTTTTTCATTTTTTCCTTCATTTTCATTTAATTTTTCATTCAATTTCATTTTCACACTATTATTTTTATCAATAAGTTCGCATACATTTGTATATGCACGTAATAATTGCTATAAATAAATTGCTATAAAAATATGAGTTCATTCTTATGCTACAAACTTTTAGAAAACGGATCAAGTACTTTGAGAATGGGAAGATCTACTGTAATCTTCAAGACACTTCCGTATAATAAAATTTTTATATATTACTATAAAGAAAACTTATATTTGTAGCTATTTGTAATTTATACATTTAATCTTTAACTTATCTGCATACAACATAGAAGATAAGGATAACATAAATATTAAAAATTTAGATATCAAATTTAAGAATAGCTTCTACCATTGAAGAATTTAGTAAACATATAACCACAATTGAACTAATAATTACACTTTATGAAGATAAGTGCTAATTTTTTAAATTCTTAACTTTGAAACGAAAACTTTTTTTTTAAAAATTCATTTAAAATATTTTTAAAACCCTCTCATCATTATGATACTTTTATTTACTTAATTTTTAAAACTATCTTATGAACCGATTACAATCAATTATGAAATATTATATACTACCTAAATCAATAATAAAAAATGATTATATTCAAGGTGTCATATAAAAATTATATTACAAGTTATATTAATATACTACGATGTATTGCAAAATTTATTTATTAAATTTACATAAAAGACACGCTTTCAATGTTATATTATAATTATCAAATTGTTTATTGGACCATTGAAATGAAAATTATTATTACGAAAAAAATATTATTAGAAAATAAAATATTCCTTATAATTTAAAAGCTTTTTACTTTGTTTTAAAGCAAGTTTTCGTACATGTTAGGCATTATTATAGACAATAGGTTAACAAGTCAGTTTATCATAGTTCAAAGATTATTATTAATTTTTACAAGACAATTATAATAATTTCCAAATTTCAAATTTGGAAAATAAATGTTTCAAACAAATATTTGATTAAAAATTTTTATTTTAAAATATTTGGCTAAATGTTTTCAAACATTTGTTTCCATAAAACAACTCCTATGTATCCGAGTCTGACAATGAAAGCTTACCCTATTATTGGCATGGCGTCCGAGTAAAATCTACTGCCTCCATATGACCTTGCAAATCAACAACTTATTTTGAATTCACATAGACATGGCATATAAATATACTTTAGCCTATTTTTACTTAACATAAATAAAGAAAATTCATTAAATTTATTTTAACACAAATACAAACTATATGCAAAAAAACACAATTAACGGTGAAAGATTAAAATAAAGTTGTATTTAATTATTTATTTTAATGATATCTACAGCTCTCAAAATTGTTTAGAAAATTAATACACTATATTAGTTATGAACGTAATTACAACGAGTCGCAAAGACGCTCGCTAAGAAATAAAACTGCACTACCTAGATAAATTATTGCAAAACAGAGTCCATTAGGGACAATAATTAAGGTACCGGGTCCCACAATAATCAAAAGCAGCGTTCATAAGGAACAAAACGAAAAATGCATGTAGCATGAGTATAGCGCAGCATCGGTGTACTTGTAGTACTTGAAGCGACCGGAAGTTGACGAGCACCAAAATTACTGTCGTGAAAATTCGACGCGTAACTAATGTATACGATCTGAGCAAGTATGATTAAAGTGTGAATATACAGCAGCTTTTCATTAGCTCTTATAAAAGTAGCATCATATGCCAATTATAAATTTTATAATTTTCCTGACTTTCAAACCTTACCTACATATATTAATTAATTGATACACTGCATATGCCATTATCGAAAAATATTGCGCAATATTGTGTAATCGGCAAAATAGACTACCCTCTATCGATACCCTAAATACGATCGTTTTAAAAGGCGTAAATGTCAACAAATTTGTAAACATGCTTGGATTTAATAAAGGAAAGTAAACTGAGCACCATCAAACTTTCATACGAAAATATTTGTTAAATATCTCAACTCCAACAATATTTGTTACCGTTTATTATTTTAATTTTTCTTATATAATTTTTCATATAATACTATTATTATAAAACGTAAAACAATTTCAAAAACGAATATAATCAATTTTTAGACAATACGTGATTTACTTTAGTACTTTACGTAAATTAACATTGTGTAAGTATTGACATAAGTTGTCCATAAATAACGATACAAGTAATAAAATACGTGGTTGTTGGAAAAAATATATAGAAACTTAATTTTAGAAATTGCAATGAAGTTTGTAACAACATAATATAAAAGTGTTTCATCAATATTATTTATCTAACAGATGGAAATTTAAATTTGTAATTGTTTGATTATTAAACATTTTTTTTAAGCATCGTAAGTGATTCCAACTTAATTTTCTACGTTAAAAAAGTCTAATATTAAATATAATTAACATAAACTTATAGATAATTAAAATCTTTAAGATTATTTAGAAGTTAAAATAATAATTTACAGCTTTTAATTAAAAGTTTTAGAATTATATAACTGTAATTTTCTTCAAGACCCCCAAGAAATTATTATGAGCATATAAAAAGTATTACTAATAATATTATTAATGCATAATTTAAAAAAATATTAAGATTTTATGATACTTATAGTGAACTTTCAATATATAAAATTTTTGTGTTTTAAAGACTATTTTGCAATTACAATGATAAATATTTTTATAAAATAAAGCGAATTTATTACTTAAGTATCAATGTAATAGGGTGTAATGAAAGTATAATTTTTCTTCGATTTATAAATATATTTTTTTCTTACTAATTACTTTAAACAGTTTTTTTAACAATACATGATGTAAATCTTTAAATTTCTTTCTTTAATTTTTCTGGAACTTTTTAAAGCACTCTTATATTTTATAAATAGCTCTATATTATAATCAAGTATGTTTTACATTAATCTGCCAATTAACAAAAAATTTTGTATCATTATCTCCTTGGTTTTTCTAAATTTACATGTCATTTAAGTTATTAAATAATGGTTTTTAAACTAAACTCTACTGTAAATTGAAGAAGGCATTTCTGAAAATATATAATACAGCTCTATTCATAATAACAAATTAATACATTTTTTGAAACTGCAAAATAATGGAAAACCCAGCAAAAATCAATTTAAATTTTATCACTAGAAAGTGAAAATGTCATTGAGATGAAAAAATTATATAATAATGAATATTTGGAAGCTGTCGGAGTACCAATTCAATTCCCGACTCTCCATTAAACCTACAAACAGAAGTAATACACAAATCTTAAAGCTTTTGTAGGAATTTTAATTCAGTATGTAGTGTTACGTTCAAATGGGTCGGAAATTATATTCTATGCACCAGTAAACCTATACCAAGATTCTTTTGGACGCGATTCCTTTAATTAGCGCACACCATACCCGAAATTTTACCTTTGCGCTCTTAAAGGTCCTACGTACTTAAACACAATAGTAAACGACGGACGTCTTGTTTAAAAGGCCCTACAAAAATCAACAAGGGGTTCCTACTAGTATTTTCGAAAAAAGTATGTCACGTAAATATATCTCGTAAAATGCAAAAGAAATTAAAAGAATAACCAGCAGAAAACAACTATCTCTGTAACTTAATGAAATTTGTTAATTAATTCATTGAGGTATATATTATACAATTTTATTATAATTTATGAAAAAATAGTCGGGACAAATACAAATCGAAAGTACTAAAACCTTATCAACCTTTAATTTAATCATTTGTAAAAAATTGTATAAAATTATCATTTGAACATGAAATTGTGTGAAAAGGTTAAATTTGAAAAAAAGAAAAAATTTCATAATTTGTCTATTTAATTGTTTATAAAAAATTATTGTAAATTAGTTTTATTTAAGTATAAAATAGTATGAAAGTTTAAAATTTGAAAAATTGAAAATTTTGTAATTTATAATTAGGTTGTTTATAATAAGTGTATCAAGTTATTAATTATATATATAATGAAAAGAGAAAAAAAAACTTAAAAATTTGAAGAGGAAGAAATTCTGTAATCTTTAATTTTTTGATTATGGCAAAACATAAGAAATTGCTACGTTGAAAGTATAGATAATTAAAATCAAGAAATTGATTTCCCAAATTTTACAAATTTGATGTTGAGAGACGTAAATTCATTCTACTATAGAGTCAAAGAGAATTATTTATAATGACGATAGTTTAAATTCCCATGCAAAAGGAAGTAGATTTTTTTGAATAAGAGAAATAATTAAAATTACAATTACTGTATGAATAGATGTATGTTGATAATTACTTGTGTCAGAAGCAATGCCTGTCCTTTTAGTTGTAAAATAATAATTTTAAAAATTAACGATTATGTTAGATCAGTGCGTTTGGTAATCAAAAAGAATACTTCCTTTTTGAAATTGTAAAAAAAATCATTTGCCTTTAGTAGTTCTTCAAAAACTAAATCTCAATTATCTATATTATCTAGCGACTCGATGGATCAATGCAGAGTGAAAATGAAAATGAAAATGGTCGCGAAGATTGCCTCCGAAAAATTTCCGAAATCTTTCCATTATTCAAATTTTATAAAAATCGTTACTTATCTTAGGATAATGCCCGTGTATGCAAAGGAAGTACTTATTTGTACCAAAGGCCTAAAACCGTTGGCGGACCAGTGAGAGAAGTTTCTCTTGCAAAGCTCGTTTGAATTTCTATTTCTTCTTACGCATTATTGCGTCGATTCTGGCTATAGAAGTTTTGGTCTAATGATTCGAGTGAAAATTATGACGATACCAGATGCCGCATCGGCAAAGGAAAGATGCATGAGAACATTTTCCCTGTCCTAATCTATCTCAACTCCGAGCTTTCGGAATTAGGCGTGATTAGTTAGAGATACCATAAGTCCAAATCCTAGATGGCCGTGGCTATGACCGAGGGCTTCGGCTTGACTTTTCGGCCCTATTTTGTAGCTTCGGTACTGATATTGCTCGATGTCGTGGCATGGCCGTGGTTTTCTTCTCAGCTTGCAAGTGCACCTAGGAATTTTGCCAAATGTTGAACTGGCCTGATTGTCCGCTCTAGACTTCGGATGCAAAAGCCGTGTTAACAGAGGAATTAAATCACGATGTCGTGAGAAAGTACAAAAAAGAAAATGAGAAGAATGAAGAAAGAAAAAAAAAGGCAGAGGGCAAAAAACATTTTTTGAAGAAGTGCAGAATAAATGGGCCGACCGTAACAGTAGTATTTAATTTCAATTTTATCGACACTCGATTCTTGGTAGATTTTTCAAACAAGTTCCAGCGTTTCTTTTCATCTCCTTCCGTCGCATATGTTGAATGGCCCGCAAATGAGGCCATGTGGCGATACCGTAATTTTTTAGCGTGGAACGTAATAAAAAAACGAGAGAATGTAAGCGTAAAATATCAAGACTCACCGCACAGTAAAACTCGACTGCGTGGTGATTTTTCACGATACCCGTCGGAAGTTATACGTAGCCCGCAAGCAGCAATTAAAATGCGTTATTAGTCGCTGCTTTCTTTTTGATTCCAATTTATGCAGTTCTATTTTATTCTATTCGATCCTCCCTTTCCATCTTTTATCCTATTTCGCTTCCTCGCTCTTTATGTTTCTTCAATGTTTTATTTGTCCTCGATAAATCTCATAAAAATTTACTACTTAAAGAACTAAAGATAAATGAAGTTTAAAGCTGTTTAATATTTAGTTGCAATAAATAAGACTATACACCCAATAATTTTTATACAAACATCGCGTCCCTAAAATAAAGTAATTCAGTAAACTCATGATCGAGACCATAAAAACTATTTATTGAAATACTTTATATAGAAAATGATTAATTAGATTTTTATACATTACTTATTACTAAAAGGCGATTTTTATAAACATAACTTTTAATAAGTAGCAATATATAATAAGTAGCAATACCGAATTGTTATATTCAGATATTGGCTGAAGCAGTGTAAAAAAACGAAATTAATAATAAAATTATTACATAAGAATATTATTTTAAAAAATGTAATTCATTAAAACTTTTTAATTCTAACCATGAATATTTATTTAAAAATCAAAAATAAAATGCATAACTTTCTTTTCTATTTTTACAAATACCGTTGGCATTAGGTTTAAGAATCTTTATTTAACAAATTTTAAAAGTAAGTATGTCTAATTACAATTGAAAAAAAAATATACTTATTACGTATAAAATAAAAATGAATTATCCTAAAATGTCATTTTTACACATAATGTTTTTGGGTATTGATTAAAATTATAATTTAACACCTAAAGAAGTACTTTAACTTTATGACACTAGGCAAGAAAATAAATAATTGAAATGAAAAAAAGATAAGTATATTAATTGATATTCTCATTATTTAATTTCTATTGAAAAACAAAATTAATATAAGGTGTGTAAATATTTATGTGTAATATTTTTAACATTCTTAATTCTCATTTCTCCATCAAGTTATGTACATTTTTTCATTTAAAGTTGATTAATTTAAAAATTACTTTCGTTTTTTTCAACTTACTTGTATCCAATAAAAATTTTTAGTTTGATAAGTAAAAAAAAATTTTTTATGCTACATTGAATAATCTAAATATACAACTAAATATTTTTAACAGATAAATCATCATTTTTTAATAAATCGTGTGTCAAAGCTATCCATAATTATACGTATCCAAAGTATAAACTGCTTTAAAAATGTAATAAATGATTTATATAAATAAAAAAGTATAGAATTTTTTGGTACGCAAAAATAAAAAATCGATTCCAATTTTTATAAAATTATTTCATTAGCCTTTCATGTTTTCATTCAACGGCTTACTTAAATAAAAAATTCTGAATATATTAAAAAATTATGTGTAAGCTATCTTTACATAACAATAAGTCATCTTAATGAATGCTAAAGAAAACAATACTAATAATAACTATACCTCTTATAATGTTGCTTAATAGATTTAAATGTATGCATGCTTATCATAAGTCCCATTAATGTTGTTAATCACAAAAACTTCATTTTGCATCTTTTTACATTGATGTCCTCTTAATCATTTTTGTGTTTATTTTCAGTTTTAATTCAATCAAAACCATTTTTTACAATACTATTCTTTTATTAAAAATAATCTATTGCGTAAAGTAATTCTATTTTATCAAACGCTATATTTATGTACTTGTTACATTATTCAATATAAATTTAAAAATGATTTATTTTCTTGTTACTATTTCATCAGTTTCCGAGATCCTAAAACAAAAATCCCTAAATAATATAATTTTTAACTGTAAATAAATAGCTATTGTTTTTCATTTCGTTACTAGCTCAAATTATTGAGAAGCTATAATAATATATCATTATTTGAAAACAATATGATATCGTGGGTTTATTTGATGAGTGCAAAAATATATAATGAAAAAATGATAATTTTGTTATTAATGCAAAATATTAGAAAATTGCCTTCATAAAAAATAAAAATATTTTTTATTCACCTTAACGTGCGTAAATATATATAATATATATTACAATATATGTAGTTTGTATATAATTGTAATAGATACGAGGCAAGAAAAAGAACAGCATTACAGTACGTCGTCTTGTATTTCCACCTTCTCTCCAAGTTCCAGACTTAACCCCCCAATCCGATAACCTCAGCAGCCATCAGATGTATAAAAAATTGCCATTTCGTCACCGAATAGTAGGTGTATTGGCACAAATTTTTTTAGGATACCCAAGTTAAAGAATTAACATCAGTACAACCACTGCCGTTTAGGCAAATGAACCGGTAAGAGTGCAATGGCTTCTTTTCTCTGAGAGCCATTGAGTACACTTTTTGATTAATATGACTTAGCTTATGCGGGTTAGCTATTCTCGTTCTATGTCGACATCAACAGGATCTCGTGGTCGTTTTAACCTACACGGACTACCGTTGTCAGGGATGCCCTAAAAAGTTGCTTTAATTGTGCTTATTAACGTCCTTGCACATTGGTTCGTTGCACTTAAAATTTCGATTAGAGCAAGCACGAACGAATAGAAATACACCGTCGCTTGTCTCTTATTATTCCGAATTTTTTTCAACTTTATACTGAAGTTTTAAGTGCAGTGAGCCAGTGAGTATGAGATTTTATTATGTATAATCCAAAAGTTTTTCTCGGATATGCAATCAAGACTAGCTTCGGATTGTCACTGATAGTCCTACATCGCATTGGCAGTGCTGGCCACAATCAACCGATCGACGACCATCATGGAATCGTGTCAAGGCTACACTAAGCTATTTGCTTCAGCTGGCCCCGGTGTCGTCAAATAAACAGGATCTTACCCGTGGCAATACAAGTCGAATGCTTTGAAATTTATTATCGTCGATCGACATACATCGCAGATACCAACTACGATATCAACCGCATTCCTCCATACGGATCGTAGTCTCAGTTTGAGTTACCAGAATGATGTCACATTGTTCGACAAACATTACGATTAGTCTAGACCAACAAAATTTGCAAAGGGTAGTATAGTTAATATAGTATTTGAACAAAAATTTGTATTGAATCGAATTGATTACTATTCATAATAGCAATTAAACAAGCAACTGATCGGAGATTACTAGCTAACAAACCTATCTCCTGGACCACACAAATAAACAAATGGTCCTAGTCGAGCTAGTAGCAGACGCATGCAGAGAAAGTCGATGAAGCAGTTGAAAGAGATTTGTATGAAGATGATGAAGACGAAAAAGTTCTTGACGATTACGGTATCCCTTGTGTATTTCAACGTGTAAAGAAATCCACCTATGGTAACTCACTTGGAACAGCCTTGGATAAAATAAGGAAGTGGTACTTCTTCAGGCGTCACGACACCACACTGCTAGACATGGCTGATGAACTTCCGAAAACAAATGCTCATGGGACTACGTGAGTTGATGCAAGAATATGGGCTCATCTGAATGCGAAACTTAACTGTCGTAAAATCTAGCTACGATGTCTCTAAGCTTTATATTTCATGTAAAATGTATTCGCACACAATTATAGTACCCTTACATGTAGTATTTTTAATACATAAATAATAATAAACAAACAAAAGAGTTTGTACACAAATATATAAATAGAAAAGCAAAAATTTAATTTTAATTTGTGAAAAAGAGGTAATGAATGAAAGCGCAATATTTTACTTGAAATAATCAAATATTTGATCGCAGGAAAATTCCCTTTTCATTTTAATCCTAATAAGTAAAACAACAGTTAACTATGCGTTTAAAATAAGACTATCTAAGATATCTGTCTATATCTATCTACGTTACATTTAGCTAAAAACTTAATATTTCAAAGTAAACCAAAGCAGGCATAAAATAAGCAAGTGGAATATCAGATGTTAATTACGTTTATTTATAAAAAATACTGTAATTTAACACATATATTAAATTTTTTATTAAATCAACCCTTACCCACCATACATTTATTACTAATGTTAAATTGTGAAGTACTTAAATTAATACAGATCCAGAATACTTGACTGTACTTTTCGTGTCCAAGATTAGTTATTACCTCTTTCGCTAGGGATCGATGCAACGTAGTGGTGCAAGAAAAGTACATTTTTGATTATGAACAATTACATCCTTATGTTCATTAGTTTACTACGTTCAAACTTTTGCAATATAGAAAATAATTAAAAATTGTAATAGTTGAAATTAGAAGAAACAAATATGCCCAAACGACAATGTATACATAAATATTGTAGTAACAGACAAATAATATTGTTCTTGAATTCTTATTGTTCTTATATCAGAATTAGTGTATTTCAGGATTTCTTTAATAAAAAAATTTGAAATGATTTTCAAACATTACAAATTGAGCATTTAGCGTATATAAATAATCACTGCAGTATTTCCCGTCTGTTTAAATAATCAGATATTGAGATGAAATCTTATATTACCATCCATTTTTTGGATTATATGTTTTGCTTTTATGATCAGATCGACAACATAATTTTAAAGCAATAGTAAATTAAAATCTTTGCTTAAAAAACAAGTTTTTGGAAGCCTACAGGGACCGATAGAAATGCATAAAATGTAAAGAGCTTTGGCTAAGATTTTTTCGGACAGATTTAGCCTTCGCCAATAATAAAATCTCCCTTTTTTATTTTGCTTATTCTAATCCATTACATTTTTAATTATAAAAATTTCTTTAAATTTTCTTATCTATGAATTATTTTTAATAAAGATTATAATTATTATTAAATATCACTGAAATTTGAAAATCAATAAAAATATCATATTAATCTCATTACCCATATCACGTCTAACTTACAGTTCAATGCCCTTTTTCGACTAATACAGGAAATTACTCTAACCGGGGATTGGGTCTCGATCCTAACGAAAATTTACCTTTCGCACTAATGACACTCCGTTCGTTATCTAGATATCTCAACTGTAATTATCTCCTGCACAAGCTATGAATGTACTATTAAAATCAGGGTTTCTCTAAGATGTCTGTATAAATATAAAACTTATAATTATATATATTTATTCTACGCTTAAAAGAATGCAAATTATTATCTGAAAGAAACAAAACAAAAAAACGATAAAAAAATAAAAAATGAAACAGAGGACTTCTAAGCAAAGTAGAGAAATGGCAAAGGTTTAATGTACTGGGCCATAAACATTATAAAATAATTTTTATAATTTATTTATAATAAATAATTATTATAAATATTTATCCCCTAACTTAATGGCTTAAACAAAATTGCTATCAGTCTACTCTAGAGATTTACTGCCTATCAATCAATGATTAAAAAAAAACAAGGAGACTGATTTATTTTTTATTTATTTTGGTTTTTATTGCTTCTATTCGTAATACTATTAAAAGTAGAATTTCTTTAAATTTTCTTGAGCGGATAAATCTTTTTGGATTCTATATTAAATTTTCACTTCAAATAATCTATGCATTAAAAAGCAAGAAAAAAACAACGATAATAAAATCATTGAACTTTTTTTCAATAAATAAATACAGAAGAATCCTTTATAAAAAGTTCGCAGTACCTAGGAAAATAGGTATTTTTTTTTTAAATTATATTTAATTATATATTAATTATTGCCGTTTGTGAATTATTGATATCGATTATTATTGTCGATTATTGTTGCCGATTATTATTACCTCAAATAAACATAAATATCATGTAATTTATACAATAACATTCCCATCTAAAGTGTAAAAAAATCCATTTAAATAATTGTATTATTTCTCGTTTTATTGTTGTAAAAATTTATTATAAACAAAATTGCATTTTAATTTTTATTAAAAATAATCTATACATTTAATAATAAATTTTTTTAAATTACATTTTAATTATTATACGTAGAACTATATGCAATTATTATAGCTATAGAATTATCTAGATTAGAACAACATTGACATTTAAAAACTTTCAAGGTCATACATTTTATATTGGAGTATAAATTTTCTTTTATAAAATAAATTGAAAATAAACTGAAGAAATGAATGTTTTAACCTGAAGCATCCTTCTCGATTAATTAGCCCCATAAATCCAGTTATACGATACCAGTGAGCTCACTAGTTTAATAAATCCTGACTGGCGTTGAAATTCGTATCCTGTTTATATATATTATATACATATATATTTATTTTTACGTATATATATATATGTATATATATGTGTGTATTCTGTAAATACGCATATATGTATACACATATATTCATTAGTGCGCGTGCAAAGATGCACGCTTGAAAATTTCAGCCTACAATCACAAACAAATAATGGTGACAATTAAGAAAACCTGTGATAATCGAGAAGTGTATTTTTCCATAAATTTAAATTAATATTTTATATCATATGATCTTAGTTATTAATATTTAAAAAAAATTCTTGTTTTTATTGAGGAAATAATGTAACGTAAATAATGTAACACTTTACATCAAATTTTAAATCATTTTAATAAATGTAACCAATATCCTGAATCTATATAAATTTATAATTTAGAACATGCATTTAGAAAGATATAAAATAAGAGTTTGTTATAGAAAAAACTTTTACTTATTAGATACTATTTTTTGCATTCATATTGAAAATAAATTTTCTGATCATTATATATTGAGATTGATATAAATTCGAACAGTTACTTTATTATTATGAATTATGGCTTTACTTCAATTTTTTATTTGAAAATTTAATCGTGTAGCAAAACAATTTTTAATATTCACGTTACTAGCTCATCATAAAATACAGCATTAATTCTTATTATCAAAACTCCTTAAATCTTATAAAATTTAAAAACTTTAAAATTAAATTCTGCCTCGAACAAAGTGATAAGGGGAAAAAAGAGTATTGTATAATAGTAGCTTACGTTGGCGAAACATAAGCTTGAATTTTACGCATTGCGGTCAGAGCGGCGACGACGCGCTTGGCCAAATTGAATCAAATGTGCTAGGCTCAAGAGAAAGAGGGATGTATGAACATATTGCTACATCACTCCAGTTCGTTGCTTGATTAGCCAAACCACTCTATCCAATCATTGGCTCTCCGCTGATCAGCACGAGGCTTCAGGCGCGATGAACTGTGTATATGGAATCGAGTGTTTGATTACAACTAGATATGTGTGATATATCTATTCAACCATTTGGCCAATTCGTGAACTCTGCATTGTTAATTTCATTTTTGAATGCTAAAATACGCGCGGCGATGAATAATCCATCGTAAACGATAATTTTAACTCTGTTATTGCATTGGTTACGATTATTGAAATCGTATAATCAATAAACTTCGCTAGCTCTATATGTAAGTATTTGAAATCATTATCTACTTTAATTTTTTTTCAATATTTTTTTCAGTATAAAAAATAATTTTGTTGCATGTTGTATTTGTCCATTTTTAAATAGCTTGAGAAATGTAAAACGTAAATGTAGAAGCTTATCCTCTTATATCTTTAATATTTGAAGATAACAATAGAGAAATAATAAGGCTGATATATATTCTTAGAGTTTCAATTGAAAGTGTTAGGAATTTCTAAGGTGTGTAAATAGTTTTTAACCTGATAACATTTTAAACAATATAAAACGTTATGAAACAATCACCGATTTCTCAATTGAATACTTATAAATATTTCTTTTTTAAATAATTATTCAATTTATATTTAAAACCAATGGAGAATGATTTATAGATATACTAAACAAATATATCACAATCGATTAGTGACGAGAAACTCGTCTCGACTAGAAACGAGAAATTTATTGATTGATTTCAACTTCAAACATCTAAACAGCTGAGGAAATAATTCATACTTTCACGTCAGTAAAATAGATAGATAATAAAATGGTAGGAAATCAAATATTGCATTTTTCAAAAATACTAAAAATTTGATTCGAATAGTTACTCAAAGTGAATGTACATATTAATGTAGAGGATCATTATTATGATATTTTATATTAGCTCATTTTAATTACATTTCGTATGTATATATTCATGTTACCTAAAATAACTTTATTAATTATTAACATAGATATAATATTTTATAATATAATATAATGTCAGGAATATTTTTTAAAAAATTTATCTTTTTTATTTGTAAAAACTAATTCTGTTGTTCTTCTTAAATGTACAATGCATAATTTTTTTCGATTTAATTTCCAAAGAAAACATTTTTTTTCGAATTCAAACTTTAAAATTTAATTATGTATACAAAATTAAATGCATCACTCAATCTCAATAAAGTCTTAGATTTACGTTGGTCATATTTCTTTTGTTGTACGTTAATAAACAAAGAAATTTGATTAGCTATGTTAAATACAAAGGATTTATATTACCTTTATACAGACATGCATTTGAATTTTGATGATACCCTAATAAAATTCTTGCGTTTGATAAGTATTATAATAAAATAAGAGTAATTACTTAAATGCATTAAAATTACAATTTTATAATAAAAAAAAAAAATTTCAAAAAATTTCCATTTGGTATTCAAAAAAAAAAATTCTTACAAATTATTAAAAAATTTTCAACAATATAAAAAAATATGTATAAAAAGTAATATCGTAAAGTAAAATATGTATGAAAAGTATTAAAAAAAATTTTCTTCATTTTCTTAAAAAAATTAATTTTAATAGAAATGATATTAGTTATCTTTTCAAGTAAAAATGAGACTAATAATTCTAATCTTCTATTTTAACATAAAAATGAAATTCTACTTGAATTACGAATACTCTAATGTAGTTGTAAAAAGATCTTGTGAATTTGTACTGTGTATTTGTATAAAAATGAATAATTTATCCTGAAAATAATAGTAATGCAAACCGAAATTTTAGTAATAAAATTTTTTAAACGAATCAAATCTTTTGTACATTTAATACATTTTTAATAAGAAAGAAAAAAATAATGAAAAATGAGTCAGGTTTATGTATGTAATTCAAGTTTTTATTTATTAAGCACTGCACAGGGCTGAAATTAAATTATACGGGAGAAGACTTTAATAAATTTTAGCGTATAGTACATAACGATGTCAAAGTATTGAAATAACGTGAAAAATTCTAATAGAATAATTAAAACAAGAAAATAAATGCTATCTACAGTATTACCGATTTATAAATTAAATAAAACATTAATACGGTCCGTAAAATATACGTTATTAACGTATGAATATAGGCACGTCTTTATTATATTTACGACACTTGGGTAAGATAGGCATTAATTTAGAACAGAGGAAATAGAAGGTGCTTGATAAAATTCAATGGAGAAGCAAAATTAATGCACAACCAAAGGGTGGTCTGTACGAGTTGGCGGGATGTACCCATCATTATATAGGTGCATGCAGAATACAGGTGTAGGTATGACAACGGCGATGGGCGGGCTGTTGGGGGGGGGGGGGGTCGGAGTGTGCGTTCGGCTCAATTGGGGATGCGCAGTAATCCGTGCCACCGCGCTACTCATCGTACGCACGCTGTATGCACATCTTGGCCTCGATCGGCAGGGGGTAGCCGGTTAGGTAATTGAAAATTATCAACCAGCCAGCCAATCAACCATCCATCTGAGAAGCAGCCCTCTAATCGTAAACTGAGAACGAGCTATTATATTTATACGGTACTACCTCCCGCTATTTTTCTCCTTCGCACACAACTATGCACTAGCGCACGCACTCTACAATGCCTTATTCTTTCTGTTTCACTACTTCGTTATTGTTTTATTACAGCCGGTATTTTTTTACTTGTGTGAGTCAGCATCTGAAAAGTTGTGTTTATTTTTCTGCTCGAGGTAGATTAAATCGATCTGTAAGATTTTTAATTTGCTGACTTGTTGAACCAGAATATTGGCACAGATAATTTTAACGAGATACGCCAATTCAACCATATGCTGCTGCCTTTATTAAATATTTTAACCATTAATAAGTAATCAAGAATTATTCTTTCGTAAATTTATTATTTCATTGGATTGACTCTGTTAATAAAGAGCTCCTAAAGACATACCTTCTAGCATATTTTCAAAAAGAATCGATCTAAATATTAAAAAATATGTGCTGTTAATAACGGCTTAAACGTAACCATAAATCAAAATCAAGAGCTAGCTGAAATTTTGATTTTTGAATGATTCTGAATGTATTCATTGATGTACTTTTAACAAGAAATATTTTTAAAAATTGGAATCTTATCTGATAAGAAAATGTTAATATTATTTTTTAATAAAAGGTATTTAAAAAATTCTTATTTTTACAAAGAATTTCTCGATGGAAATTTTTTTTTTTCCAACGAAAAAATAATTCTTTTATAATTATAAGCTATGCATATACCTATGTATGTGTGACCACAAGTCTGGATGCCTATGTCTGCATATATATACATAAATGAATAACTTAACACCTAATAATTCTAATATAAAATAGAATTTTCATTCTAAAACAAAGCTTATTCGCTAGCTTAAAACGCTTTATCAACTAAAGAGCAAGGAGTCGAATAGAGAGAGTTAGCGAATTGCGGTATTGATACACCTCAGGTAATCCTCCTCGATAACTTTTCCTAGTTCTGGCTTTGGGCCCGAGAGCGCCTTCCATTATACCTACCCTAACTAATCAGAAGCTATACAGCAGTCAATTGTAGCGTTTGGCATTAGAGTCTTTGCTTTGCTTATACTTCTCTTTCTCTCGCTTCCTCTCTCCCTCTGTCTCTCTCTATCTCTCTCTATCTATATATCTCACTCTTACCCTATCTTTATCTCTCTTCTCCAAAGTACATTGACAGAAACACATGAGCGACAGGGGACGCATGATTTGGAACAAAAATTATGGCATCTAGATTAATCGACCCACTTCAAATCCTTGCTTTTATGTTAAATCATGCTCAATCGTAACAATATACCTTTCATTTATTTAAGCTAACTTGGAATAGTAGCGTTTCAACATTTAGGTGGTTTTATACATTATTTATTTCTACTTATTGTCTTTTATTTTACACCACAAATGTTATCGCCTCCGTTGGAAATTGATTCTTTTTTAGCATCTACTTCAAAATCATGAAGTAGGGACTCCTCTTACGTCGTTGAGTAGATATAGTTGCCGTCATAGTAGTTGAGATAGCAACCTATATATTAACAGCCGGAATCTCTTGCTGTAACACCTGCGTTCCCTACTCATTGCAGTCCTAATGGTGTTACTTGAAATGTGTAAGACTTACGTTTGGGGTGAATGAGACCCTATGTGTCATCGGCTATTCAACAAATAGATCTGACACTACCCACATTATAGGTCTAGTTTTTAAAATACAATATATTTTCGAATGTGCTTAATCATTTTATGCACGATTGGTAAGAGGGTACAAGGAATCAACGATCAAATTGATGAGGTGTCGAAAATCAATGAAAAATCTGAAATTCCAATCATTCTCATCAACATCATCGTCGACGATAAGTGTCATAACTACTAAGCTTAACTATTTCGTCTATCCACACCTCCTTCAACTAGTCCTACATCGTTTTTTTTGGCTGCAATTTATTTGTTTGGATGACAAAGGGTTTGTTCTCGATGACATGTGCATTTAAATAGATTTAATGCAGAGGAGCGTCATTACTAAATAGGACCCCACGTCTTTACATTAGGTGTCTTCACTCGTATTAGAGCTTTGATGGGAACTGATAATTTATCTTCTTTCATACTTTCTACTAATTTTCGGCGGATGGTCTGAGAAATTCAACTAAAGAACACTATCTCGCAGCTAGATGCACTCTTGTTTATCTCTTAAAAAATCAATCCAGGTCGTCGTCTTGCAGGACGCGACTGCCCTTCAATTGAATTCAATCCGTGAATTTAAGCCATCGATTCAGCTGTTTATACATTTGAGTATGTATTCGGCTGTGATATTCCTATCCATCGTTGTCGTACCCGTAGGTAAATATTTTTAACTATGCCAGCTTTTCCATTGCGAATGCATGAAATTTTGGCTGACGTCAATAGTCTTGGATGCTAATGTAAAGGATGGATACGAGCTTCTGCCACATATCAGTTTTTCTGTTATGTTGTTGATTTCGTGTACGAGATGTCATTTCGAAACGCATTGCTTTCTTGCACCTGCCTTACCTTTTTCGGTACACCTTGACCCCCTACCAATGTAAAAATTAGTATCCCCTATTGTACGCCAATCCATTCTATCTTCTCTTGTTGGATCTATTTGTTATCCCTTTCCAACTGCTTGGCCACCGCGATCAGATGTTAGTTAATCTTAGTTAGTCTAGGTTAATCTAACTTAGATATGGCCGAATTTAAAGTTTGATGGCGTCCAATGGAAATTCTAAGATAACCGCTCTTCGTCACCTTGAGATTTGCCGCATAGCTGTGCTAAAATAATGTATTTATCGGGTAAGGAGTGTTATATTTCTTATGACTCAGCTCCAAGAACTTCTCTTAGGTAAGGCAGCTAGCTATACGCTACTTAAAGGGTTACAATAGTCCTTCAAACAGTTGGTTACGACCTGTTCGATATCCTTCGTTCGCATTCTATTTAAATATTTAAATTTAAAAATTAATAAAGCGATTCATATTAGTTTTATTATTGACATTGATATCTCTGCTTAGAATATATATTACAAAGGCTTATTGAGTAGACAATACTTTTGAATTAAATTGCTCAATCTGTAAGCATAATTGTTAAATATATGATGGAATCTTTATGTTCGTAAACTTACTTTAACATCTACTATGGCTGCAGAGTTTCTTGGTTCAAATGACAATGCAAAGGAGATATGAGGTCTAATTGGTACAGTTATTTTAAAATTAATTATGTGTATAAACTGATACAGTAGATCTTAAAGTAGTAATTAATACAATATTTAGGCATTAACTATCTGCTTACAATTACCATATGTTTTTACTAAAATTTACAAATATATGTTTAGTGAGAAGAATTTTTTTATTACATTTTTTGATAAATAACAAAAAAACTCTTTCAGTTGACCATTTCAACTTAATCAATCATTTTATTTTCATATTTTTATAAAAGGCTCCTATCTATCTTATAAAAATTCTACAAGAAACTCCACTCTATTTAGACATTCTTTACCCAAGAGTTTTATAAATAAATATTAAATTATTTATTTGATATTGTTTCTGAATTTATATTTATTATGAATAAGCATCCATATATCGTCGAATGAAAAAACAGATAATATATTGGTAATACAATAAGTAAGAATATATTGATTTGCGAATCCGTCATAACTTTGTAAAAATAGAAATGAATATTACAATATTTGTAGCACAATAAAAAATAATAATATTAAATAAACTAAAAACATAATTATTAATTAGTTTTTAACATAAATTTCAATTATTCATAAATTCTAATGAATGTGTTATGTAATATTTTATACTTTAAATACCTTTTTGGTATATTAAGTACCCTTTAATATTTTCTAACTAGATATCTTTCTATAATCTATAATCTATAAATTAAATATTAATTTTATCGTACATATCGATTATAACAAATTTAATTCAATTAAAACTGCAATTAATGTTCATCTTTAATTCGGACTGTCCAAAATCGAAATCTACATTTATAAAAAGTGTCTCCTTTTGAGCGAATGAGTTAAGTTTGATTTAGAGTTTCTTATCTACCGACAACTAAGGAATAATAAAAGGAACTTACAAAAGTCAAAAGATGAGTTTCCTATAGAAGTAAATAGCCATTACAAGTTGATACAAGTGCCATCTCGACCACCACAGGGATGGCATATCGTATTCTCGAGTCGTAAACCCATCTAAAATAAAGTCTCATTGAACAATCAACGATTGTTACCATGTTCGGATATGATATAAGTGTATTTCTAAATAAATTTGCAGAAAGTAATAAAGTGATTTTACTAAAAAGTCATTTGAATATGTTAAGAATATATTTATTAACAAGAAAATAAAAAACTTTTCTTTTTGTTTTTCTATTACTATCGATAATTTGATTATTCTCATTTTTAAAAACCATAAAAGCTTTACTTTTCAAAAAAAAAAATAAACTGAAAAGTAACTGTAAATCTTTTAGCACTTATTATTTATAAATAAATATAACTCTATGACATTAATATAATATCAGTAAAATAAATCTCGCAACAGAATTAAAAGTAAAAGTATAATATTTTATTCTGATATTATTAAAAATAGATTATTTTATATAGATATATTAATTAAATGTGTTAGATAAATATTTTTTGCATTTCTTCCCTCAATAATCTATAAAATTTTTTGATGATCTTTCATAATAAATATATAAACAAATCTTAGATTTCACAAGCTAATTAAAGTATATTTAGTTTCTAACTTTTTTTTTGTATAATATGCCAATGAATAAATATATTTTCTTCCTGAATCTGACTTTCAAAATATTGTAATGTAAAATAAACGCCGTAAAAACAATGCTCATCATTGGAAAAAATCTCGATCTTACAACTCGACTATGGAATACCCGATTACCTATCAATAATATTACCTACACCCTACAAATATGTTCATCTTAGATTATTGCCCTCGCAGTTATTGCGGCAACACGCGTTCGTCCGAACATTCAGTTGGGACACAATATCGTGACTTTACCTTTTTTTACTTAGTTCCTTTATCCCTTTCTGTTAGTGCAGACATAGATAGCGTTTGAATTATCAAACAAGAAAGAAGTTTATATAACCGACAAGGTGATTGAGAGAGAAGAGTTTCATCTCCCGCGAGTGGAAAACTCATTCGAGCGAGTGTCATAAATCGTGCAGCGTAGCCAATAAAATGAAATCGAAAAATACCTCGCTGCATAAACTTTTTTTGTCATCCTACTCATAAAGGACGAAAAAAAAGTTAGAATGTTAGAAGCAAAAGAATTTTTTTTTTACTAAAAGCGACAAATAATTTTTGTGGTTCCATTTTTGACAAATAATGATTTAACTTTTTTCTATTTTAAAAAAACATTGTAAAACATCTAAATAGTTTAATAAAATTTTATTGCTTTTAGATCTTCTTTTTAAGTTCTAAATGAAATAAAATGTGTACTCAGTATTCAAAACGTTTAACTGAAATAAAATGAAAACTTGAAGTTTTAGTGAATCGTTAAATTACATTCGACAAAATAATTTCAAAAGAATGCTTAATAATATTAAAACTAATATTACTCATTCAACAGAAGAAATATTTAATAACGTGAAATAATTATACTCTTAACAAGTTTCAGAATCATCTTTACTAATATTTTCACATAGACAATCAATAACTTTATAGTTGAATGATCAGAAATAATAAATTGCTATCTTCGGTCCCTTGAAGAATCCTTCCTATTTTTAGGCATATAAGAAGCTCAATAAAGGAACAAAGTAAACCATGTTCAGACTATATAATACGTATTTAAAATACTATTTGAAACAAATTTATGATTCTTATTTAGATTTTAAAGCTTCCAGTTCAAATATTTTAATAAAAGAATTAATACTTTTATAGAATTCATGAATGCTCTGTATATAGAAATTTCTTTATTATCAAACATATCAAACAACAAAATATAAGTAAAGGGTATAATTTTCATTCTTGAAATGATTGAATTTACCGACAGTCTACCAGGATCGGCAATGCTGTTATTTCGCGGCCTTTTTACAAATGCTTCTCTTAAGTAAATTGTTTCGAAGAGCAAAGATATTCAAGCCTCAACAATATGAGAAACAACAAGAAATGTACGGACATTTACAGTTGAATATTTGTCCAAACCCACAATTATTGCATTATTTTCTTTTAACTAGGTGCAACAATTTTGTTAACAATGTATGACGAAATATTACATTCATTTACACCTAGACCGTAAGATTGCTTATAAGAAAAATTAAGAATCGTCATTGTTTAAGATTTATTTTTTAATAAGGTCAAGAGAATTTTAAAATAAAATTTTTAAATAACAAGTACATTTTAATAACATTTGTGACCGAACTATTACTAACTAATTTATTATCGTATTATTTTATTGCATACTGCTACAAATAATTTATTTTTTTCAGTACAATTGCAATTAAATTTATGCTCATTTCGATTTATAAATAATATACAGAATACAATCATAGCAAAAAATATTGTTATAATCTTTTCTTTTCTTACTGGTTCTGTAAGGTAAAATACTTTGACTACGTGCTTTGACTGTAGTTGAAAAACCAATTCAACATAGCAATGGTCGCTATAACTTACTGGGATGTTGTAAATTAAAGCAAATATTTATAATGATAAACAAGAGGTGATTTGGTAATTGAACAAGCGTAAATGGGTTATAATGAATATACAGAATCATAGCAGGTTTAAATAATCATATGAAAATTAATACTTTTAATTGCAGACACACTTTATGATGCATTTGCAGAAATATTATCACTTTATTTTACAAGTATACAACATTTTTCATACTTCGGCCAAATATAATAATATAAAAATTTTAAACGTGGTTAAAGTTAAAAAAAATTATTTTCTTTTCTATAAAAATGTCATTTTTTATTAGATGTTTTTTAATACATAAATAGTTACTACAAATGCTTTTTTTAATCTCATCAACATTATATTAATATGAATAAGTACATATTTATATTCATGTTTTAAAAATTCTAAGCCCAATGTTAAATATACAATTTTAAATACTAATATATGCCAATTTAATTAGATTAACTAGTTTTTAATTCAAAATTTAATAACTTACATATTTATAGTTCACAATTTGAAATTACAAATATTGCTAATAATTTTACATTATAAGTTTTTTTAGTGATACTACTTTTTGCAAGTACTGACATGCATAAGTGTATTTATTAGTTAATTAATTAATACAACAAAAATTTATTTATTATATTTACACATTGATCTCTACTTTTATGTAAATATTGGTTTATATAAATGCAATGAACAATACTTTAGTTTAAAATCTTCGTGAATGCGTAATTATTTAAAAAGTATACTTTAAAATAATTATTTTCAGATGTAAACAACAACAATTTTATCACTATTTTACAAATATTGATATTTTATTTCATACTTTCTATATATTCTTGAAATTTCATTTTTTCAATACGAATCTGATACATGTATGATTTTTAGTATCAGTACTATATGTCATGAAATAATATGAAAAACTACAAACCTATTGCTTAATAATTAGAACACCCAATTAAATTGTTTTATTTATTTTGGTAATGAATAAAATACGTACATTGCAGTAAATTTCATTTATTTAAATTACCATCATAAGTTTTTTAAAGTATAAAAATTTTAAAGTATAAAATATAAAGTACATTAAAAAAATCCATCTTCAAATAAAGATGTAAAAATACGTGTTCAGGTGCTTTTTTTATTTATAGGCGTATATTGAGTTACACAAAGCAGTAAAATAAAAAAATATAGAATATGATGTAGAAAACGAACTTAACTATGCATATATGTATATATGTATATATATACATATATATATATATATGTATATATATATATATATATATATAGAGAGAGAGAGAGAGAGAGAGACCACAATGAAATAGAAAAATCAGGAACTAATATAGTTTTCTGGAATGTGTGGCGGTAACGATGAAAACCCTTACGGTAGATGTGATTGCTACTACTGCTTTAACTTCATTTTTCCTTGTCCTTCTTTCTCTTCTGATTCCCCTTTAATCTTAACTTATCCTTTTCCATTTCATGCCTCGATATCTCGCTCGTTCTTCCTCATTATATTTTGTAAAGTATTCATCTTTGTTTCTTTCTCTTGATTCTCTATCTTTTTTCTTACTTTCTCAATTTCCACCTTGGCTTCGCACATTTTCTCTCGCGTCCTTGTATCTCTTTTTATTTATATATATATGTATTTTTTGCTATTCTTTTTTTCATTTATTTTTATGCTATTTAAAAATTTGTAATTATTTAAGATTATGCTTTATTTTTTGTTTCATACAGCTTGTACTTGTTTTTACTCTGAGTAAATATCAAACCAAAAAATTAATGAAGTATTTTTGATAAATGCTTTATGCTAAATAATGTTTTACTAAATTGTTTTTATTACGTATGAATGTAAAAATTTCGAATTATTAAAAATATTTTAATTGATGTAATAAAAATCTGTGTGAAAAATTGATGAAAATCTGTAGTTTAAACAACTGTGATTTCTATAAAGAAGTTTTTAGATATTCCTCGTAATTCCTATTCTTTATTCGTATTTTTATTTTTCATTCATGATTTATAAATAATATTTTATAGAATTATCGAATTTTAACCTTCTAGAATTCAGTTAATAATTTATTATAAATTCAACAGCATATTTAATTTTACAACAGATTTTTGTTCCGTTAGGATAATATTTATAGTTTCAATAAAACTTATATGCATTATACAAAATATAATATATATGTTTGACCAAATGGCACTCATAAAATTATTTCCTTGATTTTCTTATATTTTCTAGCTTTTCCATTTTTTAAAAAAATAAAAGTACATTAAAGTAATTTCTATAAATAAAAGCAATTAAATATTTGGTACGGTATAACATACAAATTCAAATCTATTACTGAAATAATCTATAACTGAAATATTAATATTACCTATTAATATAAGTTAACTTATTCACCTATAAAATATTTTTAATTGTTTTATCAGTAACGATTAATTTCAGTAATACCATATGAGATAATCAATATTTCTCAATGAAGATAAATTAGAATGATTAATCATGAAGGTTAAATTACCGCTGACTAAAGTATTAAATAATCTGTGAACAATTTTTTGTTGATTATGTTAATAACTATGTATCAATTATCGATAAATTATTTTTATCTTACGAATGAACGTGAAAGAATCCAATAAATAACACATTGAAATTCCAGAAATATAATTAATGCCCCCGTTCATCATTGTCGCCGAAATTTATGCCCTCTTTGAAATTGAACACTATCTATCCACGAAACTTTTTGCTAATTATACAAGATAGGAAAGTATCTAAAGTCATGATATTATAACTACCAGAAGCAGCAAAGTCCTAATTCCGTACTTCAAGCCTAACTAATAGCAAAATAGTATGTGTTGCTAACGCAGTTTTTCTTATAAAATTTTTTATAAAAATATAATATTTTAAAGACAAGTAACGAATGAAGTAAATTCCTCCTTATTAGGAACCCACTTCATTCAGAATTTTCACCCTTCAAGAGGAATTGGTCGACTCTATCAAGCTCTCAAGGAAGATTCTCATAGATTGCAGTCCACGACCTGAAGAGAACATTGATACAATTGTCTCTGACTACATATAGGCTTAATTCTCAATGAAATTAATTTCAAGCTTAACATTTTATTATCTTTAAGCGTTAGATAATTCAAATTCAATGTAAAAAAATTAAACTTTTTCTGCTGCGTGAAGCACATTAGTATTAGTTGAAAATAACTAGTAATTAAGCATTAATACCATCACGAGTATACAAGATTTAATTTATCCGTAATTTCATGAATATTTTGTATTTTAAATTCATATATTACGTCAAAAAATAAAATAAATATTATATGTCGTTGGAATACTACATCACATTTTATAGTTGGGAAATTTCAAAAATTAATATTATTATTATTGTTTGTGGTAAAGTAAACATGATAATTTATATTTAATCATTCAATTAATATTATTATACAAATTTAAAAGTGTTAATTGTACACGCTTTGTTTATATTATAATTTTTTTATTACTTATGATAAAATTATTTTATTTTAATTAATACCTACATATTTGAAAACAATTGGAAATTATATTATTATCATTTAATTACTAAAATAAAAGTTTTATATTAATTTTTTATAATGAAATTTGCAATAGATTTGTAATTCGTATTGATTTATCGTAGATAATAAAATTACATATTTTTTTTTATTAAATATCTTATTATTATATCATATTGTTAGATCATATACATCATGAAAATGAAGTAAGTATAAAAAGTATGAGAAATATAAAATCAAAAATCGATATAAGAAAAAGAAAAATTATCAGAAAGGAGGAAGTAAGTAATTACTAAAAAGATTTTATTATTTCAATTACTACAGAAATCCCAATTCAAAATCCTTTTCCGCTGTTAACCTCCCAAGTATTTAGCTTTCGGCTAAATTTAATGACTAATCGATCAGGCAAACATACTTTTAACTCTTCCTTTATAATCTTCATGTACTTCTGTTCTAATAGTATGCACCAATATTTTATATACACAAAACAAATTATTGATCTTTTCTTCTTTCTTTCAATTCTTTTTTCTGTTTCCCTGTCATTGTCTGACGTATTATAACACAATATCACTTATGTTGCAGAATGCGCCTGAATGCTAATTTTATTTCGTTTTAGGTTAAAATTCGTTCGCAGAATTGATGCAAGCTTTGAAAAAATACAAATTTTTAAAGGTTATCAATAGCTGATACACTCAAAAACTTGAAATTCTTCCAAAAATATTCTAATTCTACGAATATAAACATTAATAGATTTCTAAAAATTCAAATTAGCTTCTAAAGCCTCACCTGGAAATTTCGAAAGCATTTTCAAAACTTATTTGAATGCTTTATTTAAAACTGTATGGAATATAAATTTTAATATGAAATGTAATATTACATTACATAACACAGTGTCGAAGATTTCAATAAAAAATTAAATATTAGAATTTTATTTGAAAAATATTAGCTTTAAAATTGATGAGTAATAGATTAAAAAGAAATAAGCATTGCATCATTTCTTGTTCTTAACACCATGAATTTAAATATAAATAAAGTAATTGCGATGAAAAGGTTCGTCGGGAGTCCCAGGAGTCGTGTCACGATACCGGGAGAAGCTGCGGGCTCGATTCCGACACCGAGATATCAGTAGAGTAGCGAAGCAGCAAAGTTTGCCAGTCCGTAGAGGAGACATAACGGCCGTGCAAGCACGAGTATGCGTAAGTAAGCGAATGAGAATGAGAATGAATGATTGCGAAGGAACGCGTGGACGAATGCACGAGTGCGAGCGAGTAAGCAAATCGGCCGAATGGCGGCCGCTGTGTCTCAGTGGGCCATGCAATGTTTAGCGGGGCTTGCGGTCGATAGATAAGGACACGTGAGGCAGGGAGCTCCACGCCTGCTAGCCAGTGTAATTAAGGCTTAGGTCCTAATGCAACGTATTCTAGAAAATCTCGCAGCATCGCGAACTCGCTGCTGTTAGTAGTAACAAAACTAGATGTAACAGAGGAATAGCGGCCTTTTCGCCTAATCCAGACCTTCTCCATATATATATTCTCGCTTCTCTCTCTCTGTCTCTCTCTCTCTCTCCCTCTCTCACAGCAAGGGCTGGACGTTGAGCCAACCCTTCCACGCAGCCCAGACCCTTCTTATCTACACTCTTTCTCTCTCACCTTTGACGTGACGACATTGAGCTAGCCTCTTCTATATTTTTTCTCACACAAACACACTCTTTCCCCCGCACGATCAGGGCGATGCTGTTGAACTAACTCTATCTATACTCTTTCTCACTCCTACAAATTCTTTTAAATACTCTTCCCGTCCACTCATTAACTCTCTCTACATCAGGCTAGGCTGTTCGTGTTCATATATTTGCTTGACGCGAATAAAAATAATACATGAAATAACAAGCGACCGAATCGATGCGCTCCTCGTTAACAATGCGAATATTCCGACAATCACCGATGGAACCCCATCTATTTTCATATGTTTTTAATTTAGCAAGCCGATTAGCGTTATTATTACAGCGTTTTTCTTATATTTTATTTTTGCGTAACCCTGAATAAGTTATTCTTATATAATTTTTTTATTTCTTATAATATTTTCTTTTTTCTTATTTTTTTTAACAATGGAAGTCGTGTTTAAAGACAATACTAATTCACCCATTTAATCAACCTCAATACTCCGTCCCCCTTCTCCCACGACCATGGCCCGACCTCGAGGTATCCGAGCGGGAAGATTACGCAGTGTAGGATAAAGGCCGAGAGCGTTCACCTCCTCTAATCATTTATCGCGTCTAGCTAAAAGAATAATGTGAAGTAGACGCCGGGCGATTAAAGGTGTAGAAGTTCGAGGTTATGATCTCTTGCAGATGAGAGTCAATAATGAATTATTAAAATAAAAACAAGTCTTTAAAAAAAATTATAAATAATTAGATAAATTTTCAGCTTAATTTTTTAAAATAATAATAAGACTTAAATGTGAGCTCAAATACGGGAAAAAATTATCCTTAGTTAAAAAGCTATTAAAAAATATTATTAAAAACATTTACAATTAACAATATAAAATCTGAGGAAAAAAGGAGACTCGATACGTTGCATTTATAGAGAATTATGAATTATATTAAATTAAATTGGCAAGAAAGAAAGTTATTTAATTCCATAATTAAATCAGTCATCAAAAATATTCCTTTTATTTGTCGCTATTTGGTACATAGTAATATGCAATATTAAATCTCTAGAATATATAATATTTTTCTGCACCTTTATTGAACGTCGAATATATATTTTTAATTAATTTATTACGTTCCTTGTCAATTTCAGTTATAAATTATTGTAATATCTTTATATAAATACAATTAAAAAATATCGATTTTATAATAAAGATAAATAAACTTGTTTGATAAAAATTTTATAAAAAATGTAAGAAATTTTTTAATTTAATGTAATTTATTAAATATATATGAAACGAATCTACATATTATTGATAAACCTGAATTGAACTAAGAATTTTTTAATCTGAATAATTTTAATTATTTACCAGTGTGTAGAAAAAAACTCTTTTACAAAATGGATAAATATTTGTGAAGAAATTTAAAACGATTATGACTTATACTTGCATTTGTTAAGTGAGTAGAAAACAAGAGACGTGAGAAAAGCTATTTTTAATTAAATAGGTATTACTTTCTGTATTTGCAAAAAATGGATGATGAAAAATCAATAGTTTCTCAAGTTTCCAAGAATGTGGTTATTAATGATTCCGACAATACTTCCGGGGACAAGATTTATCCAATTGATAACCCGGAAGATTTGGAATACATATGGCAACAAGATACGGAGGAAGAATACGAAGGTTAGGTTATATTTTTGTAGTAATAACAAACAGAAAATGATTTGCACATGGTTAATTACAAGAAGAATTTGAAATGTAAAAAAGTCGTAACTGCTGTCCATTGCGTTTATTTTAATATTTGAAAAAAATATTTTTTGATTATAAGCTTTTTAATGATGCATAGATATTCATAAATTACGTATTTTCATTAAAATTATCCGACCTCACCTCCCCCCTTTCGCGACACCACAGTTGACAATGAATTGTTTTCAATTTTTAATAACCTTCTCCGTCATTTTATTCATCGAGATATCTTGAATTTTCAAAAGTTATTTAATATCTCAGCTGTAGCCTAGGGTGTAGACACTTAAGAATTTTGTCTAAATTAAAGAGTAGTACCGCGAGCGCTTCGTATCACTTTTTAATTAAAGACTTGTTCTCGTCAAAGGCGAGGTGACAGGAGAAGAAGAAGGTCTCGCGCACGATGACGCACAGGAATTGGATCAGCGACAGTCCATTGACCCAGGAAATCGAAAGTCCATATATGAACTCTCTTCTTTCACCACTTCCACCATGAAGAGCAAACTGTCCATTGAAGATATGAATCAGAGAGCGGCTGAGTTATTGGTTCGCTTTTCAAAATCACTAGTAAGTAACATGTGCGAGGCGCAGATTTGATACTTTTGTCTCTAATTATCCTTAAAGATGACAACTGTTAACGACCGTCCATAGCGTAAATTGTGTTGTTTGATCTTCCACAATAATTGATTATAATAAAAAGTTAACAGAATTTCGACTGAAGGTCAGAATAAAAGCAAGTTTAACGAAACAGATAACATTGAAATTGAAACCCCTAAAATTTTGTGACTAACTTTTTTTATTTCTCCAAACAATTTTTCTCATAACGAATAATCTAATTTGTGAAGGTTTTAATATTTACTCACTTGAATGTGTTTTAACTTGAAAATACTTTATTAATTTTATTATCAATAGATTATATTCAATGAATAAAAGCAGAAATAAATATATGTAAACAGTTTGTATTCTTAAAATTTATAAACAAATATAATTTTTATATGAAAAAAAAGAATGCATAATTACACTTTACAAGGATACTATTTCTAATCAAAAAGTCTAATCATATCATTAAAAACTACATTCTTGAATTTTTACATATAAGTTGCACGACAAAAATGATTTTTAAGTGTAATAATGAAAAAAAAATTATAAAAAAATATTTTTCAAATATTCAAAATTAAAAAAAACTTACTAATCATGTACTAACTAAATAATTTATTATGTATTTATATATTTTTATATTATATATATATATATTTTTTTATATTTTATATTTTTTTATATTTTGTATATATATTTTATATTTATATTATATTATAATAATTATACTTAACGTCAGTATAACTGTTAATTTCGAAAATTTTGAAAACATTTCTGAATGTTCGCAATAACATTAGGTATATGTCGTTCTCTTTATGTTAACAGATTATTGGTTAACTATCGTAATGGAGATAGGTAAAAGTATTAACTAACTATTTAAAAATATAAAAAAAAACAATTTTTTAAAAGTTTTAAAATTTTTTAATTTACTTAAAGTTACAGTTTTTAGAGAAGTTGCTAAAAATAAATTTTAACAACAGTATAAAGGTAATAAGCTTCTACAGTCAAAATAGATGGCACATTAATATCTTTCCAATTCAATTTATTTTAAAAATGTTTAATTAGATTTATATTCAAAAGAAAGTTGAAATAATAAATACATCGTTCACAAAAAAATTTTTTTTTTATAAAAATGTAAATTTAAATAAGGTATATAAACTGTTTTGAAATTAAAAAATTAAATTAAGCCCTTTTTATGCTTACACGAAATATATTAAATTGTATTTGAATAATTAAAAACAAAATTAAAAAAACTCGATTCGAATTTTTTACTTTCGAATGAAAAAAAATTGTTCATAAGCCCTCAGTTATCAAACAGTAATGTTAATAATTAAAAAAATCATCCGTTTAAGACCTTAATTAAAAATAATGAGAATGAAAATGCTAGAAAAAATTAATATAAAATAACAATAGGAAAAACAGCAATAAGTTAAATTAAATATTGTGAAAACTAAAATTAGTTATATTAATTTTTTATAGAATAGAATTTGTTACATAGGTTAGGAACTTATTATCATTTTAAATTATTAATAAATGTACATTACAAAGGTCGTATTATAAATACAAAACATTATATGAAATGATAAATAATATGTGTAAAGTTTGATTATCATAAATCACTGTATGCTTTTAATTCTGTAAATATTTCACCGATAACTTGATATGCAAATGAAACACATGCTCATTAAAATCTTTAAATCATTTGGTGGAAAGGGAATTACAGGAATAGCCCGGATAAACTTGTCGCCACTTACCCAAAAGATTCTTGGCTGCGTAGTGGACGAGAACGTAACCACCGAATATCCATGGATATTTGTACCAAAAGAACTAATTCAGGATAACCTTGAGCTTCACTCGGAGAGCAGTGATTTTCTTCCGATAATAGATAGCATCAATGCGTATCCGAACAAGCAGATGCTTCTTGGTTACGCGCCAACAGCGATGGAAATACATGACTTCTACATATGTTTGACGAACAACAGCTACGAGGCTGTCTTGGAGTACATCGAAGCAAAACGGATCCAGCAGCAGGTGCACGTAATAAATTCTGTGTATAAACAACCAGGGACCTGGAAGCACCTTGGAAGTGAGGAACTCATCAAGGAAACGCATGTCAAGAATTCACGGCCACTTTACGAAATCGAAGTAAACCTATTAAGCAACTAAATCATTGATCATTACTCATAACTTTTGTAAGAGAAACAAGCAGTGATTTTTTACCACTGAGCAGTTCACAATTTCTGAAAATATTTTTTTTTGATAAAATTTTACGCTAGATTATTTAATCCAATTTTAAAACTATAAAGAGAACTTAGAATTATAAAAGTCTTATCCACAATGCTTTAGAATTATTTAAGAACACGATTTATGAGAGTTAAAACAAATTAAATCAAGTCTCGTTGACGATAACAGATAGTATGAAACGTTATTTTACAATTTACTCTCATTCTACAATATACGTATTAGATTTTTCAATCGTCAAAGTTGTTTAACAACTTTTTTATAATATTCAAATAAGTAGTTTAATGATATAAAAAATGTTATTCATAAAACCTAAAAACAAATTTGCTAGATGCGCTCCATATATGTTTACATATAAGTTAAAAAATTATACTAGTATGTTTTAAATGTTACCGAAGTTTCAAATATTAAAAAAAAATTAGTTAATAAAAACCCAGTTGAATATTGATTTTAAGAATATTAAATTTAGCATTTTTTGATATTTTTTGTAATGAACTGCAACTATTACTATGTATTTTTAATAGTAATTGATTGATTATATTTTAAAAATTAGAAAACTAACTAATGAGAAATTTTTCATTATCCGAAAGCTAAATTTTTTTGTAAAAAAATTCTTACATCGAAAATTTTTATTTTTATTCAATACTTTATATTGTGCTTATGTTCATTCGAAAGATCAAACTTCATTAAAACATTGTACACGTATATGGATTTGTTAAAATAAAAGCTCTTAATATCCGATTTCAAACAAACTTTCTACAAATTATATATATAGTCTTAGGTTTATAACAAATACTTGTATAACATATATATGTACAAATTGTTAGCCACTAGTAAATATTTACACATATCCGCAGTAAAGTACAATGTCTTTGTTATTCATTTATTCGAACAGCAAAGAGAAACCATTACGAGAATTTCACACATATTTGTGATTATGGCCGACAGAGTTGAAGCTCATGTAAATTGCGTAAAGTCGTCCTTTTTTAAAGCTCGCGACAAAACACTTTATCGAAAAAGGAACTCTTAATTCAATTTTCGAGCAACGTAATAAATTTCGCGGATGCCTATTTACTACCGCTCATAAATTTTCAACTACAGATCCAGCAAACGTAAGGGTTATGTATCTCGCGGCTTCTTTTATTATACAATGCTACACACCTCCTCTTTTTCGATCCAACATCAACATACCTCATTCTTCCAAACTACCTTTCACACCGTGCCCAAAAGCCCGTGAATCTTGACGCAACTAAACCTATCTCTCCGATGAAGAAATATAGCGTAATTTTATATTGCAAATGAAAAGACCGACTTACTTAGTTTACCCTGTACTTTCCACTTATTCAGATTTTCTCTGCCTTGATTATTTGGTAAATGCGCTAACCGTTTTTTTTTTATTCTTATTTTATTATATTTTTTACTTTTCTTGTAGTCCCAAATACCACGCCTCTCATTTTAACTTTTTAAATTGTTTATGAACCACCGTGACACTAAAATAAAATACGGCTTTATCGTCAAACGAAACCAATGCTCAGATATAATCGAATAGGCTTGACATGAGTACCTTTTTAGAAAATATTTGACTTTTAGTTATTAAATAAAATCAGTTTCTTATTAGGCTATTCTATATTAATTTAAACTATGATGGTTTCGAGATAAGAAATAAAAAAAAGTAGACAACTAACCGAAGGAGCAACGAATTAAATGCAGCCTATAAAAGTTTACTTATAAATTCTTTATCCAATATTTTTGATTTTTGATAGTTATGAATTTAATTAAAACAAGATATGAAGTATTCATAAAAAACGATAAGCATCCAATCAAAGCTCTCGTTTTAAAAAAGAATATTTCTAGGTAAAATTTAATAATAATAGTAAAATAAATACATTATTTAATTTATCTTTATTATTGGTAATAATAAATATACTTATTTTACGGTGATATTATTTTAATTGAGATAAAAAAGATATTTGGTAATTATTCATCGAGTACTTTTTATTTAAATTATATATTACCTATAACTAGAAACAATATATTTTAAACATTTTATAATTTATTACAATCTTAAAATTTTGCCGGAGGGATTAGTCGAAAAATATAAATTACTTGTCTTCGAGATTATTGCTATTTATTATTGAATGATTGATCTGGAACTCATAAAATATTAAACTTTATTATCGATTTAAAAAAAATTTTTTATTTATATTTTTTTTATATGTATTAGTATCTCTACTAAAAATTAAAATGTATGTACTTTATGTGATACAATATATCAACGTATTCATCCTCCAAAATATTCCTCCGCCAATATCGATGTCTGAAAGGTAACACCAAATTAATAGTAACATAATTTATTGAGTAACTAGGTAAAATTTAAAGATTGTCGTTTTATATAAAACTAATTGTAATATTAATATGTTTATAGGCTTCATTTGAGTAAAATTTGAAATTGATACTTTCTAATTAATTTTTAAAAATAATTATAAAAGAAAACTTCTCATTAACTTAAACATCAAATTAAGTTGATAGTGAAATTCGGTAACTATGAATTCAATCTAAAGTAAATTAAAATAATTTTTTCCACTTAACTTTTAGATAAACAATTATCCAAAATTTTCCAAAATTCAAATATACAAAATTAGATTCCTAATTGATTGTAGGATTTTTTATTATTTTGTTACAGATTTTATACATTTTAATTACAATTTATCATTAAAAATATAGATTTAGAGTCTCGCTTTAAAATGTATAAAATTTTGAGAAATTTTATTGAAACTTAAATATAAAGCTGTAAGCTTATTGTTTATTATATTTTAATATTTTAGAGCACTCGTTAAGGGTTTTGAAAGAAAAACAATAGAAATTGATGTATTGATGTTGTTTGCTTTTTATTTCTATATATGCGCGTATATCGCAGTTCGGATCATACAATGGATTCGCGTGGCAAGGGTTCGGATCTCACTGCTCGTTTTTCTCGGAGGACTGCAGAATTGTTTTCTTTTCTTTTCCATGCCCTAATATATATTTTTATTTTATTTTCACTTAGAATTCTGATACCTGTGTGTAATTGAACCCGTTCTAAACGAGACATGCTAAATCGGACGTTTACTCTATTAGTCGACCAAAGACGTAAAAGCCTTTGTGACTATTGTTTCTAAACTTTCTGATTATCAACTACAACATAATCTTATTAAGTATTCTATAAGACAAAACTTGTTTTGTCTATAGAATTTTTAGAATAGTTTTGTCTTATGAGTTTTCAATTTTAATGTACTTCATTTTATAAATAAAACCATATTATTATAAAATTTTTAACACGAAATTAGAAATTTAAACAAAATATTTTCTATCCGAAGAAATGTCCTATATACTATATAATGTACCAACGATAGACGTTAGATTTAAATCACATAACTCGAATCTGCGATCTACACTTCAATATAAAATTCAACTTTCTTTGTGTGGACAATAATTGAATATCCTGTAATTTATATCAAATAAAAAAATAAAAAATAAAAATAAAAAATAAATAAAAAAACGTTACTTATAAATATTTTATTTTTAAAATTATCCAAAATGAGATAAAAAATGTTTAAGGATAACGAATTTTTATTTTTGATTGTACACTTTAAGTCTGTTATAAAATTCTTATTGATTTTATGTTTTAAAAAATGTCAAAAGTTGCTTGTAACACAAACTTAATTTAAGGTCGAATCATCAATTAATCATCTGAAAATTCCAACTACATTGTCTGATAAGCCGTATAACACTCTCAGACCTGATTGTGTAGAAATAGTTCCACATCGTGAGACCTTTAATAATGTAACGAGAGTTCTCGTTAATAAAGCTTCAGAAGACGCACCCGACATTACAGAAGATGAAGTTCAAACTTCAGCAGCAATACCTGTAAATTCTGCCTGTCAATGTATTTTAGATCAAGAAGTCATGTACGAAGTAGAAAATGTTAATTTTAAAAGACTGACAGTGTTTCTGAAAAATCGATCTGAAGAAATTATTGAACAGGTTTGATTTCAATATGAATCTTATTATTAAACGGCTACATATGCGTAGCTTATATTACAAATCAATATAAAATCTCTTTGCCTCCTTCATTATAAAACTCATTAATACAAATATAAATCAAACATCTTTGATAACATTGATGTACATTAAACTTTGTATTGATAATAATAAAAATGATTATAGATAATAATAGAAGCGTAATATTACAGTTGCTTAATTAAATGTAAGAAGTAAATGAAAATAATAGACGAATAAAAAGTGAAAAATATTTGTGTTAAAGAACGTGTGATTTTTTCAAACATATACGATCATAATAATAGAATTTATTATAAATAAATAAAGATAATAATAACATCAATGAAATTATTAATAATGTCGATAAATTAAATTTAATAATTAAAAAATTTTGATAAAATATATTTCGAGTATTTGCATATTTTAATTTCACGTCAATCTTTTGGAAGCGTTTATAATACAACAAAGGAATCAGGATATTAATCATTGTTAAAAAAAAATTATAAAAACGTCGAAATATAAGCCCTATGATATACCGACTTATCAATAAAACAATATTATACTAAAGCCGTCGGAAACTCTGGAGACTAATAAACGCAAAATTGTTTTAGCTGGGTGCGGCATAATATACTTCCCCCTCCCCGCCAGCTAATCACACCCGAATCACTCAGTTTATTATATATTGTTATATCAGATATTGGAAAATTCTACCTGGAACTTGTATAAGAATGATTATAAGAAGCTTGTAAGCGAGTCCGTAGATCCGATTTCAAATAAGATACAGGGATATGTGGAGTGGCAGAACTATTACAATAACCAGCTCATGCAAGGACGATTGATCAATGACTTGTCATGGCATCCCGAATGGACAGGAGTCATGGTTGCGGCTTACACTAATGTCTGCCATAATGATGTCAATAATGGTCCAAAGGTTTACGAAGAGGTTCTGTGTCACAAACCGACGTACACCTACTATATTTAAGCGTTAATACATACTGCTTATGATAATTTTTTCCTTGCATAACAATAATGAGTAATATAAACATTTAAAGATTATAATCGAAAATATCGGTCATGATTAGTTCACCGAACATTATTAATACGGGCTACGGTGATATTTAATCTCTATCCTGTTAATATTATATCTTGTTTCTTTATTATATATTGTTGTTGTGCATTATATCTTATTAATTCTTATTTATTGATTAACAAGTATTATTATTTTTTATAGGTATCTAAATACTCAATGCAAGTTCTTGTTTGGTCGTTTGATGACTGTTTGAAGCCGAAGCTCATACTTCAATCTAAAAGAGAAGTAACTGCAGTTGCATTTTGTCCTACCAATAAAAACCTCATTATTGGTGGATGTGTCAATGGTCAGGTAATATTTTTGTTTAATAATTAGATAACAAAATTTATAATAGTTAAAACGATACGACATTGAGGTATAAAAATTTTTAAATCTAAACATCTATTGATCATCGTATAAAACTTCAATATTTTTTATCCCCACGGTAACGATGTTTTGATTAGAAATGAAAGTCAATCGTCAATTTTAAACATTTTATTCACCTCAATTAGATCGTCATTTGGGATATTACGGGAAAGATAGAAGAAGTTGAGACCATAACAGTGCAAACGTCAGACCAAGTCAAATACGAGACCATACTGAAGAGTTTCTTAACATGGATAAAAGCTTCACGCAGCTCCTCGATATTGAGGCCAACGGCAACCTCCTCATTACAATTGAGTCAGAAGGGTCCAATTACAAAATTTAAATGGCTGTCTCCGTACAGTAAACTCGATGATAGAGGCATACTTCATGATCTGTCGGAAGACACGGACGAAGAGGATTTAAGTTTGCAATTTATGTCCAGCAGCTTAGACGGCTCCATAGCTTTTTGGGATCTCAAGTTAAAATTTATTTCATTTGAAACTTATATTAATGTCTGTTGAAGGACTCATTGGTTTCTTGTTAGATTCGAAAAATTGGCTAAAATCATTCGTGTTTAATTTATCTTTTGAACTTCAACGTATTATCCTCTTACATCATTTTCATCAGACACATTAGACACATAATACGCAACAGCATGTAACAAATAGTAGTTTTATAACATATGGCAGTACGTAAACAGTTTCTTACTTAAACAAATTAAGATTTATGTATATTTTATTACATGTATACTTGAGTTTTATTTTAAAGTGAATATTTGCAATAAGTATATCCTACGCAGTAAAATTTTTTATTAGATTACTAAGCAGCGAAGTAATTTGCTTTTGGTACAATGCAAACAAATTGAAATGAGAAAAACTTTAAGAGGTTCTTAGATGTCTAAACTCTGCAATTTTAACAACTAGAAATAATTATATACGATAAAAGTCGAATAACGTAATTTATTTATACGTATTAGTTCCTTAGATGTAAAAAACTCGTCTCTCTTGAAGAAAAATAACACATTTTACACATTTCACACAATTAATAAGATTAATAAAATAAAATTCGCTCGCATTGTATCTCGTATATCTATCAAATGTATAAGTATTTACACTACTCACTTCGAAAGTTTTCCTTTTTAATATTTACATTTCGCCGGACGGACAGGGGGGGAGATGAGTTCGTGTGTCCACTGAAGGAATATTGTCAAACTGATAATCCACAGGGTGGCGGTCTCTGAACTCAAATGATGCTGTTATCGTAGTCGTACTGTTTTTCAATGAGAAGGAGCTTCTCTGGAGGTGGAGAATAGGACTTCACCTCCATAGAATATTTAACATGGATAGTCGTTTCAAACCAACGAAAAACGCAATGCGGTACCAAAACTTGAATATCATCCAGGATTATCTCTCTCTATCTCTATCTCTCTCTTGAACTAATATCCCACACTTTCTTGTTTTTTTCCTGTCTTTTTTTCTCTTGCTCACGCACACGCCTCTGATTCTCTCATTCCACGGATTTTCATAATAATCGCGCCTACGTATGA
Source organism: Kradibia gibbosae (assembly GCA_018907135.1). Taxonomy (NCBI): domain Eukaryota; kingdom Metazoa; phylum Arthropoda; class Insecta; order Hymenoptera; family Agaonidae; genus Kradibia; species Kradibia gibbosae. The sequence continues at coordinate 28,699,252 of JACCHX010000001.1, read as the reverse complement.
AATATATAATATTATCTATTCCGGCAAAATGTGTTTGAACACACCTATATATATTTAACAATATTCTCTTTTGAAGTCATCAAAAATATAGTATTATAAAAGTATTAAATTTATTGAAAATTTAATATTATTATCAAACAAATGTATTAAACAAATTTAATGGCGCCATATACTATAGTAGCAACAAAAATATATTAGTCATATTACAGTATTCTTTCAAATTTTAAAACTTTTTTGTATTTATTATTAAAGAACCTTGTATTGAATCATAAAAGCTATTATTATTAATAATTAATAATGTATATATAAAAAACAGGTTGCAACTATCCCAAGATGTGAAAAAGGAGAAAGAAAAGTCTACAAAAAATAGAAAAATTGAGAAGCCAAAAAATCTTGCACAGTCCATATCACCTTTTAAAGTTCTTGATGGTATTCTCAAGCCGTTGTACATATTGGTTCTACAAAATCCTAATGATAGTCGCAATGCTATCATAACATATATGACATATTCTACGCCAAATATATTCATAGAGCCAGAGGAACCAGTAACAACAAAAAAAGATATATCTATTCGTGTACACTACAAAAGAATTTTGAAAAAACCATCGAAAAAAGCTCTCAGTAAAGATATATTACAAATAAATATTATTTAAAAAAAAAGCATATTAATTTACAAACAAGAAATTTACAATCATAGTAGATATTTGAAACATTAAATATTTTATTGCTTTGTTTACTATTGTAAATACGAGCAATAAAATAAAATATTTAATTTAATTTATTATTAATAGTAATGTAATTAATACAAAAAGAAAATAATTATAATTTAAAATGATATTTAGAATGTAGTTTTACATGTACAGCTTTACATATTTTATTGTTTTTCATTTTTTTACGTAGCTTATTTATATTTCAATATAATATTTATATTGTATTTAATGTTAATATAATATAATATAATATAATATAACATAATATAATATTAATGTAACATTAAATAACATAAAATTAAATTGTTTCGCCCAAAATGAATGGGTATGTTATTCAATAATATAAAAAGTACAGTTTTAGCTAAAAATTGCATTTTTTTCTCAAATTCTCATAATCAGTTTATCAAAATATTTTCATCAAAGTCTACTAATACTTTTTTTCCCCTTTTAGCTTTTAAAAGTGAGAGAAAATATTTACTTTAGTTTAAAATGTATGTTTCAGAGAAGTTTTAATAAATAATTGGAATTCTGAAACAAATAAGTTTTGTTTCGTATCAAATATACGAAACTGATCATTGAGCATCACAATTGCCTTTATTATTGTGTATTTTAAAACACTTTCAGATTAACATTTTCTACCATGTAGCTAGTATATTCGTTGGTACGGCTCAAGGCATTTGTGGAGTTGTCTCTTGGGAGGGATACGAATTCTCCACCGGCGTAAGTTTAAATAAGGAAATTTGCAAGTGGGTATGGTCAGAACAGATTCATGACGGGCCAATATGCTGCATGTCCAGGTCCACTCTATTGAAAGACATCATATTGACAGTTGGAGGACGAATTTTTGCAATTTGGCGAGAGGATTTCCACGAGCCTATACTCTGGCGAAAATCGGAACACAGGTGACAGAGACGTTGAATTTTACACATAAGTTTTTTTTTTATAGTGAAACTTTAATCAACTTATCTATTCTATATTTTTCATGTATTGTCCTATTATCTTAACATTGTAAAATCAAATATTTTATATATATTTCTCAACTATAACCAATTAATTGAAACAAAATTATTTAATATTTTTAGAAAATCTAAGAGAACTTAACAACCGATAATGATCATAATGTATAAAGAGAATATTTTAAACGGATGTAATATATATAATTGAAATTATTTTTTTGTTATATAATATTAAAAAAGAAATGGAATCTCACATCTATTAACCTTAATGTATATTAATGAATCATAGACGCATAAAATATAAATGTCCCAAAAATGTATCCATTAGAAAAGCTGATTATCTAAAAAACAAAATATTGTTGAATTTATAGTCTGTGCATCAAAAGTTTCAGATATTAGATATTATGAATACAACATATTTGACGAAAATGTGAATATAATAGAAAAAAAAAACATTTCATTTTCATTTTTACTTTTTTAAAAATTAGTTTCATTATGAGCCATTTAAGATCTTAAATGAACAATTTTGTTTATTATACTAAAAAGGTTTTTTTTTAATAAAAAAATTTTCAAAATTATAATTACTACTTTAAGTCATCTATGTCTTTATTAAAGACGTAATTGAGTTTAAAATGAAAAAAACAGTTCCTGTCATAAATAAAAGATGTAATGCATTTTTCATCAAATTATCATCAGTTTGGATTTAGAAAAATTAATTCTAATTTGTTTAGCAGATATAGTCTAAAAAAATATTTTGTGTCACAGGTACACCGCTTGTATGTGGGATACCAACAAACCAACTGTATTTATCCTGACTCGCAATGACGGCACCGTCGAGTCCTGGGATATGTCTATTAAAAGCCATGAGCCAAATATCGTTGAAAGCCTGTCAGGACGAATAATCACTGGAATTTATGCGCACCAACTTCCCCTAAATCCGCAGTGCGTTGCATTCTGCGATTATAATGGATCTCTGAGAATTTTTCTCGTTCCTGAACATTCATCCAAATTGAACGAGAATCACATTAAATGGATGAACCAATTCATTGATCGAGAAGTTAACAGGGTAAAAAACTATTTCTAATAGGAAAGTAATTTATGTAGAATAATTTTAAAATAAGTATGTTTTTTACGTTGGAATTTAACATTAAACTCTCTTTATATCGCAATTTTACATTTTAATTTTTGTGTCTCATTATGTATTTATTGCATATTTAAATATTTTGTAACAGCACTTGATTTATTTAATACATATAACTGTTTGCACATATCGATACGCTAACAATAATATGATAATACTTACAAGAAAAGTATGTTCTCTGACATATGTATATAGCAATATTAAATTACAATTTGAATAATACTTAAAAATTATATAATCGTAAGACACTGAAATTTATAATCTCAAGCTAATACAATACTGCCAATAGTATTATTTAAATTTTAATTTCAAAAAATAAAATATACATTAATACGTGATAAATTTATTTACAGAAAAAATATTTTAAATCATGGACTGAAAATTGGAATAAAAAGCAGATGGAATTAGAGGCTAAATTGGAGACTGCTCAAAAGGAAACTAAAATGAAAGATAAAGATGCAAATGAAAAAGAATTATTGTTACAAGAACAAGCTAAAATAGAAGCTATTAGAAATGCTAAGGTATAATTCATTTACAAAATAATGTTGAACAAATCTGTTATTTAACAATATATATTAGATATAAAGTATATATTTTGTAGTATATATATATATATATATATATTGAAAATAAAAATAAAAATTAAAATTAATTCAATTGCATAAAGCATATAGATTGAGGATATTTAAATTAAAAGCAGGCAATGACTGCAAAGTGATACAAGGCTTTTATAAAATTCGTAATAATAAAAATTGACGAAAAGTATAATCGACGAAAATAAACTAACCGTTAATACATCTGGCATAAGCAGAAAAAAGCACGAAAGACATTGATCGACAAGATGCACGCGCGTTGGGTGAACCGTGAGATGCAGCGTATGCAGAAGACCATTCTTGAGAAAAAGGGGTTGAAGGAGGATGAGCTGGAGAGGCGTCGTAAGCCAATATTGAGAATGAAGGAGGAGGCGCATATTAAAGAGAGAAAGCAGCAGCACATTATTGAAACGGCCGAGGAGATCTTTCTCGATGCCGTAGCCAGTAATTTTCCAAATTACGACCAAACAGCTCTGATCCGAAATTTACAGCATGGAGACGTCACCTCAATAGAACAAGTCTCCATTGGCGACGTAATTATTAAACTGTTCTTATATTTACAAATATACAATTAAGAAAATAAATAAAATACCGCGAATATATTATACATTACATATTGATCAGTATTCAATAAATGTTGATATTTTATAATAATTAACGTTAATGTTAACGTAGAAACAAAAAATCAAAATACTGAAATATATCTTGAAAATTTTTTTTCTCTTATTAAGTTTATAATTTTACGTTACGTATTGAACTTTGTATAATTGAAGTCCTAAAATTTTCTAATCTTTCTTACCTTAAATACGATATACTCCGGGATTCACTTACTTTATGCCATTTTCTTAGAAATGTATTTTAAATGAAAGAAATTCTGCATAAATAGAAAAATTATTTTCTTTCGTTTTTTATGTTTTTTTATACATTAAAATATTTGTTAAACATATTTTGTGTTCGTATAAAATATAAACTCAATATTCAATACAATTTAATTATTTATTATCTAAATTTTTATTAAGTCGATTAAAACAAAATTTCTAGTTTTATTCTAATTAATCTTTTTCAAAACAAATTAATCTGCAGTTTGGTAAATAATAAAATATTGGTTTATGTAATTGTTAATATTCTTATGATACATTCCTGATTAATAAGAAAATGCAATGTACTGTTAGCAGAAGGAAGCTTTGAACAATCTTATTTCATAAAGTTTCAAAATTACTTGTATAGGACATTTTTGCGATATTAACATCAAAGAGTATCATGTAGTTGTAGATCAGAATTGAAACTAAAGTTTTCAATTTATCCTGTGCTAATTAACTTTTTGCAAGAAAAAACTAAAAAAGTATGTTGGTGATTCTTTAAAAAGTTTCATTAATCTATTCAATAGAATACCACAAACTAAATGCGTTCATTAAATATCAAGAAATGTATTAAAATTCTTTTAAAAATAAATAGAATTCTTTTTAAAAAATTATAATCTTTCATAAGCTTTCTATTTTTAATTGAAACTTTATTGAAATTGTTTATCTCTATTGGCTGTCTTATTTAGGTACTAAAAGTAAGAATATGGTTCTTGATGTGTATTTATTTGTCCTATGTGTGAAAATGAAGTCGATAACTACACATTACGGAATCAGATATTTATGCTGCACAGCACTTATTTTTTTCTTACTATTTTTTTTCATATTTTAATTTTATTTATTTTATGTTTCATTATATCTTTTAATTATATTTTAACGTCTTGATTAAACGTTAAAAATATATTATATTATGACATAAATAAAATCGATGCTTGTTATACCATCAGACTATGAATAACATCTTAGCATTTTTTTTATAAATTAAAAAAAAATCAGTCTAAAGTCGTACTATTAGATAAAGCCTCATAAGTAATTATATTCAGAAAAAAATAATTTCAATACAAAACGTTTATTGTATTGCGAACAAAAGTTTCCATAAAAACGTTTTTTTCTTTTATAAAATTATAAAAATTTCATAAAATTTACGAAAAAATTGTAATAAAATTTAGTTGTTTATTCTCTGCCTTTAAAATATATTCATATGTTTAAATTAAATTTAAAATTGAATGTCATTTTTAAAATTGTTCATAGATAATATAAATTGATACAATAATTTTTAACGTAAACACAAGACAAAATAATATCCTTTTTTTAAAACATTTATGTGCTATAATGTATGAAAAAAAGAAATCATATGCTATAGGGATATTATTATTATAAAAATTAATATATAAAGAAGAAAAAATTGTTACCTTAATGATATACAAATAATTTATAAAACTTTGTGTTTATTATATTTATGCTGTTATAATTTAATGGTAATTATTTTCAGCACATGAGAGATGACGAGAAAATCATTCAAGAATACGAAAAAATAGAATCAGAAGCGCTAACATCTATGCATGAGAATACACCCAATATAGATTTTACTTGGAGGAAACTAATAACAGAAGGAATGCGTATCAGAAAATCAATGAACATTAATCTGAAATCATATAAAAGAGAGACGATTTCGGTCAGTGATTCGAATAAGAACTTGACACTTGAACAATCCTCGAATAGTATCGAATAGTTTCCTATCAAATAATCGAGCAAATTTTAATGATAGAAAAAATAAGAGGAATTGAATTCTTGGGTGAAAAAACGAGACGTACTATTGACTGGTAATTTAAAAAAATAAAGAGGTGTAAAAACAAAGAGATAAAGAAAATTTCATTTCACGATTTACTGATTCTTTTTTCACCTTCACACTTCATTCTTCTTCTTTCATTTCAGAACTCATAACCAGTAACTAAGTTAACAGACGAAAACTGTAAAATGAGCAAGAGAATTTTGTCTAGAAAATAGCCATAAAAAGACAATGAGAGAGACAGAGAGAGATAGATAGATAAATGTAGTGGATGAGCAGAAATGAAATGGCAAAACGAGCCTCGGCATTCGAAGCTTTTTCACAATTAAAGCGGATTATAACTGCAGCATGTAGACATACGTGAATTCGAAATTTTAAACTACCAGTTGCCCAATGCCTCTGTTACTACTGCTGCTACTGCTCTTGTTGATTCTGCTGGTGGTAGTGACGAAGGTAGGGTTGTTACTGCTTTCACCAGTTTAACCTCGTTGTCGAAAATCTATCTCTCTCTCTCTCTCTCTTCCTCTCTCTAATTCTCGCTACAATACAAAAACACAAACTTTTAAACTTCTTCAAGGTTTTGTTTTATTTAATTTCTCATGCACGCTTGGACGTTTATGACGACGTATTTCCATAAAATAACACGAACTGAAACTGCTTTGGTGTCTTGTAGGATAACCGTAATTATATATACGTAAATAAATATAGTATTAAGAGAGAAAAGTTTTATTTTGCAGGACGATTGAATGCGAAATTTTTATATAAAGAAAATATTTTTGTTATAAAAATTTTTGTTTAAAAAAACTCTCTTTTAAGAAAATAGAGGGAAATTATAAGATTCCAATTGTTAGTTAAAAAATAGAAAACTCATGATGTCAGATATGTATGAAATATTCTTGGATACTTTAGTTACCTCGGCTCTAGACTTTCCTCACTTTTTCCTTGACACTTTAACGAACACATTTATTAACAGCCAAAACTAAAAGTGTAGTAATGTGGCGTACATTAAAAAATAAGAAAAATCCTTAAAATAAAAAAGACCCTCTTAATAGCTACAAGGCAGAGTATAATTGCACAAAATTACTGCGCTTTATTTTGGACCACCGCCCCGTAATTTTGCAAAAAAATATACCAGAAACTCTCTCACCCCCTTCTTTGAAATCAGCATCCTATTACATTATCTGACGTACTTAATCAATTTCCTTTCACATCTTGATCGTTAACGACCAATCCACGTAGTAGTTGTAGATGCTGCTACAATAAATTATACGAGCTAAATGACTATAAAATTAAGTGGACACCGGCGAAATATGAAATTCTGTAGTTACAGCAAAGACGTGCACTGTTTTTTTTTATGGTGAAATTGTTAATTATAGAGCACAAATTTAAACTTCGTTTGGAATTAAAGGGAAAAGGTTTAGGAATAGAATTAATTACCAGTATTAATACCCAATTATCATTTTCAAGTACAAATGTAAATTTATTTATTGTATGCATTTATTTGTACCGAATGAACGAAAAATTGGAGAAGAAGTTATAATGAAATTATTAAATTTCTATTCTACGTTATTAATAAAATAAACTACAAAAAAAAGTTAATGATACGCGGAAGAATATCGATGAATGAGAAGGATATAAAATTACCGAGGTAAAAGGGTAAATGTAAGGCTTATAGACGTCTAGGGTAAAAAATTAATAAGTAAATCTAAGTAAAATTGCTTTTGTACGTCGGGGTATGCGGAAAAAGGTGGGGGCGTAGTCAACGCCCACACGAATACGAAGATCTACTGTCGAATACTTATACAGAGAGCTGGAGCGCGGTAAACGATACGAGTTTCGCGAACTATCCGCAGGCTTCTGGAACTGACTGCAGCATTATTGCCTAAGTTCGAAACATCTTTGCAATGTAGCATTCGCCAGGCCTTAGCTACGGCCGCTTCATACATCCACAACCGCACAACGCATCTTTCTGTCCTTTCTTACGGGCGTAGCAGTTCACCGGTACCCTGAAAATCTCTCCCATACCACCTCTAATTTCCTCTCCCTTTACCGCCCCTAGCCTCGTCACAATCCATGTCCCACGACAAAAGCCCCAAACCACTACTGCCAATCCCGCTTTATCTTGTCTCCGCTCGTCGAGATTTTTCGTGCGTCCGGGCTCGCGAGCACTGACCGAACTTTTCCTCCTTTATATCGAACTGATACGAGTGGCGCGTTGCAAAGATAAATCTCGCGCGGGGCTCGCCTTCGATGTACGGGATCCGGCATTATAAAGCCCGTTTCGCCCCAGCTCCAAACACAGCTATCGATCTACTTTCTTGACCGGAGAAAACGAGAGGAAAATAAAGTGAAAGAGAAATTTTCGAACGAACGATGAAACAATGTGATTTTGCGTGTTGGTATGTGCGATACAATATCCTGTATCAGGAATGGTTGATGGAAACTTGTTCCTACGGCAGCGCACTAGTGTGCAACTAGAAAATTTTGTCGCCCTTCCCTTCCTTCTCTTGTTTACGTTTGATACAAACATCGTCATCCTCTGTTATCCACCGTGTCTGTGGTGGCGGATTATTACAGAGACGCACGTGTGTTATACGCCGAAATATGAAGAATAACCAGAGACCTCGGAGAAATAAATACGCGACTTTAGTTTCTAAGGTACGGAGAGGAACTTTTTCCTTTTTGCCTTGTATAGCTATATGTATAGCTCTAAATATCTCTGCGACACCGAAGCCTTCGAAGAATAAATTTCTTTGAAAGAGTTTTCACAGGCGTTAATTCAATTAAAATCAATCCTGTATGTTTTGAATATTGCATTTTTAATCCTTACTTACTAATGCATTTAATTGACATTAATTTCAACTAAAGTATCGTAGAATGATTCATTAACAATGTGAATAACGTGTACATTAATTAAAAATATTAGCGGTAACAACAACTGCTATTATAGCCGCACCATCTGTAATAAGAATAATAACGTTAGCAATATCCGTAGCATATAACACCGCTTTAATCATAAATACATATTATTACTGTAAAATTTATACCGTTTAATACAATATTGATACAAGCTAAGTACATTAATATTTTAAAAATGCAGCATTTATATTGACTTACACTACTGAAATAAATATTTTTTTTACTGTAGCATTATTTTTAAACCTACTACATGAATGCAAATGCAAGTCAATTATATTTGTAATGTCAAAATTATGTACAGGATTATAATTTTATAGAATTTCGAATAAATTTTCAACAATAATTGCAGCAGTCTGTGCACGAGTTGACTTGAAACAGCTCAGTCGGACAGCTTTCACAGTGCTATAAACGAAAAATCAACACAATAACGTATATAATCACTTGAATGAGTTATTTTCACATATGCTAGTACTCCGGCTTACTTTTACGGTATTTATTTGAATTTCTTTACCTTTTTCCATTATAGAGAAATGCTATGAAATTACATTTGGTATCACAAGATATTCTGTTATGACTTCGTGTTATTATTGCAATTCTGTTGAATCGAAATAGATTATTTTTTAAATATGGCAGGTATTTGTATAATACAATTAATAATAGTAGTATTTAATGCGATAATTACTGGTTTTTCTAATATTCATGAAATAAAATAGACTTATAATATAAACTATTCAAACAGTTTCAAAAAATAGAAATTGGCGCATTTACAAAACAATACATAAATGCAAAAAAATGATTTATTACTGTATGATATACGTAATAAACACTTAACAGTTTATAAAAATCATTTATATTTAGATTATTTTATCTATTTAAGTCACGGCAATGAAACTTATATAAATTTTAAATATATTAACTTAAATTTACATAATATTACATATGAAATCAAAACTTTTCAATCAGTTCATTATAACATAGTTATTTACGACTTACATCCAACTATATTATTTATTAACGAAATTTTGAAAGCTTATAAAATTAAAATTTTTCTTTTTTGTCACGTAATCGATTTAGATAACAGAAAATTACGAAAAAATACAAAATTCCATTCGTATTATGAGACGTATTCAGAATTAAAATTTCCCTCCTATTCGACACAAATGAACCTTAAAAATTAAATTTAAACTGTGAAGTAATGCAAGGAAAATTTTGAAGAATAAAAGTACTTTTTGATAAATGTACATAACTTTATATTGAAGTCTCAAATTAGAAATTAATTATTAACGAATTTTCAATTAAAATATTCGTAAGTTTTTTTAATTTAAGTTCAGTTTCAACTAAAGTTTCTGAAATATGTAACTAAAATTTAACGCTACATATGGTTGATATTTTCTTAGGTACTATAATCTAATAAATATATACAGTAACTAAGAAATAAATTTAAAAGTCTGCATAGCTGAAATACGATTAGTATACTAATAATAACAATGTACGACCCAAGGTTAGTAGTCCGCTTAATATATTATAAGCTTCTGATTTATGTACTTGTAAAATTGATTTAACATGTGGCAGTAAACATCAATAAACTTCATAACTATGTATAATACATAAATCAATAACTTTTTGTCTTATTTAAAACTGAATGCAATTGAGATCAAAACCTTCATTTAAATTAGTTAATTTAATTCGTTTCATAAAAAAAAAAGTTTTTTACCTTACATATCTAATTAAGTGTACTGTAATAATTCTAATACATTTTCTTTGCCTCGTTTTTTTTTACTTCTATAGCTATTCTTATTGTTGCAGATATGTAGTACTTGTCTTTACTTTAAACTTTAATTATCCACGTGTATTTCGGATTTACGTATTCTAACAAATTAACGTCTATTATCATTGAATTTCAAATCGCATTCTCGAAGTCCCATAAATAACCTGAAGGTAGCTTACTACAGGTTTTTCTTTCATTACTCTAGCTGTAACTACAGAAAAAGAAATCAAAATAAAAAAGACGTTAAAAGAAAAGAATTGAGAGAATGGAAGAGTAAAGAAGCAAAAGCAAAGGCGATATTTTTGCTGTACAATGCTACTCATTTCCGCACTCGTTTGCGCAAATAATTTTGAATTTAAACAGCAAATTAATTTTGCTTAAACCTTATGCATGAGTGTAAATAAATTTTATAGGGAGCTATAAATATGAGAAATTTATATTTCAAACTATTTTATTTAACCAATTTGGTATAATTCTGTTTCAATGTTCGTTTATTTAATTTTTCACGCAAAGAAATAACCAAACAATTCATAAATTTTTATTCAGTGATATAAGTAATTTTACTTGTAAAACAAAATAAAAAACTAATTTTATTATTAAAAAAATCTATTGCATGAAATCTATTTCAGAATTATTAACTTCGGCAGATTTTTCGTGTCGGAGATACCTTTTGGGATAGATGCTGATCGTTTCATACAATTGGAAATTGTCATTGCATAACTAACTAGATGCGCACTAGAAATCTGGAATATTCTATTCTTATCGTCAATTAACCCGTGCAGTGAACTTCCCTTTTCCTTTTGTGCCATCGAACGCGAATCATCCCTCAACACTTCTTTGTTTCCTTCATTACACTGCTTGTATATTGAATGTCGCCTGAATCGCTCGCGTATTATGAAAGACGACTTACATGTAGTATTGACTTTCGACATTATCATATTCCTTATTATATACACGCTTACTACATTTAAGTATTGGCAGGTTTTTTCTTCGAACAATAAATTACAATAAGTTTTAAAATAGTGACAATTTAATTAATAAATGTAATTTCTAGACTAAAGATATATTTTTTTAGAGTAAGAACCGCAGTTCTGTACATTCAATTTGAATTTGGATTAGAAGAACAAAATGGTCGAATAACATAAAAATGATAATTTCACTATATCTCATAACTTTTTATTAACTGTATAATTTCATAATATTTCTCTCGGGTACCTAAATTATTATTCTAAAAAATGACTCGAAGTTACGTAGAAAATATATAATTATGTAATTAAATAAATAATTTCGCGAAAAATGTACCAATAAAATATAAAAGTATTACGTTGTATTTTTGAAAATTTAAGTAATTACTCTTAGTCAACTTCATAATACTACGAGCTACGCTGTATAGCATTCAAAGTAATCGCGAATTGAGATTTTATTATATGAAAGTAACGAGTTGCATGCTAATGCAAGAATGAGATAGGGAATTGTCATTTCTGTGAATCTACTGCATAGATAATTTATGTTATCTCTACAATAGATTTGTATAGTATCCTGTATTTAGTTAATAAATAATTTAGATGCTTACCTTTCTTATTTATATTTCCCGGTTTCTATATTTTAATAATATGCTAAATTTAGTTAAGCTACATTCAATATTTTATGGAATTTATACCCTTATTCTTTAATTAAGTCACAATAATTTAAGGTTGACGAAAAATATGAAATAGTCGAAAATAATCAAGCTCTCAAAGAACGTAGCTTAGGTAAGAATTATTATTCAAAACTAATCAATAAATTAATTTACAGCTGAAAATTAATTAAAACCCATTTTAAATTACTACTAACATTGAAAAAATGTTTGAAAAGTTTAATTTACCATCACATTTACAGTAAGATAGTATAGTGTTGTTATCAAAATAAATTTATAATATAAAATATTTTCAAAGGTCTTATGAACTCACGATTAATAATTAAGTATGCTTAATTAAAGCTATAAGTTTGTGGAGTTTGTTTTATCAGCATGATTATTGTTGACTAAATACAAAAGGCGGCCAGCTTTTTGCAATGCACATGTTCCGAAAAATGAAAAGCAATGGAATGAAAAGTTTCAATGGCTTAGGCTTTCCTGAAATGCAAATGTACAGGAAAAGATATTTAAGAATCCGCTCGTGGACAGCGCGGAGAATTGAATTTGCGTAATTTTCAGAGAGCAGACCTTGATTTTTTTTCTTTTTTGCTAAGCCGACCTCGTTGTGAAACGAAGGCGATGGGCCAGAAAAGTAGCTGCAATTTTGTCCGGGTGAGGTCAGTTTAGAAGGACAAGCACCAGCTGTAAAGGCCTGGAGTCGAGGAGGACGCCAACCGGGATGAAGCCAAGCGGCATCCCTCGTTCATCTCTTCTAATAGCGCACTGTAAGCGTTCCTCTTCTACCGTAGTCAGACCGCAATTCTCTTTCCTCGCAGGTTGATTACGCGGTTCGAGATTTGCGTTTGAAATTGTCCCGTCTTTGATTTCTTGTTTCTTTATCTTTGTTAATTTTCATTCACAATAAGCACGATTTTAGCGCCTGGTTAATTGTTAATTTCAATTTTTTTTTATTATTTTGTAGCTAAAAACGAGCAACAAGGCCTTTGCTGAAAAATAAAATTACCCTTTCCCTTTTTATTATATTTGAGCCCTTTGATCCGTTCACCCTTTCTCTCCTTGGTCCGCTGAACCATGCCAGCGTAGCGTGGACGACCTTACTATAAACCCCATATTAAAGGCTTTACTCGATAAAAATTCTGTCTCTGCCGTGTTGTTTCCGAGGATACGGCAGAATATTTGAATATTCACTTTACTTTATCGAAATTTACCTGAATTATCAGTTAAAATATACTCGATTTCTAATGTTGGTACATATCAAGGACATTATCACTACTATGAGTAACGACATACAATGAGCTAAATTCAGACTAAAATGTTGAGTTTGGTGTTTTGACGTAATCTGAAACTAATACAATATACCTTAGAGATAATGGTCGCTGTTCATTTTACCATTATACAAATATTCATTTATAATGTAAAAAAATTTACTTTTATAATATTGGAAGTTAAAAAATTATTTCCAATACTCATCATCTGCTGAAATTCTATATAATTTTTTGTATTTTTAATGTTGTTAGGATAAATTTGTACTGCTAATCTGTTGAATAATTTTATATTAGCTTATGATATAATGCGTTTGGGCTTATAATTTAATAAAATTATAGAACAATGTAGTCAAAATGAAATGGAATAAATTACATACAATAGTAACGTCTAAAAAACTTGATATTTATTATTATTTGAATAACAGTCTATGACTTTATCCGCAATAATAATAAATGATTATGTATATTAAACGATCGTATCATGATTTACATTAATTATACGATTGTGTAAAATTTTGAATTAAATAATACTAAAAAAGCAGGTAAATCAAATTATTCAATTTCCTTTTATACTAAATTATTAAACTATGTACTATGATGGATAGAATGAAAAAATATGACAAATATCATTATACAACAAAGATGATATCCGTTCCAATAATATTGGCTTTAAATTTTAATTAATGAAGTAACTATTCGTGTGCTGGAGTTCATATTTTTCTTTGCCTGGTGCTTTATTCAACGAAAATTCCTCTAACAAAGACGACAGTCAAAGCAGAAGCTTTTATTAAAACATCATATTTTAGTGGCCGAAGCAAAGTCGATCCTCTCACTTAAGGCAACATTGTCCGTCGAATAAGCGATGATTAAAAGCGATAATACTACCAATATACAAAGTCCACAATATAAGGTAGAAAAGAAGGAGAAGGGCGCAGGTAAGGTGTCTCCTTACGATTATAAAACCGACGTCGCCGTCGCTCCTGCACTAATGTTAAAAGCTAAGAGCAGCCGATATTAGATAAAAGCCCGACTCGTCACCATCACAAACTTAAAGCGGAAAAATGAAATGCTCATCGACGAAGGCGTAATTCCAGGAGCGCAGCCTCGAGGAACTTTCTTCCTCGCAACGTAACGTCATTGGAAACTATGAAGCGGGATTATCGGCGCGTCGAAGTACACCCCATTGTTTTAGCTGTCGGGGCCCTGCAGGCCTCCTTCTGAAAATTTGTGCGCCCCACGGGTATATTTTAGAAGGACGGGAGCCGGGGAAGCCGGGCTCGTTGCTGATGCTGAAATTTATCTGTTGCTGCGCAATATTGCGTGATTAAAGTCTTTTTTACACGATCGCCTAGTGTAGAACTCATGACTGCGATTAGATATTGCTATTGTCCTATTTAAACTATTTAATTCTTCATTATAAACGTTAGGAAGAAATTGATAGTACCATTATATCTCTGCCCCATTGTTGTCCGTTATTAGCCTTAAGCTAACGTATTATTATTCTAATGATTTTAAGATTAAACGCCAATTTCACTTGTCGAGCGTAGTGAAAAAGTATTAGTGCGGAAACTATTTTTTTTAATTTTCATTAATACTTTTTAGTGAAGTAGTAATATTGAAATGAAATTTTACTTAAAAAAATATGATATTACAAATAGAAATATTAAATATTTAATAAGTCTTACCACAACCGTCTAAATTTCAAGTATTTAGTAAATTTTTTTGTAAAGGAAATCTTATTAATTCCAATTATATTAAAGCATCGTTAGTAAATATAGTTGAATGTCCTTGTTAAAAAAGATTTAGTTGCTAACACCTTTAAGTTTTCAAATTAATTATGCATATATTTTAATATTAATATTATACTGAAACCAGGACAATCAATTTCATACGATAATTTATTTGGAGGTTATCTCGATAAACAGGATCATAACGGCATTTTGGCAATGTTCCAACTTGATATAATAATATCTCTGATCAGAAAGTGTAAGAAAAAGAAATATTATATTCTCTTCCGATTATTTATGATCTACTGTATAGATATTTTATTTACTTTTTTAAAAAAATTATTTAATAAATCTGGACTATAATACAAAAAAATATAAGATTAAATAAGCCTATAAATTGTTTTCACAAAACTTACATATGATTTTATTATTTAGTACTTTATATAAAAGATTAATCCCTATTCTGTAAGAAAAATTTTTTAAATATTTGAAACATACTTGCCTATAAAATATAAAGCATTAAATTGAAATAAATTAAAAAACTATTTTTCAATGAACTTTCCATTCCTGTGTGAAATATCAATTTCTTCCCTGTATATTCAATTTATTAATTTTCTATCACAAACTTAATTCAGCACCTGTGCAATTAAAATTTAGGACGTGTTTTTGTAACTAAAATTATCACCTAAAATCGCGCATATACTAAATAATTTTTATAAAATTTGTCATAATGAGCGGATATATGTTCACTGCTATATGTTACTGGACACCGTAAATAGCAATTATAAATCAAAAGCAACGAAAACGAGGCTAGAGTAGTTTTCATCTGGCTATAGAGTGTCCGAAAAAGTTTTTCTCATTCACTGCCATAACCCAATACATCTGAAAATAGTGTATTTAAAAGTCATCTGTTATAACACATAAAGTAAATTTGTATACATAAATATATTAACTGAACAAGTGTGCTAAAAAAAGTGCTATATATACAGCAAATAAAGTCATTACGCCTATCGACAATATGATTTACTAGTTCTATACTTCTTATTAACAAAAGACACAATGCATGGGCCCATATATAGAAATTAAAGATTCTATGAAAGGCTCGATCAAAGAAGTAAAGCCTTCATTAACAGCACACACCACAAAACGCAGTTCTAGAAAGAATAATATACAGAATCGAATATGAAGTCGACATTAGCTCTTTAAGTAACTCAATTATCTTTAAAGAGCCGTGAATCTTTAATTAAATTAATTTTTGTATGCACATGCGATAGTAAAGTAAATATTTGGATGCCCATATAAACATTCGCTTATTCTACAATCCAATTTGATTCTCATTTAAAAATCTAAAAAATTAATATACAAAATATTTTATACAATGTATAGAAAGAAACAATGTATAATCTTCATTAACAAAGTCAGACAAAAAAAGTGATGTATGTAAATGGCGGTATAATGGCGACCCTGCGTTCTAAAACATGCTATATAACGTAGTCCATTAATTAAAAATTTATTAGGTTTGAAAAAGAATTTGTTTAAAATGTAAAAGGTGGAACACAAATTAGCTACCCTTAATAATATACATAAGGAAGAGAATCTTTTGCACGACACTCTATAATTAGATATCGGTCATTAGTCCTCAGTAGCTTGATTTTTAACAATAAATCAGGAGCAGCAATAGTTAAATTATACTTAAAATATATTATACAATATTTCTTTCAAAAATCTGAAATATTAGATCAATCAATAAATCATAAGGAATCTTTGTTATCAAAATGAATTTTTTAAATAACCATTATTATTACCTATGAGAAACACATGTATAACTTTATTTTGTCACTATTTCAAATTTTATATTATTTTTAATCTGTTCTTTATTTATAATAATATATTATTTTGTTGAAAAATAACAACTAGTGTCGGAAACTATTATCTTAAAATATAGACTGAAAAAGTAAAAAATTCCTTATATTAGTGCTCGATAAATACTTTCTTACTGTTAAATAAATAAATTATAAAAGTACAAAAATTATATTTTATTTTTACATTGAAATTAATAACTAATTCGAGAACTTAAAATGTCATTTTAATATTTATCTCTATCAAAAAAAAAAAAAATTGTTTGATACAATTTTCAATTATTTATTATTTAAATAATTTAAATACATTTTGTAAAATCGAGTATACGTTCTTAGTTTAATGGTTTCTAAATAATAAACAGATTTTACATTTATCTATTGAAAAAAAATATATCACGTTATTATTTGCTATTTGTATAAAATATATTTTTTTATAAAATTACTTTTGAAGAAAATGTGAAAACATATTTTACTATTATATGATTCACAAGTTTTATTTTCATGAAAATATAACATTATTTATTATCTCTTACGTAACTATTTGAATTTATGAGGATTAAAAAAATATTTGAATGTTTCGTTAAATTAATATTGTATTAGTATTTATAACAAAATTGCTGTTGATCAACTAGCTTAACGTAATTTAGAGATCTATTTGTCTTTCATTTAAACATTATAACCATTTTTTTATGCAACGTAATATTTTATGTTCGATTGAACATAAAAATGTTTTAAGCGTTTTTTATGAAGCAGTATACTTTTTAAAATACAAAAAGATAATATGTTGTATAATACGAAAAGTAAACCATTTTTTTATAATTTAAAAGAACAATTGTGCTACTCTTAACAATAAAAATTTTTATATCGATAATTACATCAATGTTTTGTCAAATATATACCATACACTGTGTTTAATAATAATTGCAGAATATCAATGTGAGAATATTAATTGTTTTTTTACTTCCATTTAATATATATATATATATATATAATCCAGTACGTACATTATATCCAAAATCTTTGCGTTAGTTCTATGGCGAATATGTGTAAATATATACATGAATGCATTTCTCTATCAGGAGTCGTAGAACCCTGAATACTTGTTAGACGAATGCAAAAGCTTACCTTCATAGACTCTGCAAACTACATGACGATCTAAATAAGATAAAAGCGAGTAGGAGCTATTAAATGTACTGCTTACACAAATCAGGCTAAATCATAAGATTCAAGCTCTCGAAGATATAATTCAGATTTATTAGTAAGCAATCACCTAGAATCAACTCAAAAATAACGTTAACATAATAACTAACTTAAACAATTCGTCGATTGAAAAATTTTCTAAAGAAATTTAATATAAACTTATTTTTCAGAGATGGTAAGCTTCTAATTTTCAATTATAAAAACTGATTAGAACTACAGGAAATAAACATTTTTTTCGAAACGAAAAGAATGGAATAGTCTCGGCAAAAGATCTGAATAAGAATCATAATTCGGTAAATATAATAAAGATATTAAAAAACTTTTAATAATAAATTTTTCAAATAAAAAATTGTTGATATGTATGTATAATTTTACACACAAAAAAAATTTCACCATAAAAATTTAAACTAGCATATTTGTTAATGTATCAAATATGAAATTATTTGATTATTACGGATAAAATGAAATAAAATATATCAGTTAGATAATAAAATGTAGATACAAAAGTAATATATAATATTAAATTTTGTATAATTTCAAATTTTTAAATAAAAGTTACAGCAAATTAAAGATTATCATTTAAGATAAAAAAAATACACATCTTATATATATTTATTCAGCTGTGCATTTATCATTAGAAATAATTTTGAAAACCATTTCTAAAAATTTATTAACAACATTAATTATAATAAATTTTTTAAAATAATTTTATAAAGTGATATTTAAAAAAAAAATTTTTTTTAACGTAATAAATTTGTATTTTAATGTTATTAAATAGTATATAAAACGTGTTTTTTTTATTTTGTTTATGACGTTTAAATAAATGATTAGATTATTAAAATACATAATAACTATTCTAAAAACTTAAGAAGATTTTTTATAAAAACAATAATATTACGATACTGTACCTAATAATAATTTAAAATACGTTTATTAAGAGTTTTTAATTTTTAATTTTATTTGCATTTGATATCTGAAAATTTTTATTCGTTTTTATAACTGTAATACAGATTTTGGAAATTAGAAAAAGAAACTTATTCCGTGTAAAATTCTTTTGTTTCATAGCCTCTCAATATTATTTTCAATATTTCATATGTAAATTATACAAATGTTTTTGTTACACACATATACGCATGTCATAATAAAAAGATGTTTCGTTATATATAAAAAAATCATTTTATTTTTAAAAATGTATTAAAAATCATGTCGTTAAAATGTATCATTCTCTGTATTTTAATATGATGTAGACTTCTTTTTAAAATGTATCTGAGAAAATACTCGATCATTTTATAATTTTTACCTATATAGTTATCAACTTTCAAAAACTCAGTTTTTACATTTATTTTTATTATGATCAACCTTTTGTAAAAATGTCAAGGCAATTTAAATATTAAATTTCTGTTCATTTCTGCGTTTGTAAATACGTTAAATATTTTACAGTTTTGATGTCTAATTTTTAATGTAATGAATACACAATATAAAGGTGATAAAAAAAAATTTATAACCTTATTTACATATTGACGAAAAATGCAGAACAGCTATTTATTAATTATTTAATAGTCTTGTTCCTCTAACTTAACTAACATTAAACATATTACTTCGAGTTACTCTAAAATTAAATCATTTTAAAAACATTTGAAACAACATACTGAATAGTTATAAAAGTGATAATAAATAAATAATATGTAATCAATATAAAAAAATATTACAATTGCAAATATTCTACTGCAGAATAATTTAATTCAGAGCATAGACTCAGTTTTTCAAAAAGAACATTTCATGACATCCAGTTTATTTTATTTTCTATTATTTTTCAGCCATAGAATAAATTTATTAATTTTTACGAATAATGTGCATAACATAGCTAAAAGAACTTTACATTTATAGCTGCAAACAAGTTTCCGCTCCATACGACACCAAATACGTAAAGGTAAGTGCCTCGGAAGCATGTCTCAAAACTGTCAGCTGCAAAATGCACTTGCAAGTATAAATATATATACAAAAGCCCAAAGGAAGAAAATTTTTTTCTTATAACATACAACAAACACCGAAAAACGCGAAAAACGTATTCGCTACATTTTCTCCCAAACGCTTTCCATATTTATTCATGCGTCTTCTTTATTTCAACCCTTTTTTAGTACATTCATTCATGAATATATTTTTGTTAATATAGTATGAAAAAATATATACAAAATTAAATAAAAAAATGATGAAGCCATCAATGTAAACGTGGATATATTTTGATTGATTTCAGTCAATATTAAAAGTTATTTTATATATGATTATTTTACTATGTTAATGCTTAAGCTTTAATTGTAGTTTAATGACTAAATAATTAATGCAGTAATAAAGAAATGTTAATTTTATGATAAATAAACCTTTTATTTTGTATTACATATCTTTTGAATTAATTAATTTAAATTTTAACGACCCATAGTCGTTTTCTCGGCACTTCTACCGTCTAAATTATTAAATTTGGGTTTTGTTTACTGATAATATTATTTTTTATTATTTCTGTTTATGGTTAATGATAGTAAAAGTGACACTAAGAAAGAGCTCGCGTAAATTCTCTACTCGAAAAAAATTGAGCGTCAAGGCAGCCTGGCCTTGTGAAAAAATTTAAAAATTTGCGATCGGTCATTCGAATGAAATTTAACGTTGATCGTACGCGAGTCCGCCCAATGGAAGCGTTACTTTCGAGAAATCAGGAGAAATGGGGAACGAAAACTGAAGGGTCCGGGAAGCCGCGGCTATATAAAGGAGACTCGCACATTGACACAGAAGGGAAGAATTAGGAAAAGTCAAGGAATCAAGGAATAGGATGTCGAGGAGTTCGGAGGGAAAAGAAAAAATGGGGGTTACGTGGACGCGTTGGACCACTTGTGAAATCCAAGAATAAAGGAGAGCGCGGCGAGGAAAGAATCGCGATTTGCGACAAGAGGTACGGGAGACCATGGGATAGTGGCTTCCCCTTCGACTCCTCATCTGCGATACTCTCCTAATCTAGACAGCATGAGAGTAGCCCTCTCTTATTTCAACTAGTCTAACGAAAGCCATTAAATTGTCGCGCAGATAACAAAATATTGTGCAAATTTAATTTTAACGTCCATTACGAAATAATAATCCGACTAGAATAGGTCTACCTGAATATATATATATATATATATATATATATATATATTGTTGCGATTCGTTTGCCTCTTAAATTTTGTATATATTGACATATGTAATGTTCTTTGCATATTATCTCATTCATTTTATGTTTTGATTAGAAGTAGTGTTAGATTATTTTATTTGTTTTATAAATATATTCTTTTCATTATTAATTTCTTTACTAATTATCTTCTCTATACTATATTGTTTATTTTTGCGTGTTTATATTACAACTCTAATGGACCCTCTTTTTTTAGTAATAAATTTCCCCCGATTCAGTCTGGAGAAAAATGTCATTTAATGCTTTGTCTGTTTTAATAATTTTAACTCGGGGAGAACAAACTTCTTCGATCCTTCTTTCTTCCTTACCCTCGAATCCTGGCAACACTAAACCATTCTTGTAAAACAAAAGCCCACTTTTCTCTTTAAAACAGACGCAGCCACGATTACGCACCAGTCACAAAATAATAAGAATTTTATCATATTAAGCTCCCCTAATCATGAGATATACATAAAACATATCTTAAATAATATTGGTATAAAAATAAAATAATTAACAATAATTTCTCAAAATTAATTTCTTAAACGTAATATAGTTTCATGTAATCAGTACAAATTATTTAGTAGTACAAAAATAAAAAGAAGCTAAATCACATTAAAAAAATAATTTGGATAGTATAATGTATGATGATTTTTAATAATTGTTACTATTTTTCATAGAATTAAGTTCTATGAAAAAGTTCATTCCTTTTAATTATAAAAGAATACATATGCGTATCCATAAAAAAATTTGACATTATTTTTTTCTCTGTTGTTGTTAATATTTATAGCAAAATGTATTTAAGATCATTTACATAATATTCATTTTATAGAAGCATTACAATTCCATCAAACTAGAACACTCGATTAGAGTTAGAGAATAAAAAAGATTTCTGAAAAAACAGAAGATTACATTGAAAAAGGATGTATATTGTTTCACCTTAAATGGAATTTTTAGGTTTATTAATAAGATATTATATGATGGTGCTCCTTATTCGGAGGGCTTTCGGGATTATATTTTCCAAAATTAAAATCAAATAAAAATAAATACGTTAGATTTCAAACATTATTCCTTTTGAGCGGCCACGCGAAAAGCTTGCGAAAAGCTGGCGAAAAGCTCGCTCGTGAATAGTGGGCACTCACGAATTTTTGAAGTCGTCGATAAGGACGTATTTCATGGCGCTAAATTCCTGATGCGTATGACGCTTTTCGCGCATCCACGATCACGTGCCCTTTTTCGGAGTCAAAAACTTTGGCCACCACTCCTTGCATTATTTTAAATTTTTATTTAATTTTTAGTTATTAAAAACATTATTTATTCAATTTTTAAAAATCTATACCTAAATTTACTTTATTTTATAACATAGTATTTTTTTACAGATATTATTATTAAAGATTTTATTATAGATATTATACTTTTTAATATATATATATATATTGAACATTATATTAACCTATAGGTTTTGTAAATTGAATATTTTAGAATTGCGTTAGAATAATGCAAAAGAAAACTTGTTTGAAAATCTAATTTGAAATAATTTTAAAGTTATACTTATACTTCGTTGGGTAGTTTTAAAAATTCAGGAAAAAAGAAATTTCTATTTAGAGTCTGATATGTTCTAAATTTATTTTTGCAATGGCCATAACACTTTTTAAATGGTACGGGTATAAGGTCCTCATTAAAAAGAATAATAGAAATCATGTATTAAGTAATTAAAATTTTATCTCGAAGTATATGTAATAATTAAATGAATTAAATAAAAATCTGCAACGAGTAATTTTGTTATTTAAAATGTAATTAAAGAGTATTATGAAGAAAATTATAGGTTTGATTTATTTTATTAATATTATTTATGCTAGTAGTAGTAGTGTAGAATAGAAATTAAATTTTCAATATAAAAAAATATACGCATGAGATATTATCTGAGATATATATGAGAATAGAGTAGATTTTTTACTCTCATAAATTGAAGTTCATATTACGTAGAGAACTTTCATTACCCGATCATTATCTAAAAGAAACTACAGTATAACGAATTTACACAGTGTATAAATTATAATCTTTAACTAGTAGATAATCATAAATTAATTTTATATGCTTACATGATAATAAACAGGTTTTCTTAATTAATAAAAGCTCAAAATAATAATAATTTCACACCAAAAAAAAGAATGATTAAAAAGTAAAATAAATATTTTCTGTAATTTTTAACTTTCTTAATTTAGTTTCAAATACGTAAATCATCGTCTAAGTTTCTTAATACAAAAAGGCTGGTAGCTTCAATTCATAAAATAAAAAATTTCAATTAAACTAATTTAATAAAAATTCATGACAATTCACTTGAGGGTAAATAATATATTTTTAACCACATTCTAAATATGCGTAGCTAAGATTTATTAGTACGACCTTAAAAATCATAAAATATTTTTATCAATTCATGAAAGACAATGTTCATGAATTAATGTTCATATTTTCAGACTTTACGATTTGAGAATGTAGCAAAGTTTATGCTTCTTCTAGAAGCAAAATTTATTGCATCGTGTAGATATTCTCTTATATATAATATTCTCTTATATCAAAAAGGAGGGTACATATACTCGCATTATATAGTATTTTACTCCCTGGAGAGATTATATGAAATCCATACTGTTACTTAGAGCACAATAAAGTTCTTTATTTATAATAAAATATCTGTTTTACGAAAAAAAAGTTTAGCAAAAATTAATCAATCAAAAATATTACGAAAGATGAATAAAAAATTAAAAACTATATTTTATAATGACTTAATATAAAAATTTGGCAACAAATTATTTAATCAATTATTTAATATTATCCGCATAAAAGCGATTGCAAATGAATATTAATCATGAGTAATATAGGAAGATAATTTGATTCGTTAACATGAAATTACAGGTCCCATCAGAAGAAACTTGTCCTACATAATTACCATGAACCTTATTATTATTTTAGTCGATGATAAAGGCTCTAATCTGAAGGATATCGATTTGGGCCATATGATGAACCAGTGTCTCGCGAAAACGGCCTGGCAGTCTTCGATATAGTTCAGGGTATACATCTAGCTATTAATCGATGGGGTACAACCAATGATTAGCATGTAATCGAATAAGGAGAAACGATCATCGATTAACAATAACCGATAGCCATCCCAGTTGATTATATGGATAAAATGTTGCATGGTTTTCGTATCTCTACAGTAGTTTGTTCCATCTCTCTCTCTCTCTCTCTCTCTCTCTATCTGATGTGTTTTTTTTTTCTTTTGAAATCTTTATTCTTTTTATAGCTGAGTCTTCTTATAATTATCAAGATTTTTAAATACTTACTTCACCAGCAATTGAATATTAGCTATATTCATTTTCAAGCATAAAAATTACTCTGTATTTAAGACTGAAATGTGCAGTCCATTCATTACATTAATTTAAGAAATATTATTTACATCTTAAATATCAATATTCATTCATCAATCAATATACAAAAACTAAAACTAAATCAAGTGTTTTAGTGTCAAATTGTAGAAGGCCATAAATATTTGAGCAAACAATATAGTTATTCATTTTATACAATTTCAGTGATCTTTTGCATAAGAATATTATCGGATGTATGAAAGATCCACGCTTTCAGCTATGACGGTCGGCAATTTCTTTGAAGACAGTATTAAAAACCATTACGTTTTTCTTTTCATCGTTATTTGACGAATTACAATTATTTAAGTTGTTCAAAAGCTTCGAAGAATCCTGAAAATGCAAAAGCCTACACTATTCAATGTTTCTTTAGGTTATTATGATTAAAAATATGTGGAACAGTGAAATTACAATATTTAATGTGCTTTTTTATAAGTTTATAATATATAAATAACTATTTAAATATATATAGACATATATATTATTACAATGTATCGTGGAAATGTAACTCATTTTACTTGACGTCTTTAAATCAATATTATCCTTTAATTTAAAAATGTAATGTAATTGTAAAAAAAATTTATTTTTATTTCTTTTAAATGTGTATGAACATAATTCATACTTATGATTATAAAAATAAATGTTTTAATTGTACAAATCAATTATTTAAAAAATACCTTAAGTGCGTATTTTGTAAATGTTCTATTCAGTATTGTATTAATTAATCAAAAAATATATTCAATATATATATATATATATATATATATATATATATATTTGTAATGTTAAAAATTATTCGATCTGATTGTATTTTTTATTCTTTTGCAGTTAATAAAACCTTGTTTAATGTAATTTATTAAGTTTCACGGGCAAATACATTCTATAACGAATACGTTTACAATATTGAACCCTTATTGTTACGCAGTTGTGAAACACATAAGTATGATTGTACACAATTACATTTTCGATCAAAAAAATTTTATGTCACCTTTCAAATAAGAATTACTTAATAACAAATTAAAAAAAAAATTTTATCTAGATTTTTAAAGGTTATTTTATAACGAAATATAAAAATCGCATTATTTACGTTTTCTTATCTCATAAAGAAGTCTGATATTCCCATTTGCTGTTTTAATTTATAATAAGAAGATTTACATATTAGTAAATATATTGACTTTTTAGTTTTAGTTTATTAATTTCAAAATTAAAAAAAAAGAATATTAAATAAACTGATTTCTAATTAAACAACATTAAAAAGATTGTTTTTGAAATGGTTCCTTACATTATTTAATAATTTATTGTGTTTTCAATACAGATCGTCTTAAAAATAATTTTAATCTGATGTAAAAAATGAATTATAAAAAATAATTGAATATTATTAAACATTTTATATATCAACTTCAAAAAAAGCAAGTCTATTTTTATAGCATACAGTAAATCCTTTATAAAAATCATAAAGCTGATCAAGAATGTGAATATATAGTAAAATGAGAATAGATAGTGAAAAATTTATGTTCTTATTTATTGTAAAAAAGTAATATGTTTGCTTAAAGTAATATATTAACTTTTAAATATTAATTTCTAATAATTGTGAAATGTAAAAAATTTAATCTTTAAACAACTTTAATCTTTATAAAAAATAAATCATTCTTTCATATGTAGTTAAATTTTGGTATACTTTAGTAATTGCAATATTTAAAAAAAAAAGAGCTTTATGTACGGTCAAAAATTTAGAAAGTACATTAAAATAAATTAAAACAAAAAATTTGTTTAATATGATGACATTTATTTCTAGAATTATACATACTGGTAAATATGTTAGTTGAAATCTATATAAATCTATAAATAGATTTGGCTAAAAAGAATGCGTCGTTCTCGTGCAAGTTGCAATTTTTAATTCATTGGTTTAGTAAATAAAGAGTACGTATTTAAAAAACGGCTAATCCGTGCGTAGATTCCCTTAGCCGAAGGAAAATTGTAAAATAAAAAATACAATGTTTTTAGTTAGGTTGTTAGAACATATGTATATAATAAACATATCGAATAAAAATTACATCTTAAAAACCGTGAGTTAAAATAGAGAATGGACGTCTTCCTTAAGCTCCTCGGCTTTCAAGCGAGTAGAAGAAAAAAAAAGAAAATCCGGACGTGCGTGCTTATCCCACTGCTAGTAGGTAGTCTGCTTCTGGTTGGAGCTGAAAGTTAAACAGATCTCGAAGCCTCGTAAATGAAACAGTAGACACGATCTTCTCTGTCATCGCGTACAGTATCGCAGTATATTATTAAACTGACGTCTTTTGTTGCGAGTCTTTGGCCGACAAAAGCACAACATAAATTTTTTGCGATCACGTTGATGTGCGTGTTAATTCTCGACAAGATTAGGTGAGTGATGGTTTTCAAGATGGTTGGTCAAATGAAGAAGGGCGAACTACTGGTTCTAATAATTACAGTAACTCTAACCTTTACATTGTAACCGAGCTTACGCCGTGCATGTAATGGCTAAAAAAAGTGCTTGGAAAACTGCAATTATTCCTGGAGTATTGGACCTGATGGGTAGTACGTGTAATTATACAGTTTTAAAGTTCTGTTTTTCTTCCTTCTTTATTTATTACTATAATAGGCACATAGAAGTTTTAATTGTGATTAATTAAATGCTTCCAGTGTGCTTCAGCTTTCTCTTTCTCTAAGGCTTAATGATCCGCACACAACTAACATGCAGAACTTTGTTATTTAAGTTTTGTCCAATGATGTTAAGCCTTAATTCTCAAATTGAAGTAAGCTAATATTGCGTATTCATCTGAGTTGTATTTTTAAAGAATCCTATTCAAGAAAGATTAATACTGAAGTAAAATTATTTAAGCTATTAAAAAAACAAGCCTTATTTATTTTATTAAACGCAATCAATCATTGGCCTTAGTTAAGTTTATTTAATCTTTAATTTTGTTTTAATTTGAAATTTTTTATACAATTTTTTAATACAATTTTTTCTTTTCTATGTAAATTCATACCACTTCTCTCTTCTAGAAAAAAATTACAATATAATTTACCTCCGTAATAAAAGAAATCACTATATTTTTATCCATAACTTGTCTTTTGTACTATTATAAATATATATAAATATATATATATATATTTCTTTCTCAATCTCAGTATAATATTAATGAGTATTACATTCAATACATATTAATGCCAGATTCTATCAATCTATAACTTCTATACTTCTATATCAATAATAAATAGCTATAAAAAATTAATAATAACAAATATTGATGATATTGAACTAATTAAAAATAAAAAAAATATATAAAAAGTTTTTAAATGACAAAGAACATGTAATATTAAATTGCTTTTTACTATACTGATTTTTCATTAAGAGCATCGTAGGAATAATATAACTAGGATTGTTTTAGCATTACCAGAATATTTTTCTTTTAAAGATAATAATGTAAGACTGTTAACTTGATAGATTCCTAAAGATGAAGATAAGGAATAAGAGAAAAAACGAGGAAATAAAAATGAATAAGAGAGTGGAGCGAGCGACAAGTGGAACGAACGTTTTAATCGGACATCTTTAAATTCGACTCGCGTCCAATATAATCGATCTTGTTTGCAAGTGAATAAGTACCAGCAGGGCGCGTATACTTCGTTCGACCAAGCTAACGAAGAAAATAAACGATAAAAGAAATTGAAAGAGAATAAGAGACGGATAGAGAATGATTGGGAAAGAGCGGGAAAGAGAGACGGAAGTAGACAAATACTAGCACGACTCCAACGAGTCTTTCATTTCCTATCTAATGATTTACATTCCAAAAGAAAGGGGGAAAACGGTATCGGTAATCGCCTTTTCAGTGTCCTCGACATTCGTTCCCTTCCTCTTCACGTGCTCCTATTTTAAGTGGTGACCTCAAAAGGCCAAGTAGCCTGAAGTTTTCTTGCCTCCGATATATGTTTTCTGCGCTTATTTCTTTACCCCTTCATCATGCAAGGATTGGGGCAGAACCTCAACATGTCGTATAATCTTGAAGGAGCTGATGAGAATTGGTTTCTTTTTTTATTCTTACAACCTCCTGGTTTTTACCTTCCGGATCGCCATTATTAGCAGATGTCGAAATTATCGAAAAGTCGAGTCAACAATGAATATACAAAGGTCGCTGGAAGCCAACTATCGGGTTCGAAATGCATAAAGTTTTAAAAAATTTTAAAACAAACTGTTAAAGTACGCCTTCGTTGATAAATTTATTAAAGCAATAGTGTACATATATTCCACATAAACCAACAGTTTCATCAATATTTATTTGCTTGCAATCAATACTATGGTATTTATCAACTCATAGTTATACAATAACCATCATTTTGCATTTCCTAATAATATACTGAATATATTGAAATGGTATGAATTGTTATCTGACGCTGAGGGAAATTTATTTTAAGTATATATAACAGCACTTTATAATTAATAAATAAGATTTTTTTCTACTGTTACTAGCATTGTTTGATAAAATTGATCAGTGCTTTAAAAATAATCACTTAACATACTGTTGTACATGATATGATGAAATTTATGCTAACTATTTTACTACAAAAATATTCTTAGATCTGCATTATTGTTTAAAATTATTGAAAAAATTAAAATTGATTAAAAATATAATTAATTAATCATATATAGATAAAATATAAATATATAAATATGTTAATATATAAAATAACATTAATATAAACATATTTTATCAAATATTTGTGATTTAAATAGAAATATAGGTATTATAAAATATCTATATCATCGGACTAGTATTCAAGAGAATAGTCGGAACTTCAATACAAGATTTTATATACTATTATTGTTGCGGTTACTCTGGTAAAAGAATAATTTTTTTCGTAGTTCATATTGTTTTTGTTTTATTTTTATTACAATAAAAAACAATTGTCAATATGATTATGTTGTTCTTTTATAAATTATGTGAATATCTTTTTACAAAAGAAGTATGCAACCCGATTGGGTTGTGTATAATAGAACTTCCAAATTTTGTTATTTCAAGCATAAGCTGTTATTCAAATTATGTTTTCAGATTTTAACCTGTTGCGGCTTGGAGAGTAGGTTGAAATTATTTGAAATTCCACTTGTGGCATAATGTTTGACCTATCGTAATATAGAATATCGTTACTGATTTTTTAGACTCGTGTAACGCTCTTTGCCATCTTTTTTTTTCCCTTAATTCATAATCAACATCAATATGAAGAAAATAAAAAGTAGTAAATATTCTCCAGTAAGAATCTTATCGCCTGATACATTTTTCAAGCATTGTCGACAATTTTTTAGTTTTCAGATGTTTTCTTATTATTGTAAATAATCCTTGTAGTTTTATTTTTTGATATTTTGTACTTACACATATAAGCGGCCAATTTAAAAGTTTCTTCTTGAAGATCAAGAAGAACTAAGTCATCGTGCACATATGAAAACTTTCTCAAGTTTCATTACTATTACGGTCAGAGATTACCGAGGTTGGATTCAGCATTTGTTTGTGAAAAGAAGCGTTTGTAAGTGCTCACATGCATGACTGATTTTAAACGCAATTTGCTAAATTCTTAAACATTATGCAGTTTCGGAAGCGATGAGAAAGTGGAAGAAATTTAATATGAGATATAAAACTACTTTTTTGTTTCTTTGTGCTCTTTCATCTATATATAATATAAATTATAGGAAAATCAAAATTGAAAGACTATCGTTTATCATTTTTCAAAAATTATTGAGTTAATAGACTAAAAAGAGCCACAAGTTAATCAATGATTAAAATATTCGTCTTAATAATTTTCTATTTAAATTGAGTAAGTAAATATCAATAAGTGTACAGCAATTAAATCAAAAGAACACACACCTTTCAAATTTATTTAAATTTTTTAAATAAATGTTTAAAGAATAATTATTTTTAATATTTTTCTTATAACAAAATTCATATTCATCGTTATAATTATGGTTACTTTTATATATTGATTACTCAGTTGCATATATTTAATTTTAAGCCGATAAGCTTACGTTATGTTCGTTATTTTAACTCAATTTTTCATGTAAACTTTGCTTTTGAGGCATTCTTCAGGGTTATAATTTTAAACTGGTGTTTAATTTCTAAAGAATGTTCAGTTGAAAACGATATCTTTCCACTTTTAAAGTAAAACTTCTTGTAATTCCTTTCATAAATTCTTTTTTGTAAATATTTAAAAATTGTTTTGAATAGTGTTTTTTAAATATTAAAAAAATAACATATATACAATTAAAAAAATTATTACTGTATCTGAATCTTATATTTTTAAATTTTAAATGCATACAAGAGAATATTTTTTTTCTTTCTAAAAAGAAAACATGCATAAATACGATATTGTTAAATGTTGTTAAAATATTGTTTATTAATAAGGGGATCGACGGATTTAAAAATATGTTCTAAATATATGCAATACATAAAGTATGATAATTATTTCGAATGCCAAGATAACTTATAATCTTAAGCATATTTGATAATATTTTACGGCATTATAACAAATATTAAATTCTGTTATTGAAAGCAGTTTACTTTTCCTATTTTATAATAATAAAAAAGATATTTTTCATGAAAACTGTTGAGTTTTATGTCATATCGATGAAAAATAATCCATAAAAGGAGGAGCAAACACCGCGAAGAAACCCGTGGCCCTTCACCGACGCGCGATGAATCCGCGTCGACCGGAAACCAGGCCCCAGCGGAGTCGCCACACCCTACGCGAGGATCCTCCGCTACTAGACCAGGAGCCCGCTAGTCCTCTTAGATTTCGAGCAGGGTGTCTCCTCCCACCGCCCTCTCCGCCCACCCCACCCCAACAAAGACCCTGGCAAGACTGAAAAACTGCCCGGCGCAAGGGGACTGAGGGGTGGCAGGCAACAACAACTGCAGTCGCGCCGTCCAACCTTTTGTCCTGGAGTTATAAGGATTAATTGTAAAGATTAAACTAACTTTTTTTACGATTAAAACTAAACTATGATTAAGATATTAAGTTAATTATAAGTTAATTTTAAGATAAGTCTATAAGAAATACTGTAAAAAGAATGCTAAAAACGTTACAATATCTGTTATTATCATTGTTTATTAAGTTTGTATATACACTAATAATGTGTATATTAATAAGGTTGAAATATGATATTATATTTTTTTTTTTTGACAACTTATTAGAATTAAGTATTATTTTTAAAATTAGTTGGCTACTCTGATAGTTATCTCATTTAATATATTATCACATCTGACTTTAAATATTCGTTTTCGATCTGTGCTGATAAGTATTTTAGTCGAGGGTTGAGCTTCAACCCTAAAACAATTTCTTCTAGTGCACTAACGGTACTTCGAATATTATCTTCAAATTTTCTATCCCAAGCCTGTTGGGATTACCCACACAAATTATAAAATTTATGTCGTCTTCATTTTAGTAGCCAGCAGAAGCATGCAAAATATATTTATATAAATTATAATTAACTTTCAGTGTATATTCAATAATGATAATTAATATTGAGAATCGAGATGAAAAAAAAAACATATTACTGAAACAAAGATAAAAATATATAAATCAGAATTAATATCAAACATCAATACCATTAAGTAAAAAAACGAATAGTGAGGAAAGCACAAAATATTTTTAAAAAAATATAAATAAAATATAATTAATTAATAATAACAATAATAATAATAATAAAATTTAATTAGTAATACAAATAATTCAAAGGATCAAAATAAAACTAAATTATGTTAAATACGTCAAAACTAAAGTAGAAATTAAATAAAATATAAAACAATAAAAAAATGAATTTAATAATCATAATTAAAAATGAAACATAATAAAAAAAATCAAAGGTTGAAAATAATAAAAATTCACCAATAATAATATATAAAGCATTTTTTTCAAAATATAAAATAAATATAGAAGAAATCATAAAGGAATGTGGAGAAGGGAAAAAATCCGATATAGAAGACTACATTTTGCTACTTTATGAGTTAGCTAAACTGCAGAGAGCCAGCTTTTATAAAACACTTATAATTTGAGATTCAATTTGAAAACGAAAGCAGGTTCACTGATAAATAAAATGCTTCCCCTTTTATACAAAATTTTTGGTAATAGAAAAAGTGAGGAATTTTATGTGAATATCTAAAAAAAAGCACATCCGATTCAAAATCTCCATCTTCCAAAATATTTCATTAACTCTCTAAGAAATAATTTTAATTTTACAGATTATATATTATAGTAATTCGATAAAAATATAAAGACAAAATAAAAAAAACGCCAATTTGAGTATAAAATATGTAGAAAATGAATGACTAGTAAAATAAAAAAATTACTGTAAAGCGCAATATTTCCTTTACTTATTAATAGTTGTAATCTTGTATCTATTAGTAATTTTAATAATTGTAATAATTGTAATTCTATTTATTTTATAAATTAGTGTATTTGAATAGCTACTTATGTTTTCATTATCAGGATAAATTGGTAATAGAATTTGGTGCATATAGTATTGCGCAGATGGTATTGCGAATCGTCACAACAACTGCAATTATTTATATCGCAGTTGAAAAAAGATATACCTGTGCAGGAATGTACGTAGAGCAATTTATGCAGCTAATGGTCGAGCTCAAGATTGTGTAGGAAAAGAATATCATTTTCAGTTTGTACGTAGTTTAAAATATTATGCGGTATCATACGATATGGTTTAAATTTATTGTATCTTATTGAA
This sequence comes from Kradibia gibbosae, assembly GCA_018907135.1. Classification (NCBI taxonomy): domain Eukaryota; kingdom Metazoa; phylum Arthropoda; class Insecta; order Hymenoptera; family Agaonidae; genus Kradibia; species Kradibia gibbosae. The sequence goes on along the minus strand of JACCHX010000001.1, from coordinate 28,665,474 downwards.
ACATCAGCGTAATACATCAATATTTCAACAAATTTTCAATCACAGTTTTTATTAAGTACTATTAGAAAATTGTAATTTTGAAGACGACTTAATTAAATAAAATATTAGACATATTTAGAAATTTTTAAAACATTATATAATTTTTTATTGAAAATTCATTATAATAAATTTGATTGAATGTTTAAATTTGTAGCAAGTTACACCGAGGCATTAAAAAACGTAAAGCGATTAAGTTTTTATTAACTATGATAAAAGATTCTAAACATGTAAAAAAAATTTATGATAATGTAAGTGTTTTTCAACAAAATACATAACCTTAGATTAAAAAAATTCTTTCCTAACACAAATTCCTCCTTAATATTACCATAATACAGTTTGATTTTAGTTTATTTCATTAAAAAAGTTGAATGGAATATAAAGTAAAAGGAGGATTTAAAGGTCGCTAGAATACGAGAAATTCTATAAGAAGACTAATGATATTGAAGTCACTATTTCATACAAACACTGTTAATAGGCATTATAAGGCTAAATTTTTCGCTTAAATGTTCGTTATAGATAAAATAACGTGCGGATCAAAGTGTATGTCGTACATAAAAAGTCCTATTCAGTAGTAATAGAGAAAAACGGATAAAGAATATCATTAGTCAGGGCACGTATAGGAAAACGAAAATTTCAACGAAACTCAACGGACCCGCTTAATGGTGCGGTCCCCATGAAGAGCTAATCCACCCACGTGGTCTCGCCAAGTAAGTTGAAGCAGCAAGAAGAAGATTGTAAAGCACGTTCTACGAAAGACTCGAGAACGCCATTAATTGCTCTATTCTTCCGTACAAGTTGCCCACCTGAATTTTCGAGCGCATCCATAATTCGAGGGAAAAGATTCAACGCCCGTCGTTTTCAACGTAAAGGTTAAGGACATGATCAGAGATGAAGAGCCTGATGTGGAAGATCGCCGTAAAAAGCCGAATAAACGTCAATTAAGGACTCTGGGGTAAAGGACTAAGGGAGAGCAAATTATTTCCCGAACTTTCCAAAATTTTTAAAATGTCATTACAAGTTGCATGCGTAAGAGGGGTACAGAGAGAGAGAGAGAGAGAGAGAGAGAGAGAGAGAGAGAGAGAGTGACAGAGAGAGAGAGAGAGAGAGACAGGGAGCAAATTAAAACTCTTGCAATAGCTTTTCGATTCACTCGTAATTTGACTATTGCACGATTTTTAAAACTTTTAAAAGTACTTCGAATATCTTACACGAATGAAAAATTTACATATTATTTAAATGCTTATTACTGACATAATATATGATTTTTAATTATGGCAATTTAAAAAAGCTTAAATTTTCTATCAATCCGATATTAAGAAATATATACTTAATATAAAAATGAATGTTTTACAATTTCTAAATAGTAAAAGTAGTTATTGTAAGTAACGGTAAGTTCCTGAAGTCGTGTTTTTTTATAATATTGTTGCTTTAGATAATCTTGCTGGACTAAAAATTAGTTTAAATGTTTAAGTTTTTATTTTAGGATTGAAAATTAAAAAAAATTAATTATGAAATATTTTTAAGAGTAATAAGATTCTTGACAGAAGGTTTTTACTTTAAAACAATGTCAAAATACATAGTATTTTTTAATTTTAGCAATGTAAATTTATACAATATTTATTGTTTTTTAAAACATTTTCTCGATATTCTCAATTCCAATTTATTGAAAAAATATAACATTTCTTAATGGTAAATTTTTATACTTAGATTGCATTTTTTTTAGGTTTTGATTAAAGATATTGTGCGTTTGGGTTGCTGGAATAATATTTTTTGTTAGAAATTTTTTTAGATATTACCAGTTGTGCGTAAAAATATGTATAAATTTTTAAATAACCTTCTTTTACGATACTTTTTGATTTGAAAAATGGGGATTTGTGGTAAAATAGGCATTGACACGTCGAATAACTCGCGTTCCTCTCCATTGCGCTCGCTCTGCACTGCAGTCAGACCGAATAGTTAAGTATAATAGCAGATTGAATAAAGTTATCTTGAAACTACTGTAACCTAGTAGATTGCTTGATCATAGGAATTTAATACTGTACGTTGAAAAACAGCGCTAGATAAATACTGCTCTAAATCTGCACTTTAAATTGATCAAATTAAACCATCTGTCATAAGCCTAAAGCGAGACCTTTTGTATAATAAGAAATTTCCTTAAACATTACATCTGAAATCTATATAAGTTTAAAAAGTACTTAATACCTAAAATGCAAAATTATTATCGTTATATTATCACAATTTTTAACTATACTAAAACTAATTAAATTAATTTAAGAAACAATTAATTCGTTAAAATCCGTTATATAGAAAATGGATTTAGTACCTATTTATAGACATAAGAGATTATTCATGATTATTATAAGACATATAAGAATATTAAAACAAAATATTTCACACAGAGTAATATATTATATTTTATAACATGATTTATTAAAAACTTTAAAAATAAATATTATTTAAATTAACTGTTATGTACATTTAATCAAAAAGATTTTTATTATAATTGTTTTTGAAGAACTTAACCATTCAACTAAATCATCTAGAAACTTTTACAGGTTTTTTTTAAATTGCATATATATAAAAGTCTCAAGAAAGCTTTAGAGCAAAAATATGCGAACATCCTTCAAAAATGTTAAACGTTTGCAAAAACAACGTTTTTTTATAAATAAACAGAACTAAACTTACAATATAAGTGACAATTTTTTAGATTTTAAATTTAGATTAAATTTGAAGCTTTGTTATTATAGGCAATTACAAAAAGAATTACAAAAAAAGTTATCATCAATACCTATTGTTTATTGTTGTACAATGCAGTGAATAATAATTTTCTAAACTACTTTCATCAGGAATAAATAGTATACAATTTTAGGAATACCAACATTAATCGGTTATTTTGCTATTATTTTAATTTATACAAACATTAAGTATACTATTACTTTATTTCGTTCATGGCTTCTTAATTTTTCCATACAAAACTTTCAAAAATAGCTTTAAACATAAACTAACTTTAAAAAAATTTTTAACTTTTACGAGAAAATATATTCAGTACTGGATCATTTTAAATTGTGTTGATATTTTTTAAAACTGTAGGAACAAATTTAAATTTTTATAATCACTTTTTATTTCAAATAATCATAAATATTAATAAGTTACATAATGAGTAAAAAAAGTTTTTGCTCACACCTCGAAAACTAAATAAATACAAAAAGCTATTCAAAATGTAAGCAAGTACATACATCCATAGTATATAAAATATTAAAATATAATATTTTGTCTAGCATTATACTAAACACTTATATTAAAATACAAATAGTTATTAATATGAATTCTTCATTTTACAAAATCAAAGAATATTTATAAAATCCGTTAATAATGAAATCTCAGAATTGCAACTTACTTATGAATAATTAATGCAACAGTTGCTATTTTTCTTGAGGCAAAGACATTCTATAGCAAGTCACGTAAATAAAAATAAGCCGAAGACATCAATTATAAATAAAACTAAAATTGAAACGACGTTCAAATAAAAGGTGACTATGAAACTCCTTGTCGTGATATAGGACAACGACTTTACCAAAAAAAACAACTGACACAAGCTGCGTCAAACAGATTTGACATGCGTAGTAGGTAACCAATAATGGAGACCTCTTTTTTTACAACCTCTATGTGTCTCATTACGTCACGACAGATCGCTCCACCTTTGCCTTCCCACTTTTGCCTTAGCATTCCGGGATGTGAACCCACTGCGATCGTAAACTGACACTACACTCGCTATCATGCATTAGTACTGTATCAATATATACAGGCTCCATCATCCACTTCTTCCTCCACTACGCAGAAATTCTTTACGTCATCGCGCTTATCCTCACGCTTCTTCCGTATTTGTGCCGATATCGCCCTGTATATCTCGTCCCTTAGCAAAGTGAGCTCCGCTTCTTTCGTACTCGACGCCTCCTATTACGTAAATCTCACTTGCTCGTACGCTTTCAATGCCCTCTAATACCCCTCTGATGAATATGTGGGATGTTTTGCAGGTCACTGATTTCACAGAACAGATCGCTTACACGTTTTTATGGTTAATATTTAACAATATATTTTTTATTGCGATAATAAAAGTCGTGAGTGCTTTTAACGCTTGTGATATGGCTAAAAGTGGGGGCTCTGAAAAAGAAAGCCCTCGATAACAATGGGTATTTAAAAATTTTATACTTTTATAACGTAGAGAAGTCGCATGCACCTGTGAATCTGTGTGAATTAAAATTTTAAAAGCATCTCTTTAATGCGCGTGCTTAAATACGTTAAAGCAACCATATCGTACGACTGAGAAATAGTTTTTGATATAACCATTAATTAAAAGTAAAGCATGAGAAAATCTTTTTCATAGTTCAATATTATATTCAATACTATATTTAGTGTTTATATGTTTTATGGCGTATATAAGTGAACGCGTGGTCAGTCTTCATAAAACTGTAGAAAATCAGATTTCAAGACTATTCGAAGCAAAATTCATCACATTGATTCATTGTACCATTCATTTACCAAAATATTTAAAAATTTAAATATTTATATTTGCTCTTGAAGTTTATAAATTAAATATATAATAGTCCTTTTTTCACAAGCGTTATACATATATAAAAATACATCTGAAATTTTATCTAAGAAGACTTAAAAGTAATATAAAAACATTTTTTTTAATTTTAAGATTTCTTGAAAATTTTACTTTTGAATGTTTGAGGTTTTTGGTTTTTTTTTAGAATAATGCTTTATTGTATAAAAAAATTCGTTCAAGAATGTCGCCGTGAAACTTGCTTTTTAATAATCGAAAAACGTAAACTCATCAAATAATGATATGCGTATTAAAATGATTATGGAAAACATATATAGGATTGAAATATAAGTGCAAGTATGGAGCAGTTTCAAATACGTTAAAAGTATAGATAATCAATAAGCATCACTATCGCTAATTCATTAATGTTTTAAAAAAATGCAGCCAAAGGCCATTTTCAACAGCGTTAATTGTGTTTCATTTTTAAAGATTTATTTAAAGTATTGATCGTATGATGTACTATCATTTAGCAGAAGTAAGACAAATCACAAGTTTATAAATTTAATTAATCATTAAAATTATTGTACGTCTTGAAATTTCAGCGAACCTTTAGACACATAACATGTTATTTAATGTCTATTTATGCATAATCTTAACGATTATTTTTGTTCACTTATTATCTAATCAATTTATAATTCCATTCATTGTAATAACATAAATAAGATACTTAATTGTTCTTAAAAATAAAAGAGCAATTGATTTAACCAATAAATAATAAAATTAGGACAAAGACTTAGTGTTAAGCTTTTAAGGAGCAAGAAATCTGCTTAAACTATAGGAATCATTGATTTTCGTTAATTCATAGGTTCAGATGCTTACCAGATGAGGCTGGAATGCAGCAAGCTAGCACAGGTACTGGGTAAGTGAACAAGAAAGAGTGCGCAAAAAACAAAGACATACGGGGATTTGAAAACACGATAGTGAAAGAGAAGAAGTTTGGATTTTTGCTTCTGGAAACAGTGAAAGTATCGCAAGAGTCACTTAATAGATAGGAAAAATAAAACCTGAGTCTAGCACGTCTGTTTAGTTCGTGTTTTCGTCCAAACCCTAAACTGGTCAACTGGATAACTAAAGTTCGGTAAAATTCAGCTCAATTTAGATTACTCAATTTTTTATCCAATTATATTTATTTAATAATCGTATAATATCAGTTAAAAAATTAAAAACAGTATAATTATTTTCTGGATTTTTATGACTTATCGTTAAAACCGAACCCTAATTATAAGAGACTAAATTAAGTAGCCTATTTCAATTTCAATTTATTACTGGATTTAATTATAAATAAAACTGAAAATTGACCTAATTTGTATTAACTTAAAAAAAGGAATCATTAAAAAATAAATGAAATATAAATTATATTTAAAATGTTACTATTTTTGGATTTTAAACAGAAATTATACGATAATTTTAACTACAAAAAAAATTTTAAAAGCAAAATGATTTTATTCATATTCTTATAAGAAAAAGTAACAAAAAATGTATACATATCTACATTCTGACTGCTAAAGTATCGTTTTATATAGCAATTATCCATTGATGATAGGCATTGATAATAGCATTTTTTATGAAATCAAAAATAATCACAGTAAATTCATTAAATTCGAATGGATACATACCATTTCAAAAAATATTTAAACATCTTTAAAAATTTAATTACCTTAATAGACCATTAAACTAATTGCTTTAACTTAATAATTTCTTAAACCTCCAAATAAATTGTTTAGACATGTAATAACTGACGTATGTAATGGATTATTAAGATGAAATCAAGGAATCCTATAATCCACTTTTTAGCATTTTCTTTTAAGTTAAAGTAAATTGAATTTTTAGAAGGTTAAGATTAATCTAATTCTTATTAAAAGTATTGATTTTTCATGGTCTTGCAAGACCTTTCGACGGAAATGACCCGAATAAAATGAATTACCTCGACCTTTCAGAACAGTTGATTTTCATATCAGTCAATATAAATCAATGAATTTATATATATGTGTGTGTGTGTATATATATATGCGCGCGCGCATGTGTATGTGGGGGAGTCCTAAATATCATAAGAAAATTGAAACAACAATGAGCCGCTTTTACTAGGTGACAAAATTAAAAATTGTTTAAAATGATCAAAAAATCGCTTACAGACATTCCAAAGATCATGAGATCCCGTAGCTGGTTCTATCGCGCGCTTGACTCGCAGAAACTATAATCACCAAGTTGTCCTACAGGCAAATGGTGAAGCTGGTTGCGATCAGGCATGGATTGCCGACACAGTGTGTCCACCCCAAGGATTAATATTATGATTCTCATTCAGCTGTCGACAATGGCGTAGGCAGGCGCGCGACCTTTGGAACTAGGAAGCCCGAGGCAAATAGAAAGCCAGTCATCGCGTTGAGCGTTTAGAGTTTTAATTAGAAATTAATTGTGCTGGAGTTAACATTGAAAGACTGCCTACGCACAAATGCCAGGAAATTCTCCGGACTGAATTCGAAGATGAATTGGTTGAAGAACGAGTCAAAGGAGAATCGCGTCGGTCACGCAAACCCCCTATTGCCTTATACTACAGGGAACAACAGGATGATATTGTGATCGTCTATGCTATGCATTCATGGCAAATGGCAGCTATTAAGCGTAGAACTCAATTTGGTATGCCGGAAGCAAAATCTAGCGATGCTCTTGTACTTGCGCACAAACGTAGTGCTCCTGTATTTATCATAAATTTTTACTTTAGCGCTCATAGAAGTATAAACTAGTTTTTAGCCACGTATAAAAAGCGAATGAAAAAATCTCAATGCTTAATTAATTGAAATATCAATTTTACGCAATTTCAATTGCTAATAATTGCTTTTGCAAATTCATGATGTTTATTCTGAAAATTCGTTTTCTCCTCTTACTTTTAATACTAAATTATTCTTCCCCTTACATATAATGCTGCCTCCAATGAGCTTAATAAGCATTGCATATGTAGTGAGTCTTCTCTTTCATCTTAAGTCTTCCACGGATATTTACTTGCTCAAGCTAAAGTCTATATTTCATGCAAGCTTATAAACGTGCATTTTTCCATGAACATTATCCAAAGATATATTTAGTTTTCTTAATTTCATACTTCATTCACGTTTAAAATTATTAATAACATATATATAAATGTCCACGTGTAAAAATTTGTATTTTCCATATATTTACGTTGTTTTTTTCGTATAAATGCATGCAGGTAAATATAATTATATGTAAGGAAAGTTATTTCGATATTTTCATTTTATCGAACATCTTCAAGCATTTTCCGACAATCCAATTGTGTTTTCGGCGAACTGCAGGACCTATTTTGGTGTGAAAAACTGTCAACAGCTTACATGAGATACGACTAGAGCATTTTTTAATTACAGCATTATCTTAAACGTCAACTCGGTAATGTATTGATTCATGTGTAACCACAAATTTTTACAAAATCTATGTCAATTATTGTTTAACGAAAAACTGAAATAAGTAATTTTATTTTTACTTATTAAAAATACTCAATTTTCACGGCATATTTTCATATTATTCGTGTAATTTATAGTTTCAGTAACATAAAATATCGAGAATGTTTTTTAATTGTAATTTATTTCATGAAATTATAGTATGAGTTGACATCGGCAGATATTTCAGAGTTATTAAATTACGAAAGATCCCAAATGTCTATCAATATTATCTATTTCAATAATTAAAAAATGTATATTTTCGGAGGATTATAATTATATTACAATTAACAGTAATGGAAGAATTGATCCGTACCTTGACTTTATAAAAAAGAACATTTTTATACAAATATAAATGCATGATAAGTCGCAACTATTTCTGTAATCTATGCATCCTTTGTTAATTTATGTCGATTATTTTTCAAAAAACAATTAGTAGGGATAAGCAATGAAAAAACTATACTGATAGAATTTGGATTTTCTTAATAATAAGATAATCTATCATTATTAAAAAATCATAATATATACAATAACGATTATCCTGAGTCTTCCTTGGCGCGTAATAATTTTGCCTGCTGTGTTGTCCGCTATTTCTGTTGTAAAGTTGTCGGCCGATCCAAGGATCGTTAAGAATGAGATGTAACATCGGTAGATATTTCTGTCTAAACCATCGTCGGTGTTCTGTAACAAAGGATATAGTCCATGGTCCCTCCTGCGTTCGACCCCCTTAGTCCTGGCACGGGCTTTGGCTCAGGATCAATGGACAAGGGCTGCACGTTCAGCGGTGGAACGATCTCCTCTCAGGATCACACTGATCCGGAGACGGTGACCTTGAAGCAGCCGCCACACGCGCCACTAACAATACACGGTCCCTAAGGGAAGAATCCAGGACTAGAATGCAGCGTGGTAAAAGCGAGAGAAAGGGTCAAGCAGTGACGGAACGAGTGCATCGTCCAGGCGCAGAGCCCCAGCCTTAGGCGTACTCACGGAGGGGGCGAGCAGAGGCTTGGACCGAAGCTGGAACTCGGAAAGATCTCACCCAAAATAAATGTATTTCATAAAATTATCCGTGAGCGACCCGAGAAACACGTGTCGGCTTAGTCAGCCTAGTAACGAGCGAAAGATGTGCTCGTTGCAACTCTTATGTTAAAATCCAGTTTACATGTTTAAGGAGACGTTCACCAAACAATAGCAGGTTGCAAAACGCAATATAGAACAGTCTCTAAAGCCCTTTAAACTACAATTACGTGACATGCACATACCAACTTTCTTTTGGTTCTATATATACTGAAATGCAAAACAATAAACATCAATATTTACATACAAACCCTTAGAAAAATTTAAAATCAACTAATACAAAAGTATATTATTTCATTATACTTATGCATGTTTACTAACGCATGTAATATTTAAATCTTTTAGAATAGTAATAGTTATTAAAGCAACTTACAATTCTCGTTATACTTTATATTTTAGAAGCATATGCTACGGCTTATCTTGTTTGAGCCTACATAATAACAGGAGAGGCTACTACTTTGTGTAAATACGGACTGTAATTACACGAAATTTAATAGAATATATGAATAACTTTTGAATTCACTAGTACTTAAATACCTTTGATTTATTTATAAAAACAGTAAAATATATAAATAGATACCAAATTTAATTATTTATAATTCAATAATTATAATATAATATAATGAATAATATTTTAAAAATACATACATTTTTAACTCGAATACATTTATACTAAATCTTATTCTTGACAAAATTAACTGGGCTACGAAATCACTATCGAACTGGCTGAACTGATCTGGCTTGTTCTGACCTGAACTAAGCTTGACAAACAGTCACAATTAGCTTAAAACTCGCCTGAAAAAAATCTCCCTGATTTATTTGCAATTTTACCTGATGTAATTATCTTTTAGAACTTCCAGATCTATTATTATTATTTCTATTATTATCGTATGTTACCCTGGTATTTATCATTTTAACAGAATCGAAATTTATCTATCTTATATAGGTTTATATGTAATGAACATATCCGGATAATGATTTGACAATATTTCCACACAAAAATTAGTCACTAAGAACTTGTCCTACTAGTATAAACTGTCAATACTTCAGAAATATTTTGCTTCTTCAAACATATACCCATCTCAGGGCGTTTGCTTTTTTCGAACAGTCTCACGATATTAACTGTAAATTTGCTTACATAAACTCTTTATACCGTTGAAATTTATTTTGCGACTAATTGCCAAATTTTGGTGTATTTTAAAATTGAATACAATGAATAATTATAAAAGTGTCTTGGAATGATTTTTTACAAATACCTTTTTTTGCACATCAGAATATTGTATTTGTCTATATTAACAACCTTGCCTGTGTGTCTTTCACACAGTACGTAGTCATATTCAATTTTAATTATGTGCTGTGGAAAGACACAGATTTCTTTAAATAATAAAAGTATTGGCAAGAAGAAAAATGTATTTGAATAACTACTACTTTTCTTATTGATTTTGAAATAGTTAATACAAGTACTTTTGCAATTTTTGTAATTACCGCTTTTATATATTTCAGTTCAAAATAACATTGTTTTGAATAAGTAATAAATTTAAGAACGCAGGTATTTTTTGCACGTTTAGCTACACTTTTTCTAATATACTTCTTCAACAAAATTCGATTAGCATTTCAGCGAGCATAAATTACCTAACTGTTTCAAGGAATTCAACTGAGCTCAGCATAACGATTAATGTTAAGGCTGATTAGACAGTACGTTTTTTTTAAATATTTTTTTTTATAAAAATAAAAAATTCTCCATTGCTTTTATTAATTTAGTAATTGGTGATTAGTAAATGGTGCTTAAAACCAAAAATAAGTCAAATAATAAAATCTAAAATAGGAGTTTAAAAGAAATTTTTTTATAACTATTTATTTTAATGTATTTTTTATCTAAATTTTATGCGTATATATAATTATGTATTTGTCCGGTTGCCTTCGCAGGATTTTCCTGTGACGCGCGAAGGCGAAGACGAGCGAAGCGTCGGAAGCTGTATAAGGAAAGGGGCAATTGTAAATGTCGGAAAAGACACACTTTAGGGAGAGTTTAAGTCTTGAGATCGACATCTTGGAGCCAAAGAACGGGAAGCGAAGAGAGACTTTGACGGGGGTGTGCGAAAAAAGGAAACTTCTTGTATGAGACGTACGCGGCAAGCGGGTGAGGAACTCCGTAGAAGGACAACCAGGTCTTCTACCGAGAGATTTCGAGTAGCATTAGTAGGCCGTCAGCCTCAGGAGCTCGTTCAATACCGCCACCGAACAGCCGAGGCTTGATGCCAAACCGTGAACTTCAAGTGTCCAAATGTGGCGAACTGCTGCGGTTTGATCACTGGGAGGCTCGCAAGGTAGCAACAGAAAAACAAAGTACGTGCACCTATAAGGGCATTTTTTATGCCAGTAAGTCGCATAAACTTAAGTAAATAAACGCAGATTCATTTTTCACATAAAGTCTAATGGTTCATTATTTCAAGCTCCTCAAAACCCTCCCCCGTATTGACTATTGCACGCAATTAGATTATAAAGTCTCCTCGAACAATATTTATAATAATACATGATAAATAAAAAAATTAAACACATACATATCATTAAGTTATATGATATCTATAAAAAAAATTGGAATGAAATTCATTTTACATTACATTATCATTATATGATTTAGAAGATATTTTTTGTTACATTCTTATTAAGTAAATTAAGTATATTACAACTTTTTATGTCAAACCAATTACAATTCGAATAGAACTGTCTTTAAAATATTTTGTAACTCTATGGAAAATATTCGCACTAAACAGAAGCGAGAAAATTAAAGATATATACATAATAAGTTAATTTTAAGTCGTATTGTACGAAAGTACGCTCTGTTACCCAAAGCGTACGCACTCGGACACCAATTAGTAGTCCTTTACCACCTGTATGAATCGGTAATGCATATCTGCAGAGTGAAGCTAAGTAATTAATAGAAGACATTTAATAGACGTCTAATAGAAGTGTCTTGATTAGCTCGATTCCTTTGCCAGTCTCTGGATGCAATGTCACATTAATATAATAATCAAGCTTTCATAGTCTATCTAATTAAGAGTCACCTTGACCTATTACGCTTTAGTTTAGTTATTTATCAGTAATTATAATGGCAAATTGATAACGATTGTCGAATGATCTATGTAAAATCATAGAAATACGTACATTAAACATTCTAATTGATAAAAAAAATACCAAAAACATAAATTCGAATAGTTGATAAATTAACTGTAGATAAATCTTCTATTTTATTTATTATTATAAATAAACATTTACAAAAGAATACCATAAAAATTATTATTACTTTTAATATCATTCATTGAAAGATTCAATAAAACAGAAATTATTTTAAATACATTTACACAAACCTTCCTTATGTTTTTTTAAATTGCTGTTTACTTTAATCTACCAAATTTCATTTTTATTTTTCCAAATCGGAATACGTAAGCAAGTAAATAATATCTTGTTTCCGTTAATTAAATTTATGCGCAAATACTCAATCTACTGCTTATATTTTTAAAACATCACCTGATATATAATTAAACATAATTATATTTAATAAACTTATAAAATGCATCAATAGTTTTAATTAATTTCAAATTATGGGATTAGAACCGTGCAAAATATTAGAATATTTATAATTATTTAAATTTTTTAATTTTATTCAAAAATATCATCTATTAAGTTTCATGTAAGTTTTATATTGCATCAATGCACCATTCAAAATTATAAAAAGTTTTTATAAGTATAAAAACTATAAAATAATATTTAACTTAATGTTTCTTTAATGAATTTCTATATGGTGTAAAATAATATAGTAATACTATGTTATTATTAAATAATAATATGTTTTATATAAAATATGAAAATAAAAATCACATTTAAATACATAATATTTTAATTCTAATAATATTCTATTACTTGGTTTAAATTTTGTTTCCTTTTTTTGATTAAATCAAACTTTAAAACATTTTAATGACCGATAAGGTTTCAATGTTTGAAGACTAGAAATAGATATAGCTTGCAAGTTAAATGTACTGCATTAAATATGCAACTTCATAAATCGATTTTTATTTACAAAATACTGACTTTTAAACTGTACTAAATATACGTAGTTCTAAAATTCTAATATTTATTAGTGAAAAATATTTTATCACTGTGTATAAATTTTTAACTTGCTAAATTATGTAGATAGAAAATATATAATTATTAAATATCACAAGTCAAAATGTAGAATTGTGAAAATATAACAATTTTTAAAAAATCTAAAAATTGATTCATTGAATGAAAAATTCAATTGAATGAAAAAACTAAATATTATATTATATGTATAAAATTTTATAAACGTACACTTTGTGTATATACTAACGAGTGTATGTGTCAAGGTATTTGTATCAGAGTCTGCATAACTTGAAAGTAGGGAATGATTTAAGAAAAACGTATCCTGCATTACGTTACTGCAAATCAGAGTAAAGATTTGTCGATTTTGTGTCGGATGCTCCTCGACTTTGTTTACCGACTTGAACTTCCCTATTTGAAAATTTCTCAGAATAAAATCACAAATTTATTTATACTATGTAATAGAGTCGATAATATGTTCAATTTATCATGTAATCGAAGGAAAATAAGCATTTAATATTTTTTACGAATTATTTAAATGATGATTAAATGCATACATTTTTATTTCAGAGTTACTTTACTATTTGTAATTCAATAAATTATAAAATCGAATGATAGAATATTTCATTATATGTAAACATAAGCAAAAATATAATTAAGAAATTTTAAGATAAACAGTAATCACGCAGTATGCGTTATTAAACTCGTTGTTACTGTGAATTAATAAACACTTGCTTTTACTATTCCAATTACATGAGATTTCGACTATATTACGACTTTTTTATCTTATAAAAATTTCATGAACACTAATGATACACTTCATTTACATAGTCGCACACCAATAGATTGCAGTTTCTAAGTATAAATACATTTTTATTTAAAATAAAATTTCTTTTAAAAAATATTTATCATTATAGTATAAAAGAAACAATTTTGTATTATTTTTGATAAGCATAAATAGAAGTACAAAAAATTGGATAACTAAAAGATTAGAAGATTCTCTTAATTGATGGATAATTCAAAAAGAGACAATTTATGTCAACCAATAATCCTTTACAAAAAATTTTTACGTAAGACAATTAGCCTCGACCATATGTGTATATTACTGCTACTAGTAAATGTTCTTCAGATTGTTAAAAACCTCTGCTTTGTTACACAGAAGATCAAACATCAAAGAGTAAACATGCAAAAGAAGAAAGAGAAGGAAACTCTGGCGCTTTGAGCATTTGAGCTGAGGGGCCGTCACATCGCTACTGCAAGGATTAGTTGGAGTGGGGTCGAGAGAGGAAAAGACAGATCCTTAAAACCTACTTCTATTTCCTCCGGGATTTTTGAAGCCCAAGATTACGTCTTTGGCTCTTCCGGTTCTTTTTATTTTCCTACATTTTGTCTCTCTCGATTCCACCCATTTACCGGCAATTCGATTACCGGACAGCGTTACGTGGATTTCTCCATTTCCGGCAGGCTCAGTCGCGTTTGTTGAACACATCACGAGTAACCGATTGGTTGAGGTAAAAATCAAAGCATTCCTGAAATTTCGAAAAATGATGGGAAATAACTTCTCCCGGCTGGTTGTTTGACACAGCATTCCTACATGCGGGACTGCGGCCAACTGACATACTACCAATACACGGATCACTTATACAGGTAAACATGTGTTGACAAATTTAATCATAAAATAGCAATTTGAGCACGGGTACGTTAAATTGCAGGCTATTTTCTCACATCGAACGCTCTCTGCCCTCTCACCTATCTTCATTATAACTAGATTGTGTGCTTTTTTTAATTAGACCGTCAATTTAATATTCTTAATTATTCCATCAATGGAAACATCGTATATTTCTTATAAGTACAAAATTGTTTATACGACTTTATTATAAGTTTTTTCATTCATTTTAATGGTAAATACTTTCGATGTATTTACATATTTACATGGAATTAAAGTATATATCAAAAAGTAGATCTAGAAATCTTTAATTTGAAATGATCTCATTAATATGTTGAAACATTCTTTTTTTTAGTTTTAAAAAGTTATGATCAATGTTTATCAATAAATTAGAAAAGTAGGTATTTATATATATATATATATATATATATATATATATATTTGTTTAATTTTATGAAAATTCTTCATCCTTACGATATCGTAGATAAGTAAATAATTTTCAGTCAAATAAATAATAAAAATATTTTTACTTACTACCTAAATTTAAAATAATTTTACTGCCACGTAAATTGTAATAAAAAAATTATGAAGAAATTTTTAATATTCTATATATAAACTTTATTAAAAAATATTAACTATGTAATAATAATTAATATAATACTTAACATGAAAAAACAACTTTTTTTAATATTATAATAAAATATTTTTTGTTTGCAATATTTGTTAAAAATATTTAAATTAAATATATTGTATAAATTTACTGTAAACTTCAAAATAAATTACTTCAAAAATAAATTTTAAAAATGTATATCTATAAGAGTAATTATTTACTACATAATTAATATTTTAACAGATAATAAATAATTCTATAATAGAAAACCAGTGCAAATTTTTAACTATTACAATGGTCGCAGTCTATACGAACTAATTAATATGAAAAATTTATTTAAAAATTAAAAATTAAATACCAAAACAATCAAGTATATAAATATACTTTCATGACTTTATAATATAAGACGTACGTGCGATTGAAATGAGGTTTTACGATTCGTTAAATCAAAACATTTTGCGGTCAAGCATACCAAATCCTTGTGAAAAATGTGTAGTCTTTAAAGTCAACTGCATGCGACTTGAGTCGCATAATATAAATGAAATTCAGGAATGAAAAATAAAGTGAGTACATCTCGGCATTTTTCAATTCTTACTAAAATATTGAAAACTGTAGATAAGCTTGCAAATAATAAGGTTTTCGACGTTGAATAAAACATCATTAATGCCTAACATACCTGAAGAGAGTCACATTTTCAGAAAAGTTGAATAATATTCAATAACTCCATTAAAACATGAATCGATGGCAAAATTTTCCATTCTCCTCTCCCTTGAATAACCATCTGGCAATGTTTAACATAGTCGCGAAGAATAACGTGGACAGGAGTTACTCCCGCTAATGGCCCTCTCCCTTTGGCCCTTCGGTATCAGGGCTCTTGTCACTCACACGTAAATAATCCCCGCTGTGTGCGAAGGCCGCGTCGTGGAGAATATGGGCCCCAGCTCCTCCTCCCTGAGCAATGAGGCGCTGTCAGAGCGAGTAAGCTCATGGAGTATGTGTGAGGTTATAGGAGGGAGATTACATTTTAGCAGAGATATGGCTTCCAGAAGTAAAACCAGATAAAACCAACGACATCTCGATAAGACTCGCTGAGTGCCCACCTCCCTTTGATGCGCCCCATTGTGTGTACATAGGCTAGGTGGGTGGGGTTGTGGGCGAGGGGTATGGTGGGAGGGATGCTAAGGGGATAAAGGTTCGCGTAATCCGCGTGAATGCGCAATCACCGGTGCGCCACCTCAGTAGACCGGATATACGTATTCAGAGATAATTGGGTTTTATGCCGCAGGTTACTTATGACGCGTGTATTTATCCTCGATATCCCTCGAGCCAACTTATTTTATATTTTTCGCATTTCTTCTATTATCGTGCTGAACATTTAATCGGAGCACGTTTGAAGGCCCCGCTGTAGCTGAAGTTTTTCGTATTCTATTCACTTACGTAACACCCTTTGAAATTAAAAGAATTCCGATTGTGCAATTTATAAAGAACCATAGTCAGCCGGAAAAGCTTTTGTAAAAGATATTTTGAAAGTAAGCATTTATTGGTTTTTCTGAGGCGTATAAGAACAAAGAAGCATTTAAGACATTGAAGAATGGAACTACACATTTACTTCCATCACTTTGCCGTACCATTTATATAATCATTCGTCTAATTTTTAAATGTAGTTAATAGATAAGTTACGTCATTGCAGTATTTGCTCTAATACGAAATCTTTAAGTATATATAGATATACCTTCAAAAAATCAACAGAAGTATTAAAGTAAATTTCTTTTTCAAAATTTATCTATCAACAAAATTTACCTTTTTGCATTCAAAATGATTAATTCCAAATAACATATATGTAAAAACTCAAATATTCAGTATTAAAGTTCAAACGATTTATGACACAAAATTACTCAATAGCAAAAAAAATATGCAAAATAGAGTACGTAGAATTTGCAAAATTATCGTTGATAATTACTATATTCAGAGCTCTGGAATATAATAGCATACATAGGAATTGTTAATACTTATTATTTATAACTAGAATCCGTTGAAAAAATGGCGAATTAAACTGGTCCAGTTATTTTATATTATATAAAATTTGGCTGCAAATTTTTTTTATGAAATTTTCAAGATGAATTTGTTTTTTAGAAATTATTAGAAGTTTAACGTTGAAAACTTCAGATTCATATATATATATATTATTTTTAATTTAATTGATAACTCGAATTTTCTTTATGAAATACGTATGGTTATCAGTATATTTTGATCTTAAGCTATACATACTTTGATAAAATCAGGTATAGACTATTTTGAAACAATTGATCAAGAATTTCTTTAAATATGTGCTCAGAACTTTTCTAAAATTTTAAAAGATTTTTACATTAAGTTAAATAAAGGTTCACGTAAAAAAATCCCGGAAAGAATTCCAATTGGATCAACATGTAACTTTTATAAAAACTTTTTCAATATGGTTATTATGATTTTGAGAGAAACTTTTTTCAATTTTATCAACACACTGATTGCTAAATTTGTATTAATATTTAAAGTATTGTAAAAAATTAAAAGAAAAATTTACCAGAAAATCAGTCATTTTTTGTTTTCATCGATCCAATTTTAATATTTCTTTTAATAGATAAAAAAACTTTTACTTATATTGTTATACAGTCGTAAGGGTTTATTAGATACGAAATTAAATTTTTTCTTTATTGACGATAAATTGATTTGGAACAACTTTATTTTTCAGTAATTTTTTAAACTTTTGTAGTAGTACAGATTATCAATTATAAAAAAAAGGTTGCAAAAAGCCAGAAATATAAATCTCAGTTAATATTTAATCACGTATTCAATAGAATTTATAAAAAGCTGTATAAAATATTGATATATTTATAATGTTATGAACCAGAAAATTGTGGTAATTTTATACATTCAAAGAAAACATCATTAAAATTCCTTTTGATTTTTAGATATTCTATTGATATTTATTATTATTAGATCAATACTATATATTTAATTTCTTTTCCATATCAGTTTTTCGAACTATCGACTTGCGTATCACTTACGTTTCATTTATCTACAAAAAGTTTTCGCACGTGGAAAATACAAATAACAGAAAACTTTCGACACATATCGTACAATAATCAGTGAAACAAGCTACTTGTGTTAAAAAATAAGAAACTTGAGTTAAAAAAATATTACATTTGAAAAATAGTAGTTAATAAAATAGATATATTCAGCTTTAAGAAGATGGAAAATAAAAACATTATACACGAGGACTTGTACTTGTAAACTTTTAGTTTCATGCATGTTTTAGTGATAAGCATGTTTGCGAATGCACAGGAGTACGATAATATGAAAAAAAATTTAACATATCTCGGGATAATCACATTTAATTAAAAATACCTGAAAAGATATATATATGAAAAAGTATATATGACTACTGTGATTGCGGGTGACGGACGACACTGGGATTCAAGCTGGCAGATGTTATTCACTAGAGCGATGGACTGATGTCTTCGCTTAGTCACATATACATCTCTTGAATGCGCTGCACTGGAAAAACGTCTCTGCAATCTGCAGTATAACCGCATCGTCTTTATACGTAATGATTTTCCTACACGAATTTGCTCCTAAGCTTTTTAAAAATACCATTTTGCTTTATGGATTACGTTCAATGCGCTCATTGATAACACAATTAAAGATTGTATCAAGATGATAATTTTTCATCGTTTTTTTAAACTATAAGAAAGTAAATAAAAATTACTAATTTCGTTACGCTGCACTTATAGAAAAAGAAATGATAGAATTTGGATAGATGATAGAAAGTGTTGTTAAAAATAGTTCTTTTTATTGTTTTTTAAAGCGCAAAAAAATATAAGACAGCTAAAAAAATCAAGAATTCTAGATACCTACAAGCATGTAATTCGATTCCAGAGTCAATCCACTACTTACAATTTAATGCAACATATCAATAAGTATCGGAAGAACAGAATTTACAAAAACTACTTATGGTACCTATGAATTAGCCTGTACGACATTTTATCACGAAATCCGTAATGAAAATCAGTTACGAAACACATGTTTTTACCATAAGATAAATAAACTTGCAAAAAGTATCATCTGTGGGTAGTGTAATTTAAATTTATGCGCATTGCAATAATGTCTAGATATAAATATGAAATAGAAAAAAAATAATTAAAATAAAAAGCAAATTTTTAAATTTTTCAAAGAAAATAATCAAACGTGCAAACTTTATGAAATGTAAATACAAATATCTCTATGTCAAGTGTATCATTATCTTCGAAATAAGCAGCAAAATTATGTGGTAAAATAGCAAAATGCCGTTGCTGAACGTGGATGCCTCTAGCATTCCAAGAATAACAAACGACGCGGAAAGAGGAACTCAAACGAGTGATAACAATTCGAAAAAACTCCCGTGCACAATAATCTTTTTAAGATTATGCTGTATTCATTTCTGAAACCAATTGAGGAGTACAAACCTACGAAGACTTTTATATTCAAATACCAAAAGTTCTTTTTTAAAATTTCTCCGCGTGCGCTTGTTGCCATACCATGACTCTTGTCGTTTACAAAAGCTCAATCAATTTTGCACAGGCCGCTCATGCTTCTCTGATTAAATCTATGGCCATTTCAAAACATTATGTTTTGCCGTATATTTTTTTTAACTATTTCACAACAAGAATCGTTTGACCCTATTGTTAAATAATAAAATTGCATTTAACTCGTTATTCTCGGCTTGGTTTGCAAATTTATTTAAATACAAACTAATTATAAATTTTTAATACACATTTTCTAAAAATCGATATTCCATACGAATTCGCTAAATAAAGACTAAAAATGTTTCTTTATCAATGCAACAAATTTTTAAGTATTAAGAATTAAACAATTATTACGTAAATGCAAAAAATACTATTTATGCACTTTAATAAACATAATTCGACTATTCAGCCAACTAGAGACTGGAATATTTATATATACAAATTTATAATCAAGTGATTTGGCTGAACACGTAAAATTCCTATAACTAAAGATTATATACGTTTGTCCTTATTTGTATTGAACGTGTCGGGTAAGGAGAGAAGCAATATAAAATAACAAATAGTAGAAGAGAGAGACAATCAAAATGATACAGGCATATATGTTTTATTTGCTCAAGGCAAAAACATGGCGATGCCATAAAATCATAAACAAATAGTTGCATAAAGAAGTGCACACAATTCTTGCTCTCTCTCTCTCTCTCTCTCTCTCTCTCTCTCTCTCTCTCTCTCTCTCTATCTATCTACTTCTCTCCATCTTTGAATACTTCTTATGGTACTTCTGTCTCACATAGTAAATTTAATGGTATATAATGCTAGCTTACAGATACATAGGCCAGCACACATAATAATATTTTAAGGCAATTGTTATGATAAAACTAGAGAAAACTGGAAGTAATAAATAAGAAAATCGATAAAATTGGAGAGAGTAACGAGCCCAAAAAGAAATAAGGAAGTAAAGAAAGATAATGAAAAGAAGAAACAACATAGATAGATATAGAAGGAGAACGAATCATATCAAGAAGTGGAATAAGGCTGTAGAAATAAAAGAGATATAAGATACTGGATATAAGATATAAGATATTAGATTACTGGAAAGCAGAAATCAAAAAAGTTAATGAATAAAGATCATAAGTAAACTTTTGAAAATAACATTCATTTTTTAAAATAAAGAACCATTTTTAATAATACTCATGAAATATCTGTATACGTATTTCTCCTCTCTTTTTTGATCTTACACTTAGATATTTAATTTTTGAAAAAAATATCTTTTTACGGTATCTGTAAACTAAAGGAAATGTAATAAAAATAGACAGTCCCTGCTTAATTTAATAAACTAATAAGAAATGACACAAACTATTAAAAAAAGTTGTTGTACGTGAATATAAAATTTCATAAATAAACATATGAAAAACTCGTATACAAGACAAATAAGGGACATTATTCAATAAATTTTCCCTAAATTGAATTTTAGCAGTTTAAGCTTCAGAAAAAATTAATCAGAAGTAAATTTCCTTTGAACTTATATTTCTTTACTTTATATTTTTATTACATAATGAAATCATTAAAAGCATTTAATTACTAACTTAAAATATAAATAAACTCGATAAATTTATAATATATATATATATATATATATATATATATATATATATATATATATATATTAGGCATATTCATGATAAATAAGAAAATTAATTTGTTCATTCAAAAAATTAAAGTAAAGCAATTTTTATTTTATTTTTTTTTAATAAAAACAATTAAATTAAAAAATTCAGAGCACATAAAATTTCATTAACTTACGAAAAAAGTGAAAAAATAATACAACTACAATAACTACAAAATACATTCATCAATAACGCAAAACTATTCCATCTTTCTGTTGAAATTTAAAGGTATTTAAAAATTTAAAGATTGATTTATTATTATAATTTTTAGTGAAAATAAAACTAGTATTTTCTTCAATGATCTGTTTTAGTAATATATAAGCTTTTAACTTTTATGACTACACGGTTATTTTGCTAAAAATTGTCTGGCTACACAGAGTATTTAATTGAAAATTATTTACTGTTTCTTTTAGTGTACTAATTTTGTTGAACTTTTAAAAGAGTAGTGAGAAAAGAATATAGGCTATACAAAATTTTAATATAAAATATGTAAAGTGAACACAGGTGTAGGTTTAAATATTCGCTGACATTTGGTTTGTTAAATAAATAGTGTAATATATAAATGACAAGTCTTATTACTTAGAATGCAAATTATATTATATCTGTTAAAGAAATAGAATAAAATAAATTAATATGAAATAGGTAAGGCAAATACACGTAGAATATAAAAACAATTTTCCACGTAAAGCTTGATAAATAATAGTTCTACTGTCACCCTACACTTTTATAAATTGCGAATTCCTCGTACAAGAAAATATTTACTCACCTCAAAGTTCCTTTTTTACAAAGAGTGAAGACCATGCAATTGGATAGAAGGATTTAGGACGCATTGTACATTCGAGAGCACATAAATGAATGCGTTGATGAAAAGAATGAGCTTCCCCCCGCAGCCCTGCCAGTGCCGCCACTCACAGGCCGCAACACGCGCTCCCGTATACATTGAAAAATGAGCAGCGCACGTCCGAAAAATCGCGTGCAGAACCAAGGAACCGCTGCACAATCCCATTCGCCTTCGTGTAGTATTCGTCGGCTTCGGGCATCGGGTATAAAAAAATAGGAAAAAATATTTGAAAAAAAAGTAGCCTCGGGGCTCCTCCCACGCCCATCGAATCCAATCTGATCATACGCGAGCAACTGAGATACATAAATCAGAATTGAGGCCCCGGCGACCACCGCGATATACTCGTATTCAGGATGGATAATTGAATGTACCGCGACCGAACGTTGATACTTTCGCCGCTGGCCTGCCGGTATCCTTTTAACTACCATCCTGGCAAATTCGGACTGCCGAGGCAGACTCGACGGTGGGCCCTGAAGTCTCTCGCGGATGATTGATTACCAAAATAGAAACATTGGCGACGTAGGGGGAGCCGTTTAATGCTGGACTCGAGACAGCGGTACACGTTTTACGCCCTCCTGGCGCACGCATCGCATGACTCGACGAGGACGACGATGAACGCAGCCAATCGCGTACCTGAGACGTGAAGAACTTGGAAGAGCTTACGTTTTATGGGGAAGCAATTCTGCGCCGAATCAATGCAAATATCTTTTAACTGTTGTCGACGATAAGTAATAACGGATTGTTTATTTGCTTCGCATCGACGACTCAATTTTTTTGGCTTTTTGGACAAATGGCAAGAAATCAATCAGAGAGAAAAAAGTTTTGCTATTCAATTGCGATGCAATTCATTCATTTTGCGATGTATGCAAAACATTATTTTTGGATTTTTTTTGCAATTTTTACCTAATATTCGGACACAATCAACAAAGTGCTCTTGACTTTTGGGAATCTATAATGTTTATTTATTAAACAAATCTGGTGGTGATAGTAAACAAGAATACTCCATTCGTACGGCCTAAATTTCATTGGAGAAATATCTCTTTAAAGCCCAGTCAAGGATATCGATTTACTTCAAATCAATTCATTTCCATAGTAATAAGAGGACTTAAAAGAAAATCAAATTCAGTCAACGGATATAAGACTTACAAGTCGCTCGAAGCGGAAAAATACATCTTTTGCGAAAGGAAATATCTATTCTGTTGTATAATACAATTTTGTTTTCTTGTCTTTATTTCGCTGCGAGCTTCAATGTGCACACGACAGCTAAGCAAAGCGACCGTTGGTGATAAAGAGTAATCGGGCGGGTTCCATGGAGGTGGGGTGGGATGGATGGAAAGGAGCGAGAGGAAAAGAACAAAGACAGGGCCTGAATGTATGTGTTAACAGTTGTGGGTGAGCGAGGCGAGTTGCAACAGCGATCACTATTCAGCACCTGTCTCGATCGCTATCCTTTACAGAAAGCAGGGAACGCGCTCGGTTAACTAAGGGATAGAAGAAAAATGATCCCATGACCCTCATGTTTATCTTATACAGCGAAAGCAGCTAGCTCTGTTGGCATATCAAAAAATGCCCCCCCCTCTCTCACTCTCTCTCTCTCTTTCTTTACATATCCTTCCTCCTCTTCCTCCATTTTCGTTCAAATATCTATGTACCTAAAGTACCCGCCTACTCTTAAATGCGCACAAGTTGCATGAAAATTAAAAATGTTAAAAAAAGGAACCTTAAAAAATGAGTACTCGCACAACTTAACATTGTCTACTTAAATCTATCCCAGCAATTCATTTACTTACACTTCATATTCGTAATATATTTACTATAAAGGAACCTTTATAGTAAATACTTGAAGATAAATGTTTATGAATCCATCTTCGAAAAAATCTTTTTGAGAACATTACGACCTTAAACATGAAATAGCATTATTATGTACATAACCAACGAAACTATCCTATAATTGATGAATGACTATTTTTTACGTCTCGTTTTAAACATCTAATAAAAGTATTGCTTTCTCTTATTGACAATTGACAATGTATTAAAATTTGGTCTACGACATTTATTTAAATGAAAGGATAAAATTTAAGACCTTGAAAGTTATTTTATGAATATACAAGCATTAAAATAAAGAACAAATATGCGTAATTAAAAAATGTGACTTCTATTCCACTTTAACTTTCAGTTTAAGTCCAAATTAATCTTTTATATAGCACTCTCTTCACTTTAATAATTAAATATACCTACATAATCGTCATTTGACACAGGAAATACTTACGACACAATAAAAATTATCTGGCAGAGCCTTAGAAGAAAATTAAAAGAGGTAATAAACTAAAAATATTGCGGTAATTATATTTAAACATGTACAAAAAGCATCTTTTTATATCTATTTTAAGTTTTCAGCTCTCTATTATGTACTTGAAACAAAAAATATACATAAAAATTGGCACAATATACACAATATACACGTATACACGTATACACTAAAATAAGTGATTAAAAATTAAAAACTTCAATTTTAATTTGTATTATTGTGGTCAGACATGAGCAAAAATACAGGCTGTGCAGCTTAATCGATGTGAATTACTCAACGACAGCTTACATAGATAAATAATATTTCTTCAGGCTCGTTTCAGTCGTCGTATCGCGTCGTCTTGCATAGTGAAAGAGGAGGTCGACACTGATAGACAACATAAAATATACGATGCTGACAAGCGAGAAGATCTCGAACGACCAATTACGCGCGCCATGGAACATTTTCCATCTCGCTTTTAGTCTGGTATTTTCCGGTAACACAAGACAGATCGAGGACTGCAGGCCAAACGAAAAAGCAAGAAATTCTTATATCTCTTTTTCTTTCTCAGTTTTCAATCGTCCTTCCCTCACCTTCAACTCTTCTTCTATTTGATACGCTTTTATCACCTTCCATTTCTATCGTTCTTTTCTCTTTCCGCTGTTTTGCTTATATATATATATATATATATATACAATTTATGGATGGGACTTGAAGTAAAACGAAAAAATTTTTCAATTATAATGTAAAACTTATTAAGAAAAAAATGTAGTACTACGAGAACACACGGGTAAAAAAATTGTTTTAAATGGGGAAAAAATGCACCACAAAAGAATAGAACACGAGGTATGTTTTTATTTTTGTTTACATTACACTTATTTTCTTTTACTTTATATCCTTTTCTGTATAAGAGCGAAGAGAGTATCTCCAAGTTTCATTTTTTTTCACTAAAATTCCTGTTTCCTTTCGTTCCACTCGCATGTTCTTACTCTCTATGTCTAATTTTTCAAAAGTATAATTTTTTAATTTTATAAGTAAAACAATTTTTAGTCACTTAATTAACAATATACATATGTATCTTACGCTTGCAAGTTATAATTTAAAAAATTCCTTCGTTTGAATATTATTGCTTAATTTTTAATACTAAAATAGCTTATGTATAGGATTTACGTCATTCCTTGATTAAAGCTTTTCACAAATGCAAATGTAACATACCTATTTTATTACTTAAAAATGGCAAGTTACCAAAATTTTTATATATATTAATGATAGGATGTATAATTTTTCACAGTATTATATAAATAATTATATTTTTTATATTCAATTAATCAAAAAAAGTATTGTTTACTGTACTAAAAAAAACTAAACAAATCAATTTTTTATATAATTATTTTAATCTTGATAGAAAACGTAATAAACTGTTGTATTATACGAACTAAAACTCATTCTGGTTTTATTTTTAATTTCATGTACTTCGTATCTTAACTTAAACAATTGATAAGGCAAGAATCTAATAAATAACAGATTTAAAATAACATTACATTGATTTTCACTCTACCTCTACCGGTATATTATTATTTTAATAGATTTTCAAGTAGAATGTATAAAACGGTATTATTAAATACCTATAGAATATGAAAGAAAACTAATCGATTTTAATTAATCGTTTTTATACCAATAATTTATCTATCCTGCCTATATGTATATAACGACAATACTTTAATCACAAAATAATAAGAAAATATCTATATAAGGTGGTAATGTAATTAATTTATATAAATAGGCGAGCTTATAAAAATAAATACGAACATACTGTAGACAACAGTTTTCATTCGTAAATGATCATTTTCTATTTTTATTATTGGTTATTATATATTGGTATTATTATTATATATTGGTTATACCCTCTACTGCTATGATTTATCAAATCAATTATTAGATCATGAATAACATTAATGGTTAATAAAGTTTCCTAAAGATGGAATACATGATGCTAACTACAGCATTCATATTAACAATATAGCAAAGTACGTCAACGAACAAAATTAATTGTGGTTTGAAATCAGATGTATTTATTAAATTAACAATATAACAAAAATGACAATTTTTTGCATCAATATTTATTGTATTAGTAATTGTAATGTATAAAAAAGCTTCTAAGAAAACTAAAAAAAAATTATTTTCAAACTTTGTTCTAATTTGATAGCAATTTAAAAACAATTATTATAGTATAAAAAAAATATACTTTGAAAATCTCCTATATCTATCGTAAAAAATATGCATTTTGAAAATGCATCTGTTCACACTTTTTTCAATTAAAATCATAAAATATGATATTTTATTAACATAGTAAATGGCTCATCATCTATTTAAAATAAAATGCACGATTAAATAAATTAATACATGTATTTTAGGTAACTGAGCTGTAGTAAACAAGATTAATTGAGCACATGGTTATGTATAAACATATTGTGCGACCGGACCTTTTAAATTTGAAAAGGGAGAGGAAGGAAACAACACTTTTCATAGTGGATGTTAACAATCAATTGTACCGTAACTGTCAAGACAAAGGGTCATACTTAATATGTCATAATCATTTCGGCTAAATTTAAAAGACTGCGTATATAAAAGGAATCGCATCGAACCAAAATAGGAGCAATTTTATCAAACCGCCCTCCAGAAAGGAAACTGTAACGTTTCAAAAGCTGCTGTTACATAATAATATCAATATATGTATATTTATGTATAATAACAAATTGCCTAAAAATGATGGTACATGACCTGTTTTATACACCATCCGATAATCCGAAGGTGTAATTCAGTAACGTTGCGAAACGTATTGTGATATTATTTAGCGTAATTAAATTATTAATGTAAGACTTCCAATAGCTATGAAATATTTATATTAAAAGTTATTATATCACATCAGAAAAATATTCTTTGTTCTTTGCTTTTTTTCTTTATTAATATAAATATACTTCTTCCTTCGGAACTTACACTAATGACAGATTGATGAAATTGGAGAAATATTGCGCGGTAGCTAAGGGTAGGGGCGAGTCGCTGTCCAGTGAATAAATTAGGTAAGCAATGGTGGAAAATACTTAAGAATTCGTTAAGGCAACTAAATGCATTGAGGTGGTGTACTGTTGATAAAAACAGCTAGTGAATCTGATCTGAAGAAAATACAAGAATGTGGGCTGTTTGAAGAGGAAGGCCGTAGAATCGAGTTTCACGAGAGACAGAGCCCCGTATACTGGTGAATGACATCCCAGAGAACGTTATTGAGACTACATTCAATAGTGATTTATGTAATAAAAATCTACAAGGGATAGTAGACGGAAATAAGTTCGAAAGAGTATCCCAAGGCCATTGGTAGAATTGGAAGAAATGCTTATGAATAAAAAAGTATAACGGCACTTCTGTTCGACGATAAAAGCGCCTTCAATAATATCTGGAGGCTAATGAACCTTTAAGTACTGAAAAACTAAAATTGCTTAAAAAATATATAAACTTATACAGTGGTTACCGTTTTATGTTAAAAATAAAAAAATGTGAAGCCTGCATACTTAAAATCACATTTCGAAAAGTTAGAAAGTATATTACAAATTAAAATCCTATATTCTGCGTTGGTCGGTATGCATGGCTTTAATTCTGAGAGCTGTCAGCAATAAGACCGTAGTAGTAGTAGTAGAGATGCTTCAGGGCAAGCGAAGAAGACATACTGATTGTGGCACTGTCTTTAATGAAGGCCGTGTCACTATACCTGAGCGTAACACAACTCTTAGAGTAGGTAAATAGAACTGCTACTTGCGAATGAGCCTACAAGCATCGGATAGTTGACTCTAAACAATATTTTGTGTTAAAGAGAGTAGCTCAAAAGGAACGATGCAAAAGCCATAAAGACAATGCCAAAGTGTAAAAAAGGAATAAAATAATGTATTTTTACGTACGCATATATGCCATCAGAATTAAATTGTTATATTTTATTACCATATTCTTTTACAATATGCTATTCGAGAGGCAACAACTATCATGTACTTGTAGTGTAAAAAAACATGTTACCAATCACTATCAAATTCTAGTGTTAATTATCATTTAGGAAGCAATTATAGATAAAAGTAAAATGCCGCATCTATTTTATCTCGACCTAATTTTTCATCATCGTGAAAAACTTTGTAAAATAGTATAACATTATTGTACACAATTAACCTTACTTTTAGCGCTACTATAAAAATTTTACAAGCTTTAAAATTATTTATTATATTTAATATGCTTGTTACTATGCTATTTAGTAGTTAGTTCTATATTTGCTTTCAAGAGTAAATTTTTTACTCTTGAGTAAAAAATTTTTTAATTGTATTTTCATTCTTATTATACTTCTAAATGAAGATTTTCCTTATAATAAAATTTTTGTTATTAAAATTTCTTTATTGCTCCATAAAAAACTCAAATATATTTACAATTTAATATAAAGGGTTATAAAATTTTAAGACTTCGATTTTTCTTTCATTAATTTTCAATATAAACTGAAGTACCTTCTTTAAAAAATTTCTTAAACATACAGTGTTCAGGACGATATTTATTAACTTTTTCCAATCATCGTTTAAAATTAATTATAATTATATATTTATTAATATAATTTTATTACATTACATATTCTATACAAATTACTACATAAGGCAATGTTAATGTTTTTTATTGTAGATTGACAGACAAAAAGTGATTAAAGCTGAAAAATTATTTCAGTAAATGCATTAATCAAATTTAATAGTCATAGAAATTAATACATCAAAATTTTTAACGTTGATTTACGAGTTCATTTTTGTAATAGCAACTTTGCATAATAATTTTGTAATTAATATTTGCCTATCGTAAAGAAATATATAAAAAAAATTGTGTTAAAAATATCAACTGCAGATTGAGAGTACAGGCAAAATAAAAAGGACTTCAATAACGAGTAAAAAAAAAGTCAAATATAAAATATGCCCGAATGATAAGCAGCACTAATTTTAATGGCTATGGATTCGTACACAAATCGGAAGCAAAAAAAAAAGTTAAAATAAAAAAAAATTATTCAATACTTATCCTCTGAGAATGCATCAGCAGTACCTATGGCGATATTTAATGTTTAAAAATAGCCGGTTTTTCGGTAACGAAGCTGCCGACCTCTGTAGTCTTATTGCAAGGCTTCGGCGACTATTCTAGCGCTTCGCTGTTACCGTCAAAGAATTTATGACTCTCGGAGAACTGCTCTACCCCATAGCCTGGTGATTGAGATGGGCGTATCTAATGGCTCGGTTGTCTGCACGCGCGCAGGATCTATGTGTCCATCATGCTCCAGGATAAAACAAAAGCCGAGCTTCGAGGGGAGGGACAGTCGTGCGGGAAACAAGGTACAGGATGATAAAAAAAGCAAATCGGAGGACGAGATGGGATGCATGGAAAGCACTTACACTCGGACGCCCGATAAATAGCGAGAAGCTAACCAGGCAGGAGAGCTAGTAATATTGTAGGTCGAAGGAGAAGAAAGATGCGGTAAAAATAAAGAATGTTAGAGAGAGAGAGAGAGAGAGAGAGAGAGAGAGAGAGAGAGAGAGTGAAACGTATGGCTCTGGGCGATTAAAAAAGGTGGAAAGAACTTTGATTTAGTTCGAGGTTCATCCCCGTGGTCTCTACAAGCGTTAAAGTTTGTGTATATAGATACGGACATATATATATATATATATATAGATATATTTTTATGTGCGTATACGTAGATATGTATATATGTATATATACATAGTATTGTATATAGATTACTGTGTGTATGTCGCACTTCAAACGAAAGTCGCTGGACCACTTCGTTCTTTCCTTTATTATTTTAGCTAACAAGAATCCTCTGTATTCCTATACGCTCAATATTCCCAACCCTCTGTTTTTCGGGTGCCCAGCCTTTATTTCAACTTTTCAGTTGGTCTTTTTGCAATCGTCATCAAGGAGCGCGCACATAAAAAAGCAGAGGAACGATGTAAAAGAAATAAATGCATAAACGGTTGACGCGTGGGATTACATGTGGCACGTCGCTTGCAAGTCGTGGCGATAAATTTCGCGTATGCCCGAGCTCTGTTTAGACCGGCTTCGCTGCTTTTTCCTACGCCGGCACTACCTAGTCCGTACTGATTTTAATGTATTATATTGGCACACGTTCAATAGAATCCGCCCCTCTCCCAACATTGAACTCCATATAGA
This sequence comes from Kradibia gibbosae, assembly GCA_018907135.1. Lineage (NCBI taxonomy): Eukaryota > Metazoa > Arthropoda > Insecta > Hymenoptera > Agaonidae > Kradibia > Kradibia gibbosae. The sequence continues at coordinate 28,634,353 of JACCHX010000001.1, read as the reverse complement.
GTTGGTGGAATTGCAGTCTAGAATTCGAGTCTCTCGGTCTTCTAAAAAATGAATCTCCTGCCAGAAAAATTAGCACGCACCTTGGGCTTTACGAATTATTTGCATTGTATTTTTTTCACACGCCCATCTCACTCCTCCCTTTCTATTTCTATTAAATATTTTATGCCATCCATATGCCTGCTAACCCAGGAAAATTGCCAAGCATTTTTTAAGTGGCTCGTTGCAAATACATTTTAAAAATTAACTTTTATATGTATACTTAAAGTCTACGTAATTCTTTGTTATATAACATTCGAATATTTATAAAGCTTTTAATTTTTACAGAGTTTGAGTAATGTCGTACATTTTTCAAACTATACTAAATATTTTGTATTCCCTTAAAAATTTATGCTCTCACGAATCCTACCAATTTTTAAATTCTTTCTAGGACAAAATCATGTAATTTAGAACTGACTTAAAATGTTATTTGACAACTTTTGAATAATTAAAATAATTATAAAAAAACAAAAATTTTCTCGACAACTGTTATTTTAAAACATTATATCATATAAAGCTACTTAATGAACAATAAAAAATCATTTATAAAAATACTTGCACTATTATTATTTATTTGTAATAATTTAATATTTATTTACATAATTTTAATTAAATACGTATGGTAACGCTCATAAAGTAAAATAGGAAATTGTAATTAAAATTGTTGTAATTACTTTTAGTAGATATCAAGAATTAGCCGTACAAATTTATTTTTCACGTTATTACTAATTAGCAGTAAAATATATAATATAGGAAATAACTAGTCTGATCAAGAAAGTATTTGCAATCTTAAAACATTGAAAATTTTTTTTTTTTATAAGACCCTAAGTTTATAATATATATATTTTATTTATATATTTATACATATAAATGTATAAATATATAAATATATTTATGTAACATATATATGTGTGCCCTTAATTATTTAAATTGTAGAATATCCATAATCTTATATTTTTTAATACATAATAAATTAAAGTTTAACATTTTAATCAACACTTCCTTTTTTATTATAATTTATTAATATTGCACTTAATAAAAAAAGTTATTTTAAATTAATTTACGTTTTCCCATTAATATATATTTTAATGTATGCATAATAAAAGAATGAAAACGTTTACTTTTTTTATCATTAGAGAAAAGCCATTTATCATCTTTGTATAATTTTTATATATATTATAAAAAGCATACGAAAATTAATTTTTTTTATATAAATTAATAAGAGTTTTTCGCATATTTATATGATACATAGAAGAGTTAAATATTGATTATTCTAATATTACACAAAATTTACATTGATGTGTTAATAAATGAATAATAAAATTAAAAATACTAAGTATTTTTCAATATACAAGTTTAACCCTTACCATTTACACCTCTACTTTTTTTAACTCTAAAACGTATTTGTATTGAACTGGTAGAAAATAAAAGAAAAAAATAATACTCTAAATCACAAACATTTTCCTCCAGCTCTGGCTATAACGTAATATACATATATATAGAAACTATTTTTATTTTTTTTTATATGAAACATTCGTTCAAAACTATTTCTTTTAACATATATCAAACCTGTATTATTTTTTTCTTCCATTTTCAATATATACACTTTATTAAATTAAATACACCTATAGACTTATACACAAACGTAAAGGCTTGTGGCTTAAACATACGCGCAAGGCAAGTTCAAATAAGAAGTAACGATGTTGGAAATAGCGGTATTGATATTTCATTTTAATATTACAATTACCTATATTTAACCTCACTATATCGCCTATTAATCTAAAAAGCACTTTTCATATGAAATTAATAATATATTTATGAAAAAAGATGTTTGATCAAGTTGAAGCTTGATCTCAATTAATGTATTTTATCTTGTATTTTATAATATTCTAATCCCATAGAAAAATGATTGATTATATTGTTTTTCATTTAATGTTTGAAAAATGAAGTGAGTCTTCGATTCGGATATGCTCGGGGTTATTACGTAGAATGGTCCTACGCATGGGCGGGAGCTTTACTGCTTAGAAAATTAACTGGTCGAAGGGGCCAGTCAAACAGCGTCGCCTCTGGGGTCAAGCGGTTGATCGATAGGGTTTTCAGTCTCGAAACTGTAATTCGTGAAGGGAGAAAGGGGGGACAAGAAGCCGGAATGACGATCCCGTTGATAGGATGTGAAATACCAGGTCGGAGACAAGGCACAATTTTGTTCTCCGGAGATCCGAGGGATCTCTGCCAAAATTTTACTTAGCTCCCGGAGCACGTGTGTTCCCGCCCCCGGATAGCTGGGCCTGGGCTTCGAGGAGCGCGATCCAGACTTAAGCATTGCGTTATGTTTCCATGCGAACCAAGTGCCTTAAACTCTTGAGAATGAATAGATGGAAAATACTTGCGAATACCGGGCGGCATTACGTTGCGAAATCTATGCAATTCATTGGTAAATGCATGAGACATTCGCTTAAAAGCCTATGGTACGAAAGCACTTTATACGCGTTAAATAAGTTCACCGTGCATCTGCAAATCAATCGATATGTCCTTGCGTATTTATTGTAAAACAGGCGTGCGGGATTTTTTCAACCTTTTAAGGAAAAGCGTTTTTTTTGCAATTCGGCTTTAGAGTTACTAAAGATGAATTATTTTTATTCATTACTTATCATTACTTTTTCAGGCTTTAATTGTTTAATTTAAAGCCTTAAGCTCCTGCTTCCTGTATTCACCCCTTTGCTTCCCCTACGGTCGACTTAAATGACTCCAACAGCCTTAATTAACAAAATAGCGACCTATGTATAAATTATCTTCAAATTGTCTTCGTGTCTACTCAAACTAATAAAAAAAACCGACAAAAAAATAGTTGAAAAGCATTACGTTTAAAATTGCATGTGCGACGATGTGCAAACTGTAAACATCAAAAATATACAAATCCCTACACACAGTTCTTATACAGAATCATAATCGTAACCTAACTGAATTGAATAATTGTAGGGGATGGCAAGTTTGAATGAAGGAAGAAAGCAAGGGAAAGTCTCGTAAGATTCACCGAATTTATGACATTGATAATCTCGAATTTCCCAGGTTATAAATTGAGGAAACAATGGTGACCACATTCAAAAACTTATGAGATAATTTAAGGCCATGGGCATCAATGAAATTTATATTTTCACAAAAATTGGACCGAACTCAAAGAGAAAAGACTAAACTTCTATTAAATTACGTATTCTTGCTTATAATACTTAAAATTAATCGCGTAAAAACTCAGTTAATTCTTATATAACTCTTTGTATTCATTTGGTGATCTATTTTTTTGTCTGAAAGGTTTTTATCGAAGTAGATGTTCGTCTAATCCCTCAGACATATGCATTTGACCTCGTATGCTTTTGCGTAAAATTAATAATGAGTTATACTAGAACGTATGTTATGCCAAATATATATTTTTCGAAATAAAAGCTTTTTCCTAACTTTTAATAATGATTTTTATAATAGATAGATTATCAAAAAATTCAATTAAATTATTTTTACGGATTAATATTTTTTTTATTAAATAATACTTTTCATTAATATTAGTAAAGTATATAAAAGTTTTTTAATATATTTTAAAGCATAATTATGATTCTCATTATAAATAAGTTATACACAATGTTACAAGAAAAATTAGTTAGTTTTTCACAGCGCATTGATAGTAAAAATTCCTTTCACACTTTATTCTAAACAATTGCGTTTCTTTTAAAATACATACTTACGGCCTAGCTAAGAGGCTTATTTAACATTATAATTAGTGTTAAACGCAATAAAATGAGTCATGCAACCGTTAAGCACCGCGTTAATATCATAATAAGACAAATGATAAAAACAATATCCGCAATGATTCAGAAAAGAGATATGTCCCTTCGCAAATCAAGTAGCAAAAAGGCGTACATTTGCGACATTTTAAAAACATTGACAGCAAGTAAAACGTCGTAAGAACTGACTAGACTGCATATTTTCAATTGCCGTCTTAATGCAAGAAAAATCTCATACTGACATGATAATAACAATAAACTCGCCCACGAGTCAAAGACCTTGTATTTAAAGAAAATAATCGCGTATCATCATAACCATAGTAATAATATCAATATTATGCAGCTGCAATACTACACTTCTGAAATTTGTCAGACAAATGTCTAATTAGATGTGATTTTTCTTAGCTTTGACAAATCATCACACACTTTTTTATTCATATGCAGAAAATGATAAAAACATTTAAAGAGGAGACCCTAAGAAATAATATGAAAAGGTGGAAAATTCAGCTGGATTCAAGATTCAATCAAACAGTATATCTGCACTTCAGTTTTCACTTTTCATACTGCTAAAATATATTATACTACAACTATTACTCTCTACTTCAGTTTTTCTACTCTTGTCTTCAGTTTTTACTTTAGTTTTTTTAGTAAACTATCAGTTTTAGACTTCAGTACTCAAGCATTATTCAGTATCCTGATAGATATTAGAGATAGTTTAAGAGAGTTTAAACGACTTTACTTGGTCCTGATACTTGTCTAATCTGTTAAACAAGCACAACCCAAGGGTAATGATTGTACTTTTATAATAGTAAGCGCAAACCACCTCGTCTCGAACATAAATTATCAGCGCATAATATATTATATAATATATCGATCGTATATAAAAAAAATAAAATTCTAATTCACCTCTTTTTTTATAAATTTATACATTAATGTAACTCTTTGCATTAAACCTTTGTACTCTATTTATCTTATTAATAAACAATTAATTTCTTATTTCCCTTCATTTCCCTCTTTTTCTTTTGTTAATTACATTTTCGCAAAATAGTTTCCATCTTCTTCCCCTGCCAGAGCTCTTAAGTAGGCAGGCACAAAACGTAGAAAACCGCGCCCAGCAATTTGAGCTATAAGTAAAATCAGCTTCGTATGTAACAACACTAATTAATTTGTGTATTAGATTCGGTTTTATATCTGCATTCGCAGTTTTTTTTAATTTTTAGTTCAATTAAAACAAGTTTGCAAACGTTACTTAATAAATATTAACGTATATACGATATACTGATAAACTTTTATTAAACTTGAAAAGTTAATTAAAAGTTAAATTTAAATGTCTTTTCAGTGAGTAAAATAATTTTTTATTTTTAGTAAAAAACATTCATTACAAATTATCAACTGATTTTTACTCTCTTGCTGTATCGCGCGTTTAAATTTACACAACTACACCTCAAAACCAAGATTACGTGTGCCTCTCCGTATAAGCTTTAAAGATGGGTTGAGTCGTCTAGAATTACATGCCCTGAGACGCTTTATAAAAGTTTCTTTCACGTAGTTTAAAAATGATTGCGCTGACTTCACTCTTCTTTTTTTATTTATCTGAAACCTTAAGTAAATCTCGGCTAGATGTATTAAATTCGATAAAAAAAAAATTATTAAAAAAGTGTCAAACGTCATTTCTTCATGTTTTTCAACTTTGCGCACTTTTTAATTAAACAAAGAAATTATTTTAATTTATCAAAACAATTACTTGAATATTTTACAGTTTCAAGTAATAGAAAGCATATTTTGTAAAATATATAAGTTAACTTATATTTACAAGGACTGAAAATGATCTACATAAGAGGTAAACGAAGATGATGCATTTTTTCTTGAACACATTTTTTTTCGGTAGCAATTATATATATTTTCTACTATAGTTTCTATTTTTTGGATAACTTATTATTAATATTATAAAATAATACATAATAATTTAAAAGATAAAAAAAGTACATGTATTCAATTATATGTATTGCTACTCTCATAAATCGAAACATAAATTATGTGAACTCAAGCGAGTTTTATATTTAAATCATTTTAAAACCACCAGTAAAATATTAATTTGCAAATTCCGTTTTATTCTTTAAAGTCATTGATGATTTTTTCAAATAATAATTTTCATAAATTTTGGACAAAAACAATTTTTTCATACAATATTTATTAAAATCAAATTTAATAAATGGATGCAAATTGTCAATATTATTCAATATTAATTATATTCTACCTCATATTTATAAAAATGAACCAATGTCCATGTAAATATAATAGAAACTAAACATCAATTCAACGATATTTTATATTATAGATTTTAAGATCACTGTCTGTGTAAATATATTTATATAAGTGGTATTTATTGTACATGAATGTGAAAGTCTTAATTCTAAAATAAATTTATCATAATGTTTTAATCGAATATTTAAAGCTTCTTTCAAGTTAAAACTATATAAAAGTTCATTTACGATTTTATAAAACTAAAGTGTGAGGAATCGAAATAAATAACTTATACTTTAATTAATTTAACTGATTTAACATTTTCATAATTATTATAGAACTCTCGTTTACTAAAACTGACATGGTTTAACCCAAACTAATTAAAATACGAGCACGCATTACGGCTAAAAAGTACTTTGTAGGCTTTGGAATCTATGTCTTTTTTTTAATCCATTTAAGTATCTTTCACTTCGAAATTAAGAATAATTGATTCATTGAAAATCTTTAAGTAAAATAAATCCTTATAGTTCTGCAATAATATACATAAGCACAGAGGCTGATTTCATTAACTGATATTAACGCGAATGTAACCTGACAAAAGCTCCTTAGCATGAAGAAGGGGGAATCGTAATCGTTAGTTTTTCATAAACTCAAGTTTATTAAATCATTTATTCGCATTATCGCGTATCGTTTTGTATCATGTATCGTTTTATGCATTAGATGTATAAACAGCGTTATTTGATTGTAAACTTCGCCAACATAAATTATTATTCAAAATAGAACTTAAAAAAATTTTTAAACAAGAGAATCTATGAGTAAAATTAAAAACAAGTACAAACTAAACAGTATAAACATCGATGAATGTTAAATCCTATAAATAGTTAATATACAGAGTCAATCCAATTTACTTAATTATTTTATATTCTGATAAATTAATAACCAATTTATTTTTATTATTTGAAACACTACTGTAGTATATTAATTTTACATAAGAATATTTCTTTAATTAATGGATGTCTTTGTATTATGGCTTCTCATTCCTACTAATTATATTGTCTAGTAATAATTCGATTAATAATCAAGGCTTATACAATATCATATAAAATTAAAAACTTCCGTTAATTCAAGTTTTATATTAGGTTTTCATGATCTAAAAGGAAATAAATAATTATTTATACTAGTAATACAAAAGTGTAAAAAAAATTAAAATAATATTCAAAAAAATAAAAGTAAAGCATTTTATTGATTGAAAAAAAAAAATGTATTAAATGGTAGATCATACTAAGAAATTGTTCACTTTTAATAATGTGAATCATAGTGAAAGAATTTTTTTCTGTAGGTTCTCCCTGTGGGTGACTTTTTCTAAATGACAAATATTTTTTGATCTATTAATCGTAAGTGAACTGTATTAAGACAAAAAATAGATTTTAAAAACTACCTATATAATAAAAAATTTTCTTTTTAATAAATATTTTCTTGTTAATTTTATTACTTTCATTTTATTTATGATACTTATTTTAATTATTTAGTTTTCTAATTAAATTAATTATGCAATTTTTCCTTTTTAGTATCAATTTACATAAGTTAAATAAATATTAAATAAACTAAATAATTGAGTTAATTGCCGTATTTTCATTAATTCTATCACATTAAAAGCTAATATCTACACAAATAATTAATTGAAATATTAAATTCAAAAATATTTTAAAAATATATTTTTATAATTAAGTAATTATTCACAATAATTATTAATTTTATGATTTAATTTCAATTATTTTATTCAAGGTAATACTAAATTATAGTAGTTTAAAAATTAGTAATTTTTTTTAATTATATAAAAATAAAAAAATGTTGTAAAAATTTTTTTTTTGAATAAAATAGAATAAACAACAGAACATGATATAAGTAGCAAAATATAACGTAAATGCATAATTATGAAATAATTGAAATTCCTAATTGTTAGAATAGATAAGAATGTATTTATGCTATCCATTGATAGAAAAAATGCTTAATTCATTAATTACAGTATTGTTTGAATAGCTGTAAAGTACAAATCCAAGAACATAGGACAATATTTCAATCTTCTTTACGGCACAATGAATGAGTATAATGTAAAAAAAATTGGAGTTAGTTGTACTCCAAGCTACTGATGTTAACTGATGAATACAATAAGCGTAGGTAAAGAAAGCATGAATGAGCAAAAATCCGGAGTGCAAGAAATAAGGAGTTTACTTTACGGGCTAGGGTCGAAGTATAAAGCTCAAGACTGCTAAAGGTCGGTGATAGATACCACGAGGAAAAGGTTATGCGCCAACGAGCTCGTAATATCCGGGCAAAACGAGCCGGATGAAAGGGGTTCGAGGTGTCTAGTAGAGGAACATCGAACTCACAGCTCTAGGAGGGGAGACGAAAATCGCCGGGACTCGCACTCACCGTTTACGAGCCATTTCTTTACGATTTCGTTAAGCGAGCGGCATTTAAGCATCGCTTGCGTGTAATGAAACATTTTACATCCTCGCGTTAACCGCGACATTGCGAAGTGGTTACAAGTGCACGTATAAGTATATATATATATATATATATACATGTATATATTTAATATATTTTTTTTTTATTTTTTTATTTATACTGCGTCGCGAGAACGGTATAACATTGCAAGTCACGCAAGTCAAGACAAAGAAAAATTTACCGATCGGTGATGATGAGAACCGTCAAAATGATACCCAAATGATATAGTGGTCTTACGAAAATCATTAAATTTTTAAATGAAAGAAAAGTTAATCCTTACTCGACGATGTATAAAGTATTAGTTTCAATGCTGAATGCGATTCTCTAAAAGTCATCGTCGGATTTTAGAACCTCCAGGCTTTTAAGTATTATTTCAATTGTCTTCTTTTTATGAGTATGAACAGATAAATAATTCCCTGATCCTAATCTCTTGAAAAAACATATTGAGATTAAACCCGTACTCTTTCAAGAGATAATACTTGACATTATAAAATATTTTAGTTTCACAAGAGAAATCTTTTGCAGACAAAATTTTATATTTGAATAAATACGAGCCAAGAATATCACAGTAAGTTTAAGAAAACGCGTATTTTAAATAAATTAAATTTAAATTTAAAATTTATATTACCGTTTTTTTTTTTAAACGTCAAATCAATTATTTGGAAACTTAACTTCAAATGCTGAATATAACCTTAACTATACGATTCACTTCATAACGTACAGATGAACTTATAATTACTTGAAATTTATAAATACATTTACATATACCTATATATATATATATATATATATTTGTGTATGTGTGTGTGTGTGTGTGTGTGTAAGTGGACACATTACTGTTATACGATTACCTTAGAATCATAAGCATTTTAAATATTACTCATTTTTGTTGCAAATTCATATACAATTCATAATGTTTATTTAATTATATTTGATAACTTTTGAGTTATAAGTAATATAAATACACTGTTATTTAATTACTCTAAAGTATAAATAAATATTGTAAATAATATACTTCACTTACTACTCTCACTTACTAACTTTTAATATATATGCTACATAATAATTCAAATACATTACAAACAAGTTTGCAGAAGAAATTTGTGTGAAAATATTTATAGTTTTTACAGTTATCTATTGTAAAAAAAATTAAATTTTTCTAATTTTACTGTATAAATTCAAAGTTCTATTAAAGTTTCAACCATATAAAAACATTTAAATATAAAATTATAAATATTTTAGTTTCTTTAAATATTTTATATTCTAATAATCTACTTTTTAAATTCTATTGAATGTATTCAGTTTTAAAATATCTAAAATCGATAATTTACTATTTTCGGTATACGTAGTATATATAGTACACATGAAAATTTATTAAAAATTCGAAGTTGGTGATATGAAAGATTCAAACCAAACGAAACGCAAAAGTGAAACATAATTACAGTATAAGCTTATTATATTAGAATGTCACAAATAGTAAAATCTGTAAAAAAATCTTTTAATTCAATTTCCCTTTATAATTTTGTATATTATTTTTTAAAAATAAATTTAAAAAAAAAAAGAGTAAAATGCTATAATATTGCATAATTCTTATCAATTCGAATTTATAAGAAATAATAACCCTAAGAAATTTTAAATTAAAAACTATTTTTACAATATAAGTAACAAAATTATTTGTGTATTGTGGAATTTAAAACTGTGAATTCAGTGTTATCTAATTATTACTTTTTTAAAGTAATTGTTGATTGTCATTTGAATATAATTTAATTATAGCTTTACAATTACTGAATCGAATACTTAAAAAAATTATTGTAACAGAATATTTATGAAAAATTTACAGATTTTTTACGAATTATTTATATATGAACTTTTTTTGATTTTGTTAAAATTATAGCTCTATATGAATATGCATGGATCTACGACGATAAAGTTTAATAAACTAATCCAATACGACATTTAAAAAAAAGTATCAAGTTAATAATTGAGAAAAATGTAATAAAATTTTTATTAGTAAATCTTACATTCTGCCTTTATTGTATTAATGAACTGGGCTGAATATTTAAAAATTTGATACATTGACTACACCTTGAGGTCTTTTTTTTCAATTTCTATTTTATGCAAAATTTAATATCTTCTTTGTGAATTACTTAATGTGGGGAGCAGGTAACTTAGCTTTTTATATCAAATTATCTCATATTAACACCTTTTCCAAAACTCTAAAGAATGGGGGACTCCTAAATAAGCATTTCCTTCATAAAGACTTTGTAATACTATATAATGAATCTCGGCGTGATGTGGACAGGTAAGTAGTAAATTTAAGAAACAAATACACGTGAACGTTTATTTCATATTCGAATTCGAAAAGAATTATTTTTTACTGCTACTAAAGACGCAACATCCTGCGAAATTGTAGGATACATTTACTACATCGAGTTGTTGCTTTATATAAAATGAACTTTTTACTACAAATCTGGGAATGCCATTAAACAGGCCTATAATTTGTATATTTAAATTTTATCTTATACAAATAAATGATGTTAAATTACGAAAGATAATGCTTACACATACTTTTTTTAATTAAATTAAAATATTAAATGAAGATTTGAATAAAATATTCTCCATTCACTTGAACTGCACAACTATCACATACGAATTCATTTTTGATAATTTAATATACTTTGAAAGAAGATTGGACAATGACAGTAAATAATGATAAATAATATCTAAAAAAAAGTAAAGAAGACAAATGCGCATTAAATGATTTTGAACTAATCTGTTAGTACACGCACAAAAAAATATGTAATGAATTTAAAAATGTTTTGAACTACAATAAACACAGAGTATAAAATATATAAAACGTAGAAATATATAAAATTTTGTAATTCAATTATTTATGACAATAAATAAAAAAAAATTATTTTTTTTTTCAAATATTTTCCAAACATCTTATATACTGATTTTAATTAAGCCATATATTTTTTGTGTTACTCTTTTTATTTAAAAAAACACTAAAGCTTTTTTATAAAAAAAAGCTTTTTTCATATTTATTTACACTTATTTTACAAATTTTCATTTTTTCAACTTTTATTAAATACGTAAAATTGATAAAAAAAAATCATTTTGTGCATTTTTTCATTTAACTATATATAACATGGTAATATAATATGCTTAATGTTTTAAAACATTTTGGCAGCTTTTAGAGAAAAAAAATTTAAAACCTATTTTTTAGGTTTCGAATTCCGTTTGAATAATATTTAAATTATACGAGTTTCAGGAAAAATTTATTAGCAGCAATTTAGTAAAGACAATGAATATTATATATTTTTTCTTTATAAAGACAAAAATTAAAAAAAAAAAATAATACAATAATTTTAAAATAAAAATAAATACCAATTAAAATTATTAAAAAAAGGATATATAATGAGTATTATTTCATTAAAAATTTTCATTTTTATAAAATATAACGTAAATAAGAAGTATTTATTTATTTAAAAATATATTAAATTTTTTTAGTAAGTAATAGTATTATATTTTAACATATTATAAATTTAAATATACTATGTTACAATAAATTACAATATCTATCACACAATAATTATGTTAAAAATTTATATTAAATATTATTATGCCCACATAATCTAACATTAATTATATTTATAATGATCATTATTAGAATATTTAGATTAAGTTTTTTAATTAAAAGTATCAATTGAACACATTAAATTAACATATTTTTATTGATCTATTATAATCACTATGACTGAATTTATCATGACATCATCACAAAAAATTTTAAGTATCTAAGTATTCTCTATGTATATAAATAAAAAATCGGATTCGAGTAAATACATGTTTATCAGTTTAACAGTTTATAAATGCACATCAATAAAATATCAATTGAAATCATTTTACTTATAAATTTTAAATGACGAAAAAATCAATGAGACTATTATAAAATTAAATAAGCAATTTATAAATTCTCCATATAGTGATAGTTTTATGGCGTCTTCTAACTTTTATTTTTATAACGAAGCAGAATTTTTTAAAGAAAATGATATAGAAGTCAATTCGTAAGCGACAATAGCAAATAGTCCAATGGGTCAAAAGTAAAAAATAAAATAAAGAACGAGTATACGAGGAGCGAAAAAGTAATAGAGGCAATGTAAGTCAGAGTGCGGAAAAATAGTAAACTCAGAAGTAAAAAAGCAAGTCCAGAAAATATAAGAAATATAAGTAGAAGTTGAAGAAAAGAAGAACGATATGCTTGCCAGAGTAAAGTATTCCAGCTTTTCAAGACTCTTCTTCATTAGCCCTTTTTGGTGGCACTGTAAGCCTCCGGGGTTTCCTTGAGGAATATGAGGGCTTCCTAAAGTAATTCCGATATTTAGCTTGGTATCGTCGTTAGCTTCGATGGTTTCACGCCGAAGGTATAACGAACGAAAGAACTATAAGCGATCCATGGTTTATGCATTATACACATAAAATTGCTCACTTATTATAATTGAAGAGTGCGTGTATGTATTATAATTTGTATTCAAGTTAACCAAACACCTGATTTTTAATCATTTTGCCATATACTTCAGTTTTTAATAAAGAACTTCCAAAGAAAAAGGTGTAAAGAAAAATTATTCTTTCTAATTTTTCTTTTTTTACTTCTCTATCCTACCTACTTTTCTTGATTTCTTTGTTTAATTTTTCCTTTCTTCCTTTATTCCATGTCTATTTTTCTCAGAACATCGCTATCGACTTGTAACTAAATAATCACTAACAAGGGAAAAGGATAAATAAAAAAGAAAATGTCTCAAATGTATACAACATAAAATGAAACGTGCAGTTTGAAAAAATTTTATAAGATTATTCTTGTCTTTTAGAGCACTAAGGGCCTTTTCTCTTTTTTATCTTCCCATTACTCCGTATTCGTATAACTACTTCGTAACATGTATTACAAACTAAAAATTAATGTTTATGTTCATAATGAGAAAAATTTTATTTTGATAATTATCAAAAAAATGCATTATCAAACAAATTATTAATGCAAAATTAGTTTAAATTTATTATAAATTCTAAATGAATGACAGAAAAGCCATTATTTTTATTTATTTTATTAAAAACAATTTAAGACTTATGTGTGTTTGTGTGTGTGTGTCTGCATATTTTAATAAATATATACTGCATATTTTAATAAATATATACTGCATATAAAGAATTGATTTTACGTAAACAAATACATGCTTATTATTATTAACGATTAATAAATAACATGTGTCAAAAATTTTATTTTGTTTGTAAAATAGACCTGGCTTTCAACCCATGCAAGGCAATTAAAATCTAAAAATACAAAAGTAAAATCTTTTTTTTTAACCTAAAATATTTAACTGAATCTAATAAAGCTAAATTGATATAATCTCATATAATAGTAGCCAAAGTAGTTTCAGAATTTAAAATAAGAAATAAATCGAATTTATTTAAATATAAACTTTAAATATTTACCTCAAAAATTTTTAAAAAATTTGTTTATTTCTAATATAGTAATAAACTTTAGATGATTTATTATTAGAAAAATCTATAATGTATTATTGTATTAAAAAATATTAATAATTTTTTAATCATTGCACAAAATTTATCAAGTTCATTTTAGCCTAAAAATACATTGAAATTAAATGTTACTTAACAAAATATAAGTATTACAAAAATAAAACATCAATTATATTTGACATAGATAAACAAAAAAAAGTTTAGCTTATCGGACTATTTAATAAGATAATTCTCTCCTTGTAATACGGGTTTTTTCTTTCCGACAGATTTGACAGAAAAAGGATTCGAAGTAAAAAAAGGAATAGGAAAAATTATTTTTAGCCTTAATTTGAAGTATTTAATTGCGATTATGTATCGTATAAGAGGCAACACATTTTAAATTTTTTAATACAAGTAATATATTGAAAAAAACAAGGTATATTATGGGTAAAAAATTTAAATAATTTTAGACATCTATGATTACTAATTTATAGAAAGCATTAATAACATTAAAACAAAAAAATAGAAAATAGGATATATTGTAAAATAAACAAATGAATTTTTGTGTCGTATTTGTTTGCAATTTCTAATAAATGTTTTAAATATTAATAAATTTTACTTTCGTATTTTTTAATTGAATTTTCGTAAAATTTGTTTTAAAAAATATTGACGATGTAATTTTAACTTTAAATTTATTATTTGAATTTATTCAGATTTTAGTCAAGCGTATGAGATAAAATTTTTATCTTTTCCAAAAAAAAGGAAAAAAAATTCTTTAATTTACTAACAATGTCACGAAAAAAGTATGTATATTTTAATTATTTTAATTTAATTAAATATAAACTGTTATAAATAAATTAATTAAATTTCTTTTACAAAAATTATATAATTACTCCTTTGCATTGTTCACTATGCAGCCGTAGTAATTTATAATTAAATGTATCTTAAATTTAATCCATAAGAACGCATTTTTAATTAGACAAATACTTATGTTTTTTCATCATATTGCATTCATTAGATTTGGTCTTAAGAAGTATATGCTTTAAATAAAAGAAAATTGTATCATTCATAGGAAGCTCTCAGTGAATTATCAGAATTACGATTTTGTGATAAAAATTTTATTTATAATATGAAAATTTCTAGGTGTTTAAATTCTTGTAGTAGAAATAAATCTATAAAATTTACAGCATAAGAAGATAAATTAATCTTTCTTTGTCATTAAGGCTCCATACTGTATAAAACATATTAGCATGGCTTTGGTACAACTTGACAAAATGGAGATTACTTATCAAATAACACGACAGTACCCTATCTTCGAAGTACTGACTATAATTTGTGAATAAGCATAATATACGAATATATGTATACACTAATATAAATTGTTGTCTATAATATTACTTAAGCAACTAATTATGGCAATTTACATTTTATTTTTTATGGTTAAATTTAATTAAACAACCTCGTGAAACATAGTAAAAAGATTTAATATAATAATATCTATTCCAAGCAATTTCCGAACATTTTTAATCCAATATTATTATAAAGTCAAATTCTAAATATTTCAATAAATCTCATTTTTACTTTATCTTTTAAATCGATTACAAACGTGTATAAGCCTATAAATATGTATGATTTCGTCATTTTATGAGCTATGTTTATATAAATTTTCTTAGAATTCATTTTTGATACGTAATAAAAATCTTATTTATTCTTAAAGTATTTATAATATCACTGCCTTTTTAATTAACGCAATTTACTATTAAGACTACTACTAAGATTTAATACAGTTATTTCTGTTAAAAATTATATGTACTTAATGAGCATTTCAATTTACCTACTGATATCTAAATAATTAAAATGAAACAATAAAAAAAATAGTAGTCCTTAATTTACAATGTTTAAATAATAATAATATTTTACTTGTAAAAATAATAATAATAATAAAATTTTAAATGATTTGTTAAGATCAATAATCAATATTAAAGGAAAACTTTCTCAAAAAAATATGGTAAATTATTTTCATGCATTCGATATCAATATAGTAATTAAATGCATTTTCAATGTTATAAGATACAAAAAATAATCTGATTATAACGCCTGATTAGAATAGTTTAGTATGTTATTAAAAGCAATCTTAACTATGTGTAGAATCAACATTTAACATCAAAAAATCAGAAAAAATGTCGGCATTAAAGTTTTTCCTTATATCGATGTAGCCGAAATGGTTAGAAAAACGCTCCGCTTCGAGCGGAATAGCCATTACAAATAGCTATTGCCACGCGTTCGAAGCAGGACTCAAATGATGAAAGATTGATGGAGAGAAATAGAGAGTGAGAGAGAGAGAGAGAGAGTGCGAAGAAAGTTAAAGTACGGAACGAGGGCGACAGAGTATTGGGTGAGAAGGAGGGGACGCGTACGTAGCATACGGATGAATTATCACAGACACAGTCGACTCGAGGATGAAAGTTCTCAATTCCCATTAGCCAAGGCAGTCAGCCGGAAACCAATATATTATGGTCGTCGAGGCCACTAGTAACAGGTGAAGAAGCGACTGGGTCAGGCCATTGACATCGACCTCGAGAGATTCAACCCGTTGGCTCATTCTTGCAGCCTCCCAGCTCGGGCTATTATATAGCTGGTCAACCTTTCCCGCATGCTTCCCCCTACCCAAGGGGACAATCATCCCAATCGTCAGTTTTATCGGAAAAAGCCTTCATTGTCCTCGGTGCGCATATTGATACTATAGGTAGATTGCAGCGATGGGAAATCAAATTTCTTGAGAAACTGAGACCGTGCTCGACTATTTAGGCGGGCGAGGAGCAGGACGGGAGACACATAGATTGGCTCAGAGGTGTTGTCGATGTTCCCTGAATGCGGGAAGAACCAAGAGGACGTGAGGGTCAATGATGCGAACCCTTACTCGATGAAAAGTCACTGAAGAAGCGAATAGAAGATGGTGACCGGAAAGAATAACTATATCAATGATAGGATCTTACGCTTACACATCCACGGTATGGTATTTGCAATCTCGTGGGGGACCCTTACCATATGATACCGAGGGACGAGGGTTTGGAGATGCGGCGTGCGTATGGTTTGGTTAAGCTAAAATCGATTTATATGAAGCGCAGACACTCGAAGTCTCCCGTAAAATAGCCCTAACGGCGATATTGAAATCAGCGAGCGAAAACCTACAGCTGCGTATTTCGGTAGCATTTCATACGAATGGAGGTGCACATACGTAAAGTGGAAAAAGGGCGCGAAGAAACTCCCTTGAATGAAACGATAATAGCGCGAAAAGTAAACGAATTGGAACGCAAGTCCTTCAACTTGCCAGAAAATTTAATTTTCCCGTCTCCATGTACATAATACGATACACCGACGGACTCATGCGTGTAAATAATAGCATGGCCAGATACAATGTAAGCTTGCACGCTTATTACGGGATACAAAAGTAGCGAGACTCTGGATTTAAGGACGAGTGCCCACTTACCAATGGACACCTGTACGAAGACACAAAGCAAAAACATTCTAGTCTCTAAGCAAGATTTAAATACTAGGTAGATACGAAGACACTACCAGATTGGTAGTGTATATTATGGCAAGTCAGACAAAAAATTGAATTCCCTATAGTATTCATGAAATATTAAAAAGAAAAAATATATATATATAAAGCACACACAGTAGAGGTAGGATTTTCTTACAAGAAAAATTACATTAAAATATCAATACGTCCTTGCATCAAACCTCTTTAACTCCCCGTATCTCCTTCATACGACCTTCAATGCCAGGTCACCCTATACTTCGCCTTTCACCTTTAATGCTGTCTAACTTGCGTATAGGCAAAGCATGGCTCATACGCCTATTTAATTAATAGTTTCTAAGCGTATACTTTATCTCGCCTCCGCCCCTTTCTCCTTTCTCATTTCCCCTTTCATTCGCTCACCCGCCCTGTCTTTGTCGTAACCCCTAGACCTATTTTCTTCAAACTCTAGATCTAAGCGACCCGTTTCTCACCCTACCTTTCTCCTTTTCACAGCGCTGCTCCGTGACTTGTAAAATTTTAACCATGATTTTCACCTCTCTGCGCTTAATTAAAATATTATGCGAACAAATCGAACACAAGTGTATGTGCACACGAAACTACAAATTTGCATCTCTTCGAGGCCATGAACTTTGCAGCTTTCATGAAGTATAGGGTGAAATTAAAATGTTGGATATACAGCTTAATTAATTTTTTCATCCCATGACAACTATTTTCTTTTTCTTCAATTTTATTCCCTTTCGTTTTACGAAATATACCAAACATCACTTTTCATTAAGTTGCTTCATTTGATCATTCGATAGAACTGAATTATTTTCCATTCAATTTCCATATATTTTTACTTCTGTCGATCGAAAAAAAATTAACAAACCTTTTATACATGCTATTAGCTTACAATTTTTTTTCAAAATTGTGAGTATGAAAAAATCATTTTTAAAATAATGAAAAATTATGAACTTTCGATCATGTTTGATATTGTTGACTTTTCAGTGCGATCATTAAATTAAGCATTACGAATACTAATGTGAAATTTTCACATTAGTCAATGAAAAATTCAGATTTTTCATAAATTGATTTTTAAAAATTTAGTTTTCAAAAATTAAAATAAATCACTCTAAATTTCAATTTGGCTAGTGAGAATCGTAAAATTTGGAAAGATTTTAGAAAATGGTCAAATTATCTAGTAATCTTAGAACTTGGATTATCGTGAAGAATAAAGATAAACTGTCGGTTTATATGCTAAGATTAGTGTGTCACAGTTTGCTTGTATTTTACGTCCATTTATAATTCATCCATCCAATACATAGTAGATATATATAACATGTAACAATTCATATGGGTAAAATAAATAATTACTATTATTGATAGTAACTATTATTAATATTCATATTTATATATACTGAAATAAAATATTTAATTATTGGACTTAAATATTAAAAGATAAAAATAATTAATTTATTTTTACACTTGATAATCAAATATTTTTCTTTTATACAAAAATCAATTATTAATGTTTTAAAATTGAATTTACATAATAAAAATCAGTATATGATTAATTTTTAATAAAAGTGAAGTAAATTGTGAAAGACCTATGAATTTATATTTTTAGATTAAATTTATATTGAATTATAATTTGAAAGTATTTAAATATATTTTAATATATAAAACTTTTCATATTATAAAATACTTATTATTGCAAAGACTTATTAATCTGCATATTTACGATAAAAGAACGAAAATATCTTAAGAAATTTTTAGTATTACATAAATAATGTACAAAAAAATGTATTAAAACTCAATTGTTATTATTTAAAAATATTTAATTAATATCGCTAAGTGAGGCTAATAAAAAAATTCTCTTGAATAATTAAAAATTTCAAATTTATTTATTTTTGAATTATATTACATAAACATACTCATAAATCAATTAAAATTTAAATTATAATAAGCATATTTAATCTTTGAAATTCTGTTAAACAGATGAGTTCACTAGTTATACTCAAAGATGATGTATTTATTTTTCTAATTATGTAGCGTAATCCACTTTAACTGTTGTATAGTATTATCTAAGAGACTGATTACGTAACAATGATAAAGTCCAACATTCATATTAATTATAAATGCACTTTGCGTAAGTAATCTAAAAAAACTGTCTTTTAAACTGTCCAAAGAAACGACTGTCTGTTGTTTGAAACGTACATTTATTTCATAAATATGAAGTCGTGAATCCTTAGAGAATAAATGAAAAAGCAAGTTTTATTTCTCTTCATAACACTATTAATTTGCATTATCTTTCGACAATAGGGAATTCTAAAAACTTTTAAACTACGCCACATCTTTCATGGGATTTTAAAAAAATTTCAAAAGAAATATTTCAGAAAAAATATAAAACAATACATTGTTAGTGAACTAAATAAAATCAAATTGAATGAAATAATTTTTCAAGTACATCACAGACCCAAAACAGCTGTCAAATGTGAAAATTCCTCTGCAACCACAAATATTAAGATAAAATTTCAATAGAAAGGTGACATATTTAAAATTTTTTATTGGCTAATAATTCGACGTTTCATTTTTAATATACTGCAGTATATGAATCAATATTTTTGAATAGCTTAAGATGTACAACTCGTAGAAAACAAAATAGATGACATCTCACTCATTATCATCTAACCGAAGAAGAAAAAAGCTAGTGAATAAACATTGAATCAAATGCAGGTGAATGATAAAGAAAAGCAATAGTTGTTAAACAAGAATCAATAAAGAGAAAATTACGTTCGTCGCTAATCAACTACTTGACGCGTCAAGTACAAAAATGACAAAGCACATATTTCGTACTCCACCAACTCGTTCAAACTCTTGTAGCGCCACCCTTCCCCTGGACTCCAGAACGTGATTAATTTCGTTTCACGAATTTCTCACTAAGGGATAAATATTCGAGACTGTAATTTTGCCTCCATGATGAACTCTATATATACACACGCACACACACACACAAACATGTATGTATTTATGTATGTATGTACGTATGTATGTATGTATCCAGGCTGCGTTTGCCACACGAATTCATAATGCTACAATATCGGACGCTCCCTCGAGAGTCACGACAAGCCTGCACTCAATTCCCCACTACCCCATCAGCCCTTTACACTTCACGCGATATTGGAAATATGCACCGGTTACTCTCGTGGCCCATTCAATTAGAGAATCATTTACGGCTGTTGCCTTTATGTAAGTGTCGAGAGCCATCGAACCTCCGGTCATCGAACGTCCGCACCGATCGAGCACCCGCCATCGTTTCTCGCATATTTTTTTATATTCAGTAGCAGCTTGGACTTACGTTGGCTTCTTTCGTGAATCTAAATTGCCGCTCTATCTCAAATCTTTGCTTCTATCTGCTCTCATAGATATTACCATGCCCGCGGACAATGGTGAATCGAAAAGATTACAGACCTGTGCGTCAGCTCGGCATCATGGAATTACAACTTTCTGAGTAGTTTTATACATTTCTTAATGCTTAAATGCAATCGTAACTATATTTATATATACAGACAATAATATTCTTCTTAAGCTATTTTTATAGCGTTGAAATACTATTGGCATTGCTTAATTACATACATGAGTCGCGAAATTCACATTCGCATTACAGCGTTTTTATGCGATTGAGCTCTATGACGGTATATACTTTTTTTTAAAAACATTTATGTTTTTAATTAAATGACAACATTTGTTAGTTTGTAATATTTAATAAATGTTAACGTAACAATTATCAATCGGAAAATGATTTTATTTATAGATTTTAAGATAAGACACATATCGTAATGTAAAAAGTAAAAGAAAACCAGGGAAAGTGAGGCCACTCGATGCTGCTCACGTATAAGTGGAAAATTCTATCTCTCTTGTACACAATAATTACTCTCACAACTACAAATTTACCGCTACCTGTGGTTTTCTTTATTTGGTCATTCTAGAATCATTATCATAATTCGACGCCTCAACTACATCACAAGTGTAGAGACACTTTTATTTTTTTTTACAAATAATAAAAAAATCAGATATACACTATAAGAATTCATCATTTCACACTATAAAAATTCATCATCAAAAATTAGGCAATTTTAAAACGTAATAACGTTAAAATTCTCATCTCAAATTAAAAGAAAACAATTTTAACACATAATTATTAAAGTAATTATTATAAAAGTATTTTTATATTTCGCCCTGCATAAATGAATTAATTTTCAATTAAATAGCATATTAATGAATGAATATGAATATTTATTAAAAATATAAATTTACCATTAAATATACAAATTTTTCATTAAAAATAATATATTTTTTAATCATCTTTTGTATAATTGTATTAATTAGTATTTAATATTAGTTATTAAACATTTTTTTACGACTATATTTATATTGTGACAATTACCATTGTGTAATTATTTATTTTAAAATCATTATTATATATTAAATTATAAATTATAATTCCATACAATAAAATCTATTATTTAAATATAAACCATTCAAATTACATTTTAGGAAGTTTTGTTTAATATAACAATTTTTAAAAAATTAGAGTTAGTTTAATAATAAATACAAAAAACAATGATTGCTATAATATAATATTAAAAAAAATTTTTTTTTACATAATTGTGTAAAAAAATTAGTTTAAAAAGTGTCCAAAAAAAAATTTTTCACTTGAAATTGAAAGTTGGAAAAAATGAAAATATTTTTAGTAATACTAAAGACTATTACTATAAAGACCTTTTAATATAATTTGAATCAAGTGTAATTTTAAAGATATTCGATACTGGTCACATCTGATGTCAAATGGAAATATTTCCGTATGAATAAATGATAAAAATTGAAATATAAACATAATAGCAGTAAAAACAGCCTTTGTAGAAAATCTGGAAAAGTTATTTTTGTATATTATTAATATTTTATATGCTTATTTTATTTTTGTTATCATTAACTATTAAAAAATCATTAAGATTTATTACTGAAATTAAATTTTACATCTATAAAGAGTCTCTTAAAAATACGTGAATGCCGTATTTTGATGTTCAATATTTTAACTTAAATGAGCTCTAATTTTGAAAAAAATTTTCTGAATGGACTTTTTTAAAATTATAAGTTTTATATTTAAACAAAAATGTCTCTAATATTATCGTAAAAAGCTCTATTTTTATTTAAAATATTAATAAAGTTATTTTATATTATCGGGGTAAAACTTTAAATTTTATATGTAAAGGGGCAGTTTAATACTTGAATGCGGTGGGAAAGTGCAGTGGTTGGCACGATACGTTACCAATTTACAACACAAATGGAACTGAGTATTAGAACATGCGTACATGTCGGTTAACTTTGTTTATGAGTATCTAAAAATTTTTACGTCACTAATACAAAATGTTTTTCTATCTTGATTTCTGGTCCAACAACATCACTGCATCAATTATTCTATACTTTTTTTCCTTTTGACAATTTAAATGAATCCATCCTGATCAGATCAAAAACATGTCACTTTACATGTCAAACCTTAAATTTTGTAAAAATTATGAATTCAACTTCCAAAGATGTATTATTTCTGATTCCATGAAAGTAATAGTTTTGTAATATGATTCGCTAGAAATGTTTGTCTTCTCACTGGTACTTAATATTTGATTCACTTAAACCGTTTCTTAATAGTAATCTATAAGCATCGCCTTTTGAATATTTGAAAACAAAAATCTAAAACATCGGAATATCTTTAAAAATTTTAATCAATTTAAATTAATCAAGTTCAATAGATAATGCACAAGTTAAAGAAATAATTACTAAAGCCCTGACGTCATTATTTCTAAATTTCAACTAATATTAAATAAAAACAATTTTAGTTACTGAAAAAAGATTATTTTACAATATTCTATTTTTTAGAGCCGTATATGCCAGATACTCATAAGAACTGCTTATTATGCAGTCACTTTGCAAAAATGAAAACTCATTTCAGAAGACAATATTGTATTTAATTAAATTGAAAAAAATAAAAACAAATGTATAAATTTTATAATGCAACATTTTATAACATAATAAAATGAACATTTGCGAAACAACCTTCTAAAAAAATTTTCTATAAGAATCAGTTTATTAAATAAAGTATCTCTATACATTACTTTAATACATACAAAGTACACAATTGTAAATAAAAAAGAAACTAAAATCCAATAGTGAAGGGTTTCTACGTATTTAATAAATCAAACTGTATATATTTCAGTTAATAAATAAAAATTATTCTTAAACCAGCAACTAAACTAAAAAAACATTGAAAATTTACGATATTGTGCTTACTTTGCGAGCTAAATTAAAATTGTAGAAGCTGTATCATCAAAATATATATAAGTAAATTGGTTTTCTACTTATGGAAGAATCAATACGTATAAATCATACAATACGAAGTCAGCAATTTTTATTGCATGACACAATAATGGTGACAACTGCATCCAGACTGCAATGGTAAATATTCACAACAGTTTTGAATGTCGACGTCTACAGCAATCATTGGTTTTCAAGGTATCACATTACTATTTCCAATATATGTATATCATAAAATTTCTTTTCAACTTTCCTTTTACATTTTTACGGTACAAGCTTGTAACTCTAATGTGACATCGTCGATGTTCTATTCCACGAATGGAAATTCAAGATTTTATAATGATAATCATCTACTCTTAAGACTCTTCGATTGATTTTAAAATAATTATACTAATTGTAAAATAAAATGTCCGTAAATTCTGATAAAGCGTCTTTTTTAGGAAAATAATAACAAGTCTTTTATATTTTTATTCTAATACATTTTAATGTATTTTTTATTAAAATTACCTATATATTTATTTATCTTATTAATAATTTAATAATTTTTCGTTTTAACTTATTCTTTGATAATATAAAAGAACTAAACAAATTTTGTGTCAAACAAATTATTTAATAAGTTAGCAACTATCTTAAAACTAAAAAAAAATATTAAATATATTTATTAAAATGATTGTGTATAAAAAAAATTTTTATTTGCGATTTTATGAATATATTTTATAAAGTAATAAAAGAAACTACAAAAAGATAAAAATTATTATGCAGATGAAATAAAAATAATAAATTTAATATATGGTATGTATAAATTACAATATTTCAAATTAACTACATTTAATATTTACTCATTAAAAAACACTATTTATATTTATAAATATACTTATAAAATATTTAATAAAGTTTAATTTATAGAAAATAATTTTTAGCCGATGTCAATCAGTCATAATACGGTATGCTAGACATATTCTTTTAATTAATTGAATAAATTAAAAATTTTAAATTATTATCTCTTCATACCATCAATATAATATTTTTGTTAACTATTTTACCCTGTTAATTCTTATCTCTGCAGCAATTACTTTTTTAAAATGTCATTAAGGTGTAAATTGCAAATTGACACAAACAGGAAAAAGGGTTAGGGTGAATTGAACAAAGAGGAAAATTGGTTGGACGTAGTAAAGCCCCGATGGTGTTGAAAGAGAAGTGAGTAAAACACAAGAAACGGAAGAGGAATTACAGGCTTGAACTAGACGCGATTTTGTTGAACACATTCTAAAAGACTAACCATAAATTTCAATACTCCATAATACTATAATAATGTCACATGTGTCCATGATTAAGACTATCCTCTTTTATGCGCCTTAAAGTTTTAAACATAATGAACATTTATTAATCTTCAAAATGTCAGAATTTTTACTTTACATTATTTAATTTTACATTACACCTTCTTTTTACATTTTTCTCCCGTTTTGCATATTTGAATACTAGAAACAATTTAAAGAATTAATAAGTTGAATTATTATAATCATAATATTAGGAATGTTGAAATAGTAAAATGAATAAAAGAAATACTAATAAAACGAGTATTGCATTTAATGTGTAATGTGACAGAATTGAGACACTATTCAAATTATTAAAAACATATAATAATTAATTAAAAAGATCTTGGCAATGATTTCTGAACTTAAAATAAAATTTAATAAATAAAATTATTTTTTATAAAGTGCACAAACACAAATTTATTTTATAAATAAATTAATTAATCAAAATATTTAATTCATAAAGACAAATATTTACTTAATTATTTATCAACGTATATGTATTATTTTAAAACATTGTTAAATTTGTTCCAATATCAAAAAAACATCATCTAACATTAAATATGAACACAAAATATTTAAATAAAAATATATTAAATTAAAAAACTTGCGCATAAAATCTAATTTTCTTCTTCTGCGTAATAGACACTTAAATACTAATAAAACTCTTAATATTAACTGGCACATTTAAATCTTTCCTTTGATGTAATTAAGAGCATTGTAAATAAGCGGTTCGGTCCTTAAAATTAATAAATTCAGTTTTTCAATATCGATTGATAAAACTATTTCAATAATAATTAAAGAATGTTGAAAGCTACATAAATTTCACTTATTTGTATGATACTTTTCATGTTTTTGTCATTTTTTTTTAATAATTAACAACTTCCACGCTCTTTCTTCATGTTTTATGCGAAGCTTTACGTCTTTTATGGCTAAATGGGATTTTCCTGCAATACATTTTTATTTCATGAATATTAATATTATGGATTCTTCTCACAAAGAATAATTTTTTTTTATTTTTATTAAACATTTTCGATTGTTATTAAAATATGATGTAAATACTATTTGTTCTTAATATTTAATATAATAATAAAGTTGTTGTAAATCGTTGATTTATCGCTATCAATTTTTGAATTACAAGGATTTATCGGTGAAATTAAAAATCAATATTTTGCTAATGTAACGGAAAACATTTGCAGTTCTATCATAAGTACTTTATTGTAAGTGCCTGTTAACTTGTTAATGATTTTAAATTCGATTGCGCTTATAATTTTTTTCATAAGAAATCCAGTGATTTGATTAACGTACAGTAAGCATTGAATTATTTTTTAATAATAAAATAATGTTTGACAAAAAGCACTGTTAAATAGTTTGGAAAAATGCTCTAATAATTTCAAAAGCATATTACTAATTAAAGTAACGTTAATTTTGTTCATAAATAATTTCAAAAACTAAATCCTATTCTACAAGGCTGTAGATTAAAATTCCTCTATTATTGAAATGAACACGAAATGAAATCTCCTAAATTTCAATGAAAATTTGATATAATATATCAATTGTATTATTGAATTTCGGAATTCTGAATTCGGATAAGTTTTAAGACAAAATAAAATAAAGTTACGTATATATAGTAGATAAATCGGAATGAGTCACGTATTAACGACCATGCGTAGATGCATAAATAGGAATTAATTAATAATTTATTAATTCTACCAATTGAACTGTAAAATAAAATTGAACAGTAAATATTTGGTACTAAGATATTTGAAAAAACAACGGCCCCGTATAATTAGACTTGTTTCTATTAATATGCGTAGCACACTATTAGCACAAGTGTATCATCAATTCCTAGTAGTATGAAGGTGAAATCTGTTCAACTGTAAGGTTGCCATTTGAATATGCAGTTTCAGAATGACGAAGCGTCCCTCGATCTACAAGCGTAGCACTAGTGAACGCGTAAAAGCGTCCGACTATTAACGTATATATCTCTATCCTTTGTCCATTATAGATTAGGTCAAATATCAAGAAACTTCTTTTAAAAATATCATTTTAAGTTATTCGAATAATTTCCATTCACGAATTATAAATTATAAATACAAGCCTATTTTTAAAACAATTAGAAACTTAACAATCATTTTGCCTGCGGAAATTAATTAGCTTTGAATTTACATTATGTACTCTAATTTGAATCTATTCCGAAAGACGCATGTTCGGAATCAAGATCGAGATATCTGGCCAATGTTGCATGTTAAGACCTGTGACAATTTCCTCGATAATTTTCTCCTGGCACCAACATTTGAAACTTCTATCGTCCCATATAACAGTCCCAACGTATGTATGTTTTACCCACGTCAAAAGCACATAATCCAGGGGCTTCCTGTCCATCGACACCAAATCAATTACGTCGAATAATTACCTGACGCTTCAGTCTCGATAAACCAAGACCCGAAACCAAAAAACCGACAGGAATACGTGAAACTGAGACATTAAATAATGGCGCGTCTTGAGACATATTTTCTTTTAGTACGGTTTTTTTATTCTTGAATTTGTGAGTGTATCAACAAGAATTGCTTTCGCATTTTGTATCACTTAGTGCTTCCCTAAGTCCTGCCATCATCTCGACTATGGCACTTTTCCCAGCCTTTTATGCGAGTAGAATACATTACAAAAACTCGGTCACGCTGTGTGAGGAAATTGGATATCCGGCATCGAATTATGAAAAGCATCTTAAGACCAGGCAACCCTCGTATACCCTATTACCCAACGTCGTACAGTGGATTTTCCTTGCTTGTTTTCACGCGAATCTTATTTCTTTTTCAACAAATTAAATTCATGCAATTACCGACACATAAAGAAATTTTATGCGTTTGTCACAAAGTTTGTAACGTATTGTAATAAAGCTCAATAATTTGATATTTTCATCATTGGGTGCTTATCAATTTTATTATTTTTTTCAACTTCTTTTTTATGCAAGTTTTTCAACATGTCTAATAAATCCTTTATAATGATTTTTTCCGCGAATAAGGCCTTGTATGAGTAATCGCAAGCCTTGCATAGAAAGGCATTACTATATGGGTAATTAAAAGATCTTATTATCAATCAATGTATAATGCATCTATTTAAATATATTACTGATAAGTGATAATTTTATTGAAAAGTACTTAATTGATTTTTTCCACTCAGTATCGCTTAAAATCTTACAGCACATTACAGTTTCGAAATTGTTTGAACAAACAGTACATTTTATTAGTTCAAACCTACCTCATTAAATTTACAACCGTAAACTTCAATTCCGTATATTTATTTTGTTTTAACTGTTCATAAGCATTAAAATATTTTCCTTACGCATTTATTTTATTCGTTTATTATATTAATCTACAATTAATTACACTATGAAAACTTGTTATATACGGTCACTAAAAATTACTATTTTAAAAAAATTATAATCTTATAATATTATAATATAGATTTCAATCGATTGCGTAAAAAATTAATTTGTTTAAGGTATATTTGTTAAACACATGAAAAATATTTATATCGAAATAAATGTCCATTTTTCAAATTTAAATTTCATTATAAAATGAAATACATCAAAACATTATTCAATCACTCTACAGTACTCGAATCAATATCTATCGATCACATGTTTCCGGTGTTTTATACAAAATAGTTTTAAAAAGATTTTTTTAATATTTCTTTAACTCGGAAATTGGTTATCGGAAAGGATATCTCGATATTTTATAAAATATCGATAGTAAATTATAAATTAATAATTTTTAATGCTATTGTTTTCCAGTAATAAACAAAATCGTCTGTGTTAATAACGCATTATGCACATGAATTTTGATAATGAATGTTATATAGAATTATCACCATAAAATTTTATAGAACTACTGCAATTTTCAATTACCAATCAAAATTTGAATAATGCATAAAAGCAAAATAGCAATTCAATTAACAAGCTACCTTTAACGTTAAAGATTGAAATATCGATTATATATGAAGTGCATTTAGTATAGACAATTATTTTAATATTATTCTGTATACAACTTGTTCATAATATCCAAAAGAATTCTTAATAATGAATTTGTAATCAAAATAAAAATGTCACTTATTTAAATTTAATATAAAGGAAACGATGGAAATGAAATTATTAAGAAGTTACCGGTGACTTAAATTCTTTTGATATTTATTCCGTATATACTTATTCAAAATGTTAATAGTCTTTTTTCATCGTTGCAAATGTATATGCATATCTTAATATTTATTTAACAAGCTAAATGGTTTAAAAATTTTTATTTATACTTTTCAATATGACACTATTATATACGCATGTTGGAATAGCTTGTAAAATTATTCGTACAAAAATAATAGGATTAAAAAAACATATCTTATATTATTACATCCAATTAGCAAAATGTTATAAATCTTCAGATCTTAATCTGCTACGTAAACAGAAATAAATGAAAATGATAATAAAAAATAAGGTTTTTTTTATGCACAATAAGAAGTTACTTATAAAGCTGAATTTTTAGATGTATAAGCAATACTTATAAATAAATGAATTTATTATAATGGCATGTTAATTTTTTTTTTCACTTTACATAATCTGGAATTAAGACGCTTGATAAATTATTTTAATTTTTCAAAAGTACCATAAGAATAAAAATAAAAAGCAAAAAAATTACTTGAAGCATCCTTTGAAATATTATGAAATAACAAGTTAAAAATATAAAAAAAAAAGAAAGTGCGCGTATTTTCTTCTACATCTTAGCTCGAGTTTATTAATTTAGGTAGAATAATAACCCTGGAATTCATGAGAAGACTCTATTACGTAATTAGCGAGTCAGTAAAAATATAAACGAAAAATCAATTTCTAAACAGACATCCGTTATACACTTCATTAAATTGAAACACCAACATAAAATTCCACACCCGAGTTTGGATTTCAGTTTGGTAGGTGACGTCAAAATTGCCAATGTCGAACTGGATAGGGAGATGCAAATAAAAAGTACGAAGCGAAGATCTCTGGCGAAAACTTATTAATATCACGTGAGCCGCTGGCTCGAAATATCACATAGAGGTATGAAAAAGTTTTGACGAGAGCCGCAGCACTGAGAAGCGGGAAACAATAATAACTGTCCATTCATCGTCAACATCAGACGGCTAGGCAGTCGGTAGAACGAGGGCAGGCAGCCAGTAATCGACCACGACGGCGAGTCCGCCACGATACTGTCATAAGTAGTTAGCGATAGGCTCAACGCCCGTCGCCCACCATCGCAACTGAAATTTAGTTTGCCCGACGCCACTGGACTACCGCAGCTGCGTCGCATGTTCAAATTGGCGAAAGAGCGCGACCGACAGGGGGAAGACAGAGGAGGACGGAGGATAGAGCAGATGGCTACCAACATATCAAATGGGATTTCGAAGGGATGAGAATCAATGCTGCGCGCGAGCGCGACCACTGCATTACTTCTACTATTGTTATTCTCCAGCTTCATTCCTCTCCTCCATCTCGCTCTTTCTCCATTTGGTTTCTCCTTCCTTCATCCCTTTTCCCTCGTTCCTCCTTGTCAGCTCAGAAAAATACCCAGTCGTCTCTCTCTCTCTCTCTCTATATATATATATATGTCTGTCTGAAATGTTATTTCAAATGCTACACCCACGACTCATTTTTACCATTTCTTACTCTATTTGTCCTTTTGCTCATTTGCTTTTCAGCAATGAGTGCTTAACGTTATTATTTTATAAAGCGCTTAAACGCTCCTATCTCGCCCTCGCTCTCTTGTCATCTCTTTAATTATCTATGTTTTATTTCATATTTCAGCTTATATTATTTTGCATTAACCACTATTACTCTTGTTTTTTTAATTAATGCAAATACCGGTAATATTTCCATCTGCATAAGCTTTTTTGTAATTATTTTCCGTACAGATCACGCATTGGTAATTCTATTGCTTTGAATAAATTCATATTAACAATCAAAACATCCTTAAATAGTGCATAATTATTAATGTTCTCCTTGAAAACCATACGTACTCTCCGTGCTCTTTAAAAAAAAAAAAACAATTTTTTTTAATTTAAACAACAATTTTAGCAGCTGTTTTTAAATCAATTTTCCCTTCTTTTATGTTTCAATAGTTTATTATATAGATTTTTAAAATTTTCTAAAGATATTTCAAATAATTTCGTTTGCAAATAATATTGAATCAAAATTTTACACTCTATCCTTAACATTTTACTTATAAAATGTTTCATAATAATGTACGTCAAAGAAATATAATTTAAAAAAAAACTCTTATTTATTTAGGAATGTGAAAAGTATCATAATAATACTGGAAGTTTAACTTGGTGAATAAGTGTATTGTTATCAGCAAATCCTGTGCATATTGCTACATATTTACAGATGCTTTGGTAAGATTTATTCTGGCCAATCTTTTTTACTGATTACAACAAGAGAACGATTACTTTTCAAAAATACTTAAAATCTATCGAAAATGCACGCACAAAATCATTTAATTTAATTTATTTTACAATATTGTTTAATTATTACGATGGTACTGTAATATTCAGAAGATATTTAAGGCTTATTTTGTCCTATTATGACACTTTAGTGGAGTAGAATAGAAGCTTTAACGACTTTTTGATGATGTTTGTAGGCACAACTGTTGCATACATATATGGATTTATCACTACAAGGATAATTTTATAATCCTTAACTTTCTTACTGTATACGTTCATAAAAAAAGATATTAAGTAAATATAAGTAAAAGATGATATTTTCCAAGTAAAAATAAAATTTCGTACATTTTTAAATTAGGAACATTGTTAAAATAACCTTATCGTGAACTTTTAAACAAAATGTGTTATATCCTATAAATGAATTAATCACTTTTTAAATATAAACGAAAAAGAGCTAATAAAATAAAGATCTAATTATAATTATATTTAATTTAAATTTTTAAACAAATTTTCACACTGCAACTATTCAATAGAATAATTTTATATATATTATATATATATATATATATATATATATATATATATATATATTATAATTGAGTGAACCAATCTTACAATTTAACATCAACATAATCGGAATTGATTCTGAATAAAATACAGACTGAATATTGAAAATCAGTAAACAAAATGTCTGATATGAATTGACGATACACGTATATGAAAATGTTGAAGATCTTTTCATGTCAGGGGCACATATCTTTTAAATGGATACCGTATTTTCTTCCACCAGTCACAGATGTCACATTTTTTTATCCGATATTGGTATGCGAAACGTTTACAGCTAATCTTGGGTAAACAGAAACTCGATTACTGCAGGCCACGTATCGATTAATAGGCGTGAATGTCCGAAGATGTGTGAGATGCATCACGCACATTTCATAAAAGCACGAAAGAAGACAAATGATAAACAGGAGTATAGAGAGGGATCAAAAAGATTTTCATTATTATTCTCCTGCCGTCGTGGACATCCTCGTGCAGACCGAAACGCATAGTACCCAATCGAAAAAGAGGGCGCGAACATGCGCGAAATACTGATTCTATTGACTCTCGAGATCCTAATGCCGCTCTTCATGAATGCCTTCCAAAAAATGTGTCTCGTAAAAAAAAAATATTTCATTTGTGGATACAGGCAACTGCAACCCCATCGCCCCCTTCTGAAGTTTATTTGACAAATGTGTCATGTATGTAGGTAAGTGATGTCATTTGTTTACGTGACAAGACCTTTTTTTATTTCCCTTGCATCGTTTATCACTGTTGCTGCTCATTCGAGAATTTTGTACACGATGAATTATCATGCGATTATATGCGGCTTCAACCAAATTTTAGTTTGATTTCACATGCAGATTTACTTTTTGTCTGCTACTAATGGTAACGCTGATGTTTAAAATAACCCGATGATATTTAAAATATTTCTTACCATGAACGAAAATCTAGTTCATCTGACTAACGCGGTAAGTGCATAAGATGAAATAAACTTGGTATGTATTCGCAATATTTTAGAATATTAATCGCCTTATAAAATATGATTAATGTGGCAATGTCATAACATTTTATCAATAAAAAGCATGATTGATTCTATTATTTGTAACTATGTTTACTAACGGAAAAAACTAATACAAAATAATTATCGGGATTATTGCTCGTATGCCCTGTATTTATTATTTCTACGTATAATTTCAAATTCAAACTAATATGCGTTCCTTCGTTGGCCTTATTCCAAAGCCTTATTCTAAAGCCACGTTTGTTAAATACTGATTCATTCGTACTTAATTCAATATTATTGATAAAATTGTCTAAAAAATGTCACAAATAAAAAACAGCTTATGTTTTGCTTAAATCAAATTTCTTTATAAAATGACCTATCCAAATTTGTATATCCAATATAAATAATGCAATATATTACGCATACAATTCTGAATTACGTAAAAGTTAGAACTATTTTCTTCGCATCTTTTAGCATGTATGTATTTTCAATTATTTATTTTTTAATTTAAAACGTAAATCTACGCTGTACATGTACAGAAGCAAAAAAATAAATTTTAAGCGAATGAAAATTAAAAAATTATTCAATGTAATATGCTGCGCTCACAAGAGAGTATGGAGATAGATCATGTGAGGTCGCATACAAAGTTTTAATTATCCTATGCGCGAAAGAAGGAGGTACGGTAGCTGAGAAGAAAAAAGTCCACTTCAGATTAGCATTCAAACACAATACAAGCAATGTCAAAACCAAGATCGAGCTAATAAATATTCATCAGGAAACGATGGAGCACTTTAAAAGAAAATGTGATACGAGTGAATAAGAAATGAGCTGCTGATAACTCCGCTCGCATGAATGATATTTAGCTTCATTAGCGGCTGCTCATTATATGTAGATTGCTAGTCTTGCCCACTGTCCACCTGTAATTCATTTATTAATTTAGAGAATTAGATACGCATTTAATTGAGCTCGATTATCCCACTGGAGCTAATATTAAGCGTTTCCCCAATCACGACCCTGAATCACGACGCCCCGAGTGTATCATAGGCGACTTGTCACTGGCGGATCTGAGCTACCGTAGCGCGTGTAAAATTATCACCAGGTGAGCGAACATCCATAGGAATGTAGACGAGTAGATTCCACATAACAGTTGACATGGACTCTCTCGTTTTCTCCAGCCTTTAGCCTTACTTTCCTCCTCTTTACATAATTAATTGTCTGTCACCCTTGTTAACGAAATTAATATCTAATAGAATCAAATTCAATAAATTTACATTAATATTAGATCCTGATAATTGTATAGAAAAGATTTCAAAATCCACAATTAATTAATGCGATAACTATTTTTTTATTTTATTACTCGCTATTTAATTAAAAACAGCTTAAGGCACAAACGGATAAAAATTATAACTACACTTCAGAAATTAATATATTATTTATTAACAATAACGTTGAGTGTTGATAAACGACAGTTATTCTACTTACTGGTTGAAATCAATTCAGAGTTTTGGGAATCTTGCAACTTTGCAGTACATAAAAATACATTCCCACTCATAATTGTTATCGAAAGAGGATTGTTTTCATTGCTAGGCAATCGCTGTAATCATTATTGGTAATTAACTTGCAATTCGCACAATTGCTTTAAGAACAATGACTTAAGAAGAACTGAGTTATCGAACGACACACGTTGACTGATTTTTTTCTCTCGTGTACCTAGTTTAGCCTTGCCCTAACTCCCTTCTTTTTACAGTCTGCCAATAACTCCCCCGTAAATTTTTATCATATTAACTGGTAAGCTAGAATTGTACCTCTCCTCGCTTCTTTAAATACACTAAAAAACAAACGAAATTCTCGAGGAATAAAATAAATTTTCAACAGATAGGAAAAATTGAAGACATGCGACTTGCCCTACGTAGTCGAGCACCTGCCAATTTCTGTTTCGGCTGACACTACAAGGATGCATTTCGCTTCAGCTGTCGGCTTACCACAGGGAATCGATCTGATCTTTAACGATCTCCCCTGCATTGCCAATCATTGACGGAGTGACGTCGACCTTTACGTTCCATGAACTATCAAGAAGCTACACCTGCTCCAACCAAAATTAAGCCAGCAATTACTCTTTAGGATACCGAGCCGTAAGGATCGACTAATATGATTTTTACACTTCGCACTGGCTCAATAATCATTAGTTATTCTTGAATTACTAATAGTTAAAAAAATTCCGTTTCCAAGTAGTCTCATGATCAGTGGATAAAGAATATCTATAATCATTAACGTTTAAGTAAAAGTCTAACAATAAATGCAGTTACGGTATTGTTAAATGTATTTATTCGTATTTGATAAAAAATCTCTAGTTCATTCACTACTATCTCAACTAAAAATGTATTTCTATCATTATAATTATAATGCTATAAATTCGAATAAATTAATAATAATCATGTAGTACCATTAAATCAATAGAATTTCAATTTACTCAGCTCTCGTCAAGAGCTGATAATTCTTGTCTATTAAGGCTAATTATTTATGTGCAATTTAAACATAATAAAACTATTTGGAATCTTCCAGTTTCATTTCATATAGTAGCTTACGTAAATATATGGATTATAATTTATGTCTTGATGTTCTCGTTATTTAAATTATGCCAAACTAACGTTTAATTACTTTTAATAAAATTAAAAATTTTCATATTTTAAAAATTAAAAAAGTACCAATTTCACATGCTAAGCCAAAGAAATAAAAGGATTTAAATAATTTTTCTCACAGGTTTTCAAACTATACTTATCCTTATCATATATTAGCTATTGTCTTATTGATACTAATTAGGATAAATTCAGATATCGATAGACCGCAAATAATTTATTATTGTAAAGAAAAGTGAAATAATAGTAATACTTGTATAATTCTTTCATTTCAGAAATAAATGTAACTATTTCGCTTGTTTTACATAATAATTAGTAAAAATAAATAATCCTTATGGGAAAAGTATGTATGAACATGTCTGTAGAAGAAAAGCATTCCTAATAAGTAATATATCAAAGTCATAAAATAGTGAGTGTGAGAAAAATAAATCCATGCAATACATCGTAAATTTTAATGATTTCAGTAGAAGGAGCTCAGCAAAATTCGCAAGCTACTACATTTTTGATACATCTATTTAGAACGAGATTCTCAGCTTTATTTTCATCTTTATTGAACGTCTTGCGAGCGTCATTTTTACCAGGGTAGCTGCATATGTATTACGGGAGAGCGAGTTCGCGTCCGTTTGCAGGTTCAGTAGAATAAATCGATTTCACATTGAACTCATATCTTTCTCGCGCCCTCTCTCTCTCTCTCTCTCTCTCTCTCTCTCTCCTTCTTTTTCTCTAGCATTCAACGAGATTCAGCGATAGATCCTAAACTGAGAGAGTGAAATTGCAATCGTTTCTATGCATTTCTAACATAAACAAAATTTATTCTAGTTGGCTTCCTTTGTGTTGGAGTCTCGTTTTTCATTCTACAAATTTTCGTTTAATATATTAAAAAAATACATGATTAATGATATTAATATTTTTTCTCTGTATTGTTATTTTCGTTTAATTTTTAGAGCAGTAGTAATTGTTTTTACGTTAATAAAAAAATATCCATATATAGATATATAATTCGAGTATTATCTTTAACAAGAGCGCTTCCAATATGTAAACAGTACCACTGTTGAAATCCTAATTTACACTATTACTTATTATATAACATCGATTTCGTAAAAGAATTTGGATTCCCTCGTATATATATATTTATATTATAATATTCAATGAGATTTACCGTATTGATTTTCACATTCCTCAAGAATCAAGAAAAAATAATAGGTTGTAAATGTATGCACGAAAATAACTAAATGTTTAATTTTATATATATATATATATTCATAAATTGTATAAACCCAAATTATTTTCAAATTTAAAAAGAACCTATTATTTGTAAAAGTAGTTGCATGTAATATATATATATATATATATATATATATAATGTACTTTAAAAGTTGCGAGATATTTTATCAAAAGTTCAAATTTTCAGCATAATAGCAATTCTTTCTTTGCTCCTTATCACAAGTAATTTGACTTGTAAAGATTTGAACGTTATCTAATTGAATAATAGTACATTTTTTCTTAAACATTATGACTAGTGGAAAAGAGTATTAATGGTTATTATCTAAATACGGATATTTTTCTTAAACATAATGTTGTAAAGTGATTCTAAAAAAAATTTGTATTTTGACGTCATTCTCATTTTATTATCAAGAAACTTTTTCTTATTTCTTTTGAAATGTATTAAAATTTATAGTTAAAATAATAAGACTACTATACGATACATCGAATAACCTGCATTTGCCTCGTAACAAATAAAATTGCACGAGAATTCCCAAATCCGACATTAAAATTTTTTTGATTATTAGAATATTGCGAAAAATCAAAAGATTAATATCATGTTCATTCTAAGATTGAAAAATTATTTTAAATCGATGAAAAGAAAATATTTTAGAATAAATAAATTTTTCAATAAAGAATTTTTCATATATTAATATGGTATGTTCATGGCTTGTACAGGTATAAAAGTGTAAGTTTATTTCAATATTGATAATAGGAGCTATATTTCATTTTCGAAATATCGAACATTATATAAAATCCAAAAATATTATTATTATACACTAATTCTAGTTTTTCAAACTATTACGAGTATTTGATCCCTTGAATAAGATTAAAATTAAATAAAAATTTTCTTGTTTCATTTTCACTTCTATATTGTTTTATCGGTTGGAATGTGAGTTCGCCGATTACAATACTCAAGTTGACTCTTATTAATTGGGGATCTCTCTGATTGGGCCATGTACTCGCAAATGTTGCCTTCCTGCACTGACCTATTAACGAAAATATACTGTATCACTCATACATTACTCAAACTAAACATAGCCTAATACGTTTTAACGTATACGAAACCTAATGTACCAACTGTAGCTAATTCTTACACAGGATGTAGAAATTTTTTTTTTAAATTATTCAAAAATTCAGTTTTAAATTTACAAGTACAACTTGATATGTGAATTATTATATTGTAATGTTGTATTACAATATTTATTAATATCATTAATAATTTCATTGATTTTAAATCATTGATAATGAGTGCTCCTAATTAATATAAAGCCATTAATCTAAATGATAATTTATAATTGATTGAATCTAGAATATCGTTCAATTTTTTCTGTTCCTGCTATACTTTGATTTTTACATAAAAATCTCTGAAAACATGCATTGGCATGCATAGTTTCAGCTCGAAAGTCTCCGAAGAACTTTCAGAGTACAAGGGTAAGGAAGTTTAAGCGTCTTTACTTTTTATAGAAGAAGTAGAACCTAATTTTTTATTTATCCCTTCTAAATGCAATGATAAAGGTTGGTACGTTCTTACATATCACCAACTTCGAACCATACCAATTCTTAACTTTGCTAATTTCCTGGACCCGAATTCAGCAACATAATATCTCATTATAAATTCCGGTGCATTACAATCAATTTTCTTTGCTTTAATCAAAGAATAAATAAAATTATTAGTATACAATAATAATTATCGAATGTCAGATTGAATTGTCTGATATTGTATCGTTTATAATTAACTATCGATAGCAATGGAATACTTGGCAATAAACTTTGGTGCATTGTTACTATCTTAGTTATTGATAATTGTGCCATTTGTCCTCAGAAGAGTTTAGGATTTCACCATTATAAATATAATAAAGATTGCATTAGTATGTTTACAGTTTAGAATCCCGCCATAGTCGAATATTTAACCGAGACAAGCTAAAAAAGAGACGTTTAAAACGTCACAAAGGAATAATAGGAAATTTGTTACAATTTAACTTTTTACAATATATAACGACTTTTTAAAAATGTGTTATCTGATTCGTACAATTATTCATGAATTTTAACTAATATTCTCAATTTTAAATCAATAACTACTAAATTAGTTCAATTAATTATAATTCTTCGGGACACCAATATCAATAAATTGTATGATATTGTCCTATCATATATAACTATGCAATTTATATTTTTTAAAGAAGCTTTCGATAGTTGAACAAAGATAAATTTTACAATGATTGTACTTTTTTATTTGAAGTATAAAAATAAAATAAAATTATTAGTTGAGCAAATCATAAAATATTCTTAAAACTTCTTATTTTAGGATAAGAATTGTTTTTCTTGCAGCTTTGAAAAAAGCTATTTTGCTAAAAACAATGTAATTAGGAACAGTTGAGAGTCAGTAGATTTGATGGGTAAGATAAATGAATGATAAGTGAATTTTAAGTACAATTTTCAGTTCGATTGTCTGTGAAAGGTACGTATTTTTTATGCCTTGATATAAAATTAATGTACGTGATTTACGAGGAGCCCTTTTGCTTGTTTTTGTTGCTTTGGGCAAGAATAATTAGGATACTCGCCGAGAATAATCCTACGTTGAGTCTAATTAAAAGCACACTTGAATCAATGGATAATAAAATATTTGAAATAAATGCCTTAATTGCGATTATTTTCGCTTGGATGTTGGTGTATTTTAACTATTTTATTCCAATTTAGCAATTTTGTAAAAAATAATTAATAATCTAGCCATTCACCGTTAATAATGCCCTGGATCGAACAAAGCGCTACGTAACTTTTTACAAAAGAAATTGAGGCTAACTCGAGAGTTCGTCCAAAGAATTTTAGCAGCTGGGCAAAAGAGACTGATCGAGGTTGTAGTCCCCTCCCAACCGATGAGGAAAATATTCCGTTAGACCGGAAGAAAATCAGCATATCTGGCCGGCGATCCGGAATCTGTACTCCTTGGGAGTTGGCGTTGTAGTTGATTAGATTTCGAATCCATTGAATCCTGTGGCTCCGATGATTATTTACAGTGCGCAACTGCCCCTCGCTACCAGAGTCCCAGGAGTATCCCTCAGACTGCGAGCGACCTCGAATTAGAATTCGAGTCGACGTCGCGAAAACCGATTAAGCCTGGAATTGGTCTCTTTCGGTAGATCGAGCACTGCCGCCATCTCGCGCCCCATCGTCTGGCTGAGCATCAGAAGGGCTCAAGGGAAGGAAGCAGTTTTGCCGAGAGTCGGAATTGGATGGTGCCAACTTGGAGGAAGCGTCGATAGCCGAGCCATTCAGACGCTAAGCGCTGCATTATCGGGCCTTTAAATTTTCCCTTATCTATTCCGACTTGTTGCTACGGGCTGAAAATTCTTGAAGCCAACGAACATAGATATTAGAATTGAGATCGAGCTTGAGCACCGAGAGCGTAATTAGTTTAGGAAATACGTTCTTGAATCGGGCCATCTGCAGCTACTTCTATGCTTGTAGAATATTTTATTGAACTAGGATTTGGACGCAAGCTAATACGTGGTAGTGCATCAATCCATGTGAAAACTAATTATTCATTTCAGATCACTATAAAATAAGTATACGTGCGCCCAAGTATTTACGCCGATTTTCGATATCATTCGTCTAATTTTTTGGAATTTCACCTATTGCAATAAATCTGTGACTTATCATTGTTGCATTAAATATATATATAAAATACTGCAGCATAATCCGATTAATTTAATTTTTTTTAATGATCTTCCGAAAAGCTTCACTTACCTTTCTATGTATTTTAAACTTACCTTCGATACATTTAATAACTAAATTCGTATTAGCTGTGTTAAACAAATAAACGCTATGAATTGCCCGATAATCTAGCTACTTTTTTGTCTTTCCTTGAGATATATAAACAACTCTATGTGATCGAGCTGAATTGTATACTAATTAACTTTCTTATACTTAATCAATTGATTGTACTTAATTAAACAAATTACGCTTGATTAATGATATTAAAAAACTCAATTTTATTTCGTGATAGAAATTCATCTTCAAATATTAAAAAATGCTGTGATTCGTCAATATAGATCTTTAAATTTTTTCGTTAGAAATTACAATTCTTAATCGTTATACCTGAATGTTTTTAAATTAAAATTTATAAATAATTTCTCATTGTTAACAAACAGAAACCATTCATTATATTTCCTACTAAGTAAGACAATTACTTAAATTACCATAAATAAATTAAAAATAAATAAAAAAATAAATGAATTTACCATTTACATTAAATATATTTTCTCATACCTTCATAAATTTCTAATTAATTAACAATACATTATATGTTGCTAATATAAAGAAAATTTGTGTAATTTAATGATATAGTTTCAAGGAAAAAGGAATCGATAAATTATTTTAATTTTCCAATAATAGATTGACGAATTTTTTCTTTAAAAAAAATATAATTTGTTTCAAATCAATATTCCAATACATTCACTTTCTATCTCAATAAAAAACATAATAATTTAAGTATTAAAAAAAAATATATATATATAAATTTAATAAAACATGACTTTTTAACAAAAATTTCTATGTCTGTGCTTAAAAAAAATTAAACTATGTAACTTTGTCAAACACATTAGTATTGACCGATTGTTTTGAATATATTTTTAAATTGCAAATTTAATTATTAATATCCACTTATCTGTAAAATAAATTTAATGCCTTTTACTTGGTTTAATAAAATTTAAAATAAAACTTTTTTCAGCAATTTTATAAAAATACTTTTAAGGGTTAATAGTACTTTAAATTTTTTATTTTTTGATAAATTATTTGAAATTGAAGTATACTGAAAAAGTATCATAGATAAATTTGAGGCTAAGTTTCAGACTATAAAACATTAAAAAATAACTTTTAAAATGTAAAATGGTAACGAATTTAAATAATCTTTATAAATAGACTTTTAGTGTGATTGCATAGTATGTAATTGTATTTATTGAAAAAATGAATAACGAATTTAAAAAAGAATCCATTTTTACCCAAAAAAACTGAATTCAAATCGTTTTGATCATAATTTTATACGAAAATGCAAACTGTGCAATATTATTTATATAAACAAAAGTGTAAAAAACGATCCACGCAAAAACATTCAAGTAACAAAAACCATACCTTGTCTCGGACTCTTCAGTCCTGCTTAACTGAAAGCCATTTTTAACTAGAGAAGTGCTGCCACTAGAATTTAAAATTTGTAAAATAGACAGCCGGCAAAAAAAACATTTAAATACATTTCAAAGCACT
This sequence comes from Kradibia gibbosae, assembly GCA_018907135.1. NCBI lineage: Eukaryota > Metazoa > Arthropoda > Insecta > Hymenoptera > Agaonidae > Kradibia > Kradibia gibbosae. The sequence goes on along the minus strand of JACCHX010000001.1, from coordinate 28,591,910 downwards.
TAGTACTTGATTCCCATCAATGCACACTTTATGAGAAGGATGCAACCCCCGAGCAAATGTAGTAGATGTTTGGTATCGGCCTTAATCTGTGCCCATGTTTTAGTATCACGAGAGTAGCTCATTAAAATGCATTGGACAGGTACGAAGTAGGGAGAGAGGGTGAGGGTATCCAAACGCTCAATAATATGAAGGAGGTGCCTGATTTCCTCTTGCTCCTCCACTTCAGCCGCACCTACTCGGACATTCGACTGCCTAGCAAACGACTATTGCGTGCGATACAAGCTTTTACTTTTATCGGCGGCACGTTCCGCAATATTGTGTTCCATCGATTGATCGGGCACTTGAAAAACTTTACTCGCTCGCCAACACTTTGCGGTCCTCTTCTTCAGCTTTTTACATTTTTCCCCCTTAGTCATCCGCTTCCTACCCCCATGGAAGCCTACTTGTTTTTATTATTCAGCTGGTCTACGTTGAGAGAAAACTCGCTGAAATAGCCTGGACAATAGCTGCTACTGAGTGATGCGATGGGTTTTTCTCTAGCTCTCAATGGTACTGTCGATACACGCATGCATGCAATCTATAATTCTCTCTATCACTTTGTATTACACAGAAATTTACATTGAAACGATTTTGTGCCGAGAGTTGAGCGAATTTCGAACGAATGAACCTGTCCTTTGACAGGTTGATTTCTTTGCTCAATACTGAACAAGAAAATAGTGCTTTAGAAATGTCGGGTAATTTTTTGAATGACTATCTTTCCTTTCCAGGACTATGAAATTCAATTCAATTATAATTGAATTACTTAAGACTGCACGCTCCAGGATGAACGAACAAGCAAAAAAAAACAAATCTTAATATTTAAAGTTTCTTCTAGCTATCTTGTTTGTCAAGAAATTAATATAAAATAAATCATCGGTATTTATAAAATAGGTTACTCTTAGAAGAACATTGATTTGTATACTAAAAAATAATACAGAATTAATTACAACTAAATTTTGTATCAAGTTTAAAATTAACTAACTTGGTCTAATTATTAAATAATAAGTAAAAAAATAATTCTATCTGGACAGATGCTTTCAATAAGTCAGAATTAATATAATGATTTTTCATAATTTATTTTTAATTTAATGGACTTTAGTTTAATAATTGGTACGATACAGCTATGCAATAGTTGTTATTTCGGTATTTTAAATTTGTTTCATTACTATAATCCCGTACAATTTAGCTCGTCTTGTGAATAAAGAACGTAGAAGTAAAAAAGTATAACAGAGATTCTTAGATGTAGTGATAAAAAAATGTGCTTGTGTTCGTAAAAAAAATAGTCAACAACATTACATTCTTTAAGTATACTGAATACTTCGAAAAACGACTTCTTTTTGTCGATTTGCACAATAATTTCTGCTCATTGCCCACTTTTGAACAAGTCACCCCACCCCCCTCAAATGTACTAAAATCACGCTTGTAAAGAATAATCCATATATTTTTCTCAGATTTCTAGATTTCTCAAAATTCCTTTTCCTTCCGATTATTAAATTAAATTCTTTTAATATCAGCTTAAGTCTCATCTCCCTTACAGCTGGAGAAATCGAACTATTTTAATCGTAACATAAAGTTATCCTCCTACTCACTACCCTGTTGTTTTTTATTCAATAAACAACTCCAATGTTTATTTAATTGTACTTCCTTAATTCACTCACCCGAATAATTTAAACATTATAATTTAAAAGCATTGAATATTTTCTTGTAACTAAATGTTTTTCAAAAATTCAGTTTACTTTAATGACTCTAAAAATAAGATTACGACCAACCGAATGAATAAACTCAGTGTATGAATCACAGTTCTGCATATGAATAAAAAACTTCTCATACTCTTCAATTAAACATTTTGAATATTATATTTAATTTTGTATAAACTTTTATTTCTAATGAGTATTATTCACACACAGGCACATAAATACACACTTATATTTGATTGATCAATAATACATTTTAAACAAAATTACTCAAATGTTAGTCTAAAGTAAGATATCATGTCATATTCTGGTTTTAATTTAATAATAATATGCACCCATTAAGTACCCATTAATTAAAAAAAATTCAAGTTAAAAGTATTTTGTAAATTACGTGACATTTTAAAATAAGATTCACCTTTTTAATGCATAATTTTAAGAATTTTAATTGTGAAGTTTTAATAAAAACTATTAATTCTAATTATATATTGAAATGATCTTAAGTTAAACTTACTTAATATATGAGCATATAATTATAATAAAAGTATAAAATATTTCTTAATGTTTCATAAAATAATACAAGTTTAGGTTTAAAAATAATAGAAAAATTTTTATTTTTTATGTGAATTAAAAATAAATAACTTCAAGACTTTTTATGGTTTTCTTAATTAAATTATATTTGATATTGAACAGAATTTCAAAATGTAAGTAATTTATTTCCAGCTATAACCTTTACCAATGTTTTTTTTAATGTTTAAAAACAAAATGTTAAATTTAAAGTAAAATTAAGTAAAGTCACTTTACCATTAGAGTTACGTTTAGTAAATAGAATAGTGAAAAAAAGACGGAAAAACATAGCTAACGAACATGCACACGCAAGAAAATTAATTAAGATATGGCGTAGGTTCAAATTTCATTTTTATGAGAATGGTTTTGTAAAAAAGAGAGCTTATGGGACTTGGATTATTCGTTAGCGGTGTGGGTGCGAATGCTATCTGCTCGGTTCTTCGAATTGCGTTATTAACTGCCTCATCGTAAATTTTATAATACGATTCCCCTGTTGATTGAATCGATTTAGCAGTTATCATTATCTAGCATATTTGTGGAATTATTTCCAAAAAATCAGATAAAAATTCAAGCGATAATTGTACTTGATAGTCGCGAATATCATTTACGCAGTAGCGGTATGTTTCAGTTCAATCGAATGATTTTTTCGGCAATGATCAAATTATTTATTTTACCTGCAATGAAATTAATTATAAAAGGTAGTTCTTTCATATTTTACCCTGCGCTATATGCGATTGACGTATATTTTACAAATTAATAAAGAAGCCTTTATACGTGTAGTGTAAAATTAACCTGCAGCTTTCTTATTTCAATAAAACGACTAATTGTACAATTTTATTAAATGCTCTAGTTACTTTTGAATTCATAGCTTAATACTCCCCATCCGAATACTCGTTGTATTTATGCCTTTAATGAGCCTGCCGTTGTCCAAAATTCTAGCTCTAGCAATCGTATGTCCTGAGCTATCCATACGCTAATCGCTGATCTTGCGACTATCGAAGCCGCACTACATTGATGATAGGCTTTGATTCCGCTCTCGTGTTCCGGAACAAATCATTCGGCATTTGACACCTACATAAACCAATTTATATTTCATTCGGATTAGGATATAATACCACTACAAATATATTCACTTATGGTAATAAATGTGTGTCAGTTATATTATAAATTACGACGCTGAAAAAATTCATACTTCAAAGCTTTTATTCGATATTCTTCTCTATTTACATATATTCAATCCTTAAATTAATTTTTCTACTCTTTTAAAAACTAAATATATAGAAAATTTAATGCAAAATCAGTTTGTATTGTGAAAATTATTTCTTGAAAACGGTTTCATAAGCTTTTTCATAAACACACAATTGACTTATCATCAGGTTATTGCATTAATATTAATTTTAAAATAATTTCAGTTGTGTGAACAACTATATTAGCCATAGATTTGAAAAATATACATTTTTGCAACAACTTTTATAAAAGCATCTCAAAGTTTATTGACTTATTTAATAAATATTAATATTAAAATTATTACTATTTTAAATGTAACTATAAAGTTATAACGAAAGAAGCCTACGTCATGTTCACCTATTCCACTTGCGTTAAACAATGAATCGATTGATTGTCAATACGTCAAACACACTCATTTCCATTATGTACTTCTGCATCGAAAATTGAACATGGATCTCAACAAAGCTACCTACTTTATATACCCCTATTCGAGATTAACATTGCATAAAGTTAACGTAAACATAAAAATGTTGGATGTGATAAATAAAAATTACAAGTTAGAATATATGAAATAATTTGATTTCAGTCAAATGAGTTTCAGTCAGTGAATAATTCAAGACTTTGTTGCCAACGTAATATTCAGAGATCCAAATCAATGTAAAATATTGTACTCAAAATGCAAAAAATATTAGATATTATTTGATGAAATCCTGCATAGGACATATATACTTTGCATATGATATTTAAAAAAAATCAGTTAGTTATAATTATTATTATATAAATCGTATTTATATCTTAATGAACAACAATCAAACTTCAGGATTAATTTAATTAAATCATGTACAAAATTGAATATAGAAATTTAATTTTAATTGAATATAGATTCTTTTAAAAAAAATTTTTACTTTTTTTCACTAAAATTGGGAATATATTATGAAAATTGATCAGTTTTAATGGTTGAAAAAATGAATTAAGTTTAATTTTGTGTCATTGAATAAATGCATTCATTTAACTAATCAACGTTTATGTCATACAAGTTTAAAGATTTTTGAAACTACAATAAAAAAAATAATACAAATTTTATAGATATTGAAAATCAGCTATTTTGAAAAGGGTGGGATGATAAAAAACTATAAATCATACGTTTATTTAAAATTGTTGCCCTTGTAAATCCATGTATAAATGGAATACCGGAGAATTAAAACCCCGAACCTATACAAATAAGAAATTAAATATTCCTGAAGAACTACAATGATGACGCATATACGAAAGATAAAAATAAAGAAGAGCGGACGTAGATATTGATGGAGTTCGAAAAAAATAAGAGTATGTGCAGTGATTACACATGTAAGCAATAAGGAAAGGAAGAGATTGAAGGATGTCGTGTGAATGACGTCTTTCACACGGAAAAAGATGAAGGTGAAATACACAAAGCTGCTAAAGTCTCCGTTCCACTAGCCAAGAGAATTCTTGGTAATATTACGCAAAGTGATTTATGTTTGACGCAATAGGTAACATATTGACACAAAATTTATAGAGGGGAAGGGGTGACATAGAAAAGAGAGAAACACGAGAGAGATTCTGCGTTACGTGCATTGTTACAACGAAGATAAAGAACATAAAAAATAAAGAGAGAACAAGAAACAAGGCGATACTAATAATTCTTAAGCCAATCATCCCAAGAGTCTTTTTTAATCCAATCTCATTAGGAATTGATAATTACTTAGCACTTTAACATCAATGAACTCTCACAAATATGCGTGTCGGTTTGCTTTCGGTTTTCTTTGTGTTGAGTGGTTCCTTTGCATTACAATATTTTCTTACAAGGTGAAAAGTAATTTAACGTTCTTTAACGTACAATGATTGGAACAGAATTATTATTTTCTAGAAGTTTTATAAACACGTCTGTACAATTAATCGGGAAAAAAAACCCGGACCCGAGATGAGTGCATCGCGTGAGGACGTAAGCTATCGAGGCCGGAAAAAAATCCGGATAAATGGTGATTTCGAAAGCGCGGTGGGTACAAGTGAGAAGAAAGTCCATGAAGTGGAGTACTGTAGTATTACAATTGCGAACTGAGAAAAGAACTGAGACAGATTCGAAGATATACGATGTGCGAGGTGATAAAACCCAGTAAAGGGACTGCGGTCAGAGTGATAGAGGTGCGATACCCGCTGCGGAGTGAAACGCAGGTGAGCGCTGCGAGATCCACGGCGTCCTGTGAAGACTCTGCCCTAGCTAGAGTATGTGTGATATCGCCACCGGAGACCTTGACCTAAGAAAAGCGTCAAGAGGAGCCTTAGTGTGACTACATTCCCTGCAATCGTCTCACGGAGGATCTTAGTAGAGAAAGACGCCCGAGTGGAGCGAGTGAAATGATAAGAGAGAGATCTCTCGATGGGAAATCGATGCACTACACGTCCGAGCAATTGATTGTCCTTCGGGTCAAACTGTTAAGAGTAATCCTGCAGCCTTTTATCTCCGTGTAGAAAGGGGATTTTTATGACATTAAGCTTCAAAAAATATTTAAGAATAAATCCTGTTCTTTTGTTTCTAATTGCGCATTATACTGATAGTATTCATTGACGCGTCACATTTTCAAATTCGCCCATGTCCCCTCGCCTGATAATATTAAGAATTATAATAATACGAACAAGAACCAATTTAAAAGTAACAACAATTTTTATTTGTCTCGTAAGGATAAAAATAATTAAGCAATAAAATTCATAGAGCTTAATGTAAAATAAACATAGGAAAGCTATTAGACTAATCTTACTTATAAATTATCAGTATTTAAAACAAAAGTTTACAATTCATTTCTTAAAAAATGTGATAATTTCTTTAAAACATCACAAAAAATCGTTAAATTTTACTTTAATACATACTTGGCACTATAAGCAATTCATCACAAAAGCTGAAATGACTGCTACTCATGAGTATTATAAGTAATTGTAATAATTTGAAGTGAAAAAACTAGATTTATATTTAATAAAATGTAAAATATAAAATAAAAAATTTTTTTTAAATCTACCCCTGTAATAGATGCATTTAATTATTAACATCAAGTTGCTTTTAAATGTGAGACTTAAGTTAATTTCGAGTAGTCTATGCTCAGCTTGGATTTAGTCTCACGACAAGTGGCATCGAAGGGATGGAGGGGAGAATTTTTGCTGAGATGAGGCTCCTGATCTCATGATTCGGCAGGTGAGCGGAAACGGAGCGAAGGGAGACAAATAGACAGAGGAGTAGAGGGGAAATTAAAACAATACAAGAAAAAACCTTAGCTTTATAATTTTCCCTCCTCAAGTACGTATTTAAACCTCTGAGCATAAAAAAATTAATTAATAAATTACAAACAATGAATCACAATTGAATAAATAGAAATTAAAACACTTATAATTTGTCAAACAAACTTAATTTCACAAAAAATTGACCGATTAACACATTATAAAATGTTGCAAATATTGTCACTTCATTGCATAGAAATTTCGTGGACTCGATCGATTTATGAAAATAAATAGAGTTTTGTTTGCACCGACCGAGGATACGCAAGGAATAGGGGGTTCGCCCATCGTTCGTTAACGGGCGAGGAGAGACGACGGGGCGACAATCGAGTTCAGCTCTGAAATCAAACGGTGACCTTAACATTGTCGCATTTATTAAAATAATCCTCCTGACCTTCACTAGCCCAGAGGAGCACGAAGGGGTTACTCATAAATAGCTGTGTGTGGAGAAGCCGCGATGAGGAGAGAAAGTACCACCGGGATAATTCGGTGTCTGCTTTTAAGTCCTATGCTCTGGATATCGTCCTCGACCCCGACCAGTCATCTTCGAGGACTCCTATTCTCTAGAGTCCCCCTGATCGCTTGTCCGGATAGACTGGTTGTCGGTGGTCACGGTCGCTCCAGCATTCTCGTAAGAACTCCTAAATTTTCGAGCTTTAATTTCTTCACTACCACTGCAGTACTGGGAACACAGCTTTTTAATTTTATATCGTTTCGCAAATTTCGAAGCAACTCCGGAGACGTCCTGGGGGTCATTGGCGGATCTGCGGTAGTAGCGTTAATAGCGAGCTTCCTTGGCACGCCCTCGGTATCATCGCCCGCCCGACATTGGAACCGATTTTCGCGGCTCCTCTCTCATAGGCCCATAAGCCATAAACCATCCATAAACGAGCCATAAACCCTGCTTCGAGTGCTTGGTAGAAAAAAGGAAAATCAAAAATGATAAAAAGACATTAAGAAAATAAGTAGTATAATTTAAACATTAATTTAATATATATATATATTAAAACTAATAAAATGAAAATAAAATTACGAAACTCGACGTGGAGAGGGGCAAAGGGATGGGCATGGCTCATCACAGCCCGAAGACGAACTTCTTACCAAACTTAAACTAAATTACTTCTGTTGCTTAAGTGATTAAGCTTTACCAACCAGCAATTACATAATTTGTTTTCTAATTTTTGTAAAAAAAGTTTAAGCGTTAACTTTATAAAAGGAAAGCATTTTAATTTTACGTAATAGAAATATTATAAACTTTTTGAAAATCAAAAACCCTTATCGTCTTCTCATCTATCTAATAATACCTATAGCAGGCTTAGTTGTATTATTTTTACCTAAATTTTTTTTTACTTTTATAAAACTTTTACCTACACTACAGCTCTTTATTGCTAATGCAGAAGTATTGTAATGAATTAAAAATGAAATTAAAGTAAATCCTTACCATTAAGAGTCATTATTTATTTTATCGATACGATTCTTAACCTTTTTCCTGAATTATATATAAAATATTCCATTTATTTGCTTATTTGCATGAGCTTTATTTTTTTTTTATTCGTTTGTTTTATTCTTTAGAAAACCTTATATATTTTTTAGTATCCATTCGTAAATTATATAAATCATCAATAGTTGTATTTTCAATACGTTATTGGCTTTCTTAAAAAACGACAACTTACATTTGGTTTCTTCCTCCATTTCTTTCAATCATCCTCTTTTTATAGTTGATTTATTTATAATTGAAAAAACAGTAACATAACATATAGTAACGTAATACACTTAAAAGATTAACTCATAAATTATATAGTATTACAAAACATCCTTATTTTATAATCACTATTTTCAGAATTTTTCCTGTTATATATATTTGGTTATTTTAGTTATAAGAAACGTAGCATAGTAATATTTGTAATTAAATTCATTTCTATCCTATTTATATAAACTAATTCTATATAAATTCATAAATATATACGTATGTATTTATGATTGAGAAAATATTCGAAAAGCTCCTTCCCTTCATTAACTACAATTATAAGAATTTTCAGGGATAATATCTGGTAAAATTAAAAAATGTATAAACTTAATAAAAACATCTATTACGTAATAGCATAATTATAAATTAACTATAAATAGTCAAATCATAATATGTTTCTACAGGAATTATGAATTGTATAATTAATAAATAAAGAATAATTAATATAAAAACAATGTTTTTATGAAATTAATTCTTAATATTACTACTTTTGTAGCTGAAGTTGTATATTAAACGTTATCTAGAAATACTCAATTACTTATTTTCTAAACACAATCTTTCTTTCTTAATAGAGACGAGACGTATTCTATTATTTTGAGCAGCTCAATCAATGTCAGTTTAATCATTTCAGACCACAATTTTTCATCCATTCCTTGTTGAATTAATTGTTTCATCTCGGCGTCACTAACATTTCCACCCCTAATAGACTCCCGTAAGAGACGGTCCAGAAATTTCAAAATTGATCCTTGCGTTACTCAAAAGATAACATCCTATTCGTTAAAGTCTTTTTTATAAATCATACAATCGTATAGTCCTTACTGCAGTCTTTTTCAAAGGTCGGAAATTTTAAGTGTCTAATTACATTTTCAACACCATTGTCATATATACTTTCGTGCTACATTTGTAAGTAAATAAGATAAATCAGAAGGAAATTAGAATAAAATATTTATTGTTCCATTATTTGATGTAATTATTACTTATAAATAATAAGTTTGATATAATTAAAAGAGTATGCTTTTTAAAACCAATTATACAATTTCATTTAATAAAATTCCCAGTGGCATTTTTTTAAAAACCATTGTCGAGACAATTACAAAAAACATATCAAAATATTAATAATGGGAATACAATCATTTGTATGTATAATTTATTTTATTTAATTTAAAATGCAGAATTTATATAGGGATCTTATAAAAACTTGAGTGCGTTTCAAGACTAGTTAATTTAAAAGATATAGCATTCATAATTTTGGTAAAATTAGTTTGTAGGTTTTAACTATTTTTTAATAAATGATCTTCAAAATATTTCATGGAAATTCGAGTTAATTGGATTAAGCCAGATGAAGTTGTATATGTTATAAGTTTATGCTTCATGAAGTATTTCAAGAGAGATATTAAAATAAAAATCTTTATTTTTTCAAAATATTCAAAATATTCCTATGTTGAATTAAAATAATAAATGTATTAATTAATAAGCATTATTAATAATAAATTGTTAATAATCATAAATTAAATCAATCTTTTTTACTAGTAAGTATTATCTATTTTACTAGGTAGTAAAATCATTTTAAAAATTATAAATCTATAATATAATCATTTTTCTTAAAGCTTTGATGAAATTTTTTCAATATAAAGTATATATATTTAATTATGTTCAAAGCATAATTAATTTAATATGTCAAGAAAAAGTTATTAATAAATCTTTGTATAAATTTATATTATTCAAGCATTGAAATGTAGGGCTTTTATTTTCTACACTGTATATTTTTTTTAATTAGAGTATTTATATATTGTTATACTGTTTAGCAATATATTTAAAAAATTTGTGAGTAGATAAAAACAATTAGGAAGTATAAAAATTTATATCATGTAAAGTTAAATAAAATATAAGTAACTGAATAACAATTAACCGATTAATAATCAATTATTAATCGGAAAATTATAAAAAATCTCAAGTCTTCAACTGAGTATTTATATTCTAAAGCATATTATTATTTATATAAATTGATAAGATTAAAAATATTTTAACGATAAAAGTGCTTAAAAATAATTAATTTAATTTGAAAATATTTTTTGCTTCTAACTAATCATGCATCAGAGTACTTATTATTGAAATTCTGCTCGTAATTATTTTTATGTACATCACAAATATAGACGCACATTAGCGTTTCTTATATGCCGTACCTATTTCTTTCTGTCTCACCTATCCCGGTCTTACACCCGTACCTTCCCCCATCCCCTTTGTCTTAATATGTGCATATTTTTTCTCTCTCTTGGTTTTTCCTCCACATCCGGGATGAATTACACTTCTAATTAAATCTTTCCAGCTTAGAAGGACAGGGGTTTTAATTAAAATTGTATGAATTTATTTATAAATAAATATATTTATAGATAATTAACTAAAGCATACAAAGTAAATAAACTTTGTCGTATTATTTATAATTTTATCTTAATTCTATTTTTAACTTTAACAAAAAAAAACGAATAAGGGAAATTTGTTAAGCATTAATTTCGTATAGTTAAAGTAGTTCTACATGAAAAATACACTTTACAAATAATATATTTAAATATTTAGAATTTATATTACAAAATGCACATTGAACTTAAAATTGTCAATATTATAAAATACACATCACATGTAATTATTAATTAACCTTTTTAAAATAATAAGTTGGAGTACTTAATAATAACGGTATAAAACATATTGATAATCTAGTTGAAAGGTAATTTTTTTTAATTCTAAATATTCAATTATTATTAATGATTTATTATTAATGATTCAATAAAATTGAATTTCAATTTTATTAAATCATTAATAATAAATGAATTCAATAAGATTGATTCATTTTAGGTTTTACTTAAATTTTAAGTATTACATTTACTTAAATTAAAATTTTTTTAATAAACAGTAAATAAATTTAAAAAAGAAATAAACATATAAACTTTTTATTTTAATACAGGAGGAGTGTATGTATACATATGATACAATCAGTTTTTTTGGGCGTATGACGTTTCGATAAAATGATATTCTACGTACATTTGCTGATATGACATTCATTACTGATTTATTTTATTTGACTAATTTAGTCCATTCTAAAGATACTTAAAACCTAAGGGTCATGTAAAGTTCTCTAAAAAAAAATATATATATATACGTTAATATTCTAAGAAAGTGGCAAAGCGTGAATAAGAGGAAAATCTGGAGTCGTTTCGTAGAAAAAAAACCAAGTACTTAACATTGTCTATAATCTAGAAGAACATTTGTTGAAGCAGTGCGGGTCAGCTTGAGGACATCAAGTATCTCTCTGTGTGATCTTCCAATCATATTCCTTCTCCTCTTAACATTTTCCCCGATGAGGGCAATTTACGACACCCCCGGTCATCGTGACCTCAGTTTTCAGGCATAGGAGAACCCGAGGATCCCTTCGTTGGCATGCATAGCCAACGGGGACATCGTCGAGTGGAAGGGAGCAACATCCTTTAACTTACCTCTTCCTCGTTTCTATTCTATCCGGTATCTCACGACAACCTACTACCTTTTACTTTTATTTCGGCCTTCTCGGCTTCCCTTAGTACTTTCTCATAGCCTCACTATTGAATATGAGTGTCTGGCAAGGTTGGCAGCAGCTGCTATTTGTGATGCTCGGCTTCATTTGCCCTGTTAAATGTAAGAAAATTCTTATCTACTGCAGAGAAAAACTTATTCTCAAGGCTGATATTCGCAAAAAATATTCACTTTCGACACTTGATTCATTAGATTATTATAACCCCTGGTAACTAAATAACACCAATATTTAAGACGTTTATGTTTTAAATTTTTATAACATTTTAAAATTCAAAATGCTGAAATCTAATTAAATTTTTTTCGCTCGAAAAAACTTGTTTTCATTTACTTAAATTCCTCGATCGATAAATTATCATCAGGATATTGCAAAATAAAAAAAAAATTTTAATAATGAATAAAACAACAGTATAAGACACAACTTTTTAAAAATATATTTAAAGCAAAAAATTATACTTTATAACTCCCCCGATGACAATCCGCAGAGTCGGAACGATGCAGCTAGCAAATGGTGAGATACTCGTGGCAGAGTCGACCGACAAGTTTGAGGAGATCGCAAACATCTTCTGAAGCTGAGGGATACAGTCCCGAAACGAGGGGCTCACGCTCGTTAGTAACTGACGCGAGGACCGGAGAGGCAACGCCGCAAGGAGTCCCAGAGGAGCGGGACAATCTCAGCTACGAGGCTTCTATCGCAATATTCAAAATCATTCATACATACATATATATATATATATATATGCACGAGTAAGATATTTACGAATATGTACATTTGGGCCAGGGGATGAGCATACACGTAAACGCTTTTGCTGGCAGGGCCAGGCATAGGCACAGGCATTGTGCCATATTTCGTATGTATAGTTCATATTTTTATTTAAATTCGTATATTTAGCTTTATTAAATGTTTTTTTTAATGATAAGAAAGTGACTTATGGATTTCTGAGTCAAGACATATGTTTGTCACCGCCCTGTTGTGAGCGGATGATAATCATCTGACACGCGTTACTCCTCGAGTTAAGATGAAATGGTTTTAAATGTTCACGAAAGAATTTTGTTCTTGTATAAAGTATAATGTTTTTTGCCCTTTTCTGAAATGTCTTCAATTGCTTCAGCTGTTGCTTTAGTAAATGCAATGCAATACAAAAAAGAGTTATACGTGTTTCAATACTGATACAATTGCACCATAAGGTTTTTCTAGAACATTCCAAGCTTCCAAATAATTTTGATTTGCTACTCCAAAAGCACTGAAGCAAAAAAAGCCCAGACGACGACATTGCGATGCCCCCTCGTGGCAACCACGTGTAACATCCCTAACCTGGATGTCGCTGCAGATCTACATAAAGCCGTAACGCTGCCGCGAAGAAGAGGACCGCGACTGGTTGGCCTGACAACGTCACCCGCCTAGCAGGCGATCAACTCGATCCGACTGAAATGTATCGGGTGCAGGCGAGCTTATCCTCCAGGCAGGACTAATCGGACGACAATAGACTCGTGTTTAAAAACAATGAATACACAAATTAATGTTGACGAGTTCTATGAGAAACCATCGGCGTCCGGCCAATATCCATTCGCGAATACTCCCGTCGTAAACTCCAGTTTCAAATCTATTTGCACTTTATAAAATTTTGCTTTGTTTTTCTTTTACAATAAACATTAATACTATTCTTAAATTTAACTTATTAATAAATTAATTGACAATGTTGAAACTAACTTAATTATTTAGCAAAAAGAAAGTTAAAAAATAATTAATTTTGATAATTAACTTGTTAGTACCTAAATCCTAATCTCGATCTAGTTTAATTTAATCGTAAAAATAAGTATGTTAAGCCTACGACACCAGGTTAGAAGGGCACGTAACATCGGTCGATGGTTGACGATGGCCAGAGGACATGGGCTGCACCGCTGTCCTCTACTCCTTAGTTCCATTGCAGCGGGTGCTTATCAACCGGAATAAGGGTCCATGTTAAGAATGAAGATAAAGCAGCGGAAGGAAGGATGTACACCTTTCATCAGAATCCGATAAGGTCGACTGATTGAGACTCCCTTCTCGATGACGGAGGAGCCTTACGAACGTCGGGACCACCTCATTAGGTCTGGGTACGGACGAAGCTGATCCTCCGAAGCTCGTTGCCCGGAGATGGGCTCACTTGCTCCCTGTCACTAAACGATCGTAAGATCATCGTTACTACGACTCCTTCTTTTTGCAAAAGAACAATTAATGGGAGGTCAAGGAGGAGGCTGCAAGAGTCGAAGTAGGTAGCATTTTTACGAGCCAACCAGTGAAACAAAGCCTCTGTAGGTAGACACCCGAGGGTAGTTGGATGAAGCGACAGGAGCATTATGTACCGACAGAGCAAAGCTCCTGTCCTGGGGAATCTAAGAATAGGGGGCTAGGAGAAAGGTTAGAGCCCGAAGAAAAAACTGCGTTTGCGTGTTTGCCCGCGGAGCCCTTTTTTTCGCGATGGGTGGCCGTGGCTCGGCCAGTAGAATCGGCACTTTCATGCGTAAGTTTTCCGATTTGGGCTCTCTGACAGCCCGGAAAAAAGTAAACTGTCCCCTCAATCGAAGCCTAAGATCACGGAGGGAAATCGTAACGATGGGACAGTACGAGACGCAGCATCAAGGCACAGCTTAGCCCTAGTGTATGTTTGCCTTCATCTGGTATCGGCCGAGCTGGGCTCCCGAACGGAAAAGCGCTATCATTTGGTCACGAGCTCGACCCTAAAAAATGTCATTTTGCCAAAAAAGAAGAACGCCATTCAATTATTGTATCAGGAATAAATTTATAACGTGTAAACCCGAAAGCGTGCCTCCACCCGCTTCGGACACCCAACTGCCACCCCAGTTCAATTCTATTAACACTTGGTAAAGATTAATCGTGAACCACGTAGTTTTGTGTTTTTGTTTTTGTGAGAAAAGAAACGCGCATTTAGAAAAGCCGACGAGAAGTACAAATTATTGTAGAATCCCATTTCTCGAAAACAAGATCCAATATTACAGAAGATATAAGAACCTATCGAGCAACGTGTCATACCAAAAATTAGGTCAGTCCTTGAGAAAAGACAATGACTACTAATAACAAAACCTAAATTGTAATTCTAGTCGAGTTTTTGCTTTTTTATTGCTTAATATGAAAGATTTGTATGAAATTAAGTGTGATGAAATACCCTAGTTGATTTTATTTCTAGGCGCTTAATTCCTCTGAGTGATAATTTATTTCTTATTTTTAATTTAAAGCCTTACTGGTATTCCGCAGAGATCGCGTCGGCAACGTCTCTAACGTATCAAGATTCTTACGCGTGGCGTGCGACGAGAGGGCGGGACGATGCTCGGTCTCGGGGAAACGAAGACCTTTCGACCGAATCTGACTCGTGGTTAATTAACAGCCCGCGCTAGGCTAAGGCTGGACTTGTACGTAGTAGCCCGTCGTGGCGTCTTGCGGGGCGTGGGGCGCCTCTTCTCTGCTGCCATCGGCTTCGGTCCCGGCGTACGTCGGCCGCGGACATCGACGCTCGTCCGGATTATCTCCACCCTTGCCGTCTGCACGGTACCCTTGTTCGATGAAAGACCCGCGACCTCCAGCTCCGGTTCAGAAGCGACACCATCTAAAGTGTCGGACGTTGTCAGATACGAGTCTGACCTCGGCTAGCCCGGATTTTCTTCGTGATTGTGAGTTGACTCGCAATTTAAATTGCCAACTCCGAAACATTATCCTTTGTTGACCAGCGAACTGGCCCGGTTGGTCGCCGATCCGGACGCGTAGGTTGCGTCAGGAGTCCCTTAATGGCGCGCGATTTTTAGCGCGGGTCGCTTTCACGGTACTTCCCGCCGCCGCTTTCGCTTTTCCCCCTCGCTGCCCCTCAGCGCGCTGCTCCGAGTGATTTTAAATATAAAAGTACATTCTGAGCGTCTCTTATCGTATGCATCACACTCAGTGGAGAGGGGTGTGGAGAGAGGGGTAGCATCATTCACAAATTTATAATTATAATAATTGAATGTATACATACGACAAACTCTATCACACACACACACACACACACACACACACACATATGTATGTATGAATTTGTTTTTATACAAAAAAGGGAACAAAAGCCAGACAATTCTTGAATGATTTGATACTTTATATATCGATCCAAATCAAAGTAAGGAACATTTTTTGGAAAAGTAAATACATGGCCTGATGAGATATGCACTCATGCATACTCGATTTCTCCTAGGGAGATCGCATGTAAATCCAGATAGTGGACAGAGAAAATTTGGTTTTAAAGAACCCTAAAAATATATAATATTACCCCCCCTCTTCTTTACACTTTATTTGGAACTGACAGAACCGCATCTTTAGCTATAGTTAAATTTCTCTTCGCCATTTTAAAATTCCTAAATTCACAAAAACGTGTAACGGGGAATGTTGCCTATCGAGACTAAGACTTTTGTGCTGCAATATATCTTTTTGTACTTATTCTGTCATTGTTTTATTTCCCCCTTCAACTCAATAGAAATGGTACATTACCTTATTACTTACGTTTAATGAAAACCAAATTTTGGCATGCAATCAATTGATCCCATTTTTACTTAGATGTAATATCTATCTTCTGTTACATTATCTTTTGTATTCAAAAAACTTATTTAATTGAAATGAAAACTAAATCATTTTTTAACAGCTACACGATTTTTAAAAAATCAAAGAACAAATTGTTGTAGTTCATATGGATTCGTGATTCCATTCGATATGAATTCACAACGGAATTAGGCAGGAAAAAAACACATTTTTCTTTTGCAATATTGGCAAATTAAATGATCACGAAATTTCTGAAAAAAATAAATTATACGAAAAGCGTAAGATTATACTTACGCATATTTATTTAAATAATATTTATTTATTGTAATAATATTTATTTAAAATATCGGTGAACTGAACATTAGTTCGTGGAGTTGAATTTACGTTATGCATTTTGTTTATTAAAATTGCATGTCATGCCACTTATATTTATAGCTAATTAATTTGTTTTTGAAATATTAAACCATAATTTCTTTTAGTATTCTAAGTTTTTATTATTCGTTCATCTAATAAATGACCAGCGTATATAAGGCTATGCAGTATTAAAGAGCGTTGAACAATTCAAATTATATATTTTGAAATTCTAATGCATACTGTTAACCTTCATAAATACTCATACGCGAAGGAAAAAAGTTAGAGAAACAGGTAGCTAGCATGGCATTATAAAATACGATATAGAAGAAGAGTTTGTCGTAAGCCGGAACAAGTTGAAAAATCATGAGATCTAGTTATTAATAAACTGGAACTTAAAGTAAAGTATAGTGAGCCATCAGCTGCAAGTTGCTAAAAGATAAACAATAACAAAGCGTAGATCGAATGGAAGGAAAGTGTATAGGTGGCTAAAAAAAAGTACAAATGCAATGCCATTTGCTAGTTTATTAACGAAGTGCTTTCTCTAAAAGCCATTTTAACCGAGAGGGACAATAGTAGTCAATCGCTAGGCTTAATGCTAGGATCCTCGTGCTTCCCGGAAAAGCGTAATCGTTTTAAAAATCGCAAGCTCGCCAAGCCGAAAAAACGAGGGCGCCGAGATTCAGCGCTCTCCCCCAAGTCAATTTATTATCCGTTTAACGCAGCAACAGATAGCACAACACGACATTGTGGAATCGGTGCATCTATAACACGGCAAACGAGCGATTCGCAAAGATTGTACGAGGTGTTTTTCCTTTTATTCGCGGGCATCCTGCGCCTCGCGGCCGTCAAAAAAATAAAGCCCTGCTAATGGAAAACGTCGACTTTAATCAACACCCTAACCTCCCCCCAGCTATTCCCCCCCCCCTCGCTCAGCAACGAATGCACGCGATCATTTTTCATAGTGACCCGCGAAAACAACCGACGTATTCCATAGCTGGGAAAAAATTGTCTGTAAATACTGGAGATTAATCCGCATAGCGAATTGATTTATGAGTATTTATTTCGCGGAAATTTGCGGCATCGAATGTGCCAGTTTTAAATGCGATACGCTTACGGAAATGGCTTGTGAAAGTTATCGAAAATTATGCGATGGAAAACGTATTAATCCCAAATGAATAATATGAATTTCAGGAATACTGCTTAAAACTTTTATATATCTGAATCTATGTATATTGCCATACATACGCAGAAATATAGTTAGTTATTGTCTACATAATTTTTAAAAATAATCTGCTAAAATTACATATGCATACTTGCATTACACGTATCGAGTAAATTATTTAGGCAATAAGTTTTTGATGAATTGTATTAAAAGTTCAAAAAATTCATCTATTTGTATAAAAAAAGTATTTTTTTAATGCGATGCTCACGCAATTGACGGAATCTTATCTATAACTGTACTTAACTCTAACATCGTTTAATCTAATAATAACGTTTCCATCATTTTAAAATTGCTTTATTATATAATGAAAATATTTACATTTTTCAATTTTTATATTTAAGTAATATATATATATATATATATATATATTACTAACATAAATACTAACATACTTGCAAATATAAGTATTCTTGAAAATATCATATTCTACCTGAATCTTCTAGTACGAAATATAAATATAATTTACAGAAATTTATGTGCTGCGTAAGCTATTAAACGTATACGTTACGTAGTACAATTTATATCCATTTGATGCGCAATGAATTATACATTTCTTTCCTTTTATAAAGCGTTTCAATGTGTAATTAATCTTCAATTCGATATATCCGACCTTTTTAATAATCACTACAATTTACAATAAATTTAATAATGGATGTTCTTATAACACAATACGAGAAGAAAATTAATGTTAAATTAAAATTACTTTACAAACTACAACAGATTTTCACAATTTAATTAATTATCAGACATAATACTAATTAGTAGGGTTACGAGCAATAAATTGCTCTATATAAGGTAATATTGATTTCCACAAAGTAACACACATTCGACAATACGGTCAATCAATAAATATACTGGCATTATACTTTAAAAGAAATGCATTTATTTCCTTTCAAATAATGCAAAAACGTTATTAAAAAGCCCGATTTTTACACTATTTTCTTGACAATAACAACACAACAAAGAGCACATTATTCCAATAATGGGCTGAAAAAGAAGGCGAGAGCAGTGAAAGAGAAATACTACCTAAGCGACGAGAATCCTTCTTGTTGGATACATTATTATATTTTAGTGGTAATCATCGCAGACGAAAATTTTTCTTTGGTATTTACTTTCTATTATATCTAAATAGTGATAATGTGCATTTTATGAAGATGCACCTGTGCCATACGATATCATTGATACTTAAGGTACCGGCTTAAACTCAACGATGCATTGCGAAATAAATACGATGAATAATATAGCGTCATTACAATGCTTATAAAATAGTCGCTGAACTCTGTGTGAATATTCCATTTTCAATTGAAAGATTTAAACTCTGCTTAATTTTCATAACTGATTTTCCATAAAAGGCAATTTGCAACATAAAAAAAAGAATTAAATTTCAATTAATTCTTCGATTGGTAGGATCAGTATTTTTAAATTACGCTAAAAATATGTTATTGAGCTTTTAAAAAATTCTATATATTCGGGATGAAATTTTTCATATAATAATTGCATATATCAGTCCAAAAATATAAAATGTTAATTAGAATTCTTTTTTTATTTCGGAAATATTTTTTACGATATAAAAGCATCAGCGGTAAGCATTTTTATCGGAATTCTGTCAAATGAATGATTCACTGCTTTATGTGAAAAGTTTTTTCTTAAAGAAAATTTTATTTTCTTTTCATTATATATTTTTTGTCATTAACGACACAATTTTTTTCTTACAAATCACTTAGCTACACGTGAATATAATATTGGAATTCCTTCATTTTTAATATTGCTTACGATTTGATTTAATATTTTTTTAATTGCTCGACATAAAATACATGAATTAAATATCTGAGCTAAAATAATCAACAAATACTAATATAATTTAAAAATTTCAGTGCTCTTGATCATGCTTAGTATTGTGCTATATATTCAGTTATGATATTTTCAAATGCATGATGAAAACTTTTAGAAGTTATTTAATTAATATTAAAAACATAATCAAGTAATTAATTATTCTTGTCGATATTAGGTAATGGCAATAATATAATAATAACTTGTCTGAATAAGATTAATCATAAGATGAGTGAATTTTTTTACTTAAACGTTGGAAGAAAATAAGATCCTTTTCTTGCTCACAAGCCGAATTAAGCTGTGAGGAAAAGATAATTTCTTGAAATATGCAGGAGATTATATTTTTAAACGAATTCAATGCAAGTTATTAAAATCCTTTGTTAAAGAGTTTCAAGTACGACGCGGCTGCAATGTATTTTACTATTGTTAAATAGAAAGAATACGTTAATTCTAAAGGACACGTCGGTATTCACTAAACGAAATGAAACTTACATTAAAACAAAAATTATTTCGCTGCATTAAGAATTAGAGACCATTTTAAGAAACAAAGATCGTTTTCGATAATAAATTTAAAGTACTTTACTAAGATGCTTTCACCATAATGATATTTAATATGGAGGTTCTATTGCTGAAAAGGTAATTATTATTGTGATCGTTAAGGTAAGAAGCGCGTTCGTGAGACGCTTTTACTTTAATGGCCTGAAACTTCAATACATATTTATTACATAAAACCAACGGTCAGCTTTATGTTCTTTCTCAATTTTTCATTCTAGTATCATGCATTCAATAAAAATACCGTACAAAGGCTTGTCGCATAAAAGTAGCGACTATCCGCTGAATATTTTCCACGACGGATTATCCACGCACTTATCAACTCAGATCTCGCACGCGTTGTACGAAAAAATACGGAGAAGTACGAGGACTGTGGCGTGTTCACTCGATTACGAGATCATGAAGAAATAAATGCGGATGAAAAATATCGGATCTGCAATGAGTAAGAGTGAAAATCGACAAAAGGATTCCCGACAAGTGAAAATCTGCAGAAGCTACTGCTTGGTAGCCCATAACTTGGCCATTGGTTTCATGTTTGATGAGGGAACGAGGCTGATTTGCATCTTTACCAGCTCTGCATTGGTTTAACCACAGATTTTTCCGGATTATCCACCATGGTGATAAAGGACTCGTCGCTTGCTGGATGAAAAATGTCAAGCCGATATCTATGCACGCGTGTGTGTTTAAATGAGAGCATCTGAAATGGCAACAACTTATTTCAAGGACAGATTTTTAAACTTTAGACATCTTTTTTAATTAAAATTTTGCCTATTTGAATTACTTGTATTGTATATAAGTAGTCAAATTTGAGTTTTCTTTAAATTCACCATTTTTCTAACGAACGACCTTTTAATCAAGTTACTTAATAATCAAGAACTTCCTTCATACTTAAATTGTATACTAATCCTATGTCATTTTGTACTGTCGTTTCATTGAATTGATCTGCAATTTTATTTGGTTTTAATGAAATTACAAACTAAAACAAACTGAATTTTCTTATTATATATTAAAGTAAGTTTTGCTCTATAAAAGTCTATAGAAAGTAGTAATCAGCTATTATAATATACAATTTTAATTAGACCTTAATAGTAATAAGTAACTCTTACCTCGGAAAAAGTTACTGACTTGGAAATTGTTCATATTCCTAAATTTTGCATTGTACGCTGTAAAATTAGTGCTACTTCATAAGATAAAAAGCAAAAAATGTAATGGTTAGAGAAAAAATAATTTTAAAAGTTCCATTTTTATTACATTATTACTATTATATGACATGCAATCCGTTATTGCGTTTCTTAAATATTTAATAACGTTGAAGAAATCTGAAATGTTTACAAAGAGTTTTTGACTATTGAATAAATTTGCTAAAAATTAAATAAGATACGCAATTATAACGAAATAAGATAGTATACTTAACTAAACTTTCATCTAATATTATTATGATATCGCAGTTAATTGCTGGCCCGTCATCCATACATAATATACAAGTTCGTCTTCATTTACTTTAATTCTAGTTTCATGTTTTAATTTATTCGCTCATTATATTCCGACAACCAACAATGCACAAGAAAATCTCTAAATTACGCACGTACATATTCAGTAATTATTTTTTTCGTGTTTGCAGCACCATACAAATTCTCTAAAAATCATTTCACCTTTGTCTAACATTGCCATTTATCTTCTTTCGCTATAGCAAACAAAAAGAATTTAAAATTACAATTTGATAAAAATTTGCGCAGACTACTGTTACACCCCACCTCTCCTTATAAAACACAACAAAGTAACGTTCGTACTCTTAAGAAATGTGAAAAGGAATTTTAAAAAGGATGAAAAAAATTGAGGAGAAAATATAACAGTAGGGGAAATAAGAAAAGAAATGATACAAAAAATAGCGGCGGGCCGAACAGAGAATGAAAAAAAGAAATGAAGTTGGCGGAGTGGCGGTGGCGAGCTTGCGGGCAAGTGACGGAGAGTGAAAGAGAGACAAAACTTTGCATACTAGATCCCTATAATACCTCTCTTTCTATCCTCTCTGTTCTTGTTGTTCTTCCTCGCTGACTCGTTTTCCCTTGCTCTTGTTCCCATGGCAAATTCGCGGACGGAAAACTTATTCCAAGAGGTTAACGCGCGAGCTCCTGTCTACCCGACAAATACGTCGCATCGTTCTTCCTCTCATGTGCTTCGTGTTGCTTTCAGAAAATAAAAGAGTATGGAAGAACTAGAATTAGGGAAGAGAAAGATAGAGAAAGAGGCAGAGAAAAAAAATTAGAGAAAAGTTATCTAGAGTCATAGAAACTATGAATGAAAAGGGAAATGGGTGTAGTGCGGAAAAACATACTTACTTCCCTTTTCTCAACAGCTGAAATGCTTATTTCACCATTATATATATATATATATATATATATATATATACATTTTTAATTTCTTCTATTTAATCGACTACTCTTGAAAAAATGCATTAATAAAAATAATGAAAAGCTTTTTATTGTATTATATAGCAGCCGAAATCAAAATTAATATTTATATAAGATTCATTGTAATTTTCCACGTAATAGCTGCCATATTTGTGTAACAGATATTGCTACAATATAAGTCCAGTCGTAGCATTAAAATTGAATTATGTTACAAACGCAACATTGAAAGTTAATATTCTTAATTTACTAGTACTAATATCACGCCTACCTAAGTAAATTGACCTGGCGGTACATAGTCATCTTGTATAAAAATTTTTTTAATATCGTTCTCCAAGCGTTAAAATATTTTAACGAAGCAATAGACAATTATAAAGCATTGCTGTATCAAGGTCAGGGATATTCGGATTTTACGCGAATATAACTCTTTTTTAAATAGGCTTGTTAGTTAAATTACAAAAATATAGAACGTTTGCATAGCCATTACTTGATTAATATTGCTAACTTTTCTGCTGTTATCAACTTAATACAATTTATTAATTATTTGTTTGGACTCTCATCAATCGCATAAATAAATTTTATAAATCGAGACTTCATTAATAATTTCTCTACTCATGAAATTTTGTCTCGAATTATTTTATAACATTTCCCATAAAAAGAAATGGATATGGACTTTTTAATTCCTAGAGATCTAATTAGTCTGATGTAGCAATCAAAATCAAAAGAGAAGTATGCGAAGAGAAGAAAAAGTGCAGATTCATGGATCATTTTACTCAAAACCATATATACTCATATTATCTTTAGACGCATGTGCTTGAATATCGTTTTTAGTTTTTTTTCTTGCATTTACTTTCTTTCCTTTTAGAAAGTACGTAAATCACAGTTACAAATGTGAGTTGCTTCCCCAGTGTAAAGAGTTGACTTGGAGTAAAATTTCCCTGTTTTTTTGCTTCTTTGGTTCTTCCCACAAATATATGCGAAATTTCAAATACAGTACAAAGTAATAAAAGCGGTGGTAACGAGTCCGTTCTAACAGAGTGTAGGAAATTGCGGCAATACTATTATTTATTTAGTCGCATGAAAATTTTTATTATCATTTACCATTGAAGTGTTATTGTAAAATTGAACAAGCCAGGTAAAATGCAATCATTATACAGTAATCATACTTTGTAAAAACACGTATAACATTCACTGAAACTATTTAACATTTTTATGTATAAAATATATACATCACTAAGTACAATTATAATTCAACACTTCAATATCTTCTTAGATTGTACTAATTAAATTTGAAAATCATTAAGCATAGTACACATTCAAATAAAGAATATATAATTCAAAGAAATATAATTCAAATGAAGATTCTTGAAAAAACATTCATGAAAAATTTAACGTATAGTCTTAATACTATTTAAAAGATGATAATAATAAAAACACATATTATTAATAGCTTGTTATTAATTTTTTCTCTTACTAAAACTTGAAAATAATTAATTGCACAAACAAATCTCACAAAATTTTAAAAATACCTATGGAATTACATAAAAAAACAAATTTTACGTTAATAGCTTGTAATAACCACAGCATGAGTACACTTAATGTTGTTCGGTATATAAATACCATTATTTACAATTCCTTGGCATTCAGAAAAAACGGAAATAAATGGCATTTACGATCAAAATCTATAAATTTATTTAAAAATATCTTAATCAACATTTTTAAACATAATATTATTTATTTGTTTAATAATTAAAATAAGTAATTTACAAAAGATTTTAAAACAATAATATAATTTATTTTTATTTTTATATTTGTTGTTATCTAATATTGTATTTAAAAGTTTTTATTTATGATTTATTAGTAAATCCTTTATTATTGTCTTAACTCTTAACGTGGGAAAATTATGAGTAAAATGTTTTTATTTCTTAGTTTTTAATAAAAAATTCATGTGCACAAAAAAAATTTTTTAGTAAAACCATGTTGCATATGTTACAATTTAATATTATTCCTTATGGGTTCAAATTCATTTTTTGTTTTGTTTTGTTTTTTATTAGTACCGATAATATATTAAATTAATATCACTTATAATGAAACTAATTTCAGTTAAATTCTAAAATGTCACTAGAATCTTGTAAATGAGATCGAACTGTAGATATTTAGATATTTCGTTACGTGCCCATAATTTTAACGAACCTTTCACCTATCGAATTTTATCAATTTTATTAAATTACATTTTGAAATGATTAAAATATGCTTTATAATTGAAATTGATTGTAATACAATTCAACGAATCGACAGTAAGAAAGAAATCAAATGTTCACAATTACATAAATCATATACAGTACAGCGCTTTTTAATAAAACACGCTCAACAAAATTAATGAATGCCATTATAATTATGCATAATCAATGTAAGCAGTTGGACACAACCATTTTACATGTACCGTTTGAAAAGCCTGGTAGAAATTCTAATGAACAGTGCACAGAAGCATTTCTTCCCTCGTTCAATATAAATTGAATGTCTGGATGAATAAAAAATATTTATATATACAAATCAACACATCTTTAAACTTGCCTTTAACAATACCAAGCCATCAATTTAATAAATTCAAAATCCAATGATGTGTACCGACTAAAAATCGTAGTAATATAATTACGAAGACTATATTTGTATACAATGAATTTTGTTTATTAAATAATTAATACGAGGATGCTCGCATCTTCAAATCTTTATACGAAAAGAAATATGTTATTCAAAAAATTAATTTATTTAAATTTTAAATACGTCCAGTATAAGTGTACATATAATGTATAAATTAATACCGCAGGATGGAACATGTACACTTATACGCAATGACAATTTTATGCGTATTGTAATTATTTGTTAACGTTTACTTTACTTAGATGAAAAAAAATTTAGAAAATTTCGAAAATAAAAAAATAATCTTCTGGGCCATAGATAAGGAAGCCAACTGTGTTCTGTCAATTGTCGAATATACGAAGGGCGAAAACTGTATTATCCACTGACGATAACCACATCCGCAATTTCTAGCATTGCATGTTTTTAATCAATAGCGAAAGATAACTAGTTGAAAAAAGCTTTCTTATAGGTGAAAAAAAACGGCAAACTTATTAAGAATTAATTCATCAATAATGATTGTAGACTGGTATTGAAACAAATGTAAAATAGAAAGCGTCGCATAAACGTAGATCGATTATAATTTTCTTATCCGAAGGAGTCTCCTATGAATGTAACCTCCTATTCGCGACTGCGAATTGTAATCGCTCGGCAGTGGCGTGTGCAGCTGTAAATTTGGAGGGAAGACCCCGGCCCGATGTGCGAATTGGCAAAAAATTCAATGGCAAGCAGGTTGACGTATGCCGATAAGCGATTTCCTCTTGGCGCTGATTCGCATTCCCGGCTGCGACCGCCAGTTGCGTTCGTTGGATTAGACCCATTCTAAGGCGAAACGGATAAGTGAGCGTGAAAGCGAGAGCGAAGTACTCGGAGTTGTCGAGATTTTTCGAGTGCCGAGCGCTCGAGGAAGAGCGACTGGAGGAAGCTGTCGATTCGACGGACCTCGGGGGCGTTTTTCAGTGCCCGACGATGCAGCGCTCGGATGAGGAGGAGCGGAGGCTGCGAATTCGAGCCCGCGACTAGCCGTCGGATTGTCGAATTAATAAGCGCGCAGCTCGGTGGATCTCCCCCTTGGACAGCAGTGGGCTGCGTTCGTGTGCCGCCGACGGTCCTCGCGCGATATCGCGGACACGTTGACAATTCAGGGGTACGGGCACCGGCCACTCACTCGAGCTCCGTCGCGATGATGCGCTCTTCCGCCTACCACCCGACTCTACAGATGCGACTCTGACTCCCGAGCAGCGGCTTCGAGAAGAAAAGCCCACCGCGCTAATTGAGCTATGGATGCTAATGGCCAACTGTCAGCCAAGTACCAGAAGCTCGCTACGGAGTATGCGAAAGTACGGCTCAGCTCCATTACCTTAGCCCCTATTTAGCTGCCGCACGAACATCCTAAGACACACTTGCCTCTCCTACTTTTCCCTTTTATTGCAAACACCAAAGCCCTTCATTCGCGTCCAATTTATCACAATAGATCCATTCTGTTGTGTACATTGGAGATCTAATATAAACACGAGAAACGTTAATAAAAGTAATGTCTGCGCTAGATGAAACATATTGTTTTGTTTTCATTCTACGGCGAGGCCTGTTTCCTCTTTTACTCGAGCAAATCCTCATTCATCCACGTTTCCGATTTCAATTATGTGCATTCCTGGATTTAGTTGGAAAACATTTGAGTTCCTCCAACACTTCAACTATCGTTTTCTTCATCTTGTTCTACATAATGACATTTGTTTTTTTTTTTTTTTTGCAGATACGCGCGCAAGCAAATATTCTTAAAAAGGCTGTAATCGATGATCAAGCTCTTAATACAGAGCTTAAAGAGCAGCTAAAAGAAAAAGAGGTTGAACTAAGAAGAGCTGAACAAGAGTTGGACAGTCTTACTTTTCGTAACCAACAATTAACAAAGCGAGTAACTGTACTGCAAGAAGTAAGGAACCTATCATATAACAATTGCAATTAATTGACAATAATTTACATAATGCACCTCCTCAGGATCTCGATAAGACTCAAATCAAAACAAAAAAAGGAAAAAATAAATCAACGGAAAACAAAGCTGAGCCTTTTACACCATTGCCGAATCATATTCTTGATGAGGAATTTCAGAAAAAAATTGTTGAAAATGCCAAACTTTTATTACAAATTAGTGACAAAAATAGCCAAATTGAAAACTTGCTTGATAAAATTCAACATCTGGAGTATAAATTAGAGCTTTCAGAAAAGGCAAAAATGGATTTAGACAGCAAGTACACTGAAATAATAGAAAAATTTGAAAAAGAACGAAGCGATGCTCAAAAAAAACTCTACGACAATTTAAAGCAAGAAGAGACAGTCTCGTGGTCTAGTGGAGATGGAAAAAAAGATGGGTATGATTTGGAATTAAAATCAGGATTTTTAAATCACAGACAGGATCATTCTCCATTTTCTTCACCATCTGCATCTCGCAGATCCTCTAAATCGACTGTTGAAATAGGAGTACCAAGGAAAGTATGGTCAACTACCCAAGACGAACAATCCGAAGATTTTGAATTTACAAAACTAACTGAATTAGAAAAAGAATTAAATCATTGGAAAGCTCAATATAGCATTGTAAAAATTAAGTACGATGAATTGAATGAACACGAAAATCGTAAAAACAGAATTCTTGAAACAAATGGATTAGAACCCATTGAGATTAATAATTTGGTAAATTAAATTTTATCTGATAATTCGAATATTGTACTTAACTAATATTAGTTTGTATTATAAAATTTAATTTTAAATCACATAAATTTTATAGATTGGTAGATTAACTGGACCCTTTGCTCTACCTGAAGAAATTGAGGCTCGTGAAACTAAAATTAGAGAATATTTTTTGCGTGAAATCGATAGGTTAATAATTGAGAAACAAATATGTCATGTTAGAAATTTAGCTATAGCTGCAAATGTAAGCACATCTGCAAAATTAATATAAAACTTGTATACAAATTTACTAGACATTTGTTGGACGTTCAAAATTTTCTTAAATTTTTAGATGGAAGTAATGAATGCTCACCTAGAAAGGAGTGAAGAAAAAAGAGAGAAATGTGAAACATTATTATTAGAAGCTCTTTCAAAGTCAAAATGCTTGCAAGAGGATAAAGAAGTTCAAGAAGGGAATTATAATTCACAACTTAGTACTATGAGCGAACACCTTGCTAATATGAATGAAAAACTTATTCATCAAACAGAAGAAATTCAGCATTTAAAATTTGAACTATCCACTAAAGTAAATGTCAACATATTTTTATTGATTTAAAATTATAAAATTTTATAACATATCCTTACTCGTGTAAAACCATCAATTCTAAAAATATACATTTTTTTTCAGAATGGTAAAAGAGGGAAATGATCTTGTCATTTACCATTTTAAAATCAACGACCCAGCACATTCCGTGATGCAATCATCTTCATCAAGGAACTCCATTTCGTGTAAATACTACAATCATAATATCAAATATCAATATGCTCCTGCTAACTGCACTATTAGCTAGGAGCTTTCTAAATTGGTGTTGCATTATTTATGAATTCTAAATAAAAATAAATTAACGTTCACTATTTGAATGTTAAATATGTATAAATATAAGTTTGTTCTTATTAACATTTTCAAATCTGAATTCACATTAATTATCATAGGTTACAAATCACATATTTTTTTTATTTTAAATAGAATTTCAAAGCAAATTATTTAATAATCAATCCACTTTTATTGCAAAACTAGCTCCACAACTACAGCCTTGTTCTGCTAATGGATTATTAATTATTCTAAATGCAGAGCGTATTAATTCTGTATGATATTCTATTGTTGCTCCTTTGATGTATTCCAGAGACGTTAAATCTATTACTACTTTGGCTCCATCTTTTTGGAAAACTCTAAAAATAAAAATTGCATTTCATTTAAATTTATTTCAATTGTATACTTGACTTAAATTTAAATAAATTTAAAGCTAATATATAAGTATTTTAATATTTTAACATAATGCATAAAAATACATTCATTTTTTATACATATACATAACTGATTAGAAATTAATTGGTTACATATTTATAAGTATTGTCATAAAATATTGACTTATGTGTAACAAAATTTTAAATTCATTAAGCATAAAAAATAAATCAACATTTACTTGTCATCTTCATTTATAACAGAATCTAAATCAAATTTGTATTGAAATCCAGAGCAACCTCCACCTTCAACTATTACTCTTAAGCAACTATCTCCTTCTATAATTTCTTTCAAACGCTTTACACAACTATCACTAATATGGAACTCTTCTTCAGAAACATTACTATCGGCTTTGGCTGAATAATTTTGTAATAATGATCCTGGTGCTGACATCCATGGTTTACTAAAAAAAAAATTATATATTAGATTGAAATCATCATAAGATAAGCAATTAAGAATGCAGCAGCATTTCACTGCACATAAATTGATACCAATCAACTTAAATTCTAAAAAAAACATGCTCTATATATTTTTACAAGACAATGTCAACAAAAAGTATTAACATTTTCATAATGTTAGCATAAAAATATTTGATTTATACTTATCCACATACGATAGAAGTCGTGAAAAGTATTGATTCGACACAAAACTTGAAGAGAGTCCCCAAACTGATCGTGTCAATTTCGCCATGCTGATTGAAGTTAACATTTTTTTAAGAACCTAGAAAAACGGATTATAGAGTTTGTCGATTGTCCGAACTCCAGAACCGAACCGTCAATATTATTACACAGTTAGTCAATGATAAAACATATTATATTGCTCGACTTGAGGTAAAATCGGTTGTCGTTTTATCTTTCTGATAATCGATAAAACAGTTTTACTAATTAGAGCGGTTGATTTGAATAAACTCAAAAATTAACTCTACGTTATTAATTATTACAATAAATCATCTACGCCGAATTATTTACGTATTATATTAACCAATAAGTGTTTCTATATCAATATCAAATATAATTTGAAAATACTACAATTTAAATATGTACAAGAAGTTGAACAAGGCATAATCTGCACAAATTGTGCATACATGTGTCTAAATCATGTGATTTCAATTATATATAAAAACAGATTCTATAAACATATATTTAATTCTATAAAAGTAAATATGCAAAAGTACGTAAGTGTGTGCGAGTATTAGAAAATGGTCTACAATGTCTACATATGTGTATGATAGTCGACATAAATTGACTTACATTTAAACATATTTTACTATCGATAAAAACTTTATCGAAGTATTCATACACATTAAGGTATTTAAATGTTTCAATTTAACTGCATATATACAACAGTTACGATCAGATAATAATTTTAAAAGAAATTTAAAAAAATTTCAAAGATACAAAAATTTGGAATTTTATAATTTTAAAACTAATTTAAAGATCTTCTAAATTTTAATGGTATTATAAAAATTTTTGTTTCAATCTATTTTTATTTTATTATCAAATTTGTAAAAAGGCATCTACTTGTTGCTTATCAACAATGAACATGTGATAAAACTTAGTTAGTAAAAAAATAAAATTTTAAATTCCATAGCTTATTACTTAAAATGTTTAAATTTCCAAAATTTATGTATTCATAAATAGCTTTTGAATCATATATAGATGTGTGTTATAAAAAACTGTGTTAACTATAAAAACAGCTTTCTTATGATCAGTCTAAAGCTAATGTATTAAAATTAATGAAGCCTTACTTTTACGTTCGAGCATATAAATATAATCGAGCATAATCATCCCGAATTTTACTATAGAAATTTACAAATATTTTTTAAATTAAAAATTTATATTAAATTTTTTATTAAATTTACAAATATATAATATAGTCGTATTGCATGTATATTAATGTTGAAAGAATTTTTTTCATTAACTTTTTCAATTTGATAATGTAACTTTGTCGAATTAAATTTAATTACATACTGCTACAATATAATGGTAATATAAAAGGGAAATCACTTTATTCAATTGTATTTCAAATGCAACAATTAAAATTATCGAGCTTTTTTGCAATACCAATTTTTATTATAACTACAAATGAAAATTTTTTAAAAATAATATTCTTAAATTTAATGTACAAAATGATGCCTTTTTTTAATGGTTTTTATATTTTTATTGTACAATTCCAAATGCTAATGATAATTAACTTATTTAAAGCGTATAGTGAAAGTTACAACAGCAGCTGAGCTCTATTCAATGTACTTAAAAACTATTTTGCTATAAATATAAGTTACCAAACTTGTATCGAAAATTTCCCAATAAAAAAATTAATCAGTTGCTTTTAATATTTTTTATCAAGAGAATTCTGTTAAAAATAAATGTTAATACATAATATATTTTTAAATGAATGTATAAAGTAATCGAATTTACTTTAAAATTCTTATTTTAGAATGTAACAGTATTCAAACATTTTTTTTACAAGCTATATTTGGCTTCACAGCTTTTCAATTCGTTTCTTACCAAATGTTGATTGTATAAATTGTATAAATAGTTTCTTTTTTGAATGTTATGTTCAAATTTTTACGTGCATGATTATTAAATTAAACTTATAGTAATTTATATATTATTTGAAGATATTATCTAATCTCCCATTACTGATGACCATTAAAATCTAAGCAAATATTTACATATTATTATTATATTAAATTAAACATACAATAATATTTAACAAATAGTGGATATAAAAAGTATCTATATCAAATCATAATATATTTTATTCTTAGGTTTTCAGAATTGCATTTTAAAGAGCATACATCAATTGTGAATAAAATAATAAAATAAATCACGCATAAAAAAGATAAGTACATTGTAATTAAGCTTAAGAAGTCATTAATTCAAAAATAAAAACATTCTATAAAATTTGCATTTATTGAAAAAACCTTTGAAAAACATTAGAAAATAAAAATTATTGTACAAAAAAATAATTAAAAATGATTTTTTTAAAATGGAATTGAATAGAATTAAAATAGGAAAAATTTTTAACTAAAAAATTTGCTTTATTACACGGGCTACGTTACTGTTGAATATAAACATTCTTAATAAATGAAAAAAAGTACTTCTATAAAAACGATTTTAGTATTGTGTGAATGAAATTCACATTTTTCCGTTTCCTGGTCGTTGATGGGACAAAATTTTATAAGCAAGAAAGATGAAATATATAAAATACGAAGTCACTTTATTAACCTTCAATATAAATGAAAAAAAAATTTTTTTATAAACAGTTGTGTAGTTCAATAATAATTAAATTTTTATAAAAATAAATATTACAGCGTATGCCAAACTGCGCTCATTGTAACATAGAAGTTATAATAATGATGTTTATTTCCACGGGAAGTAATTAAAATGAAAATGGTGTCAAATCGACAAACCAGATTTCTTCTTATAAGTAATCGTTATGGATACGATTACTGTAGACTTGAAACAACTTCCTTTAATCGTGACACTCGGTGAAAAATAATGCCGGTAGTGCTAAAAAAAAATACTCTCAAATGAAGAATGCCTGGAAGTAACTATCGTGGCATTAATGTCCCATGGACAGAGGAGCTTTATGCCTTGCAAGTATTATCGAGCAGTGGGCTAAGAGTCCATGCCCAGGACTGCCCCTCCTTTCGGGGCCGAGACACAGGTACGCCCCCGCAATTAATAAAGCTTCCTCACAAGGCATCCTTAATGGAGTGGGCGAGCATTCTGCCCGATTGCCCTCCACTGCAAAACCATGTTGGCCTTGTCAATCGAAAGCCAGTGGCCCGAGCGGAGGAAGTTGCCGTTGAGGAAGGCTCCCCGATAGCGAGGGGAGAATTCGTAAGCCGCGGCAGCCCTGCTCTCGAGAAGCCGAAAGCGAATTCGCTGAGAATTAACGCTCGACGAGAGCGCACGGTCAGGAGGTGCTCGGATTGCCCGGGGCCGGGGGGCGGTCGCTCCCGAGCGGCGAGTGCGGATGCCGTGGGATCGCGAAGGAATGGCGACGGCCGGGGGGCGCTATCGACGGCGGGGGGTATTCGGGTCGGAACGACCGAGGTGCGATCGATTCTCCGTTTTTCCGACAAACCGACTAGCGGTGATGGGCGGGGGGCGGCGGGGGCGGCGAAGGCCGGCGGAGGGGAGGGGTTATTTTTGCGTCCAGACGCAGGCACGGCTGCCATGGAGCAAAGGCAACATCTTCAGCGTTCGACTGCCTCGAGGGGCAGGAGGAAGGGCAGGCCAGTCCGAGAGGCATCGAGCCGAGGAGAGAAGCTCCGACCGCCTTCCAAGTCTTTTGACTTGCCCCTGGCGCTGAATTTACCGAGACACGTCGAAGACGCCGACGTGCCTTCCTTTTAATCAAATCCAAAAAAAAATATTTGCGAGCCGAGCTTTAAGGTGTCCGAGGCGCGCGGAATGTCCTTGGACTCGTAGAACGACGGCCTCCGCGATGGCCGAGAGTAACTCGAGCTGCTCCAGGCACTTTTCCCGCTAGCCTCGAGACACCTTCGGCACCCCTTCACTATATGCGACCCTAGGGCATCATCACCGAGCGCGTTGAGCAGGGTAATTGAGGGACTTCGCGTAGCAATCGGGGAGAATTGAGCCAACGGTAAAGGCGAACAACGCCGACTCGATGGAAATAAAGCACGAGCCATTCCGTAATAGAGTTTATTCGGGCGATGCACGAGTGGTAAAGGTTAGGCCGATGAAACGTGCTTCCGAGCGCGGGAGTGCAGTAGGCCGTGCTTATAAGTATGCCATTAGATTCGGATCTCTCATTATTCCAATCGATGATCTTTCTTGAAATGATCCAAGAGCGACGGCCGCACTCCTCGTGCGGTAGAGCAATTTCCAAGAGCTTATCGATCGATCGCTAAATCAGATCGAAGACTCCGGCCAACTTGGGCGTCGCTAAGGCTTCGCATTGGATTGCTCGCATTGTTAAGCCCGACGAGGCTTTCAAACGAGGGAGCGGACTAGCGGAGTGCAACGCAAGAGTCGTTTAACGATCGTCCCGTCCAAGGCCGCGCGCACACCTACCAATGATCCGCGTCCCGTAAAGCGCAAATCGTAAGCGAGCCATGTGTCGATTAATAATGCCATCCTCCTCCTCCTCCTCCTCCTCCTCCGGTGAAAGTGCGATCTCCCTCCCCGGGCCCGCCCCGCGGCGGCCGTTAAATGTGGCCTGCCGAGGCGGGCTCCCAATAACCAAGAGGTGGCCCCAATAGCTTCGGCCGGCCAGGACTTGGTCCGCCATCGCGGCTCGCTCGCGGCCGAAGACTCGAGCTGCGGAGGCTCCAACGCAGCTTTCGGCAAGGTGGGCCGTCGGTCCCCGAGGGGGGAATCCTACTCTAGCCGCTGCTCGCCAAGGCGGCGATCGACGAGCCGAGTGTCGGCGACACCGCGGCGAGAGCCACAGAAATAGAGGAATGTAGGCAGCGATGTAAAAAAGCTCCGCAATCAAGAGCGATTTTGGGCGCTGCGAAAGAGCGGCCCCGCGGCGAGTGGGGCGAAAAAAGCTCCGAAGGGGTAGAAAGAGACGGACGGCGGGCCGTGGAGGGGCGGCTGTGGCGGCGCGGAGAGAGTGGAAGCGAAAGAGAAGGAAAGGACTGCGGGCAGCAGTGGGCAAACCGTTTGTGTGTTGTACACCTTTACAAGCTCTGCTCCCGCCCGCCACACTCCCCCACCCTCGTGGCAGCTTGCCACTGTCTTTCACCCTCAGCTTTTTCTCAGCTCGCTCTCTCTCTCCCCCCTCCTCTCTCTCCCCCTCTTATAGCTCTCTCTCTCCATCTCTCTCTCTCTCTCTCTCTCTCTCTCTCTCTCTCTCTCTCTCTCTCTCTCTGTCTCTCTCTCTCTCTCTCGAGCCGATTGTCCGTCTGCCTCGCTCTCGGCTTTCTATCCGCTCCTCGCTCAATTTCGGAGGAAGACGAACGGACGCGTAGTCCTGAGGCCACCCCAGGACGTACACACACGCATAGGCGCCCGCGCAAAAAAAACGAGAATAGAAGGAGGGGAAGGGGAGAGAGTAAGGTAGAGAGCGAGAGAGAGAGAGAAGGGAAACGAAATAGTAGACGACGTTAAATGGCTGTCAGGGCGGATCGAGGCTCGCGAACAACAACGTCTCTGACCTCGACCAACACCGCAGCGAAGACGACACGGAATCTCGTATCCGTGCTGGAGGTCAACTCTTCGGCCTTATGTGCCCGTGGTGATGCCTGCTAAACGGGAAATGAGTCGCAATTATCGTCGTCTGGTTGTGCTGCAGCGTTGACAAGAGAGTGCGTGCAAGAGGAAGAGCTCGAGACACACCGAGCAAAGGAGAAACGAGCGAGAAGAAGAGCTCACTTGCTGGATTATCGGCCTCCGTCCGAGGAAGCGAGAGTCTTCTCGTGCCCCCTGTTTGCCCTCTTCGCGCCTTATTTTTCCCTCATTCTTGCCTCGTTCTTGCCTCGTTCTTACCTCGATCTCGTCTCGTTCTTGCCTCCTCGTTATTAGCCCTTGAGCTAGAGAGTTAACCCACTACTCCTGGGATTCGGTAATCGAAGCTCTCGATCTCTCGTAATGAAAGCTCTGTAAAAACACCACTAATTCTCTTATTTCTCCTTCACCTTTTTTTTATGCTCATCCTATTTTCATTTCACCTTCCTTGCTCGATTCACACAAACAAGCAACGGACACTCCTTCCTTATTGACTCATTTTCTATAAAGTGCAGCATTTTCATACATTGTCTTCTCCTTTATTTTGGTCAACATCATGTTTACTGGCACTATCAATGTAGAAATATGCGAGGCATCAAGTTTACGTGCTACTGATAAACAACGCAAGTTTTGGCAAGAGGAGTCACCCATCCTGGATCCTTATGTACAGCTAGATATAGATGAAAAATATCTTAATCGATCGTCTACTAAACCTAAAACCTTTGATCCAGTATGGAACGAGTGCTTCACGCACGAAGTACAGAATGCCATTCTATTAGGTCTCACAGTCTTCCATAATGCAGCTTTGCAACCAGATGACTTTGTAGCTAATTGCAGTATACCATTTGAAGAGCTCATTCAGCGAGACGATGAAACCGCTGACTTTTGGGTATGTTGTGTGCTTAGAGTAGGCTATTATTTCCTTTGTAATAAATCCTAAGCATGCATGCATAGAATGATAGCCTATTAAACTAGTATCAATTGTCCAGAATGTAATTATGTTTAGTGTACAAAAATGTATTTCTATACATTTGCATTCTCCTCGTTGTCAAATGATCAATTGTTTTTTTATACGATAACAGTGATACATCCCTCTCTCGATTATATTAAAAAAAAGTATATTATATTCTATTTATTAAATGACATATCAGTATAATAATTGTATTCTTAAAATAGAAAATGAAACTAACCTGATTAGTTTTTTCATTTTAATATATGTATAATTTTTTATAACTCAGCTATTACATAAATACTTAAAATTGAATGTTATGAAGTTCTTAAATGCTCTGAAAAAAAAGAAAAGATTTTAAAAATAATTACATACCCAATACATTAATACAAATTCGTATATAAAACATGTTTTTTTAAAGCTAAATATTTAATATTGTTCTTAATTGTTAACTCACATTTTCAAATAATTTGTCATTTTCTATTTCCACCTGCAACTGGAAAGAGTATATAAATAATTTTCACAAATTTTTCATTTTTAATTATTTTAAAAAATGTGTAACTAACATAGATTGGAATTATATCTTTACTGAATTGTGTAAACACAAGAGTTATTAAAAAATTTTCAACTCAAAAAAACAAAATCATTTGAAGTTTATACTTATTTCCTATTTTATAAAGGAATAGTAAAACAATGTATGGTTTCATTGATTACCTTAAATGAAAAAATCTTTTAAATGATATAAATGTTTTTTATTCTGTAACAACACATTCAGTTTTATGACATGTAAGACTCATAGATAAGATTGTAAATGATGAGTATCTTTGTATAAAGTCACATATGGATGCATTCAGTACTTATTTAAGTTACAAAAAAGCATTCAGCTTATGTTTTTTCATCGATTAAAAATATTTATATAAAAATTTTTTTCGTCTTCAACTGAATATTTATCAAATTTTACAAATTAAAATTAAAATGTTTAATTCACATCGTAATTATGGACTGATAAAGTGCTTACACAGATTATTAGAAATTCAACAAGAAACATTTGATAAAATAAGTAATACATACCCGAAATATTGGGTAAGAGTAAAAACACCTTTATTAAGAAGAAAACTACAATATCCATAAAATAGAAATTTAAAGCTACTATTTTTTATTTTTATTATTAATATAAAATCAATTCATTCTGAATTTATAAAATAAAAAAATTCAGATAGCTTGAGTAAAAATAAAAAGAATTGGTTATTGATTTAAGTAAATAATTTATATATTTTATGCTAAAACTTTTTATTAAATATAGTTTTATAATTTTATTTTACTATTAATTTTTTATGAACACTTGGTACTTGTTAAGTACTAATGTAATTTTTTCAAGATAACAATTAGATACAATGAACAGACCTATGTAATTTTTCCACTTAATAGGATGATAATTAAATTATTTTTATTGATTAAAAGCCAATTGTACAACCAATTGTATACCAATAATTTTATGTGTTAGGTTGATCTGGAGCCTCAGGGAAAACTAAGAATAAAAATAGAATTGCAACGGAACAATCAAGCACAACAGTCAGGATGTGGTACAGGAGATGGAGATGGAGCTGGCAGTGGAGTCAGCAGAAGCAAAGAACCAAGGCGCGAATTCAAAGAACGTCAACAAGGCTTCAAAGGTCGTCGAGGTGCCATGAGACGAAGAGTTCACCAAGTTAATGGGCACAAATTCATGGCCACATTTTTAAGACAGCCCACATTTTGTTCACATTGTCGAGAATTCATATGGTATTCATATAGAAAATAAATTTTTGAGCCACTCTTTTTTAATATAATAATGATGGGGTTGTGCATGCTTGACATTCTTTTATAGAATTGGAATAGAGTCTGCCCAACTTATAAATTGAAATATTTCTAAAATCACAATACTCTATCAATAAAAAGAAAACTGCATGTAATTACATTCTATATCTATTTAGTGATATTCAGGTAAAATTTAAGAACAAATAAAGATAATGTTTTTTTATTGTTTTACAGAATATAAGCAGTGCTATAAATATTATATTTAGATGCATTATTAAAATACATTTTCTTTTTATATTACTGAATCGATACAGTCATATTTTTCTTGTTTACTTATAAACGTCATTTAATGTCTTCTATTAATTATAGTAAATAAAATCTATATTTTGAGTATGACTGAACATATATTATCAAAAGGAGTAAATCGATTAGTCCTTTAATAAAACAGCACTAAAAAAATGAATAGTATATGCACATACTTAACTAATGAAACTGTGCAGTATTGATTAATTATAAGTAAACATTATTTATAAAATTAGAAAAGGTTTTGAATTTTTTCATACTTAATTATAAAATAATGTTCACAACATTCAACGATTGTGATATAATGAGCACATCAATGCCTTTCATCATTTAAAAGTCAATAAATTTCTTACACCTTTCATTAAAAAAATTCTAATAATACTTAATATATATATAATGCATGCATTGGCATACCTATCCATGGTACTTGGGACTCTCATCTAAAAAAAAACTAATAGGTACTTAATATAGATATATAAAATTTTGGAAACATAGCAAAGAGGTTGAGAAAATAACCGTTAACGAACAGATGCGAGATGCATAATCCTTCATCTTAATTCTACTTCTTATCTTGTTTGTAATTTTTTTCTGGTGTAAGATCTTGAAAACTTATCAAAGACAATCTGAACTGTGATTATTAAGTTATCGGAGAAGGAAACACACCTATATGTTTCACTAGGGAGGTTTTGCTGAGGAGATGATGTGACGCGTTTTTGTCTGTTGTATTTCAGGGGCTTGGGCAAGCAAGGCTATCAGTGTCAAGGTGAGAAAGACACAAGTCATGTTTTTCAGCGATTATTAATTGTATTTTTACCAGGTCTGGGCAATACATTTCATAAATATGCTATTGAAGCCGTATGCAATGTTTCATTTGTTTCTCTGATTCATTATTTTTCTTCTATCTACTTGTGTATTATTTGTTAGTTTACGTATAAAAAAAAAGATTTTTTATTTAAGTTATTACTTAGATCTTCATTTGTGCATTAATATCGCCTAAATGATTGTTGCAGATAAAAAAATTATTATCATCGTTATTATTGTTGTTATTGTCGTAGTTTTATTTATTTATTTTTTTTTTTTTATCTTTTCTTTTCTTTTTTTTTTTTTACTTGTATGTTGTCCTTATTATTTTCACGCGAATAAACAATTGTAGATAAAGAAATGTATAATATATCTATGAAACGATGACCATTCCTGGTTATTATTATCAATGGCAATGAATGTTTATCTGCATATGTGCTGCACTCTATTTTAATAGCAATTTAATTTTATGGAGTTATCTCGAAACTAAAAAAATCCACAACCAAATAATTTCTTGAAGTTTATTTTCCATCACTTATTTTGGTGTTTAACGACGCTTCTATTATTTACGATGTGTGGGCCGAACTAACAAATATTTT
Source organism: Kradibia gibbosae (assembly GCA_018907135.1). Taxonomy (NCBI): domain Eukaryota; kingdom Metazoa; phylum Arthropoda; class Insecta; order Hymenoptera; family Agaonidae; genus Kradibia; species Kradibia gibbosae. The sequence continues at coordinate 28,551,607 of JACCHX010000001.1, read as the reverse complement.
GTTTTTCAGTTCTTTATATACACCACTTCATCCTTATAGGACTTATATAAATTTTGATACATTTTACGAAAGGATTCATCGTATTATTTTTTACTGCATTAACTCGGTATTTCTTTGTTCACTTATTACACTTGTAACACCATTTATATTATGCAATTTTAACAAAATGCATGCACGAGCTTAGTACTTATGTCGAAGAAAAAAAAACTACCAACTTGCTTTTGAAAAGGATTCTACAATTGTTTCAGTTTGCACATGCGTCGTTCACAAGAGGTGTCATGAGCAAGTCGTGACGAAATGCCCTGGAATGCGAGATGAGGTAAAGTACAAAATTTCGGCATACTATCGGAACTTTTATTGGACTGTAATGACATTGATCTTAAATCATTGCTCACAAGTATTATATATTAAAAACAGTAAATGCTTTCAACGAATAATTTAAAAGGTCACGAAGTAAATAATGTATGCTGTTTTGATTACTGATCCAATAAAAAGTTCATTATAATTATCAGTGACAGATTAAATTAATCTGTGATTTCAGTCGAAAGAAACAATGTTACAATCAAGTCAGTGCACGCAGGGGCCACGATTCAACATAGATCTCCCACACCGCTTTGTCATACATAATTACAAGCGGTTTACGTTTTGCGATCACTGCGGGTCCTTACTTTACGGCTTAATACGACAGGGCTTTCAATGTGAAGGTAACATACTGATATTTTAAAAACGCCAATTGCAATTTTAAAACTCCGACGCTATCGCTAAATAAGAGATTATGACTAAACAAGTCACGAATTCTTCGCGCATTCATTTTTACCGACCTTTTTTCCCCAAACTCAACGAGAATAAAAATCTACATCGTTGCAATTTGAATATTAATTAACAACTGTATGGCTAAGAAGTTTTAGCGTAAATTTGTAAATCGATTCGTACAATTAAACTGAAATTCACGAGTGCGATGGCGTATCATCTGGATTAAATTTTTCCAGCGTAAAAAAGTAAAGAATTTTTTGTTGTTGTCCGTACATCGTTAAAGACCTTTTTTGTGAAAATTTAAAAGCATCTTTTACCCTCCAAATGACCCGAGAATCAAAAGGCACAATTAAAAACAAACAAGAACGTATTACTCAACTTTTATCGATATCAAATATATTTTATTATCTAAGGAGCTCGGACTTGTTTTATAATGGCGCTTGAAAAATAAATGCAATTATATAATTTTGCAACCCGAAAAGAGCTTTGGGAATCGGCTTACGCAACAAAAGGTAGGAAGCTGGTTATAACGATGTTTATACGATTTCCGATACTCGACAAGTCTGCGACATGAACGTCCACAAGCGGTGTCAAAAGAACGTGGCGAACAATTGCGGCATCAATATGAAGGCGATGGCGGAGGTCCTGAGTACGATAGGCATCTCCCCGGACAAGCAAATAAAGGTGCCGAGGATCAATTACAAATCATCGATTCAGTCGGTCGTGTCGACGAGTTCGTCGATCAGCGAGGCCCCGGCCACGAGCCAAGACCAAACCTCGCCGCAGGCGCAGAAGCCGGTGAAGGAGGTGGGCTCGGTGACGCCGAGCAACGAGGGCACGTCGAGCGTAGGCCAGGAGGACTTCTGCAAGATCAGCATTGCCGACTTCCACTTCATCAAAGTCCTGGGCAAGGGCAGCTTCGGCAAAGTCATGCTGGCCGAGAGGAAGGGCCACTCTGATGAGGTTTACGCGGTCAAAGTACTCAAGAAGGACGTAATTTTACAGGACGATGACGTCGACTGCACAATGACCGAGAAGCGAATTTTAGTCCTAGCCGCCAAACATCCGTTCCTCACAGCACTGCACAGCTGCTTTCAGACAAAGGAACGCTTGTTCTTTGTCATGGAGTACGTTAACGGAGGTAAATGCCTGTGAATATGCACACTCGATTAATTGCATCGATCGACCTGCACTCCTTTACCATCTCCCCTGCTTTATTTGTGTACAACGATATTCTTTTTCATATTATTGAATGCCAATCGCGTTCCCCCTTTGCGCTTTTTAAAATAGGCTACGAAAATTATAAGCATCGCAAGAATTATCCGGTAAACATTTTTTCTGAATAAGTGAGCAATTCCCCGTGATCCGCGTTAGCTAATAATCCTATGCGCGATATTGTCTAGATATCGCGATTCAGGCCTTCGCCGAGCAATAAAGGTAAAGTGATTTTGTAAAATCAAATCTTGCGAATATGCCCATTCCAGGTGACCTGATGTTTCAAATTCAGAAGGCTTGCAAGTTCGAGGAAGCGCGCGCGCGCTTCTACGCGGCCGAGGTGACGCTGGCGCTTCAGTTCCTTCACAAATACGGTGTCATCTACCGGGATTTGAAGCTCGACAACATCCTCCTCGACCAGGAAGGCCACTGCAAGCTCGCGGACTTCGGCATGTGCAAGGAGGGAATACTCGACGGCATGACAACTGCGACGTTTTGCGGCACGCCGGACTACATCGCCCCGGAGATACTCCAGGAGCTCGAGTACGGGGCGAGCGTCGACTGGTGGGCGCTTGGCGTCCTCATGTACGAGATGATGGTTGGGCAGCCGCCGTTCGAGGCTGACAACGAAGACGATCTCTTCGAGTCGATCCTGAGAGACGACGTCCTGTATCCGGTCTGGCTGAGCGACGAGGCCGTGTCGATCTTAAAAGGCTTCATGACGAAGAATCCGGCGAGAAGACTCGGCTGCGTCGTATCCAACGGTGCTGAAATCGCAATACGGACGCACTCCTTCTTCCAAAACATGGATTGGGAGGCTCTCGAGGCCCGCAAGGTCAAGCCTCCGTTTAAGCCAAAAATCGTAAGTATAAGTATCTGTCAGTTTTGCGAAACAATCGCAATGCTGTCAAATGAACCATACTCGTCTGGCATTCTTTTATTACATTTAATCTATTTATATTACGCGTAATAATATTCAATTGTAAAGTTAACAGAAGAATGTATCACATAAGCGCGATTTACGTTTTAACTACCCTATATATATATATATATATATATATATATAATGTTTTTTTTTGGTAACTTTAACCTCTAATACAAATACCATATAAATTAATTATTACTTTTACGATGATAATCATTACAACTATAAAGCTCATACGCATATACTATTTATATTTGTTTTTCAAGTAAAATTTTTTTTTTTTTCATCTACAATATTCATTTATTGACTTAATTTTTCAATACGTTTTATAAGATTTTCGTAAATAGCGGATAATTTTGACACTGATGATTATAAATGATTTTTAGAAAAACAAAAAAGATGCCGTTAATTTTGACGCTGAATTCACAAAAGAAGAGCCAATTTTAACGCCCATAAATGCAGACGTCGTTCCTTGTATAAATCAAGATGAATTCCGAGGCTTTTCCTTCATTAACAGGGATTTTAATCCTAGTAGATTTGTCGTTCAGTAAAGGAATACAACTACCGTATGCTGATTTGTTTGAAGTTTAATTAAATAAAAAATGAAAAGTAGCTGCTAACCAGAAATATCGAAGATCAACAAAATGTTCCATAGCTCTTCGCCAAAGGTGAGAGATGATTATGTTTTCATTGAGCTACTTGTCACAAGTTTGACAGTATCCCTTTAAAAAGCGGCATTACACTTTCGCTTTAAAATACAAATGCAAGAAAGGGTGTTAAAAATAAAGCGGATACGTTCCGTTTCATGATCTCTAGTCAAAAAATATATAGTGATTCCGCAAAGATCAGGTCCAAATTATAAAGGTGAAGTTTTTCATCCGTATCGTAGTAATTTTTTGCGTACGATCTCGATAGGTAACAATTTCATTTTCATAACTTTCCAGACACTTCTGGAATAATAATATTATCCTTACTCTTAATAATAAATGTGACGTCGATTCGTCGCGAATAAGCTACACAAAAAAGATAAAATGAAAAAATATTGAATGAGAGAGAGAGAGAGAGAGAGCCTGTCGCCCTTGGGCAATACGCGTGCGTTATTGTGCCCGTGCACTCGATCGCTTTATGGTTCATTGGCGAAACGCGGGCATCGATTATTTCTCGCTCTACTTTTTTTTCACGTAAGCACAAATATACGTCCATCTGGCCTCTCACAAGCTAATCGGTGTGGAGAGATCTGCAGTGTAAAATTATATATTTTAACTGTTGCGTTGAGCGATGTTAACGTATAAAATAACTTTGTTATGAGATTTAAATGGAGGCATTTTAAAGAAAGTAGTTATAACAAGGATGAAGGGAGGACATAGCAAGATACCCGTGATGAGATGCACAAAAAAACAAATAATATTTAAAGGCGATTTTGAAGACATTTTTAAAAATAAAGCGCTTTTTTGTTGCCTCACTATTATCGGCGAGATCATCGGGATGCTCTCGTCCAGCATTACAGGAGCTCTTGCTTATGATACAAGAATTATAAACAAAGAGTAACCTCATTTATATATTATAGGTTATTATATAAAAAAGTTAAAGTGAAAATTAATAAATTTTCCAAAAGTGAAACCGGACCGCAGGTGGTCCGCACCAGAGTCTATATACAAGCACTATGCGTATTACAAATATATTTATAAAATTATGTATCTATATACATATACACATATACGTATACATATATACATATGTGCGCGGGTGGGTGTGCGTGTGTGTCCTGCGCGCGCGTATGTGCGTGTGTTCAACTTTTTTTGCATACGCTTAAAATAAAAAAATAGTCAAAATGAATCGCAAACTATTATTAGGAGCAAAGTAAGAAAAATATATTGTTTATAATTGTTGAATGTTACTGGGGGATCGAGGGTAAAGAAAATAAAATTCATAATTGTAGAGACGTCGATCAGGCACCTTCCAGATACCTTTAAGTGTTGTCTCTAGTTAGGTTAAAAGCTTTGTTAGGTGGATGGAAATGCGGAAATAAAAAATTCTACGAGTTAGCGATTGTGTCCGTCTGAGGGAACACAAAGTCATGTCTGATAGAAACATAGAATCGTAATAATATATTAGAAGAGATGATCTTGTACAGATTTAATGAGTCTTCGTACGTTTCTGTAAAGATTTTGGGTAGAAGATCATCATTGATTAACAGCGAATATATCGTGTACACAAAAAAGTTTCTACGTAAAATTTTAATAGAAATCTACGAGTTGATTTTATATTTTTATTGCATTTACGACATAATGAAATACAAAGCCACCTTTTTTTTAACGAAAAGCCATCACTTGAGAATTATATGAATATACATACGATCTGTGTCTACAGGAGGTTTGTCTATGTTTCTATTTGACTGTTTTTTACTAGGAGTAATGAAAATCAGAGCTAAAGCTCCTCAGGATTAAACCCTTGCATGACAGTAATAAGATAATATAAAAAAATAAAATAATAAATAAGCTTACAGCTTAACAAGCAAAAATGTTCTAACTCGCGTCTTGTATACTACTAAACAAACAAAAAAAACAATAAAATAAAGAAAAAATGTTGTTTTGGTTTCGACATTTCCACTCTCAATATGTAAAAGTCCGTGTGTGTAAACGTACGTATGCATTTTATCGTCAAAGCGATTTACTTGGGATTGATTTCGTTTAGGTAAGTTCGAAGCCACGATTAAGTATGTATAAATATAAATTATTCAATAAATAAGCTTTAGAGGCCGAGCCTCTTGTTGAGACGGAGGAGCCAGAAGGTAAAAATACACGAGAAACAAGTCGATTCTTCAATGCGTGTCGCGTTTTCTGCTTATTCGTTGCTTTAATTTTACCATAGCAATCGCCCATTCGCTAAAGATTTATACTAATCGTACTAATTGTCCGAAGCTATTTTTATTATTGTTATTATCATCCTCATCACAATCATCATCATAATCATCATAATCATTATCGTAATCGTCGTCGTCGTCGTCGTCGTCGTCGTCGTCGTCGTCGTCATTATTACGATTATATCTATTCAAAATAGCATTGAAATCGTATTCGCACAACCACTAAAAACAATTCAATTGTCGACTTAAATCAGCTATGAAAGAACAAATGTCGAAACAATGATCTCCGAAAGCAAGCGACTTTTCCTCCTCGGCTCCTCCTTTGTTCCGGGTTCGACGCTGGCCGTTTTGCCCTTTTCGAGGCGCAGAAAAAGCCTTATTATGGTTCTTACGGTAGGCAAAAAGTTTAGCTTCGACGAAGAACAAATAAATGTACCTACTTAATTATAATTCGATGTCGTATTCGTCGTCGTCTTGTTATTAAATGTGCAATTAAATTAAATTACTTGCTAGTTATGATAAAGAAGATATTAACACTGAAGTGAAAAATACAATTGAGCGTTGTTCCTACGGTCGAGGCGCGATGGTTTATTTGAATTTAGATTATTTGGTCGCGTCCTGAAGGCAATGGTATGAAATTTTTCGCCTTTCCGTTACTGCTTTATGAAGATTTAAAAAAATTTATTTACAGCGGCCATTGTGTGCTCCTTTCTAAAACCCTTTCAGAACCAGAAACACAGAATAGTGTTGTTGCATTTATACATGCGTTGCTTAAAGAAAAATCATTAAGCATTTTTTATTAGTAAAATTAATTGGTTGCATTTTTATTAAACCTTGTGCGTTTTTTTATTAATGTTGAGTAATAGTGATTTGTTATTATTGTCTAACGGTTTTTTTTTTTATATTTATGCGAAGCAACTTCAAGTGGGACCTCGTTGATTAATTTAAGAAATTACAGAGAACTTTATTCTTTTGATGTTGTTTACTCGGTGAATATATCAGGATAACTGATAAATGCATTTATTTATTTACTTATTTTACCTATATTTATTTATTTATTTATTTATTTATTTATTTATTTATTTTACCGACGAGAGCAACACGGAAAAAGGAAATGTTGAACGGTGCACTCGAGTGACGTGTGAAAATTTTCAATCCACTGACTTGATTTCTACTTTTGGCCTTATTCGTCTTGTAACGGATTGTTATTTTATTCATTTAAAAATTATTTTTCTTAATTTATTTTATCCAAGTGCTCATTGGTGGATCGAGTTCTTCATTTTTTTCTTGAAACTTATAAAAGCTACATATCAAATACAGTGCAGGGCACGTTGAAATTCTTATTTTCTATAGTCTGTTATCAGAATATTAATACAATAACTAGTGGTTTGTTTTCAAATCAATAATGAAATTGATTAAATAGACCAGTACAGTAATAAATAAGATATATTTGATATTAAATTTTGAAGTGTTATTTATAGCTACTGCAGTGGCAAGAAATTATACCGTTATAAAATAAATAGAATACATATTTTCAGAAAGCAGAATTTACTTTTAAGTTATACACAGCGATTGTAATTCCAGTAAAATTCACTCTGTTTTTGTGTACTAAAAGAAGTGCCAAAACCATTATGAAAAAAATATTGTATTATTTATTATTAGGATAATCAGTCAATACACAAAATATTGTACGCTAATAATATTCTCACTCTTTTAGTCTCTTTTATTTACTTTATCTCTTTCTTCTACATCGCTATATATACTTGCTTCCATCCACGTGACACGTGCGTGTACCCAAACAAATAAGCACATGCAATCAAGAAATCAATTATATTTGTCGCAGCTTACGTTGTATTCTCAAAAGAGTCATTTACAAACGCGTGCAAATGAAGAGCACAACTGTTACTGTTCATTCATGTTTGCGTGATAAGGATAATTACTACCACGCACAGATATAATATGAGCAACGAAAAAAAATGGAAATTAATAGAACGGCACTTGTTTTCACTCAAGATAAGTAAGTTAATTACTTAAGAAAGAAATAAAACTTTAATGTCATAAGAAAGTACTTAAGTTCCCTCCGCAATTTTAAGAAATTGCATGATCATTCGCTATACAACGACTGGTTTCGTAATAAACGTGTATAATACACTTGAATTGAATTAAAAGCATAGAAACAGTACCTAAACGCAGTGGAGTAGCTTTGTAAGAGATACGTTGCTTTTATAATATTTATTGATTCATAAAATAATGTTTTAAATTTTCAAACGCACTTCTCATGCATAGTATTTTAATATATGACGACCAATGCGAGACATTGAATTATAATGAGTTTCGATTAGGTTCGCGTACGTTCTATCTTAGCGTAATTTAAGACGAAAAGTAAATAAAATGCTTCAATTTATGTATTATTTAATGAAAGCTTTGAGCGTTTGATGTTGCTTCGTAGATAATAAGAGAGATTTAAGAAAAAAAAACCCCAAAGTTAGAAAGATAAACGAAAATGTGATATACGAAACCCGCAAAAAGTAAAATAAAATAACGAAGAAAATAGTTAAAGAATAAACCCTTTAAGAGAATAAATGCATGTCTGAAACGCGCGTATGTTGTAATAAAAACTCATATAAGCACTTTTGGATTTGAGGAGTTCGCGCATAATATTCTACCATAACTGTATAAAGACGCGTAGGCTCTGCCCATTCTTCCTTACTTTGAACATCTGGATAACTTTCCAATAGCGGGAGAAATAATTAAAAGGAAATTCTAAACGTGAGCCAGTGAAGAAAAAAAGTGTATATATATATATATATATATATATATATATACATATCATCATATGTATAATTGTGGGAATGCGTGTGCGTTGTGTGTGTATATGTGACAAAAATAAATATTGCGGAATCTGCAAGAGAATAAAAAGTAAAGACGATAAAAAAGGATAATGAAAAAAGCAGAAAAATTTTCGTAACTGAATGGAAAAAGCAAGATAAATAAAAACACGTAAGTGCACACGATCTGCGTCTATACCGGGACTGTAGATTATAGATAGAAATTAATATGTACCTACACTATATGTACGTGCGCGGTTCACATAAAATAACGTTAACCTCCATGCCTCGGCCAAGCTGTGCAATCCATTTATTTTCTACTGTAAGTACATATTTCCTTAGCTTATTTTTCATTTACATTTCCAACGTTGGCAAAAACGTTGCCGAACAATTTCAGCCGCGATTAAACAATTGTAAGTGCGTGAATGACGAGGCGTGCGCCCAATAAACGTAAATTGAATGTCACAACGCTAACGCACATTAGATAAATAAAGCAAGCCGAGTGTGTATCCAAGAAGACGTAGTATAATATATAACGTAATAAATTCGAGAGGTCGAGACATGGAGCAAACGGGTGACTGCGACGAACACTGTTACTTGTCTGATTATCGTGTAAAAAATCGTAAATAAAAAATATATATGTATCTATGTTTATTGTTCATAATAATTTATCGTTTTTTCAATGATTACCTGCTATCAGATCCTCTACACCCCACTTAGACTTCGCTTGGAATGATTCAGCTCTTCGTCGTTACCGTAAGAATCTGACTGTTTTCAAATAAAATCACTGTGTAATAAAACGTATGGAAGACAGACCATGGAATAGTAAGCGATAGAGAATAAGACAATACCCAAAATAGGGAGATTTCCTACGCCGAATTTGCAAACTTCGTTTAAATAAAATAATACTAGTTGCCAATCTCAAAATACAATAAGACCAAAAATAATCACATTCACTGTCACCATGGCCAGTTGTAAAATTATATTTACTTATTGTTAATCAAACGTTTTGCCTGTCTTTATTATTTCCATAATGTTTTTAATGTTGCCATAATATTTTTATCCAAATAAAATTTAAGCAGTAAAAGCAGTAATAGTAATAGTAATAATTAAATAAATAAGAGCAATTTTTTTATAACTGCACGTACAGACAAATTTTCGTAATGTAATATGATTTTATTGGATTCTCAATACAGAGTTTGAGTATAATTTCATATAATATAAGTGTGGGCGCATTCATTTAAGCATGTGCATACTTAATATATTTTTTTTTTTTCATTGCATATTTCATCTTAAATTACACCCATTTCTAATGTTTTCAATTAATATCTTTAGCAACTCCGATTCTTCGACTGCAACTAAGTGCGTCTACATGCTTTTTTAAATACAATTTTTTGTATATACATCGCAACCTCATTTATAATATATTGAATCAATAACATTGTCAATTAATAATTTATATACTTTTTATTATTCATTATGCTATAATTCATTCATCATTCGCATTATTTTGCTTCAGACACATACAGTATCATATATTTTTTCACTCAGCAACTTTGTAATTTTTTTTCTTATATCACTTTTTCTCTTTGAAGACTTAATAAATTGAATACAACCCAACGCGGATCACAGTTGGCCTTTACATTCATCAATATTCAGTCCAACGTAACTTAGAAAAATTAATTTTTCTAAATGAACTGAGAATTATAAATTATGCTAGTAAAAACAACGAAGAATATTTTACTTAATACTGATTATCCAGTGCGAAGTGGATATAAACTTATTGAATGCAAATAATGAATAATTAACAAATAATAAAAAACTGTCTTATATTCATAAAACTAAACGTTGGTTAATATATGATTAAAAAAAGTTACCATGAAAATCTGACTAGAGCCAAAAAATAACAGTAAAAGTTATTGCTTCAAAATAATTATTTAAGTAAATCACGTGAAAAACAAAAAATATTCAAATCGATTATTTACCGATATTTTAATTCTCTTTTAAAAATTATTTATCAGTGCTCTTATGTTTTTTTTATATTAATAATATTAAAAATTTTTACAATTATTTCGCAATAAATTTTATGTTTTTCATTAAATTATAAGACTAATATTGGTCGAATTCGCAATAGATTAATTTCACTTTCGATTACCAATTTTATGGAATATTACATCAATATCAATAAATAAAACCAAAAAAATTCACCCACGAGTAAATAAAAAGAATTACATTTTTAATTTAAAAAAAAAGAAAAATATGTCTTAGATGCTATTAGCCCTTTTGATTGGAACGTCATTGAAATCAAGGCATAAATATCAATAAAAACTAAATTATCGAAAACTTTCCTTACTTTTCAACATAATGACACACGAATTCATTTTTTTTGTTTCGTAAAAGTTTTAGTTCTGAATAGAAAACATGTTCGATTAATAATATTACTTGTTCCATAATTCATTTTGTATAAATATAAAAAACCACGATATGATTGATATGTCATTTTTAGAAATAAATTAAAAAAAAACTTTTAATTATACGATAAATACAGTTGTATACAAAAAGTAATATTTTTAATAATTTTAGTAGTGTTTTTTTTATAGGAATAAAATTTCAATTTCAATAAAAAATCAATCACTATTAAAAAATATATCATATGCGGCAAATTAAGCTAATGTATTTTATTACCTATTTACAGTATAAAAACAAGAATTTCTTTCTTAAATTAATACCATTTTAAACTAAAGCAATAAATTATATTATTTAAAATGCAATTTGAATTTTATATTTACATCCATATTTTTATTTGTTTTCAATTATATAATTGCTAAGTCACTTTAAGAAGGCATGTAAGTCCTACCTTTAAATGATTAAATTCTTGAATAATAAATAATTATCTCTTACTCTATTATTTCTCAAGGATAAATATTTTTATAGGAAGTTTCAAGTAAACATTTTAACAGTAGATTCGATCATAAATACGAGAGTATTAACAGAAATAATCCAATTATTAAAAATTGTGTATAAAAACTCTATCAAGGATAATTATTTATTATTTTGTGTATCATAATAAAGACAGGATGTGCACACTCCCTTAACAATTCAACAACAAAAATCATCGGCAACAGATTATCTTTGATTATATATACGTAGTTATTTTTGTTTTTATTTTATTAGTTTTTCTTTTTTTTTTTTAGCTAATGTCTTATTTATAATATTACGAAAAGTAGTATTAATTTCACGTTTAAAATAAAATATTAAATATTTTTATTTTAAACAATATACACTACCTTAACTTCGTATCATCATAACTATTATAAATTTAATAATAGTATAAGATCATATTTTTTATTTCAAGGTTAGTTTTATCTCGTTGCAGCAACTTCATTAATTAAGAAACACGTATACAACACAAAGTCGATTCATTTTTGCATAATGACGTGTTATTCCGAAAATTACGTGAAGTCTACAGCATCACATTGAAATAAGTCTAAATTGTCTCTTTAACCTCCCACTGAAATTCTTCTAAAAATTGTTATAGAGAAATAAGCAGCTTTCATCTATTAAAAGCAGATATTCTTTATTTTGGTTGTATTATATTAGCTTAGTGTATTTTATGATTGTAAGCTAGTATAATGGTTGAGCATAATGAAAACTGAAATGATGTCTTTTAAAATAAAAAAAAAAAACAACTCAAAATATATTTCTGTCTTTAATAATTGTTTTACAAGTGCATTCATAATAAAACTGGTAAGAGTAAATTTCTACAAGTGAAATGTACAAGAAGCGTACGTTTTTAATCAACGATAGCTGCTTATCCGAGTACTAAAAGATATTGGTCTCTTCTTCTTATACTTATATATTAAATTCGAAAGCTACAGACAAAAATGCAATCGTATTAGCCTTTTGTTCAGTATTTTAAATGCTTATGCACTTTAATATATAAGTATATCGTCTCTTATAACTGATATCACGAATCTTTTTTTTTTCATTTATCTAAATTGTAAATATACGTAAACGATACTAATTTTTTTATTTTCTAAAAAACGACAATACCATATACGATACTTATAGAAAAGGCAACGATTGTTACATGTATATATGTATAGTATGCTGAAAACGGGAACACCGTTATAATATTAATGTTTAATAGTTCATACAAAAAAACACGAGACTTTGGCCTTTTATTTAATCCGTTGTCGGCGTAAGTCAATAAACAATCTTACATGGCAGTATTGCGCAATATTGTTGATCTAAATCTATAATAAATTTGCATGACTCAAGTATGCGTTAATTGCAAAGCCAGAAAATCGAAGTCAAAATCACTTCATTTCTTTTCTAGACTTTTCAATTATAATTGTTCGTGAACAAGCTACGAGGTAAATATTTCCGTTAAGATTATTTAAATTACATCATACCGAATTTAAATATAAATAAAATAAATACGTGTAAAAACGGAATACGAAAATTAGAATTACCTCAATAGTTACAAAAATAATTGTCGCGTATATTAGATGATTTATAGTAGATTACAAAGATAATTGATAATTGAATGTACAGCCTCAATCGATCGGTGGCTTGAGAAAGGAGTCAAATCCGCTTAAAAATTTCATTTTATTTTCCTTTGTAATTTATTAAATATTTACGTTTGAAATTGGAAGATTAACGGAATTACAAAATTCTGCTGGTTATTCGAGGAAACCACAAAATCCTGTTGATTATGCTTCATTATTACAAAGTAAGTTGCAAAAAAAGCTTCGATTCGGTATATTATAATATATATATCTCAATCCAGTGTATTTAAATTCGAGAAAAATGGAAAAGGCAAGCGAATTTAACTAGCTTGCGAATGTATCACAGGAGCTCCCCTGTGCAACAATGATGGTGGTCGAGACTTCCGATTCCCATTTGTTCCGTTCATCATCTGTTGTTGATGCTGTTGCATTATGTGCGTTTGATTCATTTGCTGTATAAGAATAGAATCCCGTTTGTGTATATCTATTGGCAGTTGAAGAACTTCCATGTACTCGCGTATGAGATTTGCTATTTGAAATGCCTGCAAAAACATAAGTTGTTTCCTGATTTTATTTGTCTATATGGGCACTTTTTATACAATCTTCTTAATAAATTTGATTGAAAGTAATTACGGATCGTGCATTTGAACAATCATAAAATCACAAATTAACGTATTCAAACGAGGCAATTGCAAATGAAGGAGCCATTCATACCTGAGAAGTCGACAAAATAACTTTGCTCTGCTTCTTGTCGGTGCCAGTTATTATCATCAAGCAATTGATGGCAGGGTTATAACTAAGAATACTCTCATATTCATAAGTACAAAGGGAGTTCCTGGAGCGATATTCCAGCAGATGCAGACCCATCTGATCGACAGCCAGCCACAGCATCCGCGGCCAATTGGACGTGAACGACTGCATTACGTCAAAGATTGTAGCTCTATGCAGAGGCCAGGATTGTATGAGATTGAGGAAGGCCTTTTTCGATTCGGTAGGAGTCATGCCTCGTAACGACTGATGGTGCTGCACTACACCTTCCAGACAAAGATTTGGCACAAGCCTACTGGGCAGACAATGACTCGCTAATGATTGATATTCTTGCACTGACACATGATCTTCACAGTCGCCGAGCTCCACTTGCGCTTGCAAGGCCGACAGCATCATCTAACATAACATAATAATTTAACTATTTTACTGTTGCTTAATTATCATAAAGAGATCGTAAATTATAAGATACATATATAAAATTCTGTCTCGCCAATATAAAGCATCAGGATTTTAAAATACTATAATTATAAAAATTATAAAATACTATAATAGTATAGAATAATATTAATAGAATTTAAATTGATAAATTTAATAATTTAAGCAAAGTATTAAAATATACTAAAAATTAAAATAAAATAGAAAACAAGGTCTCACACACACACACACACACACACACACATCATTTTTACAAATCATAATTTATGTAATAAATGCATTTTTCGAAAAGACATAGTTTCCCGTACTATTTGAATTCAGTGATGAACTTACAGCTTCTTTTTCTGTGATTGGGAAACGATCGGCACGAAGGTCATGAAGTACTTGGTGATACAGTAATTCCTTTTCTACCGGATCTTCCAAATTCATATACTGATCTAAAAACAAATGTTTCTTAAACAGGAAAAAGTGATGTGCGTGTTTTCTTGTCTGAGCTCCTTGGTTAGCGGCAGTCGCTGTTCTATATTTCTCCCATTTCGACATAACTTCTGCAATTTTTTCATCTGGTAGTAATGCCCTATCCGAAGTACCAAGTACTTCATAAATGGCATAACCTGTGGTACAAGTATATAATTAGAATATTCAATTTTATTAATTTATTTCATAGCTTCGGACAGTGTTGTATCTATTTAATTGCAAGCTCTGCGCCTTTACGAGAGCTTCGAACTTACCCATCGCGTTTTCACAGAGGCCAATTTTAGCCTTTATAAGTACCATGACATCTTTTGCAGTGGCTGAAGGATGAAACTCAACGGCATGATATTGTCCATCCATAAAATGAAATCTCGCATAAATGGGTCTTCTATTGATCGTGTACATAATTTCCTCTCTACTAGGTGGCCACTGTCTTTTTCTAGTCCCCTGTGTTTTGTATAAACACTTTTCTGCAAATCTTGCGTATTTACCTTCTTCGGTTACGTAGTCGCTAGCGCATCGTTTCAAATGCGTGATCAAATACTTCCTAACGACCTTCTGCGGTGGCAATATAACGGAACAAGCTATATTGAACATAAAAGGAAGATTGCTTAATTTTTTAATTATATGACTATTTTTTTTTATCCGAAACTCCACCGAAAGGCAGTAGCTTAGCAATTTTGAGTTTAGCTTTTATCCACGGGGAGTTAATGAAGAAAATCTTAACGTTCTCTGTGCGCGAAGGAAAAAAAATAGCGCATTTACCTAATGACAAAAGAGCCCAATGCCTAAGATTGACTCGACTATTAGGATCAGGGTGATCGGTCGTCTGTTTGATCAGCTGCAAATACAATTCGCCGAGAAGCGCCTCCTTGCGCATGCATCGTTCCATTACCGTCTGTATGAGATTCACGTGTTCATCCTCCACGCGTCTAACTGTGTCACCGTTTTGCCCGAGACCGGCATACGTAAGGATTAATTGGAAGACGCTAAGTGATATTTGTTCTTCGGCGTCTGGCAGTCTTGTCAAGCTCTGAGCAATGCAGCTCCTACTAAACGCCCAGTAACCATAATGGAAACCTTTGTACGTTTCGCCTGAAAGTAATGTACAAATCCAATCGATTGAGCAAATTCATTTGTACAACTTACCATTCATCGCGTACAAAAAGCTGGCGCATGAATCGCAAAATGAAAAATACAATTTCACCAAGCCAGAAGAAATTTCAATCGTTGATCCTTAGAAGATCTTTAATATAACAGAATTCGCCATTTACCTTGATCTGTAGAGTTTCCGTGCTCCTGTCGAAACTTTTCTATTCTGTGCTTGGATAATCGTCTAAGCGTATTCCTAAAGAAACCAGCTCCGCTGTCCTGAGGCTTCTTCAAAGCCTCCGAATCCACTAATGTCCTGCGGCAATTAACCAAGTTGTGATAAAGCCTAACCCTATCCTCGTTGGTCATGCCCTTGAGCTTCTTCGTCGGGGCCTCGTTTTCCGTAATCCATCCAGCGAGAGCTGGACAATAGCTAACTATTAGACTTCCAATTTCATTTTTCTGCTGCGTCTCGAAGACAAAGCATTTGTGCGAACTGTCGGGATTATGCCTCAAGAGAGAAATCGTTACAAACGAATCACTCGGATCAAGCATAATGCTCTCAACGTCCTGATATCGGTACTCCGAGAGAACGAACTTATCATCAGGCTTAATCAGCATGAGGCCCTCGCAATTTATTCCGAGTATCAATTGATTTCCATAGCACCAGTACCCGCGATACATTACGTTGTACATAGTCGTGCCGTACAGCGGATACTGCATCACGCAGGATAAATAGAGGACTTTGGCAGTGAGCTCAAGGCGTCCGGCCCCGTACTGTCGATGAGCTTGGGCGAGTATTGGCACCCATACGTCGTCGCCCCTGGCTCGACTAATTCGGTACGGAAGGAATGTCTCGATTTCGCTGTAATAATCGAGCCGGTCGTTGTCCTTCGGGTCACCTAGCATCACTTGAGCCTGGAGTCCGGCAAGCTGCAAGGCTACCTTTTCCGATACCGGAAAGTCGTCGCACTGAAAACAGATTTAAATGACTATTGTTGCTTGCTTAAATCGTGAGCAAACGCGTGGATCCTTTAAAGTGGCTTTTCCAGCGAACAAAGGCTTTTTGGGCTCTCTTAAAAAAACGATGTAATCGATAAATTTAAAAAATTCACGTAAAGTGTATTCACGAGCAACGAGAGTTTTTTGATACTTAATGATCATAAAACGCATGCAAATTTATCATTAAATGAACATTAATTATGTCTACCTTTACTACATTATAAACAGCTTGTGCGTAAAGCATGTTCACTTCGACGGGATCTTGAGACAACTCTCTGGTATTGCGGAAAAGCCTTCGTTTGAAAATAAATCGGTTTTCACCACTTCCCAATGTTTGATTGTTACGTCGTAAAGTAGAAAAGCTGGACTGCGATGTATTTAATTTGCATTGTTTTCTGTAAGAAACGTACGAATATTTGAATTATTTGTTATTATTCTAATCCAATAAATAGGCACGCACAATTGCTCATATTGTTATATAGTATTATTACATTAATAGCAAAGTTCTTAGAAACTGATCTATAAGCTACAAAGTACAAGTAAACAGAGTACATAGATATTGTCGTAAAATAAAGACGCGGGCGTGAGAAATATCCGTAACGAAGCTTGAGAAGCTTACATTTCCCATGCAGCAATGACGTCGTACAAATAGTCGTGGGCCCTGACGTGCTCTTCGCCATCGGGCCTGCTTTGATAGATGGCCCAGCCCTCGAGCGACCTCAGACCGAGTTTCTCAGCGAGCTTAGCCGAGGCATCGGCGGCAGTGTCCGTGGGATGCACGTCGATGGCTTTGGTGCGCCCGTCCAGAAAGAAGAACCTGCAGACGATGGTGCCGAGCCTCTTCATGGCTGCTATCTCGACGGTCGAAGGCGGATACTGCCGGCAGGAGACCTTCGTATTTTTGCAATTATCCAGGCACCACTGGACGTACTGGCGGAGCTTGCCCTCGAGCGCGAGGTTCTTCTTGAGGAAGGACAGGAAGTATTTGTACAGCAGCTTACTGGGTTGAAAAGCTACGATGGCTAAGCACAGAACGAGCCAAACGCGCTCGGCCCAGTCGGTATTCGGATTATTGGTCGCTTGCCGCATACACTGGACAAGGATCTCGTCGCGTAGCTCCTCGCGCTCAATGCCGTAACCGATAATGCTCTGGATGACCGAAACTTCCTGGTCAAGTTTCATCTCGCCCCGCAAGTACTTGCAGAGATCCTATAATTAATGCATTCTTTATTATTTATGTATATATATATATTATAATTTATATATTTATGCATATTGTATTTCATCCGGACATCTTGCCGATGCAATTATAATAAAATTATAGCACAAAATCGCTCCACTCGAAATTGCAACTTTTTAAATCATTTCTACTAATATTGTTGTTAAATCTTATTAAGTTAGCTCATAAAAGCTAAAAAAAACTTCTATTTCTGATAAAATATTTTTTATAATTTAAAAACCTAGGCATGCATTAAATGAATGCTAATTCATTTAGTAACAATATTCAATGATTAAACGTAAGCTTAAAAAATCTTTCACATATTGAAACAAAAATTTTAAACAAATTTTTTAAAGCTCTGAGATTAGCAATACATAAGCATATGTAAATTGATTTCTATATTTACATACTCTGAATACTGAGCAAGCAACGTTCACATTATCCGGATCGTACATATAAATATGCGAATTCGGAATCGTTGATCCTTTGTAATAGGTAACCATCTCGTATTTTGGTATGTACTCCATGCTCTTGCCTCGCGATTTCCTCGTGAGGGTCGCTATTATTGTTCCCTCGGGCGAGCGCTCGTGACTATTGAAGTAGTTCTGTGCAAACTCCACTATGTCGTGGTAACTTTCACTCGACTCCGGCACCTCCAACTTTTTCTCTTCCAGCTCCTGGAGCTTCCGCTCCACTCGATATTTGCGCCTCTGTTCTCGCTCGATGGGCTGCTGTTGACTTACTTGAACTTCCTGATGTTCCTTTTTGGGTTGACACTGAACTTGATTATCCTGATGCTGTGGCTCCTGCGGATATTGCACTCGATTTAATTGCTGTTCGTGTCTATTTTTATGAACTTGATGCATTTGATGATTGGTTTGATTTGGTTCATAATTATTTGGTATCACATGTTTCCCTTCCGTTGGTAAATTCGTGCTCATTATCTGTAAGAAATATAATAATAGTAATAGATAAAGCATTAAACTTGGTAGTAAATTCAATTGTAAAGTAGGCCATAAATGATGGATTTATTGATAAAAAATATAGTATTGATTATTATAATTCTTTATGCATTAAATTAAATTATGAATAAATTTATGCCAGATTTGTGTACATAATATTATGCAAGTTTCTCTTGTACGTCTGTTAAATAATATTTAATAAATATGTCCGAGTAAAAATTATTCTCAAGCAACTTTCATAGGATAATAATATTAATGTAATAAATAATAGTAAAAAGATATAAATAATTAGATTATAGATCCAATATGCCATCGCTGTTTAAAATTTAAAAAAGTTTTCGTTATCCTATATTATTATATTATTACATTATTGTTTTTGTATCCTCATATCATTCGTAAATGAAAAATTATTTAGCATGTTTTAGTACGTAAGAAAAATTGGGTAATTTTCATTGATATTTGCCTTTTTAGTATCTTGAAGTTCATTATCAGTATTTATAATCGGTGTGGCGGGTACATCATCCGAGGGAGTGTTGATTGGTTTAGTAAGACCGCCATTTGTTAAAATTGGACTGACAGCTCCATTTTCATCTCTTGGCAGTACAGACTCGTAGATGGGCTCGATTTTCGACTCTTTTGAATCAGGGATGACGGGATTGGCAAATTGAGCCGGTGGCGGTGGCGGTGGCGGTGGTTCCGCCGGTTCCGGCAAACTCGGGGCCTTCTTTTGACCATTCGTAAGTATCTTCTGGGTTTCTTCGTTCTCAGAACCGTTCACTTCTACCTTCATCTCGAGCTCTTGCTGAATCACCGATTCGAGTTCAATGTCAAGATTTTCAACGAGCTCGTTCATTTTCTCGCCGATCTCTTCGATAATCGGATTACTTTTTGTTGACTGGACATCGGATAGGAAAGAGAAGAGATTGTCCAAATCGACCGATTGAACTTCCGCGGATGTGCTATTGTTATTATTGTTACTGCTGCCATTGTTGTTATTGTTGCTAGCCATTTTAGAATTAAACTGCTCGGCCATTTGAGTAAGGGCGGCGATTTCTTCTTGCGCTTTCCTAAATAACAGATAATTAAAATGTTATGCGTATTTGGTATTAGCGATTAAATGACAACTGTTTGTTTGCTGTGCATTAAAAAATTTGTGAACGTAGTTGACATCATGCTACTATACAAAGTACAAAATTTTTGTGTCTTAATAAAATTGTGTCTTGCTTCTTCGAATTGTGTATGAAGCACTAGAGTGTTGCTTATATGTCTAATGTACACGGGAGAAAAAAGTTACAAACCCATACAACAGATTTATAATTACTATTTACGTATTATGTACGAAAAAAAAAATTAAAATAGTTACGAATTAATTTTTCAAACGTTTTAAAAATTAAAACAAGTATTGCTTAAGGACTTGACAGAAATTTAACAAACAATCTATACGTTTAAAATAATTTTATTACTTATATAATAAACCATGTTATGATATCTGATAGTTTGGTAGTAATTAAGTTTAGCTAAGTGTTAGTATACTAATAATATGTAATAATACTGTTAATGCATGCAATGGTCAAGACACATCAGTTCCTCAATTTTCTGAAACTCTCAAACTTACCCAAGTTCCATGCCAACAATACCGTTGTATTGAGTGCTATAATTAATACGAATGTTTTCTAATTATTTTCTCATGTGAAAGAAGAAATTGAGTGCCGAAATAATGTGAAGAAATGTATTGCAATATGCCTATTGAATATTTGCATATACAATGGCTTTAAAGAGAAATGATAAATAAAGAATTGAATCATAGCTACCTTTGACTTTCCTCTAGGGCCTTCTTGTCCTCCATTAGCCGTCTCTCTTCCTCGATCCTCTCTCGTTTTCTCATCTCTTCGTCGACCCGCCTCATTTCACGTAGTGCTGTAGCAACTTCGCGAGCGAAAACACCTCGCAAATGTGACTGAATTACAATGGCCGCACGTCGCTTCCTTATGAACATTATGCGCGACTTCCAGCCACGATACGCATGCTGCACCTTTAAAGCTGCGTCTCGCGTCCTTTTATAGTCTACGGGAAATTCAAATGCTCACTTAATCATGCGTATTAATTACGAAACACGAGCCAGCTTTAATGCAAAGGATTACATTAAATAAAGTGAAATTTTCGATTTTTGATGTTATATGATTTTTTAATAATAATAATAATAATAATAATAATAATAATAATAAAATAATAATGATAATGATAATAATAATAATAATAATATATACAATTTAAAACTAAATTACCTTTGCGAACCAAGTAGCCTCTCCAATTTTTTTGAATTAGAATAGCATTTGAAGTAATGACTTGATTTCTCGCGTCCTCGAGTGGTTCGTGAACGAATTTCCGAAGGAAAACTTTGTTCTTTCCGATTTGCCACTCAGTCACGGGTACGATTTTGCTTCTAATCAAACTCCTTACTGCTTCCTTTTCATCTTTTGGAAGAGCGAATCGATTCTTCTCCAAGCAACGGTACCTTGCCACGAACTCGGGGAAGGTCATGTGAATGGGGAATCCCTCCTTGCGTATTCGAATGATGTCAAGCATACCCAAGTACCTCAACTGATCTAGCACCAACTTTTCATCGTAATCATTCGCCTTTTTATTCATGTTAGGCTTTATGCAACGCGCGTACCAAGGCGTCGTACCCTGGAGAACATCCACGAGGGCTTGGAGTTGATGACGAAACGAGTCGCAGAGCGTCGGTTTTCCTTTGGACGTACCGCGCGAGAGTGTCATTGTATTAGTATTACCCGATGCTCGAGCAACGGTGCATCCGAGAAGATTCTGTAAAGCATTCGAGCTAATTATTTACAATGAAGCAAGGGATGCGACAATATTTGTGAATTCTTTATTTTCAAAAATATTTGTTTCATCCTATTTTAAGCAGCACTAGAGTTTTTAATATTATTGTTAACTAAGTACAAAAATCATAAATTCCAAATTTTAAGAAGAAATCTATTTCTTGATATTTTTTCGATTGTAAAAACAACTAAAAGTAAAGAAAACGCACTAGCCATTAAAACATGGTTGATTATTATTAGTCTAAAAAGTTCTCTTAGACTGATTCCATTTTTCATTCAAACGGAAAATTAGCTTGAAAGGCAAAAAAAAAATAAAATTTGTAGAAAAACGACACGTCGTTAATTATACAAATAATATTTCGAATAATTTGAAAATCTGTATCGTTGTAATTCTGGTTCTCGGTTATATATACATATACACATATATACATATATATACATATATATATATATATATATATATGTATATATATATTAATAACAAAAATAGTAATGCTTATTCACCTGGTATGCTGTTATCTCTTGGACGAATTCGTTGGTGCTCCTCGTCATGAAGTCGAAAAAAACATCCTGCTGGACGTCGCGATTCTTATCGACGAAACCCTCGACGGTGTATGTAACGCAGCCGGCGTAATGCTTGAGGCCGAATTGCTTCTCCCATTTGCGACGATCGTCGCCCTTCACGTAACAGGTATGGCTCTCGAATTCCGTGTGCAAGTTCGTAAGGTAGGCGAGATCGGAGCCCTTCGGCATGTGGCACTGCTCCGTGAGGAGCTTCAGAACGCAGCGGGGCGGCTTTTCAATCAATTCCAGGCACATTGTGTTGTCTGTGAACGTTATGTGCGAATACTGGATTTCCTCCTGACGGTACTGCAAGCATTTATTTTTCATTTGTACAATTTTATCTTTGCTAAAATTAGTGCAACGGCTACGATACTCTGCCAGTGATATATTTTTAAATACCCGAATGGCTTTCGAATGTCGAAAATTCAATTTTTTAAAAAACAGTTAACCGAAAGACTTTTAATTTAAGGATAGAAAAGCCACAGTTTTTATGAACTTAAGCTTAAACAGTCATCCAATACAAACTATGACGTTCATAAATAAATAATCAAATAAAGGGAAAGAGAGTTTTCGACTCACCAATTCTTGCTCGAGCGCAAACACGTAATGATTGAAAAATTTGTGCAGCTTCTCGTTGGTATAGTTAATACACAGCTGCTCGAAGCTGTTAGTATCGAAGTTTTCGAATCCAAAAATATCAAGCACTCCTAAGAACCTCGATATGTCTTGTCCCGGATTGGTGCAGTTGTTAATGTGATTTATCAGCCAAGCGAAGGTCCTCGAATATAGAGCCTTGGACATTGCGTGTCTGTTCTCCTTGGCCTCTTGCACCTTAAGTGGTATTTCCGTTATGTTGCCACGTACGTTGATCTCACGCTGCAGGACGATCCTAGTGAGATCCTCGAGCTGCAGCCCGATGAGGGGCGCAACCGTCTTGAGGATCTCGCGGTCCTCCGAAGTTAGTTCGCAGCGCTCGCCGTCTACATCTTGAAAGCTGAGATTTCCCAGCCACAAGATCGCAGACAGCACGCGAAATATGCCTTCGCACATCTCCGCTGGTACCTGAGCAAAAAAGCAGTGCTTTATTAGTACGGGGTTGCCGATTGGAGCGGAAGAATGTTTTTAATAGGGCTGCTAAAAATGTAGGAGGACATGAGGGACAGATACGAGAGGAAAAGTTCAGAGTTTGGGGCGGACCTGGAGTACGTTGAAGGCAAGTCTCAGTGCATCGAATCTCTTGGAGTCAGCGAGGCCGTCTATGCGTTCGCTGGACTGAGTCAGGTACTTGTAGTGATTCGCGGGCTTGAGTTTGTATTGTTCGGCGAATTCCTTGTCGCGTCCCGCGGCCTCGACCAGTTGATAAAGCACATGGTAATTGCGCTCGCCGGAGTTCTGAAACGTGATGCGACTCTGCTCGAGCAAGTAATCCTGGATAATGCAGCCCTTTATCATCCACTTGCTGTCGAAGCAGACCTGCATGAATTTGCCGAAGCGCGAGCTGTTGTCGTTTCGCACCGTCTTCGCATTACCTATGCAAGAGCAATACCAGTATATATACTAAGCTTCATTTTAATCGTGACTACCATTCTAATTATTTGCATTATATATATATATATATATATATATATATATAGATATTTATATATATAAATCGTAGAGATATAAAATAATCTGAAAGCAATTTGAATATCTAGTGGCTTGCGCCATTCGTCACGGCTGCGTTGAAATATTGATATCTAATCTAAATAAAAACGTCGGCTAAAATTATTATGCAAAAGATGAGTAAGCGACCGATTGATAATGTGCAATATTCCCGTAGACCTCCTACCGAATGCCTCCAGTATTGTGTTTGCTTCGAGTATCTGCTGCTCCACCCAGGTGTCAACATTGCTCGTTACCGAACACAAGTACTGCAATATGAATTTCGTGGTCTCGGTCTTGCCGGCTCCACTCTCCCCCGATATAACACAAGATTGGTTGCTATCCGTGTCTTGAAGTGAGCGATAGGCAGCCTCTGCTAAAGCAAACACATGCGGCTCCAAAGCACCCATTTTTTGTCCATGGTAACGGTGCACATGTTGCTGTAACATAGAGCAAGTTACATTTTCATAAACTTATCGAAGATAAATTATCTACATTATTGCAAAAAAATATATTTTAGGGCAATTTTTTCTCTTATTCCAATTATCCAAGGGGATCGAATTATTTATTATTATCGAATTATTATCGAAAAGGGATGTTTCTCCTCGTCACTTTCTTGATCTTTCAAATTTGATTTAAAAGTAATTTTAAACAGATGCTTTTATACTATTATAATATATTCCGTAAATGTTTATTTATTTAAATAAAAGATATAAGTGGATTAATAATTAATCACGTGCAACAAATGAAAGTTTTCTAAATATAGTATAAAACCATTTATAATTTATTTACCATAGTATAAAACTATGGTAAAATGCTGATTATAATATTTTCCATAAAGTTTTTTTTGTGATGCTATTAAGCCACTAGGACTACTCGCATTGTTTAAAGACAAAAGCATTTCATTGGACAATAAAATTATTTTTTGTAATCACGATAAATAGTTTTTTATTGTAAATATTCCCATACACTAATTTATTGACTAATATGAAGTACTTGCATTAAATAATAATATTTAAATTATTCTGTTAATATTCTAGTTCAAAAAATTGACCATTTGAAATTTAAATTATGTCAGCAAATGTAATTTTAACATTTAATATAATATAATACATACCTTTGTAATATATATATATATATATATATATTCGTATTACTATTATTTATATTCTTGTTTCAAGATTTTCGAGTATAATTATAATAACAAAAACATGAATAAACTTTTGATAATACTTTGCACGAATCGTCAAACTCATTAACTTTATCCCGTTCAGTTTCTGTTGCAGTTATTATTTTGATCAACAAGACCTTATCACATAGGATTCATAAACAAAATTTTAATTAGTTTTACAATTATATATGGATTAATCTTCTGCAAAAATGTCTTCGTTATCATTTTCCCAGTAGAGTAAAAGAACTAAATGTACGTTGCCTAAGTAGTGTAACCCAGTTTTGTGTCGGTCTACGTCACCCTTAACATCACGCTTTAACCCTTATTTTTTACTTATTCGCCTTTTTCTTACGAAAACTTGCTCGATATTACACTTTTTTCTTTTATTCCTTTATTCTTTTTTATTCGCATCATTCTTTGGAAAGATGCTTTTATTTTAAATAGATATCACGTACTTTAGACTCTCGAACATTTAGTATATTTAATAATAATTAATATAATTTAAATATATTCATAGAAAATAAAAGAATTTTTTAACTTGCATTTTTTTATATATTCATAATTTTTACTGAGTTCTTATTCATTTCAAGTGTATTCATGTAAACCTTTTTTGTATAAGAGACTACACCATGCTCTTATATTAAAAGATCTTATATACAAGAAAATAAATAATCATGCAAAATTAGTTTTACTGAATTTTAGTATATTTCTATAAAGTAATCAGGAGATAATATATGAAAGTTTCTCCTAAGATTTATGCTTAATGTGAATTAATGTTAACAGAAGTTATTTTATGTTTGCTTTCAAAATACTCTAATTAATCAATATAATTGACATAAATATAAATTGATGTATAGTATTTATAATGAAATTATATGGACATGAAATCTTTTTTAATTTTATAAAATTTTAGTTCAATTTGATTTTAGATTGTTTAAAAATGGTACAATTTGGTATTATTTAAACATTGCGGAAATATTTGGACTCACATCGTATATAACGTATTAAAAATACCTTCTAGAAAAATATTACTAAGAATAATGAATAAATATAATATTTTTAACTTAAATAAAAGAAATTTAAAAATTATTCGTAAATAAGAATATAGAAAGTATTTATGTTATGTAAAGATAGACCTAATCATTAAGTTAATTCACAATATTTTTTAACCTTTGGACCTGAGAAAAGCCAATACATACGTAGCGTATGTGTCTTGATACTGGTCGTGCCTGTATACTTAAAAGTGAGAGTGCATGGAAAATTCATTTTAATATCGTGAGCCACACTGTGCAAGATCAAAGATGGATTTAAATATCATATCCGTTTTTCTCAAAATGTATGTGCGTCCTTATTTCTTCTGCTTCTTTATAATTATATCTTTAAAAACAAATTTTTCAGTTTCTTGTTCAACACTTATTAGGAACTGAAATAGATTCGAAAATAAAAATATCGGGATATAATGTCATAATAGAAACACTACATGAATAATACGAATTATTAAAAGAACATATAACGCTTCTAGTTTGAATTATATTAATGTTAACGACAAGCACTATTGACTGAATCTACTTCCTTATGAATACATTTTTCTGGAAAAAGTGTTTATGAAACTCATAAATTCAATTTCCTTCGTGTCTATTAATGAGCATACCAGTCAAGTCATGTACACTAAACAATAACGTAATAATATTATATCAATCACTTTTAGAACAGTTGCATTAAAGTAATATGATATGCAATTTTTAGTTAAAAATATTTCTTGATTATCTTGATTATCATGATCTTTCTATAATATTCATGTTTAAATCATAAAAATTCTTATATGCATTTAATTTATGGATACTGTTGATTTACACCTCTTTAACATCAATGAAATAGAGACAACTTAATAATTTTTAGACCTTATGAGAATAATAACTTTTTATTCTCAATAAAATACTTGCATATATTAATAAAAATATTTCATTAAAAAATCAAATTCAAAAACGAATCATTTTTCGCAAATATATTTAAAAAATACATATTATGAGATGGAAAAAAAATTTGACAAACTTTAATTATATTAGCTTACGAATATTATGTATATACAAATAATATTTATTTAATTATTGTTAAAATAATTTCCATATGATATTTACGCAAATGGTTAAAAGAAATTTAGAAATGCTTAATAATTTATTGATTACTATTATTTTTCATAAATGACTAAGAAACTTTTGTTTAAAAAAATCAAAGTATAGTTCACATCATTAAAAAAATAATTTATATGTCAAAATTAATTTTTTTTTTCTATTAAGAATTTTCAAGAAATAATATTCGAGCCAAAGTAAAAAATTAAAATTAAAATAGTCTGTCTGATAAAAATTAAATTAAATTAAAATTAAAATAGTCTGATAAAAAATCTAATATATATATATATTTTTTTTATAAAAAATATATTTTATAGTAAACATATTTACACATATTTATAATTATATGTTATCAATAAACATAAAAATATATTTATAGACAGGATATTATATAATCTGTTCAAACTTTAAATCAGAATTTTTTTTAAATATCGAAGATATATTTTCTTTAAAATTACTTGTATTTAATTACATAACAAATAATTTCGTCAAAATATCGTTTTTTACGTTTAAAAGCATAATTCATAAAAAAAAATTTGTATAAATTTTGTTTAAATTCATTATATTAGTTAGTTCTAATCACTAGCGTAGAGATTATTTTAAAAACTTTTAGTAAAATTACTTTAATTTGATACGAAAGAAATAATTTAGATTTAGTGAAATATTTAAAAATAATTTAAAAACTATAGTATCTTAATAGAACTATATTCCAATTCCATTAGTTTATTGACTTATTCTTATATTATCTCTTTATCGACATTGAATAAAACGTATGTGCAGGGAGAAAAATATAAATGATCAGGTTCAACGCGTTTCGCTAAATACAGAAAATGTGTAAAGAATAAATTTGTCACAGCTCTTCCATTCCAAAAATGATTTACGATATAGTATATCTTGCAATCTTAGTATAATTGCAATTTATGACTCAGGATATAAAAATTTATTGAACTTTTTTGAATAAGAAAATAAAAAACATTTTTTGTAATGTATTTTAAATTTTAATGATTGCCTATAAACGTTTTCATAAGTTAATAAGCTAGGCTCATAAGTACGCTACAACAGTTCCCTATATGAAGTTTACATTACTAAATTAACCAATAAGAAAAGCAAATGAAAAATTAAATAGCATGTTTATATGAAAAACTTCAAGGTTAATGATATCTGCGCAATTAAAAAAACGGCTTAATTATGTTAAAGGTATCGTGAGCTTTTTTGAAGTACAATAAAACTGATGTTGAATAGAAAAGACGAGCATCCTTTAAGAAGTAGTGGAAAATTTTCTTGAATTTAAAAAATGCACAAGTTGATTGGTCTCAATTTCTAATAAGGTAAGATGTAGGGCTACTTAGGGCAAAGATAAAAAAAACCATGAAGAAATGAAAATTTTATCAAATGAAAAAATGCAGACGAACTTAAAAATAAATATTTGGAATTATCATATACAGCATTGCTATGTGCCTCTTTGTTAATAAAGATAAATAATGGGACTGCTTATAATAAAAATTATTAGATAAACATGTTCAAGATCAAAAGTTAAAAGTTTTTATAAAAATAAAATATAAGAGGTAGCATTAATTAACTGCAGATGAGCACGAAAATGTGTGTTATGTAAGCCTAAAACATAAAAAAACATTCAAGGACAAATTGAAAGAAATGGTAACGATACGCGAGGGAATGGAAATAAATAACACTTACCGACTTTCACGGTAACACAGCAGCCAGCAGCAGCCAAAATACAAGGCTTAATGGATATTTACACGCATTATAAATGCGTTACGGTGTACTGTGATCGCACCGATGATTGGAAGCAGGGAGTAAGCAACAAGAGGGTGTAATGTTCATGGCCCGAGGGAAACTAGATACGGTGGCCGGTGGCTCTCGACATCTAGGGCGCGGTCAATCAAGCGTAAACAATCATCAGCTGACGCTAAGCGCGAACTCGCAGACCTCGACCGGCAAGGCAGGCCGCTTCATTTTCTTTGCTCCCTGGTAGGGGAACGAGCTGATGCATATGTATGTAAGCAGGGGTATGTATAGGTGCGCGCGCGTACACGGGGTAGGGGCCGCCGCCCTCCCGGCCGAAAAGTTGATGCGCGCGGCCCGATCAATAATCGGGCACAGCCCCGAGGACGACGATGCCCCGGGTAGAGGATGCACGTGGGGGTCGCCACCGAGACTGGGCGTGGTAACACACCCGCGTGTAACTCGAGAAAGAGGCCACCCAGGGCTCTTTTGGGCTCGTTGACTAAACCCTGCGATATGACGGCCCATACGGGTGGCGATTACGCACTGCAACTCGAGGGCTGATGATCTTTTGCAAGCCTTTGTTTCTATCGCTGCTCACTCCTACTTCAAGAATTGCTTTCACGGGCTCCTGCGTAACCGCGCTCGAAAGCTCAGGGCTAACTCTTAATTAAAATGAATTTTAAAAAGGTAATCTGACACGTAGTTCATCATACTCGGGCGCATTAGTTTTAGTAAAAACTTTAACATTTTTATACCTTTTTTTTATCAGTAGACGTGGTTACTAAACATTAATTTAGTTTCAAATGCATTGTAACGGTTCAATCCAGCTCTATTAGATCACAATAGGTCTAAATATTATAATGCAAAATACTTTCTTGATCTCGATTATTATATTGTAACTCATTGATAAGCAAGTCAGGCGAAAAACTGTTTTCGATTAATCCGCCAGATTATTTGTGAACACCAAACTAACGTTATGTAATAACATGTTATTCTACGGTTATTATTTATTACATCTGAATGTTTCTAAATCTACTTCTAGAATTTAATATAATATACAATTGTAGTTCACTAAATTCTTAACAAGCAATCACATTTATAAGCACTTATAAATGAAAATACAGATCATATTTTGATATGCTCATATAGTAATATATAATACATGAATATAAGACTAAAAAAAGAGCAATAAATATCCGTATTATTTATACAAATATATATTGCAACTTTTTGAGACATTTCGTGTTAAAAAATCTCTATTATTAATAATTTACAATTAAAATGATTTTAAAATAATTAGTTGTCCAAAACTTAAATAATTATTAATTAAAATACTTCTTGAAAATCACAACATTGTCAGTAACAGTACTTTTATTTTGCTTGGTGTTATAAACATTATTACGCACACAAGAAGAGAATGTCTTGAAGACTGGATCGATCAGGAAAATCTGATTTTTTTACTTTTATTTAATTTTATACGGCCTTTTTGTATCAACAAAATACTACTGGATGAAAATAGTGAGAGCACAGAACTTTTTATACATGTACCAAATACAGACACCAGTAATATCATTATAAATATTCTGTATTTGATAGCAGTTTTACCAGTCATGTTAGAGAGAGAGGGTGTGTGTGACAGAGGGTATGAAATATATATATATATATATATAGAGAGAGAGAGAGAGAGAGGATATAAGAAGAAATGAAAAAAAAGAGTTTGAGAGAGTTGAGACAATGTTTGTATACGAATATGTGAAAGCGTGTGGGTATTGGTATAAGGGGAAAAAAAGCCAAAGTATGTCCACAAGGGAATACGTTCGGCACATTTAACTGTACAGAAAGTGAAATAGTACGTTGGGAGAGCTCTTGTAGACGAAAAGTTTCACGCCTCAGAAATAAAAAAGCAGTTGGCATTTAATTTGTCTTATGAGCATTAAAGAATTGCTTTTCGTGACTATAGATACAACGGGGGTGGCTGTTATTTATGAACTTAAAAAGTAAAAAATTTAAATATATCACTGCACAATGAGTCATGATCAGGTATGACGTTCGTATTTGCTTAATTTTTTTATTAAAAAATGCTTCCTTTAAAATTGAAATCAAACTAAGGATTGAATTGAATTCATGAATTAAATTTAAAAATAAATAAATATAAATTGAATATTAAATAAAACAGTGCATTAAATAAGAAAACATTATACGTAAATCAATGTGATGCTCAGACAAAGGATACTTTAAAATTGTATTTTAAAATGTAATGCAAAATTTCTTCCAAGTCAAAGGCAAAGAATATAAATAATAAAACATAACTAAATAAGCATAGTCAACAAAAATGCACATAATTATTTAGAATGACGAACTAAATTAGATATATAAATATTCCAATTATATCCCGAGAATACCGATGCATATACATTTACCATTTAAAGCTAATCGGCAAAGATATAAAAAGGCATATAAAAACTGGCTAGGTTTCCTTTTCTTTTGCAGATGGAGAAGGCATTTCTCAGGCAAAAATTAAATTCAGCTTTACTAATGGGAGATTCGTAGTTATAACGATTCGTAATATAGCTTTCATAAAAGTGTAAAAAGTTATCGAAAGATGGCAAGTATTTAAAGGGCGAGACCATCCGACTTCCGTCGATTCGCTCGAGCATTTCTTTTCCATGAAAGTTGATCTGTGCAAGTGAGTCCGTTTAGCAGACGAGGGTCAAAGCAAGAGTCTGTACTGTGCCTTTCCTCTAGGTCCCTAAATAAATGATATGAGCGAGCTCAGACGTAGTCGGGACGAAAATAGAGCTGCGTTCAAATAAAAGCCTCTGCACCGGATATTATTCTTATCTGATATCGAAAATAGGCGCTGTGCTCGGAACGAAATGCTCCTCGAAATAATCACCCCCTCATTGCAGCCGCCTTTAATATTCGCAAAGGCCACTTCCGTACTCTCAGCATCGGGATTCCAAACAGCGGTTGAGCCACTCGTCACAGAGCACCAAAATCAACTAAACTAAAATCTCTAAAATCTCGGCGGCGTGAACATTATCTGAAACTGACAATCTAATTGTCAGTGAGAATGAGGCATTATATGGTGTAATTTATGTGAGTACTAACCCGAAGGATTTTTTTTGCTTTATCTGCTAACATTTAAATTCAATGCGCATTTACGTACTTTATACATATTGCAATAGAATCTTTTTAATATATGTGTCTCTCTAAATCTTTTGCGAAAAAATTATTGTTTGTAAAAAATGTTTACTTACAAATATATAGCTATTGCATAAGATATGGGAAACATATTTATTCCAATTTCTGCATCAACTATCGACTATGAAATTAACCTTATTATTGATATGCAACTAATCATAAAAAATTGTAAGCAATTTTTGCTAATACTACAATAAATACAAATTAAATATCTCCAACCAATTATTTATTCATTCATCCTCTTATAATTTAAACGCATAGCTAATGAATTTTATTTCATTATTTTGATTAGTTTCAAACACTCCAACTATAGTTTGTGAAATAGAAATTAACTTAATTTAACAGTGCAAGGGATGTTTTAAAATAAAAATGATAATAATAAGATAATTATTAAGCAATAAAAACGTAAGAATCAAAATAAGACACTCATGACTATATCACTGACATTTTGCAAACAAAGCCTTCTATTTCGGAAATTTAAGAACTTAACTTTAAGAACTTATTAAAATCAAAATATGCCTTAAAAGGATTGAAGCTTCGTTATAATGGTTTGCTTTAAATTATCTTTAAAAATTTTCAACACATTCATTTTAATATTTACAATAAAAAAATCTTCAATATAAATTTGAAAGCGTATGTATTTAAATAAGAAATATACGATTTTAAAAAGATGCAAACAATCAATTCTGATACTTATTATTTTATAGTAATAATTATTTTAATAAAGCCATTTAATTTTAACTTTGACCAAAAAAATTATAGTTTTATGCGCTTTATCGTATTGCACAAACTAATCTCAGAGGGAATTAAAAAATTAAATGTAATCAAATATTTTTGGCAAATCGACATCTTCTTTTTACTTTAAAATACCTAATATTATAAAACCTCAAATTTTTCACATAATACGTTTGCTAGTGATTATCATATCACTGAAACTAGTTGTGTGGTTTCCGTTTCCGGTCCAGTACTACTGTGTTAAAGAGCCGCCGACCTAGTTTTCATTGCATCGCATTTTCCAAAAGAAAACTAAATAAAAAAGAGCATAAGCTTGTAATGGACTAGGAGGCATTTCCTTTTTGAATTTTCTGCGTCAAAGGTTAAAAAACTACTTCTTTTTACTTCCCTTCCAAAACTTTTTGCGAGTATTTTTCGTTCGAAAATATCTCAAAAACCCTGCCTCTTTATACCAATTAGAAGTAAACATTAGCTGATATTCATAGTTTTATGTGACCCTAGAGTTGACTACTTATATCATTGCAAATAGTGTTTCACATGATAATATCAGTTCGGATAAATTTTATCATAATGAATTTTAGCTACAATTAGCATTTACCATTTTTATTGCAGAATAAAATATTTTCAATTGCTATTATAATATGTACATTATATTATATGAATTACGCACTGTAATGATAAGACATACTAAACAGTATCAGGAAATCAGTATTTTTACTGTATGTAAGCTTATGAGCATAAAATAATTCAAATTTTACAGATAAGATTAAGAAGAAGAACTTGTTAAACCATCTACCTAAAAACTACCTAAAATCATACAGTTCATTACATTAGTATGTAATCTCGATTTCAGGGTATTTAAAAATTGACTTTTGAAAGAAATTTTCGATTACAAGCTATATAAAGCAACTATCAGTTTTTTATATGGCTCCTCATATTTCCAATTCAAGTAAATTAAAATTATTACAAGACAAAAATGTTTCTCAAAAAGCTCGGTTAATAGTACGTCATTAAACAGTCTATAATGTGCTAAATATATAACTTTCATCGGAATTAAAATATTCATCTCGGCTAAGAAGTAAAAATATTCTATTTATAGGAAAAAAATAATGACAAAATAAGCCTCGGTTCAAAGTGGAAAAGCTTGTGGCTCTATGGGGCTATACATTCATAGCTTCGCACCAGAAACGGCCGAAGTACTTGAGCGCAATACGAAAAAAGACCCTCTTCATCCCGCCCTTAATATCTATTTTTTGTCAAGAACTTAAAGACGCGCGGCTGCACGAACGAAAGAAATCATGAAAAACGAGCAAAGAGGCGCGTGCTCGCGCGCTCGCTCGTGTGCAAGGTTTACTATTCTTCGACGGGACTTCCGCTGGATGTCCGGATGCGTTTGGCCACACGAACCATTGAGATCGCACGCCCATCCCTGGCGTACGCTGCAATGAAAATGAGACAAAGCGTTCCGCGCTCGAAGCGACTCTCCTTGTTTGTTAAATCGCTAGCGGGTGCACTTTGTGTACCACTGGCCGCCAAATTGGAACATAGGATAAAAAAGTCGAAGCGGACGGAGGAGTTGGATTATGATTCGCTCATTTTAACGGCTCTCGTATAAACTTCAATCAATCCCGATCCCCCCGATCTTCCGCCAGTATGAACAGTAATTCATAATTATTTACTTACCAGAGTGTAGAAGTCGACCTCTTTGTATGGGTTAACAGCTATTAATATGGATCCGGTATACGTCTGCATTGGATACATTTCTTAATTAAGGAAGATATTAATAATACTTTGAAGCATATGACAAAGTTGCGTAACGGATAATAGAATAATATATATATATATATATATATATATATACAATGTAAAAAGAGACTAAAGTCCTTACAAATACTACAAAGTACAATACTAAACTATATTAAAAATCTATTCATTATTATAAAAGTGTTCATTGAATACTTACACCTAAATATAAATTTTTTCAACTGGAATTAGAAAAATTCTTTTTTAAATCTATAATTCAGCTTTAATAAAATATAATTTAGCTAACATTAATTTTAATGTACATGAATATGAATTTTTCACAGATGAAATTCAGTTTAATTTATATCTAAGTGATATATAAGATATTCAATGATTTAAGAAATTTTAATGATTTATTCTTTTTACATTTTTTGTACATATTTATTATTTTACAAGCTATACAAATTAGTTTAATTTGAAGAACGTGTATTATCTTAAATAAGGATATAAATTACCAAAAAAATTTCCTTACGCTATTATATTTTATCAAGAAATTTAGAACTTTATTTAACATTTTATTATTACATTATATATGCCAAAAAAAGAACAATGATGTAATATTTATCTTCTCAATATATTTTTTAAATCCGAAATAATGTAAAATGTTTTAAGTTTTAGTGAATACGTAAATAGCTATTATAATTATAATAGGCTATTATTATTATAATTATTATTGTTGTTGTTGTTATTGCTGGTATTATTATTATTATTATTATTATTATTATTATTATTATTATTCTAGTGAGCAATTAAAAATCGTTCAAAGATTCAAACGAATATTCAATATAAATTGCGAAAAAGCACAAAAATGAACTCTTACGACCCTTAAGTCGCCTATAATGAGTAACATAGAGAAACTCGTATGACAACAAGTCTTATCTTAATTATCTTAATAAGACTGAACAAATAACTCAAGTAATAGATAATGTAAAAGAACGTTACATGAGAAGGGGAGAAACACACGAGTTTAAAAAACAAAATCAAGAGAGGCGATAAAAATTATCTTCTGCCCACTGCACTATTAGATCCAAAAAAGGTAACTTACGCGCATAGGCACATGACGTCAAACGTTGTACGACTGTGGTCGGAGGGTTGTTAAACTGAGCATTGAAGGGATGACTCATGCTCATAAACGGCTATCGTTGTGGGGTAATGTTAAAAAGACGCTCATACCTAACGTCTACCTCTTACAATAGTGGAATTGCTCTTGGGCTGCAAAATTTTTTGCAAAATACCTTATATTTGTCTTCGATTAATAATGATTTTGATAAAAAAAGAGTGTCAGTGATGAGTGACCAGCAGATTTTGATCAAACGA
The DNA here is from genome assembly GCA_018907135.1 of Kradibia gibbosae. Taxonomy (NCBI): domain Eukaryota; kingdom Metazoa; phylum Arthropoda; class Insecta; order Hymenoptera; family Agaonidae; genus Kradibia; species Kradibia gibbosae. The sequence continues at coordinate 28,515,407 of JACCHX010000001.1, read as the reverse complement.
TATGGCTTTAGTTCCATTTAATAGGCAATAATGGTGAAATTGATATTGGTGCACGGAAAATTACTCCGTTCAATTTAGTAATTCAGAAAACAGTGCAATACACCTTTTTAAATTTATATCTGGGGATATATTCCGTAACTCTTAAACTCTGTAACTCGTATTTTATTGAAATCAATCATATAAACTTATATCGCCAAAGAATATTTTTCAATTTGTCTTGTTTCGCCTAGTTTTTGTATTGCGTATACAGAATTTAATGCATATTTAATGAATATATAAAAATAAATAACACTTATTGTGCATCCTAACCATCTCCAATTTAAGGCATGTTATCTGTACTTTTCAATACATTTATTTATAATGTATGTTAGAAGCTACGTGCCTCCGAGTTGTAATCGATAGGTATACCCTTCTTTTAAATATGGCCGATGATGCATGTACGTAAATTATGAATAAAAAATTAAGCGATACGGATAAAGTTGACTATTTTTCAATGAGAAGAACTGAGAGTGTTGGTGAAGTAGAAAAAAACATCCATAATAAGTGTACTAGCCACCTAACGCACGTTTTTCCCCCGTGCCCTAATTCCTTTGTATATAAATCGACATCACTGTAAACACTCGCTGGAATATCTACACCAAAATAATACTCCATAATCTTCAAGCCACTTCTCAATAGACGGAGTATCCGAAGACTCCGGATTTTGCAAACGTATGTACACACCCTCTTTTGTGCAACACTTCACTGAAAATGGACCTCTGCTTTTCCCTCCCTCGGCTCTTTGCTCCCTAGATAACTCAGAACAGTCGCTACGGGCAATTGAAGTGGCTCAAGTGCGCCTTCGCCATATGAGAGGCTAATAATGACGCGCCTCGGCAACTACATTACTATACGTTTATATGTATATTAATTTTCATTGCATGCCCATTACATGCGCAATAAGGTATGCACGCTTTTAAGGAAATTAGAAACAAAATTTTTTTCAAAATCGATAGGTCATCCATTTACGCTCGGAATATTTCCTAATCATAAAAACGGCGATTCATTTGCAATTTAGAACGAAAAGAGCTTTCAAATGACAGCTACTCAAGTGACTGGTTATGTCTGCTTATAAATTATGTCTGCTTAGAAATAACATAGTTTAAAGTCACGTCAGCTTATGAGCATAGGAAATCAAGATCGAAAGAGAATTGCAAATTATTTGATTATTAAGCAGATAATAGAGCGATTGCCGAGTCGCCGAAAGAAAAAATTTATAGTTGCTTGTTGAGCTGTTACGAATGAGCAGCTTTTTAGCTTACTTAACAAAATGAGATTAGAATGTTGTACAACACTTGTTCGGTTTGCTCAAATTTTAAACAATCATCAGGACATTAACGCAAAATGACTAAAATATATTTTCTAAAATTTATTTTCGAAAGCAGCTAAGATTGAGTGCACAAAGATAATGACGGTAAAATCCTATAACGTCGTATCGGCAAATTTACACCACGTTAAAGCATCTCCCGGCAGTACCAATAACTTGACCTGGAAAATTTTGCACATGCTCGCTAGCATATTGCCTGTGTTCGTTAGCTCCGATTGCACATCCATCAGGAGACTAGGAGAGAGAGAGAGAGAGAGAGAGAGAGAGAGAGAGAGAGAGAGAGAGAGAGAGAGAGAGCGAATGACTGTTGAAGGGTGGTGGCAGCTTGGGTGCTTTCCTATTAACCCATTTTTTCATTCTAATGTTCTCTTGGAATACATACAATCGACGAGCGGAATGTGATTACTAGTATTAATCTTCTTCTAATGATTTACAAAGGTCACCCCGACCAGAGCATCTCCGTTAAATATAAATTGAGTATTTCCTATTCTTCAACAGATTTTAATGGCAATATAAGCAAAGTTATGTAGCGTATTTATCAAAAATTTTCGTAAAAAAATTCATTCAAATATTAACCGAACGCAAAGCGAAAACGATTTTATTAGAAAAAAACACATTTAAAATTAAATAAATTAAGCTATGTTAAGGCGAAAATACTTATCGGATTTTAATGATTTAGTAATTTTTTACATTTATCCTAGAAGAATTGTGAAACATTGTAACAACCACTTCGATAATGAATCACAAGTGCACAGTAGTAATATGATTATGGCATACCGTAATAATTTTATCATTTGTAAATATTAAGGGTATTATTTCGATACGTCATGTAAATTATTTATTTGCTGACATTCAATACCCAGTAACAGATTAGAATCAGTAACGTTTCTTTTGCGATATTGAAATACTTAGTACTAAGTTATAAGCATTTAAATACATACAATTAAAATTTTACACTCTCATCAACAGTATACTGAACACAATAGTCATTAATTAAATAATACACCTAACAGTTAATTACGAACATATTTCACTCGTATGCAAAAAAGTGTTAATTTTGATGAAACATATCGTAGTATAATATTATAAAATTAATGATAAAATTTTAATGTAATATAATCACTAGCATCTTCAATTGAATTATTTAAACTGAATTTCATAATATAAGGTTTATTATCATCTCAAAAATTTTAGTTCATAAGCTTATGAAAATATTTTATATTTGTGTAATGAAAAAAATTAACATATTTATTATTAATAAATTGTTAATAATAAATGGGTAATGGTATGTTTATAAATTGCGAATTTATTAAAGATGTTATCAAACTATGTAAAGAAAATCGAACTGAGAGGAAGGATGAGAATATAAAAAGAGAAATTGAGAATAAAGATATGAAAATGAAACCGTTAAGAAAAACGATAATAACAAATTGAAAACAACTAATGATTGTCGAGTGAAAACATATAGAGGAAGTCGTTCATAGAATAGAGCGATATATTTTAGAGGACATATATATAACTACTGAGCAATTGTTAAATTCTAAACAACTTTTTTAAAAAACAATTCCTTCTATATTGGTAGATATAATCTAACGTAAGTAAATTAATATTTTACTACTAATCTAAAATATATTTTGTTTAAATGTAATTAGAATTTTTAATCTTGTGGAATGTAAAATTGTATAGTTTTAATTTTTTATGTAAATAATATTAAAGTATTTATTTATTTTCGTAAAATTATTATAAGATCTGTGAATGATTAAACAGGACATCATTTTGTATAAACCTGCTATCTATCGAATAAATTACATGTAATGATAACTATCAATCTAAACTAGTTAAATGATTTTCATTAGTATTTATTAGTATTTATTAGTATAATATATTAATAAAACATATAAAGATTACAATATAATATAAAAATTCATGATTTATTTAATTCTGAAATATTTGGCTTTCTAAATTAGACTATTTTACGAATGTCGGAAATGAAAAGTTACCTTGCGTTTCTGATAAATTAATAAATGGTATTCATGAATATTAAAGACAATTTTATTGAAATATTGATTTAATATAAACAATTTTGTTTATTGATTTATATTAGCCATTAAATATATACAATTTCTACTTTCTTTATGTTTATGACTTCAATACTACCTATCGAAAAGAATTATTTTTTAGATGATGTAGCATTGAAATATGAGGAAATGCTCTCGTTATCAACTTATATTTAGTGAACAGATTTAACTGTCTAAAAATTCACATGAAGAGGTATTGATATAAAAAAGAGTTTGAAGCTTGCAATATTGTTTTCAACAAAATTTTCAACAATAAAAAGTACGGAAAAAATAAAGGGATCTTTTAAAAAATGCCGCACAATGACTGAATATAATATAGTTAATAATGTCTATCCTTCGAAGCTACTAGTAAACAAAAGTTAAGTAATGTGACATTTTTTAATAAAAACATTATATTTTATGAATAAATATTATATATATATTTTTTTTTTCTTCCCAACAAAAAATAACATTTATTATCGATAAACCTTTTTTATAGAAAAACAATGCAAAAATGATTTGTTGTGTAAAATGTAATTTGTTAATGTTTTTTTAATTTGAAATGAATTCTCGAGGAAAATAGTTAATATTGAAGAATATGAGTAGGTGTTGATGTTAGTTGCCTTGCAGGATCTAAAATGTACAAGAGCTTCTCTCTACCTTACATTCAATTCGCATTGTGGTAATTTACGATATTAAATTAGCCTTTGCACAGATGGGAACACATGCTGTGAGGTGGTAACCGCCTACGACTAAGCAGGAGATCGAAGATATAAAATTTCGGACCGTGGTAAGCTCCTGTGATTTCGTTAACGGTCATTTTGGTTAAATAAGGGCCGAGCTGCTGATCGAATCATGCGGACGCTGACTATGGCAGCTTCAGAGAGAGAGAGAGAGAGAGAGAGAGAGAGAGAGAGTGACAGATATATGGAGAGAGAGACAGCAAGAAGTAAGTGCGATAACTAAATGCTTTGCATTAGCTCAACCGATGGATTTAGCATTCTATACGTCTGATCCTTGAGAACCTCGACTCACCTTTAAACATAAGCTATTTCGGCTAATTTATTGCTTTACTAAATGTAGAAGGGAAAAAATTATTTTTAATAACTAGAGTATTACAGATTGACTTTTTTTGCTGCTCCAGTAAAGTTAAAAGCGGGTCTTTCTGGGAATAATTGTATTTCTAAAAATTAATTGAACCCCTATTTAAAATTTCTAAATAGTAGCACTATAAAGATTCGTAATTGAGTTAGAAAATGCATTTAATAATCGAAGTACTGCATCTCGAATTATTGGTCCGCATATTGCATTTGTCGTTTTGTATACTATACTAAGTATATTTTTATATTTATTTATTGCACATGTCTCGTCAGCAAGTAGCTGTGTTTCTTATAAAATAGAGCGGAAAAATTTTTAAAGCTTAACCAGACATTAAAAATCGTTTAATAGTCAATTAAATATTCATATAGCGTATAAATTATGCTTCTGCAGCTGTGAAATAAAATGATTCGTAATAATGATAAACGGATTAAGTACCTAGTCAAAAAGCTTGGATAAATCTTTGAGCATTGTCGAAGACAAGGTCTAAATGTTATTGCAGAATGGTTTACGTTTGTGACAGAAAAAAATACTTCATAAATTTAACAAAGAATGATTTTCTATAGATTTTAATAAATTCTTTGAAAATAATTTTCCAATAAAACCATTCCAAGATATTTTTCAAGTTAACGTTTCCTTAATTTCAACCTTCTTACATAATTGAAAAGCGTCAAATGCATCATTTATAAAATTTTGAATTTTGCTAAATTATACGATTCGTATAATAACATTATACAAAAAGTACTTTTACGAAATCGTAGAAAATATGGTTGAAAGTTTTAATTTTTAGAATAATAATTTAGCGCGAATAATAATCATAAAGTTGGAGCGTGATTCTGTACGATTGGATTTCTTCACTACGATGTTTTTACAAGTGTAGAGCCATTTTTTGAATTATTTTTTTTTCTAGGACAATTCTACAATAGAATATTTATGCTTATCTTTTAAAATATGCCAAGAAATATGTCAGAAATTTTTAATCCAGAATATTTCAAACTTTTTAAAGAAGTGCTGTTAAAAATATCCAGATATGTTCAACAAACATAATATTTTTCTGTAAAGCCAATTGCTTAGACTACGGTATAATCAAATTTAGCAATAAGTACATTTTCCCTCTAATTCCCACCATCGATTCAATCTCACGTTCCCTATTTGTGTCGTCTTATATCGTTGCAATGACGTATTTTATAGCCTACAGAAGAATTTCCCATTAAACTCAATGCACCACGACGAAGTAAATTCTAATACCGACGTCAGATATTAGGGCCACTGTCGATCCAATAAATATGAAGCGAGCGAATAGCCGGTCGAGCTTAGAAGTACGTCGGCGACCTGTTGTGGAACGCTTCTGCTCCGATCTTCCCTTCTCGAAGCATCACTCTCTCTCTCTCTCTCTCTCTCTCTCTCTCTCTCTCTCTCTTTAAGCTGACAATGCAATCATCCCGTAACATAAATACATATATACGTGTGCGCGTATGCTTAGGTGCATGCAAGCGTGTGCGTGCGTGCGTGCGTGTGTGTATAGTAAGGGTGCATCGGTCAGTTTGCGCAGACGCAACATCATCTCGCCCTCCCACCGGGAAATACCAAGCAAAAGGACGCGTTTCATCGGCGCAGCGAGCGCAGGCGCTTCCCTATTTAAACCCCTGCTCGGCGACAAGGTGCATCATCATCTCTATCCTATTTGGCGATTCAGAGAAGGAAGATGGAATGAATGGAAGGAGCCCTTGAGCGCTGTACCAGCTGACCAGGGGCTGTAGCTATGGCAACGTAACCGACACCCGGGAGCAACGCCCCACTCGCCTTAAGTACAAATAGAGCGTTTCCACCTCTTCTAATGAATAACAAATTCAAGATTTGCACTGTTCCAATTTTTGTTCGATTCCTTAACAAATATCTTTGTTTTTCTACAATGTTTGGTTATTGTGAAAATACAATGCTAATCATTGTGAAGAAATTGAGACGGCTTGACAGTTAAATATAATTTTTTCTCAAGCGATGATTGATTTCGCATGAAGTGATAAGAATCATGCGGGTCGAGAAATACTTTCAATGATATTTGAGGCCAAGGTATATTTTTATAAAATAGAATTGGAACCGCGTATGCTGATTGCAAATATTTAGCAATCCAATTACCTACAGCCATCTAATGAATACAATATCAAATTGCGTACGATTAGATCAAGCAGTTAGTCGACTGACACACTTTCATAAGTGTTTGATTTTAAATTGTTAAAGAAATGGATCTTTTCTATTTTAATCCACTTAATTCTTTTAAGAAACAAAAATCTCTCTTTCTCTCTTTCTCTCTCTCTCTCTCTCTCTCTCTCTCTCTCTCTCTCTCTCTCTCTCTCTCTCTCTCTCTCTCTCTCTCTGGCATTATTTCTTTGCCATGGATATACATCTACTTTCAGCCTCACCCACACCTACTTAATGCAACTCCTTTGAACTCGTCACAGAATTCCAATAGTATTTGCATGTGTTACGGGTATGAGCTAAAGAGGTAAGGAGATTTTTTAACTGTCTAGATTTCAGTTCTTCCCTGGAAACAAGCCACTAATCGAACTACTTAAAACTTTAGAGTATACCTCTGATACCATCATGTCGCATATTTAACTATATAAATATATTAAATAATTACACAAATTTCATAAAAAAGATATTTCTTTTTCTCCAAAAGGATACATAAATCTCGTCTCTGCTGTAGCGCACTTGAAGATTTCGATTGATACCGGTTTCATCAATGTCACTAATCACCGTCATGTCGGGTACTCCCAGCTCAGGGCTACAACCTGTAACATAAATAAATGGCATTCAATTAATATTTCATGCAAAACTTCAGCTTTTGTAGGTGGTATAAAAGTTGATAATTTTATCACGTGTCATTCAGAAAATTAATAATTCCGATTTAACTCTTGCAGAGAAAAATTTGTCTCAATTCAGATATACTTACGGTAATCATAAATCTTCAATGTATTATAAATTAAGTTAATGTATATCCTTATATATATTTAGGATATTTTTTGAAATAATAATACAAAATTAATTTGTATATAGATAATTTTTAAAGATAAGATTAATTTTTAGTTCTTATACGCTACTATGATGTATAAGCAAAAGCCTAATACTTACAAGTAATTTAAATACATTAAAAAAGGGTCATATATTGGATAACTTTTTTATTTCATTTTTATTATAATAGTGTAAGCGGGAAAATTTGTTTACATGATATTTAAATTTATACAATTTTCATTAAGATATATTCATAGTAAATCAATTGCTACATTGATTGATGCTATTTAAAAAAAAGATTAATTCCTGTAATTATTTGAATAGAAAAACTTAATGAAGAAACCCTCATTCCTTAGAAGAACAATTATACATCATAGGCAGATAAATTTTTTTAAATTCTATAGATATGCAGCAACCGCAAAACGAGCAGCTGATAGTCGCCATGTGCAGGTGTATACAATGCACCTGTACACCAGCTGCCTTAACATTCAACAAAAAAAATATATAAGCGATGATTTGAATTGACAAAGTTTTTAATAAAAATGAATTTAACAGAAAACAATCAATTCGACATTTTAGAGCATGTGTCTTGAGTCATGTATCACTAATGTCTTAGATTTTTCCTTTTTTCAGTTATAGACTTTTTCCTGCGTGGACTCATAGACGCTGATGATTGCTATGTTGAACGATAATATTCTCTAAAAGGATAAAGCATCATGCCAGTGTAATATATACAAATCTATTCCCCTAAGAATGTTTCAAGTAAATGATACATCCTTCATCGGTGTGATCGAATTTTTTTTTATTTTTCTTTTACTAATAACCAATACATACATACAATTGAGATTTTTTAACATATGCTTTATTAAAATATGTTCAAATTTTGGCAAAGATGAGAGACAATTATTTACAGCGTTAACAAATCGTTTAAAAAGTCATATTTTTTTCCAATAATTTTTCAAATTATGTTTGTAAAATTCAAAAAAATTATTTGAGTTAAAGTGTCCTTATTCTTTTTATTTAAAACTGTTATCTGAAAAAATTATAACTAAGTTAATAAATTTAAAAAAAAAATTAACAAATAAGATTTTCTTTTAGTTATATTCTTTTTTTACAAATTATATTTATTTAAAAGTTATAAATAATTTTTTATTGTTTGTTTGTGTGTGTGTGTGTGTGTGTGTGTGTGTGTGTTTATTGTAAGCTTTAATTAAGAGTTTGCCTTTTTAAAACAAAACAAAAAGTTTTGACCTTATTTTAATAATTATATTATCTCATTATACTCACTAACAAACGAACTTAAAATTAAATTTTATACCATATCTTGTTTATTGTTTTTTTTTTTCAAAAATTCCATAAATTAGTAGGAGGATATGAATATGACCACCTGTTTTACTAAAAAATAATATATTTTTGTGTATTTAAAACAAAAAATATTCAAAATACTGTTTATGTAGTGAATGAAAAATTCGATTATTAAAATATTAATGTAGAAACTATTTTACTAAAATACCATTCATTAACGATCTACTGACTGAAACCTTGTATGTGAAATATTGTCGCCCATTAGCTATTTTAGATTATGATTATTATCTCTTCTACATGAAAAACGTGTAATATAATCATCAATTAAAATTTTTACGTACATACATTTGTTTTTTTTAATACCATCTGTAAAAACACAGAGGGACAAGATGACGATTTTTTATTCTTTCTTCGAATGGTTGCTTCCGTAATATATTATCTCTTTTCAAAAGATTGAGTATATTTGAGAAGTAATGGCTTTACCATCCGACTGTTTTCAGTTACAAGTAATACGTTATAATAATTTTCTATCTCCATAGTGGCCTTAGCTAACTACTTATTTATAGCTAAAGGTTGACTGGCAACGTCCTCTTTCGGTTGTGATTTTTCATTTAAGTAATGATAATTTAATGATAATGATAATTTAAGTAGGCATAATGATAAAGCTGCTTTTTTTAATAATATAATCTGTTATAATGTATTCATCTTAAGTGCTCACGATATAATTGATAGAATATCGGTATTTTTTGCATTGTTGAATGGTCGTTTTAGAAATATAAACGTAAATGATTCATAAGAAAACAAATTAAAATTTTAGTTCTTGTAGAAAAAATGTGAAACTATATACGTAAATGAAAATTTTATTTTCCATATTAAATAATCAAAGCTGAGAAATATTAGAATTCATAGATTTCAGTTCATTGCAGATCATTTAAATCTGACCGATAATTTTGATTTCAATGCAACCAATAAAACGATACGTTTTGTGTTGTGTCTTTCAGAGATTCATCATATATATTAAAAATATTACATCTATTGAAACGCTAGATTACTTAAAAAAAAAAATTTATTTTCATTTCACCTTACTTTCTTATTTAAGAAATGTAAGATGACGATGATTTGTCTATTAGTAAAGTACGATCTTGAATTGAAATTAACCTGATTTGCTTTTAAACAGTTAAGGCCTACGTTTGTAGATTATTATAAGACAATTATTAAAGAAAAAATCATAAAACTCATGAAAAATCAATTATATAACATTTTCGGCTCTGAATTTTTTACAAAACCTCCTCGTGTTATAAAAGTGCGTCGCATTAAATACTTACCACAAGCGAAGTGCCACTTGTAATAGAAAGACACTTGCCTGTGAAAAGAGACTTCGAGGTGAGGGAGGGAGAAGAAAGATAATACGCATAAGCAGGGAACTTGAGCTCACCCCAAGCAACAGAGATAAACGCCCTCCCACCCCCAGTGCAGTTGTCACTTGGTTGACTTCGCGAAACTGCGCGCTCGTACATGAGACGCGGTGACACGTGCTCGGAAATTAATTACTCCTGGGAGACGCAGTGGCAAATGGAGTGATCGGTTTATGCAGCGTACATGGGATGCGAAACCATTCCAATCGCATGGACGAATTAACCGCGAAAGAAGAGAATTGGTAATCGTTTACTATGTAAATAAATGGGTAAATAAATTACTATCTAAATAAGCGATTTGCTTTAGCTGAAGCCCATCATTGTGTACTCGAACTCAAAAACTGGGTGCTCACATTCGATTTGATGCCCGTACAATCCGAAGGGATAAACGAGAGTCAAAAGAGAACTATCATTTTCCAACTACTGCCAATGTTTTCGGATTACCGCATAAACTTGTTTGCGTGGATTGCGAAAGCCAAATGTGAATAACACTTTGAGTACCTCGGCATCACATTTCCACTTAGTCAATCGAATTTTAGCATTGTAATCTTGTTGAAATTTCACCTGCTTCTTTTTACGATGACAATCGTATACATTGTAATTCTAATCATATACATTGTACTAATAGCATTGTAACTCTAATCATATACATTGCATTTATCTAAAAATTCATTCAAAATCTATCGTAAATCTGATCGGTCAAGATTTTCGTCCCGCATAAAGTGTACACAAATTTACAATTAAGTACAATTGTTAATTATAATTTGAAGCATCGTTAGTTTTTTAATTGGTACATCAACAAAATAATTCTAAAATGTGTTCAACATAAGTTAATAAGTATTTTAAACACTTTAGGAAAAAATAAGTATTTATTTATATGTAAAAAAAGGGTTTTTTCAAACAATTAAACATTTTTATTTTAGTGAAGTATTTTAGTGAAAAAACTATATGATGTACACTAGTAATAAGTTTTCTGACTGACACTGAAGATCGAATTATATATTTTTACTTTTTTCACATACACGAAAGTAACTATTACCTTATAATTCATTTATTACAACTATAAAATTAACCTATAAGAATTTAAGACTTAATTGTGCTTAAAACATAAAATTAAACTTAAAATAAAAATTAATGACTTAAGCTATAGCTTATCGGTGACATATAGTTTTCTTCTCTAGTATCAAATGTCAGGTCAAGTATTAGCTTCAACGCTTTTTCACGTACAAATAATTAAAATAGACTTCCCCAGTATTTCATCCCGTCTAGAACAGAATGTCACATTCTACGAAACATTTTTTCGTTTAAACTTACAGATTTTAATAATTGCTAGATTATTTAAAAATATATATTATGAACACTATAATTGCAAAAAAGCAATACTAAAATATATATGTGGTAAAAAACAATGATTGATTTTGAACCACTCATTTACATTTCGCATCTCATATATCTAAAAACAATGTGTTTTAAATAGTTATGATTGGTGTTTTCTTAAAAGAATCCAATTAATTATTTCGTATTATTCCGAATACAGTAATCTACGTATAACTTTCACGTTCTATAAAACAAAATATCAAATTAATTTTTACAAAGGTATGTTCATGTAAGCATTATTTAACTGCATCAGTTTAATACGCATTAAATATAAAAGCTAAGCATTTTAACATTTATTAGTAATAGGTAAATTAAAATTTCCCTTGCAATGAACATCGGTTGAAATGCAATACTTAAAAAATTCGCATGCCCAGTGACAAAAATATTTCGAAAAAGCATAAAAACAGTTTACGCGTTGCAAAGGTGTCTTGCGTTCATTTTATGTATTCGTATCTTTGTCATGTCTCATCTTATTTTTCTTGCATGATCCTCTTTTCCATCATTATCATTTAATTGCCTCTCTATACGGATTTCTCCTGTCTGGACCTCATCTGCTCCTACACCTCCTACTCTCGCTGCTTATACGCCTTTTAATGTTTAATTCAATAAGTTTGACAGATACGTTTTTTCGAGCTCGCCCAACATCCAGGCAAAACTAGCTCTAGTACTTGACTACTTCGCATACATCGCGAAACAAACGACCTCCAAAAGTCATTTCTTTGTCCCCTTTTCAGCGCTCGTCATTTCTCATGCTTTTTTCTTGTTTCTGCTTTTCTGCCTTTACATTGTCGAGTTTGTCAAGGTGGAGAGTCATACGAATTCAATGTGGCAATAGACACACGCAGTCTTGTTTTTTTCTAATTTGCACTCTTTCTGAATACCCCTTCGCCCCGATTCAAACTGAAGAAAAAATCTCTCATGCTATACTTGTCTGCTTGTGTTTTTTTTAAGCATAACAGCGAAGTGCACTAGCGTTACTTATTAACCTATATAGCAGACTTAAATGCAAAAATAACTTGATTTTTCTATACATTTTAAATATATGTATACATATATATGTAAATATTTTTTTGCGACAAATCTAACTTAAAAACCGTTATAATCTATATTAAATTGGAAATTGAATATCCCTTTTTCATTGTAAATTTCAACGTACTTTGATTTGAAACGCTATATACAGTTTTATCTTTTTATCTTAAAATAAATATTGTAATTAAGAATAGGTAAAATTTTCATAAGATAACCCAAAAAAGTCTTTTATTTTGTACATACTTTATAATTAAAAATTTTATTCACAAGGAATTCACTGGACCTAAAATAATTTAAGCCTTATTCTTAAATAGAATGTATCAAAAAATTAAGGTATGTAACGTATAAATTCTAGAATTATAATTCAAGCTGTTAAAACGTTTAACTGAAAATCGAGTAATTTCGATTTTGAACGATTTATACTTTGTGTTAAAAAATGTAAGTGAAAAAAATATACCATAAATGTATTACAGAATAAGTAAGTATTCACGTACATATATTCACTATGAGTCATGATTTTAAAATCAATTGTAAAAAGAGCATTCCTCCGAGATTGAAAGTAAGTGTGTACTATAATGATATATTTTTTGTAATCAGTTAAAAAGTGAAATGCTTGAAAACAATTATGTATAAGCATTCAAGAAACAGTATTTTTATTAAAAATACATATATTTATTAATTTTTACTGGCTTTTATTCATTGAATCTTTGAATTAACGTAAAACTTTTAAAATATGCTTCATAATAAAACAAAATCTTTAATTCTTTAAAAAAATAGTACATTCTCGTTAAAAACATTTGTTAAGTCTAACCCTAATATTACAGCTTTATTTTCATGTAAGCTGTTTATACATTTATATCTAAATGTCGATAAATGCCCAAAAATAAATAGCATCTACAATTTTGAATTACTGAGCAAAATATATCTGTGAACTCCTTTAAACAATTCTCTGTCCAGCTGAAAAGGTAAAATACATAAAGTTTTTATAAGCCTTAATGTCCAAGGATTCTATTTCCTTTGGCGCTAAACTAAGTAACATCGATTCGAAGCTGTAAACACTTTAACTCCCAATACATATTTAAAATGAGTTTTACGTACAATAATTAGAGGTGCTATGTGACGAGATAAAACAGGATATTGATCTAGCGCTGAGTCGTGCAAAAAGCAATTTTCCTAGTGGCCATGATTTGTGTCTTAAGAAAAATTATAGATTTGCCATAACAAAGATTTGAACATTTCTTCAAAAAGTTTCGATTTAAAACATAATAAATTAAACTTGTGATTATGAAAAAATCATAAAATAAAATTAAAGATTTAATTAAAAATTTAATGCGATTTTTGTTTACAAATTCTCATGAAACTCATTATATACAGTTGTTATTATTTATTGAATATCCAGGATCTTAAAAATGGGTTCATGATTAACCATTAAAAATACACAACTTTCATTTCTTCAAAATAGCCATTCCTTCAATTGATACAACAGCAATAAAAATCTTTTCTCATTTGAAAAGATCATCATTTTTTATACTGCTTCTGAACTCACAAAAGAGTATCGAATCAGGATTAAGTATCAGATATCGTGTGAAATCACGTTTCTTAATTACAAACCATTTAAATACGATGAAATGCGTGATTTCTTGAGTCAGGAATTTCTAATGCAATATTGTCCGATAAAAACAGACATCATATTAATAAACGACATTTAAATTAAAAATTCGCAGACCTCAAATATATTCGTCGAGACAATCCAAGAAACACCGGCGTCGACAAAAAAATACTTTTTTTCACGCCAACACCATTTCTAAGGCTGCCACTGCACCAGTTTAATAGCAATGGCTACAACTCCTCTTCCTATAGGTGTAAGTAATTTTTCTGCACACACGTACTTGCTGGTAAGTGTGCAATGACGAGAACGATCGAAATGCTGTACACGAAAGCACGTGGCTACTACTTTGACAATGACAAGGCTTCAGAATCAACGCAAGTAGTCGCGCGCAAAACACGCGTCGTTGCGCATATCCGACTCGACCCACTTAAGGCCATAAGTCCAACCGAATCCAAACGGATCTTATATCTCGTATCGGTCGAGTGGGGTGGGGTGGGGGTGCACATGTGCACAGACACAATCAATCGAACACCGGGCAGGAGCGACAACGACTATTCATTCCCCTTTTAATGCTTCGAATTTCTCTTCGATTTCCCGTACTTTTAATCGTCCGGGAACAAAGCTTGTGCCTTTCTTCTTCCTACACCATAGGCCGATACTCTCTCGACTTTGACATGCACACGCGATACACTTCCCCACACATATGTATATGTAGACAAGGAACAGACATTTTCCATCACTCGATGGCTCCGTTATAGAATTCAACGAATAACCAAGTCTTGTCAACACCGTGTAGATCAATTAATCTTTGAAATCAAATATTATTCATCCTCTACCGCCACTGCATATTTTCTTAAATAATGGTTTTTTAATGCATGTAATTCGAGCTTATAAAGTCAACATAGAGATGGATTTATTATTCTTACGAACAATCGATAAAACCAGCTCGGAAAATTTTCTCGTAGTAGAAAATAAAAGAAATAAAAAATGCGTCAACTTTTACCATTTTCAATAAGGATCGTATTAATGAGAAAACAGTTTTTAAAAGCGCTAATTGAATATAGTGAAAGTGCTTAGTAATCTACAATCAATAGTCAAGATACTCATAATTAATTATAACAAGTCAACTCTTTAGTTTCCGTTCTCAGATTTTTTAATTATAGCTTTATATTAAGATTCGTGTATTTCAAAATTATTACATTCAGTCACCTTCTTTTCACCAACTGAATATGTACGTGAATGATAAAATATTTCAAAACAGTTTGTAATTTTTAAAACGTGATATGAAAGCTAATTACAATCTCCAAGTTGCACATTCTCTTTGTACTTTTGTAAGTACATTATCCTACTTGAAGTAAAAACACTAGATATTTTATAATAGGGTCTAAAATTGGCTTGAGTGGAAAATCAGCTTTAATAGAGATCTATTCTGCCAATTCCAGTCTAAAATATTTAACGCGTTTCTACTGGACTTATTTTTATTTTAAACTCACTGTTATGTAGATAAGTACAGATACTTATCTGAAAAAACCATGAGACATATGATTCATATCATTTTGCACTAAAGCTTCGGTATTATCAGAACTCTATGTGTATCTTTTTTTATAGATTCAAGTAAAATGCCGGTTTTCTGAAGGTAGACATTTTAAGCGTTTCAAATATTATTTTAAAAGAAAATACAGAATGACATAATGAAATTCAAAATACAGTTACGTATGAAATTAATAGAAAACATGCCACAGCCTTGCAACGAATATAAATAATTATGTAACTCAAGAATCGATTTTCAATAAAATATGTATTAATTTAAAAAATTACGATTGAAAAAAGATGTCAAAAAAATTTCACTCGAATCGCAATTAAATGAAAAATTTATAATTACAGTGAATTAAATACAAAATATAAAATAAATAAATTCAAGCACAATTTTAGTAAAAAATGACACATTTCGTGTACACCATTTAAAAGTAATGTCCATAAATAATCACTGTATTTAATACAATAATCAGAAAATTGTTGAGACACAGTAATACCCGTAATTTATTGCCATTTTTTGTATAATAAACTGATTCCATTCCTCCCTATTTTACTCTTTCACACTTGCACGCGCGCACTCACGCGTAGAAAAGTAAAAAGACTTAAACGAATGATGCCTCAAAGATAAATATCTGCAAGCAACAAGAGCTATTGTTTAATCTCGAACGAATTATCCTTTTAGTAGCACCGTTGTCGGCCGTTGCTCCAGAACAAAACCAAGCTTGCAATATAAGCTCATTAAATAAGGGCTGTTGGGGATGGAAATTTGTTGAAACCGTCTGGCTTATTTGTTTTCGATCATTTTATGACCCGCTCAGATACAATTGTTGAAACTAGTGACTAGTTCAATCGCTATTAAGCCAGCAATTGTTCTGCTTAATGTTGAATTACAAAATGAAATATTATCGTGCATTACGTGTATTTATAGTCTTGTCTACATTTTTATACCGTGTATTTATAGGAAATTTTTCGAAATTTAAGTCTGTTTATATAAAGAATCTGTAACCTTTAATAAAATGTTTAGAGAAATAAGCCAATTAATTGAATGAACAATTTTTTTTTATCTTCGTATTAAAATACAATGTATTTAATCATTACGAAAACATAATATCTACGTGTACACACGCGCGCGCGCGCGCACAAATATATGATATACATATATCATATATTTTTCAGTATTTTTGCACGCGCATAAAAAAAATATTATAATGAAAATAAAGGCATAAAGAGACAATTTCAGTTGCATTATTATTAGTGCAATAATCTTATTAAAATTTACTTTTAAATCTGAAGGAACCAGGAAATAAAAAAATGACGGTATAAGCTCATTTCTACTGCTATACAAAATTGACCGTTGTTCAACCATTGTCTCAACTTAAATAAAGCTTTAGTAGAATGATTGGTGAAAAGGGCAGTAAAGCTGACAGTTTGAAAAAAATTGGCTTTTGCCTCATTGACAAAGCCGCCTAGCGCCTGAATTTATGTTATCGAGTGACACGTGAGATGACAATAGAGCCCTTCTTGAGATTAATTACCCCATAGCAAATTTAGCCCGAACAAAATCCTCTGATGAACTTTTAAACTGACTTGTCATTTATTCCGCTGTTCATTGGCTTGTACAACCCGACCTTGAGATTCTCACAATACAATAATGCACTATGACACGAATAATTACGATCACAATAATGATCTGCTATAAGAATGCACTTGTAAAGTACTGAGTAAAATTGCTGAATTTTCCTTTGAAAAATCACTTTCTGACTTTAGGAAATTTTAGACATTTATCCCAATTGAATTTCAACCGTGCTTACAATATTTTTATCAAAACGCGTGGGTTTTGAAATATACCATCCGCAACATCATCCAACTTTAATTTTTACCTCTTGATTTCAATTAAATTCCTTATACAATAAAACTTTATTAGTTTCCAATTAATTCAATTTAGGCTTATTTTTGTCTCACACACATACACACACACAGATATATATATATATATATATATATACATGTGTGTGTTTAATATTATTTACATAATTAAAAATTGTTTGCACTCTGAAAAAAATACTAAAAAACTCGTCATGGGTCAATTAGATTATCCACAGCTTATCCAATGATACGTCGGGCCAAAAAAGCAATGGATAAGTATTTTTTTTCTCCTATTCTGTCGTTGTTTTCTGCTAAATTGCACTCCGGCTCTGTGACCACATATGCAATAAGAAACACAAACGTCATGTAGGATTGGTTGAAAAGATAGTCCCTTGAGGGTGGGAAGGGGAGAGAAACAACAGCACCGTGACGCTTTAAATAAAGAGTCGAGATCTTTCGTGCAGGTTTTTAAACGAGTTAACCTCTCTACACTCCCGATTGAAAAGGAATATAAACAAAAATAGGCGATTCTACGAGAGGTACGAGAATATACAGAGCCGCTTCTCACGCCCAACAGGAAACTATTAAAGCGAAAATTCTGCCATCCCTAAATGCATATCCGCCGGACGGCGGATGCCTGCGTGTTTATAAATCCAAGGTCAACTCTTTGAGAGAGACTTTTCTAGATAAAGTCATTTCCAAGGTAATTATCCCATGGGCTGTATTTCCCTTCTCTTGCGCGTTTAATTTTCAACCTCGTTTTTCCCTTTATGTTCATGTTCACTCTCTTTCTCTCTCTCTCTCTCTCTCTATCTCTGTCTCTCCTACTGCTTTAGCCCTACGTACAGACTTTAATGTAATTACTTTTCCATAAAACTAGCATATCAAAAGTATGATATTCTTCTGCAATATCCTTTTTAAAGATGGAGTTGTAGAATTCAACAGCGATGCGCTTCCTATTTATTTTCAGGGTTATCGGTGTTACATAATAGGAATTTTCTTTGCCAAGCGCTTCTCTTTACCACAGCATACACTAAAACTTCAACAAGGAATTAAAACAAGAATCCGAAGCATACAGGTTCTGCACGCAAGCTATTTCAGAAAAAATCAATTACCAAAATTAATTATACTCCTAGTACCTCGGCTTTCGGCTTCTACAAAATTAACCCATTTTTCCATAAATATTTCGAAATAAGTAATGTAATGAGAATCCCGAATAATTCGTTGCTTAATGTTTGCGAAAAATCGTTAAAACATCTTGTTCAAGTATAAAGGGAAATGAAAGAAGTTAAAAAGAATCGTAGATATTGTTCACGTCCTAAGAATGTGACACACCAGTACATAAATTTTGGTACACATCTAATAAAAACCGTTGAGCGTGCCACAATCGTAGCCGCCCATGAATATTCCATGAGCAACTCGGAAATAAGTAATAATGCCGATGTCGATGCGCAGTAAGCAAGAGTAATTCGAAGCTAAAGGAATAAGAGAGAATAGTAAGGCAGCGGACACAAAGAAGTAAATGATGCGTGTCGACGCATGTCCATATATGCGCATAATGTGCACACATTTTAAACGTAAACATACACACGCGCCAGACCCGACACACGCACGATTCACGTGCCCGGGGAGCTGCTTTTACTTGCAACATTCAGAAATTCCAATGCAACTATCAATACTTATTGTACGCGGGGATATGTGGAGTGTGGAATGCTTCTTCGAGAACCTGCTAACGACTCTGTGATTCACGCGGCGAGGCTCTCGATGACGCGCGCTAAGGAAAAAGCTAAGGAAAAAGGACAGGTAGATCCGAAAGGGTAAAATTCGTGAAAGGGATCAAGAGCGAGACTCATTTTTCGTATAATCGAGCTGCATTCGTATAATAGGCGAGCTCCGTTTCTTCTATTTGGACAGTGTACCAAGCGAGTCTCCTGCGACTAATCGAGCATTTTTTTACCAAAAATGCAGTGATTTTTTTACTTGCCCATACGTAACTTCAATTAGATTGCTATCATTTCTTTAGTACTTGTAAATGATGTTGGGCTTTGTATTTCGGTAAATCAATAAATAATTATCATACTTTCGCACTTGACAAAATGATTATTTACCAAATGATACATCTGACGTTATATATTAAGTCTTATGAATAACAGGAGTTAAAAGTAAGCCAAATTATGAAATGTAATTACTTACATAAATAAATATATATAGCCACTGATTTATACTCAAGCTCTCCATAATACGTTCCACGAGTGAAGAATTTTTTTATTTTACTTTACTTAAATTGTTGAGCTTAGCTAGGGCTTTTGTTTCTTATATATTACTCATAATGTCAAAAAAAAAATTATCTTATTCCTCAATATAACGAATGAAAAATGAAAACAATGTTCAATACAGGTTCGAGTGATTTCAATCACGCAAAATGAATCGCTTAAAATTTACCAAGTTAAAAAAATTTTCTTGGATGTCACATTGAATAAAAGGAAAGACAAAAAAAGTTGACCATACACGTAACACTTATTGAGGCGTTTCTCATCCGACCTAAAACTCCGTTCCGATCTCAAGCTGGTATGAAAATAAGTCGGCCTCTCAAAGTGCGGGATGGATTTAGTCAGATAGGTATTTCGGAAAGTCCGTGCGCGAGCCTTAGTCGCGTGAGTCAGACAAGCCATAGTGGATGAATGAAAACAGGATTGACCGTGTATCATTCATCTTCTCGCGTGCATGCATTCTCGTATAATTAGAAAGAGAGAGAGAGAGGGGTGGTGAAGAAACGAGGAACTCTCTGATCCCACCGTGGAGTAAGTTAGCTGTCAAATAGCGCGTGGCAAGGTGACTCGCCTCATCACTGCCTACCATCCGTAAGGAGAAAGCACACGTTGTTCAAGTTCATCGAGTCGACGTCTTTGGGATTGATAATGCCGCTTGTAACCCACAACCTAATCGCATTCTCGCATTCTCCGGCCGGTTATAAAGATAAACAGGCTAAAATATTAGGTGCACTATGGAACTCCAAAAATTTTAATCAATCCGGAGATTGACCCAGCTTTGGCTCTCACCGGACCTTCGATTATACGAGTAGAATAGTTTTTGACACCTTTACCGCTTAACGCGTTTAAATATTTCGAATTATGATTTGCACACACACACACACAATTTTTGCCCGTGGTTTTTCCACAGCCTATTCGTTCAACTTCCCTTTTCTTAGTCTTTACCGAAATAATTGCCATTTAAATATTATGCTATAATATTTAATAATTAAATGCTATTATAAATATTAAATATTTATAATATCGTTTATCAGATTATGAGAATTATATATTACAAAAGTTTTTGAAAAATTTAACGAAACGATGTCTCAGTCTATTTTAATGTGTGATAAATGAATTAGTAACAAAAAACTCATCATTTTTCTATATTTAACACTGGAAAATATTTAACAATTTTGTCTATATTTTTTTTATTCTATTTTTCTTTTTAAAAACCAACAATTATTATAAATTTATCTGTACTGACTAAATTGACATATCTAGTGTGAATATTATTTTACTTTTCATTTAAAAGATCCACAATATATTACCAGAAATTTTACATCATTGGATAGATTATTAATCATTATTGATAGATGTTCAAAATGGTTACTCATCGATGAGTAATGAAATACTGTTAAAATTATTATGCACACCTAAACAAATTATTCTTTGTCGCAATAGTTTATCATCCTTAAAAGATGGTGCTAAGTGATTATTTATTATAATTAACCAACAGAGTTATATAAGATCTTTAAAAGCAACATCACAGAATACGAAATTAATTTTCGAATGTATTAATTTTAAACCTTTTTCAGAGATCGTTTATTTTAAAACCTATTGTGTGTATATTGAACTGTTTTCTATTGAGCTTCTGTATCGTAGCTTTCATATTTACTCTATACTATAAAAGTATAGACATTTTTTTAAGCAAAATATATCTTCTTGTAAAATTGCATGAATGATAAACATTAATCAGCAATATGTTTAAGTTCTTATTTACTAAGAATTCAGTTTAATGAATTGTTCAGAAATAAATATGAAGAAATTCCAAATTTAATTATAAAATAAATACTTTTTAATGCTGTAACATACGGTTTTTTAATTAATTTAAATTAACAATAGTGAGAAATATATACTAAAATATTTATTAACAGAAAAATTATAATTACAAAAACATGACCTATACAACATGTGATATAAACTATACCTTGCCATATTTTATAAGTATTGTAAATATTTATTTCAGAGTATTTCATATTCTAATATAAATTGAATATAATATTTAAAAAGTCAAGATTTTAATTATTTTTTTTTTATACTGATTTACTTTAAATCGGAAGTTAAATCTGGAAAAATGTAGGAAATTTGCAAACTTTCTAATGTTGAATGTACAATATCAACTGATATGTCAATAGACAATTCAAATACAAAAATATAGTATTTCTAAATATAGAATATATTTTTATATTTACGGTTGCAATATATATACGTATTAGTGCTTCGACTTTTTATAGATTTTGTACAATCTTCACTTTCCAGAGGTTTGGCATTTAAGATTTTTTTACAATTGTTTTTACAATTACTAATGTTTTTACAATTTTTACGTTGTTACTTGTTGAAAAGTCCATTGCTTATCAAATGTGTATGTACATGTAGTATAAATTCCGATTAATCTGAGGATACAAGGATTATATACATAAGAAGCTAGTTTAAAATAAATAGATATGGAGTGGATTAAGGATTTTATTTTATTTAATTGCTTACGAATAAAATAGTAAAGTATCGTATAATATGACTGCAAAAGGGTGCAATATTGAAATAAAGTTGTATATACATAAATATACATATGAATACTGAGAAAAGAGAAAAATATTTCCTATAGATCCGATTTCTGCGAAACTGCTGGCATGATTTTTTATGATAATTTTTTTTTTGTAATTTTTAAAAAATAATTATAAAATTATAATTATAATTATAATTTTATTTTTTTTGAAAATGATATCTTCAATACGATTGTAAAAAATAATTAACAATATTGTTATAATGAGTTGCAATTTTTCATTGCATTGATATATTATTGTCTACAAAAATTATGTATTCAATTTTACTGTATATTATTAATTTATATACGTATGTATTTCTTGAATGAACAAGTCTTAATTAAATACACGCCCATTTACGGATAGTTGCAATCAATGTTTTTATTTGTTATATTGTTGCTTGTACATAATGTATGAAAATAACTTATACTATATGGAACTCTAAATTACGAATTATATAAAATATGCGCATTATAGGGTATCGTAAAAAAAATGAATGAAATTTTGTAAATGTATAAGAAAATTTAATGCCCCTGCACGAGAAAGTACATAAACTTTGTTGACATATACTGTATCGTTACCTGAACAATATATGTATATTAAGAAGATATCATAAAGAGCGTGAAATAAAGTTAGAGAGCTTCCTCAAAGTAAATGATCGCGCAGGCATATATACACGTTTAAATAAATGCATAAGAATATATCGTTCTCAACAAAATAAAGAAATGAGGCTCTTGTATATATAATAGATACAACAGATCGAAAATGGAAACAGAATTGTGGGCAAAATCATAATAAAAGTAGTGAAGGAAGCCATTAATGAAATAAGAAGGAAATCGATGTGAGAGGTATATCGGGAGGTGAATCAACGAGTCAGTTACGGGGGAAGATTACAGCAGCCGCAGCCGGCGAAAAGGTCTCTGTCGTGCCGTAGGCTAAATGAAATAAAATAAAAAGTAAAAATGAGAGGGAAATAAATATATATATGTATATATGCATATATATATATATATAGAGAGAGAGAGAGAGAGAGCGGAGACACAAAAGAAGGACCAACGGAGATACACGTTGCATTATCTTGTGGGCTTTACAAAGTAGGAACGGTGAGAGAGTCGCTGCGAGGTCAACGTCTGGGCCACGGCTACTGCGACGCGACGAGTGCTCGTATACAAAGTGAACGCGGCGATATCGGAGCCAGGGGATTTTCACGAGGTAGGTAGCGAAGAAGAGGGAAGAGTCAGCCGTGCAGTTGTATCCTGCGACTCGATCGAGGGAGCAATGATTTTGGAGGGGGTCAAGAGCGAATCGCGGGGGCGTTGAGCCACATGCTCCTTTTCATTCGGGAATCCTGAATACGCATCTGTCGGGAGGATTGGCTAGTCGATGACTGCGCAATGCTCACCCGCGAGCCACTGTACACACTTTGATAACGGACTGGGGGCCGGAGGGTCGGCTGGAGGAGTTAGTTTCCGGACCCGATGGCTCAAAATTTGCCCAATGACTGCTCGACCGCTGTCAAGATTTCGCTCGGTTCTTCTCGACTCGTCGACAGCCCTTGTCGACTTAATAGCCGTGGAACGCAGCATTGGCGGCCGATGCCGCGCACGCACACACGATCGCCCTGCCCACACCCAAGCGCCCGAGGCCTCCCTCCATGGGGTAGCTAGGACTCGTGTAAGGTCGAGCGTAAAAGAGCCAGGGGAAATTCAATAACCTTTCGAGCTCGAGGCGAAATGAGAAGCTCGGGTCTTTAAACTGGGGCATGCGGGGAGTTCGCCGTGACCTGCGTGCGGCCCTCCTCCTTTTCTAAAACTACGTCTCTTCGGCCCTTCGTAGGGAGGCTGTGCTCGCTCTTACGCGGCTCGAGATTTATGTCTTCCACGAGCCACCCGAACGTTCCCCTTCTTAAATGAGAAAATTACGATTTAAGTTACGCGTCATACGTTCGGCGGCTTTAATCGATACTTTACACCATGTCAATTTTATGGACTCTACTTCCTCCCCCCATGCTCCTCTATTTTCTTACGCTCCGAGCTCTCTACTTTCTCTCTTGCAAGGGCCGAAACTCAGGCCCGTTCCCCACATTTATTTACATCATCGTGACGCGCTATTTTATTACAGCAGGCATTAGCAGGACGAGATCGCACCTTAAAAATTCCAGGCCACCCCGATACTTACACCAAAAACAGAGCATTGCATTGTAAGTTCACCTTTGCGCAATGCAAATAAGAAGTCGACGGTGTGTGAGTGATCCCCGTGGAAAGTGAATACGTTTACAAGCTTGCGCACACGTGTAAGCGAGTGCACGTACATGTGGGCTAAGGAAATACCCCAACCAAAAGAGCTTAGCCGTAGCGAAGCTTGTGCCGCGACTCAGGGATAAGGTTCGGAAAATTGCGCGAATGATCTAACAACAATGATATTCAAAGGTGCTCGCCTCACCCGATAGTTTCTATTCAATTCAGGGGAACTGAATCGATTTGAGAACATCGACACAAAAAGACCCAACAGTGTCCTACCAATGCCTACTCGTGGGCTCGCTCGCGATAAGGATCCGCTATCGGCCACCGGCTGGCGATATTTCGCGCAAAAAAATCAGCGATCGCAGCTTTCCAGGAACGACTTAATTCCTTCGCGGAAGCTTGGCATTGGCTAGAGTAGACTGTGCCCCTCCACCACTCGCTCTCTCTCTCTCTCTCTCTCTCTCTCTCTATCTATCTCTCTCTCGCTCCCTCTCTAATCCATCCCTCCGCCTGCTCCTTCTGCTTTCTAGCTGGAGGGCTAAAGTCGGGCCCGAGCAGTGGACGACCGCGGCTTAGTCGGCCGGTCAACTCACCCTGGCCGAAGTGCTTGGCAACCATGATGCTCTCGGGTGCGGAGGTGGCCGAAGGCCGACGCGGGCCGGCGACTGTGGGGCAGGACAGGGTCGAGACTGCGGATCCGCTCGAAGGTCCTACGGCTCGCGGACCTCGGCCTCAGCCTCGTCGCGCTCGCATAGCACAGCAGCTGCAGCAGCGGCAGGAGCGATCTCTGCCCCCTCCAGCGTCGTCGAGGCCACGCTACCCCGAGGGGCGCTGCTCCCTCCTGAACGGCATCGGCGGCTAGCCTACGCCCGGGCGGCGGACTCCGTCCGAAGGGACACCCGAGGACCACTATCACATGTTACCGCGGCTGGGCTCCCTCGGGCCTCCGCTTCACCCTTCGACCGGCGCTGGGGCTTCGACGCGCGGCGAGCCTCCCCTCGGTTTCGGGCCCGCTACGCGCTCGCGCACGGAGTCGCGCACACGCGCGAGCCGAGCTGCAGCAGGAGAACGCACCGGACGGCGGCAAGGGCGCGGATTACCGGTGGAAGACAATTCAGCGATGCAGCGAGGCCGACGGTTGCCACCCGACTGGCAGAAGCCAGCCGGACTGCCCCGGCTGCCGCTCTCGCTCGCTCCCTCCCTCTGTCTCCCTCGATCGGGTGACTCCACCGCTCCCGCATGGGACGCAGCCGCGAAAGTTGCGACGACGGGCTCGACCATCGGTTCCATTTACCTCGGTCTTACCGATCGTATCCGAAGCCGCCAGTCCTCGATTACGTGGCCCACTTTGAGCGCCTTTTCCCAATTCCCGACGTGTGTTCTCTTCGGACACCATTATACGGAAGGCTCAAGGCTCAACCTGGCTTTCCTCTCTTAATCGCGGATGTCTTGATTGCCAGTCGATAAGGTAGATCGCTTAAGTGTCTCCGGATGATAACTGGTCTCGCATTTGGTTGGATCCTGGAGGTAACGAACATTGACTTTTAAATCCGAGGTCGACTAGGTCCTTTAAACCCTACAGATCAACTTAGAAAATCGCTTCACTATTGTACGCTCTTACTATGGTTTCTTTCTAAGGACGTGCTTACCGATTTTTTTGTAATGAATTTAACCATGTATAGAGTTATCATAGCTTTTTTACGAGCTGGCACTCGTAAAAATAAGTTATATATATATATATATATATATAACTTTAACGTCACCTCGGAACGTGATTGTAATTTTTAATGCTATTTTGCAGACGAAAAATCAAGCGGCGTTAATTATACTACGTGAATAAATAATGATACTTTTATAACTAGGAGAAAGCTTATACAGTCGTGTACAAATATTTAATTCTTAGGATAAATCCCTGCTCGTGTATCTTATTTCCCAAAATCAGACGATTTAAAAATAGCTGTTTTGTACAATCGTTAGGTTCTCTTTCCCCTTTCCACTAAATATTATAAAGAAACAAGGCTCTGATAAAGAAAATTGCTTAACAAATAAAAATTAATCGAGACTAAAACTGTATTTTGCTAATTATTTATTGTTAAAAATTGTTCAAATTACTAACCACAATAGATGAAATCAAAGTCACGAATATATCGATTCAGGTGACCAATGATATCTGTCAAAAAAACAAGAGATCATTTTTTTGATACTAAAAGTAACTTTAATTTGTATTATATCTATTGATTATTTAAATTTAAATTTAATTTTAGAAGACAAAACTAAAGTTTTTAAATTTAATACCAAATTTACAATATTCTGTGTTTAAAATTTAGGCCCCGCATACAAAATTTAATATTAGTGTCACAAATATAAATATATAATATAAATATAAAAAATTAAAACGCTCGTTCAATTTTGAAAATTTAAAAATTTTTTTTTTTACAAAATTTATGAAAATTAGTAAGAATAATTTTCTTGAATTAAATTTCTAATTTTTATGCTTACGTTTATAATTTTATAATTTAATAATTATAATAATAATTTTTATATTATTATGAAGATGATTTTGATGATGATAATAATAATTATTTAAAAATCATAACTCATGAGCAACTATTGAGTTGCAAACAAATTTAAAAATTGTAAGTCCTTTTCAAATTCAGTTCGTTCATGAATATAGTGATTAAGCGAAGGCAATGAAAGGTTGGAACTGTGAGACAAACGGTATCGATATATTGTTCCGGATGAAAAAGACCTGTAGTATATATTAATGAACGGTGAATGCGTATTTGGCTCTCCGGAAGTGCACAAAAATCATCGTAAAGAAATTAGTTGATATCTACTCCACCCCGCAAGCCATTGAACTTTTTTTCGGTAAATACATTTTTCACCTTAAATATATAATTGCATATATTGTTATGCATACTATACTTCAAGATCAACTACTTGTGACATTTAATTTATATTAATAGACGATCGGTTATATGAATCATTTCACTAATATCGCATGACTACACTTTCAAGGTTCACCTCGATCTTCTGACATTTTTACATTAAAATTACGCATAAGACCGTGTAATCAACACCATGCATTGTCTCATGCTTTTTCATTAAATTTTATGCAATGTTAATAAATAAAGTAATTTTATTTCTTATAGTTTTATAATACTTTTTTTTAATGCTTCTTTCCCGCGTTCAGAATATTGGCAATACAACGTAAAAAAAGTGATATTAAATAATCACAAATTCAAATATAAATGTTTTATTTTAATTTAAGAATTTCAGAAATACATAATAGTATTTTTTATGCATATTTATATATATATATATATATATATATATATATAAATAAACTTTGATAAAGTCTATTTTTTAAATTTAACTAATTTAACTAAAATTCCCTTTTATAATGCTATAAAATTAACCTAATTTAAATAAAATATATGGTAACGATTAAAATTCTGTATTTAATAGTTAGAAATGTATAATAGAATAAAAAATATATTCGAAGAACAAAACTTAAGTAATAAAATATATATGAATATTGGTACGTGAGATGCTTGCATAATCAAATTTCAATTTCTATATACTACAAAAAACTTTTCAAACTTGTAATCTATATAAATAACTAACTCAACTTCATTTACAAGTAATCTCTTGTTGAACAGATTCGTCGAAAAAAACCCAACGCTTATTGTCATTACTAAATATGCATATAAGAGTTCGCTGTAGATTACACTCAAACAAAATTTTATTAATAAAATTGGAAATATAAGCTAATACAAAATATTTTTAATAAGTAATCCTTTTTGGAAGAGTATCGTTTATAGTATAAAGTATCAATTACTCTTTTTTGTTTATTTTTTAGAGGCTTATATATCTAGGTTGACTCAATTTACCTCTCGTACTCAAATCGCAATGATATTTTTTTTATTATTTTTTCAAAATTATTTTTTAGCATGGATTTAGATACTAATTTATACTTTAGCCAAAACTTAATTTAAATTTAATTTTATTTTACTTTAGTTTCAATCAAAAATAAAAATATATAAATGCCATTCAACTTTTGAAAACTGGTACCCAAAATATAATTCGGTTACATTAAAAAACTACTTAGTTATGAACTTTAAATTTAACAATAAGTTAAGTAGTATGCATACAATAAATGTGGATTCCAAGTTACACGAGCTTCATTACCATTGATAGCAATAAATAAAAATCAGCTCGTAATACAGTGACTAACACATAGCTGTAATATATCGAATCGAATGATTTTTCACTCTTAGAAATAGCTTAAAATTTTGCAAGCAATATCGCATCGGACAACTTTTCCTCTTTGTTGACAAGCCATTGCTTTTCACTTTATGTACGACTTCTTTTTTGCCTAGTTCCTCACCATTCGCATTGCATTTACATCTTTTTCTGCCTTTCTCTGCTCGCCCAATGCTGAGGATATTAGGGTGCCAGTATTGAAAACAGACCGAAGTTGTTTGTATAAATTTTCTGATTGTGGATGCTTGAATACGAAACAGGGCCCATGCACAAGCTTGTGAAATCCAGAACTAGCGAAATCTGCTTTATATAAATATAACGCGATGCGACGTCTACAAGTAAGATCTCTCAGGTTTCTGTTTCATTTGACATACTTTCTTCAGCTCGAGCATGGATACCGTCCACCTATTATTAATTTTATCGTACCCTTAATTCCGACCTGCCTAAATGTAGTATACTTGTTTTTCACCACTTCAAGTAGCACGTTTTCTAATATAAAGTAAACCGATGTCTTCACATTTCCATAAATATTTTTTTTAGAGGATTCAGCATTTCCACAGCGAGAGTACAATTGAATGGAGATTTGACCTTTTTTTTACTTGATCCTATTAATTATCGCATTTATATATAATTATAAGTCGTTCCGTTCTTCTACAAAATAACATAAAATTAAATCATCGAGCAGTTGTGAAAACTAATTTTCCTACAAATAATTAGTATTTTACTTATTTTTAATTATTATAAATAAATAGCACGAAATGACCGAAATTATAAAAGAATTTTTATAGAAAATTAAAAAATGTACAAATATCGTATGAATAATTTATTAAGAAGTCTTTTTAAAAAATGTGATAAAATGTGGAAAATTTTTGCAAGTACATCTTAAAAAACATTTCAATTGCAAATAAGTTATTTCAATGGGTAAAGTGTCATTGTTGAAGAATGCTTAACTTCCCACGTTTATTCAACAACGCAATTGTTATGTGAAAATGATTTTCGATAGAACAAGCACATGAAATTAGCAAAAGTTACGTTACAGAGCTGAAAAGATTCGTTGATGCTCAGAACCACCTGTTGCACGTCTAGTTAGCCTCCTATTTCCACTTGCCAAGACAACGACTTCGCTCACTTAACAATGTCTTGTAATATATATAAAAGCAAGAAACAAAAATATTAAAATGTTACGGTCATTCGAAGGATACTTCATTCTTATTATTATCATAAATGCATTGACCATATGGGATGTGTTAGCGACGATTCTTCGGTTTGACGCAAAAAAATTAACTAAAAATATCACACTTCAAAGCTGAACGCCAGCATTAAGTGACATTCAACCCTTCTGTTTCTGATGGTCTTATTGAAAACTTCTATTAAAAAAGATGTTCAAAAACCTTTACTTCTAATTATGCGTTCCAATATCAAATTGTTTATTAATTATATAAAAATTAGAATTATAAGACATGACGATTGAAGTTTGTAATTAAACATACGTGGTTATAAAACAAGCTATTAAAATACCTGTTAATAATAACTACAATTTCATTTAAAATTTATTGAGAAAAAAACCCTATAGCAACAGTAAAATTTCACTATTTTAATATATATATATATTTTTTATTTTATTAAAAAAATTTTAATTTTGCGAATGTTTAAATCTTCTTAATCTCACATCAAAAGGACTATTTAGCAAAAATGATTGAATCATTGGCAGGAAACTTATTAAAAATCTCAAATAACGTATCAATTTCCTGGGAAATGTTTGCAAACACAAGTCTACGTTTGTGTGATTCTTTATTTATATACAGTTACAGCCTTTTTAAAGTGTATTTAAAAAATGTTGATTAAACAGTTTATTAACATTCTAATCACTCAGTATTTTACAATAATAACCAGATATTATAAGGTCCCACATTTGACATTGAGTTGTCGACTACCAAAATGTTGCAGAATGTTTTTAATACTTGAAATACGTCTTTACATGTTATATAAGTTATATATAACGTGTCAAATAAGCTAAAAATGTATTTCAATATGAACAGCGCATAACTGTAGCTTTGTTCTATATTTAATATTTTTAAATAATAAAAAGAAACGGAACTAAGCTCTCGCATTATGAATTAGTAAAGTCAGAATAGCTTTTTTAAATTGCGATACTTATAACGTATAACATCGAAATTCATTCTATCGTAATAATAATAATAAAAAAAAACATTCTGACAAGAATAATGTTTAAAATGAGGGTTCATTGAAATCGACGCCAACTGAATATCATTAGCATTTAAAGGATCTTCGCATTATAAACCGGCCCTAAAAATCCTTGGGACGAATGTCACTGTGCGGCCATTGTGGGTAAACAATGAAACGAAATCGAACGAGACGTAATGGAATCGTGAATGATCCTCTTGTAATGTAATAAATCGCGGGCGCGAATACTGAGGGTTGCGGTCGTCCTATTATGTCATGTAATTATGCATCTCTGACCGCAAAATTCTCGTAATGTGGGTGGCATCTTCCTTCATCTTTTTAAATTCCACGTCCTTGCCACGTGCCAGTTACGTATATTTGTATTTATGTATAAAAAGCGCGCGAGACATGAGTTTCACCCAACGATTGACGGGTTACAGTGAAAATAAATTATGTAATAGAAATGTCGGTAATGTGTAAAAAACAAGTGTGTAAACGGAATGTGTGTAAACGGAAAAATGTAATTTTTAATATTAAAGATCATTAATTTGTTTACGAATTAATTGTTCCACGCCATATAATTATCATAAGCGTAACCATGGATTCCATTCCAGTATCGACGTAGATCGATTAGTATTTCATAAAAATCTGAATATGTTATCGAAGATCAAAAGATCAAAATCCGACAATTTCATAAAATGTGCAGTACGATTGCAAAAGCCTTGCCATTGAAAACAGGGCGAATTTCTCTAACGATGAAAGAATGGCTTCGCGCGTATTCGCGAATGTTTTCCAATCGCTGTTCGATCAGGTTCTCGATATTGAGAATACTCTTTTGAAATGTTTCTAAAAAGCAAATTTAATATTGGGAACGGTATATTTAGCTACCTTTCCTGCCCCCCTGGGCACATTTCACGTCGCCTACACTCTGTACCCTCGTTAGCCTGGAAGTAAGGACTTTTCCATTGGCATTGTTTACGCGAGTAAGTAAACATGCCCCAAGTATTGCAAGACCCTGCAGGTAGAAGAGCCAATAAGTCCTGATTTACCATGATCCGGGGAGAGAAGTCGAAAGTCGTTGAATTTCGCGTTGCTCGACAGCGACGATCATCGTACGCTAATGATGTGCATGCGCCCGCATACGTTTGCACGCGTATTATGGAGTTTCAAGGGTAATCTCAAAACCGCGATTGCAATCTCGTCGAGGATCTTGGGGAACGGTAGGCTGTCCCTTATTCTAGGTGACACGCTACTTAGTGAAGGAGGAACGAGAATAGGGCAGTAGGCAAATCCGTCCTTGTTATTACAGTAACACAATTGCTTGTCAACAGGACTTTTTTTGGCAGACTTTTAATTTTTTTCTGCCCAATAGGCCAATTACATTCTGCTTTCGGGCAGCAGCTTCGCGTTTGCCCTGAAATTTGGCATGAGCCGATTTTGATTCATCCGCAAGTCGAATAGCTCGCTTTCTTTTTAGTTCCCTAATGCAATCGCTATTCTTCGTTATAAAGCAAAATCACCTCTTCGTCGGTACTTGCACTGAGTGAGCATTATTCGTCGATCGAGGTCATAGCTGGTAGGAAAATCGAGGGACGAGTACTGTACCCTACATATTTGCCAAAGCTATCTCCCTTTTAATCTTGACTTTCCATTTTGGACTACATAGGGGCGATAAAAGCAAGAGTTCGTTATAAGAATGATGATTATTTACGTCTTGTGGCCAAGGAACCGTATCGAAGAGATCTTTATTCGCATCTTGCATAAGTTCCGCTTTGAAAAGAATCCAAGAGCTCCCGGCCCCTCCAGCCGCCGATACTCTCGAGTCTCGGATGTTGCGTTGTATTCATCGTACTAAGGGCCTCTAAAGAGTCGGCAGGCACTGTTGTATGCAAGAGGTTGGTCGATGGAGAAGGGCGACGAGGGCCGGGAACGAACGCAGCCGAGGGAGCGCAGGGAGCCGCCGAATCCCAGGTGGCAGGGACGAATCCGAGCGGACTCCGGCGCTTTTGCCCCTTGTCACAGACGAGACCCCATCGGGGACTCAAGGCTCTAAGGGCGACGGACGGGGGCCGGGCACGAGTGTCGCCAGAGCCCGGCACCGAGGCGGTCATCCGTCGGAGCGCGGTCTGCTCGGGGAGCGCCGCGAGCAACAAAGCAGCCTTAACGACGGCGGAAGGTCCTCTCAAGGGTCCGCGTTGAGTTCCTTGTCCTCGGCATTTCAGAGCGGCTGGCCCGCGCGCGTTCCAAGAGTAGCCCAGAGTCGGAGGCCCGCCCCAAGAGCTCCGAGTCCCCGTCGGCAGCAGCTGCGGGAGGAGCCGCGAGGCGCGCTGCCGTCGCCGGGGCTGGGGCGCATGCGCGCCGCGCAAAACACGGGGAATCGAGTGGAACGCCGAGAGTCGAGAGACTGTCGAGTGTCGTCGAGTCCCGAGAACGGAGCTCAGGCCGTGGGGTTCGCATCGCCATCAGCAGTGTCAGTGCACCGCTGCCGCAATAGTTGCTAGGTCAGTGACGAGTGTCGAGGGTGTCCCAGCCTCTTGTCGACGACCTGGACTCTCGGGGCGGGGGCGTGTGGTGCGCAGCGGGAGCTCCGCGGCCGAGGAGGAGCTGTCCCCGAATTTAACCGTTATTGTCAGCCCAGCTCCCGGCCTTTGTCGCGATCGCGCGCACGGAGAGTAGTTCCGCGGATCGATGGCCGAGTGCGCGGGAGCTTAAGGTCGCGGCTGCCAGGTCGCCGTCGGCGAACGGCCCGGAGCTTAACCGAGTGCCGAGAGCGCGGTCATGGGCGAGCCATGGAGAATACCTGGCCGGTGCTGCTGCCTCGGCCTCGCGGACCGGATCCCAGCCTAGAAGAGCCAACGGAACGATCGCCGAGCGCCTTCAGGCCCTCGCTCTCGACTGGAACTTTGCCGTTGTTAATATCACGTTGGCGAGGGGCGGAGCGGAGAGGGGCGGACCGCTCCTGCACCGGCTGACGACTGCTGATACACCAATTACCGCTGCTGCTGCTGCTGCTGCTGCTGCTATTACTGCTAGCTACAACTACTACTACTACTACCATCGCTACCATGGCTTCGGTTAAAGTGGCCGTAAGGGTTCGGCCCTTTAACAAAAGGTTTGTTTTTACCTCTGGTGGCTTCCTCCCGCACTTACTTTCTTCTTCTTCTTCTTTTGTTTTTTTTTTTTTTCTTGTTCTTCTTTTTTGTTTTGCACCTCCGCCCGTGAGACGAAACGATGACGGGCACTGGGCACTCGCCCGTTGGCTTCAATCTTCCGTGAATGACTTGCCTAGCTCGCTTATCCCCTCCCGCCGACTCCGTCCTTCTCTATGTGTCAACGCACGCAACACTTCTTTTTCTACACGTGATTGCGCGGGCGGGCAGGCAGTCGAGCGACTCACCTCCGCCGTTGGACTCGCTCGCGCAGATTTATTCCTTTAATTGAGCGCCCGCTCCTATTAGCTTTCGACTTCATTGACTGACTCGCTCGCTCTCATGAGCAGGGGGCCCCCCCCAACCCCGCCCCGTCACTCGCGACGTACTCTTCGTCTTACAACAGTCCTCCTGATTTGACGGTCTCTCCGCCGTTGGACTCTTGGCTTTCGTCTCCCTTTTTGCCTATTGATTTCTCGAGCAAATCGCTCAGCACGGATGATCTAAAAATAGAACTGTTATGTTAATGATCAGGAGCACTCAACTTATTTTTATCGATTTTTTAAGCTGAATCTTTATGTGTGAAATATTCGTAATAAGCTTAAGACACCGGCAATATACAACCTTTCAGCTTCAGTATTCCTAAAGCTTCGTCAAGTTGTGATGTCTTTATAGCGAGCTGCTCTTGTCGACAAAGCAAAATAAGTCATTTCAACGCCATCAGTTTTTATCAACTGGAATCATTTCAAGCCTACGTTAAGAATAATAAAAGGATCGACGGTTCGGTTCATCGAAGGCTTATCGAAGGTTTATCCAAGCTGCTGAATTCTTTAAAGCCCACAACCTTAGGAACATATTTCAGTGTCGAACAATAGCATTTCTAATAATAGATGTTCCTTCCCATAATTCTTCAGTCATGCATTTTAACACATTCCTGTTTTACAACGAACTACATCTTTTACTCTTATAGTAAACATATTGCGATTACATCTAATCGCATAGTATTGTACACAACATATGCTCTAGAAATACAGTGGATACTTGACACTTATTATCACTCGGTGCACGAATTATATACAGTATATTTAATCTTAGTTTTATCAAAAATATTTAATATTATATTGAGTTCATTTGTTTTAAACTGAATATATTTAAAAACATATATGATTTAATAACTGACAGATTTTTCTCAGTTACTTGCATAATAAATTAAATAAATATTGACATAATAAATAACAATAAACTTTTTTGAATCTTTGTCACGAAATAACTTAACCTTTAATTTCTTTCTACGAAAAAAATATTTACGCATCTATGCTTGTATTTTGAGAAAAAATATACCTTTATCCAATCTAATAACATTTTTATTAATATTGTTTAAAAATTTTTATCATAAATCATGGTATTTGAAACTTTTGAACAATGCTGATTGTATATATTACATATAACAAACACACATGACTATGCGAACAATGTTATTTTGGATTTTATGTATAATCTGATATGCTTCTTAAAATATATGAACCCATGTGCCATACATTACTCTATTTACAGCACTTTATTATCATTACGATTTATTTGTATATGTGCTTGCTTACATTTAAGGATCTAAATTTTAGTTGAGCATGTACGTCGACATAAATGTTTGCTGATTCTACGTATTTTATGTAAATAATGTGCCCAATTTAATTAATAAAACAAACAAATTTATATGTTGAACGTAACAGTCAATCGAAAAAGTTAATATTACGGAAACATCTACTGCATTTTTAGAAAAATTAAAATAATGTGCTTAGAACTGTATATTAAAATGATCGATGTTGAATTTTAGTGTAGTAATTAGGTTACCATTAAACGCCGCACGAATCGAACGTTCAATGACGTTATTATATTTTCATTTTTGCAAAACAATCGTTAAAATATTTTTAGATAATTGAAAATTCCAATTATCATAATTTTTAAATAAATTTCCTTATTTTTCACACTTTTATAAATTATAATAAACTAATTAGGATTATAAATGAAGCCTATTATAGTTAAATATAATTGCAAGACAGCTTACATTGGACCACCTGCTATCTTAGACAATTTTGCACAGTATGTTACTCGTTACACAAATGGATAGCAAACTCCTTCCTTGTGTCAGTTTATATATTACAATCAAGCCAGAGTATACGTGCGTATACGTATAAACCCATATACATATATCACGAACAAAGGAAGAGCACAAACCGAACGATGTACATTCTGGATGTACGAAGCTAAATAATTTAACATTATTTATATTTTTTCAAAACAAAACTTTTATAAACCCTTACAAACCATGAAGGTTTCATACTATTAAGGCTATCGCTTAAAAAACTTATATTTTCAATTAAATCAAATTGATGGAAATAATATTGAGAGAATCAGAAAGGTCAATAGCCTTAAAATTTGTCTAATACTCTTATCAACAATATAATTAATATTATAATTCAACAATATATACATAAACTTAAATAGAAATCTGTTAAAATTACAAAATCGAAGCATTAAATATATTATTTATAATTACTTGCTTGTTACACTATAACAAATTTAAAAAATTCTTAAATAGTATATTTAGAAGATAATAATTATTAAAATATTCTAGATATATATACGTGTGTTATTTCCTATTCGAAATGTTAGCTACTTAACTTTTAAAAAATGTTCCGATTGCGTTTTACAATTTAATCAAATATTTACAGTATCTATTTTATGCTTATTCTAAGCTTTAAAATAATAAAATATTAATTTTTACTTACAGAGAGTTGGCGATGAATGCAAAGCTCGTTGTTCACATGGACAATAAGCGAACCCGAATCTTTAACACGAAGGTAATGTATTAATTAAAAAAAACTTTTGAAAATACCTTTTCAACGCTTTCAAAAAAGTTTGAATGTAATATTATGTACGAATGATTACTTGGTATTTTTACTAAGCTTTGATCAATTACAAGAATATTACTTCATTAAAAAATCATTATAAATAAACTTCTCTAAAAATGTAATAAGTATACCCACATAAGAAATGTTAAACAAACTTTGTATCTTGTTGCATTCTCATGTTAATTTGAAAAAAGTAAATAATTACGAGTGTGTCTTTGTAAACGAATTAAGAACACGGTTTCTGGTAAAAATCTCCAGCAACAATTTTTGTCGATAAAATTAAGCGAAAAATCCATGTATCTACCTCGGGACAGATTCAATATTTTCAGAACAAAAAAAATTGCCTTGCACCCTTGTATTATTCATTCCTTTTTCCTTTTATTTTTTAATTAAGAGTCTCGATGATGTTAAATCGGGATCACCATTAAGAAGTTGCTTCAACACATGGAATAGAAACGAGAGACCGATGGGAAATAAGTTTTTCGTAATTGTTCGGGTGGAAGTAGGCATTTGTCAATTGTGGATAGTAATCGCTAGATAAAAAGATCATAGGCGCATCCTCTTTCCGGGGCTCTTCGAATAGAAAAAAACAAATCCGTACGTCGACTACTAATGAATTGAATCACAAGTAATACGCCTGCAAAGCGAAACTCTTGACCTTCGACGAAGCCTCGTGCAATGACGAATCGTGCGAATACATAGATGAAGTGCGTGCTGGCAGTCTCCTCGGGCTACGAGAAAAAAGCAATATAACGAAGAGGCCATCGGTGTCTCTTCCGTTGACCGGAAGTAGACTGCTATTTTGTACTGGCTGCTGACGAAAAAGAAGCGACTTGCAAGGGGGGAACACGCGGCGGGCGGGGGGCGACGGCGAAGGCTCTGCCATAGCTCCGTCGCCATACGTACATTACGCGTGCCTTAGTCACATATACGTTGCGTCTTGATTTGAGCGTGTAGAACTCGTAAAAACAGACGGAGCCATAAAACATTCTGAACGCGGTATCGAGCAATGACTGTTATTTCCATGGATTTCCGCAAGCAAGCGTAACGTTCGACCCGCTTTACACAGTTCCCTTCTCTATCATCGTTATCTAGCTGCATCTAAATTTTTGTACATAGATTTTCACGTCGCCTGAAATCCGTCCTTCTGCGGTTATCCTTGCATGTGCAACGTCTCTTCGGCAGATACTACGAATCTGGTTTTATCGAATTTTAATGAAAATGAAATTGCAATTTAAAGCAACGAGTGAATTTTATTTGCTCGACAGTTTTGAATTAAAGCTATTTTACCAATAAACTAATAAGGGGTATTGGCTAATGATTAAAAAAAGAGGAAAAAACAAAAAATTTAATGTATATTTGATAATGTAACAAAAAAAATTATCCGATAATATATCTTGTATTAACTGTGATTTAATTCCTTCTTTTTTTTGTAAACTGTAAACCTGCTAAGCTGTTAAAGGTTGCTGATTTTTTTCTTTTATGAAAACCGCATTTTATTTTTAATATTATGACAATCGAAATAAAAAGGATTAAAATTGACAATTACCTCGTTCAGATAGAGATTCTTTATTTTCACAATGAATAAACGCAATGTGAATTCAACTCTTGTCGCATATTTTAGTTATTTAATAAGCTAAGATTAAGCTTGTGGGAATACATTATTTTTATTGTATTTTGTTTGCGTCGCGAGGGTGCTCAACTGCACTTTTAAGAGAATTCCTCTTCCTCGCGATAAGTTACGAAGCAGTAATATACAAAACTGTATATCTGCTCCGTAATGATCTCTTTACCTTACGTAAGGAGATCCAATGTTTTAAGGAGAAATGAGTGGACTGAAGGTGATGCTTTTTAAAGTGCTTTATTGACGATTTCGACGGAATTGACGAGTCTTACAGAAAATCGCTATTTAAATGGCTCGCAGTTCTTTTATTTTTACAGGGTGGGAGGCCCACGCATAGGCGAGAACTCCCGAGAGAGGGGTTAGATAATAAGAAAACTAGAAATCATAACAAAATAATTATGACTTATTCGCTTAAATTGGGCGCGAGACCGAAAAATCCTCTCGGGTCGGTGTTATTATCGTTTTTCTTGCATAGGCGCGATCTTATAACTTAACTGCAATCAGTCGAAACAGTACATGCATTGAATATAATAATAGATCGGCTCATCACGAAAATGTATTTCCTAGACTCAAACGTCGTAGTTATATTTTCCCGAACGCGACAACTTTTCCTTTACATAAACGATTCCCTTGTTATGACCCGTATGTTTGTAAAGAGGATATTTTCCGAATATGCCCACGCTTTGCTCATCAATTGTTACGTCGTGTACATTCAAAACCGAGTGTTAACCATCTGTTTAGGCAAAACATAATTTTTACCTAAAATATTTTGATTCCTTTTCAAGGCACCAAATACCGTTGACCACTTGAAAAGCATTAAAATTCTTAAGTTGATATTACATATCGGTATAATTTAAGCAGTTGTAAGGTATTATTTATATTGAAAGAATTGGTTACTACTATTCACGCGCTCTTACTATGATTAGATTATGAAAAAATTGTAACTTGCCACTTTGATAGCTCTTCAAAAACACGTGTTAAAATATGGATAGCAGAATCGTAAATATATATGTGTGTGTGTTTGCTTGCGCGCGAGCGTATGTGTGAGTGAATCTAAGAGCTTTCAGATATGTTCTCGTTAAGTGCTTTAAGCTTAATAAAATATAACTTAAATTGTACATTTTATATTTTGTAGATAATTATGTAGTATTTATGAAGGAATAACATGTATATAATGCGCATTAACGTAAAATAAAGTGGATTAATAATTAATCCTTTGGCTGCGAATTTAATTTTCGTTATTACTTATATTACATATTAGAAGCACTTAGGAATTTTTTGTTTACTTGCTTTTCTTAAACAATCTAATGTTATTATGATATATGGACGTTTAGCAGCTGAAATTAGATTATATTTTTATAATGTTAAAATTGAAACAAAACTCGCTTTTTGAAAAGTTAATGATGAACACAATATAATTGAATTTCATATCTAATTGAAATTTTTAATTATTTTTTTATTAATTGCATACAGTAAAAGCAGTGGTTCTGATTTATCAAGACAATAAATCACACTCCATTGCGCTCTTGACCTTTTGGTATGGTCAAATAAACTGACGCCTGATGAGAGAAAGTGTATAGTATTTATATATAACATAGCAGAGATGGGAGTAATGGGAGAAAAGTGTAATAAATAATATTCGGATAATATGCGAAGAAAATAAGTTTAGTCAAAGGTACTTTCCATTCGATTACGAGCTGAGGTTAAGTTATCGATCAAAAGATGATTCTGTCCAAACAAAAAGCTTTTGCTCTCTTCAGTCGATAGTTTTTTTTCTTTTATTTGGCTTCAGACTGAAGTCTTGCGAAGGACAGCAGGTTGCTAAACAATCCTTTAACAATTAGCAAATAGAAAAGGCAAAATTGAGCCGAATGTTAACTAGCGTCGATGGTCAGCCTAGATTTCTCTCTCTCGACAAACTTTCCTGGAAGTTGTAAAATTGCGCGGTCAAACCGCAGTAAGAACCTTGACAATAAGATTCATCTTTCACTCTCGTGTAAGTCTCGCGTTAAAATAGCCCAAGCTTATGCTCGTTGTGTGCCTTTTCATTATCGCAATTGACAACTTAAAGCACGCTCGTCCGCCTCCGGCATCGATTATTTCTTCACTACTATAAGGGAAAAATTTTCTAAGCCGCAATTAGGAGTATCTTACGAGCTGTCGTTGCGGCTCCTGTTGCTACTGCTATTGCCCGCCAAGCGCCTTCCCCGACGCTTTAAAACACGTTTGTGCGTCTATATATATACTCGACGAGCGCACCTAAGAAAAAAGCTGAGACCAAAGACGCATGTGCAGCAACAGCAGACCCTCGTTTTTAGCCATTCTTTACTCACGCGCTTGCATGCGGACTCGATAATGAGATTTTTTTTCGCACGTTTTACGGATAACTATTTTTCGCGTCTCCCCTATTATGCCATGCATTGGTCGCTACAGCAATAAACCCGTAATGCACTGCACAATGCCTAAGGAACAGTGAAGGAATTCGAATATTTGAAGTAACGCATCGATTAAAGACTGTTTAATCAAGGTGAAAAATAGCTTTGTTCTGCTTTCCCGAGGAAATTTTCAATACCTATCTTCAATACCTAGTTATCAGTATTATTTTTAGCTCATCTTATTGCATTTAGATGAACCGCTTATTTCCGTTCGATGCTTCTTTCTCGTAAAGCTATATTTATTATCTCATTAATTATGAACTGTAACTCTTCAAGCCCCGTGTTTTCATTTCTAATCATTTTCATAAGCATCGCCCAAGAGTTTTCATTATCCATTTACCAGCGTATAAAGGCAATTGAAATTAATTGCATGTTTGTCATAATATGCCCACTAAGTTTAACTTATGGCAACAATTTCAATTCGCTATATTCAAACAACTTATAAACTCACA
Source organism: Kradibia gibbosae (assembly GCA_018907135.1). Classification (NCBI taxonomy): domain Eukaryota; kingdom Metazoa; phylum Arthropoda; class Insecta; order Hymenoptera; family Agaonidae; genus Kradibia; species Kradibia gibbosae. Next base: position 28,473,623 of record JACCHX010000001.1, on the reverse strand, counting down.
TTAACTCGTGGTATCATTAATATAATCAATTATACTTATATACTTATTAATTTTCCCTTTGCCATCTCGGAGGCACGTCTTTCGCCGAGTTTATTTAAACAATTTTTCTTTTGCCGGAATTTAAGATTTCTAAAACCCATTTCTTCATACTTTATTGAAATATTTAAAATTATTTTAAAACATTCGGTAAATTATATTTCATTAAGAGCAATAAATGCAAGACTTACCGTACTGAAGCAAAGCCAAGACGATTCCTTGCGTTTTCCTTTGAGTTTAGTTAAGAAACAAATTAGAAAGTTTTGATGTATTTCATAATACGAAAATTGATTTTAATTATTAAATTAAGATAACGCAATAAAACTTTCTTTTTTAGAACTTAGTAACTAATTATAAGACCCTGGTGAATTGAAGTCCTTACTAATCGAATAACTTAACCATCTGTCAATTGATATTATTCCATTGTAATAACTCATAAATATTTAATACCTTCATTTCCGTCGTTCAGAATGTGAGTAAGTTTGTTTTTACGTGCGTTTACGTACGCAACGCCTGCTTTAAAATTACTAATTGTTATATTTGATATTTAATTGATAAAAGTACAATGAAAATCATAACATTCGATGACAATATAATAATGCGTTCGGTAATTTTGTTATGCCGTTAATTTTAATTTAAAATGTACTAAGCTTATCGTTTTTTTGATCATTGGGAGACTTTTCAAAAACCATCGTCTAACACTAGACTACGTTGATTTCAAGTAGATACAAATGCATAAGTGTACACGATTTGTTATTTTGCGATAGACCTAGCGGTGGCTATTAGACAGCTTCCTATTATGGCTAGACGCGGACGACGTAATTTGTGACATCACGTACGTGATTCACTACAATGCATAGTGATGTGCCGGTGGCGTAGGTGTACTGTTGTGTGTATGAGTGTAGGGAAAAATCACACGATCATAAATCCGTTGCAATTGACAAGCGATTTAAGTTATCAATCGGCAAGGTTTCTATGCTGTATTTCGTGACCTTACACTAGTCGAAGATATTGAATTTAAATCAAAGTCGTGGACTTTTTCTGACTTTTCTTTAGACACCGAGCAGCACGAGAGATATCGAAAGAGAAAAATACAAGGACTTTACTTTTGATCATTCCTACTGGTCATTCGATGACGCCGATGACAATTATGCATCACAAGAGCAGGTAAATATTATATTAATGTTTTCAACTGTCGTTGATGCTACTACTGTTGCTGTACATTGTAAACTAAATTAGTATCATCAGTAATTGATATGTCTTGGGTTTAAATATATTAAATTTTTTGCTTGAATTTTGTAAATCAAATTACGTCTAATATTCATTAAGAATATTGACACGCATACAACTTTACTAAATATACCATATATTTTATAAAATTTTATGGATATGCATAAGAAAAATCAATTTCATTTATAAAGGCTAATGGCCGTAAAGAAAATAAAAAACAAGTACTTACATTTTCTAATTTATGCATGGTTGTTTTTCAATTATGATTCGTCGTGAAGTTTTCAACGATTTGGCAACTATACTAATAACAATGCAATACAGAGTGTTAAGAATTTGACAATTAGAAGTAACTTGCCTACTAATTGGTATTATTTTTCTGCGTTGTATGTTATATACTTTTATATATTTGAATACAAATATCGATGAAACTTGTAACTGAACGTAGGAATAAGCAATTCCATTCGAATTTATCGATATTAAGTGTGGAAGTATACAATTAATAACTACCATCACTGGAGCAAAGTATCAAGCGAGTTATTTGTGAAAACCCAATAAAAATCATAACATTCAATAATGATGTTTTATGTACGATTGCTAATATATGCGATTGTATTTTATGTAGTGGTAACTTGCAGCATATCGATTTCTGACTGATAATCTCTACCAGTTTGCCAAGTCGTTGAACTTTACATTTAGAATCATGATACCACGTAGACACCACGTAGTCATCTGTTTTTCCATTATTTCAGGTCTTTCACGACCTAGGAACGGAAGTTATCGAAAGTGCCTTTGAAGGTTATAATGCCTGCGTTTTCGCATACGGCCAAACAGGTTCCGGCAAAACGTTTACAATGATGGGTTCACCAGTGAGTTTACCAGCACTTCCACTTCTTTTAAATATTATATTATTTACATGTATTATATGGATAATCGAATACCATTGTTTCATTCCTGGTTCTGCGCAGGAATCGCAAGGGCTGATACCACGAATATGTAAAACTCTTTTCGCACGGATGGCGGCAGGGACAGAAAGCGGCGCATCTTACAGGACGGAAGTCTCCTTTTTAGAAATACACAACGAAAAGGTGCGCGATTTGCTGAGACCCGATCAGACAATGTCGCACTCGCTTCGAGTCAGAGAACACCCGAAGAGAGGCCCTTACGTCCAGGATCTATCGAATCATTTAGTTTACGATTATGCCGACATTCAGGTACTTTCTACACTTTAAGTTATTCACTTCCGACTAATTATGTATTTCACAGTTTTATAAAGAAGTTTTTTAAAGAAGAGATTTTAAAGGTCAAAAGTATCGGTCAATACTTATTTACTTGTTTAGAAGTGAATTATAGCAAACAAGATGATTTTCTTAAAAGACCAGCTTTTTCGTATGTTACGTACACGAAATTTAAATTCTAAAATGTTAAATTAATAATTTATTATGCTCGATATATTAGGAATCATTAAATTCGAAGAAATATAAAATTTCATTTAGAATCACAACTGCTATTGCGTTAGTGCACTTTTGGCAAAAAAATATAGTACAAATTTTTGAAGACGACTTTACACGATTGCAAAGATTTCTAAAATAGGTTAGCTTATAAATAAGTCTGAATTAAATCTCGTGCGTGTATTGTTAGTGTAGTATAGCTACAGTTAGTAAAACTTATGCATCTTGGAAAATTATAGTAAACTGTCCAATTTTCAGCAATGTATGGTGAGGGGCAACACATACAGGACTACAGCCAGCACAAACATGAACGACGTCAGTAGCCGAAGTCATGCTATTTTTACGATAACTTTCGTACAGGCCGGCTTAAACGAGAATAATATGCCATCGGAGACCGTTTCTAAAGTTCATCTTGTTGACTTGGCCGGCAGGTAAAATTATTTTTTCGCCCTTCCTGTTTGCTTAAGCAAGATTGGCCGAAGCGTTTATTATTTTAGCCTTTTGAAAGTATTATTGGTCAACGAGTAATGTAATACATAAGGAGGCTACACATATCGCTAAAATATTTTTTTCGCTCGTCACTTTACCTATTAAAACATCTATTCGAATTTCTCAAGCTTAAATTTGTCTCTGGAATATTAAATACATATGCATCTAAGAGTCTAATGTCATTGGGTGCACAGCTCTTAATCAGTTTTTTTCCACAAGGTGTTTGTTGAATGTACAAATGGAATAAATGCTTAAGTATCCTTCCGAAGTCTGTAGTGAACCAAACAATTAAGTGATTGGCTCAAGTAGGGACAATAGCGGCGACCGGTCTGCACAAGCATAGCTGTATTAAAGGTCGAGACATTGTAGCTTAATGAGCCTTTTGCAGCTAGTATATCCTAAACGAGGCTCACACCCTTAAATATTTATATCAATTTTGCTTCAATGCCAGCGAGCGAGCGAATGCGACTGGCGCCACGGGTCAGAGGCTGAAAGAAGGTGCACACATCAACAAGTCCTTGGTCACCCTGGGGTCGGTGATTTCAGCCCTTGCCGAAGTCAGCTCCACCAGCGACTCGAGCTGCTCCAAGCGAAGCGTCTTCATACCTTATCGCGACAGCGTCCTTACCTGGCTCCTCAAGGACTCCCTCGGGGGCAACTCTAAAACCATCATGATCGCCGCGATAAGTCCTGCCGACTGCAATTACGGCGAGACGCTGAGTACCCTGAGATACGCTAACCGAGCCAAGAACATTATTAACAAGCCGACGATCAACGAAGACCCGAACGTCAAGCTCATTAGGGAGCTCAGAGAGGAAATACAGAAGCTCAAGTCGCTCATTGGCCAAGATTTTGTAAGTACTTTTTTAAGAGTGACTCCACGCGTTTCGAGTACGATAAAAGACTTTCATTACGCAATTGTCGCAGTTTCATCGCTACAAAGCTAGCAGTCATTTAAAAAGCAAAACTAAAGCGATAAGGGAGAAGATAATTATCCGAAGCGCGGCTGCTTTTCAATTACTATTGTAACTATTTTAAAAGCGTATGCTCGATTAGGTGTCTAAGAAAAGAAGAGTATAGTAATTTGTGATACATTGTAAAAAAGTCATATTATAAAATGTCGCGACTAAAGTATACGCATATACATTTATCTCATAGTAGTATTAGATAGTTCCTATCTCAATAACAATAACTATTGGCCCGGGCATAGCGAAATTCGAAGACACGTAAGACAAATAGAACATAAGGAGTAGTCTCTACTGAAGAATTAAAAATTTCCTAAAATCATATTACACACGGATTTAATTGTTAATTTGCTTTTTACATTTTGTTAATTCGTTGAAAACGAATTCGAGCCTCAATCATCGAAATTGAAGGAATGCTAAGTAGTAACATTTTATCCGATTCGATATGTCAGGGTATGGAAAGGCCACAAGTTCTGCTCGCCCAAATCCACGAGAAGCAAGAGAAAGAGAAAATGTTGACGGAAGAGTGGACGGAGAAGTGGCGAGAGACGCAGAAGATCTTGTCGGAACAACAGGCTCTGGGGCTCAGAAAAAGTGGCGTGGGAGTGGTTCTGGACTCGGTGATGCCTCATCTCGTTGGAATCGACGATGATCTGCTGAGCACCGGTGTGACGTTGTATGATCTGAAGGAAGGGAAAACACTTGTTGGCACGAAGGAGGCTCTGACGGCACAGGTTTGACACGAGAAATGCCTATATCTTAAGCGGAAACGGGCTATTTTTACACGTGTATTGTAGAAAATGAGAACATCGCGTAATTCGTAATGCCCATCGTATGATAATAATGACGTGGATTAAATGGATTTCAAGAAAATGTCCAGCACAGGTGTCGAAGGAATAAGTGCGGTCGCGTTGATAATTTTAAGATTTCCGATCAAAGCTGGTTTCACACGGCCGATTCAATGATAAATAAAAATAAAAAAATGCCAGGATTTGTCAATGCATGCGCACCCAAAGCCCTTTTAATTAACGAGGCGACTCCTTGGGCGTCCCAGGACATTGTGCTGACGGGGGTGGACGTCGAGCCGGAGCACTGCGTGGTCGAGCTTGAGGCCGGTGCTGCCACCCTGCACCCCCTCTCGTCCCAGTGCTGGATAAACACGGACCAGGTGGACAAGCCGACGCGGCTCTCCCAGGGCTGCATCATACTCCTCGGCCGCAACAACATGTTCCGCTACAACGACCCGGTGGAGGCGGCGAAGCTGCGCAAGGAGGGCGGCCTCGGTAACGGCAACCTCCAGGCGACGGTGGTCAATCTATCGCGGCTCTCGCTCCTCAGCTGGAGCGTCTCGGACCTCCACGCCTCGAGCTCGAGCGACAACCTGCTGAACTCGAGCGAGGACCTGCGGGCCCTTGAGGAGCTCGAGCTTCAGAAGGCGGCCCTCGTCAAAGAGAGGGAAGACTTCAAGGTACTCACCGAATTGTCCTTTGCCTGTGCTCCGAGAGCGCAGAGGATTAGCGCGAAAGTGCCCGAGGGAGCGCGAGAGAGAGAGAGATAGGCACATCGGCTTAGCCACGCTAATCCCTCTCGCTCGGGACTCTCCCAATAATCGGGCTCCTGCCTGTGGTCACGAGTGACGAGGCTGTTTTTTGTCCCCGATGCAGCGGGAGCAGGAGGAGCGGGAGGAGCGCTGGACGGCGCGGCGCGAAGCTCTCGAGAAGGCCCAACGGGAGCTGGAGCGGGAATGGGGCACTCAGTGCCGCGACTGGGCCGAGGGCATCGCCGCTCTCGAGCACCGGCAGTCCGAGCGGCGCCAACTGCTCGAGCAAGAGCGCCGTGACGAGATGACGCAAGTAAGTGACGATCCGGATCCAACGACCGCTATCGCTCCACATTTAGACATTTCGGTCAATCATCAGATTTACCTGATCCTCGCCGCACTTGGGGTACTCATTTGTATCTCCGGCAATATCATCATTTATTCGCACGTCTGCCCCGTGGACATGTGACCCACGCGACACACGGGACTCGCACTAATCCCTACCCACCGTCGAATCCTACCGCAGCAGCCGCTCACTGCCCGCATCCGTTGACACGCGTGGCTTCGACTTCTTGCATCCCCTCTCGGTTCCGGACCCGGCGACCTTTATAACCCTTTTCTATCGAGCCGATTTCACTGTCAACCTTCTCGGAAAGTCCCTCCGTATTCTAAGTCTCGCGATTCGCCGCATGTCTGACGAACTCGCATCGATAAACTAATTGTGCTGATTAGAGGCCAAGCCTCTGTTTTTCCTTTCCTAAATTTCCCTCCTATCTGCGAACTATTTTTTCCCCTAATTTTTCCATAGCGACTATCTCTCTCTCTTTCTCCCCCCCCTCTCTCTTCAAACTGGTTATAGTGATTTATGCACGCCCCTTTGATAATATTTTCATGCGTTATTTCACTTGATTCAACCTGCGTAATTTTAATTTCACAAGTGAGAACATTTTTATTTCTTTTTCATCTATTTATCCCTTTACTTCCTTGTCTTTTTCTTGTGACTCTAACTATTTTTAATCGTCTTGTATTTATTATTAACGATAACGGCGCACATTTTTAACCATAGATTTTTATTTGCTCCTTTAAGTGATTATTTGAAAATGAAATTACCAAATCTACTCTTAGTATCAAAAATATCAGTTTTATGCTTGTTTTTAATAGTAATCGTGATCCAAATTCATTTACCATTTTATATTCATTTTTTCGACAATGGTGAGCCATTATTCACCGACTATATTCACTTGTTTGACTTCTACTTAGTTTGCCGTGTGTATGTTCGACGCTAGATATTTATAAAATAATTACTAACTTGTACATAAGAAATACTAAACTCTTCGAGATTTCAAAATTTCAAAAAAAATTTTCATTCTCTTCTCATTATTGTAAATATAACCTTCAACGCTAAAAAATATTTTCGATCCACTTTTTGTGAAATATAAATTACATAAATAAAATAAAACTATTACATCACGTAGTTATTAGAATTGTAAATTTTCATACGAATATGCATGTATTAAAAAAAAATTATTCCTTTCTACGACAACAAATATCTTTTTTAACAAGATCAAAAATGGATTGATATTATTTTTTTAATCATTTTCAATCGAATTTTCAATTGCTGATTTGGTTGAGGGATTCTGTTTTCCGAGTAAAATATTTATTGACTATTAATTGATTTGAAAAACTAACATTACTTTTATATAGTTATATTAGAAATCCAGAAAGGTGCACAAATTATTTTAATAGAAAATTGAGCACCCACGTAATTGAAAAAATTAGCACGTATTGTATGCTAAAGATATTACATAATTGTTATATCTCTTAAAAGTAACCAACAATACAGTACTGTGTTGGAATGATACGTTTTAGCGTTATTTTGATAAGTCATTACGAAACATTGTCGGTCACGTTGTTTGATGTCACTTAAGATATTCGCTAAAATTTTATCACAATAAATGTTTTGGCTCGGCTAGTTAAAAATTTGTCACTTGAGCACTTGCTGCATTAATTTTTGTATAGAAGTAATATTTTAATGTAAGCTAAAGGTTAAAATACTTATACATTATACATTATTTTTTTATTATATGTGCAGCAAATAAAGTCTGTAGTAAGGTTTTTAGAGCGATGTTGAGTTTAAAAAAAGTTTAAGTTAAAAATAGGTACATAAAAAAAAGGCAAATTTGATGCACCATCATTGGATCTATCTGCCAGTCAAACGACTATCGAGAATAATCTTATATAGTCCGCTTGGATCTTTAAGCCAGAAGGACGAACGTTGGAGTGCAAGCAGGTTTCAGATTTGTTTTTTAAATAAATATTACATCCATAGACTGCTTATAGTAGTTTATACATTTAACTATGCATGCTGTGCATGCCTATTGTTATTTATAAAAATATAAATGTAAAGATATTATTTTACATAATAAATAAATATTTATAGTGACGTAGGCTATGTAAATTTTTATTTGTAATAAATTATTTAAGATGTGTTTGTATTTTGTCGTATTTCTAAATAAAAATTAACAACAATTTTGATATTAACGCGTTAACTTTTTGCTATAAATTATGACAAACAGCGATAAAGATTATTAAGTCCTAATAATTGTATATGTAGTTAAAATACGACTTCGATTTTTAGTCAAGAAATCAATATTAATAAATATTCGATGTAATGTCTCCACTCATCGCGAAACTTTAAACGAAGTTTTTCATCCAATCAAGTTTTATATACAACTCCTTTTCATTGTCAGTAATTATTATATTGTATTGTAGGTCATTGTAATTTTCGTCCTGAAACAATTATTTTTTTTAAATTTTAGAACTTTTGAATATTAAAATCTGAAATTTCAACTGATTTTTTGATGCAACAGCTATTGTATATTATAGTACTTTTTCACTCTTATGTATTCAAATCCTAGTTCAAATATATTTATTTATTGAATTCTTGTCACAAAAAAAAAAGAAAAAAAAAAGAAAAAATATTTTTCTTAATAAAAGTAATTAGATTATATTACCAGCCTACTTAATAGTATAGTCAAGCTTATATTATGGCCGACAAGCCTTGCCTCACTTCACTGAAAATTTTTATAGACCTTGACCCTTTTACTTGCATTATGTGCGGATTCTTCGGTAAATGTGGTTTTATAGGGAGAACGCAAGATGATAAAAGCACATATTATTCCTAGAACTGCCTCGACTGGGCCTCGAAGAAGTTCTTGTCTCCTCGCATGGATATTATGCATCCAAGTAGGTACGTGTTGTCTTAGTCTGTTAGCAGGACACATTGTAACTCCGAGCGATGAGAGTTTTCGGCATTTGAGCAGTAGCCCATTACTCGTTAACCCGTTCGTTTCTCTTCGCCTTAAGAGCGTTTACTAGTCCAGGCACTTTTCATTAAAAGGATACTAAACAATAATTACATTAGTTAAAAGGGGAGATAAACTTATTTTCGTTTTCACGTATCGACGATATGTTGCCTTGTTGAGAATTTTGGACGATCGTAATACTACCTCGCACCAATTTACATTTTTTTCACTTTAAAAACGTTCAGTATAAATAAGAGGGAAGACAACATAATTTATAAAAAGAATGCTTGACCGTGAGATAAGATGTCATGCTTTATCCTTTACTTATGATATCGTAGAATCGTGAAAATAAGTAATATATTAGAAAATAAATTACAAACGAATGAAGTGACAATGTTTCTTCGGACTTATCAAAATAACAGAATTTATGTAAATTTGTAGTAAAAAATTATTACTCAAGACTCGCAATAATTCAATTCCGTTTTTACTTATATATGTGTATACATATGTATATATATATATATACGTGTGTGTGTGTGTGTGTGTGTGTGTGTGTCATTTTAATTGTTAAATACGTACAGAATGTCTTATATGCAATTTATGTTAATTTTTTCAATTTCTTAATATTAACAAATTATGAAATGTAAATTAGTCGATGAAAAACTGCATTATGTTTTTGTAGAATGATAACTCGTATCAAAGATTAATGCGTTTAGCATTTGTCATCATTGTATCATTAATTTTGATATTAAAGAATTAGTTTTGTTGATTAAATAACGCTATAAAATAATTTATTAATAATTTAGAAACTGTAATAATAATTTTATTTAATAATGGTATTATACAAGTAAAATCTTCCATCTGTATAAACGTAATTATTAACTTAAGGCTGTTCCAAAAGAATATTAAAATTCATGGATCATATTTTTATAATTTTTATGAAATGTTAAATGAATTAATGTTAAGAATTTGCTAGAGAATATATTATAGTTAAACTTTAGATATTCGCAAAAGCCTTGTTTTATACTAGTGTAGTGTTTAGATTTTATTTAGATATTATTAATATTGTCTATAACTGCCATTGACGCGTGCTTAAAAAGATGATGGTACTGCTCGATATATTATATGAGATACGTGTTATGATTTAAAGGAATGTTAATTATACGACAAGCAAGTTGACTGTATACCGATTTAAAAACATGAAATGTAAATATAGAACAACTCGTCTTGTAGAAATGTTTATGGGTTTGTTATGCGAGAAGATAAATTTATTATTATAATTATCACTATTATAAATATATATTTATTTACATACACTATATATACAAACATAATGTTGATTAATAAATTTTTTCTATAAAAATTGGTCTTGGTTGAAAATTTCTATTCTTTATGCAATCTTGTTTTGAATTCTCTCGGCATTGTTTATATTTCTTGAATTTTTTTCTACACTCTAACACGTGTATTCATTTTTTAAACGTGAAAATCACCTGTTTACTGGCTAAATAATGATTAAATGTTTATTTTTTATTCTTGCAATTACTGCATAGAAGTTCTTACGGTGTAATTTTTTTTTCGGATTTTAATTATATCTATATATGTATATGTATATATTGTCCAGAATTGTTAAGGTTTCGTGAGTACTATAGCCTATTTTAATTGAGTAGCGGCGCAGCTCAATTTCAAAATAGCCTATTGTATTTGAAATAAAAATCTAGGAGTAAAATTTAAATAATGTCTTCAAACAGCAAACACGAAACTTTGTAAATAAAGGTAAGACATGTAAGACTTCATGTGAAAGATAAATTATATAATTAGTGAATAAAACATTAATACACTTATGTAAAATTGTTTTGTCGGTAACAGATGACTTACACGTATCCCCATTCATTACTCACAATCATTAACTCTTTGTTCCATCGTATTATACATCATTAAAGAGATATTAATAAAATTAGATTTTTAATGAAATACAATACAATGTACAGATAATGTACCTGCTGTCCATCTTATGACTAACTAAATTTTCGAATAATAACAATTCGATTGTGTTTTTAATACGCTCGTTGATTGAAAATGAACCGTACACTTGTTCTTCGGTACTTCACATCTACCTTCGTATCTGCCTCATTCTATCTTGCATTAACTGATTCTGCTAATCTCATTCATTCGGCCTCTTCCTCAACAATGTCCGTACCATTTGTAGATTTATACAGCTGCATAAATAAAATTACTAACATGTCACTTGATATTTGTAAAAACGAAAAATATTAAAAGGCGAATGTTAATAAGATGAAATGGATGCGGCGGCATATCGTCCGATGCACAAGTCTTGCAGGTAAGGTGCCAAACATTGTGAAGCATATATTTAAAAATTATTATTATCATCAGCGTTCATATTATTTGTGCTAATATTTTTATCGCTATTCTTATCATTATTTTTATCATTATTTTTATCATTATTATTATTATTATTATTATTATTATTTATTATTATTATTGTTATCATCATCAGTAGTAGCATTAGCATTAATATTAGTATTATGACATTTAGCTTTTTTTACCATTCGGGCGCTAATACACGGGTAAAAAAGCTTGGGTTTTTGTATGCTCATTAATTATGTACACGTCGGTTAAGTTTATATTTAATTTATTTTGAAGAACAAAAATTCCTTAACTTTGACTTTTAAACAATGCTCTAAAGACATAATGTTTACAAAGGAAATTTAAAAAGAAATATAATAATCATAAATTACTTGATTCATCCGAGCCGGTATATTTAATGATGGCTTAACTGATAAAATTTTTGAGGAATCGACATGTTCAAAAATATTTATTAATTGTGAATCAATAAAATTATTGGAAAGTTTATAAAATAATTTTTCTCCCAAAGAAAATAAGCTGCTTTTAAGCATTTTAAGTGCCACGATTAATTGCTTCTTTTACATGGCGTGTACTTATGCTGAACTTATTATTTCACATGATGTATTTTTATATTTAAGCAGTATCGTTAAAGGCTTAAAGGCTGTTGATAGATAGGAGTAATTTATTTACAAGAAAATCATTGTCCATCATAACACGCGTAAAAATCACACATCTCAATTAATCGTCAACCTCTTAATTTTTGAATCTCGATGCGTTGCACAATCAGTGCGCGAATCGAGTAACCCACTGTTGTCGTTTGATTTTAAATGTTTGTTGGTTTACTAGTTCAGATTGCTACCTTATTACAAACCTTATACATTTTCTTTTATTCTCATTTATGTTTTTTCATTTTATTTAACGGCTCGGTTGTGTCTGTGCGGCTAGGTAGAAAGTTTGTGTAGGGAAGTCGCCTCTCTTCGCACCACACTGCAATCCAAGCATCGTCAATTTCAAGAGTTCATGAATGCACAGAATCGCATGCAGCGACAGCGACGAGCATCGGAACAGGTAATGATAGGCATTTTTTTTATCGTGCATCAATTTATTATTCACGCATACGGGCAGACTTACTTGCTCGAATGAGGCGATGATACCATTCACACGTTTCAAATTTTTTGCTTTGAGCACTGACGCGTGCACCGTTAAAATACAGATATTTAATCATCGGGGGAGATTAAATTGCATGCACCTGCTGTTTTTCACTTTATCTACCCTTTCTAAAAAAATTTTTTTTCCTTTTCTAAACTTTTTCATGGGAAGCATTTACTTATTACTTATTCACTGTTGGGCTTATTTCATTTCAAGCAAAGAATCCGCTATTACCGTACAATTATGAAATATTTTTCATGTTTTGATCGGAATAACTATACAATACTCATAATTAAGTTAATCAATGGAAAATGTATAATAACATTGTTACGCTTGATAATACACGTAATTAGGATTATTTTACGCCTGCATAATGTGTATTTTAATGATGAATTTCTAAACAAGATGCGTTTTTCTTTACATCTTAATTATTTAAGAATTTAATTTCTAAAATACCGGTAAAATTAACAACTTTTTCTAAAGCCAAGAAAAAATAAATATTGATTTCTGACTCTTTAAAGCAAGAGTCGTAGGTTAATTTCAGTTATGGCTAGTAAACGAATTTAATTGAAAATAAATTCCTTACACATACAAAGGGATCACATAGCTGTCCAATAGTGCGTATAAATAAATTTTTTTTAAAAGCGATAGAGCGTTTTTTACATTATCGCGCTCATGAACTTTGTAAATACGGTTTCAGATTTTAACAACAGCGTTTAATTGAAAATTGTTTTAAAAAATTCATTTTTTTCAGACTGATGAAGGTGCGGGAAGCGACGTAAGTTTACCAGGGTCTTGGTCGAGTATTAACGATGATAAATCAATAGTTGCGATGAAGAGATTCGTCAATAATAACGTTAGTCACTTCTTCCGTCTCGATATAAGATAATAATAAAATACATTTTTTTTAATAAAACAATCCTTTCACTTTGTAGAAGGAACTAGCGGCACTAGACTTTCAGCTGCAGAAGAAAATGAAAGCCTTGAATGATCATCAAAGAAGAATAGACAACATGGATGAAGAATTAATGGATCTTACGGAAAATGAGAAAGAAATCACTTATGTAAGTATTCGTTGGACTTTTTTATATTAAGTAATATTTACATTTAAGGGGTTTTGAGTTAATAATATTGTTAATTATGTTTCAAATAAAGTTCCACCTGTTTGCGTAAGAATTAAATGCCGGAAGAAGCATCAAACGTAAAAGTAATCGGTACATTTGTTTAATTTGTAAAATTAAATTGTCGAGATTATTGAAATTAATAACACCCTACGATAACGTAATAATCACAGTCAAGTACTATGTAACAAACGTACAGCGAGGAGAGTTTGGAAATTAATTTTCAGCATTACCGATGACAAAAAGCTAAATTTTTTCTATAGATCCTTATACGCATGAAAAATTATCGGTAATGTTCCGAGGTAGAGTTGCATAAATGCTTCCGACTTGACACGAATGCGAGCGTTATTCGAACCGTTGGATCTGGCTTATCCATCAGCATCTGGATAAAACGTGGCTAATAGGCGCCTATGCGTTTGGATAAACCTTAAATTGCAGGTGCAGAAGGAGGGCAGCGTCTCGGATAAGAAGCTTCTGCTAGCGGGCCGCTCGCGGGAGCAGCTCGAGGAGCTCGTGCGCCGCAAGCGCAGCCTCTCCCTGAACCTGAAGCGCGCGTTGCCCGCCTCCTCGGGAGGCGACTCCTCGAGGAGCAGCGGCGACGAGTGCAGCGACGAGGTGTCGCCGAGTCGCGGGGCCAGGCTCGAGGAGAGACGCAAACGCAAGATCGTCGCGGCTCTCGAGCTCGCCTACCAAGACGTCAGCCAGGAACTCGAGACGACGGAAACCTTCCACACGGCGGCAGCCGACTCGCCTGACCTGCGCCATCAGTTCCCCGGCGCTTGCGAACTAGCCCCGGAAGGCGCAACGAGCTCGGAAGAGATCATCGGTGACTTTCGGAAGCTTAGCCCTACCTTAGTGGAGAAAGAGGTCCTCCACAAGCCAGGCAAGCACTTGGAAGAGGATTTGCCCTTGAGACCGCCGAGGCTCCTCCAGCCGCAAGCGTTGGCCGGAAGCAGTGGCGGTGACGTCAAGCTCTCGAAGCCGAGTCCGTCGTCCTCTGGTGGCAATGCCGTGGCGCGGCTCAGCCCGACCAAGGACTCGTCGCCCCACGAGAGCAACGAGAGGATGAAGCGCCTCAATCAGAGGATCGCCCATCAGCGCGCGCACGTTATGAAGTGTCTGGAGGCCAGTCCGAGCTCCAAGGATGAGCTCAATCGTCAGATAGTCGTGTTGCAGGACCTTCAGAGGCAGCAAATTGAGCTCGAGGTCCAGCTGCTCGAGCAAGAGCGCAAGGGCACTGGGCTCCGGCTTTGCGACGAGGCCCTCGAGGACAACAGCGAGAGGTGCGACAGGTTGTCGAGGAACTCCGAGCCCCCGCCCTGTCTCTATTACGAAGAAGAGGAGCGGATTATCGGCGGCCTAGCTGAGAATCATTCGATGTCTGACGGCATAGCGGGCTTCGCCAACCATCCGACGAGGATGCACGCGAGGTCGACTCAGTCAGTGGGAGAGGAGGACAGTCCGAGGCACCAGCGGATTCTCTTGAAGGCTCCTGTTACCAGGGGCTACTCCTCCGTCTATCTTACAGTGAGCCTTTGCTCTTCTTCTTCCCTTCATTTATTTGTATTTTTTCTTAAAATAATTTTATTCAAGATTTTATTTCCTTTACATTTCTCTACATGCTCGTTATTTCCTTTTCTCCGACCACTTTCATAGTATAGTATGAGCAGCATTTCGTATTGCATTTCTAAGCCTCTATACTTAATCGGCAACTTTGATTAATCTTGCCTAAAATGCCATGAGAGCATCAGGTAACTTTCATTAATCTTGCCTAAAATGCCATGAGAGCATCAGTAGCCACTTGTATTGTGTAACTGCAATTGACAAGAGATCGATCGATTCGAGTATTACAATTAAGCTCAAGCTGACTGCAGCTGCGGAATCTTGTCATTGCCGTTAGCAAAGAGAGTT
Organism: Kradibia gibbosae; assembly: GCA_018907135.1. Taxonomy (NCBI): domain Eukaryota; kingdom Metazoa; phylum Arthropoda; class Insecta; order Hymenoptera; family Agaonidae; genus Kradibia; species Kradibia gibbosae. The sequence goes on along the minus strand of JACCHX010000001.1, from coordinate 28,458,065 downwards.
GAAAAGAATGACAATGCTGCTATTCTAATGCCGCTGAGGGGCAGCAGCGACCCAACAACGTCCAAAAAGCTTACGAAAAAGATTGCATTCGTTGCGTTGCTGTTTAGAGTCAAAACCGGGGCGAGCGCCTAACGAGTCCGTACTCCTTGACGATAACGCGCTCCCTGCCCTCCCTCATCACCAACGAGGCCAGTTCCGAAAGCATCGTCAACATGATAGTGAGCGTGCCCTCGTACGTGATAAGGGGCGCCGGCACATCCAGCCACTATGAGTACGAGGTGCGCGTCGTCGCCGTCGACGACAGTTGGACCCTTCTGCGCAGATACAGAAGATTCCGGGAGCTCTACGTTATGATGCGAGAAACCTACGGTAGCAAGGTCAGATATGGTCGTCGTCCCCCTTTGCCGACTGCCCGAGTCTGAGAGCCCTAGCCTAATGCCCCGTGGACCAAAGCACAGCCTCTGCCCCCCCATGCCTTCTCTATCGTACTTTCGAACGACGACCCTGGCTCATCCGGCTCGGGTGTCGCCGCCCAGTCCACTTCTCAGCGTCGAATGCTTATTCGCAACGCGAACGGATCTCTTTGTGTGTAATGTCTCGATGAATGGCCGTAGGTGTCCGGCATCCGGTTCCCACCTCGGCAGATGTTCGCCAGGTACGAGATGATCGCGCGCCAGCGACGCAAGCGCCTCGAGGACTACCTGCGCAAGCTGATCCAGGCCTGCTCCGAGCTTCCAAGCTGCGAGCCACTCTACAAGTTCAAGGGCAACCTCGGGAGCATCGATAAGCAATCCCTCCTCGAGTTTAGCTCCTTTTTCCGACGCGGCACCTTCGAGAGCAGTAAGTACGGCACGAGTTAGGCACCTGCGTACGAGTTTCGTTGCTGCTGCCGACGGCGATCCGGACCGGAGGGGAGCAGAACCATATCGTCCAAGGTGCTTGGCCCTAGGATGGGCCTTCAAATTAATGTCCCCCCCCCCGGATATTCGCCTCCTCCCGCGCCATTTTCATTCGATTGTTCGCGCGATTATCGCATTTTCTCATTGGAAATTAGACCTCGATGCCCAACGGTTTTTTTTTCACAATTCTCTAGCGTTTTTTAACCCAACGGACTTTTACAAAGAATACCGATAAATATATATATATATATATATATATATATGTATCATCATTTATAAATAGTGATCATTTGATATTATTGAGTTATGCACTTGAGAGTAAATTAATCCCGTATTAAAACGTGGTTAATCAGAATACAAGAGTGCTAATAATAGCCGAAGGAATGCTTTTTGAATTACAAGCTGATAAGCGATCGTTTTTGTAGAATCTTATGCCTGTATAATACTGTTAGAAAAAAATGATCAGTCGCTCGTAAGGCTTATATTTTTACAAGAGCAGAAGCTTAACTTGAGAAGCCCATAATGATATAAATAGAAATACCTCGAGTGAATTATATCGTTAATATGATTAATAGTTTTATAAAACTACACTTTTCTACATTGAGTGACTCTTCCTACTCCTCTATTCTACTGATTCTATGAAGAAATCAGCATTCACGCGGCTTCTTGTTTCGCCGAATGGTCGACTGTCGCGTACGCGTTACGTGCGCGTCTGTAAGTAGTGTAAGTGTTTTAGCTTGAATGACGTGTGTGAGTTTGTACGTTGCCCGTTTGGTGCCTGCACGTACGCACGTGTTTATTGTCGGTACAAAGCAGCGACTGTCAACGATGATGCGGTATAAGTTAAGAATGAATTGTTGTTCTGTTCGTATTATGTCGTTCTAGTTATTATAAAGTTTGGATATTATTTTGCTATTAAGGCTGTTAAAGCTATTATTACGTTGCGCGGCAGGTTCCTAATAGGCAGTTAAAAAATATATATATATTTATAAAAGGGATTGCTACGGTAATTTTATGCGATGAAAGCTGCGTAATAATGTGAGATTTTTTATTGCTCCATAGGTAATTGCAACGCTGAGACTGTCATGTAGATTAATTTATAGACATAACTCTAAATAACTGTAGTATAATTGTATATTTATTACGCAGAAGCATTATTTTAAAAAGGCAGCAACCTATCAACATTACCAATAACAAATTATATCTCAAATTCATAATCCACGATTGTTCTCCGGGCAATAATGAAAATTAAAGGCAAGCAACTATCGCTTTGCGCGCGCTGCAAAGTTACACGAGTGCTTTGCCAATCCACAAACATTAATTATTAACAAATTGTATCATCTGAAAAAACTTCAATTATCAAATATTCTCATGGCTGTGTAAACGTACTCTAAGCACCCAGAGTGGTTGGCTTTTTTATGTACATGTTTTACCTAAATGAATTGTTCGGTAGGGGTACGGATGGAGGTCGAGAGAAAATAATAAACGCTTTATTAAGGTATTTAAATTTAACTTAGCTGTAGTAATTTTAAGATTTTATTTTCTACACTTTAGTAGAGAAATAAAATGCTATTAATCTCGTGAACGGCCTCTCCGTTGTTAGTGTCCCTACGAAATATACTTCATAAAATAACTTTTTTAATGAAGAAAAATAACCATATAGGCAAATTGATTTCTGTACATGCAATATCATACAATAAACTTTTGTAACTTATTGCATTCAACCATTGTGTGTTTTTACAACCCATTAAATTTACCCAATACATTGAATTGCGTCGAAAAAAAATGACAAAGAAAATTACTTAATTTCAACTACATAAAACATGTATAACCAAGTTTATTTTAAATTTATATTATACAAAGATCTATTTAATAAATACTTTTTCCATTTTTTCGTTTTATATTACAATGCTATAAATTTATTTGTTTTATGCCGTTGAAGAAATATTCTTCAAAATATTTTCTCTTCTAAATATTAAAAAAAGAAAATTCGTTATAGATGGAAAGTTCTTACCGACTAAATTATCAATAGCGTAAGTCTTTTTAATGAAAATTTGTATAAACTGTCAGTATTAAAAAAAAAAGGAAAGAAAAGAGGAGTAATAAAATGCTTCAATTTACCGAAGAAAAGACATTAAATAAATATTTGCTCGCTGGCGAGACTATCGGAAAATGGAGCAACAATGACACGCGTTGCAAAATAAAATATTAATCCGAATGCTATAGATATGGGTAAGGCTGGTAGAGCTTTCTTGAATATAGCCAATAATAACAGAGTCAAGCACAATCCCTAAAAAAGTATGAACATATTATTTGCATTATTCGTATAAGGCGTCTAATGTATTAGCTTATATTGTGCGTCAAATACTCACAATTAATATAGCAACGAAACATGCTAGAGTTGTATTCCAGTCGCCATAACTCGAAGCTTTTCCAACAAGTACACCATAAAAAATAAAGTCTCCTAGTCCTAATTTTACTCCTCTTTCTTGCTGCATCATCATTTGCTGTTGATGAAGATGCGCTTGTTGTTGTGCTGAGTCGACCTGCACTGTGCTCTGTATATTTGACTGAGAATTTTCCCTAACTTCCTGAGCTCTTCGAGCGCTACGATCGGCTAAAATAAAAGAAAAAAAATATTGGAAGTAAATAACGATGTAAGAAGATTTTATGAAGAATCGACACTCTTTAGAAGGCTTTTTGAATTCGAATATTATAATTGGATTAAACAACCAAATAATAATTGCAAATATAAACAAGTAGGAAAAATGAATAATTTACAACTTTTAAAATGTACTGTGAATTGCAATGGAAACTGATGATTATACCATGCGTTTCCACCCATTCTCTTGAAAACCCACCCTCTTCCGTGTCACTAGTTACGATGTTAGTTTGATTTTGAGTCGGAATTCTAGCAGGCGATGATATGCTATCACCAGCTCCGGCATCTCCATTTGCCATTGTAGCTGCTGATACATATCCAGTAAAACTCAAGGTAAATCCATATAAAACAGTCGAGGAATAGATCAATGCAGGGAATAGTGACTCGTTTCGCTCTTGTGCAGTTTCAACTAATATTCTCAGTGGACCCTTTGGAGTCAAGACTGCTATTAAATCTATCAACAAAAAAAAAAATAAGAATCTCCTATTCAATTGTAATATTCATAAAAATATAATTCCCCAACATAATGAGCTTGTAATTTTCAAAGACAGAGTAAATAAAACAGATTTAATTCTATCGTTTAGAAAATAGATTTGCATTTTCTATGTTGGAAGGAATCTTAAAAGCATAAAGAATTTGGAATCAGCTTTGATTATGAAATGGTGCGAGGCTGCCATAGTGATCTATTAAAATTGATTTAAATCTAAGTAAACAATTATCATTAGAAAAAATGTAGAATAATTTTACACTTACGCATACTTCGAAAGAGCAAAAAATAAGTTATCGTAATATTTGACGTATATACAAAAACGAAGTTAATTTGTTAAGAACAAAAAAAGAAATTAATTTTCGTTGCGCGTATTAGATAAAGACTTTACAAAATTAAGTGTATTCCAAAATATATTGTTTGATAACATACCCCAAATACTAATGACAGCCAAAACAGTCCATGCTGTCCATTCTGGCAAATATTTGATAAAAACAAGAGCCATCATTGCAGCTATAAAAATGAGATAAGCTTGTTGCAAAAATAGCGGACCTTGCCAGTGAATGCACAGCATACCAACAACTCCAAAATTCCATAAGCCAATGGCTAATGTTATTAAGTCCATTGGTATGTTATAAGCTTTTAATACGACCCTGCACACATCAATATTAAGATTCGATTAAAATGTAGGTGGTAGTTTTATGAAATAATTACTCTAATTTTACGTCAATATTAGACAATTGTATTTTTAATTTAAATATAAATCGCAATACTTACTCGCAATATAATGATGTAAACAAAAAGAGCAATATTAAAGAGCTAATAATTAACCATGCATGAATGGTTTTGTAGAATCTGTATTTATAAAGAATAATTAATATCACAGTCATGAAAACTACTACACCCATTAGTATTAATGAATTAGCAAAAGCTTGCCAAGCTTTAGTTCCTGAATCTGTTGTTTCTTCATGGAATGGTGTGTAAACTCTACGAGTAATGAGTATTATAGCATTGACACAATAAAGAACTTTGGATAATCGTACAAAGAGAATATACATCTACTTACAAGTAAACTCCCTTAAGTGTATAAAAACGTACAGAACTTATCGTAGCCACAACTACCAGCATACACAGTGAAACAGGAACAAATAATTTTATGACATGCACCGCTCCATATTTCAGCTCTTCTTCCACTTCATCCTGCTCACTATCGTCATTCGTGTTACCTAATGGATTCGATCCTGGATACTCTCTTCTACTCCTATTAGTGCCACCCTCGATGTGCACTTCGGGCACTCCATTCTCCATCTAAAGGGTAAAGTTTTGTAAGTGCAATACACTATTGCCAGGAGGAAGGATTCGTTGTGAGTTAAAAAGTTTTGTAAATTACGTCAACATTAAGGGCATCGTACCTCGATACTGCTTGCTACTTTGGGGCTGACCTTATGTCTTGGAGCCAAGGATGCACTATCCGTGCGAGTTTCAGTTCCGACGTGACCGTCCATTAAGCTGGTGTATTCGTCAGTGCAGTCAAAGTCACTCTCAGACATTCATAAAATCGTAAGAAATGTACAACAAATGCAACAATAATCTGCCCACCTGACAGGTGCTACTCATAGACCGCGGGAGTCTCTTTACGACTATTTATTTGCTCAGCCCTCTAAGATTAACCTTATCAGAAAAATAAAATAAAAACGTCTCCCCGTACCGGACACAGATTTACATTACAAATTAGTTATCATTATTCTCGATAAAATCACAGTCCTGGAGCAGTGAAACCTGCAGTACTTTGACTATTGTGATTATTATTTACTACGTACACAACTAAATGCTACTTCATTTGGTACTCGAACAACACAATGGTTAAGCGGGTTAAGCCCTACACACACAGCTGCAAGCACACAATCGTACGTATGCAGCAACATTAGCAACAATAGCAACCAAAGCGCTGCAGTATACGAATGACTGCGGCATAAACAGAATAAATATCGGTGCGCATGCGCATTACGCGACTCTATCTCTTCGGTCCAATTTAACTTTAGTTTTACGTTCATGTTCTTAACACAGTGCCTAGGACTTTTAGAGTTTAAAGCAACTTAAAATTAAGTTAACGATAAGTGTTTACTATACCAGCCCACATTTTGTACTGTTTATAGATGTACAGCGTATGACATAACTCAACAAAACCCTATGTTACGTTTAATAGCAACATTAGTTATAGGCATTCCACGGATAACAGAGCTTCCTTTCAAGTCTAAATTTTACTGGACACAAATGAAAAGATAAATTATACAAATTAAGAGTCAGTCTGCTTCTTATGAGCGGCATTTGGAGTCGTTACAAGGTGAATAAAGTGAACTACAAAAGGCATCTCGTAGAAATCACGTACACGAGACGAAATGACAATATGACGTTCTCCACTCGCAATTTCAATTCTCTATTTATAATAATTATCCGTGTTACGATCCAAGTTGAAGTCGTATGATTTAAAATAACCTTTGAAATTAAGTATGTTTGCAAGGTGAATCGAAACCGCTGTTCATAACCTTTACGAAGCTACGAAGAGAGCAAGTAGCCGGCTTATAGTTGTTCGAAAATTGTAGTTCGTTGAACAATCACTATGACACTCTTCATCATCGGACATTACATTAAAAAAAGGTTAATAGTCAATGTGTATTTTTACGATATAAGATATGAATATACTATTTATATCTTACACACATTTTACAATTTAAAAAGGCATTGCTTTACCATACCTATATAAATATATTTCATGGATTTTAATGATTATAATATTATAGAATGCCTTCTAGAATAGAATCATATTCTAATTTATTTATTTCAGTACTTCGAGTCTCCTTTTTAGTACCTTAGCTAAAGACAGAAGGATAAAATTTAATGAGCCAGTATGGTCTACTGTATTCTGTTTAAAATGTAGTTATCATAATACACCAGCTTATTTTAAAATGGAGGTAAAATATTTTATTCGTATATCTCAATCTAAAATACTTTATATTTTTATTGATCGCTTTTTTTTTTTTTAAGAAATCAGATACACTGAGACGAAAATTAATAGATAGAAGGAAAAAAATTATGAACAAACCAATAGCTGTATGGGCAAATATGACGGTAACAGAATTAGCAATAACAACAAAACGGCCTGTTGAAGATATTATAAAGATGATTGCTGAATTTGACAACAATATTTGTGAATGTGATACTGTTTTAAGTGATTTCTCTATTATAAAAAATGTTATTAATAAAATTGGTAATAATTTCAGAGATATTTCTGATAAAAAAATTAAAGAAAATTCTAATAGAGATTTTCAATTAGAGGATCTTTTAAATCGGTATAATATAATATATAAATTATAGTAGAATATTATTATTATTTTGATATAAAATTAATAAATTGTATAGTTGTTCACCAGATCCTTCAGTGCTTGTTAAGAGACATCCTATTGTTACAATAATGGGTCATGTTGATCATGGGAAAACTACGTTATTGGATTCTTTGAGGATGACTTCTGTAGCAGACTCTGAATTTGGTGGAATTACTCAACATATTGGTGCTTTTAATGGTAAGCCATCTATTCGTTATTGAATTGTTATTAAAGTTGCAAAAATTCCTAAATATTAATTAAAAAATTAAAGTGTAAAACTTTTAAATATATTTTTTTTAAATATTGAATCAATTTTCACAAAATAAATATAAATAATTGTTATAAAGTATTTATTGCTAGTACTGCTTTTTATTATTATATATTATGAACGTTTTTTAATATAATTTAGTTATAAATTAAATTTTCAATACATCAAATACAATAATTGAGGTATGCTAGTAAGGCAATTTTAATTAAATAAAATTATAGCTTAAATAATAGAAGACATAAAATAGTAAACATGTATAGTCTTGATTTTCTAAAATATTATTTTTTATTTCATTTTTCATAAATATTAGTGACATTAAGCAATGGTGAAAAAATAACTTTTCTGGATACCCCTGGACATGCTGCATTTTATGCCATGCGAGAAAGAGGCGCTAATGTAACAGATATAGTGATTTTGGTTGTTGCTGCTGATGATGGAGTGATGGAGCAAACTGTTCAAAGCATAAAAATGGCCAACGATGCTGATGTTCCTATAATAGTTGCTGTAAATAAAATTGATTTGCCAAATATAGATATAGTAAGTTATGTAAAGATTGTCGATCGAGTATTTTCAAAATTAGCTTTACGCGTTAAATGTGTACATAATAAAGAATTATTTCTCTTAAATCATTCATTTTTTCATTAGGACAGGATCCATAAAAAATTATCTAACCATGGAGTATTAGTTGAAGATTTGGGGGGAGATTGTCAAAGCGTAAATATATCTGCCCGAAATGGAACAAATTTGAACCATTTGTTAGATGCAATAGTCGTGCAGTCTGAAATAATGGATTTAAAGGGGGATCCAAGTGGACCTGTCGAGGGTGTCATAATCGAAGCAACTAATGATCTTGGTCATGGAAAAATTACGTCGTTGATAATTCAGCGCGGTAGCCTGAAAAAGGGTGATGTTTTAGGTAGAAAATAATTTTGGCAAATAATTTTTATAATTAATGCGAAACTAAATTTACGCCCAATGAACTAAATAAGTCGGAATAGCTTAGTCAATAATCTAAAAGTTTGTAGAATGATAAAAAATACTTTGAATGTATTAGCGCATGTAAATATGGATTCAATAATATTTTTTTACCATTGATGCGCTGAATGATAAAAAATTGATATCACAATTTGTTGATTAAAGTAGCTGAATATTGAGCGTGTATAAATTTAATATTATAGTTAGCGGCGGAGCTTGGACCAAGGTAAGGTCAATTTTTGACCACACTGGTTCAAAAATGTCCGAGGCTAAGCTGTCGGAAGTTGTACAAATCACTGGTTGGCGTGACTTACCAATTGTTGGTGATAAGGTTTATCAAGTGGAAAGTGAAAAGAAAGCTCATTTAGTATTGAAACATCAGCAAGCAAATCTTAGTAAAGAAAAATCTGCAAATCAAAAGAAAATAGCCGATAAAAAACATGCAGAACACGTGGTTGTAAGTGCAGCTCTAGTTGCGCGATGTATTAATTATTTTCTTTCCATTAGTCTTTGTTATTTTACATTTTAGGAACATAAAAAAGTAATGGAGCGCCGACTGTCAGGAATAGGACAAAAGTACATAAAGCCAACCGTTGAAAAGAAAGACGATTCCTTACAACTTAGCATAATCATTAAGGGAGATGTAGTTGGATCAGTTGAAGCAATATTGGATGTACTAAAAACGTATAAGGACGATAGATGTGCTTTATCAATTGTTGAGTATGGAGTTGGATCTGTAACAGCAACAGATGTTGAATTATCAAAAACCTTTAATGGTAAAAAAGTCAATGCTTAGACTAAATATTCAATTTTTAAAATTGCACTTATTAGATAAAATAATTTTTTTCAGCTGTGATATACTGCTTCAATACTACAATTCCAAAATCACTCACAGATGAGATCAATAAAAATAATATACCTGTTTTTGAATACAATGTTATATACAATCTTATCGATGATATAAAACTCAAGATTTCAGGAAAGCTGCCAATGGCACAAAAGGAGGAGATAATTGGTATGCAACCTGCTACGTACCTTTTTACGTTTACTCGAGTTATTAAACATATACTTTTTAGGCGAAGGAATAGTATTGCAGCAATTTGAAGTTGATGAAAAAAAAGCCAAAGCCGTAATTGCCGGATGCCAGTGCACAAGTGGTGTTTTTAAAAAAAACGCACACTATAAAATTTCTCGGAACGACGAAGTTGTTTATAACGATGTGATAATTGAGATGAAGCATTTCAAAAATGATGTAGACAGTCTTCATACGAAACAGGAAGGTGGTTTGAAACTGATCGAAAAAGTCAAATTGAAAAAGGGCGATATTATTATTTGTTATGTAAAAGTTGACGAACCTCAATTCGTTGATTGGGACACTGGATTTTAAATTGCATATATATATATATATTACATAAAAATTACAGTGTGTAAATAAGTCCTAATACGTACACGAATGCAGTATAAAAATTTATTTAAAGAAGTACTGTCTTCTCTAATGTACATTTAGTACAAAAAAATACTTAGATATATTTAAAACCAAAATTACTGAGTAATAAGTGTATATACATTGTACTTATATATCATTAAAGAATAATTTATAACACAAGGAAGATTGATTTATTTTCGATTTTCAAAGACTATATACAAAATAAGCTGAAAAATTTAATACAAATGGTTTTGATTGCATCAGTTTAATTATACCAATTACGTGAGTGTATAGCGATATATAATAAATTATTTTACTTTATGAATTTCATTTGTGAAAATTATCTTTTATGGCAATAATTTATTATCAGTAATGCAGCAATGTTTGAATAAACACTTCATTTATATCGCAATTTATAGAATTATAAGAATTTATAATGTAATCAATACTATAGACATTCTTGTAAATTATATTTGTTAAACTCAGTTCTCTGATATTCAAAGAAATTTAACCATTTTCAATAAAATTATATAGAGGATAAATCGTTTGAGTGAAATATGAAAAAAAAAACGAAATTATAATTAAGTACAAATTTATTTATTATTGCTTGAGACTCCACAGCTGCTTTCTCGTGTATACTCAGTTCATCATTGTATCAGTTTATTTTTTCAACATTCGTTGATATGGATTTCATTTTTCACAAATACCGATACTTATGAACTTTACATTTTTGTACCCCGAATGGTCGAAGGAACTGGAAGAACATCGCTGAGTAAAATTATGCTATTCAGTCAATCCTTTGACAGGTTTTTATGATTTTTTTTTTCTTTATACATGTTTGTTTTCTTCATTTTTTTTTTGTTGTTTTCTTTTTTTTACTATTTTTGTTAAGGTAATCGGCCTATTGTAGCTCGCCTCTTTCGCGCGAACTTTTATGCCTCGTCCAATCAACGCTCGATTTAGAAAACGGATATGCGTTCATTATTGCAACAAAAAGAGCATCCACCTTCAAAATTATTGATTAAATTATTTTGACTATATATATATAAAAAAAATCCACACCTGACCAAATATTTAAACAAATGGATTTTCATTAATACTTTGATTTAAAGATACTACATTAAAAACTTTTTTTAAAATAAATAAATGACAAAATGTATTTCTAGCTGTGATACAAGGATTTTAGTGATGCAAATTAAATAAACGAAGTATGATTATATAATTAGGAGATTGTGAAGCTCGTTTGTTCGTTTTCACCCTACAATTTACACGCAAGAAAAGTTGCTTTGACTCGGGAAAAACTTGTAACTGTTTTTTCCTATGTATTTGGATAACGTCAATCAAATGAGAATTATGACGAGAAAATAATGTTAATTAAAACTAGTAAGTATCGTTAAAAGCAGACTCGAAATTTTTATAACGCTCAATTGAAAAGCTGTTCATAATTTCAAGCTATTCTCATTTCTGCGTAACAATTAATATTCTGGCAATCTCGAGCACCACTAAGAGAAGGCATTAAGATCAACTAAATCAGCAATTATTGAACGGCGGAACTGAAATGAATCTTCGTGCTTCGCATAAAGGAGCATGTGGCATATTTTATGGCTGACTCAGACGAGTGTGCGTTGCGTTGTCGAGGTCACATTATCTTTGACGAGCGCTCGGACGGGCGTGGAAAAGATTTTTCTTTCATTTTTCTCTCCAACGCAGCTTAAAGAAGCTCGCGTTGCCAATTCTCTATGCCCGAATAATATCATCGATTGTGCGCGGTAATGACTGATTTGGATAAAAATCTGCGGCCGTCAATTCCCAACGACTCATCTTCTCCCTAGTGACGGTCTCCAGGCCTCCGATGGTCGATGCGAACCTCGCCTCTGGCTGTCGTGGTCGTAGTTTTGGTTGTCGTGTCGTTAAGGTCTGTGCGAGCACGAGGGTGTTAGCGGTCGTCAGTCCAGGGGCCCTGGACGATCGAATCTGCAGCAGCACAAAGGTAGGGCAGCAGGTGATGGATAACGCGCGAACCGACGTTAAGGCCGCGTCCCCGGTGGGAGGCACAACTAAGAGGCATACGTCTCCCGGAAGCGGCGCTGCAGATGCTGGTAAGCCGTGAGGACGCCCTTCTTTTTTTTCTGGAGCCGGCAGGCGGCGGGCTCTTGACTGGCCTTGGCGACCTTCGGCTCGAAGGGCTCGACCTCGACGTCGTCGTCCGGGTGGACGAAGAAGGCGATCGAGTGTCGTCCTCGGCCGCAGAGCTCGGGCACGACGACCCGGTGCTTGAGGGCCGGCAAGACCCCGCAGGTCCAGCAGCTGAGGATGTCGCCGCTGTTGACGAGGATGGCCCCCGGCAGGTGGCCCACTCGGCCCCAGCGCTCCCCGTGCGGGCTCTGCACCTCCAGTCCGCCTTCGCAGTCCTACCGATCGAGCGTCGAGGAGAGAACAAAAAGAGATTCATGGATTAGATGGCGGCGGTGACACCCTTGCGGCTCCTTCGATTGCGAACGCGAGCCCTGCTCCTCCTTTCTATACTTGGCAGTCGTTTCCCTATAAATAAATGCATGCATGCGCACACGCACACGCACACGCGCGCGCGCGCACACACACACACACACACACTTATATGTATGTTATTTGTGTATGCGGAGTGTATTTTGCGGGCGAACGTGTGGGTCTGCGCATACATGTGATCTTGTTTGTTTTGTCAAGATGTACGCACGCGCTCGCGCTCGCGTATGTGTCAGTCCTCTGCCAATTGCATTTGACGTGCGACACTGTCCGCTTGCATAATAAATGTTTTTTAGCGTCGAGAATTCGCAGAGATCGAGCCACGCGTCACTGTACTTCCCTTACTTTTCTGCGAGCTCTTTAATTATACTTTTTTTTTAACTTACAGCTTAAATAAGGCATTTGCAATATTCTGTAAAAGTACAAATCCATTAGGCTGGGCTTCCTGATAAACAATCATTTCATCTTTGTAAACTGCTATTTTTATTTACCTACATCTATTTTACGCGATTCCTAGAATGGCACTTTATTACACGTATTAAATTATCTGATTGTACCACTGATCACAAATTATATGTAGATTATTTATTACGAATTCGTTTCAATGATGTTTAGCTAATAATTGCTTTCAATTATTAATATTATTATTGGTAAAGATATTTTAAAGCCATAAGAATGGTACTTTGATTATATTAATTCTTTGATTATTTAACAAAATTCTATTTATAAAATCCAAATTTTTAACTCATCGTTAAATTTAATTTAAAAAAAAAACCAAAATATTATACATTAATAATGAATACGGCATACTTTTGTAAACAATTTTTCTTATAATAAATTTGAAAAAATTAAAATTAATTCATAGCCAACGCGAAAAAGGCTAGACACGGCTAACAACGTATTTTTATCGAATCTACATTCAACAATTTAAAAGATTTTAAAGCTCATATCGCGTATGTATTTATTGTAATAATATTCATTTTCTAACACTATAGTATAAGGTGACTCCTCTACTAACACACAATGAAATAATCTTTACAAAATGAATATCATTTCCCGCAGATGGTCGCATTAAGATAATATGTAGAGTAATAGTAGGATTGTAAAACTTACAAGCTATCTCAACTTAATGCACTATTATTATAAAATGTAACTATTAACTTTCATTTTTCTTCCGATGCTTTTCCGTCATTTTAATCAAATTTATTCTTCTTTATTTTAATCTATCAAGTATGCTATACGCGTACAATGTGTTTGTTGTATTTATACTTTTGAGCTTATAAATATACAGATTTTGTATAACTAGTTGCACAATAACACAAGACATGGAGCTTTACTTAAAATAACTGTTACTCGTGTGTAATTCATGATTTAATGACTTATTTACGTTAAAATCGATGTCAGATAATATTGTAGTTGCTATTTTTACTTTAAAGCCCACGACTGTAAATCAAATAGTAACTGCACCGTAGTTATTTACACCGAATTTGTAATTATAATAAAACTTTTTGCAATAAAAAAGTCTTATAAATTTTCGAGTTAACGAATCGAGCAATTGTACATTTTCACCAAATCCGAGTACAATTTTTAATTTTGCGAGCCCAACCAGAAAACTCGTACTCGCATCGCGCATGCATTCAATGAAACGGAGAAGGAGTCGAAGGATTCGCCCGATGGGACCCTAGGGAGCACAAGGACGTGAATGAATCAGCGCGAGGAGAGTAAGGTCGAGCACTCGATTATTTCGTGCCCAATTAGTATCGCATCTGCGGATCGATCGTAAGAGTTGCAAATGGAGAATATTATTACCTGTAAATAGCTGAAGACAGGAGAAACGATTCCGCCATTTAATGTTTTTTTAATATTGACTAACACGACAATCGGGCTAAACAGTACATAAGACTGCATTAATATAATTGCACAGCTTTGTTTAGGTTTGTGCTTTTTCCAGCGGTCGTATTCGTACGACGCTTAAAGACTCTTGCTTTATTTCTTCGAGCACGATCCGAGTAAAATATGTACTCTAACCGAACGAAAAAAAAAAAAAAACAAAAACAAAAATAAAAAAAAACCAAATAATAATAACAACGCTCACAATGCGGCTACCATTACAGGTTCGCGCGAGTAGTCGAGGCATCTGCGGTGCCAAGGGCGACGAGATCCTCGAGCGTCGAGCAGGTAATAACCTAAGAAATGTAAATTTCCACAGAGGAGGAGACGGAGAGGAATAGAGACAAAGAGAGACGGAGAAGGTGTGGGTTGACGCGTCCTTTATTTTGTACGTTATGTAGATCGGCTAGATTATGCAGCGGCGTTAGAATGAGGTAGACGTACTTGAGCCAAGAGAGTGAAAGTGCCGTAGTCGCAGTGCGGGCCGCAGCGCGTGACTCCAGGTTCCGGGGCACCCAGGGGCGGATAGTAGATGAGCCGTAGGGTTGACTGGTTGCCCGTCTCCAGGAGCTTCGTGTGCTTCGACAGCAGGAAATCCGGGGGCTGCTCCAACCCCACGGCCAGGGCCTGCATTCACACACGGAGACACACCCGATTGGGTTGTTTCCCTTTAAGCCTTGTCTTTTCATAATTTTTTGTTTGTTTTTTCGCTCTTTTTTTCAAATCACGCAAAGCACACGTACGTTGAGAAGCATCATTGCCAATTGCTTAAAGTCCTGCGAGAGCTCCTGTATAGCGTTGCTGAATCCTGGCACCTCCTCTTCCGGCAGAACGCCCCCACAACTCGTCACGTTGAACGAGTGCCGTATCTCCGTTTCTTGCGTGTATAACCTATAACAGATTTTCAATTTGTACGCGCGTCTGCTTCGGGGGCTTCCCCACTCGGATTTCCAGCGGAGATCCGCTTTTGTCATTGGCTCACTTGCCCTGCCCTTAAAAAGCTCATTTCGACGAGCCTTCGCTTCGCGGTCTTGCTCGATATTGCAATCGATTATTGTGATAAGCCGTCCCGCGATTGAGCTAAACTCGAGGAATGTCGCTTGGAGAGGTGAGAGATATCTCCTGACGTCATTATTACAAAGTAAAGACTTGTTTTTATAGCAAACTATGCCATAACAATTTTACGAAACTGCTGAAATTATTGCCACTTTATATTACATAATTATACAGACGTTTAAAAAGTCACTAAAGTTGTGTATGAAATGTCTACAATAAGCGAAATCTATTTGGATTCCGTGAAAGTTGAATAAGAGCGTGACAATGATGCCACAAATCGGTTAAAATTCTTTTGAAAATCCTCCGCAAGTGCTTATTCGCGTTTTTTTTAACGCACTGTAATAAAATCTATAGTTAGTTTAGATCCAATGGAAATTTTCACGCTCCCATAGAAATCGCCCTGCATTTGTATCTTACTGATTACTTGTTTTTCATGCTTTACAATTACCCATAACTTTTTGTTCTACAGCCTCGCATAATACTGTTCATTAGCTTGCTGTAAATATAAAAAAAAATACGTAATTACCATAGACGACACCGATGCCTAAGCACAAATGTTTGTTTTAGAAATTGATCAAAGGCAGACAACAATATTGTATACTTATTAATAAGCTATTACGAAAAAGGTAAAAGTTTTTCAGCTTCTGTAAAATAAGTAAACTTACGTTAAAAGTACTCTACTGCCTCAAGCTTGCATACATAATTGCAGCACAAGTTTTTAATTTCGTTACAATTTCAGTGTTTTAACGCTGAACCTTTAAAGGATATTAGCCTCTGCAAACACCTTGACGTTAAATATATATATATATATATGTATATACCGCAGAAATAATAAAAAAAGTAAACATCTAATAAGCGTGGTCACGATCCTGATGTGAGCTCGGAGTTATTCGAGAAAGACAAATTATTATTTACGCACAGCAAGTGAGTAATCAAATACGCAAAATATCAAAAGGATTGTCTTATCACGAACGAGGAGGCAACATTTAAAAATCATTCATCTCTGTATACCTCTATTATTTGTTATTGAAAAACAAAGCTATTACCGAAGCATGTAATCATCGCGAGCAATTATTTCACGACGACCTACAGTTGCTGATTCGGCGATTAGCGGAGGGAGTAGATTGGACGCACAAACGTAGAGTGAAAAGGATGTGTGCCAAGCGGAAGTAAGCAAAACGCGCGTCAAGAGGTACTGACCCTTGGCATTCGCTCGGCTCTGCACTGCAGTTTATAAAATTGAACGAAACCGGAAAAGATCGGAACGACCATCCGCATTCGCATTCCCCTTAGCGGCGATTGTTTTCTCTTTTAGCCAGAGCAGCCTTTGCCAATCCCACATCCTCGACGCGAGAGAAATTGGACTGGTGAGTCGGTTACCCAGAAAATTAATTAAATGCGAAATAATTTCTAAACATAAGATTACCTCTCCATTCCCGGCTTGACGTAACCATGATTCGAGGGCGAGATCCGTTCGTACTTGTTGCGACTTTCCTCCGGCAAGTCGCAGAACTCATCCATGGCTCTGTACAAGGCTTTCAGCTGTGCGGAGAGAAAGATAAATAGAGAGATGAAGAAAGAGAGGAGCCAACTAGTGAGGCGGATACAAAAAATGGTAATGAGAGTTAGCTGCGTTAATTGACTTTAATGGCTGGAGAGCAGACAATTATGAGACTGCCATTACAGAGTTTGCGGGAGAGGCGCGCGGAGCGGGGCGGTGCTTAAAAAATTGGCGGCGGCCGTGCAATTACTTCGCAACGAAAGCGATCGGAAACCGGGCTCGGCGTCCGCGAGAGGTCACGAGGCGCCATTGGCGCGGGAGGCTTTTCGCGAAAAGCAACATTCGCCGCTAATCGAGTAATTAACATTCGCATACAGCCGGGAGTCGTAGCTAGTGACGAGGAGAGAGAGCGGGGAGAGAGATGGGCAGAGGTCACATTCGGAATTGGATTGGGGAGTTGCGACATCTGCCTAAATAGTCGCTACTCGGCATTCGGCTGCATCATTTATATTTAAACCACATTGTCGTAGTTTCTTTCCGCGTTTGGCCTCCATTCTCCCTTTCTCTGCGCCCCTGATCAAAGCTTATAACAACCGGGCAGGTATTGTTTAGAGCTTTTAACAGCCTGATGTTAGGCTCGCTTTAATACAAAATTTTCGTTGCTTTATAACAATTACTCGTGCTAATAAAGTAAATTTAATAAGCCGTTCGAATGGACGTCTGCGGAGTATTCTAAATTATCTCTTGTTAAAACTAAATTAAGTGTATCCAGGAATATATTTGACTCGAGCTTCGCTTGATTTTGATGGTTTGTTTCAGAAACGCTAAAAGCTACTTTGGAGCTTCTCATTATTTATGAATAAGCATTCGGTATCTCGTGGCAAAGATTTGCTTCGACCTGACAATATTAAGTCTCGATTACAGCACATATCATAATCAATGAACAGTTCTTTTAAATTGGGTCGTCGAAGGCCTTGCTTTTCTAAGCAGAGTTTCAATGTATGATCTCAACGTATATTGTATCCCAGTACGTTAAGCACATGCCACTTCTGTAAGTCATTAGTGTAAAATCTAAAAAAATGTTTAAAATTTAACGACAATGGTAAGAATAATAATAATAATAATAATAATAATAATAATAATAATAATAATAATAATAATAATGATGATGATGATGGATAGAAAAATCTTTAAGCATAGAGCCACCATTGGATGATAAATTTATCAATGTATTTAATCAAATAGCGTACGTTCGACCGAATCATTGGAGCTCGAAATTCAAGTTCACTCAATTGTCATTTGAAATGCGGGAGTGAGCCAGCGAGGCTTGCGTAAAGGCGATAATTAATTTACTTGAGGCTAGGATCGCCTTATCAGGGGAGATCGTATCCAGAGTCGAGATACACTCGAGAGAGAGTAAATTTTGGGTGGCTCGAGTGCCACTGGAGTGGGAGCTTCCTCCTGCTACCGACAACCGGAGGAACCCCTCTAAGCTACTTTATCGTTTGACCTGGCGGAAAGCGAGGCGTATCTCGGAGACCTTGCGCCTACGATTTCGACAGAGCGCAGCAACGTCGAGGCGGTCAGGCTTCGGTGCTCGACCTCGTGCGTCCGCCCCGCCCCTGCCCCACGTAAGCTTGGAAGTTCGCGCTTCCTCCCATCGGCTCTACATCATATTGCGAAGCATTGAGAAAGGCCTCTTTTCCTCCCGGCGACACGATGTATTGCATTAACGTCTCGTTTTTCGAGCTCTCGTGAACCGGTTCCTCCTGCTCTCGACCTTTCTTTCCGAGCCACCAAATGTGCTACGTACACGCCACTGACGGATCCAACAGTGAGAAACGTGATCTGCCCTCTGCATTTCTTTGCGCGCTGCCGTTTAAGAGGCGCACTTTGCGGGTCAAGGAGACGCTCGGCGATCCTCTGCTCCGGCCAGTTCGCGCGCACGACACTCCATCCGCGCTCTCCGTCTTTAGGCCGAGTGAAGGTGATTTGGGATGCGCCCCTGGCGCTTATCTCCATTACGCGCAACAAATTATGTGCTTTCACGGCACGCCAACCGAATTCACTCCCTATCTTTGATTTGCATTATTCTTACAATTATTTTACGCTTGGAAAGCCTCGATTTTTATCCACTGCACAATCTATCGCGTACACTCTCGACAATTATTATCATTTGGCTGCCTCGGCGTCTAAGCTCATTTGTAAAACGCGCCTGTACTCGTTAAATATTTTTTAGAATTTGAATTGTCAGCGAATGGAAATTTTTTTATTAATTCGTCGAGTATTTGCTAATTCCCCAGGATAATTCTTCGCTCGACTTTAATGAAAGTTTTATTTAAAATCGAAAAAAAAAACAAGAAAAAAAAATACAAATAGTAATAACTTATTGCAATAGCTTTAAAATAATTATTTTTAAGGAATATATACATGCTTACATTATAATTAATTACATTATATAATACATTCAATTATTGGCGTCTCTCATAGTACGTAATGTGGAAAATTTCTAGTATTATTGTATATTAATAAGAGCCACATGCTCTTTTAAATGCAAATGCAGCATTCAATGGCTTTTCTTAATTCTAAGGCTACTGATATTAAAGTGTATTCAGTTTTGCATCCAACGATAAGTATCTCTTTATGCAACGATAAAGGGGAAAAAATGTAAATTGCAAACTCTATCAAAGCAGAATCCTTTATAAACTTCTTAAAATCTTTATAACTTTTAAAAATCAATTTTCTTCCTACGCTAACTCGATGCCATTCGACCATTTTCATTTTTATAATAAGTCGAATTAACATGATATCGACAGTTTTTAAATGGAAAAAAGTTAAAATCCATTAACCTTAATTAAGTCGCTTTATCCTACGTAAGCGTAGTTGTTCCCTTTCCCTTTACTCTAATATTTAATACGCCATTCGCAAGTTTTTTCCTCCGTCAAAAATATCTCATAAAACCGTTGAGTTTTTTATAGAATTTCTTATCGAGTGTGCAAAAAATATCATTTCACCCCAAACTCTAATATATATATATATTAATCAAATCTTAAAATCGCGATCAAGGCAGTATTATAAATATCGGATTATTCAAGTTGACGGACATTGTTGAATGCCTTACTTATTTACCTAAGTGCCATTGTTTGCTGATTTAATTACTTTATTTATAGCCTCATTTCTACCAGTAATGGTTGGCGATTAATAGCGCGACATAGAGCCCCCATACGTGCAGCTATCGATGACAATTTCCAATCTTGTTCATCGTGGATCCAGTGAGTACATCCATTGTTTTGCAGATAGCGAGCTTATTTTAAAGCTATAGGGGAAGAATGTGCCTTAAGTGACCTAAGGGCGACTCGGGCTGGTTTAGAAGTGGGACTTGGATGTCAAGGTGTGTCCTTTAAATCATAACGGATAGTCATTGCGCTTAATGCCAAGTGCTTCGAACGGTAAGTTCGGATGCGTGCAGCTATTTCTGTTTCAGAGCCACCTTACAAAGCCGAATCCCGCAGAGAAGTCCACAGCTGTGTCATCGCAAACGTTATCAAAGGGCTCGACATCGAAGGTCATCCGGCCCCCGAACGAGTTTAGCGTCTTGAGGCTCGATGCCGGATGCGAGGGAAGACGATCGGGGGGAGGCTGCAGCAGCAGAGGGCTTTTAAGGCCTCCTCGGTACATGACGCGCAGGCGGATTTACTCGTGAAGTCAATAAGCAAAACAAAAGGAAGAAGAAACGCGAAGTGGAAGAGGCGACAGGAGGCAGCCCGTGAGCCTCGGATAATCGGACGAGGTTGCTTTCCCTTCTTCTTTCCCCTATCCTTACGATCGTCCCATTACCGACGATTTATTTCTGTTTCCGCGTGGGTCCCGACTCCTATTTTCGAGATGCCGATCTTGCGGGATGCGCCGAGGCTATTCACCCGGGAAAAATTGCCTAAACGAGCAAAACACTCGCGACTGGCTTTCGCAGCTCGCTCGAAAAAAACTCTTGTGCTATAGCTTCGTCATCCTGTCACCAATCTCATGTGTTTATACTTTTTTTGCTTCTCTCCGTACACTCGAAGCTATTCTATCTCTCCGCCCATATTTTTCTCCCTCATCGTTCCGTGTTTTTAGCATGTACCTTTTTTACTGCTGCCTTTGACTTTTTCCTGAAAAACTTGAAGTATGCGTTTGGTGCCAGTCGTGTATCCTTTTCAGGCACTGCTCGCTTATTTTAAGGTAGTTAAGCCTTCAATGTATTTACTCTTTTATTGCAAAGACAATCTTTCGACCAACTACAAAATACTGGCAAATTTATAATATAATTTTGAGCAAGAAGTAGGGTAAGGCATTATGCAAAAGTGCTTAGACTGGACGAATTCGTATTCAAATTTATAATCATGTATTTTTTATCGATTCTTTGTGATAATTCAATCGCAACAATTCAGCAATGTCCGCCCATTTTTTCAAAAAAAAAAAAATAAATAAATAAAAAACAGAATAATACTAATTTTCTTTCAATAAAGTTACTATAATTATAAATCGTATTACGACAATTATAGGGTTATTTTTTACTATTCAGATGCATTGCACAACTAATCAGATCTTTCCTGTCGCAGTATTTAATCTAACTCGTGAATACTGATTTTCTAATATAATTGCCCACATTATTAAGCAATTCTAATAATATCATAGCTGCAAAAAAATAAGGTGAATTCCCAACATTTTAGCTTAGTTAGTCTAATATATAATAGCGTATAGTTGGTCTAATACATCAACTAATTTAATATTAATAAATACCTGGAACCGATTATTGCTTTAATAAAAATATTTATAAATAACAGAAAAAAGAAGTTAGTGTAATATAAGGTAATACAAGGTAATTATTGATATATTACAATTATCAATAATAGACAGATCTGCAGTAATTCTAATAAATGCAGTTTATATAATCTTAATTTATAAGTTAAAAGTATTTAAGCCTTACTTTTTAATTAATTCCTTATATGAGTGCAATTTAAATCATTTTGGCTTTCAAGTATATTACCAAGATTGTATATTACGTTTACTATTTTAATTTCTGCTTTCGAGCACCACATATTTATAATTAAACTCATTTAAATTTATTGCATTATAATACCAATTATTTAATAATTGCATTTTAAATTATTTTAATCACTGTTTGCTCTTTCACATTATTTTCTTTAAAGTCTTTATTCAGAAAATGAAATTTATAAAATACGTAATTCATTGCCGATATAATTTTAAAAGTAAGTTTATTATATTAAACAGGCGATTAATTTTACATAATATTAAAAATATGTTAAATTATTTGTTAATATATTTCTATAGCATAATTTTTTGACTTGTATTTGTATACGTGTTTATCTTTCCCAAGAATATAATTCTTTAAATCTCTGAAAAAATATGCTTACCTAACATTAATAAGTAGAAAATTTAGTATTCTATTATTATGACTAAAAAATTTATATTCAAATAATTAAATTAACAAATAACGTATTTTATAATTTATACGAAAAAATTCAATTATTAAGAAACATTTCTAAATGCGAAAAATTTTATTCGTTAGGTCTATTATCAATAATGAGAATAAGAATATCTTGAAATCACCTTTGCAACTAGGAAAATTTTAATAACAACACAGTTTCGAATTGTTTTATCAGATATCAGTTAAAAGATAAGACAAGCAATAAAAATGACACATATAATCTACTTTGTTTTATAATATTTAACTCCATAATTTATAATATTCATTGTATATAGAACTTACTAAATTTTCCATACAATTATCAATCGAGAACCTGATTGAATGCAAATACGCAGACTATTAGAAAACAAGGCCATCAATTAACAAATAATATATATACTGGATAGCAAACTATTGTAATTATTAAACGAAAACAGTAAATTACTTGTTTCTATTTACTGCATTTTATTTCCTTATCACTTTCAAAAACATTATGATATGCGATTTTAACACCCAGAATACACCTTTAACAACTTAAAAATCGATTTCAATTCAAAGATAGATTTATAATAATAAACTGATTTCTATTTATTTGCAATTGCCAATCAATTGTGAAAACTGTGTTAGCTAGATAAAATTTTCAATCATTATATATAAAAAAACTATTTTATGATTGGAATGTTCAAAAAAAACCTTCAAGCAAATATGTAAGAAATTAACTAGTAATACGCTCCTAAACGATGATGCTAGAGTATAAATCGTAGGAATTTGAATGTAAGCTTATCGAACCCACGTTTACAATTATCTTCTAAAGTAAGTGTTGTACATTTTCAATGCTTGGTCCTTGATGCAATATTTCATGTAAGATAAGACTCATGATAAGTAGTCGACAAGGATGGTAAAGGTCAAGTCACAGCCGCATCTTAAATTTGAAAATCCATTTTTATATTTACAGTAAGGCCACTTAAAATATGTTTAAGTGAGATTGTTTTGCATCTATTTTTCTTCTATTTAATTTTCTCACTCTAATTTCAGGCATGATGATCGTGCTTTGGTAACCCGTTATTCAATATAAACATGATAAATTGTATATTCTTAAAAAATATAACCATTTACTATAAAAATTGCATAAATAACCAAGTTATCGTTATGAATGCAGGAAAATATCTTTTTTTAAAAAAAAAATCTTTATTTATTTAGGTTTGCTTTAGAATATACTTAAAATTACAAACAGAATTTAATGGTTTGAAGCGTTCTTGTAAATAAAGAGTATTTATTAATTTAATCTATAAATTTCTTTAAAAAATAAGACCAACGTCAGTCTATATATAAATTTTAAAAAACGGTGTTAAAATAAATTTTAAAAAAAATTTGATAGTCAAATACATAAATTACACCGGTAATACGTGTAAATATACTAAGCACTTTATAGAAATTAAATGGTAAGTATATCGATTATTTATACTTATGACTGTACGTTCAAGTTTTAAAAAATTAAAAAAAAAAAATTATCAATCGGATGCTTAAGTCAATAATTACGACTATTAAGTTCGGATTAAACAAAAAAAAAAAATATATATATATATATATATATATACTAACAAGTATATATCTTTTTATTGATTTAGTTGGTTAATTAATGAAGAAAAATTCTTTAAGTAAACACTCGGGCATAATAAGTAAGTTACCCAATTGAAAAGACTTTCGAAAAGTGAAATTGCTCGGACAAAGTTTAGCACGGGCACAAGGGGAAAAATAAATTGTAAATAGGAAAGAGATAAGCAAGGTAGATTTTTCTAAAACCTATCATGTGAATTGAACTATTATAGCCGCGTTGAAGGGCATTCGACTCGGCAATCATTGGAGGAAGGAAGAAAAATGTGAGGAGAAAGCGATAAGTGTACAGGGCAAATGCGAGGCGAGCAAACGGGAAGATAAAAGTGTTTGTAAAGAGTTGTTATGTCGCCATAGAGCTTCTCAACGACTATTTTACCTTGCAGTCCGGTATGCCGTGGTTCACCAACAGGGCGAGTCCTTTCTCGGACAGGGCCTGGACAAGTTTTGTCGCAACTTGCTTCACCACTCCTTTCTGGGGGCATCGCTCGGTACCTGAAACCATCAACGAGAATGAGAGAGAGAGAGAGAATGATAGAGAGAGAGAGAGAGAGAGAGAGAGAGAGAGAGAGAGATGTCGGCAAAGATAAGCTCGGATCCGAAATTGTTGACGAGCAATAGAGTCTCGATTGGCCGGCAGTCGGCTAACTCTGGCTTTCAAGGGGTCCACCACCAGCACCGGCTGGTCGCAGACCGGAGGCAGACGGTGCAGCGCGGGCACGGGACGTCGGCTCTGCTCGACGGGATAATAATAGACGCGGAAGGAGCGCGAAGCCGCGGTTCTCGCCAGCTCGGGTGCATCGAACGCCGGCAGAAGGTGTGCCACTCGTCTGTTCTCTCTGGCTGAGACCGCCGCTGCTGTTTCTTGGCCAAAGCTGGCCCACATCGCCTACGCTCTCGATTCCAGCTCGATTAATGCGCCTCTCATTTTCCCATTCGCGCGACTTTCCTTTTCGTGCCCATGCTCTTCTAACATTTGCATTTTCATCTCTGTGATAGTTCTTCTACTCTCGTTCGCGTTTTTAAAGGACACCTGCTGCTCGAACCGAGGGATGGCAATAATAATGGCAATAATAATGGCAACAGACCGACAGAAGCACTTTATACTGCAATAATATCCCATTTGCTCTTGTCGCAATTTCTTACACCCTTTATATTTTTAATATACAAGATTCTCTTTGCTTTCAAACTCGCGTTCGATTTTAAGAGCTCTATTACCAATAGCACTGCGCTCCGATCGCTCTTGGCCCTTTGCGCAGTGAAAAAAGTACGAAAACGCGAGGCTGGAAAAGGGGGAAGGGAGTGGAAAAATGTTGGGTCTCCCTATGTGGTCGTCCGTGACGTTATTCGATATAGTCCGGCATTGGCGGTACATCGTGGCATTAGTGCCGGATTGTCTTACATGATCGATGACAGGTTATTGCGGTCTCTTTTCCTCTTGCCTACCTCGTAATATCGTTAAGTGACTATGTTTCACCAAAGGCATATTTATTTTCCAATACTCTTTTATTTACCATGCATTTTGGCAACATTAAAATTCTCCTCTTTAAATACTCTAGATATCTTCTAGCCTATCTATTAGTTACATAAGTTAATATTTATCTAATACGTTACAATAATGTCGACCATTAACACCGTTACTGCAGCATTTACATAATTTGTCTTGCCTGTTTCCATTTTGTTATCTGCAATGAAAAATGAGTTGTATCCGTTTGTTTTAAATAGTAGAATTATTGACATTGTCGCAAAGATTTTACAACAAGACTTATGATAATTAAGGAAATAGGCAAGCGAATAGCCTAACTTTGCAAATATGTTTATGTGTCTTGTAATAACTGAGGATACGTCTTAAAATTTTTTTTTTTTAAATAATTATAATAATCTATTATGAAATACAATGTTACGTACAGATTATTAATTATTCATTGTTATTAATACGTAACTTAAACTTTTATTGTAATATTTTATCATTGTCATTGTTATTATTTTTTACATTATTTATATTAGACGAAGCAATTAAGAAAATTTTTCTTCGATCCTCCTCTAACATGTATTACATTGTCTCTTTAAAATTCGCAAAGTTTTTGGAGATCTTCCCCTCAATTTCCTCTACACGTTCCATCATTTTAACTGCGATTTTTAGAAAGTAACCTAATTCTAATTTAAAATCACCAATGCTTTATCCTAATACCAATATTTTTACACATATTTATTTTGATACGTTATTCTATAACTAAATAGAAAATTTTGATAATTTTCCAACCAATTAGCATACTAGCATTTTTTTTTTAAATATGTATTTTTAATTGTACGCTTTTTTTAAATCACCATTGCAGTCGCAAAGTTCTATCGATACATCATTGGTTTTACAAATGTATTTCAAGCGAGAATCCGATTAAAATATTTATAAATGGCTAATAATAACTTTTTTCAGATATTACTATAATTTTGAAGCAACAATAGTCTACTTACAAATATATATTTAGAGAAATATTTTTTGTTTTAATTTCAAAGATCGGTTATTTAATTTTGTATCCTTTTGTATAGTATATATTTAAGTATTAAACATTTTTCATCAAAAGACTTTTATATCGAATACTATCGCAAACAAAAGTCTAAAATAAGTTCATTTATTAGTACTTGAGCAAGCTTTGAAAGGTTTTATAAAGTGTTGATGAATATTGCCAATTAACTGGATATAATTTTTTCAAGATTCCGTACTCGCATGTGTCTATAATTCAATAAGCTTCAGAGGTTTCATAATCAAAGTGACCATATTGCGACAACAGATTATTCATAGAATTATGTCTAGGCGAGGCTCATTATTGTTATGAATTTGTTATTAAAAGAAATATATTTAGAAACTATGATGATCGTAAAAAATTAATGAAAAAAAGTATGAAAAAATGTTACGAAGGTCTTGTTGCCAAGAAACTTTTCAATCTTCACGTTTACATAATTATGAAACCAGTAATTACAGAATAGTTAAAAGTTTAATTTTTACAAAAAGTACGAGTTGCAAAGGTATTAACGATTTTACTTTCACCCACATAAATCGAAAAAAGCAATTAACTCTAATGCAACAAATGATTAACAAATGATAATAAATCTACCAGAAAAAATACTTATGATAAAAAATTATACAAATTAATTACTTATGAAATGCAAATATCTGGAACCTAGTTTTTATTATTGGAAGTAATTCGATACAACAGGAGAAACGAAGTCAGTTAAATATAACGCTGCTTTTTAAAAGAAAACTTCACAAACAAGTTTGAGAAAATTCCTCCCTTAGAATACCAGCCACCGATTATGGATCAACGCATGACGTCAGTCCCTTCGCGACCGTATTCCAGCTCGCGGAATCCTCGTCATCGTTGTTATCTCGGGTGAGGAGGGAGAAGAAAACCTCGGATGTGGATCAGGGCAATACGCCAAATGTCGAGCGGGGCCCGTATCTTTTCGTCTGAGCCTGACGTACAATCGCACGACCTCGTCTTGCCCGCGATTTACTTTTTGCCACGTTCGCGCCTTCCCCATTCACGCACGCTACCTTTCCTCCTCCTCCTCCTCCTCCTCCTCCTCCTCCTCTACCTTCTCCACCACCGCGAATCGCCACACATTTTCAGCTTCGTGTGTACAAAATAAGTGACTCAGGGAACAGTACCGTGCTCGATATGCCCTCACTTTGCTTTCACCTCCCCCCCTCTCTATTTTAATTTTAATGGGTATATGATATAAGAATTTTTTTACTATATAACAACCTCATGAGTGATTAAACGTTTACCTCGATTGATTTTTGAAAAGAGTTAAAGAACAACGACGTTTATTTGAAGGGATTTCTATACATTTATTGAAATGTTTTCAGTTATTTTAGTTTTTCATCGGTCCAAGAATGAAAATATGTAATGATAGAAATCAGATTGAAATGAATCACGTATATTAGGCGAATAATACATAATGATTTAATGTGCTCAAAGAGACTTTTAAAAAATCAATCAGATTAATAATTTTAGCACTAATCATGACTGTATTGGATAATCATTTTTTTATTGTTTAATTTTGTGTCAAATATTATTACCATACATTTTAGACGATAAATTTTTTAAATTTAACTGCAATCAAAGAGCTTCGATAATTGATAGGTCTCTTTCCAACTTAGATTTCTTTTACACAACAGCTGTATATTTAATTAATAACTTGAACTTTGGCAAAAAACAACATCGATTCATTATAGAATATACAACTTATGTTTTCAATTTAAGCAGTGATGAATTTTTAATTTTCATACTCGGAATTCACTCATTCGTTCATCTGTCTTCTAATGATGAGTGCCGAATAATAACTTTTATAAAATATAATTACATACCGAGGATGTATAATATTTTGGTAACCTTGCATTTAATAACAATGAGTCTATGATTTTCCAGAATTTCAATTAACTCCTAAAATTAAATTAAATTATAGCTTTCAGCACATGTGGCTATATGCTTTTCCAATAGAACTTAATCCCAGTTTCCTAGGAATAGTAGATTTAGATTACTCTCATAGAGTATTAGTGTCACTCATAGTTCCAATTTTCAAGGAAATTTATTTTGGGATCACTGTTTATTATGTACAAATCTTTGTCTCTAAAAAAAGGTTTTACGTTGCATTCACTTAATCGCTTTAAGAAGTATCAAGGAATCTATCAAACATTTAGCTCGAATCCCTTTTCTGGACTATAGCTTAGTTTTTTAACCGATTAGTACGAAGAATTATTCAATTAGAAGTATTTGAGGCGAGTTATCAAATATTTTATTGTTTTCTTCCATTATAATTGGTCCAAATATATCTTAAAAATTCTAACGCTTCTAACGAAGCGAATCAGGTTCTAATCAGCGACGACGGGATACTTTTAAACAAATTAATAATTCAAAGAAAGACCGTATGACGCATTATCTGTATGTTAAAATTAAGATAGAAGAAAATTTGAATATCCCATTAATAATTACTTAAGTTTTAATTGTAACTTCATATTTATAATACAATGACAAATATATTATACTTTTATTTTCAAAAGTCGAAGGAATTATTTCTTATCAATGCTTTGTTATTTGCAATGTAACATTACGGAAAGGCAAAATGATAGCAAGCGGGTTTTATAAAATATAATTTTAAAATGCATTCCATAAAATGTAACAATTATTGCATTTTACAAAACTTACGTTTAATTTTCTTAAAATCATGCCTGTATTGCATGAATCCAATACATTATGCAATTGCTTAAATATTAGCTATTATTTCATTATGAAAAATATTATGAAAGAAGAAAAACACGAGACATTTTTGCATGTGCTGCTCACTAATAAATAGCATCTCTCCTGAATCGCAAATGCTTTGACGTAAGGTTACATGAATTTTTGATAAGTGACAATGACAAAGTAAAGTACAATACTTTTGAAAAGCTTTATTTGCGATCGCAATATAATTTACTCTACATTGTATAAAAAGGAAATCCTCGACAAAGCCGTACTTATAGTAAAAACGTGGACACACGCAGGTTTTACATTGTTATACGCAAAGGCGCCTTCTCCATTAACGATGCGCTTAAATTGTTCTTGCTCCTCATCGCGCTCTTGGCTTTCTTCGTATTTTTTTACCCACCTTAAATGAGCATCGCGGCCTGAGTCACCGAATACGTAACCGACGGGCATTAATTGCCGCGGACCAAATATCTCAGTCATCGTCGCGCATGTCTACCCGAATCGCCTCCCACGTGCCCGTCCTTCTTATTCATTGTGAGTTCCCGTTTACTTTCCGAGCAGGCGCGAATCGCGATAGTCCCAGAAAATATATGTACAGCTGCTACTGTTGCGCCTGACAGCTTAACGAGGCGAAAACGTTTGTACACTTTGATTGGGCGAACGAGACTGCGAGGGATACAACTGAATTACACCCGATGAATGTGCCGCTGTTATTAGAACTGGCTTCGAGATAAGAATGTGCGTCACATTTCAAACCTGGACCGATCGGTTTATAAGCCTTTTTTTAAGGCTCTTTAAGCTTTATTTTTCAGCCAGCGCTCATGCCACCAATCAGACAGGATTTCTTACTTAGTATCATTTGACGCCAAGCACAAATTTAAATATTTCCTCGTATTTAATAAGTGTAAATTCATATTATCTATTTTGTTAGCAAAGTTTCGCACATTTTTGTTATTTTTTTTTTTTATCAATAAACTTGCGGTTACCATGACGCTCGACTATTTGTTTATTCTACATAGCTTTAAAATAATAAAAATTAATTTAATTGACTATTATTAAATATCCAGAAAAAATATACGTTAAAAATGTTTGAAAATTGCTTTCAATGAATTATTACAAAACATCATTTTAATTGTATTATTACATTAGCTTATATACTTTGAAATTACAGTGAATTATTATAATGTATTTTATTTACTCATTTTATTTTACTTTTTTAATATACGCTTCGTTTCGTTAAGTTTCCATAGTATTCATACATACACACACACATATATATTTATATTCTTATAATGTATGAAAAAATTTCAACTTACGAATCTAGATCAATTCAAGCAATTTAATTTATTTATATGCGCGCAACGTAGGTGTTTTAAATACTCTTTTTAAAATAACTTTGTACAATCTTAATGATAGAACTTAACCATTATTATCTTAGCAATCACTATACATTCGCGAAAACTTATAAGTGTGTATTGCCCGCCGCAAAAGATAACGCATACTCATCAAAGCAAGATTACGAATCGCGCTTAGTCTAGAAGAAGCGATAACAATTGAGCGTCATTTTTTTTAATTTTTTTTTGCATTCGGCATCTATGTAGATTTCATTTCAAAATGTTGCGTCCATTAAATACTTATTATGAAGAATGAAGCTTTTTAACACCTCTACAAATTCGATACTTACGATTAGTAACTACACAATATAAAGTAATTATACAAACAAGTGCGATTATTTGGTTCAGGATCAAAGATGTCGTAAATAATTTGTGTAATTCACGTAAAAAATTATTATTATATTTTATCAAGATATTGAGTAAAGCATTTTAATACTTATTTACTTTTATTATTTGAAAAATATTAATAGATGCTTCTTTATCATTTATAGATTCAAAGAAACTTATCATTTGTTATCTTCATTTTTATTTCATTCTCGTCTTTTCTCTGCAGTAAAAGTCTGATACTCTTATTGCTTTGAGCTTTTTTCTCTTGAACGCAATTTTTAAAACTAAAATTAAAATCAAATTTAATTTTTTTCAATTAAATACATTAAGCACATATATATATTCAGTTATCATATATGCTTAATTAATAATTTTAAACGATAATATTTCATAGCCCATTCTAAATGACTCTATGGATAAAAATTTTATAACGACTCATACTCCTTCTTCAATATATTAAAATTAATTTTAATATATAATGCGTATTTGTGTAAACATTTACAAATTTCTAATTATAAAAAATCTTCGGTAACTCACGATTATTTAAAAAATTCTACAGGAAATGCACACAATGCAAGGAATGTATGCACTATAGTGACCAATATAGGCAATTTATTGCAATAAAAATTGGTTTGCTAAGCAAATCTGTGTAAGACATAAGTCGCTACAAATGTTAACACTTTCTCTTAGTCACCTTGAATAAAGGTACCTTGAATATAGAAAGAGAAAATGACATTCCTTTTGGTACCCTTTATGTTTGGTAGTTGGTTTAGAACTAATTTGAACTTATTATTTCAAAATATCGCACTATATTTTTAATTTTTTTATTTCACCGACGTATTGTTATTTATATAATTGCGACGCACATTCGGGCTTTGTATGTTTATTTGTATAAATTTTCACTGACCAATTTTACGCTTGAAATTAAATAAATCATAAATTCGTGTACTTAAGCATATTTTCAAATATTTAAACTGATAATTTTTGTAAAAATTGCATCTAAAAATTTGCTTCCGATCCAATTTTTGTGATTCGCATTACGACATTCGTTCAATTTAGAACTAAAAAATTCTGTAATTGCACTAAGGTGATGACAAAAAGCCCAATTGTACCAATCAATGTATTCTAATTGTCTCTAATTGTCATTTTATCTGCACTTGGGTACATGGGACCCCAAGGTTGATTTTAATCGAAACGGATGAATTATGAGAACCATCGTTGGCGCACCTCATCTTTGTCTTGTGTAAACACATGACTAAATGCTAATATTGTCTTTTTTAACCAACTGGCAATGATCTCTTACAAATTACTTATTTAACATGAGCAAATGTTTACTACTTTCCAGGGACATTGTTTTCGTCTTTTAAGAGTTTTCTGTCAACTTAGATAAAATACAATGAAAAAAATAAGATTTTTGTGTGTACATCTAAATTAATTTGTATGAGGTATTAATCCATCATAAATGAAATCACAAATATTGAAATATTAATCATATAGATTGCGATAACGAAGTATATCTTTAATATGCTATAATATTTAAAAGACACAAATTGAAAAAAATTATTACACCTGTGATTGTTTAAAGTGCGATAAAACTATACATATTTAGTTTTTACTAATTCTTTAATAATATAACGTAGCTGATCATTTGTTTAAAAATATCGACGATCTGGTATAGACATAAAATAAAAGTAATAAGAGTTTTTTTATAATTGTATTAAATTATTAATATTACAGTTTCTGTTTACTATCAATATAACAATAAATCTAATTAAAATCATTTACTATTATATAGATAATTCTGCTCGTCATAACTTTTATTATTAAAAAGTTAACAGTGTAGAGTTTAAAGTTAGATGAAAAGTATTCGTCATTTGCTAAAACTGAATGTAATTATCATTTCTATCTACAATTATTAGAATAACGAAAAAAATCTTAGTCACATAGTCTAATAATAATAAAATGTTTAAAGAATCCTGAAGTACATGGAAATTATAATTCATTTTAGAGGATTTCAATATTTTTTTAATTTAGAAATTCCTTTGCGTTTCCTCTAGTAATAGTTACTGTATACTAATATTGTAAAAGTTGCTTTACTTAGTGAAATCATTCGAGATGAAATATTTATCATACAAGTTCCATTTCATATGTTGCAGGTCGTTAAAACGAAAACTTTGCGAATTCACCAGCATTATTTCTGACTGATTAATAAAAAATATTGCCTGACGATTTAATTGTAAACGTAATATAAGTAAAAGTATCTTTTCCCTGTAACCGCTACAGTCGTATTTAGCTTCGTGGAATACACGCGATCTATACGAGTGCTAGATCGCGTGTATTTATGAATTTTCTGCGCACGGCTCTATAATATTTATACACAGGTTGTTAGAACGTTAATAAAAATAATAATAGAAATCAAGTATATTCCCGTTAAATATCAATAGAAAAAATACTGATAAGTAACCAGTTTTTGGAGTCTACGCATTTAAATCTGAAACAGAACACCGAATACTGAATCTAAGATGAGACCAAGATTTAAGAATTTTCTGAAATAGATCTCTATTACTTCATATTAATATGTAGATCTAAAAAAAAAATTGAAAATAAAATTAACACACACTAAGAAAGCAACATAAACATTTTGTGTGACATTAAACGCATGCAAAGAAATTGTACCATAACAACATTTACCTTATGTCCAGATAATGTTGCATTTTTAATTTTAATTTAAAAAAAAATTCAATTGCATTAATTTTTTGCAAATCATAATTTCCAATACAATTTTTATTAGAAAAACTTTTATAAAAATCGTAGTAATTTAAAACAGGCATCTTTTATTTACAAACAATTTGCTTTAGTCTAAGTTATTCTTCCTTTCCCCTGGAAAAAACTATTTTCACGGTCTTTTCTACCTGCATTTTTTACCAATTTTTGAATTGTAAAAACACTATATATAAACTTATGTGTATTTGTGCACTAATAAAATGTTAGTCTCCGATAAATGTTTTGAAAAGCGATACATTAACGGCTGAAGTGGTTTTCGTAAATTTTTACAAGTGCTGTTATCAAAATCTATAACTAATCTTTCATACAGAATAATTCATCAATCTTCCGAGATGAGGTACAAAGACTTAATGCACGTAAATAATATAGCTTATATGATCATTTAATAATTAATAG
This sequence comes from Kradibia gibbosae, assembly GCA_018907135.1. Lineage (NCBI taxonomy): Eukaryota > Metazoa > Arthropoda > Insecta > Hymenoptera > Agaonidae > Kradibia > Kradibia gibbosae. Next base: position 28,423,785 of record JACCHX010000001.1, on the reverse strand, counting down.
CTAAAATAATTAAAATAATAATAAATAGTTAAAATAATCTTTATTGTTTAATTAATCATTTATTTTTACACACACATTTATATATATGCACAGATAAAGCTTACACTTATAGAAATTTATTTCAAATGCTAAGTTTTCTTAGCAATGTATGCACATCAAATCATTCGCTAAAAGTAGCAAAACGCTTGTACAAATTTGACTTTAAAAATTTTGAAGGAGAAATTTCACGATACATTTTTCTGCACGTCATTCTCTGCAAATGAGATTATTACATACACTTTGATACACGTACGCGAATTCGTTGAATTGCTTGTAAACAATGTGGACTTATGAGTTCCGTTGATTATTAGGAAGCTTTTAAGCTTCCGACATGGCACAAAAGTACGTAATGATAATTCAAAACGCTTCTTTTATATCATAAATGTTTTTTTCTCGGTACCTGAAAAAATCGCATTGATACTAATTGAATTCATGAGAGGAACCTACTATGGTTACGTCACGCTACATTCCTACTGCATTGTGGAAATATGCGTTATTCACGTGAAGAGTTGCTGCTATTGTTATAACACGCGCAGCAAACATGAAGCCCTTGTTGCGTTCATTAGGAGCATCGCCTTCATTTAATTCATTTTTATAATTTACAACTACAGCAGAATAGTATATTCGAATAATTTTTGCCAGTTTGCCAGTAATTAATTCAAATGTTCTTATGTGCCAAAAAAAGCCTGAATTCAACATCGCTTACTAGTGTGCCTTCAACCCTTACATAACTTAACTATATTTTACTTTACTTCGTGTGAAAGAATGTGAATATTTTTTTTTTCATTGAAAATGCACCTGAACATTTTTATTACTCTTGAATTTTAAAACTTTATCAGTGGATCGTAAAAAATTAACTATTGTAAACAACCTCTATTTGTAAATTTCCATTTAAACAACGAAATTCATCCATAAAATCAACTGTATTTACTTTTTCTTATTTTTAACTTGAATACACTCAATACTCCGCGTCATCCTGCTCATCATATCTGAAATGAAAATACATACATTTTTCGAAAGTAGGTGAGTAATTGAAGTTCGCCGAGTAGCCTAATTTGAGCTCGATTGAACATCTTGAAACATTCATTTTTACGAAATAATTAAATGAGTCGTGGGTAGTCGAGCAAAATCATTGGAGACTATGAAAACTTTGCTATGCATATTAACATTAGTTGGATGCATGTATGTTGCGTGTAGCGAGTAATACTAATACTTGGATACTATTTTTATATTGGCCGTTTATAATGAAGCGACGTGAAGTGTATTGGAAATAATTTGATTGGAATTTCAAGAGCTACCGTTCAAGAAAATTGCGCTGTAATATATCACGTAAAATTAATAGATAAAATATTCCTGATGATCCGTGGAGTAAAATTCTTCACTCTTTAATATATTCGTTATTATTTATTGTTATTTTTTGCATTCATTTAACGTTTATAATACATTACACTGTGCACACTAAAATCCTATCTAATTTATGCAATAAAAGATACGAGTTGAGCTGCATACATCCAATATGACGGAAGTAAATACGCTATGGAATCTACCTGATTTAACTTCGAGTTAAAAGACGCCTCTGCACCTGGTATACAAATATTAATGAACGCTTTTACTACATTAATTAAAATTATATACTTTTATTTAGTTAAGAAATACTTTAGCGACATTATCAATTCAGAGACTTATGCTTTGTTTTAGTAACAGCTCTACGTCACATTTAGCGTAATCAATACAATTCTGTACCTGGCCATTGAATCATTACCCGCTTATAATTTATAGATATTTTTATGAATATTCGTTGGTCCTGGATTTATCGAAGTAAAGTTTTTATTTCTGTTTGTATGTAAGCCAGCAACTACTGAATTAAATATGTTTTCATAAATCATTCAATTATTATTTTCTTTTCTATAAAATTATATAATTTTGTTTCCTAAGAGTTATTGCATGAAATTAAAATGATTTAATCAACATAATTGTTGCTTCTTCACAATTAACAATAAATACTTTTCATGAATAATGAATTGATTCACATATTGTAATTTTACATTTCTTATGAAATATTAAGTAATTTCATGCATTCCTGTAAAACTATGACAAGTTATTGTTATTGTTAAAAGCAAGCAGTTACAATGGTTGCATGGGCCTATAGGTATATTTGGTATTCGTTTACTTTTCAGTAAATTTCATGAATAGTAAAAATTGTTCAAGTATTTGAAAAAACATTGTTTAATGAATTAATACATTAATATGTATTAAAAATTCTGTTATTAAAGTGCAGTATTAACGACTATTATAAACTTTTTCAAATTTAACAGCATATTTCAATAAGCCCGTTCCCATAATATAAACTTAAAAATTTACAGATGCATAAAATAAGTCATTAATGTTACTTTTAACAATATATTTTTACAATCTTCAGGTAAACTAAAGCCTATACTTTATGTTTGAATCCAGTTCTTTTTATTCGATAAAAAGGCTCCTGAATTCATATAATAAAAATATTAAGTTACATTATCATAAATAATGATTAAAAAGGAATTACATCAATTTAGATTATAAAGTATTTGCATTTTATTACAATATAATATTATCGAAAGTTCAAATAATGTTAAAAGCAGAATATGCAATGATTTTCATATGCCGAGAGTACAAAAATTAAACTTAACTTGAAAATTAAAGTGTACGTAGGAAAAACGTAAAATTATAATTAATTGGTTGAATTCATGCAATTATACATATAAATTTTAATATTTTTTAGGTAAATTCTTTTTTGAAATGTTTTATTGTCATCAGTTGATCGTCGTAAATCTTTTAAAAATGTTTACAATACTTAATCTTAACTTTTGGATTTCCAACGTGTAATTTAATTGAATATATGTTTAATAAGGTTTTAAGTTATTTTTTAAAGTGATAAAATTCATTTGTTTTTTTTTTTTAGATTTAATATATCAAATTTTTTTAGAGTATTTTATAAATTCATTAGAACTGTACTGATAAGGCCTAATTGTATAAATTAATGTGATAATTTTATAATAATTTATATTATATTTAATTCTATTTTATTAAATATTTTTCACGATAATGTGCATGTGTAGATTTTGTTTGAACCTAATCTTGACATGATTAAACATTGAACATTAATACGATAATACGATTTTTAAGAAAATCTCAATCGTCGGGCAGTATTAACTATAGACATTTTTAAGTCAAGCATTACGATTTTTCTTTACATGAATTTTTATGATTGCACTAGGATTCAAGCTAAATCGGTTTTTTTAACAAAGTATGCACTTTAATATAGACTAAGTCCCTCATAAACAAGTAATTTTGTAATGAAGCGTCAATTTTGTTTATAGTAATTTTATTGCAATACACTTTACTTATGAAAAATAATTTAGTGGATCAACTCCATTTATATTGTAAATCAAAAATAAAATAAAAGCAGAATTTAATTATGATATTAAAACATTTTTACATATATTTTACTTATAGAGTATATTAATTCTTAAATTACAGAATCTGTTTTAAATAATGTTACTGGATATATTCCAATATACTTCACAATAAATTTGCAAGTTAACTTTTCATTTTGTTGGTACTCCCTACATTACTTTTATAATGCGAACCTTGAAATTGATCTTAAACTTTGATAAGATCAAGCATTCGCGCAAGAAAGAAAACATGTTCATATTATACCTCGAATTATGAAACTTGATTCATTTTGAATATAGACTGTTAATTTCGTAACTGTGTGATTGTTTGTATTATGTTCTTTTTGAAAAACGAATCACAGTCTCCGTAAAAAAGACGATTTCAATATGCAGTTTTGAAGACTTCTCTAAGCAGTATTATCAATGGAATTTATTTTTATACACAGGAATGCCACTTGAGCATTTCTATATATTAAGCGCTACGGTGTTTTTAATTAGATCGAATTATTCAGATATAAAAAAAAATATACTTTACCTTCAAAGTTACTTCAAAATTGCCTACAGACCATAAAACTTATTGCATTTCTAATTTCCAAATGATACGTGTGTGTGTGCGCGTGTGTGCGTGTGTGGCGGGATGGAGGTGGTCGTTTATATTTACATGGGACAGAGAGCGAGGATGAGCGGCTAGAGAGAAGGGATTTTTAGTCAAAAATCAAACACGTGACTCGACTGTATTGTGCCATTTTACATCGCGTAGGCGTTTATACGTTGAGTGACTCTGAAATACGATTTGGCGAGTAAAATATCAGGACACGAATCTATCGTTAAAAGTCACCTATGCAACATCTTCGACTTCCTTTTCGGTGTGCATAACTACCAAGTGTCCGTTATTTCCGGGCGATGATCGCGGATAATTCGAGTGGCGCTGTAAACCGACAGACTCGTTGTTACACAAGGGTATTGACAGATTTTCTTTTCACTCGGGTTCTAAGCGATTGTAAAAACTGAAATATTACGCTGCGGATTTTAAACTAAATTCTAACTGCTTGTTGTATATTAAAGTGAGGTAAATGGCGTTTCTAGGACATTTTCATCACTTCGCATTTATTGGCAATAAATTAATGTCCATTAAGTCAAATGCCACCCTAAGCTCACATCGACATTTGCATTTATTGAAAAGGTACCCTTATGCCGATACCAAATAAGCGATATAAGCTCGTAATAATAAGTGATTTGTGACTTAGAACGAAACAGAAAATATTTAATATTAACCAATCCTTTAAAGTGATTTATGTGTTTGCGCTTAATTGCATTTATCTCATATATCATCAAGGATGCTTGAATGTGAACTATTGTGCGTTAAAATTCATAAATTAAACATTTGTTTGTTTCAGTACTCTAATTTTTAGTTTTACTGAATTACAAATATTTTCTCGAGTTGCGTAATAATATACATTTTACAAAGCGTGCATTGAATACATTTCTAAAAATTAAAGACAAAATGTTTTTTCATATGAGTTTTAAAGAATAATTTTAAAGAATAATAATTTTAAAGAAATTCATATAGAAACTTTTTAATGATTTAGTCGCAATGACCTACTTTAATATGTCTCATACTATTCTCGTTGTTGCTTTGAAAACTGGCTTTTATCTTTACATTAATTTTTCATTCTGTTTTTTTTTTCTTTTTCTACATTAATTTTGCTTATTGACTCGAGCACTTTTAAAAACAAATTCAATTTTAGATAAACTTTTGATTTATTTTTCTTTTTAAAGACAAATTGTACACAAATAGTAATGGTGAAATAGTAGCTATGTGGTCGGCATAAATTATTAGAATCACAATCTAAAATTATTCACTATGAATTTACATAAAAAATGTATTACCTATTACGTATTCCTGCTTTAATCTTAAATAATTTCAGCTTTTAAATTAATTGAATTAAGAGAAATTATTGAAAAAAAGCTAATTTTTAAAATCTACTATTAATATTTGCCTAAAAAGAAGATCTTTATACACGTAATTCGATGTAAATAAGGAAGAGAAAAGCCAAACGAACGTAAGTAAACAGAAAGACATAAATTTCATATTGTGAGCAGTCAGGGATTGGGAATAGAAGGGAGGAAGTGAAAAAATATATCCTGTATGATCAAATACTTGGACTCGGGGTTAAAAAGTTTCCGGCTGTCTCGAGGACATGAAACCTTCTTTTTATATGTCTTTTTCGATTGTATACTCAAAACTATTTGCCCATTTTTTTCTTCCTAATATATATATATTTATATATATATATATATACGAATTTGTTTACGTTTAAAAACTTTTGAGTCTTATATGATAACATTCGTGTTGTATGTCATTAGAAATATATAAGAAGTAAATGCTTGTGAAGTAGCTTATTTACAAATTTATTCAATCGTACGTAGCTTATTGTAATGATTAACCCATTTTTTAATTTTAGTTTTAAATAATGTGAATACTACTACTTTGATTCTTCATTTTATATCATATAATAATAAATATAGATTTATATGTTTAATAAAACGCTGGGGGAAATTAAATAAGCACAAGTCTTTTTATTTAGAACATTTTTATGAACTAAATTTACGACGTTTTAATTGAAATCCATTACTTCATTCAACAGTAAGAATTTCCAATCCATTATCGCGCTGCTAATTATCGTCACTTTTGTATAGTTTTTAACGTCATTCGAAGAAAGTTCGCAGAGAGAAAAATGTGAGGTACCTTTTTTGCACGGACCCGCAGATTATACTTGAGTTTTGTAAAATTATACTCTATCTTTTAAGCAGCATATTTATGAATGTGTAATTTAATTAAGTTTCAAGCAGAGATTATTAAATTTGTAATTAAGCTAAGTAATTTCACGGAAATGTCGATAAACGAGTGAATCATATGCATGTTAGTGTAGAGTTGACCGTATCAAATTCAGATTGACTCCAGTGCCGTTGTATTACGTCGTACTAGAATTTGTTCTTTGATGAGATATGCGACAGTCACAACGGCTTTAAAAGCGTTACTTGATTTTTGAGTTCTAGGCAACATAATAAAGCATGTTGATATTTGTAACTCGGTTTATGTAGACTGCGACTGAATATGAAAATTGAATGTTTTATAGATGTGTACACTTTCAGCAATACTGCTCAATAAATTAAAGATATATTGTTAATCTGCTTTTGCGTCAATAAATATAATTTTTACTTATAATGCTAATCGTGCAGCATATTTTATACTATTTTAATGCGTTACTTTTTTTAATAGGTGCATTCATGGGGCTGTTGCTTTTAAATCGCTATTTAAACTAATTTTTATTTCTAAATTTAAGTAGCCGAAACAAATGAAACTAATGGATTTGCTATATAAAATACAGACATACAAAGAGCTTTATTCATTATTCGGTTGCACGTATTTTAAAACATTGATGACTTTTTATCTTCATTACGAACAACTCCGTTTACATGATTTCCAGAGTGGGTAAAACCAATAACTTTTAATTTTTGTTCAATGTAATTAGAAAATTTTAAAATACCATTGATGAATACATTGGCAAAACAAAATCTAAAATATACTTATTTTGAGCTTATATAGTCTAATGAAGCTTTTTTTGCGCTTCAATAACAATCGCTTACTTACAAATCAAATAAAGCAGCATAATTATTAAACGATCTCATTACGGTGTAATAGTTATAAAGAAAAAAGATTAATGCGAATGAAGTCTTGTTAATTGGCAGTGATACTTTACAATCATACCGTTCTTAATAAATAAATAAATAATCGAAAGAGCTTACAAATTCGTATGACTCGAAAAATAAATCGTTTGGCGAAAAGCACGATTAGCATACAGACAAGAGCAAAATAAGTTTGGTAAATTAAGCCTAAAGCTCTCAGAGGAGCTTTCCTCCGGTTGGCAATTCGATTCAGTAAGTCTCTCGAATTCCCGAAGTTGAGGCGCCAATATGTAAACCGAGCCGTCGCCATTGTTCCATATATAGAAGAATTGACGATCAATCCCAAAAGGGTTTTCCCTATACGTGGGAGTCAATTGGGAAACGGTGTCTCTTCGAATCTACTTTCGACGCATGCTTAATCAAAGGGTCATAACTAATGCATAAAGCCCCTTTTTTCATTCGTCGCTGCGACATTTTAAGGATATTCAATTAGTTACACATGGGCCTATTTAAAAAAACGCCTCTTCTTGCAAAAGTAATTTTGAGACCTTGATGTCATTCCAACTTCAAGAAGCTCACCGTTTTTCCAATTTAAGGCTTATAAGATCGTTTTAAGGCTCAAACTGCAAACCTTGATATATGCCTTGATATATACATGATTTAAAAAGGGTGAACTTTGTCAGGAATAGGAGCTAGACCTTCTTGTTAGCAATGCATTAAAAATGGTCTTTGCTAATAAGGTGCTTACTTTCCAAAAGCACTCGCTCGAGGAGTATTGCAATTACACAGGCTGTTCATTTTTTAGTTTGGAACACATCCTCCATTAGGAATGAAACCGCAAGAAACTGTCACAATAATAATGGTCGAATATTTGCATTTTCCTTCGAGAAATGCCAAATACGGAAAATGTGTCTTTTCTCGTATCTGACATACATATTTGACGTTAAGGTATTTTATTACGATTTGATGGAATGGTATGGTATTACGAGTAATCGCTTTGCCGAATGGAAGAATTAGGATCGCTCAAAAAGAAAAACAAATAGCGTAAGAGAATTTAAGAGCGATATATTTTCCTTTGGGTTTTCTTATGGCAGTTTATACGAATTTTACAAACGAATTTACAGCGTTGAATTCCTTATTTATCGTGAAAAAGTAGCGCCAGTACTTCGTTTGCAAATTACTTTCTTTTGTTCGATAAAAATATCACGAAAAGCCGATCATAGCCGCTTTAAAAACTCAATCCAAGTAATACAAGAAAGAATCGTAATAACCGAAGGGTACACGCAATCACCCTCTGACATACTTATATTTTATTTATACAAAGATAAGTGACATTTGAAATGCGGGCAATATTCGCTTTTTATTCGTAGTCACGAACTCGCGAGACTGAAACGAATTAAATAAAAGAATTTAAGAATCACTTTACATGAGGTTTTGAAAAGGCGCAAATTTTGAAAATCATGAAAAGTACGACAGAGATGGGAGGCACATTGTAAGGGTATTTGCGGGTCAAGTGTAACAAAGCTAATCTCCTGGTATGAAATTTACAATTATCATTATCTGTACGAACTCGTAGATTTTGTGCGAGTGTGTAATGCACATTAAGTATGTGGTCATACAGAGACCGCAAAAATTAATATGTAGGAAATTGACAAGAAAACTTTATTTATGTTTTAAAATCTTGAAAGCATATTAACAAATCTATAAGAAAACGCATGAAATAGCTGATACTTCAGTGGGACATTTAAAATCTTTGAACTACTTAAGAAATTCGTTACTCAGACACATGTACGAACATCAAGACATTGACATTTTTATACTTTTTAGTTGAAATTACTAAAACACGAGCACTTGGATGCGCACGGAGCTCTTGAAATGAGCGATATAGTTAGAAATGACGTCAGAATAAAATAATTCTCAAATAATGTATCAAACACTGAATATTTAATGCCCATTTATTACGTATACAAGAATAACAACGCCATCAAGCAACGCGATAAAAAATTAATCGTGTACCAAATTTAATTACTTTTTTTATTTTGTCTACCAAGAAAAGCTACCATAGATAAGAAGCCCTTTAACGTAGAAATTTTTTAAATTATCAGCCAAGATCAACAAGATGAATAATTGCACAATGCGGTACTCACATCCATTATGAAGAATACAATTGATCATTTTCCGCATGTAACAATGGTGGGATATATATATTTTATATTGAATAAATGAATGTAGAAAAGCTCGATATATTTTCACGAAAAATCATAAAAGGAACAATTCAATTGGAAGTAACCTCTGAAGTCGAAATGAAATTATTACGTTTTATTTCGAAAAAATGAAAGAGATCGTTTTTTGAAATTCCTTTAACTTTAACGTCTCAATTTACGAATCAATTGCCTTGTTAAGGCGATCCTTCAACCTTGCTCTCTCTCTCTTCTTCTTCTTGTTCATCTCTCTCTCTCTCTCTCTCTCTCTCTCTCTATATATATATATATATATATATATATACATTACTTCGAGGGTCGCATCGGCGTCGCCGAGCATTGGCCACATATCGGCAAAGCACTTGAATGCGTAAATACAAGTGTCTGGCTGTCCTCGTTCCTCAATGCTCGCAGAATTAGGAGGACGCGTGTTATAAGCGGACAGTTAAAGCAGGCCTCCTTGCAAATTAGTCGGTAAGGAGGCATCGGTTCTGCTCCGAGGAAACGAGGCACTCGTTAAAGAGTTGAAGCCGGCGTCGAGCTCGGCTTGGTCCTAGACCTCGCACAACCAGGATGCCATTATCGACTGATACGATGCACCCTTTCCCTAAGGCAAACTTTGACACGTCCTGCAATTGGCTTTAGCCGTCGTCCTTGGCCGGCTTGGTAAGAGTGAGTGCCTGCACAAGTACACGTAGCCGAGGTCGAAGGGGAAATGCCTAACAAGAGCGTACGAGCGCGAGTGTAAAGGAGAAAGGAAGGGCAGGAGCGCGAAGCAAGTTGCCGTCCGGAAAAAGGGCCCTCCAGGATCGCGCTAACAAAGGGTTAGACTGACTGGGCAGGTGTTATCATTTCCAACGTGTGCCAGCTCTGCCTCCTGCACATTACGGATATTATGCGCTGGCTGCTGACACGCGGGCGATCTAAATGTTGGCCACGACTTGTCCTTACTACAACTGCTGTAATATCTATCGTCATGTATCATCGTTATTCATGACCAAAACGATTGTTTCAATCGCCATTATTCAATCGAATTGAATCGGATAGATCGAGACTCAAAGTCATTGAACAATGTTTCTCGCGAAAGTCCGGGTGGTAATTGGAGTTAACTATAATCAGTAGCTTCGCAGAAGCTTCTTCCTTTATTCCTTATGCTTCGTAATCTCAACTTTATAAGAATTGTTATTCATAAATACTAATAATTAGTTTCCTGTTGTATTAATGCATCCAACTACTGCTACTGCTGCGTGTACGCATATTATAATATGTAATTAATATGTTCGTGAAAATTGCGGAGCTTGGATCGGGCGGTGTGGGGGGGGGGGAGGAAAGGTGGTAGGAAACAAGAACAACTTGTTAAATGTAAGGAGAAATTCACGAGATGCGTTAGCGTTTCTTGCTGCGTATAGAAACCACGAAGAAAGGGAACGGACGTCGAATTAAATCTTGACGAATAGCCGAGGCTCAAAATCGAATAAGGAGAGCGAACGGCTCCAGACAGCGGAAAATCGCGTGTCTCGGAGCCGCGGGCGCGCGACGCACGCAGGCAGCGGCTGAACCTCGGCCCTCGCGCGAGTACGTCCAATCGGGCCCAGAGCGGTGGGCAAAGACAGAGGAGACAGGGAATGAGTTAAGGGCGGGAGGGCGGGAGGGCGGGCAAGGGCGACGAACGCTGTCGGGAAGGTCGAGCCTTGCGAGCCCCGCAGACGAGGGAGGGGTCCTTCCCGTCAGTCCCTTGGAGGGGGTTGGTGCGGCGGTACGAGAGGAGGGGACTTATAAGCGTATCTGCTGCTTTTAAATTTACTCCTCTCCCCAGTCCCTGGGCGCCTGACCTCCTGTTGCTTAGCAACCGAGGCCTCCTGTTTGTCTCCTGTCTGGCTATGAGACTAGCCGTCAGGCTTTTCCTCGGCCCGCACCCCGACCGAGTCGTACAAGACATGGGCCTCCATCCACGAGGGTTGGAAGACCCGACAAAGGCTATTCAAGAGAGTGTCCGGATGCTGCCTCCTCGCGGCAGCGGATGTCCGGGCTCTGGTCTCGCGAGTACAGGAGAGTTGGAAGTGCGAATTGATTTTCAACGGATGGAACGACGATTATCAGTTGCGACAACGAATTGGTGAATAGCAGTCTTCGGAACACGAAGGGGCTCCTGTTTTACGTGATGCGATAGGCATTTCCTTCGTATTGGCAGTCAATGTACGACGAATACTTGAGTATCGCAACTTATCGTCGTCACCGAACGAAACAGCAGATGATGGACTCTCCAGTCCAGGCCAAAACCGTTTCTCTCCCTCTCTTTCTAAAACTTTTATCTTTTTATATCTCATACTCGTGTCTTGGCTCGCCTTTTCTCGTTTCGTTTAATCATTACCGAGCTATTTTGTGGCTGTCCGTCTCGCTTTTAATCTTCTTGGCTGAGAGAAAGTGCTTGTCTAATAATAAACGCTGTAATGTTAAGTGGCTGACAGGGTCCAATACAGAAAATAAAACACGAACGACACCCCCTTTCATTCCTTCTCCATGCCCATCAATTAATTACTCCTGCCAAATCTCTAACTTTCCCTTGGAAACTTTTTGCCATAATGAATTCGCCACTTGCTAATGGAAAACCAACGCGTGCGCGCGCTATTTTTATATTTATTTGATTTGTGGGCTAAGCCACAATACTTAAAAGTTTTATTATCCTGTATTCTAATGTCCTGCTCTCTAATATTTATTTTTAAAGAAGTTGCATTACCAATGTTAATGTTCGTCCACTTACTCATATTGACAAATTATTGGGCTTATTATGAACAAATAACGTTTCATCGTGTCTATCTCGAGTCTCACTAATCCACTATTCGACGAGATATAATACTGGCATTATATGTGTATTTACGCTCGCAATTTCCAAGTAGGAGCGTAAGAAGAATATGAAACTTGTAAGTGCCGCGAGTTATGAAATTTCATAAAAAAGGTAAAAAGAAAAAATTAATTTAGTTCCTTCGGTTTATATTAGGCTTGTAAAATAAAATACAGCTCAATAATGTAAGAATTTTCCACATAAGGCATCAAGGGATCGGTTGCCAAGGTCTGCTCTGCGAATGAATCGAAAAGCAGAATAAAAAGTAGCGGCTGCATTTTACCGTCGTATATTTTAAAAGCGGCAGATACGTTTATAATTTTCCGATCGTTGGCAAATGACGCCACGTTATGCTAAACACAGTCGTCGTAGCCTTGAATGCGACTCTCTCGTGACATTCGATATAAGCTTTCAACTAAGATGGTAAGCCATTTTTCACCACTTTACACCCACTTACGACCAATGCTCACATTATCGTATGGTATACAATAGAACCCCCACCCCTCCACCAATTTGATTTATTACTTGGCTATCGAAAAGTCAAGAGCTCGATTTTGGGTATCGTAGCGTAACGATTAAGGCATTTTACGAGCCACTTTAGCCCGACGTTTTAACTGCTTCATTTCCTCAAAGTAATTGATCTGTTAATAGAAAACTCGAGCATCTGCGAAACATGTCTATTTTTCTCATCGATACGTATGTTTCGACAGCAGTACACGATCGAATGATACTACTGGGCAAGCTGCTTGGATTGATTAATATCGTATGAATTTTACACGATAATGATTAATATTTGTCGAAGTAAGTGTTCGGACGTGAGCGTTCGGAGCTGTACAAGTTTATCAAAGCTTTTTAATGAAAAGCACTTACTCGGATAAATTACCCTGTGTGTAATTAGGCACCAAGGGTAAAGCGTATTACTAAGCGACCTCAGCCACGTAAATCGGTTTCGTGTATTTCGAGGACCGAGCATTTAAACCAGCCGTGTGTTTAATAATTGCGAGCTTTAATTGCATCCTCCGCTATACAATAAGGATAAGCGCCGAGGCCGAAGGCAAAGAGAAGAATCTCACAATTTTTTGGATACTCCAGTTTTCTTAGAACTGCAGCTGTCGAAAGCTATAAGAATCGATGCGTCTTCTTCATTGGTTTCTCGAAACTCGGTCAGCCCCGTTTACCAACTCTCGAGACCTGCGGCTACAAGTTTAGATTCAGCAGACTTACTCAGGGCCCCAGCCAATTTATAAGCGCGTAACTGGTGTCGGTGCTTTTATCGCTAGTGCACGTAGTTGATAAAACAGGGTGAGGTTTTATAGAAAAGACGATTTAGCGGCGCAGTCGACCATTAAATAATACAAAACCTCGATCGCACTTTCTCGAGGAAGGAGTATCGCAGGTGCTTAGCACGTTTTTTACATACGGAAGTTAACGATTGGACTGGGTAAACATTTTCTTTTTCCTGTACATACGAACGAAGACGAACGTGCTATTATTACGAAACGCCGGCTTCGTTTATTTTTCTAAGCGATTTTAATGGGTTGCTTGGCATTGTGGATGCTTCATCTGCGTTTCGGCAACGTGTTGATTCGTACAGGGAAGAGTAGAGAGCATCTTCTTAATTTCAGAGCCACGCACTCTATAAGCGAATATACCCAAGTACGCGTACGTGCCATTAGTAGCAGCAAAGAGTGTCGAAGAGGGGCAAAAAGCGCTGTTTGGTAAGCAAACATTAGTGTGGTTTTTAGATCAAAGGACGCTAATAGGAGGAGGAGGAAAGAGTTGGTAGGAAAGAGGCGCGTGTATTATGGAGCTAGGGCCGAGCGCTCGGGTATGTCTGGTTGTATCTCCGAGTCCGGGGGATGAAGGGAGCCAGTTAGCGATCGCCGCCGTACTTTTTGAATTCGTCCGTTCGAGGATGACAGTTTATTTGCGTCGGGACAGACGAAGGTGCGATATTTGCTCAGATGGTAAATCATGTGTCGGGGGCGCGCGCTCAGTGGCATCGTAGACTGGCCGGGCACCGAGAGTCGACATATTTTTTTCTAATAGGAACACGCTCGACTTTGCGGAGCCCAAGGATTCTTCTCGAGCGAGGAGTTCGAGCAGCTGTAACTATAACGGAAATTAGGCTGCTGCTCGCGGTGGTAGGATCGGAGCCAGAGGACAGAATGCAAGCAAAAAGTCCGTGCGAATCATTAGCGAGCGAACACGAGGCCAGCTTATAAGAAATAGAGAGCAGATGCGGCCTCGAGCCCCGTAGCGAGCAACCCCCAGTCGAGCCTCGGCTCAAGGCCTGTCGTACTTACCCACGTGCGCGAGGTCGATGATCGGAATCTCGCACTTGCTAAGGAGGGTCTCGCAGGTGTTGGCCAACGGCACCGGCTTACTCGTGCAGCTCATCTTCGGTAACTTCTCGGAGGCAGGGGGGCTCAGCTCCGGCCACGAGAAGCACACGCGCACACCGCCGATCGGGAGCCTCGAGGCAACGGGAATCGGGGGGGGGGGCGAGGAGGTCGTCGAGGAAGCGATGGAGTTTCAGGAGCTGCTCATCCCAGGATCGCGAAGGCTTGTCGGTGGCGGGAGCGGAGCAGCCGCGGGTCCTCCTGGTGCTCGAGGCGGAGTCGGGGCTAGCGATAGCCGTACGTGGCAAGCTCGTAGGCCTGCTGCTGCTGCTCCTCCTCCTCCTCGGCGATTCTTGTGCGGCTTGTGCGGAGTGACGCCGATGGGCTCATGCTACGCGGGGCTCGAACCGACGATCTCGAATCGGCGACGAACAACCAATGACTGAGTCGCCGGGGACAACCGACGACCGACTGAGCCGACAACCGACAGCGACAACCTCGATATGACGGCGGCCCGATGCCGATGGCGATATTCGGGCATTTCGGGAACTAGCGGCGCGCCGCCGTCGCCGCCTCCTCTCGCTCTCCGCCTCCTGCTGCTTTTGCCGTCGCCGCCGCCGCCGCCGCCGCCGCTGCTGTTGCTGCTGCTGTTGCTGCTGCTCCGCTGCCGCCCCTCCGCGGCTCCTCCGGCGACGTCACGACGTCCCGCACCGGGGATCCGCTGCCGGCGGCACGACGTGATCCGTCGGGGCCTCGGGAAGGGGCAGAGCCGGCGCTCGGGACCACGAGGTGCGCCTGCGCCCCGAGAGCTCCCGCTCCATCCCTACCCCCGGCCCTCCGGCGAATAACGGCTCGCTCGCTCGACCCCCCCCCCCGGACCAGCGGGGGCAGCACACGACTGCGCCAGCAGCCGAATCGAATTCGCCTTCTTATCCCCCCGTGTGGCCTGGCCCGGCTCCTCGACAACACGGCCCGCGATCCCTGCCCGCGGACCGAATCCTTCGGCTCTCGTCTATCGTTAATTACCCGGCTCAGCTTCCTGCGGTGGCTGCGGGCTGTGGCGCTCGACCCCAGCGAGGCTCTAAAACAAAAAACCCACGTGGGCCCCGAGCGGTTGTCGAGCACCGTTACCAAAAGCCGGATGCCGCTCTTGCTGATCGGATTGAAAACGATTACGGGCTAGGCGAATTGCATCGCTGTCGCGCTGGATTCCCGGCTCGGATTGATAACTTCTCCTCCTGTCATTTACAAAGCCATTACGCTTCAGGCCCGAACCGCTAGGATTCCTAGAGTACCGCTGAGCAAAATTATCAGCCGTCCAGGGCTAACCGATTCCTTCCGTCCATTGATCGCGCCAACCATTTTCAAATTCGCAACTTACCTACGTTACGCCGATTTTGAGTACTCGCAACGTTATTAGCGAATTCATCTATGCGCGCCTGACCTACACCGCTATAACTTAGTAAGTTTCATATTACTAAGCTCATATTAGAACGTATATTATAATTTTTTTTTACGAAAATACTTTTTATATTTACAAACTAAAAGAAACTGGAAGTATTTAGGTATATATAAAACACAATGAATGCAAGCATTGCAAAATACATCTACATAATTGGAAAAAAAAAACAAATGATACAATAGTCTACAATATAAGAAACTTCATAATTCTCTTTATGAATAAGCTTTTTATAGAAAATCATTACGAGCAGATATTATTACATTTATTCATTAAAAATTCAGTAACTTATTTTTATAGTGTTTCCTTTCTTTCTTTTTAATGCATTGCTTATTGCGCGTCGTATTGTAAATCTTGTTTAATAGATTGTAATGTGTCGTAAGGTAATAAATTCATGAAACGCATAAAAGCCGCATTTGCTTACGGGCGAATAATTGCATTATTTTAATGATATAATATTTCCATTTATTTAATTACCATTAACACGTAATACATTATAAAAAATGTATTTGTAAATTAATTATTATAAAAAATTGTCATTGCATAAGTTGTAATAGCGCCAATTAAAAAATCGCAAATAGTATTGAACATTTAAAAAAAACCCTGTCTGAGAACATTTTGCATTACATTATATTACTCAATGCACCTTACAGATATTTCTCAAGTTAAATCGTAAGCTTACAATTTTGCTTTATGCTACAAAATTGAAACGAAAACTCATTTTACTATGATGCTTACTCTATGTAATTTATTATAATTATAATTATTATTCTTAGTATTCCTATTATTTCTATTGCTTACACTTTAAAATACATGGTTCAATTATTTATATTGTTTGTATTTATTAGTGTGGTACGTTAACATAAAAATACTTTCGATGGATAATAGTTTCTTAATACCAGTACACATAACACATGCGAGCTTGTACAAATAAATTTTCTCAAATTCGAAGTATTTATTAAAACAAGTATGAACATTGATGGTCGAATTTGGTTAAATTTTAGTAATTGTTGTTTCACAAGTAAAAGTTTTCATTGGCATTATACCAACTTGAAAGAAAATTTACGTAATCTTCAATTTGTTAAAAAATACATCCTGACATTCAGATAAAAGATGCTTCGCAAAAACTTATTTTTGTTTGTTATACATTTAAAATTAAGAAAATGTCATTAATTCTTAATTAGTACTTTATTTTAAAAAAATTAAAGGTATCCTCTTAGAAAAAAAAGAAAGTTCCTTCAATAAACTGTTCAATAGAATAGCATTTTTCAAAGAACAAAAATAATAAATTGTTCCTTGTTTACTTCAATAATATTATATTTTTGGATTGATTAGTTTAAATTTTAACGAAAGACAATGCAATGTTATCGAAAATTGTATAATTATGCATTTGATTCGTAATTGTTTTTCAAAAATCATTTCGCAACACATTGGTAGGTTGCATAGGTAATTTTCTATATAGTTTTTATGATGATTGAAGGCAAAAAACGAAAATTATATTTTGTTCCAATATTGCTTATCATAAATTGAATTTTTTTTCGCAGCAATTATATCCACTATCTGATTGTTCTAAAGGTGTTTGAGTTACGCGTAGAAGTTACTACGTAATACAATTTACTTCGTTGCTATACATTGCAATTACTAGATTTTAATGAAAGTTAAGGAAGCAATGCATTTAATCTTATTTTACTACTACTGTGCACCTTGCTAAATGATTTTAGCAGACGATAATTATTTGATTTGAGGAAACCAAATTATCTATCGAGAAATATTGTAAACTGAACATCGTCTCAGGTGATACGCTAATATAAGTCAAACCTAAAGCTTTGAAGGGGAAAAGTTTAATTACTTTCATTGTGTATGTACATTGCAATAACCCAAGTGATAAAATACATTTTACTCGTGAGAAAAAAAAACAAATCTATAAATTTCAGATTCTCTCGTGATGAAAAGGTCAAAATAGTGGTGGCTTATATATTTTTCTGTTTCTTTTAAAGGCAGATATATTTAACTGAACTTTGCCATCTTTTTTCATAAGTAGCAAAACCTAACGTCGGATCGATTTAAAACGCTTTAGCATTGATAAATAAGACTCACTGTTATTGCGGAAGTTGATAGTGTATTGGTTTTCCGCAATATATCATATGTTACCATTAAAACCATTAAATATATCACGAATACGTTTGGATAAAATAAAGCTTTTTTATAATGATGATTATCTGTCTTTTATTTGCCAATATATATAACTTTATTATAAGTAATCACTTGAAGTGGGACGGAATGGGAATAGTAGCTTAACACAATGAATGTTTGCTGTTGATATTGGATTTTGTATTTCGTTATTAAAAATATATGTTAGAGCTCTAAAAACTTCTTAATTTATGTACAAAAAAATGGCAGACTATTCATTTTTAAAATTATTATAATATAGTTGCATCGCGGATGATTAGTAATAACGTTTCATAATAAATGTTTATTGGTATTTTGATAAGATGTTATAATGACTTAAAATTTTTTGTTTTGTAGCAATAGATGAAAATAAATAGTTTTAATTAATAATATTAATAAGTTTTAAATAAAAATTTTATCTACTTTTTGAATTTTGATTATTGTTCAAATATGGTATCTGAAGTAAACTGCATAAAAATTACATTAAGGTTATTTTGCAAAAATTGTTTTCATTATTTACGTATATCTAAAAAAAGAGTAAGGTATGTAATTAAATACGATGTACTAACTTTACAATTGTATTGGAAATATGTAGAATATCATTTTTATAAGGGTCAATTAATGGGACCATTTGTATAAACAAACTTTTCCAAATCAACGGAAGTTATCCCGTATTTATTGTCTTGTTCTAGTTTGTCGTAAGAATGACCTATAAATGCCGTTGCGTCACACCTTATGTGTGCTTGTGATTGTTACAAATTTTCCATCGTTTAGGAGGTCTGGCTTCCTTTGAAACTTCCGACGGAAACTTTAATCATGTGGCGCCCTTATTGTTATATATTACGCTTTCTGTATGCGAGAATACAATGTGACACTATTTGATAAATTTTCAATTATCTATAAAAAATATTAAAGAAGCACTTATTGAAAAATTTCCCTTACAGTTTGCTTGTACATATAAATATTAATACACGTGTAAAATAATTAAATTTTGAAGTTGTAGAAATTATGATAATGGTAGTTTCCAATTGAATGTAGCATTTTTTTAATTGACAGGCGAATCGATTATATTATAAATTATCGATATAGAAGAAAATTTTAAAAACTCTGTCGATAAAGTTCCTCGCTACTTTATCATCAATGCATTATTTTATTCATCTTCAAATTCTACTATAATATTGATGATTATTAAAAGACAAAAATTATATTTAAAATCATGGAGGTTACTTAATAATTTGATTTGCTAAATGCAATATCTATTTTTTGGTTAATTGCCTATTCCCATTTATCTATTCTCGATCGGTCTAATTATGAATGATTGAATGCAATTAAAAAAAATTTATATAGTTTGTAGTATTATTTTTCATAAAAAATAGTTTGAATCATTTTTAAAATACTACAGTAAGTGGAACAAATTTTTTCTGATTTATGACGTTTCGATGTAATTTTCAAATTTTTATTGTTATTTAAATTTGATCTATACAAAAATTTGTAAAATGCCACGTATGAAAATTCTATAGGCTAACATATATTAAAATAAATAAATAAATAATAAAATCCTTTCATTTATCGATGTACATTTAATAATAATTCTGATATTTAATAGATAAAGTAGTGAAATTTCTTAGGTTAGTGCGATCTAAATATGACATTAAATTGTTTCCTGGAAATT
Organism: Kradibia gibbosae; assembly: GCA_018907135.1. NCBI lineage: Eukaryota > Metazoa > Arthropoda > Insecta > Hymenoptera > Agaonidae > Kradibia > Kradibia gibbosae. The sequence continues at coordinate 28,403,940 of JACCHX010000001.1, read as the reverse complement.
CCTTTTAATAGAATATATATAGTATGATTATATAATTTTACAAATTTACCTACATCGTGAAGTCGTTATATATATATAATTAATACATGGAGTGCCAAAAAGAACAATTTAATTTACCAATTCGATGTATTATTATTCTTATTTTTTATAATAATATATTATTTTAGTAAGATGGGAATATTTTTTCAAAAATCTGATTTTTTCTAAAATAAGGAAGTATAATTTTTTAAATTTACATTGATTAAACGTTAAGAGCTGGTTCACATAAATCGTGTATTCATTATACATAGACTTATAACCCTATAATTTTATAGAACATTTTTATAAGCATTTTTACAGATGAAATTGTATAGCTTTACCAAAAATATATCTTTAAAAATAAGCGATCAAAAAAATTTGTGTGGACATAATTATATACATAAAGATGTATTTTCAATGACAATTTAAAAAGAATTTTACTTATAAAAACAGCACTCGATGTTTATGATTTTCTTGTCCACTTTTATTGTATCTATTAAACAAAAAGACAAAATTATACTTCAACAAGCAGTAACCAAACGCTATGCATTCCATATTCTTTGAGCCTTACAATTAACATCATAAACCGCCTTTTAAATTAAAGAATTTAATTGAAATTAACTATTTTATTGTCAATTTTAACCTTTATGATAAAATAGTCAACCAAATAAAAATATTAAAATATTCATTGCTAAAAAATTTATTGATTTATGATACATATGATTCTTTAAATGGCTGAAGAACATAATTTTAAAATAAACACCATTTTCTCTAATAAATCATAAAATAATATAAACTCGTAGTCATAAATATAAATATAAACTCGAAATTGTATTTATTAATAACCAGTCGTAAGGAAAAATGTTTTTAATCATTAATGTTTTTGAGCCTTAAAATAAAAGAAATAAAAAATAAAAATATTAGTTTATTCCATGATCAATATTCTGTATTGTTTTTTAAAATTAAAACTTTTATAAGTATACAGACATTTGGTCCATACGATTGACGAAAAATGCAAATTAAATTAACACCGATTGTTATCTTTTTCTCTATGACAATATTTGTCACTTAATTTTCAGTTTGCACAATCTCATAGAAGCTTAGTTCTTATAATTATGAAAGACCTTATGAATTTAAAGTAATTAATATATAAATTATTATATTTTAAACCTTATGAGTAATATTTAATCACATGTAATAATAAAGATAGTAAATTTTTTTTAATTTACTTAACTTCAGAGACTGGGAAGGTATGCATAAAAAAAAACTTATAATAAACATACAAAAAAAAGGTTCTTTCTTTAACAAACTTTATTTTCGATACATTACTAATTTTCAAGGATTTAATAGTTTTACACAGTAGCATGATATATACATATATATATAGTTGTGCAATATACTTTAAGTCTACTAGGTTAATCAGTGTATAAACGAAATTCTGAAGACCCTTAGTTGTTTTTAAAAGTGTATTAATATAATGACAATTTATTTTAATTGAAACAAAGAATCCGTACGTATTTAAAAATAATTTTTATTAGTTGTTTGAGGCATAGAGACATTCGCTTTTTTATAAAGAGAATTTTTATTTTTTATTTGAACCGTTACATTAATTCATTAATTACTTCTTTTTAATATAATTTATACTTACAATTATAGAACTTTGCTATATCAAAGTAATGTAAATTAATCTATTATTTATTAATCTATTATACGTAATTACAACTATTATATGATTCGTAAAATTTTAAATTCCTAAGAAAATACTTTTTATTTATTGAAAAAAGTAAGTTTTACTTTCAATCACACTTCTTAAAATAAAGAATTTGATGAAGAATTTACTTGATATTTTTTTACATCAAGTACAAAATTGATTTTAAAGTTATTGTGTTTCAAATTTTCAGAGCATAAGCGGCTGTTCTCATAGTTGCTTCTAAACTAGTCAGTCTTTTTATAAACCATCTGTAGGGGGGATCAACATTTTAATCTTCTACTAAATATCTTACTAATATGGTCTGAGCTCAGACTTTTTACAGTCTTGGAGAATACATTGTCATTTATTGATCTATTGTGGGACGAGAATGTATGGGCAAGATATTAAGCAATAACTGTCATCACAAAACTTCAGATAATCATGTATATAGTCAATGTTCGTCGGTAAATGTAGCTAACTTTGAAGACTCATTATCACCGGTCTTTCCAACTGCTTTGCGGTCAATATCAGTAAGGTTAACAAAAGACAAGGAATTAGCCAGACAAAAGTTATTACAAATAGAAAAACTACTTAAATAGAAAATAAAATATCTAACATTATGCTCTTAAAAAAATGATATTTTTCTATGTTTTTAACCATAACACATAAGCAGATGTGTATTTTTTATCTACATGATTATATATTCATTATTAATTTTTTTTTACAAAATATTGTTTTATTTAAAAAAAAATATCATTATATTATATGTTTTGTAAATTTTAGGACTAATTTAATGCTATCTTCTTTTCATTTAATTCTTATACTGTTTCTCATTTATGATATTATTATTTGTAAGTTAAAATGTAAAACTAAATAAGAAATTCCAAAAACCAAAATAAAACAAATTACTATAATGATAATAACATGTAAAAATGAGACTATAAATTAACAAACCATAATATTTGGAATTGCTGACATTCAAAATGTAGCCTGTTAAGTACAAGGTAAAGAAAACTTTTTAATTAATAAGTTCCATGTAAATAAGATGTGGAATATATATTAAATAATACTACAACAATATTTATACGTAAATTTATCCTTGTCGTAAATTTCTCTTTTTAATTTTCTTATTTTTTCGTATCTCGAAGATGCTCTTATTATAACGGTTTATATTTTTCTTCTTCGTACTTAATGTATTTCATATATTTTTTCAGCTTCTATGGATATATTGTAAAAACTAAAAATGAATAGTAATTATCATATTTCAAATTATTAATTATATTGAAATGTATATATTGTCAAAGATACAGCAAAACAATGACGACCTCATTGAGAATTAAAAATACATATGAATCAATTTTTTTATACATTAGGTAAATTGTATATCAATAATATATTCTATTATATATATTATATAATATTATATATATTTCAAACAATTTAAAAAAAATTTTTTTTTCAAATTTAACATGAATATACCTTGAAAAGAATTATATTTATTTAAAAGAATATTAATAAGTAAAACTTTTTAATAAGTAGTAGAATTAATTATTTATTAGACATAAATGCAGAATATTATTGGGCCAAAGTCTTTTAGCAGTATAAGTTTATTTATTAATGACAATGTTAGTAATTTTATGAGTAAAAGTATATTAATTGAAAACATGTGTATACAGAATAATCGAAGCAATTTTAAAGTTCTAACGTACTTAATTCTTAAGTACAAAAATATATAATTTAGTAAACAATAAAGCAATTTATAAATAAATAAATAAGAAATAAATAATAATTAAATAAATAACGAAAGAATCGTTATATCAGATAAGAGCAGTAGTATATCACAAAAATGTAAGGTGATTTCTTTTACGAATTAAAATACAATCAATGTACTATTTAATTTATAAATAAAAATACTAATAGTCATTGAATAGAAAAACATTTCAGTCGCTTTGATTTGTCGCTTTTACGCAGCACTAATATATAATTAAAGAAAATTATCATGCAATAAATTAAATTATTTACAATCTAATTAAATTCAAGATGCATTTAGGAATTCCGTAAAAATTTACGTGAAAAGTAAAATGGTTCACTTATGATGAATATCCGCAGTACTGAAGATCAAACGGAGGCTTGTCATGAATTAATTTGTAAGATAAGTTTTTGATATAAAATACCATCCCTTACCTGAAGACGACGCATAATATTTTTGTAATCAGAATCACATAGAATCCTAACAAAAAAATAGTTATAATATTTAGAATTGCGCAAACTAGTGAGAAAAATGTGACGCCGTACATCATTCATATTATTTTTATGTAATAGGACGCAATCATGTGCCTGTTTAACATGGATATCGTTGTAATATCATGTACCAGTGCTATAACATGATCGCTGATTAATTTTAATAAACGTTTGAATATTATTCAATCCTGCACTATTTAAGTATAATACAAAATTTCAATATTTTTTTTATCTACTATGTTTAATTTATTATGCATTTAAACAATTTTTTTGTTAACATCATGATTCAATGTTTTTCAATTTCAAAAGTGTTAAGAATATTTAGGAAAATTGTATTATTTTTTTTGACGCTCAGTTCTCGACAGCCTATTTTTATTTCATTTAATATTTTCAAATGCCATGACAATATTTTATTCTAAAAGAGTTAATTTTACATTAACATTAATTAATTGACTTCTTAATAAGAATCTTTTAATTTATAATTCCATTATCTTCAAATAAATGTTTAACATATCTAACATATCAAAAAATATTAACACGAATTTAATGTTTCAGAGTTATGTTTAAGGTTTAGGTAGTGTGATTAAAGAAATCAGAAATTTTTAAAAATTGATATTTATTAGTGCATTATTGCATTAAAGAGCTGCATAACTTGCATTATCATTTATAAACTAAAAAATTTAAATAAGTAATTATTTTTTATTTAAGTATAAAAAAAGCTAATTAATTAATTTTTAAATGACCAATTTTTTACATATAAAATAATGTCGTTTTTTACCGCATTATTAAATTTACTAAAATTAGGGCTTAGTTTTAGAAAATAAAAGTTAATTGGAAATAAACTGCTACAAAATTGATTAATAATATTTATGTTTTCAGATATTAGGAAAATCAGTTATATGGTAAATTTATGAAAAAATATACTTTTAATTTTAAGAGGATATGTACGATGAAATAAAATATAACTATGTAAAATAACAAATATTTACATTAAGGAAGAAAGATGAGGTAATTTACTTATATTTATACGCGTTCATAAATTTTCACATTCACTTCGAAACTTTTACATTTCAATGTTATATTTCACATTGCAAATTTTAATTTTACATTTCAATGGTATCTAATGAAGTAATCTGGATTCAAAGTTAACAATTTAAATGCCATGTACTAACGAGTTGTGTAAATAATTACCAGGGTGACGGTGAAGCCAAAATTGACATCGATAATGGTAAAACCAATGTGAAAAAGAACCATACGAGTCAAAGAAACTACGCATCTATGAAAATCTCGAGGATCAGGAGCATCAGTCATTCGACCTCAAAGGTGATAAGGATAAAGATTGCCTAGAAATCAAATTTCGTCTTCAGAGATTCTACTTCGCTGTTAATGATTTTAGCTTTTTATTGACATTCGAGCTGCCGGTAGTGTCAGGCATCACTTCCTTATTGTCACTACGGGCCGAGACTTAAAGCAATTTCATCGACAGATTATATTACTTTGAATCAATTCCTCCCATAAAAACGAAGGCGTTGATAAATCTGGTTGAGTTATTCATCTTCATCGGGACTAGCTTTATTACGATTTAGAAAGAATTTAAATAACCTTTAATACGGCTGCATTCAAGCTATGTATTCAATAATCTTCTACATAGCTAATAAAGATATACTAATCTGGATGCTCTAACTTTTTTTGAAGAAGGTTAATAATAAAAATGAATGATTCGTAGTATAAAAAGGTAGACGAGACCAGGTTTTACCGAATAGCTGACTTGAATTATTAATTCGCACGCAGTAAAATTTTGAATCACTCTTGAGAATATAATGAGACTTTTTAAATTTTGGTAGTAATAATACAACGTGTGGATTAAAATTATATTCTTCTAATACATGCGACAAGATAAAAAGCAAAGGACAAAATTTATGTAATAAAACGGATAAATGGCCAAGTGGTTATTAATGTAAAGTCACATTGATCTTATTTACAATGAACGTTCCATTATAAAAAGAATAAAGTAATTATATTTTTTTATGCTAAAAAAATTTAGAACATTTTTCCGTTATAAACATTTTTAATTATGCGCGAAAATCGATCTTTTATAAAACATCATTATTAATAAATAAATTGAATTCTTTTTTATAGTATTTGTGTGGTTTAGGTAGCATACTAAATCATGTATCTAACTATATGAAATTTAGTAAGAGAGAACTTCTTTTTAGCACAGTATTTTCAAGTTTAATGATTTCTATCGATCTTCTTATAACTATTTATACTTTAAACTTAATAGCCAATCAGCATAATTTGCAAAAATAAAATAATTTAAAATAATCATATCTGGTTGCATGCCGGTACTAACGAGAAAAATTTTTTTTATTAGATAGAGTAATAATGACAATTTCAACTTTTGAAAATAATATACGAACACAGAGGATTATAACGGAAGGTTAGAAGACCAAAAATTTTGTATAGGAAAATTATAATTTTTTATAATCCGCGTTAAAAAAACATCTTTTTTTAAAACAACATCTATTTTAACTTCAAATAAAGAATAAGAATTCAATATATACTGTTCTCTATTTGTATACAATTTGTTGTTTTCATCTGTTAACAATTTTAATTTTTAAGCATAAATTATATTAAATATAATAAAGCTTAATATTTTTAATTACTTAATTATGAAATCTTTTTAATTGTTGAAAGCTTCGGCAAGTGTAGAAATTTTGACTTTTGAAAGTCCGTAAGCAATAGTTCTTTAATTACTAAATTTTTATTTCCTTTATTTATTTTTAATTTTTTTTTTTATGAAAGTCAAAAATTTGACCTTTGGAAGAAATAATTTTTTTTAACTATCATATAATTGATATTAAAAAACAACTTCTTTCAATAAATTTAATTAATTTTACCTGAAGAAAAACTATTTTGGGTTTAACTGCATGATATGAAACGCTTTCGGTAACATACCAAACAAAACTTTAACTGTTTATTAAATGTTAAAAATAAATTAATTGTTTATTAAATATTATAGTGATAGATTTTTGTTTCTGGTTGATTGTATATTATTTGTTAATAATTTAAGACTCGAACATGATAAATAAAATTAACAATTTAAAAATGATAACAATATTACAATATTTTTTAATATCATTAATTATATTAGTAATAATGCTTTAAATACTTTTTTTGCTAAAATTAAGAAATCTTTAAAAATATGAGTGACTAGGTTTGTTTATTTTTCAAATTTTAATGTTCGATAACGAGATTTTTCTGGCATTATTTGTACGAAAAATTTCTTGCCAGAACTCACATAAATCTGTCAGAAATGAATCTATTAGTTTGCTTTATATAAAAATACAAAATAATTTGCGAAATTAATGTATCGTACATTTGATGTACATAAGATGTATAATATACATTTGATATTCACGCGTCATGATGTGTGTATATTGATCGGGATATACGATTGCAATTAATTATTCACCCTTTTAAAATTAGTGCGCTGTTTTTAAACTCAATTACCTCAAATTATCGATAAAGTAAAATTCGATACAATGTATACACAATCCCATACAAACTGGATAATATAAAATGAATTTTTAAAAAATGGTTTTATTGTTTTAACAATTACGATTACATCGTCTATGTATAAACTATAAAAAAGCGAAAACCTAGAATATACATTCTAAGACATAACTTAAAAAATCATTGAACAACAATAAAATAAGCTAACGCAGTAACTATTTTTTTGTAACACTTTTTATACATTTTTTCACATGCTAAACCTTGTATTTACAATAAGAGTATTAATATTTTTTCTTTTTGACCTTAAAATATTAATCTTCTACTTAAAATACTAAATAAGTGTATGTAATATCAGTCGTAATGGAATTTGTAAATATTGACATATGATTGTTTCTTGCCGTAGCGCCAGTAGGCCAAAAAAGGACAATTCTCGGTGAGGAAAATAGCCAGTCGCATTAAAGAATTGAAGAATCCTCGGAAGATCGGTGACCACCAATATGAAGGCGGAAGTAAGTAGTGATGTACCTTCAACTGAGAATCGAGCATCAGTTTGCTATAAATAGGCATTTTCAGTGTATCTGTAAAGTAATAATTTTAATAAATGTATTTTATTTTTCCGCAAAAAATTAGTTTTCGAGTTAATTATATTAGTATTTTTTATTAGTATTTTCTATATGACCAATAAAATTAATTTTTATACTGATATCAATAATTTTTTTTAGTAAAAAAAATATTGAGTAAACTCGAAACTATTTTGTAAATATACAACGACGAAGATTTAAGTATATATTTATGCATGACTGTCATAAAATTTCTTAATGCATTTAAATGCAAATGCATACTATTCTCAAGAATAGTAGAGGTTATTAATTTCATAAAGCATTGAAAAATTTGAGAAAGTCAATAGGTATTTGTCAACAAGCAATATAAATAATATTAAATCTTTATATATTTAAAAATTTTGAGTCTTATTCAAAAGCGTGATAACAATTTTGTACAAAAATCTTACCAATTACGATGGAGTGATTATTGTTAGTAGCCGCTGAAATGGCAAGATGAAAAGTGAAGGCAATGAAGGCTTCCGGATCTAGATACGGGTTTATCGGCCAGAGACCTTCTATGAGAATTCGACCCATTAAATCGAAGTTCTTGTTCTTTATCGCAAAATGAGGAAGGAAAACCTCATCGAGTAGTCGCCTGCAAAGGGCTCGACACTCTGCAGTGCTTCCAGTGCACAGATTATACCTGTAAAAAAGTATATATTTTTAATCTTAGTGCATAGTAACTAATGTATGATTAGGCATCCAGTTGTGTAAAAGCGATTTAACGTTCATACGGATCTATGTAGGAGTAAATTATTGTAAATTTTCTTAATTTTTTATCATAAAAATGATTCAGCTTGCAAATACAACCTCGAAAAATGAAAATTTAGGCTGTTTATGTATATGCAAAGCTAGATTATTGAGTATAATATATTTCCTAAGAAAAGTGTTTAGCATGTAACAGAAGAAAAATTGTTTAAAAAGTTTTGCCAATTATATTAGTAAATTAAGAGTTGAATGTAGGTTACACGAATCATCATATATTAGCACCTGAGATATTGAGTTTTATTTATCGATTCTGTGACACTTTAAAAACAATTAATAATCTTATGATAATTAATCTCTTTGAAATGCTAACTTCAATTTAATTAATACACATGCATGAAGATACAAGGATGAGTATTTCACATTCGACGCAATGTTCTCGATTGCAACACGTCACATTACATGGGTGTTAAAGCTGCAATGTTTGCCAATGTGGTATATTATATAAAAATCAAACAAGATCAGCATTGCAATAAATATTGAAGAGATATCCAAGTAGAAAGTTTGTATTAAAAAAGTAAAAAGTAGTTGGAGGAGATTGTCGAGAAATAATGGATGACCAGTTACTTTTAGAAAGGCAGAAATTAATTTGAAATAAAAAAAGTGAAAATCACAGGCTGTCTTCACGCCCGTCATTATAATAAAATGCTGAAATATGAGTGCTTTGAAAGTGGCAGGTTATAGCAATAACAGTATCGAAGTCGCGGCATCCAAATATTGGGTATTGCGAAACACCGTGAAAATACAATAAAATTTTCAAATATCAGTATTTTCAACGGCATGGCATTATACGGTTCTCGATTAGAGGCATAAAGCGTTGCCCACGCCAACTGTTCTTGACTCGTGAGTCTTTTGCGCGTTAATGTGCAGAATTTAGTTAGAAAAAAGGCGTCTTTGTGAATAATTATCGCTTAAGAAAGTAAGCCACAGGCGCGAGTCACGACCAGGAATAAAAAAGAGCAGTAGCGAATCGATTGAACCGAAGCTGCCTTTGCTTTTGTGGTTCTGGCTTGTTTTTATGGATCAAAATCTCGAGGATATGTCAGGGAATCAACGGCATCAAAGCTCACTTACCTCTCCTCCATACCCAATAAACAGCCGATCACCCGCCAGAAGTGCACCAAGCCCTCGAGCTCCTCGGCGGTAGCGTATAGGCCGAGCTCATCGCCACTGAGAATCGAAAAGCCGACGAAGCCAAACTGCGTGAGAGCCATGTCCAGCTGGGATATCCTGCGAAGTCCGGCCTCGGAGCAGCGGCGCGAGATGATGCAATGCTTTTTGCGGACGTAGTGCAGTGACTCGAAGAATCTAGGCAATGTCCAGTGGATTTCGCTATCAGGTCGCTATCAGGTCGCTGGCTTAACGATCATCGGGAAGGGGAAGCTGTGATCTTTGACCATTCAATTGAGATTGTGACTAATTCTAACGGGCTAGGTTACGAAACCCATGACTCTCGCGAATCGCGGTTCATTTGTGTGAGAATTCGGGGCGCCTGCCGATCTTTCTCTCACTCGGTGTTGTAATACCTAATTAGGTGGAGAAGCATTGAAAGTACGTACAATAAAGCGTGTAATGACACCTTTGGTTCAACATCAAACGTTTACTTGCCGTCACTTTCAGAAATATCACGGACGTCGCAGACGTCAGCGCAATCGCCTTTAATGGCAACGCATTCTTCCTTTAATTAAGCACACAACGAACAACTTGTTTATTTAGCATTAGCATTGATACGAAGTTATCGTTGTTGATCGCTATTAGCAATGGTTGCGAGCCGTGTGTTGATGTTGCAGCGCGTGTCGATATCGCTATCATTTGGAAATGATACGTTAGGAAAAATTATAATTCTGAAGTGGCAATGCCGACGATGGTTGTCCCTAGTTTTTGCACTCTTGCATTTAATATGAAATAGCGGAGATTCGTTTTTTTTAACGCTTCTGCGAGGTCTGATGGACGTAGCGCGCATTTATTCTATAGGCCGGCAATGTTTTACGATTGTCGGAATAAGCATTGGCGCAAGATAAGTGGCAAGTGTTGACCCGCCGCTCGTTGCTGCATTTATCCTGCAGCTTTTGAACAAACAAGGAATCCTCTGTCAGCCGAAATCAATAAACATTCGTTAACGTTTTCACGCGTCTGACCATCCTTTTGGTGCTATTTGTATTTGCAGTAAGCTTTCTCGAATGCTTAAGCTAAACGAGTAATTTATAACACTTGGTAGCGACGAGCAGACATCGAGGAGGACCAGATCTCATCGACCTTTAAGCAACGATCGATGTTCGTGTAGTAATAGTTCGCAATCGTTCGTGAGATAAGGAAGGAAAGATATTAAAAAAACGAGCGCGCTGTTTGGGTTTTGATGTATACTCACTCGACCTCCTTGTAGGGGTCCTTCTTGTACCAGAGAAAGGTGTGAAGTACGGTGGAGGTGTATCTGCGAAAGGCGGTGCACGGCGTGCCGCTTTGCTTGGTGTGAATGAGAATCTCGAGGATGGAGGGCACGGCAAGGAGTGTGAGGAGACCCGAAAGCTTGGCGATCATCATGCTGAAGACGTTCTTATAGAAAAGGTCTTGACCCAGGCGAAACAACTCTGGATCGAAGTACTCCGGAAGCTCGAGGCTCTCGACATCTTCGTCGGCCGGTGTGCTCGAGCCTTCCTTCAGCAGGACTTCCAGTCTCTCGTCGATGGCTGGAAGAATCACGGCTTTGTTATCTCTTTCAGTCGAGGCTCGTGGAAAGGACGTCGGCGAGCCGAGGTGTCGAGGAAACCGATCCTTCGATTGCTGCCAGATTCATTTCACTCGCGCGATTGCGCAAGGGCATTATATAAAAGTCTAATGGTGCATTACTTGCACATGTTACCGAGAAGTGAGAACGTTGCGCAAACATATGAAAAACCGCATTATAGATGGACAATCGGATAAGCCGAGTGCGCGACCTTGAGGCTGCAGCGCGAAAGGTTGCGACGATCGTGACTACCGTCCTTCGAAAGCTTTGACGACGAAGAGCGGCCATCCGAGAGAAAAGTCGAAGACGGAGCTTTGGAGGAATGTAGGCAGGAGTCGGGTGCGACACCTTTGGCGATAAATGCGCTAATAGGTCTTGTAATTACACGCTGCTCGCTGAACCGGACCAATGAAACACAAGATCAGCACTGCGTCGATTGTGGGGAACGTCGTTCGTAAGCTTGGGGTCGATACTCGAGGCTCTTGGTTGTCTTGAAAAGCACGGAAAACAAGTATCGATCTGCCCTGTGCGTATAAATTAGCAGTCTCTTTTTTTTTCGAATCGACGTTTTGCTCATTGGCCAAATACAGAAAGGTGGCTCACGAGGGGGTTTGGGTGAAAGCGCTGTGTCTTATAAGGCGCATTTCGAGTTTTGGGTGAAAGACGAGCAAGAATCGGGACTACGGATGCAGCAGCTCCTCGATAATTGGCCACGACTCAGCTATTGACTGGGTACAATCGGAGCGGGACGGAAGGAGTCACTGGCACGTGTCCGACGTTCTCCATTCGTATGCGCGTCGGGCCCGATGTCAACAAGCACGTGCGTTGCCTTTCTTCCCTTGATTTCCTCCTTTCTTCGCCTCCTCCTCCTCCTCCTCCTACCATAATCACTTCTATCTTTCGACGAAAACTCAAAATTCCAAAATAACTACCATTCCTAATAAGCCAAACCACTAAAAGCTTCTAAATCTAGACATTTTTAGATATCGCCTTCAGTTGTTCGCGAGAAACCGGTTTTTCGTAATACGTCTGCTCGCATTAAGCTCTTACCTAATTAAGATTCTCGAATCTGTTGCACAAGAAAGTGAAAGATGAGTGTCGAAGATGAGGCTGTCCGGGAGATTCGTTTTGAAAATTTATCGCTCTCGTGGATCTGATGGACTCTTCGACAGGGCTAAGGGATTACCGATTCGATGCAGACGATCGGTACTTCCAAAATAATGCGCTTGTAAGCCCGCGGACGTCGTTGGCGTCTACTGCGCTTCAACGCACCCTTGCCGACGCTACTAGAGGGGCGAAAAAGTGAAAGGAACCCCGCGGAATAATCGAGAGCGAGAAAAGTCAAGGGAATCGTGGCTACGGTTGAGAAACGCCGCCGAGGGGGGAGGAAGAAAGAAAGCGAGCATCCGCAGGCAAAAGTAAGCCGAGGTCGGAGATGATTCTGCGTGCGCACAGCAGCTGGTCATTAGACGACGAACCCAAGAGGACTCGTTAGGCCGCCCATCCAGCGGATCGAGTTCGGTTTGTCTAGCCCAAGGACAGCGGCCCCTCCACTGCTCCTCCCCGCCCTCCGCCGCGCAGCCCGCAGTCCCCGCAAAGGAGATGACCACGATAACCTGCCAGGGCGAGTCATACTTCAAGAGCTATGAGCTCCGTCATTTGATACAAAGACCTTTGGACAATTCTGATGTTGAACATATCGACCTTTATAAAAATACTGGAATCGTTATGCAATTAGCGTTAGCTAATTGGAAGAATGCCAAACGAACTAAGTGTATTTTTCTTTGTCTTTGCAATGGAGATTAAGCCCTCAGTCATCGGAGATGTTAAATTAAATGTGCTTTGTACTGAACACGATGAAAAAAAAATACACCATCCTATATGTTTCGATGTGACCAAAATATCTATGCTTCCATATTTTGATGGTCATATTATTTAATATGAAAAGAAATTTGGCGGGTTTCTTTGGATGAAACGGTGAAAGTATGAAATATATCAAATAACAGAAATAAATAAAATTTCAATTTGTTGATTTTAAGTTTTCATGGAGTTGAGCAGTGCTTTTTTTATAGAAAAGAATTACTCTGGTAAAAAAACAAACTCTCTAGAAAATATAATCATAATATAATTTCGTCAAATTGTAAAACTCAATTTGCGAATTAGTTTCTGAATAATACTTCGTTAAAAATGTGAACAAAGGTTTCTATGATTTTTTCGAAAAGTTTCTCGCAATTCTAAATTGAAGAAAAAAATACTAATAAAACTGCAACAAGTATAGTAAATGAAAGGTGAAATATATACAATTATTAGTATATAATAAAGATAATTAATGCCATATTACAATTAGAGCTTTTGTTGTACTTTGCGAAGAATTTCATACGTCATAGACTTAGTTATAATATCAAGGTGTGAAATATAATAAGCATACCCGGTGATAATTATCGAAGGATTAAATAAAGGATTGATTGAAAAAGGTGAAACTTAATTTTTGTATCTCAAAAAGAAATGTTGTATAACAATTATTAGAGCACGTCGAGTTTCTAGTCGTATCATTCGCCCGCATTTTGACTAGCGGTCATTGTTCCGACATCCGTTTTCTCACGCGAGGTAAAGAGAGTGCGACTGGATCGATCGAACGGGGATAATAAAAGTCGGTGAGTTGTGAAATCTTTACCACGATTAGAATCAAGATTTCACAATTGTCTAGGACAGTGAGTGGGCGATTAGCAGCGATGCGTAATTTTTGGATGATTAGAGGCAGGGAAAGAGGTCGGACTGACGGAAATGCGGTCGGACCTAATATTTCGATAAAAGTAGCGAAATCTGGAGGGCCTCGCTCGGCCCGGGCCTGTTCGTTGTCGCGCGTGTCAAGTCGACCAGAAGTTACTTTGTAACGACGATGAAAGCAGTCGTAGCCGAACCGAGGCTCTCCAGGTCATACAGTTAGGCACACAAGCTTTTATTCGTCACAGCCTTTTCCGAGCCGCTGTTTGCCCAAGATCTCTTCTCTTGCTGCTGCTCCCCCTCCCCACCCCCGCCACCGGCGCTTCACCCGAAACCTAACCGCGTTCACTGTTGATCTTTCGACGCGATAGAAACCGACTTGGAATATCAGTGGAATTTACCGGTCGCGTTCCCAACGGCTTCGAGGGCCTTTCCCACTCCTAGTTATGGTTATAGGCCTCTACAGTTCCTCGCGTAGGTCGCGCTCTGAGCAGTTGCGATCTAACGGACCTCCTCTCGCCAAGATTTTCTACTGCATTATCCCGAGCATCCCGAGCATTGTCCGTGACGGCCTTAAAATTGTAATCTTCCACTTGTAATTTTTAACTCGTCTGGCGCAATTGATTGTAAATGAAAAAAAAAAAAAAAAACAGAGAGAGATTCAAAGAGAGACTCAGTTGCTCGGCGTTCGATTGGACGACCGCACCAGACTCGGTCCGATTCACTCTTTCACCCACGTGGCCTTTTAAAAGGTAGTCGAGAAGAAAGCTCACCCTGACTGTCGGTCCCGGCCTCGGGGCTGAGGCACTCCTCGTGGTCCTGGAAGTTAGAAGGCGCCATCTTCGGTGGTTGGAGTCTTTACGGCTGCCCGGTTGCTCGACGTCCACGCGACGCGCACGGCCTCATCGTCGGCGAGCGTCTGCAGCAACCATTGGATCTCGTGGCGCTTTTAACATTAACCTGCTGCTTAAGGATCGTAGCTGCCGCCCGCGGAGAAAGGCATATGGGCCGTTGATTCGCCCCCTCGGCTTCAAGTGGCGGCAACTCGTGTCAATTGCCGCCGGCCGGGAGAGGGAAGGCCTTTTTTCGAGGAAACGCGCCGCGCCAGCTCTACTTCCTCCCGATCCTGCTTACCCCGAGCCGCTTCCCCCCGAGCCACTCTCCCTTCTCCGGCGCACTGGCCGCACTTTTTCAACCCGAACTTAGCTTATCCCTGCGCTTGGATTTAATGAAAAGCCGTGACCGCCGCGAGAGGAAAAACAAGAAACAAAAAACACAAGGTCGAGAAAAACGGGCAACTCGGTTGCGTTTTTTACCCTATCTCCGTTGCGGCCGCAGACTGTTGGCGCTATTCTCGCGGTGTTTTGCGCACGTCCCGCCGACTCCTCCTTGGCTCTCTGGAGTTGCTCTGCCGACTCGAATCCTCGATTTCACTGACTCGGGATACCCGGCGAAAGCGAGAGTAACCCCGGCGCTGCTGCCCGCGACCAGGGAAAGTTCCGCGCGCGCCTG
This sequence comes from Kradibia gibbosae, assembly GCA_018907135.1. NCBI lineage: Eukaryota > Metazoa > Arthropoda > Insecta > Hymenoptera > Agaonidae > Kradibia > Kradibia gibbosae. The sequence goes on along the minus strand of JACCHX010000001.1, from coordinate 28,388,147 downwards.
CGGTGAAAGTCCGCCTCGCCTTTTGTGCAGCCGCTAAGCCGCCGGAAGCGATCACCGCTGGTGGGGGACCTGGAACCTCTGCTCCTGGAGCAGCTCGGATGCGGCTCCCAACAACCACCGATGCCGTCACCGATGACTTCCTCGATAGCACCAGCCTCGCGACCCTCATCGGCCTCGAGGATCTCCATTGTTTCTTCGACCGACCATCGATGGACAATGGAGTTATGCAGAATCCCTGTTTATCTCGACCTATTCTTAGTCAGACATGATACGGAATCCTGAGCACGGACGCGGGCTCGGTCGAATTTCTTTCTTCTTTTTTCCCCATCTCTCTTACATGTTTTAAGGCAGAAGCATTTGAAAACTTGTTACAGCGCGTCATTTATTTGGGACGTCGCTGCTCCAAAGCTCATTATGCATTTTTCAAGAGAAATCGTATATTCGATTCGGGAAGACCTAAAGACAATACATTCCCGGTTTTGTCTCTACACAATATGTGAATCCCATTGCTTAGCTCGTTTATGCTACCTCGTGTATACTTGGATTCCAATTTTCCTTCCAACAGTTTAAAATTCTTCACCTTCGAGTATTCTTATACTACATTCTCGTATTGTATTAATATTGAAGTAAGCATTTTATCTAATAGTAGGATTTCTTAACATTTCTTTCTTTACTGTTTATTTTTTAAAAAGACCGGACTATCTCGTAAGCTCAATCACTAACAGATATTCCCTTATGTTAGCAATTCCGTAAAGTCAATCAATAGTTGAGATATTATGTCAAAAAAAACCTCGGCTATGCTTCCGTTTATTCTAGTCCTTGGATTATAAGTCTATTACTGAATAACAATTTTTTGTATGAGTGCCACAGACGTTTCTCCACTTTAGATATGTTTAATGAATACTCATAAAAGGCGTCGTTCCACAATTTTAAAGCCGTTAATTTGTATGTTGTACAAACTAAAAAAAGTTTTTGAAGAGATTATCAATATTCTAAAGTTCTTTGTGGCAATAGTACTTACTAAAGACTCAAACAAGATTAAACTTGTCAAATTTTCACAAATTATCATACCAATCGAAACATCATCTATAACTCAGAAAATATTTTCAATCTTGTCTATTGTTAATGTATAATATTCTCAATCCCACTTAAAGATATTCTTTCGTTTCTTTTTCTTTTTTTAATTTGACAATTTTTATAAATTTTTAATTTATATAACCATTGCTTATAAAATTGTTCAAAAATATAATCTGAGTAGTATTTGTTTCTTTTGAACAGTCGTATTCCAATTACGAAAAACTAAAAATGCAAATACTTAAAAATATACATGCTTATAGAAAAGAAACGATCAAATATAAAACAAATATTGAATTATTCAATAGACACATCTTGCGTAATAATGCTTCAGTAGCTACGCGAAATACTTTTAAAATGCTGATTTTTTACTACCTACTTAAAAATCGGAGTTTGTTGTCTTAAAGTCATTGATAAATTTACCGAATTACTATAAACAACTACTGCTGTAATTGGAAATTCTATTCAACGCTATTAAATCATCAAATTGAGCTTTCAAATTCTTATTTGTTCCTTGTGATGATTAGACTTTTAAATTTTAATTACCTAAGATTGCATTTCAATATTTTTAAATTTTTGCTACAAATGAAAAATTGCTGCTTCATGAGCTTCATTGTGTAAGTCAATTTTCAATAATATTATTTTACATTAAAAGAAACTTATTTGAAATAAAAATTATTTATAACTTAACTTTTTAAATTATAGTAACCCTTAGACAATTATTAGTTAAATAATTCTGTTGCCTAATTATGTTAAAAGCCCTACTTTAGTTAAGCTGCTCTAACTGCGTCATTTTTATTTTTAAACTTTTAATATTTTTATAAGTATTTGAATTTAACAACTATTTATTATTTAAATCAAAGTATTTAAAAATAAAATTACGATTTTTTTGTACAGGTATGTTTAAGAGAAGAGTTGATGAATATTTTATTATAAAATTTTATATCTAATTAAATACACTCAAAAAAATCTTTTATAAATAAACGTAAAAGATGTTTTATGAAAATATAAATGTATTCAAAACTCTAATAAAATACAAATTCACTTGAGATTTCTGTCGAAAAAAGTAAAAAATTTCATTGGATGCATCTTTTCCAGAATTTGAAATTCGAAAAAGTAAAATATTACTAATTGTGTAATTGATGGTATTTTTATGCTTGATACATGTATATATATATATATATATATATATATATGTATATGAATGAATAGTTGAGCGGCTAAAAATAATTGTGTCTGAGAATTCGAACAAGGGAAAGCAAGTTTAGCTAAGTCAAAGGATAATTGCTATCATTAACATACGCCAGTGTGTGTGTTTATGCGTATGAGTGCATGTGAGAAGTGTGGGTGCACGTGCGTGAATGCGTGCATAGGCTCGCGCACGTTTGTAGTGAGTGGTACACGATTGTGAAAGTTTCAAATAAAAACATCAATACTTTATCGTTCTTACAGTTAGACAAGATGCATAGATTTTTAAATAATAGAAGGTGTTTTGGAAACTGTTGTTATTATCAATTTTATTATGCATAATTTTAAATTAACCCCAAATATTTTAGCAGTAATGGAGCCAGAAGTTTTTAAAGATATTTTCGTTACGCCTTATATAAAATAATTCGTAAATAACGCTATTTATTCAATGACAATTATTTTTAACATAATAAAATCTTAAATTTAAAAACGATACCCATCAATTCTTATACAAGTCAAATAAATTTCACTAATTAAATATTTTACAATTTAATTTACGTTGTATCAGTATAGTACAAAAACGTTAAATCACTTTCTCTTATTCGTAGTATATGATCTATGAGTATATATATCGGTATATATATGTATATATATATATATATATATATATATATAATACATCTCGTTGTTACGGAATGTCTTACTATGTATTTATTAATGATTTTGTTTTGTAATTTACGTAAAATAATCTAACAAAAGGAGGCCATATTCTTGTTATATCTAGTTGTCTATTCTATTTTACTTCTTCCAATATATCTAAAACGATCTTATATTGAATAATTTAAAAATCATACCCAAACATTGATAAATTATAGTGACACATTCAAATATGGTTCGCCGGTGGTCAGTTTTGTTAAAAAATTTATTAGCTAATAAACATTGCTTATATTTCTTATTTATAAATTATGTTGTTTTTTATAAAATTAATCGCTCATATACAAAATCCGTATACAATATTGATAGTTAAAATAATGAATTTTATTACAATTAGTAAGATTTATTTTTATTCTTAGAGCACCAAATAAGAATAAATAAATGCTCACGTTATAAAAGTTTATTCTATTTCTAAGCTTATTTGTATGAAATTTAGTATAAAAAATTGTCGCTACAATATATAAAATTACCAAAAACTACAACTTGCGCTATTCACTCTATTACAAAGTATATTTAAATTTACCTTTGTATTATGGTTGCTTTTTTTCATAACTTGTTAAACAATTATTTTACAATTATGTATTATTTGAGTGATTTTAATTCGTGTTATTTAACTGCATAGAAGGCAATTAAAAAATTGTTAAAAGCGTACTCAATTGATTTAATTCTTGTTTTAAATTATAAATAATTAGGAATTAAAATCACATTTTATTTAGTATTTAATTGGTAAGCTGCAAAATAAGGAAAATGAAATCTTAAATAAATGTTTTATTATACTGACCATAATTGCATACAATTTGTTAAATTGATATTAAAATTTTTTCGATAAAATGATATAAATCGAAATAGATAGTAATAAAAAATACAATTAAGAGAATACAATATACTGCAGTGCTTAAACAAATAGTAAATTAATGGAAGCAATGAAATTGATGACAGATGTTTTTTTTGTACATTATATAAAACTTTAAGACTTTTTTAATACAAAAATAATTTATTGGTCCTAATAAATGTAGATAAGTTAATAATACGGTTTTGGACAATAGCATCAATGTCGCAAATTTTGGCGACCTGTTGCTGAATTTATTTAACAATATTTTTCAAGCACCGACATAGTGCAAGTGGGAACAAATTGACATTACTTACAACATAGAAGTATTTTAAAATGCTTTAGAGGAAAATTGAGGTCTAAGAAATTCAAAATCAGACAAAAAGTCAATTCTTAACTAACTGCATTCTGAAAATGTATCACAAATATGATATGATTACTAGACACATAAAAAGTATATTTGATACGAGATCATAACCTAATCTGTGCGAATTAATGGTCTTCTTCGGAATTCTTTTTTATTTCAGTAACAACCATACAAAAATTTAGCGAAAGGAAAATCCTGATGCCAACAATAATATCCTAGTGGAAGAAGCGTATTACAAAATTGTAGTTTGCTTTCCTTTATTATCAGTTGATATCGAGTAAAGAAGTTTCAATATTGGCTTTTGATCAGAATGTAATGTACAATTTAATCTTTAAAAATGGTCAAGCTAAAATCTCCTGAGGTTCACAGCACAGCATTACGAATTCGAATTTGGAACAAAAACTTATGTAATTTCATGCAACTAAATACACGATATATGGAGAAACAGTAAAGAATGGTAACAGTTTGAAGCTTATTTAAATTGAGAATATATTAAAAGTGAGTATTGTATTGATCTGCCTTCTGTAAAATAGTTTAGTACGAAATTTCATGAACTATTTATTAAAGAAATTCTTTCGCAGACATAAGCTTAGAAAAATCGCAGTCTTCTAACTGAGATTGCCATAATTTATTCCTTTGTCGGTTAGAGATACAGCAACAAAAGCAGATATTTGTGACAAAATTCTCATCTTTTTTGAAGCTGTCATTGCAAAAAGGTTGAAAGGAATATTGTAATAAGCGTGCATGATCAATATATTTCAGTATTTAGGAAATTGATTACGCAATAAGTTAGTTGAAGGCTTGTCGCAACAGTTAGTTTAAGAACAATAGAAGGATTTAGGAAAGACGCTTTTCTAAGTAACAACATTTTTTACAAAACTATTGATACTTAATGGAGACCAATTTTATAATGAGACATTTTTATAAACTAGACAAAAAATTAAATAAAAACAAATTTATTCAGTGTAATGATAATTGCCTTTCCTGTAAAAGGGCGTTTTTTAAAAGCACCCATAAAAACATAAAATTAACATTAGGTAAATTTTTCGAAAATTTAAACATAAAATTAAAAACAATTTTTATTTAAAAACCATAATTTATAAAATCAAATTTTTATTTATAATTGATAATGTAACTACGCTTATTATTGTTGTTCATATTGGGGCCGAATTTCTGTTAACTTACATTATGTAAAAATGAATAAAATATTTAGTAAACCTTATTTAAATATCTTCTTTGATGTCTTATGTTAATTCCTTTTCTTCATTGTAAATACTTTATACTATCATGAATCATGTGTCAATAGTTTTAAATTCACGTACAAGTAAATGGTAGGCATATTTAAAAATAAAATTTTAACAATTTTAAAGATAAGCATTTTATACAGCCTTAAACTGTAAGAACTTTAGTGGTCTCGAAATATCATTTCGTAGTAACTTCAATTACATACATTATTTATATACTTTATATAAATTAGACAATGAATGTTAAACCTCGACTATCGACGCATTTTTAAGAATCGAATCCATAATTAAAATGTTTAGATCCAAAAAAATATTCGGCAAACTATTAAAATTGATTTCAAATTAATATCTTCCCCAAAAACTAAAAATTTTTAAAATGTTTCTTCTTATTTAAAAACTACTGTAAAACAGTGACTGTTTAATGCAATATTAATCGACAAAAGATTTTTAATTTTAACCAGAATTTTCGCTGTATTTTATATATTTCTATGCTTATTGATAATTTTGTATAATAATAACATTAACTAGGATACGTACGATTGTTAATTTTTATAAATCAGAAAACATTATTTATTGCAGTGAATACGGAAAATTAACGATTAAACCAAAAAAGATCATACAGTAATCTAATAGAGGCATCCGTAATACATATTGTTTTAATATTTTACGAATTGATATACACTGATCACTAATTTCCTTGTTTCATTTTCAGTTTAAAGACCTACACTTTATGATTTTTTAAAATTAAGACATACTGAATGTATATTTTATTGCATATTATAGTGATGTTCACTTTTAATTTTCTCTATTTTAGAATTTCATTGTTCTATTTTTTAATTTGTTCTCAATGTAATTTAATTAATGTCGATATATTTAAGTTCCATTAATTTTTATATAATGTCAGAAATTATTTTGCTAAAGATAAAACTATCTGTATGCCATTTATTTAATTTTTAGTTGTCTTCTTTCTTCTGAAAGTCAATATGAATTAAAGTCATATTGCAATTTGTCATACTAATATTTGATAATGTCCTTTTAATATTGAAAGAGATTTAATAAGTCTCGATTTTTTTTCCTTTTTTTATAAACTTAACTTTTAGATAAATTAAAGATCACTTAATTTAATTATTTTAAATAGATAAAAATAAAGTTTACATAAACTAATCACATGAATTAATACATCAATGCTTAATAATATCTGCGTTCAAAACTCTAAAGCTACCTGTTATAAATATACAAAAGAGTGTATGAGATCCCGTGACAACTATTATCCTTTGACAATTGCATGTAATGTTTTTATTTTAACACTCGCATTGATGTTTTATTTTTATTTATATTCGTTTATTGTATTGTTGAAATTCAACTTTAAATCGTTTTTCTTTATTTCGTAGTATACTTAGTAATTATAGTGCGTATTCAGCGTAGGAACGTAAAAATGGCTTCTTTTTGAAGCCATTCTCGTCATACTAAAACTGACGAGTTTCCCTTTTATAACGTACTAGTTTTAAAAAATAGTCTAATATCAGTCCATGGCATAAGAATACATAATCTTGCCATCTTACTTCAGAAGCATTTAGAACTGAATAGTATCTTTTTCTTATTTTTCTCATTCGTCAAACTTATCTATTGTATTTTTATTTTATTTCCTTAGAGGAAATATCCTGAATCGGTTTTCACAGCCTCGCCAGTAAATCGTATAAATTATTCTTCGATTTAAATATATCGAAGACGGATTTCATACATCGATATCTTCTTGGAATTCTTAAAAATGTCATTCATTTTATTTGCAGTTTACCCTTTACGCACTTTTTTCGTATTTTCTTGGCCTTCATTGATAATTGAAGGTTGACTAAATTGTGTTCTTAACCAGTAAACTTATCTATATACACTGATCTTAGTTCGGTAATTATCAGCGGGCTGTTAAATGTTGTGCTTGTTTTCTCATAGCATACAAAAACTAAGGTTATAATGAAAAAACGGCATTTTTCTCTGTCGAATTATTACAGTCTTGAAGAGTTAATTTTGCAATATCGTTTGCCATTTCTTCTGATGAATTAACTACAGCAGTCGCACTCGTGGTACCATCCGATTTTTTTAAAATCGTATAACCTGAAACCATTATTATCTTTTAAGGTCAAACTAGTTTAGAAATATTTCGAATACAATATTAAACTTTTAAGTTACTAAATTTTTCTAATATCAATACTGCATTAATGCTTTACTCTTATGGTTTAATAGAATATTTAATAATTATGGTTAATAGAAATTAGTTCTTTACTTTTAAAAACTTAAAAATATCAACTAATTCAAGTACTGTTAGTTAACTTTGCATAGAACGTATCTTACTAATAAAATTTAACGATTAAAAAATTTGTATAAAATATAACCTTGATTAGTTTCTTCGTGTTCATTGACAGCTGCTTGACAAGTTAAGGAATTAGTCTTTACTTGTCCATTAGACTTTTGTTTTTTCCCTGTTATAACTTCATCGCTAACAACATTATTTCCTTGATGAATTTTAAATACACTTTTAATAATGCTGTTTACAGTAGATTGAGCTGCTTCTGTTGATTTATATTGTTGTCCTTTCAAATTTTCATCCGTGTCTTTGTCTTGAAGCCTCTCAACCGCAGCTGAATTTGTTTTTTCGAAATTAACTCTTATACCATTTTTTGGTCCTCTTGAATCTTTTGTCCATACCTATGCAATAGAATAAAACATAAATATTAGCATATAAAATAATGAATAAATATTAAATTACTTTCAATTTCTTGAGTCGAAATGAAGGATTATATTTTTATTTGGAATTAACTTGCATTAACAAAATTCAATTTGAATTTCTAAGTAAATTGATAGAGATATCTTTTTCATTTTTTAATTTCCACGAGAGTATTTCCGTAATAAATATATTTCCATTTCCGATCCATATTTATTTATTTAAATAAATATAAATATATAAAATAAAATTTAAATTTAAAAATAAAATTTAAATATATAAAAATATATTTAAATAAATATAAAATTTACCCTAACATCGTTTGGACAAGGCTTATTTCTTTTCAAAACTGTTTTGATCGATCTTTGTTTATCATTATGATTTCGGCATTTTTCTCTCGATTCTCGAATAGGCAAATCGTTAGGTAACGATGTATCATCAGCATTTGTATTTTTTTTTAAGGGAGAGCATTCAATTGAATCTTTTGTTTCTTTCGCAGAAGTAATACAATTTAAGGTTTCTAATTCTTTTGCGGTAACTTCATTTGTCATTTCTGAAGCATCTTTAATTTTTATTTCATCTTCATCAAGATCTGTTACTTGGATGTTACAAGCTTCACGATTTTCATCTGCACTTTTCTCGAAACTCTTAATATTCTTTTCTGGAGAACACTGAAGAATTTTATGCCTATTTTGTAATGTTGGATCCCGTTGAAGGACCTGAAAAATACAAATATTATTGTTGTATTTTCAGCACTGAAAGCCTTGTGTAATGCAAAAATTATAATGAAAGGATGGTAAGTGATTTAATGTCTAATTTTTATCAATATTAGAAAATTTTTAAATATTTATCACATCATTTTGTAAGAAATTTTTATTTTATTGTGTTATTCAAACCTTATGTATCAGTGACTGCATACTTCACTATTTATAGATTTATTCTTGATCAAATTCTTTTGTTAAATTTAATATAGTATTCTCATATTTTTGTATTTATTTTCATATTTGACCAAAGTGACTTTATGCAGCTGCTTATTTGACATTTTTTTATTATAATATTATATTCTTTCATTAAATTAATTCTATATTATATGTAATACGTACATTTAATAAAACGAGTTAAAATTTTTTTTTTTACCATTCAAATTGAAAATTTATTATTTTAAGACTTATTAGTAAATTAATAAAGACTTATTAAATAAATGTTTCAAAAAACTATTTTAACAAAAAAATGTACGTTTATTTTATATTGTAAGAAATAAATTAAAAAAGTTTTGTAATACACTATATATATCTTTTTCGGAAATTTATATTCCTGCATACATTATAATTTAATGTCTATGTAAACAGTAAAGGCATAAAAAAATAATTACAAAATTAATAATTATTTTAAAGTTATTTACCTTTACTGGAGATTTTGTTTTTGTTGAATTTTCCACTCCATTATCTCTAGATTGCTGATTTCCAGTAATCCCAGCCGGAGAGAACATTTGCTTTGGATGTGTAGGCGAATTGTTCTGTCTTTTACCAGAATTATTTTTGTGTGGTCCACCACCATGTTGAAGTTTAGTAGAATTGAAAACTCGTTTTACAGTTTTCATCGGGGTATTCGCAACATTCAATCCATGGTTAGAATAATGTGGTACTGGTTGTTGCATATGAGTTGTTTGCATGTGCATCTGCTCCTGCTGCTGTTGGTGTTGCATTCTGTGGACCTCAGCATGCATTTGGTTTTCCATTTGCCGTTGCTCAATTCCTGATGACATCTGCTGATGTTGCATTATAATGTAGTCCGCAAAATGACTGGTAATGATTGGATTCATCTGAAAGCAGAAAAAGAATATTTTTACCAACGCCTATATTATTGTTGATTCTGTAAGCAAATAAATTTTTGACCTATTTGTTATAACTTAATATAAAAATGTCTAAAAATTATAAATCACTAATGAAATTATTAGTGCTGTAAACTCATTTTTTAGCAGTTGAAAGTTTTTGTTTTAGAAAATTTAAATGTTAAAACATCATTAATATGATATTTATGATAGCTGCATCAGCTCATTAATATTAGAAAAGAATTTCATTTTTATTGTAACTTTTGTGTTTAACTAAAAGTCATTTATTTTAATATCCATATATGATTTTATATTAATCGATGAAAAAATGATTTTCATAATACAATTAAGTTGAAACTAATTATATAAGAAATTTAAATAGCACATAGTAATAGCTTAATTAAAATTAAGTTCTAAAATTTCAATATCATTTCAACCAGGTTGTTTATAAGATGATTTTTTTTATTCGTAGAAAATTTTATATTGCTATATGCTATTTATAAAATTTCTGTACATATGTTTTTTTTCAGTGTTATTTTAAAATAATTTATTACACGAAGATCTTACCTGTCCACTGTAGTTTGAATTAAGAGTAGAACTCATGAAATGCATCATTGGCCTTGGTATTGGTTGGTAGTGATAGTGTGAAGTTGAATATGTAGGGCAGTTTTGTTGCTGTTGAGGGATGGAAAGTTGTTGTTTAGATATTGTTTGTTGGGGCAAAGACCTGCCACGCTCACGATAATTATAACGGTCCATATCTATACGTGAGCCATTGCCATTATTAAAAGGCCGTGCTAACACTGAATTGGCCTGATAAACTTGCTCATTCTGATTGACTGGGACTGGACTCTGTTGTTGATAATTGTATCTATCATAATTTGAACAATCGTTATTGGCTACTGGACTGTAGAGCACATTAGATTGATATTGGGGAGGCTGTGACATTATATATGAATTCTGCATCATGTGTTGAGTTTGTTGAATCTGTTGCTGCTGTAACTGTTGAGGTATTTGCTGCGGTGTTTGTTGTAATTGTAATTGTTGCTGCTGCTGATGTTGTTTCTGTTGATCTAAATGCTGTGGATATTGCGAAACTGGTGGTTGACCATCGATCCAAGTTTCTGTTTGATTTTCTTGTTTCTGAATTACATTCCACACTTCTTTTAATTCTCCAGTAATGTCTCGGTCTTTTAGAATTGAATAAACACGACTGAAGATTACTCCTTTGTTTTTAGATTCCACAAAATTCAGTAACATTTCTATTAGGTTCGACTGATCCTGCATTACATTAGACTATTTTAAATATCTAATAAATTACATTGTATTTATACTACAACTAAAATTCACAATTTATTAATCAAATTCTTTAATTTAATTAAATTAAATGCTTTAATTAATATTATAAAATTAAAATAATTTTCATAATCTGATTTTTTTCAGACGCTGGTGTATATAAAGATTTTATTTTTATAATGTAAGATTAATTACTGTATGAGTATTAAAAATTTGCTTAGCTTACTTTACAATTGGTTTTTACAAATATGAAAAAAACAAAAGAGCATTCAAATGATTAATTTGTCCAATAATTCAAATGTTTTTTTTAGCATTCAGATATCTTTACAATTAATGGTACTCAAATTTGAAAATATAGACTAACATTTTGGTCCTTTGCATTTTTCCCTCTTACTCTTAAGACCTCAGGATTAGCAATAACTGCAAAGACACGACTGTTTTTATCTTGGCTTCTTGGTGGAGTCAATTCCATTCCTCCACGCATTGGTATCGGTTGAGATGAATTAGAAGGGAAATTGACTTTCTCCCAAGATAAAATATTGATGTAACATGGAATTGAAGAGCCCTGAATTAAATTAAACGAGTAAAATTAAAATTTTTTGTGTCTGCATTTTAAAGCAAAGATAATAAAAATAGAAGCAATTGCTCACTGTAATGCAGTCTTGAATGCACATATGAGGTTGAGGCGGATTATCGAACTTTTTCGTGGCGTTTCGCTTGGTCTTTGGAGGCCCAGCCATCATCTTTGAAAATACTAGAATGTATGTGTACCAATTTTACGACAATATTAAGTATTATTAGTCCAATACAAAATAAGGTTTGGCAATAATGATCGAAGAAAATACACTATCTACACACGATTTCTATTATGTCTAAAATTTTCACGTCCGACTGGATATTGTTACTGTCGATAGCTACTGTTTTTTATTTTTTTCCCGTGGTGTACAGTATATCTTTTGAGACGGAAGCACGAATGTATATTATGTTAAAAGAAAAAAGTAATGCTTTGCCATTTGCAGGAAACATATGTGGTTTTATTAATAGAAAAAACAAAGGCCGTCAATTTTAAAATAAAGAATCACCTTTAAAAGTTGCCTAGTGCTCATCTCATAGCTCAAATAGCATAAGTACCGGATTTGTATTCGGGCATAACCTCCAAGTCTTGTACACTTAACTTTTTCAAACTTAACAAAATATTTAGCCTCAGCACATCCTCATACATACCACTAATAATTGAAGAAAAAAGAAAAAAGAAAAAAATAAGAGAAGGGAAGAAAAGAAACAAAGAAAGAGAAAGATACAGACAACTAGGCAGAGAACGAAGTGACTGAGTAAGTGATATATATATTTATAGAGATAGTGAGAAAGAGAGCGAGAGCGGGAGGGGGAGGGGAAAATAGCGATAGAAGTAACGATGTACAAGACAAGATCAAGTTTGAGGGAAGTTGATTAAAATCCCTGTCCTTACCTTTTACAGGCTTTATACGAACTCCAACGAATCGCTCAGTCAATATGCGTTATTGTAATAATAGCTTAGATTACGATGAAAAACTCGTTGACGCATTATATTTGAGGAAAGAGAGGCATGCGCGCAGATGGTCGTTTCGGAAATCCTCTCACCTCCTTTTGTTTATTATTTTTCTCTCCACAGTACTCCGCGGAGGATGTAAGAATTCGGGTAATAGGTGCAAGAGAGAGGAGAGTTTTCACGATGGGTACGCGACGCGCGAGGAAGGGGGCAACGAGGGGCGCGGCGGGGGCGGTTAACCAAAACAGAGATAGATTGACAGAGCGAGGCGAGCGGGCGAGAGGGAGAGGGAATAAGGGGCCTAAGGAGCGAGGAAGAAGAGAACGACGGCGGTATGGAGGAGAAGAGAAAGTGATTTTAGTTCAGAGGTGCCCCCTATGAAAGGAAAGCTGCTCTATGAAGTGGCGACACCGTTGCAGACGTTTGCTGTAATTACTCTGTTTCCAATTACAGAGCCTTATTTTTTCAAACACGAATTGTTCGTGTTCCTACATTTGAGGATAATTTTTTTTTCTCCAAAAACGACGACTCCATTCGCTTCCGAGGTATTTCTGATGCTTAGTGATTTGTGCACCCGATATTTACGAAGTGTACGAGTGTTATAGGAGCCATGAAATTCCCTAGATTTTGAATTTTGATTTTCATCAGATTCTACGAACATAACGGTTGAATTTCCAAAATTTTCGCTTCATTTTATTCGATTTTCTCATTTTATTACTTTTATTATATTTTATTACTAAAAAATTTTATTACTCTGGCATTAATCAATGTTTTTATTGCACTAAAAAACTTTATCACGTTTTGCCTGCAGTATATTATGGCTCATTTTTCATTAATTTTACTATTGAAATCGTAGATGAAAAATAAATGGACTAGTCGGAAATGTACATTCAGGAATTCGTAAATGACAATTTTATGTTAAAAATCAATTTTTCGTATATGAAACTTTTTAATACTTTAAAATATTAAATAGAAGTTGCGATTCAAATATAAATCCGATTATGGATTTAAAAGAAAAACTTACGACAACCAAATATCTTTAAAACATTCATTTATTCTTAACCATACGTTAAGGCTAAACATATATTAAAACATGAAAAAACACCTCAGTTAATTGAGGTATGTAATTTTTTTAATGTGTTGATAACATTTTAAAGCATTTCTAATAAATTGCAACGTAAATTTGTCAATGCACACGTATATAGATAAGAATAAAACTTCTGTACTTTAATTTCAAAAATTATTTAAAAAATGTTTACTTTAAAAAATAAGTTTTTAATGCATCGTTAATACGATATTGAATATCCATTAAATATAATACAATTTTTGTACAATTTTCTATACATTGTTTTTTAGACATTGTATAATGTTTTCAATAAATGTGTTTCTATTATTGTTTTAAAGTTTTTGAGTTGCACTAAAATATTTTACATCAAACTATGAAAACGTTTAGAAACGACTTCCAAGGAAGAATGAAAAGTTATTAAACAATTTTTATAATAATTTATTTTAGGTAAGTTTCTTTTATAAAGGATGTACGAAGTAAAAATTGTATGATTTTAGAAATACATGATAACGAGTGACCAATTAACTTTGTTAGAATTAAAGAACATCTTTACAATTCATTTTTAGAACAGCTTAATTAGAGTTAAGTAACATTAAAAATTTCTTGTAAATTATACACTTATTTAAATATCGTTTCATATTTAATGATTTTTTTAAAATAAACAAAATAATATTAGTAATGATAATCTATTTTTTATGCATAATCGTTTTTCAATATAGCACATGCGTTGAAATAATTAGTCATTTTGTTGTAGTAAAAAGAGCGGAAAGCAGCTGACAATAGATCAAACCTTTAATCAGCTTTTCTTAGCTTTAAATTGATATTTTTTTATATTATCTAATGTTTATTTTGGTTTTACGAAACTGAGCGCCTATTGAATATATCCATTTATAAATTTTACTTAAATGATCTAAACATCAGTCGTATTGTTTTGAATGATATAGTAGATAAAATTTAGTTTAGACTATCTTATTATCAAAAATATTCTTTTTAAAAAAGAAATTTCATTTTTTTATAAATCACGAATGTCTCTTCAGAATTTGTGAAAAAAACTGCATAATAGTCGAGCTATTGTTTCGTAGTAAATGCACCTTCGTCATTATGTATGTGGGCATATATATGTAATGAAAAAAGTGGTGGCATAATGGGCAAAAAGTTTTTAAATATTAATCTTACTGCAGATCGAGAAAAAGAAAATCCCAGCGATACCGCAAATTACAATTAACAGCGAGCAAGCGAAACGAACCTTTTTTGTTAAAGCCAAAAATCCTTCATTACTTCAATCTTCCAATATCCATAATGTGTAAAGTACATAGGTAGTAGTTCCGATACAAATTCTGCTTGGGCAGTCGAAACATTGCCCCCCTCCCTTCCGATTCGAGCAACACGTGTGCTCGTTCTTTATTATTCCGAGGCTCATTATCGATTCTCGCGCAAAATCCATTTCAATCTCTGTGCGAGCGGGAAAATACGTATAACGTCGTCCCGGTTGGTCGCTCGTAGTCGATCGGACGTGGCAACAAGGGAAAGAATGAGATAGAGAAATAGAGAGAAACAGGCCCTGCAATATATTAATAGCATGTTATTATTCGTACGTGCTGGTCGCACGAGTGCCTCGGCCGAAGTCCAGCAGCCGGTGGATTGGCCCAGCAAGTGATGAACGTAGTATTGCGCGTGTACGCGAATGCAAGCATGTTATTATCACACCCCACGGATCGCACTATCGATCCTGACCGATGATATTAATAGGCGTTAACCATAGCCTTCCAAAGACATGATCCCTCACGTTCTCAGTTCACGAACCACTAACCCGTCGTCTCCTCGGTTATCGCTAATCGATCCTTCGGCTATTCTTAGAGATATTCCCAACAAGCGCTAACGATCCACTCATCCTACTATTACCGTATCGTGCCGTTGGTAGCAGGGCTGCCTTTCCGGCGAATACTGAAAATCCCGACATTATGAAAAACGGACTCAGGGATTCCATTTCCATCCTGAATCGTAGCCGACGATGATCCATCAGCTGTCCTCGAGTGGATTCATTAGATCGGTAATCCTCAGTCCCCTCTGCTCTTGATTATTAAGCGATGAGACTTAAGCACAAAGTTCCTTGATAAGAGCGCTCGAGCACAGCTTACATTCATAAAGCATCGTGATGATTTGACTATAAAATTACTTTTTACTTTCTCTCTGCAGTGTTTATCTACATTTGCTCTTTTTATTCGGCAAACTTTTGCGCTGCGAAAGATCTCTTTTTCAAATTACAAAATCTTGCTTTGAATAAAATACCTTATTAAGATCAAAAGGCTTACAATGATAAAAATATTGTCTTTATTTTTTTAACTGGTGATACATTTCATTTGTTGAAAATGCAAATGCAAATATCCAAAATTGTAAGATTATCTTCAATTTCTAATAATGTTGCTTTTCTGCTACAAAAGTTGGTTCATACGTAAAAAATGATCTATTTTCGCAACACTTTCCATAATACCTGGACATGATTTTTAATTCAAGTTAATGAATCGATTATAGTAAGATTTTAAAGCGATGCTTTATTTTATATTTCTTTGAATACCCTAGCAGTTGCAACAGGAGGGGCTCAAGAAAATAGTAACGAACTATTAGTTAGTTTGGTCCCAGTATATATCTTTTTTTTAAATACTTTTAATTTAATTTATTATGAAATACGTATAACAAATACTACGTTAAAAATAGTCATTTAGAGCGAACGAGGAATATAAAGAAAGAGAATGAGGACTTGACGTTGGCAGCGTGTGTTCGAGAGAAAATCCGATGTGATTGCATTAACATAAATTGATTATATTTGAGCTTGGAAGAACACCATTTCAAGTCTGCGATAATTTAGAATTAGATTCGTGAAGAACTTGAAACTACGAAAGAAATTGTCAAGTTCGACATGAATTCACGATCTCTGTGTTCGTTTTTCGTACATTTTCTTGAGATCTGTCTACATACTACATACTGGCACTGCTGCAGAACTAGTGCCGAATGTAAAAGCCTATAATGTTAAACAACTATTATCACTTGCAAATTGCATTTATACAAAAAAAATATTTGCATTTTCATTTACCTAATTAATCCAGTCTCGCCTTTCGTAAAAAAAACTTTTTTACGTAGCCTCATCAAAGTACACGATTGCGCATAATATTGTTATTAATATCCTTATAGAAGCAAAGCATCTATTGAGTTTAATATTGTACGAGAGTTAATAGCAGTTCTCCCATTTTTCAAAAGTTATTTCAGCTTTACTTTTTACTTGTAACACTCTAAGCAATATTCTTCAATCAGCTTTTGCTTTTTCACAGTAAGGTTTCTTCTTATATACAATAAAATTAATCAAGCAAATACAGTAGTTGTTATTTATTTGAATCTTACTTTTCTCTCAGAGATAATATATATAACAATTATATAGAACGATGTATTAAGGTTAAACATTTTTTTAGGTTTCTTATTTCAATTTATAAAAATCTGTAATAGTAAAAATTTTTAACAAATTTACCAATATAATCTAATTTATGTAGATCTAGAACTTAAAGCTTATTGATTTTAAAGTCAAAATAAACTGTAACGCCGAACGAAAAATATATTCAACGAAACAACACAGTATTGACGACAATTCACAAGGAAAATCTTATTTTAAACCGTGCTCGTTGTTACATAATAATCATTTCTCTTGATTATGCTTTTATGTGTCTCCTAAATTTTTCCAAAACCGTGAATTGAAAATATTTGTTTTCAAGTCAGTTCAATTTTTTCAACGTGGAAGTTTGATTATATTCATACTGGGTTAGGGTATGATGCACGTGTTGATTCACCAGGTGCTTAAGCGTTGAGCAAATATAGTCTCCCTCTTTTAATTCATTAATCCGCGTACAACAATTATGTACATGGTTGCCGTCGCTTCATATCCGTTTTCTGAAATTAACCGACGAGCTACCTATCGATTCTATTAGACAAGTCTAACCCAAGAGCAAAAGTTTGGTAAAGAAATTTGTTGTACAGTTCGATAAAGTGCATAAAATTCCCTTTGTATCGTTGAATCCATTAGGGAATTTTAAATTATGAAAGCATTATATAGTTTTCTAATTAAGTAGCTTGTGTAAAAGTTTTACATTAAAAAAGAAATACTTATTATTCTCTATACGTTTATAATGCGTTTCATGAAAAAACAATAACTCAATTGTCACCATGGCCTTATTATTTTGTAAAAAAAATATCTTACGTGCAAAGCTATACTCTGTTAATGGATTAAATTAATCGAGCCTACTCTATGTATCTTTACATGACTTTTTCCGTTAAAGTAATATTATTGAAGAGCAATTTTTTCGATTAAGCGACCGAATTAGAAATTTCATTTAAAAGGTTAAATTCCATTCGGATAATACGAAGATAAATGTGCACACTCTTTTAAATTTATTTATGTGCTTGCACAGGCAAATATAGGAGGACAGAACCGAGGGCAAAAATATGAATTTTAATTACTATGATACTAAGAAGATAAATGAGCAATCATTTTAAAATACCATTGTTCGAATGATTCTAAAAACAAATTGAGTCGAAGAAATATTGGCTGAATTTATATCGCAATTAGTAAGGCTTCAAATGCACGAGCCTCCGTCGCCCGCGAGCAAACGTTAAGGACTGATTGCAAAGAAAATGTATCGAATCGGACAGGGTGTGAGGCTCTTCAACAGAAGCATCGTAAATAGCAGCTTGGCAAAGGAGCGAATTTTCCCTGAGCGCCTTTTACGCTCATTCGAGCAATTAATTGGCGTAAGCGAAGTGATTCCAGGGAGCAGAGGGCGAACGAGGAGCGCGGCAGTGTAAAGCCCCGCTCGGGAATCGGACGCGTGAACGAGTCTCTGAGGCGTGGGCGGGGTGAGAAGGGAAATCGGACCAACGGTTGACGGTCTGTAGGTGGAGAGGAAGTGAGGAGGTCAGGAGACAGGAGAGGAGAACCTTCCGAGACAATGTATGTCCCACACGCTGGGCCGCGGATTTATGGCCGGCGTTCAATTTTCAAAACCAACGCGCGTGTTTATTTAGTTGGAGAATAATTCGCAGTCGTCGATTTTAATTTAGGATTGCTGGATCGGGTGTGCACACAGTCAGACACGTGCATGCGCCCGAGCCCACCCATAAGTCATCGGTGTTTATTAGTCGGGCGGAGGGCAGAGGCGCACAAGCGCACGCAAGGAGTAGTCGGTTTTCAAGAGATTCGCACACCTCGTGCGCCTCGGCGATTACGCCCGGAGGAATCGGACTTTAAACAAGCGACCAGTGGTTGACGCGAGCCGCACCAAGGCCAAGGGCTGGACACCAAGGGGGGAGGGGCGGTCAGGAGAGGAGAGCCGGGAGAGCTCAGAATACACAGAAAGGGAATAAAAACAAGAGGCGCAGAGCGAGGAGGGCGAGAAGAAGAAAGCTTTCATTTCGTGTACGCAGTCATGAGCGCGCGCGCCACACGCAGAGAAACTTCGCGAGAGACGTGTTTATAGTAATGAGGCTTGTCGTTATTTGTACGTCGAGAGGGGATTTATCGGTGATACCCCTTGAAATCTCGCTGCCCGATCTTTTTTTGCGTTCCTCTCTCCTCTGCTTTTCTCTTTCTCATTCCTATCGCTCGTTGCCTCTGCCTTCACCTCCCCCTCTGTTCCCGCTTCTTCCTCCCTCTGCCTACCCTCTATTCTCTCTCTCTCTCTCTCTCTCTCCCTCTCTCCCTCTCTCCCTCTTCACCGCGACATTTCCTCACATCTCTGATTTCTGATCTCTCTCTCTCTCTCTCTCTCTCTCTCTTATCCTTCTTCTCGGCCCCTTCCGACATACTACCCACCAATGAACCTCGTCCTCCCTCTTCCTTAATCTCATCTCAAATTGATTTTGCAGTTTTTTGCGTATCGTACCGAATAACTTGAGCCCCAAAGCTTGGAAAACAAATTTTCATTTGGAATACCATAAGTTCGTGTTTCGTAAATCTACTCCAGTGTATAAGCGAATACTTCGTTTACGTATCGTGATTTAAATCTTTTTTAAGATGCAATTAGCACAGAGATTATATACGCGATCTTTGGGTTTACAAATTTATCACATTGTTTGATTCTGATCCTTTTACCGTAATAATGTAAATTCACAAAAGAGCCTTTTCTTTACCTTTATATTGGACAATCTTCTGAACCTTAATTTTAAATAACTTCTAATCTATAAACCACAGTAAATAGATTGTGGCATTCTGATATTACGCCTTTTTCCTCATCGCCGGAACACTTAAGTAATGGTCTTACACCAAGCTTATTTCTCCACGCCAACTTTAGAAAATTAGGTTGTGATTACTGATATTAAGACACATAATAATTCCGTATTGGTATTAGCTTTTTTACGATTTATACTTATTTAAGAATGCGCGCCTTGTGACATATACGTGAAAATGAGTAGATTATGTTCGGAAACTTCGTCAAATTTAAAAGATTTTTATATAATAGCTAGTCCTCCTGTACTTTCATAAGTCATGCACTAAACTGTTGCTAATAGCTTCGATCATACTCATACGCGATTAAGAAAATCAATTTCTTTTTAATTATAATTAAAAAGCAGTATAAGTAATATGAATACCACAATAAGTTTCGCTTGCCGTTACTACGATGCATAAGTAATTAGGAAGTACCGTAAAATTAAGAGGCTCGTGGAGTTTTCATGTACTGCAGGATTGAATAAAAATAAAAAGAAATTGCTTGATTTGTTTTGAATACTTAACGGAGGAAAATATGGAATATTGGTTAAAAATGGAGAAAAAAAATATCGAGAAACAAAATCATTGGCTGCTCGGTTTCAACTCATGCATGAGAATAATGAAATATCTAGCATACGAAGTTCAGGAAGAAGTTCGAGCAGTACGACAAAGACGATAAGATTATAAAAAAACGGATAACCGTTAATTCTATACAATTGGCATGGATAAGGGAGAGGGGCGATGGGAGTCTTGTATCACGTTATAAATAATCGATGCTAGTGTCGGCTTTGTTATCAGGGCCCGGAAAGCGAGCGCGATGAAATTGCGAAAAGTACAGATCTTAAGCGAAAAATTGCGCTAACCGTTATCTTAAAATTTAATACGTAAAAAGGGAAGAGCAAGTGGCCGCAAATAATTTATCGAAGTATATAGAGCGCAGGGGCAGGCCGGGAATAAAAATCAATTTTCACTTTAATCACTGTCTATTATTTTAAGCATTTAGCTTGCGTATAATAAATCGCAAAGAGGGCAACAAAAACCGCTTGCATTATACTTTACGATCTGTTACAACGTATTATAAAATAATTTTGAGGCTACTTTGGCGTAACAAGTATACGGGGCGATCCGCGTGCGCCCGAAGCCCTCTGTATCC
The DNA here is from genome assembly GCA_018907135.1 of Kradibia gibbosae. Lineage (NCBI taxonomy): Eukaryota > Metazoa > Arthropoda > Insecta > Hymenoptera > Agaonidae > Kradibia > Kradibia gibbosae. The sequence continues at coordinate 28,366,894 of JACCHX010000001.1, read as the reverse complement.
CATAAATTACAGTACCGACTTTTTGTCCACTCTCGACCGGATATTTTTCGGCACCGGGTGGGAGGGCTCCGGAGTTTCAGCCAAAAATAAACCTTATGGCCGTGTCCCCCAGCCCCCAGCCCCCAGCCAGCATATATTCGGCCCATCGCCGGGAAGAGGATCGAGCGTGGCGGCCGCCGTCTTGCGGTATAATCGGGCGTCGATCGCGTAGCGCGTCGCTTCCCGTATCCAGGATTGCAGTGTGCAGGAGCGGACAGAGTCTTCGAGCCTTTGTCCATCATGAAATTTGTGAAGTGAGACGCGGGACGTGCCCGCCTTTCACCGTCCTTATTATACGGCGTCGCGTTCCCCGATAAGATGATGACCGTGGTTAAGGATGAGCTAGGATTTATAAAGGGGACAGGGGCCGCCCGCCGCGGTGGCCAAGAGAGCGCCGATTACGGGTTAACAAGGACCTCTTTAGCACGCTTTACTCCGCAGCCCGCGCCCCGCGGCCGCGCACTGCCTCAAATCTGCACGCGAGTCGGAGGTATCTCACCTAAATCTCGCCTCGCCTCCCAATCGACGCTTATTATAAACTTTTCGCTCTTTTTCGCCCACCATTAACATACTTCACAAAGGGTAGCGGCAGCCGTGGGGGGTTGAGGTGGGCCTCGGTCGGTAGGAAGGTGCGCGGGGAGGGAGATGAGGTTTGGAAGATGTTGCATTTTGATTGCGCGCGCGCGCGAAACACCGAGAGCCGAGGACTTAATGGTCGCGACCAGCGGGAAATTGATGCTCTTTTTATTTTAATATAATTTTAAGTAATTTGAATCATTATTTTGTTATTTCGTGAAATGGAATTTCCTCCACCATCACTAGACTCCATTAAAATACAAAAAATGTTATTTCGTTTACCACCTGTATCTATCGGATCTGCAGCCTCCCCTTTCTACATTTTATCACCGGACATACTGACCCTATCCAACTACATTGTGAGCATTAATATCCTCTGCGAGCCATTACTAAATCTCCTTTTTTGAATCGAATGCATTTCACAAAAATGAATGTCGGGAAGTTTTTACTGAAAAAAAAAAACAAAAAACTCAAAACATATTACGTGAAAATCCTATTTTAGATGCGATTACATTTAAAATTTGTTATATAATTACGAAATTATTGTACTGTCAATCAACTAAAATTTCAGTTGAAACTAATTGATATGAGCTCCTTGATATTATGCGCGCAATAAAAATGTGACACCTCATCCAATACCCTTTTTCATTTAATTTTAATTTTAATTACATTAAATTACCTTAAATGATACATTTACGATAATAGTATATGCAGATAATTTAGATCTAGTGAAAGATAGCGAAACATTCGTAATCGAAAAATGAAATATTCTATCAAAAGATTATATAACAAGTTTACATAAAAATCTCGTATACTTTTAATATATTTATTAAGATTTATTTATATACGGTATAAATTATTTCCGAGCAAAACTTGAAAATTATTGGCGGTGTAAAATCTTTTAAAATATTTTCGAAAAGTTGCTTAGTTTACATACCTGATTTATTTATTAAATAATGTTTACTGCTATCGAAAATCATTATCAACGTTAAATTGAATACCATTACAGACAACAAAAGAAGACAACGGTAGGTAGGCTGTATTATATAATTCAATAATATATGCAAAATTTTAGATTATAATTTTATAAAAATATTGAACAATACAAAATAAAAGCTATTTTTATTTGAGTATGCTGATTTAAATATGAGATATATTTAATTATATTCCATTGTAGGCACTGTTAAAAGTAAAAAGCTAGATTTTTTTTCGATTTCAAAAAACTGTATATAAATAGGAAGAATTGCCCTTTTATAATATATACATTTTCGTATAACAAGGAATTTGTCAAGCAAATTTGAAAAAAATTTAGTAGACGTGAAACGAAACAGGTTCATCTACCTTTGATTCTTGATGTTTTTTTAAGCATGTTATGTGAGTACGTATACATTACCCACCATCTGATTTAACTTTGTGTTTTCTTTATCTTTATTTTTTAAATTTTTATAAATATGGATACGATTAAAGGGTCGTACTTAAATTGCAATACATAAGACTAGTTCTTATAATTCTCAATACTCTTCCACGATATAATAGAAGTTTGTTAAATTATAAGCAGGTATTCATCCGTTAATTGTTGGATGGAATTAAAATATTTCATATATTTAAAATCAATCTTTAAATTTCTAATGTGAAATATAATAGAAAAACTATAATTTCTTAATTATAAATAATGTGTTACAGAGATAATTCAAATCAAACCACTTTTTATAATGGATGTTATAAAAGAATTTCACAATTTACATTTGTAAATTTTGCTTTCATTAAATAATATTTTTTTCCTTCAAAAAACTAATGCACATTATAATTTTTGCATTATTCTATGTGGTCTGAATGATCAAATTACCTTTTTTCCGTTCATTAAAGTCTTCTAATTCATGACAAAAAAAATACATATTTTCTTTTAACTAGATTTTGAAAGTGCAACAGTATTAGCTTTCGTAATTTTTTCTGCTTTTCCTAAGACATCAAAGAAAAACAATATTTAAATAATTTTTAAAACATTTTCAAAAAACTTTCAATTTAAATTTAGAATATAATTCTTGATTTTTTGTTAAATTTAACAAAAAACTTATTTTCATACAAGCTGAAAATATTTTACATGTATATTGCATCAAGATGTTTAAAATAATTATATAATTCAACAAATTAATACTTTGAGAGAAAAATAATGTACGTGTCTTATTTTCTTTAAACTTTAATAAAACAAAGAAAAATAAGTAGGAATTTTTTTCCCTTATGTGTGATTTAAGAATCTTAGGTAATTTCAATACAAGTTTCGATAAATGTGGCTCGCAATCATGATCTTTTACACCAAGAATTCATACTTCAATACATTATCGGTAAAATACCTGTGAATATAGGATATTTTTTAATCTGACAAGAAAATTAAATAGCACGAACCTTAAAGTATATCAATATAGCGCTTCATAATGTAATACCCGTACATAATTTTAGGAAATGTCTTAACAGTGTGTAAATATGACAAGGATTTTTTAGTATAAAAAAGCAACAAGAATTTTCGTTTTAAATTCTTACATAATATTTTCAAGATTTTATCATAAGTCATCATTTGAATATCGGTTTTAGACTATTGAATAATTAAAGTCTCTAAAATATAGGTTTACTGTAAATGAGAATATTCGGAACTAATATTTGAGTATACAAAAGAAGTTTAAAAAACGATTTTCTTTTTTAAAGAAAACTTTACTTATAATTGTTATATACTTGGAACCTATAGATATATATATATATTTGTTTATGATTAAAAAAATCAATATTTTAATTAATAATAGTAATGAAAATATTTCAGGTAAAGAATTTTGAAATTTACGAATAAGCTTTATTATAAAGAACGTATTTGATAATCTTAATATATAAATAATATAAAAGCGGACTATAGGTGCAATATCTGTTTGCACTATTTGTATTTAAAGTGGTTTCACAAAGTATTATACAGTTAATATGCATTTTCACTGAATAATACAATCTACGAGAAAACATGTTTTATTAAACTTGATAGTGAATTCTTTACAATGTCATTAGCAATTATTGCGACCGTCACAATAAGCGCGGCTTTCTCACAAGATGTGTTGAGTGTAATGATAGACTACCCGCACTATAACTGTCTTATCTCCGGCACAAAGTGCGAGTGCGCGAGGGTGATGAGCCAATTTTTCGAATACCTCTTTACACTATACATAATGTAGAATCCACTTTCAAAATATTTTCTTAAATTATAAAATTTACTACGATGCCGCGTGCCATTATCGTGGCTTCTAGCATGTACTTAAAATTTAGTATTAGCATTATTACTTTACACTTTCAGAAAGAAGGTATTACAATTATTATTATCCATTATATAATCTCGCTTTCTTCTATATTTCTTAAATCCATGCAAATCGGAATGTCGACGGACATGTTAACTGAGGGAAATACGTTTGGTCACAACATACAACAAAGAAATAACATTTTTACGGTTAATCCTTTCAAGATTAGGCAGGACACTTTAAGTATTTGGAGAATGTGTCCCGTAGCTAATAGATTATTCAAAGACGAAGAAAGCTGTTAATAACTGATAAAACTATTCAATTTTGAGCGCCTATGGACTCTTTTCTCTAAATCAATATCAATTAATCGGATGTAGTTTAAAAGAAATAAGGACATTTAATTTCAGGCATGACCGCAAATATACATATATATATATACATGCACAGGTATACCGGGAATTGAAATAAATGTACAATAGCATAGATATTATTAAGGCGTTGCTTTTAGCCGAGGGAAAAAGTTTTGAAATCCGCACTTAGCGATAAAGCGAGAGGTCGGGGAAGAGGTTGACGAGAAGAAAGTCACGCTGATTTTTTTTCGTTAAATCATTGGTGAACTTAATGCTCGCGCATTCGTGAACACGGGCTCGAGCTCGGATTTATTATTTGCGGGCAAGGCTTTAAATCTCGCGGCCCGGGCGATGGCTGGGGATGCATGGCAATACATTATGTCCACCTAAGGCTGTTACAAAGGCGCGAGATGCCTCTACCTGCGTGTGCCAATATATACGTATATATATATATATATATATATATATATATAGCTCTGTGTGTATGTGTGTGTGTGTGTGAATTTGCGATTGTGAGACGGCATTGACGGCGATGGCAGCGTTTGAAGGGGGAAGGAGGCACGCCACGTTGTCACGCGTTAAGTTATTAGAAAATCCATTACTCGTAGCTTTTTTTTTATGACCACCTCGAGCTTTTTGTAACAGAGTTCCCCGAGCACTCGAGCCCGTCCATTGCCTTAGCAGATCATCGACGTGCAGCCTGACTGGCTCACTGCAGTCCATTGATTTTTTCCTTCGCACGAGTGCCGAAAACTTTAATGAACAATGCTGTAAATTATGCAACTAATGGAAGTACAGCCGAGCCTTTCAATCGTTAAGTCGCGGAAACGTTCTTAATTAGACGTTGCCGATCGACCAAAGTGTCATTAACCGTGAGTTATTGGAAAGACATTTACTCTACGTTAAGACGTGCGCGCGCGCGCGCGTTCGTGTATGTTCTTTTTGTAAAGCTGTCGCAGTATTTTACGCTAGTTAATTACCGTGTATCGATATGTTGCTAGAGTAAGAGAGAGAGAGAGAGAGAGAGAGAGAGAGCAATAAGTAGAAATGATTGGATTGTCGATCCAAGTTTGTGGTAACGAGATTGAAAATAATATGAAAATCCTTAATGGCGCGCCTTTTAAGCGATAGGGCTCCCCTTCTAATTCAGCGCTCACGATCAGCATTAAAGGCTATAGGAAAATGTAGCTCGATCCGATGACCATCAGGCGCGAGGAGCGAAGCTAAATAACGCAGGGCATTGCAGATATCATTCGCGGATGATAAGCGCAGAGGCGGCAGAGGGATCGTGATAACTTTAATTAAAAACCACTTTATTCAGCTTGTGGGTAATAAGTAAGCCAAGAAAGGCGGGAGTAAAAGCCAAAACGAATTGCCCGTGTCCACGTCATACACTTATCAGGTAGCCGGGAAGGGTGCTCGAGACGGGCATGCAAATTAGGGCAAATCGCCGGCAATTAAATTGGCGACGCAAGACGTTGCATCCATATACAACACGTGTAGATCGGCCAGCCGACGGCAGCGCACACGCGGGACGGAAATAATAATAATGAAGAGTACCGGGGTGGCCAAGCATGAATGTTTCATGGCTCCTAACTATCCTTAAAACATGATCGATGGCTGGTTAACACTCCATATTCAGCTGTCTCCTTCCCTCGCTCTCTCTCTCTCTCTCTCTCTCTCTCCCGCTCCGTCCTCGTTTCGACCGCTCTCGAGCCCCGCCCCGCACCCCTCGCTCACTCGCTCGCTCTCGCTCCTTCCACCGAGCGCACCAGGGCAGTTCATAAATACGTAGCCGTTCGGCAGTAAATCTCCGCTTGGTAGCACTCGTGTGCAACTGAAGGTGGTCTCTCCTCCTTCCTATACGTATACAAGAGTGCGCTAGTCAGACATTCTCTCCCTTTCCGTTTTCTCCCTCTTGTTAATTACCGTGTTTTAACACCTACCTCGACGCCACCTCCCGCACCGATTTAGTCCCTTCCAACCCCTTCCTCGCACTCGCTCTCGCTCTCTCTCTCTCTCTCTCTCTCTCTCTCTGAGTTTCTTTTGTTGTTTCTTTCTCATTACTGTCTTTTTTCCTTTTTTCTTCAAACCACCTTGGCACTCCTCGCCTTATTCACCGTGTATGCAGATCAAGAGTTTCGCCTCTAGAATTCGAAAGTGCATGCATGTCTCATCCATAGGTCATTTACATGTAGATTATCGGCACTTCGGATAATCGAGTTATTTATGTGTGTATACTTTCCAAGCTCTTCTTCTTATTTTTCTTCTGCATCTTTTTTTGTTTTTGTTTTTTTTTTTTTGTTTTGTTTTGTTTTTTCTTTTTTTTTTTCTTTTCTGGTGCTTTCGAGAAAGAATGCACGAGCTGTCTCGGGTTTGCTAATCTTTTTTATCTCTTTACATTTTATGTAGGAAGAATCTTCGATGGACGTCACTTTTTATTCTTATGTCTCATCTTTTTATATACAGATTAAAGTGTGGCGTAATTTGGAAGCCGCTCAAATTCACACTTTAAATTAGCTATTGAATAAAATTTATGCTTTATGGTCGTTCGGTCAATGCCTGGATTTACAACCTTTCGACATCGAGGTCAAACTTTTTCAGAATTCACGAATAAAAAAACAACAAGTCTAAAGAGCAATGTTTTCACAAAAAAAAAACAACTACAAAATAACAATTAATTTTTTTATACTTTTTACTTATTTTTAGACCTAGACCATTGCCATAATAAATTCAATCCCATTCCTCACAATTGTTCGATTAATACTTAAAAAAATAATACATTGTTCTCATTTAAGAATAAATCAGTTTAATTCATTAGAAATCAGGAAAATACCCAAATTATTTAGTTAAATACCTTCTTCTTAACCGTAAAATTCTAAAATATTTTTTTATTTGCATAACAACAATATAAAGCACAAAAGGCACGAATAAAAATTAATAATGTAAATTAGTAGAATTAATAACATGTTAATAAGAAACCACATCCATTATTTTATTAACTCAACGTTCAAGTCTAATACATCAAGCATATACTGATAATCAATAACAACATTGTGAGGGAATGAGCAGATAGGAAACAGACAGACAGACAGAGAGAAGGAGAGAGAGAGAAGGAGAGAGAGAGATGGAGAGAGAGAGAGAGAGAAGGAAAGAGAGAGAGAGAGAGAGAGAGAATAAAATATAGGAAATCGATAGTGCATCTACAGAGTGAAAGCAACTAAAAGAAACAATATGAAAAAGTATCTAGGGTCGAGCTATATATTAATATTTGATTTTTAAGAACACCGCGTTATTATTTTGTTTTCCTCTTAACACTAAATTAAAATAAGGCTACCGCATAGAACTACTAATTGTATTAATTAAGTTAAGGGTATTACTAAGTAGTGACAAGCTCTACGAGAATAACATTAAATGAATTCTGACATCGGCTACTTTACGAACTCATAATACGTATACTTTTGTTTATCACTTAGCGGTCGGACTAAACTTACCGCATACCTTCTTGCAGAAAAGGGGCGGATTGGGACTATTAATAAAATTGAGGAGTAATCATTATTAAGAAGAGTATCAATTTTTACTAACTTAGGCCACATTTCTTCACTGCGATATTTATCTCGTATGAAAAAGTTATGAGATACAACGATAACTATAATTTATTTTTTAATATCCAAAAATGTATGCGTAAGTACCATCAAAATCTTTTAACCTAAAATTTTGCACTTCCTTCGAATCATGAAATCATTAAGTGTGGTATATTTCATAAAGTTATTTTCATACAAAATTTATAGTTAAATTATGATTTACTTGTATATGTGTATAAATTTTGCGATAAAAAAGTTAGCTGGGATAACATCATTTATTGTAAACTATTTAAAATATTTAGTATAAAAATTGGTGTTAACACTGCAATATTAATTTGAAGTATATTGTTAATGAACATTTTTTATCTTTAATAATATAAGATTCATAGTTGTACGAATATTTTTTAAAAACACCAACGAGGAAAGTGAGTTATATGGGATCGTATCGAATGCGTTAAGTTCAAATCCCTACCTTTTGGTTTCTTCCGGCAAAAGATAAACTTCTAATAATTTTATCGCGCACATGTTTGCATATAATAATATTAAAAAATGCTTGTTATTGCCTTTTTACCAATTTTAAAATGCATTTTTAACTAAGACATCGATAATTTGTTGATATAGAAAATGTATGTTAAGGGAATAATTGTTTCTGAATGTAGCGTACGCCTCATATTAATTTAATTTAAAAAAAAAACAATAATTTTAAATAAAGTAGAATAACATACAACTGTTTAAAAAAATTTAAACTTAGGCATTTTATTGGTAATGCGTTAATGTGGTCTCTGGTATATTTCATTAATAGAGTTTTTTTATTAAGTGTTTACAGGAGTCTCCATAGCCATTTTCAATATTTTCTTATATAAAATTTATTTTATTATAAAATAAGATATGTGTTTGCATTTTAGTCTAATATTTGTACCTAATAATTATTGCTTATTGATTGACTATGGTCACATACATTAATAGGTTGAAAATGTTTACAATTAAAATAAGGTGTGAGCGTTAATATTCATTTATAACCGTAGATGAAGGATCGATATTAGGAGTCAAAGAGAATATAAAAATATATAACATTTTCAATTTTCAATGTTCAATGTATAACATATGATGCAAGGTTAGCCATAATAAATGTATGACAGTGCATTTGTAATAATAATATTAGACAGTAACAGCCTTTCCATTACAACTGTGACATGTGCAATTTCAGGGAATTAGAGAGAATGAAAATTGTCCGTCGGCATCACTCTACCCGAGTAAAACCATTCTACTTTATCAAGAAAGATAAGAATAAAACTGTTGATTGTGTGTTATCGTGTAAATCCACGCAGAATCAATTGGATTTTCTTCAAGGATTCGCAAAAGCATCTCTACTTGGAAATATTACGTTTCGTAAGAGCTCGAGTTCATAGTGCAGGGGCGAAAAGAAAGGGTGGCTTCGAACCTCAAGATGCTACCAAGAGTACATGTAGATACATTTATGGTTCCGAATCTTCATGGTCGTGGACTTAGTGTTGTAAAATAGGGAGGCTTCCTGATTAACCGAAGTAAATGCGCACCTATTACTTGTCTCGGTAAGTCGCTAATCGATCAAGGCAATAATTTTTTAGGCAAGCCTTTGCCTAGTTTCATGATTCAAAAAAATCTTTCCAACTTCCTGCATCTTATGAGGTTCAGGTTTAGTACGAAGCTGCGTGATTTCAAAAGATCAAGAAATTTGTCCCCTTTTGATACTCATAGAGATGATAAAAGGAATAGTCATCATTGTCTGCTGTATTTAATCGTTGCTCGTAAAATATGGTATATTTTTGACGCATTGGCAGCTCATTATAAGATATTTATAAAATTACTAGATCTCTTTGCAAAGGAACTTATATCCATTCATTTTGACATCTAGATTGAGAAGAAATCTGCTTCTATAGATAATGCATCAGAATACTTTTATCAAAAAATTAGTTTTTCACATGAAAAACATTCGATAAAGATCTATCTAAATATATATATATATATTATACACGACATAAGGAATTTGTTTTTAACATGATTTAATTATTTTGTAGTATTTGATTCTCACGAATATGCTTTATTGAGTAGAATAAGGCAGTAAAGGAATAGGATATAATTTACTTTGTGCTGTACCATGTTTATGGCAATCGCTGTCTATATATTTTCATGTAGAAGATGACTTTAAGACTTAAAATTGCATTAAGGTATAGAGGCGTATATTTCTCTATTTATATCTAAAGATTGGCGAGCCTGGAATGACGTATTCACTGTAAAATGCAAAGATAAAAACGTTATTGTAAAGAAAAGGACATGTGTAACGAGAATGTAAGTCATTTTTTTTCTTTTTTCAAATGCATTCTTAAAATCAATTTCTTTATAGTGTAAGTAAAAAAAAAGTAAATAAATAACTAAAAGAAACGAAATGAGACAAGAAAAGCGATGTAGATTTCAAAAAAATTTTGACTTCATTACACTGTCAAAGACACAACTTGAATTTAAATTGAAAACTATCTACCGTGTTAATCATTGGAAGGCAGTGTAACGATCACAATATTATCGACGAGTAACTCGGAGTTAATCACGGCCAACTAAAACGAATTTCCATCACGAAAGACGCGATGCCAAAAACTAACAGCAAAAAACAAAAGATATAAAAAATGAAATGACGAGAAGCACATAAAGTCTTCGCAGTTAATGGAGAGAGATAGAGGCCATAGGAGGAAGGTAGTGTAAGAAAGTGGGATCCAGAGGGGTGGGGGAGGAGGAGGAGGAGCGAAGGACGAAAGAAAAATAAGATGAGAGAAGGATAGGGGATAAGGAGAGGCGAGAGAGCGTAGCAGCGTGGAGTCCGGCTTGAGTTAGTTATTACTGAATCAATTACCCGAGCGTATTTATAGGGTGTAACTTGTTCTTTCTGTTTCTCCTCGCCTCTCTTCCTCTCTCGCTACCTTCGCTCACGAAGAAGCGTCGAACCTCGCGCGAATCCCCTGCCCACCCCTCCTGGGGCCCTCCCCGTCCCTTAGCGGCGGTGCCCCTCTCGCCTACCCCGCCTACCTAGCCAACGCTCCCTCGCACGTTGAATTTCTCAGGCCGCTGGCAGTGGGATGGCGGAGGAGGAGGAGGAGGAGGAGGAGGAGGAGATTACACCGCGATTCGGGGCGGCAAGAGAAATTCACGAGGCGGCGCGACTCAGGATATACGGTACTTAGAGGCTGCAGAATAGTCAGCGAGCTCGAGTCCTCGACGCAGCAGCGCGACGATGGCTCCGATGAGATTCCTGGTGAACTGCGCGGACCAGCCGAGCCCTGGCTACGTTTCCTTGTTCTTCCGCATTTGAAAGCGGCACTCGGGAGGAAGCCAAGGTGAGAGAGCCCCCGAGCTCCGGGCGCAACAGCCTCGGCCCGAAAAGAACGGATGCCGGAAGCCGTCCTCTTGAGCGCGGAGGGTGCCAGTGCCGATGCCGATGCCACGATTCTGAGCTTGGGGCTCCCGAGGCTCCCGAGGCTCGATCTCGTTAGCACAGCGGAGCCGATCGAGTTCCCACGGGCTCGGCTATTCGTCGAAAGCGCGCACGCGGCCGATATGCGGCCATTAGTTCGCGGCCCCATTCGCCAGTCCAAGTCATTACGCGGCGCTGATCTTTTCGCCCAGGCCGGACTAGAGCGAACTCCTGGCCGAGCAATCGATATAGGCAAGAATGCATAATTGGGGCAGCCGAGGGCCCGAGCGCCAGCTTTACGAGCCGACTTGCAACTTGCTCTGTGCGTCCTTCTTTCCTTATCCTTTGGCGATCCTTTGTGTGATTGGGAGGGATCGGAAAACGTGGGCCCAGTCACGCGACCTCGACGGATCCGTCGAGAATCCGTCTAGACAAAACCACTCGTCAGAGTCTTAGCCAGGGCTCGTTCGCAATATTCTACGTCGCCGCGGAGCCAGCGCTTTACCTCAAAAACATCCAAGAGTACTGCAAGGATTTTAGCGCACAAGTCGGGCACTTTTACCCTGATCTCCGCTTATTGTGCATACTTTGGCTGGAGGGAGTTGGTCATTGGTCACGCGGCATTGATCTTTTTTATCCTTTCGTCTACCCCTCTCCGGTTCGATCCTTTTTCAGGGACAGCAGACCCCCGGCATTTTTCGATTGAAATTACTCCTTATCAATAATTTCTATATCCTCGTGTTCTCATTATTTCAATGCTTATTTATAAAAACATGTGAAAATATAGGATTAAATGCATTCTGTCAAAACTATTAATTATGATCAGACATATAAGTTGTGCATAAATGATTATAAAACTGAAAACAATGATATAGTCAGCTAATTGGCTTTTTTTTAATTTTATCCACGACAATTGTTGTACCTATACCGGTAATTAAATTTATTTCTCGCTCTTGAATTAAAACTTTTCATTTTTTTTAATACGAAAATCTAAGCTTTGATACTCGATTTTACATCATTAATAATTGTAGCTGAGGTATTATATAAATTTAACTAACTTATTATAAGGAATTCTCACTTATTTTCAATAATGTTATATTTAAAAATGTTTTTTTTTATAGAAAATAAATTTTCCTTTCTCAAAAAAGTAATTTCTTATGTTTTAAAAATATTAGATTTGATCTTACAAGTATTACAATTAATTTACGAAATTATAATTATAATTATCAATAAGTAGTAAGCTCTAATTTATTCTGAGTTACTAATAATACTTAGTCACCTAAGCCTAATCTTATAGCGTAGCAAAAAAATTCGAAGGATAATGTAAGTCAATACGACAAACTTATTATGATAAGAAATAAGGTGGTAATCATAACTGTAAAATAATCTAATAAATGTAGTAGCATTTTATAATTTTAGGTATATCGAATTTCTTTCATATTTTTTTTTTTTTTTAGCATTTAGTTTTAATATAAGGAATAAACGTCGATAAATCTTAAACACAATCGAACAAGAACATTAAATGAAACAGAAATTAGAAAATTTTTATTTTTAAATAAAGTTCTCCCTACGAAGTAGAACGAGCCGTAGGTAAATTAAATATAAAATCTCTAAGTAGATAAATGGTCAGCATCTATTGCTATTATAAAATGTAACACTATCTTTCAGCTTCAAAGTACGTTATATAATTTATAGATTCTAGCAATATTTCAATTGATTTCAATTTTACCACAAATATTTCACGTATGAGAAAAAAAAAATTCGATAATTTTATAACGAATTTATTATTTATTATCGTTCAAAAAGGAATTTGTATTGGAATTCATCTGAAGCAAAAATATCGTTTTGATTTTTCCTCTAGGAAAAAATTATATAACTCATAGAAAATAAATGAAGTATGATAAACAAATTTGAATAAAGTAATATGATCGTATCAATCTATATAAATTTGAAGATCAAAACAATATTAATAATCATAATAGGAATAATGCATCGAATCCGCAAAATAATTAAAATGAATGTTAATAATAGTTTTAATGTTAAAAAATTGATAATAATACTATCTTTATGAAATATCTTTGAGGATTGGCATATAACTATATAAACTCAATATTGATGTTTCAAGCCTTAAAGTCTTCATTAATACATTATATTTCGATTATAGACATCAATAATTGATACAGTAGAACTAATGGAAAAAGGATATTATTTTAATTTGTATTCTACCACAAACCAATAAATAAAAAATATGTTGTCAAGATATTTTACAAATTTATTTTAATACACTTTGTGATATTAAAATCCGAAAACCTGTTTCTCATAAGTTATTGATTATCTCTTTTATTGATTTATTTTAAACTGTGAAAACTGTGTTTGGTAATTGTAATTGTATTTAATAATTACTTATAATATCCGAATCGGCATTACTATGCCTATAGATTATTCACTCGACTATCTTACTTATTAAGCGAGTAATAAAAGCAAACTCATTTGACATTATTTAAAAATGATGTATTAAAGAGAAATCACCTCACATCCTTCGTATTTGAAAAGCCGTTCATTATTTTCGTTGAATGTTAGTGCTTCGTATTAAATCGATTATCGAATCAAAGTTTCAAATTAAATTTATAATCCACAAGGCATAAAATATCAATGAGTTTTTTTGTGCCTTAGGCCGTCAAACGCCAAATAGCCAATCGTCAGTCGTCGCATATAAGGAATGTGAAGCGTTATATTAACGACGACCAGCATTTTTTAGGATAATACGATCCCATGGCAGGGCAAGTTGCGCTGTGGTAAAGCCACAAATAAAATACTTCCCTCGTGCTAGCCACCGACTAGCCTGCCTCAAAAACCACACACTGCGAAATCATCGATGTTCTAAGTAACGTAATTGATTTCGCAACTGCTCCAACGCTTGTGCTTTCTACGAGCAAACCGAGATTCCATTCGCTGACGCAGTAGCCAATCCATTTGCTCAGCTTTTGTCGAAAATAGCCGTGAAATACTGACAAATGATCGACATTCGAATAAACGCTTTAAAAAGCCATTTGTCAGTAAAGTAAAGCCAAGTTCCGTAACCACGACTAATCCGCACGAAGTTTTGTGTACAATGTCCCGCTTGTGACATTGGCAGATCATTGATATACGCGTGTAGTTAGGGAACTACACCTGCGCAATTGTGTATTATATTTTTATAACGATTTGCTCAGATGTAAGATAATATAGCTATTGTACGTCTTGAAGGCAAATCACTCAGTATATGGAATTTAAAAGAAACATGTCGATTTGAGAAGAAGAATGTTTAAGTTGGGGTAACTCTATAGATTATTTAAAGTAAAAATCGAACGAAATATGAAAAGTGCTTTATTTTCCAAATAAAGAGAAACATATTTTCAGTTTGTTCAGTTTGAATCATATATATGACGCACTAAGGCTCGGGCTTAAAAAGGATAGTACCTATTGAATGTAATGCTTGTACTAGCCGTTTTTCATTGTTATTATATATTTTAAAAATACGCACTGTTAATTTTGATTAAGGTCTTAGTCTTTTAGGTCTTAGGTCTTTTAGTAAGGAATAGTTGGTTTATAAAAATTGAGTTCCGCTGGATGGTAAGGCAGTATTCGTGGTATTACTAATTATATTAGCAAGACTGCAAAAGAAGCATTGCCTAGTTTTAATTTAAGAAAATTGTATTAATTCAACATATAAGATGATTAGATAATTCGCATGAGTTTAACTATGCGTGGATGTGATAGCATAGACCTATAAATTTATATTTACCATTGAAATTCACGTGCAAACTATTTGGATAGGAGGCTGTTTCATCTTCGTGTGTTTAAGTACAATACCTCGCATTGAAACCAATCTTCCTCGAAAACCTGTTTGCTCTTTTTAGATTTAAAATTTTACAAAATTAATTATTATAACAGTTTGCATTGCTTTTGCTTATTCCGCAAGAGTGTTATTTAACGAGGGAAACGAGTTATTACAATAACACGTAATAAAATGAACATCTAGTGCATCGATGAATGATCCGAATTTACAAAAATATGCATTTAGTAAAGGCGATTGAAGGCTTAATGGTCCGTAAGAAAAGCTTCCGATTTAACTTATAAAAAGCATTGCATTTATGTTGTGAACTTTCGTACACCGGTTGGATAACAATGTAAAGCGTCTTAAGGTATTTAAAAACGGACGTGCGCTGGACATCATTTACATAAGCAATATTTAAACTCTATCAAATTATAAGGGACGTAATGAAAGACCGGAGTTCCCTTCGCAAATCCTCAGCCTCCTTAAAATCCTTAAAATGTCAGCCCGGATGGAGCAACGGCAACGCGCTGGCGAAATTAATACGCACGAATCATCCGAGTAATCAGAAGGTAAATAGAGGTGAGCATGGTTGGGCAGCAGGGATTCTCACGAGAGCCGTGGAAAAAGGTGTTTTCCAATAGGCGGAGGCCTACCAAAGTGTAAAAGCCTATTAGCCAAGTCGCTCCTTGCAGATACAAATTTCTTTGACAGCGAATCGCCGGATAATTCCGGCTACGGGAGTCCGCAGTGCCCAGTCGCTCGTGTCCGTATAATAAGACTAATTCATCGGGACACGATAATAATGGGGTTGTTACGGAGCTCCGCCATTGTCGTCGCCGGCGTCTGGGGTAGTCGGAGGAGGGGTGGTGGTGCCGATGCCTTAGAGAACGGCGCGTGCCGGTTTTCTGCTGCCATCGCGGTAGACTCCCGCTGACGTGTGGACGCTCGCGTTGCCAAAACAATAATCAGCCTTGGGCTCCGGTTTCCAACTTCCCCGCGTGATCTTCATTATGGGAGTCCGTGAGAGCTGCGGCTCGGTGTGAGTCGAGCGACCGAGCGTAGCGTCCCGTTACTCGGATGCGCTTTCCTCCCTTCGTAGGTGATTTGCGGGAGGCGAGGCACCAAGGATCCGATCTCGGCTGCCCCCTTAATTACAATGTTAATTGGGGGTCGAGGCCCATTTTTCCTTTCCTTTATTTTTCCTTCCCCCTCCCCCTCCGCGCTCACTTCTTCCACTCGGCATCTCTCTCTCTCCTCTCTTCGGGATGCAGCCGCGTCTTCTGCCCAATATAAATGCCGCGCGTGTAATTGCAGCGCACGTGGATTGAGCTCGATATTGAGTCAGCGTCCAACGCATTTCCATAAAATCACTATTATTTCGGTCTTCGGAGCGCGATGAGCACGCCTGCGTCCAACTTCCTCGAGGTATTTCAATTTATGCCTGAAATAACGTCAGCAATTATAAGCGGTGCGGCGAAAATAAACCCTGATAAGTATCGTATTGAATTACTCACCGTAGTGGACAAGTATTTTCCAAACTTTAATCAAAATCAGTCGCTCCAGATTAGTGAAATTAATTCGCGCTTTTTTCGCGATTTCCATCCATTAGCTCCCATTACTTCTGCTTTTATTTTGTTTTTTTTTTTTTTTGCTTTTTTAGTTGTGCCGGCATTACTTACAATACCTTCGGGCATAATAAAAGAGGGATGATCAAAGTGTCTAACTCCCCAGCAGATTCGATGGAGTGTCGAATGTCAGAATATCATCGACGTCGTGAGCTCGTATAATCTACGGCATCAGATACTTTTCGCGCGATTCCCAACCAATTTATAATCCAAACAAGGCGAACATCCGTACGAGTCGCACGAGGATACAGCTTCGATAATCCCAGCCTTCGTGGGCTAACTGCTGTTTTGACGGGACATACCCGGTGGTGCAGTGCCGACTGCTCCGCGTCACTTCCTCCTCGCCGTGGGTGACACCAGCCAGTAAATGAGCGCTGACCTACTTCGCTAGGCCGGTGCGAAAAAATCCGTTGATTACGAAGAAAAAATGGCTTCCCTAGCAGACGCTTATTAGAACATGAAGAGGTTGGAGTACTGTTGCAGTGCTCGCCCTGAAACGATGTCAGTGAGAAAAAGTGGAAACTGGAGCAATGCCGACCGAGGTATGTATAAGAGGGATCCCGTCAAGGCACTTCTACATGCCTAAACACGCTCGTTACTCTCGCTCGGTGTTCGTTAATCGTACGGGAGTTTTCCTGAAACCGATACCTCTCTCGTTACTCCACGGCCCAGCGAAATACGCGAACACGTACACTCTTTTTTCACTCTCCCACTCTGAGTTCTGAGTAGTCTTTCCATTTTTTCTTCTCGTTGAAGAAATGTTTGCAAATCGGCGATAATTCTTTTTCCCCCTCCCTCCCTCCCCCCTCTCGCCCTCTAACTCTCGCTCTCACCCTTTTACCCTCTGTCTCTTTTTCACACACTCAGAGACACGCATTATCTATCCAGCTATCGTTCTACCCACCTGCCTGCCTGCCTACCTACCTATCCACCTACCAATCCACCTATCTATCAACCTTTCCATTTATCCATCAATTTCTTCGATTTCTTCTGCTTTTACATCCTAGGTCAAGTGTCGACATTTAGTTTCAGGCTTTTACCGTCTCTTAAACTCAAAATAAGCTACAGGTCTTGTCCGCGTATATAGGCATGCTATAACATTTAATGGATTTTAAATTAAGATAAAGATATTCAGATATATATACCATTGCATAAACTAATCGTATTGTCTATTTAATATGTCGAGGCTGAGAGTACCAAGACCGAACACTAATGTTATGGTAACACAACTCGATTTGTTTTTGGTCCCGAGGGCATCAACAGGGCACATAGGAAATCGGCTAATTAAATTAATTTTTTATTTAGAAATAATAGCTATAATAATAAGAAATAATAGAAATAATAATAAAGTTGCATAAGAAAAATATATTACAGTGGAGTACGTAATAATTTTAAAATACTTGACTTAGTTATAAATTTCTTTCGGACAAAAAAACTTCACTTAACAGCTATTTTCTAAAAGTGTTAGTAAATCGCTGGTATGCTTAACTACAACATATCCAATAGATCACAAACAAGTGTATATAATTTATAAACGCTATTTTTTTAACAAAGAGATTGAAATATAGAATTTATTTTATAATGGCCAATAGTATTAACTCAAAATAATCAAAAATAAGAGTTTAGCAAATATACGACGTATAATTTCTTTTGATATAAATTTATGCTTCTAAAATCCGTAATATTTCAAACGTTGCTCTCTCATTAACTAAAATAATATGTGAATTTATGCGCGTGCATTGAAATTGAAGACAGATATAAAATGATTTATTAAATTTAATACGATGAGATCATCAATACAATGCAAAATAAAATTAATTAATGTAAATATTGTAATCTTTATAATAATTATTTACCACGCATATATTGCCCAGTGTATTATATCAATAATCTAGTTTATGTGGGTCAATAATGGAATACACTTGGCTGAGTTTTGATTCTAGAATGCATTTTCATTTAAATAATCGTTTTTTAAGAATGTAGTGGCTTCCTTTCAGTGCAAAATGTTTTTTTATTTTTTAATTTTTTTAATCAATTTTTCATAGATTTCTTTTTTATGAGATTGTACATACCACCATCAATCGATAAATAGAATTAAAATAAAATTTACATACTGTGTCTAAGATGCAAATTCGGTACTTAAGTTACCCTTGGTTTAACATTTTATATTGCCATTCTCTATTGTATGTGTATCAGTGCACAACAATTTTTCAATAAGTTTTGCGTACTTTAAATAAAAAAATCAATGAAATAATTGAATTGGTAGTTCGGTTAATCAAGGAAGCAGCACCTGCACTTCATTAGTAAAAGAGACTATCGAGCAATGGCTTTAAGCAATAAGAAACGTTGATTAACGCTGAGGAGGTATAGTGAGTTGCGCAGTTATAATAAGCGTCTAACCAAGGATCGTTCTTGCATTATTGAGATTAAGAGCCACTCGCGCAATCCCGACCTGCTCAATCTCAGCGGTCAATTACAGAATCCGATCCAGCCACATTCGCATGGTAATGGTGATACCGTACGCCGTTTGCTCACTAAGAGGAAAAGTCTGCAAGATGACACGGTGCAGAGGTGCGGCTTACGAGGGTCAACACCAGGAGACGCGTGCCGTCATCGCCCGTAAATTCCCTGGGGCGAAAGAGGGGGGGGGAGCCTCTCCACGTGGACCAATGTATAGAACTGACGCCACGGTTGAAGGTCACCGACGGGCCCGACAGACCAAGAATCCCGGCCTTTAGCGAGGGAACCGAGTGCTCCTGTCCTTGATAGGCCTGATTAGGACGACCAGGACGGCCTTTAGAGTGCTTACTGCTGGAGAAGGGACAGTCGCTGCTCCCGATTATTCCCATTGGGCTTACCTTTTGATTACCGTATCGATTATACACTCTGGGGGTCCCAGGGTTTGCTAGGGTCTGGTCGCGCCTATACCGCAACGCACCCGCTTTAATGGAGCGAACGTCGAGGACTGTTTCTCCCCCCCCCTCCTCAAACGCCGCCCAACCCCGTTTAATATTGCAGTCGCGATTGACAATAATCGCGAGTAATTGAAAGATGGACAGGCAGAATTATTTTCCATCTCAAAATTCCTAGCCATGATGACCTCATAAGTCCAGTAGTTTCCGACGTCGACGTTTCAGTTATAAAAGTTTTATCGAATGGAGCACCTGAGTATGAACTTTGCATTCAAATAGTTGCAAATTGTAATTACCTTTGATTTTATCATGTATTTTTCAGGGATAGATAAATATTAAATGCAAATATTGAAATGAGGTTTTCTTGAGAAACAAAATTACCTTTAAATGCATGGATTTTATTTTAGTATTTAATATCGTATAATAATGAAAACTAAGTTTTAAAAAGCATAATTATTCATTAATATATAATGCTATTGTCAAAGTGTATGTTTAACCATTTAAAAATAAGCTAAATATAAAACCGGCAAACTATTTTCCGATCAATCAATTGTTTACAGGATGAAAATTAATTTAACCTAAATACAAATATCATTTTTTTATAAATAATTAAATTGTACTGAAAGAATTATACAAACAATAATCACAGTTTAAGTTTTTTTTTTAATGTTTTTCATCGCTTATTAACTTAGTCATAAAACAATATATAAGTCTGATGAAAAGTGAATTTAATGCATTTTCTGAATGTTCATATTTATATATAGATTAAATAAAACAAACGGGAGGAAAATAAGAGTTAAGAAATCAGCCATAGCACGGGACGTAGGCAAGTTGCTTAAGCAAAATAAAATTAATTTAATTTAAAAGTTTACTAATAGGATCGACGAATTGAAAAGTTACGAGACTCGTTTTGATAACAAAAAAACTTCCCGTTTCGCGTTAGACATCAAGTCAATTTCGCAACCCGCACGTGCCCATTAAATGAACAGACAAAACCAATTAATTTTAACAGGTGTATCTTCGTTTCTCTTTCACCCCTTCTCTTCCTCCGACTCTCTCTCTCTCTCTCTCTCTCTCTCTCGCATCGCTTCTCTGTCTTTCTACTTCCCACTATCCTCAAATCCATCTATATATTCCCACCCACGGACATACCCTTCTTTCCCTTGTTACAGAGCAAACAAACGAAGGAAGGAAGCCACCCCACCCTTCCAAATCCACCCTCGCGACCGCCTTGAAAACAAGAGAAAAGCTCGATCCATTAAAGCCGGTCTATGCGTTGCTCTAAATATTCTAATAAGGAAACCCAACTCTCACCCCCAACCCCACCCCCGCTGTCCCCCTTTCCCCGACCGACCCCTTTGCCGCCGTCCGGCCGATGAGAAGACTCACGGCGAGCTAACGAGCCGTAAGTTTTTCATAATTGAGTCCTCGCGTCGCTGCTCTCTAGGCTTTTTCACAAATTTGTTCGGTCTCTATCGGTATCCCCCCTCGCCGCTATCGCCCATTTGCTGGCACTCTGATTCGCTAGGTCGAGGTCCGCGGCGTCTGTCGGAGCGTCAGCAGCACCAGGTACTGGAGCCTTGGTGACCCTACGCAAGCAGTAGGGCTCCGGGCGCAGAAGCCGGAAAGGTGAGGGGCGGGAGGACGACTGCGCTCTCACGTTACGTTTGCGGGCCACGAACTAGTATCGAGTTACTACCCTCGACCTCATCTTCTTCCCTGTGCCTCCGCAACTTTACCACCATCAGCATCGTTCCGTCCATCCACCCGTCCGTTCCTAAAGTTGTACCGTCCATCCGTCACTCAGCCGCAGCCTCCCTCTGTCCGCCTCTGTCTCCTCCGTGTCGTTGGATGAATGGTCCGGCCGGCCGAGGACGGGAGCGCCCGAGAAAAAGTTGGTGGACGAGTTGCGTCTTTTTTCGTCCCCGGAACCTTGCTTCTGCTTTCTTTTTATTCCCTCCCTCCCCCTCCCGTCTCTCCTGCCTCCTACTTTACGAGATCTTATGTCTCTCTCGGGCACCTTTTTCCCTGCCTATCGCCGAGGCGGCGTCACAATGCGAGTGGCGAATCTTTTGCCGTCAGCCGCTCTTTCTTTATAAACTTCGCCTGTTTCACCGTCTGACACAGTCGCGAGTTGCGTCGACCTTTCCTAAGCCCGACACCTAAGGCCTCACCATCTGATAATCCGAAAAACTCCGGGACCTCAACGATGCCAAGTGAGGAGCTGCTGCTTCATTCGATGTTTCCTGATTACGTTAGCCTCGCTTTCAATTTTCAATTTCAAAAATATACCAGCCATATGCTGCACGTATAAACGTGGCAGCAGCTAATGCAGTAGAGCAACTTCTTCTTTCGGTAGAAAGTACATTTTTAAGCTGAAATGCTCTTTCATTTCGTAAAGTTGATCTGCCTTTTAAGTGGAAATTCTATGTTTTATACTTTTATATCTTTCGCTGCAAGCAGCTATTGTTTTGAGAAGCCAAATGCGTTATGTTTCCGGATTAAATTTCAGAATAC
Source organism: Kradibia gibbosae (assembly GCA_018907135.1). Taxonomy (NCBI): domain Eukaryota; kingdom Metazoa; phylum Arthropoda; class Insecta; order Hymenoptera; family Agaonidae; genus Kradibia; species Kradibia gibbosae. The sequence goes on along the minus strand of JACCHX010000001.1, from coordinate 28,344,763 downwards.
ATTGTACAGAATAAATTGTCTGATAATGAATTACATTTTTGCCATTATGCGTCACTTCTTTATACGTTACCTGTACTACAAATTCCTATACACTTGTCAATATAACAAACTTGGTGTATCATTTTCAATGGAATGCCTTCTCATTCGGTTTTTATTATTGTTACTTAATAAATAAAGTCACTTCTAATGAGTATGGTTTATTGACATGTTGGTGTTTTTCCTTGATAAACCTTAAATTTTGTTTTGTTTATTGATTTGAGAATAAATTTCAACAACAATATTGCTTCATATTTTTAAAAAAATTATCAAGAAAATAATAATTATGTGAATAAGCCTACCTTTTTCAATTATTGAGTTTTTTTATTTCTAAATATCTACATAGCATTTATTTAATTATTAATACAAATATGTTTATGTTGTTTTTATTTTTTCATTTGTAAGATTTATATATTAGATCCTAATTTTAGAACTGCTAGTTACACATCAATTCTACAAGTATAGTAATGTTATTTATTTATTATGAATTGTTATAGATTTGTAACTATAATCAGTATTCATGAATTAATCCAGAACTAATTAAAACGTATTATATTTGGTATGGAAATTTATAACGGTAATCATTACAATAATTTTGAAACAATGGATTCGATATAATGTATATCAGGGTATAAATTATTTGGTATCACAAGTTTATGTTACATAATGTATCTGATTATATGATTTCAGAATCAGTAGAAATATTATTAAATAAAAATCTACAATATTGTATTTTTCTTTAAAAACAATTATTGCTTAAAATGACTTGAATAAAATGATTTGTAAGAAAATCATATTTATATTATAAAAAACTTACAGTAACTTGAAAGATTTTTAATAAAAATGTAAGAGCACAACTGCGATTTAGCTTTAAAAAAAATTTTATACCTATTTATTCTATAATTTAGCGTCTTACATTATAACGTTTATGCATATCATGTATGATAATTAAAAATTGCAAGGAAAATGTTTTATGATAATATTATCATTTTCATTCATAAGTCATGATGTAGCTGTTAATCTATTAAATTATTTGTACAATAATTTCATTAAAGAAAGTCGACTTATTATCATTGAGTTTCGCAAATCGCATATGTAATAAAAACAATTACTCGAATTATTCAATTAATTCATATGGTGAGGGTCAGCTATTTACAAACCAAAAGATTTCTTTGTCGATCAGTTTATTGTTTTGTATCATCCTCAATATTCCGAATTCCGGAGATCTAAACACGAAAAAGTGTATAAAACAATATTTGTAAATTGTATCTGTTAACGCATTCAATCGTTTAATCTTATTAAATTACACACATATTTCAGAAATATACATTGTCCTGACGTTGTTGTATTAACAACGACAATGTCGACGCGTTTGAAATGTCTTCTTCTTTTTCCCATGATGCAATTAACGCAATGTATTCTAAGAATTAGTGTATTTGGTATACAAATAAATTGATAACTAAAAGAATAATCTTGTTTATTGTTCTTAAGTGTATTTAAGACAATAATTAATTATTAGGAAGTACGATATGAATAGTGGTGCAAGACACTTTCGATTGTTAATATATCCCTGCAAGGACAAGTGATGTTCCACACTGCACGAAACCATATAATCGATATTGTGAAAACCCTTAAATGTCTACCTTATGTTCTTCATAAAGCAGCAAAACTTTCGTTACACCTATTAAAGGGCTAGTTTTCCGTTCCTCTCGAGAACAAAATATTGTTAAAGTTAATGGTAGGGTAAACAGAGGAAGCGTTATTAATTTTGATGGTTAGAAATTTATTTGAAGTTGTAGGTAAGAATTTTTTTTTTGTAACTTGATATATTAAGATACTCGTATTAAAAGTCTCGAAAATATAATAAATTTGTATATTCTAGTTATTGAAACCAGTTTAAATAGGAGACTTGTCAACATCTGCCAATTTTTATTAGTTTCCATCAGAACGCTTCAATGCATTTAATGGTGATACTCCGAGATGTGTGGAGAAAAAAGACTTTGAGTAATCGGTTATGACATTTTTATTTGTATAATTAAATTGAATATGAATACCTAATTGTATTATAAGAAAAAAGAAGAAATGATGATGTAGAAAGAAAATCATTATCTTAATGCAAAAAAAAATGATATGAAATTTAATTCATTTTTTGTGAATTAATTGAAAAAATTGATTGCAAAATTTGCAGAAAACGTAGAAATTCATTAAATCGAGTTTAAAATTTTTATATTTTCTAACGGTGAATTCAGGCACTGTAATAGGAATGAAGATGGTATGTAAGATTTTTATTTATAAATTGAGATTCGTCTAAAGAAAGTATTACTTTAGGCAATGAACAGAAAAACGCTACATTTAATTTATAAAAAGTGAATTAGAGCTTAAAAAGCGCGATGGGGTCCATACAGGAGCTCGATAAAAAAATTTATGTCAACAGTATTTTCGACGATGAACATCGAGTAATCTTCAATAGTAGTATGAACTAATTGAAGGAATGATTTATCCCATACTTGAAAAATGTTATTTATATCGTAGACATATGTAAATAATAGCGTATGGTAAAATTAAAATATCAAGGCAGGAAAGAACAATGAAAAGATTTTAGCGATAGTTGCGGTATAAATGCAAGCTTTGGTAATGAATAAGTAGGAACGGAGCGAGATCTGAATTTTAGGCCTGGCAGGCATAAATTGGAGGAAACGAATAAGGCGAAATGTTTCATAACCGAGTTTAGGGGGGCTGGATTTTTGCAGGATCGATTGATTAAACGTGGTGCTCCTATAGAAGGAGGTGGAGCACCTATAGAAAAGTAGGGGAGCTCGCAGTGCTTGTCAACCCATGCGGATTAGCCGAAATCGGCAAAGAGCAGCGGCAGCACGTGAGGGCCTCGTCCCTTTGTCCCGACACACTAGACGCGTTGCTCGAGTGGAGTGCAGGAGTGCGGAGCCGCGCACCTATAGACTCGGAGGATGTATTTATGCCTCCGGACGGGATGGCATAGGGGCCCCCGCGCGTAACCTAATCCACGAATGAAGGTAGGACACTTGGAGGCCCGCACTCGAGCCCAATCCGTGCGGCCACTTCGACCACCGACCCACATCGGCATCTGGGCGAATCTCATGAATGGGCGAAGAGCTCGAGAGGAGCGCCGAGGCGCGTTCCGATGCGTCCGGGCGGTCCGTGGCTTGATGCGCTTGTCACGCCTCCTCCAGGGGCCGCGACAACGAGCGAAGGCTCTGTTCGTCCTCGCGGCAATCCTGCCGAGCCTCCCAACTCCTTCATTCGGAGTTGGACGCGTATGCGGGTGCCCACGCGCCTCTGCGTCTGCCGAGGAGGCTCGCGCATTCGCACGAGTGAAGCAACGGAGGGGAAGGAGGACGGTATTGTTTACGGGTGGATGACGATCCGGCCAACGAGCGTTTCCGAGGCTCGCGGCCCCGAGGCGACTAAACGAGGCGCTAGGCAGCCTCGGGCCGGAGTTCCGTTCGCCTGCCGAGCGATTCGGGCGCTCTTCGATTCCTACCCAGACGCCATCGATTCGCCCCTGCCGAGTCGAGGCTCAGGGCGGCCGCGCACGAGCCCTCCCGCTACGACCATCGGGAAGAGGCGGCCGCGGCTCCTGGCAATGGGGCTCGCGCGTCCCCGATATTGGCCGGCTCGGGGAAGGGCCCGGGCCTTCCCCTAGAGCTGCCGGGACACTACCGCGGCTGTCCCGGGTGCCCCAGCCGTCGGCGACTCCACCTTCTTTCCGCGGCTCACCTCGATCCCTCCTCGGATCGCGACCTCCTGCCTCCCGCGTATCCTGTACCTTCAGGGTGGCGTCACGCTCAAGGCACTTCCGGTGTTGAGTTACCTCTCCTCCCTCGGCGTACACTCCTAAAGCCTTCTTGCTCCCTTTCCGTCTTACTCCGATCTCAGCCGATACTCTTCCTTTTCTTCACGAGGTATAAGCTACCATGCGCTCGCCCCTGACTCCGTCTCGCTCCCGCTCGCCAGCCGATTATCGCGCTTTTATTCTCGCTCTAGGATGACGCTTCTCTTCCCTTCTCTTTTTGCCCGTGTGCTTTTGTTTTTCAAAGAAAACAACTTGTGCCCGCATGAATGAACCTAAGTAGATCACGAGTGCATAAGTAGCCTCTAGCTCTTCTGTGCTATAATTCGCATTAGCGTCGGGAAAAAGCGTAAGTTAATCGATTTTAATCGCTGGATAGGGGACTTTGCATTTATGAGCGCGAGAGTAATGCGGATAAGACTCTCTGGGATTGTTTTGACGCAGATTTAGAATAAAAAAATTGCGCCTTTCATTCATGCCAGCCTTATACACCATTGAGGTATATTATTGCAATATAAAAACATTATTAAGATACCCATGCTGTAAGATATCCTCTCTTGGTTGCAGATTAATACCACTAGTCGAATGATAATTGGGCTTCGCATAAATTGTCAGCGATTGCTTATCGATGAGGAGCGACGGTACGTTCAATAGCTCAATTCCGTAGTAACACTCTATACTGTTCTTAGATTTTAATATCATTACTCGGCTACTTGGGTCCATACGTCCAAAGGTAAAATATTATCCAGCAATCTGTTTCTCAATTTCGGTGGCGACGACGCGATGAGCACAATAATAGACGTACACGAGCAAACCAACGATCAGCATTAACGACTCCAGCATACCAAGATGAATTTCAGCTATTTGTCTCTATTCGTTCGGACGTTCTTTCATCTACGAGATTGATCAGCTTGACTGAAAAGAATAAGCACCACAATGACAAGCGCTTTGTATACACTTCAATATATCATTGATCGAACGATATATTGAATATTTACATTCACGTGTACTCCACGCTGCAGTTCAGCATAATTGGATTACGAAAATCGGAAAAATTGGAAAATATGAGCATCTATTTGATATAATTAGCAACACGTCATGTGTGTTTCGTACCAAAAAAAAACCTATATCAGGCGAAAAAAAACGTATAGAGCTTAAGCGTTAATGAATAATAATCGCATGGGGTAATACATATTAGTAACTTTATACTATTAGAAATCAAGTATTTGTTGTACGTTAGTTTTATAGTACAAGGTATTTGAAGCTTGTACAACATTAGTAAACAACTTTTTGTTTGCAAAGAAAATGTTTACATGTAATATGCACCTTTTCAAATGCAAAATGAATGGATTTCTCATATAAGCGATCATAGTGGCTCGCACCATTATATTAACTGAAAAGTTTAAGTAAAAGGCAGAGCGCAATATTGGAATAAAGCATTGCTCGGTACATGAAGATACCTTAAAATTTAAAAAATAGCGCCCAAATAGCAAAACGTAAGATCGTCATTCTTAAATTTTTCTTTATTTCACAGGGCACAAAAAGCTAGGCAATTAAGATAAAACAAAAGCGAAACCACTTGGAGTACGTATAAAAAGGGCCATAATGCGCTAGATAATTAAATGTAAGAACTGTTTTTTTTTTAAGTGCATCGACCAGAGCCATTCGTCATTGAACGAGCGCGGTACTTTATTGCTCATGAAATTACCATTAAAGATAAACTTACGCTGAGAAGTCGAACACGGTAATAAAACCTTACTGCGTACACTTATTCGATCCTTCGCTACCTTCCATAATATTTTGGTTTGCCAAATAGCGTGTGCCGGTGATCGGCACATTGCTCCGAAATACGAATCACTTTGGGCTCCGAGCTGCGGAAGGTCCGACCGAAGTAGCAGGAGGACCGGCCAGGGGTTCGCAGGCGAAGGCCGAGTCGGCTGCGAAATGAAAATCGGCGTCGGACCGTCTCTTAGCCGATAAGAACGGAAGCTCGATAAGAGTCGATTGAGCCGCGTCGAGGGCACGACGTCGGAGGAGGCCCGGACCGACGGAGCTGCGCGGCCGCAAAGGAGGACGAGGGGCGACGCTGAGCAGGGGCTTTTTTTTACAGCAGGTTAGACCTCGACCGGGCCACGGAGGCCCTGACCGCCCACATCGTGCCCCAACCCCGGATCCTCACGCCCCGATAAACAGTCGAACGCGCCTCTAGCCACGGATATTTATTATTCATAATTTACAAGACTGGTGTTTCGTTTTTAAGCCTTGGGCAAGCTCCCCCACCAGTTCCCTGCCGTCACCCGCGGTGCTCCATCCATTGTGTGCCGGGCACTGGCGCCGCCAACAAGCCGAACCGAGTGGGGCCTTGGTCCTTGAAGATGGAGCCGCGATTGCATTGAGAGCTTTATTTATCACGCGTCAATTGGCCATTAATCGGGTCCTTTTGAATTACGAGCGGCGGTGAAGGGATTATCTTAGTCCCGGGCCGAGCAATCAGCCCCCAATGAAGCGGCACCAACAGGACCCAAGGGGGCCCGAGCCTTCCTGCCGTCCTTCCCGAGTCCTTAGCCAGGACTCGAGACCATAGCGATACTCCTCCATCGGGATTGCTCCTCGATTGCAGGATCTGAGCCGTGAGCTTCCCGGCTTCGTGGCAACTCGCTGGTCAATCCGGACGTTGTGGGAGGACGAGCCGTTCGATAAGACGAGGTGGGAAAGCGCCGCTCGCAAGCGTCCAGCAATGAGCCTCGATAAGGGAGGGGCCCCCGGGACTTATAAATCACGTTTTGATCGGTCGGAGACTCCCGTTCGTCTGGGTGGCGGTGGGGCTCGGGGCAGGCGGGCCTGTGGGTGTTGGGGACCGGCGGCCACCTGTGAGGGTTTGGGTAGGCACGCGCTGATAACCATCGCCGTTTGGGGTGAGGGACAGGCCCGGTAACTCACGCCGACAAATTATAGACCGTCCGGCCAGCGCGACTCTTCTAACTCCTTCGGCGCGGCCTTATTTTACTTCTGCCGTTTATCGCAATGTCCGGATCTATGCGTGTAACTTCCCTGTCAGGACTTGCACGTGCCTCCATTCTCTCCTCCTGTCCTCGCTAGTTGAGCTCATACGGCCATCCCCTCGATGCCGCTTGGTGATGTTCTGCCGATTCTGGGTTTCGCCCGACCTGACGCGGGCGGTGCACTTAGAATCCAAGCAAGCGCCTCCTCTCCGTCCTGCATTATTTCGCCTGCACGGTTCGTGAGAATGCGACAAGGTTTCTCTTGCTCGATGCTTAACCCTCGAGGGTTCAGCCATTCCTGTTCGTTTGTATTAGTTCTCGAAAACAAATAAGAAGGAAAATTCCCAGACAATTATTAAATGCAAAGAACCTTGATCCCAATGAGACTCAGCCTTCGCTCTTATCCCTTGCATTTTACGAAAAAGTATAACCTTCTCTTCAAATCAATAACTTTAATTGATATTCCATCATAGCCGTTTACGTTTGACGGACTGAAACTGCTAGTGCTTAGTTTATCAAAAGCAACGAAGGGCTGAGCTATTGGTGCTCAATTTGATGGAATAATAAACAATGTGACCTATATTCTTTGCCCGATAATAAAATAATTTACATAAGGTAATGACTATTAGAAATCTAAGCTTTCGACGATTGTACAATGTCTACTTTGTAGAAATGTCCACATTAATGTACCTATGAAAAATATATGATGACGCATTTTAATATTTTCCTTACTTTTAAATTTTCTTTTTTAATAATTTCGGAACGATCAAAAATTGCTTTTCAAACGTTAAAAGTTAAATTCTGTGAATGCATTGTCGAAATACCTTGTATTTTAATGTATGAAATTTATAAAAAACAATCTTTGTAATGACACTTCTTGTTTTCATTGCTTTCTGAGAATATCTCTATAGAAAGCTAAGAATACAATGTTCTCAACCGTTCCAGTCAAGTTAAAATTTGAATTTTTACGTGACGTTTTAAATAATTTAAAAAAACAAGACGTGTAACGATTATTTTTGTCCAGGATTTTCAATATAAAAATGAGTGAATCTCGTAATAATAGATTGAACACTTGAGGAAGGTGTTTTTGAAAGATGAAAAATTTTTGTTCTCAAATATACGTGAGAAGTTAAAAATTTGTTAGTCGGTGATTCCCAGTCGAAGAAAACTTACATAGATGAAAAAGGAAGATTGTAGATAAGAATTGTATTCAAAGGTATAATATCTGATTCGAGACACAGACGGTGGAGTTTTTATTTTGAAATAAACCTCTGAAACTTGTTTCGCGCGTTCCATCAACACGCGCAAGATAAAGCGCGTAATACAGCCAGCGTAAGTTTTAATAAATTCCAGCGAGTGGCGTAGTAAATTATGAATGCCACGCAGTGCGGCAACACGTGCTCAGGAGTAGGCATTAAACTCCCATAATATCGAAGGCCCGACTTCGATCTATCGCCTACGATTCGGGAGATAAAGGCTCCGCTTATCGTCGGAGCTCCTCGCCTTCGATGAGGCCACACTGTATCATCGCCTCCGCCTCCCCTCGTGCGCCACCTTCTTCTCTCCAGCTCTCGAGATCGTCCCACAGGACCTCTGCGAGCCTGACTTTCCAGGAAGCTGCACGGTCCGTCGCCCCAAATTAATAAAGACTCCTGATCGCGAGACCAAAGCGAGGCCCAGCCTCTCTTTGTCTCAGAATTTCTCGCCTCTGTGAAAGTCGCTCATCGATTAGCTCGACCGAGATTTCGGGGAAGAGCACCGCAGCTCCGGCTGGAGTAGTGCGTCGTTAGAGGCGATGCGCGTATCGGTACGATTGACTCGTGCCACCGGCTCCCCCCCGACTCTCCTCAATCACAATTCTCTGTGCGTGCCGTCGACGACTAACTACGCGATCTCGTGCCACGATACCCTAAAGCGTTGCCTACTCCCCTGACCCCCTTATCCCCAGACGGTGAATTCGCACACAAGCCTAGGATATTGAATTTAAACTACTAGCCCTCCTCTAGCCCTGCTCGAGCTCCTTCTTTGTCAATTTACAACGCTTCAAAATTTTGCGCACACCTTACCGTTTTCCAAGTGGCTCTGCCAAACCTCGACAATCCCAAAGCACAGCCTCTCTCGACGCATTATACTTTATTAAGTATACCTTAACATCGCCGGCACTTTATCTTAACGATCAAACTTTTTTCCTCCCTGCAAGTCGATAACTTATTTCGAGAATAGACGGCCTTTATTCTACTAATCTCAATGCCAGCTCAGGACCCAACGCTTTCTTGCAGATTTTTATGCACTACAATATTCATGTATCGCTAAATACAGTCAAATGTATCTCATGATAAATCGACATTACATACCCAAATTGACTTACGACTACTTTCGAAAATCATTTCAGAAAATTAGCACCTACATTCAACCGAAACATCTCGCTCCTACTGTTGTAAATTATTTTTACTAATGCCTTCTATACGGTCCAAATATATATATATATATATAAATCAGCTTATTCTTTTTTTCATAGCCAAAACATTTGTGGAATGAATTAATTGTGTGCTGTATTGCTTTTGGACTAGAAAATTGATCCAAAATAATAATTTAAAAGAAAATTGCTCCGTGTCACGTTAATACGTCGCGTTAATACTTCAGGAATAATATGAAATTATCGAATATCGTACGATCGAGTATCTAAATAGAGAAGGAGAGAGATAAATATTGGTAGAGACTTGTAACTATTCACCAAACAATAGTATTACAAATTAATGGCAAAGCCGAGAGACAGAATAGCTTGAAATCCTTATGAAAATATTGATTAGTGGCCCTAGGATCCGAGAAGACCCTCCGCAAAATCCGGCAATAAGACGACTGCACGCGTAGGAAGCATTAACTCGGGCAAAATTTCCTTTAGGCTAATAATGCGTCCGATGAGGCTTGGGCACTGCGGGGCCCAATCAAACTCCCTCGACTCGTCGGCACACGCCAATAATCGAGCAGCTCGCGTGACTTCCTCCTCCTACAAAAGCTCCGAGGAGACGGGAGGACAGCGACCGGAAGCGTGGCTGCGACTCGAAGGTGTACGTAAAGCTGACGGTGGTTCCGTGTGTGGTCCGGCGCTTGCCCTCGCGAGCGACGGTAACCCGAGAGTTTGGACCGTCAGCTTGGCAAGTTTATCGGCGTTACCACCCCACCTACTGCCGGAGAGAATCGTTGCCCCGAAGGTATCGGGCATGTTCGCGCCCCCGAGTGTTAACGCACGTCGCCCTTCCCCTGAGTTATGCCCGGCCCCGACGGTTCGCTTGTCGCCGTGCCGAGTCCAACGGAACGCGCCCGATCCAATGAACCGAGGCCGAGGCGCGCGACGCTTTTTGGAGTAAAGGCTTGCCTCTACTGCTCCGACAGCCTCTATCCTTATCCTCGTTTACGTCAGTCTCCTTTACCGGGCCTTCTTACGCGCATTATAAGACTATCCAGCCAAGACTCCATTGTTTTTACCTTCCCCTTCGTAATTGATCATTGATAATAGCTTGGCGTTAGCTATATCAGACGGACTCTCGACTCTCACGCTCATTTGATTCTTCGAGTTATTTCGAGTTTATGGAGACATTTTTAATTTTCATAAAACCGTTGATCAGGCTTTCATAAACTTATTCATAAAGTTACGCTCGTCGGGTTATTGACTAACGTGTTCACTAAACTTATCTAATAAACCCCTTTGTTTTTTTAACTTTATTTTTTTCTTCAATTCTTCAGAGCCACTAAATAACATTTCAACTAATAATAAAAATAGTAAAAAGGAAAATATTACTTTCAATAATATCTATTGTGAAGTATTGGTAGTGAAAAACGATTAATAAAATACAATAAAATTTAATAATCTATTGCTAACTAAAAATATAAACACGCAATGTATTTTCTTTTTCATTTTTTTTTTTTTTTTTTTGACTAGCCTGAAACATTATTACTCTGAAAACTGTCACGTTGAACTTAATAATAAAAAATAGTATATAGGTACATCATAAATTAACGAAATGGGATTCTAAACAATGTTTATAAAATATTACTCTTTAATGTGCATCGTTACATGATATTTCTACTTTATTTTTCCTTTAAACAGGAGTTCAAAATCATTCTATTGCATTTGTAAATGCACGACAGTTGTAAAATGTATTTTATTACCAATAATCAACATAATTGAAATTGTTTATACTTCCATATAGTATACTAACTCCTTTAATATACAGTTTAAATGAAAAATTTTGATCAAGAAAAGCATTTTGTTTCGCTTAATTTTATTATGATTTATATTTTTCTTTAAAATTTACATAATATTTTTTAAATAATGTATGAAAAAATTGAATTTTATTTATTTTTTTTATATAGTACATGTATAAATAAAGCTACGTTTTTTAATTTATAATTTGCTAAAATTAAGCATACGTATCATCAATATTTCATAGAAACTGAACTGTGCATAATTAGTTTCAAATAGATGGTGAAATATAAAAATAACACTTGATGTATTCGAATATCAAATTCAGAAGAAATATTTCAATTTGCGAGTAAATCATTTAATTCATCGAATAGACTGTCTTATTTATCATTGATCACTTGTGAAAAATGATGCATTTAACATTGCTAATTGTTTTTATAACAATAACTTACGGAATAAATGCGTAATATGTTTTTATTACATCCCATTGATTAATACGAATAAGGATTAAATCATATTAAAACAAGACCTAATGAATTTAATGAAATACTGCTTGCTCAAAAGTTTGTTATATGAATTCTGTACGAAATAAATTCTGCATAAGTATAATGTAACATGGGACTGATATTTCATGCATTGAATGAATCGAATGATTATTGGTTTTCGGTGATTATGATTATTATTATCGGTAAAACTATCGAAAAGCCGTGGTTGAATTATTTCACTCTTGGGGGATGGATATCGAGCTTATGAACGTATAATTCGTCGAGAATTGATCCAAATATAACAAGGGTCAATCGCAGCAGCGACGAATTAATTTATGCGACAAGGCGATCCGACGCGAGAGCTTTGCGACACTGACAAATACATGACAATGGAATCTCGTAAGCGCGCAAATGTCACGTGCTCTAAGAGAATTACGGGTGACTAAGGCTCGGGCTTTTAAACGACCGGCAAAACTTCGTAGATAAGCAATTACGATGGAATCCGCAGATAAGGTTATGTCCGAATCCGAATTCCGAGATCCGAGATACGTCTGCGACACGTATGTACGATAATCAACGAGGCTCTCTCTCTCTCTCTGTCTGTCTCTCTCTCTCTCTCTCTCTCGCTCTCGCTCTCGCTCACCCGTAGATCGCAGGGCGATTCATTGGTCGCGCGACTCGCGGCGTAGGAGGCCGATCGCAAGGAGGCTACGAAATTTATAGTCCCGGCAGAAAATGGAGGCCCGATCATCGCTCCTTTCTTATCTTTATGATTTATCGCGAATATAACGAACGATGAATTTTGGGAATACCGATTTTTCCCTTCATTAGGGATTTTTTAATATCTGCGGACTCTTTATTTACACACTCGATTTGCTTATATCTGACTACTCATCGCTGAAATAAACATGACTCGTGTAAACACAGTCATGATTTTACGCACGCAAAGGGCAAACTCCAACTGAGCCTATAGTCAACACTCTCGACTTCGCTATATATTCGATGCTTTACGAAGACACTCGAATGTTAAATTAAGCGGGTTCTCAGTTTTGCACCTTTTTCATTTGCAAAACGATGTTAGCCTTCTCGCGTAGGCAAACGAATCGGGTTTATAATTATTCTTATCGGCACTGATTACCATCTCGCCAAAATTCTTATTTATAGCAGTATGAATTATTTGCATTTTGATAAGCCCTCATTAACATAATGCCATCTAATATATAATTTATTGAGCGAGGGACCTTGTACTCGAGGCTTTCTGATAGGTGTTTCACGCATGTCGACTTATATTCATGCACAAGCCCACATTTCGCAATCAATACAATTTCCAGCAATCATATTTACAACTAACGTTTCTTCCTCGCGGCGCGGAACTATGGATAATGAAAATGCGAGACGACGAGTTACGCGCCCGACAAAAAACGAGGCGTCGACTCGTCCGCGAGTTTATTCGTATTATAGAGACGTAGAAACCTCGAGGAGTCTTAACGAGCCACGACATTCAACAGTTGTACCTTCCTCGTGCGTACCCGCCATTATCATCGCCGTTGAAGAGCAAGAGACAAATGTACACATAAGTAAACCCATAAACACGTATACATGTACATGTATATATGTATATATATATATATATATATATATAGAGAGAGAGAGAGAGAGAGAGAGAGAGAGAGAGAGAGAAGTGGGGGGGAGACAGAAAAGAGAAGAAAGAGAGGTAGAAGACGTCCCGCGGGGTTTGCGGTCCGGGGAACAACTCGCTCTAGGAACTTTAACGTAAGTAAGGCGTCAAGCCGTGTATCCTTCAAAACGCGAACAGGACGGAAACGATATTCCCCGTGATGCCCCCTTATATTCACCACTATTCTTCTCTCCTCTCCCTTCCCACTTCTTTATCACACGCGTTCTCTCTCTCTCTCTCTCTCTCTCCCTCCATTTTGCTCTATTTTTCTTGCTCCAGCAAATTGATCGTCCCTGGAGTGTCGAAACGAAAGAAAAGAACAGCGGCCGTGTTCTCGCCTTTTTCTCTTGCATTGTACTTGGTACGCCATATATTTATATGGACGCTACGGTTGCTTTTTCGATACTTATACAGTAGTTACAGGAGGCAGGATACAAATTGGGTCGGATGGTTGGCTTGTGGGGAGAAAGGCGGTTTCTATCTAAGGATTATTTCATTGGTGACAGACTTATGATTCTTTTTACCTTCTTTTTTTATTGTTTCACGTGCTTCCATAAGAGCTCCTGACGTTGGACCCGAGTCCTAATCGCAGGAGCGGACAAATAGGAAATAAAAGCTTTCGCACTAACGATATTTATTTATAAGGTGCTTCGACCTTTAGGTGCTCTGCTGCTGTACAAGCTTATTGATCAACTAGCAACTTGAGACGTTTTTTTGTTTTTCACGTACGACTTTTCAGTCAATCGAAAAATATTTCTCAAACATCACGAATTCCTCTCTCCCGATTTTAAAATAAATTTACGACAAACATTCGAAAGGGATAGGAAAAAACGGAGGCATTTTTTATCTAACAGATTGTCAATTCTTTTATAAAGACCTATGGCGTGACGTATTTCAAACTTGAGTTATGTGCCATTTCAAAATGTTTCATCTGCTGGGTTGTCGAGAACTCTATTCGTGGTTATTAATCACAATTTCAGGATGATTAATATATATATATATTTGTCGAGGCTGTATTTCTATTATAAATGTTATCATTCTGCGTCCTCGAAATAATATCATTCGGCTTGTAATTCGGGGTGTCCCGGGCATCAAAGTTGGCAGGATGTTTCAGAGGTGACAGCGCAATGGCTGCGGGCAATGATAATCGTATTAAAAAGCTCTCGTTGCGTCCGGTAATGCTTCTAATTTTTCGCGCACGAGCATCAAAAGTTTCGTACATAAATAGCTGACGCGAAAAGAGGAAAAATTAATTAACGGAGATAAGGGGATGGCGTTGACAAAGCGAGGCTTACGGGCCCTCCCACGTTATAACGTTCGCGCAATCTCTCGCAGGGGTAACGCAATACTTTGGCCACTGACACGTGGATGCGCTCGTCGCCGTTCCCTCGCGCACTCTGACATCCCCTTGACCCTCGAGAGCCGCACTTTTGCCAAGCGCCAGCTAAGCGCCTCCTGAAGCCTAAGGCCGATGCTTACCACGCAAAAGTATCCAGCCCCCTTGGCTCTGAAGGTCTAATGGCCGCGGGCTTACAGATAACATTTACCGATAACGAATCAGCTGCATGACGATCGACGATCTTTTTCCTAAGGCCGTTATTGTTGCATTCACGAGGCTCTCCGGACGATGCACATTTTAATGTCCAAGCCAAGATTGTGCATTCCAATTGAAAATAAATGGCATTTTAGCTTTCGAAAATTGTGAACAACTATTAGCCTTGGTGCCCACTTGTTGCCTTGCATTTCACGCTCTACACCCACGAAGCCGTGGAAATCTAAAACGGGAACCAGCTTTTCCTACAAGCTCGGTACGAAGATCATGGTGCGAGATGAAGCGGTGGTAGAAGTACCTCCATCGGGAACAAATTTTGGAAAAACGGGGCAGCGACCTAAGGGACTTTGCGACAAAAAGGCTCGTTCGCGGTAGGATATAAAATGTTTTTAATCGCGGCTAGTCCCCTCAAATCGTGTTTATTTACAAAAGTCAGCGAGGAGCGTCGAATGATGCTTCGCGTTGTGTGGACGCAGATGGATATCCGTCTCTCTGCATTAGAGCTATGAGTGTGGACCACGGAATACAAACATATCGCGTTACCCTGAAGCTACGCCCATCAGGTTTCGTATGGATGTAGCCTAGAGTAGTCAGGAAGATGAAGAGAGAGAGAGAGAGAGAGTAGCTGAGTGAAAAGAGGGCGAGAGGGAGAGGAAGAAAGAAACGAAAAGGGATGAAGAGAGAAGGTGAGAGGGGGGAAGAGATACTGAGTTGACCAGCATTACTAGTCCGTAATAGTCGAGTTCTCTGATTCGTTATCAATGAAGCGGTGTCTCACACAGTACCGAGCCAAATACGAGATCGCATCTTTTTGCCGATTAATTAGAGAGACGAAATTATTGAATCGAACACACTCCGTTTTTAAATATTTTTGTATTTCGGCTATCCATTTGTTGCGATAGTTTCGCTGGTAGGAACTAAATCTGTCATTAAATAAAGGTCTTGCAGTTTGATCGATTTTTATTGACGGTAAAGTTTTATTCTCCAATAAACCAAATTGCATTTAATAATTCGATTTTATTAATATTTAGTTAGCAAGAAGGTAAATATTTTTAAATTAAAATTGTTTTGAATTTTATTATCAACGATTTCTTTTTCATTTTTTTATTTACTTAATTTTGCATCTGCAATTGTTGAAGTGTTTTTTTTAACTTTTTCAAATAAAAATTGGGACACGAGTAGACAAATATAAATACTAAACTGCGTTTGCTAGGCTATATTACTTTAACCAATAAAAAATAATCACTTTTCACCCGTGAGTTTGAAATTTTTTAGAATAATTGAAATTACTTTGCAGACAAAAAAAGGGAACTTTGCAAAGCATTGATTGAATATTAAATTAAATTAAGGCAGACGTCAATTTAAATTTTTTGGAACAAATTTTTCATGCTGTTCGGTGACGTGGAATAGTAAAACGTTTACGAATACCAGGAGGATATGGAAAAATGGAAAAAAAATTATCGCGTTCTCTTTCGGTATTGGCTCACGGTTTCCATGGACGCATTGATCTGCCTTACCTCAGTAAATTCTACGTATATATTGTATAAAACGTGCCTCTTTGTCCTGATGTATATGTTCTTATGTACCACTTATCTTATTATTATTATTTCTGATTGTTTGGATGCTTTATGCCATCCTATAATTATTTAATGTTCAAATATAGAAAAATTATGCCTCTATATAAAATTTTATCGCAATCAGCGACTCATGTACTTTTCTAAGTTCTTTGTGTCACTTGCTTATATAATATAAATAAAATTTATTCATCCTTTAAATAAAAAAAACTTGCAACACTCATACAAAAATTTTACATTATGTACTTTTTTAAAATTTGTTGTGTAATTCATGGATAGAGATTTTTTGGGTGTACAAAAGTATTTAAAAATGTTTACATTCCTACTGATAAAATGGATTTGTTTAAAGCAGACCAGTATAATAAATAAATAAAAGGTTAATTTAAAAAAAACTATTTAAGAAATCAATCGAATTATTTAGTGTATCAAAATTTCGAATTCACTACCAGTATTGATTGTTGAAAGTTTTATTATTCGATTTGCGAAACATGAATTACAATAATGAGCTTTAAACTTATTTTATACTACAAAGAAATATTTTTCATTGATTCCATAGAACTTAAGATCATCAGTTAAAATAAAAGTATGTATTAACACATGTAATACTAAAAAAACATTTTTATATTAATATTTTTATTTATTTAATTTTTATTTAATATCAGCCATTTTGTGGACATAAGTTAAAATAAATAATAGAATAATAATAGACGTTAATTTTATAATCTTAAAGTATAAAAAGTACCTATTCAAATTTATTTCCAACTTTAATAATTGCTATATCACAGCAAGAACTCATTTGAAAATAAGGTAAAAGTTTTCGATTGAATGAGAAAAAAATTATGCTTGTACAAGAATGTTTTAAAATTCGGTTTTGAATTACATTTGTAAATCCATAAATATGTGAAAAATAATTTCTTCGGAATATACTTAGTACAATTTTAATTTAATAATTATTGGAAATTTTGACTTTCGATATTCATTCAATGCCCAGTACCGAGTATCAAGAATTATGAGTACTAAAATTGAAAATATCGATTAAATGTACAATATAATGATGATGAGTTAAAATCTTGATTACCATTTTTACAACCGAAAAGTACATTATAATAGTGACATAAAGAGGATATATAAATTAAGGTTCGTGTAGCGAGCATTGATACTGATCTTTCTTAAAAAAAAAAATACGAATATAAACGTAATGCGGTAAAGTAGAGACTCTACTTCAGCTGTCGATAGTCGGGTAGGGAGGCTTATGGATTAGTAAGGATGCCACAAATTGCAATGCTACAGCGGGGCGAACTTGTAAAGCATCTGAGATGTCGTATATCGAGCCCCACATGGCTCGCCTATTCGGCCCAAGGAATTAAGCTCACTCCCGCAACAGCATTTAAGGAGTCACTTTCGACTGGCGGCCAGAGTACCTTGACGCACCCCTCGGTGATCGGTGGGTGCTCCGAGCTCGTTGAATGGAGGACTCCGAGGGCCGAGCCTAACACTCAAGACCAGAGCCGGCGAAAAGCTGCTATCGATTGCTTCAGCTGACAATGGAGCCAAGTTAGGGGATTCTTACGTTTGGGCTCGAGGTAAGCCAGCTCTCGCCCCTGCACGCAGGTTCTTCTACCTTTAACTCGGTGCCGATTCGAGCTCGAGTGAGTGCGCCTTCCTTCCGCCTTCCTAGTTGAGAATTGCACGATGACTTTCGAGAGCGACGGCTCGGTCATCGGCCATCGGGCTTCTCTCGTTCTATAATTTGCGCTTCTCTCATTCATTCGTAAATTCGGACCCAATAGCTTTTCTCGCACCGAATGCCTTTAACTGCTGTCGCGAATTTTCATAAATACGCGGAGAGGATCTCCGATCGTTAGAAATTAAGAATGTACTACTTAACCAGTTTCCAACTTCTGAAGGCAATTAACGTCAATCGCTGATTTATTTATCTTTTAATGCCTAGATTGATTCATAGGTGGATGTACGTTTCAAGTTTTACCGAATATATATTTTCTTACAAAAATTAGTCATAAATTTACCGCTGTAATACTGGCTTAAATTTTAATGACCAGGGCTTACTTTACAATATGCAGCATATCATTGACACAATGTAGTCTCTTGCGTTCATAATAAAATGCAATAGTGTTCGGAATTGATTTAAAGTTGAAAATTTTGAAATAAAGAATCTACTAACTAAGTAATTGCTATGCAATTTATTGCACTCATTCTAAGGAAATTTCATTTGTCCAAGTGGTTCAAAAATCTTGCTCAATATTTTAGTTTATATGTTCGATACATTTTTATTACACGTCATTGCGTTGTCATAAGACAAAGTATCAATAAATGTGTTATTTATAAAAATTATAAAACCTAAAATTGGTTGGAAATATTTCAGGTCTCAAATTTGGGTACTTGCCCTGAAAAAAACTATTAACTCGAATTTGTAAATTTTAAAAACTTTTTTATTTTTATTACCCTCTGGTCGTATATAAATTCTTAAATGCCTTGTGCACATAATATATTTCTAAACGCAAAACATTGCTAAAAAAAAAGATTAATAAAAGATTCCTCGAATCTTTGATTTGAATATTTTTTAAGAGTAATTACGAATAACCGATTGTTTAAGAATAGATCAGAGGTTCGGTCTCGTCGGGACAATTGTACCATCCTTACAAGAAATTCGACCTTATCAACCCCGTGTAAGAATGAACAGTTAACGACGGATCTATTTCTCATTCACATTGATCTAGAAGTTTCCCAAACTGGCCTAGAGCATTTCGAACCAGAGGGCCAACTGTGTCAAACCATCTGCACGACTTAGGAATGCTCAGTACTTTGCTAAACGCTTTAAGCTCCGAAACTTCATATTTTGAAGTCAAAAACTTAAGAGAAATAAGTTTGCATGCGTTACAATACGTAATTGAATAATAATTTTAGTTTTTAAAATTTTATTCAGCTATTCTTGACAACAAAAGCCAAACTTTACAATGAGTTGAAACATTTTGAGCTTCACCGTAATAGAATTTCATATGTATAATAAAAGGAGTAAAGTTATGTCGACATACAATAATATTACTTGTTTATTTATCATCTATGGTTTGCTCATTAATACTTCGTTTCATTCCGTATCATGAAAATTGCAGGTATTTTATGGACAGTTTCAGAACTAATAATACAATGATCAGAAACAAATCCTCGTCAGTGTAAGTAAGTTCAGTGTAAGTAAGTTTATAATCGAATTTAATACAAAATTTTAATAAATAATATTCTTATTAAAAATCTATAGCTTAGGGGATTACGAATTACAGTTAAAATCTAAGCATTCGAATATCGGATAAACATCCATTAAATCATTACATCTATTACGTCTATTAAACATGTATTGAATTAAATTTAAATTCACATTTAGTCAACGTGTAAAATTCTTTAATAATAATAGCAGCTTTAAAATCTAGTGACATAAGACATTAAAAGCTGAAACAGTGTTATAGAAAAACGGTTAAAAACGATATATGATTCTATTTGGAAGTTAGAAAAAGCGCCTCAACCTTTAAGGTCTAGCTTAAGATGATTCGACCTGAGACGAGGCTGAGACACACACCGAAAAAGTCATGAATCAGGGGAACACCGGGTGCGGAACATTTTCACCGGAAGCGAATGTTACATAAGATGATTGTGCGCAGTTACAAGAGAATAAATGCTGTCGATAGTTATCCTTCGCAAGCATGTCTTCTTTTTACTTTAATAACTTTTTCCTGGTCTTTTAAAAATTCCGATCATACATTAAAAATAAAAATTGGCTATCTGCAAGGAAATATTTTTTACTATGTTAACTTAATATGAAAATAATTAAAACGTATTCGCTAATTATACAAACAATTAAATAAGTTTTTATATTATAAATGTGATTTTGCAACATCATTTTGAGGATCAATATAAATAAAAAAAAAAAAATATATATATATATAATAAGAGAAAAGATAATAATGCTTCTTTAATTTAATATTATATTTTTTAGTATTATGTAAAACATTATTTTTGATTTAAAAGTATAATAATCTGCTCGATTAAGTTTGGGTTCAGATTGATTCAAATTTGTTAAAATCAAACCAAAATTGAACAATTTTTGTCTTAGATAAAGAAAATATAATTAAATACAATCCTATCGAAAAAAGTTAGTATTTTAGATTTGCTAATCAAAACTAAATGTAGACCAGATAGAGTTACGAGCTATAAAACCTCGATTATAAAAAAAAAAAAAAAAACGTGTAAATAAATTAGCTCTTCATTTGAAAAGTATGCGCATTTAATAGTATGCGTATTTGATTCAAATGATTGTTACTCGACAAAGAATTATAAAAGTCCGAACAACCGAATTAAAGAAAAACCAAGGCTAAATGAAACCTTTGCAACCTGTTTCGAGAGGATTTTTGCCCTTATAATTTGGACTTGGTCAGAGAATTATTAATAAGCAAAGGAAGCGATAAAGGGGGACTAAGGAAGATGTTCCATGGGAAGAGTCACAGTATCCGAGTACGGCATTGGTAAAGCCTATGAAACTTGACATCTAAAGTCACGACAGAGTATTTTCAAGGAGAGCACGCGTAGGGCAAGGCACCCGTGGATAATGCTGTGAGGTAATAATTGCAATATTGTATATCCTTGATCGGGCTTGTGCGAAGGCTCCATACGCGCAGATTACGAGGTGACATTCAATCTCGTGCTGGAATAAACGGAGCTGTCGCTAGCGTCCAATTGTGCCGAAAGGTAAAAGGTAAATCGTCGGGTCGCAGCTCGTTTGCGTGTGAAATCGCGGACGGCCGCTGGGCTTGCCACAATAATAATCTCGGGCCTCGCCCCATGCGGTCCCAGGGCGCGAGAGGCCAGCACGGGCCAGTCCTGGCCAGTGGTCCCTCCGCGGAGACGAGGGCAGCGGCGACGGCGGGGCGCTTAAACTTAAACTCTTAAACTCGTCCTATTATTCGAGCGGCTCGCGGAGTCGAGTAGTGGCTGGCAATCGAGTGGCCTTCTCGGGCCTCGTTCCTCTGGGCCCTGCTTGAAAGGGCCCGCGTCACCGGCATTGTCGCTCCACTGCCGGCGGCTCCCGATTCCTCCGGGGGCTCGCGCATATGTCCCCGGCGCTGCGACGGCGGATCAGCGGCTTCCGTCTATTATGCGCGCGTTCGCGTCGACGTAACTTTGACGTGAAAAAGTGGCTCGCAGTCGAGTGCCAGACAAAGGCCCTGCTCGAGGACGTCATATTATGGTTTTCCGGATTCGGGCGCGGGTACCATTTGATCGGCCGTCCCCGAGAATAGAAGGAAGGGAAGGGCGCGCGGTGCGGGAATCGCGAGCCGCTCGCCACTTTGTAATTGACTACGGGGGGTTGCGGAGACTGGGACCGCCACATTATGAGGTGTTGCGAGGGTTTGCCCACTCGAGGGATGGGAAAATATGCTTCTCGCTTCCTTTGTCGCTGGACTGCCGCTGAGTCCTTCCTAGGCCGTTATTCTACCGGCGCGGACTACTGCGCGCTCTATCTTTTCTTTTTACCCTTGCTTTAATTGAATTTATTTGTATGACATTGCCTCTAGAATTTCACGACACCGAACTTCTCTGCCTCTCGCGCCTCGCGCGGATGCGCATTTATTGCGGGGAAAGTTGTTTCCCCGAGTTCGGCCTTTTTAAATGGCCTTTTTTATTATTCTCCTGTACTCTCTGCATAAGAATAATTGCGACACTTGCCGCTCAAGGCGTTTCACGCCTGCGATTTTTTATTTTTGCACTTTTTTTACTCCCCCCATCATCCCTTAGATTATCATTGGCTTTTTTCACTGGATGATATTCGACCGTAATACAATACCTCTAGAATCCTATACCCGGATAATTATTATTCAATTTTATTTTCAAGAATGTGGGAAAATTGTAACATTGAATAATCGTTGCTTAATATCGCTGTGTAACGGAACCCTCATCGATTGATTACATTCCCAACTACCTTTATCGGTTAATACGATTATTGTATCATTTAAAAAGCATGAATTTATTCAATATTGTATTTCAATTGTTGGCTTGCGTTTACTTATGCGGCATTGCAGTCTTGCAAGCACTTCAATTAGCGGCCAACTTTTGCTCTGCCCTACTAAATAGGAATATTTACAAAATATCTCTACCAATTTTCCAACGTACTCCGAGGGCAGAGCCTAGGAAACGGCTGTGGGCTCACTGGCAATACACTGGCAACGTGCAATGCATTGACTGGAAAAACAAACTCGGAGGATAGATGAAGGACGCGACATCAATATCGAGGACGCATTAATTGCCCGGTCAAGATTTTCTTTGGACACTGGTGAAAACCCGAGCCCGGCCCATCGAACGGTGTTATTGTAAGGGGCGGGCCACACGCGGCCAAGGCAAAACATCTTGCTCGTAAAAAGACGGATATCAATCCTCTGGTATACGAAGTCTTGTTGTTGCCTTTGAAAACAATTTCTCCCTCTGTAGCGTCGGTGCTGTCGTGCGCGTCAGCCACGACGCAGCCGCAGCGTCTACAGCAAGAACACTTGCTGTTTTTTCAGATAGGCCAGGGCCATCCCCGAGAACTGCGAGAGAGGACGCGGAGCTCGGCCAGGAGGGGCTCGCCGGGCTCTGCGCGCTTACGCGGGGAGGGCCAGAGGCCAAGTTTTCCTGCCCGCCAAGGAACTAAAATAAAGCGACGCATAATACAACTAGAAGGCCGTTTGTTTAAAGGAGCGCGAGCTCCAAAGGGATCGTGCGCCTACGTCCTGGGGCCGCTTTCCTCTCTTTTTCTCGTGGGTCCCTTCTGATTGACGTGAGACGGGCCTTGTCACATTGGCCCTCGCACACGTGTTACTGCCCGGTCTTTTGACGGGGCTTTGCTGGCTCCGCTGTTGATTTTTCTCCCTTCTCGTTGCGCGGAAGAGTTTTGGGAACCCGCTGACGGAGTGTGGGAGTAAAAGGAGCGGGGGTCCGAGGAGGATAAGAAGGAAAAGCATCCTTTTATGCTCTTCGCGGTAGCATGTGCGGCCAAAGCCTTGGCTTTTTATGCTTGACGAGGGCTTCCCATTGAATCCGACGAGCCCGAGACTGTGGAAACGAGGACCTTTTCATTTTACATTCATTCTTCCATCTTAATTGATCTTTTTATTTCCTACTCTAATGCCATTCTCGCATTCAGGACAAAGTACATTCAGAACAGCTTTTCGGTGGAACTTATGATAATACGATTGATCGTTGATGTGTACGTTGATTATTACGAGAATTCTTAAGACATTCCTAGTCGCACTTTTTTTTTATCCATTTACATAATGGGCAATTAGATAAATTGTTCAATATAAATTTTACGCATACGACACAGGAGTGATGTATTTTTTTTACTTTTTTTTTTTTTAAAGATTATTCCAATTTTAAAGGAATGTACTGTTCCACATTGATTATCTATGTTTTTACCGTATTGATGATTTTAAATAATTGCGTCGAAAAATTTTGTAAAAAAATTGCCATTCGTTATTTCAAATTGTAATTGGGGAATATTTTGTTGCGCATAATTAACGAATGCTAAAATTATGTAAGAAACGAATTTTTTAATTCCCTTTTCATATTATACGATATTTATATTAATTATTGATTATGAAAAAAATTGTATTTATTTCTATCGCGTGGGAGTATTTATTCTTTAGAGCAATATTGAAATATTAAAAATCATGTACAAGCTGCCTAAAATTGTCTATGTTAAATTAACTTATCAATAATATTTATGTAGCGATGTGTAAATGATTACTATGAAGACTAAGAAAAATGTCTAAATAATAAAACTAATTTTAGCAATTTCTGAACATTGAACAAAAATAAAATAGAACCGATAACTATAATAATCTACCATGCATAAAATACTAAGTTAGACTATTATGAGCAATTATTGTGAGTAATTATAATCTAATGAATTTTACTTAACAAAACTGAAGGAGAAGAAATTTAAAAAAAATTTCATTTTAATTGACTGCGCGATCTACCGTAGATAATAATAATTTTAAAAAAAGTAATACTTGTAACGGCTTGTAATATATTTTTTTTGTCAAAAAAAAAAAAGAATAATTAAAAATTGATTACTTTAGTTTTGAATAAGGTAAATACGAACAGAATTATTTGGTAAAATAGATAAATCGCATCTGATTCTTAATAATAGTATCTGAAATTCGATATGAATAAAATGGTTAAGATTTTTTTACACTATATTTTGATTAAAAATTATTTTGAAATATGTCTTAAAAGCTGAGAACATTTATATATAATAAAATAGTTAAAAGTTGAGTATTTCTTTTTGGATTATTGAATGAAAAGGGGATATTTACAGGATATATACATATCGTTAAGATAATGTGGCTAAACATCTGAAATAAGATTAAAATGGGTTAAACAAAATATGAAATACCAATACGTGTTTTCAAAATCAGTTGTCCTGTAAGAATAAGTTATATCACGTATACCATAGTATCATTACCGTAAAAATAGTAATAATTTTATAAATACTGTTGTACTTATATTCAATTTTATCGACTTGGGAGCGAGTAGTCTTATTCGGAGTAGAGAGATAATAAAAAATCCTTTAAAAGACTTTAGCAACATTAGTTGTAGCGTTCGTTCAATTAATAAAATTGTATAGGCTCAATTATTTTCCGCGCGCATGAGTGCGTTCCGTGTGAAACTCGGATGAATAAAGTCGATCGGAAGGGTGGCATTCGGGGTCCAATTAACAATTGTAAAATTCGGAAAAAGGCCAAACTTTTTTTGTTGCATTTACTCAATGGTGGCACCGTGAACTACCAAATAATCGAAGATACGGAGGGGCACGATAATCGAAGGAGAATCGCTAACATAATGTAGCAGGGGCGGGGTGGGTATTGTAAAAATTGCATCCGACTGAGAAGAGCGGCGTAAGTAGGGCCCTACCGCCGCCCCGTAAAAATAAGGAGTGACAAGCGCATGCTTCCCTCTAGCTCCCTCTCTCTCTCTCTCTCTCTCTCTCTCTCTCTCTCTCTCTTACTCTCTGTCGAACGGGTAGGCCTTATTTACGCTCGGGGTTCGTCGGGCTCAGCCCGCCGCGAGCGCAGGAGAGCGCGCACCGGGCGGGAGGGTGGCGATGAGCCCCGGTGGGCGTCGCCCGCAGCTGCCCAATGGGGCCGCGACATGGTGGTCGGCCGCCGGCGTCGCGGCGAATGGGCGTCGCAGCCGAGGGAACTGTCACTCGGCGTCACGCCCCCGACCAATGAGACCCGCCAGTCGAGGCTCGTGGCTTCCTCGTCCTCGGCTCCGGAGGGGCGACCGGCGGCGCGTTTTTACGCTCGCGGCTCACGCACACGCGCGCGGCCCCACACCCGCGCACACGCGCGCCCTCGTCTCCCGCCCCCCCTCCTTTCCCGGTCCTTCCTTCATTCGGCGGACGCTGCTGATCTCGAGCCGTGGTGGTGGTGGCGCGTGCTGCCGCCGCCTTTCCTCACGGCCGCCGGCAACGATTCAGTCGACTCGGAAGCGCGCGTCCGAGTGGTGGCGAGTCTTGGTGTCGAGCGCGAGAAGCTCGTCTCTCTCAGGCTTTTGGGCTCGTGCGCGGATAGAGGCCGAGCAGCGGCCCGTCGAGAATCGCTGGCTGCCGGAGGCTGCTAGTCCAGGGCTCGAGAGCGAGAGGAGGGCGGCAGCCTGGCCAGGGCTGCGGCGACCGACGAGGGGCGCGAGTCGAGGGTTGCTGGTGGCTGTTGTCGAGGCTCGCTCGCCCGGTCCGTAGTTATCGAGCAGCGCGACTCCATCTTGGGGCCGCAAGCCCAGGGGAGAGGCGGCCGACGACCGTGGCCGAGAAGAAGGGCTCCAGTGCTTGCGGAGGTGCCGCGCTCTCGAGTTGTAGTGTTGACGGCCCGGCGCTTGAAGTGCTCGCGTTCCAAGGGAGCCGGCTCTGGGCGAAGGGCCGCGGCGGGGATAAGAGGGTCACCTCGTCCACGAGAAATCAGACTCGGCAGCCACGGGGACGGCGGGGCGGCTCTTCTAAAATTAGCCGCGCCCGCGCGCGCAACGTTCTATTAATACGCGGGGAGCCTCCTTCTCTCTGTCGCTCCTCGTCGGAGGAAACTCGCGGCTTCTCCCTCGCTCCGATCGCATCGCGGCCCGCAGGAGAAATACGAAACCGTACACGCGGATTTTTCTCACTCGGAAATTCGCTGGCTGTATTAGCTGCCGCCGCCGCCGCCGCTGTTGCTCCCGCAGCTACGACTACCACCGCCAACACGCTACAGTGGCATTAAGACTACTGCTGCTACTGCTACTACTACTACTACTACTACTACTACTACTACTACTACTACTACTACTATTACTGCGATCATCAGGGAAGAATCGCTCGTCGATCGGTGAGTTCCGCGGCCGCGCGCCATGGAAAAGGGTTGGTGGAGGCCTCCCTGCTGCTCGTGGCTCGACGCGGACAAGCCCTCGGTGTCAGCTGAGCAGGACGGAGGGCGGAAGTCTACTGTCCCTTCGGCTCTGGCCGAGGACTGAAAGGGAGAGTAGTCGGGGGCGGAAAGCAGGCCTCTGGCTTAAGACTGGGGGCCTCGAGGAGACGCTTGATCAACACTTTATCAACGCATTGTTGAGCAAAGGCGGGAAAGGAGTCGCGAGAGGGACGAAGACAAAGCCGATCGACGTGGAGGAGGACGACGAGGAGGAGAAGAAAAACTCCAGAGAGCTCGGTAACACGATATTCATCCTCGTGTTTTCGTGGTTGGCTCGCGCTTCGGCCGCTGCTACTACGTCGACAGAGAGAGAGAAAGAGTCTCTCGCGAGGACGAGCGTCCGCTTCCTAAAAATACACCGCCTCCTCTTTCTGTCGCTCGTTGGCTCGTCTGCCCCGGGGTCGACCGCCGTCGAAGCGGCAGCAGCAGCAGCAGCAGCAGCGGCGAGAGCGACAGCATCGAGGGCAAGAGACGACGGGGCCTCGCCTTGGCGCCGGGAAATGAGGTGATGATGGCCTACGGGGGAGCTGGCGGTTCCGCGATGGGAGCCACCTCCGCGGCTGGCGACGTCGTCCTCGGCACCGCCGGACCGCAGCAGCAGCAGCAGCAGCAGCAGCAGCAGCAGCAGACTGCGCTACAGCAGCAGCAGCAACAGCAGCCCGAGTACAGCCCCCAGGGAACGCCGAGCTCCTCGCTGGCCGTGGCTGCCATCGAGGCCGGGCCCTACGGCAGCCACGGGCCCGTAGCTAGCTACAGCCCCCAGGACAGTCCCGTGAGCTCCGTCGTCGCGGCTGCGAGCAACGGCCAGGTCTCGAGCTTCGGCTTTACGCAGGAGCAAGTCGCCTGCGTCTGCGAGGTACGTTCCGTCCATCCTTACTCTCCTCTGCTGCTGCCCTCTCGCCGCCGACCCCCCGATCGCCCTCCAGCCCCTCGTACGTGGGTCCTTCACTCTCGTCCCCTGCTCTCCTCACCTGCAGTCCCCATCCTACGACCGACTGTCGAAATCACGCCTGGAGGAGAATCACGATTACCGGTGCGTTGCCAATCGCGAATTCACACTCTCCTGTATTACGCCTAATACCATTACATGTACGATAATGTCTTTCTGCTGCTGCGTACGAGATTGTAAAACAAGACTTCTCGGTGAATCTTGGTAAAGTTATGAAACTACGAACGATGTATAAACAATCTTGTCGTGATTGAAAAGAAAATAAATTTCTAACCGATGTAAATTTGTTAACGAGATAATAAGTACGTTGTCAAAGATAATTATGTTAAACGATTGACGGGATTCGCGGTGTCTAGACAACTACATTTTTTCTTGTGCTCTCTGCAGAAGAATTTATCGAAACTTGTGTATCTTACGATAAAATATTACATCATCTCGTCATCGCACAAGTGCAATGTAATGCTATTAGCCAAAACAATTTTTGACAAATGTGCTGCTACGATAACGAGTCTCGAGCGGTCATTATTATTATTCAAGAAAAAACCAAAAAAAAAAATAATAATTAAATAAGCACAAGCATCGAGTGAAATAGCACAAAAGTTATTAAAAACCGAAAGAAGAGTAACGAACTGGCCATAGTTAATGTTAAACGGTACGCTATCCCCCAGGCGTCGCTTCATCGAAGGTTTATCTCCCAAGATTTTTTTTTATAGCTCTTAATGCGCACTCACAAAAAAATACTACAACTTTTTGTCACTTCCTTTCGCTTTGATCGATCAAGCCTTTAAGCTGCGTATTTAATAATGCATTAAAAAATCATTTGAGCATGGGTTATCCAGCAAAACAAGCTTACTTTGGTATGCACGCATGCCTAATAAAATCAGTGAAAGTATGTACACTAGTTTTTTGTGTACCGCGTTTGTGTGACCACGAAATTGATGGTATCGTAGCATTGATGTAATTCATAACGCCAATGTGCAATGGATAAAATAGCCCACTCAATGTCAAGAAATGCCATGTATGCTCGATCTTCAATGCCGATTGCATTTGACGAATGTGCACGAGCAATCTTGAATGAGAATTTAATGCATTCGATTAATTTTTCTAATGGTGTTGACTGTGGAGAAGGAAGTCAGTTGAGTGGCATGAAGCTGCTCCAATTTGTTTTTTCTCTCGGAAGTGCACGGCGTATTAATAGAATGCGCTTCATGCTTATTCGTGCTTACGTAATACCTGTCATATTTTATTGTGCCAAATGTCATAACACCTTGCCGCAGCTCCAGAAAGTTTCCACCCATTTCCACGCGGAGGCAATTAGGCTCATTCGCGACGTTAACGGAACGCTAACGCGTTAAATTATCGCTCTTAAACATGTCCATTAGCGTCGCGTTAGGGGATGGGGAAGGTCGTCGATTGATGCGCCCGAGATTAACGGAAAATTATGCGATTTATCGTCAAAAGTAAAATAAATAATAGACAGTACGGTGGAAGGTTTACGAGGACCTTGGGGATGAATACGGAAACGCGAGACGGTTTTATTGATGCTAGCGTTAAAATGTTCAGCCCGCAGATATTACAGCAAGTGTTTCGAAACATGATAGAGACCAGAGCCGATTGTCATCGTGTTTTCTATCCGGTGACGTTAGGAAGGCATCGGTGTATCCCGTAGTTGCCACACTCGATCTTCCATTTTTTTTTATTTTATTGACGCAATAATAATACTAACAGTTCGCGTTATATTTACAATGATGATAACTGGATGGTGACGTGTACCCCCCCCCCCCCCCGTAACACCAGCAGGGCTCGAAATCGTAGCGCGTAAACAACGTACACCGCCGGAATACTTTACGTTTGTTGTATTGAAGGTTGAGTAGGGGGGGGGGCTCGGAGATCTATGGGAAGAATATTAACCGATGGATAAGCAATAAGGAAACGGGATGAGAGGGTTTTAGGCTTCCTTTCTTTATACAAAGTTTGATCATCCTTCATGTAAGTACCACTTTGCGGGCCACTACAGAAAAGCCTAACACATTTTTTAGCTTTTTACTTGAAATGCATCGATGAGCACTAAATAAATTCAGATACGAATACACTATGCTCATGAACACATAAGAAATATAATTAATGTAATATTATAATTATGAAATACTGCTTTGGATATGTTCAAGACTTGCAATGCATACTTGTTGTAAAATGAATACAATGTTTTGTTGAGGAAACGCAATTGAATTCATTGAAAAATTAGTCGCAATTGTGTCGTTAGGAAGCTGTGTTTTTATTGCTTTTTTGAGATGCCTTGCTTTCTATCAAAAACAACATGAGATTTCTTTTCGAAAGCACAAGTTTTAATGTCCGTGATCGAACCTTCGGAGACCTCAGTACTTTATATAATAGTTGTGTTGTTGAATGTTTAGCTGCTTAATAATACGTGTTTCTAAAAAACAGGAAAGCAAATGCCGGTAATATAAATGCCGGTCTTTCAAGTGTGTGCACGGCTAAAAACTTCGCTCCTTTGCCCTCGTCACACGGACACTTGGAACATGAGGACGATGGTTAAGGGCTGGTTAAACATAAGCACCGAACCAAACGTTCGAATCGTTGCTGGCCCAAGCCATTAGTTGTCCATGTGGCGTGGGAGCTAGTTGTCTTGTATTTCTAAATCACGGTCATTCTTTATAGCCTGTCGTAGACGGATCATGGATAGAGTGTAAAAAATTTGTCACTCGAGTCGCGAAACTACAGAGACTGATTGAGTAAAGGCCGATTATAAAAGACTGGATAATAAAATAATGGCGGTGAGCTTTGGGGACATTTTGATTCGGCTCGTGGCAAAATTAATCTCAACAGTTATTTCGCAATATTCTCCCAAAGCATGAATGCGTTATAAAGCGACGTGGGAGCGCGGGAAGCGATGCCGAAGCACGCGTTTAGCTCGAGAGGGTTCGAAAAATCGCTGTTGAAAATCAATTTGAAAATCGATTTAAAAATCATTCGGCTCGGGATAACTTGAGAGCGCGCTAAAGAGATGCCGTGCTTCGGGAGCTGTTAAGGAGGATATTTACACAAAGGGTACACACGCACGTTTGGGAGCTAAGGCTTAATAATTGGCGTTTGGGCAAATATAAATGGCAAAGGTGACGCTGCGAGAGCAAAGGAAAAAACAAAATTGAACGAAGCAGACGCGCAGGAGAGACGTTTGAAGATGTAACGTAGCGAATGAGGCGTAGAGCGAGGTTGAGAGAACATAAAAAAGTAAAACAATAACATACAAGATACACTAGATTAAGAGGAAGCGGGGATGAGTTCTGCCGACTAACAGTGTGCCCCCCCTGTCTATCGTCTATGAAGACGATGGTGTCGTCTGTTCAGGTGCTCCAGCAGGCGGGGGGCGTCGATCGGTTGGCGCGCTTCCTTTGGTCCCTCCCGGAGTGCGCGCGCCTCCGTAAGAACGAGAGCGTCCTGAAGGCCGAGGCAGTCGTCGCCTTCCACCACGGGAAGTTCAAGGAGCTCTACAAGATCCTCGAGAGCCACACGTTCAGCTCGCACAACCACGCCAAGCTCCAGCTGCTCTGGCTCAAGGCCCATTACGTCGAGGCCGAGAGGCTGAGGGGAAGGCCCTTGGGAGCCGTTGGTCAGTATGCCTCACACCTAGCCCCAGCCCTTGCTAGAGCTTCTTTTTCCCTTCGACACCCGCCTCTGAAGCCCGCCTCGCGCACTCGGCACTCTCCTACTCTCCCTTTATTGTATTATTATATAGAGTGGGTCTCTCGGATGAATTCGCCGCCACCTTCGCGAACAGCGGCTCGGCTCTCGATTAGTAGGCGAGCCGCAGGCGTCATCGTAATCCATGCCATATTTGATACGCTGATTTTACACGCGCTTAATTTACCCATCCTCCCTGCGAGTTTTCCTGTAAAAATTATAAGAACTTATTTCTCCGTAATTTGTCCTCGACACTTTTCCCTTTACACTCGATTATACATTGGCCGCATGATGGCTATACTGGGAAACTTAAAGATTCGTTTCAAGCTAGAGTCATTTGTACCCATTGTGACGATAAATCTATCATCTTTTGGTTTTTTGTAAAAGTTAATCCACTATCTTCCATGATGATCACTACGGCAAAGTAAAATTAAGGCAAAGCTATTTAATACAGAAAGTTATGCTATTGAAATTTAAATTAATGATTGTATGCGAAAAATATTTACTTGGCTTATATTTAAAGGCCCAAGTGCTGCTAAAGCTCACTCAGCTATTTTATTGTACTTTTTAAAATACAAATAAATAAATAGTATTTACAAGATTTTGTTTCTTTTACAACATTTTTAATTTACTCAAACGGATAATTTATTTGTAAATATTTCACCGTAAGTTAAACTCACGATTAATAATTTGCCTTTTTACGTGAGTACATCGTGTACATTCTTTAATTTATAGATTTATCATTATGATTTTAATCATATCTAAATAATGATCAATATTACACACATATGTATATATGGTACGCATTTAAGTAAAATAGAAAATTTCAAAGCCGATCAATTCATTTTATTAATGATTCGAGAATATTTTACTTCAATAATGAAAAAAATTATATTCAGCTTAGAGAAATTTTACTTTTTCATTTTATTCTCAACTAATGTACAAAATTATGGAAAACTTACATGTCTCGTGAAAATTCAAATAGAATTTCTTATCATAAATTATTATTATGATTCAATAAAATAAATATGTCTATCGTTAAAAAAAAATTGTGCTTTTTTCGATAAAACAAACTTAAAATTTCCAAGTTTGAATAAAAACTATGAAAATATTTAATTCTAGGATTGTATATTTTACATTTTACACGCAAGTGAGTGCACATTATTACTATGAAATAAATGTTCAATAACTAGATGCGGAAAACAAAGTAATGATATTTAAATTATTTATCATTTAAATTTTCATGTAAATAAATTAAAAAGTAAAAAAAACAAAACTGTAGGTGTCATTTTTTTAAATTTATTTTAAATTTTCAACGAACATGATCATAAAGTACATCGAAATTGATTTAATACTTTGCTTCGTGTTGCATATTTACAAAATTCCTTTCCGATGATCGATACATAAAGTCCAATTAATTTTCCCCGGTATTGGAGTTTTTACTTAAATTTCATAATGAAATAAAAAAAAAAATTATATGGATAGAGGTCATAATACGTGTACGTATACATGCGTTGCGTCTTCTTCATCTTGTACGCGTAAGAATATAAGCTCGTACGTCCAGGTCAAACGTGCTGCTGCTTTCATTAGGTGCAGTTCCATAAGTTGTCAATGCTAACGCCGATGACTAATCGATAAAATGATAATCCCAGGTAAAATCAGCGTTAAAAAAAAAATTGTAAATATTCTATAGAAGCATATTTTAAAGATGAACACATAGATTCTATTCAAAATTCAATTTAGCGATGTGCAGCGTAAAAAGAACTTTTCAAAACAAATGGGAAAATATTTTCACTCGAAGCCGATTATAATAAAGCCGTAGTATGACCAAGCCAATAGGCGCCTGGCTATCGGGTCGAAATAAATGCACGTGAGCTTGTGCCTCGAGAGAGATTGCGTTGCCCCGAGAGAAATTCCGGTGCCGATATCCGCCAAATAATCGACTGCTGTTACGTCTGAACTCTAGGCAAGTATCGGGTGAGGCGCAAATTTCCTTTGCCCCGGACGATCTGGGACGGGGAGGAGACGTCGTATTGCTTTAAAGAGAAGTCGAGGCTAGTGCTAAGGAAATGGTACGAGGCGAATCCGTATCCGTCGCCGCGGGAGAAGCAGGAGCTCGCCGAGACCACCGGACTAACCACGACACAAGTCAGTAATTGGTTCAAGAATCGACGGCAACGGGATCGAGCCTCCGAGCACAAGTAAGATTATTGCATTTTATTCATTTTATCCTCCTCCAATCTTAACAATGCTATTCAGGCTCGCATATCTATGTTAAATTTCCGCATCTATTTCTCGCTGTAGATACAAAAAACTTCTGCCCTTTTCGTCATATCGCGCACAAAAAAAATTAAGTGATTTGGCTAATACATCGAGCTTGTCTGTCCATCAGTGTCGTTCATGATTTTAATAAATAATGTAATGCTTTGTGACTGAGCAATGATTTAAGCGAGTGTGGACGACGTTCAAAGAGTATTCGTTAAATAATGTTTGCACAGGGGAAATGAGCTTTCGCTTAAGGGAAAATAAATCCAAAAACGACATACATTATGCATTGCATATATATATATATATTAATTGCATATAATATTTTACTTGGATAGTAACGCATTGCCCGAACAGCGCAGTGGTATGTAAATAATCAATTTGGAGCCTTATTATCTTACTTAGTCGAAAATGAGAGAGGAATAGACTTCCGCACAATAAAAATTGGCCTCTCGTGTTGATTTTTCTTTTCACGGAGGTCAACTTTGTGGATCAAAATCGTGACTTGGCCGAAAGCATCTCTCCCCGCTTGGGGTTTCACGAGAAAAATTTGACTTTGGAGAAAGGGATTCCGAGGTTTCGGCACTTTGATGTGCACAGGCCGGCTTAGAGCGCGGACGCGTGCAAACTCAAATAGGACTGGCTTCGAAAATACGAGGACAACTTCCGGCGGGTGCAGGGACGAGTTAAAATAATAATAACAAAGACGCGCGGATTCTCGAGGGTTCAGACTCACGGAGAAAAGTAGCGCGGCGGATAGTTTAAAGCATCCCTTTTCGGGCTTCAATGGCTGCGCCATGTATTTTCCAGAGAGCTCGAGAACTAGACCTTAAACATTCTCAAAAACAAACAGATGCTGTACCACTGCATCCCAAAGTCTTCTCCGGCTTATTGGCTATCGTGAAAGGTCTTCCTCCGCCTAACCGTCGAAATCGCAAATTGAGTCAGGGGACCCATAATAATAGAAGCAGATAAGCATTTATCCGCTATCCGCGATAGGCGTTGACACTCCCGCTCGGACGCGTCGACAATTTACAGGCCATTTTTAACGCAAAATACACCACAGCGAATGGCAACTGCCAACTACCCCGGCAATCGGGATAAGCACGTACGCGCATTTATTAAATTACAACTCGGTGCTACGTTATTTTATTTATTTTACCCATTTGCTTCACGTCAACTTCAAGAAAGTACAGCAATATATAAATTACGCAATTTGCATTTGTAATTCGAAATGTTTTCACGTTAGTTTGAATTTATTTCCTCAATTTGTACGTACAATATTCATGTTTACTTTAATAGCGAAGTTAATAGAACGATATGAGTTGAAATAAAATGTATATTTTAATTAAAAGGTGTAAATAAAAATTTTTAAAGCACAGTTGTAAGCGGTAGGTATGGAAAGTACCTTTTTTCAGAATAAAGTTTCCAGTTTCTGTAAAATAAAATAGAAATTTCTTTTTTATATATAAATGCCACATTCATTAGCTAGTTATAACTTATAAAATTTTAATTTTATTGAAATAAATATATATTACCTGTGTTAAATATTTAAACGTCAAATAAAAGGAATGATGTATTATTTTCATTAAAATTATCAATTACGTATTTAATTGACAGATACAATTTGTATAAAACTCATACCTGAAATCGTCATCGTGACATTGAGTAAATTAAAAAATCTCAATTTATATGCCGAAGTACAGGCTTTTTAAAAATATTCTCTTGATCTATTTTAGACAATTAAATAATTACAATGTTCATCGTTATATGCTTCTCTATTTTTTTTTTTTTTTTTTTTTTTTTTTATTTTAAATAACAGACACGATTAAAAATCAACAGTTTTGAGTACGACAAGAGTAATTATACGTAATAGTATTCGTATAATATATTTCAGGAATATTTTTATGAATTGTGCAAATTTGTTTTTAGACTCTCTTCTATGTATACATGCCATAAAGATAATTCAAAAATTTCGAAAAGGCAATTTTATAGCTACACAATTAAAGCGCAATTCACAAACATAAGGCGAAAAATGACTTTAATGGCAAGCTGAATCAAAGGCAAAGAGAAAATATTTAGATGCTTTAACTGTACGCCGAATGCAGCTACAAAGCTTTGACTAAGAAAGTTCACCTCGTTTAAGCGGCAATCCATCAGCTTTAAACGCTTTTATTGACTATTTTTGTACGATCTCTCCTTAATGTCGATATAGTCTTTTCCGAGTAAGCAAGTATATCGTACTATTTTTAAGTGATGCTCATCTTGTAATCTAATTAATCTGCGGGAATAGAGAGTATAGAGAGGGGGAAGCGCGACGTAGCCGTTGCAAACGCGTTTTAAGCTCCATGCGTTTAAGGCTCGTTTTAGTGAAAAGCGGTAGAAATGATAAAAGCGAGTTTTCAGGGTAGCGTGGGCGAGCCTCGGAGACTTTCGTGAAGCATTAAAAAATCGGAAGATAAAGCTTAGTCCCGGCTTCCGAGACTTTTATTCCAGGGGCGGAGGGGCGAGGAGTGCGCGGTGGTAGGGGAGGGGAGGGTGGGGGGTCCACGGTGCGCGTGCGTATGCCACCGAGAGAGAGAGAGAGAGAGAGAGAGAGAGAGAGAGAGAGAGAGAGAGAGAGAGAGAGCGAGAGAGAGAGAGAGAGAGAGAGGGAGGGAGAGGGAGAACGCCCGCGACACTTTAGGGTTCGTGTTGTTCCGAAGGTCGTTGCTCCAGATCCGATTTTAGATCCAACATCAACTTAGCACGTTAAACTCCTGGCGTAATGCGTGACGTATCTCCCACGACAGGGGCGACACACTTCTCTTCTCCGAACATTCAGAATGCCTTCTGATTCTCATCGCACAAACAATTAAGGATACCTAATGGTTGAACCATTGTTTTGTGAGCCCTGACTGAATTATTCCAAATATTACTGCTTGCGCTACGGCACTCCTCTCATTAATTTTATGCATTACATTCGCATGGCACTATATTTAATTTATTCGATAGTCGCTCGTGCATTCGAATATGAAGCTCGCTGTCGCTTCATTTTATTTTACGATTGATCGTAAAATTCTAATTAGTATGATTTACTAACACATCTGCTTACAAATAATTAAATGTAATATACACGCAAATTTTTAAGTCTCGCCATTTTGATAGCCATAAATTTACACTTTGAGCCTGGCGTGTCAATGTGGCATCGACATAATTTATTCCTTTAATTTGATTTTTCATTTTGAACGCAACACAATTAACGTGCCGACCAATTGAGGTGATAGCCAAGTGCTCCTTTCGTTTCCATTCTATTATTTTTTTCCGCCTTATTACTACAAAAAGCTGCCTCGTAACAGCAGCTAGTAAGATTCATTATCGTATCATAGGCAGAAATGCATAATAAGGCTTAAAATCATTACATTGCCCATGGATAATAAGGAGGATAATATCCATAAATCCCCACTAACGTGAAATATGTTGGGGGGGGGGGCGTTAAAAGTAAAGAAACACGAGAGTGTTGATTTTTTTTGTTTTTTTTCCTTTTTCCTCATTTTTTATCGGGCAAACGGTGACGTTGAACACACATGTCCTGCAATTGTAATGTGCCCGGGTAAGGCAATGCAGATGATTGTAAAAAAACGCAGGAAGAGTGAAAAGGGTCGCTCTCGGCCAATATAATTTCACGCTCTCGTCTCCGCCCTTGTGGCTTCTATCGAGTAGAAGAGGTGAAAATGGACGAGTGGGCAGGAATCCTCGTTATTAGAGGAGAGACTCGGGAGAATCCTTTACCGATTACGTGCAGCCTTCGATGCGCCAGAGGCTCATCCAGACAGTCGCGCGAGGATGGAATTGACGATGAGCTTCGATTGTGGCAGCTTGTACTGGGCCAAGTCTGCGACCTCCTCCTCCTGCTCGTCCTCGTCGTCGTCGTCACCGTCACCGTCGTGTCGTAGTCATCGCCGCCGTCGCCGGTAACGGGCCAGACGGGGTGCGTTCATTGTTGGGGAGGAAGTGGGAAGCACCACCGTGGCAAAGGGACGCGGAGAGAACGCGCCCGACTCACGCCACGGGCAAGACGTATCGAATTTCTTTATGGCTTCTGTGTGTATTCCCATAGACATCGGATTCGAACGCTCGAGCAGGATCATGTCTTCTGTTATCGGTGCGCTCCTTCTTTCTCGCTTTTTTCATCATTTTTTTTTTCTTTCTTTTTTTTTCTTTTTTTTCTTCTTTTTTTTTCCATCATCTACGTCGTCTTCCCTTTTTTGCGAGTGCGTTGCTTCCTCTGTCCGCTTCGTGTTCATTGCTTTTTATTCGTATACAAGATACACGCACCCACTGTTCCCTAAAAATTTAGGGAGAAGATTTTTGTACGAACCACCGTGATTTTACATGACCGACTAGCCCTGCGTTTACAAGTTCTATCTTTTTTTGCCTTCCCTTTTTTAGCGGGAAGTAGAGAATTTGCATGCTTTCATATAGAATTGTATATTTTAAGATTGATATTGTGAAACATAATCTCCGCAACGTATCAAATATAGTCTTTTCTTTAAAGTACCCATTTTTTATTGAATTAATTTTATTTAAGAATGCTTGGGTTATTCGTAATGTTTTTTTTTTTTTTTTTATTTTGAATAAATTATTGTAATTTAAAAGTACAAGTGAATTTGGAAAAAGAGCAAAAAGTAATTTTATAGCACTTCGGGTGAATCATTAAAAGCGCTAGTAAATTAAACACGAATGTAAAGTGTATCGATGAAATATAAATACTTTTGAATTACGAGGGTCGATTAGATGATGACTTGATCGATCCTCCTGTAGAATATTAATTACAGGGAATCCCACTAAAAGAAAACCTTAAAATACTTCCTGAAATATTGAACTCACAATTGAGTTTGGCATGTTACAACCTGAAACTAATTACTTCTTACCTTATTAATTACTTCATCATTCATTAGCATTTACTATCATTATTACTCGTTAAAAATAAATAACTCAATTTTTTATTAATATTTAATAATTTGTTACTACTTAAGCAGTTGAACTTTCATAAGAAAGTTATTTAGCTAGGCTCCAATTTAATTTTTAATAGTATTAAGTCAATTGCTTGATATTTTGAATTTATTAGTAACAGTGAACGCGCAAAAGATAAAAAAACAACAAAATACTGACAAATTATCTTTAAGCATGTTGATTAAAGCTACTGTGACATAAACATTAAAAATATTGAAATTGAAAAAAAAAAGAAAAGATCAACCCCTTTACCATCACTTTTATTGACATTAATATCGTGGGTATATAATTCGATGCTGTTAATTTATCTGAGCAGTCGATCATAGCATCAAATATTTAGTCACATAACTTTTTACGATAATCATTCATATGTTATTGATATTATAAAACAAAATTTCACATAAAATTGCGTTGATTCAAAATTATGGAATTTAAATTCTGTTTTAAAATTAAGTATAAAATTAATGCATTTGCACTACGCTGACCGTGAAGAGATTTTCCCTGACGACGAACAATTATTGTGACGATTCCTGACCTCTAACTCGGATTTCTTATAATAACCGATCGTGGTAAAAGTAGCTGAAATTCGTACAATAAGAAAACCAATCTCCTAACTATCTATAAAAAATACGACAAATATTAAATGTAAGAATTACAAAGAAAATTAGTTTACAGAGAGTAGCGATGCTTTGAAAATTTGTGATCGCAAGACGATTCGGTCACTCGGTACAAAATTTAAACTTAACGAATAAACAGTGCCTTGCAAAAAGCTACTTTGGATTTGTGTTTCGCAGAATGACGTGTTATTTGCAACCATAGAGGGTTACGTTGAAAGTAACTAAAACAAGTTCAAATAGTTTTCAAAGAACCGACTGGGTTCGTAACCGCGATCAATAGCCTCAATTGTTAGTCGAAATGGAGAAGCAATTTCAATCCGATCGGTAGCCATCGGCCGACCTAGTGCTAAACGATAGGAAAACCCCATTTGTGAGCAGAATAGGCCGGAAAGTGTATCTCCATGGACATGACCCTCGGGATGGGGGCGTCGTCGTGGGCGTTTTCGCGTGTAAAAGCAGGGAGTCGAGATTGTTAGTGGCGGCAACGGTCTCGGTGGTAGGGAGGAGGGTGGGAATAAACGAGTCCCCGAGGTGCGTTTATCGCTAGGCGCAGGGACTTTTTAAGTTTGTCAAAGAGACGATCTTTCGTAATGGACCTCTTTTGGAGCACAAAGCGATCTGCTTCTATTTTTTTCTAATCGACGTTTCATTGGCGTCGGTCGTCCTTTGGCGATGCGCTACTACGTTAATATTTGTTGTTTTTTTTTTTTTTTTTTTTTTTTTTTTTTATAGAAATGCCTTACCCCTCCCCTCCCCGTCTTCCGTTACACGCAAGATTTTGCATTTAACGTTATTAATGCGTAGGGTACGTAATTAAAATTTCATACGGTGAAAGTGAATCTGATTTGATTGATTTTAAATTACATAAGCTTTACACTAATGCTCATTTATCCTCATTTATATTCATTTGTGCTCATTTATGCTCATTTATGCTCATTTATGCTCATCTGATTATTAAATTACCTTTAATTAATACATATTATTGAATTTCGAAATACACGCAAATTTTATTTACAAGCATGTAAATATAATCCACTCGTATCACTCTTTGATGTAAAAACAAACATTTTGTACTCATTATTGAATTTATAATAAATATGCGTACAATTTAACCCATATAATACTCGTAAACAGAATCTAGAATTGAAAAAAAGACATTTTTGCAAAATTCTTTCATTAGTAAAACTGATAAATCGGAGATAATATATTGCATAAAGTAATAATTTTATTTTGACAAATTTTATTATTTTATAACGTATAGTCAGAGCAGCTCGTACGATCGTAAATGTAAAATTAAATAAGCAAAATTAAATGTATGCTTGATTTTAATTTTGCCTACGTATCATTGTTATTACCACATTATCAAGAAAAAAATGTGTTAAGTCAAGCAAGATTTTAATTATGAAATATCTTACACCTTTGTTGGCGTATATTTTTGTACAATGTCTACAAAATCTTAAAATTTTACGTTAGCAAATACTCGCTCAACATTTGCACTTCAATTCAATTTCTTACATTAAATATTTGTAAATCAAAAGTTTGAAAATTGTAAATACAATAAAGTCACTTTCAGTTTTGTGTTTCATTATTAAAAGTGAAATGATCATTAGTTTGGTCAAACTTAAACACACTGTTCAGCTTTGATTCATTATTGATTAATAAAGTGATACGGAACGAAATTTTTTCTTTTCTATAGAACAGTCCGAAAAATATAACTATAGTGGCTTAAAAATTTATTAACTACGCCGGAACTTTTTCTTGATCACGCAGAGCAACAGTCACGTTTGCCAGTCATCAATTTTTTTCTTCTTTTTCTTTCTTAAATGACACCACTATGCTTTTCTATACATGCTACATCTAAGCTGAGGCTGTTAACGTACGTTGCATATTTACGTTTCTCCAAAAGCGACGATAAGCTCGCAAGAGTGTGGTAAGATATTGAGAAGTAGAAATAGAAGGGATGAATAAAAGCAGTTGACTGAGGCCATTGAGGCTCGCGTTTTCAGCATCTTTCTTATCGTTAAATAGCTGACAATTGCAAGACAAAATTAATATAGGCAGATTTTCTCGCGAGTATGTACGTACGTACACAGAATACGTACTTACCTATATAAAGAATATCGTACGAAGAACTGGAGAAGTACAGTCTACTTCTCGATAAAATTCTCTCCCTCATTTCTCTTTGTCTCGGTATGAGTCTTATTTTCTTACTTTGCCTTTTTTATTGTAGTTGGTGCTGTAAAGCTACAGATAGGAATGCGTAATGCGTATAATGCGTCGGAATG
Source organism: Kradibia gibbosae (assembly GCA_018907135.1). NCBI lineage: Eukaryota > Metazoa > Arthropoda > Insecta > Hymenoptera > Agaonidae > Kradibia > Kradibia gibbosae. Next base: position 28,303,088 of record JACCHX010000001.1, on the reverse strand, counting down.
AAATACATCAAGTTGCTTATTCATTTATAAAAAATTTAAAAATTGAACTAATAAATTAAAACATTATCCATGGAATGTTTTCATTTTATTTTAATTTTTTTATTTTTATTTTCTTCTCCGTAAAATTTTTATAAATAATAAATTAATTTACAATTACACTTGATTTTTATAATAATATAAAATACTTTATATTATATTATGGATTCCGTTTGTAATTTAATAATAGTAAGGTTAGGAAATATTTAAAGGGCTAAAAAATTTTATGTGCATCGCAATTTATATGAAAATATCAATTTGTTATTTAATACAATTTTCTATTAATCTACTGCTAGAGGTGAAATATCATAATACTGATATGAATAGAATTTAATTAAGAATGTATGTGTGTATTGTAGTCGCACTGACAATGACGTTTGTAGATTAGAAATTAAACATTAAGTTTTTTTGACAAATTATTACCTCACAACCACTTCGGGACAACGATAATTTTTAACAATTATCAGTAAATGTAAATAAATTTTATTATCGATTAATCCAAATAGTATTTGCTAAGAGGAGCTTATTGAATTTTAACAAATATTCACTCATTTGGTACATGTATTCTGTACTAAGAATCATCCGGCTATATTAAGATTGCACATGTATGCATAGCATATGTATGTGTGATGATCGTTGTATATTGAAGCATACCAATTTAAAAAATCTTCATCGTGTTTTTCAAAATACATACCGGGATATTGATATGGAAACTTATGGTAGTAAGATCAAATTGTGACAAAATTGGTACATTGCAACAAATTTATTAACTTTAAAAACCTAAAATAGACTTATAAGGCGATAATATTTATTTACGCTTAAGCTTTTTTCTTGTTAATTATAATTTTTTTGTAAAATAAAATGTATACATATATATATATATATATATATATATATATATATATATATATATATACTTAACTGTTAAAAAAAGTTGAACATATGAAAGTAGCTTTGCAAACTTATATTCTGCATTGGTACGAAATGCTTTTAAAATAATTCATCATAATAATTGAAAATTAGATAAAGTATTGAAATCAAACGCAAATAGAATTTTGAAAATGTTCGACAATTAATTTTTTTTTATTGTAATAATTCATATATGATCCGTCTTGTTCGATTTCACGATTATCTGCGTAGAACAAGGTATCTTAATAAAGCTTAATAATAATAATTATTTTTATATATAATTATTAATATAATTATAATTATTATATTATAATTGTTATTACAATAATAATTATTATTATTATACACAATAAATAAAACAAGGAAACATTATTATGTAATCATTACAAAAGGTTTTGGTAAAAGATTTTAAAACACCGTAATGGCTTGTTGATCTACGTTTTATTCCCGTCGACTCTGCTAAGACTATTATTCTCTCTCGCTCTCTTTTCGTGCAAACAAACGGTCCCTAATGTATTCACACAGACACATCCATTGAGGGGTTTATTCGGCCTCGTAATCCTACACGTTTATTCTTCCACCCTCTCATCTCTATCTCGTCATTTTTTCTAACTTCATTTATACATTATTTGCCCTATGCCGGTAATTTTTTTTTTTTTTTAATACTCGTTAAACTTTCAAAAATCCACGATTCAACTATCATATTTTATACATGTTTTGTAATTAAAATTATTTAAAAATTATTACCGAAAGTCTCAATGACTTTTTCCCATTTTAGGTGAGCGAAGACTTTGAATGCTTAAAAACTAATGGGCGCGATAATTTATTGCGACTCAATTGTCATTTAAGCTTAAGTTAATTTATCAAAATTCTCTGATATTTAACTGAATTATAATTAACAAATTAAATTAACTTTTAACATAAATAAAATTGCAGAAAATAATCAGAATTAATTAATTTTTATTCGTTAAATATAAAGGTTTCTTGTAAACGTTTAAAAAAATTAGACACAATCACAATTTTTTTATATGTATACATCAAAAAATTTATTTGGTAAATGATATTGAGTGGTAAACCATTTCATTAAATTATTGTTCATTGTAAGTTTCCATACAGAGTAATTTTTAAATTATTAAAAATATAAAAAAAATATATATGTACATATAATATATATTATTTAAAAATATTGTTTTATTCGTGTATAAGTCTCGAGCCAATTTATTCCCTTTATATCGAGAGCTATCATTTATCATTTTGAAAGTTTGATAAAATATTTCTAAAAATGTATACAGACATTTTAGTATGTTATTGGTAAAAGTTTATAATTTGTTAAAACTACAATCGCGGCATTAAATATATATCAGAGTCTGTTTAGAATTTTGATCGGCGATGGTTCACTTTTGATTCAATATTAAACATCCGCCATGACGTCAGATATAAACAGAAATCATTCCAGCGATTCTCCCCTATAAATGATAACTCGACATGTGCGCAACTCGTATACGGAGAATTCGCATTGGCTGTTTTACACTTCTTATTTCCTACACGATCCCTATTATTGTTGTCAATCTCAAGATTACATTTAAGGCGAAACCTCAAGGCACATTTTCTTAGGGTGTATTTGTTTATTGAAAATTCTTATCAACTCGGCCTACGTGTGCGGTTTGATTGAAGGTTTCTACGAACATGAACGTCCTAATTATCTATAATGAAAATGAATGCGTCAACGGCAGATATAGGCTTATTTGTTTTTATACTTTTCATATCAACTTAAACGAATAGCGATTAGGAAACAGAAATGGAAACACGATTGTTGATCAAACTCTTATGTGTTTTAGCGGTATGAAAAAATTCCAGCCACAAGCAATATTGTATTATGATAGAAACAATTCTGGGGGAATGGGCTAGTTGTTCTAGATTATTTATTAAAACGTTATTACGAAACGAAATTGTACGCAGCGCACGTAATAATTCAATGGGAATCGTTTCGAAGCAATTTTTTGACCATTGATTTAGTTGCCAATCAGACAGATGCTTAATTTGAATTGGGCCATGATTTTGTCTTTACATATTACAGACAAGTAAATTTAACACAGACTTTCAAAAGGATGTGCAGGTTTACTCGAGTAGTCCTAAGTATGACAAAATACCTTTTTCAGAAAGTAAAAGCCCTGACAATCAACTCGGCAATGTTGAGTAGCGAGGGGGAAACAGACCATCGGTCGCTAGATGTTTGCACAATAGTCCGAGGCATTTTGCTGCCACATGCACTTCCGGGCTTGGAAAAAGTCGTCCATTAGAGAAAAGAGAGTGGGGTAGAGGGTTTGTCGGGTGATGGCAGCTGGGAAAGTGTGCTCTCTCTCTCTCTCTCTCTATCTATCTATCTATCTATCTATCTCTGTTACTATCGCTTACCATTTCGGCGTGTATCTACCTCAAGGGGGCGTAGACCCCCGCGGGATTCCCGGAAACGAGGCGACGATCCGTCGAGAGATGGCTGCGCCAATATTGACTATATGGGATGGCCTAGGAGAATCCAGTAAATCGAAGGGTGGTGCTATACAGCTCTTCCAGCCCTCCCTCCCTCCCCCCAGCCAGCCACCGGCGAATCTTGGTCCCCTTACAACGCGCCGACCTCTCGGAGCCACGAGAACCATCGTGTTGGCGGGCCGCGGTTACTAGAAACTACGATGGCGGCAGCCTTTGCTTGCACTTCTTCAAAGCCGTTCGTTCGCTCAACGCACCCAAGATCATTGGATTCAATTGATGCATTGCACTGACATACTTTTTTGTTATGCTTTTCGCCAGGTCGTATGGTTTTTTCCCTCAGTCTCGAGTCCCTCTTATGCTCTTTTTTTACATTATAGAGACGACTGTCGGGACGAAGTGGTTCTTTTTATTGAAAATTCCCTACTATCCTTACTTTTGTGAGTCTTTTGTGAGCTTTATCATAATATTAAGTCAGTAATTTGAAAAATGCACAGGCTCGTTGTATTTATCAATGTTACCGATTAGATTTGAATTTAAATCCGAGTGAGTCATTACTAGCGATTTTATTAGTTTTGTTTGGGAATGAAATTTTACCAAAAGCGTACTCGTCGTAGGGATGCATTATATCTTCGGCACAACGCGAAAGATAGTAATTCTCTCCAGTTTCCAATGCAATGTTGTACGATTGTTGATAAAGCAGGCTTTTTTCCTGGGAAGCTGCCAAAAGCCCGAAGCGAGCGTATATTTCGCCGAGCGATTGAAGCTGTTGTTGTCGGGGGAGGCTATCAATCGACGTGGCCCGTATTTTAGGAAATATTTGGGAATGTAAGAGAACCCGATTGCGCAATGACGCGATGCGCCTTCTCTTAAATAACCCTACGCTGCCATTGAACAATAGCCGACACGAGGAGTGAGCAGCAGCTGTGGGTAGTTGGCCGGGATCGTGCAATTCAGAAATGAAATAATGGCGGGAGCTGCTGAAAAACAAAGGAGGAGGAAAATGCAATGCCGCGGTTACGGGGGAACAATGAGGGCCGCGCCGGCGCACATCGCTCCAGCATCGACTGCTGCCCCTGCGCTCGACGTCGACGAGGACAGCAGCGAGGATAAAGATGCTACTCTACTACTCTGGAGTAGTCGCTCGTAATAACAGTCGGCTGCACTCGACATTCTTTTAGGGCAAGCTCGTGTCTTCCTTGGCTGCGTCTTAACTTTCTCTCGTTCAGCTTTACATGAAAAGCCTTCGACAGGAGCCCCTTCTGGTGTGGACTCGAATGCGAAGGAGGAATACCAAACGATGCGGGCCAATAGGCATTTGCCGTGCGCATTGATAAAAGCCCTCGAAAAGGGGAATTCGAAATCGAGGAAGGATTTAACGTGGCCTTACGGGCCTCGGGCAAGGGAAGCAAAATAGCAAGGGCTCGATCGGGGCAGCCATATTTGGCTGCCGGGCGAAAAAACCTCCATTCGGTCACTGTTCGAGAGAGAGGAGAGAGAGAGAGAATGGCGTTGTCGAGCAGGCGGGAGGGAAGAGAGGGTCGCGGGGAAAGGGGGCAGCCCTCCCGAGCCCCACGAAACTCGCGCGGCGAAAGAGGGCAGCGGGGGTGGGCTAGCGGCAGGAGGAGGAGGGGAGCCCGGCTCCGAAGTCTTGACAGGTTGTCGGCGAGATATGCCCACATGGTCGGAGAGAGAGGGGGGGGGAGGCCGCGAAACGTCGTTGCGGCTGCAGCGCCCAATGGCCTCGCTCGCTCGCATTTTTTCTCTCCCGGCCCTCCCCCCAGACACCCCAGCCCCGCCACTGGCCTGCGCAGTTAGCCGCAACCGCGGCCCTCGAGGAGCCCCTCTAGGACCCGGGGCACAATCAGTGCCATTCTCTCCCCTCCGGCGCGCTACGGTTGGCCCCTTTTTTGTGCCGCCCGAGATAAAGAAACGAGCTCCTTGCCGCCGCTCTCCTGGCCGGGGGACAGGGGTCCTTTCATTTATGCGCGCATTCCGGGAACGCGAGAGCCCGCGCTCCCTGCCCACTCCGACCTCCCCGACCTCCGTTGGCTGCTGCGCCTTCTACCCGGAAGGTTGAATAAACGCGTGCGCGGCCCCCCACCACCACCACCAACCCCGCCACCGCCCCGTAACGATCTTTCCCGACGAGGAGGACCTCGGCGAAGACGTCGACGAGGAGCGCGGCTCTTCGGAGAACTCTCCGGAGCACCGGAGCCTTCTCGGGAGTGCCGCGCCCCTCCGGGTAACCGCGACCTGAGTCTCTGCCTCTGCACCCTTCGGCCTTAGGCCCAGGCCGCAGCCGAGCAGCTCGGGGAGGGGAGAGGCTCTCTTGCAGCCTCTGCGCGAGATTTCTCCTCGCTGCCCGATTGTGCGAAGACGCTTGGTCAGCTCAGGACCTCCGTGATGCGATACTCGTCGCTCGCAATTACCGTTGTGATTTATTTCAGTGTAAAAATTCTTCCATTCAGCCGTTGCTGTCGGTCTCGAGATGCTTAACGATCGATGCATTATTGATTAAGCCGATATCATGTGAACTAATATTTTACTATCTGTCCGTAAATAAATAATTTTATAAAATATTGAAAATAAATATTTACAACAAAATTTCGAAGCTAGTTTCTGTCGTGCTCGACCTTGTTAATTAAGCTATTTAAAACAGTTAAAGCAAGGTTAACAATAAATGAGAAAACAAATGCCAATCTAGTGGTGTCCAATTAAGTAGTTTATCGCTACGGCTTTATTGTAAAGAACAAAAAATTAGTGAGAAAAAATAAACTATACGTGCAAAAGTCAAAGAGAAATTTATAGTTCAATGTGATGCAATTCTTTAAATTAATGAACTTTGGTAATAAAAGGATAAGCAAAAGACGAATGTTGTTTCATAGAATTGATAAAGTGTTTAGTTGTAGTTAATTTAAATTTAAATAAATGAGGAAATGAATTTTATTTAGAGTTATGTTTCTTTTATTTGATTGATTTAATATGAGCACGCAACAACATTTCATTGCAGTTGAGTCCTTAAAGTATTTAATGTTTTCTGTATTGAAAATCCTATACTGTTCATCGAAGGGCGAAGGTTGGGAAACGGACGCTCGCGGAAGTTACGGATTTTTTTTAGCATCTATATTGAATATTTGAAAAACTGATTCTAAATATCTTCCTTCCGTAAGAATTTTGGATTTTGTGAATTTTAGCACGAAGGATAATGCCGAAAAACGATGTTCCGCAGCTGATCTGCACCACGCAACCTTTGCTCAATGTCGATCTCGCAACGAGTCTCCCACCCGCTCCGATGCTGAAAAATGGCGCTTCTTTCATGCAAATATATACATGCAGGCCGTTCTTGAAATTGTTTCTCGGAATTGTCTCTCTTACCGGTCGCCAAATCGAATCATTTTAATAATAATTTGAATTTCACCTCACTTACCGGTCATAAAATCCAATTCCCAATGCTAGTGTTTCCTCGAATGCGGCGCTACGCTATTATTGCTACGTCACATTATATATAATTATGCTTTTTATAATAACTTATATAATTTAAACCTAATAGTTGTAATAATTAAAAGGTTTTTCCCGCAATCAAACGATTTCTTTATGTAAAATATATCTTATTTTATTAGTCTCTGAAAGTAAAAATACGAAAAATAAAAAATGAATTAATATATTTGGTGCATAAGTTTAAGTTTGTACATTATTTACTGAATTTTAAATTAATAGTTCATTAAGTTGTACAGATAAATATATTTTATTCGTGATAATTTTTGCTTAACCGTAAAAACTTATTAAGAATTAAGCACTGTTTGTGAAAAAAAGCAGTGATTCAATTAAATTACACCTTCAATCGTTTAACTCCTTTTTTGATTTATAGCTCTAGTTCTGCAATTCAAATATAATTACACTTAAAATATTTAAAATTGGATCGTTAGTCGAAACTGACACTTATAATTTGACAAATATAATTCAATGAATAAGTAACGTTGTAGTATTTTATTATGTTCACACATTGCGTAATATTTGCGAATATACGAAGATATTTTTGAAAAATTATTTTGACTCGTTTTTATTAATGTAGTTGTCTTCTAATTGGTTGTCAATCGTGTCAACTAATTAATTTTTATAGAGTAACAGTTGTAAAGTCGATTTTTTACTATGAATTTTAATATGATTATTTTAAATTTTAAACGTCTTTGTTGGGTCCACATGAAAAGAACATGAGCATATTAAAGTCTTAAAGATAATTTAATGTAGAGACGCGCATTAAATGGATTTTCAGTCTAAAAATAAAGTGTCTGTTTTTTGCGATAGTAACTCATTATAAAACGTAAATTTTCACAAATATACGATTAGAGCTCTATCAGGACTGTCCAAATAGTTATTCAAGTCCATTCTGTATTGTCTCGTGTATGTATGTAAGGCAGAGTCACATACGCTTACCCTCTCATGCCTAGTTTTCTTCTTCTGCTCTGGTTCAGTTCGGGTTACATAATGGAGCCATTAATATCAATGGCAATTAAGCGTTTCTGAGGTTGTCTGGCTTGACAATTTCTCGCAATGGCATACAATGCTTTGTTCTTGTTTTAGGATCTTTCTTTTCGTTCTTCTTGCAAAACCAAAAAGATTCAGGGCTACATTTGTAGTATTTCGCCTATGCTCGTCACGCCACTTGTTCATTCGATATAGGAGGATAAAGAAAGGGGACATTAAGTATTTATTCCCTTTCGACTAAGTTATTAAAGTGCAGTTATCGTTGCAGATGAATTTTGAAAACCTAAAATATTCATTTCTGTACATTACAAAATATTTATGTCGTAATTGATATTAACAAGCAAAACGAGTTTTACAAAAAGTTAATTAAATTCTAAAAGCAGATTACCGAAATCTGAAATATTCATCACACTAAATAATTATAAATAATTAACTTATGTTTCGGATAAAAAAAAATTAATGAACGTATTAGCTATGGAAATATTAAACTTTATCAAAACAAATACCCTCATAAATATTACAATTATTTGATTAAATAATTAAAAATAAAGTACTAATAAATTTTATTACTACAAATCTTACACTCAGATTTATTTATAGTTGTAAAAAAGATTACGAGTTGTGACGTACTCTTATCTCATAATGCTAGCGTTATGATTATTAAGAACGATCAAAATTTGTCCTTAAAAGAGTTTTTTTGATAATAAAATGACAAAATTTTTTTTATTGTAGTAATGGAAATTTCTAATTATCATTCTTGTTTATAAGTTACATAAGTAATGAAATATAATGTGATACTGTATTAAATTAGTTTGTAAAAGTATTCGTCTACGTAACGAAAATAAGTTGTTTATATGTTTTAATGGCATGATAAATATTTTATACATCATAATTGGATCACTGGAAAAAACGTTAGACATACATCGGGAAAAAAATTCTCGCACAACCTAAGGCTCTTTAATAATATTGATGAGCAACTTGTTACCATAAGCGATAGCGAATAAATATTTAGCAGAACTTTGAATATTTTTTACGTTTATGTAATAAAGGATCGAGGTTTAAATCGCACTCGTCAAATTAGAAAGCAAAAATAACCCGAACTCGAGTCTGATAAAGAAACAAGTTTCAATAGTAGCCCAAAAGACGCAATGGATTTGAGTAGATTAATAGGGATAAGTTGTTTAGAAATCAACTTTAAAGGGGCTATATTGTCTTTCGCGCAGCTTGCGAAGGTGGAAAGCACGGGGACAATTGTGGGCCTCGATTGGAAACTCGAGTATGAAAAATGTAAGGAGGTGAGCCGATCAGCGGAGTACCATCTTGTATCAGCAGCTACATAATCCCATGCGAGCACGCGAACGCTCGGTATCGAGTGAATAATTTGCCGAGGTGGACACTCAGCTACCGAGCCGGCAGGTCTGTTAATTAAAGTCAACGAAGATTTGCCTGAAAAGCGATGATCTCCGATGGTGCGGAGGATCAATGTCCATTTTTCTCTCCCCGATGCGTTCGCCCTTTGCCCGGTGCGCGCAATAAGAGATGCGCTCGTGCAATTCGCGTCGTCGTTTCAGTCTTCCTCCAAGCACCTCGTATATCTACACTAGCGGATACCTAGGCGGTGTCGAGTTACACATGGCGGCCCGTCCTTCCATCTCTCACTTTCTGTCACTCCCTATCCCCCCCGCTCTCCATTCTCTCTCTCTCTCTCTCTCCCTGGGCACACACAGACGCGCGCGCGCGCACAGTTTCTCTCTTCGTCTCCGGTTCACGCTACAGCGCACGAGGCTTATGTAAATACAGGAAAACTGCGATAGACATTACGATTCTTACCTCTTTCTGCGTACATCTCTCTCACCCTCTCCCTCACTCTCTGATCGCGTGCTCGTCCGTTTTCCCAGCCACGAGCTCGGAGGCTGCGCATTTATCGTCGCGGCCGAGCTCCTCTCTCCCTTCGACAAGAAGTTGCGTTCCAGGCGAGTTGTGCAGCCTTCCATCAACTTCGCCAGGCGAAAACTCACACCTGTATTTCGTTGCGGACTCATTGTCGAGGAAGCGGTCGAGCCCTACTTCCGAATAACAAAGTACCACGGCTAAGGGAGAAAAAGTTCAATCTTCTAATTATTCTTAAGGAAAGCCTAAGTCCAATGAAAAGACTATTGAGTGCAACTATTTTCGCCCTGATCCTGCAGGACTGGACGCGCGACTCCTACTCGTTCCTTTTAATCACCGCTGGTGTTTTTCCTGCGATGTTAGTTGCCCAATGCTCGACCCTGCCCTGTCAAAAACATATCTCGCTCAACCGATTACAGAGAAATACACGAACGAGTAGGTGGAGCTCGTTTGTTCATCATTTTTTGTAAATAGTTTTTCACGCGTCATCGAATGCAGCGTTTTCAAATACTCTAAAGCCTATTAATGTCTATTAAGACTTTACGCGTTATTGAAAACTCGCTTAGAAAATGTGCCGAGCTTCGGCTGAAATTGGTTTATGATCAATTTTTGGCTAGGAATCTAATGGAAGCACTTCTCCATAAGTGAGCGACCGAGCGAAAGGAGAAAAAGAGCTGCGGATCATAAAAGAGGATTTTGAAAGAGTGAAAGAATCCCTCCATGGGTGGCGCTCAAGTTCCTATTATGCACCGTTTTTTACCTTCCCTTTCCTCTTCGTTGCATTACGTACAATTGGTCGATCTCTCTTAGGGCGTGTTCCCATTCCTACGATACTTATTTCTCTCCACCGGTGATAAATTTTCTTAATATGCTATCTTACGCGTACATTGAGATTCGCGCAGGTAGAAAATAAGCGACCTCTAATACAATGTGCCTCTTGATACTGAAAATGTATTTTCAATGATTTTCACTTTCTTTCCCTTTTACTGGTTGGTCTTTTTTCGACATTTATACGCCTCCTTTATTCTCCTAACGCATCGCTTTATAAAAAGCCCCATTTAAAAAATGGTTGCGTTCGTTCCGCTAATTTTCTTTGACATTGCATAAATTTTTATATAAAAAATGTATTAGAAATTCCAATGATAGTTATCGTAAATATTTTCTGATACTTCTGTAATGAAAATCTTTTGAAAAGCCAACGGTTTTACGACGCTTTTATTATAAGTTTATAAACTTATAAAGTTAATTGCACATTATTATTATTATTTTGTCTTCATTGAAATTCTGATATATTTATTCATAATAAAAGTACTTTTTATTTAAAAAGTTATCTCTCTAAAATGCTTCTTATTTTCATTTTATAATTAACATATTTCTATGAAAATTATACAATGTTAATGGTTTAGATAATTTAAATAAACTTTTAACGTTATACGCGTATGCTTCATTGGCATTCAGTTCGTGTTGTACATTCAGTTTTTAAATATTTCTGTAAATTTAAATTTAAGCACATTATTATCTCAAACCTTTAGAAAAAGGTACGAATATAAATTTACGGTCACCCACTGAGAAAATAAATTTTTTTTCTTAACTGCAATTAATGACTCGACTATTAAGAAGTGTGAGTTTGTCTCGTATCCCCATCGAAAACTTGAGTCAAAATATAAGATATCGAAAACAATGATTTATGATCAAACAAGGAAATGGAATTTAATTCTTGTTAATATACTTGCTGCATGGTTAATATGAAAAATCGTTCTCCGACTAAGATTTCGTTTTGGTTTATAGATGAGGACCGGATAAAATAAAAAGTGTATTCGTATAATTAAATTTATAGGGGTCAGTCAGAGTGGCCTAAGATTAATTTTAAAGAAAAGTAAGCCTCAAAATCGGTTAACCGTTGCATTGGGTAAAATAATAATTTCAAGATTTTAAGTACAAAAAAATTATAAAAATTATATCGTATATAACAAATTGTAGAGGAAATGGCAAGGTGACGTTGATTCGGTGCACTGTCAGTCCAACGGGTCAATTTCAGCAGCAATTTTTGCACGATCGTCGGGTCCGTCGTAGCCTTTGCTGCGTTCTTAAATCTATAATTTTCAATGGCCGACTTCCTCATCGTTGCACGCGTAGTTTGAATATAATTCATTTCTCATATAACAAATCAGCTTAGCTCTCGAGACGCCGGGAGTCGACTGGCGCTCTCGGGTAAGCCAGTCCTTCAAATCCCGGTTGGCCAATGTCTAAATAATACTCAACAAAATGCTAAATTTATAGTTTTACGATCATTGTATTTCCGACGGTCGGATCAGCGATGCACGAGAGCCATTCTGGACTATATCCCACCCGACGGGGCTGATACTTCGGGGCGGGTATTTATAAACTGTCGTCCCGAGGGCTCGGAAGATTAAAAGGATGGCACCTCGGGTTTAATGGCGCCGTCACCGCGAGAAGAACAAGTTATGGGCTGCGAGCTACGAGCGGGCCCGGCGGAGGGGGAGGCCTTTAGGAAGCCGGCAGCGGAGGAAGGCCTTGGACTCACGGGGGCGCCCTCCTTCCGCGATCGAGCCCGCCGTCCGAGTGTCGTCCTTTCGAGCGCGTCCTTCTCCATCGGGCGCTGCAGCGTTGGCCTGCGGGGCCGCGTTAGTTTCTTCCTCGGCGCTTACAGGTGTTGAATCGCCGGCGCGCCCGTGTTTGCGCCCGCCCGCCCGCCCTACGAGCGCTACCGAGGGCCCCTAATCCGGATGAGCGCTCGGAGGAACACGGAAAGTGTTTTAGAGGTGCGCGTGGCCCCCGGGCTCCGGCCTCGGCTCCCTACCGGCCGATGGAGCCAGACTCCTCGGCTTCTGGCCCGCCGCGCGGGCGACTTTTTATTGTGACCTATGTGCGGGTTACCGTTTGAGTCCCGGCATGCGCGAATGCCTCCGGCCCTCCCCATGGATAAGCAATCCTTTTCACTACTTTGCTAAATGTACCTCTTAATCCGCTGTCAATACACGCGCATTCTTGTATAGGACCGGCCACTCCGGGCGGCCTCCCTCACCCTCCGCATTCAATCGGATTAAGATTCAATGTCGATCGATGAGACCGGATCTTAAAGCCTAGATTTAACGGAGTCTGGAGCTGCGCGCCTTTATACCCCCGAGGCTTATTATCGTCTTCTTTGTGAATTCTTCTACTTTACGAAATCACAATTGCACTGGATAATTAAGCCAATTGGCAAAAGTCTCCGTTCTGTTCTAAAATCCTATGAGCAACTCTTTAACTGCTCATCAGAGGGCAGTTGCTTTTCACGCTCATGTATTTTGGCACGTGCTTTTATAGTACTAAGGATCGTACGTAAAATTTCTCTCATCCGAATGAGTTTATCAATTATAGTTGCGCGCGGAGCTTAAGTTTAAAGGACGGCTGAAAGCTAAAGTTGTTTTGAAATCTGCACCACGTTCTAATTATTTTGGCAATGTTTCAAATATTTTGATCTATGACTTGTAATTTATTCTTCCCCGGACACAATAATTATTATCAGAAAATAATGCGGCAACGCTTAGATTATCTTGAAGTTTTTAAAACGAGTCGAGCAACTTTGTGTTGTATTATTATCAAGGCTTCACATTCGGATATTTAGCATGAAATAATCATTTATTATTTTAATGGTAAAAAAGCAAAATGGCAAGTCCGACACTTGTACTAATCGCAAAAGATTTTCGTCTTATTTTCGATAAGTTCTCCCTTGAATTTCAAGACCGACCTTCGTAATAGCAATTTGTCAAATGGTGCGAGTCGGAAATAATCGAGTCTTTCACTACGGGTGGAGCGAGAGGAGGGCGGAAGGTGTGAGTGGTACACTCGTAGTGGTAGAAGAGAGGTAAAGTGTTTTTCCAAGCAATCGAACAGCCGGACGAGTGACAATTAAGGGCGGCACGACCGAAATTCATTTAAAGCATAAATATCAGTTCCTATTTAGCAAATGCGAAAACCATCGCGTTCAAACAGAACTTCTAACTAGACTACAAGCTCTAATTGTATACGACTCACAATTGTCGAGCTCCGTCACTTTTACTATTTAATGCTAATCATTACCAAAACACATTTAACAATCATTTTATCTCAATATTTTCCTTCATTACTCCTTTAAAGTGTCCTACACTTTATTAATCGAACCTAATAACGATGACAGATATGATAGATATAGATGACAATTTTTGGAATTCAAATGCAGAGAATAGCTCGAATAGGTGAAAATTCGTAGCAATAATACGCGAAAGCTTTCAAATTAATTAAGCGGCTCGGAAGAAAATTTGCCGTATTAATACCTATCATTTGCATTTATTTTATGTATTTCTATGGCATTGCTCAATATTATTCACCGTGGTAGAAATTAATAGTCGTGACAGTGATGCAGGATTCTCGGATAAATTAAGGTGATTACAAAATAAAAATGTTTGCGAAGGATGGTGTGTGCTTTTCAATTTTCTAAAGGGTAAGCCATCAAAGTCACCAAAAGGTTGGCCGGCGTGCACCTGAAACCTATTCGAGGTTTCGTTGCCAGCGAGCCACTGCGCGACAGCGACGTCTGTTGAAGCAATAATCTTCAGCCGCTACACAGGAGCTTGTAAACAGGGCGAGAGGAGGCTTCCGATGGTCGGTCCAGGAGGCATAAACACGAGGAGTAAACACGCGGGAGGAATAAGGTTCCGGGGCAGTCCGTTATTTTAGGCCGGCCTCTTGAATTTTCCTATCTGCTTATGGAATCAGCTGCTTCGATGGGCTCCGGGTAGCTTTTCCCCCGATCCCCCCCGTGACACACGCCGGTAGGCCAACGATAATCTCTGAGCCCAATGGTGATCTGCCCTGGAGCAGCGGGACTTTCATTCGTCCGTGCGCTCGCTCTGCAACTGATTTACGAGCTCTGTTCCTTTGGGCGTGTGTCTAATTCGTAATTACTCTTCCTTTGCATTATCGCATTCGATTACGTGTAGCACAGGTGCTGCGAGTCCCTACATACCGACAAAGTTTTCCTTCGACGAAATCTCCCGAGCTTGTCTGCTTTGTCACTGACAATTATTGGCTTGATTATTACGACAAGAGGACGACGCACACACGCATCAGGCGACAGCGTATGATTGAACAAAATAATTGGAGATTCGCTGCAGTTTGAAATGTTAGATCGACAAACGCATACCATTGGGAAGATTAATTTGCACTAATGTTAAAAATTTGTCGATCGGTGATCGGCCAGTGACTCTTGCGTCGTTTTCTTCATGTGATCCTTCAATAAGGTATTTCCGATATTCGGCTTGAGATGCATTTTCGGTAAGACTGGAATATGCCGTTAAATGTACCAGAGACCATCCGGATTCTCGACTATCGGGTGGACAAGCGCCAATCGAGGAAGAGGGGGGGGGGCAGTACAGCGCATACTTGCTGCACCCATTGAGCATTCGAGAATAGAAACGTGGGTGAGTTCGGGAGCTCTTTGAAAATATTGGGACGTCTAACATGATTAATAATCGCGGGCGCGCTTAACTTGTCACTCAAGTGGTGCGCTCTGTTAATTGCGAAACCCTTTAGAAATCGCAACTAACGATGGTGACGACGACACTGTCGCCAAGGCAGCCTACCGCGGTAGGGGTTTTTCCTCCTCACCCCCCCCCTTGCCCCTCCGTCCTCCCTCCTTTCCGCAGGCCTCTCTTGGCGCAGCCTGCCCTCGCCGAGAAGAACGGGAAAGAAAGAAATAAGTGCCGGCAGCCTAGACGCCCGGTGACAAATTGTTCGCGGCCGTATAAAATTCAAGCGCGTCTAATAATATTGTCTAACGCGGGCGGAGGCGAAGGCTCGCGTCCCTGTCGAGGGATCGCCTCGACGAGAATAGCGGCACCCCGAAGGCACCGAGAGCCTGCGCGAGAGGCTTGATATCTTGGCCCTGCTCGCGATCTCCCTTTTCTCTCGGGCTCCGAGTGGCGCTTAGGGAAGCGTGAAACCAAGACGTCGGCCGTCTCCACCTGATAAATCGGCGACTCTACGCCCCCGAGATTCCTTGCTCTAAGCCCGTGCTCCCCGCAACTCCTGCCCCTCCTCCGCCCCGCCCCGCCCCTCGCCCTAGCCCTCGAGCTAAGGCCGATTCGGCCAATTGATTTTGCCTGCGCACTTGTGCTGCTCCCGAGGCTTCAAAGGCCCTGAGTCTCTGCCATTTATTTACCCGAAAGGAAGGTGAGCCTCTTTTGCTCTCTGCTATCTTTCCTACGTGATTGCATTATTCAAAATTTAAGCTCATTGAGGATGACCGAGCTGCGAGACGCCTTTACCTCATGTCCAATTGCTCAATTTAAATTTTCTTCTAACTTACACACTCGTCTTCTTTTGACACGAAGAGCAAGAAAAGGAGGTGGACAACGGGAGAGAAGGAGAGACGGATGGACAGAAAGACAAGCTAGAGAGGAAAAAAGAGATCTTGTATAAGTGAGAGCAAAATCTCTTGGCTCATAACTTGGTCGCTTCGCTCAATATTATTGCTTTGGCAAACTTTGTGACGGATTTTTTAATAAAATTTGCCGCTAGTTAATGAAGATTGCACAAATCGAGTATAAAAGTCAAATCTTACCAATTTTAATTCTACTTTAATATTGAATGAATCTGTCATTTTTTATGGATAATTTTTGCTTATTGAGATCACTCCAACGAATGGAGCAGTTGCCCGTTACTACATTTTTAAATTCTCAATTCATTTTTTTCATATTTTATAAAATACTCTCGCCGCACGTACCACGTGCACCAATGTACTTTATTACTATTGAAATTATTTGCAATGAAACACACAACGCCTTACACTCGTGTGAATTTTCGTCGGTTAGCATAACTGAACTTGGCATTATTGACGCTGAAGTCTTTGTTCGGACATCTGTTAAGCTAGAAAATAAACGATTGAGCGTAACGGTAAGTCGAATTGAAAATGCTTGAATAAAATCTAAAGCTTATCGCGAAAAGTTGGGAATTGGGTTTTTTCATGAGCTGCGAGGACGTGCAGGTGAAGCTTTATCTGTGCGGTACTATCTTTTTTCTCGAAGTACGAATTTCAAGCGGCGTTAAGGGGGAAGGGAGGGATAACGAAGCAGCCGAGAGCCCATCGGGGATGAAGGCGGCGTAGAGGAGAGAGGCGACTGCGGTAGAGAAGAGACACTCTCTCTTTCGCTCTCGCTATTACGGATTCGCCTCCCTCGGCGGTGGCCTATTCTTTCTCAGCTCGTCCTCGAGCGCCTCCTCCTAGCCGTTGTCGTCGTCGTCGATGAGGCCACCCGCTGTATATATTCCGAGCCTATAAACCGAAAGAGGTGTCTCACAGGTATGCCTTATCTGCGGACGATCGGGCAGTAAATTTCTGTAGCGCGCGAGATGCTGCGAGGGCCGGGGCTGCGATCACGGACACGATCAAGCGCTTGCTCTCCTCGGGCATTACTTTGATTAGAATTTGTGTGACTCATCGGCTATTATTTATAGCCATCTCTCCACGGAGCAGACTCCGGCCGATTTCCGTCCTGCCGATGATTAAAATAAAAAGATGACAATTATAATAATGATGATAATGCCGGAGTCCTCGCACAGCCCGTCGACCGAGGAATTCATCCTATCGACCCACGTTGTCTTTCCAAAATTATGGGTACGGAGAAAACTCCTGATTCACTGGATCATAGATGCTGGCTGGTGTTAGGATGCGTTCGACGCAACTCCTCTGACAGCTCTATTTGTCATTCGTTCCTATTTATCTTATACTAGACCTCCCCATTATTGTGTCTAACCGAGTGAATTGCCCGACTCTCGGGCAACTTCATCTCCGGAATTATGCGCTCCTGACAGACAAAAAATAGTCCCGGAACTTTCCGTTTTCCACCGTTTAGCCTCCATTGCTGAGGCTGCAGCTCCTTTGGTAGTCGCGACACGTCGCGCTCATTCCACTCCCAGCAAGCCTTCGAGCGTGTAATTTTCTTACATCTGTTTAATAATCGAGACACTCTGTCAATTTGCGACTAAATTCTGTGCGATATATTCCCCGAACCTAAGGGTACGCGAGCCTTAAAGCTATAAAATTGTTCTTGACGCCCATCCTAAGTGACGCGTCGATTTCTCTATTGTGTGAGGAATATTAAAAGATTTTTGAATTTTGAGCGGTTTTGTGGGAAAAATTATACTCATCTTAATCACTTGTATGTATATGTATGTATATATATATGGTGTGCGTATGGTATTATAGCGATAAAACAGAAAAAGTTTAATGAAATATAGCTCCTGCAAATAAAATAATCTTTAGTTTAAGATGCGTTTGTAATTAACACTGCAAGTTGGATAGTTTAAAGAAATCCAAATATCAAACTGCTGGGCAACAAATACGCTTTTTTAACAATAAATTATTTTCGCAATACAATGATTTAAAATTCAGCAAAATTCAGAAAAACTCGTTCTGTCCTGTTAGGTGACAGCTAATACAACTGACTCGTTTATAAAACTTGTTAATCTGTAATGGAATAATGATAAAAAATATTAGAAAGCTCATTAATTTTGGCATGAAAAAGTATAAGCATTCGGAAAAAGAAGGCCCTGCTTAATACGAAAACCCGATTATCCTTAAAATACAGATTAAATGGTTCTAGGAGATCTTTACAAGTTCTTTTCCAATGTAGATTATTCGATAAAATTCTCCAAACGACCTCCTCCTTAAGCGTAAATTAAATATGTATATAAAGTGTAAACAATTAAAGTGTATGCGTCCATTATCCGAGGGGTCTAAGGAATGAAAGATAAAGAAGGGGGTTGAGGAGGGGGAGGAGGAGGAAGAAGACGACGATGACTATGTGGAGAAAAGGAAAAAAAGTAACGCGTCGATCCAAGAGAGGATGATAGCGAAGGAGAGAGATAGAGAGAGAGAGAGAGAGAGAGAGAGAGACAGCGCCTTTTACGAGAGAAACCAAAATTTTTGTCGAGTGTGAGCGCGCAAGCGCGATCTTATCGTTGACGATAAACTTAGACGCGAATTGGTGGAATAGCACGCGCAGCGATAACATCGCCAGGGAGCGAATGCTTTATGGTCGCACCCAATGTGTGCGTGGCCTCTTTTGAATTTATCGAGAAATTAAATTAGGAATTATGCTAATCAAGTCGCGGACCAGTTTGACGCCTCACGCGGCCCCTCGATCCCTCTCTCGTTCGTCTGCCGTCTCTCTATATCCCCCCGTCCCCCCTTATCTCGCGCACGAGGCTCGACTCCGCATACTTTTCGTCTCTTTTTCGTCTCATTCATCTTGTTACACTGTCGTTAATGAGTCGACCGTTTGTTTTAACAAATTGCTTATTTGCTTATGACGGCTGTTTAATGCTTTACGATTGTGCGATAACTCTGCAAAACATCTAAATTGCAATAATTTACATTTTAATTCTATATTTGATTACCCCGTTCTTTTTGTTTGTTAAATAATGCTTGAATATTTTAATAATATTTTGCAAATGCACTATATCATTTGCATTAGGCCGTCGCAGAACATTCCATCATCAACCAAGTTCCACCTCTTTTCTCCTTCAAAATTAATTCTTTCCTTTTATTTATATATATTTATAATAATTTCTTACGACTTATGAAAAAACAATTTATATACATATATATATGTATCAATCAATTAACGAAGTACGAACAAGTTGCGTTGCGCAAACCCTTACCGTTTCATTGTACACTTCATAAATAGAAATTATAAATGTTTTACAATTTATTTAATTAATTTGTCTCATTTTCAGTTTTACATAACCATTGGCTAATTATAAATTCTGAAGGATTATTCTAATGTAGCGTTTTAAAGTCTTAATTACTTTTATGTATCTAATTTTAATAGAATTGTCAGTATTGGTAAAAAAAATTAGTTAATTTGACAAAAAAAGGTTGCAAAAATTTATTTGAGCTTTTAGCTAATTTTCGAATCCATGCCTCGCCTCTTAATAATATTCCTATTATAAGTTCCGAATAGAGCATAATTTTTATTTAAAGCATATTTCCAGCAATAATTAAGTTGTTTTTTATAATTAAAGCATGGCTCAATCGATAAGTTGTAAATAAGTAGAAGAGATGAACAAGTATTATAAATAAAGGAAAACGATTGATTACAAAAAGACGTACACTTCTTATATTTAAATAGAATGATCGTTGCTCAGATTAACTGGCGATTTTACGAAACGTTAATCAGATGATAAATCTTTCTCCGACTCGCACATTTCTTCTGCAGCTTCCACTAGAATTATAATACAGTGAGTGAATAGCGCATCAATGGGTAATCTTATTAAATAACGAGTGGCATAAAGTTCAAATAGAAAAGTAGGCGTGCTCGCGCAGTCCTAGTCGGTGAAAAAACGCAGAATCGCCTTGAAACGGATATGCAACTGTGAAATTGCAATCGATGGTCTTGGAGATGGGCCCGTCCGCGAGCTTAAGCTTGCTATGCACGAACCGGCAATAACGCGGCAAGGATGCTTAGAAGGATAGATTAGATTACCGAATCGTGTCTCGTAGCGATCGCCGGGCACGCGAGCCCCACCGGCATCAAGGACTACTAAAGGGCTGGCAAATAGACGAAGCGACAAAAGAAACTTCCTGCGTCCTCGGGTGAGGCCGCTACAAAAATGCCGAGCCGATGGATCGGGATCCCTCCTCGTGTTCGCGATTGAGAGGCGGCAGCGTTCGGGCCGGTAAATCCCGTAGTTGAATCCCGTAGTTGAATCCCGTAGGTGAATCCCGTAGGTCGTATCGTAATCGAGCCGCGAGCGCGCACGCGCTTGCCTTTTAGGTCTCGCGGACGTCGTCGTCGTCGTCGTCGTGGTCGTCGTCGTGGTCGTCGTCGTGGTCGTCGTCGTGGTCGTCGTCGTCGATGTCGCTGTCGAGCGGTTTGAGAGCCCATCGCGCAACATCGCGTCTCGCGGAAATAACTCTTCGGTTGAACGCCTCCACGCAACTCCACGCAACCGTGAACCAGGCGGCCCTCCTCCGGCTTTTTTCCTTTTCTTCTGCCCGGGGCCGAATGCGATTTATAGGCGCCCGAGGCTGAAGCGAGTAACTCTTTCCTTGCCCGCGATACAACCGATCAACTGCACTCTGTGTCCCACGGAGCTAGATCTCCTCTAGGCGGACTCGTTGCGCATCTCCCCTTTTCGACCCCCGACCACGGCTCTATTTTCACTCCTGCAATATTATTAACGACACCGCGGAGCTCGAAATCCTTCTTATCGAAAGATGCTGCTGCCCAGCAGGCTCTGCGATCGGATCACAAAATACCGATACTTTTCAGCAATGGCTTGAATCTACAGAGCCTCGGTCCTCGATCGAAATGAGAACTCCCAAGAGCAGAATGACGATTGCTCGGGAAGCTTCATTGCTTCAGTTGTTATTTCAGAGAACGAAGAAACCAGTTGTCGACTAAACTCTTGGGCTTCGCCTTGTAAATCTGCCAGGAGGTTGGCTTTAAGGTTCCCGAAGCAACAAGGGAGCGACAAGTTGGCCCGATAAGGCCTTTGCTGTGCGCCCTCGCGTGTCAGGAGCGCTTTCTTCTTATCGCGACAAAACACCACTACACGAGCAAATTTACCGACGCTTCTTCTTTTTCCCCGGGGCGCTCGCCGGGGACTGACCGGTTCGGACGTGGAAAACAAGCCGAGGTATGAGTGCGCGAGGACGCGCGACTAAATGGCTTGTCAGACAAGCGCTTAGCCATTCATTCAAGACCGAAGCGTCTCTGCGACTTTTGCCACTTTTGCCAGTTCCAGTAGAACTGGAATCGAGGCCTTATTTCGACGTCCTCGATCGTCTACAAATTTCCCATTTTCCCCGGCGGCCCTTATCTATGCATTTTTTCCTGGCATTTAGAAGCGCGGCTTTCGCTGCAATTGGCAAAAAGCCCTGCTAAAAAGACACGCGCTCTCACTTCTCTACCTTGGCGTTTTGCGCGCATTCGAACAGCGATGACGATAAAAGTAACCTGCGAAAAAGATCGTTCCCTCTTATTCTGTCAATTTCAATTTTAATTTAAGACTCAAAGCAATTCCAAATTACCAAGGGGGAGAGATGTGCATTTGTTATTAAATTCGAATTGAATAACTACTTACATCCCACGGATGTTTATTGGATGTAGTAGCATTTCTCGAAAATTTAATATGTCCGAACAATATAACTTCAGTTAGAAGCGCAATAAATGCCTGCGATAAAAATTAATATTTCCAGTTATTTTTCGTATTAACGATAAATTTTGAACAATAAAATTATTCTGGAATTTCAAAAACCTTCTTTACCGTAATCCGTATAACTTATCGGCGACTTCGACAACGCCCGAGTCCAGAGTTGCGAAAAAATTTGTCGCTTGATTTTTGAAATTCGGCAGAGAATTCTCAGAAGCGAATCGCAAACTCAGCTCAACAGTCGGGCGAAACTCTGTACACTTTATAATTAAACGAATTGATGGACCGGGTCCCGAGTCGTCGACGTGTCGAGCTTACGTACGGCAATTTTCGATCTCGTTCGCAGACACGCATGCAAAGTCTTTAGAAATATAATAATGAAGAGCTTATCCGCGATCCGATCTTTGTCCCTTTGAGGATGGAGGACCCCGACCCCCATCGCGATGTCCCTCGAAGTCAGTTGTTCACGTAACGTTTAACGTGTGGCAATTTTTCGCAAGTTTATAGTGCAGCTAACTTGTCGAATGATATTCCATTTGGACGCGAGGCGATTATTATCCGTGCGTGGAAACACGCCTCGAAGCTCTCCGGTGCTTAGAAGGAACACACGGGCCGATTATCGTACACGGACTTGTCGCAGGTGCCTCACGACTTATATTCTAGCCTACGCTTCTCTAAGTGTCTGCTCGCGAGAGAGACAGACACAGAGGTGGGAAGGAGAGGGAGGGAGAAAATCGCACTCGCCGTCGTTGCGAACCGATGGCGTCGTAACGAAGGACAACGAGGGGGAGGAAGATGTGTACGACGGCGGAGGTCTGCTAAATAGATTTTATGTTTACGAGGGCCCCGGTGACGGCCAACGACTTGGCTGCCTCTCCGTGTTATACGACAGTTGTTTTCTCCCTCTCTCTCTCTCTCTCTCTCTCTCTCTCTCTCTCTCTCTCTATCAAGGTGTCGCGCGCACATTAACTCGGAGGGCTCATCGTCGCGGGCATATTATTACTTTCCACCGCTCGGCCCCTATCGTTTTTCTTGCGCGCTGGCCTTCTTATTTTCTCCGATTGTGTTGGGAGGGGGTGGCTGAACAGGAGGCATTGAAAGTGAGTTATACTTTAGTAGATTGTACAACAACGGCAGCAGCGGCTCGAAGAGCCTCGAGTTAAACGGTAAGTCACGCAACCGATTAGCCATTAACTCCGGCCAATAATGCTTCATATTAACGAAATGCCGTTGCACCAATGGATTGAAATTCAAACTCGTTATTTTTAGATTGTAGAGTTATTTAGTTCGCTTAGCAATAAGCCTTTCTTCTGGCTTCTTTGATGCTCTGCTAATCTCTCTCTCTCTCTCTCTCTCTCCATCTTCAGATGTTTGGCATCCTCGACATGTTCACGCGTGTCGTCGAATTATGCTTTCCTCCGCTAGTTGCGCGTCTTTTTATCTCCGTGAGCCTTCCACGAGTTATCGATGATTTTTCATTTTTTCTTCATTTTTTCTTTATTGGAGTAGGATCCGACGGGGGAAGGAAGCTTGTAAATTGAAGAGTTAACACCACTTTTCCAATTCTAGGTAAAGAACTCGAACTCCGAGGTGTAGAGTTTTAAGCCCCGGTCAAAGTTTCGTAGTCGCTTTACCAAGTTTGTATATTTATAGTCGAAACTAAGGCCAAAGTAATGAATTGAAAGCTCCTTGAATGTTTAGATGAGCACAAGATAGGACAAATGCGTGTAATAATTAACGCAGCTAGTCCGGACTGAAAAAATAAAGGTAATTCACTCCTCGGGGGCAGCGAAACAAAACATTCCCAGATCGTAAGGGGATCCCCTTGTCGATATCTTAACTCTCTATCGATCCGGGAGCGCATTCTTGCCCAGGCTTTAGAATTCCTAAGTAATAGACGGCCAAGCTCTAAGCCCGATTCTCCGCTGGTTTTATTGCAGCGGGCAGAAGGGCGACAAGTGTCACAGCGGCGACCCCGGGGACTCGAGCTACGAGAGCGGCGACGACACCAAGCGCCAGTCCGTCGGCCAGTCGGGCCAGCAGCCGACCTCCTGCGCGGTCCAGCAGCAGCAACAGCAGCAGCAGCAGCAGCAGCAGAGCTCGGCCCACCAGCTGGTCGACCACCAGCAGCAGCAGCAGCAGGCCGCGAGCATGTACCAGCTGCCGGCGCAAGTGTCGCTCTCCTCGAGCCCGCACTCCTACCACCAGGGCCACGGGCCCCTCGGCCACCCGAGCCACCACATGCAGCAGCAGCAGCAGCAGCACCACGACACGAGCAGCGAGAGCGGCGACGACAAGCGCAACCTCCACCACCAGCTGCAGCACCTGCAGGCGGCGGCCGCCGCCCACGGCCTCGTCCACCCGACGGCGACGCTGCCGCCGCAGTCCGGCTGCGCCCAGCAGAAGAACCAACTGGACTACATGCAGTATTATAGCTCGCAGGTCAGTGCTAGTCCTCCGTCACACCGTCCCGATCCCGGCTGAAGAGCGTTTTCCTTCCTAGCCCGAGTCCGTCCGTGCGAGCGATAGCCCGGGTAGAGCGGGAGTAGTCGGTGGTCCCCTTGGTCGGGGAGAAGCCGTGACTGCGAAGCCAAGTGAAAGAAGCGACTGTACTTTCTGCCCACAGGACTACCTGATAGGCTCCACGAGCACTGCGGACCTGCAAAAGTCGCTGCCCCACACGGCGACCTCGATGCAGATGGGCGGCATAGGCCCGTCGATGGGAGGCCTCAGTCCCATGGGCCCCTCGACGATGATGCCGTCGGCGATGCAGGGCGTCAACCACACGATGAACGGCATGTCGATGAACGGCATGGGCATGAGCGCCTATCAGGGCATGGGCACGATGGGCATGTCGAGCCCCCACGGGGGCTACCACAGCGCCAGTCTCGTCCTCGGGGAGTACCATTCCTTGTGACCTTGGGCACGGCCGAAACGCAAGCTGGCGCCGAGCCAGCAGGAGCTGCACACCTACCAGCAGTACTATCCCAACCACCACGACCCTCACCACCACCACCACCACCACCACCACCACCACAGCCCCCACCAGCACACGCAGCAGCATCACGAGCAGCAGCAGCAGCAGCAGCAGCAGCAGCATCATCATCAGGAGCAACAACAACACGATCGTTTACACGATCAACGACATCATTCCCACCATCACGATCCCCCCTATAGCCAAGATAAGAGCTGGGAGCTGCAGCAGCAGCAGCAGCAGTCAGCGATGCAAACACAGCAACAGCACAACAATCCCAGCAATAAGCCGGTGACTATTGTTCAAGCACGAATTTACTGCCTCACGGAGTAGCGGATTTCTCGCATAAATGAGCCTAGCATTCGTTTTGGCCAAGTTATAATTATTAGGTACCTCGTTACGAAGTAGTGTGCACGTGACACGACTTCTCTCCTTCTTTTTTTCTATCTTCACTTTTTACATTTCTAGCCGAAAATAAACATTACATTGTATTCTAGAGTTACTTTGTAACTACTTTGAGCAATTTTAGTCGAGCAAATTTCTTTCGCACAGCAGCGCAATGAAACTACGTTCACCGTATTATGTGAGACTTTGACGAGCTTCTATTTGTTCAAGCTATTCAATTTTTAATTTTTTCAACATTTACCATTTAACACCAAGTTACGATAGCTAATGATCGTTTCATTTCTTTTTGAAATAATTAAAAAGGAAAAACTTTTATATTTTCTTCGCCTACAGAAATTTGAATACACTTTATAATTACTGATTGTGTAGTGAAAAAAACCCACATTTTCACTTTTACTTAAATTAATAAAATCTGATAAAGATCGTAGAAAATTAACTAAGCTTTTGTCGGTATGTAGAAAAAGTAAAGCAGCCGCATTTCGGTATGTTTCCGATATATTATAAATGGATGAATAGTGTTACGGCAATCTTGTAAATATTCTAATATTACAAAACTTCCACAAATGCATTCAGAACTTCTTCGTAATCGTGTCTTAGATTTAAATAAATTGAATGAAACATGGACTGATCGAGCCACAACAATCATAGTTACCTATCTTAAAAAGAACGTAAATCGTACATAATAAAAAAAAAACAAAAAAAAAACAAAAAAAACAAGATTAATAAGAGAATCGAGTCAATTCATGTTTTAAAATTCTCGAAGAAAAAAAGTCGAGTAGGCATCGTCGGGAGTGCTTTGCGTTATTTGTCCTTCTTGTACATGTATGTAGATAGAAAAGATGTATACGACTGGAGACTCACGTTGACAGCTCGCGCCTTATTATTATGATATAATGTAAGATACGAACTCCCGCGCGCTCAAGTTGATAAGCTTTTTTTTGCAAAAAGCAGAGAATAACCATGTACTAGAGGAAACAGCAGCATTTGTGACATTTATTTTTAGATGCAAATTTCTTTTTTTTTTTTTTTTTTTTTATACTTGCCTCTTTATCGATTAGGCAGCTAGACATTAAATCAAAACGTACAAACTCTTCGAGTTAGCACAAGTGTCAATCTTACTTCAATTAGGTGTAAGTTATCTATAAGTACATTACACGCTTCTGAATAGCGATGTTCCCGTGGTATTCTAAAATTTATTTATAAATCACAAAGCAAGGGGCTCGATTCACTGTTTGATAATCACATCGCCTTCGCACATCGAGGAAACGAGATTTCGTAAAAAAAATTTTTCACAGGCTTTTCGGTTGCTCTTGAAAAGGATATGAAAAATCCATTTAAAAATAAATTATAAATGCTGCTCAGCCGTGTGCGTCCTTAGCTTGGTATGAAAGTGAAATTTTAAAATGCAAGTAAGCGAAAAGAGAAGTTAATCGTAAGCCGCTCGCTGCTGAAATAATAAGCGACATGTACAACGTTATGGAAACACAAAATAAGCGAGACCTATTAACTTCTCGTGTGATTGGGTACCATATGTTAAATAAGAAGTAATGATTAGACTTACAACTCTATTGATTTTTATTCCAATTAGAAAAATAAATACGGACGAGGATGTTAAGGAAGGTAGGATTCGCAATGCCGCGACGACGGGAAATCGACCAAACGTTCGATTCTTCATTGGCGGACGGAATCGTGCATTGCCAACTGGCTTACGTATTTTGTGCTTGGCCCTACACTACATACCAACTGCTCGTGCGCTCCTTTATGTTTAGACTGGACTCCTCTTCGTCTTCACTCCTGTTCTTCTCTCGCTAGGTAACGATGCAGATAATGTCCGCGGGACAAAACAGGGTAGAGGCCCCTCTCCTCTAGGAAGGACCCCAGAAACGGTTTTCTGTTTAACGCATGCGTTTTTCTTCTTCTTTATTTTTTTCTTTTTTTTCCTTTTTTTCTTTTTTTTCCATTCCGTCGTTGAGTGCGTGCATTCACTTCGATATAATGCAAAATCGGTGAACGCCAATTACATTGAAAGTTGTCCGTAAAACGTATAATCCTGCAGTCCTTGTAATTAATAATATGAACACATAATATGCAATAAGGGCATTTTTCACATTTTTTTTCATTTTTTTTCTTACAAGAATATTCATTTTGTAAATACCTGGCACTAATCTTACTGCGGTAAAAAATTTCAATTATGTAAATATTGTTATGAGAAATACATTTTGCAATGGTACGTATATTTTATAAAATTTTAATAAATCCAAGAATTGCAATTATAATTAAAATGTTTTTTTAATTTGATCATAAAATTTGACAATTTTCAAAAAATTTTAAAACAATGGAAATAAGCATTATTAATTCTAGATTCATAATTTGAAAAATAAATATTTCATACAAATACAGGCTGAATTATATTTTAAAATGTACTCGTATAAGTTTCATCATCATTAACAGAATGTTAAGGAAATTAAAAAGACCACTTATTAAGTCTTTGGAACATAACTTAATTTGGTGTGCAAAAATTATGTTCAAAGTAATAATTACAATTGTTTTACTAGCGATTTACTTTTGATTCATCAGCCTTTTTTTATTACAAAAACCATTGATTATTTTCTATGCAAATATTATGGATTAGAAACGGATGGTGAATAATTGAAAGTCAAATCAAAACGATATTTATTTATTAAAGTGGATGAATTTGATCACTTACAAACAAAATTGTCCCTGTAATTTCTTAAATAGCTTTTATACCGATTTGAAGATTTTAATGCTTTTTGCGGCAAATGTTCAATATTATAAAAAAAAGAAAAACACACATAATTGTATTCTTTGGTATTAAGAGCGATCAAAATAATATTTGTAAAGATTATTGATTGATGGTTTTCCTTTCATTCGTGTTTATTCAACGGTAGTAAAGTCTGTAAGTAGCGCTGAGAGATTGGATAGATGAAGTGTTGTTTCATAATGTGTTACACGCTTGATTCTACGAACACTTTTTCATCACTCGCGAATAATCTTCATATCTTTGCGTCCTTTAAGGCCTTCATGCTTCCTATCGATCCAATATTATCTGTACAGGCTCTTAATATACTGAGATTCTCGTGGATCGAGGCCTGCAATTAATGTCTTCTACTTAGAAAGCGCTCAAACATTCACTAGGTCCTTTTTTTAATACGCTTATTCGTTAAAAAAGCAATTTCTAAAAAAAATAAATAAGTAAATGTAAATACTTTTGATCAATGTATAAATGTCTTATGTCAGGAGTCTGCAAGAAAGAAAATTGCTATAGAACTTACAGTGTTAAAGGCAGCAAAAGATTTAAATATTATTCGCTTGTAAATAGATTTAGAATTGTAATGTTTAATGCAGTATTTTATTTTTCAATTCTTAGTTGATTTTATTAATTGTTTAGAGCGTAAGAGTATATAATTATTGATGTCCATGTCAACTTCTCCGAGTAAATATATCTTTTCCATTTCACATACTTTCAATAAGAATCGTTGAGTGAATAATTAAAAAAAACAGGATCTTCCCACATAAATACTACTATCATACTTTAACGAATTCATGAATAAGATATATATATATATATATATGTATATATATATATATATATTAACGCATGATTCTTAGGTAATCCGATAATAATAATAATAATAATATTATATTAATAATAATAATAATGATAATATGATTTAAAGCTTATGTTACGTTAACATAACATTTTTCATTTTTTTGCTTTTTCCGTGACGAAAGTGAACAAAAAATTGGTTTGCATTTTCATGAATTTCACGCGCGCATACAACAAACAAAATACACACACGCATGCAAACGCGCGCACACGCACAACACACACACACAACTCAAACGCGCGCGCACGCACGCACGCACGCACGCGCACACACACACACACACACACACAATGTACCGGTGAATCGGATAATAAAATTGAAAATACGCATTCACATGCATGTGCATCAATGCGAAGATTTTCATCGTTAATCGAGTATAGTTCGAACATTGCGCGCGCGCCTAATTGATAAAAATAAGCACATAATGAGCGCGTGCCTACCAAACTACATTCCAACAACTTGGGCTTACGTGAATGAAGTAAAAAAAAAGCGAATAAATAGCACAGACAGTGCTTATTACGATTTCTTTAAGAGTCAATATTTGCTTAATTTCGCTCTCTATTCGCTCTCTTAATTCTGTCAAATTCTTTTCTCTTTTCGCGACGTAAATCGATTTAAGATGTGGGCAAATTTTGTTTTGACTACTAACACTGTGAATATTATGTATATTATACTTTAGTATTTGTATAAAAATTACTTATATTTATTATTGCTGCGTCTCGTTACCTTTATCATTTTTATTTCTTTAAGTGTAATAGAAATGAGTAGGTCTTACAATAAATTATCTAATGTCGTTTACGTTTAATAGTAGTTGCCAAATTTAACAAAACTTTAATAGCATGATAAGTTTTTTAAATCATATTTATGAATTAAAATAAGGATATAATTATATTTGCCAAAGGAACAAAAGCTGCCCATATCCGATTAAAAGATCCACTATAGATTCGCATTGACTTCGAAATTCAAATTTATCAATTGAAGTTTCTTATGACTAGTAGGCGAAAAATCTTTCAGATGAAGATTTTCAGACAATTTTGTACGCTGAAATGGCGTTTCTATGGGTTTCATCGTTTAAAATTAGTATGTATTGCAGTTCGAGTATGAGCTATAGGTTTTTGGAAAATGGAGATTTAATATATATGTAAATAAAGTTAAACAATAAAATACTTAAAGGAGCTTGAATGCCAGAAGCGTACAATATCATCGCAATATTTGTGTAGATCACTAGAAAGGAAAAGACAGCCATAGTGACAATTTTTTAAGCATTTGCGTCTGTACATGTTTTGCCGACAGCTCAGAGGGAACGCAGGCATAGATCGATATAAAACAAGACCAGCATCAACGAAGGCTTCTATCATTAAACATTATAAAAATTACGAAATACAAAAGCTCCATGAAAAATAGTTCTTATGACTCTTGCACAAAGCGATATATGAGTCAAGCGCAATGTGCGTTATATATACATATATATGTATATGTGTATATACATATACACACACACACACATATATATATATATATATATGTTAGTACAGAATGAAAAAAATGCGAGATCGATCGGCGGCAGTCTTCTTATGTAAAAAAAGAAAAGCAAGCGATTAGACGGCCGGTTGCAAATTATGAAATGCCCAATATTAAGATGCACAATATTAACTAAAGTTATGACTGAAAGACAGATTAAAGCACGACGTAAGATTGTATTGAATAAAGTTGATGTTATTTAAATTAATAAAAGCATCTCGTGCAGTGCCGAGTAAGAAAAACGACAAGAGCTTCTGTTCTTTATTCATGATTCTGACCTTTCCCCTCTCCTAATTTCCAATATCACATTATCGCAAGGTTCCAAACGTACGCTCGATCGATTTTACCGGGAGTTTCCGAAGGTAAGTGTATTCGATCGGATCAACAGTTCGTCAAGCATCCCCGTCAGAAGCTGCGCGAGAAATTTTGTTCCCTGCACTCGTTTTACGCACTCGCCGATACCACCAGGTCGACAAATCGCGGCGCTTATCCGTTACGTGCATTATCCGCTTTAATAAATTCACGCGCGACGCAACAGTAGGAAAAGGTAAGGGGAGCCAGGTTGTTGGATTAAATAAATGTATCGCTGGCGTGTATCGGGAGGCGGGATCTCGGTAATAAGGGTAGTGCAAGGGCGTCTCGATCGTCAATGGGGGGAAAGTGCACGGGAAAACGGGAGGAAAACACTGCCGTAGCGGGCCTATTTAAACGAGAAGACGCTGAAGAGAAACGATCCTCGAGATAAGAGATCCCCCGTAAATAATAAGGCCTGAGATTCGGGCCGATGTACCGGTGGGGACCTCTCCCCCCCCCCCCTATCCCATGGTCGGTCCCACCGCGCGGCAAAGGGAGCATCTGGTCGTAGCCCCTACTTTGTAGCTCCACTGCTCCCTCTTTCCTCGCGCCAGCGGGGGGCAGGCGGACCACCGCGCGGCAACTCCCGGCCTCTAGCCTTTCCGCCCCGCGGATCGACGCGTCCATCCCCCAGCGGCTCGGTGCCGATCGCTCCCGATTCGGGGGTAAGGCTCTGGCGCCGGGTCGGCAGGAGTACGAGGAGGCAGACCTCGCGGGAAGCGGCGACTCGACCGGACTCTCCACCCGGTGGACCGGAGGCTGCGCCGCGAGTCTCGCGAAAGCACGTGGAGCGAGTCCCGCGCAGAGGCTCCTCCGCTCTCGCATCGCGACCAATCGACTAATCCTAGCCTTCCACGCGCAAAGCCGTTGGACGAGGCGCTCGATCATAAGGTTGGGAGGCGCTGCGCCAGCTCGCCCTTCGCGTCCATTGGGAAAAAAATCTTGCCTCCGCTCGACTCGGCTTAATGCTGCTCCTCTATCTCTCTCTCTTCATCGATCATTGAAGAAGCGGAAACAGGACACGTGGATAAAGGTTTAATTTAGCTGGAAAAAAAGTAATTATGAAATACGAAAGATTAGCGGCGGAGATTTCGTGGAATCGCGCATGCCGAAAGATAGCGGGAGAGACGGGGGGAGGGTATTTAAACCGTTAAAACTTTAAAATAAAGGGGGCTTAAGGAATCAGCGCTCTAGTGCCCTTGTTGTTGCTGACCATCTCCCCCCCCGCCCGCCCGCGCCGCTGGGCTCGCTCTCGCTCGCTCGTCCCAAACCCGATGAGAGTCTCGCTCCTTTTTATCTCATTTTTTGAAGCCCCAGCCAGGCGGAATAAGAGCAGTCGACGCATGTTCATCGGTCTGTTATAATTTCGGTTCTATTAGCTTCGACCGAGATCCTGTACCACTGCCAAAGCCCTGCAGGGATTTAGGCTTGATCGTAAAGTTAAGCCCCGCTTTTCGAGCTACTAAACCCGGCCTGTGGGAGGAGGAAGTACCTACACGTACGCTTGCCGAACACGATGTGTATTCGCGTGCCTGCATCTCACCCACCCACCCCGTCCCCGCCCGGGCTCCCTACCCTACTGCCTCTCGCATCTTCGCGTCTACGCTTGTTTTCTCTATGTAAGTTATGGCTTCACCAACTCGCTCTTGCTTTCGATCTCCCTCTCGCTCGCTCCCACCTACCGACCATTATGCCATTCTCCACTTTTTTGTTCAAAGTTTCTTTTAAAGACATCCTTATCAATTACAAAAATCTCATTTGCGACTCGATCTCAAACTCGATTCCATCTCGATACGCTTCTTTTAACAAAGTTTATAGAAATGAAGTTGAATCGAAGTTCTGGGTACGGCGATACTGATTTTCATTCGAATTTCCAGGTATATGCAAAGGTCTCACATAAACTTCCGCAATCAAATCACGACATTTCGATGTAACTAAGACTGAATTAGTCGGTTTTAAGAACTTATTTACCAATTCAAATTCATTATTTTTATGTACGCGTAGATATATATATATATATATATACATACGATCACTTCTTTCGATAAAAATATATCTTCAATCTATTTGCGCTAATAACGAAACATTTTTCAGAACTCTTTTAGGCCTTTGACATTTATTTTGATGGAACATTGGGATGACGGACAGTTTTTTGGAAATTAGATATGAAAAAAACCATGCTTCTAGTAAAGGTTTGCTTTTAAAAAAAAATCTATTCCGGTAAACGATGCCCAATAATGCCCTGGGTATCACAATTTTTCATCCACTCCATTAATAAGTAATGCGGTGAAAGATCGATGAGAACCCATTGACTTGAATTATTACTATTCAGAAACGGGGACTAAGGCAATTCTCGTAAAAAAAAATCGGGAGTACGGGCCTACGAGCAGTTCGCAATTTCTTCAATAGACAATAGTTTGGAGGCTGAATGTTAGGGGCTGCTGCATGAAAAGAGCGACGGGAAAAAGTGGAGAATCCCAGGTAACAATGGCCAAAGATCCTTAATAATGAGACGCGTGTTGGAGCGCGAGTCTTGTTCCCAAGTGAAGTGGAAATAAATGGCCGAGGTTCTCTCGATGGACTAAGACTGCCGGTGAGGTCGAGGAATTGGCTCGATTACGGGCGCGAGTGGCGCGACGCATCTCGAGAACGCGAGACAATTTCCCTCTCGGCTCCACATCCCCTGCAGCCGTGAGCGCACGCAGAGACCGCCAGCCCCTCTCCCTCGCCGCAAAAGGGCACGCTTCCCCCCCCCTATCCCTCCGAGCCGAGCCGAGCCGAGCCGAGCGATACACGCCCTTTCGAGGCACAATGGCTACTTGTTATCGAGGCGCAATGCCTCGACTGTGAGAGAGGCCGATGCGCTTTTTACGCACTGTTCCCGTCGTCCCCTGCTCTTTGTGTTTGTTCAACTTCCTCAGATTTTAGTCTCCGTACCAAACAGTTACGCCTTTCACACTTAATTTTTAGAAGTGCGCAGATGCGATGATGATGAAAACTTTTTAGAAGACTGGACGCCACGGTCAGATTTACTGTAAAAACTCTTCGACCTCCCCCTCCCCTGCTCCGGACCTCTTCGTCCTCCGTCGAGGCTCGAGGGTTAGCCGCGCCTCGGTGGGAGCCTCCAGGCTCTGCCCGGCCCTGATCTTGCCTTGCAGCGATCGCCAGCGACTGGAATACCGATTATTGCGTTCCCAATTGTTGACGTTATTGTCGATGACATTCTGTCCTTGGCTAAGAGTCTTAAGTACACGAAACTGATCGTGCCAATGATGCCAATGAACGAGAGCGCGTTTTATCAATAAGATTAACTTAGAGTGCCGATGGAAGAGTACAATTCCATCGAACGTGAGGACTTTTAATTTCATTTCCTACGAGTGTCCACGTGAACGCTCGCCTTCTCATTAGACGTTAGCCAGCTGAATTACACCAACTTTCAATTAATTCTACGCATATTAACAAATGTTAAAACTCAATTTAACCAATGATAAATAACTGTAGCGACGAGCGCGCGAGGCATTTTTAAACAAGCCTCCAAACCTTCTCAAATAAATATTGTCAAATGTAAAATACGATACGCACAATGAAGGTACTTTGCCAGGCGAAATTCAAGGGTTCGGGGAAGCACTCGAGTAACTAACGTAAACTTTTTAGAACATTATTTACTTAACGTGGAATTACTGAGAATAATACTGTATGTATAGGCAGCGGGGGGAGGGCCGTAAGACTTCTCCGAATGAATATTGGTAAATAATAACACGAGGCCACGTGTATTTTTACAAGTACAAGAAGAACTATTCAAGCACAAAAGTTTATCGTGTCGCTCTGTCTATCCATAGCTCCCAGCCCTGAACTCCAACCATATTCCCAAGCGTACAGTTGTGCAACCAACTACTAACGCGCGTTGGCAGCAATTGTACCCGTTGGCCAATTCATCCGGCGCCTTTGCGACAACTGCCCATTAACATAACGCTCAAAGCAAGGAGGAACGCAATGAATTCACCTCGGCGCCACTTGTATTAGCGCACCGAACACCCACTGCTACCGTTTAGGCCCTCGGGACTACACGAGTCTACGCGAATCAGACAGTGGGCCCAACGGACGTTGGCAGTACCCTCCGTCGTCGGTCTCCTATATTTCAATTCAATTTTGGCCTTTATCATTTTTATGACTGTTGCGCTCAAACAGTTACGATCTATTATCTTATTTTGTCGATGCAAGGAGCGTGAATTCCCTCCTAAGAAGGCGCTTAAGAGAATTTTAAAGCTTCGTGCGCCGCTGACTTTTACTGTTTCGTTTTTCAAGAGTTCGTTTGCGTGACAAGGTCCGATAGTGCCAATGAATGAGGAGCCACTTACCTCGTATATGTACAGTTACCTCTCGTGATATTCACAGTGCGTTGTTTCTTCATTGTTATTTAAGCGTAAGAGCCTCGCCTAGAGGTTGGCAAAAAGTCCTATTACGTATTTATCAATTGATTGTGTATTAAAAGAGTATATCGGAGCAATTTAGCAAGCCAAGGAGACTCTGAAAGAAGAGGAGGCAAACGTTCCCCGGGAGTCAGAGAGCGCACAGTTGTCGCACCAGTCCGGACTGTTCGGGGCTCCGAGGGATAACAGCCCCGAGCCAGTGCCGGGATTTATTCGCGGGAGCGAAGGGGCAAATGCAGGGGCCTGGTGTCGAGGGTACGTGGCAGCGAGCCAGGCTTATCAAAAGAGGCTTGGTCCCGAAGGGAGATAAGGATTTCTGCGGGCAGCCACGAGGCCTCTCGTCCTAGCGGCACCGGGGGCATTTTTCCGGGAAGCGGACGACAGATTTTTTTACGAGGGGAGCCGACACTCGCCGAGAGGCCGCGCAGGGGTTCCCGGATCGCGATACGACTGGGAGGATGCGCTATCTCGATTCGGTTCCGCGGAACTCCCCGGCTGTCCGGGAGGCAGGCGCTCGCCTCGCTCCGAGCCCGGAATTTAAATTTCGCAAATTAGTCCGTCCATTACACCCCTCGGCGCAATCGGGCGCTCTAATCTCGCCGCCCCTCTCCCACGACCGCGTGTCGCCGCCCGCCCGACTCCCCGCCAGTTCGACTACTTTTTTGCGCTTCTCCCTTATTAGCCCGGGGCCCTTATCTCGTGGCTCGATCCGCTTGACACCGACGTGCCGCGGGACTCTAAGCCCTCTATTTGAAAAGTGGCGGCGGTGTCCTGGCTCCTGCCTCGACCAATTTACATATATATTAAGTGGATGTTATAAATCAATCGGATAACGACGACTGTAGGGCCCCGCGTCCCGGCAAGTGCCCGCCGCCGCGCGCAGCCGTTTTCAGCGCCTTGGGAGCTTCTCGCCCTTCGGCCGGAGTCTCGCGGCTCGGTGGCCTCGCGCCGATCCCCGGCCCGGGAAGCCCCGGAGACTCGGGCCGAGCACAGGCGGGGCGGACCTCGGCGGCCTCCTCGGGCCCAGCGCCCGCCGGATATATGTTAATAAAGGGCCGAAAGAACGGGGCCGGGATCGGCGAGGCCTCCATCCCTCCGTCCCCCTCCGCCCCCCCCCAGGTCTAGGCTTCTCGGAAGGTGTGGGCGCCTCGGACGGGCCCTCGCAAATCATCGCGACCTGCGAGATTCCGACGGCGATACTCTTCCCCTTCGTGCTGCTCTCGGGAGTCGGCCGCCCGATAACGGCCCTCCGCCGCTCCACGTGCCTCTCCTGAGACTCCTCGAGCCCGACCGTCCTAGTGCAGTCTCGCCCCCGCTTACGAGTATCCGGCCTCCGCGGGATTACGAGTGCTGCTGAGCTCCTGCCTCGGCCACTACCGACTAATGGCTTATTCACGCGCGCCGCATCTCCTCTTCTCACTTGGACAGAACGACCGATCGACTCTGACTCTACAAGCGCACCCGCGCACACCTACTTGTACGTATTGTGCAATACTCTCTCTCTCTCTCTCTCTCTCTCTCTCTCTCTCTCTCTCTCTCTCTCTCTCTCTCGTCTGCTTGTACCTCACCCTAGCTCGCTTTTTATCTCGCCAGCTCAGATCCGCCACTTCCGCACTAAAGTGCTCTCGAGTCGTTTAACATCGAGTGGCTCGAGGAGCTATTCTTTCAAAGTTTCAACAATTATTAACTACCCCGAAGCCCGAAATGCCTTCTCTTAAGTAGGTGTAATTAAATTATCCCAAGCGTATTAACCTTTTTATTTTTCGTTTTTTTTTTCCTTCCCTCGTAAACTACGCTTCTGCCCCACCCTTTCTCACGGCCTTCCTCCAGCTCGCTCTTCTTCCGCCTCTTCGTCGTCTTAATCTTAACGCACTTCGTGCGAGGGCCTATCACCGATTGTGTAATTTATATATTTATATTCCCCTCCGTATCGTGCGAATGTATGAGTAAAACTAATTACCGACCGTGACAAATTTCTGGTGGAAAGGAGGATGCTCGCGGAGTGTAAAACTTTTTGCCGATAAGTGAGAAGCCTATTAGGCCGAAAGAATCGCTTTGATTGCAAAAAGTACTCCAGCCAATTATATTTTATTCGTCTATAATCGGGCAAATAAAATAGACTCAGTTATTATATCCATTCGTCTAAAAGGCCAAGCACCTCCTGTAGATTATATTTTTATTTTGTGCATTAAGCCTTTAGCGTTTTCGCAATTATTCATTATAATAGACAATGTTTTTTACTAAAAA
Organism: Kradibia gibbosae; assembly: GCA_018907135.1. Lineage (NCBI taxonomy): Eukaryota > Metazoa > Arthropoda > Insecta > Hymenoptera > Agaonidae > Kradibia > Kradibia gibbosae. The sequence goes on along the minus strand of JACCHX010000001.1, from coordinate 28,265,517 downwards.
CTAAAAAAAGAAATTTCATAAGTTAATAATAAAAAAAATTAATATCTTTAAGAGTATCCGATGAAAAAACTCTTTAGGAGTCACGTGTTTTTTGTTTCTAAAATTTTATTACAAATCTTCGAACAAATTTTTCTCACGTAATTCATAAGAAGAAGATAAATATTATTTCACGCGAAGAACATTTACGGGGTGTAGCGAAGTGTTGAAGGTACATTTTTCTTTCCGAAAATCATTGATTACTCGCAATATTTTAATGTCTCTCTAACGAGAGAATTCTGATCGTAAAATGACATTAACCGTATAACATGATTTGCATTTGTAAAATATTTTATGAATGGCTGGTTGTGGGACAATAAATTTACATTTGAATGAGAATCGCTTTGGAGAGTAGATAAAATTTTGCATCGATGACATTTTCCTATAATGTAGAGCCGTGTTACCGAATAGCCTTTGAAACTAGGAAGCACATGAGCATTTATAAGATAAGGTTACATTGATGTATGGAGTATCTAGTTTTGAAATTTCGAGTATAAATGGAGCTTACCAAAAACGCGATTCATTAGCTTCGTAATCGAAGCGACCTTCGTTACGAATTGCGGGCCTCATTTGAATGTAGTTGACAAATATGTGACTATACATAAGCGAACATCGGCGAGTAAATTTTATAAATAAGAGTTAAAAGTATTGATCTCGCTTTACAATTTTATCGTCGTCGTGCTTGCGAAGGTGATAACATGATACACAGTATCATGCGAGGGTTGTGCAAAACCAAGATATGTAAATTATAATGCAGCAGAAGGTCGGAGTGCTAAGCCCTGATAAATCAGAGGAAGCAGCATTAGAAAGAATTTGCCTCGTTTAAAAGCTGCAGTAGCCGATCGAAGGTGCGATCGTTCGTTTCGGTCACTATCGTGATTCTTTCGCGAACGTAAGAATTTTCCAGAATTCCTAACCCGTAAGCGGCAATGAATGATAGGAGCTGGCTACGAAACTTTGAAAATTTTCCCGCGCCGCATAAAAAGGCTCCCAGTGAATGATCGCGACTATTTCGAATAAATTACATGGCAGTCTATGCGTCTGCATAAATAAATTTCAGCCGGCTGGTACATTAATATTGTGCGCCTCTAGAATCATTCCTGCGGATCCACCGAGGGTCTAACGCGTTCGTGATTAATCGCCCATCGATGAGAGCCAGGAAAATCCAATAACACAGTTATAATAATCACAGTACACAATAATCGCATTTTCAGTCAAAGACTAGCACACTGACCCTTGCTTTCCATTTATCTCTGAGAAAATCAAGAGTACTTCGATCGACCCTTACGACCCAAGGCAACGAGTCGACGAGCGCCATCGGATTCTTCGCTGAGACAATTCTTCCCAATTTTTTGCAGTCAAGTACGCTATAACCTTTAACAGACAATCGTAATCGTAAAATAATGATACAGTGCTGAACCAAATGCAGTTATGATTACCGACAAAAATTTTAGGGAAGGAAGCAACGTCAAAATCATTGCATCGTTAAGAGCATGTGACGGTTACATTTTAAAGTACTGGTCGATCTGTAAACGATTATTTTTATCATAGAGTTGCATTTAATTAGAATTATACGAAGTAATGAAAGTTAGGGCTCGAAATAACAATATTGATAGGATTCGCTTGAATTGAAAGGCATTTGTAAGGCAAAATAATTAAAAAAAAAAAGATTAGCCTTATCGGATTTAGTCTTAAAGATAGAAAAGAAGAATACGGCAACTATTGCCGCACTAATTTCATGGTACTTTCCCTACGACTACTATAAACTAATGCCTTCGCGGAATCATAAGTTATAGATAAGAGCGAGGAATTCCGACGGGACTTTTTGCGGGAGGCTCGACTCCGATGAATTTTTACTCCTTGTAAATATTGTTATTTCAGAAAATTGGCGCTCTGCGCAACCTCGGTAAGTGTGGACTCGCAGGCCCCGTCGCGGAGGAAGATAAAAAGCGAGCCAGGGTTTGCTCATTCGCGGCGGAGGAACGCATCGCACTCCCGAAATTCAAGCGCGCGAGCGAATTCTATTACGGCGCACTCCTCTGTCAATATGCCCCATTATAATGGCATCCGAGGAATGGCTTGACCCGAGATCGTATCCCGTCAACGTCCAACGGGGAGGCTTGTGTGGGCTGGGGCTCGAGCCCCGGGACCTTGGCCGAGTGGTAGCGTGAGGCCCTCGGGAGGAGTCGAGAGGCGCGTTGCGAGCGTCGCGGCTGACTGTGTGCGGGTTCGTAATGCGACACCGGTCTTCCACTCGGGGCCCCCCTCCTCCTCCGCCTCCTCCGCCGCCTCCGCCTCCTCCTCAGCGCTCGCTTTTCTCCGCTTCGCTCGCAACGCGTGTGTGTACGCGCGCACATCCATCTCTTAATCTATTTATCTCGCTTTATCCGAGGCAAATCACAAGCGTATTATGCCCGAGCGACAATGGCAGCTCCGCAGAGGCCCTCGGCCGATGGGCCAGGGCTCGCACCTTTATTGACGATCGAGCCCTTTCGGAGGATCGAGCCGGCCACCGGCGGCAGTACCGGCGGCATTACCAGCGGCAGTACCGGCGGCAGCTGGCCTCCTTGCCCTTTTCCACCGATTGAACAATATTGTGCGTCGAATGCGAGACGCGGGCTCTGGGCTTTGGACGCCAAGCCCATGGCGGTACTGGGCTTCTCGCTCAAGCCTAAGCTTGTTTAACGAAATCGAGGGCCCGCGCTGATGTCATTACCCAACTCCGCCTTATCTCGATTGAAGTCATGTACCAAAAGTCTGAAGGGACTTTTTTGTCATAATACAGCCATATGCTGTATTAATTTCAAATGTAATCAACTTCTCGAATAAATAATTAAATTATTCCTAACTGGGGGATAATTGAGCTCCTCGTTGATCGACCTTTGATGAATCCTTTAGAATATACCTTTGATAATGCCTTTTGAATAATATACAAATTGAATCGCGTAATAATAGGGCATCTTGTTTAATGAATAAATTTACAAGCATTCAATTTTAGGTCAATTACTGATTGATATTACGATTTGTACTCAACTTATTTTGCCGGCAATTGCTTATTTTATTATTGCCCATTTACGTTTAGATTTTGAGATTTTTTATCCGACTCTCGCATAATGCGATTCAATTAACTGATTGCATTTTATGAAAATAGTCTTTTAAAATGTTGATAAAATTGAATCAGCACGTTACGTTGGCGCGCTACTTCGTTATCAATTTCTCCGTAACGAATGTTGTAGAATATTTTTTACCAGAGTTACCGAGGCAGTCGCGCAGGGATCTATCTATACCCTACATATTTATCAAATACTCGAGCTCAATTATTTCTAAGCAATATGCAAGATCGTCATCGGGAGCATCTTGTTAGCAGTAAAACGCAGTTGCTTTTTGCAAATGGCCAGCTTTGTACATTACGCCATCAAAGTAAAAGGCAATTCAGCACGAAGTGTGGATAAATGGATACGCGTTAAAGATGTAGTTCGGACGCCACCAAATTCAGAATCTATAGCTACCAATTTAGCACCTTGAAGCACTTGCTATGACAGGCGTTCACAGCGGCAGGTCCGAGTGGATGTTGCAACGTTCGCGGCCCTTAACGCATCCGAGGATTTCGCGAGTCAGACGATCCATAATTTAGACCCGCTCGGTACTTATCATCATCATCGGCATTGGGAGGCTGACGTACTGCAACTCCATCTGTGCTTTCAACCCTGCTGATTCTTCTCGTATTACAATCTTTCGCCGGAATCCCACTAATATTCTTTATTAGTATGATGAGTCTGGAGTTGCGTTCGGTATGCAATTCCCGACTTATGATTGCTCGACTGGCGGCTCTTGACGAAATTCTTTTCTTCACCCTACCTTGCTGAAACCGAAGTATTCTGTTATTGTGTGAACATTGAAATTTACATATAAATATTGTTTTAATGAATACGTTGTCCACTCGTTAAAAATAATAACGATAAGAAAATTCCTTGAAAGCAGCGCAATTTTCATCAAATATAATGTGTTTTATAATTACTTTCTATTTCCAGAATAATTAATCGATTGTAAAATAACTGTGAAATACAAGGCTTACATCAGAATTGATAGACATAAATACAGAAGCTTGTTAAATTTTAAATTAGAAAGATCATAATAATTGTACTTTTAAAAAATACATTTACCTTATAAGCTGGCGTAATGAGTCATCGGCGTGTAACAGAAGCCCACAGGTGTGGACATTTCTTTTCGAATGGAATATCTTTGCAATCTAGGAATAAAAGTGCTACGTTTTATCTTTGCGCTTTAATTTTACGTTTTGCCGTTGAGTCGATTTCTTTATTTCTAGATCCAACGGTAATTAGAATGCAAAAGATAGTATTAAAAGAAATGGAGGGAAAAATTGTTGTAAAAGTGCAATAATGAAAAGGTAGTGCTGCTGATTATATGAAGGGTTTTAAATGTTGTAATTGATGAAGGAAGGATAAGAAAAAAGGAAAGAAAAAGGAGCATAAAGAGAGAATGAAGCCTAAAAAGAAATGGAGTTGAAGAAACGTAAAACGGGGGATAGAAAATGAGGTAGATGTTAATTTTCTCTTTCACTTGCTTCACTGCTCCTAGTCGACCATTTGTTTCTTCGCTTGTAACTAAATCCAGCGAATAATTGGACCTCCCCTCAGTTTTCTCCTTCTACGTTGTAGCCATGTGTCCCTTCCTTTTTTCACATTCTACCAGCTCAGGTAATAAATAAGCTCCCTGCTAAGGTCTTTGCGTTCTCTTGTTTTCATTAAATAATTAGCAGCTTTTCCTTCAAGTCAAATCCACTTATTTTTCTTTTCACTCGACTCGCAATTTAAGGTAATCCGCTTTACTCCATAAATTGTAGATTCCAGTGCGCAAAGGCCACATTTTAATTGCTAGTGATTGTATGATTCTTATTGCGTGAAAATAGTGCGAAAGCCAATTAGTTCTTCATCATCACTTGTTATTCTACCGAAATTCTCATTTTTATTGGTGCTAAACAGACAAACCTAAACAAATCCCAAGGTGTTTAGGATGCTGATAACATCGATCTCGATCGACAAAAAATTGCGGTATTATGCAGGAATGGAATCAGTTGATGGATTATTTGTTATCGTCGAGCAAGTGTTGCCGAGATGGGAGCCTACGAAAAATGGTAGTTACATAATGGGAAACTTAGGTAACTTCTGACACGCGTAGACGATCTCTTTAAATTTTTGTTAGGAGATTCATACGACAAACAATTCCGTTTGAAAATAATTTCGAACTCATTTTGAGACTACGAAGATTATTTTAGCCAACACTTATCATAACTATGCAATTAATCGTGATCCGACAGTTTCGACTCTGACGATCGTATAATTGCAATTTAATTTTTTGTACAGTCGATAGAGACTCTACAAAGTTTTGCTGATAACACTGAGAGGCTTAGTAACGTTTATAATATGCGAATCCCGAAAATTCAAAGTTTTGTTTGCAATACACCAAGACAAACTAGTGTTGCTCTCGATGGTCGAGAATGTAGAGTGTGTATAGGTACGAATGAAAAAATAGTAGACTCGAGAAATTTCTCAAATTAAGTTTAATCGCTTGAAAGCTTGATGTCGAAGTATCTAGGGAATTACTTTTAATCGCGAGTGAAAATTGCAAATTGCGATGCGCCTGCTTGGTGGCGCAGTAGGTTATTTACTGGTTCTTCATAAGACGTAAAATGTTAACCAATCGACATGTTGGTGTATATGTGTAGTAAAATAGCGAGGAGTCAATTGTCAAGAAAGCGAGTCGCGCAGAGCGACTGGATCGAGCTACTAAGTCTCAGAATTCGGGGTGTTTATTGGGAAGGAAAGGCAGTAATAAGTTTGAATAGGCCAGACCGAGCATTCATAAATTCACATGAGCTTGCTAAATCGAGTTAGCGTTAAAAGTGAGCTCGGCTTCATTCGACAATGATAATCCAATAAAAAAATAGCACCGGCCAATTTATATTCCCCACCGGGGCCGCTGCCGGCACTGGGAGCATAAATTTCTAGGCTCGCGCTTACGGCCGCTCGAGAGTCGTCGTCCCGCATCTCAGCCCCTCGTCAGAGCCACGGACCGCCAACTAAAAACATCCGACAGTCCGTAGCCCCTAATGTCCCGCGCGTCTGGAGAGGGCCGAGGATTATGAATCGAATTCTCCGGCACCCTCGCGGCCCGAGCGAGCCCCAACGGCAAGGCCCTCGCCTCGGAGTCGATGCCGCTCCGAGATAACTCCTCGCGGTTCCTCTGGGATGAAGCGCGCTCTCTCGGGGGAGTGCACTTAGCGCCCTTGCGCTCCCAGGATTATTCGATTATCGTCGAGAGTGTCGGCTGCGCCCGGCTGCGTGCCGAATGCAATTAAACGGGCGTCGCAGCGCCGACAGGAGCTGCCGCCGAGTCCGAGCTGGCCGACTTGGGTCCGATCCTGAAGCGGCCGTCGTGTCGAGGAGAAAACTCGAGTCCTCGATCGGAAAACGCGAGCGCCTTTCCTCGTGGAGCCGAGCGATTTCCTCCCGAAAACCCCTCGCCCGGCTATTGTTCTCGGCTGCGGCGCGAGCGTCGTCCCGGCGGGCGGGGGGATGCGAGCTGTCCACCCCGCGGCGTCATTGGCTCCCTGGTACTCCAATGGGGTGCCGCGGCTTCTTGAACCTTCGCTCGCCTCCCCCCCCCACCCCCTCGACCCTTCGGCCCATTATAGTAATACCCCTCCCTTTACTTAGCCGCCGAATCCGTTAAGTAGCGAGTGTCTTCCGTCTAGCGTTTGATGTTCCGCCTTTTTAATGCTCCGGATGATAAAATTCCATTTCGAGTCCAGGCTCGAACCCAGTGATCGTCTCGCGATCCTTTGCTGCTTTATCATTGTTAAATGCATAATAACAGTTGAGCTCGATACGCCAGATATCGAGAACCGCTCTTATTTTTAACGATCTATTCAACGATGCTGTCCTGCACTTTTTAAGTCGGAGAACTTTATTTTGTAAAAAAAATTTTTCCACGCCTTTTACCAAGCCACTATTCGTGATATATCAAAATTACCCTACATTGATTACCCGATAATCGAATTTAATAATAAGATAAATTTCATCTAAATTCAATATTGACAATTTATATGTGCGATTAGTACGCATGCGTTTTAGGATAGCATCCAAAGATGTAAAATATAACATAGTCAACCGAGATCGAAACTTTTATGGTGTACTTATCACGCCTTTTATATGTGCAGTATTTTCGATACTTTTAAAGCAGAAATGTTTTTATGACTCGTGTAACATTAATAGCCAATAAAATAACTTATTTTTCATATAGGATTAATAAAATACTATCAAATAAATATAAATAATGATTTACAAAAATTGGAAAAAATTTTGCATCGTGCATGATTAAACTATTTTGCTAATATAAAAGTGTTTGTAAGGCTAAAAGTATCACTTATATTATAAATCAATTATAAATTAGTTATCAACGCATTAAATTAATAATAATAAATCATTCAAAATAATAATCGTGCCAGTAAACGTACGATGTGTATAATATATAATCAATTTTTTCGTAATTAGTTCAGCAAAAAATGAAAGAAATACTATTAATTTTATAATGATTTTTTTTAAAATAAACTTAACATTAATTTCAAGCATTGACCGTTAATATTGAAGAAAATGATACATTATATCATGTATTTTGGTCATAATTAGATACATCCGATTTATCTAGATGAAAAAAATCAGTAATAGATTTTAGTTGATTGTATGCACACATTTGGAGTTTTTTAAAAGTAAATGGAAACCCGATCAAAGTTAAAAGGTCGTGTTGAATTACAGGATATTTGTAGATTAAAAAATAGAAGCCAAATAATGAACGCTAGCAGCAAACGTAGATTATTCATTACTTATTGACACGTGAATTTCTGCCACGCATACTAATAAATTGGTAATATAATCAATTGGTAATACAGGGATCGCTTTAAAAATTTCGCGACTTTACTTACGCAGATCGAGGGACGAAAGTAAAGCGTAAATATTTTGACCGAGCAACTATTATTTAGAAATTTTTGAGTTCATTGAATAGCAGATGGTCATGCATTATATGTAGAGGTAATATAATACAAAATTATACATTATAGCAAATAAGTATATCCATTACGTAGGGAAACGTAGAGAGGAGGATTAAGGTATTCACCCGCTTTACCGTTAATTATATAACTGCTTCTATTACTTTATTGATTTCTCAATATTTTATGTAAAGGGTTGCAAGACGGCAGCCCGAATTACGTAACTTTAGATGCGTTTTTTCAAAGGTAAGAAAGAGAGCCTTGGAGAAGCCAAAATTTAAAGAGGAAGGAAGCGTGGAAAGCAGGAGAGAAGGACTTTTTTGCTCGAGAAGGGAGAACCCAAGTAAGTCGTAAGGCGCCGAGGCCCGTCCAGGGTCAAAGATAAAACGCCATCCCCAGCTTGCTTAGCGGAAATGCAAAAAGCCATCGATCGCGCGCATCGGGCAGGTAGACGACGAGCGTCTCGAATGATTTCTACGAGAGCCACTCGGAGAGCCGAGCTTCCAGGGTTTATCGAGCTCCATGCACAGGCCCCGGGAGAAGCTGTCGAATGGTCGCGAGACGCGCGGCCCGGTAATCGAGCCTCGGACCTCTTGAGCTCGCAATATTGCGGCTTGAGCGTAGGTCCACTCTCTCCCCGCGGGGAATCGCATTTCAACTGCCGGGGAACCGAAAACCGTGTGATTTCCCGCACGACGGGCGAGGGCTTCGTCAGGTCGCGGCCCGATCCTCCCCCGGGGGCCTCACCATTCTTCAAGTGCTCCGCGCCCTTAGCCGATACGATACACTGGATTCGCGTTTTCACGCGCCTGATCAATCGAGCTGCGCCAGGGTATCGAGTTTGAGGAAGGGAAAATTTTACGCTCGAGCCCCGAAACTATATCGCGACGTGTCTCCCACGTGCCTCGGAGCAATGCCTCTAATAGACTCACCTCCGATGCCCGATTGCATTAAGCACAGCGTTTACTCCTTCGAGCGCGAATGAGCCAATTCCGGCGATCTTTCAACTTTGCTCGATCGATCTTTCGACGCGAGCGCACTGGACGCGTGCGTTGCTTTTTTAATTACCGACCGTCCTCTTCATTCTCACCATTGACGCACTTCTGTTAAGCGACTTCTATTAAGGTTCCTCGGCGAATTTAACTTGCTGCCGTAGGATTAGCTACCGAGGATCAATTGCAATCTGCGTCATTGGTCAGGAAGTCACGGCATTTGCGAGTACGTTCTGGCGGAAAAATGAGAATTATTCGATGGCTAGACTCGCCGAGCACTTACGCCATTAGTTCTGGTTTTAATTTCTGCAATATTAACTACTACATTCTACTCTATGTGTGCAAATTTTTCAACGCTTACACGACTCTGAAGACAAAGTGTTTTTAAGTGGCACCTTTATAAATGCGAATCTCTCTTGTCTGCAATTTGACATTTTCAGCTTCATTTTAATAGAAAATTCAATTGCATTTGCCAGGCAGATTATTTAACTTAGTTTCCCACTAGGATTACTTGGATAGCTATACGAGCCTCCGTGCACGAAAGTAGTGAAATTTATTTTTAATGATTTAATTGCCGATTTCCATCGTATTTTACGTTCAATTTATTCTTAATTAATTGCACGAGTTATGACTGGACTCAAGTATACACACGAGGGCAGAGCTTAATAATCGGTCGAAAAGTACGTGTTTCAAACGCTACATTTGTTTTAAGGCTAGTTCTAAAGATGATTAATTTGTAATTTGCGATAGCAGCTTACGACTGAGAAGAAGCAGGATTTTGTTATCGGCTACTGAGCGTGACATTATTATAATTGCTTGCGTTAGCTTGCGATAAGAATGCCGGCTGATTGTGGAGATTGGATGGAGAGACCATGACTTTTGATTGAATATTAGTGAAGCGAGGAAGAAAGGTGCGAAAAGAATCTGAATCAGCGGTGCCGCCAATGCACGACTAGGCGAATCGACAATCGAAGATTCAATTTAGAAGCGTATCGTCAAAAGAGATGCATACGATTCTCACGGTGAAACGGCAATTGACGTCAACTCGTCTAAATAGTTCACTGGGCTGCTCGTGGCGTTCGGCATTTATCCGCCGGCTTATTATGTAAGTGGCTCCCTTGCATAGTTCGCGACTGCCTTCCACCGCCGAGTTCATCGAGTTGAAATATTGCGCTTTTGCAATTCCGCAACATGCATTTATTTCGCAGGATAATTTGCAATCAGCCTTTATAGGTTTTAATTCCTATGAGCAAGCTTATCCGGATACTTTTCTGAGCCTGAGCTGCTCGTAAGGCGAGCGGCGCGCGTTAGACGGCGGCAAGTGCGGAGCGCGAGTGCGGAGTGACGGAAGGGGCGGGCAGGGAGGTATTGGGTGCTGCCCTTACGGGGGAATAGGATTTTCACGCCAAGAGGCTCACAGGGATTTGCGCAGGCGTAGCTTTTAATTGAGCGCGTCAAGATCAAGACACGTCGCACTACTCCCCTTTTCGTTTGGCCGGGCAGTCGAAGCCGCGTTGATAAATAAAATTTAGAACGGCGATTAATGAGTACGTCGCTTTCAGTATCTCACAAACAATTGTAACGGATTGTCCAACTAACCGTCGCTTAAATACGTGCGCTAGATGCGCAATTAAATGGAAATGCTAATGAAAGCAAATTGCGAACGCCAGCTGAGAGGCCGAGACCGCGCAAATCATTATTAATCGGCCGAGAGGCGACTCGCGCTTTTCGGCCGGGCTCGACGGCGGTGAGAGCCCGCCGATGCCCGGGGAGCGAGCGACGAACCGACGGGCCCGCCACTAGGTGAGCCTCCGAGGGGTCGCGGTCTCGAGGCACCGAGGGGGACACCTCGACTGACTCCTCGAACGACGGTCGGAGTCCGCGCGGGCGCCTCCGGCAGTAGGCGCGAGGTCTCGTGCAGCCGTCAATTGCGATCAATTAGAGCGGCGGCGGCGGCGGCGACCGACGGGTCGTCGGCTCCTGGTTCGGGGACAAGGTGCCGGAGCCAGACGAGCAGCCGCTAACGCTTTAACAGCTTTTAAACGCGTCTCGCGCGACAAGCCCTGCACTTCCTCTTGGCTCGCTCCTCTGTTGACTCCGAACTCGTACATTGGGTGCACTCGTCCACTCGGAAATTGAGTTTATTATGCAGGCCCAAGCAATTGCGCCCAACCCCGTATTCCGCTGCTCTTGGATGCTGGGACGAGCGAAGGAAAAAAGGAGAAACGGACCTTCCTCGAAGCGCCGCGCCTCGAAGAATCTTCAATTTTTTATTGGTCGTGCCTCGCGCGCTTCCTGTTCGTTCGCTTCCTTCTATTAGGTCTTCTTTATATTGTTTCGAACTGCTCGATTCCAACTGCGCATTCAACATTCTGCATTTGTTCCCATCGGCTCCCGAGTATTCGACCAATGGGAAATCTATTTAAAATCGACATCCAGATTAAGCGCGAGGTACAAGTCTCATTGTATTGTGCGGTTGAACCTAAAGTTCTGATGTCTCGGTCACACGTCAACAGAAGCGAATGTGACTTTCGTCCTCCGCTGTTGATAAAAATGCTTTTTCTCATTCACGCTGAGATCATCTCGAACTATCAACCCGAGGCAGTCAGATTAATCAGAGCAAGTCGATGAATCGACACTTAGTGCGAAGTAAACACTCCATTCGGAACGGTGATGAACGGCAGGCGCGTAAAGTTTGTGCCACATAACTATAATTGATAATAACTATCGGCTGCTGAAGCTAAAATCCATGCAAGCGCCGAGTTTACGGATAGTTTAGTAGCCCTCGATGCCAAATATACACTTGTGCCAGAATCTTTGAGCCATCGCGCAAGAGGTTTTCCCGTCCCTTCCTGATCTCCTGCCGACTCTGGCCTAATAACGTGCCCCAGTTGACTCGGCTAGCCTCGGTTATTCGTTCCACCTCGAGGCCTGACCTCCGCTTCAAACAACCGGATTTCATTGAGAGTATTGAACGGACTTGGGACGTCTGCTGGAAGGCTCGGCCAAACGCTCGTCGTGTATATCCGTACAACCGGCCGACTATTTCCTACGAGCGAAGAATTCAGTGCTTGTGACTCCGTTAGAGCGACTAAACAGGACTTGGCTGTTCTGGCAATTATCGGCAGAGCGCGGATTGGATTTAGAAACTAAAACAACAAATCAAAGTTTAAAAAGTACTTTTACTTTGCTCTTTATCAAATATTATCAACAAATAAATATTCTTCGTGTTTGCACTGTTGATAAATTACGATTTGTAATTTTTGCATTGAGGCTCTATTCTTTTCGAACGCACGAGTCGTAAATATTGGGGCTGCATAATCGTTACTGTAAATTATCATTAACTACTGTAGAAGTCTTTTATTGCCAAATTGCATGGTGCTGTGATTTATACGAGATAACCTATTGGTCATTTGTATTACCAATTTTTATTGTTTTCTGTAATGTTGAGTACATTGCATAATACTTGATCACAGTAACGAAATATTAACTCTAACGCTATTCATATTTAATTAAAATCACCATTTCGCATAAAATTTTATGCATCTAATATGGTATTATATATAAAAATAATTACAGGCTTTTAAAATTAGTTGAAATAAAATTGACTGATCTAATATCATTTTAATTAACTGATTACTTTAATTGAGAGAATCGAAGCTAGTTTATCTGAAAAATTTTTGATTTTTAAAGTCTTGAAGATTTATCTTTTTAAATATTTAGAAATATTTATATAAATATACGTAGGATTTAAAATGTGAATATGAAATAAAGATCGGCGTCAAGTTAAAGTTAGTCGAAGTGTACGTCCAACTAAGCAAGAGATTTTCAACTGCATTACTACTATATTCAACAAAAGTATTATTTATTATATTAGTTTATATAATATTTTTTTTTTAATTTATAAGATCTACATGTATTTATAAAACACACACACACACACACACACGCACGCACACGCACACGCACACACACACACCACACACACACACACACACACACAGACGTATATATAAATATATACATATACATATTAATTTAAACGCATATCGACTTAGTCAGATTCGGTTGGTAATGATATGCGGTCTTAGTCCTTAAAAAGTTAAATCTTGTCATAGGGAGTGGACTGGGGAGGCGCCTGGTAGGATACAAATCGAACCGATAAAATGTGCCTGTCCAAAGCTTCGACCAGCCATTATCACACTTCGAGAGCGATGAAAAAATATTCGTCGGCGCCTCCTTCCTAATGATGATGTCGTTGCCCAAGATGAATCGATTACCATTGCCTCTTACGAAATCTGTCGGTAAGTACTATTGAAGCCCAGCTTACAAGGCGTAAAATTCAAAGTTGACTTCCACCGGTTTATCAATGATCAGTCCGAGGTAATGGTAACAGATGGATTCCATCAAGGGAACTTCAGTTTTCTCGGTAAAAGAAGCCACGTCCGCGGCTAGCTTCCCAGAAAGATCCTCCATACCTCGATCTAGGTAAGTTTTCTTCCTCCCCCGGCCTCGTCACTTCTGTCGGCTTACGTTGTTACGCGTATGCACGTGCCGCGGCCTCGACGCCGTCTGCGCACTCCGGATCCATTCATAATGAGGCTTGGCTTATCCACGTCGGCCATCTGCCGTGCGAATCCGGCCGACGAATCGATCAATTGGAACTCGAGGATCTGATGCTCGGATCCACCGATCGGCCTAGGCCCCGAGTGCCCTCGCATTAATAAGCGACTCTGCTCCCCATCTATGTTCTCGGCGTAGGTGCCTCCATGCCTGACTGAGTACCTGCCATTATCGTATACAGACTATTCCACATGCAGCTTTGACACCGATAGCCTCCGACCGAGCGATCGCTACAAGCTCATCCACTTTCCCGAGGTACTTATTCACCTCACCCGAACTTTCTTATCTTTAGGGGGAATTTTTTCAATTAAAAACCGTCTCCGACCATCCATTTCTTCCGAAAGCACGATCCGTTGGATGGATGGAAGCTTTTTTGCTTCGTTTCATCATCACCGAGTATTTATTTTAATCGCAACGCGAGCCTCCTAGTTTACTATACGAATTTTGTCATTCTCTTTGAGTCGTTTCTTTCGCACAACTTATTCATTGTTGTTAATTTATATAGGAGACGCAACGATTCGATATGCTTCCATTAATAATATATACTCAAAGTGCTGAAGTCGCAACTTTTTCTCGTATTGATCCATCCTACGTCAACTCGATAAAATTTACTCTAACTAACGACTTAAGAGAATGTACTTCGTAGCTTAAGAAGTGTAATAGTTTTTTCATAATTAACGAACTTGTTTTTAAGTGACAAGTGTATAAAAATTCAATCTACTTGCTGCCAAAACAGACTTTTTACGCTAATTTATGTTAAATTCCATGTTGATATGGGAAAAAAAAATCATTTAAATTATCATTAATGACCCGTAAATGATTTTTCACAAAGCAGAAGTTGGCATTTTGACGCGTATCGTTAAACAGGTTTGGCATCGTAAACTTGCTAATTTTTGAAATCTCTGAATAATCCGATGCTTCAATAATTTCCGAGTGACGATATTGTAATAACACGGATTAAAAATAGATTTTGTGGAGTATCGGAGATGCAGATTATGCGAATTATCATTCGAGGCTATAAAGTTGCATAAGCGTTTTTTTCAACGAAAATCCATGTACCAGTGTGAGTATCGCTGAATAAAAAAATTGCCACTATGAGTATTCGACGCCGGCGATGTAGAAGGAGAAAAAGAAGGAGATATTATGCGGAATATGCGCGTATAGTTTAAAATTATGAAACGATCGGCCACCTTTTGCAATTTTCTTGAAAACAGTTTGTATATTTATGATGGTAGCTTATAAATTGCGTTGGAATGTTCCATATGGATGTATATAAAGTCTGGTGCTTGGCTTTTTGCAACGATCCTTTTGTGAGACGAGAGCGAACCTTGCGCCCATAATCGTAGAGCCGCTCATCGATCGCCTAAATTTACATGACGAAATTATAAGCTAATTGCATAGTCGGTATAGCGGACGCGCGCAAGAACCCCCTAATTCATCTTTATACATCGTTATAGTAGAGCGTTAAAAAGCTTTTTAGTAGATCATAGGTAAGGTCCGGTATAAAGGCACTTAATCGATGACAGGGTTGCGCTTGGCTCTGTAATTTGTTAATTGCGCGGCTAAAAATATTTATGCAGCTAGGGCTTTTAATCTACGGACCTTTTATAACGAGGAAGACTCTTATATTTAAGTATTGGTATTCTATTAATCGAATGCTTTCCTCAAATTAGTCGAAGCTTCTGATAATGCTCGAGCGTTATTACAAGCGATAATGCAAAATGAAAGAATAACTGTAATCCTTTAGCAACGTTGTGTAAGAATATTTCACATCTCATAAATAATGCATAGGCTGACTCCGAACAAAGCATTATGTAAATACTCATTACATAAACTATTAATGTGTACAGCAGCATCAATAATAATTGAATTACATGCTACTAGTTAAATTAACATTCGGCTAGTTAATGTAGCGTAAAATGTTTGAGTTAAATTTAGATGAATAACGACTAATTGTATAAGAAAATTAAAAAAGTGGCCAAGTTCATGGAATTAATTCATTTGTACGATTCATTGTATAATTTTTTAACGAGACTTTTATAAAAATTGAATAAACCTCCATGGATTAATTATCATTAACCCGCGTGATAATTCACCAAAATCCATAAGTGGATGTTTTTTTATTTTGATTAGGATAAAGCAGACATAAGTAATGCTTATCCGTCAAAGTATTGTGAAATAGTATTTAATTGGAATTTATAGCTAGGAGAGAGAGAGAGAGAGGGGGGCGATATTGATAGCTAACGTGTAATTATCTATTGTAGCTAGATACGGAGATCCGGAAACGTTGAGGAGTAGGGATAATTAGTCTGCATCATTTTTTCATGAATTCTTGCCCACTCGTCTTCGAGGAAGAAATGATTAAGTCGCTTAACTTGGAGTAAGGCGAAAGAGATGGAAATAATGGGTAGCGTGGATGAGGAGCGATTGGAAGCAATCCCAACTTGAATATTTGGTATTTGTTTCGCGGCTAGAGCTCGCGCTATAAATTAATTGCTGTTTTATCGCCCGGCGAGTCCCGCTGAAATTGCCAGGCACATCCGGTCCGAGAGACCCCCGCCCCGCCCCCGAGCCCTCCTTAAGCTCCTTCTGCCGACCCCATTACAGTCGGCTCAGCCACGCGTCGATTTTACGATCGAAGCAGCTCATTAGATTTCACACGGAAGCGGGGAGCAGGATAAACGTCTACGAGGCTCAAGAGCGCCATACCGACGACGACGATGATGACGGTAAAACGCACACGACAATGGAGACTCGGCTGCTGCTGCTGCTGGGCGATTGCGCCGGGCAGCGATGGTCGTGGGCGGCGGATAAGAGGGCGACGGGGCGGGTCGGGCGGCGGCGTCCGCGGTTGGGGGGGAGGTGAATGCCAGCGTTCGTGTGTCCGGGAGCGCTGCGAATGGACTGTGCCAAATTAGCCAAGATTTATGACACGCTGCGCGCTGACCAATACTCCATTCTATTAACATCGAATTACCTGACCGTCAAATTATACACATTTCCCGCCTCCTTTCTTTCTTCTCATCATTAACTCCTGCGGCTGTCTATCTCACTCTCACTCTCAAACTCTCACTCTCACTCTCTCACTCTCACTCTCACTCTAACTCTCTCTCTCTCTCTCTCTCTCTCTCTCTCTTTCTCTCTTTCTCTCTCTCTCTCTCTCTCTCTTCATTCGTTCGCGCCTTGCACCTGAGTTTCACGTGTGCGAAAGCACTACGCCTCATTCGCGGAGATTTTTTGCTTCGAGTCATTAAAAAGTCGCGAACTAAAGGGAGACGGGGTTCTTAAATACGAACCACTTAAGCCATTCTCAGCACTGGTTATTGCAAGCTCATTGTAAAATTGATTTCTTTTTTTTTCTTTTCGATCAATGCAAACCACTTCTTTTGCAGGTGGGCGTTGGTACCGAGGAAAATGTTCTTCTCGTTAAAATATGCAGAGCACTTGGAGAAGTGCCCGGTAATAAATGGAAAATAATGATGAGGAATTTTTTTAACCGTAACACCACCTCCAAGGAATAATAAATTGGATGGGAAATTCGCCCCAAGGGACAAAAATTTTGCTTGGTAAAAATGTTAAGGATGCTCAATGTTTTGAAAAGACAGCGAAAGGTGTAATAACGTGCACTCGTTCCGCGATCATTTTTCTCAAAGTCGAAAGTTGCGCTGCGCTCGTTCGGGACACGTCAGTGCAACTTGGCCAGGTTTAATAAACCGAGAGTGACGTAGAGCGAGCAGCCAAGCGTAGACGTCGTTCGTCTCGATGGTGCATCTCGAAGCGGACGCGGATAGAGTAGTAGGCTTAGTTTTGTCAGTATTTCCTTGGGACGGAGCCTCGGAAAAGCCCGGGGTCAGTTTCGGGGTCCGGGCCGCGAGACGGACGGCGAGGGCGCGGGGACCGACGAGTCTCGCGTTACTTGGCGACCGCAGCGGAACGCCGGTACTACCGGGAGGAACTTGAGCGCTCGAGTCGGAGGCACGGAACGACGATTTCCTTCACGCTTGACGAAGCAAATCGAGTTGGCCCTCGTTCTCGGGCGTCTCGAGTTCCGCGACTGCATTTTCCTACGTCTGACCCTTGCGACGGGAGGCTGCGGATGTGTAACCCGGGCGCGAGAAAAAACCGAGACGTCCATTCTCGCGCCTTTTGGAGCCACGGTTCAGGAGTCCGCGCCTTGTGCCCTGTGGATGCGTTATCTATCGCCTCCTGGACGACTAGACCTTTTTGAGCTCTGCTTGTCGCTACTCTTGACAGACACTTTCTTTCTTTTTCCCTCAATTCTCTTCTTTTTCTTTTTGCGCCCAAGGACTGGACATTCGGGTCTGGCATATTTTTCGTCAATTTATCCAATCGATTATCCATCCTCGGCATTCGTGGTAAAACGCCCACCTGATCCGAGCAGCCTTATTCGTTATGTTTAGATAAAATACATTTCGCCTTTATCAATGAAAGCCCACAATTGATAATTTTTTTCAAAGCAAGATTAAAGTGCACAAATTACTGAGATCGTTTAAATAATTATTTTGCGCTTAAAGGTAGAAGCACTTGTGTGTTTTAGAATTTTCGCACAACTAGAAATTAAAATACATTCCCACATAAAAAATGGTACTAGGCAAATATTAATTTCACCTAGTATCTATCTTATTAAATCTCTGTGCTTTATTATTCGACTTTTATACTCTACCACTTTATAGTGTATTAATAGTTTAGAGGTAGTGAATCACTTACTCCTCCTTGCAGTACTTATACTGTGCAATAGACTTCAAAATATAATAAATAGGAACAATGATTTATTTACAGTAACTTTGTATCGATGTCCCTCGCTATTATTCATAATATGTATATATATATATATATATATATATATATATAAAGTTGGTTCGGGATCATCCAATTGATTTACGCATTAGCAAGATAATTTATAAATACAACAATGGTGGCTAATTATAAATAAAAACTTTTTACGGATATAAAATAAATGACAGATTGCGAAAGTATAAAAATGATTCTTAATGTTTTGTTGACGGTTGAAAATGAAATACAGAAAATGTTACAGTGCAATAATATAGAAATTAGTAATTTTATTCCAACGTATAAATAAAATGAATGAGCATGCCTCAATTTATTTGCGTTTGCATACGAATATTTATAATAGACAAGTGTTGGAAAGGTTGACACTGTTACAGCTATTTTATGCACACTAATAACTCAGACATTCTTGGGGCCAGCATTAAAAGTATTACGCCAATAAAAAGTGAGGGTCATTTATTACCCCGATAAACTAAAATTGTCGAGCTAGCGTAAGGAAATTAGACGAGAGATTTAAAGCCAAAGTTCAACGACGTAACTATTGGCCAAAAACGGAGGTCAAGATGCAAATAATCAATGAGTTATCGTTCAACTATGAATTTCAATTTCATTTGCGTGTATTTATGTAAGCGTAAAAGATAGGAGGCGCGGGTAATTTTTCTTAGGAAAAAAAACATACTATGTAGAATGGGACAAAGAGCGGCGGCGCTTGCATCCCGTGTACTAAACGTGGGCGTTTTTTATGGCTTGGAGTGGCTATAATTTGTAGCCAGGGTTTTCGCGGGTAAAGTTGCAGGAAAAGCACTCGGTCGAAGGAAGTGCAGGAGCCCAGCAGCTAATGAGCGCTTGGATGCAGCCGTTCTAAAACGTGGAGGAAGGGCCCCCGAGAGCGGGTGGGGGTGGGTAGGGTGCGCGAGTGGAGCAATGATAGAACAGGTAGGGTGAGCGGGTCGCGCAAAGATATAAGGCGCGAGGCGAGTCTCTCGGTGAAATCCAATCGAGGCGCAGGAAAGCCCTGCTATTGGCGTTCGAAAGTGCGAGCGGGAAAGCGTCGCGACGCTCTCCTGGAGGCTCCTCACTCCGCGAATCGATTAGCTAGCACCGAGGGATCTTGAGAGCCCGGGGGCGCGTACACCTGCGCCGGCGGCGGCGGGAAGTGCGCCCGAGCTCCGCAGAAGGGCGCGAGCAAGGGGGAGCTGGGGCAACTGGAGGCTGCGGCGGCGGCGGCGGCGGCGGCGGGGGGAGGCACGGCCAGGACGACACGGGGGGAGGTGGCTTCTGGCTCATTGGGCAGCCGAACAAATTCGTCGCGACGTTCTCGGCCGACGTCCCCGTGGATTACAAGAGCTCCGCGCATGCCCGCACGCATAGCCTGCCGACGGGCCGACGTGCCTCCCCTCCGCGGCGCGGCCGCGTTTTTATCTTCGACATCGGTCGAGCTTCCTTCTTAACGGGTGACCGGACACCGGTCGCTGCCTTTGCTGCGACCGAAGGGGGACCGGACCGGCCGGGAGTGGGCGCGGGGAGGGGGGGGCCTGGGCTGGGCTGGACTGGACTGGGCTGGGCTGGGCTAGCGAGAGAGCGAGTGCGCTCGGAAGGGACGGACGCCGATCGAACTCGACGTAAGCATCGCGTCGAAAAATCGAGAAAAACGTACTGGGAAGAAAAGAAAAGGCCGAGTCCGACCAAAGCTGCCGAGGTTTGTTCATTTTTTGGGACTCGCTCCCGCGTGGCCTTCCACGTCTGCTCGATAAGTTCACTCGCGGTGAGGAGAGTGCGATCGAGTGCCAAACTCGAATGTCGAATGCAGCCGGGACTCGTGCCACTCACGAGTCCCGATGGCCTCAAGAACTTGGTGCACCGAGGCGACCTAGGCTCGCTTCTGGCTCCCAAGGCTTCCTCCTCGGCAGAGGAAAGCTCACTGCGGGGAGCTCGTAATAGACCCGGCAGGAGTTACCGAAAGAGCAGAGTGAAAATCCGATGTTTGAAAATGTTATATTGAAGAGAGAGAGAGAAAGGCAGAGAGAGAGAGAGAGAGAGAGAGAGAAGCACGGGCCATTTTAATTGTGCGAACCGGGGGTGGGCGAATAAGCAGTATTGAGGCAAGGGATTGGGAGATAGATAGGTCGAGATGACGGGGGAGGCAGAGAAAGCTGGAGAACATGTTATAAAAAGACAAGGACGTGGCGCGCGGCCGTGAGGGGAAAGGAGGAGAATAGAGCTCGTGTTTCCGCCCGAGCGAACAACAATGCCCGCAGACAAATGAGCATCCCGCCTCCATTGTTCCTTCCATCGTCGCTCTGTTCGGTGCAACCCGGTCAGCTTTTCCCTCTCTCTCTCTCTCTCTCTCTCTCTCTCTCTCTCTCTCCCTCACGGCGATGCTTTTATTCCGGCTTGCTCTCTTAATTTTATTATTTTAATGCACCTCTGATCTCTCTATTTCTCCGAGCGTCTTTTTCACTTATACTGCTTTTCTACAGCTTTACTTTTTTGCCTACGTGACACTCCCACCTTTTTCATCCTATTCCAGATATCATTTCTTAAAATTATTTCGCTATCTTCTGCAAGACCAGCAAAAGCTTTCTACTCGACTCTATCTCACAAACTATTGGCCTCGTATACTACTGGTCCCTTTAAATATCACTCAGACAAAGACTTTCGTTTATTAAACGACCCTGCATAATAACGTATTTATAAAGAAAAATTCCATGCCTAAATATATTCTCAATGCAATTCTTAGTAACTCGAGTACGCGTAACTTTACCAATGAGAATTGTTCTTTGGGAAAAGTAGCACAAAGTCTTAACTCAATTTAAATCCGGTGTTAGGCATCGCGCAGTACTATTTTTCCTAAAGAAGCCGCTTTCTTTTCAAATTTGATCTTCGGCGCGGCGTGTAAAGTGAGCTTTAGAAAATTGAATTGCAAGATGCCGCTGTGCGCATTAATCGCAAGAGTTCTCGATAACTCGTAGACTGGCGTTTAGCAGCGATTCCCGAACACGCGTAGTAGCCGCCGTGTCTTGGGGCCGACTCGGTGTAGCCGAAAGCCAGTGAGCACCGAGCAAATAAAAAGCCCGGCACTCCCATGCATCGCGTCCTCGAAAAAAGTCACTCGACCAATTGATCGGGGCCTGTCCAGCCTCACGGGGCCTTGCAGCGCTCGGAGCTCGCATGCAAGCCATGCAGAACGGGGGCCCCTCGTGGCCACTCGTCCGAAAACACATCGCCGCGTCTGTCCTTCCAGGTCTGCTCGGGTGCCCTCGGCCCTCCCGCCCGCCCTGACGCGCGGAGCGGAGGCTCGCTGTCGCCGCTACCGGGGACCGTTCGCCGACCATGGCTGAGCGCGGATGCGTCGCGTGGGAGGTCGCCCATCAACCTGCGCGATGCGGGTCCCCGAGTCCTGACCATCTCCACCCCACCCACCCACGGAGCACGCGGCGACTGTTGCGCTTTTCGCAATTTCCGAGCCTCGGGTTACTTGTTGCGCCGGTCGATGGACTCCCGACCAGACCCCGACAGCAGCAGATGCGCGATTGATGTCCATGTTGTTTTTTTCTTTCTCTTTTTTTCCCTTTTTTTTTCTTTCTTTTTTATTTGCTTCTTTTTTCCCTTCTTTTTTTCCCTTCTTTTTTCCTTACTACTTTTTTGTTTTTGACGGCGAAGAAAGAGAGAGGGTCGGCGATGTGTGCTTAGACTCCTTCGTATGCCACGTGCGCATTCGCCTCGGTTGGCCCCATATTTTATCGACGCAATTGTCAACGGTTTGTATTTATCCTCTCATACACGATCATGAATGATAAGCTTTTTCCGACATTTATGAAAGAGCCCGAAATCGCTTTACTTACGCCACTTTTCTGTTAAATTTGAGGTCAATTTTCAGCCAAATCAATGCCCTTTTTGGGAAAAACGTACGTTGAAATCCAACTCCTATATTGAAGATTATTTTATAGCTTACTTTGACCGTACTGTATTACTCTAAATTGGTAAATATTTTTCGATTTAACTATTACAAATGATTTAACTAATCATTTTACAAGATTGCTGTATCCGAATGACAATGTTTCTTAATATCGAGGGTTTTATTGTTCGCAGCTACTTCTTAAACCTTTTTGCTTATACAAATTCATAAAGATTTGATAAAGAAGTGAATCAGCAAATATATTTATTGTATAGGCTGAAGTAACAATCAATTTCAATAAATTTCTCACTAAAATAATAAAAATTTATAATTTTTATTTGTTTTTTATATTTTTTCCATACAATCATCATCATCATCATCATCATTATTATTATTATTATTATTATTATTCTAGACGTGTCGAAATTTACGTGTTGTAAATATCAAAAAATACGGTAGGATATCAATGGGTAAAATAAATTGGATAATTCTAAATTAGTACATCGTGCAGTTTCATACATACTTTTTTATCAATTTAAAAAAAAAACAAAGTTTAAAATAATATTAAAACTGATTTATTGAACTAAAAGCAATTATGAAAAATATTTGCACTACCTTTTTAATCGCACATTATATATATATATATATATATATATATATATATCTTATAAATTTTGCAAATATTTCGTAATCCTCGCGAACCTTGTTAAAGGTAATTTTTTAAATTGATTATTATAAATTCGTACAAGTTAATGTTTATTGAGTTTATCAGTTTTTTTATTAAATTAATCAAAGAAAAGGTTTTCCCATTTATTAGAGGCAAAATAAATAATCAATTTATTTTAGTTATTTCAATGCGGCTGTATCTATAAATTAACGAGGTCTACAATACAATATAGTTATCTTTCATTTTAATTTAATTGATTGAAAAAGTTAAAATAAATGTCTAAATTTATTATTGTAACGCAAAACAAACCTAACTTAATTGTGATATTAAAGCTGGCCTTCTTCCTATGCATAATCTATATTTCTATGAAAGTAAAGGTTTTCTTTCATTGTTCCCACAGAAATATGTTCGATGATTATTTCATGAAAATTGTCAAAGACTCGACATTACTGAAATGTCCATATTATAGCTGCCGTTCGAATCCTATCTGTGCTCCTTTCAATCGCTATTAATTACAATTCATTTCGTCGATTTCTATTTTCTTTCTGTCATCGGCCTGACGACGGTCATCTTCTTCTACGGTTGTAGATCGCTCATGCCTGTATACCAAATGCAGGATTCTCTGATTCTGGTAGATTTGCATTTGAATTAAAATAGGCCAGCACGCTTTGTAATGGATAACAGATTCTAGTTTGAAGAAGCGAGGAGGTTTCTTCTTTTAAAATTCTTTAAAACTAATACAGTTCAGGTCAGATATCTTAGATTTGTTTTAACTAGTTAGGTGTTATATAAAATATATATGAACTACACATTATTGTGAAGTAATGTACTGACTTTACTTAACAAATATTTTTAAAGATAAATTGCTAATAGCCGATATATTAAAATCAATATATATTTAATGTATTTTTCTATAAGAATTTCTTTTCAATAATTGTACCATGTTCAAATATATTACCTATATGTAAAAAATGCAATTATATTAATTTATTAATTTTCACTCAATGTAAAGAACGTAAAAAATGCGAATCGATAAAAACGTAGTGAACACCTTTAGAAATTATTTCTTTTTCGTGTGAGGTATATTAGGTATTATAGATATATAGAATAGGTTAATAAATAAATAATAATAATTAAACAAAAAAATGAACAAAAATGACTACAAATATTGATTCTGTAGTTTCTATAAGTAATTAAATTAATTATAGTTAAAAAAATATCAGTTGGCTGAAGGGTTCGATAACAGTTTTGAAGGAAGTTTACCGACACAATCGTGTGAAATTTCTTCAAACAGTATTAAGCTCTTTTTTAACAATTTAAAATCACTTTAACTTACTGTTCTAACAATGAATGAAGCTTTGAAGTAATTACGAATAATTATTCTTTGAATAATTAATAATTTTGAACCAGTTAACGCTGCAAAGAATTTTGCAAATGTAAAATAAAGATCGAATTCTTGTGCCTCGTTTCGTTCTTACTCTTTGGGATCAAACTATATTTAAATAGTTATAAGAGCCCTTATTTTAATCTCAATGGCTTTAAGCATAAAACTCCTAGACGTGGTGACGATAAATGATGAGTTACTGGAGTTAGTGGAAAATGTTTTTGGCCCTGAACCAAGTCCCTTCTGTAAATTCATTAGACAATCTCTGAACGAATTTTCCTGCTCACGATAGCAACAAAAATATTCATAGAGAGGCTGCGTTATTTATTTACGAAAATATTACATGGACTGTTCGTCTGACGAGAAATTTCGAAATGTCCTGGTGGATGACGGAGAAAGAGAAAATATGAGAGAACGGAAAATCTCTAATGAATTCAACGAGCGTATCGGAAAATTAGCCTTAATCTATGCCCTTGAAAAGGTGCTTGGCAAATTATTGCGTTTGCGCGAAAAATTCGCATTAGTGAGGACATTGCAGCTGGTTTCCTGCTTTTACGTTCGAGTCCAAGATCTGTTTTTTGGGGGATTATGGTCGACACTGCGTACCTTTCCTTTACTCTACGCGTACTCAAAGTCATAATTGTATCTCAGTAGGATTTTAGTAACCTTTATGGTGTTCCTCTTATCTCTGTACAAAGGTTGGTTAATTGATTTATAGAATGAAGTTTTCGCACAGTTGTTTGCAAAAGATAAGATTTCTGTGTCAATTTACCTTCACACGGTGAAGTTTAGTATAATATAGTATGTCATCAGTTAAATCTTATCAGTGTTTTATAGTAAAGCTAATTAATTTATAAGGTTTAAAGTTTTTGAATTATTGATATTTTTGGAATTATGGACAATTTTTAAATTTTTAGTGCATTTTTTTCGATTGTTTGTTATTCACCGGTATTAATTAATATTTCTGTAAGCAATAAATTCTTATACTTCTATATTTCCTTAGCCCAAGCTTAATAAATTTACATTTTTTTAAATTATTGCGTACATGAAATTCTTAACTAAATTGATTTAATTAAATAAATATAGTAGAATATCTAGAATAATTAGAATAACTATTATAGCTCAAATGATTTCGAAAAGGATTCGACGATTGTATTTGTACGATGTATGGAAGCATTTGATTTTTTCATAAATTAAAAAATTTTTTTTGGGAATTTATATATAATATGAATAATGGCGTTCAATACTGCAATTTTCGGGCATTTTATTTTGTGCATTCATAATCTTATTGCGACTCGATACTCCTTCTTACTAAAATTGCAATTAGCCATTTAAGATATGAGATCATTAATGTATATTCGTAAGCTATATATACATGATCCATATTCTTTGTCATTGATCCAGTAATTTTCTAAGCAATCCACTAAGCATTTGTTAACGATTCGAAATAAAATTAATAATGTCGGGATACAAGTACAAACGTCCATTGCAGAAAAAAAATTACGCCGGTGAATTACGCTTCGTGGGTTGATGAGTATAATCAAGCATCTTGGCACGTTCATTAAGGCTTTTGAGTGCTTGATAGGCTAACCATGGAAAAGTTAAAGCAGCCCAATCCTTCAATACCAAAAGATAAAAAACCATTTATCATCTAGGCTTTTTGTCTCGTGATGCGATAACCCTCGTTTATCTGAAACTTGCACTAATCGTACATAATTTCTCGTTATACAGGTAAGTTAGTTAAACAACGAATTTTCGAGACATCAAGCAGACAATGTTTGCTAGTTGAGCATCTCCAGGATTAATCGGGCAGCTCTTACTCATTGACGCCAGTCAGTCGAGACGATAATAAATCCCGAGGACAAGAATGAAAAACCATGTAAGTGCTAGCTGAGAAATCATACGGTAGTGTCAGATTATGAGCTTAAAATGCGCCGTAAATTCCTCAGATCTGCCTTCCAGTAGTCCGTGAATTTCTACTAGAAAGTTTACTATTTAGACACTAACTAGACAACTTGCGGTGATCATTGACCTTCGACGCTTCTACTCGGGACAATCGGGACATTCGGGACTCGGGAATTCGGGATGGTCGTTAAAGAACGAGCACCCGCCAAAATACGAATGCTTGTCCTTAGTCTCGGGATGTGCCCTATTCCTTTTAACATTATTCAAATATTTATCAACGGTCAAATTAGCTTAAAACCCACTAAAAGGATAGTAAAACTAATCAATAGCTGCACCTTTTTTTCATTTTTTTTTCTTACTCGTTCTTATTCATATATTACCGAATAGAAGCAGAAATTAAACTTGTTTAACAAAACTTCATTCTTAAATAATTTTATATAAAATTAAACTTATCAGCTTTTGTAATTTGATCATAAATTTGATGATAAGTTCTGAAAATATAATAATGTGCACTTTGGTACAAAATATTGTGACATAATATTAAATGAGATGAAACGAATGAAAACAAATTAATTTAGAATTTAGAAATAGCTGATGATTATCACCCGAATTTTTTTCAACATTAGGAATTTTCATCGGTTCCTTTTAAATATTGTATAAAATAGTTCATCGTGAATAATAGTACATAGATACATTTAGATATTAGATAAACTTCTAGCTGCTTTATTCAGAATGAGAATTTTTCAATTAGAAAAAGAAGAATTAAATGAGTCAATTAAGTGTAATTAAGCTCGGAATAAAATTCATAATTACTTTAATGAAATAAATTTAAAATTACATATTAAAAGTTTAACCATCGTAGTAAATATGTACGTATTAATTATATAATAAAATTACATCACATCATGGTAAACAAAATTAAACATTTAATTTTTGCAGTAACAAACATAAAGTAATCATTTAAATATATTCAACAGTTGTACAAAATAAATTATATAATTGCTATGAATGTCAATAATACTAATGATGAATTTAATTCTTATTATGCATTTATTAACTGTACGCGTAGAAATAAAAATCTTGTTTTTACAGCTTGAAGACCAATTCAAACTTTCCGTCTTTACATTATGTCACAAAGACCGATGTATTTCAGAAACCGATGAAAATTTTTTACACGAAGTCTACTATTTTTTCTTTTCACAATTACACTTTGTGTTTTTGCAATTACATTTCGTCAATCGCTTTTGAAATTCTTCAATTTCAGCATTAATTTCGTCGAAAGAAACTTCTACAGTATCTGCTAACTTTAATTCTTCCCTAATGTAATACGTGTAATTATAAAATAGAATCATTGATTATATGCAAAATAGGTAATAGATTAAAGACTAACATAATTGAGTACAGATTACCTAAAATATTTTTCTAGTTTGCAGGATTGATCACCACTTTTTTTCTCCTTTGCATGCTTTTTCAATTTTGGTTTAGATTTTGTCGCACATAGTGTTGCCATTGATGACGTATCCGTCGATGATTTTGATGCCCTAGTATATATTTTATCTGATTTTTCTTCTGTAGCATCTAAGTATAATAATTAATGTCATTGCAAAACAAATGAATGATGTATAAAAAAAATGAAAGGAATTAACCTAAACGTCTTACAAATAATTAAAGCATACTATTCAAATTACATTTCCTTTAAATAGAAAACGAATTCATTATAATTAAGAAGAATACGTGATTACGTTTTAATTAGTATTTTCTAAAAATTATCCGAATTAATATTATTTACATTTAGGTTGATAAGGTTTTATGAGGTCCTGCTCGTCAATGTATTTCCAAAATTCTTTAATTTTAGCTTCCTTGCTCGGATTTTGCAATCTTATAAATTCCAAATCAATATAGTTATCGTACGACTGGGCTTTCTCCATTTTAATTTAATCAAGGAACGTTGATGTTTAAGTAATATGCCTGAAAATTCAGTTTTTGAGTTCCCGCGATGAATGCGAATCGGACTTTTTAGTTCTTTCTTTTTCAGTAAGAGGGCAACTCAAATCGTTGTCGAGAAAATTTTAGTAACTTTTGTGGTCACATGGTTGCTTACTCTTTAT
This sequence comes from Kradibia gibbosae, assembly GCA_018907135.1. NCBI lineage: Eukaryota > Metazoa > Arthropoda > Insecta > Hymenoptera > Agaonidae > Kradibia > Kradibia gibbosae. Next base: position 28,237,030 of record JACCHX010000001.1, on the reverse strand, counting down.
TTTGAAAGTATAATATTGCTACCTTAGAAATGTCAATTGAAAAGCCAAAGCACTTAAAACATTCGTTATTTTACTAATATTATGATGAAAACGTCGACAAAATAATTTTACGCTGCAAAATTATGATGGAAGAAGCGATTAATTGATAATACCATTGTCGCATAAAAAGCTTAAGAGTACATTTTATATTATCGATGCAAGTAGAAGTAATTTAAAATTAAAGACCTTATAATCAATGAGCTAAGAAAGTATTATTATACGAACTCTTTTTTTTTATAATTTTTTATAAACACTAAACGAAGACGGAAATTTAATTAAATTTCATTAAGAATGCCTTGTATTTGTTTAGACAGAGAATAGCACTGCTTGGCAGCGGGGCAAAAAAATCGTCTTGAAAAAACAACAGATAATTGATTTGTAGAGTAAAGAGTATCGTAACGGTAAGTGTAACGAGCAGCAATCGAGCCGGACTGAGATATATATATATATATATATATATATATGTGTGTGTGTGTGTATATAGAAAGCGGAGATTGATAATGGGTGGTAGGTTGCATTGGTACGGCGGAGGATTTACCCGGGCGCTCGAGTACCGCAGCAGGGCTCGCAAAATGAAAAATCTCGAGGGCGCAGTCGAGAGTCGGAGAGCGAGCCGAGGGCCCGATCGAGGCAGGGGGGTGGGTAGTGCGGGCCGAGGGAGGGCAAGATGCAACGAGCGAAAGCGAACGAACCTGTTGTGCGCGCGTTAGCCGAGGAGCGAAAGGAGCGAGGCTCGCATCGGTGGGAGGAAGAGCGAGAGAGTCGAAGCCACGTGGTGGCAGGAGGGGGCGGGCGCGGCGAGGCGCGGCGAGGAGCTCAGGCAGCAGAGGCAATATGGCCGCCAAGTGCTACATATGATCGCGGGTGGACAAAGTGAGCTCGGCTGCGAGGACGACGCGTAGGCCAGTCGAGCAGCAGCGCAGCAGCGCGTCTTCCTGCCCTCGGCCCACGGAGGACCCAAGCCAGCCGAGAGCGCCCGCCCGCTCCTCCCGGATCGCCCCATCCCCGGAGCTGCTGGACGCCTCCTCCGAGGAGCCCGGCCGATCGCGTCCTCCCCGGGGCCCAGCGGAGCGGGGAGGGGGCAGCCCGCCCTGGGCCAGAGCCTCGAAGCAAGGCCACGCATCCATGAGAGCCGAGGGCTCCGCGCGGCCGACCGAAAGCTCCTCGAGTTGCGCGGCCCCCGGGCGTCGGGCGGTGGTGGGCTCCCTGGTGCGCCAGCGGCAACACTCGGGGAGCGGCTGCCGATCGCCCGTCCGAGCTTCCTCCGCGGGGCCAGGACTCTCTGGCCGGGGCGACAATGTTCAGTAAGAAGCTGCACGTTGACATCAAGAAGTCGACCCTCAAGATACAGGATGTGAAGAAGGACAGCGCGACGAGGTTCAAGCACCTCAAGATCGTACTCGGTGAGTCTCCCGGAGGGGCCCGAGCCACCTCGGAGAGCCTCCTTCCTTCCTTCGCTTCTTCTCCCCGGCTGGCCCGACGACGGCTGCTCCTCGGGGACTCTCGGCGCAAGGTTCCCCTATGCTAAACGGTCGACCGGGACGAGCTGCCGTGGAGCCCCTCTTGTTTTTGTTGCCAGCCACTAGTAATAAACAGCCTCTGACAGCGACATATTGCTCTCTTGTCGACGTCCATCGGCTTAGGGCGTGTGCGGAGGCCTTTGCCGCCGTTGGCGCTCGTCCCTGTTGGCTCTCGGGGCCCCTGCGCTTCCACCGCTTCGGCACTGCCTCTCTTTCGCCTCCTCCCTCCCTCCCTCAGGCCCACCCTCGCCCTCTCTCCCGATCCAGCCACTGCAAATTTGCGAAGGCAACCGAATGTTTACCTTCGTTCTTGTTGGGCTGCAAGTGCAGCCTTGGGACTCTCGAGGCATCCTGCGTTTCTCATTCAAATATGATCTTTATGCTCTCTTCTAATTTATTCTAATGCTTTTGATTTTATATTTTGTTTTTTGTTTTTTTCTTTAATTTTTGTACTGCTTGACACGCTATCGTGCAGTAAAATATTATCCAAATGTCTTTGTGACTTATTTTTTTTATTTAATCCAACATCATTACAATAATGTTACTTATAATTTTACAATTTAATATGTCTACATCTGATGATTACGACTAGCTTTGTTTTCTTTAATTTGTTTTTTAATTACACTTCTCCAGCCGTGAAAATGAAAAGCTATTACTTTTATCAATTGACGTTCAATTTTACAAAGGCTTATAACGATTAATTCAAGGCTCTTGTGTATTTTATTATTAAAGCGCATGGGTAGTTAATTAGGTTGTGCAAATGCAATTTATTAATATAAAGCGTGTAGATTTTTTTAATCGATTGGAACCAGATTTTATTCAAGCTCTAGTTATGACAATAAATAATTAATAAAAGAGAATTTAAGTCTTATCATTTTAAAAATAAAATGTCTACTCCAGCATCGAATCAATTACAATGAATGTTTTTTCTTAATCTCTACGCGAGCTTATGTAGTGTACAATAATAATAGAAAATAAAATTTAATAGCTCTGCCAATTAAACACCCGTTATTATAATTCATTTATCCTTTTTGCATTTCAGATAATGTGGATACCGATGAAGCCAAAGGTTTCTTCGAAGCAAATTTTAGTCATGTCTATTTTATATTGTACGACTGCTTTGTTGCAGCGGAAACAAATTTACGCCAAAGAGGTAAGGTTGTTTCTTTTGAATGTATAATTAAAGTATATATTTGTTTTTTAAAAATCAATGATTGAGATATATATATATATATATATATGTATATATATATATAAATTTTATCTAGCATAATAACAAAATTAACCCATTATGATTTAAATTATGTAAATATTTTTAACCAAAGTCTTGTAAATATTTATATTGATAATGCTGATTGAAATAAAAAATAAAACTTTTGTAGATGCTAATTAACATAGATACTATTAGTTTGATGTAAATTATAACTTGAAATTATGAAGGTACTCATTTTTGTTGTAGAAAAGGTTTTGGATATTAATGGGTTGACATTGTTTAGAATTAGAACATTCTTTATTCTATTAATTGACTAATATAAGTTTTCTCTACTTTTTTCACCTTACTCTGCCGACAGAACTCTCATTCCATCTTGGTAAGTGTTAACGTATGCTTTAACTTTTTTAAACGATAAAACTGCATTTATCTATTTAATATTGCTTTGTAAAAGAATGCATACTTATATTATTAAATTAACGTATTTTTAATAGTTCACAAAGCTCATAGAGAAGAATTGGAACAAGTATTACAGTTGCTGGAAAAAGTTTTGACCCTTCTTCCAGAATTATTAAACAGACGATGGCAATGCCATAGTTTAGCAAGAATTTTGTATAAGCTTTCACATCCTGGAAACAGTTGGAAGCTTCGAAGACAAGCCATAAGGTAATTATAAGAATTTTTAAACCTAAATCAAGACCTTTCTCACGGTCGAATCAATCTTTTATTCAACATATGGAGTTCTTTTTCTATTAAGGCTAAGTTTATAACAAAATTATTAAGCCTCCTCTATAAAGCCTACAGAGGGCAGAAATGATTTTCTATCCTTTCTTTCGTGCAGGTATTTCATTTTATGGTATCAGATACTGGGAGAAAATGCACCCGAGCACATACACCAAATGTTTGCCTCCCTCGTGCCTGGTTTCCCGCCGAGGCAGTCGTCGCCGTACAAAGCCGAGCGGAAAATCAACGGCAAGAGACATTCTAAATCCGTCAGTTGTGAGGAGAAAGAGAAGGATTTTTACGATGCCCAGCTAAGTCAATCCATTTTCCACGACGGCGGCATCTCGCAAGGCCCGATCACGCAAGTTGACTCCGGACCCATTTTACCACCCCAAAGCGGCGAAAAGCCTCTGGATAACGAGTCCGTCAAATTCCTCGAGGCCTTATTAGAATTCATGGTTACGCAGGTGGGCATTGCGAGTTATTTTTAATGGCCATTATTACATGTATGTCCCTAACAAAGCTCATGAAAACGGGCAGTTGATAACGCGTTGGTGCAGTTCTGAATTATAAATATCAACAATATATAAATAAATATCACTGCAGGCAAATGCACATTAATAATAATTATTGCTCGAATTTATGGATTGTCAAGTCTCGGATGTAACGATTAAAAAGAGTGTTTTTATTTCACAGGTTGTGAAAATTGAATGGCGCGACAAACCTGCACGGCAATACAAATCGTTTCAATTTTTGTTGGATCGCTTTAGAGCAACATATTTGAAGTACATTTGTCCTGAATTTGACAACAACTTTTCATTGTACAGGCCTAATTTGGAATTATCATTAATGCGCAAGCCGCTCAACCAAAATCAAAATAATGACATACTTTGTAAAGTTGCACTTATAAAATGGATTGCTACATTCACGCATGTTACCAAAAAAGATGGAGCTTTTTCGCATCTTGCTCAAAGGTAAGCTCTATTGAAAAGTATATTAAAAAATTTTAAGATTCCAAGTAATTTTATTCCTAATAATTAACAGTATAACGCCAAGTGAGGAAAGCGGAGAGGAACTGCGTCGCGTTTCTGTGTCGCAGAATCCAACAGATTCAAGTATGATATCGGATCAAAACGCCATGCAAGAGAGCTTAACACAAGAAGACAGTACACTTACAGCCATGACGTTGGTGCGCGAAGTACTTTATGGTAATCGAGATAACGTGAATTTTATTCACGAAATGTACAGACAAGCTTTTTTACTGGACTTTACGCACGCCGGAGCTATAAGGAAAGTCATCGGTGCTTACAAAGATTGGATACAAATGAATGTGAGTCTGGATCTGCTTACTTCGCTAATCAATGGAATTTTGAAACTTTGAAAATGGATAATTACTGCAAATGTAAATCACGCGGGCAAAACGTGACATTCGTTGAGGTGTTATTAATTTTTAATTATTATTTTAGGAAGTCCCACCTTTTATGTTGGAGCCACTAAAGGGCTACAAAGATAGAGAGTACGAAGAGCAACAGAAGAAGGACGTTGAGGGTGAAAGAAATTCCGATAGCTTAAAATTATTGCGACATAGAAACGACTCGTACCTTGGTGCTATTCACCGAGAAAATCTCTTCGTACGGGCTGGACTGCAGAGCGTCCTGCAAGTTTTTATAACTCAAGCCTCTAACGTGTTTTTTTTGGAAACCGTTGGGAGCGTCGATTCTGCCGCTCTGCTAGAAGAGCAGACCGACAGCTGTAAAAGAGTTCTAAACGTTTATCGATACGTCGTTATGCACACAAGACTCGAACCTGCGACTTGGGAGCAGCTGTTAAGGTACGTCTCCATTCTTATTCGGAATTTGTTATCAAGTATAGTAGATAAACAATGATCGACAATAAACCTATAATAGACTGCAATCGAAACTGTAACAAGATCAGGAGTACGTTCGGATATTAAGACAAAAATCAAATGCATAACTTTTACGTCAAATTGCCCTCTATGCAATTAATTCTTTGATATTACCGATTACGTTTATTATTTTTCCGATGCATGGCTAAATGAATGAAATGACTTTTTTAAGGGCTATTTAGTATTTGCATAAATAATTAAAACGCACGTATTTTATACAAATGATTTAGCTTTTAAATATTAATTAAAGGGTATTGCTGCAAATTACATCCTTGGTATTGAGCGAAAGGAATTCTCGGCACAAATATCACGAAAGTATTGGTAGCAAATTAGCGCCTGCCATTTTTCAAACTCTTATCGTTACTTGGATAAAAGCTAATTTGAACGTGGTTATATCGACTCAGTTATGGGATCAATTTCTTCAAGTCTTAACTTCCCTCACGCACTGGGAGGAACTTGTACGAGAGTGGGCGGTAAGTGCACAGTCAGTAATAAGCCCTTGTGTCGTAGTCTGGTAGTGTTCATGTGTGTGGATAAAAGCTCGTATGCCAGTGTGTAAAGTCAAGCTTCGCTTGCCTTAGATTCATACGAGAGTAGTTGGGCTCTTTAAAGCATTTTAAAATGCGAATCAACAGACCAATCGATCCCGCTCTCTTGATAAGCCTAAGCATCAAAACGCAATTTAAATTTCCTTATTCGAATTCATAATCGAATGCATATTCTTGACATTCGCTATCGATAATCTTTATTCGGCAATACGCACATGATCGCACAAGGCTAATTACGGATTTTCCGAATCGACGAAGCATTTAATCCACGGCAAAATATTTCCACATTAGAAAACTCTGGACACGTTGACTCGAGTTCTTGCCAGGCACGTGTATAACTTAGACCTCAATGATCTGCCGCTCGATAGACTGAGCGAACAAAAGTCCAAAAAACGAAGAGGAGTCGGCAGTCGCGCTGCGTCTACGAGTAGTGTCCAGCCTCCTCGAAGAGGAAGCGTCGATCATGAAACGGCGCACTCGTCAAAGGAAGTTACCGGTAAGGCATTTCAATCGTATTTTAGATTTCAATTCGTAACGTAATCCTTTGCGATGCTAATTTATTTCGGTTGATTGTTGTTCGTATAGCTGACAAAATTGTCATTGATTTAGGGGTAGGATTAAAAAAAAGCAAAATAGCGACAAACATTTTTTTAAATTACGGATAAACAGTTGTAATTTTAAACTAAGTCCGTGGTTCCTTGAATTTGGTCGAATTATATTGCAACAAACGTAATGCAACTAATTAATAGATAATATAATTGAGAAAAGAATAGATAAATAAAAGGATAAGGCCGGTGAAATTTGAAGTGAATTTAAATTGATCAATCTATAGCAGATGAAATAAAACGAAGCAAGGAGTTGCCCCTCTGGCATAAATTGTAGATCGTTGCCGAGAAGCTGTTGCTGGCAAGAAGGTAAAGTTCGAGATCGCGCCGGGGGAAGCGAGAGTCGATGGTCAAGTTAATTATCGGGAGTGATTGGGAGTGGGTGCGATTGCGAGGCGAGAGAGGTCAGCCTCGATTAGATAAAGTATTCGTGTACCAAGGCGTAATGATAGAGCGATTGGAACAATTTGAGCGCAGATCGTGCATTCCGCGAGCTGCGGAAGGTCCGGCCCCTGCCACGGAGCGCGAGCGACAACTCGATATACAACGGGAAAATCCGCTCCAAGACCCACAGGCACCGCTCGCAGGCAGTCACCGCCGGCATACCTGGTGAGTAGCGCTCGACCGAGCCAAGGGCAAACAATGAATCGAACGGCCGGAATGGCTTTGTTGACGTTCGAGCTGCGACATGATTATTGTTTTGCGTGGCAACATACGTTATCCATTGCCCTCTGCGGACGCTCTCTCTCTCTCTCTCTCTCTCTCTCTCTCTCGAAATACTCCATTTCAGTGGTGTCATCGGTACCGCAGCTTACAGCGCGCACTTATAAATATATATTTCGCTCGGCTTGATTTTTTTCCCTCTTTGCTCAAGCAGAAGGTTAAAAATACTCGGTCTTGTGTGCCGCTCGTGTGCTGCGCTTTTCCTCCTTAATGCCTAAGCCTCACTTGAATTTACGTCCAGTGCCTGCACCTTATTCGGAGCCCGATAAGCAAAGTTACTCGCGAGTTCAGTTGAAAGCTATCCCCTCGTTGGACCGCACATTTTGAACCATACGAAAGGCCAATAAGTGAACACACTTAACCTACCACTCAATTGGACTCGAGAAGCTTTATTCCTTCAATTTTTATTTGTTCTTTCTATATTTTTCGTTTGACTTTTATTTTCTTTATCTTTGGCTTACCCTTGGCTTACCCTTGGCCCACCTTTGTTTTATCTTTGGTTTATTTTCGGTTTATCAATAACACCTCCTTGCATTACATCCCTTAACAAATTGCTACATTATTTCAATAATGTTACTTCCTTCCCCCCTTTAATTTTAAGTGCACGCACTCGTAAAATTTCGAGCCCGTCTAACGATGTTTTTGTAAACGTGCATTCGTAATAATGATTACAAAGCCCTGAGCATTTATCGAATGTCTGCATATCGGCGTTAGTTATTTCTTATTTGACTCTTGATTTATAAAACGATCGTCGGAGTCGAGTCATGGCCACGCGAAGCTCGTGCTTTTGAAGTGTAAATCGGTTTGGGGCCGCATCACCGAGGCCTCGACTCCAATTATTCCAAAGCTGCGAGCGGCTTGTACGAGAACCGAAAACACAGCGCGAACTCGAGGGTCTGTTGCTCGGTCGAGGAGTACAGAGTAGCGGGCATCGACTCGAGACAAGTGCGAGAAGGAGGGCCTTGTGCCGAAGGAGGCTTCGCCTGCGACTCGCTGGTGAAGATCGATCTCGTCGGGCCGGGCGTCGAAGCGCGTCGCGCGACTATCCCGCGAGCTCCCATGCCGCTGCCGAGGTCGAACCGGCTGCGCGTCCCCGTCGGCCTCGGCCGCGCCTCCACTGGGGCCGAGGCGGCTCCCGAGGCCGCGACCACGAGCAAACTGACGAGCCGGCTATCACCGCCCGGTGCAGCTCTGCCCCTGTCCATAGAGCAGGACATGGCGAGGCTGGCCACGGGCGGGGGACCGACGCGTCGCGGCCCCGACGCCAAGCCCTTCCCGAGGTTCGGCCGCCGCGCCAAGTCACTGGAGAGCGTCGTCCTGACGGAGAGCCAGCCCCCGACCCCGAGGTACCCCTCGCCGACTCCGAGCAGCGGCGTCAACAGCGACAAGGACAGTCCCATACAAATCGAAAACATTGACGGTAGCAGCATCGGTACGTACTACAAGTGGAGCCAGCCTAAGTAAGAAATAAACCAGCCCAACCATTCGACGCACGGTCAAACTCGCTTCAGCCTTCTTTATTTCTCTTTTTTTTTCTCACCTTTTTACTCTTTACCCGTTTTTTATACCTTGTTTTTATACTCTTATCAAACTTCATTCGTGTTTATTCTCTCTCTCTTTCTCTCTCTCTCTCTCTCTCTCTCTCTACAAGCTACACAGGCTATCGCCTTTGCGTTTCTATCACTTCGTTAAAATTGTTACAAAATGTATACATTCGATTTTAATATATTTGATAAATATCACGTCTCGAGCAGACTTATAACTTCGCGTTACATCAAGTTTTACAACGTGTATATTGGATTCTATTTGTTTCATTCGTTTTGACCTCACTCGGATTTTGAAATTATTTCTTTATCCACACACGCGCGCGCATATTTTTGTTACAATTAATCGGCATTGATTCTACTGTGTTGTAAATAAAGTTAATAAATCAAATATATATATATATATATATATATTATACATGAAACCGTTTATTTTGCATTAATTGTGGCGTTTGGTGCATCCTATGGTATTTCATACTTCTCGTTATGCGATTGCACTTGAAACGCCGGTTTTTATTCTTCTAAGATTTAACATTCTCTAAAGATTCGTCCGACGGTTTATAAATATGAACTGCTTTTATTTTTCTTATTTCTGTAAATGTTAAGAATTCATAAATTTAATGTAAACACATTCCAGTTTGTTGATTATTAATACTAATAATTCTTCGACTTGTTTTTTTTTTTTCTTATTTGTTAACACAATTTGACGCTAATTTGCATTGCGTTATTTTAATTGATTTATTGGCTTGTTTTGAAAGGACTTAAAAAAACTAAAATCGACTTTCATCTTTCGAATATATTTTCAAGTTTTATTTTAATGTTGTCATTTACGCTTTGCCACATGCTTGATATTTTGATTGATCACGTAGATACGAACGATGTGTCGGAGAAGAGATCGGTAATGGCCGGGGGCGGTGTGAGGGGTTGGCTCCCCGACGTCGCCGTCGTGCTCTGGAGGCGTATGCTGTCCGCCCTCGGTGACGTCAACAACATAAAAGATCCGACGCTCCACGGCCAAGTCATGGATTATCTCGTCCAGCTCACGCACACGCTTATCAAAGTGAGATAGCAAAACCAGTGGCCCTGGTGCATCCCTGGTACATCGTAATCCGTCTCTCAAATTGCTTTAAATTTTTTAGATACGGCAAAATCAAGGAGTGTCGGGAGATAATCAGGCTACGCCCCCGGCACCAGAATTCATACCCCCGCTGTCGATAATTGCTCCCTGGTGCTTTAAGGTCCATCCACTAGATCGTCTTTTTTAATTTTACTTTTTAAGCATTCGTGTAAATTCTCGTATGGAAATTGTTTGCATATTCTATTTGTGTTACAACTGACCGTTGACTGCTGTATAAAATTTTTCACAAATCGATTGTTTCGTGTCTTTTTTAATATAGTTATGACTTCAAAACACCATGCTAATGGATAATTATTGCAAAAGGGGCGATACGAGCCGTATGAGTAGGCAGTAGTCTTGTTTAACGTTCTTGCTAAACAATGTACAGTCGCTACTAAATTGCTCGTTTAAATCATGGGACTAATCGTGTTGTCGGGTCTTAGATCTTACAAAAAAAGAAGAGTATGGTTTCATGCGGAAATCAATGTAATATCAATTATTTTAGGCGATACAATTACCTCAAGAATACGAATCAGGAAAGCTAGCAGCATATCGGCTTATTTGTCTTTTGACGATCCAATCCCAAGATATTAGCTTGCCGATACAACACTTAACACTTTTTTATCGGGCCGTCCATCATGGAATCTCTAGCAACGATCCAAAGATTCTTCACACGCTTGTAAAATACACAGGGCCTCGATTATTTAGTTTAAATCTTCCTGGCTCTAGTCTTCTGATCTTAGATTACATCGAGGCTTCAAACATGATTCTTAGTAGTCAAGACTTACAGGTTTGTAAATTACCAAATAATCTTTCTAATGGACTTACAGAGCTTATGTATAATAATTTTCGGATTATTCAGGCACCGAGAATGGAGGCTGTTTCCATTCTTAGTTCATTGCTACTTTTGCCAATTACTAATTCCATCCCCATGGTTTTGGATCCTAATAAATCAGAGATTGCAACGACGAATTGTCAGTATGCAAATGTAAGAAATCCATTATATACTCGAATCTCGCTTTAATACGATTTTGCTTATACGCAAATTTGCACTCGACTTTTAGCATAATATCATCGCTATTTTATTGCGCTGCTGTCGGCGTGAGCCAACTGGTATAGCAAGATGCATTGCACTATCAAGTATTGCCATGTTTATTTACAAGGAAGTATGTTATGGTGAAGTGCACGTAAGAATACCGGAGGCTTTTGATGTCATTCTGCTCTCGTTAAAGGTAATCTACAATTCATCAATTTATATTTTTATAATTTTGTCTCAATTACAATGAATTTATTTATCCAAATCCCAGTAAGTTATATTATTGTATTATTGATGATAAAATTATTGTATGTATAATTGTGCTATATTGATTGTTAAATAACAGAAAAATATTTTAATCTTAAAAGAAATGAAAAACATTTGACTGCTTTCTAATAAAGACTACTAAAATAATATTATGATAATTTATAGGTAATGAAAAATTCCTTCAGTGGCATGTCCTTAAAATCAACCTTTAAATAATTAAAAAAAATAATTAAATTTTTTAAACTGCATTAGTCCTGTTGATTTTAAATTATAATGTTTGCCAAAGGAAAGTTCTAAGAGATTTCTAGCACATTGGGCATAAGTTTTGTATGTTCTATGTGATTATTTCAGCATCATCTTCCACGTTGATGTAATGTTTACTCGTCGACAAATGCTTTTGCCATAAGTAGGATCAGAATGTCACTAATTGCTTTTTTATGCAATTTATATTTTATAATGATAATCAAGAACATATCATTATTGATTAATTTACTTATTAATATATATATGTATATTGTCTTAAGCCTTGCGTATTTTAAAAAATATTTTTTATCTCTACACTATGACTCTTTCCGATGTACAATTTATGACAAACGGATTTTTAGTCTACTCATGCGACGGTGGCACAAGTTGCCTGCGATTGCCTTCTTTTATTTTGCGAGAAAGCCGAAATTATTGTCAACACGTACGGTCGACTTCGAGCAAAAATAATTCAGGTACTCCCTACTTACATTCAGTGTTATTCAGCATTTAAAATTTAACAGGTAAATTAATTGTTATAAAATTCCGGATTTAGAGTTTATGCGAAGCACTCGAAATGACCTCAATGCGAGAAAGCAAAAGCGTTCTAACAATTTCCATGCTTTTTTGTCTTGGAGAATGGGCAATGCATCTTGGCCCGAGAAAGTTAACGGGAAGGTTCCAAATTCATCCACTCCTATTGACAATTTTTTCCGTGAGTTTAAAAAGCTTCTACAATCAAATTCTCCAATTCTTTCGCTAATTGAAATTAATCTGCCATTTAAGGTTTTAAATAACATTGTTAAAAATAAAGTTAATAAAGAAGAGATGCTAAAACCTCAGCAATTCGAAAACGAAGATTTCGAACCAAATATTACTTTAGATAATTTACACGACGAAACTTCTTTGAAATCACTTTGGAAAGGAAACGTGCAGTCAGTACAGTTGGCAGCTAAGATGGTAAGATCCTTTGATTTTTCTCTCTCTCTCCCCCCCCCCTCTCTCTCTCTTGAAATACAACGATAGAATTGTTCAATATAACAATGACAAATGATCTTAACATTACTTAAAATTAGGTCATGATGCATCTTGTGAATCATTTGGGTCACTTTCCAATGGGAATCGGTGCAGCCCGTTTGTCATCTCTAGTCGTTGAATTGGACGACGTGCCTGGTATCGACGGGGACGAGTTATCTTCGGCCATATTTCAAGCACCGAACATTCAACTGCTTATGCTATCCAACTCGACTATAATGTCTTTAATAGAGCTGGATACGTTGGAGGCGCCCGGAGGCGGCGTTACAGCGGGTTTGACAACGGCTCCCTCGATGGTGCGCGTTTTGTTGAGGGATCTGGCTGGAAAGGCGTCCTGGGATAGTTCAATTTTGTACAATCAGCCCTCGAGGAAGGACCTCGAAGCACCTAAAATTGAGCTAGGTACTTCATTGACTTATTCGAGTGGGTAGACTCTGTTATTATCTTCTTGAATTTTCTTAAATGCTAAAATTTGTCGCGTGTCTCTCACGCTTATGCACTTATACGCTAAGGTAATTTTGTTTTGGGTACAGATTACACAACGAGAATCGCAAAAGACGATTTAAGTAGCGTTATGCCAACGCAAAATTGTCCTCCGAGGCACACAATGAGGCATCACGATCCCCACGTTTTGCCTACGTATGAAAACGGAGCGAGCGACATTGACAATTTGGACGACGTAAGTGATGTTCCCAATAAAAACTAGCCTTGTTTAAAGCTTTTACAATGAGCCAAGACCCCGAAAGAGCACCCCCAGAAGTGGGGTAAAACGAATGGGCGAGGAGTCTAAAGAGCAATTAAACGTGTGCAGCTGCTGCAGTACATCGGACACACGAGCCCGGAGGTCCTGACCAGCCCGGAGCTTGGGCTGAACTCGCCGGCGAGTTCGTCCCAGGGCCAGCACATCGAGGGCGAGACGATAGCGACCATCCTGAGCCAACGGAATGCCGAGCGCGACCACGTGAGCACCTGGAGCCAGCACGTGGGCGTGTCCGCGGCCCCAATGTCCCCGCCGACCTGTCGACCTCCGCCCGGGCCGTTCCACCACTGCCGGCTGCTCTTCTCGCAGCTGGGCCTTTCGGGCTGGGAGCAGCGCAGGAAGCTGCACCTGCTCTCGAAAAACGAGAAGCTCCTGAGGGAGCTGCGGAACCTCGATGGCCAGAGGTCGAGGGAGACCCACAAGATAGCGGTCATATACGTGGCTCAGGGCCAAGAGGACAAGAACTCCATACTCGGGAACGTGAGCGCTAGCAAGGAGTACGAGAGGTTCATAGGGAGGCTGGCCTGGGAGGTCGAGCTCGAGTCCCATACCGGATTCTTGGGCGGCCTCGTGCCGGGGAAGGCCTCCGGGGTCACGGCCCCCTATTTCGCCACCTCCTTTGCCGAAATCATATTTCACGTGGCCACCAGGATGCCCTCGGACAGCCCCGAAAGCTTACTGCAAAAGGTCCGCCCTTGCATTGCTATTTGTAGAATACTTTCTTCGTCGACTCGACCCTCTCACCAATAATCGCCACTAATAATTGCTCCATCTGTATTTCTTATATATTTTACAGACGAGGCATTTGGGCAACGACGAAGTGCACATCGTTTGGTCGGAGCACTGGCGAGATTATCGCCGAGACATCATTCCCACTGAATTTTGCGACGTGTTGATTGTGATTTACCCCCTGCCTAACAATTTGTATAGAATACAAGTCTCCAGAAAGCCGGGAATCCCATTTTTCGGACTTCTTTTCGACGAGTGCATCGTCGAAGACGTGATATTACCGGGCTTGGTACGAGCTACTGCTGTTGCCGCCAGTCGAGCCAAGAGGTCAACGCTCACATTGTACCAACACTAGTACGTGCACGAGTTTGCCGATTTTATAGCCAGCGCGCTTGCCTATAAGCCTTGATTTTCTTTCATTGGCACGCTATTCGTGCTCCTATTACTTTTTGTGTATTTTTCAGCTACGAAGAGCGAGCAAGGTCCATCGATACAATTATGAGAAACCACAAAGAAGCGACGACCTTTGAAGAATTTGCTGCGAATGTTTACTCTCCCGTTCAACCAACCAGTCCATTTAGTGGAACTTCTTCAGTTTCAGGTTCATATTAACCATTGTTCCAAATCCGGATATTACCAATGTTGCGAATAATTTTGACGCTTCGTTCCTTTTTCCTATATTTTGTGTCTATATTTACAATGTTCTATACTTTGTTCTATGTTTACAAAAAAAATTAATTTTACTCTATCTTCATATTTGTATCTCTTTATGCTCGGGCACACGCGCGAGTGCGAGGCTGATCGATATTTGATCACCATAACTTCATGGATCGCGTACACTATGGTCGTGTGCATGAGATCATGTTGGCATTACATAATATTATGATATTCTCATGAAAGGTTCAACGACTAGTGTACAGTCGGCGGCATCATCGAATCTTGCAGCTGTGCTTATAGATTCTCATCAAGGTCGACCGGGTCTTCGAATCACGTCTTCAGCCAACTCCGATAATCGTGCAAATAGAGGTAATTAAGTATAAACAATACCATTAATTCACCCCTTCATACGCCACTTAACAAAATCATTCACAAAAGATGCAACGACAAAATTGCTCAAATGGCGATTCATTACAAATAACTTTTAACTTTGGCACCATCCAGAAATGAAACTCGTATATTTACTAACACCTCCTCTCATCGAATCACTAAAATCATGGTTTCGGGTTCTGCTCTAACCCTCGATAAACGCTTTTCTTTTAACAGTCTTGCAAAATCTGTTGAGAGGTAATACTTCCATTCTACGTATAACCTAGAAAGTAGTCGTAGCTTTAAAAGCTTTTCACACGCGAGTCCTTTGGTTAATCCTCCAATGTGTGCAACCTGAATAAACCGAAATGCAAGGTACTGCTTCAGCTTTGTACGCCCCTTACTTTACACGCACTAACTGCTCGAATTTACTCAACGTGTCGACAGTTTCCGATGGTAGTCGGGTATGGTTCAGCAGCGACACGACCCACGATGGCACTACTCTCCACGGGATATCGCCGAGGCCGACCAAAAAGATGTCCTTCAAGACCGGACCCAAGAACAAGAACAGCGCACAACCTACACCCCCGGACAGCCCTCGATATAAATAGATCTATCGAGTGGACGCTTATGCGAGCCTTCGAGGCCGCGTTGTTGTCGTAGGTTCCTAACAAGTATTACAAGAACAAACATATTGATTGCTTAAAAATATGCTGCGAATTCCACTATTTGCTTTTCGTTTTATTAAAAATTACTGACGCTTTGAGGAACGTTTCCTTTTCTACAAGATTTTATTACATTATTTATTAAGAGCAACTGTATTTTAACGGAAGTATGTGGACAGGTTTCTCAAATATCTTATGTAGTTGTAAAATTAATCGAGAATATTACAAATATTACCTCAGAGGTATTTTAAGATTTGTATGATATCATGATTACATATTTTTTAATTGCGAATGCGCTCAGGTCTATTATTATCAAGCATGTAGTTTAAGTATTTTTCTCTTAATACGATTTTTAAGATTGATATTTAACAGTGATCATTAAAGTACTACTTTTGCTTGGAACAAAAACAACAAATAATAATTAAATTTAGCCCGAGTCGAAAAAAAATTTAAATAAATAACGTTATGCGGTTTCCGTCCTTAGATTTAATTTTGTATGATTGCGTGTACATATCGTCTAAACATAACTGATTAATTTATTTCTAATTAATAATAATTATAAGTATTTCACGTTTCTATTTATAATTATATGTATTTCGAATTTGTCACGATCATTATCGGTTGCTCGAAAGCCCCTATTTGTATTTTATAGACTGCTTTGCTTGAAATGCCGATATTTCTTTTATAAATACGAATGTTTCATCCTAGTGCTACGCGTATCATTTATTTGTTTTCATTATTATTTAATATTTTTACTATGCGACAGAAGAACTTGCTGGTATTGGTACTCTTTTTACTATATTATTGTGTTTAGTATAGTATTTGAAAAAATCAATCAAAGCCAAGTTCACTATAAGCGTCTTTTTCATTATATGATAGTACTTCTATGTTTTCCATATTTCAAATTCTACCATGTAATAAAAAAAGTTACCGACGAACATTTGTCATAAGCGTTCCATTTACTTTCACGTAAAGTATTGCCTTACACAATGAACATTGTGACTTAAATGCGTATTTGGTCGGAGTATTTTCATTGGAGTAGGTACAACGAAAATTTCTTTCAACGAATTAATATATCTCTTCGTTATAATGGCATCCATAATAACCTATGTAGATTAATTTAAACGAGAGTGTCACGAGAGCAGTTTTAAGACCCGAATATTTTTTTACACAGTCTTCGTTAAGAAGCTAATAATAAGGTAATGACATCTTAAACTAACATAAAAATGGAATATTCTAATTTTAGAAAAATTTTTAAAGATTGTAAAATCGTATTATTAAAGTCTAATTCTCTATTTTATCTCGACTTGCCTGTTATCTTGTACAGTCAGATGTCATTCTCAATAATTAGTTTTTCATCGGCAGTAGCTCTAACTGTGCTAGAATTGTGGCCAACGGAACCATACAGTTAAATAACTTGGATTCAATTATTCGCGAGACTGTACTCGATTGGAATATACTATTATGCATAGTATGCTTTGTCTGATCACTTCGTTCTATATGAAGTCTTTTAGCAAATTAAGGATTTTTTTTATCGCTGGAAGTATCAATTTTTATTAATTTGCGATATATTAACCATTATAAGATTAATAATATAAATTAAAAAACTTATTCTGTGCAGTCGCAATTACAACATCAAGTTGTTCTAGTTATAAATGAAAATTTACAATGGTATCTCAACGAATTGTTCAATATAGTTTTTGGCACCAAGTTTACAAATTTTTTTTTACAAAAATCGCATAAAACCGCCTTTAAAGGCGCACCTCATAAAGCGCACCTCTAATTTGGCAGTATTTGAATCAAGAGTTAATCTGCGTTTTAACGTATCATTTAGCCATACCTTGCTGGCTTTAAATTATTTTTATTCAAAAAGTATGAAGTCGTTAGCAATACGCAATTAGCATGTTTATTTTTACAACATGTAAATGGTCCTATCCTTAACTTTCAATATTGAAACGATAAGAAGTTGTCAGTTACGCAACATACGCTCAAACCGATATATTTAAAATTTGATAATTCGGCTCATTTATTCCAAACATCAGGCATAAATAATTTATATAGTTAATTTATTTAGTGCATAAATTATGTAAGCTGTTACATATCTAATTTTATTCTGCATTTTAATTTTTGAATGGTCCGATAAAATCTGTCATATTGCAGTTTTAAATTTAAAATCCTAATTGGCATCCATTGACAGTTTACGCATTAACAAGATCTTATGGTTGATTTTTTTATTGCAATGAAGAATATTACTCAAGAATAAACTTTCTAAAAATAATATCAGATATTCCTCCATGACAGTATAAAGTTAGATTTGTTATTACTAGGGAAGTTTTATATTTTTTATAAATTAAAAGAATATCTGCTTAATGTTCCAAATTACATTTACATGGATATATTTTAATCTTTGTGATCCAAAAATATGCATCGAAAGCAAAGAAATAAAAAAATATTTGGAAATCATTTATTTATATTTGCATCAACCATATGATAATTTAGCTAAAGATTAATGTAAGATGTTTGATACATATACAAACATATATACAAAAAAGATTATTGAATAGATCTCAATTAATTAACGCTGATTGTATATAATCATCATAATATGTAGGTGTAACGATTAACAAATACTGTCTTTATTTTGAAATAATTTTTTGAATGTAAAATGCGATTATGAAATATCATAAAAGTGTTACTTATATTGTTTATTACTGTTTTTCCTCGGAGTCGCTCGAAATATTTGAATCGGGTTATTTTCCGTCGGCACTACCATCGCGTTTAGGTGGCCCAAGACAGGCGCTAGCCTATACGTTAATTGTAGTTCGTGGATCTAAAAAGCTTGCATAATAATGACTATTTAGGTAGCTTTAGTATTATCAGTAACAAATATGCCGTCTAGATGTTCCATGCACATTTAAGGTTGAGATCTGTGTTAAGCTTCTAACTATTACAGTGACAACTGCTTTTGTGCATGCGATTGTTTTATAATTATATGTAGACCTTCGCTTTGGAGAAAATATTCGATGAAAATCAAGTCGATTGAACACAAAATATCTACGCCCTTTATCGTTGAATAAAATGTGTCTTAATAATATCGTAACCGTCGCTGCTCGAGGCATTCGGGGGCCTGCAGCAATTATCAGCTCTGGCAGATTCGACTGTACCTCGGGGCCAGAGCAAACCCGCAACGGGAAGTAATTCATTCGTCGCAAATGGCTGTGGAGCTAAATCGTTTCGATAGTCTTGGAAATACAGTCTCATTGTGTATTACGTATTTCCAAAAGCTTCAAGAGGTTCATTAAATTATTATTCAATACAAAAAACCTCTTTTTCATCATTAATATTACCATCCCATTATAAATAGAAAGGAAAAGGTATTTTAATTAAATTTCGAATTAAATCCAGAAGAAATAACTTTATAAAGCACAAAGTTAGAATGCAACACGTGGTAAATACATAAGCGGTACGAGCTTTTAAAGCGTAGTTAAAAATTTAATGTCTACTTTGAAAATTGGAACTAGCAGTTTTTAACAAATTCTCGAATTCATTATACATTATTTTGAAACTATGAACAAGTATATCGCAATGTCTTTATACTCGACATTGCGATAAGCTTTTTCATTATTTAGCACGTTTATAATTAACGATTGGCAAATTTTTAAATTAACACATACGCGCGCGCATATATATATATATATATATATATATATATCTTCTAGTTATACGAAGAGGAAATTATAGGGAAGGTTTAAATCATTGCTCGCGTACAACCAAATATTGTTTGTCCTTCACGTTTGTTTTATCAAATAAGTTTATACAAATGCATTGGTATACTCTCTTTTAAGCAAGCATGTATTACATGGTTGCGCTTATAATATGCGAGCATGATAAAAAAGTTACAGTCACGGTTTCCAACTGTGTAATTTAAAACCTAGCGGCCTTTTACCGAATAATTCTGCCCCGAAGAACACGCTTTTCAATTGAATGCTTTTAAAACAATGGCAAAGTACATTCCCCATCGCTTTAATTGTGATTTAAGAGGGCACTTTTATTCAGGGAATCTTACGCAATGTATATTCCATTTAAAATTGGCATTGCGAGTAAAGACTAAAATTTCAAATGTACATATAAATTTCGCGCCTGATGCAAGTAATCCATTTTTTAAAAAAAATTGCCTTAAGCAAGCAATCAATAGTCTTATTGAAGCAAATTGCAGAATTTTTAAAATAGCAGGCAAATTTTATACTTACTAAGTAAGTGCAGCGGATAAGCGGAGGAAATTCGCGCGAGCATCTTTTAACTCCATTTGTGGTTTAAGAGTCGGTTCGCCGCGATGCCTCCGCATCGTCCGAAAAGTGAAACAGGACTCCTCGGACGAAAGCTCGGGTGGAGGTACGAAAGCACCGTACCTATAGATTACAATCCGAACGATCTCCCTGGAGACTTCCCATACCTCCGAGGCTTCCGCGAGCTCCTTGTAAACTCCTACATCATTGTACAATAAAGAAAATAAAATCAAGAATATTCACATACATTAATATCGCATTACTCAATAGTTCCCGTTGTCATGATTCCCAAACTGGTGACCTCGATTGCGATGGATAAGAACGGCAATCGGGCGCCTACATCTGTACAATTGTGCACGCTCGGTGTCTTATTTTGACGAGCTAAAAGCAAAAATGATCATACTAGAGGACGATTTTCCGTACTGGCCAAGCCATTTTGACCCGAAAGGATGGCAATGCGAATGAGCACAATTCCGGCTTACAAAATCACGGACGACCACGCAATATTTTATCGCGCCATTAGCCAATTGGCGGCAGAACAGTACCGCAGTTGAGGATCTGCAAACCCCCCCGGCCCGCCGTTGACGCGCACCCACACGCGCTATGCCGCCTCCGCCAGGAGAAAATAAATACGTTACACCGGAGGGAGCGCCAATAAAAAGAGGCATCCGAAAACTTTTAGAAGAGCTCCGAGTTTTTTCGTCCTTTCGATTCTAGCCTCATCTCAAGTCGTTATTATAATCATCCGTAAGTAACCAACTTAACACGGAAATTTGAAGGCATCGTTGGCTCCTGCAAAAACATTGCAAACCCAACGCATCCCGACGTGGACACTGGACGCCCGGAGTTGGCGAAATTGCGGTTAAAAACGGGCAGTTCCAGCGGGACAAACTCAAGTATAGCCAAATATTAGCTAAGCGTACCTATATTGGCTTCGGAAGTCCGAGGTCAAGCATAAAAGTTGTCTACACATCACCCCTGTACCTCTGTACAATACAAATTGTACTTCGTGGAATTTTTGTGCCTCCGTCGCTCCCATGCTTTTATTCTATACGCGTAAATTAAGAATATTCCCACACGTTAATGACCCGCTACTTAATAATCTCTATTGTCAGAATTCTCGGCATGTATTATTTGTTTGAAATATTCAGAGTATTATAAAAAGTACAAACAATAAGTCGTTTTCTCTTTAATTTCAGAGCTGTACAAATAACGTTATAAAAATGTCTTGTAATTACCATCGATTATATTTTTAATGAAATAATTAACGATTTTTTGTACATTTAAATATGTAATCGATTAAACGCATTTAAAAGATTTCGGTATTATTAATAGTATAAAAAAAATAATTCTACCAGTTTTAATCACGAACAAAACAGAATTATTTTTTCATTGGTTTATATTAAATCGAAACGAAAGAGGAATATGTACATTATGTAAATAAGAAAAAGTTCATGATAGCTTTATAGTAGCAAGAGATTATTACCTATGTTATGATTTTAATACACTTGTGTTAAAAAGCAGTGAATTTTACGAAAAACTTTTTATTGTGATTGTTTTTTATTTTTTAATTCTTCTAAGACTTTCGAGATGTGTTACTCCTTTGATGTCAATATTATTCAATTGTTCCTACACAAGCTTTCGCTTCGTTATGTCAGTATGCTGAAATTATTTATAAGCATCAAACATTATGAAATGAATGTAAGGATAGTTCCTTGACTTTCCGTATTATATTTTGGCAAAATCTGAATATATTTGTTTATCATAAACGCCTATTTATATAATTTTTCTATGTATTATTTTAATGAGAATACAGTCGTTACACACTATAATATATATATATATATACAAAAATAATGATTATTTGTATAGAAATTTTTATCATTGAGAAATGTAATGAATGTCAAAGAAACGCTTGTACGTCAAAAGTTATCTCCCTATCTTCCCTATTTCTTGAACACTCCGACATTTTCATAAAGACGATTTCATCGTTTTATTCTCTTTTATTTTTCACAAAATTACATATCTAGCTGAATAAAATTATAAGTTACAAACCTTGCAATGACCAATAAATATATTTATTACATCAATAAATTGAAAACACAACTATTATATTTTACAATTTAAGCTGATGTATTTTTTCCAAATATTTATTTGTGTTATTTATACCAATTAGTAGTAGTATAACGTCCTTAAGTGGTATCATTAAAGTCTATATGCTTAAATCATTAATATAAAACTCAACAAAATAAAAATCTCGGCAATTGCATTCATCAATTTCTTAATTCATTGTGTTTCTTCTTTCCATGTATGGTATTGTTATATATTGGTATAAATATGTACGTAATTACATTTTAAGAAAAATTCTTTTTTTATGTTTTGTACAAACATAAAAATACAATGCAAAATAATGATGGTTGGAGCCAAAATGGCCCGATATACGCGTGAACGGCGGGGGGCGGCGGCGCAAAGGAAAACGCCGCAGCAAAGGGTAAGTAGTGAGAGGAAAAGAGGGGAAAAAATGGTGAAGTCGGAAGGGCCCGCCGGGCGCGAGGAGCAGTTCCGCAGGGAGAATTTCGCAGGAGGGGTCCGCGCGACCGGGCCCGAAAAAGTGTGGACGAGGTGGTAGCCAACGACGCGGCGGGCGGCAGATTTTGTGTGTGTGTGTGTAAGTGAGAGAGAGAGAGATGGTGTGTGGGCATAAAGCCCGAGAGGAGCAGAGAAGGAAAGGTCGACGGATCACCACGACTCAAGGAGAACTCAGGAAGACTTGCGAGAGAGCGAGTCCTGGCTTGGTGCGTGGCGATCCCCCAAGTGATCGGACCACAGCGAGCAACACTCCTTTGTAGTCCGCGGTTGGCCAACCGAGGAAGGTAGAATAGGTGCGATGGGTATATGGGGCGGCGAGATATGGTATGCGTGTGGGTGTGTGAGTGTGTATGATATTTTAAGGGTGGCGGCTTCGTAGATATATATTACCGAGGCTTTTTCCCCCTGCACCGAGGGGGTTTTTTATGCCATTTGTGAATCGCGTGGGCCAATAAATGATTGCCAATGAGCCCAAATTCTGTCCTAATTTATTTCGAACCCGATCCTCCGCTCCTTCCCCTACTCGCGAAATCGCGGCCTGACTAGGCCTTAAATCGCGCGAACAATAATTAATGCAACCTCTTTAAATTACGCTTGTAAAAAAAAAAATTGTATTAGTTTTTTAGTTTATTTATAAAAATTATCAATATTTTTTTACTGAATTTATTTCGAATAACGATAAAAGTTATTTCGTGCATACCCAAAATGGCTATTAGTTTACATAAACATAAAACAAAGATTTTGTGTAAGAATTCTGATTTAAATAGATTAAACGTAATAAAGATCAAGTGATTGAAGAAAGTTACGTAATAAATGATATTATTTTATTAAATATTGAATATATTTGAATTTGTCATTTGAAAACTGTTTTTAAATTTGGAATTGTAGTAGTTATCTTATATTATCTTAGTTTATCTTAGCCTTAACATGGATACCCAAATTGCGTAACGATTGTTGTAATTGTATTAAGAATCTTGTAATCGCAGTAGCTAGTTTAATAAGTATTCTTACAGTTTCATCTACTGTTGTACAAGACAAAACAGAGTCACTTTATTATCGGAAGCCATTCGCTTGAGGTATGAATTATGCATCAGAATAGAACAGAACCATGAAAAACTCTCTAGTAGGATAAAGAATAGTTATATATATTAACAGAAGGATAAATTTTTCATATTTAATCGATATTGTCAGAAATATGTCAATTGACTGTGGTCCCTTGATCAAACCATGTAATGATTTGTAGCCCCTGTGCAAATATTATAATTTGTAAAAAAATATATCAGAATTAATTCAGTTGAAAGTTAAGTAGTATAGAGCTTAAGAAACGAATACTGAAGATGCAATTCATTTTAGGCAAAAATTATTTAAGAAAATTCCGTCAAAAACACAAAACACGATGCAATTAAAATAAACATTTCTAGATTATCGTGTTAAAGGTCTGTGTTGTGAGAAGTAGCTTAAATTTATATTTTAACTAACTATAGTTGTGTTGAAGAAGTAGGCATCGTTTTATGTGGATGGCAAGTATTTTCTTCCAAAATTATCCTAATAATTTCGTTAATATATGCGCGATAAAAAAACGATACTTAAGTACTAGACAATTAAAATTAAATGCTTCCTAAAAACTAATTATGTCACGTATTATCTAAAAAAGATGTTTTATGTTATGCAATGGAAATACATTTTTATTACATTAGGATAATTAATTAATAAATGCTATTAACGGTTAAAATAATTAATTATTTATTTCTTGTTTAAAAACACAACTGCAGCTATTTTTTATGATATTTGCGCTTGTTATTTAATTAGAATATACTTTTTTTGTTATATAGTGATTTCGAAAAAATATTAAGCTGTAATAATAAAAGGAATGGATGAATATAATTTTGGGCAAAATTTTTAACGGTAATCAAAAACGATACTCAGAACAATTGATTAATTTTGTTTAGCTCACGTGTAGTTATATTTGAAATTAAGTATTCATGGAATTGAGTTAGTATCTGAAATCAATTAAATTCAAAATTATTTAAGATTTTTTTTCATTTGATATCAATACAAAATGAATGAAAGATGAAAAATTGAGGTGTTCTCGACTGTTACGTTCTATTTATATTTACTGAATTAAGCCTCTTGCGATCTCTTATGTTAACGACAAACCAAGAACGAGTGTGTTGAGAAGAAAAAAAATTGATTTTACGGTATAATGTAGTCTTCTATGGATAAAAATAAGAAAATGAGGTAAACCAGATTGGGGTTTAGATTTCAATGATTTCTACTCAATATTTTCAGTTTATTCAATAATAAAATATATTTATACATACATTAATAATTCATTTAGTAATTAGTATCACAATGTCTCTCCTTACATGATTATTATGCATCAAATTAAAAGCAGCAGGTAAGGATGTCGTGATTAAGCTTCTACTATCCGACTAGTAGTGGTAAACAATCAGGAAGCGAGTCAGTTCCTTTGAAACTTTTTTCCTTTAAAATTAGGATCTTTTGGTACACTTTTAATAAAATAAAATTCAAGCAGGAACGGGAAAGTACCAATTTTCTTTATAGCATCGAAGGCAGCCTTTCGAATGAAATAAAATATATAAACTATTCAATAATTAAATTAATAAGATTAAGCAAAGTGCGGCAAGTAACATGTGAATCTTTTTCTTTTTCTTTTCTTTCCTCAATTTATCTTTGAAATTTATCAACATTCTCCTCAAGAAAATAATAATTTCTATATTACAAAGTTCTCCGGATTTGTAACAATAGTTCAATATACCCAAATAAGATAATACTTAATAATACTTCTTATTTCTCTTATTGCTGGTTAATTTGTTCAAAATAGTAGCATATTAGAAGCATAAAGAACGAATGGGTTTAAAACGATCAAAAAATATAGCAAAATTTTGTAATAATCAATATTATAAATGTATTATTAAAGAATTCGTGTCTTTTTCATTTAAACATTCTAAAATTATCTTTCAAATGTTATGCTTATCGGTTTTCATTTTGAGAGCATAATTTCTAAGGTGTTATTATAATGTAAATTATTTCCCTTTTAAAAAGGCATTCAAGGTGGATTTTGCAAATCAAATCATACGCATTAATATAAACAATAATCTTTTAAATAAATCGACGAAAGCTGTGTCGCTAATTGTCAATTTTAAGGGTAAAGTACGAACAATTGCATTAGAAAACTCATTATGATACATTAATGATATTTACATGAAAATTTTAAATACGTTAAATATTTTTTATTTCTAAACTATGTTCTATTAACGATAAAAAAATAGGTTTTTTCAAATCTGATTAATATTTGTAAAAATACGGACAGATTTGCTTATTTTTATATTTGAATTATGAAATATGAAATATCTGTGTGTAGCTTATATGTTAATAGCATAATGGATCATTTTGATGTATTTCTCATAATTTTCGAACAATAAAATCATTGATCTTTAAATTATAAATATGATTGTTATTGGCAGTATCTACAAATTTATTTAAATTTTATAATATTTACATTTGGTATAGATTTTAATTTTATTTTGTAACATACAAAAGACGTAACAGCAATAAAGTAAAAATTTGTTAGATAAATCGTTTATAAATGTTTAAAATTGGTGTACAAATTTTTCCAAAAATTAATAATGAAATTTGTGTAAGGTGCGGTTATCAATTCTGTGTTATACAACAATAAAAAAATAATAAAATTTCATAGGAATAATTTTTTTTTGTTGAAATTCGATAAAAATATTTTTAAAACGTTTTGTGTTATTTATCAAAGACTTTATACATGTAAGCTTGCAAATTTTTATGAAGAAAAATATGCCTATCATCTCATTTTTATTAATACTAGCATCATCTTACATATTACAGTCATCGGTGTTGTATTTAAGGTTGAGTACAATAATTATTGTGTCAGGGAATCGAAAGCGCACCTTACATTTTCTGAATTGGTATCAAATATATTATACACAACATGATTAAACTACTCATATTTACTCAATAATTAATCATCTTCGTATTAATTTATGTATTTCACTAATACATTAAAGTGAATATAGAGTTTGCATATGCCATTGGCCTTATATCTGGATGTGGCTGAAAAAAATGTAACATGTAAGCTGTCGCTTTTTAGCGCCAATAATATAAATACAAGTTAGACCCTTACCACAGCTTCGTATGTAGTAAAATTAGGTTTCATATTTTTGCCAGTGATTGTGATAAAGGCACCTAGGTTGCCTATTGTATCACTAAAATTTTTTAAATTTAAATATAAAAATATTTTAAATGTCAATGTAAGATAAAAATTTGGTATCATTATGACAAGTAAGGGTTTTAAGTAACTTACCAATAATTTGGGGCTGAGAAAACTGTTATACATTTTCCATCGTGCCCAACTTCGTATCCATCTTTTTTCACTTCGTGGCTTCTTACAATATACTCAAGATTATTGAGTTTCAGGAAATTCGCTGTAATATCAGGTCCAAATTGAATGCCTACTCCTCGTTTACTGGGAGCTCTACCATCTTGTGGCTGTGGATCTGACCATAACAACTCGCACATAAGGCCTTCATCTGGAGGCTGTCTGTTTCTATTTATCTCTCGTATATCTTTTAATGTAACATCATCTCTAGAAAATAGACCTCCATGCATTACCTATAAGCAAACATTTTTTATGGGACACTGGACAACTGCGATTATAAGATAAATTCTTTTTTAATACAAAAAAATATAAAAAAGTACAATTATTTATACTAATTTCATAATTGAATACAGTTTAACAAAGGTGCTTGTGAACGCATTGTCATTAATTTTTTTTTACTAAGTAATGATTATATTGATTTCATTTTCGATTCAGGTGTTGAAAGCTATTTCCTATCCAAATCCTTTATATTTCAAATGAATGCTTAAAAACAAACTACCAAAACATTGAAGTTGTTTCCTAATAAATAAGAAGGGTCCTAATAAATAAGAACCCTTATTTCATTCATATCTAGTATTAGAAATTGAAAAATTATAAGCCACTAATTTAAATAAAAATGAGATTTTTTAAACTTATTTTGCAACTTATCTATAAATGCAATAAATAGTTGTTTTTTCTTTTTAAATTTGCAATAAGTATAAAATTAGGAAATTACTTTTTTTATCATTATTGTAATAAAGAAAATTTTAAGATAAAAAAATATTCATACAAGAACTTTTTCATTGATGCAATGAGCTAAAGGCAACCAGTTATACACTTCTGTAAATAACTCGGACATTTCAGTAGAATATTTCGCTTTGACTTCACCTTCAAATCCATACATGTGATTCATGGTAGCAGATTCATGATTACCTAAATTAACAATAAATGTAACCGTGAAATATTTATATGTACTTCATTATAAGTAACACTTACCCCGAGACATAAAAAAATGTTCTGGATACAATAATTTAAAGCCAAACAGTGTAAATATACATTCAACAGAAAAAGACCCTCTATCAACAAAATCTCCATTAAATAACTATGAAATGTTTAAGTAAAATATGAATTGTAACGTTAAAAAGGCTTTGTTAATAACTTTTTAAATCAAAGGATACATAAGGATTTGTTTCCGAAGGTAGACCATTCAATTTAAAGATATTACTCAAATCATAAAATTGACCATGTATGTCACCACAAATTGTGAATTTGCGTTCATCTGGAACTGTGATGTCAATTAAACTTGGCTGCGCCATGAACAGAGTTTTTATGTCAAGAAGAATTTGAAAGGCATATTTTTGATGTAGTTTATTTTCCTTTTGATACCAGTTCAAGAGATCTTCCATGAATTTCAATGTAACCTTATCGTCTTCCAATTTCGGTCCTGCATATTCATCAGCTATAGCTAATTTTAGGAATAAAAAATATTATTAAAATATAATACAAAGCACATTTAATTATTGCAACAATAAAAAGTTTTTGTTAATCTTTAAATATGTCAAAGCAATAAACGTACTCATAGCTTCTAGTTTAACTGTCTCGGCAATAGTTTTTTTATTATCTTCGACAGCAATGGCTTTTTGAAATGCCAGCATTTTCATAATTTTATTACATTCTCTAAATTTCAGTCTTGCATCCGTGTCATTTGGTCTAGCTTTCATAACTATCTCGTAATCTTTGAGAGCAAGCTTTAATTTACCCAATGGCATATTAGCCTCTGCTCTTCGATAATACCCTTTTATATAGCTTCTGTCCAACTCAATTGACTTTGTGGCATCGTTCAGCGCATAACCAAAACACTCCGTCTTTAAATAGGCATAACTTCTGTTTCCATAGTAATTTGCTACCGTTGGATTCTTTTCGATAGCTTTAGTATAGAATGAGATTGCTTCATCGTAATTTTGACCTGTGAAGTAAGGTAGGCATTAGGATGTTCCCAATTAAGAGGGTCAAGAATCATCGTGTCAATGATATTGGAATTGGGACAATTAGTTTTTTTTAAAGTTATTAGATAAAAACCAATAAGCGTGTAAAATAAGAGGACTGCAACGTCAAAGGGGAGAAAAGAAAATAAATAAAAGAAATTAATTTGTTTAAGTCAGAGAACAAAGGAGCTGCAAGGAAAAAGTGAAAACGAAGGAGCGCCAAAGATAAGTATGGTTAAGTTTAAAATACACGTGATTGGAGTTGCATGCGCTGCAGCTCGATGTTGGGGTTGGAAAGATTTTCAATTTGAGACACGAGAGAGCCGATGACATAATGGTAAAGAGTTTCTCGAGGCCCGAGCCGCCAGGGCTTACCTTTAAAGTATTCGTTCGCCTTCTCCTTATATTTTTCTGCCTGGGCAATGTCTTCGGGTGATGGGAGTCTTGCGGCGTCAGCATTCTCACCCATTATTGTATCTTATTTAAACGAGAGGCGAAAATTAACTTAAATTACGCTTAGCCGAAAATATTGAATTAGGCATTAAAGAAAAGGCTACGCGCCGAGCATAAGGAGTACTCTTAGTTTTACACTTAAATGTACTTAATACAATACCGAGTCCGACTGACACTGAAATGCTCTTCACGTCTATAGGCTACTGTATACGTTGCTCTTGCTTGTGAAATAAGCGGAAAGTATCTATCCGTAGTCCGCACTTCGTACTCCGTAGTCTCCGCACGGCTTTCGTGTAATATTCCATGTAAAAAACCCAGCGGATATTTTCGGACGATTTTTCCGTTTCTTTTAGCGCATCAGTTTTATACGATTAATAACGCCGCGGCGGTCTCCGCGGCTCCTTTCCCCCTTCCCTTCTTAAATATGTGAATAGCGTTATTTATCAGTTTTGAAAATGTATTTTTTATGACATTACGTGCGCGTTCAAATCGTACGTATGTACACGGACGCGAGCGAGCCTACATGCCTGTACGCGAGTGTGGGTGCCCAATTCGTACAGGCGGGGAGCCGGGATCGCCGGGAAAAGAGAGCGAGCCAAGCGAGTGTGCGTGCTTACCAACACATGCGGGCTGGCTCTAATGCGTGCACGTTGAATCCCAGGCGCTGCCCCGATCCGATGGCTTTCACAATAGTGTTGGTGCAACACGCGTATTGCAATTATATATCTATTACCATAATATGACTAAATTGACGCGTAAAATGTTGTCACTGGCATAAACATTATACATTCCGTCTTGGCTAAACTTAATTTGCAGACAGAAACTTTCCTACTTTTAGCCAGTGCAGCGAAGCTAAATTATTTTTTCCCTTTTATTTTATTAATACGAGACACCTGTTCCAAACAGCTATCGCCGATGTTATTAATTGCAAATTGAACCGATGCAAATTTTATTCAAAGCTTACATTTAACCAATCAAATTTCATATGTATTTTTAATATATGCGCTCGCTGACAAGAAATTAAATTACGATCTAATGTAACTTTTTTCCAATTATTTTTGGTTTTCCTAAGAATTTATATCGTCATTATATGATTGCGTAATGTGCGATTTTAATATATATATATATATATATATTTCCTTCTTTTTTAGCACTCATATTTCGCTCTTCTAAGAAAAAACATCTATTGATCAAATTATGTCTTAATCCCATTAATACATTGGTGATTGACTAGTGTTTACTAGAGTTTAGATTTTTAATAATTCTAATGGTATGTCACTTCGAAAAACCGATAGATTTACAGAAAAACAATAAAGAAATCTATTTTAAAGATGACATACGAACGAATTTCGAAGTCTCAGAAAATAAATCGTTCGCAGTTACAAAGGATTACTTTCGTATCGTGCTTGACAACTTCTACTAAGTATTGATTATTTCTTAACTGTTTTTCAAGATTTATCATAATTACCGATTTAATTAGGTACACTTCCCATTTGCTAATTTGTTACTTCTTGACTGTGGGGGATGCTGTTTTTTTTCTTCATCATCTACTTCAATTTTGCTATCCATATATGAATCGTTTTGAGTATTCGCTTGTGAATAGCTTTCTAATCAATTCGTAATCAAGTTCTTTTAATTCAGTGTTATTTTAATCGGACAATTACTAAAAAAAGGATTTTAAATTTGTATTTTTAAGTATACTACATTCCTGCATTGTATTGTGTTGTTTTCAATTACATTTTACCATTGTATGGTAACCCGTTACTGGTACCTACTATTTGTATTTTGCAAATGTTGTGCAAATTACTCACATACATTGTATAACTATTATTATAATCTATAAAAAGGTCTCTTCTTAAGTAAGTAGCAAAGATTTAAAAAATCTTGTATCCAATTGTAAATATTGTCAACGCTTCATGTTTTCTTCTTTTTGATTGTGTACAATTAAAATTACTTAACACACATCCTCTATTTAACATAAAATTTATGATGATTCGATTAAGAAATCGACAAGTGGGGACTGTTATATATAGACTTTGAGATTTTAATCTTCCATACTGTGTTTATTTTTAATGATACAATCAACTCTACGTATAAATAATTGAAAAATTGAGTTCTTAATTTAATAGAAAGTTGAATATGTAAAATTTCTAAAATAAATTTTGTAATGTTCTACAGAAATAAAAAAAATTCAAAACACATAATATATAGCATATAAGGTTACCTTATAGAAATAAAGAAATAATGTTAACCCTTATTAAACGTAAGTTACGTTGAAACATAATGTAATATTCATAATATGTCTATCGTAACAGCATGTAAATTATTAAATCAATCAAATAAAATTGAAATCGAAGAATTTTTTATTGGCACTGAGTGGAATGATCTTAAAATTAAAGTTATTATTATAAGAAAAAACAATACTGTCTTAATCGGCGAGGTAAGATCATAACTATTGTTTTTTATTATATTTTTTTATGTTAACAATTTAAATTTATTATTCAGCATTAATTAAGCCTTATGTTTTAGATATTTCTCGATGAATTCAGTAATTATGCAAAAACTTTTGATAAAACTTTATCAGAATATTTGAAAGACACAGAAAATATTTTATCAGGAAAAGCAGATGAAGTTGATTTTTTTCTAGAAGATCAACAATTTTTTTGGAAAAGAAAAGTATGGTATCTTGGTCGAGTACACCTTACATTAGTTACCGAAGATGATCATTTGAAAGACTTTACTATAATTTTAATAGACCAATATTCAAAAATAAAAACAAATGTTTTAGAATTAGAGAAAAAAAATGAAAAATTAAAAACTAAAAACTCTTGCTTAATTAATAAACTAGATGAAATAATAAATTTAAAAGAAGAATTAGAAAAAAAACTTTATAAAAAATTTTGCTTACTGATTAATACAAAAAAGGCAAAAATTAGGGAATTACAAAGTAAATTAGATAAATTAGAGATTAAAGATTCGATTTATGATGCAACAACTGACGATAGTGATAATGAAGATGAGCAAGAAGATATTAGCCATTGTAATTTAATGAAAAATCCTGTAAATAAAAGATTAAAAAAAATAGAAATTAGTGAAGAAATAAATGAGAAGAAACAAACAATTGAAACCACTATTAAAAAGGTAGATTTCGTTCATAAAACCAATATCTTACCTGTAAATACAGATACTACACCAATAGAATCAAAAAATAATATTAATGTAATTTTTGATCTTGAAGGAGATGAAGAAACTCCGGATATACTTTTTGATGAAAGTGAGTGTGAAGTGGAATTAAAATTTGAAGAAGAAACTGCTGAAGTTCAAGTTAATGATAAAATATGTAAAGTTACTCAAGAAGATTCAGAAGAAGAAATGTTTTAAATTGTTAATTAATCTTGGTAAAATTGTAAGTAAATGAAGTATGTGTTTTATCTATTTTAAATAAATAGTAATATACGTACAAATATTTTATAATGGTTTTTGTTACTTAATAAATTAAAAATTTGTATAGTTGTTCATTTTTAATTAATAAAATTCAAGTATTTGTATAAATATTTTTTATAAATAAAAAAAATTGTATTATTTATAACAAGAATGTCCCATGTTTCTAAGAGGTGTTGATCATTAATAATTTGTATTCATTATTTTTAAAATTGTGTTGCTTTCTCCGAGTTTCGGAAGTTGTGCTTTTCTCTTTTCAAAGCTAATCTCTTTGAATATCCTGATATAAAATTAAGAAATTCAATTAAAAAATCATACAGTCTTACAAATTATAACATAAAGTAAAGATGACTTACGAACTGCAGCCATTTCAGAAACAGGAGCTTTATTTTGTAAAGAATCTAAACGGTTTTCAATGCGCTGTAAAAGTTTGTAGTTTTCAAATGTTTCATCTTTATAACTATAGTATGTATAAAAAAGGCCCAATATGCATATTAATATTGCAGCTTTTCTTACAAACCAAATGAAATATACTAGATTAATTTTATCATCATGTACATGATCTGACATATTGTTATAAAATTGAACCAGAATACGTTCTATAATTACATTTAAACTTTGTGTTGTAAATAAAATGGTTCGTGCATTTGCAGTTTTTTTTGATGCAGTGAATAATGTAGATAATATACAGCTGAATGTGTAATAAATTATTGATTGAAACCATGATATTTCACTAATGATCCAATTTTGAAAACCGCGAACGTAGGAAAATATTTGAAAAAGAAGTTCTTTCTGATCTTTAGCAGCCTCTCTAGAAATTTTTATTCATTATTAAAATATGTAAATGTAATTTTAGATATTAAATAATAAAAAAAAAATTTACTTGAAACTAAAGATCATATTCATTACAGATTGTGAAGAACTTTGAATAACATTCTCCAGCTCTTTTCCATTATCCAAAAGTTTGTTTTGCATTTCAAGCCCTTCTTTTTGACTTTCCAACATTACACCTTGCATCTGAGAAGCTTCTATCAATTGGTCTTTCATAATTGAAGATACTTCATACAGACTAAATAAAGATATGTTTAATTAATACGTACTCAAAACCATAAGTAAATCAAAAAATTATTACACATGTACTGACTGCATTATTGTCTTATGAGTTTCTTTTTGCCAGATTTCATGATTTAAAAAGTAGCACATATGGGATGCATAAATATAAAATTCATTGTATACACCAAACGCTCTATCAGTCATTTGATTAATACATCTCCTGTAAAACTATTCAAACATCTACAGTCTATTAAAATAATTATTTAATAATTGAAAGCCCCTTACCGCCTTTCGTTTTCATCATCTGTTGTATGACAAAAATATTGTGCATGACCAGAGTCTTGTAAAAAACAATTGGCTAAATGAAGAGCTAATACTGAATGTTCATTGTCGTCTAGCTTATCACAACTACTTTTAACAGCTTTGAGAGCATTATGCCAACATTCTCCGTGATAAGGGAGTGTCGATTTAGCTTCATTAATATAATATTAACAGGTATATTAAATATTTAAATATTTAATTATTTAATGATGTTTTAACTAAATA
This sequence comes from Kradibia gibbosae, assembly GCA_018907135.1. NCBI lineage: Eukaryota > Metazoa > Arthropoda > Insecta > Hymenoptera > Agaonidae > Kradibia > Kradibia gibbosae. The sequence continues at coordinate 28,202,576 of JACCHX010000001.1, read as the reverse complement.
ACAATATATTTTTACCTTTAATTCGAAAGTACTCTTTTTCTCCTAAATTTTTTATAGTGACATCTCCATTCCATGTAAACACAATCGTAAAATAATTTATTATTATTAAAAGACATACTTTTTCAAATAGTATATTTTGGAAAAATATCAAAGACATTTTTAAAAACCTACATTACGAGAATAAAATGCCAATATTTATTTTTATAACTATAAGTTACCACTTTTACAGAAAGTTTCTCAAAATATTTTCAAATACTATTTTTAAAGCAGTTACACATTTCAAATGACTGAAGCGCTACATTTTAATCAACAATTCAACATCAACAGTATCAACACTAATAGTGGAATCTAAACTTTTTTTACTATAACCTAAAAATCATTTACCATATTTCGAATTATAGCCAAAAAGCAAACTCTGGCATGCGGTAAAAGTCTTTAAAAGATCCTCAAAGTAATTTTGTAATTTTAGTAAAAACGTAAAATAGAAAGAAAATAATTTGAAGGTAAATGTGTAATTTGTGAATGAGTAAGTTGAGCGGGAAATTCAAAATGCTGAGCATCGGAGTGCACCAGTTGCATTTTAATGAATGTCAAATGCAAGTACAACAATTATATAATTTAATTAGCCTATAATTTATTGGAATGACATAATCGCATTTGAAGAACAAATAATAGAAATACTTTAGGTCTTCCATGAAATAGTTTTAATGTTAATCTCGTCACTGCGCATTCATCCTTACATAAAATTGAGACATTTTTACTCGATGACTCGATATAAAAGCATTTATAAGAAATCCTAGCGTTATTTTTCACGGTCTATCAATACGAATAAAACATTTTTTGACAATTCAAATACCGCATGACTCGTTGTCATCATATTTTCAACATAATTTATCCAGCGAAATGAATTATAATCATCACTTCTGTTTGGCATTTATACACTTCAAGTGACGATTATCGTTTTAATGGTACAAATAACGCTTTATGATATTTTGCTACAATGACACACTAGACTCCAGAAGTACCAAAGGTGAGTTACGACTGCCGCTACACTATGGTACTGCTACTTTCTGCTGGGCTCATTATTCGGAGAGTAGTACTGACTTGATTAATTCCAGGCTGTTTCAAATAAAAATTTACATGTTTAATAAAATAAATATACACAATTATTGAGATTTTTTAAACAATGTCTTTAAAATTATCATGTGCCTGACATTGTTTTAAAATGCATTAAAGGACATTTTCATCAAAACTCAAAAATTTAATATCATAAATTTCTTCATATTGTTTTTTGTAAAATTACCACGCAAACGCTTAATTATCAAATTTATTTAAGAATATGTTTACAACAATATATATATATACATACATATTAAGAGCAATTTACTATAGTTTAAAATATGCTCCATAATCGTTTGTTTTTATCAGCACATCAACGAAATTAAATGAATAATTTATTTATAATTCATTTATTTAAAATTCATTTTATTAAAAAAAATACATATCCGTATAGTTTATTCTTAAATATATATACGATATTTTAAAGAAATCCTGAAAAATTTTGCAGATATAATATATTGATTTTCAATGTGGAATGGTTAAATTACAACTATGAAAACTTTAGCATTAATACTTAATAAAACATTATATTTTCGTTTTAATAAAATACAAGGTAAATTGAAAATTTTCTTATCAATGATTAAATGAATATTTTCAATTACGTACACTTTCAAATCTAAATTGTATGCTATGTGCTTATAATGTGAAGTTGTTTTATTTCTTACGTAATTGCAAAGTAATATGGAACTATGTTAATGTGATAGTGCAATTGAAAATTTTGGTACGAAAACTAAAGTAAAAACAAAAAATGACTACTTGCATTCTTAGGAACCAACATAAAGATCCGAGAGAAATAAAGATATACGTACCATGCTAAAATATCAGGTAGATTTTCATCCAAAGTTCTTGCAATAGCCAAAGCAACTTTTATTTTTTACATAAACAAACAAAGTGCCTCGCTTTATTATTTAGCCGATAAAAGGAATATTATTGCTTGAAATAAAATTATTAGAATAATTTCATGTTTGTATAATTGTGTATATTTAAATTATACTAAAAAAAATATTTAGTACGTACTAACAAAACAAGAATTGTTTTAAAAATTTATTTATGTCAATAAATAGTTGCATGTAAGTGATTAATTAATTCTAAAATGCAAAACAGATACAGTGAGTGTCGGTGTCATCTGCTTTGCATTTATTTGAAAAAAAAAAGAAAAAAAAATAACAAGCAGGAAGCAAGCAAAGATTTTAATAAAAGGTTTACTTTATTTTATAAAGGCAAATAATTGCTAGTAACATAAGATTAAGGTCTTATTATTTAAAAATTGTTTAAAAAATTATAGAGTAGCTGCATGATTTATTTTTGTAATCGTTTAAGATAAGGTATTAACAGTATATGATGGAAAAAAGGAACTAAGGGGCCTGCTCTATTACACCGCCTCATAATACTTAATACTTTCAAAAATAAAGATATTTATGTATGTATAATTACATTTTACAATGACCTTTTTACATCTTAGCATGTTTTATTGACATGCGATAATGATTCATCCACTCAACTATACATGAGCACTTAATTGTAATTGAATGTAATAGTTTTATTTGTATTCTTATCGATAATTTTATTTGTATGATCAATTTTAAGAAAAAACTCAAAAAATCAGGCTTGAAACGCTTTAAGCCCAATATACGAGTCAATCATTTATTTGTACAAAAAATAAAATGCGATTTTCGAGCATTTTTGATAATTTATAAAAACATTTCTCGTTAAAATTTTTACCACGAAGCATAAAATAATTTGATTATTCGTACATGGAATAGAAGTAATCTACGTCTATTTTTACAACTTTCTTTTTTTTACAATGAAATTAGCTATATTTTTTTCGACCGATGGTCTACAATCTTGTACGTCATAGCTAAAATTATTAAATTATAATATTTGGATACAAGCAATTTAACAAACTAACATAACGTTGAAAAGTCTCAGTATATTGGCTTCTCTAATTAATATACTCCTTTGCTTATTTTATTTCGAATTTGTCTCTTAATTTTTGTCGGTTTTTTTTTCTATGGATTTCCGAGAATCTTCTAAGATTATTGTAAGTGCAATTACCGCTGTCCCCTTGTCGAGAAAAACTCGACCGCGATCCAGTGGGATAGACATACAGTCAGGATGCCAAAATTAAAATGCTCGACGAATAGTTTCCTGGAAAGTCCTTTATTGGGAGTATGAAGAGCAAGTGACACGTTGAAGAGCTTGAATCTAGTAAGTCGGCTCGTATTGACTCAATTACATAATAATCATTGATAAGTTAAGTTACGGACGAGAGATAAATGAGGTCGGCGAATTTCAATGCTTGCGCAATCTGAATAGTATTTTTACAAACTCGAGGAAACATCAACATTTGGTGTAAGACTAGCAGCTACAGTGGTTATAATACCACTACGTAAATAAAAATATGACATTACCTAACAACCAGATTCTAATGCATGCTTTTAAAAACGCGTGTTTTTCTCCTCCAAATGAAAGAGTCCGTAACTGTCTGCTACCAAGACGGACTTTTTATGCATTTCTCTACAATATTCTATAACGAAATGTAGGTACTTCTTACTATTAATTATGTACAAACTCAGCTTACATATATACGAGACATAACAACTATTATTTACAAGAAATTTTTATCATTTATTCATGAAATGATTTACTTACAATAATCAACGATTTTCTTTTTAATTTATAGTTTGTCTTGTTTTATATTTTCAGATTTTTAAAATTTATTTCCATTGGTTTTTCAATAAGCCTCATTTGATACCTTCTACATTAACGAATGCATTTAGGATAGAATATATTGAGCTTGAGAAATTTTTTTAAGTCAAGATATTAGGCTCTGAAAACGAATGAACAAAATTGTTAACAAGTAAGCCAAAGGTGAGATAAGCCACACCAAATGAACAAGACTTGGCGACATGCAAACATAATTGACTTTTGATTTTATAAGGTTTTATAAGTCTTTCCTTCCGGTAACATAAGATACAAGATTTTAAGACTCAAAAAAACTATCAGGCCTTTTAAACAATCTTATCTTTATATTATTCAGTATTTTCTAATGTTTTTTTATGATAAAATTTTTTTTGTGCAATGCGCTTGGCGATCAAAGATTTTCATATTTGAATAATGTAAAACGCAACACTAAAGCTTAGGGATGAATCGACTTATTAATATAGCATGATTTATATTACAAAAAATAAAGCTACGTATAAATGACAACTTGATTGGAGTACAATACTCTTTTATTATAGGATCAACCTATTGTCATCGAGGAATAATCTTAATTCCACAGATTAAGTCAGATCGCTACTAGAATTAGTCGTAACGAAGTAGAATATTCGAATGTAAAGCCATATAATCGAGCTCTTTTTTCTAGGATAGCAAATTATTAAGCGCAAAGAATTTGTCGTATAAATCTAATGAAATAAAGATTACTCAAGATTATAAATGAACTAATAAAAGTATCAACCGTTAATTATTTGACTAAATTAGATAATAAATTTTAACCTGCAAAGCGAAAATTTTGTTTATTCAGTATTTATAGTGACTTTTTTATATTAAAATGATATTTCGTATGCATCTAGTGAAAATCGAAATAAAATAATGCCTAAAAAAAATTGAGCTTTTTTTTACAAAAGAGCTTTAGAATGTGATATTTTGAAACAATAAATGAAGAAATCTATTTATTGGGATGAATTTTCTTTTACAAAAATAGATAATAAACAAACAATAAAAAAAAACCTAACATATTTGCTAATAGTAATAGTTTTTATTAAATCTTTCTCTAACTTCCGCGATTAATATTATTTAACATTAATTTTATTAATTTCTGTATATATTTTTTCTAAAAACGATTATGAATGGATCCAAGTAGTTCAAACAAAATAATGTACTTCCATTATGCAAGTAGGAACAGACAACTTTTTCATACGAGTCAAGGACGTCTTGCAATCTACTCCAAAACATTTTACGATCCTTTCTTGAATAAGATGCAATCATTAATCAATAAACCTCTTAACCAATGATCTTATGAGTTTGGCAGACATAATCCTATGGTAGAATTTTGAGGAAGCCAAGCACTCTTAGTCCAACAGACATAAATCGCTGCACATACAAATGCTATGATTCCTTTAATAGATTCGATACGATTTTTATAAATAATGGGATTCTTATACGTGACTCTCTTTACGGATGCTAAGAGAATACTACGCGGCAATACGGGAAAAAGTCATTTTCTAAGAAAATTAAGACATTCGTAGTGACCTCCAACAGAAGGGATAAAAAGAGAACGGGAATTCGAGAAATGACATAATTTCTAGATACTTTCCCAAGAATGAATACAAATACAAAAGCTAAGATCGTTAACTTAGCAAGTAGTTACTTATTTCAATTAAATGTTAAAATTATAGGAATTGCACAGATTACGAATACAAATAATTTACAGTTTTATAAGGTATAATGGAAGATTTTTAATTTCAAATCTCAATAATTATTGCTATAAAATTGAAAACCCATTATTAATGTATTACTTCATAATTTTGTATTAAGTTTATTTTTAATCAAAGCAGTAAATATTTTAATTGATAAACGAATTACAATTACACTTTTTTTCAATAAAACTCATTCATTAATGATTTATTAATTTTTGAATGTTTAATACTTTAGATTAGAGCTAGAAGCTCTCCTAAAAAGGAAAAGAATTGTGTACATGATCTATCAGTTGGAATATGGGAAATACGTTTCAGCCAGAATAGCAGTGATGTCTACCATCAATTTATTTTATAATAGTAGTTATTTACTATAGAGGTATTTATAGAGAAACAAAAAATTTGCCCCTGCAATATATTATTGATTATTTGCATCTGGAAAATTTGAAAACAGTGAAAACAGAAATAATTTACGAGTTGAATGCAAGCCATCATTCATAATATTGAAAAGAAGAACAAGCATAATTATAACAGAATGATTAGATAGGAGGATTAATACTTCTTGAATTAAGATAAGCATTAAATTAGCTTTGATCGTAAGACTGTAAAGAAAGACCTTGAAAAGTTTTCTTGGATACTTGAATAATGTCCCTAGAATAACAATCGACATACATTAGAATATTTTTGAGTAGAACTACGCATTTTCTGATCACCATCTTATAAAATAGGATCAGATTCATACGCATAAGCAGTAGATAAAAAAGTTATGGCACTTAAAGATATACTACTACTTGATAAGCTCATGTTTGGGTGGGAGATATCGAGATGTAAAAGGCTGGAAGCAAAGAAGAAAGTTATAAAACTCATAAATTGTCTTGCAAATATTGTTCTTCGATGACTAAGCGTCGGTTAGACGATTAAAAATTTGGGCAAGAGACCTACTATCTCATTAAAATTGGAATCCTGCGGATAATGCTTTCATAGACAGTAAAATTCAGAAATAGTATTATTTCATTAATCATGGATTTTTAATATCATGGAAAACAAACTTGCATGAACCCACCGGATAAAATAATAAAGCTCTGTGACAAAAGGATTTCCTTAATGGTCGAAAATTTTAGTAAAAGTGATAAAAGTTGTAGGAATTATTATATTTTAAAATCAAATCTTGTATAATTTTGTAAAAAAAAAAAAAAAAAAAAAAAAACTAACCAATAATATTATTATTAATACAGTTTTTAAATTATATTAGTCCATTTAGTTAATAGACAGTATTTAATTATTTATTTAAATTATATCATTTTTTGGATTATAAATTTTAGTATATAAATATGAGAAGCAAAATATAAAAGCTCTTAAGCATAATTATATTATTAATTGATATCTGTATTTCGATAGCCTTGATTTGTTAATGTTTAAAAAGTTTTTAATCTAAGGATTTCCAATAAGTATTTACAATATTTATACTATTATGTAGTATTTGTATACATTTTATAAATACAAAATATAAGATATAAGATTATGGACAAAAAGAAGGCCCATAATTTAAATATTAAAGCTTGAGTTAATGAACTTTTATATTACTTTTATATTAAAATTAGCATCCTAATCAAAATTGAGATGTTCATAAGTATAATCATAAACTTAAGTTCTTTTAAAGAATCACATGAAAATGCTTTCAAAATTTTATGAATGCAAGACTGATAAAAAATATATGTGCCGTGTCTCCTGCTTCTTATGATAATTAAATAGTAAACTTACTACAAATACGTTATTCCCAGTATTTAAATATAATAATAGTCGCATTATTGGCTCTGATACTAATTATAATAATGAAAATAAAAGAATGTAATAAGATAAAATATAATTATGATACAAGTATTAATAACAAAGAAAATACAGCGTAAACAAATATAAAATATCTATTTCAAAGTATTGAAAGCCGCTTTTTCTAATACAAATGAAGAAAAAAGTTCTACATTACAAAGAATTGGTAACAATAAGGTTGTACAATGCATCAGAGATCGTTTGGCCGTAGTGATGTAACAGGATAGGAGTGACTATGATTGTGTGGTCTGTGCAATGTGTTGCTTATGGTGAGGGGACCTACCATGTGACCGGGTCTCGCCCAAGTATACACGTATCCGTCTTGACATGCCGTAACGAAGCAATCTTCCCTAAACACTAATTCAGTCAGTCTCTCGTGTGCCAACTTTTTGCACACCAATGGCTCGAGTACGGGACACTCGTCAAACCTAGGACACCAGGCTGTTCCTATTAATCTCATCGGATCATCCATCACAGAACTAACTTTCTTGCATGTACTTAAACTTGCACCAACACTATTAAAGTTACTTCCATTTGTACTACTTCCTGTCTTGTCCATAGCACTGTTTTGTACAAAAGTGCTGTTTCCGGCCGCACCACTGCCTCTTATAGTCAGGCTAAAATTCCTCTTATGATTATCACCTTTTCTCTCGCCAAAGCCAAGCCCTCCTGCCAACCTCTGGGTTAGCGAGTTCACCGTCGATACCGCGACATTAGCTGTCATGCTGTTGTTGTCGTTGCCACTAGTGCTCTCTTTAAAATTAATATTGTTGGAGTTAGCATGCTTGCTGTTATTTGTGTAATGATTTGACATGGCACCATTGCCACTACTGAAGGTACCGGATGAGGTAAATACACCAGAACCTGCTGCTGATATAGAAACTCTCTGCTTCGGGCAAACGGGCTGCCGCAGGACGTCTTCTGTTATGTCCCACAGGCAGAGCTGCGTATCTTGGGAAACGCTGCCCAATCTGTAACACGTGCCACCGGATACTCTCAGTTCGGAGCTACACGAGTTTCTATTCGAGTGGGCATTTTGTGAAGTTGTCGATAGCCTCTTAGATTTCTCATGAATGTGATTGTGGTTATTATGCAGCATGGACATATCATCATCCGAGCCACTGAAATCGGGGTCGTGCTCTCCATACGAGGTCGTGTAAGGATCAAAAGCTACGACACTGACCCAACTATGGTGTCCTTGACCTCTGGCGACGACTCGTTTTTCATGAAAACTCCAAATTGTCACAAGGTCATCTTCGCCACCAACGACAACATACCTACCGTCCGGCGACCAGCACACGCAAAGAAATCCACCAAAGTAACTCCTTGCCGAACCTGCCAACTCCATTGTATCGTAATGGAATACACGTAAGAATCCGTCTTGCGATACGAGAGCCAAATTAGCTCCGTCAGGACTAAAAGCAAATTCGTTTATACAGCAGCCTTCGGCTCCAATGACCCATCGATACAATGGATTTCTGGTGGACTTGGTTTTACACGTATGTATGGCATAACCATCTCCTGATTTAAATGATTGGTAGTGCGGTGGAGTCGTCCCGCACATAAGTTCTTCATTATAAAGGTATAACTGACCTGAGCTATGAGACACTAGAAACAGATTACTCGAATCAGGAATCCATTTAATGCACGTAACTTTTGTTTTGTCTATGAGTCTCTGAAACAAGCACAAATAATTTTAAAAATAGTCCTAAAACACAATTTTACTTATTTTTTAAAGCAGCTTGTTAAATTTCTTTAATTAACTTTTAATAGTGCTTATTGAAAATTGTGCATGTATATTAAATTATCACTTTTACTTTAAGATACCTTTTTAATGTAATGTAAATTTACAATAACCCTTCTGCAAAATATTCAATATAAGACGTTCATAATTGAACTGCCAATGAAAAAAAGGACTATTGTTATTATTATTATTATAAGCAAAACTATATATAAAGTAACAGCTTAATATTTGAGTATTGTGTTGGAAAAAGATTTATCAAAATCTGTATTATGTATTTTATATACACACAGCATGCATCGTAAAAAAGTTACTTTTATTTAAAAGTATATAAAGTACCTCTTCGTTATATAGTTTACTGAGTTCTTTTTTTATAGGATCTATCAGTTGGATTAATCCTGTTGAAAAACCAACTAATAATGGTGCACTATCAGCTGTTGCTGATGTTTGATTAAAATTATGACACGTTGGGTTAATTCCTTTGTATAATTTTTTATCCACTGGTTTGTTTAAATCTACAGCCTAGTGTGATAAATAATTATTATATTAATACGTGAAATAAAATTTAGAAATTTAAATAAATTGTATGCATAAATTATGATACTTATTCATTAAAGAATATAAAATGAACGATGACCAAAACTACACCTTTTTGACACCTCTGTACACATAAACATATAGTTCCTTTCCAAAATTAAAACACATTCGGTCACCAAGTCCCTGTGTACCAGTGGGATCAGCAGGATCGGGTAGCGTAACAAATGATACCCTGACGGAGGCGCTCCCCTGGCTATTGGTATATCCTACCCTATTCGGCCTAGAGTACTCCGACAGGGTCATGAGTTTATACGTTCCTTCTCTCGTAACAAATTGTGTTTTCAAATCATCCTTCCCTCCTCCATCCAACTGTACAGCCATCTTACCACAGCCAATGGTACAATAAAGAAGTGCATCAGATACACTCCAGTTTTAGAAAAGTAACTAAAAAATTATCATAAAAAATGTATTAGACAATTATTCATTACCTCTGTGCAATCATATTTATAATTTAGATTTATGAAGTTCATTTATGATTAAAAAAATTTTTAAATCAAATCTTAACAATGCATTACACAATGAAGATAATTAAAAACAATTTAAGAAATTGAAATCTAATTATTTGACATTTATATTTGGATGATAAGTAAAAAATATTTATTTTAAAGAAAAATATAATTATGCATATTTACATAACACACAACACACACACCCACACAGGCATATATATATATAGACATACACTTAATTTATGTATAAGCTGTATCATCGATTTACAATCAACTACCTGAACTGTGCATTTTTTAATATATATTTGTACAGAACAGAATGAACAAATAATGGAATAATGTATTTGAAAAAAAAATCTTTTTCAACATAAGTGCTATTAAAATAATTATTAATATATGATTTTCTTTAAAATTGAATATTATCAGAAAGTTTTATATTTTAAAATTTGCTATCATTAATTGATAGCTTTATGTGTATAAACATGTATACCATTTGTATTGATAAACTTTAGAATTAAAAACTACCTAACTTTAGATATTAAATAATAAATAAACAGTCTTTATATAAAAAAATTATGTAAGAATATTATAATTGTCATTGATTGTCTTATTATATTTAATAAAGGAAAGAGTAAATAAATGAATACATGTACATTTATTTAAAAAATGAATCCAGAGACCAATAATTGATTTTGAAAATAAAATGCTTGAAATTTTTTATGTTAATGAGAAAATTTTTGTTTGCAATTTGAAAAAGAATCGTAACATAATGAACGTGCATTTGTTCTAACTTGGGAATGCAGGTTAAAATTATTTTATCAGCTACTTGAATAAATTGTCAGTAATGAGAATAGTCATAAAACCGTGCATGAAGAATAAACTCGATATTTTGTCTCAGAATCTTAGCCATTGCAACTAACCTAACTTCAAAGTAATTAAAAGTAAAGTAAACATCTGAGAGTGAATTTCTCGCAAAAAAAAAAAAGAAAAGAAATACAAAAAAGACAAAACAGTTGATGGAAACGAGAGTAACATCATTTGGTTGAGAAAAACAATGGTGTATGGTGTGTAGGGTGAATTGCGGATGAAAAGAAGAAAAGGGAATAGACAGAGAGAGAGAGAGAGAGAGAGAGAGAGAGAGAGAGAGAGAGAGAGAGAGAGAGAGAGAGAGAGAGAGAGAGAGAGCTAAGAATGAAAAACAAACACAAGAAGCACGAGAAGAATCAAGGAATCGAGTAACACTAATTGACAGATGTATAATGCTAGGGGAGTTATTGCCAAAGTAAAATCCTTATCGTCACCGATGCGTAACATCTTAAAATGTTTACGTGTATGGAGGGCCGATGATAGCGTCGTAAGGTTGAAAAAGTTCTCGGAGCTCGTGCTTTCCTTTGCATATGGAGCTGCGCGTATATGCATGTCTGCTCGTACGACCCACTCGGGCCGAATTAATAGAGAAAACGCAAGGGCAAATCTATACTACGGGCGAATCGCCGTCCTTGCTCACAATGGCACTCGTTGCTCAGCGAGCGGTGAGGGGCGGGGTGTAAGCGAGGGGTGGCGGCGGCGGCGGCGGTGGCGGGAGAGAGAGGGATTTGTAAACAGGGCGGCAGAATGGTCCGGAGTCCGACTCGGTTCCCCAAATAACAACAATCGGATCAGTAGCCGGCGATCGTCCTCTCGACGCGAGAGCAACTCGTGGCCCGAGCAGTCCAAGTTCGCAGTCTGGGCCGCGGCCGTCCTCGGGCTCAGCAGCGGCAACGATCCCAGGAACGAAATCGCACACGTACGGCGGTGCGGCCTTAAGGGGGGACGGGAGGGGACGAGCCGACGACGACGAGGGGCTCGAGCACCAGCCGAGCAGCCGATTCGCCCGACGGTCAGACTGTCGGCGGGGCGGGCGGGAGGCCGCCGCGCAAGTGGGACGGCGAGCCAGCGCCGAGCGGGGAATGGCGGCGGCGACGGGGAGGGGCGCGATTCCCTCGCCTCGACGGCAGCAGCGGCGAGCCCCGGGGATCGAGTTCCGCGAAGTCACGCGCACTCCTCGGCGACGGAAGCGTATGCGGGGGCTCGGGGGTGGCGGAGAGCGCGGAGCGAGGCTCCAAAGCCGGACCTCTGGCTCGCGACGAAGTGCGGCGGGAGGCCGCGATTAAGCGGCTGCAGGACATCGAGCCGTCATTGCCGTCAGCGGAATTGGGAGCGTATGGACGCGGATGTACACAATTACAGGCGCGGAGGCGCGTGAGAAGCGAAAAATGCCCGAGCTATGTGATGCTCGCACGCTTTTGCTCCTCGCTTTCTTCCTTTTACTATTCGAAGCTCTGCTCCTCATTTTTAACCCAGTCCTTTCTACTCTACCCTATATTACACATGTGTTTGTGTATATATATACATACACACACACGCATATAAGTATACGCATGCATATGTATAGATAAATTAGATTATATCTGCCCGTCTCTATTGAAGTGGGGCCCAATGTTGTTAGTGCGAACCTAAGGCAACCCACAGGCAAAAGCGTACATTGCCCATGTGTACTACGTACATACACGTAACACGAGTGATTTTCGGTGCGCGACAAGCTCGCAATTGAGCTCAGCGCTTGCCATTTTCCAACATGCACACGTGCGCGAGATTACGCGAATGTCGTGTACGTGTCCAGCAGGCCTGATGTGCGGAGGAGCGATAAAATGAAGATGGGACCTTTATTAAAGTGTAATACGTATTAATTATATGTGCACATGAGCTGTGTCACTTATTTGTTAGTTCTATGCTCTTATTATTGATGCGCACGCAGCGCACCCACCATTATTAGAAAGGTTAACACTCCGGGTACTGTGACAGTATGACCTCATCGCGGACTATTAGAACTTAATACTCTTCTTTGCTGTTGCTCGATCGTATATTATGGGGCGGGTGGGGGGAGGGGGATGAGGAGGAGGAGGATCGGATTATATCGACGATTAAATAATTACCGTATTCAATAACGGACTTGGCTACTTGCGAATAGTACGGGGCTGCTGAACCAGCGATTCGGCTCTTTGACGTTTGATCTTGCCTATGTTTCAATCTGTTGATCTCGTCCATTTGTTTTTTCGTTTACAAACTAAAATGTTCGATTGTTCAATTTGCAACGCTATGCGAACTTGTCATTATCGTTAAAAAAATAATTGGAATTATTCGGTCACTTATTCTCACATTTTCAATTGTACTTATAAATTAGGTTTTCAATAATGTTGATTTATGTGCAGTTTATACGTGCAGAAGAATGAACTGTAAATTTCATCTATCCATTAAGCATCCAACCGTACTCTGCTTAATAAGCAATAAATATATTTTTTAAGTGGTCTGGTGTCGTATCAAATGTATTAACGTATACATGTATATATATCTGCATGTGTGTATATATGTGTATATGATATAACTAACTTCTTTATGTAAGCTTCGTTATAAGATTTTTATATTGACCTAATGTTTTTAATTAGCGATTCCTCTGATGATATTATCATCAGATGTAACATTGTAACATACGTGGTTGATCGAGGCTCTGGATCATTTTTAATTTTGATGTATTTATTTAGTATTTTTACCATTTTGAAAAACTTATCATCTTAAGAAGAGGATGAAAAACCTTGCTAGGAAAATTGAAAGTTAATTAAATCATCGTATCGTGTTAGGGTACTATTGCCGAATGGAGTAGTAATTTTTTTTCGAAGACAAAAAATGATCGTCGATCGTCGTTGCGGGTGGAGCAAAGGAAAAAAAAGAAAGTGCTAACTTTGAGATACTCGGATTTTAAAGAAAAGATAAGTATAGGTTAGCCAATGCAGTCAAGTTTCGTGGTAGAGCAAACATTATTTACATAGAACAATGGAACGAATGTAAGATATTCATGTTATCAGACGTTACCACTTCTTTCTTATAGCTTGGACGGGTCGAGGAAAAGAAATGCTATCTACAAGGTTCGCTTATCCTTTGGCGACTCGGCTGCTGGACTGCGTGGTCGAGGTGGAAATTCACAGGCTCGAAGCAACCAAAGTCCCTACTATTTCCCGAGAGTTCTTTCATTCCGATCGGCCAAAGGGTTGCGCGGCTGGCTCGCGCACGCAGCGGCAAAAGCTGGTGAGGCGCGGGGAGACTGCGACGATCCGATAGGGTCGAGACTTCGAGACTCGCAAGTCGCAATCACAAGCGCGGGCTTGTCCCCGTCTACGAGGGAGGGAGCGACGATAGCGCCACCGGTTGCTCGGCCCTGGGTGGGGGGTCGGGCCATCGGTCCGGGAACTCCGATCTGGCTACGATCTGGCTCCGATTTCCGAGGCGTCTGCCGTCTACCGATGGAGCGCAGAGGCTCCTCGGACCAGTATAACCTTCGTGGGCCCACATGCTTTCAAGAGGTAAATTTGCTTTTCGCTCATCGTAAGAGTTAGAATTTAACGGGCAGGAGCTTAGAGCTCGGCAGCTCTCCTGTGCAATTGATGATCTGTAAGCTACTTTATTTGCGATAGTCATTGGGCAATGCCTCGTAAAAGAAAGTTCGAGCGAAGCCGAAAGGAGCCGAAAACGAAATTCAAACGAAAAGAAAAGTTCAACTACAGAACAGCTTCTTATATTAAAGAGCGAGAAGCCAAAAATGAGCAAATTGAAAATCAGAGGAAATTAATTGAAGAGCGTAAAGCCAGACAGCAACAAAAGTACGATGAAAGTTCTGGGGAAGAAGAAGAAAATCCAATTAATGATCTTTTAAAAACATTCAACGTTGGCCATAGTATTAACAAATTTAGTGTTTGTTCTGATTCTGAAAGTGAAGCGGATGAAGAAGAGGACAAGGATACTGATACAATTAACGAAGAAGATACGGATGTGGAGCAAGGTGTAGATGCTGAGAGCAAGGATGACGAGGACATAGATGAAGAACAAGATGTAGATGTAAAAGATGATACAGACGAAGATGAACATACGGATACAAATGAGAATTCAGATGAAAAAGAATACAGCGACCAAGATGATGAAAACAAAACAGATGATATCGATCAGAGCGATGAATCAGATTCGACCCAAACTGTTTTTAAAGAAAAAGTTAAATTAACCGAACCTCGATCTGTTAAGAATAGTCAGATTCGTGTAAACATTAATGACTGTAACGAAGAAGATGAACAAACTGCTGAAGAAGATGCCGGACATATTAAAGATCCATTTAGTATACATATTCGAAATGATCTTGATAATGAACTATATCAAGCTGTAAGTAATGTACCTGTTCCTCTAACAACAGGAAAATTGAATTGGAACTGCTTAGGTAATATTATTTATCAAATACCTAAAATAGAATCAGAATCTAATGAAACAGTTAAAAAGAAAAAAAAATTTTCATTATTGGAAGACAAGTTGTATGCTGAGCCTGGTAAAATACCTCAGTTAATAAATAAAATTGATTGGAATGAATTGTATGTTAAATCAGCCATTCAAAACAATATTTCTAGAGCTAATTATAGTAATATTAAAAATGATTTAGATAAAAATGCAGATTCTTTAACTTCTTTTCAAAAGGAATTGTTTTCCATTATAAACAATTACCAAGATTTATTGTATTGCGAAAGAAACTTTGATAATGAAACGGAAGTAAGGTTTGTCTATTGTTTACATGTAATTAATCATGTATTGAAAACTAGAACAAAGGTGCTTCATCATAATGCAAAAATTAAAAAGGCAAATCTAAATGGTATCAGTGAAATTCCTGATGAATACAAAGATCAAGGATTAGTTAGACCAAAGATTTTGATTATTGTACCTTTTAGGAATTCTTGTTTGAAGATAATTGAAATGCTTATCTCAATTTTTATTGGGGAAGAGAAGGGAGGATCTGTAATAAATAAGATAAGATTCATGGAAGATTTTGGAAGCAGTGAAATTATAATGCCCAAAAAGAATCCAAAGCCTGAAGATTATGAGCAAACGTTTAAAGGAAATATTGACGATACGTTTAAAATTGGTGTATCCATTACAAAAAAAGCTATGAAATTATATTCAGATTTTTATTCGTCCGATATAATAATCTCATCGGTACTGGGATTAAGAATGACAATTGGAGCAGAAGGAGAAGAAGAGAGGGATTATGATTTTCTTGCATCTATTGAATTATTAATTATGGATCAAGTGGAGATATTTTTAATGCAGAATTGGCATCACGTTCTTCATATATTTGAACACTTACATCTTCAGCCAAGAAATGCCCACAATACAGACTTTTCACGAGTGAGGAGTTGGTGTATTAATGGTTGGAGTAAATATTATAGGCAGACTTTAATTTTTTCCGGGATCCATTTGCCTGAAATTCATGGAATTTTTAATAAATTCTGTCACAACTACGCAGGGAAGTTAAAAGTAATGAATCCTGTATCGACAGGCTCTATCGTACAAATAATAGCTCAAGTTCCACAATTCTTTCATAGATTTAACCCGGCCGATCATACGAAGTCCGTTGAATCGAGGTTTCAATTCTTTACCACGAAAATTTTGCCACAATTTAGAGACAGCATAATGAATCACACATTGGTTTTTATACCATCGTATTTCGATTTTGTGAAGCTTCGCAATTACTTCAGGAGGGAGGAAATAAGCTTCGTGCAAATATGTGAGTATTCGCAAAAGCCGAAAATCGCAAGGGCGAGAGACATGTTCTTTCATAGCGATGCCCATTTTGTCTTGTACACGGAGCGCTTCCACTTCTTTCGCAGAATACGCGTGAAGGGAATCAGACACATCATTTTTTACGGACCGCCTGTCTTCTCCCACTTTTACAGTGAAATGTGTAATTTAATGCAAGAGGGCTATCAAAATCCAAAAGCTGGCTCTCGTAGTAATATGTCTGTCACCACGCTCTATTGTAAATACGATATTATGCCACTTTCCGAAATAGTTGGCACCGAGAGAGCCAATCTAATGGTTACCTCTGACAAAACGGTTCACATGGTAATGACTGGATAGCAGGATTGTAAAATATTATATACAATTATATATTATATATAGATATATATATATATATATATATTGTGTGTGTGTGTGTGTGTGTGTGTGCGTGTGTGTGTGTGTGTGATATGTATCTACATATTTTTTAAATAAATTTATTTCACAATGAGTTTTTTCTTTATTCTGAAGTATGCATATACATTAACATTTACACGTACATTGCGCTTATACAATACATTAACACGGCGCAAAATATTCGGATAAATGGAACTTTTTGCAATTTGAAATTTAAGAATATGCAATCGTGCAACTTCAATTATCAACGTAAAGTCCCTAATAATGTAGTAAATAAATAGCAATGAATATTCATTGACGTAATTATTTACATTACAGCAATACTTAATAAATTAATGACACGTTTTAAAGTCAAATATTGATAAGACGATTCTATTGGAATTGAGTTTTTTTTATAATTGTATCATTTTTATTGTAAATAGAGTCAAATGACAATTAATACGGAAGTAATTACTGATTGGTTTAATATTTTTAATATTTGTATAAAATTTTTAAAATTCATTTATTACGTATTATTATTCTTGGAAATACTTTGTTTCAAGTTATTAAAAAAAAAATCTATAAATACATTTTTTTTTTTTTTTTTATAAACATATTTCATAACAAAATTGGATTAGATTTAACGTAAAAGTTATTTACAATACAGGGCGATTTGAGGAAAAGAACGAATATCGGTAGCGAAGTTGATATTGAAAAGTTTTAAACATGCATTAGTATTTTTCTTCGTTTGAGTAAACATAAATATAGTAAATACTTAGCTTTTCAAAAGATACATGTCGATGACAAACATTAATTCAAATTTTTTTATTAATCATTCATTTCTTAAATAGGTTTAATAAGTTTCAATATTGCTACAAGAGATTTTTATGATTATTTAATTTTTTTTACTCGACGAAACATTTGTGTTGCGGATGGAATTGAAGACCATAATATTAAATGAGAGGAGACTTTAATGAACTTGTAAATTTTTGCAGAATAATAAAGTAAGAATAAGTACCAAAAAACCATCGCTAAAGTGATTTACTTTTACTAAAAAATTCCGTCTGATATTTTTCGTGCTTAAATAATTGTTATTTACTATAATATAATGAACATTCGCTATTGCTACACTTATATCTGCTGCAATCAATAAATATTACATAATTAAGCATATTTTTGTAGTACATTTTTATTTTTTTTGAACGTCAACAATAGCAATTCTATTTAGAAAAACTTAAAAAAGAAAACAAATGCAAAGTTATTTTAAAATAAAGTTTTACGTACGTAGGCATGTGTAACAAACTATAAAAGTATTATTCGTACTTCCGATGTAATCAATTAATACCCATAAATGAAACCAGATTATTAAAAATGTTTGTGACAATAGCACTCATAATTAAAAAAAATTAGCCATAAAGTCAAGTTGTTACAATGGCGAATAAAACATCATACATAAAATAGTTACGTTATTATTTACTTGTTCGATTTACAGCGAAAGTAATTGCGCTCGTGTCGTGTGTAAGTCACGTGGTAAAACGATTCAGCTATTAGGAATTCGGATGGAAAGAATTTAGCATTGTACGTTCAACGTACAATTTAGATAAAACAACAAGCATTACATGGTAGCAATAATAGCATTTTGCATTTTTGGTCAGTGTTCGAAAATATAATATTCGGTGGAGCGACGCGTGACAAATGCATCTTTATAATATGCTTGTATTTATCGTCGAATGATCAACAAAATAAGTATCACGAAGTGTACACTGCAATTCATCTTGTTACGGTCAGTCGTCAAGAAGGTTCATCCTGTTACAGTCAGTCATCGGGTTCTATCGTACTATCCGGATAATTATCAAAATCATCGATTTTCCTGCGCGTCTGTGGGGTAGCCGGGGTTTGGAAGATATTCTTGACGGGCTCCTCGGAACTCGTACTATCCGACTCTTGTGAGTATTTCATTGTTGCCGGCGACAGAGCCTTCATTTTTTCCAGCGACATTTCTAAAAATACAAAACCATTATTTAAACACGCTATTAATGGTTTAGAAATGTTAACGAGTACTTTTAGGCTTTTTGCAATTTAAGCAATCGCAATTATTTTAGCGTTTATAGTATTCATTCGCTCAAAAAGTAGAATGGATTTCGAAAATTTATTTTCTGAACGTGCCGGAAGCTACATAAAGGAAAACTTAAACTAATATTTTTTTTGTTTAAAATATAAAAGACGCTTTTTAGAATATTTTTTAAATCAGTTTTTACGAATGTAAATTTTATTGATTAATTTTTTAATATATGCGCAATGCTTATTGCTTTAGTAATGAACAATTTAAATGTACTTAAATTATAAAAGTTTTTTGTTTTTAAAAGTATTTATAAAATATGTTTTATTAATACATTTATTTTATTCATTTGAATTAATATATATATATATTTATATATTGAAAAAATTGTAGTCGCTTAAACATTTTTTAATACATCAATGTATAACTTACAAACTCGGTTAAACAATTTTGTAATAATAATTTCTAATAATTGAATTACAAATTTGTCAATTTCATGAATAATTGTTTACATACAATCATTTTTTTTTATAAGTCATCGGGCTTTTACGAAAACTAAGCGAATAATATTCAGTATCTTTATTTAGTTTTAATCGCAATGATTACATATGCTACAGACATGATTATTTTACAATTACGAATGTAAATTTTTTTATCGAAAATCAAATTTAAAGAAAAAAACATTAACATTGATACATTTAAATACACAGTTACAGTATTTTTATGAATCATTCACATTTATAAAGTTAATAACAAATTTTAATTTTGTATGTCATTTATTCTCATATTAATAATCATAATGTGTATCATAATATATATATATATATATATATATATATATATATATATTGTATTAAGAATGCATAGAAATTATATGCATTAAATAAGTTTATAAAAAAAGATTAACCAAAGAATTAATAGAAATTATCAAAAAGCATTATTATACAAAAAGTTAAGTTTAGTTATTAAGATATACGTAGATACATTTTCACGATTTTATTTGTACCTCATTTAGAAAAGCTTCTTCCCATTTCAGAGATATCATAATAACGATATAATTTTATTTTCTGTACTGTTTACATATAAAATGCATATTCTTTATTTCCGATAGTGAGCATGAAAAATAAATCATAAATAAGATATAATTCCATTAAACCTATATACTATTAGGCTCAGATAAAATGAATCAATTATATTCCTTATTAGTAATTGAACATATGTTTTTAAATAATTGAAATGAGATTTTCTTACCAAACCAATGGCCAATTAAATATTAGTTTTATTTATAATTTATTTTACATTGTATATAATTGCTTTTAATTAATGTGATTTAAATTTATTTTATGCTTTGTTATTTTGATATTTTAATCGAATGAATGTAAGAGTTGCATTTGTATACTTACGGTGTATAATTATAGAAAGTAGATTTAAAGTAAGTTAAACAACGTATATACAAGCTACATCTTAACATGTTTGGGCTTTGATACATAAAAATAAATATTATAGTAATATTTTACGCTATTGCTAATATAGAATATTTTATGAGTAAATTTTATAATTCAGATAATTATTTATACGTAATTATATTTTTTCTATATGTCGTATAGGATACGACAATCTATAAAACAATTGTTCTCTTATTTTACACTTTTTATTCTTTCACTAAAAAATGTAACTTAAATTTTTTAAATGCAGCTCAGTCATAAGTTTTAAATAATTTACCGCCGGTTTAATATCATTTAGAGGTCAATAATTGTAAGAATTTTTACTAAAATTTTGCCTATAAATATATTTTATGAATCGACAGCAAACTGCAAATGATTTTATTTTTATAATCAATGTACAAATATTTTAAATATTTGAACAAATATTTGTTGTAAAAATAATTCTATATAATTATGCATAAAAACATTTTTCAACCGAAATCTTGAAGTATTGTTTTTTTATTATTTGCTATGATAAAATACGAATTAATGAGCTAACGAGTAAATTCTTATAAACTTATAAATTTTACAGCGTATTAGAATACCTTGCATTCATTGATTAGATTTAATTAGATTAGCTTAGAACCAAAGCTTAGTCTATGATATTTATTGTATTTAGATTGACAAATGACAATAAAGTATAGTAATAATTTTTTGTTGTTTTACGTATAAAAAATTTGAATATCTACAAAAAAACGATTTAAAAAATTTACGTTAGAAAATATTTCAATAGCATTAAAAATTTTTTTTATTGTTGATATTATGTTTTTATGTTGTGTATTAAATTAAAAAAAAATAAATGGTCGAAATTTTTTTATGTATTTTTTAATGTAATAAATATATCAATGTATTTCGTTTAAATTGTACTGCCTTTTATATTTTAATCAAGAACATTATAATCACAACAACTATTTTCTTTAAAAAAGAAAAATTTTTATGTTATTAAATGTTAAATATATGCTTAATCTTCTTATCTTCTTATGAAACAGATCGTTAAGCTTTTTAAAATTTATATGTAAAACTAAGAATTTCAAATGTCTGAAACATCCCTATTAAGAATTATATTTTTAAGGATGAAAAGATTATTTCAATATATTTTCAAGTTTTTTTATCTCTTCAATGATAGTATTGATTCAATTTTGTCTTTCAAATAAATGAAATATTAGAATAAATTAAGGTGGGTGCGGTCATTATTTAAGAAAACATTTAATTTCACTGTAAATATTGAACAAATTTTGGAAAATATCTGAGAATTGGAAGTAAAAAATTGTAGATAAAAAGCTCAGTTAGCTAGTTAAATAATCTGAATATTATTTATATTATACGCGAATACAACTTTAAATGCTGGTTCGTCTTGTTGTTTGAGGTAATTAAAAAAAAAATGTAAGAGCCGTTGAAGTGTCACAAAACCGGCCGTAAGCTGAATTGATATTCCGTAGTTGGAAAATCTTTCTTTTTGTGAAATATTGTTTCGAACGAGGTTTGCATTTGAAGACCATTCACAACTAAAATTTAATCAAATATCACGTCTTGTTTTATAGTTCATCGTAAAGCCACCATTCTACAGTATCAAAAATGGCGTGTAGAAAAAATAAACTTTGGCTAGGCTTATTAACGTGGCAACAAATATTTAAATTTTGAATGTGTCTTATCTTGTTAATTATCTATTTTACACGACGGTTATTTTAATATAATTTTTTATAATTGAAAAAATGCACGCAAAGACGATAAATTATCTGAAGAAATAAAAAACTAAAATGCTCGGTCAAAACATTAGAGCGTTTGTTCTTTGCGATCATATTACGTATTAATATCTATATAATAAAGCACTCTCGCTCAAAATTGCCAAAAATATGTAGAAATGATCGATGTAAAAGGCAAGGCAACATCGACAGAATTTAATTTAAAAATGCTCGACAAGTTTTGATAAGGTGAAACGAATAAAAAAAGTAAATATCATTTTGGAAATCGTTAATAAGTCGTTAACGATCTATGTAAAATAATTGCAAAAAAAAAATTGAAACGAAAGTATCACAGGCTCGTTGGCAGGCGCACGTTGCAGTGCCGTAAACGAAATAATCAAGCTTACCGACGACGACTACTTGGGGAATGGACGCAATCTTTATGCGAAAAAACGATTGAAAAAGCTCCCTGGCAACAGCCTCTGGAGGGGAAGTCACCGAGTTGGGGATAACGAGCACTCGGTCAAAAAGACAGAGAATGCCCACGAGGATTGTGTGAATTCTGGATAATACCGGATGCGTGTACACCAACCCGCAGGATGGTGTGCCGATGAGACGCAGAGTCTCGAGGTTTAAGTTTTCCGATCTTTGTGGGAAAGAAAGTAGGACAGACTCTCAGCGTCGAGCTGGGGATCGGTGGGCTTCTCAGCCTTGTTGGGGGGAGGAGGGGGGGCGCAGTCGGAAAAATTACCGTCGAAGGAGTTCGCGCTCGGCGTCCTCGGCCCGTTGGGTCTGGTCATGCCCGTGTGCGGGCAGGGCGCGACTTTTCCGGGGGGCCCGCTGGTATTGGCCCGCTGCTTGGCAACGTAGTGGAGGTTATCGGACGGGTCCCAAATGTACATATAGTAAAGGGAGAGGACGATGGCGGCGAGGCTGACCGATATGATGTAGGCGATGACGGTGAGGACGCGCACGAGCTTCTGCTTGTGCTTGGGCTCGTAGAGCTTGTCCTTGCTCTCCTCCCCGGCGAACTTGACCTCGTTGGCGGGCTTCTCCTCGCCGTGACGCGTCCCCAAAGTCCGGCTTATGCTCGCCATCACATTGTGGGCGCTCATTTTTCGCGGCAGCTGCATTGCCTGGCCGATGTAACTTATCATAGCAGCGTTCGCTTACCTTCTCCTCATCGCAACGGCTGAGCGACGCGCAATCCCTTTCCTATCTACGTCTCATCTTCTCGCTCCCACTGACTTCTCGGCACCCCTGAATTCTTATAGCTCGCTTCTGACACTACTGCTTAGGGATCCTCTCCACTATTGGGTCTGCAAGTCGAGAGTTTTTACTATATCAAGATACATCGAGACGAGCTTTCGCTTCATTGCCGAATGCTCCGAGAGCGTTGAAAGTTGTTCGTATTGTCTTTATTGAATAATTTAATTTTTCCACGAATCTATTTTGAGCATTACCATTAAAAATTACATTTAATACAAGTGCGATTACTTACTACGGCGGTTAATTATAAATGTATATACATCTTTACATCAAAATTGATCCGAGTCATCCGTTTATAATCTCAGCATCCTTGGGACTATTTTGAAATTGTACGTTCTTATGTAAATTAAATTGGTGCTGATTATTTTTCCCTTTTTGTAATTCTTTGTAATAACAAATTTCGCGATTCTTCTACGTCTTATCTTAAATAATATTACATAGGAAACAGGGATTATTAACAAGAACTAATAAGAGTGTGATTTCAAATTTAAAGATTAATTAGTTTTTCAATAGTTTAAAACATTAAAATGTATTAAGACATTAATTTTTATATTGAACGAATTGCCACTTATCAAATGTATAATTTTTATAAATTATTACTTTAACTTTGAATAGTATTTTTGTATACAATTATTTTTTCATTTACTATAGGTCTTTATCTTCCATAAGACAAGAATTTGTTTGTTGAAAATTCTTCTAATTAAATTATTTATTTTTTATTTCAGAATTTTAGGTACTCTTTTTAAACTTGCATCTTTGTTAGGAATTTCCAGTTTCTAGTTTAATTACGTTAGCAGTAAGCAGAAGTATCAAATTTAAATTTACAGTTAATGTTTAGATTGAAATTGAAGATGAATTAGAAATATACTGCTCAAATAAATGTTTGCAAATGCAATGGTAATCATTACATTTGAATTTTATAATAAAATGCAAATTTTGCTTATTGACCTTTCACTATAGGCATAAAGCTTGCAAAAATTTTAAAAATAAGACGAAAGCATTAAAATATTATATTTATTGTTAACTGCCGATTAAAAATACGGCTCCCTATGCTCGTGTTATGAAACGTAATTAAATCTTGGGGAAGGAAGTCTCGCGGTGATGGAGGGCACATTAAGAAATCGATATAGCTAAATATAGCAGCGCATGGAGAGGATTTACAGAAAGCTTCTCAGCGGCGTTTTCCACGATACAATCGCGAGCAGTACCTTTGGCCACTAATGGCACATTGCGGGATCGACACTTGAGGAACGCCACAGCAGCAGCGGCAGCGGCAGCGTTTGGGGGTGACTGGGGGGGGGCGGGCCGGGAGGACGTACGAGGCTTACCTGAATCGCAATTACTCGAGAAAAATATCGAAGGAGCCTTGAGATCTCGGCACGCTCAAGCAATGGCCGCTGGGCTTTAAAGTTCTGCAGGGGGAAATAATGATAATGGCATACCACGGGGGGTCGCCGATCCAATGACCTGCGGCACGTTTGAAGCCGTTGTTCACGTGCGCAACGACGAATGCGCACCGCGGGGGAGGACCTGCAACGAGTTTCTCGGTCTCCAGGTGGAGAGTCACCAATCTCTCGCTCGGACGAAGCGCGCACTGTCGACCTACCGGGCCTCCTATAACTCGCGATCTCTGGAGCCTTTAGCTAATAACTAACGGGACCTTCGCCTACACTAGATCAGTTTTCCGACGATGGGGAATCCGAGGCGACTCTCACCGCGCACTGAGGCGCGTCCGCAGTAGCTCCGACGTGCACACGCACGCGCGAAGGAATAAGATAGATATAGATTGCTAAATAGAGAAGATAGATGGAGAAAGAGAGAGAGAGAGAGAGAGAGTTGGGGTATCCGCAGCTGCGCACCAAAATTTTACCGAGTTATAAATTTCATTCTTGTGTGCAAGTCTTCGAAGCCCCATGAATCGACGAGGTTCATGATGTTTTCGATATTTATAATTTTTATTTTCCTAATTACACGCTTAAAGACGAGTGCTTTTAATGTAAGAAGAAAAAAACAAATTATTTTTAATGATCTCTCTATGGTCATGATAAGTTATCAGTATAACTTATCAGTTACAATGTGTTTTTAACAAACAGTTGGATGTTGTAAGGAAAAAAAAAAAAATTTAGTGGATTCTAACAAATTTTAAAAGCGAATTTTATAATTTGTACACCTTTATAGATTGGTATTAGTAAAATATGGCTTTCTATTGATTTTCAATGTGATTGCAATTTTTATTTAATCGATATTTTTAATTAAGTTTGTTTTGTTACATCAAAACTAAATAAGATCCTAGGCGACTTTTGTCTCAACTCCCTTAGTAATAAATACAAAAGTTAATAACAATGGTAATATAATAGTTGTTAATACTTCATTTGATATGTTTAATATTATACGTGCCTTATAACAGTGCCGTATAACACATTTTATGAAATTTTAATCTGATATTGCAAATGAGATTTGAGTAATGCTTATTACAAAAGTATTGCATTTTCTATTATACAAAAAATTAGTTCTTATAGGACAGCTAAGAGTTCGATAGCTGGTTATCACTATTTTTAATAATAAATATTTACACAGAGTTTTAACGTTAAAATAAAAAAAAAATTAAAAAATCTGAAATTCAATTACTTCTCGTCGTACAGAATATTTAGATAGGAATGGAAATTGAATAGTCGAAAGGGAATAAAATTCATTGGCCAAGGTGTAATTTATCGAAATAGCTATTTATCGTAAAATTATATTGTCCCGAAGTGAAATAAATCAGCTTTTTTTAGCAGGGGTTCGAAAGGAGTTACCTTTAATTTTCTCGTAAGTATGCCTCAAAGAAGTCAGACTAAATAAGCGATATCTTGACGTGAATAGCGTTGAAACTGGCCAATCCATCATTCAAGGGGGAACAGGGAGAGAACGACTATGACAAGACCCAATGTTTACGCTTAAGTTTCGAATAAATTGTCCGAGATCAATATGTATTGGGCGGTTGTTGGACGGTAACTCACAGAGGTGCTTTGGCCTTATCAATAAATGGCTTCCCAATAGGTAGATTTTTGCTTGTGCCGTGCCGGATATGGAGCTTGATATAGTGCCAATTTTCGCATTTGTTCGTAGTTTTCAATTTAATGACACTTTTCAATTGCAGCTTTGTTTATTTGCAAAAAGCTTGACAGAAGTTGTTAATAATTGAGGATGGCTTTACGCATACGAGAAAATCTTTCTTAAAAACAAAAAAAGCGAGGTGCAAAAAAATGATCTAAAAATCGGTTGAAATTTACGAATAAACTTCATGATCTATTATTTTATATAATTACAAATAATTTTTATTGTAAGTAAATCAATATAGTTTAGACTAATTTTCGATTTCAAGCGTAGGCATGTGTGAATACACGTTTATGCTTGATAAGCATACGCAATGTCTGTATTTAAAATGATTGAAAATTTAATAAAATATTATGTGTGAATAATGAGCGTTTAGAAGTATTTAATATCTTAAGAACATTTTAGCGGTTTGAACTTCATAATATAAAAATCATCTTTTTATTTTTTCTTTAATTATGACAAAAGTTATAAAGCGGTCGCGTATATTAAACTAGTAGTATTTGTTGGCATACTTTCGTCTTTCCATATACATTTTATTTATATTCCTCCAACACTTTATTATTCTGGGTTTAAAAATAGGGCCAATTGTACCTTATTGATAGTTTCTGTGACGAATAAAAAATTTCTTTTATTTCATGTTTCTATCTAATAAATAATATATTTCCGAACATTTTAATCTATACTTACTTTATGCGTGTAATAATAAATAATACAAATTATTAGATCAGATATAGTAGCTATAAGATTCAAATAACAAATATGTAATACCATTTAATAATAATTTGATGCAATATGATGCATATAAGGAAGCTTATTAGTTTATTATTAGGCAATTCTCAGTTTATTGTGGGGAATATTTGACTTGATCTGAATACGGTTTTAGAAAATCACATTTCAAGCAATTTAATAATCTTGTTTCTAGGTACTTTTGTTTATTTTGGTATATATATATATATAAGTATAATTTATTCATAAACATTAAAATAGTTGTATTAAGTCTATGTACGAGATTTTTTTTAAATTATTAATAACATATTGAAGTCTAATTAATGTATAATGTAACGAACTCTTGATATATCAAATAAGTTTTTTAAATGTAAAATGAATTATTATAGTTATTGGTATATATATATATATATTATATATTACATTATACATTAATTAGACTTCAATATGTTATTAATGATTTTTAAAAAATCTCGTACATAGACTTAATACAACTATTTTAATGTTTATGAATAAATTATACTTATTTTTAAATTCCAGATATTTAAGATCGTTAATTGGCAAATAATTACAAATTTTAAATTATAATTATAGCACTTTTTCTTTAATTGTATTCTTAAATATTATCAGAAATAAGATTTTATTTGCTATCGTTAATTTAAATAAAAAAAATAAATAATCCGTTTTTTAATAACGTTCATCTTTTAATTTTAATATTAATAGGATCAATATCATATTATGTAGAAAATAATTTTCAACTAATTGTATTATATAATTCATGTAAGATTTTTTAAAATATAAATAAAAAAAAAGAATTAATTTTTAATACAAATTAATATACCTCGTATACAATATACAAAAAATAATGTGAAATATTGCAAAAGATGTTTTTAAAATAAGAATTTTACTAATTATTAAAAGTATATTAGGCAATAATATATAACCTTTTAACGTATCCTATGTACACATTACCTGTCAAAGGCTATTAAGTAAACAAATGAATATTGTATTTTAGTGTAAGTAGATATTAGAGCGAGGACTTGGGGAGAAGATTACTGCGCCCTTGTTTTAGGAGCATTCGATTTTAACTCGCAGAGGCATTTTGTTCTTCGAAATTGAACGCATGAAATTAGTTTGACTCTAATTAATATTTTAGTGGGAAACTTCAATTTTAAATTATTATTTTTCTTTATATTAGACTGAATATTTGCGCATTGTAAAAAAAAAACTAGACTAGAATCCAAGTTAGAGCTTTTTTTACCGTCAACTTTATAGTAATGGTCTTCGTAAAATTGCTTTATGGTCTAGCGTGCGCACAAAACTTAAGCTTCTATTCATTTTTTACAAATATCACCTCTTCTTGGTATTTTTTATAATAGTGATTTCTTCATTATTCCAGGATCGTTATTATCTTCATTCGCATATTCGCAGCTATAAGCTCGTGCAAATTAAGCCTACATTATTTTCATTACCTACGCATTCTGCAGTCGTATTTAAAAATTAGCCAAGCAGCTACGCTTTAACGCATTGTAACGAATGAACGATACTGAAATTAGATAGAAAAGTATTTTCACATTCTTAGAAGTAGATTTATCGTATCGTATATGGATAGGCTGCCGTAATAAATTCAGGAAATTCCTCAAATTGCGAGATATGCACTTGTGAATAAAAGAATGGGTCGAATTGCCATTAAAGTAGAAGTTGGTTAGTTAACGTAAACTGTAGCTAGACATAATATTTGCAATAGTCCGTGTGGAAAAATAGCCGGACTGATCGATCGTTATGAATGCTCAAAAGAAGGGCGTAATTATGTTTAAAGGTCAGGTTCGGGAGTTGCTGGGAGGACCCGCTCCCGAGCAATAATCCCGACAAATTATTTGCAGCACTGGCTTCGAGATAGATAAGTACTCTCGGGGCATGTGTGGTGTGGACTGTGGACTACGGCAGCCGACAATGATATAACGTTAGTGGTGAAGCCCCGATGTTGCGGCTCTTGTTCGCGACCCTGTCCTGCTTATTACGCGAATTCTTCGTTGTTTAATTGGTCTGCCATCATCCTGTTCCTAAAACATTTCTATGGCTTTGATTATAATGTTTTTAGCCTTGTGCGTTTTCAATTTTCTCATTTGACCTCATACTCCTGGCATGATCAACGGATTAAAGCTAATCTTTCACAACACGTATTAAAACTGTATCCCGGTAATATGATGTGTATGAAAATACTTTATTAGCGAGTGGCTGAAGAAAATTTTATTACCATTGTTCGACCTACTATTGCTTGTAACGTTAGTGAATTCTCGATAATAATTGCGTGAAAGTACCATTAATGAGACTACCGATTACGTGCAGAACCAAGTATTCAAAATTTTCTTCACTAGAAAGAAGTATATGATTGTTAAACATTGGAATGCTACGTCAATTATTTGAAAAAATCAACAATACAATAATAATAATAATAATAATAATAATAAATAAGAAATAAGAAATATTAAATAATAATATGTACAATTTTTTCAATCCTGTATTTGAGTTCTAAATACTTGGCATTGGATTTCATTTATTTAAATAAAATTCTCATGTCAAAGTAAAATATATAATGTATATATATATATGTATATATATATATATTGTTTACTGTTAAAATAAATAATATGACCTTAAAAGTTGAACTATAAATATCATACTTTTATTATTATTTCCAAAAGCTTTTAGATCATTAAGAAGAAAATAGTTTCAAAGATTTTCGTAACTAAACTATAAAATTTTGATCAAGCGAAATCTATAAATTACGCTAGAGTGCAGAGCTTTCGATTCGATGTTTCTTTTCTCCTCTCGGCCCCTTTCATCGTCAATCTGGTATTTAAGTATAAAGTCCGTTTAATCTCGTGGTCGTCAACATAAACGCTTTTCAAGAGCTTTTAAAGCCTTGAATGCTCAATTAAACGTAAATACTTTCTTTTCACGCCACATAATTTTTTTAAGAGTTTTTTTGGCGCCACTTATCTCTATCTTCGCTTACATGGAGTGAGCCTCGTGATGGCTATTAAATTTAGTACTTAAAACGAACATAGGAGATATTGGCTTCCAATAAGGACAATCAATAATTTATTGTGCTTTATAAATAAATTTTATCATTCGCTAAGTCTCAGTTAAGTGTGGTTTAAAACGAGTCATAGTTAAAAATGATATTTTTGGGTAATGATTGCCGATGATGTTATAAAGCTTCCTACGAACGCTATAATTTAATTTATTGTCGGAGAAGCGTATTTCAATATACCGTATAAAGTGAACTCCCACTGGAAATATTGTATCCTATCGTATCTTTTTACTCTTCTTTCAGAATACATTGAAATTGAATATTAATTGGCTTAAGACCCATATAAATATCACTGATATATAGTAGGTGAACCATGTGGTATCAATCAAGATTGAGAATCGAGGGAATTAATTACTTAAGAAGCAAATATTTCGGTGTACTAAAATACTTTTCAGTCTGAATTTTTGTTTCGGCATGTAGTGATATTTTTGGGTAAAATTAATACATGAACAATGTTTCAGACACTAGTATGAATGATTTGAGTACGCACAAATAAATTTTTCCGAAATCGATAATGCGATAATGGAATAATCTGTAGAGCAGATGCTCAATCCGATCGCTTAGTACAATTTTTAAGCGAACTAGTACTCGTTTAACTAAACTCTTTTAAAAAGCCCAGCGCTTGACATGCAAATAATGG
This sequence comes from Kradibia gibbosae, assembly GCA_018907135.1. Taxonomy (NCBI): domain Eukaryota; kingdom Metazoa; phylum Arthropoda; class Insecta; order Hymenoptera; family Agaonidae; genus Kradibia; species Kradibia gibbosae. Next base: position 28,171,349 of record JACCHX010000001.1, on the reverse strand, counting down.
GATGGCCAACCTTTTGTGTCAGCAGTGCTTGACAGCCTCCTGTTCGCGGCTGTCGTTGTCGTTGGGCGGCTCTGTCGTCTTCTTGTTTCGTCCTGCTTTATAGGCACCTCCAAGTGCTTCAACGCGAAGGGCGTTTGGTGATGCTTCTTGCCGAGATTTTTTGTTCGCCTCGGCGGCGAAGCCATTGTCGAGGTCAGAGCTCCTGTAAACGAGTCCGGCGTCGATTTCTCACCGGGCATTTTCACAATATCCAAGATCGTGGAAATCGTGGACGACGTCCCATTGTTGAACGCTGAACTATCTTTAGTATTTCCTAGCGCTGACACGGTTGTGCTGATTCTATCAATTAATGAGGAAAGCTAATGAAGCCTTGTATTTTATTTGTATTCGAATATTCCATGTTCCCTTTAATATTAGAATTGCGCACACATGCATTTATAAACAGCAGCCTCTTTATTTTCTATTTATGCAATACTTTTATTTAAAAATTTATTCAATTATAATGCACCCTTAACATTCGAGTATATATTTATTTATGATGGCCTACAATACAAGTGCTATTTCTTTGACGTAATAAAATCAATTTAATAAACATTTTATAAATACATTATGCTAAAAGATGTTCCTTTGCAAATTTCTTCAATTTATTCGTTTTGCGTGCGTGTATATATATATATATATATATATAATTATATATATGTATAATATGTACCGATGATTTTTCAATATTATTGTCATTTTATCAGTCGTTTTACTCAAAGCACGATGAATATTTCAAGTAATTTTATAATAATAATATCAAATACGAATTTTGTTCTTTTACTTAAAAGAAAATTAAATATTTATGCTTATAAAAAAACGGCAATGTCTAGAATGTAATCGTTAAATTTCTCTTTATACGCTTCACAACTTAAATTACGTAATACAAATTCACATAATTCAAGAATATAAAATTATTCTATTTGATTCCGTTATTGAACACTGTATATAATTATTAAAAAAATTTGTAAGTCTCAACGAAAAAGGTTTATTTCTAAAAATAGCAAATTCATTTTAAACAACTAAGCATTGTACGAAAATAATTGAATTTACAATACCATTTACAGCAGTAACATTTAGAAATTTCAAATATTTCATGAATAGTATAGTACTTGAAGAGAAGTAATGAAAATACTTTTCTTGATATGGAAAATAGTTTAGATTGTTTCCGTGACTGTTAACATCTGAATTTAAACTTCCTATTTAGCGAATAAAATGTAAATATTATATCATATAATTAGAAAATTTAGCAAATAAGAGAGTCTAGTTTTATTTTTTGTATTAAGAGCGAAAAAATACTTTACGTCGAATATTGAATTTTTATCCAAGGGTTCGTTGATATTTTCATGGGCGATGATTGATATATTTATTAATTAACGATTACTTAAAATTAAATACAAACGAATAAGAATGTTATTAGATTCTGTCATAAATTATCCTCGTAATCTAGAAAAATTAGTTAATTTGAAATTTATTCGTGAATTCTTAAAAATGAAAATTATTTTAGATAGGAAAAAATTCTGACGATACTGATAGAATTTTCGTGTGCACAAGATGTTTCTCAAGCTTATGAAAGCCGATAATCAAGGATATCTTGTTAGGAGAAAAATTCTACGGTAGGCGTGGAGATCAAAATTTACGTTCTGAAACTAATGGGAGCCTCGTAAAATCGCTATCTCTTACATGAGATTGGCCTCCTGTGACATTGGCTCTTTCGACTTCACCTTTTCCATGTCCACTCGGAGAACGGCGTTCACACCCCTCACGACTTCCCGACGAGTCTTTGTACGTCCAGGCAACGGGTCCGCGAAGATCTTTTCATCGGCCGTGGGCGTTTGTCTGACCAACGGCGAGACTTCTGAAGCTGCAGGCGACGTACCAGACAGAAGAAAGTCAACTTGGGCATTCGAGTGGATGCTCATGGCTTGTGCATGCATCATTCGAGGGTTGGGGGGATGCCAGAGAAAGATGTAGTAGGCGCTGAGGACGATGCCAACAAAGGATACGGAGAACATGTAAGCCGTCACCGTGATTATGCGAATGATCTTCTTGGGCTCTCGGTCCTCGTAAAGTGCGTCGGTTTTTTCCTTCTCTGCGTTATTGACGTTCGATGCGTCTCCACCGGTACTCATTGTCAGGACTTGTCGATCTCTTGCCCACGTATCGAATAGACGCGTCAATCCTTATCCTGTTCAATCAGATCCTGTGTTTATTGGTTTGCTCAGGTGGACCCAGTATTTTAGTCAGTCGCACTGCGATTCGTTCAAGCTTTTAATTTGCTTTGTTCGAGCCTACCATCGTTTGTTGAATTTTACAATGTAGTATTTAATATTTGTATCAGTAACTATTCTTAATATTGTTTAAAATTAATGAAGAAGCCTTGAATCCACCTGTATTCTCAATTAAAAATAAAGGAACTCTGTATACTTTAGCAATGAACATTTTTAAACAAATTGAAATATATGTATTTTTGTCAAAGAAAGTTAAAAGGTTACGTATCTTCCATTTTAATAATTTAACTTTGACATTCATATTTTCGTAAACGTGAAAATTTTGCGACTTCAAATTATTTTTATGCTTCATTTATAAACGACGATACAATAAATTCAAATATAATACTGTATCTAACAATTTTTAAAAAATGAAAAAAATTTTCCTAGAATATTAAATTTATGCTCGAGGTTTTAAGCAAAAATATGTTTTTTTTTCAATTAAACATAAAATTCGTACACTGCATGCATATTAAATATTTTTATTTTTCTAATATACTTTTGCAACGAATAGAATTTAATGAATATCTTATCAGAAGATTTTCTTTTAATACATTTACATTATAAATAACTAAAATTTTTTTAATCTTTTTATTATAAAATATTAAAAATTTTAATATTTTTTTGTTATTTTTCGTTTCTTACAACAGAAGCTTAATTGGTTTTATGTAAAAATTTAAAGAAATTAAAATTTATTATTGATAATTATATTATTGATAATTGTACTCAAGCTACTAAATGAAAGTTACTCTTAATTGTTATTATAAATGAGGCATACATTTCCAGACAAAATGATGTATATACGTGCACCTTCGACGCAATAAAATATACTTACTGACCAGCAATGTTTGAATTCTTATCTTGAGTGGTACCACAACGTCATTTTTAGCTTGAAACATTCGGTATTTAATTACTCTTTGAAATGTTCAACTATTCACCGTGCATATTTATGCTTTTCAAATTTACCAGTGTCTTTCGAAAATTGCAGTCCGAAAGCGAGTCTAGATCACGTTAATAACGTGAATAATTATTACAAGATCCGATGGCCAACGACCGTTAATCAGCATGGACACTTAGGCGATTTATTCCCGGTAAATCATCGCGGCTGGGAAGGGAACTTGTGTCGAGCTTAAGGCACATAAGACTGTTTGCAAGCTCGAGGCTCGACTCCACTGCTTTTCTCTGCGCTTTCTCACGTGCACGAGCGCCGCTACGCGCAGACGCCGCTGACTTTCATGTGCCTTCCGTAGACCGCGAATACGGCGATCTTCAAGTGTAAACATCCAAGTCCAGACCTTCTTTTTTTTATATGCCTTACGAGCGCTAAGTGATAAGCCTCATTGGTTAGCGAAAATTTGCATTGTGCGTATAGGTTAAGCTTTTCATCCAAATGTTTTTTGCAAAATATGTTTTAAGAAAGGTTCAAGTCTACGTTAAGCGTCCAGTTTCTCCAATGCAGTATAGGCTTCTTTCTACATTTTTAATTTACTTGTTTGAAATATTTTTCCTTTTCACACGAATAGTTATAAAAGAAAGATTTCATTGATATTAAAATCCAATTAATTTAAATTAGGCTCTTCGCATGTGCGTTAAATAATGTTTCGCTTGGCAATATTTTTGAAGAATTATCACCATTGGAATAATTTAAGTTTCATTTTTATACACAAGACAGTAGTCAATTTTTATATTTAATAATCAACAACATTAGAGAATTTTATTTCTTAACATCATTTTAATAAAATGCAAAAGCAATTTAATCTGAAATGTAAATTGTAAACTTTTAAAAATTATCAATCGTCTTGGGCTTACAAATGAATAATTTTTTCATGCAAACATTTTTAATAGAATTGTTTTTAAAATCATCGATTTCACATCTATATTCATCGTATATCATTTAAATTTACAGATTTTTACATAATACTTACTATGTTTCATTTATGCTAAAATGTCGTACTGAAAATCAAAACTCATTTGTTTCTAAATGATATTTGCACAAAAACGTTAATTTTTTATTTTCAGTTTCATGGTGCGCTATTATGAATAAAAAATTATAAAGAATTTGTATAAGAAGAAACTCCTGGATGAATATACATATTTTAATCATTTTTAAGGAGTTATTTCTGGAACAAATCATTAAGCGTTTATATTCTACATAAGTTCTTAATTAGTATTTCAATTTAGACTTAATGATTAAAATTTTAAATATTCATAATTTGAATATTATTAATTTTTTTTATTATTAAAAACATATTGCAATTTAATGAAAAATCTTAGTTCTTGAATTATTTAATTTTACATCTAATAGTAAATACTTTAATGAATTATGAATAATATGAAGTAGATAATAAAACGAATTTTGAAATCATAAAATCAAAGATTATGGTTTACGTACATTAAAAACATTTTAGAACTAAAGTAACTATGATTATATTGAGAGATAAATTATTTGAAAATTTATGTTAAAGGTTGCCTTTTTAAACTTATAAGCCGCAGATAAATTATAATTTAATATTTCTTTTAAAAAATTACTATAAAACTTTATCAGGTAACGATAATTTTATAGTGATGGATTACAGTGCAGAAAAAGAAATTTTTTTTTATTTAAATTTTTTAAAAATTATTTTCAAAAATTAAAAATTAGGAAAAAATATTAGTAAAAAAAATTTAATTTGTTTTTTTTTAAGCAATGTAAAAAACACATATTTAATATTTTATTATAATATTATTACTTCACTCTTCACATTTTAATTCAGTTCTATTAGTTTTATCATACGCAGTGCTTAATGTAAATATATTGATTACGATATATATATCATGTAATCTGTAAAACACTTTACCCAACCGTTGATATGTAAAGGTTTTTTTATTTATACAAAAAAGTTACGAATTGGTCCGCTCGAGAATCATGAATAATTTGTATGCAATTGTTATCTGTAATTTGAAAATTTGTATTGACGTTATTTGTAAAAATTATTAATAAAAAGTTAGAATTTACTTTATCTATTATTTTAAAATATAAATGAATATACAATAGCCATATTTTAGTACATTATGTGAAGAAAGTAGCCTTTAAATGTAGAACAATGAACATCCAATCATTAGAACAAGAATATGGTACTCATCTAATAATTGTATGAAATTAAATTTATATATACATGTTTTTAATAATATTATAATTATTTTTATATATATTATAAATATGCAATCGATAGCTATAATAGATTTTACAAATACAAGTATTTTAAAATATATATTTTTCTTAATACCTATTATTGACATATATCATTCATATACTGTACGATTTATTAATAATTAAAACTATACTTTTTTAATAAATATTTTAAAAAAATATAATTTAATTTTTAATATGCAAAAATATAACTAGGTTTATAAAATTAAATTATAGAATAATCTATCGTTTAAACAATTTTTATTATCTCGTTTCACGTTGTCTTTTTAATAATATGCATTTTTATATTTTCTCTAGTAATTTAAGTTAATTCAAGAACTTTTTCAATAAAATGTTCAATTTATAACGTTTAATTAAATTTCCAATATATTAATACTAAAATTAAATATTTTAATTTTTATTAATTAATTAATAATTATTTTTTTATCTATATACTCGATTATTATACAGAAAAATTGATGCAATTTTAATGATTCCAAATAATGATTATACAAAAATATTATGAGTATATTATGATTATATAAAAATTACAAGATTTACGTTACATTTCACATATATAGTAAAATTATACGTATCAAAATACTAATTTTCTGTATTTTACTTCATAACTATAATATTGTACGCTTTTATTAGAAAAACTCGTACGAGACGCATTCTAGGTCGAAGAATAAAAAGAAAAGAAGATTAGCTAAATTAGAAATAAGCAGTAATAAGGGTAATAGTGAAAGAGGAAAGGGGAGAAAGAGAGAGAGAAAGATTGAGAGAGAGAGACAGAGAAAGATTGAGAGAGAGAGAGAGAGAGAGAGAGAGAGAGAGAGAGAGAGAGAGAGAGAGAGAGAGAGAGAGAGAGAGAGAGATGAGAGAGAGAGAGAGAGATGAGAGAGAGAGAGAGAGAGAGAGAGAGAGAGAGAGAGAGAGAGAGAGAGAAAGATTGAGAAAGAGAGTTGAAAGCACAAAATAGCGCATTGATGTTGTGGTGGAAAAGAGAAAAGAAGTGAAAGAGGGAACATGCTTAAATATACTCTGCCACTCCCTATTGAAAAAAGTAGAGGTGATAATTTTCTCATTTTTTTTTTAATATGTAGTGGATTAAGTAGTATGCTCTTTTAAGAATTTGTTTACTTTCATAATTTGCTCAATCTCATTACTTATCATTCTACTGAACATATTTTCTTGGTTGATACGTAAGATCATTAAATATTTTTTCAAATTGCCAATAATGAACATGAAATAAGTTTTTCATTGGTTTGTTAATCATTTTTTATTATAATTACTTCTTTAAAAATACTTTAGTTACATTTCTTAAGATAAGAAAAAAATGTAAATTACTTTTTAACAAATTATTGCTTTTAATAAGTATAAATTTTTATTTTCAAATTTTTTTGGAATTTTTTATATCTCCTATCTTTGAAATAGTGAAATGATTTCAGAAATTTATATACATGATATATGAAATATATATTTTATTCTACTGAATTCACATAATTTTATCTTTTATCTTTTATGTTCCAAATTTGATGAATAGTAAAGCAATTAAAATCTATATAAAAATTAATTTGTTTCTTAACTAATTATTAAATATGTTAATAGAGAGGGTATTATAATTATTTATTTAGTATCGAATAGTTTTATATAAACGCATGTAATATTTGATTCAGTAAAGATAAATAAATACAATTGATACGTTCTGTAAACTTCATCAAATAGTCAATATTGAATGCAAAGTCTTGTCAATATGAATAATAATTTCAGTTAGAAGTATTGAATTTATAAATAGGATCATATTTCTAGACATCATGATAAAGGATTCATTCCATTATACTATTATTTATTCAATATATTTAAACAATTGAATTATAAAAATGGGAACAAACTAGAAATAAGCTTCTACTATAAAATAAAACAAAATTAAAAATGTATTGTAAGCGTATGGTCATTTGATAAAAAGAAATAAACGAATTATTGTAGTTAAAAATTAAAAAAAATTAACGTTATGAATTTTTTTGTACTTCATATATTACCTATATAGTAATATAAATATAAGGATGAAAATCAAAATGAAATGTCTAGATGTTACTGTTAAATTTATATTTAGTCCATTTGAAAAATAAAAGTTTATATAACAATGATGAAAGCCAATTATGCAAATATTGAAGTTTAAAAAAATGTAAAAGTAAGATGTTGTTTTAACGAATTTTGAACATGGATGTTCGATAAGTATAAATTAATGATTGCTGAACAAAAATTCTACAATAAGAATTAGGCCGAAAGATTTTTAATATACTTATATAAAGGTATTAGATAATAGATAATCACATAATACTTAATCGAATGTCAATAATATTATTGCTATTATTGTTTTGTACCTATTATTACAATACTTATGAAATTCAAGAATATATTTATAAACCATAGAAGAAACATACTAAACTCAAATTGAATTTTTTTAGCCGCAAATTTGAAAAACAAATAATTTAAACAAATAATATACTCTTAGGCTTTTAATACATAATGTAAGTTATTGTTGAAAATTTTTTTTTTAAGTAACTATATTCTCTACTAATGCATTACGTGCTTTATGCTCGTTTGTAGAATCTTAAAGATTTGTATTATAACTTTTACGAAAAGGAATCTATTTTTATTATTATAATGTTTAAATAATTTTTATTTAGCAATGAACAAGTCAGCGTAGAAGATTATTGGTTTTTTAAACAGTATTGTATCATTCTAGTAGAGTAAAATTTCTTATTTATATGATTTGAACTACTTATTCGAACTACATATTTATAAACATTATTAAATAAATATTAATAGAAAATTTAGCTTTCCATTGATTTGTCTGTATTAAACAAATAAACTTATTTAAGATAGTGGCGCCACTTTTGTATATTTATTCTTTTTCTTTAATTCTGTTTTTAATAAATGTCCTTGTTTATTATATAAAGATATATATATATATTACGTATCTAATTTTTCCATAAATTATTAATGACGTTTTCTATTTTGTTACAGTAATGATATTCATTATTGTAGTATATGTTAGATATTTCATTTGAAATTAAATTAGAAATATAAAATTTCAATGAAGATATTAATTGAATTCTTTATAAACGAACAAGTAGATCACTCAAATATATTACCTTAATTAATGTAAATTGATTATTTTTTTAAGTTTTTATTCTTACCATGTTCTCCTTCGTAAATAATTTACCTATGATGCTTGCATGGAAGAGCTTCTTTTAATATTAATGAAAATCAGTAATGTGCAAATTAAAAAATTAAAATTTTAATAAATAGTCGCTATAATTTTGAAACGGAATAAATTCTAAGAACTTGCGATACAATGGCTTTCGATGAAGTGCTAAAAATATGAACAACCATATGTGCATCAGGCGAGAAAAGCATTTACTCTGTTTCCGAAGCTTCATCGCCGAGGATAATCTTGAAGTAACGTTAATCAGCGAGTGTTAGCATTAATCGAGAATTGGAAATGAAATGACTAATGGAATCTCAGGCTTCAAGTTGATTTGTGATCGAGTTTTAGTAATGAGTGCAAATTCCGTGCCATGTGTATTATTATAACTCGCGAATGCGTGGCTGCAAAGCAAATTCTCGATATTATAAAAGAGCTTAATTATGTAATAAAGTTTTCTTTAAATAAGCCTTCAAAGCGAAGTAAAATGTAATTGATTGCTGCAGTGCGGCACCGAGCAACGACATTAAGCGACAGGCTTATCTAAAAGGGGTGAGGACTATTAAGCAAATAATTATCCTTTACGTTTGTACAATGTGATGTTTTAGAGGGTATAATCCGAGTGGAGAAAACAACTGCTCAAAGTTATAAATAGCATACGCCAATTTTTTTTTTCTTTTTATCGCGATGCATGTGCACGACTACGAATCTCGTATTTTGGGAAATCGGTGCTTTGATTTCGCCGTTTAACATTTCGATCAATTCGTATTGGAGAAAGGAGGGCCGATAAGCGACTCATTACGCCCTCTGTTAGATTCTATCGGCTAACCAACGGATTCCGCACCGTGCTATACTACTATTGTTGGTTTCCAGTTTCCAGTTATTACAACAATGAGCATAGCTGACGTTCCCATGCCACTGAGCTGACACGAAGCCATTGATTCCTTTGTTTATGTTACATTGATATTTTACTTAATTGACAATCAGCTGCAACTCTATCTGCTCGAGCGTTGTGCTGGATAATCGGGTCTTTATTTTCGGTAAGTGGCGGATATCGTATCATAATTATTTATTACTCTGCAATGCTCGTTGTCTTTGGCTGGGACTTTTTTACACATGTGGATTGGACGGCTTACTTGTCTAGCAACTTTGCGAACTAACCTCTAATTACTCTATATGCACATATTTCTGCCTGCGTGAAGGTGTGCGCAAATCCATGTGCAATGTTGTACGCCAACGCACGGGCATAACGTATGCGCGGTCACACACAGCCACAATGAACTCACATTGCTATGCAGGTACAATGTATTTATATTAACAGTACAGTGCGTGTCAGTCTGATCATATTTCCAAAAATTTTTCTATTTATCCGTCATTGCTCTCTAACGGCTTCCATTGTAACGTACTTGTGTCGAAGATTGAGTAATGGTTATGGGAAGTGGAAGAAAAAATGGCGTAAAGAGATATTCGTTAAAAGCTATTAAATGACGAAGGAGTAGAATTCAATCTTTTAAACAGCTTGACAGATTCAATTGTAGCTTATCGGGACGGGTGATGGTCAGTCTCACTCGTCATTTAAACACTTCAGGCAGTGTAAGTTGGCTACGTTATAAATCTGATATCTTATAACCTCCTCGAGGTGTCAAATCTTAAAGTAATTTATTAAGACAACGACTGCTATCCATTTATTTTGAAGACCCTATCTAACCTTGCTGCTAATAATTGTTTCGTTGCTAGTGTTTTTTTTACAGAAAAAAGCTAAAAAGGTCAAAATTTTTTAAATGACAATGACGGCAGTGTATGCTTTTACAACAAGACATTAATTTTATTTCTATGTAAAATCACTCGTGTTATTTTTAAATATTTATTGTTTCTTAACGTGTGTTTTTCATTAGTTTCAGGGTGCTGTATTTTTTGATGCATCAATAAATATGGATGATGAAGAGTATCTCCAGCCAGTATTAATTTCTCAGGAGCAAGAAAGTTTTCAAAAATTAGATACGATTCAATTTGTGTCTGTCCCTCTCATTTTTGGGGTAGGTAACAATTTTTTGAAAAAAAAAAAAAAATATTTTTATCTTTTTATTTTATAACTTTTATACTTTTTTACTTTATTACAATTTTCAAAGTATTAAAAATCTGTTAAAATTTTATTTTAAAATGCTTGCCCTTAAAAAAATAATGCATTATAAATTACATAATTATCAAAATCTGACATTGACCTTTTTCTTTTTTACATAATAGGTGCAATTATCTTTTAGTATCTTATAGAAATATTCAATTACAGGTTACATTAGAAATTACTGGAATAATATTAGTTTCGATCTGGCCAGAGGCGAAAACAAAATGTGATATATATTTTATCTTACTTTATCTTCATTGTGCTTATTGGCTTCTTATTATGATAGTAGATCATTTTATAAAAGCCAGGCATCACACTCTTAGAATATGTGGTTATTTGGACTTTTATCAATCAACTTATCAACATATTAGAACTCCATTCTTTATAGCATCATTATGGAATACCTGTTACTTATTATTATCTGTCATTCTTCACCATACGCATAAAAAAAATTATGAAGATTATTGTCAGGGTTCTCAATTTATACCTGTCAATTATATTTTGGTGTTAACAACCTTCGAACTAATGATAATAATACCAGTTTACATAAATTATATTAGTAAGTAATTATAAAAACCTATATTTTACAGTTAAATTAACAGATTGTTACAATAGAAAATTAAAGTACAAAATTAAATGAAATTCTTTGATAATACTGTTTCAATTTTAAATAGCTATGTAACAAAAAAGTATTATAAAAATTTTACACCTGTATATTATAATCATTTTTTTTATTTTTTAAAATATGTCAATACAACTAAGCATTTAATCTGTACATATGCTTACATTACAGAAAGAGTAATGAGATTCAATCGAACGAAACCATCACCAGATGTTACACGTGAGGAATGGTTAATGTCTTTCACTCAAGATTCGTACACCGGTGCAGTTGGGTATCATCAAAGAGGATTAAATTTGGCTGAATTGCTTGAAAAACAAGCAGATCTAATAAGGTATTTAAGAGATCATAATGTTAAATTAAGTCATAGAATGATGCTTTTAGCATCACAATGCAGAACTGTTCAAGCTTCAATTCTTCCAACATAAAAATTAAATATATGACAAATGAAGTATGTGATTAATAAGTGAACTTATGTTCAATTTATAAAAGAATTGAGCTGTAAGACTAATTAGCGATAAAGATTTATTATTTTTTATTTTTAAATATAATTGTTACTAATTTTTATAGAAGTATATAGAAAATGCATATTTTCATGATATATAATGTAAATTTTTTAACTTTTACTTTTACGAAAATTTATTGTCATTAAAAGTATCAATTTTGTAACCGTATATTATTGATTTTTATTTATGGAATAAGAAGTAAATTATATTATGTACTACTTAACTCATTTAGTATTATCTATTACTTAAAATACAAAAGCTTTTCAAAAAGTAAATAAAATTATTAATTAAGAGATCTGTGTAAACATAAGGAGACATAATAATTAAATATTATAATTTGAGTATAAGTTAAATATATTTGAATAAATAATACATGTAACATTAAATCTTAAACAAACCAATACTCAAGACATCTTTATTAATTTGCATTTGATCAAACTTTTGAAAAGATGCCATAAGCTATCTTAGGCCCGATCATTTTGGTCCACTTATTGTAAAATATTTCTAGAAAAAGTTGACGCATTTACAAACTATGAAAAATGTTTTGTATACGTATTCAAAAAGTTATCTAAATACAGAAAAATGATAGTGTACGAGCAATAATTATGTGAAAAAATTGTGAAATAAAATGATTTAATTTTATATAAACATAATTGAATTATTAAAGAATTTTTTTATAAATATAAAATATATAGATCTATTTGTCATCTTCTTCCTCTTCATCCTCATCATTATTTTCCTCCTCTTCTTCACTTTCGTCCTCAGCTTCACTTTCTTCTTCGGATTCAACAGATTTTTCTTCAGATTTAATTTCTGCTTCTTCTTCTTCTTCGTCTTCTTCTTCTTCTTCTTCTTCTTCTTCTTCTTCTTCTTCTTCTTCATTATCATCTTCCTCTGCTTTCTCTGCTTCCTCTGTTCCCTCTGCTTCTGTTGTCTCTTCTTCATCTTTTGCCTCTTCTTCCTCGTCCTCTGTTACTTGCACTTCCTCTATTTGTGTGTCATCGGTATCTCCCACGCTTTTAACATCAGATTCTTCAAAAATTTGCTGTTGCTCAATATTAGTAACTATTTCTTCTTCAACCTGAGGCGCCTCGTCATCTTCGCATGCTTCATCGTCGTGTTCACTTTCATATTGTGACCAATCGAATCCTTGCTCTCCGAAATCACGACGCGATTCCTTGATTTGTGGTGCGTTTGTAATTGAATCGTCTGCTTGAGGTAAGCTTGCAGCGGTTTCTCCGTAAGTGAAGGGATTTTCAATTTCATCATTTTCCTCGTGTTCGTCTTCTTCAACCTTAAATTTGAATAGTTTTAAATATTGATCATTGATTTCATTATAATAAAAAATTTACTTTTACATGTAATCATCAATAATCAAAAACATTTCTGTTATAATATTTCGTATAAAATCTTGAGATATAATATTAATAAATAACTATAAGTTAAAATAATATGTAACTATGTAAGTATGCTATTTATTTTCTAAAACAATTTAGAACTGTCAGTACGATAATTTGATTTTAGTTTTGTACACGTGGTCGGATTGTTATCAAAATAATATTGAATAGTTTTGGATTAGTTTTTTTCGTACAAAAAATAGAATGCGTCTATTTTGTTGATTTTTGAATGAAGATATTATAAATTTACGTTTAATTGTATGAGAATTGTTTGTAAAGGATATAAATTTAAAGTAGTTTTATCTAAATATTTATGATATATATGTATATATATATATATAAATTTATATTTTATAAAATGCATAATTTAAAGATATTTCATAAAAAAATATTGCATTGTTTAAAAGCATAAAAATAGTTTGACTTAAAGAACGTCTTTTCGTTGAAATAAGATATTGCATAATTACAAATTATCCTGACTTCTGCATTAATTGTCGTTAATATTATTAAGAAACTATAAATTAACCATTAAAATTATTCACATTTTTGCATTAATTTATGTAATCATAATGCCATTCAATTTGGCGCAAAGATCGTGGAAATGTCCGATGCTTTTCTTTAATTTTATTAGAGTTTTGTCTTCTGTAGTAAGATTGAAATTTTAAAGCGATTAAGATAAGCTTAACTAAAGCTATTAACCCGGCATGAAGAAACTATGGCAAATACACACCTATGGGACAGTGCACATATTTCGGATGGACTACTATAACAAATGCCAAAGTATAGACATTTTTGAAAATTAGGAAGGTGATCTCTGTTGACTAAGTTCAACGGAGTATTGTTACTTCAGTGGTAACGTAGCAGCCCAGTCAGCCTGGGTAAGCTACCTGGTATTCTTTGCAACTAGAATTTTCAGTGAATATTTATAAAAAAGCAACTACAACAACAGCAGCAGCAGCAATTTATTTGAATTACAAAATTAAATATTTTTTTTAAATAATTATTGCGAATCTCCCGTTGGCATAAGTTTAGATTAATTGTAATTTTGGAATTTCTAACAAATTATATATTAACAATATTTTTATCAATTAACTTAAGTCATTGCTAATTAATTTTCAAAGCCAATCATATATATTTTATTGCATGTAGAAAAAACCATACTTATACAAAGTAGTCGTCTCTTCTTTCCGTGCTATTGTACTTAGATGCAAAAAGAAGAAATAGTTGCATTGTATTGGTGTTTAAAATTAAATAATACGGAAGCAATATTTATTGATTTATAAGAATCAACAAATGAATAATGTTGGTGAAATTATCATTTATGAGCAATTTTTAAAAAATACTATTATTATTTGGCGGCGCGATTTGCCGATTTCACAATTTCTTTTTTGCAATTTACTCCATCCGAAATCTATAAATGATATTTTCAAATTAACTTCTAAAGAGTATGCAATTCGATCGAAAGTATATTAAAACTAATTAATTTAGATTATAATAATATATCAGCATTATCGCAGCATAATATATAGATCGATTATCTACCAGCTTTACCATTGAGCAAAAGTGTTCTATTTTCAAGCATTAAAAATGACGATTTATTAATTACTTGGGTATCCTCGTCGTGATCAACTTCGTAAGGCTTTGCTTCTTGATCTTGATCTGTAAAATCAATAGGATTGGAGAATTCGTCGGGATTTTGCTCGAGAATGACGACTCCGCTGTCTGCACCGGTGGAATCCACCGAGAAAACGACGTTTGCCAGCTTGTCTTCTTCTTCGATTCGTCTCCTTTCTAAATCCTCCTTGTCCTTTTCACGAGCCGCTCGTTCGAGTTCGTCAGCAATTGCATGAGCGACAGCTTCCTTGTATAATCTACGCATTTGTTTTATTTTTGGTTTGAATTCATATTTTTAAACAGATAATATTTGTAATTAGAATTTACCTCGGCAATGCTTATTGGCATAAAGCAATGGATAACATAAATAGACAAAAGTTTGACAATGACAAACGGGAAATAAAGTCATTATTAAACAGATGCCAGCATAGTTTTTGGCTTGGAATTTAAAAAGACAAATTCTAATTTTAAATTAATAATATATATGTATGTGTGTATGTATATGCGTATGTATTTCCCTTAAATTTAAATATATTAATATTGCGAAAAGACTTTTACAAAATACAAACAGATTTTTTAGTCAGTGAATTATATTTACTTTTCATCTTCAACGAGTCTTATTGCTTCGAGCCTGGCAGCCTCAGCTCTAGCTATAACAGCTTGTCTTTCAGCTTCCAGTCTTTCCTGCTCTTTAATTTCTGCTATTCGAATATCTTGCTCAATTTTTAGCTGTGCTAGTCTAGCGATTTCTTTCTCCTCTGCAATTCTTCTTCGTTCAGCTGCTTCCCATGCACGTCTATCTTCTTCCATTCTAGAGTTTTGACAAGATTGAATTTTTAAGACAAAAAAAAAATTGTTTTGATTTCTAAAAGCATAAACACGAATATGATATATTTTGTTTCTATACATTTTTATTACTATTACAATAAATGGTGTATTTTAATTTAAGATGGCAACTATAATTCCAACGTTTAAAAAGTTTCAAAGCTTTTAATTTTAATTAAAAACACCATTGTAATACTCATGTACGTTAATTGCATCAATAAACTGATTAATCATGTCGAACATTTAAAATTGCGCTATTTTTTAATCTACTATTTTCCAGGACACACGAGGTATTCTTGCGATTATTTTAACTGATTACTCCAACCTTTTTAAGCTAAAGCCATTTAAAAATATTAATAATAGTAAAAGTGTTTGGTTAATTAACAATACATGTTTGATTTGTGATTTTATTTGAGCGAGAAGCTGAGCTATTTCTTAAAGTCTGTGGTTCCAGCTTTGAATTAAGAGGCGATTGAGCGCGAAATGAGATTTTTTTTACATTCAATTCTATTATGGAGTTATATTTTACCTGTACATATTAAATTTCTTTCTTCGTACACGGTCAATAAAGCCCAGCGTGTGATTTAGAGCGCTAAGGGTAGGAACTGTGGAAGCGCGCACCGGAGTGGGAGAGGAAGAGATAGAAAACCAGCTTTAGTGAAAGGGTTAAAAATAATTGAGAATTTTAATCGCTTACAATTTTAGGAAATTTGGATAGTGTTTGATCTCTTACAAATTTATGCGAAGAAGCATATCTTCAAATATTACGTATTCGTATATTTAAATAATTATTTATAAAAATACGATCTGATTTAAAATGAGATCGAGCATTTGAAAGTGTCCCACTTCTTCCATGCTATTTTTTTATTTATAACGCTCATGCGAGGCATTATTTATGATTTGCAGATATAGTATCTTTATTCATTTTTATAATTTTTTGTCATAATGACATTTTCCATAATTATTTAAAGAGGAAAAAATAATGGGTAATAGCTTCCAAGGCATTTGTTTGTAAAGTAAATTTCATAGTTAAATAGGAACTAAAAGTTTAATTAGTCTCTTTATTATCGTATAAAACATGAAAAATTTCATTTATATTCTCTCTTATTTATAACGTACAAAATAATAATATATATTATACATTATTAAGAATTTTTGTAACAAAAATAAATTGAGTTTATTGTTATTCACAATACAATATTTAATAATAAGGCTAACTTTAAAAACCATTGATTAAGAGCCACTTAAAAAAACGAATATTTGATAAGGTACTTCCATGCTGTTTAGTTATAATTAAATATGTATTCTTAATTTTACTAAATTTTTTCAAATTAATTTTAGAAACATGAAATCTTCAAGCGAACGCTTATGAGTAAAGAAAATTTAAAAATCCATTATGTTATGATTAATAGGACAATCATAATGTACGGTAACTCATAGTTACTACTTTTTTTTTTATTCAAACATTAGTGTAATTTTACGTAAGCATAAGTAGCAATTGATATGAAGTCAGGTTTTCTTAAATACAAATTTTTTGGTTACATTAATGCTACTCACTTCTTTTCTGCAGCTTTTTTTTCGAGATACGCCTGAACTTTTTTGATCGTATCTTCATCTGGCTCCTTTTTTACTGGAAATTAAGTAACATATATTGATAATAATTCGGTACGATATCGATGTTTAGAAAGTAAAGCATAACTAATTGCAATTAAATTATTTTTACAGATACATCAAGAATTATATATACTTATGCATTTTATTTCTAAAATTTCATGCTTAGCATTGCTTTTTAAATAGTGCTCTACTGAACTAATTACTAATTATTTTTTCAGTAAATATCAATCTCTTCGATGAATAATAAATTAAATAATTCTTGAACATTTGGAAAAGCGCTAAAATTGATAATATTATCGTAAGCTTTGAAAGTTAATTAACATAATAATATAATATTGGTGATCAGAGGAACGCTTAATTTCAAGATATAAATTATTATAATAATATTGGAAGCGACACTTAGGAAATGAAAAAATGGACTAGCCAAAAGAGTAAGGACGAGAGCAGCGAAGGAGGGACTGGCGAAGGTATCCGAAGAAGAAATCGGACTAGACGATTAAAAAAATTAATGTGAGTCTACAGTAGCTTGATTGAGATACGAACACAATGATTTTTTTTACATAAACTATCGGATAAAGGAAGTGACAACACATTACAGTACGTACCCCCATTCTCGTCGTACTTAGCTTCTAACTCCTCGCTGTCGTTATCTTCGAGTTCTGTCTTCGCTTCAGACTTCGATTCGATTTCCGTTTCTGCCAGTTCGTGATCGGCGACTATTTGCTCATTAGTCACTCGTCTCGGCGTTTCTAGTTACGGACATCATACATATACTAAGTATACACTACAAAATAATGCATCGCCTTCGAAAGACTTAGACGCGATAAAAGATTGGTGAACTTATTTGAGAGGAATTCATCCTAGTTGTATATAGTTCTAGGAGCCTGGTAATGAATTTTTAATCTTTAGAATGTGCTACAAGGAGGAAACCGGGCTTCAAACTTACCTTCATAAATCTCGTTATCCCTTATTATTATCGACGAGGGAGCTAAAATCCGTAAAAACACATTGACTATATCAACGGTACACGAAGATGACGTATAAGTGGAATTGTTAATTTACAGTGTATAATTTATGATTTATAATTTATGATTTTACACTAAGCTTGTTTACATAAGATTTGTTTGCACTTACGTCGAGGCAGTTTACGTCAATTGTTTTTAAATCATATAAGAATTACTTCTTTTTATATTTTTAAGAACATTACAAAATAATATTATCATAAATGATATAACGTAAATACGTAACTATACGTGTGTAGTTTAGAATAAATAGCTATTGTTATTATTAAAATAGTTGAAGTAAAATTGATTGATTTCGAGAGCAAATAGAGATTAAAGAAGAGAGAAAAAAGAGAACAAAGATAGTAAATATAAATATATCGATACAAGATTTTCATATTAATTGAAAATATTACTAACCATTTTTGTCATCTTCTTTATTGTCATCACTATGACGTTCTATTTGTGGAGCTGCAGAAAAAATTTAATAGAGCTTCACTTTATACATTTTTTCACTTCTCTTTTTAACGAGCTCAAGCATTAATAAAAATTTTGTTAAAAAGCCGCAGCGCACGAAAAAATACCACAGAGCGATATTTTACAGAAGTCTTGTTAAGCAGCAAAAGTTTACAGAATTAATAGAATAGAAAAATAGAAAAGTTATATATAATCTTTTAAATTCTACGAAATTATACGCTTTATCAATAATATATTTTTTAGTTTTTATGAAGGGAGCACTTAGTTCAAGAACTCTCTTTTTATTAACAATTTTTCTTCCTTCTTTAGAATAGGATGTTAATAAAAGTTTTTATGTAAAATTGTTTACATAAAAGATACCAATGCCTGTATCTTGAAAGCCTTATTGTGCAACCTTCACAAAGAAAATCAAAATTGTTGATAGAATCGTCATGAAGTGTACGGAACTAATGAATGACGTGAGAGCTAGTTAAGTACGATGGAAATAAGTTAAAAATGCTAGTATTACGGCAAAGATATTAATCGAATTATCATGTATACGAGCGCAATGGAATTCAGTACGAGACGCATGAAAAGTGTGTATTAAAGGGGGTGGAGTAGATGAATACTCATGACAATTGGGTGTATCTTGTATTAATATGAATTTCAATCGAAGAATATTGAATATTGAAATCTCGATATTAAAGAAAGGAATAATGTTAAAAGTAAGGTAAATAAATGAAAATAAATTGAGAGAGAAAAATTGAAAAGGAGAATATTTCAGTAAGAGAGAGAGAGAGAGAGAGAGAGAGAGAGAGAGAGAGAGAGAGAGAGAGAGAGAGAGAGAGAGAGAGAGAGAGAGAGAGATAGAAATTAAGTGAAAGAGAGTAAATAGGAGAGGAATGTTGTATCTGCCAAGAAGATAATTGATATAAACTTTTGCTATATACATTAGCAATTTTTATTGAGGACGATAATAAAAGTTTAATGGATTTTTAGGATAAGTGGATTACCTTGGTAAACATTTGCGGGGCTGAAAAATGAGCGCGAGAGCAGGTAAAGATCTTCCGCAGCACGTTAATATCAAAGGGGCATGATACTTGAAAAGATTATTGCATAATTTTTGAATGGCTATCAATTTCTTATCTAATTTTTATTTTTTAGAATAGCTTTAGGAGTAAAACCGTGATAAATAATGTTTAATATAGCTATACTATCAGAAAATTTAATACCGTTAATGAAATTAAAAATTAATTTTTCATTGGACTGAGAACAATTGATTTGTAATAAAAGGGGTAAATAATCAATATGTAACTTGTTTACTATCAACATTTATTATTTATTTTACTTTCTATTATTATAATTTTCCAAACATTTTATATAATTATTTATAAGCAAATAGGAAAATGTAAATAGGTTAGATACTTGCAACGTGTAAAAAATCTAGTATGATTTTTAATTTATTGTATAAAAAGAATTTATTAAGTAGTTATATATATATATATATATATTGTATGTATTTTTTTATACAATGAAATAAATTTTGCTCGCATGTAGTTATAATAAAAAGTAGTATAGTGAATATTTATATTATTTATTTTACAGGTAATATGCAATAAACTTTTACTTTATGAATTTTGAAGATGAATCTTGAACGTATTATAAATTTGTCCCGTACACTAATGGCAAAAACAGTTATTAGAAATTTGAAGCTTCACGTATTCAACAGTCTTACCTCGATTATTATTATTCGGGAAATTATAAGTGGATTTTTATACTGCTTTTACAGGAATTTTTAATAGGTAAATAATATTAATTGTTAAAAAATTTTGATACGTTTGATTTATTGTGTTTTGAGACTCTTTGTTATTGAGTTTTCGTTTAAAATCGTATACAATTCCAAATGTCGTTCGATGAAGAAGATCCTTAATTTCGTATTCCTTCATTTAGAAAAGAGATATTTTTAAGGGAATTAAAAATTCTTACAAGACATATTTTTCATAAATATTTTGACATTAATAATTGTTAAAGGTTTTTTTTTTATCCAAGGCGAAGATATTAAACATACTTCATTAACGATACTTCATTAAAAACCTTGTAAATAATGTACGTTTAAAAATAAATGCCATGAAAGTTTCATCTCATAAACACTAGGACTAATTTTAAAGTTTTAAATAACACATTAGAATCTTCTTCAATCCAGGTTATCAGGGCCAATAGAAGTGTATATGTCACAATGATGTGTCGTTCGAAAAAGAAATTTTGTTTAACTTGATATCTGCCGCGGTGGATCTGTCGCCTCGCATTATTGAGCGCATTCTCGATATCTGCTTGTGTACTTTTTAGTAAGGGACCGTTAAAGCCGAGAATCACTGGCCCCGGGTAGGGTTCACGCGTGATGCGTAACCGATTTAACGATGGGAGCCGTTTGAATTCGGGCGAGTGGCCTCGTGGGTGGGTTGTGGGCGGTATAGCGGGCGGTTGTAGGGGGTGGGGGGGGTAC